>JAZGQO010000013.1:12033640-14837281 GCA_036850965.1 Patella caerulea | reverse complement strand
TTTTCGCGTGCAAGCGGCAGCCATTTTTTCAGTCAATTTTCCTCCGATTTTCACGAAATTCAACCTCAACCTTCATTACGATATAATGGTGATATAATCAAACGGTTTTTTAAATGGGATAATAATTCTGACCTCCAGAGGGACCACAAGCTAAAAAAGGTCATTTTTCGGACATGCATGTCAAGTTTCATCAAAATCAGTTCAAAATTGTGACCTCTATAGGCATACATGTGATTGGCCACAAGTAAAATGTCAGGAGATTTTTGTAAAAATGTCAGGAAAATTAAGGTCAAAAGAGGGAGACTTTATCACGCGCGTTAAAATTAAGCATCCACCATGAATAAAAGACAAATTAATTCATATATTTTACTATCATTTGATTGTTATAATTACACAAACTTAACAAAACACATGAAAACACACTGTGTTCTCATTTAAACATTAGAAATATTTGTTCCACTTCTCTAAATCGCTATATTTTAATATTTCTTTTATCAATCGGTTTAAAAAATAACTAAATGGATTTTCGTTTTTATAACATATTTGACATTCAAAAACCAGGAATGGTAGCTACCACATTGTTTTCAGTCATTGAAGACACCGCATACATCTTTCATAAATACTACTACTAGTACTAGTAGCTAGACTTGTCATTTGTAATCTTTTTTCCAAGCACGTAACATGAGATAGCCTCAATCATAGGTAGCGACCGGTTGACAAAATTAATAATATTTATTAACCATGGCACTCTACAAACAAAAGCTCAATCAAAAGGAAACATAATAAGTTATAGTTTAATGTGATGAAAAAAGTATTAAAAAAAGACAGGACAGTAAAATCGTTTACATCAGCAGTCAAGTGTCTAAGTGATGCCATGTGCCGGTTGGGGGTCAAAGTTGACGACATACATACGGGTCATTGGTTTTCTGTGGTACTACCGCACAGCATGGAAGAACACGTGTAGTAAATTCTTTGGAAATATAGCTGACATGTTCAAATATTTATGACATAACTAATCATGTAAAGAATTAGGACGGGGGTATTTTTTAAATCATTTAACCTGCTTGCAACTGGACAATACGTGATGTTAAACTGATGTCAAAAATATATATGTGATCTGTCAAACTGAAAGTAGGCCTACCGGTAAGACTGATGGAGAAATAAAATACCAAGAATGAATGAATTGAGTTGTGCTGTATAATACAAATACTAATAATTTAGACCTGTGTTGTTTTATTTGGATGCTATTTGATTACAATTTTGACAACCAAAAAATAAAATTACAAGAATTGAAAAAGCGGGAGTATTTGTCGCCCGATCGGGAGCTCGGGAGATCAGGGGTGAAATCGGGAGACTCCCGCGAATTGCGGGAGGTATCACATGTATGCTATAGGGTCCACAACCTTGATATAACATATTTTCACACTAATCACGTACAAACGGCACCCATTTTGTCTGTCAATTTTGGTCCAATTTTCACGAAAGTTTACCTCAATCTTCATTCCCATGTAACGGTGACATAATCAAACGTTTTTTTAAGTCGGATAATAATTTTGACCTCCAGTGGGACCACAAGCTAAAAAGGGTGATTTTTCGTACAATCAGGGGCCATAATTCAGGAAGTTACGAATCAATGAGCGCAAATATCAAAAGGAACCAAGATCTTCGGGTTATAAACATGCATGTCAAGTTTCATCAAAATCGGTTCAAAATTGTGACCTCTATAGGCTCCACAACCTTGATATAACATAATTTCACACTATTCATGTACAAACGGCGGCCATTTTGTCCGTCAATTTTGGTTCGATTTTCACGAAATTCGAACTCAGCCTTCATTACCATGTAACGGTGACATAATCAAACGTTTTTTTTTAAATCGGATAATAATTTTGACCTCCAGAGGGATCACAAGCTAAAAAGGGTGATTTTTCGGACAATCAGGGGCCATAAGTCAGGAAGTTACGATCCGATGGGTAAGGTTGAAACGATACTGAAAAAAAATATCGCGATATATCACGATATTTTTTAAAAAAATTATCGCGATATCATGGATTATCGTCTGGAGTAAATTATCGCGATAATAAGAATTATCGTGGTTCAAAAATTCATTATCATGATGATTACTGATGTGAAATTTACATAAGTGTGGTGTAACAGGTATATAAATGGATTATGTATCAAGTATATATCTGTTTGCTATTTAGCATTTTATGTGAGTTGCATTGATAGAAGTATAACCTTGAGTAAGAATATTCATGCAGGTATCGTGAGTTCGTGACCGCAATTCTATTCTAATCAGCTGGCTTAGTTCGCAACTGATGCCAAAGGTTTGACGTATTTCCACCGGACGTTTAAATTTCCTTCTAACACACTTTACACATTGCCACGTCCTTGCCATTTGTGTTTTTCAAACTAAAATATTCCCACGCCACAGAAGATGTGTTCTTTTTCATCTTTTGGCACTTGCGGTATTGAACTATCACCGGGAACATCTGCATTTTCGATCTGGGATGCCTCAGAAGAACTTAGAAGCCATGTTATTAAAAGAATAAAGGAAATATTATCCAGGCAGCTTTTCTATGTATGTTATCAATGTAATTGTCAACAGACTGGGTAATCAAAGATAAACCACCACTATGGCGACGTATATTGTCGCGTGCATCATTTTGTCTGTCATAATTATTAATATTGTGGATGCTGTTGCCTACATGTGGAAAATTATGATTACTAATAAACTATTATTCAGTGAAATATAGCCTACTTAAAAAATACATGAGGTGAACTAGTGACAGTCGACCCCTGGCGTTAAAAACTGATGTCTGTTGTGCACAATGGAAAAGATCTCGTTCGTCGGCACTTGTTGAAGTTTGATTTCTTCTCCATTTTTCGAGTATTTTGAACGGATTTTACGTGAATTATGAGTTATAATTTCAATGTTTCAATGTCACGATTTTTTATAAAAATTATAGCGTATATCGCGATAAGGCGATATTTGAGATTTCAGACGATAATTTTATCGTCTGACCTAATTATCGCGATATATCGCCATCCCCGGGTTATCGCTGCAACCTTACCGATGGGTGAAAATATCGAAAGGAACCAAGATCTTTGGGTTATAAACATACATGTCAAGTTTCATCAAAATCAGTTCAAAATTGTGACCTCGATAGGGTCCACAAGCTAAAAACATGATATTTCGTACAATCAGGGGCCATAATCCATGAAGTTCCGATCCAATGGGTGAAAATATCGAAAGGAACCAAGATCTTTGGGTTATAAACATACATGTCAAGT
Source organism: Patella caerulea (assembly GCA_036850965.1). Classification (NCBI taxonomy): domain Eukaryota; kingdom Metazoa; phylum Mollusca; class Gastropoda; family Patellidae; genus Patella; species Patella caerulea. Next base: position 14,833,987 of record JAZGQO010000013.1, on the reverse strand, counting down.
TTCATCAAAATCGGTTCAAAAAATTGTGACCTCTATAGGGTCCACATGCTAAAAACATGATATTTCGTACAATCAGGGGCCATAATCCATGAAGTTCCGATCCGATACATGCCAATATCGAAAGGAACCGAGATCTTATGGGGATAAACCTATATTTCAAGTTTCGTCAAAATCGGATAAGAATTGTGACCTGTAGAGAGTCCACAAACAAATTGTGGACGGACGGACAGGGGCGACGACATAATACGTCCACATGAAAATGTGGGCGTACAAAAAGGGGTGTTAATTAATGAGGGTGAAAAACTGTCTGAGAGGTGGGTTAATTAACGCTAGGTGCGTTTTCTGTAGAGGTGTGTTAATTAACCGACCGGTAAAAAATGAATCTCAATGTTGTGTATTGTTTAATTGGCGTGTTTTCTCAATAGTTGCGATAACTGCACCAAAAGGAGTATAATTAAGGACCAACATGCTTTATCTGACACGTAAGTGTTAAATCAAAATTTGAGAAGTAAAACTGTTTTACCGTGCGATTAATCATTCGGCCATGTGTTTTACGCAGGTCTTTGTAAAATAAAGAGAGGTCTTTAGATACGCGTGTGTGCTCGCTATGATCTACGTTTCTCTTATGTCTATTGAAGGCCTATCACGTACCATATATATAAAGTTGCCTTTTATGAAATAAGAATATGAATTAATCTATCGTATACCGAAAGGCGAATGTAATGTCGTCATTAATAAATACCAAGCATTCAGCGCCCAAATTGATATTAACGTAAATATAAAGAGTACATCCGGCAAAAACGGCCCACAATGCGTAAATAAATTGTGCATCTTACTTCAATAGCAATATCCATAAAACAGAAATCTCCTTGTTGATAAATAATACGACACAACAACCAACCGAACATTGGTTATTCCCACGCAAATGGTATTTAAACTAAAATTACTTTAGTAAATTTACATCGTCCGCTTTTTTAGTAGTGGGATCTAAATTTATACAAAGAGTGAACCAACAATTTTTCAAAGACCCAATGTAGTAAGTCACGCTACTTATAGATAAAGTTGCATTTAATAAAATAAAAATAGGTTGCCAGGCAACGAAACATACGCCCACACAGCAGCCAAATCGTCCGGACAGTCAACAAGAGTTGTCGCATATTAAGGAATTATCAGAAAATCATTAGAATTTGTTTGGTTTTTATAATCAAACATTTTTTTTTAAATCAGATAATAATTGTGACCTCCAGAGGCACCACAAGCTAAAAAGGGTGATTTTTCGTACAATCAGGGGACATAATTCAGGAAGTAATAACCCGATGGGCGCAAATATCGAAAGGAAAAAAGATCTTTGGGTTATAAACATACATGTCAAGTTTCATCAAAGTCGATTCAAAATTGTGACCTCTATAGGGTCCACAACCTTGATATAACATATTTTCACACTATTCGTGTACAAACGGTGGCCATTTTGTCCGTCAATTCTAGTCCGATTTTCACCTAATTCAAACTCTCTCTTCATTACCATGTAACGGTTATATAGTCAAACGTTTTTTTAAATCCGATAATAATTTTTGACCTCCAGAGGAACCAAAAGCTAACAAGATAGGTTGCCAGGCAACGAAACATACGCCCACAGCAGCTAAATCGTCCGGGCAGTCAACAAGGGTTGTCGCATATTTTTACTAATTTCGGTAATGAACCATTTGTAATACACTAAAAACTGATTAAGAGTAACAACTCATTATGTAATTATCAGAAAATCATTAGAATTTGATTGCTTTTTATAAAGTTTTACCCCACGCTAGTAATTAGTATATACATGAAACATTTAATATCATGGATTTAGCTGTTCAGTTATCTAAATTCATTGAAAATCAAAATACTGGTTCGTTTCAACACCTTAAACTCTATGTATCAATCTGAAGTCAATCGGATAGTAACTTTGGTCTCTATAGCGTCACAATAATTTTTGAAGTTATCAAGGGAGATAACTCTGGTAGTAATTATTTGAAATCATTGAAAATCAATAGGCTTCTTCGTCTCATGACCTTTAAACACTGTGTATAAATCTAAAGTCAATCGGATATTAACTTTGGCCTCCAGAGCGTCCACAAGATTTTTTGAGGTGATCAAGGGCCATAACTCTGGCACTATCGGAAATCGCTGAAAATTAATAGGTGTCTTTGTCTTATGACCTTAAACACTGTGTATAAATTTAAAGTCAATCGGATATTAACTTTGGCCTCTAGAGCGTCCACAAGATTTTTTGAAGTGATCAAGGGCCATAACTCTGGCACTAATTATCAGAAATCGCTGAAAATCAATAGGCTTCTAGGTCTTATAACCTTAAACACTGTGTATCAATTTGAAGTCAATCGGATATTAACTTTGGCCTCTAGAGCGTCCACAAGATTTTTTGAAGTGATCAAGGGCCATAACTCTGGCACTAATTATCAGAAATCGCTGAAAATCAATAGGCTTCTTCGTCTTATGACCTTAAACACTGTGTGTAAATTTAAAGTCAATCGGATATTAACTTTGACCTTTAGAGCGTCCACAAGATTTTTTGAGGTTATCAAGGGCCATAACTCTGGCACTAATTATCGGAAATCGCTGAAAATCAATAGGCGTCTTCGACTTATGACCTTAAACACTGTGTATAAATTTAAAGTCAATCGGATATTAACTTTGGCCTCCAGAGCGTCCACAAGATTTTTTGAGGTGATCAAGGGCCATAACTCTGGCACTAACTATCTGAAATCGCTGAAAATTAATAGGCGTCTTTGTCTTATGACCTTAAACACTGTTTATAAATTTAAAGTCAATCAGATATTAATTTTGGCCTCTAGAGCGTCCACAAGATTTTTTGAAGTGATCAAGGGCCATAACTCTGGCACTAATTATCGCAAATCGCTGAAAATCAATAGGCTTCTTCGTCTTATGACCTTAAACACTGTGTATCAATTTGAAGTCAATCGGATATTAACTTTGGCCCCTAGAGCGTCCACAAGATTTTTTGAAGTGATCAAGGGCCATAACTCTGGTACTAATTATCGGAAATCGCTGAAAATCAATAGGCTTCTTCGTCTTATGACCTTAAACACTGTGTATAAATCTAAAGTCAATCGGATATTAACTTTGGCCTCCAGAGCGTCCACAAGATTTTTTGAGGTGATCAAGGGCCATAACTCTGGCACTAACTATCTGAAATCGCTGAAAATTAATAGGCGTCTTTGTCTTATGACCTTAAACACTGTGTATAAATTTAAAGTCAATCAGATATTAATTTTGGCCTCTAGAGCGTCCACAAGATTTTTTGAAGTGATCAAGGGCCATAACTCTGGCACTAATTATCGCAAATCGCTGAAAATCAATAGGCTTCTTCGTCTTATGACCTTAAACACTGTGTATCAATTTGAAGTCAATCGGATATTAACTTTGGCCCCTAGAGCGTCCACAAGATTTTTTGAAGTGATCAAGGGCCATAACTCTGGTACTAATTATCGGAAATCGCTGAAAATCAATAGGCTTCTTCGTCTTATGACCTTAAACACTGTGTATAAATCTAAAGTCAATCGGATATTAACTTTGGCCTCCAGAGCGTCCACAAGATTTTTTGAGGTGATCAAGGGCCATAACTCTGGCACTATCGGAAATCGCTGAAAATTAATAGGTGTCTTTGTCTTATGACCTTAAACACTGTGTATAAATTTAAAGTCAATCGGATATTAACTTTGGCCTCTAGAGCGTCCACAAGATTTTTTGAAGTGATCAAGGGCCATAACTCTGGCACTAATTATCGGAAATCGCTGAAAAACAATAGGCTTCTTCGTCTCATGACCTTAAACACTGTGTATAAATTTAAAGTCAATCGGATATTAACTTTAGCCTGTAGAGCGTCCACAAGCAATTGTGGACGCCGGACCGACGGACGGACCGACGGACCGACGGGGGCGACGACAATATACGACCACATTTCAATGTGGGCGTATAAAAAGCGATTTTTCGGACAATCCGGGGACATAATTCAGGAAGTTATGATCCAATGGGCACAAATATCGAAAGGAACCAAGATCTTTGGGTTATAAAGATACATGTCAAGTTTCATCAAAATGCGTTCAAAATTGTGACCACTATAAGGGTCCAAAACCTTTATATAACATATTTTCACACTATTCGCGTACAAACGGCAGCCATTTTGTCCGTCAATTTTGGTCCGATTTTCACAAAATTCTAACTCAACCTTCATAACCATGGAATGGTGATATAATCAAACGTTTTTTTAAATCGGATAACAATTTTGACCTCCAGAGGGACCACAAGCTAATTAGGGCGATTTTTTGGACAATCAGGGGCCATAATTCAGGAAGTTTCGATCCGATGGGCGCAAATATCGAAAGGAACCAAGATCTTTTGGTTATAAACATACATGTCAAGTTTCATTATACGACCACATTTCAATGTGGGTGTATAATTACAATTGGGACCACGGAGCATATGAACTTTATATTATACAAATCGAACAATAAATAATTTTTCTGGGTACGAAAAACTATATTAGCCGACGGTGGCTAACGAAATTACCGAGACAATTTTTTTTCTTATTTCTGCTCAAGTAGGATGATATTTTAACCCTGTGTAAAATATCATCAAAAAATATTCATAAATAAAAAAGGTTTTCGTAAAAAAAATATTTTTTTTTCAAAATATCAGACATTTTTTCGACTACTTCCAGTTTTACGATCGTTGTCGTGATTTGGATACTTAACTTTCTGTACCAGAAGTGTCAGAAACATCCATTGAGTTGTTTTGGAAAGAAAGATAAACTAAAGAGCGTTTACAAAAATTTAACGATTTTTCAATTTTTTTCAAAGTTTGATGCCATTTTTGGACCACCTATATTATTTCAATGCTTTTCATTTTGGATTCACTATATAGACAACCTATAGGACTATGAGTAAGAAAAGTTTCAGAAAAATCGTAGGCGTCGTTTTCGAGAAAAAGGGCGTCTCAGAATGTTAAAAAATCAGAAAATACTAGTTTTTCAGTATACAATAATTTATTTCCTTACCATTGAAATCGTATTATTTAGATACCATATGATGGTCCATCAATAGGGCTATCCATCGACACTTTAGTTCTTTTGGTCCGCTATTACCTAAGTGAGCAATCAAGTTTTTCGCAAGTGCGACCATATTTTAAACCTTTTTTTTCCATTTTTTGAATACTTCCGGTATGGTTATTATTGTAGGAATAGTTTTAATAGCCGGTTTGGGCGCAGCTACATCGTCCGGGCAGTCAACAAGGGTTGTCGCATATTTTTACTTCTTTCGGTAATGAAACATTTGTAATACACTAAAATCTGATTAAGAGTAACAACTCATTATGTAATTATCTGAAAATCATTAGAATTTGTTTGCTTTTTATAAAAGTTTATTTAGATACCGTATTATTTAGATACCATATGATGGTCCATTAATAGGGCTATCCATCGACACTTTAGTTCTTTTGGTCCGCTATTACCTAAGTGAGCAATAAAGTTTTTCGCAAGTGCGACCATATTTTAAACCTTTTTTTTTCATTTTTTGAATACTTCCGGTATGGTTATTATTGTCGGAATAGTTTTAATAGCCGGTTTGGGCGCAGCTACAACGTCCGGTATGGTTATTATTGTCGGAATAGTTTTAATAGCCGGTTTGGGCGCTAAAAAAGCCACAGGGCTCTGTAATATTATATATTACATTATCTGATCAGATAAAATTCCCCTGAGAAATCCTATGTTCAAAAGTGCCAAAAATGCAAAAAAATTTAAAATATCGAAAATTAAATTTCAATAATTACATACATATTAAACATCGTTAGAATCGTAATTGGGTCAGCTATCCAAATATACAACCTTTTTTTTAAAAATCTCTTAAAATAAAAGGCATATTCACAAGTCTTTTTGAAAATCTCTTCAAATAAAAAGATAGGCTGGCACTGCCAGGCAGGATACGCCCACATTTTCGAGAGATGGATAGAGAACAAGCAATACCGAAAGTGATTTTTCCTACATCATTAAGTTAGAATTTGATATGTGGAAATATTGAAATGAATTAAGATCTTTGGGTTAGAAAGGTTCATTTCAGTAGGCTTCAAATTCGACTGGGGATCATGTTGCTAAGTGGCTGGCTCAGTAGCCTTGAGGTTGGGTGTTTGATCCCTGCATTGGGTGACAAAGTTCATCTAGATTTTCTAGCATGGTTTCCCCTTGTTCTGATGAAGGATGGATGGCCTGACAAGAACATCTGTCAATTTTAGTCCGATTTTCACGAAATTCGACCTCAACCTTCATTATGATGTAACAGTGATATAATCAAACGTTTTTTTAAATGGGATAATAATTCTGACCCCAAGCTAAAAAAAAAAGGTCATTTTTCCCACAATCAGGGGCCATAATTCAGGAAGCTACGATCCAATGGGCGCAAATATCAAAAAGAACCAAGATCTTTGGGTTATAAACATGCATGTCAAGTTTCATCAAAATCGGTTCAAAATTGTGACCTCTATAGGGTCCACAACCTTGATATAACATATTTTCACACTAATCGCGTACAAACGGCGGCCATTTTGTCTGACAATTTTGGTACGATTTTCACGAAATTCGAACTCAACCCTCCTTACGGTGCAACAGTAATATAATCAGAGTTTTTATTTAAATCAGATAATAATTGTTCAAGAGATAGAGAAAAAGCGATACCGAAAGTGATTTTTCCTACAATCAAAGGCCATAATTCATGAAGTTACAATTTGATATGCGCAAATATCGAAAAGAATAAAGATCTTTAGGTTATAAAGAAGCATTTCAGGTTTCATCAAAATCGAATTAAAATTGTCACCTCTACAGAGTCCACAACTTTGACATACCATATTTTTACACTGTTCGCGTACAAACGGCGCCCATTTTTTCTGGCAATTATGGTCCAATTTTCTTGAAATTCGAACGCAACCTTCTGTAGGGTGTAACCGTGATAGAGTCAAACGTTTTTTCAAATCGGATAATAATTGTGACCTCCAGAGGGACCATAGGCGATTTTTCGGACAATCAGGGGCCATAATTCAGGAAGTTACGATCCGATATGCGCAAATAACGAAAGAAACCAAGATCTTTGGGTTATAACCATGCATTTCAAGTTTCATCAAAATCAAATTAAAATTGTGACCTCTAAAGGGTCCACAACAGGGCTTCCACTTCAAAATTTTCCCAACCGGTCATTTTTATCACGGAGAAAGTGGTGCTATTTTAAGCACATAATAAGAAGCCAAAAACTACATGCTATCCGAATGTCGATCGACTTTAATTGGGTCAAGGACAGTCACACAAAAAATCAACCTCACATCGACATTTATATACCCACCCACCTATCCCCCTAATAAATAAAAGAACACATGTAATCAATATTATCATTTAGTTATTTATACATTCATAAAGTATAACAATAACAAGATGCATTCATTTATCGAAAGTACAGTATTTTCTTAATTTGTTTACGACATCACCCGTATATACTCGTCAGTTTCTACAGGATTTCCATTTCTGTAAAGCACGTGCCGGTTGAAATTCTCATTAATTCGTCAAGATTTTTCATACTCAAGGAACATCGTAACTTGGTTTTAATTATGTTTTGGTGCTAGAATCCCGGTTGTCAGTGGCGTATGTGACATTATTCGGCGGTTGACTATTTCAAGTTTCATCAAAATCGAATAAAAAATGTGACTTCAACAGGGTCCACAACCTTGATATACCATTTTTTAACAGTATTCACGTACAAACGGCAGCCATTTTGTATGGCAATTTTCGTCCGATTTTCCCGTAATTCAAACTCAACCTTCCTTAGGGTGTAACAGTGATATAATCAAACGGTTTTTTAAATCGGATAATAATTGTGACCTCCAGAGGGACCACAAGCTAAAAAGGGTGATTTTTTCGGACAATCAGGGGCCATAATTCAGGAAATTACATTCCGATAGGCGCAAATATCGAAAGGAACCAAGATCTTTGGGTTATAAACATGCATGTCAAGTTTCATCAAAATCGGTTTTAAAATTGTGACCTCTATAGGGTCCACAAGCTAAAAACGTGATTTTTCGTACAATCAGGGGCCATAATCCATGAAGTTTTCATCCGATATATGCCAATATCGAAAGCAGCCGAGATCTTTTGGGGATAAACCTATATTTCAAGTTTCGTCAAAATCGGATAAGAATTGTGACCTGTAGAGAGTCCACAAACAAATTGTGGACAGACGGAGACAATATACGGGGCGACGACAATATACGTCCACATAAAAATGTGGGCGTATAAAAATGCAAAAATGTCAAAATATTGAAAATTAAATTTCAATAACTACATACATATTATACATCGTTAGAACCGTAATTAGGTCAGCTATCTGAATTATATCCTTTTTTTTGAAAATCTCTTGAAATAAAAAAATAGTACAGCATTTTCCAAAATTTCACGATTTTTCGACTTTTTTTTCCATTTTCAGTCCCTTTTATGTCCTATTCCAATTATTTGAAGATCTTAATGGATGGGTCCATGCTATAGACTACCGGAAGGACCATCGATATATAAAGTTTAAGAAAAATCGCTGGAGCAGTTTTCGAGATAAAGGCGTCCAAAAACGCTCCAATTTAGAAAATTCTTGATTTTCAGGGTGCCATATTTTGCTGCCTGATCATAGTATCCGTATGAATTGGGTATCATACGATAGTACAATCCTAGTGCAGTCCAATGGTACCCTAATTTCTTTAATCCATGGATATCCGGCGGAGAAATCACATTTTTCCCCAAAATATCCAATTTTTGCATTTTTTTCAAAATATTATTTTGACCACTTCCGGTTTAAGGATTCTTGTCGAAATTACTTTATAAGTTGTTATTGGACTATAACTTCATGTTCCAGAAACGTTAATTCTGCCATAAACCGAAACCTGAGCTCACAAAATGGGAAGAAAATTCGAAAAAAATCGAAAAATAAAGGGCGATAACTCTGAATGAAACTTATATTACTGGAATCGGATGGACTTCAGGTATCAAAAAATGTAGGTCAAATTTGAAAATTTTCAAAAATAACAAAAATTGTCTCGTAAACAACATGTTTTCAACGATAAAAGTCATAGACAAATGTTCGAAATAGAAAATGTGACATAGCCATTGTCTCAGAAAAGATTCAGGGATTCAAAAAATGTCATTTGTTTGAAAATGGATAAAGAATTGACGAAACTATGGCCGATTTTCGAAAATATTTTATCAAGTAGCCACCACATGGTTTCCCAATAGAAAATATAATTCCAGATTGATATCTGTTTTCGATCATGGAGATCTAGGCCCTCGCGGTAAATAATAATAATAATAATTTTAGTAATCTCAATAAGCAGTTTTATTCCCCAAAAAGTTATCGGGATTGGCACTTTAACCCTCAATTGAAAACGAAAATATATCGAAAACCAACCCATACAGATCAGTATATTAATTACAACTCCAGCCATCCCCACTACAGCAAAAAAGCTCTAATATCAACCCTAGTACGCAGAGCCATAAGCATTAGTGAACCTGAATTCCTGCAGGATGAATTGGATCATCTACGTCATGTGTTTTGCAACTTGAACAACTACCCTCCAGAAATAGTCAAGAAGCAAATCAAAGAAACAACAAAAAAAACGTCAAAAGAAGCCAACAACCAACCCCCAAAGAGATGATCAGAATAACTTTACCTTTTTATGGCAACCTATCATACCAAGTCAGCAATCTACTCAAGAAGTCCAACATTGATACCACATTCTCTATCCCTACTACCCTAAAACAGATACTGAAAGCATATGGCAAACTGCAACCAAGGTTACCTACCCAGCCCAAGGGAGTCGTCTACCAAGTCAACTGCTCCTGTAATTTTTCATACATTGGCGGAAGTAAACAACCCCTAAATAAACGAATATCGGAACACAGATCTAAAGCTACTACCAACAACTCAGCCATAGCAGAGCATCTACGAAACCATCTGCATCATAGAGTCAAATGGAACGATGTGCAGATTCTTACATCAAACCAACAGAACAACATTCACCAGAACTGAACAGGGACACAGGACTTCACATCTCAAGGGCCTATGATCATGTTATCAGGATGAATAAAACCACTTAAATGGGTTGCGATTTCTTACATTCTTACATTCAACAGCTTTTCTTTCACTTTAAGTTTTACAAACTGTCCTACACTGTATATATCCCACTTATAGTTTCTGCCTACCTATACAGTTTAATCACCTCATATTGCTTATTTATTACTTGAAAATAGTCCTGTTTTTCCAACATTATAGTTTATTCATATTTTGTTATGGTTTTCATCTGTTTCATATCATCCATATCCTGGATTGCTTAATTAGAAAGCATATATTATTCATGTTTATTTAGTCAACTGACATAGGGTCATGTAGTGTTTGTATTTCTTTGAGTATGGTCCCATCTTGATCACCTCGTTAACTGTAATATGGCTTCACCCAATGGCTCCCTTTCAGGCATTCAATGTTGTTATTTTATCCTTTGGTTGGACCGTGGGCCAATTATATATTGTGTTGTTTTTGTTTAATCCTTTACTTATCATTAGGGTTTCACACTGCGTAGCTTGTGTGAAACACTATTGTTTTTGTTAAAATTATTCTTATTATTCTTCTTCTTCTTATTATTATTATTTTTTTTCCAATTAGCTTATATCTCAGCAACTACTTGTTGGATCGATACAAAGTCTTCAGTTTTACAGGGAAAGTGGGTATGACTTAGAGATTAAAGCTATTCCCGGCATTCTGCGACATTGCGAAACGTCATAAATCACCAAAAATGTCGTTTTTTGAAATATTGCCATAATATCAACAGTAATCATTGTATTTTAGCATATGATGCTTTTTGACATAGCCAGAAACAGGGGACATAGCTATGTTACTTCTGATTTTTGATTTTCGACGAATCTTGGAAGATATTAGGCGCCAAATTTTTAAAATTTAAATTCTTAAAAAAAACTTTTTTATTTATTAATATTTATATATGACATTTTAACCAAGGTTAAAGAGTCATCTGATTTGAGCAAAAATGTCAACATTTTTTGTTTCCGTAATTTTCCTTGGCCGCTATTGGCCAATTCAGTTTTTCAGTCCTACATTAATTATTTATTGTTGGATTTGTATAAAACCATGTTCATATGTTCCGTGGTTCAAAATGTCATTTTTTTTGTTACCGGTCAAGTTTCCTGAAGGCACCGGAAGTGACGTAAATTCAGCAAAAACTGCATTATTGACAGTTCGGTACCACTTTTTGAAAGCAAATACTATTTTCTACAAATCTGATCTTACTCAAAAGATGCGCCCTGTAAAGGTGCACAAAATCTCGGACTCAGTTTTTTTAATTTCGATTTTGTTTTCGGGCCATTTCGATTAAAAGGTAAAAGATAGGTTGCCAGGCAACGAAACATACGCCCACAGCAGCTAAATCATCCGGGCATTAAACAAGGGTTGTCGCATATTTTTACTTTTTTTGGTAATGAAACATTTGTAATACACTAAAATCTGATTAAGAGTAACAACTCATTATGTAATTATCTGAAAATAATTAGAATTTGTTTGCTTTTTATAAAAGTTTTGCCCCACGCTAACAATTAGTATAGGAAACATTTAATATCATGGATTTAGCAGTTCAGTTATCAAAATTCATTGAAAATCAAAATACTTGTTTGTTTCAACACCTTAAACTCTGTGTATCAATCTGAAGTCAATCGGATGATAAGTTTGGACTCTATAGCATCACAAGGTTTTTTGAAGTGATCAAGGGAGACAACTCTGGAAGTAGTTATTTGAAATCGCTCAAAATCAGTAGGCTTCTTCGTCTCAGAGTGTTTGTATTTAAAGTTAATCGGATATTAACTTTTGCCTTTAGAGCGTCCACAAGATTTTTTGAAGTGATCAAGGGCCATAACTCTGGCACCAATTATCGGAAATTGCTGAAAATCAATAGGCTTCTTTGCCCGATGACCTTAAACACTGTGTATAAATTTGAAGCCAATCGGATATTCACTTTGGCCTCTAGAGCGTCCACAAGATATTTTTGAAGTGTTCAAGGGCCATAACTCTGGCAGTAAATATCGGAAATCACTGAAAATCGATAGGCTTCTTCGTCTCATGACCTTAAACCTTTTTGAAGTGATCAATGGCCATAACTCTGGTAGTTATTATCGGAAATCGCTGAAAATCAATAGGCTTCTTCGTCTCATGACCTTAAACACTGTGTATAAATTTAAAGTCAATCGGATATTAACTTTAGCCTCTACAGCGTCCACAAGCAATTGTGGACGCCGGACAGCCGGACGGACGGACTGGGGCGACGACAATATAAGACCACATTTCAATGTGGCCGTATAAAAAAGGGGTAAAAATAAGCAATTTACAACCCATCCAGTGTCTTCATATACTAAAATATTTCTTCGATACTTTCATAAACTTGTAGCAATAATCCATACAAAGAGAATGTATGTGAAATTTAGTTTGTAATATGAGCAGTTGCCGAGAAATGGGCAATTTTGCATGAGTCACTTGTCACGTTATTTTGGCTGTAAAAGAATCAATTATTATTCGATTTTCAATTTTTTCACTGTCTGTTGCCTATTTCCACAGTCAACTATTCCAAACCATTTTTAACACTTTCTTTGTCACCGGAAGTGACGTCATTTAGGTAATAACTGGATTTTTAGCCTTAAAAATACATTTTTTATTCAAATGAGTATTATTTGTAATATTTTTAGAATTATGAAATTTGGTTCCCATCAACAAATAGAATGAACCCATACGATCATATAGATACCACAAAATGGTTTCTAACTTGTACGGTTGCAGAGAAATGGACCATTTTCCACAAGTCACTTTTTACCTTATTTTGGCTCTAAAAGAATCAGTTATTATTCGATTTTCATAAAATGTTCACCATATGATGTCTTATGCCATTTGCGATTTCATAGCACTAATTTAAATTTTTTGGTATCACCGGAAGTGATGCCATTTAAGCAAAAACTGAATTTCTAGCCTTCAAAACAGATATTTTATTCAAATGAGTCTGATTTGTAATGTTTTCAAAATTATGATATTTGATTCCAATCAACAAATAGATTGAACCCATACGATCATACAGATACCACAAAATGGTTTCTAACTTGTGCGGTTGCAGAGAAATAGGCGATTGTCTATAAGTCATTTTTCAAGGTTTTTGGTCTATAAAAGTGGCAATTATTATTCTATTTACATAACATTTTCACTATATGATATCAAAAGGCAATTCGGATTTCATAAAACTAATTGAACATTTTCATTATCACCGTAAGTAATGTATTTTTGTCAGGATCACTTACAAGTAACAAAAGTATAAAATGAATTGATATTGCTTGATTTGGTTGATTCTGCGTCCAATTTATTTGAAGTGTGCAATGCTTATGGGGAAACCTGTTTAATGGTTTCATTGGTATCGGAAGTGACATATGTTCAAAGGTAACGTGGCACCGGAAGTGACATGTTAAAGGGTGACGTGGCACCAGTGAAACCCGTCATTCCTGCATGCAGGTCTAGTTGTTATTATTATTTAATTTTTGTAAATGGCTTCATCATGAACTCGTATATATACTATTCAAAAAAAGTAGGGGATATTTGATTTTTAAGTGTTATTAAAGTCACCTAATGAAACTGACGAAGAAACAAATGACAAAATGAAATGAAGTTCACATTCATCGATTTATTCCAAATGATCGTTAGACTAAGTAAGGCACAGACTGACCATTATAAGGGTAAAATGATCCCCGGGGTCAAACAGCAAAGTTACCACAGCATCACAACAAAGTCAGTAACGCCAAACCAGCATTGATCCGACGTGGCATACTCCTAATGAGACGTCTAAAGTCATTTTGGTCCAGATTGTCCAATTCCTGTTGCAACGCAGCAGCAAGTTCTTGGACATTGGCAGGACGTTGTTGACATTGACGTAACCTCTGTCCAAGCATGTCCCAGACATGCTCGATGGGGGAGAGGTCGGGACTCAGTGCTGGCCAAGGTAATGTGGTGATGTTCTGTTGTTCCTGGCCTGTGACATCTTGCGTTGTCATCCTGGAAGATGAAACTGCGGCCATGACGTCGTGCGAACGGCACAGCATGGACTGCCAAGATGTTGTCCCGGTAGTACTGGCCTGTAACACGCCCTGCAACAACATGGAAAGCCGTTCTTCCAGCAACAGTGATGCCTCCCCACACCATAACAGAACCACCCCCAAATCGATCATGTCTGATGAAGTTAACGTCTTGGAAGTGCTCGTTTCGACGACGCCACACCCTCTGTCCAAAAAATCAACAGTGAACCTTGACTCATCTGAAAACATCACATTGCTCCAGCGTCGATTATCCCTACACCAACGACGTCTTGCCTGAATGTGATGATCTCTCAAACAAGGGATCACGCGAGGACGTCGGGCGCGAAGGTGACCCCTATGCAGTCGATTCCGAATCATCTGCCCACTCACTCTCACACCAGTGTCTGTTTGAAGACGAGCGCTGATCTGATTTGCTGTGATGACACGATTTCTCAAGGTCAAGGTACGGATAAATCGATCCTGGGCTTGAGTTGTCACCCTTGGTCGACCTGAGCGTGGTCTGTCCTGTACAGATTGTGTATCACGGTATCTGGACCATAGCCTGCTTATGACAGACTGAGAAACATTCATCGTCCGCGCCACAACCGCCTGTGTTGTGCTGATCTGTAGCATGCCAAGGGCACGTAACCTTTCATTTTGGGTAAGCCGATGCATATCAAAATTTGTTTTCTGGTCACTAAAACAATTAAACTGATGTTTCCACCCTGGAATTCAATGGCACAATGACTGTAACATTCAAAGTCAGAGTCGTGCAAATCTTGGGTTGGACCCCCATGATGATCCCAAGCATCACCTGCATTCCATGCGGTAGCTATTGGTGCGTTTGGGCGTCACATGTAACTGGAAATGTTTCTTCTGTTAGGTTCTATAGTGACTTTTTTCGTAGCCATTTGCATATTTTAGTATTATGCCCCCAAAATCAAATATCCCCTACTTTTTTTGAATAGTATATTAAACCCAAGTTTACTAAATGTCATTATGCTTGATAACGATAAGAGGATACTTGTCTAAACGTCGTGATATTAGAATAAAACCAGTGATTGTTTCCCATAAAAATTGCGTTCTGTTATTGTGTTCTCCAATCTCTAAATGCCACTTAAAGATTGCGGTAATACCGAGTAATAGTCCGAAAATTAATTATCTTCCGACATACGTACAAATAACAACGATCACGACGAATTCTATACAGGCTGCGCACAAATTCCCTCCTTAGCAGTTCTCAGTGTATGCAATAACGAATTATTAAATTAAAATTGAACCATTTGTTAGACCAGTTTTGACCTAGTTTGTCTTGGGTGGCCATTAGACCCTATCTCTCTCTCTCATGTAAGATCTAATTGCACCCCCACAACCTCACTATACTGAAATAAAATTTTGAAACATAGACAATAAGTGTAAATTAGGTAAAGCTTTTATTCCAACCCTACCCCTAATCGCCAGAAGTAACAGAATCTGAATATTTCACAGAGATTTGTACGTCAAATGCAAACGATGACTACGGTCACCTTGAAAAATATGAGTAAACATTCCATTACGAATTTGAAATATCTGGAATAGGTAAAATAACGGACTGAAAATATGGGTTAAATTTATTTATGAGGTGATACCTGCAGCACCCTTATTTTATGATTTAAACTAAAGTTCTACACATATGTACGCGAGATAAATGTGTGGCTAATTTAGTTCTTTTTTTTTTTAGCTCGGCAGACTGATAGAGCTCGATTTGTGAGGTTTTATTTATCATGAAATGTTCCCATAGAGTAAACAATGGTAGAAAGTAGAACTGTTGTTACATCTGCACTCATTCGATGTATTGTAAATAAAAACCACATGTTATTATTTGTTTACATATCTATTAGCCTAACAAAGATCTTTGACATTTCCTGATCCTGGAGCAAGATGTTTTTTCTGGTGACATTATGAGGTGTTCGCTACTGGTCTATAAGTGTTTATGATGCCCTGGACAACTGTTTTGATTTGTGGGGAGGTAGGGTGAGGGTAGCAGGTGTAGATGTGCGTGTGTGGAGGGGGGGGGGCGCATTATGTTGACATAAATGATGATCATGTTATATATTAATAAAACATAAATTTCTAGGACTGCCGATCTCTAGGTAAGTGTTTATGATGCCCCTGGAGAACTGTTTGACTTATGGGGCTGGGGATAGCAGGTGTGTGTGTGTCTGGAGGGGTGGGGTTGGGGATAGTTTGGCGGGAAAATGAGTTCACGTTGATTTAAATGGTGATTGTCTAAGAGCGTGATGAGACATCTCTAAATATGTGTATAAGATTCTCATTGTGTGAGGGTGGACACTGGGGTGGGGTGGGGTGCGGGTGTGACAACATGTATTAATGTGGACACGTTCATAACTGATCTTACTTAAATAGTAAGTGCAGGGGGACTGCACCACACACAATTCTACACAAAAACAAATATACAGATAAGACATAATGCTAAGAGACCACAAACAACAACAAATCAAAAAGAGTGAATGGATCCGGGGGCTAGCCGTAAGCGTCCACTTTGCTGTACAGTCCCGGGCCTGTGGTGACACAGACTTCACTCATATTTGAAAAACAAGTTGGGAATAAAAATCCAAGGAAATAATTATATAATGTCAGTATGAGTCATGATCTGCTATATGTTGCAAGAAACACGAATGCAAGCATATTGTTGTATAAATTCCAAATTATACAAGTAACCACATCGTTAAATGTATCAAAGAAGTAGGCCTAGTTCTAAAAAACTAGATGCATTAAATCAATAAAGAAGAGGATTGAAGTATATTGAATGCATTTGGAAACACGTTACAACTGTCACAGAAACAAGAACAAAACTGTATAAATAGAAGCAAAGGAGTGTAAGCCGTCTAGGGAGACTGTCGTCTGCTAACTGAATGGCGTGACGTGAATCTGTCGTTATAGTTGTTATGACGTCGTCGCTAGAAAGTGCAATTTCCCGATAATCTACATGAAAGGGCGATAATCTACATGAAATAATGTTAAAAGATAGGCTGGCACACCCAGGATACACCCACATTTTCGAGAGATGGATAGTGACCTCCACAGGGTCCACAACCTTGATATACCATTTTTTAACAGTATTCGCGTACAAACGGCGGCCATTTTGTATGGCAATTTTCGTCCGATTTTCCCGAAATTCGAACTCAACCTTCCTTAGGGTGTAACGGTGATATAATCAACGTTTTTTAAATCGAATAATAATTGTGACCTCCATGCTAAAAAAAAGGCGATTTTGCGTATAATCAGGGGCCATAATTCAGGAAGTTACGATCCGATATGCGCAAATATCGAAAGGAAGCAAGATCTTTGGGTTATAACCATGAATTTCAAGTTTCATCAAAATCGAATCAAAATTGTGACCTCCACAGGGTCCACAACCTTGATATACCATTTTTTAACAGTATTCGCGTACTAACGGCGGCCATTTTGTATGGCAATTTTCGTCCGATTTTCCCGAAATTCGAACTCAACCTTCCTTAGGGTGTAACGGTGATATAATCAAACGTTTTTTTAAATCGAATAATAATTGTGACCTCCAGAGGGACCACAAGCTAAAAAGGGTGATTTTTCGGACAATCAGGGGCCATAATTCAGGAAATTACATTCCGATAGCCGCAAATATCGAAAGGAACCAAGATCTTTGGGTTACAAACATGCATGTCAAGTTTCATCAAAATCGGTTCAAAATTGTGACCTCTATAGGGTCCACAAGCTAAAAACGTGATTTTTCGTACAATCAGGGGCCATAATCCATGAAGTTTTGATCCGATACATGCCAATATCGAAAGGAACCGAGATCTTTTGGGGATAAACCTATATTTCAAGTTTCGTCAAAATCGGATAAGAATTGTGACCTGTAGAGAGTCCACAAACAAATTGTGGACGGACGGACGGACAGGGGCGACGACATAATACGTCCACATGAAAATGTGGGCGTATAAAAACTAAAAGATAGGCTGGCACTGCCAGGCAGGATACGCCCACATTTTCGAGAGATGGATAGAGAACAAGCAATACCGAAAGTGATTTTTCCTATGTTCAAATATCGAAATGAATTAAGATCTTTGGGTTATAAAGGTTCATTTCAGTAGGCTTCAAATTCGACTGGGGATCATGTTGCTAAGTAGGTAAGATGCTGGCTCGGTGTTTGATCCCTGCATTGGGTGACAAAGTTCATCTAGATTTTCTGGCGTGGTTTCCCCTTGTTAGTGATGAAGGATGGATGGCCTGACAAGAACAGCTGTCAATTTTGGTTCGATTTACACGAAAATCGATCTCAACCTTCATTACGATGTAACGGTGATATAATCAAACGTTTTTTTAAATGGGATAATAATTCTTATCCCAGAGGGGCCAAAAGCTAAAAAAAAAGGTCATTTTTCGTACAATCAGGGGCCATAATTCAGGAAGTTACAATCCGATATGCACAAAAGGAACCAAGATCTTTGGGTTATAAACATGCATGTCAAGTTTCATCAAAATCGGTTCAAAATTGTGACCTCTATAGGGTCCACAACCTTAATATAACATATTTTCACACTATTCGCGTACAAACAGCGGCCATTTTGTCTGTCAATTTTGGTCCGATTTTCACAAAATTTTACCTCTATCTTCATTACCATGTAACGGTGATATAATCAAACGTTTTTTTAAATGGGATAATAATTTTGACCTCCAGTGGGACCACAAGCTAAAAAGGCTGATTTTTCGTACAATCAGGGGCCATAATTCATGAAGTTACGAATCAATGAGCGCAAATATCGAAAGGAACCAAGATCTTCGGGTTATAAACATGCATGTCAAGTTTCATCAAAATCGGTTCAAAATTGTGACCTCTATAGGGTCCACAACCTTGATATAACATATTTTCACACTATTCGCGTACAAACGGTGGCCATTTTGTCCGTCAATTTTGGTTTGATTTTCACGAAATTCGAACAGAGCCTTCATTACCATGTAACGGTGATATAATCAAACGGTTTTTTAAATCGGATAATAATTTTGACCTCCAGAGGGACCACAAGCTAAAAAGGGCAATTTTTCGGACAATCAGGGGCCATAATTCAGGAAGTTACGATCCAATGGGTGCAAATATCGAAAGGAACCAAGATCTTTGGGTTATAAACATACATGTCAAGTTTCATCAAAATCGGTTCAAAATTGTGACCTCTATAGGGTCCACAACCTTAATATAACATATTTTCACACTATTCGCGTACAAACAGCGGCCATTTTGTTTGTCAATTTTGGTCCGATTTTCACGAAATTTGAACCCAATCTTCATTACCATGTGACGGTGATATAATCGAACGGTTTTTTAAATCGGATAATAATTTTGACCTCCAGAGGGACCACAAGCTAAAAAGGGCGATTTTTCGGACAATCAGGGGCCATAATTCAGGAAGTTACGATCCGATGGCCACAAATATCGAAAGGAACCAAGATTTTGGGATTATAAACATGCATGTCAAGTTTCATCACAATCGGTTCAAAATTGTGACCTCTATAGGGTCCACAAGCTAAAAACATGATATTTCGTACAATCAGGGGCCATAATCCACGAAGTTCCGATGCGATACATGCCAATATTGAAGAAATCGTAGATTATAAGTGTATTCACAAAGGCATAATAATAAGGGCGATAATCCAAACAGGACTAGACATTTATAGAAGATAAAAATTATATTGAATCATTATCTAAGATGTAGTCAGTAATACATTTACAAGAAATGTCAAACCTATTATGTTGAAGAAATGGAAGTTTAGAAATTTCTTTAAAAATGAATAATAGTGATCAGCCTTTGTCCGTTCACTTAAAATTAAGAGTTTTTATTCGTGAATGGCCATCAGGTTTCTGCCCTTTCCGAAAGCTCCATTAAAGGCTTTATCAACGAACCAATCCAAATTATTTTTAAGATCTGTATGTTGTAGCATAGTATATAAAGTGGAAAAGTCGAAAGTTTCTATTGATTTAGCATTGCCTTTTTTGTTAATTTTATCTAAAGTGTCTACTATAGGTTTATTTTTATCAATTATGAAAAGATAGGTTGCCAGGCAACGAAACATACGCCCACAGCAGCTAAATCGTCCGGGCAGTCAACAAGGGTTGTCGCATATTTTTACTTTTTTTGGTAATGAAACATTTGTAATACACTAAAATCTGATTAAGAGTAACA
The DNA here is from genome assembly GCA_036850965.1 of Patella caerulea. Taxonomy (NCBI): domain Eukaryota; kingdom Metazoa; phylum Mollusca; class Gastropoda; family Patellidae; genus Patella; species Patella caerulea. The sequence continues at coordinate 14,813,575 of JAZGQO010000013.1, read as the reverse complement.
ATTCATAATAAAACACAACACAAGGTATATATGGATATAACTACTTCTCTATACTTTAATAACGACGTTTCGTAACACATACAGGTCACGTTTTCAAGTTAATGAGAGTAACAACTCATTATGTAATTATCTTAAAATCATTAGAATTTGTTTGCTTTTTATAAAGTTTTGCCCCACCCTAACAATTAGTATAGGAAACATTTAACATCATGGATTAAGCTTTTCAGTTATCAAAATTCATTGAAAATCAAAATACTTGTTCGTTTCAACACCTTAAACACTGTGTATCAATCTGAGGTCAATCGGATGATAAGTTTGGCATCTACAGCGTCACAAGGTTTTTTGAAGTGATCAAGAGAGATAACTCTGGAAGTAATTATTTGAAATCGCTGAAAATCAGTAGGTTTCTTCGTCTTATGACCTTAAACAGTGTTTGTAAATTTAAAGTCAATCGGATATTAACTTTGGCCTCTAGAGCGTCCACAAGATTTTTTGAAGTGATCAAGGGCCATAACTCTGGCACTAATTATCGGAAATCGCTGAAAATCAATAGGATTCTTCGTCTTATGACCTTGAACACTGTGTATAAATTTGAAGTCAATCAGATATTAACTTTGGCCTCTAGAGCATCCACAAGATCTTTAGAAATGATCGAGGGCCATAACTCTGGCACTAATTATCAGAAATTGCTGAAAATCAATAGGATTCTTCGTCTTATGACCTTGAACACTGTGTATAAATTTGAAGTCAATCGGATATCAACTTTGGCCTGTAGAGCACCCACAAGATTTTTTGAAGTGATCAAGGGCCATAACTCTGGCACTAATTATCGGAAATCGCTAAAAATCAATAGGCTTCTTCGTCTCATGACCTTAAACACTGTGTATAAATTTAAAGTCAATCAGTTATTAACTTTGGCCTCTAGAGCGTCCACAAGATTTTTTGAAGTGATCAAGGGCCATAACTCTGGCACTAATTAGCGGAAATCACTAAAAATCAATAGGCTTCTTCGTCTCATGACCTTAAACACTGTGTATAAATTTAAAGTCAATCAGTTATTAACTTTGGCCTCTAGAGCGTCCACAAGATTTTTTGAAGTGATCAAGGGCCATAACTCTGGCACTAATTATCGGAAATCGCTCAAAATCAATAGGCTTCTTCGACTCATGACCTTAAACACTGTGTATAAATTTAAAGTCAATCGGATATTAACTTTGGCCTCTAGAGCGCCCACAAGATTTTTTTAAGTGATCAAGGGCCATAACTCTGGTAGTTATTATCGGAAATCGCTGAAAATCAATAGGCTTCTTTGTCTTATGACCTTAAACACTGTGTATAAATTTAAAGTCAATCGGATATTAACTTTGGCCTCTAGAGCGTCCACAAGATTTTTTGAAGTGATCAAGGGCCATAACTCTGGTAGTTATTATCGGAAATTGCTGAAAAACAATAGGCTTCTTCTTCTCATGACCTTAAACACTGTGTATAAATTTAAAGTCAATCGGATATTAACTTTAGCCTCTAGAGCGTCCACAAGCAATTGTGGACGCCGGACCGACAGACGGACAGGGGCGACGACAATATACGACCACATTTCAATGTGGGCGTATAAAAACTGTTAATTCCAGTATAATTTCGAAGTGTTTTGCACCAAATGGCATGTTGGGCCTGGCATAATTTAAGTCCTTTCGTTATAATCACTGCTAGAGGTTTTGTCTGGCAGATGCTGGAGGAAATTATATATCTGAATTTAACTGGATTTTAATGAAATTTCGGTATAGAATAAATATATGGTAGTGCATCTATTTTAACATTGTCTCTGATATCATTACTCCTGTTAAACGAATATTGGTTATGCAAAATATCTATTTAAGATAATTCCGTAATACATTTATAAGTATCATTATTGGTGTTAGGCCAAAGTCCGACTTCGGTAACGATATTTTTAATATAGTACTTTTTACAGATAAAGGCAATGTTATTACTAGCCTTATCAACAGGTGTTAGAACAAATCTCTCTTGAAGAGCAGCAAGACATTTAGTTGCAGATGCGTTTTTTAGGACTTCCAGGTGGTGGGTGTCTTGGGTTAAGTTTTATATATTTGATTCTCTTTGACAAGAGGTCTAAAACGGTGTTTCTCCATTCTCCAAAAGATTCTAAAGGTGCACGAAATTTATCCGACCAAGCTACAATGCATTTCCGGATTTGTGATTTTAGATTATTATGTAATTTTTTGAAGTTAGTTTTACTTGTTTGTTCTCGAAATTGTGGCCGAAAGCGAAATAGTTTTCTAAGATTTTTGTCTTCAACAATATCGAAGTTTCCTGTCAATATATGGTCATGAAACTTATCTTTAAAAGGAGAGTTATTGCACTGACAAGTGGTGTTATCGTAACTGTCAATAAATTCTTTAACGTTGAGGTTTGTAATAGTTTCATAGTAGTTAAATATTTTATTACGAATTGGACGTAAAAATTTGTATACGACTGTAGGTGAAATTTTTTGGATAGTATCTGGTATAGATTAAGTAGTATCTCATTAGCGTTTTCGTTCAAAATATTAAATTATAATGGTTCTTTATAAGAAATCTTGAATGTAAATCAAAAATAGGTTGCCAGGCAACGAAACATACAACCTACGGCAGCTAAATCGTCCGGGAAGTCAACACGAGTTGTCGTATATTAAGTAATTATCAGAAAATCGTTAGAATTTGTTTGGTTTTTAAAAAGTTCTGCCCAATGCTCCCAATGCTAACGTTTAGTATACGAAACATTTAATATTATGGATTTAGCTGTTCAATTATCGATTTTCAAGAAATTCAAACTCAACCATCATTAATGTGTAACGGGAATATAATCAAATGGTTTTTTTTAATTTGGAATAAAATTGTGACCTCCATAGGGTCCACAAGGTAAAAAACATGATATTCCGTACAATCAGGGGCCATATTTCAGCAAGTTATGGTCCAATGTGCCAAAATATTGAAAGGAACCGCGACAGTATTCGCGTACAAACAGCAGCCATTTTGTGTGTCAATTTTGGTCTGATTTTCACGAAATTCTAACTCAACCTACATTACCCTGTAACAGTGATATACTCAAATGTTTTTTTAATCAGGTAATAATTGTGACCTCCAGAGGGACCATAAGCTAATAAAGACAATTTTTCGTACAATCAGGGGCCATAATTCAGGAAGTTACAATCCGATATGTGCAAATATGGAATGGAACCAAGATCTTTAAATTATAAACATGTATTTCAAGTTTCATCAAAATCAAATTAAAATTGTGACCTCTATAGGGTCAGATTATTGAGATAAATATTTTCGTGGTTCTTGTTAAACAGCTCGCATATTCTTTGGATATGCTTCAGATACCCATTCCCATTGTAAATCTTCATTCCAGCCTTGTATTGCAGGGTAATCTTCTTCGATTATTGGTTTTGCAGCCTGTCTCCATATTATTGCAACATAATTATAGTATTTAATTATTTTTATGTTTAAATTCCAGATCTCTTGCAAGTACCACAATAATTTAATATTTTGAATGACAATATTGGTACGGAACGAAAAAATCGAGAAACACTTTTCAGAACAATTTTGAACCAAGAGGTTTCTGTCCCCCAAAATATTTTTATCCCACCCCTCCTCCATACAGTGGTAATCTTATAAACAATATTTAGAGATGCGCAGTGCAATTAAAAAGTAAAGTTATTATTACCAAGCTCTAAGAAAATCATCATTTAAATCAATGTGAACTCATTTCTCACCAATTCCCCCCCCCCCCTTCTACACACGCACGCCTGGTACCCCAAGCCCACAATCAAACAGTTGTCCAGGGGCATCACAAACACTTCTTTAAAGAAGTGCAGTCCTAGAACATTATGTTTTATTAATATATAACATAATCATCATTTTATGTCAACATAACCCTAACTTCCACACACGCACGCCTACACTTGCATCCCCACCCCACCTCCTCACAAATCAAAACAGTTGTCCAGAGCATCATAAACACTTATTCATAGATGGACAGTCCTAGAAACTTATGTTTTAAGTTTTATTAATATTATGTCAACATATCATTCCCCCACCACACACACATGCTTATTGTTGACATTTGAGCCTCTATATCTCAAAAACGCCTCCTCAAATGTCTGATCACCACCCAGATTTCGGAATCTACACAAAAAATTAGTCTCATAAATTCACAGCTTGGGTGCCGATTCCCCCCCCCCCTTCAGCCACCGAACTATAAATATAACTACATATTTAATCAAAAACACAACTAAATTCAAAATATATTCTAGAGAACATTAAATTTGTAAAATTGTTCAAGGGATCTCAGGAACTTTTACTTTCCGATTGAGGAGTCCATGTGATACTTTTTGAATGACATAAATACGAAAGGTTGAATAAACCGCTGTACATGATTGTGCCAACCAAGTAAAACAATGCCTTGCTTATTGATAATATCATGAGCTACCAAATTTCAGATCAAATAGAAATAGATGAATGTAAAAATGAACCTGTGCTGATGATATTAACATTTCAATAGCCAGTGTTTGATGTGGAGTATCAACCAGTGATGCTAGAGATGCCATACCTTCACTGAAATTACAATGTAACATTTTTAAATATAATTATATACCTGATGACTGCCTCTCTTTGAGCATAACCAAATATATTGAATATTCCCGGGTATGTACAACCAGGTAATTTTTACCACGTGTTTATTAATTCATTTATTCCTTCTTCTTTGTATAAGTAAAGAAAGGTCTTTAGATAGGTATGTGTGCTTGCTATAATCAACGCTCTTATAAATGCGTCTTTTGTATTGCGTACCATATATATATGAAGTTGCATTTATTAAAATACCAGCAGCTGCCAGGCAGAATACACCCACATTTTATGCGAGATGAACAGAGATCAAATTAAATCAAAAGCGATTTTTCTTACAGATAGTTATGGTCTGGAGTGCGCAAATATAGGAACTGACTGACATCTTTGGGACATAAACATATATTTTAGATTTCAACAAAATGGATAAAAATAGGTTGCCAGGCAACGAAACATACGCCCACACAGCAGCTAAATCGTCCGGGCAGTCAACAAGAGTTCTCGCATATTAACACTGCAAGGTGCATAGTGTGTAGAATTGTTGTCAGAGCTTTTAGTATTGGGCTTCTGCGTTAGAAAATCCTCTGAGCAAGTAGTAAAGCTTAATTATGGTTACTATTAATGAAAACTAGTGAGAAATATACGTGTTGTCAGTTGTCTCTTAAACCCATCACTACTTGTACCGTGCGTCAGTATTTCTGTTAATGGTCAGTAATAATCATACGCTGAGTATGTGAGTTAATTGGTTAGAATTCCTTACTTTTGTCAGTATGTAAAAATAAGTTGAGTAATTAAACAAACGTGAGTTTATCCAAACATAACACTAGTGAGGCACATGCGGGAGAAATTGATGAAAGCGTGACTAATTAAGAAAACGTCACTATTTGAGCTACCGCTCACTATCCGAGTATAACTATAACCGCCAGTTACCTTTGATGTGTGTCGGTAATTGGACCTGACGTCAGTAGAGCGTGGAATCATTAACTATATAAAATACTGGTGAGTATTGTTACTGTAAGTGATCATAATATTTTTATTACTAACCTGAATATCTCCTCCGATTCGAGAATATTAATAAATAATTAAAATTATTTATTAATATTCTCATATTCTCGAATCGGAGTAGATTTTTTAAACCATAATTGGTGGCAATGAGTAAAGGGACTATTTGTCGGCAATTTCGCTTACCGCCGTAGTTTGCAAAAAAACGCCTAAGATAGTTAGATAGATCGATCTCTAAATACAGTGATCAGAGTTCGGATGAGACAGAGTCCACTTCATATATAAATATGAATTAAAATGCTCAGTGGCGAGGTTTGATTCGTCACGTTATCTGTACCCGTTACGTTCTTACATGGGGTTCCCATGCAGAATACGGCGCAATATGTATTACGATTTATATGTATTCTCGTTACATGCGGGTTGGCACATATTTTGGGGTAGGTGGCGCGGTATGGAATAGTAAATTTGAAATCAGAACTAATGGTTTAAGAAGATCATCAACACAAATCTGTTTTCGGTAATTTTATTGAAACAGATTATGATAGCAGATAATATTGAACTTCATACACATATATACACCCTGAAATTCTGAACACCGGAGAATCATGTGATTATCTATTTACTTTTGAGAAATAATAGCTATTAAACAATATAAATAACGATGAAAATAATAATAGCATATAATAAGGTATCTACACAATGTTAAAATACAATATGATTGTACGTAACAGAAAAATAATAAATTTCATTCAAGTAATTCGAAATTATGAGCACAGAAGATTCTATTAATAATTTAGAAATTGTTTTATTTAGCACACGATAAATATAATTGATACATTGCATGCAACGGTGAAATAGTAAAACCATGTCCGACGTTCGATCTTGGGATATTTTTCATGTAGATATCCTGTGCGATTAATTCTTTATTAAAACAAAAGGCTGACAGAAATACTTCTAAAGGAACATTGAAAATCATCCCCTAATAAACACATTTATAACTACACTATATAACATATTCAAAACTGAGACAATTCTAAACACGGGAAATTTCAAGGAATTGAAAACACAATAGCAAAACTTTTGTTAAAGATTTCCAACAAATTTATAGAGCATTTTTATTTCTTAAAATTTGTCACTTACATATCCGAAATTGTCGTTTGAGTTTTTGTACAATAGTCACACCGGTAACAAATTGTCTTTGAATTAAGGCTGGGAATCGATATGAAATTTCAATATCGATTATCGGCAAGAATTTGTCAGCGATTATCGATAATAATCGATTATCTTTCTTCCGGAAAAACCCAACTTTACTGACCTGTTATTTGTGTTGATCGAGTTACAGTAGTCTAATACTGTGCCGATGTGCGTATAAAAATCAATTAATGTAAAATAATTAGTTGCTAAATGTAGGATTAACTTGAGTATTATTCTAAGTTTTGTTCTTGATTTGAACCTTTTTTTTTATTCCAATATCTCCGATAAATACAAAGACAATACATGGTTTCCCTTTGCAAGTTACTGGCGACCACACAGTGTTACTAATAATAGAATAAAATATACTAGAAGGCGTCTATTGATTGGACAATAAAAAATAATTACCGGCTTTCAAAGTAGAATTTTTATGATTGGTTAATTTTGACGAAAACCAAAGTAGAATTCTTCCAAGAAATTACGAGAGGTATAGATATTTTCACGGGAAGTCAAAAACTTGTTTTGTATGGGCTGTATCTGACATGATTTAGTAATAAAAGCTGAGTTGATCATTAATAATACAATTAGTTTTTATCGTGAAAGCAAATCAATCAAGAGCAAAGAAGGGAGATAATTCTAATTTTACTATATCACGTGCGATCGTCATTGTTCACAAAGTGCGTGAGCTATTTTAGTTTCAACTAGTAATAACAATAAAAACAACGAAAATATTAAAATAACGTATTTAATCTTAAAGTTTATTTTTTTTTTTTTTACAATAATATATATTTAAAATGTGCCAGTTTGTAGGCAGAGGGGGGAAATAGTTGTTGTGTTGACGTTGTATTCGTTCATTTGCTGCATGCCAGACTACGGCAAGTTCAGTCATTGAGAGTGACCGTAACTTGCCGTCAGAAGGTAAATATACCGATAATCGATATTTGAATTTCAATATCGATTATCGTATCGCTAAATAACTTCTACCGATTATCGATTATATCGATGTTATTGCACAGCCTTACTTTGAATGATACAGTTTATCAATAAACACAACAGAAATTTATAAAGTTAATGATTTCACGCTCTATTGAGGTGGTAAACCTAGCCAATCAACATTCTTAATCTCTTGAGCACTATAACACAAAGGTGCTAATTAAGTGGTGAGATTAACAGAATTTAATCCCATAAAAGATTTAATATACAAGACCTATATTACTAATGTTCGGACTATTCTCTTTTGTTCTAAATTCTAACACCGAGCGAAATATTAAACAAACATTAACAAATATATGACATGGTTGTTATGTGATTTAGTGTTAAAATCTAACGATATCTTTAACTTGCTTTTTCTCGAAAATGTCGCAAAATCATTAGTTTATCCGACCAGAGGAAAGTGTCAAACGGGCGGGGTGAGTGACTCAATGGGAATGAATATATTCACCAAAATATTTTGTGAAATAAACTGTCGGAAATGCAGCCAGGCAGCATTCCAGACACTGGTTGTCGAGATAAATTGAGCTGGTCAGATACTGTTCATCGCCAAATCAGCAGCTTATCCTGAGGTGTCAAATGAATGGAGTGAGTGTATCAAGTGAATGTATATTCTCGTCGCGTTGGACCTATATTACTAATGTATGGACTATTCTCTTTGGTTCTAAATTCTGACACCGAGCGAAATGTTAAACAAACATTAACAAATATATGACATGGTTGGGTTCAGATTCATGCCGTATTTCACTGAACGTAACTGATTTGACATTAGAGTCAAAATGGAAACAATTGAATGTAAATCAGCTCATATACAATCAGTTTACATTATTATATGCGTTGCGACCAATTTGGGTCAATTTCTAGGTTCTAAATATATTTATAGTGATGGTCCGATATGACACCTATCAGTTTTATCGCTATCAGATATTGACAGCAACATATAATTTCTGCTGATACATATAATTACCGATAGTGGTGGATACAAAACTATTACACATTGAAATGTCTAGAATGGCATAATAATCCTTGTAGATGAATGTCACTGTTAGTCAGGAAATGCATGGTACTATTTTACCTCGGTTATCAAGCACAAACGCCGCGTTTTTGAAGCAATAAAATCACAAATACACTCCATCTATCTTGTCAAGCGGACGTTAATTGTTTGCTGTATCATTAAATAAAGTCAAGATTATAATTATAATATGTCGTGTTGATAGTCGATAGTTACTATAAGTACTATAGTAACTAGTGTTGATTACGATGTAATTCCTAAAATGATTGGCACCTGTATGTCTATAATAGGTGTCTGAACTGAAAGGTTCATGCGGCAATGAATGAAACATCAAAGCGAAGAGCAATCACGTGACATTCTTTCGTCATTTCTAGAACTATAAACCATCTAATGGGAACTTATTTGTTTGTAATATTATTAATAAATAAAGTATGATCTATATCATAAATTACTATTTGTTGATACATATCATGTCTAAATTCTTAAAGTAGCCTAGCATAACAAAAGAAATCACTAAATTATTTCTAAATTTTCACTGGCATCTAGAAGCTGGAATGTCAATCTTGTGACATCAAAGGGATATCCTCACTTTCATCTTTCATGCTACTCACAAGTAAACCATGCGGTATATTTTCCCGCCTTTTCCAATACTTCTATTCCTAATGGTTAAGTATCCAGACAATAATAGCAGTGATCTAGATAAAACTGTCGTGAAGTAGTAAGATTTGGAACTATTTCACGATAAGTGACAACAATTCTTCAGTGCTAAGAATTTAGAATTTCAGCTGGTATGCGTATGTTTGAAATTCATTATTTCTGTTATCTGCTATATATATCATGTTATCTATTTCAAAAAAATTAGTGAAAACAGATTTGTGTTGGTGATCTTTTTTAACCATTAGTTGTGATTCCAATTTAAACCATACAGATATTAAAGCGCCGCACGTCCCAAAACAAGTGCTAATCCGCATGAACGAGAAAAAATATAAATTGTAAATTAATAACACTATACACATTGCCCCGTATTCTGCAAACTACATGTTCCCCCGTATTCTGCAAACTACACATTGCCCTGTATTCTGCAAACAACGGCGGTTATGGAAATCGCCGAAAAATACACCCGTTATTGTTTAAAAACAGTATTCTGCAAACTACGGCGGTAACCGAAAAATACCCCTGTTCACTACCATCCATTATTGTTAAAAAAAAAATAGGTTGCCAGGCAACGAAACATACGCCCACACAGCAGCCAAATCGTCCGGACAGTCAACAAGAGTTGTCGCTTATTAAGGAATTATCAGAAAATCAATACAATTTGTTTGCTTTTTATAATCAAACGTTTTTTTTTTAAATCAGATAATAATTGTGACCTCAAGAGGCACAACAAGCTAAAAAGGGTGATTTTTCGTACAATCAGGGGACATAATTCAGGAAGTAATGACCTGATGGGCGCAAATATCGAAAGGGACCAAGATCTTTGGGTTATAAACATACATGTCAAGTTTCATCAAAATCGATTCACAACCTTGATATAACATATTTTCATACTATTCGTGTACAAACGGCGGCCATTTTGTCCGTCAATTCTAGTCCGATTTTCACGTAATTCACACTCTTTCTTCATTACCATGTAACGGTGATATAGTCAAACGTTTTTTTAAATCGAATAATAATTTTGACCTCCAGATGGATCAAAAGCGAACAAAAGCGATTTTTCGGACAATCCGGGGACATAATTCATGAAGTTATGATACACGGGGCGCAAATATTGAAAGGAACCAAGATCTGTTTTTCACAAAATTCATACTCAACCTTCATAACCATGAAATGGTGATATAATCAAACGTTTTTTTAAATCGGATAACAATTTTGACCTCCAGAGGGACCACAAGCTAAAAAGGGCGATTTTTTTGGACAATCAGGGGCCATAATTCAGGAAGTTACGATCCGATGGGCGCAAATATCGAAAGGAACCAAGATCTTTCGGTTATAAACATACATGTCAAGTTTCATCAAAATTGGTTCAAAATTGTGACCTCTATAAGGTCCACAACCTTGATATAACATATTTTCACACTATTCGCGTATAAACGCCGGCCATTTTGTCCGTCAATTTTGGTCCGATTTTCACGCAATTCGAATTCAACCTTCGTAACCATGGAACGGTGATATAATCAAACATTTTTTTAAATCGGATAACAATTTTGACCTCCAGAGGGACCACAAGCTAAAAAGGGCAATTTTTTGGACAATCAGGGGCCATAATTCAGGAAGTTACGATTCGATGGGCGCAAATATCGAACAGAACCAAGATCTTTCAGTTATAAACATACATGTCAAGTTTCATCCAAATCGGTTCAAAATTGTGACCTCTATAAGGTCCACAACCTTGATATAACATATTTTCACACTATTCACATACAAGTGGCGGCCATTTTGTCCGTCAATTTTGGTCCGATTTTCACGAAATTTGAACTCAACCTTTGTAACCATGTAACGGTGATATAATCAGACGGTTTTTTAAATCGGATAACAATTTTGACCTCCAGAGGGACCACAAGCTAAAAAGGGCGATTTTTCGGACAATCAGGGGCCATAATTCAGGAAGTTACGATTCAATTGGCGCAAATATCGAAAGGAACCATGATCTTTGGTTTATAAACATGCATTTCAAGTTTCATCCAAATCGGTTCAAAATTGTGACCTCTACACTGTTCACAAGCTAAAAAACATGATTTTTCGTACAATCAGGGGCCATAACCCATGAAGTTACGGTCCGATACATGCCAATACCGTGTAAGTAATCATTAGAATTTGTTTGGTTTTTAAAAAATTCTGCCCCATGCTAACGTTTAGTATACGAAACATTTAATATTATTTCTAAAATTGGATAATAAGTGTGACCTCTAGAGGGACCACAAGCTAAAAGATAGGTTGCCAGGCAACGAAACATACGCCTACCGCAGCTAAATCGTCCGGGCAGTCAACAAGGGTTGTCACATATTTTTACTTTTTTTTGGTAATGAAACATTTGTAATACACTAAAATCTGATTAAGAGTAACAACTCATTATCAGAAAATCATTAGAATTTGTTTGGTTTTTATAATCAAACGTTTTTTTTTTAAATTAGATAATAATTGTGACCTCCAGAGGGACCACAAGCTAAAAAGGGTGATTTTTCTAACAATCGGGCGACATAATTCAGGAAGTAATGACCTGATGGGCCCAAATATCGAAAGGAACCAAGATCTTTGGGTTATAAACATACATGTCAAGTTTCATCAAAATCGATTCAAAATTGTGACCTCTATAGGGTCCACAACCTTGATATAACATATTTTCACACTATTCGTGTACAAACGGCAGCCATTTTGTCCGTCAATTCTAGTCCGATTTTCACCTAATTCAAACTCTCTCTTCATTACCATGTAACGGTGATATAGTCAAACGTTTTTTTAAATCGGATAATAATTTTGACCTCCAGAGGGACCACAAGCTAAAAAGGGCAATTTTTTGGACAATCAGGGGCCATAATTCAGGAAGTTACGATCCGATTGGCACAAATATCAAAAGGAACAAAGATCTTTGGGTTATAAACATACATGTCATGTTTCATCAAAATTGGTTCAAAATTGTGACCTCTATAAGGTCCACAACCTTGATATAACATATTTTCACACTATTCGCGTACAAACGGCAGCCATTTTGTCCATCAATTTTGGTCCAATTTTCACGAAATTCGAACTCAACCTTCATAACCATGGACCGGTGATATAATCAAACGTTTTTTTAAATCCGATAACAATTTTGACCTCCAGGGGGACCACAAGCTAAAAAGGGTGATTCTTCGAACAATCAGGGGACATAATTCAGGAAGTTACGATCCGATGGGCGCAAATATCAAAAGGAACCAAGATCTTTGGATTATAAACATACATTTCAAGTTTCATCCAAATCGGTTCAAAATTGTGACCTCTACACTGTTCACAAGCTAAAAAAACATGATTTTTCGTACAATCAGGAGCCATAACCCATGAAGTTACAGTCCGATACATGCCAATATCGAAAGGAACTGTGGTCTTAGGGTGATAAACCTATATTTTAAGTTTCATCGAAATCAGATAAAAATTGTGACCTGTAGACTGTTCACAAACAATTGTGGACGGACGGACGGACGAACATGGGCGACGACAATATACGTCCACATGACGTGATTTTTTTAACAATCAGGAGCCATAATCCATTCAGTTATGTTAAGATATGCAACGTTATTGAAAGGAGCCAAGATCTTTGTGATTTAAACATATATTTAAAGTTTCAACAAATTCAGATATAAATTGAGGCCTCCAGAGAGGATCAGCAACCATGATATACATTATTTTTGCATTATTTGCGTACAAGGGGCGGCAATTTTGTCCAGTAGTTTTGGTCCTATTTTCACAAAATTTGATCTTAAGCAACATCAGGGTGTAACTGTGATATATTCATACGTTTCTTTTTAAATTGGATTAAAATACTGACGTCTAGAAGGACCAAAAGCTAAAAATGTGATTTTTCGTACAATCAAGGGCCATAATTTGAGAAGTTACAATCCTATGTGAGCGAATATCAAGAGGAATCAGGATATTTGTGTTATAAACATATCTTTCAAGTTTCATCAGAATCAGAACAAAATTGTGATCTCTACAGGATTAACAATCTTGATGTACCATATTTTTATACTCTTCACATACAAGCGGCTGCCAGTATTGGTCCGATTTTTTTGTATAATCTGGGGCCATAAATCAGAAAGTTTTAAGATCCCATATGCACAAATATTGAGAGGCACCAAGATTTTTGGGTTATAAACATATGGTTCAAGTTTCATCAAAATTGGATTAAAATTGTGACCTTTTACAGGGTCCACAACATTGATATACCATATTTTCACAGTATTCGCGTACAAGGGGTGACCATTTTGTCTGGCAATTTTGGTTCGATTTTCACGCAATACAGTGTAACAGTGATATATAATCAAATGGTTTTTCAATCTGATTAAAATACAGATCCTATTTCGTTTCGTTTTTATAGTTCAAAATTTCATTTTACTTGTCTTTACTACATTAGGATCTGAAAGAATTGTTATTTAACTCATGTTCTGCTTGAAATAAGGGGTCATCCGATCAAATTGTCTATCGAATCAAGGGTTTGACCTTTTTTTGCGCAGAATTGGGGGTAGGCATTATCAGCGATAGAAATCAAAACAAAGCAACAACGATTCTTATTGGTTAATAGAATGACTGATGACATCTGAACTGGCTGAACGTGACCTCCCGCTATAACTTGTTAGATCTGCATGTAGTGTAGGCCATCGAAATTATAAAAACCCAAACGAAATATAGATCTAAATTCCAATTAGATTGATGGTTTTTCAAATCAGATGATAATTGTAGCTTCCAGAGCTAAAAGATAGGTTGCCAGGCAACAAAACATACGCCCGACACATGAAAATCTTATTAAGAGTAATAGCCCATTAAGTAATTATCGGAAATGGTAAGAAATGTTTTGATTGTTTCATGACTAGGGATCGGGTATTTCTCAATCAAATCTTATATAACTGCACTGACAGTAAATAACTCATCTCTGGTCTATGATCCGAAGTTGTGTTCAACCAGTGTTATGCGGATTTATTATTATTGAAATTTATTTACGGTTAATTTCATGATAATTTTATGAAAGATAGGTTGCCAGGCAACGAAACATACGCCCACAGCAGCAAAATCGTCCGGGCAGTCAACAAGGGTTGTTGCATATTTTTACTTTTTTCGGTAATGAAACATTTGTAATACACTAAAAACTGATTAAGAGTAACAACTCATTATGTAATTATTAGAAAATCATTAGAATTTGATTGCTTTTTATAAAGTTTTACCCCACGCTAACAATTAGTATATACATGAAACATTTAATATCATGGATTTAGCTGTTCAGTTATCTAAATTCATTGAAAATCAAAATACTTGTTCGTTTCAACACCTTAAACTCTATGTATCAATCTGAAGTCAATCGGATGGTAACTTTGGCCTCTATAGCGTCACAAGAATTTTTGAAGTTATCAAGGGAGATAACTCTGGCAGTAATTATTTGAAATCGCAGAAAATCAATAGGATTCTTCTTCTCATGAACTTAAACACTGTGTGTAAATCTAAAGTCAATCGGATATTAACTTTGGCCTCCAGAGCGTCCACAAGATTTTTTGAGGTGATCAAGGGCCATAACTCTGGCACTAATTAATGGAAATCGCTGAAAATCAATAGGCGTCTTTGTCTTATGACTTTAAACACTGTGTATAAATTTGAAGTCAATCGGATATTAACTTTGGCCTCTAGAGCGTCCACAAGATTTTTTGAAGTGATCAAGGGCCATAACTCTGGCACTAATTATCGGAAATCGCTGAAAATCAATAGGCTTCTTTGTCTTATGACCTTAAACACTGTGTATAAATTTAAAGTCAATCGGATATTAACTTTGACCTTGAGAGCGTCCACATGATTTTTTAAAGAGATCAAGGGCAATAACTCTGGCATTAATTATCGGAAATCGCCGAAAATCGATAGGCTTCTTCGTCTCATGACCTTAAACACTGTGTATAAATCTAAAGTCAATCGGATATTAACTTTGGCCTCTAGAGCGTCCACAAGATTTTTTGAGGTGATCAAGGGCCATAACTCTGGCACTAATTATCGGAAATCGCTGAAAATCAATAGGCGTCTTTGTCTTATGACCTTAAACACTGTGTATAAATTTAAAGTCAATCGGATATTAACTTTGGCCTCTAGAGCGTCCACAAGATTTTTTGAAGTGATCAAGGGCCATAACTCTGGCACTAATTATCGGAAATCGCTGAAAATCAATAGGCTTCTTCGTCTTATGACCTTAAACACTGTGTATAAATTTAAAGTCAATCGGATATTAACTTTGACCTTTAGAGCGTCCACAAGATTTTTTAAAGAGATCAAGGGCCATAACTCTGGCACTAATTATCGGAAATCGCCGAAAATCAATAGGCGTCATTGTCTTATGACCTTAAATGCTGTGTATAAATTTAAAGTCAATCGGATATTAAGTTTGGCCTCTAGAGCGTCCACAAGATTTTTTGAAGTGATCAAGGGCCATAACTCTGGTAGTTATTATCGGAAATCGCTGAAAAACAATAGGCTTCTTCGTCTCATGACCTTAAACACTGTGTATAAATTTAAAGTCAATCGAATATTAACTTTAGCCTGTAGAGCGTCCACAAGCAACTGTGGACGCCGGACCGACGGACGGACCGACGGACGGACAGACGGACCGACGGACGGGGGCGACGACAATATACGACCACATTTCAATGTGGGCGTATAAAAATACTGAAATTCAATATTTTTTTTATGATATTTTTCCATTTCATGAGAAATAATTTTTTTTTTATGAAATTATAAATATTTTTATATGATGGTTTTCCATTTTATGAAATTATAAATGTTTTTATAACATAATATGTGAAATACAATATGTAAAATCTTACTTACTAGGGTTTCAACAATGTGGGACCAAATACTATACCCAAATTGGCAGCACTCATTTGATTTTGATCACTGTGTGAAGCAACCCTTTAATATTAAAACATAATTACTCTATAATACTTCTTAAAATAAAAAAAACAACCTGCAGTTGCTAGGCATGATACACCCACATTTTGCAAGAGATGAATAGAAAACAAGCTAAAGAACAAACAGGCCATTTTTCGTACAATCAGGAGCCATAATCCAGGAAATTATTGTCTGAAATGCACAATATACGAAAAGGACCGCAATATTTTTAATATAAAAATATATTTTAAGTTTCATAATAATTCTAGAGTGTCAACATCCGCCCAAATCCACCCAAATCCACCACTATTTCAACTCGCACCACAATAATTTATATTGATATTTGATAATATACCGTTCTTTATATCGATTTGTCATATTTAATTGAAAACCGCAGCATTTTAGTGTCAAAGTGCCCCTCAAAATGTGATTTCCAAGCAAGTTTGGAAGTCGCAAGGCAAGGGACATACACAAATCTACGCAAAACCCCCATTATTTCCTCATATATCTCAATTGTGTATATCATTTTTTAATATACTATCATTCATTTAGCTAAATATGCCATAATTACTTTAAAAACACAGTCCTTTTGTGTTAAAATCCGACAAGTCATGCTTGTTTGTGCGTCGTATGGAAGGGACGTTACTTGTGTATATACCCAAATGGAGGCAGACCACCATTAAATTTGTAGTTTGTCTATTGATAGCAAATCGCCCTGTGTCTCTATTCTCCCCTTTGCATGCCCATTTTTGTTGATTTTTTGGTCTAGGATGGACGAAGACGGGTTGAATTAATATTTTTCTGCCAGGTTTTGGTAAATATTCAGGAATTTGAGGAGGAAGGATAACAGAGTTATCGGGTGGGCGAAGGTGATATGTACGGTAACTAGTCACATGTTCTTAGCATGCTCCTTCAAGTCTGTGTATCTCAAAATTTTGATGGTCAACCTCAAACAAATTTTAGTGCAAAGCCATGGCCATTTGTTCCTCTGTCTGTAGTGAAAAGCATCCAACCCAACAAAAATTCGGGGAAAAGTTGGAAGTGGGCAAATAGGCGGTTAATTTTAATTCTTTTGCAAACCAATATTTTATTTAAACATACACACATTTAAAAATGCTTCATATGAAAATATAAAAATAACAAAGCAACAAAATAATTAGTCTGGAAAGGAATTCTAATTAACTATACCAAATATTCTACGCACAAAGGCGCTACCTGACGAGGTAACGAGATACTTGGCGGTTAATTTCAATTCCTTTACAAACCAATATTTTATTAAAACATACATATATTAAAAAATGTTAACTATAAAAATAATGAAATAATTAGTCTGTAAAGGAATTCTAATTAACTACCAAATATTCTACGCACAAAGGCGCTACCTGACGAGGTAACGAGATACTTGGCGATTGATTTTAATTCCTTTACAAACCAATATTTTATCAAAATATACATATATTTAAAACTGCTTACTATGAAAATATAAAAATAATAAAATAATATACACACAGCGAATATTACTCCGATACAAGAAAGTGAACTATTTCTTAAAACTTCGCGTTCTTTCGGCTCGAATCCGCTTCCTCTGGCCTGGCTTTTTACCGGAGGAAGTCTTGGGACACACTACTTTAAACTTTTTGTTAGCGAAAAAAAAGAATTTTTTAGTTGGATTTGGTAAAGTTCTTTTATCATTTAAAAATCTCCAAAATACGTCATTTTTTTCGCGTTTATTTTTAGAGTGCCAAACATCAAAATCAAATTTATAAAATTGTGAAGCATTTTGATTAAGTTTGTAGTTACCGTATCCATATAAAGCGCGTCGTAAATTTATAATTTGGATTTCAGATGCCAAGGTTAGCTTTTCTCCAATAAGATTATTGATAGTGTGTTGTTTCCAGTCCGTAAGCTGTTTTAGTCTGTGATTAATGGATTCTGAATTGTTGTTGGTCCACAATTTACTTATTTTATTTTCGCGAAGTGGCAATTTTACATGTTTTCTGATGTTATTTTCGATATATATATTCCAATAGTTTATAAATTTGTTGTCCTTTTTAAAATACTGACACAGTGCATCTCTTCTACTTAAAAATTCAGATTCGCTTTTCGAATACACTATGCCAGTTTTGCTGTTGAAAATTATATATATAATCTTATTTCTGTTATCTTCGGACGTTCCCAATTTTTGTAAATAAAGTTTAATGTTGTCTTTAATATGTTTTGTGCATAACAATATGGTATTACAAGGAAAATTTTCTTTCAATGAATTAAGTATAGCCTTTTCCTGGTCACACCCCAATTTCCACTCCCCAGGTCCAAGGGCATCCCTAACGTGGGCAAAAAAATGATTATATGTACTTTGTTCCCCGTCCCAATGTAAAAAAAGTGGCCCTAGCATAATTGGTTCTTCGCCTGTTTTTCTATTTAAAACAGATCTGTTTTTGTAAGAAAATGCCGTAACAAAACATTGTCCCAAATTAAAAGTCCTGTCCACTCCAAGCACACTTCCATTTTCACCAAAGCAGTTCTTTTTAATATCTACTAATTGTTCTTTCGAATACAAAATAATAGATGGTTGTCTGTGACCACTGAAGCATACCTCTTTAATATTGGTTGAGTCATGCTGCTTTGATAATATAGCCAAGATATCGTCTGCTAAATTACAATTTATCGAAAGGTTTGATTTTTTGGATACGCGGTATATTTTGTCTTGAACTTGTCGTGCAGATTTCGGTGCCTCTAAACTGTCATCCAGGCACATTTTATGTGCAACAACACTTGCCTTTCCGATTTCGACATGGAATATGCTTTTCTTAGTATTTCGGGATTAGTGCGAATGTATGCTACAGTATCTTTCGAATTGCCATGCGGAGGCTTGGACGCGAAATTCGATCCGCTATATTCAACAATTGCCAAAGGGAAAGTAGGAGATTCGTATTCGTTCGTTTGTTCCTGGAGTTTAACTTCCACTTCCACCTGTAGGATGACATCGTTACTAATCTGGTTGTTTTTAACGTCCGCTTCCACAAAAGTGATATCACAGACTAGGATGATATTGTAGACAGAAATCATTTATATACAGAAATCATACATGCAAGTTTTTGATAGTGTCATATAGAACTCAAACATGGCTTAAGAAAAGGGAACTTGTGAACGGATATAATTATTAGCATATTGTCATCAAACACTTCATAAGCCAAATGAAATAAAAGTCAATTAGGAAATACATTTGTCCGTTGTTAATATACAATGCCGTTTGTAGATTGATTATTACAGTGATCAACTTAATGACAATACACGACAAAAAAGCAAATGGTATTTTGACTCTTGATCAGTAATGTTTATATATAAGTCTACTATATCATAATCCCTATAACAACACGCTTAGAGTTTATTAAGCTACCGATATCAATTGTTATCAATTAGATTTTGTGAGTACTGTGATAAAACGCATAACGAACGAACGACAGTGATTAAAATATTGCTTAATTCCTCAAAACTTCATAGTTTAAAACTATGAACTAAACGGGATCAATCACATATCTTGTTAAAAAGTGTAAAGGTAGAAAATTTAACAAACGACTGTAAGCGCGATTAAAGAGACAGATATCATGCAACCATCTTCTTATAAAATCATTGGTCATGTGATCAGTAATTAAGTAGTTAATTTGTAATTGTTGTAAACATTTTTAAATATGTGTATGTTTTAAATTAACCGCCTATTTGCCCACTTCCAACTTTTCCCCGAATTTTCATTGGGTTGGATGCTTTTCACTACAGACAAAGGAACAAATGGCCATGGCTTTGCACTAAAATTTGTTTGAGGTTGACCATCAAAATTTTGAGATACACAGACTTGAAGGAGCATGCTAAGAACATGTGACTAGTTACCGTACATATCACCTTCGCCCACCCGATTTTGACACTAAAATGCTGCGGTTTTCAATTAAATATGACAAATCGATATAAAGAACGGTATATTATCAAATATCAATATAAATGATTGTGTTGCGAGTTGAAATAGTGGTGGATTTGGGCAGATTTGGGTGGATTTGGGTAAATCGTGCTACCGTCACCACCCTCGTAAAGTAAAAGTATGAAAGATTTGTCTGCTTAGGCGCCACATTGTGAAGATCATGTCGACTTCGATTGTGCAGCGACCTTCACGATGGAAGATACTGTCATACTCATGTTACTATAAATAGCACCACGTTTCGGCAGCCATCGTCGGCACGAAACGTTAGACACGAGTTACGAATCGAAAAATAAAGTAGCAGTTGATTTTGGTGAAGTTTATGATTTTCCATTATCATTGTTTACCGGTCAATGGACCGCCGGGAAGATAATTTACCGGTACACGTTAAAATTTACCGGTATAAAACCGGAAAATACCGGTTATCGGAAACTCTGCAAGTAAAGTTATCATGTCCCAAAGCATCAGCCAATCAAATTGCTTATCTCTGCTTACCCTAAGCGGAAAATGCTCATCTTCGAACTCCATCAAGGCATTGACCTAATAAGCATATACACCAAGTTTGAACATTTTAACTCAATTAGAAGGGAAGTTATTGTGTTCCAAATTCTCAACCAATCAAATTGCGTATAGCTCTGCTTACCCTGAGCAGAAAATGCTCATTATCAAACTTAGTCAAGGTATTACTATAATGAAACTATACACCAAGTTTCATCAATCTCACTTAATTAGAACTAAAGTTATCGTGTCCCAAAGCATCAACCAATCAAATTGCTTTTCTCTGCTTACCCTAAGCGGAAAATGCTCATCTTCGAACTCCATCAAGGCATTGACCTAATAAACACATACACAAAGTTTGAACATTCTAGCTCAATTAGGACGGACGGACAGACAGACAGACGGACAGACAGACAGACAGACGGACAGACGGACGAACCCATTTTAATAGTCCCCCAACTTTCTTCGAAAGGCGGGGGACAACAATAATAATCATTACTATACGAGATCAGTAGGTTATTACGTGACTTAAAAGATAGGCTGGCACTGCCAGGCAGGATACGCCCACATTTTCGAGAGATGGACAGAGAACAAGCAATACCGAAAATGATTTTTCCTACATCTTTAAGTCCTGTATTTCATACTGTATTGGGAGCAGCCATTTAGTTGGTCAGTTCCAGTCTGATATTAATGAAACTCGAAACCGACATTGATTATGGTGTGACGGTACACATGCTAGAAATGTGACTTTTCATCAAAATCGGATAAGAATTGTGACCTGTAGAGAGTCCACAACCATGATATACCATATTTTTACACTCTTCGCGTACAAACAGCGACCATTTTTCCGGCAATTTTGGTACGATTTTCACGAAATTAGAACTCAACCTTCCTCATCAAAATCGAATTAAAATTGTGACCTATACAGGGTCCATATCATTTTTTTAACAGTATTCGCGTACAAACGGCGGCCATTTTGTCTGTCAATTTTGGCCCGATTTTCCCGAAATTCAAACTCAACCTTCCTTAAAGTGTAACGGTGATATAATCAAACGTTTTTTTAAATTGGATAATAATTGTGACCTCCAGAGGGACCACAAGCTAAAGAAAGGGGGATTTTGCGTATAACCAGGGGCCATAATTCAGGAAGTTACGATCCGATATGCGCAAATATCGAAAAGAACCAAGATCTTTGGGTTATAACGATGAATTTCAAGTTTCATCAAAATCGAATTAAAATTGTGACCTTTACAGGGTCCACAACCTTGATATACCATATTTTAACAGTATTCGTGTACAAACGGCGGCCATTTTGTATGGCAATTTTGGTCTGATTTTCCCGAAATTCGAACTCAACCTTCCTTACTGTGTAACGGTAATATAATCAAACGTTTTTTTTAAATCGCATAATAATTGTAACCTCCAAGCTAAAAAAAAAAAGGCGATTTTGTGTATAATCAGGGGCCATAATTCAGGAAGTTACGATCCGATATGCGCAAATATCGAAAGGAAGCAAGATCTTTGGGTTATAACCATGAATTTCAAATTTCATCAAAATCGAATCAAAATTGTGACCTCCACAGGGTCCACAACCTTGATATACCATTTTTTAACAGTATTCGCGTACAAACGGCGGCCATTTTGTATGGCAATTTTCGTCCGATTTTCCCGAAATTCGAACTCAACCTTCCTTAGGGTGTAACGGTGATATAAACAAACGTTTTTTTAAATCGAATAATAATTGTGACCTCCAAGCTAAAAAAAAAGGCGATTTTGCGTATAATCAGGGGCCATAATTCAGGAAGTTACGATCCGATATGCGCAAATATCGAAAGGAAGCAAGATCTTTGGGTTATAACCATGAATTTCAAGTTTCATCAAAATCGAATCAAAATTGTGACCTCCACAGGGTCCACAACCTTGATATACCATTTTTTAACAGTATTCGCGTACAAACGGCGGCCATTTTGTATGGCAATTTTCGTCCGATTTTCCCGAAATTCGAACTCAACCTTCCTTAGGGTGTAACGGTGATATAAACAAACGTTTTTTTAAATCGAATAATAATTGTGACCTCCAGAGGGACCACAAGCTAAAAAGGGTGATTTTTCGGACAATCAAGGGCCATAATTCAGGAAATTACATTCCGATAGCCGCAAATATCGAAAGGAACCAAGATCTTTGGGTTACAAACATGCATGTCAAGTTTCATCAAAATCGGTTCAAAATTGTGACCTCTATAGGGTCCACAAGCAAAAAACGTGATTTTTCGTACAGTCAGGGGCCATAATCCATGAAGTTTTGATCCGATACATGCCAATATCGAAAGCAGCCGAGATCTTTTGGGGATAAACCTATACTTCAAGTTTCGTCAAAATCGGATAAGAATTGTGACCTGTAAGAGTCCACAAACAAATTGTGGACGGACGGACAGGGGCGACGACATAATACGTCCACATGAAAATGTGGGCGTATAAAAAGGAGACTAAATTAAGAACTTACGACTACGAGACAAAACATTTTCTGTGAAATTTTGTCAAACAAAAGCCATTTGAAAGTAGTTAACCATTCGGTATTAAAATATCTCCCGGACTTCGATTTTGGTTGACCTATATTGGACGTGGGAGTTTGTCCGACTTTTGGAACTTCCAATGACGACGTGCATGCTTGAAGTTCAAGGTCAATGCAGCCATCGTCGGCTAAAACTCGCTTACGTTTTCTATTGTCATTCTGTAAGGTGTTCAAGTAGCCTACTTCAACATTGTGTTAGATAGAAAACGGACAATATTTGACATTTCAATGTGGGCGTATAATAATGGGCATGGCTACGTCCCAGGGGGTCGGGCGTGCACCCAAAACAATAGGGATCTTCATCCAGGTATAAGGAATAAGGACGCCAAGTTTCAAGATGACCGATTAAGAATTGTGGCCTGTAGGTGACACACAGCCACACAAAAAGAAGATAGGCTGGCACTGCCAGGCAGGATACGCCCACATTTTCGAGAGATGGATAGAGAACAAGCAATACCGAAAGTGATTTTTCCTCCATCATTAAGTTAGAATTTGATATGTGCAAATATCGAAATGAATTAAGATCTTCGGGTTAAAAAGGTGCATTTCAGGAGGCTTCAAATTCGACTGGGGATCATGTTGCTAAGTGGGTAAGAAATTCGAACTCAACCTTCCGTAGGGTGTAACGGTGATATAATCAAACGTTATTTTAAATCGGAAAATAATTGTGATGTACAGTATTAGATTGGGAATAGTATCCCGTGCGGTAACCTGATATGCGGTGGAGTTGAAAAACAGTCGTCATATGGATTGAGGCCCGGAAAAATTGTATACTCCACATCGATTTATATACTCTGTATAATATGGAATACAGTTCAGTTAGAAAGAATACATTTAATGTGGTCAAATGGGTGACAATTTGCAGTGTACATTATTGTCATTATTGACGATTAAAGTTTGTACCTTGTCCAACTACGGACTAGTGGAACTGGATTCCGGGCAATATTCCATGCGACCAATTTTAAGAGATGCATTTATAGTTCAGTGGTACCACATTAATGTTAACAAATGAAATCCACAAAAAGACAAGAAAAATAAATAACTGCAGCCCACGAATAATCATTATTGAACAGCTAACATTTCTATTGTTTTTTGTATAGAGTTTTTTTACAAGTAAGTGTTACGTACGTTGTACTAATTTCAACTTGCATGATTTTCATGAATTTCCTAACTTATCTTCCCTTGGAGAAATTAAGGATCAAATTTTTCAAAAATAATCGACAAAACATAAGATTCAAACTGGAAGTGCTACCATGAAATGTGAAAAATACCCAAGGCTTTTGTGATTTTTTACTTACACAGAAGTTCTTTTTTCTGAATCCTTGAAATAATGCCTAAAAAACTATTAGATCAGTATTTTGATATTGGTCAACTGATGGTCACCATTTGGAAATGAATATGAAAAAAAATAATGTAAAATCCACCTTAATGGCGGTCATAATAAACACATTAGGCTGTAGGTTTGGAAAATTCGTCTCTTATTTCCGAAAAGAATACATTTCTGTATAGCTGCGGAGATTAGGGTTGAATTTTAGTTGTTTGACAAATTCATATGTAGAATTTCGCCTTTGTTGTTTACAGGAAAAAGGAAAATTAATGTCTTTAATTTTTAAAATATACAAATTAATATACATATTCGGACAGGTCAATCCGATTCAAAAAATATTATTTCCATTCAAAGTTATCTCATTTAATTTTTCGATATTTTCCTGCCTTTTTTTTTTAGTTCTTTCCAGTCACTTCCAATTCATTTTCTCATCAGTTTTGCATTCATACGGCTTGATTCATTTTTCTAAAACTTTTGGAAAGGGAAGTCATTCTGATTACAGTAATACAAGTTTCAGTTATTTCCCTTTAGTTTTCAGAATAATTTTTTGCCAGGGTGCATGTTTCTCACTATATTAAGACTTGTAACTTTGGGAGTTTTTGACCAATTCTGATAAATTTTTTTTGTTGATTTTTTTTTAAAGATACTTGATATAATCAATGACATGTGACAATGAATATGGGTCATTCCATGTTTCTTGTTGTATGTGATACGGCGATAATAATATGATTACACAATGTTACTAAAGAATAAAATAAACAAGAGAGAGAGGGTAATTGGGTTCCACGTCCACTAGACATAAACTAGGTCATTTCGGGACTACATATGGTTTAATTTAATTTCAATAATTTGCATAGGGGTCTTTAGCAGAGGGAAGAAACCGGAGTACCCAAAGTAACCCACGAGGCTGGACAGTAAAGTAAACAAAGAAGGCGTTTATTGATTGGACAATAAAGAAATTTTTTCGGGCTTGCAATGTAGAATTTATATGATTGGTTAATTTAACTGAAATCCAAAGTAAAATTCTCGCGTGATATATTAAGAGAGTTTTGACAAGCCAACAGTGAGGCTGACGTCCCCCGCCGAAATCCCAAAATAAATAGATGACACATATTAATTAATCGCACATTTATTTTTTTCAAACGTATCGAGCAATCAAACTGTACATGAAGTGTCATCCAAAAGTGTTTTATAAAGAAAAATGCTAAAACCGACGAGAAAAATGAAAATGTACCCTAGTTAGGGGGACCCTAATGGCAGCTAAAAGGGCCAACACGCTTGACAAAGGGAAAGGGCCCTCGTGTCCGAGTCAATCGTTTCTATACACTGTTACTGTCGAATCCATTACTGAATGAGAATGCAGTCATTATAGTGGCTTAAAAATCATCAATCAAATTGAACCTAAGTTATCTTGTCCTAAAGTATCAATCAATCGAATTGCTTATATCTGCCTATCCTCGGAAGAAAATGCTCATCTTCGAACTCCATCAAGGCATTGACCTAATAAGCATACACACCAATTTTGAACATTTTAACTCAATTCTAAGTAGAGTTATTGTGTTCCAAAGTCTCGGCAAATCAAATTGCTTATCGCTTTGCTTACCCTGAGCAGAAAATGCTCATTTTCGACCTTAGTCATGGTATTACTGTAATGAAACTATACACCAAGTTTCATCACTCTCACTTAATTAGAACTAAAGTTATCGTGTCCCAAAGCATCAGCCAATCAAATTGCTTATCTCTGCTTACCCTAAGCGGAAAATGCTCATCTTCGAACTCCATCAAGGCATTGACCTAATAAGCATATACACCAAATTTGAACATTTTAACTCAATTAGAAGGAGAGTTATTGTGTTCCAAAGTCTCGACCAATCAAATTGTGTATCGCTCTGCTTACCCTGAGCAGAAAATGCTCATTATCGACCTTAGTCAAGATATTACTGTAATGAAACTATACACCAAGTTTCATCAATCTCACTTAATTAGAACTAAAGTTATCGTGTCCCAAAGCATCAACCAATCAAATTGCTTATCTCTGCTTACCATAAGCGGAAAATGCTCATCTTCGAACTCCATCGAGGCATTGACCTAATAAGCACATACACCAAGTTTGAACATTTTAACTCAATTAGAAGACGAGTTATAGTGTTCCAAAGTCTCGACCAATCAAATTGCGTATCATTCTGCTTATCCTGAGCAGAAAATGCTCATTATCGAGCTTAGTCAAGGTATTACTGTAATGAAGCTATAGACCAAGTTTCATCAATCTCACTTAATTAGAACTAAAGTTATCGCGTCTCAAATTAACCAATCAAATTGCTTATCTCTGCTTACCCTAAGCGGAAAATGCTCATCTTTGAACTCCATCAAGGCATTGACCTAATAAACACATACACCAAGTTTTAACATTCTAGCTCAATTAGGAAGAGAGTTATTGTGTCCCAAAAAGTGTGACGGACAGACAGACAGACGAACCCATTTTAATAGTCCCCCAACTTTCTTCGAGAGGCGGGGGACAAAAATTTGGAGAATGTTGTAACGAATATAATGCCATTTTCTAGTCTTTATGATTATATATTGAACGCTGGTGTCATATTAAAATAAATATTAAACAAGCTAAAATATAGTTAGAAATGTCAAGAAGTATTTGGATTGGAATAACAGCAGCTAAAGTCAGAACAAGGTGCGTTAATCCATATTGAATGCTGGTGTCATATTAAAATAAATATTAAAGAAGCAAAAATATAGTTAGAAATGTCAAGAAGTATTTGGATTGGAATAACAGCAGCTAAAGTCAGAACAAGGTGCGTTAATCCACATTGCCATATGTATGAGTGCTATTAATTAACTGTTATTATTAGTAGCAGACGATGCCACTGTCAACATCGTGGGGGGACAGTTACATTCTACGATTTTCAAACATCAAATTTTGTACTTTACACGCGACTACTTTTATTTTCACCGGTTCTCTTATTTGTTACTTTGTATTCCTTTAACAGAAGTCTTTCATATTTTTTTTTTTATAAGTAAACTACTATTTTTTTTACATTCAGCCAAAATAAGTTGGACAAAATATTATTTTATTATTCTCTATTAAATTAATCTCGGCACCTTCATAAATAGGTTTTTTTGGAATTAGAATGAATTATTCAAGTATTGAATTAATATTAGTAACATTATAAATGACAAGAAGGCTCACTTCTAGAGAAGAACATTAGAAAATGTAAGTTAATTAACAGACTGCTATTTTGTCAGAGTTCTTGGTCTCTATTGTAATTTTACTCTCCTTGGAAAATTTTGTGTGAGTAAGTCAGTTACTTGCCAAACTCAATCAGAATATTTTTGGCACGAGTAATTGGGTACTCGCGCAGCGATTCTTCATGGCAAGCATTGCTGTAAGGTTTCACCTTTATTTCAATGGGAATTGGTTTATTATATGTACTGTACAGTTTGGGGTTGGTGCAATTGGAAATTAAGGGAGTAATAGGCCAGTAACCTTTTTGTTGTCAAATGCCTACAAAACCTGCTCAAAAGAAGGGTATGGGTATGCACAATGCGGGTTGAGGACATGCTTGTATTGATGTGTAAAGGTTGAATAAATGTGGAATGGATATTATGAGTTATTAATACTTATCAGATATATTACCTCTGTAAATGATGCATCAACACAGCACATGTTTTTAAATTAGATATAGGTAATCGTAACACTATAGATTTGAATCTCTCTACACCTTGTTGATGTGTATTACTTCCTTCCATAACACCCTATAATATACAGCATTTACATTCTTTTTGTCAATCAATAAAACATACGCCCACCGCAGCTAAATCATTTGAAGGGTCAACACAAGGGTTGTCACTTGTTTACTCTTTTGTAGGTAATGGAAGCATAAGCAAAACAATTTTACACAGATCAGATTTTTATTTTCATCCATTGAGAGTTCAAAAGGTTCTACAAACTGAAACAGGGGCCTTAACTCAAAGTAATATACAAAACATTTTGACAGCTTTTTTTGTTTTACTAATTTATTTAATGCATATAAATTTCATACAGGTGGGATGATGACTTTTGTCATTCGTATGCTCATAATATTCAACAAAGTAAAGCAAGTCCCATAACTCTCTACGGAATAAATGGAAATTGCTGAAATTCAACAGACTTCTTTGTGTCATCAATTTAAATAATGCACATAAATTTCATACCAGATGATGAACTTTTGAAATTAAACGTAATAATCAGAAATTGCTGAAGGGGCTTCTTCATTTCTCTGATGTGTATAAATTCCATACAGGTTGGATGATAATTTTTGATGTTATAGCGTTCACTTGGTGCAATAAACAAGGACCATAACTCCAGATTAAATTAAAGGGAATTATTGAAATTAAATAGGTTGCTTCATCTCACCAATTGGCAATGTACACAACATATATAAATTTCAAGACAATCAGATGATCAATGTAATCTGTAGAGTGTTTCACAAGAAATTGTGGACAACGGACCAACTGACAGAGAACGGTAATATATACAACCACATTTCCATTTGGGCATATAACCAGAGATTGCCAGGCAAGATACGCCTACATTTTGCAAGAGATCGATGGATAGAGAACAAGCTAAAAACAAAATTGATCTTTCATACAATCAGGGGCCATAATACAGGAAGCAATGGTCATTTCATATCAACTGGAACATATCCCCCTCAAAAAGATAGGTTCTCCGGCAATGAGACATATGCCCACAGCCAGGGCTCGACACTGCCGGCGGCCACGGCCTCCGAATTTTAGAATTTGGCCGCAGATTTGTGGCTCATTTTCAATTATCCACGGCCATGTATGGCCGCCGATTAGAGCTGGGTATCAATAGTTATTCTTACTATCGATAATCGGCATTGAAGTGTCGATTGATAATATTGAAACAATCTTATTTTCACAGTCGTAATCAAGACTGGATTATGTGTTTAAAAGTCAAAACCATACGATGTTTTGCGATAGTTGTTTTTTGTTCGTCTAGTTAATAATAAACTGTCTCATATTACGTATAAATTGTACTTAATTTTTAAATAATGTAGCCGTGGTTCTTAATGACGAAAAACAGTTGATAGGCCGATGTATGTTGAGGAACCAAAATAAAATGAGCACGAGTCCACTCAAAGCATTGCGTACGTGAGCGCGACAAATACCAACATGGCGGATAATTCGTGCAAAAACTATGGAAAAATGAATTGTCTAAAGTAAGGCTAAAGAGCTTGTTATCATAAATTGTTCATTGAGATTGGATTGAGATATAAAGTGACCGATGTAGGCTATTGTATTATTATATATACAAAGGATTAAGTCACGGAAAACATCGAGTCGACTCCTCAGTCCCCTACGCACGCACGAAAAATAGACAAAGAGAACGATACTTGATAATGCTTTTTGGCATATCTTATCAATACTATCGATTTGTATTGATATTTTATGAAGCTCTACCGATGATATAATAATACTTTCAACTCCTAATAAAAATGCCGATTTTTTAAAAATATATTTTAGAATAAAAATTCGTACTAAAAACGGTACGATAAGAGTTTTATCCCCCTCCCCCTAAACTGTAAGGATGCATTATTTTTGTAAAAGTAATAAATAACAACCTGTAACAACCATTTGACTGAGAAAAAAGATCTACAATAAACAGATTTATAACGTAATATTACATATTGAGCTGATAATATAATAATTTATGACTTGGCCTTGGATTTTTAATTTTTGGCCTACGATCAAGGTTGCACTTTGGCTTATCGTAGGCCAATGTTGGCCTTCGATCGAAAAAACGAATTTCGAGCCCTGCCCACAGCAGCTAAATCTTCCGAGCAGTCAACAAAGGTTGACACATATTTATTCTTTTGTAGGTAGTTCAGGGCATTTACAAGACAATTTCATACTAGGACTGTGTCGATATCAATACTTCAATATGTATTGATACATTCCAGCGAAATATTTATATCGATACATTATATCGCTGTATCGCTGAAAATGTCTTCAGTTAAGAAAGACAATGAATTGATTCCAACATGGCATGGTTTCCAATTGAGCAACTTCCACGTGCCATATGAATTACAGGTACCGGTAGATATCCTAATAATAGTGGATCGTACATTGATGGATTCACTGACCAGTTGTTAGGTAAATTTAAATATTCGTTGAATATAATCCCCTGATAGAACACCGAATACACTAAGAAACAATCATTTAATAATGTATTTACCTGAAGACATCTCCAATGCTGAATGAATGCCAATGACACTTCACATATAAGGAAAAATTTCAAAAGGTGTACCTGTCGTTATTTTTGTGGTAATCACATACATTAATGCACCAGTCAATAGGAATCTTGAATTACCCCCCCCCTCCTCAAGCATCGATGGCTATTCGACGCCATGTTGGTGTCAAATCTTGATGTCAAAATAGCCAGCTAAATGTGAAAGAGTCGTGAATCTTTGGCGAGAAAAAAAATTGCCAAAGGTGAATCTTGAACAAAATAAATTATTAAATATTGCTGTACACAAATAGACGTTGAATCTTCAACCAACACATTTTCAGTAAAAATATTTTATTTTTAAAAATGTGTGTTTTTTTTCTGAAAATGGACGAACCTCTGTCTGTTATCGTTGACTGTCATACGGGAAATTCCACCTGTATAATTGTCTTTATGATGTTTTCGTGGTTATCTGGATAATCATAACTACAAAATGGTGTATGATTTGGCGGTAAGCTATTTTATTTGAACATAAATTTGCTGGATGTGTTTAATTATTTGTCCGGTTGATATAGACTCCATTGTCCAGGTCTGAGCTTGTCTAGTATAATGAATGACAAGATAATCTGGTCTCAACTTACGCCTTACGGACCATGCTCAATGTAAGTTAGTTCAAGCCGTTGATGTACCGTTTTGCCGTTTTTATGAAATTTGCAAATAAAAGTTAAAATAAAAATATAATATTAAAAAAAGTACTTTTATAGTAGGGTGTTCAGTCATGTGACTTTAATGTGTCTAAAACAGCCTAATCCTGCATACCCTTGCACGCTTTTCTCATTTAATGATCTTTCTGTTTAAAATAAACACATGTAAATTTTATATCGTTAAAAGCAGAATTGGATAAGCTTTCTCGTGGTATAACTT
Organism: Patella caerulea; assembly: GCA_036850965.1. NCBI lineage: Eukaryota > Metazoa > Mollusca > Gastropoda > Patellidae > Patella > Patella caerulea. The sequence goes on along the minus strand of JAZGQO010000013.1, from coordinate 14,781,622 downwards.
ATTGTATAGGAGATTGTCCTAAATTGATAATACATGTATTTCGAGTTGAACATAAATTTACGGCTTTCCATGACGTTATGTTCGCTTTGAAGAAAACGACCCGTTTTATTTTGGGGGGGGGGGGGGCGTGGCTTTTTTTTAATGAGTTTTTACAAGTGCCATATTCAAATGATCTGTTACAGATATCAACACAATTTTTTTTGTTTAATCTACAGATAAATAATTGAATTAAAAATTGTCTTTGCCCTAATGGCGAAAAAGATCAGTTTGTAGAAAATATTTTTAAAATGCTGGTAAAAAAGGACGATAAATTTTCAAAGGTAAAATACCATCAAGGGTGAATGCTCGGGGTAGGTAGTTTAAGATGACTATTGCGTGAATCTTGAACTAATTTTTATTTTTGGACCTGCGTTAGAAAGTGAATCTTCAGTGAATGTGTCTTGAATCTTGGCCCTAAAATATTGAGCTGAATGACAATCCAGGGTGAACGCTTGAGGGGGGGGGTGTGTAGTTCAAGATTCCTATTGACCGGTAGGGCTGTGTCGATACAGTTTATTTTCGATACGATACGTATTGGCGATACGGCAAACAGATATGCGATACGTATCGCGATATGGTGACGTCATGAATTATGCCAAAAATAATCCCAAACTACATTCTGTTTATGGAGAATGTCATATCTTAATGTACGTGATTACCACAAAAATAACAACAGGTACGCCTTTTGAATATTGTCCATATTTAATTCACATACAGTAGAATCCGTATGAGCAGCCACTCCTATTCAGCGACATCTCCTTGTAAGCGGTCACAATAAATTCCCCCCGTAAAAATTCTATTGTTTCATCTCCTTATTCAACGGTCACTCCCCTAACGCGGCCAGCGGTCACTATTTTGCAAGTGAATTTAACAAAACATCGCCCATTCAACGGCCATTGTTGAATGATACCATCTTGTCGTTCTTCGTAACACCCCCGCTAATCCCGTGAGTAGTAATCAATTAACTGGACTCACACAAATCAGATAAAAGAAATGTGAAAATACCAATTAACCCGGGATTATCTGTTAATTAATCTTTTGTTTTATTAAACGACAAACCTGGTCATTGTTTTCACACGTAACGGGACATTATTTGATACTGATTGAATAAATTATCGAATGCATGACAATGATAGACAGTAGTATTGAAGGTTGGGACAAAATGACATGTTTACGGAAGTTAGATCCGAGATTCAGCGACGGCCAAATTTACCGATGCAAGTGCACCAAAGCGTAATATTAATTGATGTCAGCACAAAAAACTCGAGATTTTATTACGAGGCCACTCTCGTTAAGCGGTCAATCCTAAAATTTCCCGTGGGTGGCTGCTTAATGCAGATTCTACTGTACCATGTTGAAATTACGTCAGTAATATTTCCAGAATAATCAATAAAAATTACCGTCTTCGTTTATTCGATGAAACATTCGCGTTTCATTTATCATAAGTCGATGATCTAAAATATTAGCATCTGTCTACCATACTGTCAATATCAGAAAATACCGTAGCCAAAATAAGCTGATGCGGCACCATGGTATTTCTTCATAACACAATTTGTAGCTTAAATCTATAACGTAACTAATCACGTAACTTGCAAAAGTTTTTTTATTCATTCACCAATGATGATAGACACACGACACAATTGTCACGTGACAACAATACTTGAAATTGCTTTAGAATAAAAATTCCGTACGATTATGATATAGCCTTCAATAAAAACGACAATATTTATTAAATTAAACTTTTGTCAGAATGTGTATAAAATAAAAAAAAAAGTCATGGTAAGCGCTATTTAGAACTGGTTTATTGACCTAATTTGCAACCGATGTCACGTGTCACTGGAATTCAGCATTGGAGATGCCAGTAGGAAAATATATTATAAAATGATTGTTTCTCAGTGTATTTGGTGTTCTATCAGGGGATTATATTCAATGAAGATTTTAATTTACCAAACAACTTGTCAGTGAATCCATCAATGTATGATCCAGTTATTATAATATTTAGCGGTACATGGAATTCATACGGGGAGTTGAAGACGTTCGATTGACAAGCCATCATGCCGAGAACGTTTTCTTTCGCCACGTGGGTTTCAATTAAGGCTGTGCAAAAATATCGATATAATCGATAATCGGTAGAAGTTATTTAGCGATACGATAATCAATATTGAAATTCAAATATCGATTATCGGTATATTTACCTTCTGACGGCAAGTTACGATCACTTTCACATGACTGAACTTGCCGTAATCTGGCATGCAGCGAATGAACGAATACACAACGTCAACACAACAACTATTTCCCCCCTCTGCCTACAAACTGGCACATTTTAAATATATATTATTGTAAAAAAAAACCTAAACTTTAAGATTAAATACATTATTTTAATATTTTCGTTGTTTTTGTTGTTATTACTAGTTGAAACTAAAATAGGTAACACACTTTGTGAACAATGACGATCACACGTGATATAGTAAAATTAGAATTATCTTCCTTCTTTGCTCTTGATTGATTTGTAGAGAAATTGTCTGCTTTCACGATAAAAACTAATTGTATTATTAATGATCAACTCAGCTTTTATTACTAAATCATGTCAGATACAGCCCATACAAAACAAGTTTTTGACTTCCCGGGAAAATATCTATATCTCTCGTAATTTCTTGGAAGAATTCTACTTTGGTTTTCGTCAAAATTAACCAATCATAAAAATTCTACTTTGATAGCCGGTAATTATTTTTTTATTGTCCGATCAATAGACGCCTTCTATTATATTTTATTCTATTATAAGTAACACTGTGTGGTCGCCAGTAACTTGCAAAGAGAAACCATGTATTATCTTTGTATTTATCGGAGATATTGGAATAAAAAAAAAAAGTTCAAATGAATCAAGAACAAAAGTTAATCCTACATTTAGCAACTAATTATTTTACATTAATTGATTTTTTTACTCACATCAGCACAGTATTAGACTAGGATAATAACACTACTGTAACTCGATCAACACAAATAACAGGTCGGTAAAGTTCTGTTTTTCCGGAAGAAAGATAATCGATTATTATCGATAATCGCTGACTAATTCTTGCCGATAATCGATATTGAAATTTCGTATCGATTCCCAGCCTTAGTTTCAATTCATGGTCTTTCTGAACTGAAGAACTTTTTCAACGATACGACCATATTACATATCGATATAAATATCGCTGGAATGTATCAATACGTATTGGTGTATCGATCGGTGCATAAAATATGGCATTTCCATAACAATTACCAAGAATTATTTTTGTTGAAGTCTAGTTTTAAAGGAAATGGACGCTTTTAATTAACCCTTTTCCTACGGGACCTCACACTAGGGACCGTGCATTGTCCAGATTTTACGAAACTACCCTTACCATCTAGAATCTAATACACGTATCCAGTCAATAGATTGTCGTCTAGAACGTGTTAAATGCCGTCAAAATTCATCAAAATCCTCCCAGTTTGTGCTACCATGTAGATTTAGAAACGTCGTTCAGTTTTTGCCTAGATCGTCTACCTAACGACCTTTCAGTTTCTCTGGGTGTTTTTAAAAATGAACACGACCATTTAGATTTGAAAGGGGTTTAGACCAGGGCTTCTACTTCAAAATTTTCTCAACCGGTCATTTTTCTCACGGAGAAAGTTATGCTATTTAAGCACATAATAATAAGGGTCATTCCATGTCAAGTGGGCCAGTGGTGGGAAATTGACCCCCTAGAAAAAATCTGGAAAAAATATATGTTATTGTACATCTAAACTCTAGAAACTGTGCAAAATATGTGGTGTGTACCATCAAAATTGACTGAGATACGGGCATTTAAGTTTCAAGAGTGACTAATAAGTTTTCGAAACAAAATATGTATCACTAATTTACTTGAGTTTCATATATCTTGATTTTTCCTTTACAGTGAAGATATAACGCTGAAATTTGGTAGTCTTGGAGAACTTTGTGTGCAGATTATAAGCTCCAGGTGTTACATAGTAATAGCTATAGACCCAAATATTGGTATATTTAGAGATTGCCAGTAGTACTACATAAGAAACACATTGAAACGCATCAGTTTTGAATTGATTCCCCAAAAAATTGATAGCGAATATGATTTCTGATACAAATTTTCGAAAATTGTCTCATATTTTCGAGCCGATATAACCCGGTAGATGAGCACCTAAAAATCTGATTATAGTTTGTAAATATAGTTTGTGCTTAACTTTTCAACATATGTAAAAGCCATTCTTGTCCCGGGCCATTTTGATATTTTTTCAATTTTTTGAAAATCTGTGTATTGTGTTAATCTATGTCAACAATCGTATTTTGGAGCCGATTGAACCCTGTTTGATGGGCACCTAAAAATCTGAAACTTGGTGGAATTATAGTTTGTACAAATGTCTATAACATATGTTAAAACCATTCTTGTCAATTACCACCCAATGACTTAAACCGAATCACCTTCCATTTTGCTTAAATTTGGTTTAGACATTTATTTGGGCTGAAAAAGCTAATATTCCCAAATTTAGCTTGATCCGACCAACTGTTCCTTGGGGGATTTCGGCAAAAGTGGGCGTGGCTGCCATTATTCAAATGACCATACCCAGTAACTGATTGGTCAAAATTGCTGGAATATGTCTTCCGGGGATGGGAATTCCACAAGAATTCTAAATCTACACTTATTTTTGACATCCGGGTGTGTTTTAAGAGAGTGAAGACCTTTTGAATTTGAATTTGATCTTATAGACCATGTGACCTTGGGATGAACTTGCATGAAAAGTTTAGCGCAACATGTTTTCTACACACTGTTAAACAACTGGAGGTATAATATCTTTTATAAGCATGTAAAACCAAGTTAAATATTCACACGTGAGACTTAAAATCAGTGTCTTCACACTTAAAGCAGGATTGTCTTCATGGATAAGCTCTGAGGATACATGAAACCCATTTTAGCTGAAAATCTCCAAAATTTGGTGGACAGTATCTTAGGAACTGTTAGTCGGACAAAGTTAAAATTAGAAATATAAGCTTTTTCAGCCCTAAAAGTCATATAAAATAAAATTCGGCAAAATCAAATCGGGTACTGTTTACCTCGTTGGGTGATAATTGACATGGAATGACCCAAATCACGGATTTTCAAAACATTGAAAAAATATCAAAATGGCCCGGGACAAGAATGGCTTTTACATATGTTGATAACATAAGCACAAACTATATTTACAAATTGTAATCATATTTTTAGGAGCTCATCTACCGGGTTATATCGGCTCGAAAATATGAGACAATTTTCGAAAATTTGTGTCTGAAACCATTTTCGTGGTCAATTTTTTGGGAATCTATTCAAGACTGATGCGTTTTCATCCATTTCGTATGTAGTACTACTGGAAATCTCTGGATATACCAATATTTGGGTCTATATCTATTACTTTGTAGCACTTCAAAATCCAGACAATATACAACTGCACCAAATTTTTGTCATTTTCATAGCCGGTAATCTGATTGCAGATTCATAATCTACACAAAAAGTTCTTCAAGACTACCAAATTTGAGCAGTATATCTTCACAATAAAGGTAAAATCAAGATATCTGAAACTCGAGAAAATTAGTGATATATTTTGTTTCAAAAACTTAATTGTAACTCATGAAACTTAAATGCCCGTATCTCAGTCAATTTTCATGCTACAGACCACATATTTTGGACAGTTTCTAGATTTTAGAACTACAATAACATATATTTTTTCCAGATTTTTTCAAGGGAGTCAATTTCCCAAATTTCTGAAAATTGACCCACTTGACATGGAATGACCCAGAAGCCAAAAACTACATGCTATCGGAATGTCGATCGACTTTAATTGGGTCAAGGACAGTCTCACAAAAAGCCAATCTCACATCGACATTTATATACCCACCCACCTATCCCCGTAATAAATAAAAGAACATGTGTAATCAATTATTATCATTTAGTTATTTATACATTCATAAAGTATAACAATAACAAGATGCATTCATTTATTGAAAGTACAGTATTAATGTGTTTACAACATCACCTGTATATACTCATCGGTTTCTACAGGATTTCCATTTCTGTAAAGCACATGCCGGTTGAAATTCTGCAAGTGGTGGCCCCTTCATAGAAATTCTCATTAATTCGTCAAGATTTTTCATGCTCAGTCAACATCGTAACTTGGTTTTAACAAGCCAACAGTGAGGCTGATGTCCCCCGCCGAAATCCCAAAATAAATAGATGACACATATTAATTAATCGCACATTTATTTTTTTTAAACGTATCGAGCAATCAAACTGTACACGAAGTGTCATCCATAAGTGTTTTATAAAGAAAAATGCTAAAACTGACGAGAAAAATGAAAATATACCCTAGTTAAGGGGACCCTAAAGGCAGACAAAAGGGCCCCCACGCTTGACAAAAGGGCCCCTCTGGCCAAGGGTAAGGGCCCTCATGTCCGAGTCAATCGTGTCTATACATTGTTACTGTCGAATCCATTACTGAATGAGAATGCAGTCATTGTATTGGCATAAAAATCATCAATCAAGATGAACCTAAGTTATCTTGTCCCAAAGTATCAACCAATCAAATTGCTTATCTCTGCTTACCCTAAGCGGAAAATGCTCATCTTCTAACTCCATCAAGGCATTGACCTAATAAGCATATACACCAAGTTTGAACATTTTAACTCAATTAGAAGGAGAGTTACCCTGAGCAGAAAATGCTCATTATCGAACTTAGTCAAGGTATTACTGTAATGAAACTGTACACCAAGTTTCATCACTCTCACTTAATAAGAACGAAAGTTATCGTGTCCCAAAGCATCAACCAATCAAATTGCTTATCTCTGCTTACCCTAAGCGGAAAATGGCCATCTTCGAACTCCATCAAGGCATTGACCTAATAAACACATACACCAAGTTTGAACATTCTAGCTCAATTAGGAAGAGAGTTATTGTGTCCCAAAAAGTTCGGACGGACAGACAGACAGACTGACGGACGAACCCATTTTAATAGTCCCCCAACTTTCTTCGAAAGGCGGGGGACAATTATGTTTTGGTGCGTGCGTGACATATTCGGCGGTTGATTATTTTCCCCATACACGGGGAAAAAGTAGTTCCGAATGATTAGCACACGTAAATAATTCAAAGTCATACACATGTACAATAATTAACATAATTCTTAAACTTATCAATCTATTAACTCGTATTGGTATTTTGAGAGCTCAAATAATATTGTGCTAGTATTTTAACTCTAACATGTAAAGCTATTTGCACATATTTCAAAATGGCGGCGATCGTAATAACTCATTGTTTTAACCAAATGATGTCTATCAATTGTTATATAAAAGGAATAGATGGATTAAAAACACACCTGGGAATACATCTTTTTGTGTGGGGATATCATATCTTAACCACGAGAATATTTGTGACCATTTAGTAGAGAATCTATGGCTTACTTTATTTTTCGGGGCGGAACTGTCATCCTCGTGGTTCGATGTTGAAGAAGGGGGATAGGATTCATTGACAGAAATATCATCATCGTGCTTTCTTTTATTATTCTGGGAGGTGAGGAATTTCAACATTTTGAAATGATATATAGAATTCCTCACATTCTTGTATATATATATATATCATTTGCAAGATTGACATGATTAACTCTTGTGATCAAGTGAAGACATCAAAGAAAAGTTTTTAATTTGTTTGATGTTCAAACAGTGAATTGCCGCACGAATGATGAAAGTCGGTAAATATGCAACAACAACTCAAGAATGATCCCGCTCACAGTATTACCAATTATAAAACAAAACACAACTAAGTAAATTGATTAAATGTTGAGCTTTTAATCTGTTTGATGTAGACCCTTTGTTTATTGTGATTAGAGCAATATATACACAAGGATAATTGATTGGCAGTGGTTTCCATTCGTGGGCTACTGAACACTGTTAATTTTATTATACCCGATAGTTTACATCACGCCACGCACGGAGTTTCGTGTCTCCCGGATTTTATGATTTAGCACAAAATATGCTATTTTTCCAGAGTGCAAAATGACCTACGGGTCTGTTCCGATTCGGTCATTTTCCAAAGCCATAGGTGCCGACCGGCATATACGGCCGAAATGGAACCCATGGTTTAGACACAGCATTTATTTTCCAGGACGTTGTAGAGAAATGAACCGAGTGTTTCAGATTTTATGCCAAATTAACACTTTACCGACAGACGTCTAGGTGGGTACAATTTATGTGGTTACAATTCATAGAAAAAAAGATTTTCAAAATATTCACTGATTCAACTTGGTCATGGTTTTATTCTCTTATTCAATCAAGAGGAAATTTTATAAAAATGGCTGAAGTATTACTCTGTGCACCAAACAACGATAATTTTTCATTGGTTAGGGCCATCTAAACGACGGTAAATTTACAATAGCTATTGGCTAACAACCTTATTTGCATATTGCTGAAATTTAACAAGCTACTTCATTATCTAATTCAAATCATGCATATAAATTTCACAAAGATCGAATAATAACTTTTGACGTCAGAGCGTTCACAAGATTTAATAGCGTTCACAAAGTTTAATAAAGTGAAACAAAGGCCATAAATCTAGATGTAATAAACGAAAATTCAACAGGCTTATTCGTTTTACTAACTTTAATAATGCATATAAATTTCACTAAGATCGGATAACTTTTAGAGCGTTCACAAGGTCCAACAAAGTGAAACAAGGGCCATTACTCTAGACGTAATAATGGAAATTATTGAAATTAAATATTCTTCTTCATCTCACTAATGTCAACAACATCTATCAAATTTAAAACCATCGGATCATAACTTGGATATTGGATGGATGAACGGATGGACAGGCAGTGGACGGGGACGACAGTAATAGACGTCCACATTTCCCTATTCACGTATAAAAATTATAAAAGATAGGTTGCCAGGCAACGAAACATACGCCCACAGCAGCTAAATCGTCCGGGCAGTCAACAAGGGTTGTCGCATATTTTTACTTTTTTTGGTAATGAAACATTTGTAATACACTAAGAGTAACAACTCATTATGTAATTATCTGGAAATCATTAGCATTTGTTTGTTTTTTATAAAGTTTTGCCCCACGCTAACAATTAGTATAGCAGGCGCGGATTCAGAGGGGGGTCCAGGGGGTCCGGACCAGGGCTTCCACTTCAAAATTTTCCCAACCGGTCATTTTTCTCACGGAGAAAGTGGTGCTATTTTAAGCACATAATAAGAAGCCAAAAACTACATGCTATCGGAATGTCGATCGACTTTAATTGGGTCAAGGACAGTCACACAAAAAATCAACCTCACATCGACATTTATATACCCACCCACCTATCCCCCTAATAAATAAAAGAACACATGTAATCAATTATTATCATTTAGTTATTTATACATTCATAAAGTATAACAATAACAAGATGCATCATTTATCGAAAGTACAGTATTTTCTTAATTTGTTTACGACTTCACCCGTATATACTCGTTAGTTTCTACAGGATTTCCATTTCTGTAAAGCACGTGCCGGTTGAAATTCTCATTAATTCGTCAAGGTATTTCATGCTGAAGGAACATCGTAACTTGGTTTTAATTATGTTTTGGTGCTAGAATCCCGGTTCTCAGTGGCGTACGTGACATTATTCGGCGGTTGACTATTTTCTCCATACACGGGGAAAAAGTAGTTCCGAATGATTAGCACACGTAAATAATTCAAAGTGATACACATGTACAATAATTAACATAATTCTTAAACTTATCAATTTATTAACTCGTATTGATATTTTGAGAGCTCAAATAATATCGTGCTCGTATTTTAACTCTATAACATGTAAAGATATTTGCACATATTTCAAAATGGCGGCGATCGTAAAAGCTCATTGTTTTAACCAAATGACGTCTACCGATTGTTATATAAACGGAATAAATGGATTAAAAACACACCTGGGAATACATATGTTTGTGTGGGAATATCATATCTTAACCACGGGAATATCTGTAACCATTTAGTAGAGAATTTACGACTGACTTTGTTTTTCGGGGCGGAACTGTCATCCTCGTGGTTAGATGTTGAAGAAGGGGAATCGGATTCATTGACAGCAATATCACCATCTCGCTTTCTTTGGTTATTCTGGGAGGTGAGGAATTTCAACATTTTGAAATGATATATAGAATGCTAACATTCTTGTATCATTTGCAAGATTGACATGATTAACTCTTGTGATCAAGTGAAGACATCAAAGAAAAGTTTTTAATTTGTTTGATGTTCAAACAGTGAATTGCCGCACGAATGATGAAAGTCGGTAAATATGCTGTAACAACAACTCAAGAATGATCACGCTCACAGTATTACTAATTATAAAACAAAACAAAACTAAGTAAATTGATTAAATGTTGAGCTTTTAATCTGTTTGATGTAGCCCCTTTGTTAATTGTGATTGGAGCAATATACACAAGGATAATTGATTGGCAGTGGTTTCCATTCGTGAGCTACTGAACACTGTTAATTTTATTATACCCGATAGTTTACATCACGCCACGCACGGAGTTTCGTCATCTCCCGGATTTTATGATTTAGCACAAAATATGCTATTTTTCCGGCGTGCAAAATGACCTACGGGTCTGATCCAGATTCGGTCATTTTCCAAAGCCGTAGGTCCCGACCGGCATATACGGCCGAAATGGAACCCATGGTCCGGACCCCCCTCCTGCTCAGGCTTGAAAATTTTTTTATGCGATTTTATTGGTGATTTAGACCTGTTATTTTGGAATTTACCTTCCGGAAATACGTCAGAATGAACCAAATTGAATCTAATTTACCAAATTATCGGTTGAGCGCAATTAGTTAAGCAATTATCAAACCTAGACCCCCCCCCCTGCAAAAAATCCTGGATCAGCACCTGTATAGGAAACATTTAACATCATGGATTTAGCTGTTCAGTTATCAAAATTCATTGAAAATCAACATACTTGTTTGTTTCAACACCTTAAACTCTGTGTATCAATCTGAAGTTAATCGAATGATAAGTTTGGCATCTATAGCATCACAAGGTTTTTTGAAGTGATCAAGGGAGATAACTCTGGAAGTAATTATTTGAAATCGCTGAAAATCAGTAGGCTTCTTCGTCTCATGACCTTAAACACTGTGTATAAATTTGAAGTCAATCGGATATCAACTTTGGCCTCTACAGCATCCACAAGATTTTTTGAAGTGATCAGGGGCCATAACTCTGGCACTAATTATCGGAAATCGCTGAAAATCAATAGGCTTCTTCATCTTATGACCTTAAACACTGTGTAAGAATTTAAAGTCAATCGGATATTAACTTTGGCTTCTAGAGCGTCCACACGATTTTTTGAAGTGATCAAGGGCCATAACTCTGGCACTAATTATCGGAAATCGCTGAAAATCAATAGACTTCTTCATCTTATGACCTTAAACACTGTGTATAAATTCAAAGTCAATCGGATATTAACTTTGGCTTTTAGAGCGTCCACAAGATTTTTTGAAGTGATCAAGGGCCATAACTCTGGCACTAATTATCGGAAATCGCTGAAAATCAATAGGCTTCTTCGTCTTATGACGTTAAACACTGTGTATAAATTTAAAGTCAATCGGATATTAACTTTGGCCTTTAGAGCATCCACAAGATTTTTTGAAGTGATCAAGGGCCATAACTCTGGCACTAATTATCAGAAATCGCTGAAAATCAATAGGCTTCTTCGTCTCATGGCCTTTAACACTGTGTATAAATTTAAAATCAATCGGATATTAACTTTGGCCTTTAGAGCGTCCACAAGATTTTTCAAAGTGATCAAGGGCCATAACTCTGGTAGTTATTATCAGAAATCGCTGAAAAACAATAGGCTTCTTCGTCTCATGACCTTAAACCAGGCCTCGAAATGTTTGAAAAAAGCTACCTGTCGCAAGCAACAGGTAGCTTTTCATCATACCTGTCGCTTCAGTAAATAACCTGTCACTCTCAATTGTCAAACCCAAAGACTAAGTAATAGTATATAGTATCACACATATCCATACATGTGTACTACACACACGTTTGTTTAGATATCGACGTATTACATTGCTTCATATAAATATCGTAATATAAAAACCTTTTTATTTCTTTGACATCGGAATGTCTAAAAGTTCTTGAAAGTCGGCGAATCTGCGTTGGCCTAGCGAGTCGAAGATTCGTACAACTACAATTCTAATTTCTATCACCCGTAGCCACGTCGATTCCGCAAATTATCATGGTATTACACCTCCGTGCTAAATCGAATAGTTCGACGTTGAGGTGTAGAATTCAAATTTTAAAATATCCGTATTACAAATCACCTGTTTGCATCGCACAGTAAGAAATATGCCGCGTGCGAAAGACAGGTAGCGCCACCTGGAATTCCCGTCTCACATACAATGTATCGAGACTATATTTACGCTACAGTACAAATTATATTAATATCCGAGATATTTTTCCGACCTGATTATTTGATTTTGTCGAATTGTCTTGTGAATTATTTAAATGATTAGATACAAGAACTTAAGAGGCATCGATCTATCGAGTCGTGTGTATTTCCCTTCCACTCCAGCCACTTTCAAGGTGTCGTTACGGTAGAATTATTTCAGGTGACGTTTTAATTTACTTAGATATAATACTCCATAATGCTATAAACTAGTGCCAAGTAGATGAAAACAAGAGTAGATGGTGTGAAATTCATTGTTATAAAATTGTCTACTTCCAAACTGAGTACCTGTAGCCTGCTACAGAGCGAAATGTAAACAATGCAAATGGCGGCTTTTCGCGGTATTTCCATGCTCAATTCTTAATTCTTGTATTTAGAACGACTCTACGAATAAATAAATACGGCCTACATGTACATGACGTGGACATGAGTATTGTGGTCAATTTACTGAACATCAAGTAAAATTTAGTCCACCTGTACAGGTAGTTTTATTTGCTACCTGTCGGACGAAAAAATCGCCTGTCGCGCGACAAGTAGACAGGTGAACATTTCGAGCCATGAACACTGTGTATAAATTTCAAGTCAATCGGATATTAACTTTAGCCTCGGACCGACGGACGGGGGCGACGACAATATACGACCACATTTCAATGTGGGCGTATAAAAATAAATGTTATAGTACATAAACTTAAGCTAACTAATCCAAAATTATACCTCACTAGGTCAAAAACTCGCAGAGATATGGCCATTTGAAAATATGGTACTGAAATGGATCAGAAATTCAGTAACAAACAAAAGTTACTGAAATTCAATATGCTTCTTCATTTTACTAACCTATAATAGTAAGTGCAGGGGGACTGCACCACACACAATTCTACACAAAAACAAATATACAGATAAGACATCATACTAAGAGACCACAAACAAAAACAAATCAAAAAGAGTGAATGGATCCGGGGGCTAGCCGTAAGCGTCCACTGCGCTGTACAGTCCCGGGCCTGTGGTGACACAGACTTCACTCATATTTGAAAACAAGTTGGGAGTAAAAAACCCAAGGAAATAATTATATAATGTCAGTATGAGTCATGATCTGCTATATGTTGCAAGAAATACGAATGCAAGCATATTGTTGTATAAATTCCAAAATATACAAGTAACCACATCGTTAAATGTATCAAAGAAGTAGGCCTAGTTCTAAAAAACTAAATGCATTAAATCAATAGAGAAGAGGATTGAAGTATATTGAATGCATTTGGAAACACCTTACAACCGTCACAGAAACAAGAACAAAACTGAATACATAGAAGCAAAGGAGTGTAAGACCGTCTAGGTAGACTGTCGTCTGCTAACTGAATGGCGTGACGTGAATCTAGCTTATAGTTGTTATGACGTCGTCGCTAGAAGGTGCCATTTCCCGAGAAAAAAAGGGCGATAATCTAGATGAAATAACGTTAAAAACTAAAAAACTATAAGTTTTTGAGACCATGTAATTGTACAAACCATAGCATAAATATCATATAATAACCCACGTAAGAAACGCAAAACAGGAATGTTGAAGAAATCGTAGATTATAAGTGTATTCACAAAGGCATAATAATAAGGGCGATAATCCAAACAGGACTAGATATTTATAGAAGATCAAAATTATATTGAATCATTATGCAATATGTAGTCAGTAATATATTTATAAGAAATGTCAAATCTATTATGTTGAAGAAATGGAAGTTTAGAAATTTCTTTAAAAATGCGTAATTGTGATTCGCCTTTGGCCGTGCACTTAAAATTAAGAGTTTTTATTCGTGAGAGAAACAGTTCCTTCTTGTTGCATATTTTTAAAAATCGTAATGCCTGTGAATAGAAAACATTATATATAGTGTAGTATCTGGGATGTTACTGTCTGGGATGTTACTGTAAGCTGACGGGTATTTTACTACTTCAAAACCAAATTTGTCCGTTTTATCGAATATACCGACATCAAATTTATTGTAAATTATATTGATGTCCAGGTCAAGAACAGATGCATTAATAGTGCCCGAATTTTCTTTGTTTAATATGAGTTCAGGAGGATATATTTCATCTTTATATTTGTTGAAATTACCATTATCATTGATTGGTGTTATGTCATCAATGTAACGGAAGGTATAATTTAGACTTTTAGCTACTTTGTAATCTGTTTTTCTTTTGTGGTCTTGAAAGTCGAATTCGTATTTGTATAAATGTGCATTTGCCATAAATGGGGCGGGGTCAGCTCCCATTGGTAAACCAATAGTTTGTTGTATTATCTGATCCCCAACCTCAAATATGGCATTGTCAATGAGAAAATGTATGATATTTTGAAATTTTTCTTTATCAAAAACTACAGTATTAGCATTGCGCCGTTTTATTATCCATCTTGCATCTTGTGAGTAGATGGCCATCAGGTTTCTGCCCTTTCCGAAAGCTCCATTGAAGGCTTTATCAACGAACCAATCCAAATTATTTTTAAGATCTGTATGTTGTAGCATAGTGTATAAAGTGGAAAAGTCGAAAGTTTCTATTGATTTAGCATTGCCTTTTTTGTTAATTTTGTCTAAAGTGTCTACTATAGGTTTATTTTTATCAATTATGAAAAAACTGTTAATTCCAGTATAATTTCGAAGTGTTTTGCACCAAATGGCATGTTGGGCCTGGCATAATTTAAGTCCTTTCGTTATAGTCACTGCTAGAGGTTTTGTCTGGCAGATGCTGGAGGAAATTATATATCTGAATTTTACTGGATTTTTGTGAAATTTCGGTATAGAATAAATATAAGGTAGTGCATCTATTTTCACATTGTCTCTGATATCATTACTCCTGTTAAACGAATATTGATTATGCAAAATTTCTTTTTTAGATAATTCCGTAATACATTTATAAGTATCATTATTGGTGTTAGGCCAAAGTCCGACTTCGGTAAGGATATTTTTAATATAGTACTTTTTACAGATAAAGGCAATGTTATTAGTGCCTTATCAACAGGTGTTAGAACAAATCTCTCTTGAAGAGCAGCAAGACATTCAGCTGCAGATGCGTTTTTTAGGACTTCGGGTGGTGGGTGTCTTGGGTTAAGTTTTATATATTTGATTCTCTTTGACAAGAGGTCAAAAACAGTGTTTCTCCATTCTCCAAAAGATTCTAACGGTGCACGGAATTTATCAGACCAAGCTACAATGCATTTCCGGATTTGTGATTTTAGATCATTATGTAATTTTTTGAAGTTAGTTTTACTTGGTTGTTCTCGAAATAGTGGCCAGAAGCGAAATAGTTTTCTAAGATTTTTGTCTTCAACAATATCGAAGTTTCCTGTCAATATATGGTCATGAAACTTATCTTTAAAAGGAGAGTTATTGCATTGACAAGTGGTGTTATCGTAACTGTCAATAAATTCTTGAACGTTAAGGTTTGCAATAGTTTCATGGTAGTTAAAAATTTTATTACGAATTGGAGGTAAAAATTTGTATATGACTGTAGGTGAAATTTTTGGGATAGTATCTGGTATGGATTTTATAACTGATCTATCTCGAAAGATTCTATTCAATCCTATGTCTTGTATATGTTTATCTGTAAAAAGTATTTTGCATAATACCTCAGGTTTTTTCTTATGTACTTTACGAGGTTGTGCTGAATGTTTAGGTGAAAATTTACTATTTATCAAATCGGTAATAACATCGTAATATTGAGGAAGAAAGTTTTCATTAAGTTGATTAGAATATATAATATTCTGTATGAGGACACCAAGTTTCTTAGCTGTTGATTTTTTCAAAGTATGTACAATTTGTCGGGCAAGATTAAGAACGCAAGATGCACAAGACAATTTGTCAAGAGTATGGCATTGGCATACAGAATACAAATCGTTCAGAATACTTTCTGGATCTTTTTGAATGCATATAAATTTCACAAACATCAGATAACTTTTAGAGCGTTCACAAGGTCCAACAAAGTAAATCAAGGGCTGTAACTATAGATGTAATAACAGAAATTATTGAAATTAAACAGGCTTCTTCATCTCACTAATGTCAAGAACATCTATCAATTTTAAAACAATCGGATCATAACTTTTGGCGTTGAAGCGTTCACAAGAAATTGTGAAATTTGGATGGACGGACGGACGGACGGACTGACAGGCAGTGGACAGGGGTGTGGGAATAGACGTCAACATTTCCATGTTGACGTATAAGATAGGTTTCCAGGCAACGAAACATACGCCCACACAGCAGCTAAATCGTCCGGGCAGTCAACAAGAGTTCTCCATTTTAAGTAATTATCAGAAAATCATCAGAATTTGTTTGGTTTTATAAAATTCTGCCCCATGCTAATGTTTAGTATACGAAACAATTAATATTATTTCTAAAATTGGAAAATAATTGAGACCTCTAGAGGAACCACAAGCTAAAAGATAGGTTGCCAGGCAATGAAACATACGCCCACAGCAGCTAAATCGTCCGAGCAGTCAACAAGGGTTGTCGCATATTTATACTTTTTTGGGTAATGAAACATTTGTAATACACTAAAATCTGATTAGAAGTAACAACAGATTATGTAATTATCTGAAAATCATTAGAATTTGTTTGCTTTTTATAAAAGTTTTGCCCCACGTTAACAATTAGTATAGGAAACATTTAATATCATATATTTAGCAGTTCAGTTATTAAAATTCATTGAAAATCAAAATACCTGTTTCAACACCTTAAACTCTGTGTATCAATCTGAAGTCAATCGGATGATAAGTTTGGCCTCTATAGCATCACAAGGTTTTTTGAAGTGATCAAGGGAGATAACTCTGGAAATAATTATTTGAAATCGCTCAAATCAATAGGATTCTTCGTCTCATGACCTTAAACAGTGTGTGTGTATTTAAAGTCAATCGGTTATTAACTTTGGCCTCTAGAGTGTCCACAGGATTTTTTGATGTGATCAAGGGCCATAACTCTGGAAGTAATTATCAGAAATCGCTGAAAATCAATAGGCTTCTTCGACTTATGACCATCAACACTGTGTATAAATTTAAAGTCACTCGGATATTAACTTTGGCCTTTAGAGCGTCCACAAGATTTTTAGAAGTGATCAAGGGCCATAACTTTGGCACTAATTATCGGAAATCGCTGAAAATCAATAGGCTTCTTTGTCTTATGACCTTAAACACTGTGTATAAATTTAAAGCCAATCGCATATTAACTTTGGCCTCTAAAGCGTCCACAAGATTTTTTGAAGTATCAAGGGCCATAACTCTGGCACTAATTATCGGAAATCATTGAAAATCAAAAGGCTTCTTCGTCTTATGAACTTAAACACTGTGTATAAATTTAAAGCCAATCGGATATTAACTTTGGCCTCTAGAGCGTCCACAATATTTTTTGAAGTATCAAAGGCCATAACTCTGGCACTAATTAGCGGAATTCGCTGTAAATCAATAGGCTTCTTTGTCTTATGACCTTAAACACTGTGTATAAATTTAAAGCCAATCGGATATTAACTTTGGCCTCTAGAGCGTCAACAAGATTTTTTGAAGTATCAAGGGCCATTACTCTGGCACTAATTATCGGAATTCGCTGTAAATCAATAGGCTTCTTTGTCTTATGACCTTAAACACTGTGTATAAATCTAAAGCCAATCGGATATTAACTTTGGGCTCTAGAGCGTCCACAATCGGAAATCAATGAAAATCAATAGGCTTCTTTGTCTTACGACCTTAAACACTGTTTATAAGTTGAATGTCAATCGAATATTAACTTAGAGCGTCCACAAGATTTTTTGAAGTGATCAAGGGCCATAACTCTGGCACTAATTATCGGAAATCGCTGAAATCAATAGGCTTCTCTGTATTATGACCTTAAACACTGTGTACAAGATTTTTTGAAGTATCAAGGGTAGGGTGTCCCACCCTAAATGAATATCTCCAAATATCTCGACAATTACACCACAATACTAATATATATAGAAACCCTTAAATCTGTTTCACACATTTATAGTCACTAAATAAACGACCATGCTGTACTTCAGAAGCTATGATCATTAAACCATACATAAATAATACTGAATAATGGTTGGAGT
This sequence comes from Patella caerulea, assembly GCA_036850965.1. Classification (NCBI taxonomy): domain Eukaryota; kingdom Metazoa; phylum Mollusca; class Gastropoda; family Patellidae; genus Patella; species Patella caerulea. The sequence continues at coordinate 14,763,036 of JAZGQO010000013.1, read as the reverse complement.
GGCGTCCATAACATCCAGACACTTTTCAGTAAAAGATAGGTTACGTGCCCTTGTTTTGAAATTACTCTCATTTAACTAGTCTACCGATCATTCTACGTCTAATTGACGGGTCGGGATAATCAAGACTACTTTTTTTTACGAAACATGGAACAAGAAATTGAATTTAGAAGCACCAACATCAGGCAACTCAACAATATTTTTAAGAACCTTGTAAAAGTAAAATGAAACTACTGCTAGTATCATATTCTTGCTGTACGGAGGATGTTGAGTCAGTGATATTATTTGTACTTAACCAAAATATGCAGCTTCTTATGGTACAGCTAATTATAAGGCAATTTAAAAAATAAAACGAGTGTAATTTCTAAAGATGCCGTAATAACCCAAAAGTTAAATATTATTGCTATTCAGAATCGTCAACAATAGATTTTTTACGGCTGTAGTAGTGTTTGGTGTTTTGAACATTTCCGCATGCTGTTGCTATTTATAGCCTCAACGAGTGTGCGAGACTGTTAGAAATCAGTAGTAAGTTATTAAACTAAAACGTGCAGGATCAACGTGTCAAGAACAACTTTTCAGTTGGCACGTGGGGCACCCTATCAAGGGTCATAACTCTGGCACTAATTATCGGAAATCGCTGAAAATCAATAGGCTTCTCCGTCTTATGAACTTAAACACTGTGTATATATTTCAAGTCAATCGAATATTAACTTTGGCCTCTAGAGCATCCACAAGATTTTGTGAAGGGATCAAGGTCCACAACTCTGGCACTAATAATCGGAAATCGCTGAAAAAACAATAGGCTTCTTCGTCTCATGACCTTAAACACTGTGTATAAATTTAAAGTAAATCGGATATTAACTTTAGCCTCTAGAGCGTCCACAAGCAATTGTGGATGCCAGACCGCCGGACGGACAGGAGTGACGACAATATACGACCACATTTCAATGTGGGCGTATAAAAAGTCAATTTTGCGTACAATCATGGGCTATAATTCAGGAAGTTACAATTAGACCAGAGGGAGAAGGGGGGGGGTATTATCCGAAACGTGGGCAAAAAGCGTGAGTTTTTTAGAAGCATTTTTCCTCAGAAATCCGAAAATGATGGGTGATCAGCCAGGTGAGGGAGCATTAAGGAGTTATCGAGGTCAAAAGGTCAACAGAGGTTAAAGGAGGCTGGCTTATGAATTTAGTCACTTCTGATGCTGTCTGTTGCAGATGTCTTCTTGGAACGCAGCTGAATCATTGAATAAGTGACGAATGATAATTTGTGAAACCAATTAATCAAATTATGACGTAATAGAAAAGGTCAAAAGGTTACCGAGGTCAAATTAGCAAGAAATAAGGATGCACTGAGATTTGGGGAAAAACTAATGTTATTTTCCATATGCAGTACAATTCTGCATAGTCTGGCAAAGTGATCAAGGGTCATAACTCTTGTAGTAATTATCGGATATTGACATTAAACACTGTGTATAAATTTCAAGTCAATCGGATATTAACTGTAGCCTCTAGAGCGTTCACAAGAAATTGTGGACGATGGACGGAGGGACACGGACGGACGGGGGTGACGGCAATATACGACCACATTTCGATGTGGCCGTATAAAAATTGTGACCTCTACAGGGTCCACAACCTCGAAATACCATATTTTTTATAGTATTCGTGTACAATCGGCCACAATTTTGTGTGTCAGTTTTGTTCCGATTTTCACGAAATTCAAACACAACTTTCATTACATTGTAACGGTTATATAATCAAACGTTTTTTTAAATCAGGTAATAATTTTGACTTCCAGAGGGACCACAATCTAACAAAGGCGATTTTTCGTATACAATCAGGGGCCATAATTCAGGAAGTTACTATCCGATCGATATGCGCAAATATCGAAAGGAACCAAGATCTTTAGGTTAGAAAACATGTATTTCAAGTTTCATCAAAATCAAATTAAAATCTACAGGGTCCACAACTTTGGCATACAATATTTTCACACTATTCGCATACAAACAGAGGCAATTTTGTCCATCAATTTTGGTCCGATTTTCACGAAACTTGAACTCAATCTTCATTACCATGTAACAGTTATAATCAAACAGTTTTTTAAATCGGATAATAATTTTGACCTCCAGAGGGACCGCAAGCTAAAAAGGGCGATTTTTCGGACAATCGAGGGCCATAATTCAGGAAGTTACTATCCGATGGGTGCAAATATCGAAAGGAACCAAGATCTTTGGGTTATAAACATACATGTCAAGTTTCATCAAAATCGGTTCAATATTCGGACCTCTATAGTGACTATATGGTCCACAAGCTAAAAACATGATTTTTCGTACAATCAGGGGCCATAATCCATGAAGTTTCGATCCAATACATGCCAATATCGAAAGCAGCAGAGACCTTATGGGGATAAACCTATATTTGCAGTTTTGTCAAAATCGGATAAGAATTGTGACCTGTAGAGAGTACACAAACAAATTGTGGACAGACGGAAGTCCGGACGGACAGGGGCGACGGCAATATACGTGGGCGTATAAAAAATATACATGTTATAGTACATAAACTTGAGGTACATATAATAGGATTTGGAAATAGTATCTGTACCTTAGCAGTGTGAACAAAATCTGGATATAATCTGAAAGTCATCAATGGCTCAGGTAACTATGAATATATAAATATAAAACAATAATTATTAACCCTTCTTAAACATAATGGACAATATATAACTAACATATTATAACAACTTAATTTTTCAAAAAATATCATAGAAGAAATGTTGTTCAGGATTCAAATTTACAATGCATGGTTTGTGATGAAAAAAAGCTGTTATTTTTACGTGTAACATACTTTACTTACATGTCGTAAATATTGTTTCAATACACTAGATAGAACATTTGGATGAATATCATCTAAAGCCACAGTAGAAGCATCAAGTTCAAATCTTTGACATAAATTTTCTACTTTACTTTTTACTCCTGATACTCTATATAAACCCTGAAATACATTTATAAATTTTATTACATTAGCAGATTTTTGTCAAAATTTATATTTTTCTGAAAGCTTATTATAATGAAATTTGATGATTTTTATTATTTTTTTTTTATCAAATTTTATAATATTTTTATCACATTTCATGACTTTTTATGTTTTTATCTTAATTCAAATATTATGACTTTTATATATAACTGCACTGACAGTAAATAACTCATCTCTGGCCTAATCTTTGAACATAATATAACATAACACAGTTCTATGGATAACAATGATTATATTATATATACACACGTTTTGACAAGAATTCACTGGTCGTTATCAAGAATATAAATTACAAATGGGGGACCACAAACTTATAAAGGCGATTTTTTGTACAATCAGGGCCATAATTCAGGAAGTTACGATCTGATATGCACAAATATTGAAAGGAACCTAGATCTTTGGGTTATAAACACATTCATTTCAAGTTTCATCAAAATCTGTTCAAAATTGTGAACTCTTCAGTGTTCACAAGCTAAAAACGTGATTTTTCGTATGATAATTAAAGAAGCCATAATCTATGAAGTTACCGTCCGATACATGCCAATATCGAAAGGAACTTAGATCTTAGGGTAACAATTGGATAAAACTTGTGACCTGTAAAGTTTTGAAAAAGGCCATGACTCTGGCAGGCAGTAATTATCAGAAATTATCGGATATCGCTGAACATCAAAAGGCTTCATCGTCTCATGACCGTAAACACTGTGTATAGATTTAAAGTCAATCAGATATTAACTTTGGCATTTAGAGCGTCCACAAGATCTTTTGAAGTATCAAGGGGAATAACTCTTGCACTAACTAATTATCCCAAATCACTGAAAATCAGTAGGCTTCTTTGTCTCATGACCTTAGACACTGTATATAAATAAAAAGTCAATGGATATTAATAGCCTCTAGCTAGAGCGTTCACAACAAGCACTTGTGAACGCCGGATAGACAGGGGCAACGACAATGCATGACCACATTTCAATGTGGGCATATAAAGATAGGCTGGCACTGCCAGGCAGGATACGCCCACATTTTCGAGAGATGGATAGAGAACAAGCAATACCGAAAGTGATTTTTCCTACATCATTAAGTCCTGTATTTCATACTGTATTGGGAGCAGCCATTTAGTTGGTCGGTTCCAGTCTGATATTCATGAAATTCGAAGCCGACAATGATTATGGTGTGACCGTACACAACCTAGAAATGTGACTTTTCATCAAAATCGGATAAGAATTGTGACCTGTAGAGAGTCCATATACCATACTTTTACACTATTCACGTACAAACGGCGACCATTTCGTCCGGCAATTTTGGTACAATTTTCACGAAATTAGAACTCAACCTTCCTCATCAAAATCGAATTAAAATTGTGACCTATACAGGGTCCACAACCATGATATACCATTTTTTTTAACAGTATTCGCGTACAAACGGCGGCCATTTTGTCTGTCAATTTTGGTCCGAACGTTTGGTCAAACGTTTTTTTAAATCGGATAATAATTGTGACCTCCAGAGGGACCACAAGCTAAAAAAAAAGGCGATTTGGCGTATAATCAGAGGCCATAAATCAGGAAGTTACGATCCGATATGCGCAAATATCGAAAGAAACCAAGATCTTTGGGTAATAACCATGAATTTCAAGTTTCATCAAAATCGAATTAAAATTGTGACCTCTACAGGCAATCTGTTTCACAGAGAATTACTTATCTCTGTAACAGACGACAGTTCACAACAGGTGCGTTGACTGCACGCGCCGTTAGTCATTGGCTCAACGGCTTGTGCAATGTTTACTTAACACCTAACTGCTTCGGGCAAAATGATGCATTTTACTCGTTTTAATACCCATTTACACTAAATAGGAAATATTTTTTAACTCCAAATACTTCAAACGTCTTTATTTATTTTTCTTTTACCTCAAAAAAATGTTTGAGAATTTAATTTGTCGGAGTTAAAAAGTTAATATGCCGTATTCATTAAGCCTCGTCGATGTCATGCTTATCAGTGATTGTAGCGTTCAAGCGAATATTCACTGCGGGATCAGTTTACAGGGTCCACAACATGGGTTCCATTTCGGCTGTATATGCCGGTTGGGACCTACGGCTTTGGAAAATGACCGAATCTGGATCAGACCCGTAGGTCATTTTGCACGTCGGAAAAATAGCATATTTTGTGCTAAATCATAAAATCCGGGAGACGACGAAACTCCGTGCGTGGCATGATGTAAACTATCGGGTATAATAAAATTAACAGTGTTCAGTAGCCCACGAATGGAAACCACTGCCAATCAATTATCCTTGTGTATATTGCTCTAATCACAATTAACAAAGGGGCTACATCAAACAGATTAAAAGCTCAACATTTAATCAATTTACTTAGTTTTGTTTTGTTTTATAATTAGTAATACTGTGAGCGTGATCATTCTTGAGTTGTTGTTACAGCATATTTAGCGACTTTCATCATTCGTGCTGCAATTCACTGTTTGAACATCAAACAAATTAAAAACTTTTCTTTGATGTCTTCACTTGATCACAAGAGTTAATCATGTCAATCTTGCAAATGATATATATATACAATGAATGTTAGCATTCTATATATAATTTCAAAATGTTGAAATTCCTCACCTCCCAGAATAACAAAAGAAAGCGAGATGCTGATATTGCTGTCAATGAATCCGATTCCCCTTCTTCAACATCGAACCACGAGGATGACAGTTCCGCCCCGAAAAACAAAGTCAGTCGTAAATTCTCTACTAAATGGTTACAAATATTCCCGTGGTTAAGATATGATATTCCCACACAAAAATATGTATTCCCAGGTGTGTTTTTAATCGATTTATTCCGTTTATATAACAATCGGTAGACGTCATTTGGTTAAAACAACGAGCTTTTACGATCGCCGCCATTTTGAAATATGTGCAAATAGCTTTACATGTTATAGAGTTAAAATACTAGCACGATATTATTTGCGCTCAATCTCGAAACCAGAAAAATTTTTGATGAAATTTCTCTGGTGAATCGGGGTAGCCATTTACCCGGAAAATGATATGTAATTCTTACTCGCGAAAGTTCTCATTTATTTGCGTTGTATGCCCCTGATTTTACGTGACTGGATGACCGAATCACTTAAAAATAGGTTGCCAAGCAACGAAACATGTGTGGGCTACACAGCAGCCAAATCGTCCGGGCAGTCAACAAGAGTTGTCGCATATTAAGGAATTATCAGAAAATCATTAGAATTTGTTTGGTTTTTATAATCAAACGTTTTTTTTTTTAAATCAGATAATAATTGTGACCTCCAGAGGCACAACAAGCTAATAAGGGTGATTTTTCGTACAATCAGGGGACATAATTCAGGAAGTAATGACCCGATGGGCGCAAATATCGAAAGGGACCAAGATCTTTGGGTTATAAACATACATGTCAAGTTTCATCAAAATCGATTCAAAATTGTGACCTTTATAGGGTCCACAACCTTGATATAACATATTCTCACACTATTCGCGTACAAACGGCGGCCATTTTGTCCGTCAATTTTGGTCCGATTTTCGAATTCAGCCTTCATAACCATGGAACGGTGATATATTCAAACGTTTTTTTTAAATCGGATAACAATTTTGACCTCCAGAGGGACCACAAGCTAAAAAGGGCAATTTTTCGGACAATCAGGGGCCATAATTCAGGAAGTTACGATCCGATGGGCGCAAATATCGAAAGGAACCAAGATCTTTCGGTTATAAACATACATGTCAAGTTTCATCCAAATCGGTTCAAAATTGTGACCTCTATAAGGTCCACAACCTTGATATAACATATTTTCACACTATTCGCGTTCAAATGGCGGCCATTTTGTCCGTCAATTTTGGTCCGATTTTCACGAAATTCGAATTCAACCTTCATAACCATGAAACGGTGATATAATCAAACGGTTTTTTAAATCGGATAACAATTTTGACCTCCAGAGGGACCACAAGCTAAAAAGGGCGATTTTTCGGACAATCAGGGGCCATAATTCAGGAAGTTACGATCCGATTGGCGCAAATATCGAAAGGAACCAAGATCTTTGGGTTATAAACATGCATTTCAAGTTTCATCCAAATCGGTTCAAAATTGTGACCTCTACACTGTTCACAAGCTAAAAAACGTGATTTTTAGTACAATCAGGGGCCATAACACATGAAGTTACGGTCCGATACATGCCAATATCGAAAGGAACCGAGATCTTAGGGTGATAAACCTATATTTAAAGTTTCATTGAAATCGGATAAAAATTGTGACCTGTAGACTGTTCACAAACAATTGTGGAGGACGGACGGACAAACAGGGGCGACGACAATATACGTCCACATGAAAATGTGGGCGTATAAAAATATACCCAAGCGTAGAAAAATAGATCTTTACAAAAACTTGAATTTGTTCGTTTAGGATCCAATTTTTTATGTCAGCGAGTTGACTTTGACTCAAGGATCATTTTACAACAAACGAAACGACGATCCGACCTCTAGTTTTCAAGAAATCGACCCAAAAAGATTGACCAATCAGAGGTCAGAATGGGCCGGGCTTAGATTTGAAAAAAATTGGAAAAGATAGGCTGGCACTGCCAGGCAGGATACGCCCACATTTTCGAGAGATGGATAGACCACAAGCTAAAGAAAGGGGGATTTTGCGTATAACCAGGGGCCATAATTCAGGAAGTTACGATCCGATGGGTGAAAATATCGAAAGGAAGCAAGATCTTTGGGTAATAACCATGAATTTCAAGTTTCATCAAAATCAAATTAAAATTGTGACCTTTACAGGGTCCACAACCTTGAAATACCATTTTTTAACAGTATTCGCGTACAAACGGCGGCCATTTTGTATGGCAATTTTGGTCCGATTTTCCCGAAATTCGAACTCAACCTTCCTTACAGTCTAAAGGTAATATAATCAAACGTTTTTTTTAAATCCGATAATAATTGTGACCTCCAGAGGGACCACAAGCTAAAAAGATAGGTTGCCAGGCAACGAAACATACGCCCACAACAGCTTAGTCGTCCGGGCAGTCAACAAGGGTTGTCGCATATTGTTTCTTTTATCAGTAAGGAGAACATTTACAACACATGATAATCTTATTACGAGTAATAGCCCATTAAATAATTATCAGAAATGATTAGAAAAGTTTTGATGGTTTGTCTCTAGGCCTTTGTCCACAAGATATTTCAAAGTGATCAACTGCCAGAAATTATCACTGAATATCAAATAGGACTCTTCGGATAATTTAAAGTCAATCGGATATTAACTTTAGCCTTTAGAGCATTCACAGGGTTTTTCAAAGTGATCAAGGGTCATAACTCTGGCAGTAATTATCGGATATCGCTGAAAATAAATAGGCTATTTTGTATCATGACCGTAAATAGTGTGTATAAATTTAAAGTCGATCGGATATTAACTTTAGATTTTTCAAAGTATTCAAGGGTCATAACTCTTGTAGTAATTATCAGATATCACTGAAAATCAATAGGCTTCTTCATCTCAAGACCTTAAACACCGTGTATAAATTTAAAGTCAATCGGATATTAACTTTAGCCTCTAGAACGTTCACAAGATTTTTCAAAGTGATCCAGGGTCATAACTCTGGTAGTAATTATCGGATATCACTGAAAATCAATAGGCTTCTTCGTCTCATGACCTTAAACACTGTGTATAAACTTAAAGTCAATCGGAGATATTAACTTTAGCCTCTAAAACGTTCACAAGATTTTTCAAAGTGATCAAGGGTCATAACTCTGGCAGTAATTATCAGATATCACCGAAAATCAAAAGGCTTCTTCGTCTCATGACCTTAAACACGGTGTATAAATTTAAAGTCAATTGGATATTAACTATAGCCTCTAGAGTGTTCACAAGATTTTTCAAAGTGATCAAGGGTCATAACTCTGGTAGTAATTATCGGATATCGCTGAAAATCAATAGGCTTCTTCGTCTCACGACCTTAAACACCGTGTATAAATTTCAAGTCAATCGGATATTAACTTTAGCCTCTCGAGCGTTCACAAGAAATTGTGGACGATGGACGGACGGACTGACAGACGGACGGACGGGGGCGACGGCAATATACGACCACATTTCCATGTGGGCGTATAAAAAGGCGATTTTGCGTATAATCAGGGGCCATAATTCAGGAAGTTACGATCCGATATGGGCAAATATCGAAAGGAACCGAAATCTTTGGGTTAAATCCATGAATTTCAAGTTTCATCAAAATCGAATTAAAATTGTGACCTCCACCGGGTCCACAACCTTGATATACCATTTTTTAACAGTATTCACGTACAAACGGCGGCCATTTTGTCTGTCAATTTTGGTCTGATTTTCCCGAAATTCGAACTCAACCTTCCTTAGGGTGTAACGGTGATATAATCAATTGTGACCTCCAGAGGGTGATTTTTCGGACAATCAGGGGCCATAATTCAGGAAATTACATTCCAATAGCCGCAAATATCGAAAGGAACCAAGATCTTTGGGTTACAAACATACATGTCAAGTTTCATCAAAATCGGTTCAAAATTGTGACCTGTATAGGGTCCACAAGCTAAAAACGTGATTTTTCGTACAATCAGGGGCCATAATCCATGAAGTTTTGATCCGATACATGCCAATATCGAAAGCAGCCGAGATCTTTTGGGGATAAACCTATATTTCAAGTTTCGTCAAAATCGGATAAGAATTGTGACCTGTAGAGAGTCCACAAACAAATTGTGGACGGACGGACGTCCGAACGGACAGGGGCGACGACATAACACGTCCACATGAAAATGTGGGCGTATAAAAATGGACGGTCTAATGTGCCAGAGGCCTTCGGCTCCGCGGCTGCCTCTGGGAACGAGATTGATTTGCACTCTCAAAATATCAATACGAGTTAATAAATTGATAAGTTTAAGAATTATGTTAATTATTGTACATGTGTATCACTTTGAATTATTTACGTGTGCTAATCATTCGGAACTACCTTTTCCCCGTGTATGGAGAAAATAGTCAACCACCGAATAATGTCAATTTTTCGGACAATCAGGGGCCATAATTCAGGAAGTTACGATCCGATGGGTGAAAATATCGAGAGGAACCAAGATCTTTGGGTTATAAACATACATGTCAAGTTTCATCAAAATCGGTTCAAAATTGTGACCTCGATAGGGTTCACAACCTTGATATACCATTTTTTAACAGTATTCGTGTACAAACGGCGGCCATTTTGTATGGCAATTTTGGTCCGATTTTCCCGAAATTCGAACTCAACCTTCATTATGGTGTAACGGTAACATAATCAAACGTTTTTTTAAATCGGATAATAATTGTGACCTCCAGAGGGACCACAAGCTAAAAAAAAAGGCGATTTTGCGTATAATCAGGGGCCATAATTCAGGAAGTTACGATCAGATATGCGCAAATATCGAAAGGAACCAAGATGTTTGGGTAATAACCATGAATTTCAAGTTTCATCAAAATCGAATTAAAATTGTGACCTCCACAGGGTCCACAACCTTGATATACCATTTTTTAACAGTATTCGCGTACAAACGGCGGCCATTTTGTATGTCAATTTTGGTCCGATTTTCCAGAAATTTGAACTCAACCTTCCTTAGAGTGTAACTGTGATATAATCAAACGTTTTTTTAAATCGGATAATAATTGTGACCTCCAGAGGGACCACAAGCTAAAAAGGGTGATTTTTCGGACAATCAGGGGCCATAATTCAGGAAATTACATTCCGATAGCCGCAAATATCGAAAGGAACCAAGATCTTTGGGTTACAAACACGCATGTCAAGTTTCATCAAAATCAGTTAAAAATTGTTACCTCTATAGGGTCCACAAGCTAAAAACGTGATTTTTCGTACAATCAGGGGCCATAATCCATGAAGTTTTCATCCGATACATGCCAATATCGAAAGCAGTCGAGATCGTTTGGGGATAAACCTATATTTCAAGTTTCGTCAAAATCTGATAAGAATTGTGACTTGTAGAGGGTCCACAAACAAATTGTGGACGGACAGGGGCGACGACAATATACATCCACATAAACATGTGGGCGTATAAAAAGTCAATCTTGCGTACGATCAGAGGCCATAATTCAGGAAGTTACAATCTGATATCAAAAATATCAAAAGGAGCCAACATGTATTTCAAGTTTCATCAAAATCAAATTAAAATTGTGACCTCTTTAGGGTCCACAACCTTGATATACCATATTTTTACACTATTCGCGTACAAACGGCTGCCATTTTGTCTGCCAATTCTGGTCCGTTTTTTCGCAAAATTCAAACACAATCTTACAGTGTAACGGTGATATAATCAGATGGTTTTATAAATCAAATAATAATTATGACATCCAGAGAGACCACAAGCTAAAAGATAGGTTGACAGGCAACGAAACAAATGCCCACAGCAGCTAAATCGTTTGGGCAGTCGACAAGAGTTGTCACATATTCTTCCTTTTTTCGTTAATGAAACATTTATAATACTCTGAAATCTGATTAAGATTAACAATTCATAAAGTAATTATCAGAAAATCATTAGAATTTGTATGGTTTTTATAAAATTCTGCCCCATGCTAACGCTTAGTATACGAAACATTTAAAATCATGGATTTAGCTTATCAGTTGTCAAAGTTCATTGAAAATCAATATACTTGTTCATCTCAAGACCTTAAACTCTGTGTATCAATCTGAAGTCAATTGGGTGATAAGTTTGGCCTCTAGAGCATTACAAAAGATTTTTCAAAGTGATCAAGGGAGATAACTCTGGCAGTAATTTGGGCGTATAAAAAGGAATAGGTTTTAAAGGATGTGTAAAGAATTGTATCCTGTAGGTGAAGACAAGACACACAAACGTTGGGCGTGTCCCAGGGGATCGGGCATGCACCAAAAAAAATAGTGCTCAGCCTTAGGGTATAAGAAATAAGTATAAAAAAGTTTTGAAGACATTCAATTAAGAAATGTGGCCTGTAGGTGACACACAGACACACAAAAAGAAAATGGGCATGGCACTGTTCCTGGTGTTGGGCATGCACCCCAAACGATAGAGATCTTCCTTAAAGTGAGAGAGAGAGAGAGAAATGGGGTTTAACGTCCACTCAACACAAACTAGGTCACTTCGGGATTAACATATGGTTTAATTTTATTTCAATAATTTGCTTGCACGTAGGGGTCTTTAGCTGTGGGAGGAAACCGGAGTGCCCGGAGGAAACCCACGAGGTTGAGAAGGCGCCCCTATCTCCATGCCACATACGCTCACACCAGGGCTCGAAACCACAGCCGCAAGCCAGAGGTGACCGGCCAGCTAGAGGTCGAAGCGCGGCACTCTAATCCACTAGGCCATCCCAACCCCCCTCTTCCTTAAAGTACAAAGATTTACTTGATTAAGTAGAAAAGTTTCAAGATGATACGTTAACAAATGCAGCCTGTGGACAACAAACAAACAAAATAAAAGAATAGGTTGCTAGGCAACGAAACATACGCCCACAGGAGCTAAAACGTCTGGGCAGTCAACAAGAGTTGTCACATATTCTTACTTTTTTCGGTAATGAAACATTTATAATACTCTGAAATCTGATTAACCGTAAACACTGTGTATAAATTCAAAGTCAATCAGATATTAACTTCAGCATCTAGTGCGATCACAAGATTTCTTGAAGTGATCAAGGGACATAATTCTGCTAGTAATTATTGGAAATCGCTGAAAATCTATAGGCTTCTTCATCTCATGACCTTAAATACTGTGTATAAATTTAAACTCAATCGGATATTATTTTTGAAGTGATCAAGGGCCATAACTTTGGCAATAATTATCTGATTTTGCTGAAAAACAATAGGCTTCTTCGTCTCATGGCCTTAGAACAGGGTTCTTACTTCATTTTGAAATGAACCGGCCACGGGTCGCCCTAACAGATAGTCGCCTTTATGCATATTCTATTCACAACCATAATTGCATATCGTATTAAGAATAATATTACCTTAAACCCTTAATAAACAAAACCTTTGTTTTAATAGCATACTTGTATTCATAAGTCGATATATTCACACTTTTACAGTCAAATTTCAGTACTTTGCTAAATGCATATTCCTAGTCCTTCTTTTGCTTTCATTGTTTCGTCAAACCAAACGGAAGTTATAATTTAATAATAAAAAAAATACGAGTAAATACAAATATGTTTTTTAAAACTATTTTTATTCTTAATCACTGGTAAATATATAAAAACAACAAAATATATAAGCACATATCAATAGTATAACAAGTTAACAACGTAGCACAAATTTATTTCCGTGTATAGTCGGAAAGATGCCGATCACGTGACCAATTGTCTTGATTCAGATTAATTTATTTTTAGTGTCACCTGCATACAGTCGCCGGGATCTAATGCCTTTCCACTTTAGTAAACAATTATGTGGATCGAAGGAAGATAGAGGGGGGCCTTCTAAACTTATCCGCATCAAGTTATCTAAAGTTTCTACGTTTAGACGGTATAATATAATTAGTCAAGTATTGATGTAATTACACCACGTTTCATCACTCTCACTCTACACCATTCTCAGTTAATTAGAACTAAAGCTATCGTGTCCAAAAGCATCAACCAATCAATCTGCTTATCTCTACTTACCTACCCTAAGCAGAAAATGCGCATCTTCAAACTCAATCACCTACATCAAGTTTGAACATTCTAGCTCTAGAGTTATTGTGTCCCAAAAGTGTGACTGACGGACAGAGACAAAACAAGCCAACAGTGAGGCTGAAATCCCAAAATAAATAGATGACACATATTAATTAATCGCACATTTATTTTTTTCAAACGTATCGAGCAATCAAACAGTACACGAAGTGTCATCCAAAACTGTTTTATAAAGAAAAATGCTAAAACCGACGATAAAAATGAAAATGTACCCTAGTTAGGGGGAACCTAATGGCAGACAAAAGGGCCCACACGCTTGACAAAAGGGCTCCTTTGGCCAAGGGAAAGGGCCCTCGTGTCCGAGTCAATCGTTTCTATACACTGTTACTGTCGAATCTATTACTGAATGAGAATGCAGTCATTGTAGTTAATTGCATAAAAATCATCAATCAAGATGAACCTAAGTTATCTTGTCCCAAAGTATCAGCCAATCAAATTGCTTATATCTGCCTACCCTTGGAAGAAAATGCTCATCTTCGAACTCCATCAAAGCATTGACCTAATAAGCATACACACCAATTTTGAACATTTTAACTCGATTCGAAGGAGAGTTATTGTGTTCCAAAGTCTCGGCAAATCAAATTGCTTATCGCTTTGCTTACCCTGAGCAGAAAATGCTCATTATCGACCTTAGTCAAGGTATTACTGTAATGAAACTACACACCAAGTTTCATCAATCTCACTTAATTAGAACTAAAGTTATCGTGTCCCAAAGTTATCATTATCAAGTATGAACATTTTAACTCAATTAGAAGGAGAGTTATTGTGTTCCAAAGTCTCGACCAATCAAATTGCGTATAGCTCTGTATACCCTGAGCAGAAATTCTCATTATCAAACTTAGTCAAGGTATTACTGTAATGAAACTATACACCAAGTTTCATCAATCTCACTTAATTAGAACTAAAGTTATCGTGTCCCAAAGCATCAACCAATCAAATTGCTTATCTCTGCTAACCCTAACGGAAAATGCTCATCTTCGAACTCCATCAAGGCATTGACCTAATAAGCACATACACCAAGTTTGAACATTTTAACTCAATCATAAGGAGAGTTATTGTGTTCCAAAGTCTCGACCAATCAAATTGCGTATCGCTCTGCTTACCCTGAGCAGAAAATGCTCATTATCGAACTTAGTCAAGGTATTACTGTAATGAAGCTATACACCAAGTTTCATCAATCTCACTTAATTAGAACTAAAGTTATCGTGTCCCAAAGCATCAACCAATCAAATTGCTTATCTCTGTTTATCCTAAGCGGAAAATGCTCATCAAGGCATTAACCTAATAAACACATACACCAAGTTTGAACATTCTAGCTCAATTAGGAAGAGAGTTATTGTGTCCCAAAAAGTGTGACGGACAGACGGACGGACAGACAGACAGACAGACGGACGGACGAACCCATTCGAAAGGCGGGGGACAAAAAACATAGCTATGAACTTACCAGTGAATACCCAAATTGGGATCACATGGTTTATTGCATTTTCTTAATGTGCTGCTTAAAATTTGGAGGCATGCTGAGGAAAATCGCATCACAATGGTTGAGAATTACTACTTTTTAGTGTCCACATTCGACGACAAAAATATACGACCACAAATGACATACAATATTTGAATCCACTTTACCTTAACTTCCATTCCTCTTTTTTCTACTTCAGCTAGACATCTAGTAACAATGGGTGGGATTTCAACATTCAGTATGTTTACTTGTTCTTGAAAATCAACACCAAATGTAGTATTTCTACGACCTTTCTGGTGCTAAATATAGAAGCAAGACATTGTGATATCATATATTTCAAAATCAATTTGACGAGCCTTTTCCATGAAAGATATGCCCACATTTTGCAAGAGATAGACAAAAACCAAGCCAAATACCCTCACTTAATTAGAATTAAAGTTATCACTTCCCAAGCATCAATCTATCAAATTGCTTATCTCTGCTAACTCTTATCTTACCATCAATGATAGTAACTCGGCCAATCAAACTGCGTATGGCCCTGCAAACCCTGAGCAGAAAATGCTTATTATCGAACTTCGTCAAGGTATTGATGTAATGAAACTATGCACCAAGTTTCATCACTTTCACTTAGTTAGTACTAAAGTTAGCGTGTCCCAAAGCATCAACTAATCAAATTGCTTATCTCTGCTTACTGTAATCAAACAATGTTCATCATCATCAAACTCCATCAAGCTTAAGGTACTGACCTAATAACCACCAACACGAAGTTTGAACATTCTAGCTCAATTATAAGGAGGGTGATTGTGTTCAAATTGCTTAGCATTCTGCTTACCCTGAACTTAGTCAAGGTATTGATATAATGAAACTATACACCAAGTTGATCACTCTCACATTAGAATGCAAGAATTTCATATTTTCTAAGAAAGTCAAAGCATTTCTATGTCTTTTGCTTAATGGGTTGTCAACTCACTATTATACGATCATAGGTATCATTCTCACAATTAAAAATCATTCACATCAGAATAATTAACACAATGGTCTTCCTTGTTTTTCTATCCTCCATGGAATAGCTATCATGAAACGTTTGATTTGAAGTTGAAAATAGTATTTTTGCTAATTTCTCAACTGGCAATATTGAATTATAGGATTATTCTTTAACAAGGTATTGATACCATTAATTTTAAGGGTTTTTAGTTTAATACATTATAAAAATATGACTTAAAAATATGAAATTCTCGCTTTAAGTTATCGTGTCCCAAAGCATCAACCAAATTGCTTATGCTTATCAAGGCATTCACCTACACAAAGTTTGAACATTCTAGCTCAATTAGAAAGAGAGTCTGACGGACAGACAGACGAAACCATATTAATAGTCATCTACTTTCTTTGAAAAAAAAACTTATAACAAAGTTCCGGTTGACATAATATAGACTTAGTGGATAGTTGTGTTTAATTTACAGATTCTTATCTGATAAATATGACTGTATTGTTTCATAAAGATGACTTACCTTTAATATACCAGGTACATCTAAAACTTCATCACCTACTGTCATTGTTCTCTTTAGTTGTCTATCACATTCATTACCTAACAAATAACATTATACCCATTACTTCTTTACGCACAAACAATGCATCTATTTCAGAAACATTTTCTTGTATAAAAACAAAGGTGAATGTAACATATTAAGATATTTTTTCTATGTACAAAAGTATATTTTATTACCTGTGAAAGCATCTTCCTCTGTGAGTTCTTCTAATGATTGACTAGAAGCTAACTGACGTCGGAGTACTGATCGAGGACTATTACATGGTGAAGAATCATGCGATTTATTACTACCACCACTAGCACTATCAGTATCGCTTAAAAACAAATTCTGTCCCCAAGCTTTTACAGGTATACGATATTTATCTGTAACAAAAATTTAACTCTTACAATAACACACAGATATCTGACCGAAATTAAT
Source organism: Patella caerulea (assembly GCA_036850965.1). Taxonomy (NCBI): domain Eukaryota; kingdom Metazoa; phylum Mollusca; class Gastropoda; family Patellidae; genus Patella; species Patella caerulea. Next base: position 14,745,896 of record JAZGQO010000013.1, on the reverse strand, counting down.
GTATCTCATCTGGATACTATTTAGGGCTCTGTATACTGGTTATAAACATGCATTTCAAGTTTCGTCAAAAGAGAATTAAAATTGTAACCTTTACAGGGTCCACAGCTTTATTTTTACACTATTCACATACATGCGGCAGCCATTTTGCACAGATTTTCTCGAAATCTGAACTCAACCTTCATTAAAGTGTAATGGTGAGATCATATGTTTTTTTTAATCAGATAATAATTGTGAACTTCAGAGGGACCACAAGCTGAAGATAGGATGACAGGAAACGAAACATACGCCCACAGCAGCTATATCGTCCGAGAGATCAACAAGGGTTGTCGCACATTCATCCCTTTGCAGGTAATTGGGGGCCCTTACAAGAAAGTTCCATACACATCAGATTATAATTTTTGGAGTTTGAGGGTTCATAAGGTTCTACAAACGGAAACAAGGGCCTCAACTCTGGAAGTAGTATACAGAAATTGTTGAAATTTGACAGGATTTTTCATGTTACTAATTTAAATTATCATAAATTAAAGCTAAAAGATAGGTTGCCAGGCAAGGAAAAATACGCCCACAGCAGCTAAATCGTCCGGGCAGTCAACAAGAGTTGTCGCATATTCTTACTTTTTTCGGTCATGAAACATTTATAATAATCTAAAATTTGATTAAGATTAACAAGTAACTAGACCTGCGTCGCAGAAATGACAGGTTTCACGGGTGCCACATTACCTTTGAACTTATGTCACTTTCGATGTCATGTTACCCTTGAATTCATATCACTTCCAGTACAAATGTAACAGATATAATCATTGCACACATCAAATAAAATTGAAGTAGAATCAACCAAATCCAGCAATATCAATTCATTATATATATGTTTTACATGCATCTGATCCTGAAAAAATTACAGTACTTCCGGTGATAATGAAAATGTTCAATCAGTTTTATGAAATCAGAAATGGCATAAGGCATCATATGTTGAAAATTTTTTATGCAAATCTAATAATAATTGCCACTTTTATTGATCAAAAACCTTGAAAAGTGACTTCTAGAAAATCGTCTATTTCTCGGCAACCATACAAGAAAATAAGTATTTTTTGATATCTATATGATCACATGGGTTCAATCTATTTGTTGATTGGAATGAAATATCATAATTTTAAAAACATTACAAATCAGACGCATGTGAAAAAAAAATTCTGTTTTAAGGGCTAAAAATACAGGTTTTGAAAAATAACGTTACTTGCGGTGATAATGAAAGTCGTAAATTATTTGAATGAAATTGTACTTACTATAAGGTATCACACAGTGAAAATTTCATGAAAATCAAATAATAATTGACACTTTTATGGACCAAAAACTTTGAAAAGTGACCTGTTCAGAATCGTCTATTTGCCGTGACATTGGAAAAGTTAAATTGGATTGACCTAGTTAGAATTGACATTACGCATCAATGGTAAGAAAAAAAAATTGATGAGCAGTCATAGGATGTTTTAAAACAAGTACTAATCAATCTGAAAATTGCTTAGCAGGTCCTCTTGATTGAATAGCAAAAAAGTAAATTTTCACTGTATCGTATTGAACGATCTCTATAGGCCATAACTGTCTTAAGAAAATCATTCAGTATACTATCAATGACAAAAGGGTTATAATCATTTTGATTATCTAAGACTACTTTGTTTAAAGCGTCGTTTGCACATGCAGGGGAACTGCTCACACCAAAAACATGTACAAGCATCCTATATTCAAATAAAGGTTTTGTCAAATCTCCCTTTGGCCACCATAAATAACGTAACATGTCACAATCAGATTTAGCTACCCTAACTCGGCAGAACATGGATTCTATGTCTACCATGATTGCAAATAATTCTTGTCGCCAACGTATTAATACACTTAAAAGTCTATTAGTTAGGTCTGGACCTTGTAACAAGTGGTTATTTAAAGAGAAATTAACATATACAATTTGACAACTAAAGACTATTCTTACTTTATCAGGTTTTTTAGGGTGTTTTACAGAGTGGTGGGGAATATACCATAATCGTTTATCTAAATTAAACCATTAATATCATATATAGGAACACGTTCACAATAATTTTTACATTCTAAATCATTCATAAACTTAGTATATTCACCATGAAGCTTATCATTTAATAACAATTTTTTCTTAAGTTTTTCAACATACATTTCAGCTTATAATTTGTTATTAGGTACATTTACATTTTTATTTGTTAAAGGTAATTCTAACTCATAATGTCCATCTACAAATTTTGCAGATTTATCGATAAATCTTTTATCTTCAATGGAATAATTCAATTGATCATCATTAAGGCGTTCCGCAAATTCTAAATCAAAGGACTTGTTTTTCTAATCGCGAGTCAAGTTGACAAAAGTTAACACTGAAACTGTTGACATTACGTAATTTTCCCAGGAGTCCATATAATAGCTCAGAATTTCAGCTTGTATGTTTATGTTTTGGAATTCATTATTTCTGTCTATCTGCTATCATGTTATCCGTTTATATAAAATTAGTGAAAACAGATTTGCATTGATGATCTTTTTTCAACCATTGGCATTAGTTGTGATTCCAATTTAATCCATACATATAGCAAAGCGCTTGTATATATACTATTTAAAAAAAGTAGGGGATATTTGATTTTTAAGTGTTATTAAAGTCACCTAATGAAACTGACGAAGAAACAAATGACAAAATGAAATGAAGTTCACATTCATCGATTTATTCCAAATGATCGTTAGACTAAGAAAGGCACAGACTGACCATTATAAGGGTAAATTGATACCCGGGGTCAAACAGCAAAGTTACCACAGCATCACAACAAAGTCAATAACGGGTAAATCCTCTTCTGTTTGCCAAACAAGCATTGATCCGACGTGGCATACTCCTAATGAGACATCTAAGGTCATTTTGGTCCAGATTGTCCCATTCCTGTTGCAACGCAGCAGCAAGTTCTTGGACATTGGCAGGACATTGTTGACGTTGACGTAACCTCTGTCCAAGCATGTCCCTGACATGCTCGATGGGGGAGAGGTCGGGACTCAGTGCTGGCCAAGGTAATGTGGTGATGTTCTGTTGTTGGAGGTAACCTGTAACGATCCTGCCCCTGTGACATCTTGCGTTGTCATCCTGGAAGATGAAACGGCGGCCATGACGTAATGCGAACGGCACAACATGGACTGCCAAGATGTTGTCCCGGTAGTACTGGCCTGTAACACGCCCTGCAACAACATGTAGAGCCGTTCTCCCAGCAACAGTGATGCCTCCCCACACCATAACAGAACCACCCCCAAATCGATCATGTCTGATGACGTTAACGTCTTGGAAGCGCTCGTTTCTACGACGCCACACCCTCCTACGTCTGTTCAAAAAATCAACAGTGAACCTTGACTCATCTGAAAACATCACATTGCTCCAGCGTCGATTAACCCTAATGTTGACGATCTCTACACCAATGACGTCTTGCCTGAATGTGATGATCTCTCAAACAAGGGATCACGATAGGACCCCTATGCAGTCGATTGCGAATCGTCTGGCCACTCACTCTCACACCAGTGTCTGTTTGAAGACGAGCGCTGATCTGATTTGCTATGATGACACAATTTCTCAAGGCCAAGGTACGGATAAATCGATCCTGGGCTTGAGTTGTCGCCCTTGGTTGACCTGAGCGTGGTCTGTCCTGTACAGATTGTGTATCACGGTATCTGGACCATAGCCTGCTTATGACAGAAACATTCATCGTCTGCGCCACAACTGCATGTGTTGTGCCGATCTGTAGCATGCCAAGGGCACGTAACCTTTCATTTTGGGTAAGCCAACGCATATCAAAATTTGTTTTCTGGTCACTAAAACAATTAAACTGATGTTTCCACCCTGGAATTCAATTCCACAATGACTGTAACATTCAAAGTCAGAGTCGTGCAAATCTTGGGTTGGATCCCCATGATGATCCCAAGCATCACCTGCATTCCATGCGGTAGCTATTGGTGCGTTTGGGCGTCACATGTAACTGGAAATGTTTCTTCTGTTAGGTTCTATAGTGACTTTTTTCGTAGTCATTTGCATATTTTAGTATTATGCCCCCAAAATCAAATATCCCCTACTTTTTTTGAATAGTATATATCCCTGGCATGTATACATACATAAACACAGATACTTGTAAGGAATATAAATCATTTATTAAAATATGGATTGATAAATGTAAAATAAATGCTGCATTTAGGTGACAACCAGCCACTCTAATAAAAGGGTCACAAAGCACTATTTGTTTTTTTTTTAAAATGGGAATATTTCAGTATTCAAAACACTTTAACAATCAGAGGTATTCTTGAAATTACATGCTGTCAATATTTTGTGGAAGCAGGTTGTTTTAATCTTTACATCAATTTCCAAACAAAATGAGGTGGAAAAAGGGAGTTATGACATAATTCATTGCATAAAAGGAGTATGAAAAGGCTTAAGGCTATCAATCAATATTTTATTGCTCTGTGAATGCCACATTTTAAAAGATCACCACAAATAATAGATTTACATCAAAAATGTCAAACATTAACATTAAGATTCAAAAGACACATCTACAACATATCTATTTTGGGGTGTGGAGTCATTTGGGAAAAACGTCTTAGAATTACATGTTTGGCCATAAACAAAAAGTCATAGAAATTCATAGAATCTTTTATGTAACTATTTGTTTGTGCAAAATAAAATATATATGTTCAATTATTAATCCAAATATCATGTTAAAGAAAACAGGTGGGGTGGGGAGGATGAGCCAGTCTAATTGAAATGAAGACAGAGAAATTTCCCTGCAAACACATAGATTTTAACTTTCTCGAGAAAGGAAATGCAACAATTTCCGGTTTGAAAAGATTAAAAATGTGTCAAGTCTGAGGAACAGAGAAGTAAAATGCAGTTCACTCATGTTTCTCAGCAGTACATAATTAGACCAAATTTCTTAATTTTTAGATTTCTGACAAACACATAGATACTTTTTCAATATCTGACAAACACATGGCTCCTTTCCAAATTATTTAACAATGGAAATAAAGCCATGCAAGACATTTGATTCATTTTAAAACATATGAATAATTAAAATTTTGACAGCAATATTGGGGGTAATCTGAAGAATTTCAGACAAATTATCATTATTTTTAGGCGAAATTGAGTGAAATTATTATACTTTCTTCCCACTAACTTCTATGATCAGAAAAAGAAAGATAGGTTGCCAGGCAACGAAACATACGCCCACAGCAGCTAAATCGTCCGGGCAGTCAACAAGGATTGTCGCATATTTTTACTTTTTTTGCTAATGAAACATTTGTAATACACTAAAAACTGATTAAGAGTAACGGCTCATTATGTAATTATCAGAAAATCATTAGAATTTGATTGCTTTTTATAAAGTGTTACCCCACTCTAACAATTAGTATATACACGAAACATTTAATATCATGGATTTAGCTGTTCAGTTATCAAAATTCATTGAAAATCAAAATACTTGTTCGTTTCAACACCTTAAACTCTGTATCAATCTAAAGTCAATCGGATGATAAGTTTAGCCTCTATAGCGTAACAAGATTTTTTGAAGTTATCAAGGGAGATAACTCTGGCAATAATTACTTGAAATCTCTAAAAATCAAAAGGCTTCTTCCTCTCATTACCCTAAACACTGTGTGTTAATTTAAAGTCGATCGGATATTAACTTTGGCCTATGGAGCTTCCACAGGATTTTTTCGAAGTGATCAAGGGCCATAACTCTGGCAGCAATTATTGAAAATCACTGAAAATCGATAGACGACTTAGTCTCATGACTGTAAACACTATGTATAAATTTGAAGTCAATCGGATATTAACTTTGATCTCTAGAGCATCCACTGTGTATAAATTTAAAATCAATCGGATATTAACTTTGGCCTCTAGAGCGTCTGCAGGATTTTTTGAAGTGATCAAGGGACATAACTCTAGCACTAATTATCGGAAATCGCTGAAAATTAATAGGATTCTTCGTCTCATGACCTTAAACACTGTGTATAAATTTAAAGTCAATTGGATATTAACTTTGGCCTCTAGAGCGTCCACAAGATATTTTCAAGTGTTCAAGGGCCATAACTCTGGCACTAATTATCGGAAATCGCTAAAAATCAATAGGCTTCTTCGTCTCATGACCTTAAACACTGTGTATAAATTTAAAGTCAATCAGATATTAACTTTGGCCTCTAGAGCGGCCACAAGATATTTTGAAGTGATCAAGGGCCATAACTCTGGTAGTTATTATCGGAAATCGCTGAAAAACTATAGGCTTCTTCGTCTCATGACCTTAAACACTGTGTATAAATTTAAAGTCAATCGGATATTAACTTTGGCCTCTAGAGCGTCCACAAGATATTTTGAAGTGATCAAGGGCCATAACTCTGGTAGTTATTATCGGAAATCGCTGAAAATCAATAGGATTCTTCGTCTCATGACCTTAAACACTGTGTATAAATTTAAAGTCAATAGGATATTAACTTTGGCCTCTAGAGCGTCCACAAGATATTTTCAAGTGTTCAAGGGCCATAACTCTGGCACTAATTATCGGAAATCGCTAAAAATCAATAGGCTTCTTCGTCTCATGACCTTAAACACTGTGTATAAATTTAAAGTCAATCAGATATTAACTTTGGCCTCTAGAGCGGCCACAAGATATTTTGAAGTGATCAAGGGCCATAACTCTGGTAGTTATTATCGGAAATCGCTGAATAACAATAGGCTTCTTCGTCTCATGACCTTAAACACTGTGTATAAATTTAAAGTCAATTGGATATTAACTTTGGCCTCTAGAGCGTCCACAAGATATTTTCAAGTGTTCAAGGGCCATAACTCTGGTAGTTATTATCGGAAATCGCTGAAAATCAATAGGATTCTTCGTCTCATGACCTTAAACACTGTGTATAAATTTGAAGTAAATCGGATATTAACTTTGGCCTCTAGAGCGTCCACAAGATTTTTTGAAGTGATCAAGGGCCATAACACTGGCACTAATTATCGGAAATCGCTGAAAATCAATAGGCTTCTTCGTCTCATGACCTTAAACACTGTGTATAAATCTAAAGTCAATTGGATATTAACTTTGGCCTCTAGAGCGTCCACAAGATATTTTCAAGTGTTCAAGGGCCATAACTCTGGCACTAATTGTCGGAAATCGATGAAAATCAATAGGCTTCTTCGTCTCATGACCTTAAACACTGTATAAATTTAAAGTCAATCGGATATTAACGTTGGTCTCTAGAGCGTCCACAAGATATTTTGAAGTGATCAAGGGCCATAACTCTGGTAGTTATTATCGGAAATCGCTGAAAAACAATAGGCTTCTTCGTCTCATGACCTTAAACACTGTGTATAAATTTAAAGTCAATCAGATATTAACTTTGGCTTCTAGAGCGTCCACAAGATATTTTGAAGTGATCAAGGGCCATAACTCTGGTAGTTATTATCAGAAAACGCTGAAAAACAATAGGATTCTTCGTCTCATGACCTTAAACACTGTGTATAAATTTAAAGTCAATCGGATATTAACTTTAGCCTGTAGAGCGTCCACAAGCAATTGTGGACGCCGGACGGACGGACGGACGGCGGCGACAACAATATACGACCACATTTCCATGTGGGTGTATAAAAAATTACACAATAAAATATATTTTTCACTAATTTTGAAAAGCAAATAAACACTGAAAATCACAAAATTCAGCTCACAAATTTGTCAAATATTTTTGAAATATTTCCATTTCACTTTATCCAATATCAAAATGTCATATCAAATTTTCTGACAATTTGGAGATCATATATTATCAAATTAAGGCCTCTCATCCACTGTCAGTTTGTTTACATACAGGAGGCAGACCACCATTAATTTCCCCATTGACTTCAATGTTAATCTGAACTCCTTGCAGACCTCCAACTTTTCCCAAAATTTTCGTTGGGCGAAATGCTTTTCACTACAGAGGAACAAATGGCCATGTCTTTGGCACTAAAATTTGTATGAGGTTGAGATACACGATAGATGTATCTAGTAGCCGTATACAGTCGAGGCCAAAAGAATAGAACCACGCTTGAAAATGGTTGGATTTCTTACCTGGTTTGTAAATTCATTTGATCATATATCTGCCACCTGAAGGCCGATTTGCACAAATGAGGTATTGATGGATAGGTTATGTGGAGTATGATCATTACGCATGCACATGCATGTTTGAATGATGACGTCATCTCGGCTATGACGTCATCACAGCTATGACGTCATCACAGCTATGACGTCATCAACGACGCCCTAAATCGGAGCGGAACACACGATGGGGGACACACGAAGTATTGACTACTGATCATCACCGATGTTAGTTTGCATGTTAACTAATCATTTAGAAATGAAATAAATGGTCCTTGATCAAATTTTATCTCAGTTTGGTAATAATTTCTGCCACCATCCCGATGTTGCTAGATTCTAAATCTTCAGTACACTGTCATGACGTTATAATCGTGATGACGTCTTTGTTCAAACATGCATGTATGTGCATGTATGATGAAATACTTCACAAAACCTATCCATCGATACCTAATTTGTTAACATTGGCCTTCAGGTGGCAGATGTATGATCACATGAATTTAGACGGAAGAAATCCAACCATTTTCAAGCGTGGTCCTATTCTTTTGGCCACGACTGTACATCACCGTAGCTAACCTCATAACGCCGTTATCCTTCCGCCTCAAAATGAACAAGCCAACAGTGAGGCTGATGTCCCCCGCCGAAATCCCAAAATAAATAGATGACACAATGACATATTAACTAATCGCACATTTATTTTTTTCAAACGTATCCAGCAATCAAACTGTACACGAAGTGTCATCCAAAAGTGTTTTATAAAGAAAAATGCTAAAACCGACAAGAAAAATCAAAATGTACCTTAGTAAGTTGGACCCTAAAGGCAGACAAAAGTGCCCCTCTGGCCAAGGGAAAGAGTCCTTGTGTCAGAGTCGATCGTTTCTATACACTGTTACTGTCGAATCCATTACTGAATGAGATTGCAGTTGTTGTATTGGCATAAGTTATCTTGTCCCAAAGTATCAACCAATCAAATTGCTTATCTCTGCCTACCCTAAGGAGAAAATGCTCATCTTTGAACTCCATCAAGGCATTGACTTAATAAGCATACACACCAATTTTGAACATTTTTCAAAATTCAATTCGAAGGAGAGTTATTGTGTTCCAAAGTCTCGGCCAATCAAATTGCTTATCGCTCTGCTTACCCTGAGCAGAAAATGCTCATTATCGAACTTAGTCAAGGTATTACTGTAATGAAACTATACACCAAGTTTCATCAATCTCACTTAATTAGAACTAAAGTTATCGTGTCCCAAAGCATCAACCAATCAAATTGCTTATCTCTGCTTACTCTAAGCGGAAAATGCTCATCTTCGAACTCCATCAAGGCATTGATATAATAAGCATAAACATCAAGTTTGAACATTTTAATTCAATTAGAAGGAGAGTTATTGTGTTACAAAGTCTCGACCAATCAAATTGCGTATCGCTCCGCTTATCCTGAGCAGAAAATGCTCATTATCGAACTTAGTCAAGGTATTACTGTAATGAAACTATACACCAAGTTTCATAAATCTCACTTAATTAGAACTAAAGTTATCTTGTCCCAAAGCATCAACCAATCAAATTGCTTATCTCTGCTTACCCTAAGCGGAAAATGCTCATCTTCGAACTCCATCAAGGCATTGACCTAATAAACATATACGTCAAGTTTGAACATTTTAACTCAATTAGAAGGAGAATTATTGTGTTCCAAAGTCTTGACCAATCAAATTGCATATCGCTCTGCTTACCCAGAGCAGAAAATGTTCATTATTGAACTTAGTCAAGGTATTACTGTAATGAAGCTAGCTATGCACCAAGTTTCATCAATCTCACTTAATTAGAACTAAAGTTATCGTGTCCCAAAGCATCAATGCTCATTATCGAACTTAGTCAAGGTATTACTATAATGAAACTATACACCAAGTTTCATCAATCTCACTTAATTAGAACTAAAGTTATCGTGTCCCAAAGCATCAATCAATCAAATTGCTTATCTCTGCTTACCCTAAGCGGAAAATGCTCATCTTCGAACTCCATCAAGGCATTGACCTAATAAGCACATACACCAAGTTTGAATATTTCAACTAAATTAGAAGGAGAGTTATCATGTTCCAAAGTCTCGACCAATCAAATTGCGTATCGCTCTGCTTACCCTGAGCAGAAAATGCTCATTATCGAACTTAGTCAAGGTATTACTGTAATGAAACTATACACCAAGTTTCATCAATCTCACTTAATTAGAACTAAAGTTATCGTGTCCCAAAGCATCAACCAATCAAATTGCTTATCTCTGCTTACCCTAAGCGGAAAATGCTCATCTTCGAACTCCATCAAGGCATTGACCTAATAAACACATACACCAAGTTTGAACATTCTAGCTCAATTAGGAAGAGAGTTATTGTGTCCCAAAAAGTGTGACGGACAGACAGACGGACAGACAGACGGACAGACAGACAGACGGACGAACCCATTTTAATAGTCCCCCAACTTTCTTCAAAAGAGCGGGGGACAATAATTACCAAAACCTGGCAGAAAATATTAATTCAAACCCTCCTTGTCCATTCTAGACCAAAAAATCAACAAAGATAGGTTGCCAGGCAACGAAACATACGCCCACAGCAGCTAATTCGTCCGGGCAGTCAACAAGGGTTGTCGCATATTTTTACTTTTTTTGGTAATGAAACATTTATAATACACTGAAATCTGATTAAGAGTAACAACTCATTATGTAATTATCTGAAAATCATTAGAATTTGTTTTCTTTTTATAAAGTATTGCCCCACGCTAACAATTAGTATAGGAAACATTTAACATCATGGATTTAGTTGTTCAGTTAGCAAAATTCATTGAAAATCAAAATACTTGTTCGTTTCAACACCTTAAACTCTGTGTATCAATCCAAAGTCAATCGGATGAAAAGTTTGGCATCTATAGCATCACAAAGTTTTTTTGAAGTAATCAAGGGAGATAAATCTGAAAGTAATTATTTGAAATCGCTGAAAATCAGTAGGCTTCTTCGTCTTATGACCTTAAACAGTGTGTATAAATTTAAAGTCAATCGGGTATTAACTTTGGCCTCTAGAGCGTCCACAGGATTTTTTGATGTGATCAAGGGCCATAAATCTGGCAATAATTATCAGAGATCGCTGAAAATCAATAGTGACCTTAAACACTGTGTATAAATTTGAAGTCAATCGGATATCAACTTTGGCCTCTAGAGCATCCACAAGATTTTTTTAAGTGATCAAGGGGCATAACTCTGGCACTAATTATCGGAAATCGCTGACAATCAATAGGCTTCTTCGTCTTATGATCTTAAACACTGTGTATAAATTTAGAGTCAATCGGATATTAACTTTGGCTTTTAGAGCGTCCACAAGATTTTTTGAAGTGATCAAGGGCCATAACTCTGGCACTAATTATCGGAAATCGCTGAAAATCAATAGGCTTCTTCGTCTTATGACCTTAAACACTGTGTATAAATTTAAAGCCAAACAGATATTAACTTTGGCCTCTAGAGCATCCACAAGATTTTTTAAAGTGATCAAGGGCCATAACTCTGGTAGTTATTATCGGAAATCGCTGAAAAACAATAGGCTTCTTCGTCTCATGACCTTAAACACTGTGTATAAATTTAAAGTCAATCGGATACTAACTTTAGCCTCTAGAGCGTCCACAAGCAATTGTGGACGCCGGACCGACGGGGGCGACGACAATATACGACCACATTTCAATGTGGGCGTATAAAAATGGGCATGCAAAAGGGGAGAAAAGAGACAGAGAGAGAACTGCTATAAATAGACAAACTACAATTTAATAGGGGTCTGACTTCAATTATCAGAAAACTGAAAATCAATAGTCTTCTTCGTCTCATGACCCTAAACACTGTGTATAAATTTAAGCTCAATCGGATATTAACTTAGGCCTCTAGAACGTCCACAACATTTTTTGAAGTGATCAAGGGCCATAACTCTGGTAGTTATTATCGGAAATTGCTGAAAAACAATAGGCTTCATGACCTTAAACACTGTGTATTAATCTAAAGTCAATCACATATTAACTTTAGCCTCTAGAGCGTCCACAAGCAATTGTGAACGCCAGATTGACGGACGGACGGGGGCGACGACAATATATGACCACATTTCAATGTGGGCGTAGAAAAACGATCACGGGCTATAACTATGACAGTAATTATCGGATATCGTTGAATATCAATAAGCTTCCAGTTTCATGACCTTAAACGCTGTGTATAAATTTAAAGTCAATCGGATATTGACTTTATCCTGTAGGGTGTCCACAAAGAAATTTCCAATGTGGGCATATAAAAAAACACTTTCTTCCAAGGTGTTCAATGGACCTACGACACCTACCAGTAGTGACGATTCCTTACCTTTTTTAGGAGATGCTGTTGGAGAAGCCTCATTAGAAGCTACATGATCTGATGTACCTGAACCATTTGACTGTGTACTAGTTTTTCTAGTTTCATTTTCTCTGAAATTATCATTTAAACAGTACAAAACTATTTCACACATTATGTGGCAATTCTTGAAACATGGATGGCTTTTCTAAGACCTAATACCCTCATAAACAGTAATAACAAGCCAAAAATGTGGCTGATGTCCCCCGCAGAAATCCCAAAATAAATAGATGATACATATTAATTAATCACACATTTATTTTTTTCAAACGTATCGAGCAATCAAACTGTACACGAAGTGTCATCCAAAACTATTTTATAAAGAAAAATGCTAAAACTGACGAGAAAAATGAAAATGTACCCTAGTTAGGGGGACCCTAATGGCAGACAAAAGGGCCCACACACTTGACAAAAGGGCTCCTTTGGCCAAGGGAAAGGGCCCTCGTGTCCGAGTCAATCGTTTCTATACACTGTTACTGTCGAATCCATTACTGAATGAGAATGCAGTCATTGTAGTGGCATAAAAATCATCAATCAAGATGAACCTAAGTTATCTTGTCCCAAAGTATCAACCAATCAAATTGTTTATATCTGCCTACCCTCGGAAGAAAATGCTCATCTTCGAACTCCATACACACCAATTTTGAACATTTTAACTCAATTCGAAGGAGAGTTATTGTGTTCCAAAGTCTCGGCAAATCAAATTGCTCATTATCAACCTTAGTCAAGGTATTACTGTAATGAAACTATACACCAAGTTTCATCACTCTCACTTAATTAGAACTAAAGTTATCGTGTCCCAAAGCATCAGCCAATCAAATTGCTTATCTCTGCATACCCTTAGCGAAAAATGCTCATCTTCGAACTCCATCAAAGCATTGACCTAATAAACATATACGTCAAGTTTGAACATTTTAACTCAATTAGAAGGAGAATTATTGTGTTCCAAAGTCTTGACCAATCAAATTGCATATCGCTCTGCTTACCCAGAGCAGAAAATGTTCATTATTGAACTTAGTCAAGGTATTACTGTAATGAAGCTAGCTATACACCAAGTTTCATCAATCCCACTTAATTAGAACTAAAGTTATCGTGTCCCAAAGCATCAACCAATCAAACTGCTTATCTCTGCTTACCCTAAGTGGAAAATGCTCATCTTCGAACTCCATCAAGGCATTGACCTGATAAACACATACACTAAGTTTGAACATTCTAGCTCAATTAGGAAGAGAGTTATTGTGTCCCAAAAAGTGTGACGGACAGACAGACAGACAGACGGACGAACCCATTTTAACAAAAAATTGACCATACTAGCTCTTAAATTTATGTCAACAAATCCTGGGGGCAAGATATGCCCACATGGACAAAGAAAAATGAAGATAGGTTGCCAAGCAACAAAATATACGCCCACAACAGTTAAGTCGTCTGGGCAGTCAACAAGGGTGGTCACATATTTTTTTTTTTGTCAGCAAGGAGAAAGTTTGATAATTGACAAAGATAGGTTGCCAGGCAATGAAACATACGTCCACAACCACTGTTCTCAACTGAAACCTGTACCGGAAGTGTCACATGGTCTACCAACAATCCTCAATCATCGCTAAACTCCTGACCCGGCAAGACGACGTGGGCGTGAGAAAATCTCTATTCTGAATCCGAAAGCATCGCTAGAAAAGGGCGATTTATTCGCAATAGTAAAGATGTTTCACAAAGGGACTATAGAATGGTACAGTTTTCAAAAAGATATACCAATAAAGACGCTGAGTAGAAAAGAAATATTTGATGACCTGTCCAAAATGGGGTTGGCCAAGGAGGATTTAGATGACATGGCCAACATCGCAAATCCAGGGGACGATTTCGATCAGTTAGATGTTATCAAATTGGTGCAGTTGGCGAATTCAGCAGTTGTGGTATGTTAAGTATGTACAGGTGTAGTTTATTCAGATATTTGTTTTTCGACTCTCTCAAATAGAAAATTGCTGCGTCATGTCAGTCCAACTCTAACTGGTGCACGTGAGAAGTTGCTAAAACTGGGTCGGCTGGTCAGAGTGACATTTAAAGTGAGATAACTATGTAATGGTCCCCATCTCCTTTACATTTCGCGGGCGATTAAGAGTGTTTGTTGTCCGGCAATTTGGAAACTGTTTGGTCGAGAATTCAAAGTTAGCAGCCTATTAGCTGTATTTTCAATTGTTTGATGTGTTATAAGATCTTCTGCATCGCGGTTTTGTAGATTATTATTTTTGCCGTCGGCCTGTAAGTGACATAGATTAATATTCAGATCCCAAATTTAGGTAGTTTCAGCCTGTAAGTGACACAGTATTCCACATAAGTTTTGGAAATATATTCAGATCCTAAAAATTTGGGAATTTTCATTTCTTTTAAGTGGCGCACTACCTAATCGGCAGTATTAGATGCTAAGTGACAGAGTATTTAAATATTAAATATCTCGTGACAACATGCGAGTGGTATAATATTATTTGGATATCAGCATCTTTGGAAGTCAGCATGCTTTTTGAGGTGGCGAACAAGTTTTAACTCCATATATTCTCACGAGAAAGGATAACAAAAATAGTTTAGGTTGGAAATCCTAATTTACGGTATAAGTATGAAAGTAAGTAGCTTCTAAGTGACATAGTATTTAAATATTAAATATCTCATGACAACATGCGAGTGATATAATATTATTTGGATATCAGCATCTTTGGCAGTCAGCATGCTTTTTGAGGTGGCGAACAAGTTTTAGCTCTATATATTCTCACGAGAAAGGATAACAAAAATAGTTTAGGTTGGAAATCCTAATTTACGGTATAAGTATGAAATTAGTCCTTGTGGGCATTTTTTCCATTCAAAAATCACTATTCAGCGCTTTGCACCCCCGAGTGGGTGCAGCATGCCCCCTCTTTCTGAAAATCCTGGCTCCGCCTCGGTAAACGACATACTATTTGGATCTCATAAGGTTTGTCATCCTGTAAGTGGCATATTATTCAGATATTATTTTGGCCTTAAACGGGTAGTGTTCTTTACATTTCAAAAGTTGGGTAGTGTCAGCCTGTAAGGGGCACTTCATTCACATTAAATGACATGTTATGTAGATCTCAAACGTTTCGCAATGTCTGCCTGTAAGTGGCACACTATTCAGATCTCAAAACTTTTGTTCGTGTTGGTCGGGAAGTGAAATATTATTTAGATTTTAAAAGTTTTTTGATAGCGCCAGTTTATAAGTGGCACATTATTTATATCTGACAAGTTTGGGCATTTGTTAGCCTGTATGTGACATGGTATATTTAGATATCAAATGTTTGGCAGCTTCGGCCGGTATGTGACGTATTTAGATCTAAAATGTTTTGGTAGTGTCGGTTTGTTGTAAGTGACGTAGATCTTAAACGTTTTGGCAATGCCAGTTGGTACTCAATGTCAGCTGACGCGTTTATATATCAAAAGTTTGGACATAGTCAACATGTAAGTGGCATATTCAGGTCTCAAGAGTTGTCAGTTTCAAGTGGTTTATTTAAACATAAATTTTGGCAATGTCGGCCCGTTAGTGGCATATTTTTCGGATTCAAAGGGTTTGGGCAATGCCAGCCTATAAATTACACTTTATTCAGATTTCAAAGTTTGAAAAGTGATAGTTTTCAGCGTGTAAGTAAGATGTTTTGGTGCTTAATCCATATCGTGTAATTGCCCACATTTTGGAAAAGCAGTTGACAGTTACAGCTCGTAAGGGACATTTGGTTTTGAACTGTACAGTGTCGCACAGGTTACCCATCATTTCATTTATTTTTAAATATATTTGTTCAACAGTTGGCCTATATTTTGGCATCTTTATGCCACAGGGGTTTTTTTTTGTGATCAAACATTTGTATAAAAGTGTTTGTCTATTGGACATTTTAGTCATAAATATATTTTTCTTATCGTAAGTTTGTTAGAAAATTATCGGAATCGACCTATAATCTAAACTTTTAGGACTAGATTTAGTTCTCGGAATGTTATCAAAAGTCGTTATTTTTGTGTAGGAGTTCATTTTGAGTTATTTGGATTTATTATTTTTTTTTTTTCAGTTAAAGTTTAATGTAGATGAGGTAAATGACCGAATAAGAAAATTAGATAGTTACTTACAAACTTCGCCCCTTTTGCTATGCGGCAGTTTCTTGTTCATAAGGACAGGAATGGGAAGATCAAGGTCCATAAAGATTATTGTCCAGAAAGACATATAAATACGTCGATTGTGTGTAACTGTCCGTGCACAATCGACTAAAACGAGGTTTATCAGCCGTAGGATTATGGACGGGTGAAACGCCGCACAGCATTTGAAGTGGATGCGCTATTAACTTAAGAGCCAAAGGCGTATGTGATAGGGATGTTTTGGATCACGTGGGTTGGAAATCATTCAACATGTTGGGCCAATATGTTGTACCTCAGGCAGTTTTGCGTCAATCATCGTCGGTACCCCTGATAGCTGAAGATGCACATCAGAGTGAAACGAACTGTGCAGAGATTGCCAATGTTGCTTATACTCTGATGTCTTGGAAAACACTTGAACCTTTTTGATTCTGGGGTTTCTTTATCACGTTATGTTTGAAACTATTTATTTTGTAGAATGATTTGATATCGGAGGTAAAGAAATTAAGGGAAGAATTACAAGCTCAACAGAAACAACAAGAACAGGAGTCTGTGGAAACCATGGTAAGAGAGGTTAAAGAGTATGCGTCTAGAACTTCTGAAATCAATATTGATATTTTACATCAGAAACTGATTTTGCTAGAGGAGAAGGCGAGGAAAGCAAGCCATACCAAGCTTTGTTTGCAGAGATTTATGGCTAATAAGACACTCCATAATGTAGGATCACTCGTTTTGATGTTATCGTCATCCAGTGAATATAAACAACTGGAGAAGGAGCATAAGTTTTTAAAATCTTGGGGAGAAAAAAACAATACTTATAGATCAAGTTATCAAAATCAATCACGCCCACGGTTTCCACCACCGAGACAGTATAAAATTGTTTGCTTTAGATGTGGCGAAGTGGGTCATGTGGCTTCAAAATGTGCAAAGTCTTCAACTTAATTGCAAGTTTTGTTATACATTTTTGTTTTGTAGATACAAAATGAATGTCATAATTGGGTGAATTTTGAAGGCGTGTCCTGTGAATGACATCCTATGGTTCCTGCTGAATCAGCTTTTACTAATCCGGTCGAGATCAATCATATTGTATTTAGGGACCCAGGCGCATTTAAGGCGGGTGGATTACAGTCATGTGGACGAATGGAGAAGTATTTTGAACGCTTTACCAAAGTCCAATCTATCCAATTTAGCTATTGATTGGTTAGAAAATGGGGTTCGAGTAGAGAATTTTATTGTTCCTTTTAAAGAAACATTTAAGAACATTGGTTATGATTGTAATTATCCACCAGCTAAAATTTTAAAGAATTCTTCTAACTGCGATTCTTTTACTGAATTTATTGATAACAAAGTTGGTAATAGGCTTAAAAAAATGCTGCCATTTCTATTTGGGGTTCTGTTGGCGAAGGTACCCCCCCCCCCTTACATTGAGTCACCACTTACAGTGGAGCCAACCAAACCAAGACTATGTTTACAGTTTAGACATGCGGTTTTTAAATTTGTGGATGAAGAATACACCGTTCTCTTTGGACAGCTTGAACGATGTTCCGAGAATCATTGATCAGGGTTCTTTCATGACTAAACTTGATGACAAATCGGGATACGACCATGTTTTCTTATCAAAAAACAGCCGTTCATTATTGGGTTTCGAATGGAAAGGTGTCTATAATGTGTGTAATACAATTCCATTCGGCTGGAAGAATTCGGCTTACGTCTATCACACGTTGAGTAAATTAGTGGCATCTTACCTAAGATTTCTTGGAGTTAATAATTTAGTATATTGATGATAGGTTGATCGGATCTATAAATATGGAAAACGAAACTAATATTAGGAGAGCAAAAATCGCGGTATATATGTCATGTGAACTGGTAATTCGACTGGGTTATTTTGTTGGTATACCTAAATGTGTTCTAATTCCATCCCAGAAGATGTTTATCTGGGGATGATAATTGATTCAATTCACCAAACGTTCGCGTTAACTGAAACTAAAATAGAAAAGTTTGTATATTTGAGAGAAGAAATTTTAGCATTGAATCGGGTAAATTTATTATCCCTGCAGCGTTTTGCAGGAAAGTGTCTTTCCGGGCGCGAAATTGTTTGTAGGTACCTGCTTTCGAACTATAGCCACTAATTTCACGGTAAATTCTAAAGATTATATCCCAATATCAAAAGAATTAAAATAAGAAATTGAATTTTGGCGTTTTTTTGAAAATTATAATCGTATATTCCGTTGGAAGGCCGAATTTCATAAAACCTTAGGGCTTGCAACTGATGCCTCTGATTTTAAGTGGGCGGGTATTCTGAACAATGGAATTCGTAATCTATTGGCATTTAGTCAAGAGATACAGGATTCTCGACTCAATGTTCTGAATGATAATAAGGATTTGATTGACTCCTGGAATAACCAGTACAGTAGATCATATGAATTAAACCAAATACTGAAGCAGATATTTTTTGTTTTGTTAGAGCACAACACAAGTTTGAAACTCATACCGATTCCATCCAAAGATAATCCAGCGGATGTTCCTTCTTGCCCACTGTCGAAATCCAATGTTATGATCTCAGATTTGTCTTTCAAACGGATAGATTTAATATTTGGACCACATACGGTCGATTTGATGTCTCTGGATTGTAACTGTGTTAAGGACAGACATGGACACCCATTGAAACATTTTACTCCTTATAATACCCGTTTTCGGGGGAACTAATGTGTTCTCTCAAACGTTGTCAAGAAATGAAAACTACTATGTTTTCCCGCCGTTTTGCTTAATTTTACCAATATTTAGGATTTGTACTGGCCCAGAATTTAGAGTGTACCATAATAGTCCCAGCCCTTCTACCTGTGCCAATATGGTTCCCAGTCCTTTTAGCAATGGCGAAACATTTCGTAATTTTGGCTTATAAAGGGGACAAACATGCGTTAATGTACCCCAGTAAGAAGGGTTTCTTTCATGATAAAATAGGGATACCTTGGAATTGATGGGGTTTTGGGATTAATACTTCGTACAATTCAGGCCATGTTGATCTGTAGCGCATTCCAGAGAAACATTTTTCTGTAGTTATTTTAGGAGATTCTATTATAAAACGTTTGCAAGAAAGGGTAAATGCCAAAGTTCTTTGTATTCCGGGTGGGAAGATAAACGATATAGAACATAATTTGACTGGGTTGTTAAATTACTCATCGTGTATATATTTATTTATACATGTAGGTATCAACGACATTATGGATAAACGGACGCAACAATCCGAATACAATCTAAAAGTATCTTTAAGTTAAGGAAGCTTACAAATAAATTGAATATAGCAGGAGAGGTCACAGTTTTTCTGTCTCGGGTTGTTAAAACTAGTGATATTACACTGAATAGACACATGACCATTTTTAATGAGCACTTAGCGTCGTTAGCCGCGGAAAATCATCATTGGGAGTTAATTTCAAATGAGAACATTATCACATCGGATTTAGCCGACGGTTTACATTTCAGGGATAGTGGCTTATCAAAATTAATAACTAATTTTGCTCTCCCTTGTGTGTAGAAAGGCGGTATTTTTTAAAGCCATCTGACAATAGTTATTTCTAATTCGGTAGCATGCTATTAACTCATATATAATTAGTGATAAAATATTTTGTCAAATTCTGTATGGTGCATGCTTAATAATTTTGTATTTTGTTGATAATTTTTTGTTAGCGATGAACTGATGAACTTTAATAAAATTCTTGTCAGATTTGTGTCCTTAGTTTGTTCAGTGAATGCATGCCCTGCCAAAGAACGTACAATAAAGTTAATGTTCACGAAATTGGAAACATGAACAATATATGTGATTTATTGTTTAAATATTAGTGATTTTGATTGTGCTCGCAATATTTTCAGTCTCCGTTTGAAATGAGTTTTGCAATGTTTGGGTGTGACTGCGACAGGTGAGTGTTGTAGGAGAGTTAATCAACTATGGGAGTTTAACAAAATATTTCCCAGACCTAACATCTGTAGGGATAGGATGTTTGATGAGACCAGAATACTGTTCTCAACTAAAACCTGTACCGGAAGTGTCACATGGTCTACCAACAATCCTCACTCATCGCTAAACTCCTTACTTGGAGGGAGGAATGTGGTTGTATACGCACTGTTGTCTGTTGACTTGGGGGCCCTTTTCTTTTTATCAGTTTCATGTTCCCACCGACCCACCTACCGCTTTTGTCTCGACATCTATTTCTACAGCAATTTTAACAAAATATTTCCCAGACCTAACATCTGTAGGGATAGGATGTTTGATGAGACCAGAATACTAAGTCGTCCAGGCAGTCAACAAGGGTTGTCGCAAATTTTTTCTTTTGTTAGTAAGGAGAACGTTTACAATACATGAAAATCTTATTACAAGTAATAATAGCCATTCAGGAAGTATCAGAAATGATTAGAATTGTTTTGATTGTTTGTCTCATGGCCTTCATCTACAAGATATTTCAAAGTGATCAAGGGCCATAACGCTGGCAGTAATTATTGAAAATCATTGACCGTAAACACTGTGTATAAATTCAAAGTCAATTGGATATAAACTTTAGCCTTTAGAACATCCACAAAATATTTCAAAGTGATCAAGGGCCATAACTCAGGCAGTAAATATAAGAAATTGTTGAAAATGACTATGATTCTTCGTATCATGACCTTAGCTTAAATACTGTGTATAAATCTAAAGTCAATCGGATATCAACTTTAGCCTCTTGAGAGTCCACAAGATTTTTCATGGTGATCAAGGGCCATAACTCTGGCAGTGATTATCAAATATCATTTAAAATCAATAGGTTTTGTTCCTCTCATGACCTTAATAACTGTGTACAAACTATGGAAGTAATTATCGGATATCGCTGGAAATCAATAGGCTTCTTCGTCTCATGATCTTAAACACTGTATCAATTTCAAGTTAATCATATATTAAAATTAGCCTCTAGAGCATTCACAAGATTTTTCAAAGTGATCTGGCAGTAATTATCGGATATTGCTGAAAATCAATAGGATTCTTCGTCTCTTGACCTTAAACACTGTGTATCAACTTAAAATCAAGCGGGATCTGTTAAAAATAGTTGTTTCTGTAGAGTTTGAACATTTTAGCTAAATTAGATGGAGTTATTGTGTCTCAAAAAGTGTGAAAGATGAACAGACAGACAGAAAAACCTATTTCAATAGTCCCCTGCTTTCTTTGAAACGAGGGGGGACAATTAAAACGCACCCAAAAGTCATCTGAAAAAGTAAAGGCTACTTTTAATGACATATAAGACAATGTTTTCTTTTTTATGTTATTACGATATTTTATTGCTTAATGATGGAAAATATTGCTGTAAACTCCAGAGTATTCATTCTACAAAGTTTGCAAATGCCGACATGGAAGGCGCTTTGTTTACACATTTACGTCGCTCACCTTTCCACACGTTAGAATTACCCCTGTTTCTGTTCAATTTCTAATCTTGACGAATTGTGAAGACTGATACTTTGATTTTCGAAGTAATCATTGATTTTAGGATTGGATTTAATTTTAATAAAGTAGAAATATAAATAATCCCAATTCCATTGAGAGTTCTGGTAGTGTGGTAGACTGATATCATTTAGTGTCGGACGTAATATGGCGGTCGTGTTCTGGGAAAAAATATTTGACTAAATCAATGGACACTATTTGACATAGTACTTATGTTTTATAGTTTAATTTAGTATCCTTGTATTGTGTAATGCATTTTCAAAGATAGATTGCCAGGCAACGAAACATACACCCACAGCAGCTAAATTGTCCGGGCAGTCAACAAGGGTTTTCACATATTTTTACTTTTTTCGGTAATGAAACATTTGTAATACACTAAAGATAGGTTGCCAGGCAACGAAACATACGGCCACAGCAGCTAAATCGTCCGGGCAGTCAACAAGGGTTGTCGCATATTTTTACTTTTTTCGGTAGTAATTATCGGAAATCGCTGAAAATCAATAGGCTTCTTCGTCCCATGACCTTAAACACTGTGTATAAATTTAAAGTCAATCTGATATTAACTTTGGCCTCTAAAGTGTCCACAAGATTTTTTGAAGTGATTAAGGGCCATAACTCTGGTAGTTATTATCGGAAATCGCTGAAAAACAATAGGCTGCTTTTCTTTGTCTCATGATCTTAAACCAGGGATCTTAATCGGCTGTCTTTTGTCGTCTTTAGCCAATTGATCTTTAATCTAACCGGTTTGTAAAACAATGAACCGCCCACTATGGTATCATCAATCAATCAACTTTCGGCAGATAACAAAGAGTTAATTATTACTCGTCGATTAAGAAACCCATCAAACAAAGAATCAGTCAATACAATATGAATACCTTCAGCTTCAATCCGTATCGGCTCATTTCCTAAATAAACAACTTAATTAGTTGAGTCAATCAAGTAAAAGAATGTATATAATCAAGTAAAAGAATGTATATAATCCAATGTCGGTTCAATCATTTCTATCTAACACAATGTTGAAGTACTTGAATGACAATAGAAAATGTAAACAAGTTTTAGCCGACGATAGTGATGGCGGCATTGACTTTGAACTTCAAGCATGCACGTCGTCATTGGAAGTTCTAAAAGTAGGAGAAACTCCCATGTCCAATATAGGTCAACCAAAATCGAAGTCCGGGAGATATTTTAATTCCGAATGGTTAACTACTTTCAAATGGCTTTCGTTTGACAAAATTTCACAGAAAATGTTTTGTCTCGTAAGTTATTAATTTAGTCTTCTTTTTTAAGTCACGTAATAACCTACTGATCTCGTATATTAATAATATCGAAGTTTAAGCTATTATTATTCGGAATACTTTATGCAATTATTAACGAGAATAAAGTATGCATAAACCAACATGTCTGTTGTTGAAAATACGACTATCCGACGGTTGGGCTTACCCTTGGCCGGTTCATTTCAAAATGGATTAAGAACCCTGCCTTAAACACTGTGTATAAATTTTAAGTCATCAGATATTAACTTTAGTCTCTAGAGCGTCCACAAGCAATTGTGGACGCCGGACCAACGTGGGCGACGACAATATAAGACTACATTTCAATATGGGCGTATAAAAAGGTATACTTGTGAATGAGAAGATAGGTTGCCAGGCAACGAAACATACGCTCACAGCAGCTAAATCGTCCGGGCAGTCAAGAAGGGTTGTCGCATATTTTTACTTTTTTTGGTAATGAAACATTTGTAATAAACTAAAATCTGATAAAGAGTAACAACTCATTATGTAATTATCTGAAAATCATTAGAATTTGATTGCTTTTTATAAAAGTTTTGTCCCACGCTAACAATTAGTATAGGAAACATTTAATATCATGGATTTAGCAGTTCAGTTATCAAAATCCATTGAAAATCAAAATACTTGTTCGTTTCAACACCTTAAACTCTGTGTATAAATCTGAAGTCAATCGGATGATAAGCTTGGCATCTATAGCATCACAAGGTTTTTTGAAGTGATCAAGGGAGACAACTCGTTGCCTGAAAACCATATTGTTCTATCTCCCATTACCTGTAATTTGAAATCACTCAAAAACATTAGGCTTCTTCGTCTCATGACCTTAAACAGTGTGTATAAATTTAAAGTCAATCGGATATTAACTTGAGTCTCTAGAGCGTCCACAAGCAATTGTGGACGCCGGACGGATGGACGGACGTACGGGGTAACGACAATATACGACCACATTTCAATGCTGGCGTATAAAAACGTATTTGCAAGTTTAAATGAACCGCTTTCACTCGTACACGTAGCAGACCGGTAGCAATAAAAATATGCACAGCCGACAGAACACACACTTCTTAAAAATATTTTTGAGCCTCCTTCACTCGAAATGTTTTTGATTTAAATAAAATAGTATAATTAATATTTTGAATATTAAAATTGAAATAAACAACATTCGAAATATTTTTGATTTGAATAAATATAATTAATATCTTAAACATTAAAATTGTAATAATCAACAACTTTAGAAAGTTTTCATGGCTATAGATCTGGGTTTGAACCAGCTCGAATGTTTGTAAATTTGGTACTGTATGCTAAAAATAATATTGACTAGAATTAATAATATTGAGGGGTATTTCCAACTTTTTATGCATATTGATTTTCATTGGCTATAGATCTGGGTTTGAACCAGCTCGAATTTTTGTAAATTTTTGCTAAAAATAATATTGACTAGAAATAATAATATTGAGGGGTATTTCCAACTTTTTATGCATATTGATTTACATTTGAAAAGTGATAAATATCGCGAAATATATTGATTATATCGCAATAAATTTTGAAAATCTCACGATATCTATTTCTAGGGATATTGCCCAGCTCTAACTTACGTTTGGTACCATGATACTTGGTGCTATTCACATGGATATGGGGGATAAAAGGCCTAATTATAATTTAAGTGTTTGTCTACCTACATGTATGGATATGTGTGATGTGATAAGTCTTTGATAAGGTTAGTTACTGAAGCGACAGGTATGAAGAAAAGTTACCGATAGGTAAAAATCAGGTATTGTTAGAATTTGTTTCGACTGATTGTCTTGTGGCCTTTAACAATTTCTATTAACTTTAACCTCTAGAGTACGCATGTCGGGGTGGGGGCTGGATGACCGAATGGTTAGCAACTGAGTGGTGTAGCATAAGGTCTGTCAATGAGTCAACTGGCGTGGTTTCAATTCCCAGGTTGTGACAAGGAGTAGGGCCACCTATCCAACCTCATGGGTTGCATATGGTTGCTAAAGAGCCCTATGCAAAAGCGAATTATTGAAACAAACTTGAACCGGGTATTAGTCCCAAAATGAACTAGTTTGTGTCGCGGGGACATTGACGTTAAACCCCATTTCTCTCTAAGAGTATGCACAACATTATTCCAAGAGATCAAGGGCCATAACTCTGGAAGTAATAATCAGAAATTGTTGAAAATGACTAGGATCCTTCATCCAATGACCTTAAACAAAAGTTTGATGCATATTAAGTTATTATCAGAAAATCATTAGAATTTCTTTGGTTTTTATAAAGTTGTGCCCCATGCTAACACGTTTAGTAAACAAAACATTTAATATTATGGATTTAGCTGTTCAATTATCGATTTTCAAGAAATTCACACTCAACCATCATTAATGTGTAACATGGATAGCCAAACGTTTTTTTTTAATTCGGAATAAAATTGTGAAATCCATAGGATGCACAAGGCAAAAAATATGATTTCTCGTACATTCAGGGGCCAATATTCAGGAAGTTATATGTGCCTGAATATCGAAAGGAACCGCGATCTTTGGGTTATAAACTTACATTTCAAATTTCTTCAAAATCAGATTGAAAGCGTGACCTCTACAGGGTCCACAACCGTTATATTACATATTTTCACACTATTCGCGTAAAAGTGACGGCCATTTTGTTCAGCAATTTTGGTCTGATGTTCTACATTACCATGTAACGGTGATCCAGTCCAGGGAATATTTTAACCGGGTTCGTATCGCAATTTGCGACTCAAAAGTCCGATTTTGCGAATCAAATTCATATTTGATTAGCATTATTAGCATAAAAATAAAACCCTGCTTTAGCGCGAATCAAAGTTTTGAAAATTAATTTTAACTTTAAAACCATTCAGTATCGTAAAAGACATCAAAACAAATCTCAAATCTCGCAATTTTATTGTCTATATCATCAAGACTCTTTACGTGCCTCTGCAACGGTCCAGTGGAACGAGAGCAGTACATGTTGTCGTCTGCTATTTATAGACGTAAAAGGTTTTGATGATACAGATTACAAATTACTTGCTACGTATGTAACAGTACATACTTTCTATATCTGTGGTAGTAACAGTCGTGAAGACAGACATTCAAAACACTACAAGATAAAACTAGACCTGCATGCAGGAATGACGGGTTTCACTGGTGCCAAGTTACTCTTAAACATGTCACTTTCGGTGCCAAGTTACACTTGAACATATGTCACTTCCGGTACCAACGAAACCACTAAACAGGTTTCCAAATTAACATTGCACACAAATAAAATGGACGTAGAATCAACCAATCAATCCAGCAATATCAAGTCATTTTATACATTTGTTACTTGTATATGATTTTGACAAAATTACATTTCTTCCAGTGTTAATGAAAATGTTCAATTAGTCTTATGAAATCAGAAATGGCATATGATATCATATAGTGAAAATTTTATGTAAATCGAATAATAATTGCCACTTTTAAAGACCAAAAAACTTGAAAAGTGACTTGTAAAAAATCTGCTATTTCTCTGCAACCGTACAAGTTAGAAACCATTTTGTGGTATCTGTATGATCGTATGGGTTCATTCCATTTGTTGATTGGCATCAAATACCATAATTTGAAAAAGATTTCAAAACAGACTCATTTGAATAAAATATCTGTTTTGAAGGCTAAAAATTCAGTTTTTGCCAAAATGACGTTACTTCCGGTGATAATGAAAATCTTAAATTACTTGTATGAAATCACAAATGGCATTAGGTATAACATGGTGTAACGTTTATGAAAATCGAATAATAATTGACACTTTTATGGCCCTGAAACCTTCAAAAGTGACCTGTAGAAAACCGTCTATTTCTCGGCAACCGAACAAGTTAGAAACAATTTTATGATATCTATATGACCATATGAGTTGTATTTATATGTGAATTTAAACCAAAAGTTAAAATTATTAATACATATTAAGTTATTCATGGTTGAATAAAACATTGATTTAAAAAGTTTAAAAAATGCAGTTTTTTACCAAATGATGTCACTTCCGGTGTCAATTCTAAATTGTAATCAATTTGATATGACGCTACATGCTTTTTGAATCAAATGATGTCACTTTTACAAAAATCCAATAATAATTGACTATTTTACAGGCAAAATAACGAAAACAGTGACTTGTACAGAACTGCCCATTTCTTGGTAACTGCTTATATTACAAACTAATTTTAACATACATTTTCTTCGTATGGATTATAGCTACAAGTTTATAAAAGTTACGAAGAAATATTTTAAAATCTGAAAAGCCTGAATAGGTTGTAAATAGGTCAAATTTACAACATTTTTAGCCATAAATCGAATTTGCTCGAAAATGAAATCGAAATTAAAAAAACTGCTTCCGACATTTTTTGCGCCTTGAAAGGGCACACTCTTTGAGTCAAATAATTTTTCCAAAAAATAATATTTGTTTTCGAAATAGGAAAATAACTGTCAAAATTGTAGTTTTTGATAAAATTATGCCACTTCCGGTGCCGACAGATAACACTTCTGGTAATAAAAAAAATGACGATTGAGACAACGAAGCATATGAACTTTGTTTTATACAAATCGAACAATAAAAAATTAATCTAGGACTGAAAAACTGAATTAGCCAATGGTGGCCAAGGAAAATTACTGAGACAAATTTTTGTAAAATTTTTGCACTAGGCAGATGACTCTTTAATTCTGTGCACAATACGACTAAAAAATATTCATAAATAAAAAAGTTTTTTGTAAAATTTTAAATTTTCGAAATTTGGCGCCTAATATCTTCGAAGAGTTGCCGAAAATCAAAAATCGAAAGTAGCGTAGCTATGTGCCCTGTCTCAGGCTATGCCAAAATGTATCGAAAGTTAAAATCCAATGATTATTGTTAAAATTACTGCAATATTTTCAAAAACGATAACTTCGGTGATTTCGGACATTTCGCATTGTCGCAGAACGTTCAAAATAGCTTTATCCTCTAAGTCACACCTACTTTTCCAGTAAAACCGAAGAAATCGTAACGATGCGACACGTAGTTGCTGAGATCTATTCAAATTGGAATCTGAATAATAATAATAAGAACTAGACCTGCATGCAGGAATGACGGGTTTCACTGGTGCCACGTTACCCTTAAACATGTCACTTCCGGTGCCAAGTTACCCTTGAACATATGTCACTTCTGGTTTCCAAATTAACATTGCACACAAATAAAATGGACGCAGAATCAACCAAATCCAGCAATATCAATTCATTTTATACATTTGTTACTTGTAAATGATCTTGACAAAATTAAATTACTCCTGTTGTTATTAAAATGTTCAATTAGTTTTATGAAATCAGAAATGGCATACGATATCATATAGTGAAAATTTTATGTAAATCGAATAATAATTGCCAGTTTTAAAGACCAAAAAACTTGAAAAGTGACTTGTAGAAAATCGGCTATTTCTCGGCAACCGTACAAGTTAGAAACCATTTTGTGGTATCTGTATGATCGTATGGCTTCATTCTATTTGTTGATTGACATCAAATACCATAATTTGAAAAAGATTTCAAAACAGACTCATTTGAATAAAATATCTGTTTTGAAGGCTAAAAATACAGTTTTTGCCAAAATGACGTTACTTCCGGTGATAATGAAAATCTTAAATTACTTGTATGAAATCCCAAATGGCATTAGGTATAACATGGTGTAACGTTTATGAAAATCGAATAATAATTGACCCTTTTATGGCCCCGAAACCTTCAAAAGTGACCTGTAGAAAACCGTCTATTTCTCGGCAACCGAACAAGTTAGAAACAATTTTATGATATCTACATGACCATATGAGTTTTGTTTACATGTGAATTTAAACCAAAAGTTAAAATTATTAATACATATTAAGTTATTCTTGGTTGAATAAAACATTGATTTAAAAAGTTTAAAATGCAGTTTTTGACCAAATGATGTCACTTCCGGTGTCAATTTTAAATTGCAATCAACTTGATATGACGCTACATGCCTTTTGAATCAAATGATGTCACTTTTATAAAAATCCAATAATAATTGACTATTTTACAGACAAAATAACGAAAACAGTGACTTGTACAGAACTGCCCATTTCTTGGTAACTGCTTATATTACAAACGAATTTTAACATACATTTTCTTCGTATGGATTATAGCTACAAGTTTATAAAAGTTACGAAAAAATATTTTAAAATCTGAAAAGCTTGAATAGGTTGTAAATAGGTCAATTTTACACCATTTTTAGCCTCTTAATCGAATTTGCTCGAAAATGAAATCGAAATTAAAAAAACTGCTTCCTACATTTTTTGCGCCTTGAAAGGGCACATTCTTTGAGTCAAATAATTTTTCCAAAAAATAATATTTGTTTTCGAAATAAGAAAATAACTGTCAAAATTGTAGTTTTGGGTAAAATTATGCCACTTCCGGTGCCGACAGATAACACTTTTGGTAATAAAAAAAATGACAATTGATACCACGAAGCATATGAATTTTGTTTTATACAAATCGAACAATAAAAAATTAATCTAGGACTGAAAAACTGAATTAGCCAATGGCGGCCAAGGAAAATTACTGAGACAAAATTTTTTAACATTTTTGCACTAGTCAGATGACTCTTTAATTCTGTGCACAATACGACTAAAAAATATTCATAAATAAAAAAGTTTTTTGTAAAATTTTAAATTTTCGAAATTTGGCGCCTAATATCTTCGAAGATTTGCCGAAAATCAAAAATCGAAAGTAGCGTAGCTATGTGCCCTGTCTCAGGCTATGCCAAAATGTATCGAAAGTTAAAATCCAATGATTATTGTTAAAATTACTGCAATATTTTCAAAAACGATAACTTCGGTGATTTCGGACATTTCGCATTGTCGCAGAACGTTCAAAATAGCTTTATCCTCTAAGTCACACCCACTTTCCCAATAAAACCGAAGAAATCGTAACGATGCGACACGTAGTTGCTGAGATCTATTCAAATTGGAATCTGAATAATAATAATAATAATAAGAATAATAATTTTAACAAAAACAATAGTGTTTCACACAAGCTACGCAGTGTGAAACCCTAATAATAATTTTAACAAAAACAATAGTGTTTCACACAAGCTACGCAGTGTGAAACCCTAATTACCCGGTGATCGAGGGTACGTCGCGAAATTCAAGATGGCAACTCAAACACATGATAAATTCAACATTAAAATTAGCAACAGTTCAAGATTGGGTGAGGAAATATGACGCAGAAAAGATCTGACTAGAGTATGAAGTAAATAAAGAATGTCCAGGTTTCGTACAAAGAATAACATGTGGTCACATACTTTTATTTTTATTTTATATATAAATATAAACAACCGTTTGGTAATACAAATAATGTGGGTATTGTTATTGTCACATATAGGCCTAATTATGTGAAATAAGAATTCTATTACATACTAAAAGATAGGTTGCCAGGCAACAAAACATACGCCCACAACAGCTAAGTCGTCCGGGCAGTCAACAAGGCTTTGGCATATTGTTTCTTTTATCAGTAAGGAGAACATTTACAACACATGATAATCTTATTACGAGTAATAGCCCATTAAATAATTATCAGAAATGATTAGAATAGTTTTGATGGTTTGTCTCAAGGCCTTTGTCCACAAGATATTTCAAAGTGATCAACTGCCAGAAATTATCAGAAATTATCACTGAAAATCAAATAGGATTCTTCGTATCATGACCCTAAACAATGTGTACAAATTTAAAGTCAATCGGATATTAACTTTAGCCTTTAGAGCATTCACAGGGTTTTTCAAAGTGATCAAGGGTCATAACTCTGGCAGTAATTATCGGATATCGCTGAAAATAAATAGGCTATTTTGTATCATGACCGTAAATAGTGTGTATAAATTTAAAGTCGATCGGATATTAACTTAAGATTTTTCAAAGTGATCAAGGGTCATAACTCTGGCAGTAATTATCGGATATTGCTGAAAATCAATAGGCTTCTTTGTATCATGACTTTAAACACCGTGTATAAATTTAAATTCAATCGGATATTAACTTTAGCCTCTAGAGTGTTCACAAGATTTTTCAAAGTGATCAAGGGTCATAACTCTGGTAGTAATTATCGGATATCGCTGAAAATCAATAGGCTTCTTCGTCTCACGACCTTAAACACCGTGTATAAATTTAAAGTCAATCGGATATTAACTTTAGCCTCTAGAGCGTTCACAAGAAATTGTGGACGATGGACGGACGGACCGACGGACGGACGGACCGACAGACGGACGGACGGGGGCGACGGCAATATACGACCACATTTCCATGTGGGCGTATAAAAACTGCTAATCAATTGGTAAATTTTGCTACTCAATTATACAATTGATTAGCATTCTTACACAATTTTTCTGGAAACTGCTAATCAAATGTAAAAAAGTAAAATATTCCCTGTAGTGGACGCCCTCAGGCTATAAGGAATACATAAGCCAAGTACCAAGCTGCTTCATTCAGAATTGCAGCCTGTAAACAACAAACACAAAAATTGGGCGTGTCTTGCCTGTGTGCGTCGGGACATGCAGTTGACGTCCTTAGGCTATAAGGAATATATATCCCAAGTTTAAAGACGATCCATTAAGAATCGTGGCCTGTAGACAACACACACAGACACGAAGTAAAAATGGGCATGGCTCTGCCCCTGGGGGTTAGGAAATCACCAAAAACAATACGGGTCATCTTTAGGGTATAAGGAATAGGTATGTCAAGTTTTAAAAGGATCTGTTAAGAATTGCATCCTGTAGACAAACACAAGACACAAAAGCAATGGGCGTGGCTCTGTCCCAGGTGGTCCGGCATGCAAAGAATAAGCATTCAAAGTTTCAAGATGATACGTTAAGAAATGTGGCTTGTAGATGACAAACAAATAAATACAAGAAATGGGCGTGGCTCTGCCATTAGGGGTCGGGCATGCACCAAAAACAATACGGATCATCCTTAGGGAGTAAAGAGTAAGTATACAAAGTTTTAAGAAAATCCAGTTAGAATTGCGGCCTGTAGGCGACACACAAAAAGAAGATGGGCGTGGCTTTGCCCCTGGGGGTTGGGCATGCACCCCAAACGATAGGGACCATCCTTAGAGTATAAAGAGTAAGTACACAAAGTTTGAAGAAAATCCAGTAATAATTGAGCCCTGTAGGCGACACAAAGAAACACAAAAAGAAAATGCCCCTGGGGGTTGGGCATGCACCCCAAACGATAGGGATGTTCCTTAGGGTACAAAGAATGTGTATGCAAAGTTTCAAGATTATAAGTTAAGAAATGTGGCCTGTAGACGAAAAACAAACAAATACTAGAAATGGGCGTGGCTCTGCCCCTGGGGGTCGGGCATGCACCAAAAACAATAGGGATCTTCCTTGGGGTATAAGGAATAAGTATACCAAGTTTGAAGAAAATCCAGTAAGAATTGCGCCCTGTAGGCGACACAAAGACACACAAAAAGAAAATGGGCGTGGCTCTGCCACTGGGGGTTGGGCATGCACCCCAAATGATAAGGATGCTCCTTAGAGTACAAAGAATGTGTATGCAAAGTTTCAGGATTATAAGTTAAGAAATGTGGCCTGTAGACGACAAACAGACAAATACTAGAAATGGGCGTGGCTCTGCCCCTGGGGGTTGGGCATGCACCAAAAAACGATACGGATCATCCTTAGGGTGTAAAGAGTAAGTATACAAAGTTTTAAGAAAATCCAGTTAGAATTGCTTCCTGTAGGCGACACACAGACACATCATCCTTAGAGTATAAAGAGTAAGTATGCAAATTTTGAAGAAAATCCAGTAAGAATTGCGCCCTGTAGGCGACACAAAGACACACAAAAGAAAATGGGCGTGGCTCTGACACTGGGGGTTGGGCATGCACCCCAAACGATAGGGATGTTCCTTAGGGTACAAAGAATGTGTATGCAAAGTTTCAAAATTATAAGTTAAGAAATGTGGCCAGTAGACGACAAACAAACACATACTAGAAATGGACGTGGCTCTGCCCCTGGGTGTCGGGCATGCACCAAAAACACTAGAGATCTTCCTTAGGGTATAAGGAATACGTATACAAAGTTTGAAGAAAATCCAGTAAGAATTGCGCCCTGTAGGCGACACACGAAAAGAAAATGGGCGTGGCTCTGCCCCTGGGGGTTGGGCATGCACCCCCAAATGATAGGGTTGTTCCTTAGGGTACAAAGAATATGTATGCAAAGTTTCGAGATTATAAGTTAAGAAATGTGGCCTGTAGACGACAAACAAACAAATACTAAAAATGGGCGTGGCTCTGCCCCTGGGGGTTGGGCATGCACCAAAAACAATAGGGAACTAGACCTGCATGCAGGAATGACGGGTTTCACTGGTGCCATGTTACCTTTGAACTTGTGTCAATTTCGGTGCCACGTTACTCTTGAACATATGTCACTTCCGGTACCAATGAAACCAATATACAGGTTTCCACATAAGAATTGCACACATCAAATAAAATGGAAACAGAATCAAACAAATCCAGCAATATCATTTCATTTTATACATTTGTTACATGTAATTGATCCTGACAAAATTACAGTACTTCCGGTGATAATGTAAATGTTCCATTAGTTTTATGAAATCAGAAATGGCATAAGGCATCACATGGTGAAAATTTTATGTAAATCGAATAATAATTGCCACTTTTATAGACCAAAAACCTTGAAAAGTGACGTGTAGAAAATCATCTATTTCTCGGCAACCGTACAAGTTAGAAACCATTTTTTGGTATTTATATGACCGTATGGGTTTAATCTATTTGTTGATTGGAATCAAATATCATAATTGTATAAACATTACAAATCAGACTCATTTGAATAAAATATCGGCTTTGAAGGCTTAAAATACAGTTTTTGCCAAAATGACGTTACTTCCGGTAATAATGAAAACTTTAAATTAGTTTTTTAACATCGTCTATGACATTAGGCTTCAAAGGGTGAAAATTTTATGAAAATCGAATAATAATTGACACTTTTATGGGCCAAAAACCTTCAAAAGTGACTTTTAGAAAATCGCCTATATCTCGGCAACCGAACAAGTTAGAAACAATTTTATGATATCTTTTTGACCGTATGAGTTTTGTTAATATGTGAATTTAAACCAAAAATTAATTTTATTATTATATGTGACATAATTCTTGGTTGAAAAAAATATCGATTTTAAAAGTTAAAAATTTAGTTTTTGACTAAATGACGTCACTTCCGGTGTCAATTTTAAATAGTAATCAACATGATATGACGCAGACTTGCTTTTTGAATCAAATGATGTCACTTTTGTGAATATCCATTAATAATTGACTATTTTACAGGCAAAATTACGAAAACAGTGACTTATGCAAAACTGCCCATTTCTCGGCAACTGCTTATTTTAGAAACTAATTTTAACATACATTCTCTTCGTATGGATTATAGTTACAGGTTTATAAAAGTTAAGTAAAAATATTTTAAAATCTGAAAAGCCTGAATGGGTTGTAAATAGGTCAATTTTACGCCTTTTTTCACCTCTTAATCCAATTTGCTAGAAAATGAAATAGAAATTAAAAAAACTGCTTCCGCCATTTTTTGCGCCTTGAAAGGACGCACTCTTTCAGTCATATAATTTTTCCAAAAAATAATATTTGTTTAAGAAGAAGGAAACTAACCGTCAAAATTGTAGTTTTTGGTAAAATTATGCCACTTCCGGTGCCGACAGATAACACTTTTGGTAATAAAAAAAATGACAATTGAGACAACGAAGCATATGAACTTTGTTTTATACAAATCGAACAATACAAATTTAATCTAGGACTGAAAAAGTGAATTAGCCAACGGCGGCCAAGGAAAATTACTGCGACAAATTTTTTTAACATTTTTGCGCTAGTCAGACGACTCTTTAATTCTGTGCACAACACGACTAAAAAATATTTATAAATAAAAAAGTTTTTTGTAAAATTTTAAATTTTCGAAATTTGGCGCCTAATATCTTCGAAGATTTGCCGAAAATCAAAAATCGAAAGTAGCGTAGCTATGTGCCCTGTCTCCGGCTATGCCAAAATGTATCGAAAGTTAAAATCCAATGATTATTGTTAAAATTACTGCAATATTTTCAAAAACGATAACTTCGGTGATTTCGGACATTTCGCATTGTCGCAGAACGTTCAAAATAGCTTTATCCTCTAAGTCACACCCACTTTCCCAGTAAAACCGAAGAAATCGTAACGATGCGACACGTAGTTGCTGAGATCTATTCAAATTGGAATCTGAATAATAATAATAATAATAATAAGAATAATAATTTTAACAAAAACAATAGTGTTTCACACAAGCTACGCAGTGTGAAACCCTAATAAGTATACCAAGTTTGAAGAAAATCCATGAAGAATTGCGCCCTGTAGGCGAA
This sequence comes from Patella caerulea, assembly GCA_036850965.1. NCBI lineage: Eukaryota > Metazoa > Mollusca > Gastropoda > Patellidae > Patella > Patella caerulea. The sequence goes on along the minus strand of JAZGQO010000013.1, from coordinate 14,710,075 downwards.
CCACAGACACACACACACACACACATACATGTATATGGTGTAAATCGAGGACTGACTGAATCCTCCCAATCGAGGTCTTGATAAATACTGCATGTAGCTGAAAAACATCATTATTTCTGAACTCTATTACATCAAAGGATTATGAAAAGGTATAAATTATACCCGAATTCATATATTTTATGCATTTGACTTTTTACGGAAGAAATGCGGACACACGGGTGTTTGCGATTATTTGGGGAAATACGGCCGAACGAGTCCCTATGCTAGATACACCTAATCGAGGACACACATGGTGTGTGTTGGGAACGCCGCCAAACGAGGTCATTTTGTTCTATACTACCATATTGTGGACTTGACATTTATTGTGGTCTTTAACCTGTAAATAACTACATTTTTGTCTCCCCTTTGACCACACATGTGAAAATTTCAATATAACTGTTTAAAATCGAAGTATGGCACAATATCGCGGTAGAACAGTCATGTATTTATCAATGTGATCAACCGAGGACGCACATTATGTTTTAATACCGTCAAATGGAGACTTCGTGTATGGTGAACACCAGCAACCGAGTACATACACACTCACATCCGAGGATGTTACAGGTGTATGCCAATATTATAAATTCAGTTGGTTCAACACTCTATATCCGAGAACAGGCCCCCTTTGACCACAGGCGCAGCCCATTGGAAAAACATTTTTTTATTGATTCAGCCACTTAAAACTTTTAATTTTCTGACTGAGGTCTTACAAAGTGTATGTAACCAATCGAGGACCTCTGGACTTGAAACTCACTGTGGTCTTAAACCTTTAAATAACTAAATTTTTGTCCCCCCTTTGACCACACATGGGATAAAAAGACAAATTAACCTTTTATAATTGATGTTCGGTGCATGTTCGGTGCATAATACCGCGATATAACAGTTATTTATTAATGTGACCAACCGAGGACGCACATTATGTTTTAATACCGACAAATGGGAACTTTGTGTATGGTGAAAACTAACAACCGAGTACACACACACTCACATCCGAGGACTTTAGAAGTGTATACCAATGCGGTGTTTACAAACTCTCTAATCCTCATTTAATTATCAACAAGCTGTACATAATTACTTTTAAAGACATTAATGTGAATCTTCAAGATATGACCATGAATTTCAAAGACACTAACTTGATTTGTAAGAAACACTTTACGCCTGAGGATCGCCCTTCGATAGAGGGTAAAAAGTTAGATAAAACTAATTTTTATTGAAAAGTCAAGTTGACATTTGAAAAGTCAAGTTGACATTTGAAAAGTCATGTTGACATTTGAAAAGTCATGTTGACATTTGAAAAGTCAAGTTGACATTTGAAAAGTCAAGTTGACATTTGAAAAGTCAAGTTGACATCTTGAAATGTCAAGCTTATATATTGAAATATACCTGATTCTCTCTCGCAGGCAGCGACAAGGTCGGAAGGCGGGGATCGTTTAGCCCGATCTCTCGTCCCGTCTTCGTACGATTCAAAGTTGTAAGGAGACAGGGGGCGAGGTCGACCACCCAGTCGGCGGAGATCGATTTCTCCAGTCCCCCCGACAGACCCGAAATGTTCAGGTGTACGCTTACACAGTGGCACAGGCTGGCTCGTTCGATTGTCAAAACAGCGGGTCTCACCTACTACCCCCGATTATCAGCCCACGGCGTGCTCGAGATGGTCTCTTGCCCACCCGGTAGCCCGTCTCGTCTCAACCTATCTCGATCGAGCGAATCTCCGGATGACTTTGTGGTCTTGTGGTCTCCCTCTTCGCCTGATGTTACTCAGCGAACGAGGCCGGCGATGTTCAGTCCTGGCTACTGTCCTCCCGCTCTTTCGCCTCCCCCATCTCGCCCCCCGCTCTTCGGTTGCTCACCTTCCCTTCAGGGGGGTAGGGCAAAGGGAGACGGGTGAATGCGACTGGGGTCTATATGGTTGATCCTGCCAGTGGTCATATGCTTGTCTATAAGCTTAAGCTATGGAAGTCTTCGTTCAGGTTTGTTCCTTTCGGGAAGCGAGCCGAAACTGCACACGGCTCATTTTCGTTTCCCGACGAGGGGAACGGCATTTATTTCCTATACCAGATCGCCCTAGCCTGCGAAGCTACCGTCAAAAGTAGCGACGGGTGCGAAGCGACAAGTGTTGAAATCCGAATAACTTTGCGAATCGCGGGGTCTTTCCGGCCTCCCGAAGTTTTTGCCATGAAGTGTCTGTCCCATCAATTGGCGATGTACGGCTACCTGCCTACCACGGTGTTGACGGGTAACGCGGAATCAGGGTTGACCGTGCCAATGGTCTTTAACTCCGTGAACGAAGAATTCCAAGTAGGCGCCCGTCATCAGCTGGCGCCGATTGAGTTCCTGCCTTTTGTACACACCGCCGGTCGCTACCTCCGATAGAATGGCTATGACTGGGCCTGTCTTCGGACAGGCGTTCGAGCTTAATCATTTAGATGAAGTAAAAGTCGTTACAAGGTTTCCGAAGGTGAACTTGCTGAAGCATCATTACCGTATCTTCGGTCTCTTTCTCCCCTGTGCGAGAGATGACGGAAACTTCACCATCGAAACTTTACCACCGTTTTACCAGGTCGCTCTTCTTCTACTTCAGACGCTAGGAGGCTTGTCCTGGGCGGATGGGGAGATGCATGGCTTCGGTTGTGGCTTCTCTCTTGTCGGTACGTGTTTCTCGACCCTCCCTCTCCGCTCCTCTCTTTCCCTCCTCTCCTGTGTGGTTCGGAGGAGAGAGAGACACACACAGAGAGTGAGCGAACAAGCGGGCACGTTCAAAGAGTTTCGGTCGTCAGCACCTGAACCGCCGGTGATCTTCTCTTTTTTGTCACACTAGGATGGAACTTTTTTTGACACGAGTCGTCGTCGTGAAACTTCAGCGCAGTATTTCTTTTATCCGAAGCATCCCTGAATGAAATATCCTCAAAGGGCCCCTGATAAGTCATCATGACATCGCCGATGCTTCGGTAATGCCTAGGGGGAGATTGGGGCCGTCGCAAGCCATATGGAATCATCTGGATTACTGCGAAAAATTTCAAAGTTTGTATTGAAAATTTGGCCGATACTTCCCCGATTTAAATATCCTCAAAAGTCACCTGACACTTGGGCAAGACATCTCACATGCTTCGCTGATGCCCTGGAGTTTCCTTGTGAGTCTGGAAAGATCCGGGAATGCCCCCTGGTCTGACAATGCAAGCATTGAAACTTTTCGTAGTTCTCCACAAGGCTAGCTATGCCCCGGAAGCTCCCCTGGGACACCCTCAAACCTGTTCCCGACGCTATAACCCTGTTCCCGAAACAAGGCAATCATTCCCGGAGTTTCCTTGTGGATCTGGAAAGCTCCGGTGATGCCTTCCCGATCTGTTTTCCTGGCAGTTCTCCTGTGGTCTCCCGTTGAGTAAGCGGTTAACCTGTTCCCGACGCCTCCCGAGGTTAATCATTTTTTTTCTGTAGTACATCCGCAAGGCAAAATTGTCCAGTTTTATCTAAACATTATATAACAATTGTGACTGTCTTAATACGTCCTAACAGGTGTCACTACTCACTAATATTTCAATTGCTGTAAGTTTTTTTTTTAAATTTACGCTTATTATTTCGGCAATAATCTTATTGTATGTTTACCCAGATAAAAAAATTTGAAATTTCAGACAGAAAAAATGTAATGACAAGAGGGCTAGATTTTTTAAATATCGCACGGTTTGAAAATGGTTATAAAATTTTAGATATAGCAGAAAACGAATTTCTCCCACGTGACCATATATGATGTGTATGGCTGAAATCGGTTAACCGAGGACTTGATACACTCGCTGTACAATAAACACTAACTGCGGACTTGATACACACAATCATATTTTTGCCTTTTGAGATCACACACACGACAGATACACCCTAACTGCAGAATACCGCCTAACGCGGAACACCTCAGATCGACTTTAAAATCAAATGGGGTATTAAATCAAGGCTTTTGAACATCGTGGCAGTCCTGGTTTCAGTTCAAAAAGTCCTCGATTGAACCGAGGACGTCCTCGGTTGACAGAGGTCCGCGATTAGAAGGTGTGTATTCAGATGTGTGTCCTCGATATACACCATATACAAACGCATACATACATACACACACACACACACACAGACAGGGGCAACGGCATAATACGTTCACATTATGAATGTGGACATAAAAAAACTGCTAATCAATTGGTAAATTTTGCTACTCAATTATACAATTGATTAGCATTCTTACACAATTTTTCACGAAACTGTTAATCAAATGTAAAAAAGTAAAATATTCCCTGAAACAGTCAAACGTTTTTTTTTAATCGGATAATAATTTTGACCTCAAGAGGGACCACAAGCTAAAAAGGGCTATTTTTCGGACAATCAGGGGCCATAATTCAGGAATTTACGATAGGGCGCAAATATCCAAAGGAACCAAGATCTTTGGATTATTAACATACATGTCAAGTGTCATGAAATTTGATTTAAAATTGTGACGGACAGGGGCGACCACAATATACGTCGACATGAAAATGTGGGCGTATAAAAATCCTATTCTTACTTTTTTCGGTAATGAAACATTTATAATACTCTGAAATTTGATTAAGATTAACAACTCATATGGATTTAGTTGTTCAGTTATCAAAATTCATTGAAAATCAATACACATGTCTGTCTCAAGAACTTAAGCTCTGTGTATCAATCTAAAGTCAATTGGATGATAGGCATGGCCTCCAGAGCATTACAAAAGTTTTTTCAAAGTGATCAAGGGAGATAACTCTGGCAGTAATTATTGTAATTCGCAGAAAATCAATAGGATTCTTCATCTCATGACCTTAAACACTGTCTATAAATTTAAAGTCAATGGGATATTAATTTTGACCTCTAGCATGTCCACAAGATTTTCTTAGGTGATCAAGGGCCTTAACTCTGGCAGTAATTATTGTAAATGGCTGAAAATCAATAGGATTCTTCGTCTCATGACCTTAAACACTTGTTAATAAATTTAAAGTCAATTGGATATTAACTTTGACCTCTAGCATGTCCATAAAATTTTCTTAGGTGATCAAGGGCCTTAACTATGGCAGTAATTATTGGAAATGGCTGAAAATCAATAGGATTCTTCGTCTCATGACCTTAAACACTTGTTAATAAATTTAAAGTCAATCGAATATTAACTTTGGCCTCAAGAACATCAAGCCTGGAAATAAGGCACCTGTCATTGACTATGTCAGGCACAGATTCAAGCTTTGTCAGGCTCAAAACTTCTGGTGACTGTAAGCTTCTTTGTCAAAAGACCTTAAACACTGTGTATAAATCTAAAGTCGATCGGATATTAACTTTGGTATCTAGAGCTTCTACAAGTGATCAAAGGCATTAACTCTGGCAGTTATAGGAAATCGCTGAAAAACAATAGGCTTCTTCATCTCAAGACCTTAAACACTGTCTATAAATTTAAAGTCAATTGGATATTAACTTTGGCCTCACCCACTCTTAAACTGTTGCTAATTTTAATGTCGCATTTGAAGACAGAACAAGATTTTCTGAAGTGATCAAGGGCCATAACTCTGGCAGTAATTATCGGAAATAGCTGAAAATCAATAGGCCTCTTCGTCGCATGACCTTAAACACTGTGTATAAATTTAAAGTCAATTGGGTATTAACTTTTATGGTCCAATGAGCAATTGTGGATGCTGAACCGCTGGACGTAGGGTGGCAACAACAATATACGACCACATTTCAATGATTTTTCGTACAATTAGGAGCCATAATAAATGAAGTTATGCTCCGAAACATGCCAACATAGAAAGGAACCTAGATCTTTGCGAGATGAACCTATATTTCAAGTTTCGTCAAAATTTGATAATTACAACTTGTAGAGTGTTCACAAACAAACTGTGGATAGACAGACGGTCAGACCATAAAACAGGGGCGTCTGAATAATATGTCCACCTGAAATTGTGGGGGTATAAACATTGTGACCTGTAGAGTGTCCACAAACAATCGGAATGGACGGACAACGACAATATATGTGTACACAAGAAACTGTGGGTGTATCAAAATGCCAAATAAATAATAAATTTTAAATTCGTTTTTGATTCCATAAATGGGGATTAGAAAAATAATCGGCAATAACTGGAAACTAGATAGCATTGGTAATGAGTCACAATCCGACAACAGTTTCCATTCTGCCACAGCATTTATCATTCTTATGTGCTGTGATAGAAAATTCTTAACTTTCAAAGACTGAGTAAAGATAAAAGTATAAAACAAATGTTATTTCTACCTACTTTAAGCCTGGTTTATAAGGTTGAAACACAAACAATTCATTTTTGTTGTTATTGACTGGTAAACGGCGAACATATTCAGCAAACTGACTACCAACTTCATATGTTTTACTTGTTTCACAAAGTGTATGGTACTGTAAGAAATAAATATACAGTTCACTATTGTAAACAAAATATAACACAAGGTTTTCAGAAAAGGGTGCATAATTCTGGATTGGAATAGGGTTTGTCTTCTCATGGCTCTAATTTTTCACACTAAAATAAAACCATCAGTTGTCAGGCACGAAACACCCACATTTTGCACGAGATGGACAGTGAACAAGCTAAACAAGCCAACAGTGAGACTGATGTCCCCAGCCGAAATCCCAGAATAAATAGATGACACATATTAATTAATCACACATTTATTTATTTTTTTTTCAAAAGGATTGAGCAATCAAACTATACTTATCGCTCGTAAACCTAAGCAGAAAATTCTCAACATCAAACTTAGTCAAGGTAATGACATAATGAATCAATATTTGGAGTTTTGTCGCTCTTACTTCATTATAACCAAAGTTATTGTGCCCCAAAGCATCAACCAATCAGATTGCTAAACTGTAAGCAGACAATATCATCTTCGAACTCCATCAAGGCATTGACCTAATGAACGCCTACACCAAGTTTGAACATTCTACCTCAAATTAGAAAGAGAGTTACTGTGTTTCAAAGTCTCAACCAATCAAATTGCTTATCGTAAGCAGAAAAGGCTCATTGTCAAACTTAGTCATTGTACTGATGTAATGACACCAAGTTTCATCATTCTGACTTTTAAATTAGAACTAAAGTTATAGTGTCCCAAATAATCAACCAATCAAATTGCTCATCTCTTCTTACCCTTCGCAGAAAATGCTCATCCTTCAAACTCCATCAAAGCATTGACCTAATAAATTAAAGACCTACACCAAGTTTGAACATTCTAGCTCAATAAGATGGAGAGTTATTGTGTTCAAAAGTCTTAACCAATTAAATTGCTTATCACTCTGCTTACTCTGTGCAGAAAATGCTTATTATCAAACTTAGTCAAGGTATTAATGTAATGAAACTAGACACAAAGTATCATCACTATCACATCATTAGAACTTAAAGCGAGAATTTCACATTTTCCAAAGCATCAACCAATCAAATTGCTTCTTCAAACTCCATCAAGGTATTGACCACAGACCTTAATCGGCTGTTTTTGTTGGCTTTAGCAGATTGATCTTTAATCTAGCCGCGTGGCAAAATAATGAATCAGCCACTATGGTATCATAATCAATCTTTTTTTGCCGATTTACAAAGAGTTAATCATCATGCCAATAAAACAATGAACCGGCCACTATGAATGATGTCATATATCAATCTATTTTCGACCAATTACAAAGAGGTAATTATTACTCGTCGATTAATTAACCCATCAAAGATTAAATCAATGCAAAGAATACCTTCCGTAAATCCTTATTGGCTCATGTCGTAAATAAACAACTTAGTCGAGTTAATTCATGCCAAGTATAGGGTGCCCCACGTGCCAACTGAAAAGTTGTTCTTGACACGTTGATCCTGCACGTTTTAGTTCAATGACTTACTACTGATTTCTAACAGTCTCGCACACTCGTTGAGGCTATAAATAGCAACAGCATGTGGAAATGTTCAAAACACCAAACACTACTACAGCCCTAAAAAATCTATTGTTGACGATTCTAAATAGCAAAAATATTTAACTTTTTGGTTATTACGGCATCTTTAGAAATTACGCTCGTTTTATTTTTTAAATTGCCTTATAATTAGCTGTACCATTAGAAGCTGCATATTTTGGTTAAGTACAAATAATATCACTGACTCAACATCCGTATGGAAGAATAATGATCAAAGCAGTAGTTTCATTTTACTTTTACAAGGTTCTTAAAAATATTGTTGAGATGCCTGATGTTGGTGCTTCTAAATTCAATTTCGTGTTCCATGTTTCGTAAAAAAAGTAGTCTTGATTATCCCGACCCGTCAATTAGACTAGAATGATAGGCGAGACTAATTTCAAAACAAGGGCACGTAACCTATCTTTTACTCAAAAGTGTCTGGATGTTATGGACGCCACTCCAAACCATTTTTCAGTATTATTTATGTATGGTTTAATGATCATAGCTTATGAAGTACAGCATGGTCGTTTATTTAGTGACTATAAATGTGTGAAACAGATTTAAGGCTTTCTAAATATATTAGTATTGTGGTGTAATTGTCGAGATATTTGGAGATATTCACTTAGGGTGGGGCACCCTACCAAGTAAAACAATAGCCGAAATAGTGATGGTGGCGTTGACCTTGAACTTCAAGCACAGACCTGTCAACTCTACCGCATCACACAGTTAAGTGCTGCGAAACAGCCTCATGTTCCGCTCTACTGCATGGTAATAGATTTATACCGTATTTTCAAGCAAAGAGTTTTGTTTATTTCTCACCAAAGAGAAGGGAAGTAACTCCAAAAAAGATCGCGACTTTCGGATATCAACATCGATTCAGGATATTTTAAGGTGTAATTTAGCTAACAGATTTGTTCTCAAATTCTTTTTAACCTATTTTAGAGTTAATAAAGCGGATATAATTATTGCCATGTGTTCAAAATACTCTTTAGATGCATAAAGATAAATTAAACAAATAGCGATAATTTACGACAGCAATGGCTGACATTTTCGTATGTACTTCTGTACGCACAGCATGTAATACAATATTTCAAATGCAACACAACCTGGAACTTTAATTTAACTTCAAGATGGGAATACATCTCGCTGATTCTGACGTACATGGAATGCTTTCTCGGATAAATGTGAAAGCAGATTTATGGAATCACAGGAGAAAAACATCACGTGCATTGACAGTCATTATTGTGACTCGGGAGAAGATAATATCGCCACAACATGCGGCATGATTAAATCGATGCCAATATTTAGTTGTTATGCAAAACTAGTTTTTTACGCCTCTCATCTCTATTCTAATGCAGAAATACTACAGAATCTATATAATAAGCACAATCCAATTATCTTACATGAAACATTATTGATTGAGAAAAACTCTAGGAATGGGAAATACATACACATCACAAGGATTTATTTTTTTTAAAATCATGCTAAATTAAAACGAAAGAAAAATGGTACTGCCAGTAGGCCTACTATCTACTGGACTAGTAATTTTAATTATTCTTTATGTTATAAATTATTTTTTTCTGTAGGCTCCATATTCAATTTTGGTTTAATTACATAAATAAATTTTTATTTATGTATGCAGTGGTTCATTGCTTGTGTACTTTATTATTTATTTAATGCACTTTTTTTTATCGTTTGGCCTACATTTCAATGTATTAATTCTAAATTAATTACCCTTGAAAGTGCGAAATCATGACTTCTACTGCATTTTTTACACAACCCTACTGAATGAATGAATGAAATGTTGTTTAATGGCACGTCAGCTCCAACCGGGCCATATTGCGCCAAACATAATGAAATTAGCGAGACAAATTAGAACAATATCACAGGGGCACTATAAACCAAAGATTGCCTCATTCAGCATTTCTGTCCAAACGAGGTAAAAAAAAAATGCCTCGTTGTCTTGAGTTCCAAAACAAGGTTTTTTAAATTGCCCTGTTTTTGGAACGAGGTATTTTGTTCAGAACGAGGCTTGGTAATAATGCCTCGTTTACTAAACGTGGTTTTTTCAAGATAGTTATTAGCAGTATTTCCAATCAGCGAATTTGTAAAATAAAAATTTATGTTATTTAATAGGAAAATAAACCAGTCCAAACTATGATATTATAGAACTAACACAGTTATATGGGAAAACAATCACTGATTTATTATAAACAAGCACGACGTTTCGATAAGTATCCTCCTATCGTTATCAAGCACAATGATAACGATAGGAGGATACTTATCGAAACGTTGTGCTTGTTTATAATAAATCAGTGATTGTTTTCCCATATAACTGTGTTAGTTCTGTTATGTCTCCAATCGCTAAATGCCACTAAAGAATTATGATATTATAATCAGAGAAATAGACAAGACAAGAATACACGCTATAGATGTAGGTGTAAAGCAACATCAGCTACCTTGATTGATTTATTGGCCCAATCAGTTATAGGTGTTAAGAAACAACGGTGGTGTTGTGACAATTTATTGGCGCCAATAAATTAATCAAGGTAGCTATGTGTCTGCAATAGTTTTACACCTACACCTACATGATATCGCAGACAACAAATTAGTGTTTATCTGGTCTAAATACAACAAATAATCCATTCTTATTAATCAAAAAAGCATATAATTTCATTTCTTATTTCCAATACGCCAGTTTATTATTTACATTTATTGTAAAAAAATAACTTGACTATAGCATTGACTGTTTCTGTTGAAACCCCATAACATTGCACAAAATATTACTGGAGCAAAATTACATAAACGCGCAGCGATGAATTTGTTGGCTTATACGAATTGTCAATTAAATGGGAAATAAAGCACACCTCATACATTAACATTTAATTAAAACGTTTAATTAAGAAGACATGATATTAATAATACGAAATTAATTTATGGTATGGTGTGTATTCTTGTCTTGTCTATTTCTCTGATTATAATTTCATAGTTTCGACTGGTTTTATTTTCGTATTAAATGACATAAATTTTAATTTTTACAAATTTGCTGATAGCAAATACCGCTAATAACTATCTAGAAATAAAAAAAAATTTACTAAACGAGGCATTTTTACCAAGCCTCGTTCTGAACAAAATACCTCGTTCCAAACACAGGGCAATTTAAAAAACCTTGTTTCGGAACTCCAGAAAAATGAGGCATTTTTTTTACCTCGTTTGGACAGAAATGCCGAACGAAGCATTCTGAGGTTTATAGTGAGGGGTGTATTCATATATGTAATTAAAGATAGGTTGCCAGGCAACGAAACATACGCCCACAACAGCTAAGTCGTCTGGGCAGTCAATAAGGGTTGTCGCATATTGTTTTTCTTTTATCAGTAAGGAGAACATTTACAACACATGATAATCTTATTACGAGTAATAGCCCATTAAATAATTATCAGAAATGATTAGAATAGTTTGGATGGTTTGTCTCAAGGCCTTTGTCCACAAGATATTTCAAAGTGATCAAGTGCCAGATATCACTGAAAATCAAATAGGATTCTTCGTCTCATGACCCTAAACACTGTGTACAAATTTAAAGTCAATCGGATATTAACTTTAGCCTTTAGAGCATTCACAGGGTTTTTCAAAGTGATCAAGGGTCATAACTCTGCCAGTAATTATCGGATATGGCTGAAAATAAATAGGCTATTTTGTATCATGACCGTAAATAGTGTGTATAAATTTAAAGTCAATCGGATATTAACTTTAGATTTTTCAAAGTGATCAAGGGTCATAACTCTGGCAGTAATTATCGGATATTGCTGAAAATCAATAGGCTTCTTTGTATCATGACTTTAAACACCGTGTATAAATTTAAATTCAATCGGATATTACAGTGCTTGCCACGAAGAATCTCTGCGTGAGTACTCAATTACTCACGCAAAAAAGATTCTGCGTGAGTTAGGCGAGTAACTGACTTACTCACGCAAAATTTTCCAAGGAGAGTAAAATTATAATAGCGACCAAGAACTCTGGCAAATAACAGTGCATTAATTAACTGCCATTCCAGAGATGTAAGACTGTTTTCTAATGTTCTTCACTAGAGTAGAAGTGAGCCTTCTTGTCAGTTGTAATATTAAATATTACTAATATTAATTCAATACTTGAATTATTCATACTCGCGTAGGGCGAGATTAATTTAATAAAAAATAATAAAGGAATATTTTGTCCAATTTATTCTAGATTAATGTGAAAATAATAACCCAATATCAAAGGAAAAAAAAGAGAACCGGTGAAAATAAAGTAGTCATTGTGTCACCGTGTGTAAAGTCTTATGTAAAAACCTTGTCTTTTGAGGTCGGTCATATTCATCTTTATGATAAATGTTTTCCTTTATCCTGTTTAGCAAGATCTGAAGGTTTTCAAAAATACGTCCCTACCCATCGGCATTTGTAACGTGCATTTGATATTCGAAAATCGTAGAATGCAACTAACTCAACAAACTGTCACCACACGATGTTGACAGTGACATTGTCTGCTATGTAATAACAGTAATTTAAAAGCACTAAGTAGCACTTGTAAATGCGGCAATCCAAATACTTCTCGGCATTTCTAACTATATTCTGGCTTGTTTAATATTTATTTTAATATGAAACCACCATTCAAAATTTAATCATAAAGACTAGAAAATGACATACATTACAACATTCTACAAATCTTCATATCTCGTAATATTTCTCGCGAGAATTCTACTTTGGATTTCAGTTAAATTAACCAATCATAAAAATTCTACGTTAAAAGCCCGGAATACAACTTCCTTATTGTCCAATCAATAGACGCCTTCTATGTTTACTTTATTCTATTTTTAGTAAAAGTGTGAAATCGTATTCTTAATGCCTGTTGGTCTGCGGTCTTGTATTTTATCGTGGATATTGAATTGAATTAAAAATAGGTTGCCAGGCAACGAAACATACGCCCACACAGCAGCCAAATCGTCCGGGCAGTCAACAAGAGTTGTCGCATATTAAGGAATTATCAGAATTTGTTTGGTTTTTATAATCAAACGTTTTTTTTTTTTAAAATCAGATAATAATTGTGACCTCCAGAGGCACAACAAGCTAAAAAGGGTGATTTTTCGTACAATCAGGGGACATAATTCAGGAAGTAATGACCCGATGGGCGCAAATATCGAAAGGAACCAAGATCTTTTGGTTATAAACATACATGTCAAGTTTCATCAAAATCGATTCAAAATTGTGACCTCTATAGGGTTCAAAACCTTGATATAACGTATTTTCACACTACTCGTGTACAAACGGCGGCCATTTTGTCCATCAATTCTAGTCCGATTTTCACGTAATTCACACTCTCTCTTCATTACCATGTAACGGTGATATAGTCAAACGTTTTTTTAAATCGGATATTAATTTTGACCTCCAGAGGGACCAAAAGCGAACAAAAGCGATTTTTCTGACAATCCGGGGACATAATTCAGGAAATTATGATCCAATGGGCGCAAATATCGAAAGGAACCAAGATCTTTGGGTTATAAACATATAAATTTTTGGTCCGATATTCACAAAATTCATACTCAACCTTCATAACCATGAAATGGTGATATAATCAAACGTTTTTTTAAATCGGATAACAATTTTGACCTCCAGAGGGACCACAAGCTAAAGAGGGCGATTTTTTGGACAATCAGGGGCCATAATTCAGTAAGCTATGATCCGATGGGCGCAAATATCGAAAGGAACTAAGATCTTTGGGTTATAAACATACATGTCAAGTTTCATCAAAATTGGTTCAAAATTGTGACCTCTATAAGGTCCACAACCTTGATATAACATATTTTCACACTATTCGCGTACAAACGGTGGCCATTTTGTCCGTCAATTTTGGTTTGATTTTCACGAAATTCGAATTTCCCCTTCATAACCATGGAACGGTGATATAATCAAACGTTTTTTTAAATCGGATAACAATTTTGACCTCCAGAGGAACCACAAGCTAAAAAGGGCGATTTTTCGTACAATCAGGGGACATAATTCAGGAAGTAATGACCCGATGGGCGCAAATATCGAAAGGAACCAAGATCTTTTGGTTATAAACATACATGTCAAGTTTCATCAAAATCGATTCAAAATTGTGACCTCTATAGGGTTCAAAACCTTGATATAACGTATTTTCACACTACTCGTGTACAAACGGCGGCCATTTTGTCCATCAATTCTAGTCCGATTTTCACGTAATTCACACTCTCCCTTCGTTACCATGTAACGGTGATATAGTCAAATGTTTTTTTAAATCGGATAATAATTTTGACCTCCAGAGGAACCAAAAGCGAACAAAAGCGATTTTTCTGACAATCCGGGGACATAATTCAGGAAATTATGATCCAATGGGCACAAATATCGAAAGGAACCAAGATCTTTGGGTTATAAACATATAAATTTTTGGTCCGATATTCACAAAATTCATACTCAACCTTCATAACCATGAAATGGTGATATAATCAAACGTTTTTTTAAATCGGATAACAATTTTGACCTCCAGAGGAACCACAAGCTAAAAAGGGCGATTTTTTGGACAATCAGGGGCCATAATTCAGTAAGTTATGATCCGATGGGCGCAAATATCGAAAGGAACTAAGATCTTTGGGTTATAAACATACATGTCAAGTTTCATCAAAATTGGTTCAAAATTGTGACCTCTATAAGGTCCACAACCTTGATATAACATATTTTCACACTATTCGCGTACAAACGGTGGCCATTTTGTCCGTCAATTTTGGTCCGATTTTCACAAATTCGAATTTAACCTCCATAACCATGGAACGGTGATATAATCAAACGTTTTTTTTAAATCGGATAACAATTTTGACCTCCAGAGGAACCACAAGCTAAAAAGGGCAATTTTTCGGACAATCAGGGGCCATAATTCAGGAAGTTACGATCCGATGGGCGCAAATATCGAAAGGAACCAAGATCTTTTGGTTATAAACATACATGTCACGTTTCATCCAAATCGGTTCAAAATTGTGACCTCTATAAGGTCCACAAGCTTGATATAACATATTTTCACACTATTCGCGTACAAATGGCGGCCATTTTGTCCGTCAATTTTGGTCCAATTTTCACGAAAATTCAAACTCAACCTTCATAACCATGGAACGGTGATATAATCAAACGTTTTTTTAAATCGGATAACAATTTTGCCCTCCAGAGTGGAGGAGGTCCGATTTTCACGAAATTCGAACTCAACCTTCATAACCATGTAACGGTGATACAATCAGACGGTTTTTTAAATCGGATAACAATTTTGACCTCCAGAGGGACCACAAGCTAAAAAGGGCGATTTTTCGGACAATCAGGGGCCATAATAATTCAGGAAGTTACGATCCAATTGGCGCAAATATCGAAAGGAACCAAGATCTTTGGTTTATAAACATGCATTTCAAGTTTCGTCCAAATCGGTTCAAAATTGTGACCTCTACACTGTTCACAAGCTAAAAAACTTGATTTTTCGTACAATCAGGGGCCATAACCCATGAAGTTACGGTCCGATACATGCCAATATCGAAAGGAACCGAGATCTTAGGGTGATAAACCTATATTTTAAGTTGCATTGAAATCGGATAAAAATTGTGACCTGTAGACTGTTCACAAACAATTGTGGACGGACGGACCAAAAGCGAACAAAAGCGATTTTTCGGACAATCCGGGGACATAATTCAGGAAATTATGATCCAATGGGCGCAAATATCGAAAGGAACCAAGATCTTTGGGTTATAAACATATAAATTTTTGGTCCGATATTCTCAAAATTCATACTCAACCTTCATAACCATGAAATGGTGATATAATCAAACGTTTTTTTAAATCGGATAACAATTTTGACCTCCAGAGGAACCACAAGCTAAAAAGGGCGATTTTTTGGACAATCAGGGGCCATAATTCAGTAAGTTATGATCCGATGGGCGCAAATATCGAAAGGAACTAAGATCTTTGGGTTATAAACATACATGTCAAGTTTCATCAAAATTGGTTCAAAATTGTGACCTCTATAAGGTCCACAACCTTAATATATCATATTTTCACACTATACGCGTACAAACGGTGGCCATTTTTTCCGTCAATTTTGGTTTGATTTTCACGAAATTCGAATTTCCCCTTCATAACCATGGAACGGTGATATAATCAAACGTTTTTTTAAATCGGATAACAATTTTGACCTCCAGAGGAACCACAAGCTAAAAAGGGCAATTTTTCGGACAATCAGGGGCCATAATTCAGGAAGTTACGATCCGATGGGCGCAAATATCGAAAGGAACCAAGATCTTTTGGTTATAAACATACATGTCACGTTTCATCCAAATCGGTTCAAAATTGTGACCTCTATAAGGTCCACAACCTTGATATAACATATTTTCACACTATTCGCGTACAAATGGCGGCCATTTTGTCCGTCAATTTTGGTCCGATTTTCACGAAATTCAAACTCAACCTTATAACCATGGAACGGTGATATAATCAAACGTTTTTTTAAATCGGATAACAATTTTACCCTCCAGAGTGACCACAAGCTAAAAAGGGCGATTTTTCGGACAATCAGGGGCCATAATTCAGGAAGTTACAATCCAATTGGCGCAAATATCGAAAGGAACCAAGATCTTTGGGTTATAAACATGCATTTCAAGTTTCATCCAAATCGCTTCAAAATTGTGACCTCTACACTGTTCACAACCTTGATATAACATATTTTCACACTATTCGCGTACAAATGGCGGCCATTTTGTCCGTCAATTTTGGTCCGATTTTCACGAAATTCGAACTCAACCTTCATAAGCATGTAACGGTGATATAATCAGACGGTTTTTTTAAATCGGATAACAATTTTGACCTCCAGAGGGACCACAAGCTAAAAAGGGCGATTTTTCGGACAATCAGGGGCCATAATAATTCAGGAAGTTACGATCCAATTGGCGCAAATATCGAAAGGAACCAAGATCTTTTGGTTATAAACATACATGTCAAGTTTCATCAAAATCGATTCAAAATTGTGACCTCTATAGGGTTCAAAACCTTGATATAACGTATTTTCACACTACTCGTGTACAAACGGCGGCCATTTTGTCCATCAATTCTAGTCCGATTTTCACGTAATTCACACTCTCTCTTCGTTACCATGTAACGGTGATATAGTCAAACGTTTTTTTAAATCGGATAATAATTTTGACCTCCAGAGGGACCAAAAGCGAACAAAAGCGATTTTTCGGACAATCCGGGGACATAATTCAGGAAATTATGATCCAATGGGCGCAAATATCGAAAGGAACCAAGAAATTTGGGTTATAAACATATAAATTTTTGGTCCGATATTCACAAAATTCATACTCAACCTTCATAACCATGAAATGGTGATATAATCAAACGTTTTTTTAAATCGGATAACAATTTTGACCTCCAGAGGAACCACAAGCTAAAAAAAGCGATTTTTTGGACAATCAGGGGCCATAATTCAGTAAGTTATGATCCGATGGGCGCAAATATCGAAAGGAACTAAGATCTTTGGGTTATAAACATACATGTCAAGTTTCATCAAAATTGGTTCAAAATTGTGACCTCTATAAGGTCCACAACCTTGATATAACATATTTTCACACTATTCGCGTACAAACGGTGGCCATTTTGTCCGTCAATTTTGGTCCGATTTTCACGAATTCGAATTTAACCTTCATAACCATGGAACGGTGATATAATCAAATGTTTTTTTAAATCGGATAACAATTTTGACCTCCAGAGGAACCACAAGCTAAAAAGGGCAATTTTTCGGACAATCAGGGGCCATAATTCAGGAAGTTACGATCCGATGGGCACAAATATCGAAAGGAACCAAGATCTTTTGGTTATAAACATACATGTCACGTTTCATCCAAATCGGTTCAAAATTGTGACCTCTATAAGGTCCACAAGCTTGATATAACATATTTTCACACTATTCACGTACAAATGGCGGCCATTTTGTCCGTCAATTTTGGTCCAATTTTCACGAAATTCAAACTCAACCTTCATAACCATGGAACGGTGATATAATCAAACGTTTTTTTAAATCGGATAACAATTTTGCCCTCCAGAGTGGAGGAGGTCCGATTTTCACGAAATTCGAACTCAACCTTCATAACCATGTAACGGTGATACAATCAGACGGTTTTTTAAATCGGATAACAATTTTGACCTCCAGAGGGACCACAAGCTAAAAAGGGCGATTTTTCGGACAATCAGGGGCCATAATAATTCAGGAAGTTACGATCCAATTGGCGCAAATATCGAAAGGAACAAAGATCTTTGGTTTATAAACATGCATTTCAAGTTTCGTCCAAATCGGTTCAAAATTGTGACCTCTACACTGTTCACAAGCTAAAAAACTTGATTTTTCGTACAATCAGGGGCCATAACCCATGAAGTTACGGTCCGATACATGCCAATATCGAAAGGAACCGAGATCTTAGGGTGATAAACCTATATTTTAAGTTGCATTGAAATCGGATAAAAATTGTGACCTGTAGACTGTTCACAAACAATTGTGGACGGACGGACCAAAAGCGAACAAAAGCGATTTTTCGGACAATCCGGGGACATAATTCAGGAAATTATGATCCAATGGGCGCAAATATCGAAAGGAACCAAGATCTTTGGCTTATAAACATATAAATTTTTGGTCCGATATTCACAAAATTCAAACTCAACCTTCATAACCATGAAATGGTGATATAATCAAACGTTTTTTTAAATCGGATAACAATTTTGACCTCCAGAGGGACCACAAGCTAAAAAGGGCGATTTTTTGGACAATCAGGGGCCATAATTCAGTAAGTTATGATCCGATGGGTGCAAATATCGAAAGGAACTAAGATCTTTGGGTTATAAACATACATGTCAAGTTTCATCAAAATTGGTTCAAAATTGTGACCTCTATAAGGTCCACAACCTTGATATAACATATTTTCACACTATTCGCGTACAAACGGTGGCCATTTTGTCCGTCAATTTTGGTTTGATTTTCACGAAATTCGAATTTCCCCTTCATAACCATGGAACAGTGATATAATCAAACGTTTTTTTAAATCGGATAACAATTTTGACCTCCAGAGGAACCACAAGCTAAAAAGGGCAATTTTTCGGACAATCAGGGGCCATAATTCAGGAAGTTAAGATCCGATGGGCGCAAATATCGAAAGGAACCAAGATCTTTTGGTTATAAACATACATGTCACGTTTCATCCAAATCGGTTCAAAATTGTGACCTCTATAAGGTCCACAACCTTGATATAACATATTTTCACACTATTCGCGTACAAATGGCGGCCATTTTGTCCGTCAATTTTGGTCCGATTTTCACGAAATTCGAACTCAACCTTCATAACCATGGAACGGTGATATAATCAAACGTTTTTTTAAATCAGATAACAATTTTGCCCTCCAGAGTGACCACAAGCTAAAAAGGGCGATTTTTCGGACAATCAGGGGCCATAATTCAGGAAGTTACGATCCAATTGGCGCAAATATCGAAAGGAACCAAGATCTTTGGGTTATAAACATGCATTTCAAGTTTCATCCAAATCGCTTAAAAATTGTGACCTCTACACTGTTCACAACCTTGATATAACATATTTTCACACTATTCGCGTACAAATGGCGGCCATTTTGTCCGTCAATTTTGGTCCGATTTTCACGAAATTCGAACTCAACCTTCATAAGCATGTAACGGTGATATAATCAGACGGTTTTTTAAATCGGATAACAATTTTGACCTCCAGAGGGACCACAAGCTAAAAAGGGCGATTTTTCGGACAATCAGGGGCCATAATTCAGGAAGTTACGATCCAATTGGCGCAAATATCGAAAGGAAACAAGATCTTTGGTTTATAAACATGCATTTCAAGTTTCATCCAAATCGGTTCAAAATTGTGACCTCTACACTGTTCACAAGCTAAAAAACGTGATTTTTCGTACAATCAGGGGCCATAACCCATGAAATTACGGTACGATACATGCCAATATCGAAAGGAACCGAGATCTTAGGGTGATAAACCTATATTTTAAGTTTCATTGAAATCGGATAAAAATTGTGACCTGTAGACTGTTCACAAACAATTGTGGACGGACGAACAGGGGCGACGACAATATACGTCCACATGAAAATGTGGGCGTATAAAAATCAAATGACTATAGCCTTAGATGGTTTTGAATTTTTATTAAAGAAAAGTTTCCATGTTACTCGCGAATAACATTGCAGGCGAGTATAGCCTGCGCGCGAGTAATGACTCGCGTCTCCTGACGAGGTCTGTATTAACTTTAGCCTCTGGAGCATTCAGAAGATTTTTCAAAGTGATCAAGGGTCATAACTCGGGCAGGAATTATCGGATATTGCTGAAAATCAACAGGCTTCTTAGTATCATGACCTTAAACACTGTGTATAAATCTAAAGTCAATCGGATATTAACTTTAGCCTCTAGAGCGTTCACAAAATTTTTCAAAGTGAGCAAGGGTCATAACTTTGGTAGTAATTATCGGATATCACAGAAAATCGATAGGCTTCTTCGTCTCATGCCCTTAAACACTTAGACCAGAGGGAGAAGGGGGGTATTATCCGAAAGGTGGGCAAAAAGCGGGAGTTGACTTTTCTAGAAGCATTTTTCCTCAGGAATCCGAAAATGATGGGTGATCAGTCAGGTGAGGGAGCGTTCGGGAGTTATCGAGGTCAAAAGGTCACCAGAGGTCAAAAAAGGCTGGCTTATGAATTTAGTCACTTCTGATACTGTCTGTTGCAGATTTCTTGTTGGAACGCAGCTGAATCATTGAATAAGTGACGAAGGATAATTTGTGAAACCAATTAATCAAATTATGATGTAATTGGAAAGGTCAAAAGGTTACCCAGGTCAAATTAGTAAGAAATAAGGATGCACTGAGATTAGGGGCAAAACTAATGTTATTTTTAATATGCAGTACAATTTTGCATGGTCTGGCGAAGTAATTTCATCCCAAATTAGGGATTATGTTAAACGAGTGATATGTTACACCATAAGTATATAATCGCGACCATTTTCACAAACTGGAAGTATTATTCGTTACCACTTCCGGGTAACCGATTGTGGATAGTGATGGACATTACTCGATATTCACGCCCATGCGTGCACATGACTCCTCATCCGATTCATCATCGTCACCATCGTTATTAGTATCGACATTAATTTCGCCGAAAACGTGGGGGATTTCTCCATCGTCATGAATCAACATTCCTGGAAGAAACTCTCGTTCCAATCATGTAGTGTTGGTGACTCCAATTAAAGCCTTGGCGAAGACGCACATCGCCACATCCTTACCACATTGTTGGCTCGACAACACTGGAGCTTGAGGGACTTTGCACGGAGTGGAAGCTAGGTCAGGTCTGCTTTCTTATAATTTGACCAGAAAATATTGTATCGAGTCTGATCTACCTTCCTAATGCGAGGATGGCCATAGAAAACGCAAACAATTTTACTCAAGGCATTGAACGTGCGTCCCCCCCCCCCAACCCTCAAAAGGTTCAACTCCTAAAGTTGCGAACGTAGCCAGAGCCTTTTCGTCTATTTTCACTTTGTTCCACAATGGTAGTTTTCCTTTGTGGAAGAGGGACAGTTGTGGACGGTCATACCTAAGGTTCCTTTGAGTCCTTCGGTTTTGGACAAACTTTTCATATACGCACCAAGCTTTTCACTAGTGAGTTCCATGTCGCCTTCAACTCTCCATAAGTCAGTGAGTTCGTCCGATAGGTAGGACAGGAGGTTCACGAGCATGTAGCCGAGGCTCTGCATGGCTTGTTCCTCCTGTCCTACCTATCGGACGAACTCACTGACTTGTGGGGAATTGAAGGCGACATGGGACTCACTAGTGAACAGCTTGGTGCGTTATATACGGCCAGCCTCGCATTAGGAAGGTAGATCAGACTCGATACAGTATTTTCTGGGCAAATTATAAGAATGGACGCATAGTAGACCTGACCTTGCTTCCACCCCGTGGAAAGTCCCTCAAAC
This sequence comes from Patella caerulea, assembly GCA_036850965.1. Taxonomy (NCBI): domain Eukaryota; kingdom Metazoa; phylum Mollusca; class Gastropoda; family Patellidae; genus Patella; species Patella caerulea. Next base: position 14,688,068 of record JAZGQO010000013.1, on the reverse strand, counting down.
TCCAGTGTTGTCGAGCCAACAATGTGGTGAGCATGAGGCGATGTGCGTTTCCGCCAAGGCTTGCACTGGAGTCACCAACACTACATGGTTTGAACGGGAGTTTCTCCCCGAGATGTTGATTCATGACGATGGAGAAATCCCCCACGTTTTCGACGAAATTAATGTCGATACTAATGACGTTGATGACGATAATGAATCGGATGAGGAGTCATGTGAACGCATGGACGTGAATGTTGAGTAATGTCCATCACAATCCACAATCGGTTACCCGGAAGTGGTAACGAATAATACTTCCAGTTTGCGAAAATGTCCGCGATTATATACTTATAGATTATATACTTATTGTGTGACATATCACTCGTTTAACATAATCGTTTATTTTGGATGAAATTACTTTGCCAGACCATGCAGAATTGTACTGCATATTGAAAATAACATTAGTTTTGCCCCTAATCTCAGTGCATCCTTATTTCTTGCTAATTTGACCTCGGTAACCTTTTGACCTTTTCAATTACGTGATAATTTGATTAATGGGTTTCACAAATTATCCTTCGTCACTTATTCAATGATTCAGCGGCGTTCCAACAACAAAATCTGCAACAGACAGCATCAGAAGTGGCTAAATTCATAAGCCAGCCTCCTTTGACCTCTGGTGACCTTTTGACCTCGATAACTCCTGAACGCTCCCTCAACCGACTGATCACCCACCATTTTCGGATTCCTGAGGAAAAATGCTTCTAGAAAAGTCAACTCCCGCTTTTTGCCCACCTTTCGGATAATACTCCCCCTTCTCCCTCTGGTCTAACTGTGTATAAATTTAAAGTCAATCGGATATTAACTTTAGCCTCTAATTATCAGATATCACCGAAAATCAATAGGCTTCTTCGTGTCATGACCTTAAACACTGTGTATAAATTTAAAGTCAATCGGATATTTACTATACCCCAGGGTATATGGTAAGAAAACAAAATTGATTAGCAGTCATAGAATGTTTTAAAAAAAAGTGCTAATCAATCTGAAAATTAATTAGCAGTTCCTCTTGATTGAATAGCAAAAAAGTAAATTTTCACGGTATCGTATTGAACGATCTCTAGAGGCCATAATTTCTACCGGTATACAAGTAATATTGATGTGTGTAATAATGGGGGACATTAACTCCCTTTAATAATAGTTTTCTTTTTATATGCAGCATATTGTTCTCAATACAAACAAATAGATGCACCGCGCTATTTTTCATACTCAATTCCCATACAATATTCACATTTAAATCAATATTATTTCTACAAAATAAAGTGTTTTTGTTACACGAATACGATAGAATCTATGCGTACCCTTCGGCTATCTAGTACCTGGTTCAATTTCATGCCAGCAAAATATTCCTCCAAAATTACATGTCTTTCTTTACACCGCGGAAAATGAAAACAAAATATCTCTGATAAGAAAATTTTAATGTCGAAGCATTGTTTGACTTTGTTATAAAATGGTAGATTTTATTTTAAAATTACATAGAAGCTTCGACACCCGTCTGCAATGCATGCCACTCGGCAAACCTCGGAAGATCTGTCGAGTGCAATGCATGAATTGTCGCCATGTTGTTGTTATTTGTCCACGTGACCTTTTTTCCCGCCAAAATGAACCAAGTGCAATTTGTCGCAAATTAGTTTGTCAAACAAATAAAAATTAAACTGGTGTCTAGAGGTAATAATAGTGCACGCATCAGATGGATACATTTTTCGTACGATTAAAGACAACGGGATATTTTGTTGTTCAGTGAATGGAACATAATTAAAATATTTGTGATGGAAAAGAGGATACTAGTTGGGAAGATGTGCTCAATTCTTACAAAGGGAAATGGTTACAGATACAAATTATTGTTTTATGAATAATTATCGAGCTTGTATATTTACGGGATTGTTGACCTAATTTGATCGTGAACTGGATGACTGTTAAAAGGTTAGCTTACAATTACCGTAGATTACTGACTAATTACTAATTTAGGGACCGACATCCAGGGGATTAAAATGTCCGTACGCAGTGAAACAGTAAATCATGTTTGTTAAACATTTTTTCACGCTTGATTTGGGACAAGAAATTTGATTCACGGGTTCCCTTGAATTTGAAAATTTTCTGCTAATCAAATTAATATTTGATTCGCACTTACGTCGTTTTTGTTTAGCAAACTGCGATGCGATACCGCTTATCATATTCCCTGTTATAGCTTCTAGAGCGTTCACAAGATTTTTCAAAGTGATCAAGGGTCATAACTTTGGTAGTAATTATCGGATATCGCTGAAAATCAATAGGCTTCTTCGTCTCACGACCTTAAACACCGTGTATACATTTCAAGTCAATCAGATATTAACTTTAGCCTCTAGAGCGTTCGAAGAAATTTTGGACGATGGACGGATGGACGGACCGACAGACGGAGGGTAGGGGGCAACGGCAATATACGACCACATTTCCATGTGGGCGTATAAAAACAAATATCACCGAAAATATAATTAAAAATAAATATATCAATTCCTTTACATATAAATATTTAAAACACAATATATGATAAATATATACAATTCAAATTTCGAATAAAAGTTTGTCTCTTTTAAAATGCTAAGAATTTATCATAAAGCTCCGGTTGAGCAAATAGCTAACGTGCTGACTGACAACCGTAAAATTTAGATCTAATATTCTTGAGATGATTGCACTCAATCAAGATGTGCTTCACTGTCAAAGGCACACCCTAGAGCTAGTATCTCCCTTTTTATGTTGAGTAAGATCAAAATCAATCTTTGGGGGGAGATACAGCCCTCGGTGGATTCCTAAAGACAGGGGTATTAGCAATACTGTCAAGGCTGATACCAGCCTCAGATGAAAGGGGTTGTATGTGAATACCGAATGATTGAACAACATTCGTCTTTACCAGATATAAATGCTCAAGAAGAGGTCTAAATATGGTGTTAAATGAAATATGATTGGAAGTGATGCAATTTTCGTAGCATACTACAGGGCCAATTTATCACGTCTGTTGTGAAGTAAGGGCTAATGTCCACTGGAGATGTAAGAAATGCTCCTAAACTGATTCTAAGTGCCCGGTTGTGTATGGTTTCAAGCTCTGACAGAAAGGCATGCAGACAGACAACCCTACTGCTCTTCAGATCTGAGGAGTTGACAGGTCTGTTGAAGCATGCACATCTTGACAACCATGATATATCATTTTTATAACAGTATTCGCGTACAAACAGCGGCCATTTTGTCTGTCAATTTTCCCGAAATTCAAACTCAACCTTCCTTACAGTGTAACGGTGATATAATCAAACGTTTTTTTTAAATTGGATAATAATTGTGACCTCCAGAGGGACCACAAGCTAAAGAAAGGGGGATTTTGATATACCATTTTTTAACAGTATTCGCGTACAAACGGCGGCCATTTTGTATGGCAATTTTGGTCTGATTTTCCTGAAATTCGAACTCAACCTTCCTCACGGTTATTACCAAAAGTGTTATCTGTCAGCACCGGAAGTGGCATAATTTTACCAAAAACTACAATTTTGACAGTTAGGACTCAAAGATGGGCCCTTTCAAGGCGCAAAAAATGTCGGAAGCAGTTTTTTTAATTTCGATTTCATTTTCGAGCAAATTCGATTAAGAGGCTAAAAATGATGTAAAATTGACCTATTTACAACCTATTCAGGCTTTTCAGATTTTAAAATATTTCTTCGTAACTTTTATAAACTTGTAGCTATAATCCATACGAAGAAAATGTATGTTAAAATTAGTTTGTGATATAAGCAGTTGCCAAGAAATGGGCAGTTCTGCAGAAGTCACTGTTTTCGTTATTTTGCCTGTAAAATAGTCAATTATTATTGGATTTTTATAAAAGTGACATCATTTGATTCAAAAAGCATGTAGCGTCATATCAAGTTGATTACAATTTAAAATTGATATCGGAAGTGACGTCATTTTGTCAAAAACTGCATTTTAAACTTTTTAAATCAATGTTATATTCAACCAAGAATTATTTAATATGTATTAATAATTTTAACTTTTGGTTTAAATTCACATATAAACACAACTCATATGTTCATATAGATATCATAAAATTGTTTCTAACTTGTTCGGTTGCCGAGAAATAGACGGTTTTCTACAGGTCACTTTTGAAGGTTTTGGGGCCATAAAAGTGTCAATTATTATTCTATTTTCAAACTTTACACCATGTTATACCTAATGCCATTTAGGATTTCATACAAGTAATTTAAAATTTTCATTATCACCGGAAGTAACGTCATTTTGGCAAAAACTGTATTTTTAGCCTTCAAAACAGATATTTTATTCAAATGAGTCTGTTTTGAAATCTTTTTCAAATTATGATATTTGATGCCAATCAACAAATAGAATGAACCCATACGATCATACAGATACCACAAAATGGTTCCTAACTTGTATGGTTGCAGAGAAATAGCCGATTTTCTACAAGTCACTTTTCAAGTTTTTTGGTCTTTAAAAGTGGCAATTATTATTCAATTTACAAAAAAATGTTCACTATATGATATCTATGCCATTTCTGATTTCATAAAACTAATTGAACATTTTCATTAACACCGGAAGTAATGTAATTTTGTCAAGATCATTTACAAGTAACAAATGTATAAAATGAATTGATATTGCTGGATTTGGTTGATTTTGCGTCCATTTTATTTGATGTGAGCAAAGTATTTGGAAACCTGTTTAGTGGTTTCGTTGGTACCGGAAGTAACATATGTTCAAGGGTAACTTGGCACCGGAAGTGACATGTTCAAGGGTAACGTGGTACCAGTGAAACCCGTCATTCCTGCATGCAGGTCTAGTTCTTCTTTTGTTTTGAGTAGAACTCAGCAACTGCTTGTCGCATCGTTATGATTTCTTCTGTTTTACTGGGAAAGTGGGTGTGACTTAGAGGATAAAGCTATTTTGAACATTCTGCGACAATGCGAAATGTCCGAGATCACCAAACTTATCGTTTTTAAAAATATTGCAGCAATTTTAACAATAATCATTGGATTTTAACTTTCGATACATTTTGGCATAGCCGGAGACAGGGCACATAGCTATGCTACTTTCGATTTTTGATTTTCGGCAAATCTTCGAAGAAATTAGGCGCCAAATTTCGAAAATTTAAAATTTTACAAAAAACTTTTTAATTTATGAATATTTTTTAGTGGTGTTGTGCACACTGCACAGAAGTAAAGAGTCACCTAACTAGCGCAAAAATGTTAACAAATTTGGTGTCAGTAATTTTCATTGGCCGCCATTGGCTAATTCAGTTTTTCAGTCCTAGATTAATTTTTTATTGTTCGATTCGTATAAAACAAGAGAGAGAGAGAGAGAAATGGGGTTTAATGTCCACTCAACACAAACTAGATCATTTCAGGACTAACATATGGTTTAATTTTATTTCAATAATTTGCTTGCGCGTAGGGGTCTTTAGCAGTGGGAGGAAACCGGAGTGCCCGGAGGAAACCCACGAGGTTGAGAAGGCGCCCCTATCTCCATGCCACATACGCTCACATCGGGGCTCGAAACCACAGCCGAAAGCCAGAGGTGACCGGGCAGCTACAGTTCAAAGCGCGGCACTCTAGACCACTTGGCCATCCCAACCCCCCTGTATAAAACAAAGTTCATATGCTTTGTTGTCTCAATTGTAATTTTTTTATAACCAAAAGCAGTGCTCACTCTGAGTTCCATTTTTTTTCCGCCAATTTTTCATTCTAATTTATTAGCCAAATATTTTTTCCGCCAAAATAAAATAACTTAAATTAAAAAAAATTTTCAGGAATTTTATTTACATAAATACATACAATATACATCTTAAAATTTACAAAATTCTTCTCTGCTTTGCAGAGCCCCATTTTTTGAAGACTGATTCACATGTTGAACAAAACATTATTTTGGTAGCTGCAACATACCTTAACCAAGGATTTGAAAATTTCCATTCATCCCTGAAAGATCTACCTTTTCCAAATGCACACTTAATATTTTACGTTTTTCAAAATTTTTCTCTGCGGTGGTCTTTTGGGGTATCAGTTCGACATCTAGGGCTGTAATATCATCAGATGGACGAGAGCTTATGTCAGTATCATCTGTAGTCTTCGGGCATTTTGGTGGTGGAATATTAAAAAAATCTGACATTCTTCTGTCAGACGGTGAAACAGGCTGTTCAATTTTTCGCTTACGACCCATGGCATATGATTTGATAATACATGGCTTTCGACAATCCCCAGTTTATATATGCATTTATAAACTGTAACAAAACACCTGGCTTCATTTATTAACGATATCGTCAATTTCGGTATGAAATAGATCAAACAGCAGTCATAATCCAATAATCCCGAACAAATCGAGTGAGTATTGTTTCCAGTGTCCGCCATTTTGAATATATCGAAACCATCAACAAAGCAACCGATTCGTATTTGAAAACACATAATTAAATCTTTTGTCTCTTAATTAGTTTATTACTACTCTGTAAATACTTATCAACACTAATCCCAGATTGATCAAGAGACAAAAGATAGGTTGATAGATTGATTGTTGATTGACTCAACAAAGCACCATCGACGGTACACTGTTTAGTATGTACGCGCGGAAATCAAACCTTTGTGCCAATAATTTTTTTCATTTCCAGGTAAAAAAAAAAATCGCCATACAGGAAAAAAATATCGCCAAAAATTTCGCCAAATTGAATATTCTATCGCCAAAATTATATTTTAATCGCAATTGGCGAATTTGGCGATCGACAGCATGAGCGCTGACCAAAAGAGTTATCTGTCGGCACCGGAAGTGGCATAATTTTACCAAAAACTACAATTTTGAGAGTTAGGTACCATTTCTCGAAAACAAATATTATTTTTTAGAAAAATTATATGACTCAAAGAGTGTGTCCTTTAAAGGCGCCAAAAATGTTGGAAGCAGTTTTTTTAATTTCGATTTCTTTTTCGAGCAAATTCGATTAAGAGGCTAAAAATGTTGTAAATTTGACCTATTTACAACCCATTCAGGCTTTTAAGATTTTAAAATATTTCTTCTTAACTTTTATAAACATGTAGCTATAATCCCTTTGAAGAGAATGTATGTTAAAATTAGTTTGTAATATAAGCAGTTGCCAAAAAATGGGCAGTTCTGCATAAGTCACTGTTTTCGTAATTTTGCCTGTAAAATAGTCAATTATTAATGGATATTTGCAAAGGTGACATCATTTGATTCAAAAAGCAAGTATGTGTCATATCAAGTTGATTATAATTCTAAATTGACACCGGAAGTGACACCAATTGGTCAAAAACTGCATTTTTAACTTTTAAATCGATATTTTTTTCAACCAAGAATTATTTAATATGTAATAATAATATTAACGTTTGGTTTAAATTCACATACTAACAAAACTTGTACAAGCCAACAGTGAGGCTGATGTCCCCCGCCGAAATCCTAAAATAAATAGATGACACATATTAATTAATCGCACCTTTATTTTTTTCAAACATATCGAGCAATCAAACTGTACACGAAGTGTCATCCCAAAGTGTTTTATAAAGAAAAATGCTAAAACTGACGAGAAAAATGAAAATGTACCCTAGTTAGGGGGACCCTTAAGGCAGACAAAAGGGCTCCCACGCTTGACTAAAGAGATCCTCTGGCCAAGGGAAAGGGCCCTCGTGTCCGAGTCAGTCGTTTCTATACACTGTTACTGTCGAATCCATTACTGAATGAGAATGCAGTCATTGTATTGGCATAAAAATCATCAATCAAGATGAATCTAGGTTATCTTGTCCCAAAGTATCAACCAATCAAATTGCTTATCTCTGCTTACCCTAAGCGGAAAATGCTCATCTTCGAACTCCAACAATAGGTGGGTAAAGATAACAGTATGAGAGGGGGGACCTAGAACAAATTGCAACAGAAATCATTTCTTTGGGAACTGTTCAGGGATGGTCTCTAGTACTCCCATAACAAAAGCGGCCATTATCGGTCTTGGGGAAATTTGCATAATATTAACATAAATCCAAAATGGCTGCCATTGGACCAGAAAATCGCCGGAATCTCCAAAACGGTTGACTTTAGAGAAAATAAATGTATTACCGACCTATAGGAAATCGATACTCGTGATTTCAAAAATGCAAATATTTTTTGCCCATGACCTTACTGCGACGTCGTAACGTCAGAACGTTCTGATTGTGACGTCATTATCAAATTTAATTGTAACTGCGCTTGGAAAACTGCTGAAAACTACGAACCGCTGTCCAATTTGTACAAAAAAAACCAAAACTGAAATTATCTGTCACAATTCGTTTATAGACATCTTAATAAAAATAGAAAAAGATAGGTTGCCAGGCAACGAAACATACGCCCACAGCAGCTAAATCGTCCGGGCAGTAAACAAGTGTTGTCGCATATTTTTTCTTTTTTTGGTAATGAAACATTTGTAATACACTAAAATCTGATTAAGAGTAACAACTCATTATGTAATTATCTGAAAATCATTAGAATTTGTTTGCTTTTTATAAAAGTTTTGCCCCACGCTAACAATTAGTATAGGAAACATTTAATATCATGGATTTAGCAGTTCAGTTATCAAAATTCATTGAAAATCAAAATACTTGTTCGTTTCAACACCTTAAACTCTTTGTATCAATCTGAAGTCAATCGGATGATAAGTTTGGCCTCTATAGCATCACAAGCTTTTTTGAAGTGATCAAGGGAGACAACTCTGGAAGTAATTATTTGAAATCAATGAAAATCAAAAGGCTTCTTCGCCTCATGACCTTAAACAGTGTGTGTGTATTTAAAGTCCATCGGGTATTAACTTTGGCTTCTAGAGCGTCCACAAGATTTTTTGAAGTGATCAAGGGCCATAACTATGGCACTAATTATCGGAAATCGCTGAAAATCAATAGGCTTCTTCGTCTCATGACCTTAAACACTGTGTATACATCTAAAGTCAATTGGATATTAACTTTAGCCTCTAGAGCGCCCACAAGATTTTTTTAAAGTGATCAAGGGCCATAATTCTGGCACTAATTATCTGAAATCGCTGAAAATCAATAGGCTTCTTTGTCTTATGACCTTAAACACTGTGTATAAATTTAAAGTTAATCGGATATTAACTTTGGCCTTTAGAGCGTCCACAAGATTTTTTGAAGTGATCAAGGGCCATAACTCTGGCACTAATTATTGGAAATTGCTGAAAATCAATAGGCTTCTTTGCCTTATGACCTTTAACACTGTGTATAAATTTAAAGCCAATCGGATATCAACTTTTGCCTCTAGAGCGTCCACAAGATATTTTTTAAGTGTTCAGGGGCCATAACTCTGGCAGTAATTATCGGAAATCGCTGAAAATCAATAGGCTTCTTCCTCTTATGACCTTAAACACTGTGTATAAATTTGAAGTCAATCGGATATTAACTTTGGCCTTTAGAGCGTCCACAAGATTTTTTGAAGTGATCAAGGGCCATAACTCTGGTAGTTATTATCGGAAATCGCTGAAAAACAATAGGCTTCTTCGTCTCATGACCTTAAACACTGTGTATAAATTTAAAGTCAATCGGATATTAACTTTAGCCACTAGAGCGTCCACAAGCAATTGTGGACGCTGGACCGACGGACCGACGCACGGGGGCGACGACAATATACGACCACATTTCAATGTGGGCGTATAAAAATGTATAGAAATATCAATGAAATAGAACACATCTTCCAGAACCAGTTAACGGGCCAAAACTTCAAAAATTGAAACTATCGTCCACATCTTCAAAGTCATCACTTATCACTGTTTCCGAGTTCGTACAAGATATACCCCGACATTCTCCACACCCCCGCAGCACAAGCCAAACCATGCTTACGGCAACTACACCGCTTGGAATTACAGTCCCCTTTACAGCAACAACGTATGACTTTAAGTAGTGATTCGGGTGCAGGAGGTCTGTCCATCGTCTTGGCAACGTATTTTTGATTCGAAAGTTGCCAACCCCAATGTTCTGGATTTAGTTCTGTGGCAACGTTTGTCCAGACTTGAACCTGATGGTACACTCGGTAGCTGTGATATTTTGCAGCATCTTCAGTTGGTGGTAGAGACTGTACTTGAATGGGTAAAGAACTTGTCATTACTTTCTCTGACCACTTCCTGCAACGCAGTATGTTCAACGTTTCGTCGGCTTTCCCACCATAAATCAATATGAGTACTTTCTCGCCTGCAGCTGCAATCTCAGATGTTGTAGCTGAACTCTTCGTAAATACGTGACCAAGTTGACGAAGCTGTGACGATAAGAGAGCTTTTTTAGTATTAGGCCTTTCCCGATACCATACAATCTGAAAGTGGTGTCGCACCCGCCGATGGCATGAATAAAGGGAAGGATTTGACATATTTCTGCCCCAAGCTTGTTTATGATGCTACCAATATCCCAAGGGGCTCTCTTGGATCTATGACTGGATGTCATAATTAGAATTCCAGGCTCCAGATTACCAGCATGATGACACAGTAGGATTAAAACATCTGTATCTTCTGCCAGGACCAGTGTTGGCCCAGAGCGCGACAATTCTACGGCCGTAGTAACTATTAAAACATCAGCATCTGCTTGAGCTTTCTTTACTTCAATATTATGTTCCCTCATCACTTCAGCTAGTAGGTCAATGAAATTAGACTTGTTTATTTCGTTTGACAAAAAATCTTCTTTCGTAGATTTGAGCTGTTTTTCACGACCAAGTCCAATAACCTCTGTGGATCTTATACTACCTTTGTTACGACGGAATGTGTTGTGTCCTTGGTGGATGGGCCATTATAGCCGTCGAAAACTACGACAGGGTTGGCATGTTGTTGAAGGAGATGTACATATTGCAAAGAAATGTGCCCAAAATTCGTATCTTTCTTCGAGTTAACATAGCCATGGAGTAACGAACCGCCATCGACAACCGTGTGTGTTGACTTAAACGGAATCGTCACAGTAGTATTCATCGATGTTAGTACATCAGCAAGCTGTGACTTTGTAGCACTGCGAATTTGGCCAAACTCATCGAATAGAGAAGTTGGATGGCTTGCTAGTTCAAATACGAGGAGTGTTTTCCCGCCATCGATGTCAGTTCGATTTTGTCCGATTGTTATTAGGCGCTGGAATAGTAATTGATTATCTATGTGAACTGATTCGCCGTCTATATGTACCTTTTTTAGCAGTTCCCATAGTAATAATTTCATTCTTTTTCCGAAACGAGTGCTCATACGCATCATTACCATAGGCATTTTCCATGATACTGCATCCAACTTCATACGATTTATGACAATTCAATGATGGCTCGGATTTCTCACCTGTGATAAGATTATGCATATCGAGAGATGGCTGGAATGGGTTGTTCTGTACGAGGAATTGTAAGATTTTATGAGCATCGTTATTGTCTCGTTCAATTCTGCTAGGTGATACTTCTTTGTGTTGGTCACTAGTTTCGTATCTTAGGTTAGTTAGCTCTTGCATAGACCCACTTACTGCAGAGCATATCGGCAAAGCCAAAAGCCACCTGTTCCGCTGACTTTCGTGCATAATTCCTCGTCCTCTTGTCAGTCCTCCTGACCATTTCATGCATCTCATAAGTGTGTGTTCGTTTACCAGATCTTTAGGTAGACCTGCCCAGAAACGGTTGCTTCTCCGGATAACAAAGAGTCCCATATCGAACATCGAGTAAATTACAGGATTATTTTTCTCCAACTCCATCATATCTTGCAAAAATATTTGTACACTTTTAGCATAATTTCTGTGTCCTGTTGCCGCAAAATAATAAACCATTTCTGACAAGCACCATAGGTTCAACTTCCAGTTACCTGTTCTCTCGGAATGTATAAATGTTCTCAATAGATCGACCATCGTCATGTATTGAACCCATAATTCACCCATTGGCTTTTCTTTAAGGATGGTTTTACGATTCTCGATTCTTTGCTGAACTTTCTGTATAGCATCACCACATGAAGAAATGGCTTCGTCAGATGAACTTTCGTTTGATACCATTCTATCAAACAGTTCGATTACCTTTTCAATTTCAGCAGGAATTATCGTGTTTTCTTCGGGAACTTCCAGGGGTAAAGCGTATTCGTCCGAAATCACGAGTGCGTTTAGCTCAGAATCTACCAAGAAATGACCACGAATAGCTCTCGCGTAAGATTTTCCATTCAGCATGTGAATTACTGCATTTTCACCGTACACTTCCTCTAGAACTTTATTCAACCCTGAACTATCCATCAGATGTCCTATGCTGCCAAGAAAGCTCATGGCTGTCTGAAAACCGCCGAGATCTAAAAAACAATCTTCTTAAGTTCGCTCGATCCATACTCGTTGTGTATGATGGTCTTTGCCTTCCACCACAAAGGCTGGTCAAACGTTATCACTGGTACACATTTATGTCGTCGACATTCGTCAGATATAAAGGTAAGGGTTGAGTAAATGCAGCTCATATTCGTTGGGTCCATATCGATCATAGGCAAAAATCGAATAGAAGATTTTCCTACATGGGGCCCTTTACATACTGCCTGCATAGTTCCTGACCATTGTGGGCATGCAGATCTCAGAGGCCATGATACTTTCCAAATACAATCCAGTTTGCTAGGTGGATTGTCACAATCAATCGGAGGAATTTTATGGTACAGTAGAATCAAATTATCAGGAGGTGGATTGTAAAAATGTATATTGACCATCGATTTTAGAAACTCACTTGTGTCCCGTTTTATGCGTGTTTTGATCTTTATTTCAGGCGTTAGAGTTTCTACCATTCCCATAGCGTGGAACGATTTTTTACTGTCGATCGACCATGGATTGCGATCTGCATTATCGGCCATATATTGATGAAAATGTCCACCACAAGCAGAAAATATGTCTTAAACACTGGGTATACCTTTTGAGTAAAGAAGTAACAATTCTCTGGTTAAAACGGGCATATCAACATCATCAACGTTGGGCATATCAGCTGTCACCACTGAAGCAATTTCCAATTCTGGTGGTTCCCGGTTATTGGTGGAAACCAAAGAATCATTGTCACTATGTGTTATTTCGGCGATCTGTTCTGATTGACAACTGTGAGATGCAGCACATGTCTCGAAGTTCAGTACTTCTGATTACAATGAACAAAAGCCATGAGCATTGTGTGTATCAATGAGGAAACGCGATCCGTATTGATGGTGCAGCTGTACAGCAAGGCCCAGTTGTATAGGACACAGTATTGCCGAGATCATCGTATCAAGAGAATTCATGGATTCGGTTTTGGGATAAAATTCCTTTGTCTCGTTGGAGAACTTCTGAATTATATCACTCTTTATCAATGCTGTGCTAGCTTGTATCAACCTCTCCTTATCTTTCTTAACATCATATCGAGGTTTTTCGTAAAATTCTTGCAATATTTCTGCTGCTGTGTGATTAAAAGTGATGATATCTCTTTTGCCATTGATGTTGGAAATTACTACACCCTCTCCCAGTGTTTCCTGTAGTTTTTGTTTCATATATTTTACACTATATGGCGGTGTATACAATCTTGACATTTCATCAACTAATACAGAAATACTGATCTGCTCGCCTGAGTTTGCTACCAAATTTTCAACAACTGCTTGAAATGCCCGATCTTGGTCTTTATCTACAGGTCTACCACTAGCAGTAAAGCACCGACGGCTTGATTGTTTAACGAGGAGGGTGATTCTTGGTAGATAATTGGGATTTTCTTGCCAGTTCTAAAGTTTACGCTACATATTTGATGATATATAGCATCTGCTGCATGAAGATCCTGCCCTACATACTCCATCCTGCCATTCACTATCGCCGACCAGTCATCATGCCTTTCAGTACAGATGTTCCTTACTTCATTTTGAAAACCCGTTGTTCGTACTAGAAATGCATCTTCGGATCTACCAGAATGAAGAGCATTAACAGTAGCTGCTTGATCACAAAATAAACAGCACTTGCTGTAGTCAAAAAACGCACTTTGAGAGCGGCGTTTAGCTGGCGGACAGATATTTTAGCCTTCAAAACAGATATTTTATTCAAATGAGTCTGATTTGTAATGTTTCTTAAAATTATGATATTTAATGCCAATCAACAAATAGAATGGACCAATACGATCATACGGTCATTTAGGTATCATAAAATTGTTTCTAACTTGTTTGGTTGCCGAGATATAGGCGTTTTTCTAAATGTCACTTTTGAAGGTTTTTGGCCTTTATCATTCGATTTTCATAAAATTTTCACCCTTTGAGGCCTAATGTTATGGATGATGTTATAAAACTAATTTAACGGTTTCATTATCACCGGAATTAATGTCATTTTGGCAAAAACTGTATTTTTAGCCTTCAAAACAGATATTTTATTCAAATGAGTCTGATTTGTAATGTTTTCAAAATTACGATATTTGATGCCAATCAACAAATATAATGGACCCATACGATCATACAGATGCCACAAAATTGTTTCTAACTGTGCCGAGAAATAGCTGATTTTCTACAAGTCACTTTTCAAGGTTTTGGGTCTATAAAAGTGGCATATATTATTCGATTTGCATAAAATTTTTACCATGTGATGCCTTATGCCATTTCTGATTTCATAAAAGTAATTGAACATTTTCATTATCACTGGAAGTACTGTAATTTTGTCAGGATCACTTACATGTAACACATGTATACAATGAATTGATATTACTTGATTTGGTTGATTCTGCTTCCATTTTATTTGATGTGTGTAATGATTATGTGAAAATCTGTTCCATTTGTACTGGAAGTGAAATGAGTTCAAGAGTAACGTGACACCAAAAGTGACACAAGTTCAAAGGTAACGTGGTACCAGTGAAACCCGTCATTCCTGCATGCAGGTCTAGTTATTAGTATTATTTTTTTTTTTGCCGGAGCCTATTTCTCAGTGCCTGTAACAGATACCGATCTGGGACCTAATTCTCCATCGGGAAACCATGTGTTGGCTACTTGATAAACTATTTTTGAAACTTCTGCGCAAACCGGAAGTGGTCGAATTTCATGCGGTGTCAAAAAATTAAAGATAGGTTGCGAGACAACGAAACATACGCCCACAGCAGCTAAATCGTCTGGGCAGTCAACAAGGGTTGTTGCATATTTTTACTTTTTTCGGTAATGAAACATTTGTAATACACTAAAAACTGATTAAGAGTAACAACTCATTATGTAATTATCAGAAAATCATTAGAATTTGATTGCTTTTTATAAAATGTTACCCCACGCTAACAATTAGTATATACATGAAACATTTAATATCATGGATTTAGCTGTTCAGTTATCAAAATTCATTGAAAATCAAAATACTTGTTCGTTTCAACACCTTAAACTCTGTGTATCAATCTAAAGTCAATCGGATGATAAGTTTGGCCTCTATAGCGTCACAAGATTTTTTGAAGTTATCAAGGGAGATAACTCGGGGAGTAATCATTTGAAATCTCTGAAAATCAATAGGCTTCTTCGTCTCATGACCTTAAACAATGTGTGTTAATTTAAAGTCGATCGGATATTAACTTTGGCCTCTAGAGCTTCCACAGGATTTTTTCGAAGTGATCAAGGGCCATAACTCTGGCAGCAATTATTGAAAATCACTGAAAATAGATAGACGTCTTAGTCTCATGACTGTAAACACTGTGTATAAAGTTGAAGTCAATCGGATATCAACTTTGGCCTCTAGAGCATCCACAAGATTTTTTTTGAAGTGATCAAGGGCCATAACTCTGGCAGTAATTATTGGAAATCTCTGAAAATCAATAGGCTTCTTCATCTCATGACCTTAAACACTGTGTGTAAATTTAAAGTCGATCGGATATTAACTTTGGCCTCTAAAGCTACCACAGGATTTTTAGAAGTGATCAAGGGCCATATCTCTGGCACTTATTATCAGAAATCGTTGAAAATCAAAAGGCTTCTTCGTCACATGACCATAAACACTATGTATAAATTTAAAGTCAATCAGATTTTAACTTTGGCCTCTAGAGCATCCACAAGATTTTTTGAAGTGATCAAGGGCCATAACTCTGGCAGTAATAAACGGAATTCATTGAAAATCAATAGGATTCTTCGTTTCATGACCTTAAACACTGTGTACAAATTTAAAGTAAATCAGATATTAACTTTGGCCTCTAGAGCATCCACAAGATTTTTTGAAGTGATCAAGGGCCATAACTCCGGTAGTTATTATCGGAAATCGCTGAAAAACAAAAGGCTTCTTCGTCTCATGACCTTAAACACTGTGTATAAATTTAAAGTCAATCGGATATTAACTTTAAGCCTGTAACATTCAATTGTGGACGCCAGTCCGACAGACGGGGGCGCCGACAATACATGACCACATTTCAATGTGGGCGTATAAAAACGGCGGTAGATTCGTCAAATCTGTAATTATTTTTAGACAAATGACATTTTCGGAAACCTTGAGTCTTTTCTCAGACGATAGCAGTTGAAAATTTCAATATTTCGAAACTTCGTCGCTGACTTCTTGCGATCGAAAAATGAAAGATAGGCTGGCACTGCCAGGCAGGATACACCCACATTTTTGAGAGATGGATAGAGAACAAGCAATACCGAAAGTGATTTTTCCTACATCATTAAGTCCTGTATTTCATACTGTATTGAGAGCAGCCATTTTGTTGGTCAGTTCCAGTCTGATATTCATGAAATTTGAAGCCGACAATGATTATGGTGTGACGGTACACAACCTAGAAATGTGACTTTTCGTCAAAATCGGATAAGAATTGTGACCTGTAGAGAGTCCACAACCATGATGTACCATATTTTTACACTATTCACTGTACAAACGGCAACCATTTCGTCCAGCAATTTTGGTACGATTTTCACGAAATTCGAACTCGACCGTCCTTACGGTGCAACAGTAATATAATCAGAGTTTTTTTTTTTAAATCAGATAATAATTGTTCGAGAGATAGACAGAGAACAAGCAATACAGAAAGTGATTTTTCCTACAATCAAAGACCATAATTCATTAAGTTACAATTTGATATGCGCAAATATCGAAAAGAATAAAGATCTTTAGGTTATAAACAAGTATTTCAGGTTTCATCAAAATCGAATTAAAATTGTGACCTCTACAGGGTCCACAACTTTGATATACCATATTTTTACACTGTTTGCGTACAAACGGCGGCCATTTTTTCTGGCAATTATGGTCCGTTTTCTTGATATTCGAACTCAACCTTCCGTAGAGTGTAACGAGGATAGAGTCAAACGTTTTTTTAAATCAGATAATAATTGTGACCTCCAGAGGGACCATAGGCGATTTTTCGGACAATCAGGGGCCATAATTCAGGAAGTTACAATCAGATATGTGCAAATAATGAAAGGAACCAAGATCTTTGGGCTATAACCATGCATTTCAAGTTTCATCAAATCGAATTAAAATTGTGACCTCTACAGGGTCCACAACCATGATATACAATTTTTTAACAGTATTCGCGTACAAACGGCGGCCATTTTGTATGGCAATTTTGGTCCGATTTTCCCGAAATTCGAACTCAACCTTCATTACGGTGTAACGGTGATATAATCAAATTTTTCCTACAATCAAAGACCATAATTCATTAAGTTACAATTTGATATGCGCAAATATCGAAAAGAATAAAGATCTTTAGGTTATAAACAAGCATTTCAGGTTTCATCAAAATCGAATTAAAACTGTCACCTCTACAGGGTCCACAACTTTGATATACCATATTTTTACACCTTTCGCGTACAAACGGCGGCCATTTTTTCAGGCAATTATGGTCCGATTTTCGCGAAATTCGAACTCAACCTTCCGTAGGGTGTAACGGTGATAGAGTCAAACGCTTTTTTAAATCGGATAATAATTGTGACCTCCAGAAGGACCATAGGCGATTTTTCGGACAATCAGGGGCATTTATTCAGGAAGTTACGATCCGATATGCGCAAATAACGAAAGGAACCAAGATCTTTGGGGTATAACCATGCATTTCAAGTTTCATCAAAATCGAATTAAAATTGTGACCTCTATTGAGAACTGGTAAGGAGTTAAAAGGTGCACAGCCCTTATAGAATTCTTAATCCTGGTCGTTATTTGTACGTATGTCGGAAGATAATTAATTTTCGGACTATTACTCAGTATTACCAGTTTAAAACTGTAAAAAGTTGTGTTAATTAACGAGGGTGAAAAACTGTCCGAGAGGTGGGTTAATTAACGCTAGGTGCGGTTTTTTTAGAGGTGTGTTAATTAACCGACCGGTAAAAAATGAATGTCAATGTTGTGTATTGTTCAATTGGCGTGTTTTCTCGCTAGTTGCGATAACTGCACCAAAAGAGTATAATCAAGGACCAACATGCTTTATCTAACACGTACGAGTTAAATCAAAATTTGAGAAGTAAAACTGTTTAACCTTGCGATTAATCATTCGACCGTGTGTTTCACGCAGGTCTTTGTAAAATAATGAGGTCTTTAGATAGGCGTGTGTGCTCGCTATGATCTACGTTTCTCTTATGTCTATTGTAGGCCTATTACGTATCATATATATAAAGTTGCATTTTTTGAAATAAAAATATGGATTAATCTATCGTATACGGAAAGGCAAATGTAATGTCGTCATTTATAAATACCAACAGTCAGCGCCCAAATTGAATATCAAGGTGAAATATTGAATCCAGCAAAAACGGGCCACAATGCGTAAATTGTGCATCTTACCTTCAATAGTAATATCCATCAAACAGAAATCTCCTTGTTGATAAATATTACGACACAACAACCAACCGAACAGTGGTAATTCCCACGCAAATGGTATTTAAACTAAAATTATTTTAGCTTTTCACTAAATTTACATTGCATCAATCCAACTATCCTAATTCCAGAACTAAACTTGTAACTTTACCATATGTAAATATACTTATTCTCGTAAATATACTTAATCTTGTCTTCCGACAAGTTATTATTTGTGTTCATGATCAAAAAAAATAATATAATTCAAATCAATGTTAACCCATCCATTGGCATTTCAGACTTCATGTCTCCCCGGTTCATGCATTGTCCGTGCAGATTCGACAATCTCAATTACCTCTCCTTGATCAAAGCAACACTTCTGTTTATATGTCGAGCCGTGCACAAGCTTATTCGCACGTATTGGAAAACTGTTCGGTTGCTTTATTTGAGAAGATATTAATAATAAACTATAACATTTGGCAATTTTTCTTTGGAAATTCTGATAATTGGTAGCTCTTCGGGAAGCGCTGATCATACCAGGGCTCGAAACCACAGCCGCAAGCCAGAGGTGACTGGCCAGCTAGAGGTCGAAGCGCGGCACTCTAGACCACTATGCCATCCCAACCCCACAGTTAAGAACGGATATTGATACACTACACGTATATAATTATAGTGTGCTCTTCATAACTTGTTTAGGGACGCTTTACAAAGTGACAATTTAATCATATAACAAATATATTAAAAGCCAATATAATTAATTTGTTTTAAATATCCTTTTATTTGGAGAAAAAAGATATTTGCAACATCTTAAACTAAGTAAATGGTAGATCATTCCATAAAACAGATACGCCTGTATCAAGAGAGTTGTTTACTAGTTGCAGTAAATTTTACAATACACGCTTCTATGTATTCTATTTACATGCCATAAAATTTTTAAACATAAATTACCTTATTTTTCATTTTGCACGATTTTTTAGGTTATCGAAAACATTTAATTAATAAATCTATAAACAAAATTAACAACTATAATTCAGACAGCAAATTCTAATACACATTTTAGTTGAAGTAAATAATCTGTGTAGCTTGTTGATTAGTTTATTACTTTATGACACCAATCAAATGTTACGCAACACCTATGTAGGTCAACGTTTTCAAACATTCTGATCAATCAACCAAAACAAGAAGATGACAATACTTTCCCCCAGTTTGACTGTATATACAAGATACAAGTGCACTAATATTGTATTTTAGAAAACGGTAAGAAATATAGGCGGTGTTATTAATATGGATTTATACATGGTGTAGGGCTACATGTAGTTACATGTATGCGTTCCTATACACATTTCATTTCTTGATGAATACAACGTGTTTTATACTTCGTTCCAATTTAATTATCTGATATATTATAATCTCCATTGTCAAATCTCAGAGCCTGCTAAGAAACCATAGGTTTCTGTGATTGTGAATCTAGCCTTTGTTTTACAATACTATTGATTCATGCACGCTTTTCACACGGAATTGCCCTTTGATGTTGTCGGTGACACACAGTTAGCTCTGCTCTTTGATGTTAAATCGTGCACTTACGGACAAGCTGATATATAGTTGGTTGGAATTTGGCTATTGTTTCAGTTTATTCCAATAAGTCAGGCGTTGAAATGTTTGTGAACATTTTTACTTGTCACTTAGTCATTTCAAATTGTCACCTTTGATTTTCGTTTTTAACTTAAATAAATTAAAAAATAGGTTGCCAGGCAACGAAACATACGCCCACAGCAGCTAAATCGTCCGGGCAGTCAACAAGGGTTGTCAGATATTTTTACTTTTTTTTGGTAATGAAACAACTCATTATGTAATTATCTGAAAATCATTAGAATTTGTTTGCTTTTTATAAAGTTTTGCCCCACGCTATCAATTAGTATAGGAAACATTTAACATCATGGATTTAGCTGTTCTGTTATCAAAATTCATTGAAAATCAAAATACTTGTGCGTTTCAACACCTTAAACTCTGTGTATCAATCTGAAGTCAAACGGATGATAAGTTTGGCATCTGTAGCGTCACAAGGTTTTTTGAAGTGATCAAGGGAGACAACTCTGGAAGTAATTATTTGAAATCAATGAAAATCAGTAGGCTTCTTCGTCTCATGACCTTAAACAGTGTGTGTAAATTTAAAGTCAATCAGATATTAACTTTGGCCTTCAGAGCGTCCACAGGATTTTTTGATGTGATCAAGGGCCATAACTCTGGCACTAATTATCGGAAATCGCTGAAAATCAATAGGCTTCTTCGTCTTATGACCTTAAACACTGTGTATGAATTTTAAGTCAATCGGATATTAACTTTGGCCTCTAGATCGTTCACAAGATTTTTTGAAGTGATCAAGGGCCATAACTCTGGCACTAATTATCGGAAATCGCTGAAAATCAATAGGCTTCTTCGTCTTATGACCTTAAACACTGTGTATAAATTTAAAGTCAATCGGATATTAACTTTGGCTTTTAGAGCGTCCACAAGATTTTTTGAAGTGATCAAGGGCCATAACTCTGGCACTAATTATCGGAAATCGCTGAAAATCAATAGGCTTCTTTGTCTTATGACCTTAAACACTGTGTATAAATTTAAAGTCAATCGGATATTAACTTTGGCTTTTAGAGCGTCCACAAGATTTTTTGAAGTGATCAAGGGCCATAACTCTGGCACTAATTATCGGAAATCGCTGAAAATCAATAGGATTCTTCGTCTTATGACCTTAAACACTGTGTATAAATTTAAAGTCAATCGGATATTAACTTTGGCTTTTAGAGCGTCCACAAGATTTTTTGAAGTGATCAAGGGCCATAACTCTGGCACTAATTATCGGAAATCGCTGAAAATCAATAGGCTTCTTCTTCTTATGACCTTAAACACTGTGTATAAATTTAAGGTCAATCGGATATTAACTTTGGCTTTTAGAGCGTCCACAAGATTTTTTGAAGTGATCAAGGGCCATAACTCTGGCACTAATTATCGGAAATCGCTGAAAATCAATAGGATTCTTCGTCTTATGACCTTAAACACTGTGTATAAATTTAAAGTCAATCGGATATTAACTTTGGCTTTTAGAGCGTCCACAAGATTTTTTGAAGTGATCAAGGGCCATAACTCTGGCACTAATTATCGGAAATCGCTGAAAATCAATAGGCTTCTTCTTCTTATGACCTTAAACACTGTGTATAAATTTAAGGTCAATCGGATATTAACTTTGGCTTTTAGAGCGTCCACAAGATTTTTTGAAGTGATCAAGGGCCATAACTCTGGCACTAATTATCGGAAATCGCTGAAAATCGATAGGCTTCTTCGTCTTATGACCGTAAACACTGTGTATAAATTTAAAGTCAATCGGATATTAACTTTGGCTTTTAGAGCGTCCACATGATTTTTTGAAGTGATCAAGGGCCATAACTCTGGCACTAATTATCGGAAATCGCTGAAAATCAATAGGCTTCTTCTTCTTATGACCTTAGACACTGTGTATAAATTTAAAGTCAATCGCATATTAACTTTGGCCTCTAGAGCGTCCACAAGATTTTTTGAAGTGATCAAGGGCCATAACTCTGGCACTAATTATCGGAAATCGCTGAAAATCAATAGGCTTCTTCGTCTCATGACCTTAAACACTGTGTATAAATTTAAAGTCAATTGGATATTAACTTTGGCCTCTAGAGTGTCCAGAAGATTTGTTTAAGTGATCAAGGGCCATAACTCTGGCACTAATTATCGGAAATTACTGAAAATCAATAGGCTTCTTCGTCTCATGACCTTAAACACTGTGTATAAATTTAAAGTCAATCGGATATTAACTTTGGCCTCTAGAGCGTCCACAAGATTTTTTGAAGTGATCAAGGACCATAACTCTGGTAGTTATTATCGGAAATCGCTGAAAAACAATAGGCTTCTTCGTCTCATGACCTTAAACACTGTGTATAAATTTAAAGTCAATCGGATATTAACTTTAGAATGTAGAGCGTCCACAATTGCTTGGACGGACGGACGGACGGGGGCGACGACAATATACGACCACATTTCAATGTGGGCGTATAAAAATTAATAAACTCAGCGTTCACCTTAGCACATTTTGGCGTAAGTAATGAAACAAATGACCACCGTTTTCTCACTCGAGAATCTTCGCTATTGCGACTTGTTCGTTGTACACACGTTTCCGACCCATTCCATGGTCATGCCGATAATATATAATTAAAATTAATATCATTATTGGTTGTATATTTTACAAATGAACCACAGTAGATGGGAATTCAACAATCAAAATATTAAATTCTCTTGCATTTTGTGCGATAGATTAGGGTCAATATTTTTATTTTATTAAATGCAACTTTATCTATAAGTAGCGTGACTTACTGTATTGGGTCTTTGAAAAATTGTTGGTTCACTCTTTGTTATAGATTCAAATCCAACGTACTAAAAAAGCGGACGACATGTTTATATGTAAAACAATGGTGATATTTTGGTAAAATCTGTTTATGATATATGTTTTTGTAGACCAAATAAGGCAATGTTCTCCCCCTGGTCGTTGGGAAATTGGGTGGTTTATTCCATTTTGCCTGGAAAAAGTCAAGGTCAGCATATAGGACGTGCAGAAAAAAAGGGGGTTATAAAAGAGGGTGTTGAGTGAGACTGATAAGAGCTCTACAGGTATTCCGAGCAGCTATCGAGGGTTCTTCGAATCCAATCCAGCTTAATAACCAAGTTGTAGAAACGAACTGGCCTGTAGTTTTATATGTTACGATCACGAAGAAAACATAACCAGGAAATCCAATATTACTACGAAGTCTCGAAAAATAGGTTGCCAGGCAACGGAACATACGCCCACACAGCAGCTAAATCGTCCGGGCAGTCAACAAGAGTTGTCGCATATTAAGTAATTATCAGAAAATCATTAGAATTTGTTTGGTTTTTATAAAGTTCTGCTCCATGCTAACATAAAGTATACGAATCATTTAATATTATGGAATAAGCTGTCACCTCCACTGGATACGAAACATTTAATATTATGTCGACTTTTCGTACAATCATGGGCCATAATTCAGGAAGTTACGATCAGATATGTCCAAATATCAACAGGAACCAAGATCTTTCAGTTTGACCAAAATCGAATTAAAATTGTGACCTCTACAGGGTACACAACCTTGATATACCATATTTTTACACTATTCGTGTAAAAATGGCAGCCATTTTGTTCATCAATTTTAGTCGATGTTCACAAAATTCAAACTGAAAATTCATTACAGTGTAATGGTGATATAATCAAATGTTTTTGAACTCCATAAAGGCAATTTTCCGTATATTCAGAGGCCATAATTCAGGAAATTACAATCCGATATGCGCAAATATCGCAAGGAACCGAGATTTCAAGTTTCATCAAAAACGTATTAAAATTGTGACCCCTATAGGGTTCACAACCTTGATATACCATATTTTTACACCATTCGCGTACAAACGGCGGTCATTTTGTTTGTCAATTTTGGTCCGATTTTCATGAAATTCAAACTCAACCTATATTACCCTGTAACAGTGATATAATCAAACGTTTTTTTAAATCAGGTAATAATTGTTACCTCCAGAGGGACCACAAGGTGATAAAGGCGATTTTTAGTACAATCAGGGGCCATAATTCAGAAAGTTACGATCCATTATGCGCAAATATCGAAAGGAACCAAGATATTTATGTTATAAACATGTATTTCAAGTTTCATCAAAATCAGTTCAAAATTGTGACCTCTATAGGGTCCAAAACCTTGATATAACATATTTTCACACTATTCGGCTACAAACAGCGGCCATTTTGTCCGTCAATTTTGGTCCAATTTTCACGAAATTCCACATCATCTTTTATAACAATGTAACGGTGATATAATCAAACGTTTTTTTAACTCGGATAATAATTTTGACCTACAGAGGTGCCACAAGCTAAAAAAGGCAATTTTTCAGTCAATCACGGAACATAATTCAGGAAGATACGATCAGATGGGCGCAAATATAGAAAGGATCCAAGATCTTTGGGTTATAAACATACATGTCAAGTTTCATCAAAATCGGTTCAAAATTGTGACCTCTATAGCTTGATATAACATTTTTTCACACTATTCGCGTACAAACGGCGGCCATTTTGTCTGTCAATTTTGGTCCGATTTTCACGAAATTTGATCGCAGCCTCCATTATCATGTAACGGTGATATAATCAAACGTTTTTTTGAATCAGATAATAATTTTGACCTCCAGAGGGACAACAAGCTAAAAAGGGTGATTTTTTGGACAATCAGGGGCCATAATTCAGGAAGTTACGATCCGATGGGCGCAAATATTGAAAGAAACCAAGACCTTTGGGTTATAAACATACATGTCAAGTTTCATGAAAATCGGTTAAAAATTGTGACCTCTATAGGGTCCACAACCTTGATATAACATTTTTTCACACTATTCGCGTACAAACGGCAGCCATTTTTTCTGTCAATTTTGGTCCGATTTTCACGAAATTCAAACTCAACCCCCATAAATATGTAACGCTGATATAATCAAACGTTTTTTTGAATCAGATAACAATTTTTACCTCCACAGGGAACACAAGCTAAAAAGTGTGATTTTTCGGACAATCAGGGGCCATAATTCAGGAAGTTACGATCCGATATGCGCAAATATCGAAAGAAACCAAGATCTTTGGGTTATAAACATGCATTTCAAGTTTCATGAAAATCGGTTCAAAATTGTGACCTGTATAGGGTCAACAACCTTGCTATAACATATTTTCGCACTATTCGCGTACAAACGGCGGCCATTTTGTCTGTCAATTTTGGTCCGATTTTCACGAAATTCGAACTCAACCCCCGTAACTATGTAACGGTGATATAATCGAACGTTTTTTTGAATCGGATAACTATTTTGACCTCCACAGGGAACACAAGCTAAAAAGGGTGATTTTTCGGACAATCAGGGGCCATAATTCAGGAAGTTACAATCCGATATGCGCAAATATCGACAGGAACCAAGATCTTTCGGTTATAAACATGCATTTCAAGTTTCATGAAAATCGGTTCAAAATTGTAACCTCTATAGGGTCCACAACCTTGATATAACATATTTTCACACTATTCGCGTACAAACGGCGGCCATTTTGTCTGTCAATTTTGGTCCGATTTTCACGAAATTCGAACTCAACCCCCATAAATATGTAACGCTGATATAATCAAACGGTTTTTTGAATCGGATTACAATTTTGACCTCCACAGGGAACACAAGCTAAAAAGGGTGATTTTTCGGACAATCAGGGGCCATAATTCAGGAAGTTACGATCCGATATGCGCAAATATCGAAAGGAACCAAGATCTTTCGGTTATAAACATGCATTTCAAGTTTCATCGAAATCGGATCAAAATTGTGACCTCTACACTGTTCACAAGAAGCTAAAAACGTGATTTTTCGTACAATCAGGGGCCATAACCCATGAAGTTACAGTCCGATACATGCCAATATCGAAAGGAACCGAGATATTAGGGTGATAAACCTATATTTTAAGTTTCATTGAAATCGGATAAAAATTGTGACCTGTAGACTGTTCACAAACAATTGTGGACGGACGGACGGACGGACAGGGGCGACGACAATATACGTCCACATAAAAATGTGGGCGTATAAAAATGATTACGTGTCAACTCGGGCGTATGTGTTTCTTATGTAATTGCATAAAAACGGCTATTGAAAGTTACTAGTTCTGGAATGAGGATCGTTGAAAAGCTAAAATAATTTCAGTTTAAATACCTTTTGCGTGGGAATTACCACTATTTGGGTGGTTGTTGTGTTGTAATATTTATCAACAAGGAGATTTCTGTTCGATGGATATTGCTATTGAAGGTAAGATGCACAATTTACGCATTGTGGCCCGTTTTTGCTGGATTTACGGTAGGGCTGCAACGATACGCCAGGCCACGATACGATGCGCATCTCGATTCATACCCCACGATACGATTAATATCGCGATGCAGGAAATAAATTTAAAAACTGCTGTTAAATTTTAAAAGTCTTTATTTTTTTTACGTTAAACATAATATTTTCAAAGGTTTGTATAGATTTAAATTGTGTGTAATCCTTTATCACATACTTGCATTATATATCAATAATTACTACTATGATAATTATCAACTTTGGCCAAACCCAAGCTTAACGGGGCCCTCAGCGTGACGAAAAGATAATTTCATATCCCTCTGAATAGCATGCCTCGGTAACACAAAGTTAAACGGTTTGCAATACAAAAATAATTACATAATATCTGATCCAATAGGAAATCTATTCAATTCCGAACGACATACAAAGTCTAGCAGCCTAGGCCGATAACCGAGTGGAACTACACAGAGAAGGTAGTTGAATGTTGGGGGGTAGCTCAGTCTCGACACTTCGCGCCGCTAGATCGATTACTGTGAAACTGTCATCTGATATTTTTTCTTTTTCCATGAACCGCGGGGGCCTGGGCCCCTCAGGCCAATGCCTTAGCTGGGCTTTGACTTTGGCACATTGAATTTGTTGACGAATGCATTATTATTATAAATATTCAGCTGCAAAATCAGTATGACTGGCTCGTATTGCCACAACAAGTTCAGCCAATGAAAAGCTTTCTTGTTGTCAGGTCAGTCGCAGATGTGGCAGTGGCGAAGAAAATAACAGTACGGAATTTTGAATGTCAAAATATTATTATACATTAGAAATATAGAAATGATAATTGTGCTGACCAATGTATGCACCAATCGCCAATCTCGTGCATTAATCTTAGCACAAATCGCATATTACTGACGTATTTATAATAATATGCTCTTATGTTTTTCCGTATATGATTCAAGTGCGTAATTTGCAAGTTACTTAATTTCAAGCTCGACTTGCTTATCCAGACTGATATTATTTATTCTTGACGAAATAAATAAAGTCCATGTGTGGAGAGTGTGATAACACGTACTCGCTTACAGTAAAAAAAGTAATTTTGCTTATGGAATTATTTCCGCATTCCACGTAAGGATATTTAAACGACAGAACACTGGTCTATTTTTGTGGATTTTTTGGATAATGAATCGCGATACGGACATTGATTGTATCGTGCATCGTGGATTTTTACAAAATCGCGGTTCATCGATTCATCGATGAATCGTTGCAGCCCTAATTTACGCTCTATTTCACGTTGATATTCAATTTGGGCGCTGACTGCTTGGTATTTATAAATGACGACATTACATTCGCCTTTCCGTATACGATAGATTAATCCATATTTTATTTCATAAAATGCAACTATATATATATGATACGTAATAGGCCTACAATAGACATAAGAGAAACGTAGATCACAGCGAGCACACACGCCTATCTAAAGACCTCATTATTTTACAAAGACCTGCGTAAAACACACGGTCGAATGATTAACTTAACACTTAAACAGTTTTACTTCTCAAATTTTGATTTAACTCATATGTGTTAGATAAAGCATGTTGGTCCTTGATTATAATCCTTTTGGTGCAGTTATCGCAACTAGCGAGAAAACATGCCAATTAAACAATACACGACATTGACATTCATTTTTTACCGGTCGGTTAATTAACACACCTCTACAGAAAACGCACCTAGCGTTAATTAACTCACCTCTCGGACAGTTTTTCACCCTCGTTAATTAACACGCCTTTTTACAGTTTTAAACCGGTAATACCGAGTAATAGTCCGAAAATAAATTATCTTCCGACATACGTACAAATAACGACCAGGATTAAGAATTCTATACGGGCTGTGCACCTTTTAACTCCTTAGCAGTTCTCAGTGACAGGGTCCACAACCATGATATACAAATTCGAACTCAACCTTCCTTACGGTGTAACGGTAATATAATCAACCGTTTTATTAAATCGGATAATAATTGTGAGCACCAGAGGGACCACAACCTAAAATATGGCGATTTTGCGTGTAATCAGGGGACATAATTCAGGTAATTACGTTCCGATATGAGCAAATATCGAAAGGAACTAAGATCTTTGGGTTATTACCATGAATTTCAAGTTTCATCAAAATCAAATTAAAAATGTGACTTCTACAGGGTCCACAACCTCTATATACCATTTTTTAACAGTATTCGCGTACAAACGGCGGCCATTCTGTATGGCAGTTTTCGTCCGATTTTCCCGAAATTCGAACTCAACCTTCCTTAGGGTGTAACGGTGATATAATCAAACAGTTTTTTTAAATCGGATAATAATTGTGACCTCCAGAGGGACCACAAGCTAAAAAGGGTGATTTTTCGGACAATTAGGGGCCATAATTCAGGAAATTACATTCCGATAGGCGCAAATATCGAAAGGAACCAAGATCTTTGGGTTATAAACATGTATGTCAAGTTTCATCAAAATGGGTTCAAAATTGTAACCTCTATAGGGTCCACAAGCTAAAAACGTGATTTTTCGTACAATCAGGGGCCATAATCCATGAAGTTTTCATCCGATACATGGCCACAGATCACTAATTATTGCCCCATTGACTTTAATGTTAATTCTCGTCTCTTAGACCGGTTGTAACTTTTTCCCAAATATTCGTTGGGCAAAACGCTTTCTGCCACAGATGGAGCAACATGTGGCAGACTCTTGCCCAAAAGCATGTATGAGGTTCTTCATGAAAAACTTGAGATAGACAAGCTGGAAGTAGAGACAGCTAACCTTGCAATTTTCGGCCCTCCCTTTCAACGTAACCAACCTCACAACTCTTGTATCCTTCCGCCTCAAAATCATGAATATTCACCAAAACCTGGCAGAAAATGTATTTTCAAACCCTTTTCTTCGATTCTACACCAAAAATTCAACAAAAATCGCCATGCAAAAGGGGGAAAAAGGGAAAGGGAGAGAAGGACTAAAAATAACTTTCGCCCTTGTTTCGTGGGTGACTGCCCATGAATATTTGGTGATCTGTGTCCACATGCCAATATCGAAAGCAGTCGAGATCTTTTGGGGATGAACGTATATTTCAAGTTTCGTCAAAATCGGATAAGAATTGTGACCTGTAGAGAGTCCACAAACAAATTGTGGACGGACGGACGGAAACAATATATGTCCACAATATACGCCCATGAAAATGTGGGCGTATAAAAAAAAAGAAAGAAAAGAAAATACAGTAAAACAATTGGTCAGAAACAATCGCCGAGAAAAGGGCAGTTTTGCATAAGTTACTGTTTTCGTAATTTTGCCTGTAAAATAGTCAATTATTAATGGATATTCGCAAAAGTGACATCATTTGATTCAAAAAGCAAGTATGCGTCATATCAAGTTGATTATAATTTAAAATTGACACCGGAAGTGACACCATTTGGTCAAAAACTGCATTTTTAACTTTTAAAATCGATATTTTTTCAACCAAGAATTATTTAATATGTATTAATAATATTAACTTTTGGATTAAATTCATATACTAACAAAACTCATACGGTCATATAGATGTCATAAAATTGTTTCTAACTTGTTCGGTTGCCGAGATATAGGCGGTTTTCTAAAAGTTACTTTCGAAAGTTTTTGGCCCATAAAAGTGTCAATTATTATTCGATTTTCATAAAATTTTCACCCTTTGAAGCCTACTGTCAAAGACGATGTTATAAAACTACTTTCAGGTTTTTGGTATCACCGGAAGTAATGTCATTTTGGCAAAAACTGTATTTTTAGCCTTCAAAACAGATATTTTATTCAAATGAGTCTGATTTGTAATGTTTTTACAATTATGATATTTGATGCCAATCAACAAATAGAATGGACCCACACGATCATACAGATGCCACAAAATCGTTTCTAACTTGTACGGTTGCCGAGAAATAGCTGATTTTCTACAAGTCACTTTTCAAGGTTTTGGATCTATAAAAGTGGCATATATTATTCGATTTGCATAAAATTTATGTGCAATGCTTATGTGGAAACCTGTTTATTGGTTTCATTGGTACCGGAAGTGACATATGTTCAAGGGTAACGTGGCACCGAAAGTGACACAATTTCTAAGGTAACGTGGCACCAGTTAAACCCGTCATTCCTGCATGCAGGTCTAGTTTGTATTTACTTTTACTAAATTATAACTGGAATTACAACAAAGGCTTTGTTATTCGAAGTTTCAGCTATCATTCTTGATGCGAATAAAATATGCATAAACCAACATGAATGTTGTTGAAAAGACGACTATCGGTTAGGCCTACTCGTGGCTGGTTCATTTTAAAATGGATTAAGAACCCTAGTATTGACTCAACACCTACACCAAGTTTAAAGTGCACATAAAATGGCCCTAAATTTTTTTCTATATTTGTAGACCATGGTTATTTTATCCACTTTACGGCAAATTCACATCAATCCGACTAAAATTAATTCAGTTATCTTCACTCAAAGTCGGAAAAATAGACCTCACGTAAAAACGACTTGGCTAATTATCGAAAACACTCATAATCCCCTCAGACGCCAGTGACGGCACAGTGACTGAATGCATATTCAAAATGTTTATTTCTTAATTACCTATATACACCCGACGACGTGTGTATTCATTAACGCCTGACTGATTCCTTAATCCCCCTAATTAAACAAGCCAACAGTGAGGCTGATGTCCCCCGCCGAAATCCCAAAATAAATAGAAGACACATATTAATTAATCGCACATTTATTTTTTTCAATGTATCGAGCAATCAAACTGTACACGAAGTGTCATCCAAAAGTGTTTCATAAAGAAAAATGCTAAAACCGACAAGAAAAATGAAAATGTACCCTAGTTAGGGGGACCCTAAAGGCAGACAAAAAGGCCCCTCTGGCCAAGGGAAAGGGCCCTCGTGTCTAAGTCAATCGTTTCTATACACTTTTACAGTCGAATCCATTACTAAATGAGAATGCAGTCATTGTATTGGCATAAAAATCATCAATCAAGATGAACCTAAGTTATCTTGTCCCAAACTATCAACCAATCAAATTGCTTATCTCTGCTTACCTTAAGCGGAAAATGCTCATCTTCGAACTCCATCAAGGCATTGACCTAATAAACACATACACCACGTTTGAACATTCTAGCTCAATTAGGAAGTGAGTTATTGTGTCCCAAAAAGTGTGACGGACAGACGGACAGACAGACAGACAGACAGACGAACCCATTTTAATAGTCCCCCAACTTTCTTCGAAAGGCGGGGGACAATAAAACAACTGACTACGGAATAATTTGTTTTATAATTCATTTTAATTCAAGATCCAATTTAGAATTTGTTTCATAATGCACGGTCGTTCTGTTTTCTCACGGCAGCGATTTTAATACACTCTACCATCGTGTACAGTCCAAACGATTCGAGATACATTTCCGTCAGAGTATTGTGGTTCTAATTTAGAATTTGTTTCATTATGTACGTTCGTTTTGTTTTCTCACTGCAGCGATTTTAATAAAATCTACCATCGTGTGCAGTCCAAACGATTCGAGATACATTTTCATTGAGTATTGTGGTCCAAATTTAGAATTTGTTTCATAATGTATGGTCGTTCTTTTTTCTGACAGCAGCAGTTTAATAACCTCTGCCATGTGTGCAGTCCAAAGTATTCGAGATACATTTTCGTCAGAAGAGTATTGTGGTTCGAATTTCCCCGAGTAAAAGAGTACAGGAGTAAAAAGATGTGGTCATGCAAAATATAGCACAAACATCAGACATGATTGAAACACAATTTGTAAATGACGATCTGTTATCAACGTACTGCGCCTTTCTTTCTGCTTGTGGATTTGACATTATTACTCTGAAATAGACCGTAAAAAAAATGAAATACGAAAAAATATCTCAATATACGTTAGAATTACCAGATTGAGAAGGGTCACCTAACTATTTGTATCGCAAGTGTAGTGTTGTTTATATCTGTCATTAATCAATCAGACTAAAGTTGCACAGAGATTGGGTCATAAATTAATTAGCTTTGTTCACCGAGTTTTTGTAATAAAGTAGCCTCGTATTATTTGTTGATTGGTGTTTAAACAACATCTAAATATAGAAGTTTGTGATAAGTTAAGGTTATAATGTGTAACATCATTAAATTTTTTAAAAAGAATAAAGGTATTTTACAAATAAATTGACAGTTTAATCACTCACCAAACGGCAACAGGAACTCCACATTTGATCAAGTGTATTGAATTATTCATTATTACAAAAACATCGGCGAGCAAAGCTGATTGATCTGGCCGTCGTTAAAAAATGATAATTACCCTTCTAAATTAGAACCACAATACTTATCTGACGAAAATGTATCTCGAATCGTTTTGACCGCACAC
Source organism: Patella caerulea (assembly GCA_036850965.1). Taxonomy (NCBI): domain Eukaryota; kingdom Metazoa; phylum Mollusca; class Gastropoda; family Patellidae; genus Patella; species Patella caerulea. The sequence continues at coordinate 14,655,036 of JAZGQO010000013.1, read as the reverse complement.
GATGGTAGATTGTATTAAAATCGCTGCCATGAGAAAACAGAACGACCGTACATAATGAAACAAATTCTAAATTGGATCTCGAATTAAAATGAATTATAAAACAAACTATTCCGTAGTCAATTGTTTTATTTAACAAGCCAACAGTGAGGCTGATGTCCCCCGCCGAAATCCCAAAATAAATAGATGACACATATTAATTAATCGCACATTTATTTTTTTCAAACATATCAAGCAATCAAACTGTACACGAAGTGTCATCCAAAAGTGTTTTATAAAGAAAAATGCTAAAACTGACGAGAAAAAATAGTTAGGGGAACCTAAAGGCAGACAAAAGGGCCCCCACGCTTGACAAAAGGGCCCCTCTGGCCAAGGGAAAGGGCCCTTTTAGTCCGAGTCAACTGTTTCTATACACTGTTACTGTCGAATCTATTACCGAATGAGAATGCAGTCAATGTATTGGCATAAAAATCATCGATCAAGATGAACCTAAGTTATCTTGTCCCAAAGTATCAACCAACCAATCAAATTGCTTATCTCTGCCTACCCTAAGAAGAAAATTCTCATCTTCGAACTCCATCAAGGCATTGACCTAATAAGCATACACACCAATTTTGAACATTTTAACTCAACTCGAAGGAGAGTTATTGTGTTCCAAAGTCTCGGCAAATCAAATGGCTTATCGCTCTGCTTACCCTGAGCAGAAAATGCTCATTATCGATCTTAATCAAGGTACACGTATTACTGTAATGAAACTATACACCAAGTTTCATCACTCTCACTTAATTAAAACTAAAGTTATCGTGTCCCAATACAACAACCAATCAAATTGCTTGTCTCTGCTTACCCTAAGCGGAAAATGCTCATCTTCGAACTCCATCAAGGCATTGACCTAATAAGCATACACACAAAGTTTGAACATTTTAACTCAATTAGAAGGAGAGTTATTGTGTTCCAAAGTCTCGACCAATCAAATTGCGTATCGCTCTGCTTACCCTGAGCAGAAAATGCTCAGTATCGAACTTAGTCAAGGTATTACTGTAATGAAACCATACACCAAGTTTCATCACTCTCACTTAATTAGAACTTAAGTTATCGTGTCCCAAAGCATCAACCAATCAAATTGCTTATCTCGGCTTACCCTAAACGGAAAATGCTCATCTTTGAACTCCGTCAATTCATTAACCTAATAAACATATACACCAAGTTTGAACATTTTAACTCAATTAGAAGGAGAGTTATTGTGTTCCAAAGTCTCAACCAATCAAATTGCGTATCGCTCTACTTACCCTGAGCAGAAAATGCTCATTATCAAACTTAGTCAAGGTATTACTGTAATGAAACTATACAACAAGTTTCATCAATCTCACTTAATTAGAACTAAAGTTATCGTGTCCCAAAGCATCAACCAATCAAATTGCTTATCTCTGCTTACCCTAAGCAGAAAATGCTCATCTTCAAACTCCACCAAGGCATTATAAACACATACACCAAGTTTGAACATTCTAGCTCAATTAGGAAGAGAGTTATTGTGTCCCAAAGAGTGCGACGGACAGACAGACAGACGAACCCATTTTAATAGTCACCCAATTTTCTTCGAAAGGCGGGGGACAATAAATAATAAATTCAGCATCGTTTTGTGGTAATTTATTTAAGAATATGGCTATTATGATAACAGCAATTTGACGATGTTGTCATTGGAATCGCCATTGTATACCTGTGTAATCTACGGCATAATAGAAAATAGGAATTAATTGTTTTGTTTCTTTCCTGGGTTCTCATGACTAAAGTTTTATATAGAGTTAGATCTCGAACCACACAGCTACTAAATAAAAATCGATTGACCCGATATAGAATTTTTATTGGCTATTTAGTATTTATCGTGATGTGATACCGATAACACATCTCGTTCATTCAGTTGTACCATGGATTATATATAACTTAAAGGAGCTAAATCGCTAATATTTGGGGTCTAAAAATTGGCACAAATGGGTAGCAAGCCATGTAATAATGTAATATGAATGTATATAAACTGATTTACATTCAATCGTTTCCGTATTTACTCTAATATCAAATCAGTTATGCTTCTTGGCGAAGTACGTACCAGAAATCTCAATTGAATCACAATATATATATAGCGTCTGGTTATTCCAGTCTACATAGTATTTATTGCGCATGCTCACCGTTTGAGATGTAATGTGGAGTATACCTAGCCTTGTTCTTTGGGTCCCTAGCTGAAAATGAGTCTGAAACGCCATATGGTACACGATCTGTGTACCAATGGCAAAAAAATTATTGCGTCTTAAATATTGGATATCAGAAGCCCATCTTTTCCTGGTAAGACCACACCATCAATGTTGATTTAAATTGACAAATAATTTGTGTTTTCAACGTCGAAGACTTTCGATGATATTGAGTTAGAGACTTAGCTACTTTAATACAAGCCAACAGTGAGGCTGATGTCCCCCGCCGAAATCCCAAAATAAATAGATGACACACATTAATTAATCGCACATTTATTTTTTTCAAACGTATTGAGCAATCAAACTGTACATGAAGTGTCATCCAAAAGTGTTTTATAAAGAAAAATGCTAAAACCGACGAGAAAATTTATCCTAGTTAGGGGGACCCTAAAGGCAGACAAAAGGGCCCCCACGCTTGACAAAAGAGCCCCTCTGGCCAAAGGAAAGGAGCCTGTGTCGGTGTCAATCGTTTCTATACACTGTTACTGTCGAATCCATTACTGAATGAGAATGCAGTCATTGTATTGGCATAAAAATCATCAATCAAGATGAACCCAAGTTATCTTGTCCCAAAGTATCAACCAATCAAATTGCTTATCTCTGCCTACCCTAAGAAGAAAATGCTCATCTTCGAACTCCATCAAGGCATTGACCTAATAAGCATATATACACAAAGTTTGAACATTTTAACTCAATTAGAAGGAGAGTTATTTTGTTCCAAAATCTCGACCAATCAAATTGCGTATCGCTCTGCTTACCCTGAGCAGAAAATGCTCATTATCGAACTTGGTCAAGGTATAACTGTAATGAAACTATACACCAAGTTTCATCACTCTCAATTAATTAGAACTGAAGTTATCATGTCCCAAAGCATCAACCAATCAAATTGCTTATCTCTGCTTACCCTAAGCGGAAAATGCTCATCTTCAAACTCCATCAAGGCATTGACCTAATAAGCATATACACCAAGTTTGAACATTTTACCTCAATTACAAGGAGAGTTATTATGTTCCAAAGTCTCGACCAATCGAATTGCATATCGCTCTGCTTACCCTGAGCAGAAAATGCTCATTATCGAACTTAGTCAAGGTATTATTGTAATGAAACTATACACCAAGTTTCATCACTCTCACATAATTAGAGCTAAAGTTATCGTGTCCCAAAGCATCAACCAATCAAATTGCTTATCTTTGCTTACCCTAAGCGGAAAATGCTCATCTTCGATTTCCATCAAGGCATTGACCTAATAAATACATAAACCAAGTTTGAACATTCTAGCTCAATTAGGAAGAGAGTTATTGTGTCCCAAAAAGTGTGACGGACAGACGGACGTGTAGACAGACAGACAGACGGACGAACCCATTTTAATTAGGGCCGAAACGATACGCTGTGCCACGATATGATGTAGCATGATGTTGTAGCCCAACGATACGGGTGCATCACGATACACACGCCATTAATGTGAAATTGACTAAAGTTTTCTTGAAATAAAGAAAAAATACACAAATTTATATTGTTTATTATTAGATAAATTAAAATTTATATTTAACTTTTAACCAATATTTTTGGCACATTTTTTATTTTGTGCGAAACACCCAAACAGGAAGTACGAAACAGGAAAACCAATATACTCCCACACCTTCGATCACAATCTGTTTCACAGAGAATTACTTACGAATTAACTCTGTAACAGATGACTGTCCACAACACGTGCGTTGACTGCAGGCGGCGTCAGTCATTGGCTCAACGGCTTGTGCAATGTTTACTTAACACCTAACTGCTTCGGGCAAAATGATGCTTTTTACTCATTTTAATACCCATTTACACTAAATAGGAAATATTTTTTAACTACAAATACTTCAAACGTCTTTATTTATTTTTCTTTTACCTCAAAAAGATGGTTGAGAATTTAATTTGTCGGAGTAAAAAAGTTAATATGCCGAACTCATTAAGCCTTGTCGATGTCATTCTTATCAGTGATTGCAGCGGCCAAGCGAATATTCACTGCGGGATCAGTTTACAGGCGGGTGGCTTTTCTATTTCAACTTCACCAAGTGTAACACTGCTACCACCAGTACTGGGCGTGAACATAATAGTCGAAAGACTATAAGAGAGACTGTTAACCAAAATATCAACACGCTTTCCATTGGTGTAAAATGCATGGCTTCCGGTATTTTGTCCAATGGAAAAAATTGTCTTATCCAGTTTCCTAGTCGTATTTTGCACGCGATTAGTAGGTCAGTTTTGCAATGATTGCGAAGTCTGGATGCCCGGGCCTAGTCTATTTATAGCTACCGAGGGTTTCTTTACATTTAGGCCTTGTGTACGTACGTACTGAACCGATAGGTAATTACTAAGGGTCCTACATGTCTCATTTATTGAACAAATATCGCGATATAGTATGAAAATAATCGTGAACCTTAAATTGAAAAAAAAATCTTGATTATCGATTTTCTTAAAAAAAATATCGTTCATCGTTTTCATGGAAAAAATCGCGGTACACCGGTTCACCGGTGAATCCTTTCGGCCCTAATTTTAATAGTCTCCCAACTTTCTTCGAAAGGCGGGGGACAATTAGGGGGATTAAGTAATCAGTCAAGCGTTGATGAATACACATGCCGGTCGCCGGGTGTATGTAATTAACGAATAAACATTCCGAATATGCATTCGGTCACTGTGACGTCACTGGCATCTGAGGGGTTTAAGAGTATTTTCGTTAGTTGGCAAAGTCATTTTTACGGGATACGACTTTGAGTGAAGATGTCTGAAATAATTTTAGTCGGATTGATGTGAATTTGCCGTAAACTGGATAAAATAACCATGGTCTAACAAATATAGAAAAAAATTTAGGGACATTTTATGCGCACTTTATACATTCTAGCTCAATTAGAAAGAGAGTTATTGTGTCCCAAAAAGTGTGACGGATGGAAGGAGGCGACAGCAATATATAATGTGCACATTTCAATCCTGGCGTATAAAAACTATCAAATTTTTAAAGATAATATTTTATAATAGTACCTGTACTGGTAATGGAGCTGATACAGCGTGTAATAACTGGAAATATTCTACTGTAACCTAGTATTAAAAACATTCATCATATAAGTAATCATACAGATAGATTGTTGGCAACAAAACTAGAGCTGCAACAATTCATTTCAGCGCACTGATAATAAACACTAGCCGTCTCGATTCGATCCACGATCTACAACGTTCCAATTTCGATTCGGTTCAATTGCAAATTAAATTTCAAATAAAAACAACGTGCACCTTACCATATGAAAAAAAAAAGAAAGACCTGTAGCAATTGAGTCCACTTAAAATTTTAAAAAAAACTTTGTTTTTACATAACTTTTAATTTACGTTATTTAACAAAACACGAATGTCACTCGAAAACATAACTAAAACAGAGTGACCTCCCTTTAAAACAATTTCCGTATGCTGACGAAAGTTAATTTATTTAAAATTTGTGACATACCGAATGTTCATTCGATGTTAATTTAGGTCAATAGCTTCAGTATTCGTTAAATAAATTCTAAACAATCTCATTAGCTGATAATTCCGGTCATTATCTTCGGATATTTCCGTGTTTAGCGATTATTACCCGTAGTCAAGCAAACACTGGAAGGTAAAATTATGGCAGACGACGTACTTGCTCGACCACCTGGTCATTTGACATCTAAAGTTTGGGATCATTTTGGTGTAACATACAATGTAGTATTAAATAAAAGTGTTCAAGAGAATTTTAGTCTTGTGTTTTTATTGTTTTTAATGAATTACACACAGGAAAAACGACTGGTTATTGTAGCTGATAATCGAATCTAAAATAATCGAATCGAATGGTTAAAATAGATAATCGAACCGCATCGTGGTAGTTGTGAATCGTTGCAGCCCTAAACGGAACATGAGTGATTCCATATCAAGTGGGTCAATTTTCAGAAATTTGTGCATTTAACCCCCTCGAAAAATAACCTGGAAAAAATATATGTTATTGTACATGCAAAAACTAGAAACCATAGGCGTACGAGCTGGGGTGGGGGTGGGGGGCTGGGGGCAGTACAGTAAGCCACTATTAACATACTAAGAACCTAACTACATTTTTTGGGCACCAACCACCACCGCCCCCCAGTAAAAAATGTTCCCCTATGCCTATGCTAGAAACTGTACAAAATTTGTGGTCTGTAGCTTAAAAATTAACTGAGATACAGGCATTTGAGTTTCCTGAGTTACCAATAAGTTTTTAACACCAAAATATGGATCAATGATTTACTAGTTTCAGATATCTTGATTTTACCTTTTTAAGAAGATATACAGCTAAAATCTTGGCAAACTTTTTGTGTAGATTATGAATCTGCAATCAGATGACAGGTGAGTGAAATTGTATATTGTCTGGATTTTGTAGTGCTCGCTGCTCGGAGAGCTACAAAGTAATAGATATAGACCCAGATATTGCTCGTTTTACTTCATAAGAAACATGAAAATGTAGTCTTCATTAGATTTCCAGAAAATTGGCCATCGAGTATGGTTTCAGAGACAAATTTTCAAAAATTGCCTCATATTTTTGAGCCAAAAGAACCTGGTAGATGAGCACCTAAAAATCTGAAACTTGGTGTACTTATAGATAGTTTGTACTAATGTCTCCAACATTGTGAGAAAGTCATTCTTGTCCCATACCATTTTGATATTTTTTCGATTTTTTTTAAATCCCCAACAATTCAACATAGCTGAAATTGCTATAAAATAAAATTCAGTACAACTAGGGTAGCCATCAATAATATTTTAAATTTTAAGCCTCTGTCAGCATGCTTTTTAACATAATATAATCATAATGGTAAACGCTATTTAGAACTGGTTTATTGACCTAATTTCAATCAATATGTCACATGTCATTGGAATTCAGCAATGAGATTTTGTCGTGAGAAAATATGCACTTTTTCTCTCTGTCCGTGTATTCAGTGTTCCATCCGGGAATCCATCAAAGTATGATCCAGTTATATTTTAATATCTACCAGTACCTGGAATTCATACGGATGTAGCGTGGATAACACACGATTCGCAAACCATGCTGAGAACGTCGTTATTCGCCACATGGCTTATTAATTATTTTAGTGAACATATTATGAATAATCAGCAAGCACAGGGACTTGAAGGGATTCAAATAAAACTTCTTACTACTGCTTGACTATAATAGTAGGGATTAAAATAAAACTTCTTACTACTGCTTGACTATAATAGTATAGTATTAGTATATAATAAAGGGATGTCAGACGCCATCTTTGTTATGACTTTTTTATGATATATAGTCTGCTGTCATGTCACAATACTCACTAGTTCTAACACTTCATGTCATTTTTATTGCCAACAAGAATTTATTTGATCATTATTCACCTTCCGATAGCGTTATTAATAACAAATCAAACTTAAAAAGCTATCACTTGTCGATATACAACTTCGCAAGCCCAGAAGTAACTCGAAATAAGGTTAAAAGAAGTCTGTATCACCGATGTTGAGCGAGACTTGGTCACCCAGTTCCTATGCACATATCGAGTAATGATAGGTTTATAAATGGACTGGGTGATACAGACTTCTTATGACCTTATTTCGTGTTACTTTCGGGCTTGCGAAGTTGTATATCGACAAGTGATAGCTTTTTAAGTTTGATTTGTTACACGACTAAAAAATATTCATAATAAAAAGTTTTTTGTAAAATTTTAAATTTTCAAAATTTGACGCCTAATATAGAGTGGTTCAGGCTAAACATGTTTTATAACAAACAGACACTATTTCTGGATAGTAAAGACATTATATGATAAGACTTAGTATAAAGATAGGCTGGCACTTCCAGGCAGGATACGCCCACATTTTCGAGAGATGGACAGAGAACAAGCAATACCGAAAGTGATTTTTCCTACATCTTTAAGTCCTGTATTTCATACTGTATTGGGAGTAGCCATTTAGTTGGTCAGTTCCAGTCTGATATTAATGAAATTCGAAACCGACAATGATTATGGTGTGACGGTACACAACCTAGAAATGTGACTTTTCATCAAAATCGGATAAGAATTGTGACCTGTAGAGAGTCCACAACCATGATATACCATATTTTTACACTATTCGCGTACAAACGGCGACCATTTCGTCCGGCAATTACACTATTCGCGTACAAACGGCGACCATTTCGTCCGGCAATCACGAAATTAGAACTCAACCTTCCTCATCAAAATTGAATTAAAATTGTGACCTATACAGGGTCCACAACCATGATATATCATTTTTTTATCAGTACAAACGGCGGCCATTTTGTCTGTCAATTTTGGTCCGATTTTCCCGAAATTCAAACTCAACCTTACAGTGTAACGGTGATATAATCAAACGTTTTTTTTAAATTGGATAATAATTGTGACTTCCAGAGGGACCACAAGCTAAAGAAAGGGTGATTTTGCGTATAACCAGGGGCCATAATTCAGGAAGTTACAATCCGATATGCGCAAATATCGAAAAGAACCATGATCTTTGGGATATAACCATGAATTTCAAGTTTCATCAAAATCGAATTAAAATTGTGACCTTTACAGGGTCCACAACCTTGATATATCATTTTTTAACAGTATTCGCGTACAAACAGCGGCCATTTTGTATGGCAATTTTGGTCTGATTTTCACGAAATTCGAACGCAACCTTCCTTACGGTGTAACGGTAATATAATCAAACGTTTTTTTTAATTGGATAATAATTGTGACCTCTAAGCTAAAAAAAAGTCGATTTTGAGTATAATCAGAGGCCATAATTCAGGAAGTTACGATCCGATATGCGTAAATATCGAAAGGAAGCAAGATCTTTGGATTATAACCATGAATTTCAAGTTTCATCAAAATCGAATCAAAATTGTGACCTCCACACACTATAAGATTGGTATCATGGAATCTTGCGTAAATAGCGTTATTTTCTAAGCTATGTGGAATTATTCATAAATATTATGGAATTTGGGCTAATAGCGTTCAATTTGTCCTTGTATGTAACTTAAATCTCAACGTTCAATTTTGATTACCAAGCGTTAATTAACTGGCGTTTAGTTTGTCGACAGGTGTGGAATAATAAGCGTCCCGCTTAATTATTACGACTGTTGAATAATTACTTGGATCGTTGAACTTCCCGAACCGTGAATAATTTTAGTCATGGTGTCCAATTATGTAAGATGTTCAATTTAGTTATCAAACAACCAATTTCACGTGCGATGTTCAGATATTACGATGTGTTTAGTTGTGGGTCATCGTTCAGTTTTGCTGCACGAGGTTTAAATACTGTAATAAGTGTTAGTTTTAGTACTGACCTGTACGGTGAAATATTGTTCAGGATTCCTACGACAGCATGTATCTATATGCCTGTCATTGTCCTGGGATTATTTTCCAAGATCACTACGGTAAACAAATTCTGGATTTTTAATGGCGACGGGACGGTTCCGAAGCAAAGCTTTCTTGAGATCCACATAACGTTTCGTCTCCAATTATAAAACGTTTATCTATATATCCATTTAAATTTTATTTCCCACGCTGACATAACACATCCACGAATGATAAATCTCGCGCATCTGATTTTCGTGTGTGTGTGTACACGTCGACTCCCTGATTAAATTCTATTGTTTAAATGTCTTCGCAATTAAGACTAGCGGCAGCTTGGATATTGCACCTGCTTAAAATCACATGACGTACGTCACACACATTGGCCGCCGCCATCTTGGTGGACAACAGACAGCACGTGGCCCGATAGTTACAATGTGATTGCAGTTGGAATTATGATTGTAGCGCTTCTGTCATATGTGATATTTATTTTGAATAAATTGTCTATGTATTTTAAAGTTTACATTTATTTTCTATTAATATCCGAATTCGACCGCTGCATAACGCGTTTATAGCGAAAGAACTGTGTTTGTTTATTATAGGCTATATAAAATAATTGAATTCGTGACATATAAAGGCGTTTGTTTATAATATACAAAAATAACAAATTCTGTTTTTCTACGGGTAAGAATTTGAAAAAAAATAAAAAATTTTTTGATTATTTTGGCGAACTAGCCCTGCATCGTGTTTATGTACCTACATGTAGGCCTACATGGATAATGTCTGACGTGGGAAATTATAAGTTAGTTGCTGAAGCGACATTTCAAGACCTACATATGTAAATTCATCTTTTATTTTTATTTTTTTATTATAAAAAAGAACCCATTAATTAAACACACACACTTATAATAGAAACGCGTGAGAAGCTGGATACCGTAGGCATACGTAAGTTATCAATCGAACGTTTGGAAAAATTGTTCGGAGTCAATGGACATATTTTCTTTCTTTGTTTGTAAGTTTTAATTTGGGGTTTATTAATTATTCAATGATTCGATATAATCATCGTTTATTGTTTCAATAATTCATCTTTAATCAAGTGAAAATAGCATAAAAATGCGGATTATTCGATCGATGTCGCCAACTATTTTATCATTGGTTAGAGCCGTCTAAACGCGGGAAAATTTACAATAACTATTTGCTAACAGTGTGCAAGCACGGAGGTCAACGCCAATTTAAAAAGGAATTGTATCATAAAGAATGGGGATTACAAAAAAAAGTTAGTTCGATGTTTTTGTTGGACGTACAATATGAGATGATATCGAAAGCGCATTTTAGAATAGAGGTTACGAACCACAAGGAAGCTGGAATTAATACGTCGAACGGAACTTGTTGTGTTCTATTTTTAGACTCAAATAACCCAAGCATCGCAGAAAGCATGCGGTCCCACCTTACAATGATATAAATAATACAATGTGTCGCATTTTGGAATTCTTAGTATATTCAATCGTTTATAACAACCTCCAGTTGATTATCTTCTATAATCACAACTCACTGAGCAGAATGGGTGCAATAATCAACACCAGATCAAATACTTTTCAGTCGTTCTTTAACTAATCAATTGTCAATAATTACCACTCAATGAGCAGAATTGGTTCAATATCAACACCACATTAAACAACAGACAGGTGATCGTTTATGATTTCAATTTATTTCAACAGGATATAGGAACAGATGCGATTCAGTTGAGGTATACAGATCACGTGTATATTCTAATTCGCCGTTGGATTTGATCAAATCGAATTATATATAGCCTTTATTACAATTTCTTTCAATTACATTTGGGAACTAATGAATTTGCGGTACATATTCTGGTTCGGTATATTAATATTCAATTTCTTTAAACTGATTTCAACAATAAAGGAAAGGTACGAATAAATTTGAGGTACGAAGTAAAGTACGAAACGAAACGGCTTTTGTGACGTATAAGCGTTCTGTTTTTATTTGATTTGCATCAAAAAAGGGCCGTGCTATAATAATAAAAAGAAATCGAATTCTTAGTTTATTTTCGCGTACTGCCTTACACAATAGACATATTGTTAGCTTCAGACACATGTGTATTAATTCCACAAACGTTCTATGTTTATTGCCAAAGATAATCGCACTACCCTTCAACCCAAAATGCTTTCTATAGATCCTATGTAATATATGGTTGGTGCAATATCCAAGCTGCCGCTAGTCTTAATTGCGAAGACATTTAAACAATAGGATTTAATCAGGACAGGGAGATGGGCGAGATTTATCATTCGTGATGTGTCATGTCAGCGTGGGAAATAAAATTTAAATGGATATATAGATAAACGTTTTATAACTGGAGACGAAACGTTATGTGGATCTCAAGAAAGCTTTGCTTCGGAACCGCCCCGTCGACATTAAAAATCCAGAATTTGTTTACCGTAGTGATCTTGGAAAATAATCCCAGGACAATGACAGGCATATAGATACATGCTGTCGTAGGAATCCTGAACAATATTTCACCGTACAGGTCAGTACTAAAACTAACACTTATTACAGTATTTAAACCTCGTGCAGCAAAACTGAACGATGACCCACAACTAAACACATTGTAATATCTGAACATCGCACGTGAAATTGGATGTTTGATAACTAAATTGAACATCTTGCGTAATTGGACACCATGACTAAAATTATTCACGGTTCGGGAAGTTCAACGATCCAAGTAATTATTCAACAGTCGTAATAATTAAGCGGGACGCTTATTATTCCACACCTGTCAACAAACTAAACGCTAGTTAATTAACGCTTGGTAATCAAAATTGAACGTTGAGATTTAAGTTACATACAAGGACAAATTGAACGCTATTAGCCCAAATTCCATAATATTTATGAATAATTCCACATAGCTTAGAAAATAACGCTATTTACGCAAGATTCCATGATACCAATCTTATAGTGACAGTGTCCACAACCTTGATATACCATTTTTTAACAGTATTCGCGTACAAACGGCGGCCATTTTGTATGGCAATTTTCGTCCGATTTTCCCGAAATTCGAACTCAACCTTCCTTAGTGTGTAACGGTGATATAATCAAACGGTTTTTTAAATCGAATAATAATTGTGACCTCCAAGCTAAAAAAAAGGCGATTTTGCGTATAATCAGGGGCCATAATTCAGGAAGTTACGATCCGATATGCGCAAATATCGAAAAGAACCAAGATCTTTGGGATATAACCATGAATTTCAAGTTTCATCAAAATCGAATTAAAATTGTGACCTTTACAGGGTCCACAACCTTGATATATCATTTTTTAACAGTATTCGCGTACAAACAGCGGCCATTTTGTATGGCAATTTTGGTCTGATTTTCACGAAATTCGAACTCAACCTTCCTTACGGTGTAACGGTAATATAATCAAACGTTTTTTTTAATTGGATAATAATTGTGACCTCTAAGCTAAAAAAAAGTCGATTTTGAGTATAATCAGGGGCCATAATTCAGGAAGTTACGATCCGATATGCGTAAATATCGAAAGGAAGCAAGATCTTTGGGTTATAACCATGAATTTCAAGTTTCATCAAAATCGAATCAAAATTGTGACCTCCACAGTGTCCACAACCTTGATATACCATTTTTTAACAGTATTCGCGTACAAACGGCGGCCATTTTGTATGGCAATTTTCGTCCGATTTTCCCGAAATTCGAACTCAACCTTCCTTAGTGTGTAACGTTGATATAATCAAACGTTTTTTTAAATCGAATAATAATTGTGACCTCCAAGCTAAAAAAAAGGCGATTTTGCGTATAATCAGGGGCCATAATTCAGGAAGTTACGATCCGCTTTTAGCAAATATCGAAAGGAAGCAAGATCTTTAGGTTATAACCATGAATTTCAAGTTTCATCAAAATCGAATCAAAATTGTGACCTCCACAGGGTCCACAACCTTGATATATCATTTTTTAACAGTATTCGCTTAAGAACGGCGGCCATTTTGTATGGCAATTTTCGTCCGATTTTCCCGAAATTCGAACTCAACCTTCCTTAGTGTGTAACGGTGATATAATCAAACGTTTTTTTAAATCGAATAATAATTGTGACCTCCAAGCTAAAAAAAAGGCGATTTTGCGTATAATCAGGGGCCATAATTCAGGAAGTTACGATCCGATATGCGCAAATATCGAAAGGAACCAAGATCTTTGGGTTATAACCATGAATTTCAAGTTTCATCAAAATCGAATCAAAATTGTGACCTCCACAGGGTCCACAACCTTGATATGCCATTTTTTAACAGTATTCGCGTACAAACGGCGGCCATTTTGTATGGCAATTTTGGTCCGATTTTCCCGAAATTCGAATTCAACCTTCCTTTGGGTGTAACGGTGATATAATCAAACGGTTTTTTAAATCGAATAATAATTGTGACCTCCAGAGGGACCACAAGCTAAAAAGGGTGATTTTTCGGACAATCAGGGGCCATAATTCAGGAAATTACATTCCGATAGCCGAAATATCGAAAGGAACCAAGATCTTTGGGTTACAAACATGCATGTCAAGTTTCATCAAAATCTGTTCAAAATTGTGACCTCTATAGGGTCCACAAGCTAAAAACGTGATTTTTCGTACAATCAGGGGCCATAATCCATGAAGTTTTGATCCGATACATGCCAATATCGAAAGCAGCCGAGATCTTTTGGGGATAAACCTATATTTCAAGTTTCGTCAAAATCGGATAAGAATTGTGACCTGTAGAGAGTCCACAAACAAATTGTGGACGGACGGACAGGGGCGACGACATAATACATCCACATGAAAATGTGGGCGTATAAAAACTTCATTGATCAACAATGGAAGTCTGGCCAATTCTGATTTTTGAGGATATAACCATTTGGACATATTTTATAAATGGCTCAAAATCTTCCCGGCTTCCATTATCAAAACAGTTATCTCTTAGTGAGAAAAAGAGCTACATGTATGTCCCTTGGTTGTACTAAAAAAAATATTCTCCAAGCAACGCACGTCCCAGAAACGAAATAACTTTATCGCAGTCGGAAAATATTGTTTATTTCCTTACTGCGAAGTAACAGAATACACTATATGAGACGATTGGATTTGACATATGTACGCATGCGCGAACGCTTAGTTGTTTTAACACTCGACCCACGCCTATAAATGTCTTTACATTAACTGTGTTTATAATGCTACAGTAGAAATTAAAATACATGATAAGCTGGAGATGAAAAGATCGGCATTTGACATGAATTATTTCAAGATTAGCCTTATACATATATTAAAATGAACAGTGAGTTTACTTATTTATACCCAAACACTGGCCTATTTATAAGGGCATGTTATACAGAGGGAGCGAGGGAGAGAGAGGTCTATAAATCTAATAATGTAACACTTTAATGTTATAATCTCTAAGATAACTAAATATTATATTGTGCAGTATGATGTTTGTTATGAAAAATTATTTGCCGGGTAAAGTACAAGGAAAATATAATGACATGTAATACAGGGAGTGAGAGAGAGGGATAAACACCTCAATAAAACTATTAATTTAAGACTTTATTTTTTGTCCCTCACATAAATAAATATATTGTAAGGTATGATGTTTGTTATGAAAAAAGAACACATTGCTGGATAAGCGGCGTATGTGTCGAGCCAGCGATTATTGCGTATGTACCGAATAAAGGGTGGTATTTTTCGCTGACTTCAAGGTTTCCTGAACATGTTTTATAGATACACCTACACGCTCACATGATATTCTTTGAACTGTAGATTTTGATGGAGTGTAATTAGATTTTAGTCCCGCGACAGCCAAACATGCGGTTATAACCACTGCTACGTTACCATTGGAAACGTTTAGATTTTTAAGTTCCATGACCAAATTATGGCATTCTGCTGTGTATCTTTGATTTTTGACATCATACAAAATTCCTTCGTTCATCTAAAAAGGTTTGGACTTGCAACCATTCTTTTTACCTGCCAATTGTTTTTTATTTTCATTATTAGCCTTCATGCGAATCATTTCTTTTTTAGTCTTCCGAAGTTGATTTTTTTCTTAAACTTGGCGATTGTGCTTTTATGACAATCGCCACAAATACTTTTTTTTTTCTATCTAAATCAGTCAAGGTCGCATCGGCAGATGTCCGAGTCCGACCAGTTTATTTTGAATGTATTTGTCACCAAAAGTCGTCATATAAAGCAGTCATAATACACCGATGCTCCGAAGAGTTCGGGAATTTATTCACATGTGTCTAGCATAAGCCTACTTGTGATTTTTGTCATAGGTAGTTTGGTTACAGTTCTCAAATCATAGGGGTACTTGTTCAATCCAATGCTGGATAGCAAATCATCCGTGGGCTCAGTCTCAAAATAGAAAATAATAAGTCCGTCGATCAAAGCCTAGGGCTACTGGATGGTTAGATAATATACTATGATTATAAAAATAATTTACACCAAGTTACCGAAAAGTGTCTGGAAAATAAAGATTACAAATAAAAAGTTTGTTTCGGTTATTTTCCGGTCTGAAATAGTTCTGCGTAAATCGAAATTTTTGCTCACGTTCGCTATTAAATAAACACGTAAGTCGAAGCCCGTAATGAGAGTATTTTTTACTCGGCGTTATATACCAATACATGTTTGTAAAAATACCTCGTGTGAAGTATTTTTGCTGTGTCATCCTAAACCACGTGTGCGGCGCTAAATTCTGCTCACTTCAGAAGATTTCTCGACGGAGAAATCACACAGATAAGCGGGTCAGTTTTTATAAGGACAAATATTGTGTCTCTGAACCACTCTACCTAATATCTTCGAAGATTTGCCGCAAATCAAAAATCGAAAGTAGCGTGCTATGTGCCCTGTCTCCAGCTATGCCAAAATGTATCGAAAGTTAAAATCCCATGATTATTGTTAAAATAACTGCAATATTTTTGAAGATAGGTTGCCAGGCAACGAAACATACGCCCACAGCAGCTAAATCGTCCGGGCAGTCAACAAGGGTTGTCGCATATTTTTACTTTTTTCGCTAATGAAACATTTGTAATACACTAAAAACTGATTAAGAGTAACAACTCATTATGTAATTATCAGAAAATCATTAGAATTTAATTGCTTATTATAAAGTGTTACCCCACACTAACAATACTAAAAATACTTGTTCATTTCAACATCTTAAACTCTGTGTATCAATCTAAAGTCAATCGGATGATAAGTTTGGCATCTATAGCGTCACAAGATTTTTTGAAGTTATCAAGGGAGATAACTCTCGCAGTAATTACTTGAAATCTCTGAAAATCAATAGGCTTCTTCGTCTCATGACCTTAAATACTGTGTGTTAATTTAAAGTCGATCGGATATTAACTTTGGCCTCTAAAGCTTCCACAGGATTTTTTCGAAGTGATCAAGGGCCATAACTCTTGCAGCAATTATTGAAAATCACTGAAAATCGATAGACGTCTTAGTCTCATGACTGTGAACACTATGTATAAATTTGAAGTCAATCGGATATTAACTTTGGCCTCTAGAGCATCCACAAGATTTTTTGAAGTGATCAAGGGCCATAACTCTGGCAGTAATTAATCAAGGGTCACAACTCTGGCACTAATTATTAGAAATCGCAGAAAATCAATAGGCTTCTTCGTCTCATAACCTTAAACACTGTATATAAATTTAAAGTCAATCGGATATTAACTTTGGCCTCTAGAGTGTCCACAAGATTTTTTTAAAGTGATCAAGGGCCATAACTCTGGTACTAGTTATCTGAAATCGCTGAAAATCAATAGGAGTCTTTGTCTGATGACCTTAAACACTGTGTATAAATTTAAAGCCAATCGGATATTAACTTTGGCCTTTAGAGCGTCCACAAGATATTTTTGAAGTGTTCAAGGGCCATAATTCTGGCACTAATTATCAGAAATCGCTGAAAATCAATAGGCTTCTTCATCTTATGACCTTAAACACTGTGTATAAATTTGAAGTCAATCTGATATTAACTTTGGCCTCTAGAGCGTCCACAAGATTTTTTGAAGTGATCAAGGGCCATAACTCTGGCAGTTATTATCAGAAATCGCTGAAAAACAATAGACTTCTTCCTGTCATGACCTTAAACACAGTGTATAAATTTAAAGTGAATCGGATATTAACTTTGGCCTTTAGAGTTCCACAAGATTTTTTGAAGTTATCAAGGGCCATAACTCTGGCACTAATTATCGGAAATCGCTGAAAATCAATAGGCTTCTTCGTCTCATGACCTTAAACACTGTGTATAAATTTAAAACCAATCAGATATTAACTTTGGCCTCTAGAGCGTCCACAAGATTTTTTGAAGTGATCAAGGGCCATAACTCTGGTAGTTATTATCGGAAATCGCTGAAAAACAAAAGGCTTCTTCATCTCATGACCTTAAACACTGTGTATAAATTTAAAGTCAATCGGATATTAACTTTAGCCTCTTTAGCGGACGGACGGACGGACGGACGGGGGCGACGACAATATACGACCACATTTCAATGTGGGCGTATAAAAATGGCACTGCACCATCATAAAAATAATTATTTTTTTAAAAATTCTTCTTTATTCGTTTTTTGTAGCCCATTTCGCATTGGGAAAGCATCTGACGTTTTATTGAGTTTCAAAATAAACGTTTATTGTCCCATGAATATTGCAAAAATCTAAGTGTCATTTTCAGAGGCCGTTTTCTCCGAATTTAGGAAACCAGGGATGTCCAGACCACCCAACTTCAAATCGCAATTTCTCAGAGATGAAACGTCGTTAAGCAATGGTTAATATATCATTGAAAAGCTGAGACCAGTCTCTCTTTGGTTATTCTAAAACCTCACTTTTAAACAATTGGTCACTGTGACTCATTTTGCTATGCCGGGTCACAAATGGCATTAGGTATAACATGGTGTTAAGTTTATGAAAATCGAATAACAATTGATACTTTTATGGCCCCCAAACCTTCAAAAGTGACCTGTAGAAAACCGTCTATTTCTCGGCAACCGAACAAGTTAGAAACAATTTTATGCTATGTATATGACCATATGAGTTGTGTTTATATGTGAATTTAAACCAAAAGTCAAAATTATTAATACATATTAAATAATTCTTGGTTGAATAAAACATTGATTCAAAAACTTAAAGATAGGCTGGCACTGCCAGGCAGGATACGCCCACATTTTCGAGAGATGGACAGAGAACAAGCAATACCGAAAGTGATTTTTCCTACATCTTTAAGTCCTGTATTTCATACTGTATTGGGAGCAGCCATTTAGTTGGTCAGTTCCAGTCTGATATTAATGAAACTCGAAACCGACAATGATTATGGTGTGACGGTACACAACCTAGAAATGTGACTTTTCATCAAAATCGGAGAAGAATTGTGACCTGTAGCGAGTCCACAACCATGATATACCATATTTTTACACTATTCGCGTACAAACGGCGACCATTTCGTCCGGCAATTTTGATACGATTTTCACAAAATTAGAACTCAACCTTCCTCATCAAAATCGAATTAAAATTGTGACCTATACAGGGTCCACAACCATGATATATCATTTTTTTAACAGTATTTGCGTACAAACGGCGGCCATTTTGTCTGTCAATTTTGGTCCGATTTTCCCGAAATTCGAACTCAACCTTCCTTACAGTGTAACGGTGATATAACCAAACGTTTTTTTAAATCGAATAATAATTGTGACCTCCAGAGGGACCACAAGCTAAAAAGGGTGATTTTTCGAACAATCAGGGGCCATAATTCAGGAAATTACATTCCGATAGCCGCAAATATCGAAAGAAACCAAGATCTTTGGGTTACAAACATGCATGTCAAGTTTCATCAAAATCGGTTCAAAATTGTGACCTCTATAGGGTCCACAAACTAAAAACGTGATTTTTCGTACAATCAGGGGCCATAATTCATGAAGTTTTGATCCGATACATGCCAATATCGAAAGCAGCCGAGATCTTTTGGGGATAAACCTATATTTCAAGTTTCGTCAAAATCGGATAAGAATTGTGACCTGTAGAGAGTCCACAAACAAATTGTGGACGGACGGACAGGGGCGACGACATAATACGTCCACATGAAAATGTGGGCGTATAAAAATGCAGTTTTTGACAAAATGACGTCACTTCCAATGTCAATTTTAAATTTTAATCAACTTGATATGACGCTACATGCTTTTTCAATAAAATGATGTCACTTTTATAAAAATCCAATAACAATTGACTATTTTACAGGCAAAATAACGAAAACAGTGACTTATGCAAAACTGCCCATTTCTTGGCAACTGCTTATATTACAAACTAATTTTAACATACATTTTCTTCGTATTGGTTTTATAGCTACAAGTTTATAAAAGTTACAAAGAAATATTTAAAAATTTTAAAAATTGAAAGTAGCGTAGCTATGTGCTAAGGTTGCAGCGATACCCCGGGGATGCCGCATTATCGCGATTATTTTTTTTCAAGTGATATCGTATCGGCCAAAGTTGAATAATCGCAATCCCCGGTATTTTAGGATTTTTTTGGGCGGAGGTCGGTGCAATAAATCCAAAGTTCATTTTCACCGGTGCGGGGGCCGGATCGAATTCGAAATAATAGTTTAATTACTACTTGTAAAATTATACAATAAAAATCGGTGAGAGAAAGTTCCCGAAACACATTTTGTAAACAAAGCCGCACGCGAAATCGGTGTACCGTAGCAATGGTGCGGTGAATCCCCGGTTAACAAGACTGAAAATATTATGTTTATTTCAATGTTAAGTTAGTACTGTACGATAAAGAGAATTATCGTGATAAAATTGATAATCGTAGACTTTTATTTATCGCGATAATTCCAAAAGCAGTTATCATGATTAATGGCGATATCAGAATTTGATATCGTTGCAACCTTACTATGTGCCCTGTCTCCGGTTAAACACTGTGTATAAATTTAAAGTCAATCGGATATTAACTTTGGCTTTTAGAGCATCCACAAGATTTTTTGAAGTGATCAAGGGCCATAACTCTAGCACTAATTATCAGATATTGCTGAAAATCAATAGGATTCTTCGTCTTATGACCTTAAACACTGTGTATAAATTTAAAGTCAATCGGATATTAACTTTGGCTTTTAGAGCATCCACAAGATTTTTTGAAGTGATCAAGGGCCATAACTCTGGCACTAATTATCGGAAATCGCTGAAAATCAATAGGCTTCTTCGTCTTATGACCTTAAACACTGTGTTAAAATTTAAAGCCAATCGGATATTAACTTTGGCCTCTAGAGCGTCCACAAGATTTTTTGAAGTGATCAAGGGCCATAACTCTGGCAGTTATTATCGGAAATCGCTGAAAAACAATAGGCTTCTTCGTCGCATGACCTGAAACACTGTGTATAAATTTAAAGTCAATCGGATATTAACTTTAGCCTCTAGAGCGTCCACAAGCAATTGTGGACGCCGGACCAACGGACGGACGGACGGACGGGGGCGACGACAATATACGACCAAATTTCAATGTGGGCGTATAAAAACGATTCCTTCGGTGATTTCGCACATTTCACATTGTTGCAGAACGTTCAAAATAGCTTTATCCTGTAAGTCACACCCACTTTCCCAGTAAAACCGAAGAAATCGTAACGATGCGACAAGCAGTTGCTGAGATCTACTCAAAATAAAATAATAATAGTAATAATAATAATAATTTTAACAAAAACAATAGTGTTTCACACAAGCTTCGCAGTGTGAAACCCTAATAATAATTTTAACAAAAACAATATAGTGTTTCACACAAGCTACACAGTGTGAAACCCTAATAATTTTAACAAAAACAATAGTGTTTCACACAAGCTACGCAGTGTGAAACCCTAATTAGCTTTAGAAAAACTTTACGCAAATCTTTGTAGGTTCACAGCATAAGCTCTTGCAAGAATCCTTTGCATGAATTTCTAATCCTGCATGGCACACAAGAATGGCTTTCATATAATGTTGGAGACATTAGTACAAATTATAAGTACAAGGTTCAGATTTTTAGGTGCTCATCAACTGGGTTATATTGGCTCGAAAATACGAGGCAATTTTTGTCTGAAACAATAAACAAGGCCAATTTTCTGGGGATCTATTGAAGACTGATGCATTTTCATAAGTCTCTTATGTAGTACTACCGGCAATCTCTGGATAGACAAATCATTCGGTTTATATCAATTACCTTGTAGCACCTGGAGCTCTACAAAATCCAGAAAATATACAATTTTTTTTTCGCTTTTCATGGCCAAGTAGCATGCAAACCCTACCACTCACCTGTAATCTGATTGCAAATTCATAATCTACACAAAAAAATTCCTCAAGACTACCAAATTTGAGCTGTATATCTTCACTAGAAAGTTAAAATCAAGATATCTGAAACTCTAATTATTGATACATATTTTGTCTCGAAAATTTATTGGTAACTCATGAAACTCAAATGCCTGTATCTCAGTCAATTTTTAAGCTACAGACCACAATATTTAACCTCTTTATTTCAGGAGTATTGCAATTATATGGATCTCAGTGACCAGGAGTATGAGAAATCACTGCAAGAAATAAACTGTAACTGCGAACTGTATACTGTATGAGGAATTCGTTTGATGTGATCAAAGAGAAATAACTACATTTTTCTCATTATAATTCAGGTCATAAGCGACAAAGATATGGTGAGGAATGACGGCTCTGTCTGTCTTCCATACAAAGTTGCAAGTTTCTTTGTACACCTTGGTTTTGTTATGGAATGCTATTATTCTATTGTCAAATATCACGTAAATTAAAACCAGCAGCTGCCCACATTTCGCAATCACCAGCCATTATCTAGAAAGTTATGGTCTGAAATGCGCAAATATCAAAGGGAATGTGATTTTTGGAAGATAACGATATGTTTATTAAAGTTTCATCAAAATACGATTAAAATTGTGCCTGAAACGGTTCCATAAGCTAAAGATAGGCTGGCACTGCCAGGCAGGATGCGCCCAATTTTCGATAGATGGATAGAAAACAAGCAATACCGAAAGTGATTTTTCCTACATCATTAAGTCCTATATTTCATACTGTATTGGGAGCAGTCATTTTGTGGGTCAGTTCCAGTCTGATATTCATGAAATTCGAAGTCGACAATGATTATGGTGTGATGGTACACAACCAAGAAATGTGACTTTTCGTCAAAATCGGAGAGAGAGAGAGAAATGGGGTTTAATGTCCACTCAACACAAACTAGGTCATTTCGGGATTAACGCATGGTTTTAATTTTATTTCAATAACTCGCTTGCACGTAGGGGTCTTTAGCAGTGGGAGGAAACCGGAGTGCCCGGAGGAAACCCACGAGGTTGAGAAGGCGCCCCTATCTCCATGCCACATACGCTCACACCAGGGCTCGAAACCACAGCCACAAGCCAGAGGTGACCGGCCAGCTAAAGGTCGAAGCGCGGCACTCTAGACCACTAGGCCATCCCAACCCCCCTGTCAAAATCGGATAAGAAATGTGACCTGCAGAGAGTCCACAACCATGATATACCATATTTTTACGCTATTCGTGTACAAACGGTGACCATTTCGTCCGGCAATTTTGGTACGATTTTCACGAAATGTGAACTCAACCTTCCTTACGGTGCAACAGTAATATAATCAGAGATTTTTTTTTTTTAAATCAGATAATAATTGTTCGATAGATAGACAGAGAACAAGCAATACCGAAAGTGATTTTTCCTACAATCAAAGGCCATAATTCATTAAGTTACAATTTGATATGTGCAAATGTCGAAAAGAATAAAGATTTTAAGGTTATAAACAAGCATTTCAGGTTTCATCAAAATCGAATTAAAATTGTGACCTCTACAGGGTCCACAACTTTGATATACAATATTTTTACACTGTTCGCGTACAAACGGCGGCCATTTTTTCTGACAAATATGTTCCGATTTTCTCGAAATTCGAACTCAACCTTCCGTAGGGTGTACAATCAGGGGCCATTATTCATGAAATTTTGATCCAATATGTGCAAATATCAAAAACTTCTAAGATCTTTGGGCTATAAACATGTATTTCAAGTTTCATCAAAATCGGCACAGAATTGTGACCTCTAAAGGGTCCACAACCTTGATATACCAGAAGTTTACATTATTTGCATACAAAAGGCGGTCATTTTGTCGGGCAGTATTATTCCGATTTTTGAACAAAACATCTGAGACCTTAAACACTCTAGAGCATCCACCAGATTTTTTGAAGTGATCAAGGGCCATAACTCTGGCACTAATTATCGGAAATCGCTGAAAATCAATAGGCTTCTTCGTCTCATGACCTTAAACACTGCGTATAAATTTAAAGTGAATCGGATATTAACTTTGGCCTCTAGAGGGTCCACAAGAATTTTTGAAGTGATCAAGTGCGCAAATATTGAAAGGAGCCAAGATCTTTAGGTTAGAAAACATGTATTTCAAGTTTCATCGAAATCAAATTAAAATCTACAGGGTCCACAACCTTGGTATACAATATTTTGACACTATTCGTGTACAATCCGTGTCCATTTTGTATGGCAATATTGGACAGATTTTCATGAAATTTGAACACAACCTTAATTACGCAGACCTCGTCAGGCGGCGCGAGTCATTACTCGCGCGCACGCTATACTCGCCTGAAATGTTATTCGCGAGAGTAAGACATTACTCGCGCAATCATTTCTGGAAACTTTTCTATAATAAAAATTCAAAACCATCTAAGGCTATAGTCATGATTTTTAATTCAATTTCAATATCCACGATAAAATACAAGACAGCAGACCAACAGGCGATAAGAATACGATTTCACAATGTTACTAAAAATAGAATAAAGTAAACATAGAAGGCGTCTATTGATTGGACAATAAGGAAGTTGTATTCCGGGCTTAAACGTAGAATTTTTATGATTGGTTAATTTAACTGAAATCCAAAATAGAATTCTCGCGAGAAATATTACGAGATATGAAGATTTGTAGAATGTTGTAACATATTATATGTCATTTTCTAGTCTTTATGATTAAATTTTGAATGGTGGTTTCACATTAAAATAAATATTAGACAAGCTAGAATATAGTTAGAAATGCCGAAAAGTATTTGGATTGCGCATTTACAAGTGCTAGTGCTTTTAAATTACTGTTATTACATAGCAGACAATGTCACGGTCAACATCATGTGGCGACAGTTAGTTGAGTTAGTTGCATTCTACGATTTTCGAACATCAAATGCACGTTACAAATGCTGATGGGTAGGAACGTATTTTTTAAAACCTTCAGATCTTGCTAAACAGGATAACGGAAAACATATATCATAAAGATGAATATGACCTCAAACGACATAAGACTTTACACACTGTGACACAATTGACTACTTTTATTTTCACCGGTTCTCTTTTTTTTTTTCTTTGATATTGGTTTTTGTTTTTAGTAAACTACTATTATTTTCACATTAATCGAGAATAAATTGGACAAAATATTCCTTTATTATTTTTTATTAAATTAATCTCGCCCTACACGAGTATGAATAATTCAAGTATTGAATTAATATTAGTAGGGCTGCAACGATTCACAACTACCTCGATTCGGTTCGATTATTGATTTTAACCATTCGATTCGATTATTTTCGATTCGATTATCAGCTACAATAACCAGTAATTTTTCCAGTATATAATTCATTAAAAACAATAAAAACACACGACTAAAATTCTCTTGAACACTTTTATTTAATACCACATATTATGTTAACATTGTTAACTGTGAAAACATTTCACTGTAATACATGCATTCAAATTTACAGTCAAAATATGTCAACATTATCACTACTCAAAGAGTTTTTTCTTACACAAAAATGATTCCAAACTTTAGATTTCAAATGACCAGGTGGTCGAGAAAGTACGTCGTCTGCCATAATTTTACCTTCCAGTGTTTGCTTGACTACGGGTAATAATCGTTAAACACGAAAATATCCGAAGATAATGACCGGAATTATCAGCTAATGAGATCGTTTTAGAATTTATTTAACGATTACCGGAGCCATTGACCTAAATTAACATCCAATGAACATTCGGAACGTCACCAATTTTAAATAAATTAACTTTCGTCAGCATACGGAAATTGTTTAAAGGGAGGTCACTCTGTTTTAGTTATGTTTTCGAGTGACATTCGTGTTTTGTTAAATAACGTAAATTAAAAGTTACGTAAAAATAAAGTTTTTATTAAATTTTAAGTGGACTTAATTGCTACAGGTCTTTCATTTTTTCATATGGTAAGGTGTACGTTGTTTTTAATTGAAATTTAATTTGCAATTGAACCGAATCGAAATGTGAACGTTGTAGATGGTGGATCGAACCGAGACGGCTAGTGTCGGTTATCGGTGCACCGAACCGAATCGTTGCAGCTCTAAATATTAGTAATATTTAATATTACAACTGACAAGAAGGCTCACTTCTAGTGAAGAACATTAGAAAACAGTCTTACATCTCTGGAATGGCAGTTAATTAACTGATTACAGTGTAGTGGTGATATAACAAAACGTTGTTTTTTTTTCAAATCGGATAATAATTGTGACCTCCAGGAGGACCACAAGCCATAAAAGGCAATTTTTCAGACAATCAGGGGTCATAATTCAGGAAGTTACGATTCGATTCATGAAGCTACAGATCAATATGCGCAAATATCAAAAGGAACCAAGATATCAAAAAGAGTTCAATATTTGCAATCGACGGGCTGACATTTTGCTTTGCTGTTTTTGTCCGATTTTCAAGAAATTCAAACTCAATCGTCATTAATGTGTAACAGGGGGAGGGGGAGGAGAGAGAGAGAGAGAGATGTGGTTTAACAACACAAACTAGGTCATTTCGGGACTAACATATGGTTCTAATTTTATTTCAACAAGCCAACAGTGAGGCTGATGTCCCCCGCCGAAATCCCAAAATAAATAGATGACACATGTTAATTAATCGCACATTTATTTTTTTCAAACGTATCAACCAATCAAACTGAACACGAAGTGTCATCCAAAAATTGCTTATCTCTGCCTACCGTAAGAAGAAAATGCTCATCTTCGTACTCCATCAAGGCATTGACCTAATAAGCATACACACCAATTTTGAACATTTTAACTCAATTCGAAGGAGAGTTATTGTGTTCCAAAGTCTCGGTAAATCAAATTGCTTGTCGCTCTGCTTACCCTGAGCAGAAAATGCTCATTATCGATCTTAGTCAAGGTATTACTGTAATGAAACTATACACCAAGTTTCATCACTCTCACTTAATTAGAGCTAAAGTTATCGTGTCTCAAAGCATCAACCAATCAAATTGCTTATCTCTGCCTACCCTAAGCGGAAAATGCTCATCTTCGAACTCCATCAAGGCATTGACCTAATAAGCATGTATACACCAAGTTTAAACATTTTAACTCAATTAGAAGGAGAGTTATTGTGTTCCAAAGTCTCGACCAATCAAATTGCGTATCGCTCTGCTTACCCTGAGCAGAAAATGCTCATTATCGAACTTAGTCAAGGTATTACTGTAATGAAACTATACACCAAGTTTCATCACTCTCACTTAATTAGAACTAAAGTTATCGTGTCCCAAAGCATCAACCAATCAAATTGCTTATCTCTGCCTACCCTAAGCGGAAAATGCTCATCTTCGAACTCCATCAAGGCATTGACCTAATAAACATATGACACAAGCCACGAAAAGGTGTAGAACTTCAGATGAAAAATCACTTAAATTTAAATAAATTTTTACGAATTCTTTGGGGGTTAAAAACTTGTATTAATAATTCATCTTTCAAATTTTGTAAAGGAAAAGATAACTTGTTGTTCTGTTTTTGTGCAAATACATATTTTGCGGACCATATAAGCTTGTAACAGACGTTACATGTCCAATTAATATTTGCCCCAAATTTGCTAATAACTACCAGCCCAGTTGATTTGAGTGTGATAATATCAAAATCTATATTCTAGAATGTAAAAAAATGTCTTTGTGCGCTGTTTACCCCCAAAAATTGGCAAAGATCTTTCATGGACATCTGGTTTCAAAACAGTGTGAAATGTCTGAACTGATAACTCTTTTACACTCTTTCTTGGGCATGATTTCATTGTCATTCTTAGCCATTATGTTACAATATTTGATCAATTATTATTTTGTTATTAAATTTTACTTCTGTGTACTGTTTTGTCAATATTGCACAAAATATTTGTAACGGACGTGACTCCCTACTATGTAACGGACGTGACTTTTGTAACGGACGTCACTATTGACCCAATTAACAGTGCGAGGTGTATCTGAGATGTTTAACGATCTTTTCCATGCATAGTTTGAGGACATTTAAAAAAGAAGGCAATCTATGTAATTTTATTAAATTTAATAAAGAGTCGTAATTTTCTTTAGGTCATCTTAGCTCCTTGTGTAACGGTAGTGATGTTTGACATTATCAATTTCGTCCACCATCACGTCCGTTACACGTAAAACCGAAAGTCAAACTGTTATCAATCAAATTTGCATGATTCTTTTATTTTTTTTCGATCACCCGATTGTGTGGAACGGCTCTTGATTTTGAGCGCAAAGCAGGCGGCTTTGACATCTTTAATATCCTCAGTTTTTGCCAAATTCTTGTAATAATATAACGGACGTGATTTTGATATAACGGACGTGACGACAACAAAAGTTTGAGGACGGAATTTCCTTGTGGGGTCCCGGCGTCGACCATTTTTAATTACCCGCAAAATCGTGAGGTATACGAACTGTGTGTAGAACAAGGGAGCTAATAACCGCGGAAGAGCCATGGATTTGAAACGGGAGGGGAAATATCGATCATCGTAAACGCAAATAACGGACGTGATTCTTTGACGGAATCTCGAGTGGACGATCGAAAATGCGAATAGTTTCTTCTCAAACGTCTCTAAATCAACAGAAATACTTACATCATATCACTCAATTATGCCTCTTGATTTGTAACATAAACATACATATAGATGCAGGTGGTGAGCAACTCTTTCAATGCATTAAAAAATCGTTTTTTTTGGACGGAATTTGTCACGTCCGTTACACACTTTTTAAACAATTTTTTTTATTGAAAAATATTAAGATTTTTGGAATTTGACACTTCTGATGGATAGAAACATCCTTTATCTTCAATTTAAGAAACAACTTGTAGATTTCAATCTATGTCTTCAGTATCAAAATACTTACCCTTTTTTAACACCACCAAGAGGGACAAATTTAGACATCAAAAAAGGGGGTATTTTTATTTTTGTTTCACAATAAATACTTTATTTGTACTAGTTTGATCATGAAGTTGTGTTTATTATCTCTTTATTATATTTTGTGTATAACCATACCAAAAATTACATTGGATTTGTCCTAGCTTTGGGAAAAATCAATTTTTGCAAAACCATATGTTAGTTCTACACCTTAACGTGGCCTGTGTCATATACACCAAGTTTGAACATTTTAACTCAATTAGAAGGAGAGTTATTGTGTTCCAAATTCTCGACCAATCAAATTGCTTATCTCTCTGCTTACCCTGAGCAGAAAATGCTCATTATCGAACTTAGTCAAGGTATTACTATAATGAAACTATACACCAAGTTTCATCAATCTCACTTAATTAGAACTAAAGTTATCGTGTCCCAAAGCATCAACCAATCAAATTGCTTATCTCTGCTTACCCTAAGCGGAAAATGCTCATCTTCGAACTCCATCAAGGCATTGACCTAATAAACACATACACCAAGTTTGAACATTCTAGCTCAATTAGGAAGAGAGTTATTGTGTCCCAAAAAGTGTGACAGACAGACAGACAGACGGACGAACCCATTTTAATAGTCCCCCAACTTTCTTCAAAAGGCGGGGGACAATAATTCGCTTGCGTGTAGGGGTCTTTTAGCAGTGGGTGGAAACCGGAGTGCCCAGAGGAAACCCACAAGGTTGAGAGGTGCCCCTATCTCCATGACTCTACAGGGTCCACAACCTTGATATATCATATTTTCACACTAGTCGCGTATTAGCGGAAGCTATTTTTTCTGGAACCTTTTGATCTTCTATTCGTCTTTTTTACTTCCACAAATCAATATTTATTTGATTTAAAAGACGAAAACAAGAATTGTGTAACTTACCGTTTTCATTACTTGATCACATAATTCAATCTGTTCTCTTACTTTTGCCAATAGTTCAGCCTGAAATGCAAAAATGATGTCATTCATTTGAGGTTAATTATAAACACACCAAATAACTATAAATTAATATTTTCATTCCATTTTAGTATTTACCTTATTTTTCTCTAGTTCTTTGTGTCTGTAGTTACTTTCTGCTACACAAGCTTTGTAGGTTGTTTCAGCTTCTGCTGCCTGTACAAAATCAAGTAAATCTTATAAAGGAAAATATTTGGAACAAAACCAATACAATTTTCTGAAATCAAAGTTTGCACCAAAATGACTGAAGTAATTACGTCAATTGTGACGGACAGAGAGGGGCAACGACAATATATGTCCACATGAAGATATGGGCGCATAAAAAGGCTCTAGCACAAGCAGTGGAATTGCGATTAGCCTTGAAAGGGTTAAAGGACTGTTATACTCATTTGATGCCATCTTTCTACCAATCAGTATCCACAAAATTTCCATATTGGGATACAATATGTATTTGATGTGACTATATTCAATATGGTAACTTAGTTTGATTTGATATTTATTTTAAATAATTATTTCTAGACTAAAAAGAAAATTACAGAAACCATTACCCAATTTTTTTGGACACTTGCATTGACACATTTCACTAAAACACAGTTTCAGCTACTTCAAGATCTATTATAACAGCTTATGTTTTTTACCTTGTGTAAAGCATCATCTTCTGTTTTTTTACGTTTCTCTTGCTTGTCTGAGTCAGCCTTTGAATAAGCTTCTTTAGCTCTTTCAAATTCCTGTTGCCTGTTTACATATAAAGCTTGTGCTTTTCTTAAGTTAGTAACAGTATCATGCTATATAAGAAAAAAAAATATTGACATAAAATATTTTATTACATACATATAAGAGAACAATTATTTATAGATTTTAAAACACGCCAACAGTGAGCTAAGTAATAGTGATGTTCCCCCGTCGAAATCCAAAAATAAATAGATGACACATATTAATTAATCGTAAATTCATCACACAATCAAATTATACACTAACTTTCATCACTCTCTATCAATAAGATTATCATGTCCAAAGTGATTGACCAATGAAATCGATTAGCTCTGGTTAGCCTTAGCTAATCGCTCCTTAGCCTAAGCAGAAAATTCTCATCATCGAACTTAGTCAAGCTAATGATATAATAGTCTATATTCGAAGTTTCATCGATCTCACTTCATTATATACTGAACCGTCAGATTGCTTATCCCTGCTTACCGAAAGCAGATAATGTTCATCATCAAATCTATCAAGGAATTCACCTAATAAATGCCTAGACCAAGTTTGAACTTTCTACCTCAATTAAAAGGTGGGTCATTGTGTTGCAACTCTCCACCAATCAAATTGCTTATACACTCAGCAAAAAATGTTCAATATCCATGTCCTCATTCCCACTTAAATAGAACTCCAGTTATCGTGTCCCAAAGGATACAACCAATCAAACTGCTTATCTCTGCTTACCCTTAGTAGAAAATTGTCATAATCGAACTCCATCAAGGCATTCATCTAATAGATATCTATGCCAAGTGTGATTATTCTAACTCAATTAGATGGAGGTTATTATGTTTGAAAGTCTTGACCAATCAAATTACTTATCGCTCTACTTACCCTGAGCATACACTGCTCATTATACAACAAAGTCAAGGTATTGATGTAAGGAAACTATACACCAAGTTTTATCACTCTCACTTAATAAGAACTAAAGTTATCATGTCCAAAAGCATCAACCAATCAAATTGATTTTTTTTCTGCTTACCCCAAGCAGAAAATGCTCATCTTCGAACTCCACCAAAGAATTGACCTAATAAACACATACACAATGTTTGAACATTCTAGCTCAATTAGAAAGTGTTATTGTGTCCCAAAAAGTGTGACGGACAGACAGACGAACCTATTTTAATTATAACCGAAAGGCTGGGGACAATAACTTTACAAGAAATTTAATGGTGCTATGCTGTAAGAGCATGGATGTCATTAGAAGCCGGCAACCGGCAAATTTCACCGTTTACATTAGGTCAAATTCCGGCTACTTTTTAGCCCCAAATAAACAATCCATAATTTAATCTTAAAAAAATAATTTGCCTATTATCAATTTTTACTAATTTACTTCCTAAATGCCAAGAATACCTTGGGCATAATTATATGGAGCCGGCAAATCTTATAATAACGGTAAACCATAGGACTCTCTGTCAGTCTGTATTCATTTTTGATGCCTTGACAATCGAAACTGTCGAAATGGCTGCCACGCGAGTTGTCTTCGCTTGCAATTCAAGCTGGACTTGTGTGGAAAATGACGACAAAGAGAAAGCAGGGCAATTTAGACAACTTTTATTAAAAAGCAGAAAAATAGGTTGCCAGGCAACGAAACATACGCCCACACAGCAGCCAAATCGTCCGGGCAGTCAACAAGAGTTGTCACATATTAAGGAATTATCAGAAAATCATTAGAATTTGTTTGGTTTTTATAATCAAACCTGTTTTTTTTTTAAATCAGATAATAATTGTGACCTCCAGAGGCACAACAAGCTAAAAAGGGTGATTTTTCGTACAATCAGGGGACATAATTCACGAAGTAATGACCCGATGGGCGCAAATATCGAAAGGAACCAAGATCTTTCGGTTATAAACATACATGTCAAGTTTCATCCAAATCGGTTCAAAATTGTGACCTCTATAAGGTCCACAACCTTGATATAACATATTTTCACACTATTCGCGTACAAATGGCGGCCATTTTGTCCGTCAATTTTGGTCCGATTTTCACGAAATTCAAACTCAACCTTCATAACCATGAAACGGTGATATAATCAAACGTTTTTTTAAATCGGATAACAATTTTGACCTCCAGAGGGACCACAAGCTAAAAAGGGCGATTTTTCGGACAATCAGGGGCCATAATTCAGGAAGTTACGATCCGATTGGCGCAAATATCGAAAGGAACCAAGATCTTTGGTTTATAAACATGCATGTCAAGTTTCATCCAAATCGGTTCAAAATTGTGACCTCTACACTGTTCACAACCTTGATATAACATATTTTCACACTATTCGCGTACAAATGGCGGCCATTTTGTCCGTCAATTTTGGTCCGATTTTCACGAAATTCGAACTCAACCTTCATAACCATGGCACGGTGATATAATCAAACGTTTTTTTAAATCGGATAATAATTTTGACCTCCAGAGGGACCACAAGCTAAAATGGGCGATTTTTCGGACAATCAGGGGCCATAATTCAGGAAGTTACGATCTGATTGGCGCAAATATCGAAAGGAACCAAGATCTTTGGGTTATAAACATGCATGTCAAGTTTCATCCAAATCAGTTAAAAATTGTGACCTCTACACTGTTCACAACCTTGATATAACATATTTTCACACTATTCGCGTAGAAATGGCGGCCATTTTGTCCGTCAATTTTGGTCCGATTTTCACGAAATTCGAACTCAACCTTCATAACCATGGCACGGTGATATAATCAAACGTTTTTTTAAATCGGATAATAATTTTGACCTCCAGAGGGACCACAAGCTAAAATGGGCGATTTTTCGGACAATCAGGGGCCATAATTCAGGAAGTTACGATCTGATTGGCGCAAATATCGAAAGGAACCAAGATCTTTGGGTTATAAACATGCATGTCAAGTTTCATCCAAATCAGTTAAAAATTGTGACCTCTACACTGTTCACAACCTTGATATAACATATTTTCACACTATTCGCGTAGAAATGGCGGCCATTTTGTCCGTCAATTTTGGTCCGATTTTCACGAAATTCGAACTCAACCTTCATAACCATGGAACGGTGATATCATCGAACGGTTTTTTAAATCGGATAACAATTTTGACCTCCAGAGGGACCACAAGCTAAAATGGGCGATTTTTCGGACAATCAGGGGCCATAATTCAGGAAGTTACGATCTGATTGGCGCAAATATCGAAAGGAACCAAGATCTTTGGGTTATAAACATGCATGTCAAGTTTCATCCAAATCAGTTAAAAATTGTGACCTCTACACTGTTCACAACCTTGATATAACATATTTTCACACTATTCGCGTAGAAATGGCGGCCATTTTGTCCGTCAATTTTGGTCCGATTTTCACGAAATTCGAACTCAACCTTCATAACCATGGCACAGTGATATAATCAAACGGTTTTTTAAATCGGATAACAATTTTGACCTCCAGAGGGACCACAAGCTAAAATGGGTGATTTTTCGGACAATCAGGGGCCATAATTCAGGAAGTTACGATCCAATTGGCGCAAATATCGAAAGGAACCAAGATCTTTGGTTTATAAACATGCATTTCAAGTTTCATCCAAATCGGTTCAAAATTGTGACCTCTACACTGTTCACAAGCTAAAAAACGTCATTTTTCGTACAATCAGGGGCCATAACCATACATGCCAACCTGAGGAGATTGAAAATCGGAATGCCTAGTATTGATGATAGAGCAAGGACCGTAGGTCCAAGGTCGAACGGTGCGAAGCACCGTGAGCGCCGCAGGACGTGGTGAAGACTGAAAATATGTTTATATACGCCTAGAAGATTTTTCGTAGGACGTAATAATTCCTGGAAATTCTTTGCCGTAAGTTTCCCGGTATTTTTGTCTGACATTCGTTTTGGAAATTGGAAGCCATTTGGTTTGTCTTGACGACCGACGCGTGGAAGTCGTAAATTATTTACTGGGTTTTATTTATAATTGTAATTTGTTTTTTTCACACATGGAAAACAGCTTGAAAACATTTTTTATCAAGTCAGAAGCCACATCGTAAACTAACGGTAAATCCGCCGTGTACTGTACGAGTGTATGCGAGAATGGCTCCGCGAAGCAGATAATATCCGCGAAGTATGCAAATTAGGCACGGCCGATGACGAAATAACCATATGACCTCTTAGCTTTTTCCATTTTATATTAATAATGATCGAGAAAACTGGCGACATGTTTTCGGCTATTTCCGTTGTTTTACCGCGAATTATGCAAATTAGACAAGGCAAATGACAGAAATAACCACATGACATTTTGATCTTGATTAGTCCAGACATAATAGCTTATTCCATTTTATATTAATAATAATAAGGAAAACATGACACATGTTCTCGACTATTTCCGTGTTTTTACCGACTCATACTACGATAAACAGTATCGCAATCAGATTCACAACAAACAGCGAGAATGCCGAGACAGTCGTCAATGTAAAAAGGTCCGGAATGAAATATAATAAATATCTTCCAATAAATTTTAAAAAACGGAATTATAAAGAGTAAAATCGGAATTCAGAATTAGACTCAGAAAATCGGAATGATTCCGACAAAATCGGAATAGTTGGCATGTATGCATAACCCATGAAGTTACGGTCCGATACATGCCAATATCGAAAGGAACCGAGATCTTAGGGTGATAAACCTATATTTCAAGTTTCATTGAAATCGGATAAAAATTGTGACCTGTAGACTGTTCACAAACAATTGTGGACGGACGGACGGACGGACAGGGGCGACGACAATATACGTCCACATGAAAATGTGGGCGTATAAAAACAGTAATGGTTTGAAAAATATTATTTAGAAATAGCATGTGTTATACTATAGGCGTTATTGGCTACAAGAAGTGCATGTAAAATAAAGAGGTCTTCAGATAGGCGTGTGTGCTTGCTATGATGATCTACATTTCTCTTATGTCTATTTCAGGCCTATTACGTACTATATATATATGTATATAAAGTTACATTTTATAAAATAAAAATATGGATTAATCTATCGTGTACGGAAAGGCGAATGTAATGTCGTCTTTTATAACTACCAAGCAGTCAGCGCCCAAATAAGAGTAAATCCAGCAAAAACGGGTCACAATGCGTAAATTGTGCATCTTATCTTCAATAGCAATATCCATCAAACAGAAATCTCCTTGTTGATAAATAACAACCAACCGGACAGTGCTGATTCCCACGCAAATGCTATTTAAACTAAAATTATTTTAGCTTTTCACTAAATTTACATTGCATTTACCGTATGTAAATATACTTATTCTCGTAAATATACTTAATCTAGTCTTCCGACAAGTTATTATTTGTGTCTTCAAATTTGTACCATATAACCGTATTCATGATCAAAAAAGTAATATAACTTCGGTTCATGCATTGTTTGTGCAGATTCGACCATCTCAATTACGTCTCCTTGATCAAAGCAACACTTCTTTTTACATGTAGAGGCCTGCACGAGCTTATTCGCACGTATTGGTTGCTTTATTTGAGAAGATACTAATGATAAACTATAACATTTGGCAATTTTTTCTTTGAAAATTCTAATAAATTGGTAGTTCTTCAGAGTGCCTTGATCATATAGCGTACCCTGTTTGTGTGTGTTGTAAGTTTTTATAATAGTAATAGCTAGCAGATAATTTAGGATATCTGAATACTTTCTGAATGAACATATATCTCGTTATTAGTTTTTAAAGATAGGTTGCCAGGCAACGAAACATACGCCAACAGCAGCTAAATCGTCCGGGTAGTCAACAAGGGTTGTCGCATATTTTTACTTTTTTAGTAATGAAACATTTGTAATACACTAATATCTCGTTATTAGTTTTTAAAGATAGGTTGCCAGGCAACGAAACATACGCCCACAGCAGCTAAATCGTCCGGGCAGTCAACAAGGGTTGTCGCATATTTTTACTTTTTTTTAGTAATGAAACATTTGTAATACACTAAATTCTGATTAAGAGTAACAACTCATTATGTAAAGATAGGTTGCCAGGCAACGAAACATACGCCCACAGCAGCTAAATCGTCCGGGCAGTCAACAAGGGTTGTCGCATATTTTTACTTTTTTGGGGAATGAAACATTTGTAATACACTAAAATCTGATTAAGAGTAACAACTCATTATGTAATTATCTGAAAATCATTAGAATTTGTTAGCTTTTTATAAAGTTTTGCCCCACGCTAACAATTAGTATAGGAAACATTTAACATCATGGATTTAGCTGTTCAGTTATCAAAATTCATTGAAAATCAAAATACTTGTTCGTTTCAACACCTTAAACTCTGTGTATCAGTCTGAAATCAATCGGATGATAAGTTTGGCATCTATAGTGTCACAAGGTTTTTTGAAGTGTTCAAGGGAGATAACTCTGGAAGTAATTATTTGAAATCGCTGAAAATCAGTAGGTTTCTTCGTCTCATGATCTTAAACAGTGTGTGTAAATTTAAAGTCAATCGGATATTAACTTTGGCCTCTAGAACGTCCACAGGATTTTTTGATATGATCAAGGGCCATAACTCTGGCAATAATTATCGGATATTGCTGAAAATCAATAGGCTTCTTCGTCTCATGACCTTGAACACTGTGTATAAATTTAAAAGTCAATCCAATATTAACTTTAGCCTCTAGAGCGTTCACAAGATATTTCAAAGTGATCAAGGGTCATAACTCTGTCAGTAATTATCGGATATCGCTGAAAATCAATAGGCTTCATCGTCTCATGACCTTAAACACTGTGTGTAAATTTAAAGTCAATCGGATATTCACTTTAGCCTCTAGAGCGTTCACAAGATTTTTCAAAGTGATCAAGGGTCATAACTCAGGCAGTAATTATCGAATATTGCTGAAAATCAATAGGCTTCTTCGTCTCATGACCTTAAACACTGTGTATAAATTTAAAGTCAATCGGATATTAACCCTGGCCTCTAGTGCGTTCACAAAAAATTGTGGACGATGGACGGACGGACGGACGGACCGACGGACGGACGGACGGACCGACAGACGGACGGACGGGGGCGACGGCAATATACGTCCACATTTCTATGTGGGCATATAATAATTTGAAAATCATTAGAATTTGTTTGCTTTTTATAAAAGTTTTGCCCCACGCTAACAATTAGTATAGGAAACATTTAATATCATGGATTTAGCAGTTCAGTTATCAAAATTCATTGAAAATCAAAATACTTGTTCGTTTTAACACCTTAAACTCTGTGTATCAATCTAAAGTCAATCGGATGATAAGTTTGGACTCTATAGCATCACAAGGTTTTTTGAAGTGATCAAGGGAGACAACTCTGGAAGTAGTTATTTGAAATCGCTCAAAATCAGTAGGCTTCTTCGTCTCAGTGTGTGTGTATTTAAAGTCAATCGGGTATTAACTTTGGCCTCTACATCGTCCACAGGATTTTTTGATGTGATCAAGGGCCGTAACTCTGGCAGTAATTATCAGAAATCACTGAAAATCAATAGGCTTTTTTGTCTTCTGACCTTAAACACTGTGTATAAATTCAAAGCATCCACCAGATTTTTTGAAGTGATCAAGGGACATAACTCTGGCAGTAATTATCGAAAATCACTGGAAATCAAAAGGCTCCTTTCTTTCATGACCTTAAACACTGCGTATAAATTTAAAGTGAATCGGATATTAACTTTGGCCTCTAGAGCGTCCACAAGATTTTTTTTAAGTGATCAAGGGCCATAACTCTGGCACTAATTATCGGAAATTGCTGAAAATCAATAGGCTTCTTCGTCTTATGACCTTAAAGACTGTGTATAAATTTAAAGTCAATCGGATATTAACTTTGGCCTTTAGAGCGTCCACAATATTTTTTGAAGTGATCAAGGGCCATAACTCTGGCAATAATTATCGGAAATCGCTGAAAATCAATAGGTTTCTTTGTCTCGTGACCTTAAACACTGTGTATAAATTTAAAGCCAATCGGATATTAACTTTGGCCTCCAGAGCGTCCACAAGATTTTTTGAAGTGATCAAGGATGATTACTCTGGTAGTTATTATCGGAAATCGCTGAAATACAATAGGCTTCTTCGTCTCATGACCTTAAACACTGTGTATAAATTTAAAGTCAATTGGATATTAACTTTAGCCTCTAGAGCGTCCACAAGCAATTGTGGACGCCGGCCGACCGGACAGGGGTGACGACAATATACGACCACATTTCAATGTGGGCGTATAAAAACGCCTTTTTTTTATGATAGTCGGATATTATTCACAGATATCAAATATAAATCACAATAGATAGACTATGACTAGTCCAATGCAGATTTGAAACAAACAGCATTGTAATTTTATGCAAAAATACATTTACGGCAGTGGCTTACGGTCATTCCATGTCAAGTGGACCAGTGGTGGGAAACTGACCCCCTCAAAAAAATCTGGAAAAAATATATGTTAAAGTACAAGGTCTGAAACTACCAAATACCAATTTTCAGCTTCCTAGGTCAAATATTGGCGAAGATATCACCATTTGAAAAAAAGGTTGCCAATTGGTAATAAAAATTTTCTTATTTCTGTTAGGTTTTCAGCTCCGACGTTTATATACTTCTAAAGTGTCTAGAACCCCTTAACTTGGCAATATAATAGAACTGCAAACGTAGATTAGGATTCTTTGAAAAAATTTGGGATAGGGGGTATCCCTACTGTAAGGCTTGCCATCGAAGTTGGAAAAAAATAAACAAATATTTTATTTTTCACGACTTTGGAGTGCTCTAGAAACGTCATTGTTGTGTCTAAAGGTCTAAAAATTGCTATATACACTCCTAGACAGTGGAATTTCGATATGGAATTGAATATAGGACCATATGATGTTATATCCCATAGATATCAGGCACCAAAGTTGGTTTCCCGCCAAAATCTCGAGAAAATGCCTAATTTTGGTTGCAATTTTGGTTATGTGGGACAAGTGGCAAAATTTTAAAAGGGACAGGAAATGAATCTTCTGTTACCCTTTTACAACATATCAAAAATCCAAAGTTGGCCCGTGCTCTTTGATATTTTTAATTTTCATCCGAAGTTTGTAAATAAACATGTGTTATTGCCGTTTTTAGCATTTTCATGAAAAATTGCCTTTTTATGATCTCTGAAAAAAAGCTTCTAAATAGGTTAGACCTACCAAATGCACCATTCTAGATCAATTTTGTGCGTAGATCACGAATATAACATCAGTTTGGACGTAGGATGTAGCAGTGAGCTTTAATTTTACCTTCAAAATGCAACTTTTCGTTATTACAGGTACAATGAAGGAAAATTAATGAAAAGTTTGGTTTTCAAGGTCAGTTTTTAATTACTACTGGATGATGTACTGTAGTCAAATTTACCAATCTAGGAGAACTTTTTACGTAGATTACGAATATGGCATCAGTTCAGCATAGGATATGTTGTTTTAATTTTAATCTTTCCTCAAAATAGGAAAAAATAAGGAAAATTACTTTTTCTTCTATTATTGATGAGAATTGTTATAGTTTGAAGACCGGTTTTTAATTACTTCAAAATGTTAATAAGGTATCAAACTGACCATTCCAAGAGAACTATTTACGTAGATTACGAATATAGCAACAAATTAACCGTACTATTTTATTTTAGCTTCGAAATAGATGAAGAATATGTTTCTTTGTACTGTTTGTATTTGGCGCTCCCACAACTCACCTAACTTCTTTTTCAGTTTCCCTTTTGTTGCTAGTCCTAGAGTGCTTAAGTACAGCTTAACCACTCTCTTTAGAATGATCCTGCCTAGTACAGGCCTGTACGATTTCTCATTTTAGACCCCCTCCAAACCTATTACCCCTATGCTAACACTCGCCTAGTACTGTCTTCCACAAAAATTTTCTATATAAAGCCCATCTTCTTTGCAATATCGTTACTTGGCTCTGAAGTCAATCCTACTACATTCTAACCACAACCCCTACACATGGATCCCTGTTCCATAGGGCGCGCTTGTGGTGATGAGTGTCACAAACCCCATTATAACTTGGGTACCATTCTCAAATGTTATCTGTATAATTTTCCACACCAGATGCATCTGGTCGTAGTGGTAGACAGTGCATCTTGAGTGAAAACGATCATAAAAATATAATAAAACTTCTCCCTAAAAATGTTCGCCCTTAAACTTACATACATTGTAAGCACATTTGAAAATGTGAGGTTTCAACGTCCAATTTGCTAGACACCGAAATGTGTAGTTCATCTACGTATGCATGTATTTCGAAGTGAATTCAAATAGAATAATAGAATTGTATATAATATCCTATATGGTTTGTTTGTTGTTTTATTTGTAATCTACGAAAAAAGTTCTCTTGGAAAGATCGGTCTAATAATTTACTAACATTTCGAAGAAATTAAAAACGGGGGCCCAATTTCAAGAAATCTTAACTTAAGATAAAATCCAATTTTTAGTAGATACTTCAATTTTGATTCAATCTAATATTATCCAATCAAATTACTAAAATTTGGATTTTAACTTAGTTAAAATTTCGTGAAACAGGCCCCTGGTCTTCAAACTGTAAAATTTCTCATGAATAGTTGGAAAAAAAAGAATTTTCCTTATTTTTTTCCGATTTTGAAGAGAGAATAAAATTAAAACAGCATAGCCTATGTCTGAACTGATGTCATATTCGTAATGTACGTAAAAATTTCTCCTAGAAAAGGTAAATTTGACTACAGTACATCATCCAGTAGTAATTAAAATCTGGTCTTGAAAACCAACCTTTCATTAATTTTCCTTCATTGTACCTGTAGTACCGAAAAGTTGCATTTTGAAGGTAAAATTAAAGCTCACTGCTACATCCTACGCCCGAACTGATGTTATATTCGTGATCTATGCACAAAATTGATCTAGAATGGTGGATTTGGTAGGTCTAACCTATTTAGAAGCTTTTTTTCAGAGATCATAAAAAGGCAATTTTTCATGAAAATGCTAAAAACGGCAATAACACATGTTTATTTACAAACTTCGGATGAAAATTAAAAATATCAAAGAGCACGGGCCAACTTTGGATTTTTGATATGTTGTAAAAGGGTAACAGAAGATTCATTTCCTGTCCCTTTTAAAATTTTGCCACTTGTCCCACATAACCAAAATGGCAACCAAATTAGGCATTTTTACGCGATTTTGGCAGGAAACCAAATTTGGGGCCTGATATCTATGGGATATAACATCATATGGTCCTATATTCAATTCCATATCGAAATTCCACCGTCTGGGAGTGTATATAGCAATTTTTAGACCTCTCATCACAACAATGACTTTTCTAGAGCACTCCAAAGTCGTGAAAAATAAAATATTTGTTTATTTTTTTCCAACTTTGATGGCAACCCTTACAGTAGGGTTACCCCCTACCCCAAAATTTTTCAAAGAATCGTAATCTACGTTTGCAGTTCTATTATATTGCCAAGTTAGGAGGTTCTAGACACTTTAGAAGTATATAAACAACGGAGCTGAAAACCTAACAGAAATAAGAGAATTTTTATTACCAATTGGCAACCTTTTTTTCAAATGGTGATATCTCCGCCAATATTTGACCTAGGAAGCTGAAAATTGGTATTTGGTAGTTTTAGGCCATGTACTTTAACATATATTTTTTCCAGATTTTTTTGAGGGGGTGGATTTCCCAATTTCCCCAAAATTGGTCCACTTCATATGGAATGTCTCTTTACCTGTTTCCTAATTTGATTTAATATTTGATTTAAACTTCACAGTTCAATTAGACCTTAGACAATTATGTTTCCAACTGGCACAGAAAAATAATTCAAATCAAATTTATTATCAACATCGGGGAGATGTTTTACAAATAAAGGGAACAAATTAATAATAATACTATAAATCGAAATTTTGTAACTGTTAATACATATATTAAAGTTTAAGAACGGATATTGATACACTACACGTGTATATATAATTATAGTGTGCTCTTCATAACTTGTTTAGGGACGCTTTAAAAAAATATTAAAAGCCAATATAATTAATTTGT
Source organism: Patella caerulea (assembly GCA_036850965.1). NCBI lineage: Eukaryota > Metazoa > Mollusca > Gastropoda > Patellidae > Patella > Patella caerulea. The sequence continues at coordinate 14,612,512 of JAZGQO010000013.1, read as the reverse complement.
TTTAAATATCCTTTTATTTAGAGAATAAAGATATTTGCAACATCTTAACCTAAGTAAATGGTAGATCATTCCATAAAACAGATACGCCTGTATCAAGAGCGAGTCAGTTACTGGTTGCAGTAAATTTTACAATACATGCTACTATGTATTCTATTTACATGCCATAAAAGTTTTAAACATAAATTACCTTATTTTTCATTTTGTACGATTTTTTAAGTTATCGAAAACATTTAATTAATAAATCTATAAACAAAATTAACAACCTAATTCAGACAGCAAATTCTAATACACATTTTAGTTGAAGTAAATAATCCATGTAGCTTGTTGATTAGTTTATTACTTTATGACACCAATTAAGTGTATAAAGTGCTCTAATATTGTATTTTAGAAAACGGTAAGACATATAGGCGGTGTTATTAATGAACTATTTAAATGTTCGCAACACATCCCAAGTATTAATATCGTCTACTTCTATCGGGAGCATATCTAGCATTCAGTGTCATAAGTTTTATAATTTTTGCTGGATCAGCGGGACAGATACAATACCCTGCTGATTTCTATTTTTCATTTTGGCCCCAACGACTCGGCCTTCAATGCATCCTATCAATCATAAGTCAATATGTGAACTTACGGGAACAAGTTGTTTTGACGTCGAGCTGGTTCGACACCCACTACTGGAGTTGTTTCAACACCATCTATTTGAGTCAGTTTGACTAGGATTTGATTCGATTGATTATATAAGATTTGTGCGTGGTTGATTTAAACAATAAAGATTTTATAATTTTAGCGGCTGTTTTTTCTTTCATAAATATCAAATATCCGTTTTACGCAGATCAGTCTTTGTTAAAGTGCCAATCCCGATAACTTTTTGGGGAATAAAACTGCTTAATTTTGTGTTAAAATCCTTTAAAATCCATAACCTAAGGCCCACCTACCAACCCGATATTTGTGATATGCTTGTAAATAACTTAAACCTGACAGTCTTCATCTGGAAATGGAGAACGTTTTATTATACAGTATCTGGATAAAACCATACTTTTTTCTATAAAAATAGGTTGCCAGGCAACGAAACATACGCCCACACAGCAGCCAAATCGTCCGGGCAGTCAACAAGAGTTGTCGCATATTAAGGAATTATCAGAAAATCATTAGAATTTGTTTGGTTTTTATAATCAAACGTTTTTTTTTTTAAATCAGATAATAATTGTGACCTCCAGAGGCACAACAAGCTAAAAAGGGTGATTTTTCGTACAATCAGGGGACATAATTCAGGAAGTAATGACCCGATGGGCGCAAATATTGAAAGGAACCAAGATCTTTGGGTTATAAACATACATGTCATGTTTCATCAAAATCGATTCAAAATTGTGACCTCTATAGGGTCCACAACTTTGATATAACATATTTTCACACTATTCGTGTACAAACGGCGGCCATTTTGTCCGTCAATTCTAGTCCGATTTTCACGTAATTCAAACTCTCTCTTCATTACCATGTAACGGTGATTTTTTTAAACGTTTTTTTCAATCGGATAATAATTTTGACCTCCAGAGGCACCAAAAGCGAACAAAAGCGATTTTTCGGACAATCCGGGGACATAATTCAGGAAGTTATGATCCAATAGGAGCAAATATCGACGGGAACCAAGATCTTTGGGTTATAAACATACATGTCAAGTTTCATCAAAATCGGTTCAAAATTGTGACCTCTATAAGGTCCACAAACCTTTATGTAACATATTTTCATATTTTCACACTATTCGCGTACTAACGGCGGCCATTTTGTCCGTCAATTTTGGTCCGATTTTCACAAATTTTTTACTCAACCTTCATAACCATGAAATGGTGATATAATCAAATGGTTTTTTAAAACGGATAACAATTTTAACCTCCAGAGGAACCACAAGCTAAAAAGGGCGATTTTTTTGGACAATCAGGGGCCATAATTCAGGAAGTTACGATCCGATGGGCGCAAATATCGAAAGGAACCAAGATCTTTGGGTTATAAACATACATGTCAAGTTTCATCAAAATTGTTTCAAAATTGTGACCTCTATAAGGTCCACAACCTTGGTATAACATATTTTCACACTATTCGCGTACAAACGGCAGCCATTTTGTCCATCAATTTTGGTCCGATTTTCACGAAATTCGAATTCAACCTTCATAACCATGGAACGGTGATATAATCAAACGTTTTTTTAAATCGGATAACAATTTTGACCTCCAGAGGGACCACAAGCTAAAAAGGGCGATTTTTCGGACAATCAGGGGCCATAATTCAGGAAGTTACGATCCGATTGGCGCAAATATCGAAAGGAACCAAGATTTTTGGGTTATAAACATGCATTTCAAGTTTCATCCAAATCGGTTCAAAATTGTGACCTCTACACTGTTCACAACCTTGATAAAACATATTTTCACACTATTCGCGTACAAATGGCGGCCATTTTGTCCATCAATTTTGGTCCGATTTTCACGAAATTCGAACTCAACCTTCATAACCATGGAACGGTGATATCATCGAACGGTTTTTTAAATCGGATAACAATTTTGACCTCCAGAGGGACCACAAGCTAAAAAGGGTGATTTTTCGGACAATCAGGGGCCATAATTCAGGAAGTTACGATCGAATTGGCGCAAATATCGAAAGGAACCAAGATCTTTGGTTTATAAACATGCATTTCAAGTTTCATCCAAATCGGTTCAAAATTGTGACCTCTACACTGTTCACAAGCTAAAAAACGTGATTTTTCGTTTGGCCATAACCCATGAAGTTACCGTCCGATACATGCCAATATCGAAAGGAACCGAGATCCTAGGGTGATAAACCTATATTTTAAGTTTCATTGAAATCGAATAAAAATTGTGACCTGTAGACTGTTCACAAACAATTGTGGACGGACGGACGTCCGGACGGACGGACGGACAGGGGCGACGACAATATACGTCCACATGAAAATGTGGGCGTATAAAAATAATATGTAGTTGAAATTTACCTTTTGTTATCAAATACAGGGCATGGGTCATTCACTGTATAGACCTCTCAAGAAACATTAATTGATTATCAGGTGACCCAATGAAAAAATTGAACCGAAATCTTAAAAGGGTTACGTGTCCGGATAAGCAGTGTTAACGTTCACTTCCAAACGACTCAATATTTGAGCTGAAATTTTGAGACAAGGTAAATACACCATGCCACTATATTTTGGTCCATAAATTTCATAAATACTCGAACTTTTGAGACTCTGTTCTTATCGGGATTGTCCCTTTAAGTGTAAGTCTTTATATGGATTTGTACCTGGTGTAGGCCTACATGTAGTTACATATATGCGTTCTTATACGCATTTCATTTCTTGATGAATACAACGTATTTATACTTCGTTCCAATTTAATTATCTGATATATTCTAATCTCCATTGTCAAATCTCAGAGCCAGCAAAGAAACCATAGGTTTCTGTGATTGTGAATCCAGCCTTTGTTTTATAATACTGTCGATTCATGCACGCTTTTCACACGGAATTGCCCTTTGATGTTGTCAGCGACACACAGTTAGCTCTGCTCTTTGATGTTGACAGGCAAGGCACAGTTAGTTAACTTGTGCACTAACGGACTAGCTGAGATAGGTGGTTGGAATTCCGTAATTGTTACAGATTATTCCAATAAGTCAGGCGTTGAAATGTTTGTAAACTTTTAGAAATATTTTTTTTACTTGTCACTTGGTCATTTCAAGTTGTCACCTTTGATTTTCGTTTTTAACTTTAATAATAAAAAAAAAATTAATAAACTCGGCGTTCACCTTAGCACATTTTGGCAGAAGTAATGAAACAAATGACCCCCTTTTTCTCACTTGAGAATCGTCGCTATTCCGACTCGTTCGTTATACACACGTTTCCCACCCATTCCATGATCATGCCGATAATATATAATTTCAATTAATATCGTTAATGGTTGTTTATTTTACATTCCAAATGAACCACAGTAGACGGGAATTCAACAATCAAAATATAAAAATTCTCTTGCATTTCGTGCGATAGATTAAGGTCAATATTTTTATCTTATTTAATGCAGCTTTAACTATAAGTAGCGTGACTTACTATATTGGGTATTATAAAAATTTTTTGGTTCACTCTTTCTATAGATTCAAATCCGACGTACTAAAACGCTGACAACATGTTTATGATATGTAAAAAAAAATGGTGATATTTTGGTAAAATATCCATCAAATTCCATCTGTTTATGAAATATGCTTTTGTAGACCAAATAAGGCAATGTTCTCCCCCTGGTCTTGGGGAAATGGGGTGGTTTATTCCATTTGGCCTGGAAATGAAAGTCAAGGTCAGCCTATAGGACATGCAGAAAAAAGGGGATTATAAAAGAGGGTGTTGAGCGATACTGATAAGAGCTCACTAGGTATTCCGAGCAGCTATCATTTATTGAGAACGAGGGTTCTTCGAATCCAATCCCGCTTAATAACCAAGTTGTAGAAACGAACTGGCCTGTAGTTTTATATTTTACGATCACGAAGAAAACATAACCAGGAAATCCAATATTACCACGAAGTCTCGAAAAATGATTACGTGTCAACTCGGGCCTATGTGTTTCTTCTGCAATTGCATAAAAATGGCTATTGAAAGTTACAAGTTCTGGAATGAGGATCGTTGGATTGATGCAATGTAAATTTAGTGAAAAGCTAAAATAATTTTAGTTTAAATACCATTTGTGTGAGAATTACCACTGTTCGGTTGGTTGCTGTGTCGTAATGTTTATCGGCAAGGAGATTTCTGTTTGATGGATGTTGTTATTGAAGGTAAGACGCACAATTTACGCATTGTGGCCCGTTTTTGCTGGATTTACTCTTATTTGGGCGCTGACTGCTTGGTATTTATAAATGACGACATTTAACATTCGCCTTTCCGTATACGATAGATTAATCCATATTTTTATTTCATAAAATGCAACTTTATATATACGGTACGTAATAGGCCTACAATAGACATAAGAGAAACGTAGATCATCATAGCGAGCACACACGCCTATCTAAAGACCTCTTTATTTTACAAAGACCTGCGTAAAACAGACGGCCGAATGATTAATCGCACGGTAAAACAGTTTTACTTCTCAAATTTTGATTTAACACGTACGTGTGAGATAAAGCATGTTGGTCCTTGATTATACTCCTTTTGGTGCAGTTATCGCAACTAGCAAGAAAACACGACAATTAAACAGTACACAACATTGAAATTCATTTTTTACCGGTCGGTTAATTAACACACCTCTACAGAAATCGCACCTAGCGTTAATTAACCCACCTCTCAGACAGTTTTTCACCCTCGTTAATTTTTACAGTTTTAAACCGGTAATACCGAGTAATAGTCCGAAATTTAATTATCTTCCGACACATGTAGAAAAGATAGGTTGCCAGGCAACGAAACATACGCCCACAGCAGCTAAATCGTCCGGGCAGTCAACAAGGGTTGTCGCATATTTTTACTTTTTGGAGGGATGAAACATTTGTAATACACTAAAATCTGATTAAGGGCGTTGAGTAGTCTAAAATGCAAATTTTAAAGCTAGCACTGTAATTTTTGTTGATAAGATATGACATTTTTTGTTATTTGGGGTGATAAACTACATATTAATCACCAAATAAATACCAATTTTATTTACCAACTATGTTCCAAACTTGGCCCAAAAGCATGATAAAAAGGGGTATTGATGACAACAAAAGTAGAATTTTCTCAGTTATGCCTGCAGATATTTTCATCAAATTTCGCATGAACAATGCTAATAGCAAGTCCCAAAAATACACTGGTCAATTTTTGGCTATAGGTTGTGGTTTGTCTTGTATCCATGGAAACGCAAAAAAACGTTGCGTTTTCTTGGAAATTCTATTAGTACAAGCTCAAAAGATTTATTGATAATCCCACCAGTAGATCGAAAGTGGAGGTTATAAGCTACATTTCGACACCAAAAACGTTAAAAAATACCAACTCAAAGTATTTTAAAATTGTTGTTCATTATTTACCTTCAAACGAGATTTTGCGATTTTGGGTTAATTCTTTGAATACGTCGACAACAAGTATTAAAATACAACAATTCGGATGTAAAAGTAAATAATTACTTCACTGCACTACTCCACCGCACTCTAAATCATGTTATGCATTCAAAAAATAGTAATCTTTGACCATAAAAAAAAAAAATCTGTCATGTTCCTTTCGTGATAGAAAAGTAGACCTGGATAATCATGTCATATAGTAAATAGACCTGGATAATCGCGTCATACAGGGAATTCCTTCTGGTCACGTGACATCTTCCACTCCTGTTGAAGCCACGTTTGTGTTGATCACGTGACTGGCGTGCACGACGTCATAATTTATTCAACACCTGATCTAGGTCGGGGAATCAGTCTCGTTTGCTATAAATAGTTTTATTCCTCCGCCTCGTATCTCCATTGTTACACATAAAACGACGCGACTTTCGAGAGTGTTCTGAGTTATTTTATAAGTGGAACAAGTTTGCAAAGACTTAATAAGATTGGCGTTGAAAAGTTAGTGCGAATCTTAGACTGCTCAATGCCCTTAAGAGTAACAACTCATTATGTAATTATCTGAAAATCATTAGAATTTGTTAGCTTTTTATAAAGTTTTGCCATACGCTAACAATTAGTAAAGGAAATATTTAATATCATGGATTTAGCTGTTCAAAATACTTGTTCATTTCAACACCTTAAACTCTGTGTATCAATCTGAAGTCAATCGGATGATAAGTTTGGCATCTATAGTGTCACAAGGTTTTTTTGAAGTGATCAAGGGAGATAACTCTGGAAGTAATTATTTGAAATCGCTGAAAATCAGTAGGTTTCTTCGTCTCATGACCTTAAACAGTGTGTGTAAATTTAAAGTCAATCGGATATTAACTTTGGCCTCTAGAGCGTCCACAGGATTTTTTGATATGATCAAGGGCCATAACTCTGGCAATAATTAGCAGAGATCGTTGAAAATCAAAAGGCTTCTTCGTCTCATGACCTTAAACACCGTGTATAAATTTAAAGTCAATCAGATATTAACTTTGGCCTCTAGAGCATCCACAAGATTTTTTGAAGTGATCAAGGGACACAACTCTGGCACTAATTATCAGAAATCGCTGAAAATCAATAGGCTTTTTCATCTCATGATCTTAAACACCGTGTATAAATTTGAAGTCAATCGGACATCATCTTTGTCCTCTAGAGCATCCACAAGATTTTTTGAAGTGATCAAGGGCCATATCTCTGGCACTAATTATCGGAAATCCGTGAAAATCAATAGGCTTCTTCGTCTTATGACCTTAAACACTGTGTATAAATTTAAAGTCAATCGGATATTAACTTTAGCCTCTTGATCATTCACAAGATTTTTCAAAGTGATCAAGGGTCATAACTCTGGCAGTAATTATCGGATATTGCTGAAAATCAATAGGCTTCTTCGTATCATGACCTTGAACACTGTGTATAAATTTAAAGTCAATCCAATATTAACTTTAACCTCTAGAGCGTTCACAAGATTTTTCAAAGTGATCAAGGGTCATAACTCTGTCAGTAATTATCGGACATCGCTGAAAATCAATAGGCTTCTTCGTCTCATGACCTTAAACACTGTGTGTAAATTTAAGGTCAATCGGATATTAACTTTAGCCTCTAGAGCGTTCACAAGATTTTTCAAAGTGATCAAGGGTCATAACTCTGGCAGTAATTATCGGATATTGCTGAAAATCAATAGGCTTCTTTGTCTCATGACCTTAAACACTGTGTATAAATTTAAAGTCAATCGGATATTAACCCTGGCCTCTAGTGCGTTCACAAAAAATTGTGGACGACAGACGGACGGACGGACGGACGGGGGCGACGGCAATATACGTCCACATTTCTATGTGGGCGTATAAAAAACGAGGATTAAGAAGAAAACTATGGGGTCTGTGCACAAAGTAACACCTTAATTAACCCACCTCTCAGTCAGTTTTTCACCCTCTTTAATTAACACACCTTTTTACAGTTTTAAACCGGTAATACCAAGTAATAGTCCAAAAATTAATTATCTTCCGACACATGTAGAAAAAATGAGGATTAAGAAGAAAACTATGGGGTCTGTGCACAAAGTAACTCCTTAGTAGTTCTCAGTGTATAGGGTTCACAAGCAAAAACGTGATTTTTCGTACAATCAGGGGCCATAATCCATGAAGTTTTGACCCGAAACATGCCAATATCGAAAGCAGACGAGATCTTTTGGGGATAAACCTATATTTCAAGTTTCGTCAAAATCAGATAAGAATTGTGACCTGTAGAGAGTCCAGAAACAAATTGTGGATGGACGGAGGGAAGGACAGGGGCGACGACAATATACGTCCACATAAAAATGTGGGCGTATAAAAAAGGCGATTTTGCGTATAATCAGGGGCCATAATTCAGGAAGTTACGATCCGATGTACGCAAATATTGAAAGGAACCAAGATCTTTGGTTTATAACCATGAATTTCAAGTTTCATCAAACTTGAATTAAAATTGTGACCTCTACAGGGTCCACAACCTTGATATACCATTTTTTAACAGTATTCGCGTACAAACGGCGGCTATTTTGTATGGCAATTTCCGTCCGATTTTCCCGAAATTCGAACTCCACCTTCCTTAGGGTGTAACGGTGATATAATCGGATGTTTTTTTAAATCGGATAATAATTGTGACCTCCAGAGGGACCCCAAGCTAAAAAGGGGGATTTTTCGGACAGTCAGGGGCCATAATTCACGAAATTACATTCCGATAGGCGCAAATATCGAAAGGAACCGAGATCTTTGGGTTATAAACATGCATGTCAAGTTTCATCAAAATCAGTTTAAAATTTTTATCTCTATAGGGTCCACAAGCTAAAAATATGATTTTTCGTACAATCAGGGCCCATAATCCATGAAGTTTTGATCCGATACATGCCAATATCGAAAGCAGCCGAGATCTTTTGGGGATAAACCTATATTTCAAGTTTCGTGAAAATCAGAGAAGAATTGTGACCTGTAGAGCGTCCACTAACAAATTGTAGACGGACGGACGGACAGGGACGACGACATAATACGTCCACATGAAAATGTGGGCGTATAAAAAAGTGATTTTTCGGACAATCAGGGGCCATAATTCAGGAAATTACGTTCCAACAGGCGCAAATATCGAAAGGAACCAAGATCTTTGGATTATAAACATTCATGTCAAGTTTCATCAAAATCGGTTCAAAATTGTGACCCCTATAGGGTCCACAAGCTAAAAACATGATTTTTCGTACAATCAGGGACCATAATCCATGAAGTTTTGATCCGATACATGCCAATATTGAAAGCAGCCTAGATCTTTTGGGGATAAACCTATATTTCAAGTTTCGTCAAAATCAGGTAAGAATTGTGACCTGTAGAGAGTCCACAAACAATTGTGGATGGATGGACGGACGGACGTCCGGATGGAAAGGGGCAACGACGACTTAATACGTCCACATGAAAATGTGGGCGTATAAAAATTAGGAAAGTATATCCCATTATTTCGACCGAATTCTTGTCAAAATGACAGAAGGATGATAAAACACCTAGTGTGAACAGTTTCTAGTTACCCCACTAGGCTACTGCATGAGTAGAGCGTCATTGTCATAGAGACCATGAACCGATCTTTGATGATTGATTATTCAGTCGGCAACTACTCATATGTTATAGTACAAACTATGCGTCTGGATAATATTTCTTTTTATGGTTAGAAAAGGAAATGAAAATTATGAATTTTAGATCGAAGGGAAAATGGCTTTACAAGTTTCGATAACTTTAATATTTATAATTCTCTAACAAAACTTTGAAACATATGACAGTACCACAAATCATATTAGAACCAGATTAATTGACACTGGAAATCATTGTATGAAGAGTCGTTTGTCTATCTACGAGTCAATAAAAAGTTTTTTTTAGTGACATAGTAGAAATACAAATTATGACCATAATAATTTTTGTGTGATTCAGCCAATCAGAATCTTCTTAATCAGTGGGCTCAGTCAAATGACGCTATTAATTAGGTCACGAGATTCACTTACTTGAGACAAAGGGAACCGTGGCATTCTAGCTTTTGTTGTACACTTGCTTGTTTGGGGAAGGAATTGTGCTTGTACTAGTGTTGTCTGCAGTGCTTATTTTCAACTTCTTTACTTTGCTTACTTCAGAGGTAACTTTCTTATAACGTGTTCGGTGCAAACTTTTGTTTAACATAATTATAATTAGTTCCGTGGTGCCCGTGTCGTTTATTTTAGACTTGTCTCTTCGCTTTTCATGACATTAGCACGATTCCTTTGTTTCTGTTCATAATGGCGATTCCGTGATATAGCAGCCGCATAGATCGCAGTCCCATGTTTTTCCAGAAGTAACTTAGATGAAGTGTCGGTTGCACAACTTTGTTTACGCATTTAATTCTGTGGTGCACTGTATTGTTTAAAAATTTACGCTTGCATATCATTTGTCCGATTCCTTTGTTTCGTTATCAAAATGGCCGCTCTGTGAAATGGCAGTGGGTGCTTCGTATAGCCCGACTTTTGCGGCATTAAACCATTCCCTGTGGTTCCGATCAAGGTAACTTTGTTTGGTTCGTCGTATATCAAACGTTTAATCCCGCAATTACATGGTTTGCATTCTAATTTCCATTTACCGCGCAATTTGTGCGCCATTTCGTGTTTTGGTTATGGTGGATTGTGCGTGTTGAACGACAGATTCCAGCGACTGTACAAGGGCTTTGACCGTTTTTTAGGCACGGATATCGTATTTCTTCATTTGGGTTCTAATGATTTATGTGATTCGTCAGTGTCGCCGGATATCTTAGCACATGCTATTGTGGACTTTGCTTATGACATTTTAACTACGTTTCGTCCCCAAGGTGTGATAATCTCGCAACTGATAAAACGTCACGTGGTTGTTGATGGCCAATATAATGATCGTGTTTTTCAAACTAATTATCATCTGTCATTGTTGTGTCAACGTTTCCAAAATATAACCTTTTGGAAACATAGAGCAGTCAGTTACACATGTCTATGATTCTCAGGGCGTTCACTTGTCGGATTCCGTGGGATGTATTTTGTTTATGAAAAGCATCAGGGACGCTTTGCTAAGACACATGAGATGGTGTCAATTGATGTCAACCACAACTTCATTAGCATAACCCAAGCCTAGGGAAATTGTGCCTTCCCGTGGGATGTTCGGCCTTCTTTGCAGCACTCAATGGAACTTTGCCTTCTGTGTGGAACGTTTGCCTTCCCCGTTTATCTCTTGCCTTCCCCGTGTATCATTGCTTTCCCTATGGAACTTTTGCTTTCGCTATGTAACTTTTGCTTTTGCTTATAATTTTATGTTTTCCCTATGGAACTTTATGCTTTCCCGTGTGGAACTTTTGTTTTCCCTTGTGGAACTTTGTTGCTTTTTCTTTTCAGAAATTTTGCTTTCCTTTGTGGAACTTTTTACTTTCCCTATGGAACTTTATGCTTTTCCGTATGGAACTTTTGCTTTCCCTTGTGGAACTTTGTTGCTTTTCCTTTTGGAAAATTTGCTTTCCTTTTTGGAACTTTTTACTTTCCCTTGTGGAACTTTTTATTTTTCCTTTTGGAACTTTTACTTTCCTTTTGGAACTTTTGCTTTCCGTGAGGGAGGTTGGCTTTTCCCTTTGGAAAACTTGCTAATCCATTTGGAACTTTTGGCTTTGTTATGTGTGTAATGTTTTCTTGCATGATAGTTGTTATTTCAGAATCATGCCAAAACGCAGATGTCCCTCCAGCGATTCAGAACCAGAGTGTACGGATTCCTCGCCACCAATGACGTCAGCGGAAGACCGCCTTACAGACATCTTGGTTCGGAAGTTAGCCAAAAAAGGGATGGTCATAAAACAGACTGCCAAAAGAGGGAAGGCCCACTCAAAGGCTGCATCACCTCCTTCTATGACAGATGTGTGACTTGAAGAGGAGTCGTTAGAGGATACGGCAGCTGTTAAAGTGCCAATCCCGATAGCTTTTTGGGGAATAAAACTGTTTAATTTTGTGTTAAAATCCTTTAAAATCCATAACCTAATGCCCACCTACTAACTCGATATTTGTGATACGCTTGTAAATAACTTAAACCTGACAGTCTTCGTATGGAAATGGAGAACGTTTTATTATACAGTATCTGGATAAAACCAGACTTTTTTCTATAAAAATTATATGTAGGTGAAATTTACCTTTTGTTATCAAGTGCAGGACATGGGTCATTCACTGTATAGACCTCTCAAGAAACATTAATTGATTATCAGGTCACTCAATGAAAAAATTGACCCAAAATCTTAAAAGGGTTACGTGTCCGGATAAGCAGTGTTGACGTTCATGTCCAAAAGACTCAATATTTTGAGCTGAAATTTTGAGACAAGGTAAATACACCATGCCACTATATTTTGGTCCATAAATTTCATAAATACTCGGACTTTAATTTTTGAGACTCTGTTCTTATCGGGATTGTCCCTTTAATGCTTCATCGGCTGCTATGGCTTCAACGTCGCCGGAAGTTACCCCAGCTGCTCCAGGCCCTTCAGTCCTTTCTGTACGGGCCGACGAATTATTCAATGCAGGTAACGGCACTCCCTTGATATCGCAAGCGCCCACACCCCCGACATCCATCTCCAGTCATGTGTCGGATAAGATTAAGACCGACATTTGGTTGGAAAAATACATAGATTTTTCCTTGCTGTTGCCTGGATTACAGGCAAATACCTTGTCTTTAAATATTTCGGAAGGGGATGATAGTTTCACCTTTCAAATATCATCCCCAAAAACAAAATCAATTACTTTTGAACAGTGGCGCAGAGCCTTTTTAATTTTTAAGGACATTTATTGTCAAAAATAGGTTGCCAGGCAACGAAACATACGCCCACACAGCAGCCAAATCGTCCGGGCAGTCAACAAGAGTTGTTGCATTTTAAGTAGTCAACAGAAAATCATAATTCAAACTCTAATAACTACCGTGTAACTGTGATATAATCAAATACTTTTTTAAATCAGATAATCATTTGACCTCCAGAGGGACCACAAGCTAAAAAAGGGGGCGATTTTTCGTACAATCAGGGGACATAATTCAGGAAGTAATGATCCGATGGGCGTAAATATCGAAAGGAACCAAGATCTTTGGGTTATAAACATACATGTCAAGTTTCATCAAAATCGATTCAAAATTGTGACGTCTATAGGGTCCACAACCTTGATATAACATATTTTCACACTATTCGTGTACAAATGGCGGCCATTTTGTCCGTCAATTTTCGTCCGATTTTCACGAAATTCATAATCTCTCTTCACTACCATGTAACGGTGATATAGTCAAACGTTTTTTTAAATCGGATAATAATTTTGACCTCCAAAGGGACCAAAAGCTAACAAAAGCAATTTTTCGGACAATCAGGGGATATAATTCAGGAAGTTATGATCCGATGGGCGCAAATATCGAAAGGAACCAAGATCTTTGGGTTATAAACATACATGTCAAGTTTCATCAAAATCGGTTCAAAATTGAAACCTCTATAATGTCCACAACCGTTATATAACATATTTTCACACTATTTGCGTACAAACAGCGGCCATTTTGTCAGTCAATTTTGGTCTGATTTTCACAAAATTCGAACTCAACCTTCATAACCATGGAATGGTGATATAATCAAACGGGTTTTTAAATCGGATAACAATTTTGACCTCCAGAGGGACCACAAGCTAAATAGGGCGCTTTTTCGGACAATCAGGGGCCATAATTCAGGAAGTTACGATCCGATGGGCGCAAATATCGAAAGGAACCAAGATCTTTGGGTTATAAACATACATGTCAAGTTTCATCAAAATCGGTTCAAAATTGTGACCTCTATAAGGTCCACAACCTTGATATAACATATTTTCACACTATTCGTGTACAAATGGCGGCCATTTTGTCCGTCAATTTTCGTCCGATTTTCACGAAATTCATAATCTCTCTTCACTACCATGTAACGGTGATATAGTCAAACGTTTTTTTAAATCGGATAATAATTTTGACCTCCAAAGGGACCAAAAGCTAACAAAAGCGATTTTTCGGACAATCAGGGGATATAATTCAGGAAGTTATGATCCGATGGGCGCAAATATCGAAAGGAACCAAGATCTTTGGGTTATAAACATACATGTCAAGTTTCATCCAAATCGGTTCAAAATTGAAACCTCTATAATGTCCACAACCGTTATATAACATATTTTCACACTATTTGCGTACAAACAGCGGCCATTTTGTCAGTCAATTTTGGTCTGATTTTCACAAAATTCGAACTCAACCTTCATAACCATGGAATGGTGATATAATCAAACGGGTTTTTAAATCGGATAACAATTTTGACCTCCAGAGGGACCACAAGCTAAATAGGGCGCTTTTTCGGACAATCAGGGGCCATAATTCAGGAAGTTACGATCCGATGGGCGCAAATATCGAAAGGAACCAAGATCTTTGGGTTATAAACATACATGTCAGGTTTCATCAAAATCGGTTCAAAATTGTGACCTCTATAAGGTCCACAACCTTGATATAACATATTTTCACACTATTCGCGTACAAACGGCGGCCATTTTGTCCGTCAATTTTGGTCCGATTTTCACGAAATTCAAACTCAACCTTCATAACCATGGAACGGTGATATAATCAAACGTTTTTTTAAATCGGATAACAATTTTGACCTCCAGAGGGACCACAAGCTAAAAAGGGCGATTTTTCGGACAATCAGGGGCCATAATTCAGGAAGTTACGATCCGATTGGCGCAAATATCGAAAGGAACCAAGATTTTTAAGTTATAAACATGCATTTCAAGTTTCATCCAAATCGGTTCAAAATTGGGACCTCTACACTGTTCACAAGCTAAAAGATAGGCTGGCACTGCCAGGTAGGATGCGCCCACATTTTCGAGAGATGGACAGAGAACAAGCAATACCGAAAGTGATTTTTCTTACATCATTAAGTCCTGTATTTCATACTGTATTGGGAGCAGCCATTTAGTTTGTCAGTTCCAGTCAGGGTTCCCGCGGCTTCGTCTAACATTTTTTCAAGGATATTCAAGGATAAATATACGTCAAATTCCAGGATTTTCAAGGACATTTTTAGCCTAAAGTTACAATTTTTCATCTGAAAAACAACCAAAACATTACCAACTATCGTTATAATGTTATATTTAAAAGGAATTGAAGACATAAACTGTTTTTTATTATTACAGATTGACTTTCGGTACACCGGGAAAAACTCCCGCCATTTTTAAAACAGAGTTATTTCCCTTTTCGTCATTATGCATTGTTTAATGTAATTACTAATACCGATTTTGATTAGTCAGTGTAGTGGCTTCTAGTATGTTAATTGGACAATGGAGTCACGTGAGAGTATTTGGTAGCCTAACGGTAAATGTCATTGGCTTATCTTGTTATTATCTTGCAGTATTTACTGTGTTCTGAAAATTGGATTACATTTGCAGTGTTATAGAGTGATCAATGAAGCATAACAATAGCCATTTTATTAGACTTGGGTTTCTTTGCTATTGTTTTAACATGTTCACCTTTAATCCAGTTAACCATAACTCACATGTGACTAAGATATCTAGAGAAGATCTCATTTCAAAACAACAATTTAACACTTTATCTGCTAACCAGTTTAAATTTTTACAAGATGCAACACTCCATATTCTTAAAAATGTACAAACTAAAACACGGCGCGGGTGTTCTTCTGGTCTCACTAAGAAAACAAAGAAAGCCAAGAAGAAGACAAAAGTATCATCATCATTGAAAATTGGTCTCTTGAATGCACAGTCGGCTCGTAATAAGAGTGTTGAAATATTTGACTTAGTAATTGATTATGACCTAGATGTATTAGTCGTCACAGAATCATGGTTTAAACCTACTGGTGACGAAGCAATAATTGCTCAGATAACGCCCCCCTCTTACACTTTCATCCATCAACCTCGGCTTACATCTAGAGGAGGGGGTCTTGCAGTAATCTATAAATCCGCAGTTTCAGTACAACTCAATGCATCGTCAGTTGATCTGGCCTCGTTTGAGGATCTCAGTCTGACAGTGAGCGCCCAGAGCAGATCATTCCACCTTGTCTGTATTTACAGGCCTCCACCTTCGAGAAAGAATAAATTCTCATATCCATCGTTTTTGGAAGATATTACAAAACTTTTTGAACAGTATCACAAATTGGATACAATATTTTTGGGGGATTTTAATATTCACTGGAATAAATCTGATAAATCCGATGTGAAACAGTTTATTTCCATTGTTGACTCTCATTCCTTGCAGCAACATGTTCAACAACCAACTCACAGGTCCGGTAACACTATTGACTTAATCATTACCCACGAAGACTCGGAAATCATTCAAAGTGTCATAGTAGAAGATAAACAAATCTCTGATCATTTCCTGATCCTTACTGAATGTAAGATTCAGAAACCAGAGAAGCAACAAAAACTTCTTGTATGTAGGAATCTCAAAGGTATTGATTATAGTAAATTCAGATCTGATTTGCTAAATTCAACTCTCCTTCAAGATCCACCACAATCTGTGAATGATCTTGCCACTCTGTACAACAAGACACTGGCCGACCTTCTAGACTCACATGCGCCTCCAAGAAACAGAACTGTAACTGTCAGACCTAATACACCATGGTATGACTCAAATGTTCTAGAAGCAAAACGTTCTCGGCGCCGAGTCGAGAGAAAATGGCGCAAATCTAAATTGGAAATCCACAGACAACTGTATTGCTCTCAGAACTCTCACCTAACCAACGTTATCCGAAAAGCTAAAAGTAACTACTGTTTAGCTAAGCTTGAGCACTGTGGTCAAGATCCACGCAGGATACACACATTCATGAATTCTCTCCTGGGTAAGAAATCTGAAACGAAACTGCCTTCTTCTAATAATTCAAAGAAACTAGCTGACGAGTTCAATAGTTACTTTGTTGACAAGATCAACGGCATCAGAACCTTGCTACTTGAATCTACTGACCATTCAACCTCAATTGATTCAACAGTTGAATTTTCTGGTGGCGCACTCGAGGAATTTCAGTTGTTTTCTGAAGATGATGTCTTGAAAATTATCCGTTCATCTAAACCAACGACTTGTTCATCAGACCCCATTCCCACCCCTCTAGTGATCCAACTTGTAGATGTGCTTCTTCCAACAATAACTTTGATAATTAATAGCAGCCTTCAATCAGAAGTCTTTCCTGAAATTTTTAAACATGCCTTGGTTAAACCCCTACTTAAAAAGCCTTCGATGGATAAGGAAATTTTCAAAAATTATCGTCCTGTATCCAATTTAACATTCATTTCAAAGATATTGGAAAAAGCTGCAAACATTCGGCTGAACGATCATTTGACTCGACACTCACTGTTAGATCAGTATCAGTCAGCTTACAGACAAGGCCATTCAACCGAGACAGCTCTTCTAAAGGTCGTGGATGATATCCGACATATTGTCGACAGAGGTAACTGCTGTTCCTTAGTAATGCTGGATCTTTCAGCCGCATTCGACACGATCGACCCAGTAGTGCTCCTAAAGAAACTTCACGTAGAGTTTGGCATTAAAGATTGTGTCCTGGCTTGGTTTGAATCTTACCTTCTCAGTCGTAGTCAGTCGGTACAGATAACTGACACCAACTCTGATTCTGTTAATCTTTCGAGTGGAGTTCCCCAAGGTTCTGTGCTGGGGCCAGTACTATTTGTACTTTATACAGTCAGTGTCGCCAATATACTTAAAAAGCACCAGCTTCTGTACCACTCTTATGCTGATGACACACAAATTGTTGACAGCTGGAATTCTACAGATCATCAGGATTCATTTAATAGAATCACATTATGTACAGAAGATATCAAATCATGGATGACCAATAACATGCTTAAGCTCAACGATGATAAAACAGAGGTCATGGCTATTGGTACCAAACAACAGCTTTCTAATAAATCAGCATATATCATCCACATCGCTGACTCTCAAATAAATATTGTTAACTCAGTTAAGGATCTTGGTGTCCACCTTGATTCTGAGCTTAGTATGGAGAACCATGTTAATCATTTGTGTAAAGTCTGCTACTTCCATCTCCAGAAACTGTCACATCACACCTATTTTAAAAGAACTTCACTGGCTACCAATCACCCACAGAATCAATTTCAAACTCTTGTGTATGGCCCATAAATGTATAAATGGAACAGCCCCGGAATATCTTAGTTCACTACTATCTGAATATATACCCAAACGCACCCTAAGGTCACAAAATGAACACCTTCTAACAGTACCAAGTTATAGACTCAAATCCTTTGGGTTTCGACGATTTTCACACAGTGTGCCAACTCTATGGAACTCTTTACCCGTCAATCTCAAAACTTCGCAATGTTTGGAAACTTTCAAATCAAAACTTAAGTCTCATATGTTCGAATCCTATTATAAACTGAAGAGCTAAACAAACCTGCGCCATGAGCATACTGTTTGGATGGAATGCGCGCAATATAAATATTCATTATTATTATTATTACGTGACAAATCACGGCTGTTTATTTAGATCAGTTGATTGACAGGTATACATCAGTTATTGTTTATAGTATAACCAGCATTACTTATAATCTAAACGGGATTTTCAGACCAACTTACTAGTATTACCAACAAAATTAAGGATCTTAACTGAAATTCAAGGATATTTTCCTATTTCCGCGAAATTCAAGGATATTCAAGACCTTGAAAATGAAATTTTAAATTTAAGGATATTCAAGGATTTTCAAGGACCGCGGGAACCCTGCCAGTCTGATATTCATGAAATTCGAAGCTGACAATGATTATGGTGTGACGGTACACAACCTAGAAATGTGACTTTTTTCATCAAAATCGGATAAGAATTGTGACCTGTAGAGAGTCCACAACCATGATATACCATATTTTTACACTATTCGCGTACAAACGGCGACCATTTCGTCCGGCAATTTTGATACGATTTTCACGAAATTAGAACTCAACCTTCCTCATCAAAATCGAATTAAAATTGTGACCTATACAGGGTCCACAACCATGACAGTATTCGCGTACAAACGGCGGCCATTTTGTCTGTCAATTTTGGTCCGATTTTCCCGAAATTCATGCACAACCTTCCTTACGGTGCAACGGTGATATAATCAAACGTTTTTTTAAATCGGATAATAATTGTGACCTCCAGAGGGACCACAAGCTAAAGAAAGGGGGATTTTGCGTATAACCAGGGGCCATAATTCAGGAAGTTACGATCCGAAATGCGCAAATATCGAAAAGAACCAAGATCTTTGGGTTATAACCATGAATTTCAAGTTTCATCAAAATCGAATTAAAATTGTGACCTTTACAGGGTCCACAACCTTGATATACCATTTTTTAACAGTATTTGCGTACAAACGGCGGCCATTTTGTATGGCAATTTTGGTCTGATTTTCCCGAAATTCGAACTCAACCTTCCTTACGGTGTAAAAGTAATATAATCAAACGTTTTTTTAAATTGGATAATAATTGTGACCTCCAAGCTAAAAAAAAAGGCGATTTTGCGTATAATCAGGGGCCATAATTCAGGAAGTTACGATCCGATATGCGCAAATATTGAAAGGAACAAAGATCTTTGGGTTATAACCATGAATTTCAAGTTTCATCAAAAATCGAATTAAAATTGTGACCTCCACAGGGTCCACAACCTTGATATACCATTTTTTAACAGTATTCGCGTACAAACGGCGGCCATTTTGTATGGCAATTTTCGTCCGATTTTCCCGAAATTCGAACTCAACCTTCCTTTGGGTGTAACGGTGATACAATCAAACGTTTTTTTAAATAGAATAATAATTGTGACCTCCAGAGGGACCACAAGCTAAAAAGGGTGATTTTTCGGACAATCAGGGGCCATAATTCAGGAAATTACATTCCGGTAGCCGAAATATCGAAAGGAACCAAGATCTTTGGGTTACAAACATGCATGTCAAGTTTCATCAAAATCGGTTCAAAATTGTGACCTCTATAGGGTCCACAAGCTAAAAACGTGATTTTTCGTACAATCAGGGGCCATAATCCATGAAGTTTTGATCCGATACATGCCAATATCGAAAGCAGCCGAGATCTTTTGGGGATAAAACTATATTTCAAGTTTCGTCAAAATCGGATAAGAATTGTGACCTGTAGAGAGTCCACAAACAATTGTGTTCCGGACGGACAGGGGCGACGACATAATACGTCCACATGAAAATGTGGGCGTATAAAAACGTGATTTTTCGTACAATCAGGGGCCATAACCCATAAAGTTACAGTCCGATTCATGCCAATATCGAAAGGAACTGAGATCTTAGGATGATAAACCTACATTTTAAGTTTCATTGAAATCGGATAAAAATTGTGACCTGTAGACTGTTCACAAACAATTGTGGACGGACGGACGAACGGACGAACAGGGGCGACGACAATATACGTCCACATGAAAATGTGGGCGTATAAAAATGTCCACATTTAATATCTAGTTTATTGACTTATTTGCAGTCCATCATTGATTGGTATTCGTCCTTTGGCGTGAGAGCGTATCAGTTTTATGATCACCAATTTCGTACGCTCCGCGCAACATATCACCTGCCCTGGAATCAGATGCATTCTGAATTGTGGCTGAAGGCATCCACCGTGTATGCGACAAAAACTATTGTTCCAACTGAACAAAAAGGTTATACCGCTGCACGGGGTCAACCCTAATTCGGCCAACTTGGTGTGTTTTGATTATAATTCCACCGGGTGTAACCGCCCCCTTTGTAAATACCCGCATGTTTGTCGATTGTGTTCTTTTAAACATCCTATGATGTCATGTTTCAGCAATTGTCTGTTCTTGTCCAACACTCGTAATAACCCTACTATGCCTTCACCGCTACGGCCGCAATTTCCGACTGCGCCTCCATCATACCCCATGCCTCCGTCATATGCCATGCCAGTGCCCCCAAACCAACCTAGGACTACAACTTATATTAATCCACCAAATTCTCTGTATTCCTTTCGGAAAGGTGGTGCCTCTGCCAGCAAAAGTGCCCACCCCAATTAATCCAAATAGACTTTTGACTGCTCTAGAAAGATATAAGCCTGAGGAGCGTGCCTTTTTGGTAGATGGTTTCACCAATGGATTTCGTATCCCATATAAAGGCACACAACATTTTTCTGTAGCAAGAAATCATTCGTCTTGCTCTCAGAATTACGATATATTATTTCAGAAAATAAATCAAGAGTTGATGCATAATCGTATAATGGGTCCATTTCTTGTCCCTCCTTTCCCAAATTTAATATGTTCCCCATTAGGTGTGATTCCGAAACAAGAGAAAGGTTCGTTTCATTTAATCCATGATTTGTCCTTTCCCTTAAATAATTCAATTAACTCTAATATATCAGAGGAACATACCGTAGTATCGTATGATAATATTGATGATGTTGTTGACATAGTTAAACGAATGGGGCGAGGAGCCTTAATGGCCAAATCGGATATCCAGGATGCATACAGACAATTACCTATTTATCCTGGCGATTATGAGCTCCTTGGCTTTACAGTTTTGCTTGATCACTAATTATTGTATTTTGCTGACATGTGTCTACCTATGGGCTTAAATATGAGCTGCCAAACTTTTGAACGCTTTAGTACATCTCTCCAATAGATCATGGAAACTAAATATGGTGCTGTCATGAGTCACATGTTTGACGATTTTTTCTTTGCTGGTCCGGCAAATTCTTCCAGTTGCTTGGATTCGCTCAATAACTTCCTTTCCTTAGCAGACCATTTAAGTATTCCCGTCAAGGCCTCTAAAACCGTGTTACCTGCGACGACCTTGACGTATCGAGGTATCGAGGTGGATTCTGAGTTAATGTTAGTTCGGTTACCAAATGACAAGTTAGTGAACATTCGTGCAGCAATTACAGCTATAAAGTCATGTCGTAAAGTCACGCTCCGACAGTTGCAATCACTGTTAGGTCTGCTTAATTTCGCTACCTTAGTTGTAGTACCGGGGCGCACTTTTCTGCGACGGCTATACGATTTAACAATAAATGTTGCAAAACCGCATTATAAAATTCGGATCACAAATGCTGCGCGCTTTGACCTTTTAGTTTGGTCCACATTTTTGGATAAATTTAATGGTCGCTGCCTGTTCTTGAATGATAGCTGGCTTGCTTCAGATACGCTGAAACTGTTCACGGATGCAGCGTCTTCAACCGGGTTTGCAGCAGTTTTCGGTTCAAAATGGTTCGCTCACTCTTGGCCGGATACTATGAAACATTTGTCTATTAATGTAATGGAATTATTCCCTATCGTCCTGGCCATCGAGACTTGGGGCCCATTATTACGCAATCATAAACTATTAATACTTTCAGATAATCAATGTGTTACCTTTGTTATAAACAAAGCATCGTCGAAATGTGCAAACATCATGAAGTTAATTAGACGCCTGGTTACAGCCACTATAACTTTTAACATTCTCATCAGGGCCAAACATATTGAAGGAAAAACAAATTTAGTGGCTGATCGTCTGTCTCGTTTTCAATTTCAGACAGTCAGGAATTGGGCCCCATGGTTGGATCTGAAGCCTCAAGCCGTTTGCCACACCAAGTTAACACTTTGACCTCTTCAGCTCACACATTGGCCCCTAGTTCTCGCGCATCGTATGCTAGAGCTTGGAATAAGTTTGTTAATTTCTGTTCAGAGACGAATATCGACCCTAACTTTCCCGTTTCCCATGTTGTCATCATCAATTTTTTGGCGTCCTTATTTGAAAATGGTTTGGCTATAAGTACCATTTCATCGCACGTCTCTGTCATTGCCTTTGTCCATAAATCGTTGGGTTTTCCTGACCCCTGTAATAATTTTTTGGTTCATTACCTTATAAAGGGAGCTAAACGGTTGAAAACTTCGATTCCCACTTCTCGGCTTCCGATTACATTACCTATTTTGTTAAAACTTATCAATGCCATACCAATTGTATTTAGCTGTCGATCGCAACCACTCGTGTGAAATTGCATTCCTTTCGTATTGGGGCTGCAACCACAGCATTTTTAAACGGCCAATCCGAAACGCAAATCAGACTGTTTGGGCGGTGGCATAGTAATGCGGTACATTCTTATATTCACCTTCCCGTCCTTCAACTTTAGAAATGTCGGAATCCCACCTTTACCTGGAGTCAATTGTCAGTGTAGGCTGCTGCAGTGTCTCCGTGTTTCTTACCTTGCCCAACCTTAGATCACGAAGTCATATTTTTCCCGTTCATTGTATTACTATTAGTGTTATAGATTATTTTTGTATGATGTTCTTGTATACCGACTTGCACTCATAGTTTTGGGATCTCATTGTATTGAATTGTTCAGATTAATATTATATTGTGTCCTTGTATACCAATTTGCACGCATAGTTGTTGGATCTCATGTATTTAAATGTTCAAGTGCCATTTTTATGTATGTCATTGTGCATGCTAAGTAAGTTGTTGTCCATCTTGCTTTTACCTTGTATATCATTCTGCAAGCATTTGTTTACCTTGTATATATTTTTGCATGCATAAGTAAATTTTGAGATCTCATTATATTAAAAGTTTAGCTTGAATTACACTAATCATAGTGTCTCGTGTCAATAGTAAGTGTGGAAATAGTTAGAATTTTATTGTATATCACACTCTTTGGCGACCCATAATCTTTCAAAGTTTAGTACGAATTAGTGTAAACACATAGTGGGGCAGACATGGTTATGGTCATTATACATGCTATTGAAGTCAGTGTCCCGTATTGGGCTAGACATCCTGCACTGAATTCCTGCTGTGGATGCTTTTGGCATAAATCGGGGCTCTAATTTAGCCCAACAGGATTTATAGGTAGAGATGGCTGCATGTTAATGATTAAATGCTTAGTTGATTAATGTTTTTATTTTTAATTTTGTTACCATGTATAATGCTCAGTTGATCAATGTTTTTATTTTTAATTTTGTTACAGTCATTTATCTGTTTATAGTCAATAAATGACATTTTACACTACACATTGATGCGTTTGTTGATTCTTTGATTGAGGCACACAAAAATCCTTTACTAATTTACTAATTAATAATACCATAAATAATTAAATTCTCAATAGATTGTGTGCATTTTTAACTCGGTAGGAAGCGTGACCCAATTATTCTTTCAATAAACATTGTGTTCGTCTTTCATGAATCCCCAGAGATCAATTCGAGGCATTTTAATATGTAATATTTTTTAATAGGCCACTATCGGTATTTGTATCTGCATCACCGATATGTTTCACTGTCAACATCTTATAAACTATAAGTAAAACCCTGGTGTAGACATATCAATGCATTTAATCTAGACTGGTTATGCTTTTATTAGTTTTAATAATCTGTTTCATTAGTTTTAATAATTGCGATAATGAATCCTTTTAGCATGATTATTTCAATTATCACGATAAAAGATCTCATCACGATAATCCATATCATGGATTTAGCTGTTCAGTTATCAAAATTCATTGAAAATCAAAATATTTGTTCGTTTCAACACCTTAAACTCTGTGTATCAATCTGAAGTCAATCGCATATTAAGTTTGGCCTCTAGAGCATCCACAAGATTTTTTGAAGTAATCAAGGGCCACAACTCCGGCACTAATTATCAGAAATTGCTGAAAATCAATAGGCTCCTTCGTCTCATGACCTTAAACACTGTGTATCAATCAGATATCAACTTTGGCTTCTAGAGCATCCACAAGAATTTTTGAAGTGATCAAGGGCCATAACTCTGGCAATACTGTGTATGAATTTAAAGTCAATCGGATATTAACTTTGGTCTCTAGAGCGTCCACAAGATTTTTTGAAGTGATCAAGGGCCACAACTCTGGCACTAATTATCAGAAATCTTCGTCTCATAGGGTCCACAACCTTGATATAACATATTTTCACACTTTTCGCATACAAACGGTCTAAAAATCCCATATTAAACGATGCCAGTTTCCCAGTGTCATGACCTATACACTGTGTAAAAATTAAAAATCAATCGGATATTAACTTTTGGCCTCTAGAACCTCCACAAGATTTTTTTGAAGTGATTAAGGGCCATAACTCTGGCACTTATAATCGGAAATCGCTGAAAATCAATAGGCTTCGTCGTCTTATGATCTTAAACACTGTGTATAAATTTAAAGCCAATGGGATATTAACTTTGGCCTCTAGAGCATCCACAAGATTTTTTGAAGTGATCAAGGGTGATTACTCTGGTAGTTATTATCGGAAATCGCTGAAATACAATAGGCTTCTTCGTCTCAAGAGCTTAAACACCGTGTATAAATTTAAAGTCAATCGGATATTAACTTTAGCCTCTAGAGTGTCCACAAGAAATTGTGGATGCCGGCCGGCCGGTCGGACAGGGGCGACAACAATATATGACCACATTTCAATGTGGGCGTATAAAAATCTATAACCGAACAACAATATACAACCATATTTCATTGTGTGGCCTTATACCAAAGTAAGTATTAATATCTAATTTCTCATATGAAAATGGACCATCCTGTGGTGTGATTTTCTAACACACCTTTAAAATTACATTTCTTTTTGCACTAATCCAGATGTGTACTATTTGTCTGGCATGCATATAAAGTTTATATAATTGTGCATTCATGAAGTCAAGCTAATAAAATTTACTCACCATTTTCTTTATTTCTCTCATCCATGATTCTTTAACACTTTTTCTTACTTTGTCATGTTCTGCTCTTCTAGATGCTAGGGGCTAAAAATCAAACATTACAGATTAGATAACACGAACATTATGAGGATGTCAAGAAAGCAGTTGTTGTATTGTGTAGTACGGTGCGTACATTGTATGATATGGCGAGAAAAGTTCTAAGCTAATTGGGCCCAATATAAATACTTACATAACACACATACACTACCACACCACAAAAACCTTGAATTTCTAAGTTCCCTAGTTGACTTCTACAGAAGTCATTGTTATTGTGTCCTACAATCTCGACCAATCAAATTACTTATCGCTCTGCTTACCCTCATTATCGAGCTAGGTCAAGGTATTGATATGATGAAACTATACACCAAGTTTGATCGCTATCCCTTCATTAGAATTAGTTATCGTGTCCCAAAGCACCAACCAATCATATAGTCTGCAGGGTTATGAAGCTGAAATCAGTTTTGTAGAACAAAATGGTAACTGCTTGGCACCGTATACCAAAATTTTGGTTAAGACCCAAACTTTTCAGAAATTGTCAAAGCCATTTTTTAAATTCAGCAATAGCACAAAGTTACTTACACAGCAACGTCTCTACACACTAAAACAAGAGAGAATCGGTTGTGGTTACCATGGCAACTGTATTTAAGATGGGTTGCCAGTCAACGAAACATACGCCCACAGCAGCTAAATCATCCAGGCAGTCAACAATAATACACTAAAATGTGATTAACAGTTACAACTCATTATGTAATTACCAGAAAATTATTAGAATTTGATTGCTTTTTATAAAGTTTTACCCCACGCTAACAATTAGTATATACATGAAACATTTAATATCATGGATTTAGCTGTTCAGTTATCTAAATTCATTGAAAATCAAAATACTTGTCCGACAGTTTTGGTCCGATTTTTATGAAATTTGACCTCAACCTTCATTACAGTGAAACGGTGATATAATCAAACGTTTTTTAAAATCGGATAATAGTTGTGACCTCCCAGAGGGACCACCAGCTAAAAAGGCGATTTTTAGTACAATCAGGGGCCATAAATTCAGGAAGTTACAATTCGATATGCACAACTATCGAAAGGAATCAAGATCTTTGGAATATAAACAGGCATTTAAAGTTTCATTAAAATCAGATTAAAATTGTGACCGCTACAGGGTCTACAAGCTTGATATACAATTCTTAGGGTATTCGCGTACAAACGGCGGACATTTTGTCCATCAGTTTTGACAACATTCATCCTCACCCTTCATTACGGTGAAACAGTGATATAATCAAACGTAATTTCAAATCCGTTAATAATTGTGAGCTCCAAAGGAACCACAAGCTAAAAAAATAGATTGCCAGGCAACGAAACATACGCCCACACAGCAGCTAAATTGTCCTGGCAGTCAACAAGAGATATCGCATCTTAAGTAATTATCAGAAAAGCATTAAAGTTTGTTTGGTTTGCATAAAGTTCTGCCCAATGCTAACGTTAAGTATACGAAACATTTAATATTATGGATTTAGCTGTTCAATTATCAATTTTCAAGAAATTCACACTCAACCATCATTAATGTGTAACGGTGATAATATAGTCAAACGTTTTTTTTAATTTGGAATAAAATTGTGACCTCCATAGGGTCCACAACAGGGTTCAATTTAGTCTAAAACCAATGAGTGGCAAAGTTTTGTGACAGATTCACATTTTGGCTAATTAATTCAAAATTTGAATAGCATTTGCTAAGATTTGAGGAGCAGTAAAACGTAGCCTAATCACAAAGATAGGCTGGCACTGCCAGGCAGGATACGCCCACATTTTCGAGAGATGGATAGAGAACAAACAATACGGAAAGTGATTTTTCCTACATCATTAAGTCCTGTATTTCATACTGTATTGGGAGCAGCCATTTCGTTGGTCAGTTCCAGTCTGATATTCATGAAATTCGAAGTCGACAATGATTATGGTGTGACGGTACACAACCTAGAAATGTGACTTTTCGTCAAAATCGGATAAGAATTGTGACCTGTACAGAGTCAACAACCATGATATACCATATCTTTACACTATTCGCGTACAAACGGCGACCATTTCGTCCGGCAATTTTGGTACCATTTTCACGAAATTCGAATAATTCAGGAAGTTACGATCCGATATGCGCAAATACCGAAAGGAACCAAGATCTTTGGGTTATAACCATGCATTTCAAGTTTCATCAAAATCGAATTAAAATTGTGACCTTTACAGGGTCCACAACCTTGATATACCATTTTTTAACAGTATTCACGTACAAACGGTGGCCATTTTGTATGGCAATTTTGGTCTGATTTTCCCGAAATTCGAACTCAACCTTCCTTACGGTGTAACGGTAATATAATCAAACGTTTTTTTAAATCGGATAATAATTGTGACCTCCAAGCTAAAAAAAAAGGCGATTTTGCGTATAATCAGGGGCCATAATTCAGGAAGTTACGATCCGATATGCGCAAATATCGAAAAGAAGCAAGATCTTTGGGTTATAACCTTGAATTTCAAGTTTCATCACAATCGAATCAAAATTGTGACCTCCACAGGGTCCACAACCTTGATATACCATTTTTTAACAGTATTCGCGTACAAACGGCGGCCATTTTGTATGGCAATTTTCGTCCGATTTTCCCGAAATTCGAACTCAACCTTCCTTAGGGTGTAACGGTGATATAATCAAACGTTTTTTTAAATCGAATAATAATTGTGACCTCCAAGCTAAAAAAAAGGCGATTTTGCGTATAATCAGGGGCCATAATTCAGGAAGTTACGATCCGATATGCGCAAATATCGAAAGGAAGCAAGATCTTTGGGTTATAACCATGAATTTCAAGTTTCATCAAAATCGAATCAAAATTGTGACCTCCACAGGGTCCACAACCTTGATATACCATTTTTTAACAGTATTCGCGTACTAACGGCGGCCATTTTGTATGGCAATTTTCGTCCGATTTTCCCGAAATTCGAACTCAACCTTCCTTAGGGTGTAACGGTGATATAATCAAACGGTTTTTTAAATCGAATAATAATTGTGACCTCCAGAGGGACCACAAGCTAAAAAGGGTGATTTTTCGAACAATCAGGGGCCATAATTCAGGAAATTACATTCCGATAGCCGCAAATATCGAAAGGAACCAAGATCTTTGGGTTACAAACATGCATGTCAAGTTTCATCAAAATCGGTTCAAAATTGTGACCTCTATAGGGTCCACAAGCTAAAAACGTGATTTTTCGTACAATCAGGGGCCATAATCCATGAAGTTTTGATCCGATACATGCCAATATCGAAAGGAACCGAGATCTTTTGGGGATAAACCTATATTTCAAGTTTCGTCAAAATCGGATAAGAATTGTGACCTGTAGAGAGTCCACAAACAAATTGTGGACGGACGGACGGACGGACAGGGGCGACGACATAATACGTCCACATGAAAATGTGGGCGTATAAAAATATGTAATTCTGATTTTTCGGGGTGTGGGTGTATGTGTGTGTGTGTGTGTGGGTGTATATGTAAATGGTGGAAAACGAGGACACACACGTGGATACACACCTTCTAATTGAGGACTTGGGTCAAACCGAGGGTGCTTAGGAGAGCCTAAATATAGATATATCTTGTATAAATCTTGTAATTCTATTTTTTTCCTCGGTTGACGGTACAGTATATGTACCATGTGTAGCGTGATAGCCAAAAAATTTATGGTGTGTCTTCTCTTGAAAATCTACGTCCTCGTTCATTTGAATATGTACATGTTTGGAGCATTGTCCTCGATAGAGCTGTTTTAAACGTGTACACACAATCACATGATCATTACATTACGTCGTTATAAAATGGCGGATTGATTTGTTACACGGACGTCGATAACATAACAATCCAACCATTTTTATATACTGTCCTCGATTAACTGGACCGATGTTTAATGTAAATGTGTTTAATAATATCTGACATCGGCCCGACCTACCGGGGACAGATAACGTCCTCAGATGTTCATAAAAGAACCAAATTGTCCTCTATCTGTAGTCATTGGACACACACGCACGTGTGACTAAAGTCTTTAATATATTTTGAAACTGTCTGGTTAAGTAAGATTTCGGCTATACTGATGAAATTCCGAACTTTTTATTGGCACAAATAAGCCTGGTAACAGACCAGGGGAACAATTGTTTAGTGCCAGTGTGTTCAGTAGTATCGGACATTGGCCCCACTTTTAATAATGATAGGTAATTTTGTAACTTATAATATTGACCAGTTATCACAGAACAAAATTAATTCGAATGTTGTCAGATGGGAGAAAAACATGGGGCTTTTTCAGGAAGACAGATCACGCCTACGATTGGTAATACATGAATCGATATGTCCTTGGTTTATTTTAATCTTACACACACACGTTTGTCCTCAATTTCTATGATTTGAACAGTTGTATGTCCACACTATACAATGACAATGTGAAATGAATCAATATGTCTTCGATTTATAGTAATCCTACACACACACACACGTGAGTTTCCCCAGAATTATAATTTTTAACCCCGGTACTTGAGGTATTTAATTGAGACATTTATTTTTTAATTTGACACTTGTTTTCTTTTCTTTCAAATACATTATTGCCAGTCTAGTCTGATATTGTTACACAGAAACCGATAACAGACAAATCCAACGGTTTGTTAAATACTGTCCTTGATAAGCTGGACCGATGTTTAATGCATATGTGTTTAATAATGTCTGACATCGGCCCCACCAACCGAGGACAGATAACGTCCACAGTTGTTAATAAAAGAATCAAAATTAACAACTGCATAACAATATCTTTACGCTTTAAACAGAGCTCCAAATTGGGCAAAATAAATTATGTCCGTGTAACGTTACGTCGTGGTTCACGGTGTTATTATACCCAATTAACCAATGCATAACAGAATGTTGCAAAAAAGTAATTGGGTGACAAACGAGGCTATCTAAAAGGATTCAAGAGCAGCCTGTGTAAGATTTCGGCTATACAGATTAAACCCGAACTTGCTGTTGGCATAAATAAACCTGGTAACAGACAAATCAGCTATTTATTAATGTCCTTGATTAGGGGGACCGATGTTTAGTGCCAGTGTGTTCAGTTCTACCAGACATTGGCCCGACTTTTAGTTGTAATTTTGTAATTTATAATATTGGCCAGTCATCAGAGAATAAAATTGATTCGAATCGAATGTAGTCAAAGGTGTGACAACAAGGATCTCTTTCAGGTAGGCATATCACACCTACGATTGGTAATACATGAATCGATATGTCCTCGATTTATATTAATCCTGAACACACACACGTTTGTCCTCATTTTCTATCATTCGAACAGTTGTGTATCCACACTTCATAATGATAATGTCAAATGGAGTGTATCATGTATTATAATCATGTTTTAGTATATATTTTTGTAATAGTGTCCAGTCTTCAGAGAATGAAAATTTAATCGACATGTGGTCAAAGGGGAGACAACATGTATGTCCACGATTGTTAATACAGGAATCAATATGACCTGGATTTACAGTAATCCCACACACACACATGTATTTGCTCAGAATTATAGTTTTTAACCCCGGTACTTGAGGTATTTGACACTGTCTTTTTTTTAGATTTCAAATACATTATTGCCAGTCTGATCTTTATATTATTACAAAGAACGCCAATAACAGATCATTCCAACCGTTTTTAAATACTGCTCTCGATTAGCGGGACCGCTGTTTTATGTAAATGTGTTTAATAGCATCTGACATCGGCCCCATCTACCGAGGACAGATAACGTTCTCAGTTGTTCATAAAAAAACCCAAAATGTCCTCTATCTGCAATAATTGGACACACACGCATGTGTGACTAAAGTCTTTAAAATATTTTTGGAACTGTCTGGTTAAGTAAGATTTCGGCTATACTGATGAAATTCCGAACTTGTTGGAATAAATAAACCTGGTAACAGACCAATCCGCGTTTTATCAAATAATGTCCTCGGTGAGGGGGGCCGATGTTTACTATTGCTATCATTCGAACAGTTTTGTGTCCATACTTTACCATGGCACTGTCAAAGGGAATGTATCCGGTATTATAATCATAATTTAATAAATATTTTTGTAATTTTTAATATTAGCCTGTCTTCAGAAAGCGAGATTTGTTCGACATGTGGTCAAAGGGGAGACAACACGTATGTCCACAGTTGGTAATACATGAATCAATATGTCTTCGATTTATAGTAATCCAACTATAATTTTTAACTCCAGTACTTTAGGTATTTGACACAGTTTTTTTTTTTTTTTAAATTCAACTACACTGTTGGCAGTTGAGACTTAATATTGTTACACAGAAGGCCGAGAACAGACCAGTCCACTCCAACCATTTGATAAATAATGTCCTCGATTAGCGGGACCACTGTTTAATGTACATGTGTTTAATAACATCTGACATCGGACCCACCTACCCAGGACAGATAACGTCCACAGTTGTTAACAAAAGAACCAATGTGTCCTATATATCTGTAGTAATCCATAACACACGGTACTAATGAATTTCCATCCAATTATCTATTAATTACAGCCTTCGATTGTTTCTCTTTGGGGTGGGGGCGGGGATGGAGGTGAATGCTAATGTTGTCGTGGCGAATTGTTGACTGATATCCCCAGTTTATATCATTCTTAGTAGTTGTGTGTTAACCATTTATTGTGAAAAAATAAATGGCACTGATATTGTATGTTACACCTTTTTTCATATAGTCTCGTGTGGTCAACGGAGAGTTAATTCGAGGTTATTTTCAAGTAAATCTGTGATGTCCACGATTGTTAACTCCAGAACTAATGACTTCGTTTTGTAGCATTCCTGTGCACACAAATGGTGTGACCTCGATTATAAGCCTTGTCTCCGTGTCCTCAATACATTCCATGTGTGCACGCACACGTGTGTGTCATTGTTGTAACGTGTATGTCCTACATTATTCTATAAAGATAGGCTGGCACTGCCAGGCAGGATACGCCCACATTTTCGAGAGATGGATAGAGAACAAGCATTGCCGAAAGTGATTTTTCCTACATCATTAAGTTAGAATTTGATATGTGCAAATATCGAAATGAATTAAGATCTTTGGTTTATAAAGGTGCATTTCAGTAGGCTTCAAATTTAACTGGGGATCATGCTGCTAAGTGGGTAAGATGCTGGCTCAATAAGCCTTGAGGTTGGGTGTTTGATCCCTGCATTGGTGTTAGAATTTCAGCCTGTTTTGTCAAAAATTAAAGAGTTTGAGGGCTGGCTCAGTTCGGGTTATTTCGGTCGTTTAGACAATTTTTTTTTTTTTTCGCACTGTACTCATGTACAACCCCAGTTTTTTTTGGAAATATTGCAGCAAGTCTAATGAAATTTTCACAGAATCTTCCTACATGTATTCTGGGGTGGCTGCGCAAATGTCAGCTTGATAGCTCAATTAGAACTGTATATTTTAGGTTGTTATAAGCATAAAATGACAATTTTTAATGGAAAGCTGAACAAAATGCGGTTTTTGGCACAAGTGAATGTGCTGTCATTTAATTTTGGTTGAACCTATTGACATGAAATTTACACAGCGCTTTGGTAATATATTTCGGACGGTGGTGTGAAAATTTCAGCCTGTTTTGTCAAAAATCAAGAGTTTTAAGGCTGACTCGGTTAGGGGTATTTGGGTCGTTTGTCAGATTTCGTGTTATCACGACAAAAGTAACTGCTTCCAAATCTTTAATATTGCTACAAAAAACCTGCCATTCTCCCACAACCTTTCTAAATACATGTGACCAGTATAAAATATTTGAGGTCCATAGCTAAATATATCGCAATCCGTTGTACATGCCGAATAGCTGATCGTAGTCAGATATCGGCTGCAAGCAACAGGAATATATGGTCTAAAAACTTTAATATTCATTCAATTAGTCTGAAATTTGGAATGCACCATGATAATGTATACATAATTAAAATAGACAGAAATGAAAATGAATACGTTTTTTCTCCAAAAGTTCAATATTTGATACTAACATACAAAATGAATTTGACATCAATATTTTGGAGCAATTAAGCTGAAATTTGAAGAGAATCTCCCCCGATACATTACAAGGTGGCCCCGAAAATTTCCGCTCAATTTATTTAGTCAAAATGCAGATATGGACTCTATTAAGGTCACAAAATGTCATTTTCTGACTCATGAAATGTCATTATGTAACGCTGTGTGTTGCTTTGG
This sequence comes from Patella caerulea, assembly GCA_036850965.1. Classification (NCBI taxonomy): domain Eukaryota; kingdom Metazoa; phylum Mollusca; class Gastropoda; family Patellidae; genus Patella; species Patella caerulea. Next base: position 14,578,490 of record JAZGQO010000013.1, on the reverse strand, counting down.
ACTGTAATTTGGAGAGTTACCTCTGCAGGTAATGTTGGAGAACATATATAAATTTCAAGGAGGTTGGGTGACTTGAAGGGACCAAGGCGGTGGTGTTCAGTTCTGCTATCTTGGACAATTTCGTTTTTTTTCGCTTTATGCCCATGTGTGTCATTATGGTGTCATTCGTGGTCAAAGGGGAGATAACTCCCCAAGTCCTTTGAGGAATAGCAAAGTTTGTTAAATCTCTAATAATGTTAAATCTACATTGTAGTCCTTAAGTAAAGTCCTCAGAAATAAGGTAAAGTAAGTTGTATTAAGAGGTCCTCTCATGATAATAAATGTAAACTATTATAAACTCAAGCCCTCTCTAGTGCATAAATGTAATTCAATCTTACACAGGTCCTCATGTAGTCCTTAAAGTAAAGTATTAAACACTGAAGTCCTCGGAAATAAGGTAAAGTAAGTTGTATAAATGTAATTCAATCTCACACGGGTCCTCAGGTAGTCCTTTAAGTAAAGTATTAAACACTAAAGTCCTCAGAAATAAGGTAAAGTAAGTTGTATTGAGAGGTCCTCTCATGGTAATAAATGTAAACTACTATAAACTCAAGACCTCTCTAGTGTATTAATGTAAATCAATCTTACACATGTCCTCAGGTAGTCCTTAAAGTAAAGTATTTTAAAAACACTAAAGTCCTCAGAAATAAGGTAAAGTAAGTTGTATTCAGAGGTCCTCTCATGGTAATACATGTATATGTAAACTACTATAAACTCAAGTCCTCTCTAGTGTATAAATGTAAATCAATCTTACACAAGTCCTCTGTAGATATTAAATATAAGAAAAGACCTCATATAGTCTGTAAAACATGTTATATTTTTATGACTGAATCAATGCAATCTACGTAGCAGACAATGTACATGGTTGCGCTGATAATAACTGTATAAAATCTTAACATTCTGGTGGTATTCTTTTTTATAAAAAAAAACCCAACCGTAAAATAGTCAGTGGTAACAAGGAATCATTAAGCATTTGGTCGGCGGTAACAAGTATTTGGTCGGCGTTTATTATATTATGGTCGAAAGTCATTACAATGCGGTCAGCGGTACAAAGTATTTGTTCGGGGTAATTACATGACGGTCGGCGGTAAAAAGCTTTCATATACACAGTCACTTCCTGTCCAATATCATGGGTCAGCAATGTAGCTCAAATGCAATCTTTTGTAAAAATTTGGTGATTACCGATTTGCAAAACATTATGAAAATATATTAATTCCAAAGCCACCACCCATTCTTGGTGGGGTATGTCAGAGTTTCAGAAAGATCCTATTGTTAGATTCTGAGATATATAATTTGTAGGAAAAGAAACAAAAAAAAAATAATAACTAGATCTGCAAAGCAGATACGAAATCTTTCAAATTCACTGTCACTTCCTGTTAAATGCCATGGGTGACATGAAAAATCTGAACAAAAAAAGTAATCATTAAAATTTTTCAAAAATATGTTGCCAGGCAACGAAACATACGCCCTCACAGCAGCTAAATCGTCCAGGCAGTCAACAAGTAATTATCAAAATATCATTAGAATTTGTTTGGTTTTTATAAAGTTCTGCCCCATGTTAACGTAAATTGTAGCACAAATTAGAAATTTCCTCGATTCTGATTGGTCGAAAAGTGTGGTCGAATGGACAATAAACCCCCTCTGAATTATCAAGGCGAATTACTGCGTATAAATATTCCAGTGTACTTTTTTTCATTTTTGTGCTCAATGATCTTCCTCAACTCAAATCTTTATTGGCAAATATCTTCAAGAAATTCTGCACATATGACTATCACACCATTTTCAATCATCTTTTATGAAAACACATTTCTGAAATACACAAAAAAGGAGAATATCATGGCCATATATTATTTAAAACAGTTTTCAGGTATCGAAATATATTCGTAACTAGGCTAGCTGTCACAGTATGGACAAATTTATTTTCTTTTTTGGTAGGATATAGCTTCACTTACCAATAAATTTTTACTTAATCAGGTGGATTTTTTTTATTAAATCACAGTTTGATCAAACTCTGGCTAACATGATCTACCTAATAATAAGTCATTAGTCACAAGAAACCGCTTAAAAATACAGTGAGGGAGTCGAAAATAGCAGCTGAATATCTACCAAACATGCCAAAATTGACATTTGTTGACAACACGTCAGAATAGTATACATAGCAACCACTTGAAATCTTAGGCTAGCCACCACCGTCATAGTTTTATACGGTATTTTTGAGTATGTAAGTACGAAATGCAATTGTTTGAACACGAACAAGCTGCTGGGTTGTGATAAAAGTCTGCAAATAAAATAATAAATAAAGACTGAAAACTTACATGAAAATCACGAAGCGAAGAAACCTTTGTTGCTAAGAGTTACCCCTCTTTTAGTCTCGGATAGCAGGTCGGAATTATTTCTATCACGCTAACACCCGTCTCTTAAAATGCCACAGTAAGACTAATTTCCCGTTCTTTTAAAAAAATAGGTTGCCAGGCAACGAAACATACGCCCACACAGCAGCCAATCGTCCGGGCAGTCAACAAGAGTTGTAGCATATTAAGGAATTATCAGAAAATCATTAGAATTTGTTTGGTTTTTATAATCAAACGGTTTTTTTTAAATCAGATAATAATTGTGACCTCCAGAGGCACCACAATCTAAAAAGGGTGATTTTTCGTACAATCAGGGGACATAATTCAGGAAGTAATGACACGATGGGCGCAAATATCGAAAGGAACCAAATCTTTGGGTTATAAACATACCTGTCAAGTTTCATCAAAATCGATTCAAAATTGTGACCTCTATAGGGTCCACAACCTTGATATAACATATTTTCACACTATTCGCGTACAAATGGCGGCCATTTTGTCCGTCAATTTTGTTCCGATTTTCACGAAATTCGAACTCAACCTTCATAACCATGGAACGGTGATATAATCAAACGGTCTTTTAAATCAGATAACAATTTTTGTCCTCCAGAGGGACCACAAGCTAAAAAGGGCGATTTTTCGTACAATCAGGGGCCATAATTCAGGAAGTTACGATCCAATTGGCGCAAATATCGAAAGGAACCAAGATCTTTGATTTATAATCATGCATTTCAAGTTTCATCCAAATCGGTTCAAAATTGTGACCTCTACACTGTTCACAACCTTGATATAACATATTTTCACACTATTCGCGTACAAATGGCGGCCATTTTGTCCGTCAATTTTGTTCCGATTTTCACGAAATTCGAACTCAACCTTCATAACCATGGAACGGTGATATAATCAAACGGTCTTTTAAATCAGATAACAATTTTTGTCCTCCAGAGGGACCACAAGCTAAAAAGGGCGATTTTTCGTACAATCAGGGGCCATAATTCAGGAAGTTACGATCCAATTGGCGCAAATATCGAAAGGAACCAAATCGGTTCAAAATTGTGACCTCTACACTGTTCACAAGCTAAAAGATAGGCTGGCACTGCCAGGCAGGATACGCCCACATTTTTGAGAGATGGATAGAGAACAAGCAATACCGAAAGTGATTTTTCCTACATCAATAAGTCCTGTATTTCATACTGTATTGGGAGCAGCCATTTTGTTGGTCAGTTCCAGTCTGATATTCATGAAATTCGAAGCCGACAATGATTATGGTGTGACGGTACACAACCTAGAAATGTTACTTTTCGTCAAAATCGGATAAGAATTGTGACCTGTAGAGAGTCCACAACTATGATATACCATATTTTTTACAATATTCGCGTACAAACGGTGACCATTTCGTCCGGCAATTTTGGTACGATTTTCACGAAATTCGAACTCAACCTTCCTTACGGTGCAACAGTAATATAATCAGAGTTTTTTTTTTAAATCAGATAATAATTGTTCGAGAGATAGACAGAGAACAAGCAATACCAAAAGTGATTTTTCCTAGAATCAAAGGCCATAATTCATTAAGTTACAATTTGATATGCGCAAATATCGAAAAGAATAAAGATCTTTAGGTTATAAACAAGCATTTCAGGTTTCATCAAAATCGAATTAAAATTGTCACCTCTACAAGGTCCACAACTTTGACATACCATATTTTTACACTGTTCGCGTACAAACGGCGGCCATTTTTTCTGGCAATTATGGTCCAATTATTTCGAAATTCGAACTCAACCTTTCGTAGGGTGTAACGGTGATAGATTCAAACGTTTTTTCAAATCGGATAATAATTGTGACCTCCAGAGGGACCATAGGCGATTTTTCGGACAATCAGGGGCCATAATTCAGGAAGTTACGATCCGATATGCGCAAATAACCAAGATCTTTAGGTTATAACCATGCATTTCAAGTTTCATCAAAATCGAATTAAAATTGTGACCTCTACAGGGTCCACAAGCATGATATACAATTTTTTAACAGTATTCGCGTACAAACGGCGGCCATTTTGTATGGCAATTTTGGTCCGATTTTCACGAAATTTGAACTCAACCTTCCTTAGTGTTTATCGGTGATATAATCAAACGATTTTTTAAATCGGATAATAATTGTGACCTCCAGAGGGACCACAAGCTAAAAAGGGTGATTTTTCGGACAATCAGGGGCCATAATTCAGGAAATTACATTCCGAGAGGCGCAAATATCGAAAGGAACCAAGATCTTTGGGTTATAACCATGAATTTCAAGTTTCATCAAAATCAAATAAAAAATGTGACTTCTACAGGGTCCACAACCTTGATATACCATTTTTTTTAACAGTATTCGCGTACAAACGGCGGCCATTTTGTATGGCAATTTTGGTCCGATTTTCCCGAAATTCAACTCAACCTTCCTTAGTGTGTAACGGTGATATAATCAAACGGTTTTTTAAATCGGATAATAATTGTGACCTCCAGAGGGACCACAAGCTAAAAAGGGTGATTTTTCGGACAATCAGGGGCCATAATTCAGGAAATTACATTCCGATAGGCGCAAATATCGAAAGGAACCAAGATCTTTGGGTTATGAACAAGCATGTCAAGTTTCATCAAAATCGGTTTAAAATTGTGACCTCTATAGGGTCCACAAGCTAAAAACGTGATTTTTCGTACAATCAGGGGCCATAATCCATGAAGATTTCATCCGATACATGCCAATATCGAAAGCAGCCGAGATCTTTTGGGGATAAACCTAAATTTCAAGTTTCGATAAAAACGGATAAGAATTGTGACCTGTAGAGAGTCCACAAACAAATTGTGGACGGACGGACGGACAGGGGGGACGACAATATACGTCCACATAAAAATGTGGGCGTATAAAAACGTGATTTTTCGTACAATCAGGGGCCATAACCCATGAAGTAACAGTCCGATACATGCCAATATCGAAAGGAACCGAGATCTTAGGGTGATAAACCTATGTTTTAAGTTTCATTGAAATCGGATAAAAATTGTGACCTGTAGACTGTTCACAAACAATTGTGGACGGACGGACGGACGAACGAACAGGGGCGACGACAATATACGTCCACATAAAAATGTGGGCGTATAAAAATCTTCAAACGTTAAAAACATTTTATATCGATATCCGAATAACATTTTCTTTCATAATTCATTTACTAGACACTCGAGAATCCAGAATTTTAAATTTGAAGGAAAGCCAGGACGGCCTAAATCTGAACGCACGCGGGTGGGCAAATAACGGCTTTTTGAAATAGGTGTAAAAATGTTTCCTAAATAGTTCCTAAGAAAATCCCTATATATTTGAGCTACAATATCGATAAACACGTTCTTGTTACGTATTTATCAGGGGTTTGTTGTCCATTTAACCATGCTTGAATTATCCATTAGAACAACTTGACGCTATCGCGTCTCGTGTTCTAATGATTCAAGCATGGTTAAATGGACAATAAACCCCCTCTAAATACGTAAAAGGAAGTGTTTATCTCCTAAGTATACAAAACATTTAATATCATTGATTTAGCTGTTCAATTATTAACTTTCAAGAAATTCACACTTAACCATCATTTATGTCTAACGGGGATATAGTCAAACGTTTTTTTTAATTCGGAATAAAATTGTGACCTCCATAAGTTCCACAAGTTAAGAAACATGATTTTTCGTACAATCAGGGGCCATAATTCAGGAAGTTATGTTCCAAAGTGCCCGAATATTGAAAGAAACCGCGATCTTTGGGTTATAAACATACATGTCAAGTTTCATGAAAATCGGTTCAAAATTGTGACCTCTATAGGGTCCACAAGCTAAAAACGTGATTTTTCGTACAATCAGGGGCCATAATCCATGAAGTTTTCATCCGATACATGCCAATATCGAAAGGAGCCGAGATCTTTTGAGGATAAACCTATATTTCAAGTTTCGTCAAAATCGGATAAGAATTGTGACCTGTAGAGAGTCCACAACCATGATATACCATATTTTTACACTATTCATGTACAAACGGTGACCATTTTGTCCGGCAATTTTGGTACGATTTCCACGAAATGTGAACTCAACCTTCCTTACGGTGCAACAGTAATATAATCAGAGTTTTTTTTAAATCGGATAATAATTGTTCGAGAGATAGAGAACAAGCAATACCGAAAGTGATTTTTCCTACAATCAAAGGCCATAATTCATTAAGTTACCATTTGAAATGCGCAAATATCGAAAAGAATAAAGATCTTTAGGTTATAAACAAGCAATTCAGGTTTCATCAAAATCGAATTAAAATTGTGACCTCTACAGGGTCCACAACTGGCAATTATGGTCCGATTTTCTCGAAATTCAAAATCAACCTTCTGTAGGGTGTAACGGTGATAGAGTCAAACGTTTTTTTAAATCAGATAATAATTGTGACCTCCAGAGGGACCATAGGCGATTTTTCGGACAATCAGGGGCCATAATTCAGGAAGTTACGATCAGATATGTGCAAATAACGAAAGGAACTAAGATCTTTGGGTTATAACCATGCATTTCAAGTTTCATCAAAATTGAATTAAAATTGTGACCTCTATAGGGTCCACATTCCACAAACATGATATACAATTTTTTAACAGTATTCGCGTACAAACGGGGGCTATTTTGTATGGCAATTTGTATGATTTTCCTGAAATTCGAACTCAACCTTCCTTACGGTGTAACGGTAATATAATCAAACATTTTTTTCAATCAGATAATAATTGTGACCTCCAGAGGGACCACAAGCTAAGAAAAGGCGATTTTGCGTATAATCAGGGGTCATAATTCAGGAAGTTACGATCCAATATGTGCAAATATCGTAAGGAACCAAGATCTTTGGATTATAACCATGAATTTCAAGTTTCATCAAAATCTTATTAAAATTGTGACCTCTACAGGGTCCACACATCCTTGATATACAACCTTTTGTATGGCAATTTTGGTCCGATTTTCCCGAAATTTCGAACTCAACCTTCCTTAGGGTGTAACGGTTATATAATCAAACGGTTTTTTAAATCGATAATTGTGATCTCCAGAGGGACCAGAAGCTAAAAGATAGGTTGCCAGGCAATCAGATAATAATTGTGACCTCCAGATGGACCACAAGCTAAGAAAAGGCGATTTTGCGTATAATCAGGGGCCATAATTCAGGAAGTTACGATCCGATATGTGCAAATATCGTAAGGAACCAAGATCTTTGGATTATAACCATGAATTTCAAGTTTCATCAAAATCTAATTAAAATTGTGACCTCTACAGGGTCCACAACCTTGATATACAACCTTTTGTATGGCAATTTTGGTCCGATTTTCCCAAAATTCGAACTCAACCTTCCTTAGGGTGTAACGGTTATATAATCAAACGTTTTTTTAAATCGGATAATTGTGATCTCCAGAGGGACCAGAAGCTAAAAGATAGGTTGCCAGGCAACGAAACATACACCCACAGCAGCTTAATCATCCTGGCAATCAACAAGGGTTGTCGCATATTTTTACTTATTTCGGTAATGAAAAATTTGTAATACACTAAAAACTGATTAAGAGTAACAACTCATTATGTAATTATTAAAAAATCATTAGAATTTGATTGCTCTTTATAAAGTTTTACCCCACGCTAACAATTAGTATATAAGCTTACATGAAACATTTATTATCATGGATTTAGCTGTTCAGTTATCAAAATACATTGAAAATCAAAATACTTGTTTGTTTCAATCTGAAGTCAATTGGATGACTTCTATAGCGTCACAAGATTTTTTGAAGTTATCAAAGTAGATAACTCTGGCAGTAATTATTTGAAATCCCTGAAAATCAATAGGCTTCTTTGTCTCATGACCTTAAACATTGTGTGTAAATTTAAAGTCAATCGGATATTAACTTTGGCCTCTAGAGCTTCCACAGGATTTTTTGAAGTGATCAAGGGCCATAACTCTGGCAGTAATTATTGAAAATCACTGAAAATATATAATAATAATAATCTTTATTCATGTATTGAAGCCTAGCGGCCATAGTACAAATTTAGCATGTTGAAGTGAATATTATGTACACTTAATTTAATTTTAACCATTAACTAATACTTTATAGATTCAAGAAAAACATAAGATACAATAAATAGAGGGGTGCACAAAGTCGAGAAAGAGTAACAGTAAAGTGTAGGAAATGGATACTATTTACAATGTTATAACAATCTGATCAGTAAAATAAGGAATAATATTTACAATTTTCAATATAAATGATTTCTTGTGATATTTGACAAACTGGATACAAGATTTATGCAACCGTTAATAATGTTTTACGTATTTCAATTGCAAAATATATAAATTTTGAGATATTTATAACGACAGTTTGTTCATTATTTGACATTAATTGAATAAACTGGTACTTTGTATCATACTTGTTATCTACGTGGATATATTTTTTTCTAAGGCTATCGTATGCCGAGCATCTTAAAAGAAAGTGACACTTATCTTCGCACTCATGCAGATCACATAAATGGCATATTTTGTAGTCCTCTGGCAATTTATGCCATTTACAAAGCGTGTTCATAAACAGGTATGATCCAGAGTTGGGATTTCACCCGTATATTCCGGACTTGTCCGAATTTTTTTTCCAAACGCACAATATTGTCTGACCGGGAATATGCCCAATCGGACATCAAGACATAGTGAATAATATTCAAAATTCCAAAATTAATATAGTGTAGTGGGCAACTCACGAAAGACGTGGTAGAGAGAGGACGTTAAAATAGTCTCTCCAGGAGTTAGTGAGCCGTGACTTCCATTGGCGTATTGAACCATGACTAGTCAAGACCACCTTATAGAAAAAGTGACTAGTGTTATCAAAGAAGATAGCTACACGTTGAAAAATGTAGTGGATTTAATTGTTAATTTAGATGATAGAATGGGACATATTGAACAAAGACTAGCTAAAATTGATGATATATGCACAATTCTTTCAAACATGTCTGGAAAATTAAATTCTCTGGAGAGTGATGTGAAACGGATTAAAAACAATCAGACTGAAATGGAATCAGAACTGGAAAAATTATCAGTGTCAAACAGTGATCTTCTTAAAATAACATCTGAGGATAAAATTCAAATAGAAAATTTGTCAAAATGTATGAGCAAGGTAATGGATGAAGATCAAAAAGTATCAAATGCTCTATCAGAGATTCGAGAACAGACAGTTCAACTACAAAATACGATGATAGATTTGCAGTGCAGATCTATGAAATACAATTTAATATTTAATGGATTGAAGGAGTATAATGATGAGAACACGGAAGAGATGCTTAGAGATTTTCTGTATCGAGAATTACAAATTGAGCACAAAATTGAGTTCGGAAATATACACCGATTCGGTAAATTTAAAGAAAACAGGAGCAGACCGATCGTGGCGAAGTTTTTGTATTATGGTGATTTAGACTTAGTAAAGAGTCGTTCCAATATGCTGAGGGGCAAACCTTATGGAATAAATGAACAATTCCCCCCTATTGTTGAACAAGAAAGAAAGAAACTGTACCCTGTAATGAAGAATTTGCGAGTAAGTGGTCAAAAAGTGAAGTTGGTAAGAGATAAACTATTTGTTAATAATCAACTCTATGATATCACCAAACACAATACTACACATTTTGACCGCAGACCTTCAATTAGACATGATAATGAACCAGTACGAAATCCTTCACAAGCCACATTTACTAATAATCCGATTAGACCATGGGAAACCAACGATAGAAACACAAGTACTGGTACTAGTAGTTCCGGTAGACCGTCAGCGAAACGCCACGCTCACTTCAGTTCAAGTTCGGAAACATCTCCATTGCGGGCATAGGAAATCTCGGGGAGTGGACTCTCTATATTAGCCTGGAATGTAGGTAAAGGACTGAGAAAAAAACTCACAGAACAAGCCTTCATCAATATTGTGTGCCAACATGACATTTTGTGTTTGTTTGAAGCCTGGATTAGTGAAGATGATGTGATAGAATTGACAGACTATACGGTGTACAAATATGCTAGAGACAAAGGGAGGGGTGGGGGAACCGTTATCTTTATTAAAAATAAAGTTATATCTGCATGTAAAATCCATATGAATATATTAGACTGCATTGTTTTTATAAATGTATCATCCCCAAGTCCAGTTGACAAGCCGCTTGCTATATTTGCATGTTATTTCCCCCCCTACAATAGTGTTTTCTATGAGAGAAATGACATTAATCTGTTTTATTGTCTAGAAGAAGAGATAAGTAAAGTTTCTAAATCACATACTATTATTACTGTTGGTGATCTTAATAGTCGTACATCTATTGAATATGATTTTGTGGCTTTTGATAAACTTAATGAAACAGCGGATGCGCTATTATCTAATATAATTGTTTATAGCCCTGATAACTATCATATTTTGAAATTGAGAAACAATATGGATAAAACTATAAATAGCTTCGGTAGAGAATTATTAAATATGTGTAAGGCAACTGGTTTAAGAATAGTAAACGGAAGATATTTGTCTGACAAGAGCGGTTCCTATACATTTAATAGTGACAAAGGGTCAAGTCTAATCGATTATTCTTTGATGCACTATGATCAATTTAATTTGATACAAAGTTTCGAATCTGGTCAATTTAATGAGTTTTCGGACCACTCACCACTTTGTATCAAACTGAACTTCAATCTGAATAGCTCAGAAGTTAGTAGTATTAATCGTCATAGTGTTAAACTCAAAACAAAAGTTGTTCAGAAATGGGATCATCGCAGGTGTAGTGAACTAATAAATGAGTTGAGTAATTATCAACCAGTTTTAATTGATCGTTGTACGCTAAATGACAGGTCGAAAACTTCCATAGATAATAGTGTTGACCGATTCACCCAGACCCTCATGGAAACAATATCACCCTTCTGTATAAAGAAAATAGAAGGTTCAACATATTTAAATAAAACCAGGTGTAATAAACTTAAAACACGACCCTGGTTCAATGAAATTTGTAGTTCCTAATATAAACTTTACAAAAATGCCTTGAGCAACTTTAATAAAAATAAATCTCTTGAAACTAGATTAATTTTATCTTACGCAAAATGTTCATATAAAAAATTACAAATTAAACTAAACGCAACTATATGGCACAAGAAGGCAACCGTATTAATTTTCTACGGAAAGACAACCCAGCCATGTTTTATAAACTTTTCAAGAAGAGAGAGAACTCGGTTGACCCCTCGGTTACTATAGATAACTTCTATGAACATTTTAGTAATTTGGCTTCAAATATAACAGATACTATTGATAGTGATGTAAACGAATTCTTATCTCAATATGATAATCATGCATCTTCTGAAAATGAAATAAATGATAACCCTGGTGTTGACCTTAATGGACCAATTACTTATCACGAAATTTATAAAGCCATCAAAACTTTAAAAGATAGGCTGGCACTGCCAGGCAGGATACGCCCACATTTTCGAGAGATGGACAGAGAACAAGCAATACCGAAAGTGATTTTTCCTACATCTTTACGTCCTGTATTTCATACTGTATTGGGAGCAGCCATTTAGTTGGTCAGTTCCAGTCTGATATTAATAGTAAGTGCAGGAGGGTTGCACCACACACAATTTTACACAAAAACAAATATATGGACAAGACATCATACTCAAAGACCACAAACATAAACAAATCAAAGAGAGTGAATGGATCCGGGGGCTAGCCGTAAGCGTCCACTGCGCTGTACAGTCCCGGGCCTGTTATGGTACAGGCTTCACTAAAAATGATTTGAAAAAAAAAAGAGGTAACAGAAATAATGCGACCGATCTTGATAATGGTCGTCTCTTCAATGGCGATAGTCTGCCAGTTGACGTCAGATGTCAAAACGTCAAACAATTTCAACAATAAGGGCGATAATCCGGATAGAATCTCGGAAAACGTCAAAATAATAAGTGTAGCGAGCAAACAGGAGCAAAGCCCGACAACGAGAACATTCTACAGTACGAAGGGCTAAAACTCTACTCTAATAGTAAGTGCAGGGGGACCGCACTACACGAAAAACAAAAATCTATAAAATTAACCTGCTAAAAATATCAAATCAAGTGAATGGATCCGGGGGCCAGCCGTAAGCGTCCACTGCGCTGTACAGTCCCGGGCCTGTGGTGACACAGACTTCACTCACATTTGAAAACAATTGGGAATGCAACCCAAAGAAATAATTATATAGTGTCAGCATGAGTCATGATCTATTATATGTTGCAAGAATTACGAATGCAAGCATATTGTTGTATAAATTCCGCTACACAAGTAACCACATAGTTAAATGTATAAGAAGTAGGCCTAGTTCAAAAACAAATCAATAAAAGGATTGAAGTATATAAATGCATTTAGGACAAACATTGCAACCGTCACAGAAACAAAAACACAACTGAATACAAAGAAGCAAAGGAAAAGATTAGCTAGGGAGACAGCCGTCTGCTGACTGAGTGGTGTGACGTGAATCTGCAGTAATAGTTGTTATGACGTCGTGGTTAGAAGGTGCAATTTCCCGATAAAAGGGCGATAATCTAGATAAAATTACGTTAAAATATAAAAACTATTAGTTTTAAAGACCATGTAATTGTACAAACCATAGTATAATTATTATATAATGTCCCACGTAAGAAATGCAAAACAGGAATGCTAAAGAAATCGTAAGTTATTAGTGTATTCATAAAGGCCTAAAAATAAGGGCGGTAATCCAGATAGGACTAGACATCTAGAAGCAATTTATATAGAATCATTATCCAATATGTAGTCAGTAATATCATTATAAGAAATGTAAAACTTGTTATGTTGAAGAAATGGAAGTTTTGAAATTTCTTTCAAAATGCGTAATTGTGTACCACCTTTGGCGGTGCACTTAAAATTAAGAGTTTTTATTCGGGAAAGAAATAGTTCTTTATTGTTGCATATTTTTAAAAATCGTAATGCCTGTGAATAGAAAACATTGTATAGTGTCGTATCTGGTATGTTACTATGAGCTGACGGGTATGTTACTACTTCAAAACCAAATTGTCCGTTTTATCGAATATACCGACATTAAATTTGTTATTAGTTATATTGATGTCCAAGTCAAGGACAGATGCATTAATAGTGCCAGAATTTTCTTTATTTAATATAAGTTCAGGAGGATATATTTCATCTTTGTATTTATTGAAATTACCATTATCATTGATAGGTGTTATGTCATCAATGTAACGGAAGGTATAATTTAGACTTTTTGCTACCTTGTAATCTGTTTTTCTTTTATGGTCTTGAAAGTCGAATTCGTATTTATATAAATGTGCATTTGCCATAAATGGGGCGGGGTCAGTTCCCATTGGTAAACCAATAGTTTGTTGTATTATCTGATCCCCAACCTCAAATATGGCATTGTCAATGAGAAAATGTATAATATTTTGAAATTTTTCTTTATCGAAAACTACAGTATTGGCATTGCGCCGTTTTATGATCCATCTTGCATCTTGTGAGTAGATGGCCATCAGATTTCTGCCTTTTCCAAAAGCACCATTAAAGGCCTTATCCACGAACCAATCCAAATTCTTTTTAAGGTCTGCATGTTGTAGCATAGTATATAAAGTAGAAAAGTCGAAAGTTTCTATTGATTTTGCATTGTCTTTTTGATTGATTTTATCTAAAGTGTCTACTATTGGTTTATTTTTATCAATTATGAAAAAGCTATTAATCCCAGTATAATTGCGAAGTGTTTTGCACCAAATGGCATGTTGGGCCTGGCATAATTTAAGTCCTTTCGTAATAGTCACTGCTAGAGGGTTTTGTCTGGCAGATGCTGGAGGAAATTATGTATCTGAATTTTACTGGATTTTTATGAAATTTCGGTATAGAATAAATATATGGAAGGGCATCTACTTTTACATTGTCTTTTATATCATTACTCCTGTTAAACGAATATTGATTTTGTAAAATATCTAGTTTAGATAATTCCGTAATACATTTATAAGTGTTATTATTGGTGTTAGGCCAAAGTCCAACTTCGGTAAGGATATTTTTAATATAGTAGCCTACTTTTTACAGATAAAGGCAATGTTATTGCTGGCCTTATCGACAGGTGTTAGAACAAATTTCTCTTGAAGAGCAGAAAGGCATTCAACTGCAGATGCATTTTTTAGGACTTCGGGTGGTGGATGTCTTGGGTTGTTTTTAATATGTTTGATTCTCTTTGATAAGAGGTCAAAAACAGTGTTTCTCCATTCTCCAAAAGATTCTATTGGTGCACGAAATTTATCTGACCAAGCTACTATGCATTTTCGGATTTCTGATTTTAGATTATTATGTAATTTTTTGAAGTTAGTTTTATTAGGTTGTTCTCGAAATTGTGGTCCAAAGCGAAATAGTTTTTTAAGATTATTGTCTTCAACAATATCGAAGTTTCCAGTCAGTACATGGTCGTGAAATTTATCTTTAAAAGGAGAGTTATGACATTGACATTTTGTATTGTCGTAACTGTTAATAAATTCTTGAACGTTAAGGTTTGCTATAGTTTCATGGTAGTTAAATATTTTATTACGAATTGGAGGTAAAAATTTGTATACGACTGTAGGTGAAATTTTAGGAATAGTATCTGGTATAGATTTGATTACAGATCTATCTCGGAAAATTCTATTTAGTCCAATATCTTGTATATGTTTATCTGTAAAAAGTATTTTACATAAAATCTCGGGTTTTTTCTTATGTACTTCATTTTGCTGTGCTGAATGTTTAGGTGAAAATTTACTATTTATCAAATCGGTAATAACATCGTAATATGTTTCGTAATGAAACTCGAAACCGACAATGATTATGGTGTGACGGTACACAACCTAGAAATGTGACTTTTCATCAAAATCGGATAAGAATTGTGACCTGTAGCGAGTCCACAACCATGATATACCATATTTTTACACTATTCGCGTACAAACGGCGACCATTTCGTCCGGCAATTTTGGTACGATTTTCACGAAATTAGAACTCAACCTTCCTCATCAAAATCGAATTAAAATTGTGACCTATACAGGGTCCACAACCATGATATATCATTTTTTCAACAGTATTCGCGTACAAACGGCGGCCATTTTGTCTGTCAATTTTGGTCCGATTTTCCTGAAATTCAAACTCAACCTTCCTTACAGTGCAACGGTGATATAATCAAACGTTTTTTTAAATTGGATAATAATTGTGACCTCCAGAGGGACCACAAGCTAAAGAAAGGGGGATTTTGCGTATAACCAGGGGCCATAATTCAGGAAGTTACGATCCGATATGCGCAAATATTGAAAAGAACCAAGATCTTTGGGTTATAACCATGAATTTCAAGTTTCATCAAAATCGAATTAAAATTGTGACCTTTACAGGGTCCACAACCTTGATATACCATTTTTTAACAGTATTCGCGTACAAACGGCAGCCATTTTGTATGACAATTTTGGTCTGATTTTCCCGAAATTCGAACTCAACCTTCCTTACGGTGTAACGGTAATATAATCAAACGTTTTTTTAAATTGGATAATAATTGTGACCTCCAAACTAAAAAAAAGGCCATTTTGCGTATAATCAGGGGCCATAATTCAGGAAGTTACGATCCGATATGCGCAAATATCGAAAGGAAGCAAGATCTTTGGGTTATAACCATGAATTTCAAATTTCATCAAAATCGAATCAAAATTGTGACCTCCACAGGGTCCACAACCTTGATATACCATTTTTTAACAGTATTCGCGTACAAACGGCGGCCATTTTGTATGGCAATTTTCGTCCGATTTTCCCGAAATTCGAACTCAACCTTCTTTAGGGTGTGACGGTAATATAATCAAACGGTTTTTTAAATCGAATAATAATTGTGACCTCCAAGCTAAAAAAAAGGCGATTTTGCGTATAATCAGGGGCCATAATTCAGGAAGTTACGATCCGATATGCGCAAATATCGAAAGGAAGCAAGATCTTTGGGTTATAACCATGAATTTCAAGTTTCATCAAAATCGAATCAAAATTGTGACCTCCACAGGGTCCACAACCTTGATATACCATTTTTTAACAGTATTCACGTACAAACGGCGGCCCTTTTGTATGGCAATTTTCGTCCGATTTTCCCGAAATTCGAACTCAACCTTCCTTAGGGTGTAACGGTGATATAATCAAACGGTTTTTTAAATCGAATAATAATTGTGACCTCCAGAGGGACCATAAGCTAAAAAGGGTGATTTTTCGGACAATCAGGGGCCATAATTCAGGAAATTACATTCCGTAAGCCGCAAATATCGAAAGGAACCAAGATCTTTGGGTTACAAACATGCATGTCAAGTTTCATCAAAATCGGTTCAAAATTGTGACCTCTATAGGGTCCACAAGCTAAAAACGTGATTTTTCGTACAATCAGGGGCCATAATCCATGAAGTTTTGATCCGATACATGCCAATATCGAAAGCAGCCGAGAACTTTTGGGGATAAACCTATATTTCAAGTTTCGTCAAAATCGGATAAGAATTGTGACCTGTAGAGAGTCCACAAACAAATTGTGGACGGACGTCCGGACGGACAGGGGCGACGACATAATACGTCCACATGAAAATGTGGGCGTATAAAAATAACAAATCTTGTGGAATTGATGGAATTATTAATGAATTATTTATTTATTGTTCACAACAACTTGTACCCGTTTTATACATTTTATTCAATAATATTTTAGAATCTGGTTGTTTTCCAAGTACTTGGTGTATTGGTGTTATTGTGCCCGTTTTCAAAAAGGGCGATTCCAGTAATCCTGACAATTATAGAGGAATTACCCTTGTTAGCTGTTTGAGCAAATTATTTACTGGAATATTAAACAATAGATTATTAGAATATGACAAATCACACTGTAGTATTACCCATTCCCAGTTTGGTTTCAGAAAAGGTTTATCAACTACAGATGCTATTTTTATTTTAACTACGTTGATCAACCGAATTTTAAAAAATAAAAAAACGTCTTTATTGCTGTTTTGTTGACTATTCAAAAGCCTTTGACTTAATTACGCGAGTAAATCTATGGTATAAACTAATTCAGGAAGGTATAAAAGGAAACATTTTAAAATTGATACGTTCTCTATATGATCAGGTAAAATGTTGCGTTAAACTACAAGGTGATTTGTCGAACTTTTTTAATTGTAATTCTGGTCTCTTTCAAGGCGAAATTTTAAGTCCCATATTATTTTCATTTTATATTAATGATGTTGAAAACCATCTGTACTCGGAAAATTGTCCATCCATTCCTCTAGATACCACGAACCTTTTCCTTTTAATGTATGCGGACGACAAGGCAGTGTTCTCGGAAACTCCCGAGGGTTTACAACAGTTGCTTGACTCATTACACTGGGAATATGCTATCGTCTAATATTGTAGTTTTAGCGATAGTTTCTACTCGTGTCGTTTACTTTCAAAACATCGTTCAATAAATGATAAAAGTCGTTGAAAAATAACAAAAATGGTTTAATTAGTACCATGGTTTAGATTAAAAGCAACGGGTTTAGTTTCTCCGAGATGCGTTTAAAAATGGCCGAACCGTGCACTTATCTAAGGCGATCATTAATTGGCCGAGCCGTTGAGTTTCCCGCAACGCGTATAAAAATGGAGTTCCCGTCCACTTAACTATGGTGTTGAGTTATTAAACGAGACGTCGAATTTCCCGAGATGCGTCGAATTTCCCGAGATACGTATATAAATCAACATACGAATAATTTCTCCATGGCGTTTAATAATAAGATAAAACTTCCCGCGAGCCGTTTATCCGATCAATTCATTTTGATTACGATAATTTAGATACGGTGTACCAATAAAAATTTGAGAATAAAAAATGCACACACATAGATATTCACCTTACCGTGGCCGTGCGATCTGTTATCCATTAGCTATAAACAAAGTATTCCACCATTGACAAATACGTAAATCGGTAAATCACGTCCCAGGTAATTATACAATCAGAACTCTGTAAATCACATCACAGGTAATGCATCTTCATTAAATCACAATAAAAATTTGAGAATAAAAAATGCGCACACATAAATATTCACCTTACCGTTTCCGTACTATCTGTTATCCATTAGCTATAAACAAAGTATTCCACCATTGACAAATACGTAAATCGGTAAATCACGTCCCAGGTAATTATACAATCCGAACTCGGTAACTCACATCACAGGTTATGCATCTTCATTAAATCACAATTGAATTAACGCAGATTTCCACGTGTACAAGTCAACCCAACAATGGCAGTGCGATAAACCCGCGAGAGAATTAGACATGTACTGGCGCCAAAAAAGAAACCAAATCACTGTCGCCCAGGAAATACGCTTCAATGATTACTGCCTTGACGTTACGTAATCACTTGATTGGGGGCAATAAAATGTTTGACCAGTCATCACTAGCCCAGTTTAGGAGCGCGTTAAACCATATTTCATTTGTTATAACTAATCAAATGAAATTGCGTTATATCAACACCAAAGACACTGTCCAAATATATGATATTATAATAACGCGTCGGGGAGGGGAGGTCAGGTCAGAACGAGGATTCAAAATCAATATTCCCGAAAAAGAAAAGGGTTTGTAAATAAAACACAACATATACTTAGCTATGATAATTTAATAACAAAAACTAATTGTATGTATTTATATGCAGGTACACTGAATGCTAAAAGCAACCACAAATAATAGCTTGTCTTGGCACCATATGAAACCATATTTTTGAATATACATGTTCGTTTGTACATATGGATTATTTCCTTGATTGGTCGAATGCTATTGTTTTATTAATTCCCACCTGTGGTTACCTGTCTGGGCGCCATATCAAAACATGCCTTTGAACACACACTTGAGTCACAAACTTCCCTTTTTATTAACATTAATTACTTGATTGGTCGAATGCTATTGTTTTATTAATTCCCACCTGTGTATGTACCAAACTTGATTGTTTTCCAATTCTTTGTATTTTTTAGTATGCATGCTATTATTTGTGGTTGCTTTTAGCATTCAGTGTACCTGCATATAAATACATACAATTTTGTAATTAAATTATCATAGCTAAGTATATGTTGTGTTTTATTTACAAACCCTTTTCTTTTTCGGGAATATTGATTTTGAATCCTCGTTCTGACCTGACCTCCCCTCCCCGACGCGTTATTATAATATCATATATTTGGACAGTGTCTTTGGTGTTGATATAACGCAATTTCATTTGATTAGTTATAACAAATGAAATATGGTTTAACGCGCTCCTAAACTGGGCTAGTGATGACTGGTCAAACATTTTATTGCCCCCAATCAAGTGATTATGTAACGTCAAGGCAGTAATCATTGAAGCGTATTTCCTGGCCGACAGTGATTTGGTTTCCTTTTTGGCGCCAGTACATGTCTAATTCTCTCGCGGGTTTATCGCACTGCCATTGTTGGGTTGACTTGTACACGTGGAAGGCTGCGTTAATTCAATTGTGATTTTAATGAAGATGCATAACCTGTGATGTGATTTACCGAGTTCGGATTGTATAATTACCTGGGACGTGATTTACCGATTTACGTATTTGTCAATGGTGGAATACTTTGTTTATAGCTAATGGATAACAGTATGGAAACGGTAAGGTGAATATTTATGTGTGCGCATTTTTTATTCTCAAATTTTTATTGTGATTTAATGAAGATGCATTACCTGTGTGATTTACCGAGTTCTGATTGTATAATTACCTGCGACGTGATTTACCGATTTACGTATTTGTCAATGGTGGAATACTTTGTTTATAGCTTATGGATAACAGATCGTACGGCCACGGTAAGGTGAATATCTATGTGTGCGCATTTTTTTATTCTCAAATTTTTATTGGTACACTGTATCTAAATTATCGTAATTCAAAATGAATTGATCGGATAAACGGCTCGCGGGAAGTTTTATCTTATTATTAAACACTATGGAGAAATTATTCGTATGTTGATTTATATACGTATCTCGGGAAATTCGACGCATCTCGGGAAATTCGACGTCTCGTTTAATAACTCAACACCATAGATAAGTGGACGGGAACTCCATTTTTATACGCGTCGCGGGAAACTCAACGGCTCGGCCAATTAATGATCGCCTTAGATAAGTGCACGGTTCGGCCATTTTTAAACGCATCTCGGAGAAACTAAACCCGTTGCTTTTAATCTAAACCATGGTACTAATTAAACCATTTTTGTTATTTTTCAACTAGTTTTATCATTTATTGAACGATGTTTTGAAAGTAAACGACACGAGTAGAAACTATCGCTAAAACAACAATATTAGACGATAGCATAGTTGTAGTGTTATGTAAATATACTTGTAAATGGAACCTCACTGTAAATACGAACAAAACTAAAATTGTTGTTTTTAGAAATGGTGGAAAATTATCAGAAAATGAAAAATGGTTTTATAATGGAAATGAATTAGAAATTGTTGACACTTTTAACTATTTAGGATTGATTTTAAACTATAATGGTAAATTTTTGAAAACCCAGAAACATGTAGCTGATCAGGGCAGGAAGGCTCTATTCTCTGTACTACGAGTATGTAATGATGATAACTTTTTTAACATTGAAACTAAATTGTCAGTATTCGATACTTATGTCAGAAGCATTTTATCATATGGATCAGAAATATGGGGATTTCATAAAGCCGCTGATGTGGAGAAAGTTCAATCAAATTTTTGTAAACGAATACTAGGAGTTAGACAAACAACTATGCATAGTATGATTTATTTTGAATTAGGTCGATTCCCTTTATATGTAATAAGAAGAATTAGAATTTTTAAATATTGGACAAAACTACTAAACACTGATAATAAGATTTTAAAATGTTGTTTTACAGGACCAGGAAGCGAATAAAAGTAAATGGATTATAAATGTAAGGAATGAATTATTTCAAATGGGTTTAGGCTATATTTGGGAACATAGAGAATCGTGTACTCATCATATTTCAAAACCATTAAGCATAGAATTTTAGATATTTTTAAACAATTATGTATAGAACGTATTTGTAATTCATCAAAAGGACTCTTTTATCAGCATTTCATTTCAAATTTTACCTTACAATATTATTTAGCCAAATCCATCCCATATAGATATGCTAATTGTATTTCAAAAATCCGTTTATCTGCCCATAACTTATTTATAGAAACTGGTAGATACAACAGTGTTGCTAAAAATAAAAGACTATGTAAATTTTGCGATAATGACGATGTTGAGGATGAATACCATTTTGTACTAATATGTAAAAAATATAAAGATATTCGCTGTAAATATATTAAACCATATTATAGAATTAACCCAAGTGTATATAAATTTATTCAACTTCTGACTGTACATAATATTAAGGAATTGACAAATCTTGGAAAGTATCTATCAATAACTTTTGAATCGAGAAACAAATTGCTCCAAATCTAACAGTATAAATTGACATCTTAAATAGAAATAAACATAACGCTAACGCTAAAATATACGTCCACATTCCTGCTTTGATTGATATGGTACTTTGTCAAGAAGGCTAGGCGTTTGGTTTGTTTAGCGTTGAGGGTCGTGCACCAACATTAATAGTTGACGTCCTTAGAGTATAAGGAATAACTATACCAAGATAATCCATTCAGAATTGTGCCTTCCTAACACTAAAGGCAAAAAGTGGGCGCGGCTCTGCCCCTGGGGGTCGGGACATTCATCAAAATCAATAGTGGACGCCCTCAGGCTATAAGGAATACATAAACCAAGTACCAAGCTGATTCATTCAGAATTGCGGCCTGTAAACGACAAACACAAAAATTGGTCGTGTCTTGCCTGTGTGAGTCGGGACATGCAGTTGACGTCCTTAGGCTATATGGAATACATATCCCAAGTTTAAATACGATCCATTAAGAATCGTGGCCTGTAGACAACACACATAGATACGAAGTAAAAATGAGCATGACTCTGCCCCTGGGGGTTAGGAAATCACCAAAAACAATAGGGGTCATCTTTATGCAGCCTGTAGGCGACAGACAAACAAATACACGAAATGGGTGTTGCTGTCCCATGGGGGTCGGGCATGCACCCAAAACAAAAGGGGTCATCCTTAGGGTATAAGGAATAAGTATTTTAAGTTTCAAGATGACCGATTAAGAATTATGGCCTGTAGGCGACACACAAAAAGAAAATGGGCGTGACTCTGCCCCTGGGGGTTGGGCTTGGGCATGCACCCCAAATGATAGAAATGTTCCTTAGGGTACAAAGAATAATCATTCATAGTTTCAAGATGATACGTTAAGAAATGTGGCTTGTAGACGACAAACAAATAAAAACAAGGAATGGGCGTGGCTCTGCCATAGGGGGTCGGGCATGCACCAAAAAACAATACGGATCATCCTTAGGGTAAGTATACAAAGTTTTAAGAAAATACAGTTAGAATTGCGGCTTCTAGGCGACACAGACACACAAAAAGAAAAATGGGCGTGGCTCTGCCCCTGGGGGGTTGGGCATGCACCCCAAACGATAGGGATCATCCTTAGAGTATAAAGAGTAAGTATACAAAGTTTTAAAGAAAATCCAATAAGAATTGTGGCCTGTAGGCGACACAAAGACACACGATAAGAAAATGGGTGTGGCTCTGCCCCAGGGGGGTTGGGCATGCACCCCAAATGATAGGGATGTTCCTTAGGGTACAAAGAATGTGTATGCTAAGTTTCAAAATTATAAGTTCAGAAATGTGGCCTGTAGACGACAAACAAATACATACTAGAAATGGGCGTGGCTCTGTCCCTGGGGGTCGGGCATGCACCAAAAACAATGGAGATCTTCCTTAGGGTATAAGGAATACGTATACCAAGTTTGAAGAAAATCCAGTAAGAATTGCGCCCTGTAGGCCACACAAAGACACACGAAAAGAAAATGGGTGTGGCTCTGCCCCTGGGGGTGGGGCATACACCCCAAACGATAGGGATGTTCCTTAGGGTACAAAGAATGTGTATGCAAAGTTTCAAGATTATAAGTTAAGAAATGTGGCCTGTAGACGACAAACAAAGAAATACTAGAAATGGGCGTGGCTCGGCCCCTGGGGGTCGGGCATGCCCCAAAAACAATAGGGATCTTCCTTGGGGTATAAGGAATAAGTATACCAAGTTTGAAGAAAATCCATGAAGAATTGCGCCCTGTAGGCGAACCACAGACACACACACACACACACACACATACATACATACATACACACACACACACACACACACACACACACACACAGACAGGGGCGACGGCATAATACGTTCACATTATGAATGTGGACGTATAAAAAATGCATTGTCTACTCTCCCATACACAACAACCTTTTAAGAAATTTAAAATGTAAATAATTTCATATTTATATGTCTTGTATATTGTATTGTATTGTATCTGATGGGCTGTTAGCCCAAGGAATAAAGAACTGAACTGAGAGTATAACTACCACTCAACCCGATTATCGTTGACAATAGGCAGGATTGATTAGGTAATTAAGTGATCAACGTATTTATTGTGTTATACCGTCAATAAACCTACCTTGATTAACTACTTAATCTGCCTTGATCGACTTAATCCTTTGTCAGACAATTCATCAATCTAATCTTAAACAGAAGTCATTGCTTTCCCTTTGTCGGACTATTCGAAAATCCAATAAGAGTGATTATAATTTTAATCCACCTGTTTAAATCGTGGTCGACAATTGTCGGGCATTTTAATCGCATTGATGTGAGCCGACAGCATCTACATATATCGACTAATCATAGATGTCACATATCGTAAGAGTATATTATTTTATAACACCCTAATTCATTTTGTCTACGATATCCTTTACGTCTTTTAAGAATCCATATATAAATTCTCATCCACAGTGGCACTTTCCCGTGATCTCGAGCGCCGCACGAATATTGCTTAACGTGTTAGACAGTGCTTACTATGAAGCTGTGTGCTGTAAGTCACGTACGCCATAGCGGCAATACGCTGAAGTCAGCTATGCCTTTTTTCATCACCACAAGTATTATTTCTAACGTTTTTCTTTCATTTGCTGCCGTGTTTTTATTTCTATTACGCACGGATTTGAATATTTTGTTGGCATATTTTTATAAAGAAAAAAACTATGTTCTAACATCACAAACTATTCTTATTTCGGAAGTTCGGCATTCATTTGCTGCCACGTAAATCTAAAGGAATATTACGGTTGTGAATTTTATGCCGAAGCAGGATCGACAAGCTTTCATTCAATGTATTACGAAAATGCTTAATTTTGTACGACATTTACTGACATAAATTTGAATGCCGTGCGTGAATTAGATGTGAACAAGCCAACAGTGAGGCTGATGTCCCCCGCCGAAATCCCAAAAACATAACGCTAACGCTACAATATACGTCCACATTCCTGCTTTGATTGATATGGTACTTTGTCAAGAAGGCTAGGCGTTTGGTTTGTTTAGCGTTGAGGGTCGTGCACCAACATTAATAGTTGTCGTCCTTAGAGTATAAGGAATAACTATACCAAGATAATCCATTCAGAATTGTGCCTTCCTAACACTAAAGGCAAAAAGTGGGCGTGGCTCTGCCCCTGGGGGTCGGGACATTCATCAAAATCAATAGTGGACGCCCTCAGGCTATAAGGAATACATAAACCAAGTACCACGCTGATTTTAAGAAAATCCAGTTAGAATTGCGGCTTCTAGACGACACAGAGACACACAAAAAGAAAATGGGCGTGGCTCTGCCCCTGGGGGTTGGGCATGCACCCCAAACAATAGGGATCATCCTTAGAGTATAAAGAGTAAGTATACAAAGTTTTAAAGAAAATACAATAAGAATTGCGGCCTGTAGGCGACACAAAGACACATGATAAGAAAATGGGTGTGGCTCTGCCCCAG
Source organism: Patella caerulea (assembly GCA_036850965.1). NCBI lineage: Eukaryota > Metazoa > Mollusca > Gastropoda > Patellidae > Patella > Patella caerulea. The sequence goes on along the minus strand of JAZGQO010000013.1, from coordinate 14,553,174 downwards.
GGGGTTGGGCATGCATCCCAAATGATGTTCCTTAGGGTACAAAGAATGTGTATGCTAAGTTTCAAAATTATAAGTTAAGAAATGTGGCCTGTAGATGGCAAACAAATACATACTAGAAATGGGCGTGGCTCTGTCCCTGGGGGTCGGGCATGCACCAAAAACAATAGAGATCTTCCTTAGGGTATAAGTAATACGTATACCAAGTTTGAAGAAAATCCAGTAAGAATTGCGCCCTGTAGGCGACATAAAGACTCATGAAAAGAAAATGGGCGTGGCTCTGTCCCTGGGGGTGGGGCATACACCCCAAACGATAGGGATCATCCTTAGAGTATAAAGAGTAAGTATACAAAGTTTTAAAGAAAATCCAATAAGAATTGCGGTCTGTAGGCGACACAAAGACACACGATAAGAAAATGGGTGTGGCTCTGCCCCAGGGTGTTGGGCATGCACCCCAAATGATAGGGATGTTCCTTAGGGTACAAAGAATGTGTATGCTAAGTTTCAAAATTATAAGTTAAGAAATGTGGCCTGTAGACGACAAACAAATACATACTAGAAATGGGCGTGGCTCTGTCCCTGGGGGTCGGGCATGCACCAAAAACAATAGAGATCTTCCTTAGGGTATAAGGAATACGTGTACCAAGTTTGAAGAAAATCGAGCAAGAATTGCGCCCTGTAGGCGACACAAAGACACACGGAAAAAAAATGGGCGTGGCTCTGCCCCTGGGGGTGGGGCATACACCCCAAACAATAGGGATGTTCCTTAGGGTACAAAGAATATGTATGCAAACTTTCAAGATTATAAGTTAAGAAATGTGGCCTGTAGACGACAAACAAACAAATACTAGAAATGGGCGTGGCTCGGCCCCTGGGGGTCGGGCATGCCCCAAAAACAATAGGGATCTTCCTTGGGGTATAAGGAATAAGTATACCAAGTTTGAAGAAAATCCATGAATAATTGCGCCCTGTAGGCGAACCACAGACACACACACACACACACACACACACACACACACACACACACACACACACACACACACACAGACAGGGGCGACGGCATAATACGTTCACATTATGAATGTGGACGTATAATAAATAGATGACACATATTAATTAATCGCACATTTATTTTTATACGCCCACATTTTTATGTGGACGTATATTGTCGTCGCCCCTGTCCGTCCGTCCACATTTTTTTTGTGAACAGTCTACAGGTCACAATTTTTATCCGATTTCAATTAAACTTAAAATATAGGTTTATCACCATAAGATCTCGGTTCCTTTCGATATTGGCATGTATCGGACTGTAACTTCATGGGTTATGGCCCCTGATTGTACGAAAAATCACGTTTTTTAGCTTGTGAACAGCGTAGAGGTCACAATTTTGAACCGATTTGGATGAAACTTGACATGTATGTTTATAACCCAAAGATCTTGGTTCCTTTCGATATTTGCGCCCATCGGATCGTAACTTCCTGAATTATGGCCCCTGACTGTCCGAAAAATTGCCCTTTTTAACTTGTGGTCCCTCTGGAGGTCACAATTGTTATCCGATTTAAAAAATCGTTTGATTATATCACCGTTGCATGGTTATGAAGGTTGAGTTCGAATTTCGTGAAAATCGGACCAAAATTGACGGACAAAATGGCCGCCGTTTGTACGCGAATAGTGTGAAAATATGTTATATCAAGGTTGTGGACCTTATAGAGGTCACAATTTTGAACCGATTTTGATGAAACTTGACATGTATGTTTATAACCCAAAGATCTTGGTTCCTTTCGATATTTGCGCCCATCGGATCGTAACTTCCTGAATTATGGCCCCTGATTGTCTGAAAAATTGCCCTTTTTAGCTTGTGGTCCCTCTGGAGTTCAAAATTGTTATCGGATTTAAAAAAACGTTTGATTATATCAACGTTCCATGGTTATGAAGATTGAGTTCGAATTTCGTGAAAATTGGACCAAAATTGACGGACAAAATGGCCGCCGTTTGTAAGCGAATAGTGTGAAAATATGTTATATCAAGGTTGTGGACCTTATAGAGGTCACAGTTTTGAACCAATTTTGATGAAACTTGACATGTATGTTTATAACCCAAAGATCTTGGTTCCTTTCGATATTTGCGCCCATCGGATCGTAACTTCCTGAATTATGGCCCCTGATTTTCCGAAAAATTGCCCTTTTTAGCTTGTGGTCCCTCTGGAGGTCAAAATTGTTATCGGATTTAAAAAAACGTTTGATTATATCACCGTTCTATGGTTATGAAGGTTGAGTTCGAATTTCATGAAAATCGGACCAAAATTGACGGACAAAATGGCCGCCGTTTGTACGCGAATAGTGTGAAAATATGTTATATCAAGGTTGTGGACCTTATAGAGGTCACAATTTTGAACCAATTTTGATGAAACTTGACATGTATGTTTATAACCCAAAGATCTTGGTTCCTTTCGATATTTGCGCCCATCGGATCGTAACTTCCTCAATTATGGCCCCTGATTGTCCAAAAAATCGCCATTTTTAGCTTGTGGTCCCTCTGGAGGTCAAAATTGTTATCCGATTTAAAAACCCGTTTGATTATATCACGATTCCATGGTTATGAAGGTTGAGTTTGAATTTGGGAAAATCGGACCAAAATTGACGGACAAAATGGCCGCCGTTTGTATGCGAATAGTGTGAAAATATGTTATATAAAGGTTGTGGACCTTATAGAGGTCACAATTTTGAACCGATTTTGATGAAACTTGACATGTATGTTTGTAACCCAAAGATCTTGGTTCCTTTCGATATTTGCATCCATTGGATCATAACTTCCTGAATTATGTCCCCGGATTGTCAAAAAAATCGCTTTTGTTAGCTTTTGGTCCCTCTGGAGGTCAAAATTATTATCCGATTTAAAAAAACGTTTGACTATATCACCGTTACATGGTAATGAAGAGAGAGTTTGAATTACGTGAAAATCGGACTAGAATTGACAGACAAAATGGCCGTCGTTTGTAGTGTGAAAACATGTTATATCAAGGTTGTGGACCCTATAGAGGTCACAATTTTGAACCGATTTTGATGAAACTTGACATGTTGGTTCCTTTCGATATTTGTGCCCATCGGGTCATTACTTCCTGAATTATGTCCCCTGATTGTACGAAAAATCACCCTTCACAATTATTATCTGATTTAAAAAAAAAACGTTTGATTATAAAAACCAAACAAATTCTAATGATTTTCTGATAATTCCTTAATATGCGACAACTCTTGTTGACTGCCCGGACGATTTGGCTGCTGTGTGGGCGTATGTTTCGTTGCCTGGCAACCTATTTTTTTCAAACGTATCGACCAATCAAACTGAACACGAAGTGTCATCCAAAAATTGCTTATCTCAGCCTACCGTAAAAAGAAAATGCTCATCTTCGAACTTCATCAAGGCATTGACCTAAGAAGCATACACACCAATTTTGAACATTTTAACTCAATTCGAAGGAGAGTTATTGTGTTCCAAAGTCTCGGCAAATCAAATTGCTTATCGCTCTGCTTACCCTGAGCAGAAAATGCTCATTATCGATCTTAGTCAAGGTATTACTGTAATGAAACTATATACCAAGTTTCATCACTCTCACTTAATTAAAACTAAAGTTATCGTGTCCCAAAGCATCAATCAATCAAATTGCTTATCTCTGCCTACCCTAAGTGGAAAATGCTCATCTTCGAACTCCATCAAGGCATTGACGTAATAAGCATATACACCAAGTTTGAACATTTTAACTAAATTAGAAGGAGAGTTATTGTGTTCCAAAGTCTCGACCACTCAAATTGCGTATCGCTCTGCTTACCCTGAGCAGAAAATGCTCATTATCGAACTTAGTCAAGGTATTACTGTAATGAAACTATACACCAAGTTTCATCACTCTCACTTAATTAGAACTAAAGTTATCGTGTCCCAAAGCATCAACCAATCAAATTGCTTATCTCTGCTTACCCTAAGCGGAAAATGCTGATCTTCGAACTCCATCAAGGCATTGACCTAATAAGCATATACACCAAGTTTGAACATTTTAACTAAATTAGAAGGAGAGTTATTGTGTTCCAAAGTATCAACCAATCAAATTGCGTATCGCTCTGCTTACCCTGAGCAGAAAATGCTCATTATCGAACTTAGTCAAGGTATCACTATAATGAAACTATACACCAAGTTTCATCAATCTCACTTAATTAGAACTAAAGTTATCGTGTCCGAAAGCATCAACCAATCAAATTGCTTATCTCTGCTTACATTAAGCGGAAAATGCTCATCTTCGAACTCCATCAAGGCATTGACCTAATAAGCACATACACCAAGTTTGAACATTTCAACTAAATTAAAAGGAGAGTTATCGTGTTCCAAAATCTCGACCAATCAAATTGCGTATCGCTCTGCTTACCCTGAGCAGAAAATGCTCATTATCGATCTTAGTCAAGGTATTACTATAATGAAACTATACACCAAGTTTCATCACTCACTTAATTAGAACTAATGTTATCGTGTCTCAAAGCATCAACCAATCAAATTGCTTATCTCTGCTTACCCCAAGCGGAAAATGCTCATCTTCGAACTCCATCAAGGCATTGACCTAATAAGCATATACACCAAGTTTGAACATTTTAACTCAATTAGAAGGAGAGTTATTGTGTTCCAAATTCTCGACCAATCAAATTGCGTATAGCTCTGCTTACCCTGAGCAGAAAATGCTCATTATCGAACTTAGTCAAGGTATTACTATAATGAAACTATACACCAAGTTTCATCAATCTCACTTAATTAGAACTAAAGTTATCGTGTCCCAAAGCATCAACCAATCAAATTGCTTATCTCTGCTTACCCTAAGCGGAAAATGCTCATCTTCGAACTCCATCAAGGCATTGACCTAATAAACACATACACCAAGTTTGAACATTCTAGCTCAATTAGGAAGAGAGTTATTGTGTCCCAAAAAGTGTGACGGACAGACAGACGGACAGACAGAAGGACAAACAGACAGACGGACGAACCCATTTTAATAGTCCCCCAACTTTCTTCGAAAGGGCGGGGGACAAAAATAGTTTGAATGCCGTACCGGAATTAGGTGTGAAAAATAGCGAGGTTCACCAATTTTTATTACGTACGGGATTTGAATATTTTGTTGACATGTGATTTTTAATTGTGGTATGAATTGAATACCCTACGGGAATTAAATATGAAAAATAGCGAGGTTCACCTAATTTTGTTATGTACGTGATTTGAATATTTTGACATGTGACTTTTAATTGTGGTATGAATTCGTCTGCTTAAATAACGATAAGAGTTATGCCCCTTTATTTTCGGTAAAATGTCCGACACGAAAAATTTTGAAATCCCAACTCTGGTATGATCCACAACAAAATTTGATAAGCGCGCTTTTAAATTTCTTGTCATATGTTGACAGCAAATGCTTTTCTAGACCAAGCATACTTTTAAATTGGCTATAATATATAAGTCTTGAGTTTTCATATAAGGAATAGTGCCATTCTTGGGCACAACAGTCACAGATTCTCTGCGTGAATAGGTAAATAAATTCAGTACAGTTTCCAATTGTTTGGGAAATCCATACTATACCAAATCCATACCTAAATAGTAGATTTTTTACATCTCTTGTCCATGTTTTCCTACCATTCATATCCAGGTTATGTAGCATTACATAAGTTTGTTTGGGAAGTCGATGGTCTGGCATGCATAAAAGTTTAACCCAATATCTGATACATCTAGTTGCAGAGTTAACAAAAAGATAGGATCTCCCGAGTTCACCTAAAACAGCAGAGTTACTGGTATGAGGAGGCAGTTTTAGTACATATTTAAAGAACTTTAGATGGACATTTTCTATTTTTGTACAAAAAGAATGTCCCCATATCTTGGAGCCATACAATAAAATTGGAAGAATCATTTTATGAACTATTTGCATGGCACAACTAAGATTGATACCTTGACACTTTTTGTCTATACATTTTATCATATTAATAACTTTCTCGTATTGTAGAATTTGAACTTCTTTTGTTTTCAACCATTTGAGTTTTGTTGAGAGAGAGAGAGAGAGAGAGAAATGGGGTTTAACGTCCACTCAACACAAACTAGGTCATTTCGGGACTAACATATGGTTTACTTTTATTTCAATAATTCGCTTGCGCGTAGGGGTCTTTAGCAGTGGGAGGAAACCGGAGTGCCCGGAGGAAACCCACGAGGTTGAGAAGGCGCCCCTATCTCCATGCCACATACGCTCACACCAGGGCTCGAAACCACAGCCGCAAGCCAGCGGTGACCGGCCAACTAGAGGTCGAAGCGCGGCACTCTAGACCACTAGGCCATCCCAACCCCCCGTTTTGTTGAGAACACAACCCCTAGATATTTGTAGAAATAAACGGTTTCTATTGGGACATTATTGTAACTCCATTTTTCATAGGCTCTCAGGGGACCACCGTTTCTAAATACAAGTATCTTGGTTTTTTGAGTGTTGATGGACATTCCATATTTCTCACAGAATGACGCAAGACAGTTAATTTGGTGCTGTAGATTATACGCAGTATCTGCGATGTTTCCGATGTCATCGGCAAATAGCAAGGAGAATACATTGGGAAATACATTGGATACAAAGATACCATTACATTTTTTTAGTTTGCAAATTACTGACATACTGATTTATGAAGATTAGCCTTGTCGCGTACCCGTATTACACGCAAATGAGTCCGTTAGTCCCAGTGATGTAGCAACACAAGATTTGCACTTGGAGTACATGTTTCTGATGATATTGATGAATTTTCCATGGATACCTGCTTCCATCATGCTTACCCAGAGCAAGTCATGTTGGATGGAATCAAACGCTTTGTGGAAGTCCACAAATAAGAGATATATTCGCCCCCTCTTTTCTCGATAGATATTTACCGGTCTTATAATGCCTTATAAGGAGAATATATTATCGACAGTTGAGTATTTTTGGCGGAACCCAGCTTGATACTCATGGATAACATTATTCAAATTACACCAGGATAGTAGTCTGTTGTTTAGTACCTTAGTAAATATTTTACACAAACTGGATAGCAAGGAGATTCCCCTGTAGTTATCAACATTGTCCTCACAACCTTTCTTGTGTATAGGACTTATAATTGCCTTACCCCATTTCTCATTAAATATGTTACAAAGGGCTGATTTTATTGTGTCCTCACTCTCTTTGATCAGTTCATTAAAGAGTACATCATTGCCCGGTGACTTATTATTGCGGACACTCTTAATTGCCTGCGAAATTTCAAATTCTGTGATGGGTTTATTTAATTCTTTGGGGGTATCACTTTCACAAATATCACAATGATCATCATGTGATGTTAAAGACTCTAGGTACCAGTGGTCGGTTAATGGACTATTAGAGTTGAAGAGGTCACGAAAGTATGTCATCCATTGATCGGAACAGATTTTTGAATTGGCTTGTGTTCTCTGTAGAAGGGATTTTACTTTTCCCCAAAATTTTTGTGGGTTCAGGATGGAACTTTCCAAATTACAACTAAGTTGTTTACAGTGCTCATTCTTTTTCGAGGCGCACAGGATTTTGTAGTTGTTGAGATCAATATCACGTTTTGTAGTCCTGTAAATATTTAGAGATTTAGATTTTGATTGTTTTAGAAGTTCACAATTATGATTGAACCACGGGGGTTGGGTATAGAGAAGACGATATGGACGACATACCTTGAACATTGGTTTAGCTGCTTTATCAAGGACATGACTGAGCTTTTCAACTGAAACATTAACGTCAAGTGTCAAGGCGTTTTCAAGATCACAGAGAATATTGCTAGAGTAATCGTCTGATATTGTATTTATAAAGTAATTTTTGTGTAGTGGATTCCATTTGAACACAAGCCGCTCATGTATCTGTGAATCACATTCAATTCTTGTGTTTTGTATTCGATCGATGTTAGCCCTTATTTCACAATGAATTGGAAAGTGGTCCGAGACATCAAACTGTCCAACTTTAAAGTCTCTTATCTGTGGAAAAAGATCTGTGGAAGTCTCGCGAGATTATCACACGACCACATGTGCAGATGAAAAGCTGTGTTCATTCCATTTGTGATTTAAAGAAAATACTTTACCTGGAATGTGCTTTACCGATTTCCAATGATATAATAACATTGGACGTGATTTACCGATTGTTGATGTATTTGTCAATGGTGGAATCATTTTCAGGTCTTCTAGTCACGTGTACACGTGGAAAGCCATGTTGATTCATTTATGATTTAAAGAAAAATACATTACCGGGGATGTGCTATACCGATTTCCTATGGTATAATAACAATGGACGTACCGATTTTTGATGTACATGTATTTGTCAATGGTACCATGGAATCATTATTTTTAATGGATAATAACCACGGTAAGTTGAGCATGTCTTCGTGTGCATTTTTTTATATTCACCCTTTTTATTTGTACTTCATTTCATATGTAAATAATCGTAATCAAAATGAACCGATCGGATAAACGACTCGCGAGCAAATAAATTTTTCGTCTAATATTTAAACACTTGATAAATCAATCGGCAATTCGGAAATTAAAGTGATGTCTAGTAATCGAACGCATTACATAATTCGACGGTTCGTCCATTTTTACCCCCCCCCCTCGGAGAAATCAAACACTGTACCATTAAATTAAAGTATGGTTCTAATTAAACCATTTTTATACGCCCACATTTTTATGTGGACGTATATTGTCGTCGCCCCTGTCCGTCCGGACGTCCACAAGATCTCGGTTCCTTTCGATATTGGCATGTATCGGATGAAAACTTCATGGATTATGGCCCCTGATTGTACGAAAAATCATGTTTTTAGCTTGTGGACCCTATAGAGGTTACAATTTTGAACCGATTTTGAAGAAACTTGACATGCATGTTTATAACCCAAAGATCTTGGTTCCTTTCGATATTTGTGCCTATCGGAATTTAATTTCCTGAATTATGGCCCCGAAAAATCACCCTTTTTAGCTTGTGGTCCCTCTGGAGGTCACAATTATTATCCGATTTAAAAAACCGTTTGATTATGTCACCATTACACCCTAAGGAAGGTTGATGTCGAATTTCGTGAAATTTCGATATTTGTTTATAACCTAAAGATCTTTATTCTTTTCGATATTTGCGCATATCAAATTGTAACTTTGAATTATGATTATAGGAAAAATCACTTTCGGTATTGCTTGTTCTCTGTCTATCTCTCGAACAATTATTATCTAAAAAAAAACTCTGATTATATTACTGTTGCACCGTAAGGAAGGTTGAGTTCGAATATCGTGAAAATCGTACCAAAATTGCCTGACGAAATTGTCACCGTTTGTACGCGAATAGTGTAAAAATATGGTATATCATGGTTGTGGACTCTCTACAGGTCACAATTCTTATCCGATTTTGACGAAAAGTAACATTTCTATGTTGTGTACCGTCACACCATAATCATTGTCGGCTTCGAATTTCATTAATATCAGACTGGAACTGACCAACAAAATGGCTGCTCCCAATACAGTATGAAATACAGGACTTAATGAGGAAAAATCACTTTCGGTATTGCATGTTCTCTATCCATCTCTGAAAAATGTGGGCGTATCCTGCCTGGCAGTGCCAGCCTATCTTTGTAATTTTCAAACGATTATTGTCAATTATCAAACGATGTTTTGAAATCAAACTCTATAGCATTTTTTTAAAGTCTAAAAACCCCATATTAAACGATGCCAGTTTCCCAGTGATAGGGTCCACAACCTTGATATAACATATTTTCACACTATTCGCGTACAAACGGCAGCCATTTTGTTTGTCAATAATGGTCCGATTTTCACGAAATTTGAATTCAACCATGTAACGGTGATGTAATAAAACGGTTTTTTAAATCGGATAATAATTTTGACCTCCAGAGGGACCACATGCTAAAAAGGGCGATTTTTCGGACAATCAGGGGCCATAATTCAGGAAGTTACGATCCAATTGGCGCAAATATCATAAGGAACCAAGATTTTGGGGTTATAAACATGCATATGAAGTTTCATCACAATCGGTTCAAAATTGTGACCTCTATAGGGTCCACAAGCTAAAAACATGATATTTTGTACAATCAGGGGCCATAATCCATGAAGTTCCGATCCGATACATGCCAATATCAAAAGGAACCGAGATCATATGGGGATAAACCTATATTTCAAGTTTCGTCAAAATCGGATAAGAATTGTGACCTGTAGAGAGTTCACAAACAAATTGTGGACAGACGGACGTCAGGGGTGACAGCATAATATACGTCCACATGAAAATGTGGGTGCCCAAGTAGTCTCATGGGCATGACCAAACCCTATGAATGTGAATGGAATCGGCCGTCCCCTCACGGGACGATCTGAAAAATATCTTGTATATAAATATCATTTGTAGTGTAAATATAGTCCCGATATGTGAGACAGAAATTCCAGGTGGCTTTACCTGTCATTCGCACACGGTACATTTAATACTGTGCCATGCACAGGTGTAATTTGTGTTTCGATATTCAATTTAATACGTATATTTCAAAATTTGAATTCTACACCTCAGTGGCAATTAAGTGCCAGTCCACGAGAAAACCATGCAGAAATCGGGAAGGTGAGGGGACGGCCGATTCCATTCACATTTATAGGGTTTGGTCATGCCCATGAGACTACTTGATAGCCAAAACCGCCGATGTCAGAAATTGACCCTAGCTGAGATACGACAAACAGGTGTTTTTTGGGGCTTTTTGCTCAGTTTTTCGTCAATTTTAGGCAATGTTAGCTGCTGTTTTTCAGGTTGTAAATGAGTACTTATGAAACAAATTATGATTCGATATATTAGGCTAGGTACTTGGATAGCCAAATTCAACCATGTAACGGTGATATAATCAAACGTTTTTTTAAAAAGATAGGCTGGCACTGCCAGGCAGGATACGCCCACATTTTTGAGAGATGGATAGAGAACAAGCAATACCGAAAGTGATTTTTCCAACATGTATATCATTAAGTCCTGTATTTCATACTGTATTGGGAGCAGCCATTTTGTTGGTCAGTTCCAGTCTGATATTCATGAAATTCGAAGCCGACAATGATTATGGTTTGACGGTACACAACCTAGAAATGTTACTTTTCGTCAAAATCGGATAAGAATTGTGACCTGTAGAGAGTCCACAACCATGATATACCATATTTTTACAATATTCGCGTACAAACGGTGACCATTTCGTCAGGCAATTTTGGTACGATTTTCACGAAATTCGGACTCAACCTTCCTTACGGTGCAACAGTAATATAATCAGAGTTTTTTTTTAAATCAGATAATAATTGTTTGAGAGATAGACAGAGAACAAGCAATACCGAAAGTGATTTTTCCTAGAATCAAAGGCCATAATTCATTAAGTTACAATTTGATATGCGCAAATATTGAAAAGAATAAATATCTTTAGGTTATAAACAAGCATTTCAGGTTTCATCAAAATCGAATTAAAATTGTCACCTCTACAGGGTCCACAATTTTGACATACCATATTTTTACACTGTTCGCGTACAAACGGCGGCCATTTTTTCTGGCAATTATGGTCCAATTTTCTCGAAATTCAAACTCAACCTTTCGTAGGGTGTAACGGTGATAGAGTCAAACGTTTTTTCAAATCGGATAATAATTGTGACCTCCAGAGGGACCATAGGCGATTTTTCGGACAATCAGGGGCCATAATTCAGGAAGTTACGATCTGATATGCACAAATAACGAAAGGAACCAAGATCTTTGTGGGTTATAACCATGCATTTCAAGCTTCATCAAAATCAAATTAAAATTGTGACCTCTACAGGGTCCACAACCATGATATACAATTTTTTAACAGTATTCGCGTAGAAAAGGCGGCCATTTTGTATGGCAATTTTGGTCCGATTTTCCCGAAACCTTCCTTACGGTGTAACGGTAATATAATCAACCGTTTTATTAAATCGGATAATAATTGTGACCACCAGAGGGACCACAAGCTAAAATAAGGCAATTTTGCGTATAATCAGGGGCCATAATTCAGGAAGTTACGTTCCGATATGCGCAAATATCGAAAGGAACCAAGATCTTTGGGTTATAACCATGAATTTCAAGTTTCATCAAAATCAAATAAAAAATGTGACTTCTACAGGGTCCACAACCTTGATATACCATTTTTTAACAGTATTCGCGTACAAACGGCGGCCATTTTGTATGGCAATTTTCGTCCGATTTTCCCGAAATTCGAACTCAACCTTCCTTAGGGTGTAACGGTGATATAATCAAACGTTTTTTTAAATCGGATAATAATTGTGACCTCCAGAGGGACCACAAGCTAAAAAGGGTGATTTTTCGGACAATCAGGGGCCATAATTCAGGAAATTACATTCCAATAGGTGCAAATATCGAAAGGAACCAAGATCTTTCATCCAAATCGGTTCAAAATGTGACCTCTACACTGTTCACAAGCTAAAAACTTGATTTTTCGTACAATCAGGGGCCATAACCCATGAAGTTACAGCCCGATACATGCCAATATCGAAAGGAACCGAGATCTTAGGGTGACAAACCTATGCTTTAAGTTTCATTGAAATCGGATAAAAATTGTGACCTGTAGACTCTTCACAAACAATTGTGGACGGACGAACGGGGGTGACGACAATATACGTCCACATGAAAATGTGGGCGTATAAAAAGATAGGTTGTCAGGCAACGAAACATACGCCCACAGCAGCTAAATCGTCCGGGCAGTCAACAAGGGTTGTAGCATATTTTTACTTTTTTTTGGTAATGAAACATTTGTAATACACTAAAATCTGAGTAACTACTCATTACGTAATTATCAGAAAATCATGATAATTTGTTTGCTTTTTATAAAGTTTTGCCCCACGCTAACAATTAGTATAGGAAACATTTTATATCATGGATTTAGCTGTTCAGTTATCAAAATTCATTGAAAATCAAAATACTTGTTCGTTTCAACACCTTAAACTCTGTGTATCAATCTGAAGTCAATCGGATGATAAGTTTGGCATCTACAGCGCAACAAGGTTTTATGAAGTGATCAAGGGAGATAACTCTGGAAGTAATTATTTGAAATTGATCAAAATCAGTAGGCTTCTTCCTCTCAGGACCTTAAACAGTGTGTGTAAATTTAAAGTCAATCGGATATTAACTTTGGCCTGTAGAGTGTCCACAGGATTTTTTGATGTGATCAAGGGCCATAACTCTGGCACTAATTATCGGAAATTGATGCAAATCAATAGGCTTCTTCTTCATCTTATGACCTTAAACACTGTGTATAAATTTAAAGTCAATCGGATATTAACTTTGGCTTTTAGAGCGTCCACAAGATTTTTTGAAGTGATCAAGGGAGATAACTCTGGCACTAATTATCGAAAATCGCTGAAAATCAGTAGGCTTCTTCGTCTTATGACCTTAAACACTGTATAAATTTAAAGTCAATCGGATATTAACTTTGGCTTTTAGAGCGTCCACAAGATTTTTTGAAGTGATCAAGGGCCATAACTCTGGCAATAATTATCAGAGATCGCTGAAAACCGATAGGCTTCTTCGTCTTATGACCTTAAACACTGTGTATGAATTTTAAGTCAATCGGATATTAACTTTGGCCTCTAGATCGTTCACAAGAATTTTTGAAGTGATCAAGGGCCATAACTCTGGCACTAATTATCGGAAATTGCTGAAAATCAATAGGCTTCTTTGTCTTATGACTTTAAACACTGTGTATAAATTTAAAGCCAATCGAATATTAACTTTGGCCTTATCGGAAATTGCTGAAAATCAATAGGCTTCTTTGTCTTATGACTTTAAACACTGTGTATAAATTTAAAGTCAATCGAATATTAACTTTGGCCTCTAGAGCCATAACTCTGGTAGTTATTATCGGAAATCGCTGAAAAACAATAGGCTTCTTCGTCTCATGACCTCAAACACACCTGTATAAATTTAAAGTCAATCGGATATTAACTTTAGCCTCTAGAGCGTCCACAAGCAATTGTGGACGCCAGACCGCCGGACTGACGGGCGGGGGCGACGACAATATACGACCACATTTCAATGTGGGCGTATAACAATTCATGGGACCCCGCGGCAGTGGAGATATCGGGACATAAAGTTGGGGTACTTTATGGGGGTTGATTTATACTCTTCAGGAAAAACCAAATGGCACCCCTCAGTGGAAAGATAGATTTTTTTTCTTTCATTTTTTTGAAACATTACTACCTAGCCTAATATATCGAATCATAATTTGTTTCGTAAGTACTCATTTACAACCTGAAAAACAGCAGCTAACATTGCCTAAAATTGACGAAAAAATGAGAAAAAAGACCCTCAAAACACCCGTTTGCCATATCTCAGCTATGGTCAATTTCTGAGATCGGCGGTTTTGGCTATCAAGTAGTCTCATGGGCATGACCAAACCCTATGAATATGAATGGAATCGACCGACCCCTCACCTTCCCGATTTTGCATGGTTTTCTCGTGGACATGCACTTAAGTATAAGTGTGGTACCATGATACTATGTGGAATCTATGTGGATACAGATGATAGAATTGTAGTTCACCTTCCCGATTTTGCATGGTTTTCTCGTGGACATGCACTTAAGTATAAGTGTGGTACCATGATACTATGTGGAATCTATGTGGATACAGATGATAGAATTGTAGTTGTACGAATGTACGAGTCGCTGAGCCAAAGAAGATTCGCCGACTTTCAAGAACAATTAGGCATTCCGATGTCGAAGAAATAAAACTGTTTCATATTAGTTATTAAATATTTATATGAAGCAATGTACGTCAAGACCTAAACAAACGTGTGTGTGTGTACCTACATGTATGGATATGTGCGATACTATATATGTAATACAATATCATTTCGGATCTAAAATGCAATATTGTATTTTTAATTCATATTCATAATTCATATTTTATGTTGTAAGCATTGATCCGACGTGGCATACTCCTAATGAGACGTCTAAGGCCATTTTGGTCCAGATTGTCCCATTCCTGTTGCAACGCAGCAGCAAGTTCTTGGACATTGGCAGGACGTTGTTGACGTTGACGTAACCTCTGTCCAAGCGTGTCCCAGATATACTCGATGGGGGAGAGGTCGGGACTCAGTGCTGGCCAAGGTAATGTGGTGATGTTCTGTTGTTGGAGGTAACCTGTAACGATCCTGGCCCTTTGACATCTTGCGTTGTCATCCTGGAAGATGAAACGGCGGCCATGACGTCGTGCGAACGGCACAACATGAACTGCCAAGATGTTGTCCCGGTAGTACTGGCCTGTAACACGTCCTGCAACAACATGTAAAGCCGTTCTTCCAGCAACAGTGATGCCTCCCCACACCATAACAGAACCACCCCCAAATCGATCATGTCTGATGAAGTTAACGTCTTGGAAGTGCTCGTTTCGACGACGCCACACCCTCTGTCCAAAAAATCAACAGTGAACCTTGACTCATCTGAAAACATCACATTGCTCCAGCGTCGATTATCCCAGTGTTGACGATCCCTACACCAACAACGTCTTGCCTGAATGTGATGATCTCTCAAACAAAGGATCACGCGAGGACGTCGGGCGCGAAGGTGACCCCTATGCAGTCGATTCCGAATCGTCTGGCCACTCACTCTCACACCAGTGTCTGTTTGAAGACGAGCGCTGATCTGATTTGCTGTGATGACACGAGTTCTCAAGGCCAAGGTACGGATAAATCGATCCTGGGCTTGAGTTGTCGCCCTTCGTCGACCTGAGCGTGGTCTGCCCTGTACAGATTGTGTATCACGGTATCTGGACAATAGCCTGCTTATGACAGACTGAGAAACATTCATCGTCCGCGCCACAACCGCCTGTGTTGTGCCGATCTGTAGCATGCCAAGGGCACGTAACCTTTCATTTTGGGTAAGCCGACACATATCAAAATTTGTTTTCTGGTTACTAAAACAATTAGACTGATGTTTCCACCCTGGAATTCAATGCCACAATGACTGTAACATTCAAAGTCAGAGTCATGCAAATCTTGGGTTGGACCCCCATGATGATCCCAAGCATCACCTGCATTCCATGCAGTAGCTATTGGTGCGTTTGGGCGTCACATGTAACTGGAAATGTTTCTTCTGTTAGGTTTTATAGTGACTTTTTTCGTAGTCATTTGCATATTTTAGTATTATGCCCCCAAAATCAAATATCCCCTACTTTTTTTGAATAGTATAGTATTATGTAAGATGTATTGGTCGTACAAACTTGTATCATCGAAGTGTCTATTTGATATAAGTTGTAAGCTTAACACTTGTTGTTTTAGAGCTAAGATGTGTTTATCTTAATTAATCGTTTTTATTGTTCTCATTTTAATGCTATTAACTATGGCGTGCCTCAGCTATTTGACAGGCATCGTTGGATAGTATATAATGCCTCGTTTAGAGTTAGGCAAAAACCAGACGGGTGGACACCAGGGACCAGAGACCAGGGTCATGTCTTGGGGAGACCCAGGGAGAAGTCGGTCTGGACTATGGGGGTCTGCCCTCCGACCGTGGACAGTTGGGTTTTCTGTAACCTTAGTTAGATATCTCCTGATCCAACCACCATATGTTATGCAGTAATAAAACTAGACTGGCCCAGTCTCGTCTATTTATTTTACATTTCGATTTATATAAAAGTAGTAATTTTTAGTAAACCAATTTTCGTTTCCATTTGTATAAAAAAAAAATTTGAGTAAACCTGTAACCAGCACCAGAGACTGGACAATTTGCGAGCTTCACAATAAAATGGGCGTTGCTTATCCTGTTTTACGTTGTCTCCTTATTTGGAATGATTTACAGTTGTCAAGCAAGTCACGTGACACGAATTTGTAAATGTGATGTCTAAGATAAATTAAGTTCGATATTTACCTTCATGAATCATGCGTCTCGAATGGAGTGCAAAGCTGTCATGCTGAAACCGTCTGCGGGCTGATGTCACGTTTTTGTTTCCAGTCGCCATTCGGCTTCGTCCCGATACGTATGAACTGGCTTCGTTAAGTTGTTATAATGATGTCGTGTGTAATTATTTATGTTCATTCACCTCATCCCATTCGTTGTATCCGTTCATTCGACAGATATTGTCCGTCAACAAAATTCTTAGATCGTTAAAGTAACACTAAATAACAATAACTGTTATCCACAACAAACATCTCGCACCTACACCAGTTTGCCAGTGCAAATGCAGTAATCCCGTGCACGACGTCACACGACCTACATAATGCAGATTGACCTACTAGATGAGAATGAAGCTCTATTTGCCCAGTCTCTAGAGATTACGTTTTTTTTTTTTTTTGAGAGGACTGGCCAATTTTTGGTGTGTGGAGAAGACTGGCCACCAGTCTATAATAAAACATATGTTTAATAAAAATAGTAAGTGTTATGTTACATACGTGTCCGACGAACCTGTGGTTATCAGTAGATAAGCAACGATTATGA
Organism: Patella caerulea; assembly: GCA_036850965.1. Lineage (NCBI taxonomy): Eukaryota > Metazoa > Mollusca > Gastropoda > Patellidae > Patella > Patella caerulea. The sequence goes on along the minus strand of JAZGQO010000013.1, from coordinate 14,535,687 downwards.
AGTCCTAACCACTAGAAGATCAACGAAGAGGTAAGTCTGTTTCTGATCCAAATCATGGCTACGGTTAATGATATGCTTAACAATTTAACTGGCGAAATAACCGGTTTGTCTTCCACGCTTAAGCATTATGTAGTAACTCAATTAACTCACCATTTCTAGAAATCCCTTGAATATTTTAAGAAATATTTAAAAATTAAATATATTGCTAGTAGTGGAACTGTATTTAATTTTAAAATATGTAAATTATATTTTTCTTTTGAACACATATTTTGGCTTAAAAAATTGGTATGAACGGTTTTATCTGTCATAATTTATGTTTTGTCTATATGAATATAAATAAAATAAAACCAAGTACGAACAATCCAAACCATTAGGCAAAAATCGAAGTCCTAAAGAACGTAATAGGCAAAATAGTTAGCAAATGGACTGTTCATTGTGTACGAAATACACAACAAACAGTGGTAACAGGTGTCCGGAAGAGTAAGCTTACCCTGCCTGGCGCACCACACCCGCCATCGCTGCATCCAAACTACTAGGCAAAATGTAGTTAAAATAACGTGATTGGCCAATGGACTATAGGTATGCAAAATGCACGTGATGAACATTGTTAACGGTGTAGTAGACATAATCAGAGAGATAGTAAATAGGATAAGCGTCAATCAAATATATCAAGAACAATAGCTGAGAGCGACATGTTATATTTACCAATCAAGTCAATATGACGGCCATAAAACTTTTTAAAGGATTTTATAAGTTTAGTGCGAAAATATCCTTGTAGTTGAAGCTTAGTTGACAAATGTCTCGATCTACTTAAAAAATCAGAATAAAAAGAACAAGCTCTCGCGTAACGAATTAGCTGAGACACAAACACTCCATAAGCTGGTGATACAGGAATGTTACTACTAATAAATGGAAAGTGAACAATCGGAAAGTCAAAGTCATCACGTTTATCATACAATTTAACACTGAGTCTATGGCAATTGTCAAAATCGAGACGCAGATCCAAGTAGAAAGCGTAATTGTCACTGTCAGTAGTATTTTTGATTTCAAGCTCATCAGGATATATGAATTCTACATAATCACTAAATATATTTTGCCCCGGGATTTACGGGAAGCCAGATATGAATGATACGGGAGAAATTTTATTTGTGTTAACCCCAACAATATGAGATTGGGATGCCCGATATATGGGAACAATGTGAAATTCCTATAAGGTGGGATTAATTTAGCCCCGGGATTTACGGGAGAGATTTTATTTGTGTTTAACCCAATAATATGAGATTGGGACGCCCCGATATGTTACGGGAAAAGCTTTATGCTCAGAATTAAGAGTGAATGTGATGTATTGTTTTCTGTTTTGTTTAAATAATTATAGAGATAAAACCAGTGTTACTTTTGATAGGTTCTTTCCAAAATATCTTATTTAATATTAGTGAAATGTGTTCAGGTCAAAGTCTGTTTCACTAGCTATTTTGACTAAAAGTTAATTGAGTTCACACCATGAAATAATAAGCATATGACAAACTTGGGCACGAAGGGCAGTTAAAGTTTACTTAATGGCACAATCATATCATTCAATACCGTTGACAATGTATGGAAAGGAATAGACTAACCGATAAAAAAATAACGGCCAGTATAAAGATGGTGGCGGCTAAAGCCACAAGCAGCAGTCACCTCGACAACGAATATATGCATCCATATGTATACTGACATGATGAAGAATATATGCTGTCATGATGAAGAATATATGCATACATGGTTGAAAATACATGTATGCATACTTGGTGGATACTATGCATAATTGGTGGATAAGATACCCATCCATCGATAATTAGTGGCGAATATTTCCAGTTTCCTCACTTTTGAACTCCCAAATTTGGATCGCGTGTGATTGTGATTATGTTCATGTGTTTCCTTTATCATGTATATGACATTCTTTTGTGTGACAATTTCTTACACGTACTGTGTTCCCACGTAGTGTGTGCTTTTATTAATAGAATATACTGATTGAGGAACAAACGTGTACTATGACCAGTGACTTTTGTGAATATTTTTAGTTTTGATGTTGTGCTTCTTTTATATATCTTTTAATGCTTCAATTAATGTATTATGCTTTAATCTTTTATTGTTTTAAAATCGTTTCATATATAATTTTATATATTCCACTATTTTAAACTTGTGGTAATCGAGGAAATGTAATACAATATCATTTGGGATCTAAAATGCAATATTGTATTTTTAATTCATATTCTTAATTCATATTTTATATCGTAATTTCAATTGTAACTCATTTGGGCATATTAAGTGACAAGCTTTAACTTTAATCTGTTGCAGGTGCGAGCTTATCAGACATAGTATTATGTAAGATGTATTGGTCGAACAAACTTGTATCATCGAAGTGTCTATTTGATATAAGTCGTAAGCTTAACACTTGTTGTTTTAGAGCTAAGATGTGTTTATCTTAATTAATCGTTTTTATTGTTCTCATTTTAATGCTATTAACTATGGCGTGCCTCAGCTATTTGACAGGCATCGTTGGATAGTATATAATGCCTCGTTTAGAGTTTGTTTTTTTTATTTTTTTTTTAATTTTATTGTTGAAATATCTACATGTACAAAACCAAGTTATACAATTACATGTTTCCATATAATTTTTTAGTAATATAGTTCAGTAAAAATTACATTTTCTGGTTTCAAATCTGAAAAGAAATTTTACTTTGTCATGCTTCAGTAGTAGATAATATACATTGAATATAAGCTGAAAAGAGAGTCAATCTACTAAACATCCACAAATTAAGACCCAAGGAAAATTACTGTAATGTTCACATTAAAATACTAGACATTATATAAATTTGAGAAAATCTATCTCTAATACTCTCACATGAACTGTAGACAGGCACTATATTAAGTTAATATTTTCAGTTAAAGGACCCCATTTTTGTCGGAATTTTTCTATTTTGTTATTTTTCTGGCAAATAAACTTTTCAATTATGTAATATTCTTTAATATTTATTAAGAGAACTTTGAATGATGGTTTTGAATCATTTTCAGTACATCTATATAAATAATATAAATAACATGATTCCATAAAGTTGATGCATTTATGGTTTCCTAATAGGACGTTAGCTTTAGAGTAGTCCTTATCTTGCAATATTAGTAACCACTCTTTTAAATCCATCCACAGTTTTCGTGAGATATAGAACAGGAGTAAAACAAATGTTCTAGTGTCTCTGGTACTTGCTCACAAAATGAACATAGATTATTTTCTGTTATTTTGATTTTGAACAAGAATGTTTTAGTGGTTAGAATTCTGTTTACCATTTTATATTGGAATTCTATAAGTTTAGTTTCGGTACTGCATTTCCATGGAATCATAAAAATTTTCTTCCAAGTTTCATCATTAATCTCCTGACCAATATCCATTTAACTTTCTTTTTTTATTATATTCAATTTTTGATTAAAATAGCTTTAGAAAAATTGAGCAGCCCTTTTTAGCCTTCGTTAATGTCTCAAGAATTACAGGTTTTATTGGTCCTATCAGTTTTGGTTCTGACTGTTCTGCTATCTTTTTCTTCCATGATTTTGGTATTGCTGTCATTACCCTATGATAATCCAGAAATGTACCTTTAATTTTGTGAATGTCTTTCAATTCTTGATATTTATAAAACTTTCCATCTGGGGATATCAAATCTGAAATCAAACTCACACCATTATTATGCCAATTTTGGATAAGGTCAAGTTTAATATTGTAGTTCACGAATTTCAGTATTATTGTCATCAAGTAAACCTTTCAGGAAATCATGGTATGCCAAAATGACGTCTTTCCAGAATGGGTTATCTGTAGATAATGCCAATTCTGTCATATATTTCGGGCCTACCTTAAGGATATCCCTGATACCTCCAAAATATTGGTCTGGGAATAGTGTCCATGAACTATTCTGGCTCCACCGGCGCCTTATCCAGCTTAGTTTGAGACATTTAGTAAATGTTTTTATGTTTGTCATTTTCAGACCACCTATATCATATGTTTGGGACATTTGATCTCTTTTAATCTTATCATTGCTTTTTCCCCAAATAAATTTGAACATTAATCTTTCAATTTCTTTAAAGTATTTATCTGTAGGATTGGGCAATGACATTAGCAAATGGTTTAACTTTGGGATTACTAAAGTTTTTAGAACACATATTTTTCCTAAGATTGTAAGTGATCTCTGTCTCCATATATTGAGAAGTTTCTTTATTTCAATTATTTTGCTATCAATATTCATAACTGTTATATCCTGTAGTTCAACACTGTATTTGATGCCTAGATAAGTAAAGGTATCAGTCCAATCTACTTCAATATCCTTACATATTTTTTCATTGGTTTTTGCTTTCTGACCTATCCACACTGCTTTTGTTTTTTCAACGTTCATTTTTAGTCCTGAAAAACTGAAAAAAGTTTCTAGGATTTTTAGTGCTGATCTTAAATATCTCTCGGAGCCATCTAAAAGAAGAGCTGTATCGTCGGCATATTGTGAAAGTTTAAATTCTTTTCCGAATAAAATTATACCATGTATTGAGTTTTCGCTTCTTATAAGAATGCCTAGCACCTCGGTGCAGAGCAGAAAGAGATATGGCGATAGGGCATTATAAAAGACGTTTATCCACTTCTTTATTGACTCACCAAAATTGAACAGTTTGAGGGTCTCTTGGATAAAATTCCATGATATCGAGTCAACTGCCTTTTCAAAATCAATCATTAAGAGCATTCCTGATTTGTTTTGGATTTGAGCCTCTAACATAGTATCAAATATCAACCTTGTATTTTCGCCTATAAATCGCCCTGAAATAAAGCCTTTTTGGTTCTCATGAATAATGTGATCTAGAACTGATTTTAATCGGTTTGCTATACATGATGAGAAAAGCTTATAAGGGACGCTAAGTAAAGAAATCGGTCTCCAATTTTTAATATGGTTTCTTGCTTTTCCAGGTTTCGGTAGACATGTAATTACTCCCCTTTTCTGTGTTATAGAAAGACTGCCACTTTGGAGGGCATAGTTCCCTGGCCTTAACAGAAACTTTCCCAAAATTTTTTAAAAATTCAATACTATATCCATCTAAGCCAGGACTTGTATTATTTTTTGTTTGTTTTAGTGCTGTCAGGATTTCGTCTTGTGTAATTTGACCTTCTTTTTCTAAGTCTGTTAGTTTTCTAAATGAGCAGTGATTCAAAAGTTCGGATAGATTTGTATTATCGTTAGTCATATTTTTATTTTCATACAAATTTTGATAGAAATTTTTTACTTCATTTAAGATTTTAGCCTGATCTTTGATTGTTTCTCCATCGTTTCGTTCAAGTTCTAAAATACTTTTGTTAGTAAAATTTCAATTTTCAAGATTTGCAAAATAGTTTGACGATTTTTCTCCTTCTTCATACCATTTTGCACGCGATCTTATCATAACACCTGTCATTTTCTCATTTCTGATACCAACTAATTTTGCATTAAGTATCTCAAATTCTTCGAATAATTACCGGCTGTTTGGATTTTCTTCTATTAGACTTTTTGTTAAATTTATTTCTTCTTCAATTTCTTTTTCTTGTTTAACTCTATTTTTTTTTCTTATAAGATGCGTAAGCAATAATTTTTGCTCTTAAGTGTAGTAGCAGCATCTCAAAAAACAATTGGTCATCGATTGTTAATTCTATTTTATCTTGGGAGTTTTTAACGTATTCTCTCTCATAGACTAACGCTGCAAATTTTTGTTTTATTTCATATATCTAACGAATTTGAAATCATATAGCAAGGATGAGTTGAATTTCCAGTACCCCCTTCCGCGTTTGTTGGAAGATAGATTTACAGAAATACTTATTATTGAATGATCAGTGCGATAACCTGACTATCTTTGGATCAGAGATGACATTCATAAAATTTTCTGAAACAAGAAAAAAAATCCAGTCGCGCTCTTTTTATTGGGTTGGATTTTGCCCATGTATAGATTCGTTTATTTTCATTGGAACATCTCCAGACATCAACTAGGTCTAATTCATCACAAAGTTTCAAGACTTGTAATGTTGCTTTAGGATTGCTTACGTGTTTATAATTAAATGTGTCCTTTTCTGGGTTTAATGTTAAGTTCCAGTCACCACATATGATCATGTTTCCGCACTGAAAATTTTGTAACTTGCTTTGAATATTTTTGTAAGATTTTGGATAATCTTCGTTTGGACCATAAATATTAGCTAGAATAAAACGTTTTTGGCTTACTTCTATATCAATTATTATAAAATTTCCAGATATTGTATCTTTACATATCTTGTTTAGTTTGTATTCAAAATTATTATTAAATAATATTGTCACTCCCCATGCTGCAGTTGTGTAACCACATATAATAATTGGTTCTTTCTTATCATCAAAGTGTACATCTTGTAAACAGACAATATTTGTATGTTTCTGTTTTAAGTATTGGAAGACATCTCGTCTTTTTTGCTTATCACCAAGGCCCCTACAGTTCATTGAGAGTATTTTTAGACTGCTATCCATTATCAAAGGAACACATTATTAGTTCAATTATAGTTTCATTAATTTGTCTAGTATATAAATTAAGCATATATGGTAAAACATGAACATTGTACAATGATTCTGTAAATATTTTCAACATTTTATAAATAAATAAAAAAATCGTCATAAACCTTTTGCAGTACGAGAACAAAAAGGTTTGGGTACGATGTAAACTTCCTTCCGGGCGTGCCTGAATCCAAATACTTTGAAGAAATCTCAAAGTCTTTTTATACTGCCTTCTTGAGAAAATCAAAATATATACTCATTTTATATGCAACTTATCTGAAAATATTTACAGTTCCTCATACCTTTTACATTTTATGGGGTAGTTATCTCCCCCTGTTTTTCTACATCTAAGCTCAATAGAATACAACTTCAGGTGATCTACAAAATAAGCAGTGATTTTTAGTAACTTTTTCTTAAAGAATCACCATAAACAATGGGGAGTTTTGAGAAAGTCCCCGATATTATTTTCACACCTACTTGGCAGTGCGCATCAACTAGACATGTGCGTTTCAACTAGACATTTTGATGGCCTTCTAGAGACTGATTTAAATGCTTGCAGAGTACCCTGTATGATGGACATTATAAGGTCCATGCCTGTATTTACACCTTAGTGACCATGGGGATTTTTACTGTAATTATCTAAATTTGGCAATGCTTATTTTTTTATTTTTTTTGGGGGGGGGGGGGTCGAGTCTAGGCCACTAGATTGTTGGATTTCCAAGTCTATAATTTGTACAAATTACTCTAGTTTAGCATTTGATCATTATATACATGACTTATAATATTTAGAGAAGTTAATGGTAATTTACATATAAATGATAAGCACAGAAAATAAAACTGCTGTGTTCACTGACATCAAGTTCTACCCCTGAAGGGTAAATTCCAAAATAACTTTTTACTATTGTTGGTTATCAAGTGTAGAATAGTCATAAGGTGTGCACATAACAGGGACTGTTTCAGAACAATGAAAGGGCAAATTTCAGAACAATGAAAGCGAGAATTTCAAAATATTTCTCAACTATTGGTTGTCAAGTGTAGAAAAGTTCTAATGTATGCACAACACAGGGAATGTTTCAGAATATTGAAACAATAAAGTCTAATTGTTTTGAGTGTCCCCCACTTGCTTCATCACTTATGTTATGACATGATCTTATACATATTAATTCAAGTATATAATCACTTACAGATCTAATTTTCTGTTATTACTTTAAGATCCAATAACAATTCTCTGACTGTTAAATAAACTATTACTTTCTGTATAAATTTTCAAAACTTTGTGACTTTAGTTCTGTTGCATGTACAAAACAGAAAAGATAATATTTCATGCGTTTACATATTTAACAGATCCTGTAATGGTTAGCATGTTCTCGATCAATCTAGACCGATAAGCAAACAAACAACAAAAGTCCTACATGTCTTGTCTTTGCATACCTTCCAAATGTGTGCTTACTTGACCTCATTGCTTTGAAGGGACAAGTGGAGAAAATAACTTACTTTGCTTTTTATATCTGAATACTTAAACAGTACAATTACAAACTATTTTGCAAATTACTACAGGTACTTTTAGTTTACAATGTATGTCACTACAGTACAATAATTTTAAATATAGGGAGAGCCTACTGTACTTGTGGTATGGTTTAAAGGGAAGGCCTCATATTTCCAGACAGATGGGGGTTCCATTACAAAATCATATTTTGATCTGTGCAATTTATTGATCGTTAAGCTTCGGCAGTGGTTGAATTAATGTAACATTGGATAATATTAGAGTGGCCCGTACAGGGACCTACTACCTAAATAGGAGAAGCGAGTAAACATCTTAAAAATAGGTTGCCAGGCAACGAAACATACGCCCACACAGCAGCCAAATCGTCCGGGCAGTCAACAAGAGTTCTCAACAAGAGTTGTCGCATATTAAGGAATTATCAGAAAATCATTAGAATTTGTTTGGTTTTTATAATCAAACGTTTTTTTTTAAATCAGATAATAATTGTGACCTCCACAACCTTTATATAACATATTTTCACACTATTCGCATACAAACGGCGGCCATTTTGTCCGTCAATTTTGGTCCGATTTTCCCAAATTCAAACTCAACCTTCATAACCATGGAATCGTGATATAATCAAACGTTTTTTTAAATCGGATAACAATTTTGACCTCCAGAGGGACCACAAGCTAAAAAGGGCGATTTTTTGGACAATCAGGGGCCATAATTGAGGAAGTTACGATCTGATGGGCACAAATATCGAAAGGAACCAAGATCTTTGGGTTATAAACATACATGTCAAGTTTCATCAAAATTGGTTCAAAATTGTGACCTCTATAAGGTCCACAACCTTGATATAACATATTTTCACACTATTCACATACAAACGGCGGCCATTTTGTCCGTCAATTTTGGTCCGATTTTCATGAAATTCGAACTCAACCTTCATAACCATGGAACGGTGATGTAATCAAACGTTTTTTTAAATCCGATAACAATTTTGACCTCCAGAGGGACCACAAGCTAAAAAGGGCAATTTTTCGGACAATCAGGGGCCATAATTCAGGAAGTTACGATCCGATGGGCGCAAATATCGAAAGGAACCAAGATCTTTGGGTTATAAACATACATGTCAAGTTTCATCAAAATTGGTTCAAAACTGTGACCTCTATAAGGTCCACAACATTGATATAACATATTTTCACACTATTCGCTTACAAACGGCGGCCATTTTGTCCGTCAATTTTGGTCCGATTTCCACGAAATTCGAACTCAACCTTCATAACCATGGAACGGTGATATAATCAAACGTTTTTTTAAATCCGATAACAATTTTGAACTCCAGAGGGACCACAAGCTAAAAAGGGCAATTTTTCAGACAATCAGGGGCCATAATTCAGGAAGTTACGATCCGATGGGCGCAAATATCGAAAGGAACCAAGATCTTTGGGTTATAAACATACATGTCAAGTTTCATCAAAATCGGTTCAAAATTGTGACCTCTATAAGGTCCACAACCTTGATATAACATATTTTCACACTATTCGCGTACAAATGGCGGCCATTTTGTCCGTCAATTTTGGTCCGATTTTCACGAAATTCGAACTCAACCTTCATAACCATGCAACGGTGATATAGTCAAACGTTTTTTTAAATCGGATAACAATTGTGACCTCCAGAGGGACCACAAGTTAAAAAGGGCGATTTTTCGGACAATCAGGGGACATAATTCAGGAAGTTACGATCCGATGGGCGCAAATATCGAAAGGAACCAAGATCTTTGGGTTATAAACATACATGTCAAGTTTCATCCAAATCGGTTCAAAATTGTGACCTCTACGCTGTTCACAAGCTAAAAAACGTGATTTTTCGTACAATCAGGGGCCATAACCCATGAAGTTACAGTCCGATACATGCCAATATCGAAAGGAACCGAGATCTTATGGTGATAAAACTATATTTTAAGTTTAATTGAAATCAGATAAAAATTGTGACCTGTAGACTGTTCACAAAAAAAATGTGGACGGACGGACGGACGGACAGGGGCGACGACAATATACGTCCACATAAAAATGTGGGCGTATAAAAAGGGTTGCCTTAAGAGTACAAAATTTACTTTATACAACTTGTTTGTCAGTTCACTACACAAGTTTCACATAAGGAAGTCTCATATTCTAGGTAGAAGAGTTTAAAGCTGTTTTATGTATAGTCCATTTATCTTCTTTTGTTTTCCTCGTTTCTAAAATCATCTGCATTCCACTGTCTCTTATTCGTGTTTTTAAATAGTTTTCTTTTCGCAATTTATAGGCTATGGTGGCAAGTCTTGAACGCTCCTTTTTCATAACCACTGGCAAATCAGAAAGTATCCGGAAGCCACTTTGGAGTTTATATGAATTTCCCATGATTAAGTCTCTGTCATGATAGTGGATGAATTTAACTAATATGGCTGGAGGGCCCCTTTTGTCATTTTCATAACTGCAAAGTCTGTGTATGTTTGCAAACCGTACACTCAAAAGTATCTCTTCATCAAGTTCTAATTGTTCTGCGAAGAAATTGTATACAACCTTAGAAATATATTCGTTTTGTTTTCTACACCATATATTAACATGTTATATTTTCTATCGTGTTTTTCAAGCAATATTAGTTTTTCTTTAAGTTCTGCATTTTTTTTACTTATTTCTTCTAAAGCTTTGTCTACTCTGTTTCTCTCAAATTCTAAGGACTTTTGTAATTCGTTGCTCATGTTTTTTACTTCTCTTACCTCCGATTTGAGACTTTCCACACTTGTTTCGATCCTTTGTATTCCGGTATCGAACTTTGTTTCGAGTGATTTTAAGTTGTCTTTAGTTACCAAAGTGTCCACTTTTTTCACAAGCGATTTTATCATATTTTCGACGGACCCCTCATCAGTCCCTGATAATGAATTCGCCCCTCCACTTCTGGTCTTACTATTCATCTTTACAAGTTGAAGGATATTATCAACTCGATACCATAACAGGTTTTAAACCAAAGGCTTAGGCAAAAACCAGACGGGAGGACACCAGGGACCAGAGACCAGGGTCAGGTCTTGGGGAGACCTAGGGAGAAGTCGGTCCATCCCTCCGACCCCGGACAGTTGGGTTTTCTGTGACCTAGGGAAAACATCTTTAGTTAGATATCTCCTGATCCAACCACCATATGTAAATATCAGGGAATATATTGTGTAAGAATGCTAATCAATTGCATAATTGAGTAGCAAAATTTACCAATTGATTAGCAGTTTTTTTTAGTATGTAATAGAATTCTTATTTCACATAATTATGTGACAAAAACAATACCCATTTTATTTGTATTACCAAACTGTTGTTTATATTTATATATAACCGATTTAAAACAAATAAATGATAATATATTTAATACTATTACCATATTGAATTAGAAATGGGGTCACAATTGCAAAGTAACAATGTATTTACAAATATTACAGGGAACTCTTTTGCGTACGAATACGGAGTGAAATTGTCGGAAATACGAACTGCGTATGTCGCCGTGCTAATTTTAGAATATAATACTATTAACACACGTGAGTTTGTTTATCTGTAGGCCTACTACGCGATCGACACGCCCAACAATTAATTTAGAAATGTCTGTAGTTAATCCTAATCAAAGAATTATCGATATATGTTTGAAATATGATAGAAAAATCACTTTGCGGGATAAACATTTCGAATTGACTAAAATCATAGCGCGTTTATAACGCCAAGAACATTTCGCTGACAGGCGCCATTTTTGATCTGGTAGTAAATCATGTGATCGATGACCTCCGGGTCCAACCTTTATTATAGTACGCGAGGCGACGGCAGAGTCCAATGCTGGCTAGCGAGACTTGTGTGGAGAATGATAGAAAGTATGTAGTGTTGTAGCAAGTAATTTGTAATTTCTATCAAAACCTTTTACGTCTATAAATAGCAGACCACAACATGTACTGCTCTCGATTCCACTGGACCGTTGCAGAGGCACGTAATGAGTCTTGATGATATAGACAATAAAATAGCGAGATTTGAGATTTGTTTTGATGTGTTTTACGATACTGCATGGTCTTAAAGTTAAAATTAATTTTGAAAACTTTGATTCGCGCTGAAGCAGGGTTTTATGCTAATAATGCTAATCAAATATGAATCTGATTCGCAACATCGGACGTTGGAGTCGCAAATTGTGATACGAACCCGGTTAAAATATTCCCTGGTAAATATATTATGCAGTAATAAAACATATGTTTAATAAAAAGAGTTATGTATTCTAATACATACACTATAAGTCCTTCATGTATGGATATGTGCGATACTATACTATAAGTCCTTCAGTTTGATAATTGAGAGTGACAGGTTATTTACTGAAGCGACAGGTATGATGAAAAGCTACCTTGTCGCTTGCTTTATTTTCCATTTAATTGACAATTGGCAAATTCATCGCTGCACATTTATATAACTTTTCTCCAATAATATTTTTCGAATGTTATGGTCAACGTTGTCAAGGATTCTAATCAATCAACCATGAAAAAAAAAGACAATATCGTTTACTCATTTTGACTGTATGTTCTTGTTACTAGTGTATGAATATCATATTTAATAATGATTAGAAATATAAAAGGTGTAATTTATGAACTATTTAAATGTTCAAATCACATCCCAAGTATTGTATCAACAAGTTTAAATCACAACCTTCATTCAGCAATTATAAATTTACAAGACAGATTCAATACTGTGGTGATTGATGCTATTCATTTCGGGGCCAACCAGTTGCCCTTGGATTCATACACTCAAAGGTTATTTAAATTTGTGTTTTTCATCAATGAAAACAATGTCTAAAATGAGATCCCATCAATAACCAATTGTTAACTTTTAGTCTTATGTAGACAATATGATCTTTCTTGTAAAATTTCATCTTTTATTTTGCAATTCAGATCACTCTTATTTACCGAATGTTGTGTCAAATTACAGAACTATTGAACGGTTGACAGCATATCAGATTCAATTATCATTGGTGTACTATATACCAAGCTGCAAATCAGTATTAATTTGATAATGATCTGCAAATAGTTGGATCTTCATGAAGGGTAATAATTCAGAGAATGGTCCGATTGGTACTTTGCTTAAGTTTAATTAAGATTTTATAATGGATTTTTGTTTGTTTCTGCTACCTTATAAAAGTTGTGGTCTGCTATGGTCTGAGAATGACAATGTCGTATTCCACTGTGTTGTATTATTACACTGGTTAAAAACATGATGTATTGTTTGATACAATATTATAATATGGACTGGTTTTATTTTCGATTTAAATAACAGAAATCTTAATTTTAACAACTTCGCTGATAGCAAATACTGCTAATAATAATCTTGAAAAAAAAAATGTTTAGCAAATGAGGCATTTCTACCCAGCCTTGTTCAAACAAAATACCTCTTTCCAAAAATAAGGCAATCTAAAAATCAAGGTTTTGGAACTCCACACAATCGAGGCATTTTTTTTTTTTTTTTACCTCATTACAACGTGGCAAACATTTTGAAATCTTTTTACCACGTTTGGACAAAGATGCCAAACGAGGCATTCTGAGGTTTATATATTGTAATCTAAACCATAGTACTAATTAACACATTTTTGTTTTTTTTAAACGATTTTCATCAATTATTGAACAGTGTTTTAAAAGTAAACTGTATAAATATTAACTAGTGTTAAAAACCCTATTTTGAACGATACCATAGCTATAGTGTGTAGTGTAATTGAAAGATAGGCTGGCACTGCCAGGCAGGATACGCCCACATTTTTGAGAGATGGATAGAGAACAAGCAATATCGAAAGTGATTTTTCCTACATCATTAAGTCCTATATTTCATACTGTATTGGGAGCAGCCATTTTCTTGGTCAGTTCCAGTCTGATATTCATGAAATTCGAAGCCGACAATGATTATGGTGTGACAGTACACAACCTAGAAATGTGACTTTTTGTCAAAATCGGATAAGAATTGTGACCTGTAGAGAATCCACAACCATGATGTACCATATTTTTACACTATTTGCGTACAAACAGTGACCATTTCGTCCGGCAATTTTGGTCAGATTTTCAAGAAATTCGAACTCAACCTTCCTTATGGTGCAACAGTAATATAATCAGAGTTTTTTTTTAAATCAGATAAATATTGTTCGAGAGATAGACAGAGAACAAGCAATACCGAAAGTGATTTTTCCTGCAATCAAAGGCCATAATTCATTAAGTTACAATTTGATATGCGCAAATATCGAAAAGAATAAAGAGAGAGAGAGAGAAAGAAATGGGGTTTAACGTCCACTCAACACAAACTAGGTCATTTCGGGACTAACATATGGTTTAATTTTATTTCAATAGTTCGCTAAAATCATAGCGCGTTTATAACGCCAAGAACATTTCGCTGACAGGCGCCATTTTTGATCTGGTAGTAAATCATGTGATCGATGACCTCCGGGTCAAACCTTTATTATAGTACGCGAGGCGACGGCAGAGTCCAATGCTGGCTAGCGAGACTTGTGTGGAGAATGATAGAAAGTATGTAGTGTTGTAGCAAGTAATTTGTAATTTCTATCAAAACCTTTTACGTCTATAAATAGCAGACCACAACATGTACTGCTCTCGATTCCACTGGACCGTTGCAGAGGCACGTAATGAGTCTTGATGATATAGACAATAAAATATTGCTAATAATGCTAATCAAATATGAATCTGATTCGCAACATCGGACGTTGGAGTCGCAAATTGCGATACGAACCCGGTTAAAATATTCCCTGGTAAATATATTATGCAGTAATAAAACATATGTTTAATAAAAAGAGTTATGTATTCTAATACATACACTATAAGTCCTTCATGTATGGATATGTGCGATACTATACTATAAGTCCTTCAGTTTGATAATTGAGAGTGACAGGTTATTTACTGAAGCGACAGGTATGATGAAAAGCTACCTTGTCGCTTGCTTTATTTTCCATTTAATTGACAATTGGCAAATTCATCGCTGCACATTTATATAACTTTTCTCCAATAATATTTTTCGAATGTTATGGTCAACGTTGTCAAGGATTCTAATCAATCAACCATGAAAAAAAAAGACAATATCGTTTACTCATTTTGACTGTATGTTCTTGTTACTAGTGTATGAATATCATATTTAATAATGATTAGAAATATAAAAGGTGTAATTTATGAACTATTGAAATGTTCAAATCACATCCCAAGTATTGTATCAACAAGTTTAAATCACAACCTTCATTCAGCAATTATAAATTTACAGAACTTATAACTTCGGCTGAATCCACAAGACAGATTCAATACTGTGGTGATTGATGCTATTCATTTCGGGGCCAACCAGTTGCCCTTGGATTCATACACTCAAAGGTTATTTAAATTTGTGTTTTTCATCAATGAAAACAATGTCTAAAATGAGATCCCATCAATAACCAATTGTTAACTTTTAGTCTTATGTAGACAATATGATCTTTATTGTAAAATTCCATCTTTTATTTTGCAATTCAGATCACTCTTATTTACCGAATGTTGTGTCAAATTACAGAACAATTGAACGGTTGACAGCATATCAGATTCAATTATCATTGGTGTACTATATACCAAGCTGCAAATCAGTATTAATTTGATAATGATCTGCAAATAGTTGGATCTTCATGAAGGGTAATAATTCAGAGAATGGTCCGATTGGTACTTTGCTTAAGTTTAATTAAGATTTTATAATGGATTTTTGTTTGTTTCTGCTACCTTATAAAAGTTGTGGTCTGCTATGGTCTGAGAATGACGATGTCGTATTCCACTGTGTTGTATTATTACACTGGTTAAAAACATGATGTATTGTTTGATACAATATTATAATATGGACTGGTTTTATTTTCGATTTAAATAACAGAAATCTTAATTTTTACAACTTCGCTGATAGCAAATACTGCTAATAATAATCTTGAAAAAAAAAATGTTTAGCAAATGAGGCATTTCTACCCAGCCTTGTTCAAACAAAATACCTCTTTCCAAAAATAAGGCAATCTAAAAATCAAGGTTTTGGAACTCCACACAATCGAGGCATTTTTTTTTTTTTTTTTACCTCATTACAACGTGGCAAACATTTTGAAATCTTTTTGCCACGTTTGGACAAAGATGCCAAACGAGGCATTCTGAGGTTTATATATTGTAATCTAAACCATAGTACTAATTAACACATTTTTGTTTTTTTTAAACGATTTTCATCAATTATTGAACAGTGTTTTGAAAGTAAACTGTATAAATATTAACTAGTGCTAAAAACCCTATTTTGAACGATACCATAGCTATAGTGTGTAGTGTAATTGAAAGATAGGCTGGCACTGGCAGGCAGGATACGCCCACATTTTTGAGAGATGGATAGAGAACAAGCAATATCGAAAGTGATTTTTCCTACATCATTAAGTCCTGTATTTCATACTGTATTGGGAGCAGCCATTTTCTTGGTCAGTTCCAGTCTGATATTCATGAAATTCGAAGCCGACAATGATTATGGTGTGACGGTACACAACCTAGAAATGTGACTTGTAGAGAATCCACAACCATGATGTACCATATTTTTACACTATTTGCGTACAAACAGTGACCATTTCGTCCGGCAATTTTGGTACGATTTTCAAGAAATTCGAACTCAACCTTCCTTACGGAGCAACAGTAATATAATCAGAGTTTTTTTTTAAATCAGATAAAAATTGTTCGAGAGATAGACAGAGAACAAGCAATAAGTGATTTTTCCTGCAATCAAAGGCCATAATTCATTAAGTTACAATTTGATATGGGCAAATATCGAAAAGAATAAAGAGAGAGAGAGAGAAAGAAATGGGGTTTAACGTCCACTCAACACAAACTAGGTCATTTCGGGACTAACATATGGTTTAATTTTATTTCAATAGTTCGCTTGTGCGTAGGGGTCTTTAGCAGTGGGAGGAAACCGGAGTGCCCGGAGGAAACCCACGAGGTTGAGAAGGCGTCCCTATCTCCATGCCACATACGCTCACACCATGGCTCGAAACCACAGCCGCAAGCCAGAGGTGACCGGCCAGCTTGAGGTCGAAGCGCAGCACTCTAGACCAATTGGCCATCCCAGAAAAGAATAAAGATCTTTAGGTTATAAACAAGCATTTCAGGTTTCATCAAAATCGAATTAGAATTGTCACCTCTACAGGGTCCACAACTTTGACATACCATATTTTTACACTGTTCGCGTACAAACGGCGGCCATTTTTACTGGCAATTATGGTCCAATTTTCTCGAAATTCGCACTCAACCTTCCGTAGGGTGTAACGGTGATAGAGTCAAACGTTTTTTCAAATCGGATAATAATTGTGACCTCCAGAGGGACCATAGGTGATTTTTCGGACAATCAGGGGCCATAATTCAGGACGTTACGATCCGATATGCGCAAATAACGAAAGGAACCAAGATCTTTGGGTTATAACCATGCATTTCAAGTTTCATCAAAATCGAATTAAAATTGTGACCTCTACAGGGTCCACAACCATGATATACAATTTTTTAACAGTATTCGCGTACAAACGGCGGCCATTTTGTATGGCAATTTTATTCCGATTTTCCCGAAATTCGAACTCAACCTTCCTTACGGTGTAACGGTAATATAATCAACCGTTCTATTAAATCGGATAATAATTGTGTCCACCAGAGAGACCACAAGCTAAAATAAGGCGATTTTGCGTATAATCAGGGGCCATAATTCAGGAAGTTACGTCCCGATATGCGCAAATATCGAAAGGAACCAAGATCTTTGGGTTATAACCATGAATTTCAAGTTTCATCAAAATCGAATAAAAAATGTGACTTCTACAGGCTCCACAACCTTGATATACCATTTTTTAACACTATTCGCGTACAAACGGCGGCCATTTTGTATGGCAATTTTCGTCCGATTTTCCCGAAATTTGAACTCAACCTTCCTTAGGGTGTAACGGTGATATAATCAAACGGTATTTTAAATCGGATAATAATTGTGACTTCCAGAGGGACCACAAGCTAAAAAGGGTGATTTTTCGGACAACCAGGGGCCATAATTCAGGAAATTACATTCCGATAGGCGCAAATATCGAAAGGAACCAAGATCTTTGGGTTATAAACATGCACGTCAAGTTTCATCAAAATCGGTTCAAAATTGTGACCTCTATAGGGTCCACAAGCTAAAAACGTGATTTTTCTTACAATCAGGGGCCATAATCCATGAAGTTTTCATCCGATACATGCCAATATCGAAAGCAGCAGAGATCTTTTGGGGATAAACCTATATTTCAAGTTTCGTCAAAATCTGATAAGAATTGTGACCTGTAGAGAGTCCACAAACAAATTGTGGACGGACGGACGGGGGCGACGACAATATATGTCCACATAAAAATGTGGGCGTATAAAAATAGGTAGCCAGGCAACGAAACATATGGCCACGGTAGCTAAATCTTTCGGGCAATCAACAAGAATTATCGCATATTAAGTAATTATCAGAAAATCATTAGAATTTGTTTGGTTTTTATAAAGTTCTGAACCATTCTAACGTTTATTATACGAAACATTTAATATTATGGATTTAGCTGTTCAATTATCGATTTTCAAGATATAGTCAAACGTTTTTTTTATTCGGAATAAAATTGTGACCTACGTAGGGTCCACAAGGTAAAAAGCATGATTTTTCGTACAATCAGGGGACATAATCCATGAAGGTTCAATCCGATACATGCCAATATCGAAAGCAGCCGATATCTTATGCGCTTAAACCTATATTTCAAAATCGGATAAGAATTGTGACCTGTAGAGAGTCTACAAACAAATTGTGGACTGACGGACAGGGGCGACGACAATATACGTCCACATGAAAATGTGGGCGTATAAATATTATCAACCTTACCTCAACAAATTTACTAGTTTGTAATAAAGTGTGTGTAGTTTGACAATTACTGGCATATTCCATATCCTATAAATACAAAATAAACTAGAGTTGCATGCAGTTATGACGTTTTTCACTGGTGCTTACCTTCGAACTTGTGTCACTTTCGGTGCCACGCTACCCTTGAACATATGTCACTTCCGGTATCAAAGATAGGCTGGCACTGCCAGGCAGGATACGCCCACATTTTTGAGAGATGGATAGAGAACAAGCAATACCGAAAGTGATTTTTCCTACATGTACATCATTAAGTCCTGTATTTCATACTGTATTGGGAGCAGCCATTTTGTTGGTCAGTTCCAGTCTGATATTCATGAAATTCGAAGCCGACAATGATTATGGTGTGACGGTACACAACCTAGAAATGTTACTTTTCGTCAAAATCGGATAAGAATTGTGACCTGTAGAGAGTGCACAACCACGATATACCATATTTTTACACTATTCGCGTACAAACGGTGACCATTTCGTGTGGCAATTTTGGTACGATTTTCACGAAATTCTAACTCAACCTTCCTTACGTATGTACGGTGCAACAATAATATAATCAGAGTTTTTTTTATAAATCAGATAATAATTGTTCGAGAGATAGATAGAGAACAAGCGATACCGAAAGTGATTTTTCCTACAATCAAAGGCCATAATTTATTAAGTTATAATTTGATATGTGCAAATATTGAAAAGAATAAAGATCTTTAGGTTATAAACAAGCATTTCAGGTTTCATCAAAATCGAATTAAAAATTGTGACCTCTACAGGATCCACAACTTTGATATACCATATTTTCACACTGTTCGCGTACAAACGGCGGCCATTTTTTCTGGAAATATGGTCCGATTTTCTCGAAAATCGAACTCAACCTATCGTAGGGTGTAACGGTGATAGAGTCAAACGTTTTTTCAAATCGGATAATAATTGTGACCTCCAGAGGTACCATAGGCGATTTTTCGGACAATCAGGAGCCATAATTCAGGAAGTTACGATCCGATATGCACAAATAACGAAAGGAACCAAGATCTTTGGGTTATAACCATGCATTTCAAGTTTCACCAAAATCAAATTAAAATTGTGACCTCTACAGGGTCCACAACCATGATATACAATTTTTTAACAGTATTCGCGTAGAAACGGCGGCCATTTTGTATGGCAATTTTGGTCCGATTTTCCCGAAACCTTCCTTAAGGTGTAACGGTAATATAATCAACCGTTTTCTCGAAATTCGAACTCAACCTTCCGTAGGGTGTAACGGTGATAGAGTCAAACGTTTTTTTTTAAATCGGATAATAATTGTGACCTCCAGAGGGACCATAGGTGATTTTTCGGACAATCAGGGGCCATAATTCAGGAAGTTATGATCCGATATGGGCAAATAACGAAAGGAACCAAGATCTTTGGGTTATAACCATGCATTTCAAGTTTCATCAAAATCAAATTAACATTGTGACCTCTACAGGGTCCACAACCATGATATACAATTTTTTAACAGTATTCGCGTACAAACGGCGGCCATTTTGTATGGCAATTTTGGTCTGATTTTCCCGAAATTCGAACTCATCCTTCCTTACGGTGTAACGGTAATATTATCTACCGTTTTATTAAATCGGATAATAATTGTGACCACCAGAGGGACCTCAAGCTAAAATAAGGCGATTTTGCGTATAATCAGGGGCCATAATTCAGGAAGTTACAATCCGATATGCGCAAATATCGAAAGGAACCAAGATCTTTGGGTTATAACCATGAATTTCAAGTTTCATCAAAATCGATTTAAAAATGTGACTTTTACAAGGTCCACAAACCATGATATACAATTTTTTAACAGTATTTGCGTACAAACGGCGGCCATTTTGAATGGCAATTTTCGTCCGATTTTCCCGAAATTCGAACTCAATCTTCCTTAGGGTGTAACGGTGATATAATCAAACGGTTTTTTAAATCGGATAATAATTGTGACCTCCAGAGGGACCACAAGCTAAAAAGGGTGATTTTTCGGACAATCGGGGCCATAATTCAGGAAATTACATTCCGATAGGTGCAAATATCGAAAGGAACCAAGATCTTTGGGTTATAAACATACATGTCAAGTTTCATCAAAATCGGTTCAAAATTGTGACCTCTATAGGGTCCACAAGCTAAAAACGTGATTTTTCGTACAATCAGGGGCCATAATCCATGAAGTTTTCATCCGATACATGCCAATATCGAAAGGAACCGAGATCTTTTGAGGATAAACCTATATTTCAAGTTTCGTCAAAATCGGATAAGAATTGTGACCTGTAGAGAGTCCACAAACAAATTGTGGACGGACGGACAAGGGCGACGACAATATACGTCCACATAAAAATGTGGGCGTATAATAAAACCATTAAACAATTTTCCATATGTAAGCACTGCACACATCAAATGAAATGGACGCAGAATCAACCAAATCCAGCAATATCAATTCATTTTATCTTCTTTGATTGGCATTTAGTAATTGAACATATTAACACAAGGTACAATTTTATGGATACACAATTACTGAGTTTGATACTAAGTGACGTTTCGACGAGGATGCTCTCGTCTTTATCAAGCATCGCTTAGTATCCAACTCAGTAATTGTGTATCCATAAAATTGTACCTTGTGTTAATTCATTTTATATGTGTTACATGAAAGTGATCCTGACAAAATTACAGTACTTCGGGTAATAATGAAAATGTTAAATTAGTTTTGTTAAATCAGAAATGGCACAAGGTATCACATGGTGAAACTTTTACGTAAATCGAATAATAATTGCCACTTTTATAGACCAAAAACCTTGAAAAGTGACTTGTAGAAAATCGCCTATTTCTCAGCAACTGTACAAGTTAATAAGAATTTTTTGGTATCTATACGATCGTATGGGTTCAATCCATTTGTTGATTGGAATCAAATATCATAATGTCAAAAACATTACAAATCAGATCCATTTGAATAAAATATATGTTTTGAAGGCTAAAAATACAGTTTTTGAAAATGATGTTACTTGTATGAAATCGTAAATGGCATTAGGTATCACACAGTGAAAATTTTATGAAAATCGAATAGTAATTGACACATTTATGGAACAAAAACCTTGAAAAGTTAGCTGTTCAAAATTTCTCCACAATTGAACAAGTTAGAAACTAATTTGTGATATCTATGTGATCATATGGGTTCATTATATTAGTTTGGAATCAAATATCAAAATTTTAAACAAATAACAAAGATAGGTTGCCAGGCAACGAAACATACGCCCACAGCAGCTCAATCGTCCGGGCAGTAAACAAGGGTTGTCGCATATTTTTACTTTTTTGGTAATGAAACATTTGTAATACACTAAAATCTGATTAAGAGTAACAACTCATTATGTAATTATCTGAAAATCATTAGAATTTGTTTGCTTTTTAAAAAAGTTTTGCCCCACGCTAACAATTAGTATAGGAAACATTTAATATCATTGATTTAGCAGTTCAGTTATCAAAATTCATTGAAAATCAAAATACTTGTTCGTTTCAACACCTTAAACTCTGTGTATCAATCTGAAGTCAATCAGATGATAAGTTTGGCCTCTATAGCATGACAACCTTTTTTTAAGTAATCAAGGGAGACAACTCTGGAAGTAATTATTTGAAATCGCTTAAAATCAAAAGGCTTCTTCCCCTCATGACCTTAAACAGTGTGTGTGTATTTAAAGTCAATCGGGTAACTTTGGCCTCTAGAGCGTCCACAGAATTTTTTTGATGTGATCAAGGGCCATAACTCTTGCAGTAATTAATCAAGGGCCACAACTCTGGCACTAATTATTAGAAATCGCTGAAAATCAATAGGATTTTTCATCTCATGACCTTAAACACTGTGTATAAATTTAAAGTCAATCGGATATTAACTTTGGCCTCTAGAGCGTCCACAAGATTTTTTGAAGTGATCAAGGGCCATAACTCTGGTAGTTATTATTGGAAATCGCTGAAAAACAATAGGCTTCTTCGTCTCATGACCTTAAACACTGTGTATAAATTTAAAGTCAATCGGATATTAACTTTAGCCTCTAGAGCATCCACAAGCAATTGTGGACGCCGGACCGACGGACGGACCGGGGCGACGACTTCTGAATAAATTATTTGTTTTGAAGGCTATAAATACAGTTTTTGCCCAAATTACGTCATTTCCGGTGACATTGAAAATGTTAAATTGGTTGACCAAGTTAAGATTGACATTACGCATCAAATGGTGTCACTTTTACGAAAATCCAATAATAATTGATTCTTTTACAGTCAAACTAGTGTAAAAAGTGATTTATGCAAAATTGCCCATTTCTTGGCAACTGCTCATAATACAAACTAATTTTTAAATACATTCTCTTTGTATGGATAATTGCTACAAGTTTATGAAAATTGCGAAGAGATATTTTAAAATATGAAAAGCCTGAATGGGTCGTGAATAGCTCATTTTTTCACCTTTATTCACCTTTAAATCGAAAATACCCGGAAACGAAATCGAAATTAAAAAAACTGAGCGTGATGTTTTCTGTGCCTTTACAGGGCACACCCTTTCAGTCATACCACTTTTGAAAAAAATAATATTTGCTAATAAAAAGTGGTACCGAACTGTCAAAATTGTAGTTTTTGCTAAATTTACGTCACCTCTGTTACCGAAAGGCAACTTTACCGGTAACAAAAAAAATGACATTTTGGACCTCGGAGCATATGCACTTTGCTTTATACGAATCAAACAATAAATAATTAATCCAGGACTTAAAACCTGAAATAGCCAATGTCAGTCAAGGAAAAATACGGTGACAAAAAATGGTGCTAATTTTGGCCAAATCAGATGACTCTTTAACCCAGGGTAAAATACCACATCAAAATATTCATTAATAAAAAAAAAATTAAATTTTCAAAATTTGGCGCCTAATACTTCTGAGGATTCTTCTAAAATAAACCAGCGGCTGCCAGGCAGGATACGCCCACATATTCTCGAGATGGATAGAGAACAAGCTAAACAGAAAGTGACTTTTCCTACAATCAAGGGTCATAACTCATGAAGTTACAATTCGATATGCACTAATATCGGAAGGAACCAGGATCTTTAGGTTATAAACATGCATTTCAAGTTTCAATTGTGACCTCTACAGGGTTAACAACCTTGATGTACCATATTTTTATTTTATTTGTGTAAAAGCAGGAGCCATTCTGTTTGGCAATTTTGGCCTGATGTTCATGAAAGTAGAACTGAACCTTCATTACGGTGTAACAGTGATATAATCAAAGTTTTTTTTTTAAAACCTGGTAATAACAAGCCAACAGTGAGGCTGATGTCCCCCGCCGAAATCCCAAAATAAATAGATGACAGATATTAATTAATCGCACATTTATTTTTTTCAAACATATCGAGCAATCAAACTGTACACGAAGTGTCATCCAAAAGTGTTTTATAAAGAAAAATGCTAAAACCGACGAGAAAAATGAAAATGTATCCTAGTTAGGGTGACCCTAAAGGCAGACAAAAGGGCCCCCATGCTTGACAAAAGGGCCCCTCTGGCCAAGGGAAAGGGCCCTCGTGTCCGAGTCAATCGTTTCTATACACTGTTAATGTCGAATGCATTACTGAAAGAGAATGCAGTCATTGTATTGGCATAAAAATCATCAATCAATATGAACCTAAGTTATCTTGTCCCAAAGTATCAACCAATCAAATTGCTTATCTCTGCCTACCCTAAGAAGAAAATGCTCATCTTCGAACTCCATCAAGGCATTGATCTTATAATCATACACACCAATTTTGAACATTTTAACTCAATTCGAAGGAGAGTGATTGTGTTCCAAAGTTTCAGCAAATCATATTGCTTATCGCTCTGCTTACCCTGAGCAGAAAATGCTAATTATCTATCTTAGTCAAGGTATTACTGTAATGAAACTATACCCCAAGTTTCATCACTCTCACTTAATTAGGACTAAAGTTATTGTGTCCCAAAGCATCAACCAATCAAATTGCTTATCTCTGCTTGCTCATTATCGATCTTAGTCAAGGTATTACTGTAATGAAACTATATACCAAGTTTCATCACTCTCACTTAATAATTAGAACTAAAGTTATCGTGTCCCAAAGCATCAACCAATCAAATTGCTTATCTCTGCTTACCCTAAGCGGAAAATGCTCATCTTCGAACTTCCTCAAGGCATTGACCTAATAAGCATATACACCAAGTTTTAACATTTTAACTCAATTAGAAGGAGAGTTATTGTGTTCCAAAGTCTCGACCAATCAAATTGCTTATCACTCTGCTTACCCTGAGCAGAAAATGCTCATTATCGAACTTAGTCAAGGTATTACTCTAATGAAACTATACATCAAGCTTCATCACTCTCACTTAATTAGAACTAAAGTTATCGTGTCCCAAAGCATCAAACAATCAAATTGCTTATCTCTGCTTGCTCATTATCGATCTTAGTCAAGGTATTACTGTAATGAAACTATATACCAAGTTTCATCACTCTCACTTAATTAGAACTAAAGTTATCGTGTCCCAAAGCATCAATCAATCAAATTGCTTATCTCTGCTTACCCTAAGCGGAAAATGCTCATCTTTGAACAAGGCATTGACCTAATAAACACATACACCAAGTTTGAACATTCTAGCTCAATTAGGAAGAGAGTTATTGTGTCCCAAAAAGTGTGACGGACAGACGGACAGACAGACAGACGGACGAACCCGATTTAATAGTCCCTCAACTTTCTTCGAAAGGCGGGGGACAATTATGACCTCCAAAGGGACCACAAGCTGATAAAGGCGATTTTTCGTACAATCAGGGACCATAATTCAGGAAGTTACGGTCCAATGTGCCGGAATATCGAAAGGAGCCGCGATCTTTGTGTTATAAACTTGCATTTCAAATTTCATCAAAATTTGATTAAAATTGTGACCTCTTCAGGGTCCACAAACGTGATATAACATATTTTCACACTATTCGCGTATAAATGGCAGTTATTTTGTCTGTCAATTTTGGTCCAATTTTCACAAAATTCAACTCAACCTTCATAACCATATGCAACGGTGATATAATCAAACGGTTTTTTTTAAAAATCGGATAATAATTTTCACCTCCAGAGGGACCACAAGCTAAATAGGTCGATTTTTCGGGCAATCAGGGGCCATAATTCAGGAATTTACGATCCAATGGGCGCAAATATCCAGAGGAACCAAAATCGTTGGGTTATTAATACATGTCAAGTTTCATCAAAATTGATTCAAAATTGTGACCTCTATAGGATCCACAAGCTATAAACATGATTTTTCATACAATCAGGAGCCATAATCCACGAAGTTTCGATCAAATACATGCAGATATCGAAAGCTGCCGAGAGTTTCCGAGGATAAACCTATATTTCAAGTTTTGTCAAAATCGGATAAGAATTGTGACCTGTAGAGAGTCCAGAACCTTGATATAACATATTTTCACACTATTCGCATACAAATGGCGTCCATTTTGTCCACCAATTTTGGTCTGATTTTCACGAATGTCGAACTCAACCTTCATTACCATGTAAAGGTGATAAAAAGGGTGACTTTTCGGAAAA
Organism: Patella caerulea; assembly: GCA_036850965.1. NCBI lineage: Eukaryota > Metazoa > Mollusca > Gastropoda > Patellidae > Patella > Patella caerulea. Next base: position 14,509,104 of record JAZGQO010000013.1, on the reverse strand, counting down.
TCAAGGGCCATAAATCCAGGAACTTACGATCCCATGAGCGTAAATATCGAAAGGAACCAAGACCTTTGGTTTATTAACATTCATGTCGAGTTTCATCAAAATTGGTTCAAAATTGTGACCTCTATAGAGTCCATAAGCTGATAACGTGATTTTTCAAACAATCAAGGGCCATAATCCAAGAAGTTTCGATCCGATATATTCCAATATATTCGATATTTGCGAAAATCAGATTGTAACTTCCTGAATTATGGCCCCTGATTGTCCGAAAAATCGCCTTTATTACTTGTGGTTCCTTTGGAGGTCATAATTATTACCAGGTTTAAAAAAAATAGGTTGCCAGACAACCAAACCTACGCCCACACAGCAGCCAAATCGTCCGGGCAGTCAACAAGAGTTGTCGCATATTAAGGAATTATCAGAAAATCATTAGAATTTGTTTGGTTTTTATAATCAAACGTTTTTTTTTTTAAATCAGATAATAATTGTGACCTCCAGAGGCACAAGCTAAAAAGGGTGATTTTTCATACAATCAGGGGACATAATTCAGGAGTAATGACCCGATGGGCACAAATATCGAAAGGAACCAAGATCTTTGGGTTATAAACAAACATGTCAAGTTTCATCAAAATCGATTCAAAATTGTGACCTCTGGAGGGTCCACAACCTTGATATAACATATTTTCACACTATTCGTGTACAAATGGCGGCCATTTTGTCCGTCAATTCTAGTCTGATTTTCACGTAATTCAAACTCTCTCTTCATTACCATGTAACGATGATATAGTTAAACGTTTTTTTTAAATCGGATAATAATTTTGACCTCCAGAGGGACCAAAAGCGAACAAAAGCGATTTTTCGGACAATCCGGGGACATAATTCAGGAAGTTATGATCCAATGGGCGCAAATATCGAAAGGAACCAAGATCTTTGGGTTATAAACATACATGTCAAGTTTCATCACAATCGGACAAGAATCGTGACCTCTATAAGGTCCACAACCTTTATATAACATATTTTCACACTATTCGCGTACAAACAGCGGCCATTTTGTCCGTCAATTTTGGTCCGATTTTCACAAAATTTCTGCCCAACCTTCATAACCATGAAATAGTGATATAATCAAACGTTTTTTTAAATCGGATGACAATTTTGACCTCCAGAGGGACCACAAGGTAAAAAGGGCGATTTTTTGGGACAATCAGGGGCCATAATTCAGGAAGTTACGATCCGATGGGCGCAAATATCGAAAGGAACCAAGATCTTTGGGTTATAAACATACATGTCAAGTTTCATCAAAATTGGTTCAAAATTGTGACCTCTATAAGGTCCACAACCTTGATATAACATATTTTCACACTATTCGCGTACAAACGGCGGCCATTTTGTCCGTCAATTTTGGTCCGATTTTGCACGAAATTCGAATTCAACCTTCATAACCATGTAACGGTGATATAATCAAATGTTTTTTTAAATCGGATAACAATTTTGACCTCCAGAGGGACCACAAGCTAAAAAGGGCAATTTTTCGGACGATCAGGGGCCATAATTCAGGAAGTTACGATCCGATGGGCGCAAATTATCGAAAGGAACCAAGATCTTTCGGTTATAAACATACATGTCACGCCTTTATCCAAATCGGTTCAAAATTGTGACCTCTATAAGGTCCACAACCTTGATATAACATATTTTCACACTATTCGCGTACAAATGGCGGCCATTTTGTCCGTCAATTTTGGTCTGATTTTCACGAAATTCAAACTCAACCTTCATAACCACGGAACGGTGATATAATCAAACGTTTTTTTAAATCGGATAACAATTTTGACCTCCAGAGAGACCACAAGCTAAAAAGGGCGATTTTTCGGACAATCAGGGGCCATAATTCAGTAAGTTACGATCCAATTGGCGCAAATATCGAAAGGAACCAAGATCTTTGGGTTATTAACATGCATTTCAAGTTCCATCCAAATCGGTTCAAAATTGTGACCTCTACACTGTTCACAACCTTGATAAAACGTATTTTCACACTATTCGCGTACAAAATTTTGGTCCGATTTTCACGAAATACCTCCTCAACCTTCATAACCATGGAACGGTGATATAATCAAACAGTTTTTTTAAATCGGATAACAATTTTGACCTCCAGAGGGACCACAAGCTAAAAAGGGCGATTTTTTCGTACAAACAGGGGCCATAATTCAGGAAGTTACGATCCAAAATGGCGCAAATATCGAAAAGAACCAAGATCTTTGGTTTATAAACATGCATTTCAAGTTTCATCCAAATCCGTTCAAAATTGTGACCTCTACACTGTTCACAAGCTAAAAAACGTGATTTTTCGTACAATCAGGGACCATAACCCATGAAGTTACTGTCCGATACATGCCAATATCGAAAGGAACCGAGATCTTAGGGTGATAAACCTATATTTTAAGTTTCATTGAAATCGGATAAAAATTGTGACCTGTAGACTGTTCACAAACAATTGTGGACGGACTGACGGACGTCAGCACGGACGGACAGGGGCGACGACAATATACGTCCACATGAAAATGTGGGCGTATAAAAACGTTATATCACTGTTACACCGTAACGAAGGTTCAGTTCTAATTTCATGAACACCAGACCAAAATTGCAAAACAAAATGGCCACTGCTTTTACGCAAATAAAATAAAAATATGGTACATCAAGGTTGTGGACCCTGTTGAGGTCACAATTTTAATCTGAGTTTGATAAAATAGGTTGCCAGGCAACGAAACATACGCCCACACAGCAGCCAAATCGTCCGGGCAGTCAACAAGAATTGTCGCATATTAAGGAATTATCAAAAAATCATTAGAATTTGTTTGGTTTTATAATCAAACGTTTTTTTTTTAAATCATATAATAATTGTGACCTCCAGAGGCACCACAAGCTAAAAAAGGGTGATTTTTCGTAAAATCAGGGGACATAATTCAGGAAGTAATGACCCGATGGGCGCAAATATCGAAAGGAACCAAGATCTTTGGGTTTAAAACATACCTGTCAAGTTTCATCAAAATCGACTCAAAATTGTGACCTCTATAGGGTCCACAACCTTGATATAACATATTTTCACACTATTCGTGTACAAACGGCGGCCATTTTGTCCGTCAATTCTAGTCCGGTTTTCATGTAATTCAAACTCTCTCTTCTTTACCATGTAACGGTAATATAGTCAAACGTTTTTTTAAATCGGATAATAATTTTGACCTCCAGAGGGACCAAAAGCGAACAAAAGCGATGTTTCGGACAATCCGGGGACATAATTCAGGAAGTTACGATCCGATTGGCGCAAATAACGAAAGGAACCAAGATATTTGGGTTATAAACATGCATTTCAAGTTTCATCCAAATCGGTTCAAAATTGTGACCTCTACACTGTTCACAACCTTGATTTAACATATTTTCACACTATTCGCGTACAAATGGCGGCCATTTTGTCCGTCAATTTTGGTCCGATTTTCACGAAATTCGAACTCGACCTTCATAACCATGGAACGGTGATATAATCAAACGGTTTTTTAAATCGGATAACAATTTTGACCTCCAGAGGCACCACAAGCTAAAAAGGGCGATTTTTTCGGACAATCAGGGGCCATAATTCAGCAAGTTACGATCCGATTGGCGCAAATATCGAAAGGAATCAAGATCTTTGGGTTATAAACATGCATTTCAAGTTTCATCAAAATCGGTTCAAAATTGTGTCCTCTACACTGTTCACAACCTTGATATAACATATTTTCACACTATTCGCGTACAAATGGCGGCCATTTTGTCCGTCAATTTTGGTCCGATTTTCACGAAATTCAAACTCGACCTTCATAACCATGGAACAATGATATAATCAAACGTTTTTTTAAATCGGATAACAATTTTGACCTCCATAGGGACCACAAGCTAAAAAGGGCAATTTTTCGGACAATCAGGGGCCATAATTCAGGAAGTTACGATCCGATGGCGCAAATATTGAAAAGAACCAAGATCTTTGGGTTATAAACATGCATTTTAAGTTTCATCCAAATCGGTTCAAAATTGTGTCCTCTACACTGTTCACAACCTTGATTTAACATATTTTCACACTATTCGCGTACAAATGGCGGCCATTTTGTCCGTCAATTTTGGTCCGATTTTCACGAAATTCGAACTCGACCTTCATAACCATGGAACGGTGATATAATCAAAACGGTTTTTTAAATCGGATAACAATTTTGACCTCCAGAGGGACCACGAGCTAAAAAGGGCAATTTTTCGGACAATCAGGGGCCATAATTCAGGAAGTTACGATCCGATTGGCGCAAATATCGAAAGGAACCAAGATCTTAGGGTTATAAACACACATGTCAAGTTTCATCCAAATCGGTTCAAAATTGTGACCTCTACGCTGTTCACAAGCTAAAAAACGTGATTTTTCGTACAATCAGGGGCCATAACCCATGAAGTTACAGTCCGATACATGCCAATATCGAAAGCAACCGAGATCTTATGGTGATAAACCTATATTTTAAGTTTAATTGAAATCGGATAAAAATTGTGACCTGTAGACTGTTCACAAAAAAATGTGGACGGACGGACGGACGGACAGGGGCGACGACAATATACGTCCACATAAAAATGTGGGCGTATAAAAACTGGAAATGCATGTTTATAACCCAAAGATCTTGGTTACGTCCGATATTTCGTATATCGAATTGTAACTTCATGAGTTATGACCCTTGATATTAGGAAAAGTCACTTTCTTTTTAGCTTGTTCTCTATCCATCTTGCGAAAATGTGGGCGAATCCTGACTGGCAGCCGCTGCTTTGTGTACCCCATGCTGACAACGTGGCATGTTCCTTAAGCAACGTCCGTGAGTTTCACAACATCTAACCCTTGCTTTAATACTAAGCAATTTCCGAACTTTTGCGCCCGTTGTGTAGACACGTGACCAATTAGCATTGTCCAATCCCAGGTCGTGGCACATAACAAACTGTAAACAAACAAGTATACAGCCGTGGAAAGTTTTTTTTTTTTTTTTAAATTGAGAAACTCACGGAAAATCAGTAACCTTGACATTGATCGATCTTTAAACTTTGCAACTCAACTGTAAACATTTTAGCGAAATATGCAGGGTATTACGTGAAGGACTTGATAAGATGTATGTAGTTAAGGCGAGATCATGTTTTAAAGACATGTGATTTCACAATACCCTACCTTGAATAAAAAATATGAAATACTTTGCAAAATTTTTGTGCGTTATCAAAGATAGGTTGCCAGACAATGAAACATACGCCCACAGCAGCTAAATTGTCCGGGCAGTCAACAAGGGTTGTCGCATATTTTTACTTTTTTGGGTAATGAAACATTTGTAATACACTAAAATCTGATTAAGAGTAACAACTCATTATGTAATTATCTGAAAATCATTAGAATTTGTTTGCATTTTATAAAGTTTTGCCCCACCCTAACAATTAGTATAGGAAACATTTAACGTCATGGATTTAGCTGTTCAGTTATCTAAATTCATTGAAAATCAAAATACATTCGTTTCAACACCTTAAAGAGCACATAAAACGAAACTGATCGAACTTATAGACATTGGTTACTATGTGCATTTTACGGCAGTTTAAAATCAATCTGATGAAAAATAATTCAGATATCGTCTCTCAAAGTTGCAAATATAGACCTCCCGTAAAAACGACTTGGCCAATTATCGAAAACACTCTTTATCCCCTCAGACGCCAGTGACGTCACAGTGACCGAATGCATATTCGGAATGTTTATTCTTTAATTAACTATATACAGCTGGCGTGTGTATTCATTAACGCCTGACTGATTCCTTAATCCCCCTAATTAAATAAAACAATTGACTGCGGAAAATTTGTTGATTAATTATGTAATTTTAATTTAAAATCCATTTTAGAATTTGTTTCACACTGTACGGTCGTTTTGATTTCTCACGACAGCGATTTTAATACCCTCTACCATCGTGTGCAGTCCAAACAATTCGAGATACATTTTCCTCAGAAGAGTATCGTTCTAATTTAGAATTTGTTACATAATGTCCAGTCGATCTATTTTCTCACGGCAATCGTGTGTGCAGTCCAAACGATTCGAGATATATTTTCGTCAGAAGAGTATTGTGGTTCTTCTAATTTCCCCCCCCCCCCCGAGTAAAAAAAGTACGGGGGTAAAAAGATTTGGTCATGCCAAATGTATCATAAACATTAAAAATGATTGAAACATGATTTGTAAGTGACAATCAGTTATCGTCATACGGCGCCTTTCTTTTTGCATGCGGCTTTGACTTCATTACGTTGAAATAGACCGTAAAAATGAAAACGAAACGAAAGGTATAAACGAAAAAATATCTCAATATATGTCAGAATTAACAGTACAAATACATTTTGTTGGTAACCATCTTAATGGAATAACAGATTGAGAAGGGTCATCTAACTACTTCGTGTATTGATGGCAAGTGTAGCGTCATTTATACCTGCCATAAATCAATCAGACTAACGTTGCACAGAGATTGGGTCATAAATTAATTCTTAAAAGAATGTTGATTAGGTAATTATCATTTTTTTAAACCGACCAGATTAATAAGCTTTGTTCACCGATGTTTTTGTAATAAAGTAGCCTCGTATTATTTGTTGATTAGTGTTCAAACATCTAAATATAAATCATTTGATTTATTCGTCAATAATAAAGGCATGTTCTCTGCATATCACTGTTGTGACTGTACGTTGCCAATCAGGATTTGAATTGTTTACAAACGCAATCCATTCTTTCTGTAAGATTTCATCCTTGGGAAATTTGTGAAACGCCTGTACATTATTCTCCTTTTCCTTGCTGGAATTTCCACACCTCTCAATAACACAACGATAACGTGGCATCTTGAAATATATAATCTATTACAACTCAAGATGAGAAAGGTCGAATTTTGAAAATGCTTCGACTTGTATAGTATAGTGACATGTAGCTTACATGTAAATAATGACGAGTTAATGATTACACCAGTCGAATGTTAATGGGACCGACGAATACACATGTGTTAACTGGTGGTGTGTATACAGTGATATATTGTATAGATCATGTGTATAGATTATGTGTAGTGCCTGTGACGTCACCAGGCAATCAATCGGATTAAGGTTGTAATTGAAAATTTGAAAACCGTTTTTTCCTGTCTGATGTTTAAACGTTAATATCTGAATTAATTTTAATCAGATTGGTGTGAACTTGACGTAAAATGAATGTAGTGACCCTTGGCTATCAATATATGCAATTAAGAATTATTATTTTATATGTGGTCTTTAAACTCTGTGTATCAATCTGAAGTCAATTGGATGATAAGTTTGGCATCTATAACGTCACAAGGTTTTTTGAAGTGATCAAGGGAGATAACTCTAGAAGTAATTATTTGAAATCGCTGAAAATCAGTAGGCTTCTTGGACCCATGACCTTAAACAATGTGTGTAAATTTAACTCTGGCACTAACCATCGGAAATCGCTGAAAATCAATAGGCTTCTTCATCTCATGACCTTAAACACTGTGTATAAATTCAAAGTCAATCGGAGATTAACTTTGGCCTCTAGAGCGTCCATAGGATTTTTTTTATGTGATCAAGGGCCATAACTCTGGCAATAATTATCAGAGATCGCTGAAAATCATTAGGCTTCTTCCTCTCATGACCTTAAACTCTGTGTATCAATCTGGGAAATTCGACGTATCTCGGTAAATTCGACGCCTCGTCTAATAACTGGACATCATAGATAAGTGAACGGGAAGTCCATTTTTAAACCCATCTCAGGGAAACTCAACCGCTTGGCCAATAAATAATCGCCATAAATAAGTGCACGGATCGTCCATTTTTAAACGCATCTCGGAGAAACTAAACCTGTTGCTATTAATCTAAACCATGGTACTAAGGCTGTGTTGAATTGGAACTATGTTTCTTGTCGCCCGCGCGCTTAGGATCGGGGGGTCTATTTTCGGCCGCATAGCTTTTCAACACAAAAAATTTTGAAGTTTTATTTGAATGTTTCCGACATTTTTAACAATTATTTTAGAAATAAGTTACCCCGTAATGTCTCGTTTATCAATATTTACTGGCTAAACAATAATAAGTGACATTATGTTGCGGTCTGTTGCCGTGTTTAATACAGAAGAGTGATATAACAGTCGATTTTGTTGGCGGATAGCTGCAATTTACATAAATTTTATGCGCCCATGGCCACTTTGCTCTATTAGATGTATTTCAACTAGTAAAACTGTTAATATAAATCTAAAAACAGGTATTCCACAAGCGAAATTCTCGGCTTTCGCTCGGTGCAGCCATGTTTTTGCATACATAATGAAATTATTTTAAGAATAAGTTATTTGATTGGTCGGTCGCTAAGGTCAATGGTTGAAGTGTCCAATCAGAAACAAGCAGATCAGGTTATTAGGCATGCGTACTGAGCTGATGTCCTAGATATTCCTTCTCGTCGGTTTATCGCTAATATTCTTGATAAATACGTCATTGTTTGTAGATATTTTTGAAGACTTTCAAATAAAATGGCTTTAAATTTTTTGTAGATTACTCAATAAGTTTGACAGACACCCATAATTCAATAAAGAATAATAATACCATTACTAAGTTCTGTTGTTTTGAATAACATTTATGTCATTGTATGTCAAAGTTACATGTATATGTGTCAAAGTTACACATGTAAATATACACACAACAAGAAATAAAATAAGCCAATATTGAAATATTGTATAATTTATAAGAAATAAATATATGAAAAGTCATTTTATTAAAGTAAAATAAATTAATGGAACATATCTGCCTAATAGATCCCAAATCATTTTTTTCTACAGTTAACAATTTTAGTCAAAATTATATCTCTGAAAGTTATGGACAGATTTTATTGAAACTTGGAACCACTTCCTATACTGACTTTTTTTTGAAGTCTGCAAAATAGTTGCTGATGTATTGCACGAAGTAAAACATTTGGTGTTGAATATTGTTTGCCAATTGTTTGTTGAATCAAAAAGTTAATTTAGTAGGGGATATTGGTCAAACCAACTTTTATTTGGTGATGGCATTCAAGTTTTAAAAAGTATTTCAGACAACTTTTGTATTTTACTTCATTATTTCATTCATTCAGTTTACCATGTAGGTTAATACCTGGTAATATGAATTAACTTTGAGCTTTTGGGGGTAGAATAAAATCAAAATGATGGTTTGTGTTGGTTTGTATACTTTGTGTTGTAAAATACACTTTGTGTTGTGTTTGCCTCACACCCTCATTGGATTGTCACGAAGGTAGTGACAAGAAACATAGTTTCAATTCAACACAGCCTAATTAAACCATTTTTGTTATTTTCAACGAGTTTTATCATTTATTGAACGATGTTTTGAAATTACACGGTATGAATAGAAACTATCGGTAAAACTACCATATTAGACGATACCATACCTGTAGTGATAGGGTCCACAAGGTAAAAAACATGATTTTTCGTGCAATCAGGGGCCAAAATTCAGGAAGTTATGGTCCAATGTGTCCAAATATTGAAACAAACAAACTTACATTTCAAATTTCATCAAAATCGGATTAAAATTTGTGACCTCTACAGGGTCCACAACCTTGATATATCATATTTTTACACTATTCGCGTATTAGCAGCAGCCATTTTTTTCTGGAAAATTTGGTCCGATTTTTAACGAAATTCGACCTCAACCTTCATTATAGTGAAACGGTGATATAATCAAACGTTTTTTAAAATCGGATAATAGTTGTGGGTCCACAAGCTAAAAAGCTGATTTTTAGTACAATCAGGGGCCATAATTCAGGAAGTTAAAATTCGATATGCGCAAATATCGAAAGGAACCAAGATCTTTGGATTATAAACATACATTTAAAGTCTCAACAAAATCAGATTAAAATTGTGACCTTTACAGGGCCTACAACCTTGATAAACCATATTCTTAAAGTATTCGCATAAAGCCATTTTGTCCAAAAGTTTTGGTCCGATTTCCACGGAATTCAAACTCGCCCTTCATTACAGTGAAATAGTGATATAATCAAACATTATTTTAAATCCGTTAATAATTGTGACCTCCAAAGGAACCATGGCACAAGCTAAAAAAATGGCGATTTTTGTACAATCAGGAGCCATAATTTAGGAAGTTACGATCAGATATGTGCAAATATGCAATGGAACCAAGATCTTTAGGTTATAAACATGTATTTCAAGTTTCCTCAAAATCGGTTCAAAATTGTGACCTCTACAGGGTCCACAACCTTGATATAACATATTTTCACACTATTCGGGTACAAAGGGACACCATTTTGTCCACCAATTTTGGTCCGATTGTCAAGATATTCACACTCATTCTTCATTACCATGTAACAGTGATATAATAAACGTTTTTTTTAAATCGGATAATAATTTTGACCTCCAGAGGGATCACAAGCTAAAAAGATAGGCTGGCACTGCCAGGGAGGATACGCCCACATTTTTGAGAGATGGATAGAGAACAAGCAATATCGAAAGTGATTTTTCCTACATCATTAAGTCCTGTATTTCATACTGTATTGGGAGCAGCCATTTTGTTGGTCAGTTCCAGTCTGATATTAATGAAATTCGAAGCCGACAATGATTATGGTGTAACGGTACACAACCTAGAAATGTTACTTTTCGTCAAAATCGGATAAGAATTGTGACCTGTAGAGAGTCCACAACCATGATATACCATATTTTTACACTATTCGCATACAAACGGCGACCATTTCGTCCGGCAATTTTGGTACGATTTTCATGAAATTCGAACTCAACCTTCCTTACGGTGCAACAGTAATATAATCAGAGTTTTTTTATTAAATCAGATAATAATTGTTCGAGAAATAGACAGAGAACAAGCAATACCAAAAGTGATTTTTCCTACAATCAAAGGCCATAATTCATTAAGTTACAATTTGATATGCGCAAATATCTAAAAGAATAAAGATCCTTAGGTTATAAACAAGCATTTCAGGTTTCATCAAAATCGAATTAAAATTGTGACCTCTACATGGTCCACAACTTTAATATACCATACTTTTACACTGTTCGTGTACAAACGGCGGCCATTTTTTCTGGCAATTAAGGTCCAATTTTCTCGAAATTCAAACTCAACCTTCCCTAGGGTGTAACAGTGATAGAGTCAAACGTTTTTTTAAATCGGATAATAACTGTGACCTCCAGAGGGACCATAGGCGATTTTTCATACAATCAGGGGCCATATTTCAGGAAGTTACGATGGGATATGTGCAAAAAACGAAAGGAACCAAGATCTTTGGGTTATAACCATGCATTTCAAGTTTCATCAAAATCGAATTAAAATTGTAACCTCTACAGGTTCCACAACCATGATATACAATTTTTTTAACAGGATTCGCGTACAAACGGCGGCCATTTTGTATGGCAATTTTGGTCCGATTTTCCCGAGATTCGAACTCAACCTTCCCTAGGGTGTAACAGTAAAACTGTTAACCGTTTTATTAAATCGGATAATAATTGTGACCACCAGAGGGACCACAAGCTAAAATAAGGATGATTTTGCGTATAATCAGGGGACATAATTCAGGAAGTTACGTTTCAATATGCACAAATATCAAAAGGAACCAAGATCTTTGGGTTATTACCATGAATTTCAAGTTTCATCAAAATCGAATTAAAAATGTGACTTCTACAGGGTCCACAACCTTGATATACCATTTTTTAACAGTATTCGCGTACAAACGGCGGCCATTTTGTTTGGCATTCGTCCGATTTTCCCGAAATTCAAACTCAACCTTCCTTAGGGTGTAACGGTGATATAATCAAACGTTTTTTTAAATCGGATAACAATTTTGACCTCCAAAGGGACCACAAGCTAAAATGGGCAATTTTTCGGACAATCAGGGGCCATAATTCAGGAAGTTACGATCCGATGGGCGCAAATATCGAAAGGAACCGAGATCTTTCGGTTATAAACATACATGTCACGTTTCATCCAAATCAGTTCAAAATTGTGACCTCTACAAGGTACACAACCTTGATATAACATATTTTCACACTATTCGCATACAAATGGCGGCCATTTTGTCCGTCAATTTTGGTCCGATTTTCACGAAATTCAAACTCAACCTTATGTATTGTCCGCATTTAGAAGCATCTCCATATACTTTGAAACCATCAAATCTCCTTCTAAATCGTTGTCTATAAGAATGTCTCACTTTTGGTTCCACAGATTTTCCATAATCTCTGTTTTTTTTATTTTGGACCAACCATAGTTTCAGACTCTACATTATTTTCACCACAATTATTCATGTGAAACATATCACTTCTTTCTTGAGGAATGTCCATATTTTCACCTGATAGTTCATTGTAATTTTGATTCTCTTCCACAAAACCTAATAGTTCATCTTCCTCATCATCTGATGAATTAATAGATTGGTCATATTCAGGAACAGAATTCTCATGTCTCCTCCTCAAATTTCTAGATTTAACCGGTTTTGAAATATCCCTTTTAAAGTCAACAAGTTTACGAACACACAACTTCTTGAGTTTATTATGATGAAATAACTTCACACCATTATCAGTTTGTACTTCATATAATACAGGATTATCTCAAGTTCTTAACACTTTCCCTTTTGAGTCCCATGTTTGTTTCACAGGGTCTTTAATTAACACTTCATCACCAACACATAATTGTTCAAATTGTACATGTTTATTCCGTTCACTTTTATATCGATTATGAGTGTCAATCAAGTTTTGTTGCGCAAACTCAACCGCTTTAGTTAGTTTCTTTTCTAAGTTCCTCGCATAGTCATTTACACTAATGACTTTAGTGTCAGATAAAGACGGATACATCATCTCTGCAGGAAGCCTGCTTTCACGCCCCCTGTGTAAAAAGTTAGGTGTAAACCCAGTACTACTATGCAGTGGAGTTATGAGCTAAAGATAAAGATAGGCTGGCACTGCCAGGCAGGATACGCCCACATTTTTGAGAGATGGATAGAGAACAAGCAATACCGAAAGTGATTTTTCCTACATCAATAAGTCCTGTATTTCATACTGTATTGAGAGCAGCCATTTTGTTGATCATTTCCAGTCTGATATTAATGAAATTCGAAGCCGAAAATGATGATGGTGTGACGGTACACAACCTAGAAATGTTACTTTTCGTCAAAATCGGATAAGAATTGTGACCTGTAGAGAGTCCACAACCATGATATACCATATTTTAACACTATTCGCGTACAAATGGTGACCATTTCGTCCGGCAATTTTGGTACGATTTTCACGAAAAATCGAATTCAACATTCCTTACGGTGCAACAGTAATAGAATCAGAGTTTTTTTTTTAAATCTGATAATAATTGTTCGAGAGATAGATAGAGAACAAGCAATACTGATAGTGATTTTTCCTACAATCAAAGGCCTTTCTTCATTAAGTTACAATTTGATATGCGCAAATATGGAAAAGAATAAAGATCTTTAGGTTATAAAGGAGCATTTAAGGTTTCATCAAAATCAAATTATAATTGTGACCTCTACATGGTCCACAACTTTGATATACCATACTTTTACACTGTTCGCGTACAAACGGCGGCCATTTTTTCTGGCAATTATGGTCCGATTTTCTCGAAATTCGAACTCAACCTTCCGTAGGGTGTAACGGTGATACAGTCAAACGTTTTTTTTAAATCGGATAATAATTGTGACCTCCAGAGGGACCATAGGCGATTTTTTGGACAATCAGGGGCCATAATTCAGGAAGTTACGATTCGGATATGTGCAAATAACGAAAGGAACGAAGATCTTTGGGTTATAACCATGCATTTCAAGTTTCATCAAAATCGAATTAAAATTGTAACCTCTACAGGGTCCACAACCATGATATACAATTTTTTAACAGTATTCGCGTACAAACGGCGACCATTTTGTATGGCAATTTTGGTCCGATTTTCCCGAGATTCGAACTCAACCTTCCCTAGGGTGTAACAGTAAAACTGTCAACCGTTTTATTAAATCGGATAATAATTGTGACCACCAGAGGGACCACAAGCTAAAATAAGGATGATTTTGCGTATAATCAGGGGACATAATTCAGGAAGTTACGTTTCAATATGCGCAAATATCAAAAGGAACCAAGATCTTTGGGTTATTACCATGAATTTCAAGTTTCATCAAAATCGAATTAAAAATGTGACTTCTACAGGGTCCACAACCTTGATATACCATTTTTTAACAGTATTCGCGTACAAACGGCGGCCATTTTGTTTGGCAATTTTCGTCCGATTTTCCCGAAATTCGAACTCAACCTTCCTTAGGGTGTAACGGTGATATAATCAAAAGTTTTTTTAAATCGGATAACAATTTTGACCTCCAGAGGGACCACAAGCTAAAATGGGCAATTTTTCGGACAATCAGGGGCCATAATTCAGGAAGTTACGATGCGATGGGCGCAAATATCGAAAGGAACCAAAATCTTTGGATTATAAACATGCATTTCAAGTTTCATCCAAATCGGTTCAAAATTGTGACCTCTACACTGTACACAAGCTAAAAAAACGTGATTTTTCGTACAATCAGGGGCCATAACCCATGAAGTTACGGTCCAATATATGCTAATATCGAAAGGAACCGAGATCTTAGGGTGATAAACCTATATTTAAAGTTTCATTGAAATCAGATAAAAATTGTGACCTGTAGACTGTTCACAAACAATTGTGGACGGACGAACAGGGGCGACGACAATATACGTCCACATGAAAATGTGGGCGTATAAAAACACCTGAAATACTAAAGAAAATAACATGAAAAATTGACACTAATAATTTCAATTTAAGGTTCATCATTAATTAATGTATTGTCCGCATTTAGAAGCATCTCCATATACTTTGAAACCATCAAATCTCCTTCTAAATCGTTGTCTATAAGAATGTCTCACTTTTGGTTCCACAGATTTTCCATAATCTCTGTTTTTTTTATTTTGGACCAACCATAGTTTCAGACTCTACATTATTTTCACCATAATTATCCATGTGAAACATATCACTTCTTTCTTGAGGAATGTCCATATTTTCACCTGATAGTTCATTGTAATTTTGATTCTCTTCCACAAAACCTAATAGTTCATCTTCCTCATCATCTGATGAATTAATAGATTGGTCATATTCAGGAACAGAATTCTCATGTCTCCTCCTCAAATTTCTAGATTTAACCGGTTTCGAAATATCCCTTTTAAAGTCAACAAGTTTACGAACACACAACTTCTTGAGTTTATTATGATGAAATAACTTCACACCATTATCAGTTTGTACTTCATATAATACAGGATTATCTCAAGTTCTTAACACTTTTCCTTTTGAGTCCCATGTTTGTTTCACAGGGTCTTTAATTAACACTTCATCACCAACACATAATTGTTCAAATTGTACATGTTTATTCCGTTCACTTTTATATCGATTATGAGTGTCAATCAAGTTTTGTTGCGCAAACTCAACCGCTTTAGTTAGTTTCTTTTCTAAGTTCCTCGCATAGTCATTTACACTAATGACTTTAGTGTCAGATAAAGACGGATACATCATCTCTGCAGGAAGCCTGCTTTCACGCCCCCTGTGTAAAAAGTTAGGTGTAAACCCAGTACTACTATGCAGTGGAGTTATGAGCTAAAGATAAAGATAGGCTGGCACTGCCAGGCAGGATACGCCCACATTTTTGAGAGATGGATAGAGAACAAGCAATACCGAAAGTGATTTTTCCTCATTAAGTCCTGTATTTCATACTGTATTGAGAGCAGCCATTTTGTTGGTCAGTTCCAGTCTGATATTAATGAAATTCGAAGCCGAAAATGATGATGGTGTGACGGTACACAACCTAGAAATGTTACTTTTCGTCAAAATCGGATAAGAATTGTGACCTGTAGAGAGTCCACAACCATGATATACCATATTTTTACACTATTCGCATACAAATGGTGAACATTTCGTCCGGCAATTTTGGTACGATTTTCACGAAAAATCGAATTCAACATTCCTTACGGTGCAACAGTAATAGAATCAGAGTTTTTTTTTTAAATCTGATAATAATTGTTCGAGAGATAGACAGAGAACAAGCAATACTGATAGTGATTTTTCCTACAATAAAAGGCCTTTCTTCATTAAGTTACAATTTGATATGCGCAAATATGGAAAAGAATAAAGATCTTTAGGTTATAAACAAGCATTTCAGGATTTTCTTGAAATTCGAACTCAACCTTCCGTAGGGTGTAACGGTGATAGAGTCAAACGTTTTTTTAAATCGGATAATAATTGTGACCTCCAGAGGGACCATAGGCGATTTTTCGGACAATCGGGGGCCATAATTCAGGAAGTTACGATTCGGATATGTGCAAATAACGAAAGGAACGAAGATCTTTGGGTTATAACCATGCATTTCAAGTTTCATCAAAATCTAATTAAAATTGTAACCTCTACAGGGTCCACAACCATGATATACAATTTTTTAACAGTATTCGCGTACAAACGGCGACCATTTTGTATGGCAATTTTCGTCCGATTTTCGCAAAATTTGAACTCAACCTTCCTTACAGTGTAACGGTAATACTATCAACCGTTTTATTAAATCGGATAATAATTGTGACCACCAGAGGGACCACAAGCTAAAATAAGGCGATTTTGCGTATAATCAGGGGGCATAATCCCATATGCGCAAATATCGAAAGGAACCAAGATCTTTGGGTTATTACCATGAATTTCAAGTTTCATCAAAATCAAATTAAAAATGTGACTTCTACAGGGTCCACAACAGGGTCCACAAACAGCGGCCATTTTAGTCTGATTTTCACGAAATTCGAACTCAACCTTCCTTAGGGTGTAACCGTGATATAATCAAACGTTTTTTTAAATCGGATAATAATTGTGACCTCCAGAGGGACCTCAAGCTAAAAAGGGTGATTTTTCGGACAATCAGGGGCCATAATTCAGGAAATTACATTCCGATAGACGCAAATATCGAAAGGAACCAAGATCTTTGGGTTATAAACATGCATGTCAAATTACATTCCGATAGACGCAAATATCGAAAAGAACCTAGATCTTTGGGTTATAAACATGCATGTCAAGTTTCATCAAAATCGGTTCAAAATTGTAACCTATAGGGTCCACAAGCTAAAAACGTGATTTTTCGTACAATCAGGAGCCATAATCCATGAAGTTTTCATCCGATACATGCCAATATCGAAAGTAGTCGAGATCTTAGGGTGATAAACCTATATTTCAAGTTTCGTCAAAATCGGATAAGAATTGTGACCTGTAGAGAGTCCACAAACAAATTGCGGACAGACGGAAGGACGGATGTCCGGACGGACAGGGGCGACGACAATATACGTCCACATAAAAATGTGGGCGTATAAAAACGTGATTTTTCGTACAATCAGGGGCCATAACCCTTGAAGTTACAGTCCGATACATGCCAATATCGAAAGGAACCGAGTTTTTAGGGTGATAAACCTATATTTTAAGTTTCATCGAAATCGGATAAAAATTGTGACCTGTAGACTGTTCACAAACAATTGTGGACGGACGAACAGGGGCGAATAAAAAATATTAATATTTTTACTATGACTCGGTCGTTGATATAATCAACATAAAAAAAGCCGATTCTAAAGATTATTTTATCTGCATGTGGCCGAGATATAAATAGTAACATTTTCATCATGACTCGGGTCGTTGATATTTTTGGGCCTGGATTTGAGCAGATTTTTATAAAAAATAGTAATATTTTTACTAGGACCCGGGTCGTTGATACAACCAGCGTAAAAAAAAAGCCAATACTTAAAATTATTTATTATTCTATCTGCACGCAGCCTAGATATAAATAGTAACATTTTCACTATGACTCGGGTCGTTGATATTTTTGTGGCTGGATTTTCGAGTCTAGTAATAATTAGTGATCGACTTGAATTCGTGAATTTTTGGCTTACTGTCTTACCTAAACTTGTTCGGACAATTATGTCCAGACGAAAGGCAATTTGGCCTGTCAAAGCAGGTCAATTCGCCCGGACATTGTCAGTGTCCAGCCGCTCATTTCAGCACTTGGTGTAAACATTGTATTTTTATGTCACGTGGAAATAAATTTTACGTATTGTGGAATGGCTGTTTATGTTTTACTAATTGCCATTTAAAACGTCGCAGGAAAATGTTTTTGGAAAATCAAATTTCAATGCTTATATTTTGCTACCGTTTCGTTCGTTTGTGGGCTACTCCCACGAAACTAGGCGCTTGTCGCACGTCATTTTGTGCTACGGGCACAAAAGCATTGATAACAATGAATTTGGTTCAAATTGTCTATTTTGAGATTGAGATTGAAACAACAAGAAATACAATAGAACTTTGTTATTTGAGAAGGATTTTGACGATCTGAAAACTGGAAATTATGTTTTGGGGGAATTTTAAGAGCCTACCTGCTTAAAGATAGGTTGCCAGGCAACGAAACATACGCCCACAACAGCTAAGTCGTCCGGGCAGTCAACAAGGGTTGTCGCATATTATTTCTTTTATCAGTAAGGAGAACATTTACAACACATGATAATCTTATTACGAGTAATAGCCCATTAAATAATTATCAGAAATGATTAGAATAGTTTTGATGGTTTGTCTCAAGGCCTTTGTCCACAAGATATTTCAAAGTGATCAAGTGCCAGAAATTATCAGATATCACTGAAAATGAAATAGGATTCTTCGTCTCATGACCCTACACTGGGAAACTGACATCGTTTAAGATGGGTTTTTTTTACTTTAAAAAATGCTATAGAGTTTGATTTCAAAACATCGTTTGATAATTGACAATAATCGTTTGAAAACTACAAAAATGGTTTAATTAGAACCATAGTTTAATTTAATGGTACAGCGTTTGATATCTTCGAGTGGGGGTTAAAAATGGACGAACCGTCGAATTATGTAATGCGTTTGATTACTAGACATCGCTTTAATTTCCGAGCTGCCGATTAATTTATCAAGTGTTTAAATATTAGACGAAAAATTTATTTGCTCGCGAGTCGTTTATCCGATCGGTTCATTTTGATTACGATTATTTACATATGAAATGAAGTACGAATAAAAAGGGTGGATATAAAAAAATGCACAAGAAGATATGCTAAACTTACCGTGGTCGTAGTATTATTATCCATTAAAAATAATGATTCACGGTACCATTGACAAATACATCAAAAATCGGTACGTCCATTGTTATTATACCATCGGAAATCGGTAGAGCACATCCCCGGTGATGTATTTTTCTTTAAATCACAAATGAATGAAAATAGCATTTCCACGTGTACACGTGACTAGAAGACCTGGCAATGATTCCACCATTGACAAATACATCAACAATCGGTAAATCACGTCCAATGTTATTATATCATTGGAAATCGGTAAAGCACATTCCAGGTAAAGTATTTGCTTTAAATCACTAATGGATGAACACAACTTTTCATATGCACATGTGGTCGTGTGATAATCTCGCGAGACTTGTATACTGGCGCCAAACGTCGCTATTCGTCGATCGCCATAGACGAGCTATCGCTCAGGGTGGTGCGGGTCTGTTCATCCCACGATCTTTTCACCCTGGGCTGTTTCATCCCAATGTTGTTGTATATTACAGATTTAACGTAAAATACATTTAATATGATATTAAGTTGATTAAATTAAATTATTTACACTGCGTGGGTTGGAAGTTGGTAAAAACATACAATTGGTTAACACAAAAAAATAAAAAGTCCTTGTTTGTTAAAAAATCAATTTAAATCACACTTATAAGACCGCTCCCTTTGTCGTAACAAAAACATGTTTCACCTCAACGCAGACAGGTAAATACAAGTGGGAATTGATAAAACAATAGCATTTGACCAATCAAATAATGAATGTAAATAAAAAAAAACACATTAAAAAGGACATTTATGACTCAACTGTATATTCAAAGACATGATTTTGTGTGGCACCCAGACAGGTGAGCACAGGTGATAATTAATAAAACAACAGCTTTCGACCAATCTCAGGATTAACCCATACTGTACTAACATACATGTATATTGAAAATATGCATTTCATATGGCACCCAGGATTTGAAAAACCTAAGCATTCGGCCAAACAGATAATCAATCTACACTTATAACGGACATTTATGACTCCACCGTATATTCACCTGGCCAAAAGGTGACTAGCTCAGCATACCGTGTATACACAGACCATTTCTGTAATTAATTTACATGGGGATATATATTAAGAGGTTTGCATGCCGCTAGTTCTTGCAAACGTTATTCATATGTATAAACCATGATATTCCAATGTTCGATTTCTTTTTAATGTGCATGCTGCAAATAAATGTCTTTAAAATGTTCTTTATAATAATATGTATAAACTAGTGATTGCATGCAGCAATTATTTTTTTTGAATCGTTCTTTATATGTGATTGTTTTCCAATTTTATATCTGTGAACCAGTCTCTTCCAGTATTTTAAGAGTTCATGTTATTTTTTAGTGTTTATTTTTTAGTGTTTATGTTATTTTTTAGTGACATGGATTCCACTAAGTAAAAACACGTGTCCCAAATCATGCTTTATATATTTATTGTATAAGTCTATGACACTGCCGTTCAGGCGTCGAATTCGGATTCTAATATATCGGTATAAAAATGAATATCAAACACGACGTCGCGCCTGTACATGACACTATTCTAATCACGTGCTGAGGACAGGTGATCGTTCCCCCTGGAATTCCTTTCTCGCATTCCGACTAATTTGCGATAAAAATTATATGTGAAAGAATGATATTACAGAAGAGCAATGAAGACATAGATCAGTAATTAATTTTAATTGTTAGGTTATCTGGCTTCTTACTTAAATGTGTGAATACAACTCAACCCTCGCCGCATGTTTTTATTACTAACCCACAACAAATAATTACTTGTTATTAAATAATAAATAAAAAAAAGTACACGTTTGTTTAATTATAAGTAAGTGCTTAACAGTTTATTTAACAATAAGTACAGCTTAGTTAATTAACTGCTATTCTAATAACCAACATTCAACCTATGAAGTGTAAATAATTTAATTTAATTAACCTGTCCATAATATCATAATAAATGTATTCGATGTTAAATCTATAATAAACAACAATAACAAGGACGGTGGTGGGGGGGGGGGGGTGAAACAGCCCGGAATGAATAGATTACTTGTCATTTCGATCCCGCATCATTTCGGACTCAAGAATAAAACCTCGACGTTTCAGACTCAGGTATGTGACATTTCTGACTTGGGTAGGTGACGCTTCTGACTCGGGGAATAAGTTTAAAGGAAAGGTTTAACACAACTGTCAAATCAATTTATAATAAGCCCCCCCCCCGCACAAATAACATGCAGGCTAAATTATATAATTTACACCTCGCCATCAAGTACAGCACCTGGAGTAGTGCATAACGAACCTACGGCAAAATTTCAAATGTTGAATGTTTACGAAAAGAGCGTTTTATTTTTTTTATATCTGTACTATCTATATAAAAATGTTGTTGATGAATTTATTTGAAATAGGCCAATTCAAAACACGAAAGAAAATATTTATTAACACGAAACACGTGATCAGTAAAAAGGCTCCACCAAATGTTAAATCATTAGTGAATAGTTGCACTTGCGGTTCTTTGATAATCATCGTTTCCCGTAAAAAGTAATGCATTTGTTTAAAACGAATAATATGCTGATGAATTGATTTGAAAATGACCTACACAAAAATTAAAACAAATATTTACACGACATGCACTCTTTTTACAAGTATCTAGAAATTGTTAACGATAATCCGCGAGCTGCACGTTGATATGCATCATTCCTCGACAAGCTTGGCAATACCAATCGATAAATTTGTGCGTACAAAGCAATGTTTTTCTATGGAAAATATTAGAAATAGCAACGATCAAAGCGGAATAATTAAAGCTGATTAGCCGATAATCCCCATGTTATTGTTGTGGCTGTGCAAAGAAATCTTACGGTTGTTTGGTGGATGAGGAAAAACGTGAGTTGTCAATCATCGATAATGGCGGCCGTGTGTTGATTGCAATTATTCCGTTTCACAAAAAAACCCAATAGCAGTGATTGGTCAATCAAGGTCGTTTACTATTTGATAAAAGAAAAACAATGAAGTATTACTAAATATACACAAATTTTCAACAATATTTTATTACCTAGTTTATTACTCGCCGATGAAACAAAACAAAAGAGAACTAGCAATGTTAATCGCGATCTCAACAGTCGCCGATCAACTGAATAAGGCAACTATCAGCCTCCCATAAAACGAAAAGATAAATGTCTGTACTGTCACATAAATTTTCCACAGTCTTTTAATTATTAATCCGAAACGTCGCTAGCCGAATCCGAAATGAAACAGCCGGGGATGAACAGTCCGATAAAAAATAAGGTTGAGATGAAACAGCCCAGGGTGAAAAGATCGTGGGATGAACAGACCCGCACCACCCTGGGTGTCGTTCCTCAAAACGATTGTATCCTACAATAGTTGTAACCGCTACAATCAACTTTACAACTATCGTAAGTAACAGTTTAATTGCGTTCCTCAAAGCTATTGTAAGGGAATTGTAAGTCTAGCAATTGTAAATCGTGCGATTGTAAACTTACAATCGTGATCTTCTGAGCGAAAGTGAGAAAAATCGATTTGACACTACATTCGGTATGTGAGAGTTACCTCCCCGCTCCGGCAGACGACTTCGCCGTGCGGTGGATGTCCCCCAACTCCGAAAAAAATCCACCTTTCGCAAGAAATCTTAGCGTTATCAAGACTTTGTTTTCAGCGCTGATTGCGTGAGAACGCTTTGTGTCGGAAGAGAGACGTGGTTCCAGCATGTTAATCAGCTTAAAAATTGACAACCTCATCCTATAGCGGGAGAATATATCAACATCAGAGAAGACATCTAAAACACGGGTCCTGTCCCTGAATATCCTATCAGGACCAATCTTTCCCTTCTTTTGTTGTTGTATGGCAACAAATAACGCCATTTTGCATTCCACTACAATCGATTGTAAGTATAGTAACTTACAGAATTGATTGTAACTTACAACTTGTAACTTACAATTGCTTTGAGGAACAATGTAGTGATTGTAAATAAAAGTTACAATTGGATTGTAGCTACTTACAACTATTGTAGGGTTACAATCGTTTTGAGGAACAGAGCCCAGAGCGATAGCTGGTCTATGGAGATCGACGAATACCGACGTTTGGCACCAGTATACAAGTCTCGCGAGATTATCACACGACCACATGTGCAGATGAAAAGTTGTGTTCATTCATTAGTTATTTAAAGAAAATACTTTACCTGGAATGTGCTTTACCGATTTCCAATGATATAATAACATTGGACGTGATTTACCGATTGTTGATGTATTTGTCAATGGTGGAATCATTGCCAGGTCTTCTAGTCACGTGTACACGTGGAAATGCTATTTTCATTCATTTGTGATTTAAAGAAAAATACATCACCGGGGATGTGCTCTACCGATTTCCGATGGTATAATAACAATGGACGTACCGATTTTTGATGTATTTGTCAATGGTACCGTGAATCATTATTTTTAATGGATAATAATACTACAACCACGGTAAGTTTAGCATATCTTCTTGTGCATTTTTTTATATCCACCCTTTTTATTCGTACTTCATTTCATATGTAAATAATCGTAATCAAAATAAACCGATCGGATAAACGACTCGCGAGCAAATAAATTTTTCGTCTAATATTTAAACACTTGATAAATTAATCGGCAGCTCAGAAGTTAAAGCGATGTCTAGTAATCAAACGCATTACATAATTCGACGGTTCGTCCATTTTTAACCCCCA
Organism: Patella caerulea; assembly: GCA_036850965.1. Classification (NCBI taxonomy): domain Eukaryota; kingdom Metazoa; phylum Mollusca; class Gastropoda; family Patellidae; genus Patella; species Patella caerulea. The sequence continues at coordinate 14,485,194 of JAZGQO010000013.1, read as the reverse complement.
CTCGGAGATATCAAACGCTGTACCATTAAATTAAACTATGGTTCTAATTAAACCATTTTTGTAGTTTTCAAACGATTATTGTCAATTATCAAACGATGTTTTGAAATCAAACTCTATAGCATTTTTTAAAGTCAAAAAACCACATCTTAAACGATGTCAGTTTCACAGTGCTAAACACTGTGTATAAATTTAAATTCAATCGGATATAAACTTTAGCCTCTAGAGCGTTCACAAGGTTTTTCAAAGTGATCAAGGGTCATAACTCTGGCAGTAATTATCGGATATCGCTGAAAATAAATAGGCTATTTTGTATCATGACCGTAAATAGTGTGTATAAATTTAAAGTCAATCGAATATTAACTTTAGATTTTTCAAAGTGATGAAGGTTCATAACTCTGGCAGTAATTATCGGATATTGCTGAAAATCAATAGGCTTCTTTGTATCATGACTTTAAACACCGTGTATAAATTTAAATTCAATCGGATATTAACTTTAGCCTCTAGAGCATTCACAAGATTTTTCAAAGTGATCAAGGGTCATAACTCTGGTAGTAATTATAGGATATCACCGAAAATCAATAGGCTTCTTCGTCTCATGCCCTTAAACACTGTGTATAAATTTAAAGTCAATCGGATAATAACTTTAGCCTCTAAAGCGTTCACAAGATGATCAAGGGTCATAACTCTGGCAGTAATTATCAGATATCAACGAAAATCAATAGGCTTCTTCGTCTCATGACCTTAAACACTGTGTATAAGTTTAAAGTCAATCGGATATTAACTATAGCCTCTAGAGCGTTCACAAGATTTTTCAAAGTGATCAAGGGTCATAACTCTGGTACTAATTATCGGATATCGCTGAAAATCAATAGGGTTCTTTGTCTCACGACCCTACACACCGTGTATAAATTTCAAGTCAATCGGCTATTAACTTTAGCCTCTAGAGCGTTCACAAGAAATTGTGGACGATGGACGGACCGACAGACGGACGGACGGGGGCGACGGCAATATACGACCACATTTCCATGTGGGCGTATAAAAATGACCAAGAGCCTGGTTTTGTGGGAGCAGCTTACATTTATGTCTGTCCAGTTTTAGCGAAACGTTAGCATTATTTTAATATTGCATTTCGGCTCCGTATTACATGATGGAATTTGAATAACCACTTAAAACGAAAGTAGTTAGTAGTCTCGATCTTCCAAACAGGAAAAGGATAATTTGATTAGACATGGCAAGGTTTGGGGGCGCTTTGAAAAGTGGACCATGAATAATTTGCTTGAACAATAATAATGTAAAATGTGGGGAAAATATATTCTACAAAATTTTATTCTGTTGTGTCCTTTCAAACATTTCATCTCAGACCCCCTGAGATCCAAAGGTATTAGACTTAGTAAAAAATCAAAAAAAAAAATCATTAATTTCTTCTCGACCCCGTATATACCTGTGTGGTACCACATTCCACAAGATTTTCGACTTAGAATAATTTTGATAGTGTTCTTTGTCTGTGGTGTTTTTTACCACAAGAGTTCCACAAGATATTGGACTAAGAAAAAAATCATTTTTTTTTTCCAAAATTTCTTCTCAGACCCTCTATATGCCGGTGTGGTACCACATTCCACAAGATTTTCGACTTAGAATAATTTTGATAGTGTTATGGGTCTGTGGTGTTTTTTACCACAAGAGTTCCACAAGATAATTTTTTCTCAGACGCTCTACATGCCTGTGTGGTACCACATTCCACAAGATTTTCGACTTAGAATAATTTTGATAGTGTTTTGGGCCTGTGGTGTTTTTTACCACAAGAGTGCCACAAGATATTGGACTTAGAAAAAAATAAAATTTTCTCCAAAATTTCTTCTGAGACCCTCTATATGCCGGTGTGGTACCACATCGCACAAGATTTTCGACTTAGAAAAAAAAAAAAAAATTTTCTCCGAAATTTCTTCTCAGACCCTCTATATGCCGGTGTGGTACCACATTCCACAAGATTTTCGACTTAGAATAATTTTGATAGTGTTCTTTGTCTGTGGTGTTTTTTACCACAAGAGTTCCACAAGATATTAGACTAAGAAAAAAATCATTTTTTTTTTCCAAAATTTCTTCTCAGACCCTCTATATGCCGATGTGGTACCACATTCCACAAGATTTTCGACTAAGAATAATTTTGATAGTGTTATGGGTCTGTGGTGTTTTTTACCACAGAGTTGCACAAGATATTGGACTTATATAAAAAAAAAATTTCTCCAAAATTTCTTCTCAGACGCTCTACATGCCTGTGTGGTACCACATTCCACAAGATTTTCGACTTAGAATAATTTTTATAGTGTTATGGGTCTGTGGTGTTTTTTACCACAAGAGTTCCACAAGATATTGGACTTAGAAAAAAATCAATTTTTTTCTCCAAAATTTCTTCTCAGGCGCTCTATATGCCTGTGTGGTACCACATTCCACAAGATTTTCGACTTAGAAAAAAAAAATAAAATTTTCTCCGAAATTTCTTCTCAGACCCTCTATATGCCTGTGTGGTACCACATTCCACAAATTATTCTAAGTCGAAAATCTTGTGGAATGTGGTACCACACAGGCATATAGAGGGTCTGAGAAATAATTTTGGAGAAACTTTTTTTTTTTCAAAGTCCAATATCTTGTGGAATTGTTGTGGTGAAAAGCTCCACACAAATGCCCCCAAACCTCGGGTAGTCGACTAGTTATGCCATTTTTACAGCTGTCTGTCCGAAAATGTGAACGTTAACTATCTTGATACGTTAGCACAACTATTTTGATGGCGTTTACTCATAATGTTTCACTTTCTTTACAGCGTTTAAAAGGGAATGCTGGCATCCAGATTATCGATGCATAAAAAATGGCGGTTGGCTTTCTCGCACTATTCACTCGATTGAAATGACTTTGATTACTGGCACTCCCGCAAAAATAGTGCTAACGTGTCAATTATCAGACAGATTAAACAAACTGTCTGTCCTTACATAACATTAGCACAATAATTCAAGGAATACAAGTGTTTTTAAAATTTTCATGTCTGTCCTTATGCACCGGTCAATAGGAATCTTGAACTACCCCCCCTCAAGCGTTCACCCCAGATTGTCATTTAGCTCAATATTTTAGGGTCAAGATTCACCCCGCAATGTACTTGAAGCCAAGACACATTCACTGAAGATTCACTTTCTAACGCAGGTCTAAAAATAAAAATTAGTTCAAGATTCACGCAATAGTCATCTTGAACTACCTACCCCAAGCATTCACCCTTGATGGTATTCTTTACCTTTGAAAATTTATCGTCCTTTTTAACCAGCATTTTAAAAATATTTTTTACGAACCGATCTTTTTCGCCATTCGGGCAAAGACATTTTTTAGTTCAATTATTTATCTGTAGATTAAAAAAAAATTGTGTTGATATCTATAAAAGATCATATGAATATGGCACTTTTAAAAACACATAAAAAAAAAGCCACGCCCCCAAAAAACCGGGCCGTTTTCTTCGAAGCGAACATCACGTCACGGAGAGCCGTCAATTTGTGTTCAACTCGAAATACATGTATTATCAATTTAGGACATCTCCTTATCCAATTCTGCTTTTAACGATGTAACATTTACATGTGTTTATTTTAAACAGAAAGATCACTAAATGAGGAAAGCGTGCAAGGGTATGCAGGTTTAGGCTGTTTTAGACACATTTAAAGTCACGTGACTGTACACCCTACTGTAAAAGTACTTATTTTAATAATATATTTTTATTTTAACTTTTATTTGCCAATTTCATAAAAACGACAAAACGGTACATCAACGGCTTGAACTAACTTACATTGATGATTGAACATGGTCCGTAAGGCGTAAGTTGAGACCAGATTATCTTGTCATTCATTATACTAGACATACGTGCAAGCTCAGACCTGGCCAATGTAGTCTCTATCAACCGGACACACAATCAAACGAATCAGCAAATTTATGTACAAATAAATTAGCTTACCGCCAAATCATTCACTATTTTGTAGTTACGATTATTCAGATTACCACGAAAACATCATAAAGACAATCGCGTCGACAATTATACAGGTGGAATTTCCGTATGACAGCCAACGAAAACAGACGGAGGTTCGTCCGTTTTCAGAAAAAAAACCCGCATTTTTAAAAATACAATATTTACTGAAAAATGTGTTGGTTGAAGATTCGACGTCTATTTGTGTTCAGCAATATTTTATTTTGTTCAAGATTCACCTTTGGCGAATTTTGTTCTCGCCAAAGATTCACATCTCTTTCACATTTAGCTGTCTATTTTGACGTCAAGATTCGACGCCGACATGGCGTCGAATAGCCGTCGATGCTTGAGGGGGGGTAGTTCAAGATTCCTATTGACCGGTGCATTAGGTAACCCAAAATATTAAAATTTTAGGTTATTAAAATGTAATTATATATTATCATCTTTAATTCTTAATATTATGCTTTATTTTTCATGCCCCCAAAACATTTAAATTTTAGGTTATTAAAATGTGATTATATATTATCATCTTTAATTCTTAATATTACGCTTTATTTTTCATATAAAAAATCTCAGCGACTGAGTAACTATTTACATTAACACTATAAATAGAAATTTTCTTCAAACTTTAGTGCTAGTGTAACAAATTTGCCAGAATGTCTGTCCACATGTAATATTAGCAATGCAATTAATTTTCAAATTAATAATTAATTTGTAAATCATATCTCCTATGGATTTAGATAATGTATTATTACATTTTAATTTTGAAGAAAATTATTAATGTGTATAAGCAATGGTTAATATCTGAAGGGAAAATAAATTTTCCATGTGTCTGTCCAATCAAAAGTGTCATTTTTACTTCTTAAAATTGTCATTGTTACTGTCTTATGACCAAAAGAATTTGCATCTTCTTTCATTTAACATAGTTCAATGTACATTCTACCTGTAGATGTTGCTATTCATATGAATTTTAATGTGCACCATTTGCATTTGGTATAATTTCATCTAGAGTCATACTTTTTAAAAAATTTCAGTATGTTAGGTAAAATATTCAATAAAAAAAATATTTTTGCGAAAAATTATCTTTTTTAAGATATATTTTGGAAGAATATGTATCAATCTTCCCCAAGACAGTGACTTTGTCTGCGGCATAGGAATTTCATAATTCAGTTGGGATTGGGAATCTATGGTACACTTTAAAAAAAAAACATGCCTTCAGCTGTTTGAATAAGGTGATTGATAAAAGAATTATTAAAATATAGGGATTTAGTCAAGTGGAACAAATTTTTCTAATGTTTAAATGGGAACACAATAGAATTAAAGTCATAAACACTCAACCTCAAGATATAATCTTAAGTTACGCCCAAATAAGTTATTGTGTCACAAAGCATCTACAAATGAAAGTGCTTATCCCTGGCTTAGACTAACCAGAAAATGCTCATCATTGAACTCAGTCAAGACATTGCCCGAATAAACACCTACACTAAGTTTCAACACCCTAGCTCAATTAGAAGCAAAGTGTCCTGATAACGTACATATACAGAAAACACCCAAAAAGCTACTAACCTGTGTAAGTACTGTACAATACACTGACTGAAGTGGTAGAAATCCCTGTTATGATAATAAGTATGTAATTATTAACACATCATTATTGGTCTGAATAAACTACAAGCGGTTTCCACGCAAGATACGCCCACATTTTGCAATAAATGGACTGAAATCAAGCTAGAACAAGCCAACAGTAAGGTTGATGTCCCCCGCGGAAATCCCAAACTAATTACATCCACATGAAAATGTTGGCGTATAAAAATTATTTCTGGGCATCCGGATCCCCATTAAGTGAACCCCAAATTTACATTGCGTTACATAACTCATCATCATCATCATCATCACTGTCATCATCAGTGGGTAACACTACAACTATGGTATCGTCTAAAATGGTAGTTTTACCGATAGATTCTATTCATACCGTGTAATTTCAAAACATCGTTCAATAAATGATAAAACTCGTTGAAAATAACAAAAAATGGTTTAATTAGTACCATGGTTTAGATTAATAGCAACGGGTTTAGTTTCTCTGAGATGCGTTTAAAAATGGACGATCCGTGCACTTATTTATGGCGATCATTTATTGGCCGAGCGGTTGAGTTTCCCCGAGATGGGTTTAAAAATGGACTTCCCGTTCACTTATCTATGATGTCCAGTTATTAGACGATGCGTCGAATTTCCCGAGATACGTATATAAATCAACATGCGAATAATTTATCTATGGTGTTTTATTATAAGATAAAACTTGTAATTTCCCGCGTGCCGTTTATCCGGTCAATTCATTTTGATTACGATTATTTACATACGAAGTACGAATAAAAATTTGAGTGTAAAAAAATGCGCACACATAGATATTCACCTTACCGCGTCGTACTATATATTATCCATTAGCCTATAAAAATAGTATTCCACCATTGAGAAAGACGTCAAAAATCGGTAAATCACGATATTCACCTTACCGTGGCCGTACTATATATTATCCATTATCCTATTAAAAATAGTATTCCACCATTGACAAATACGTCAAAAATAGGTTGCCAGGCAACGAAACATACGCCCACAGCAGCTAAATCGTCCGGGCAGTCAACAAGGGTTGTCGCATATTTTTACTAATTTCGGTAATGAAACATTTGTAATACACTAAAAACTGATTAAGAGTAACAACTCATTATGTAATTATCAGAAAATCATTAGAATTTGATTGCTTTTTATAAAGTTTTACCCCACGCTAACAATTAGTATATACATGAAACATTTAATATCATGGATTTAGCTGTTCAGTTATCTAAATTCATTGAAAATCAAAATACTTGTTCGTTTCAACACCTTAAACTCTATGTATCAATCTGAAGTCAATCGGATAGTAACTTTGGCCTCTATAGCGTCACAAGAATTTTTGAAGTTATCAAGGGAGATAACTCTCGCAGTAATTATTTGAAATCGCTGAAAATCAATAGGCTTCTTCATCTCATGACCTTAAACACTGTGTATAAATCTAAAGTCAATCGGATATTAACTTTGGCCTCCAGAGCGTCCACAAGATTTTTTGAGGTGATCAAGGGCCATAACTCTGGCACTAACTATCGGAAATCGCTGAAAATTAATAGGCGTCTTTGTCTTATGACCTTAAACACTGTGTATAAATTTGAAGTCAATCGGATATTAACTTTGACCTTTAGAGCGTCCACAAGATTTTTTGAGGTGATCAAGGGCCATAACTTTGGCACTAATTATCGGAAATCGCTGAAAATCAATAGGCTTCTTCGTCTTATGACCTTAAACACTGTGTATAAATTTGAAGTCAATCGGATATTAACTTTGGCCTCTAGAGCGTCCACAAGATTTTTTGAAGTGATCAAGGGCCATAACTCTGCCACTAATTATCGGAAATCGCTGAAAATCAATAGGCTTCTTCGTCTTATGACCTTAAACACTGTGTATAAATTTAAAGTCAATCGGATATTAACTTTGACCTTTAGAGCGTCCACAAGATTTTTTGAGGTGATCAAGGGCCATAACTTTGGCACTAATTATCGGAAATCGCTGAAAATCAATAGGCTTCTTCGTCTTATGACCTTAAACACTGTGTATAAATTTGAAGTCAATCGGATATTAACTTTGGCCTCTAGAGCGTCCACAAGATTTTTTGAAGTGATCAAGGGCCATAACTCTGGTAGTTATTATCGAAAATCGCTGAAAAACAATAGGCTTCTTCGTCTCATGACCTTAAACACTGTGTATAAATTTAAAGTCAATCGGATATTAACTTTAGCCTGTAGAGCGTCCACAAGCAATTGTGGACGCCGGACCGCCGGACGGACGGACGGGGGCGACGACAATATACGATCACATTTCAATGTGGGCGTATAAAAATTGGTAAATCTCGTCCCGGGTAATTATACAATCAGAACTCGGTAAATCACACAGGTAATGCATCTTCAGTAAATCACAATGAATTAACGTGTACATGTGGTCAGAAGTCAACCCCACAATGGCGGTGCAATTGACCCACGAGATAGTTAGACATGTACTGGCGCCAAAAAAAGTCACCCAGGAAATACGCTTCAATGATTGGTGCCTTAATGTTACGTAATTGCGGGATTTGGGTCAATAAAATGTTGACTTTAGTACAACAGTTTTTGTTACACCTAAATCAAACCATATTGCATTATATCACAGGTGCATTCATCACAAATAATGCAGGTAGAAGTTATTAAACAAAAGCATTCCAGCAATCAAACAATTAATCCATACTGTAATAACGGCGTGCGTATTCAAAAACATGGTTTCATATGGCACCTCATATTCCTGAAGCAATGGCGCGAGAAATCCCTCTCTTAGTTCTAATCAAACGAAATACTGCGCAGGAGTATGATGGCACCCAGACATGTGATCACAGGTGGGAATTAATAAAACAATAGTATTCGTCCAATCAAATATTAATCTATATTGTAATAACTGACATTTGTGACTTCTCTTTATATTTAAAATAACACCAATGACAGAAATTAAATAAATTTAAAACATCAAAGTATAAACGGCGTTACATATAATGCGAAACCACTTACTCTTTTTATAATAAGCAGTGCCAAGATGGTAAGCTAAGATTTCTATCCTGCAGAGAAAATGCGCTAGTGTCATTTCAGATACGAGATTCTATGTGGATTCTTAAAATGAGACTGACAAGACTTGGGCGTATTAACCAAGTTGCCCTTATTGTTAAATAGACAATAATGTATGGAATAAATAAGTTTTACACTTTGATTTTTGTTGATTACCGATCACGAACGAGATTAGTTCACGGCTGTATATTAGTATTTTTGAATTGGCGTTTTAATTAAAATTTTTAGGTCAGTTCACCGATGTTTTAGTAATAATAAAGTATATCGCATTGTTAATTAGTTCCCCGATGATGTAATAACAAAAAGCGAATTGTATACATTGATAATTACATGAATATGACTCATTTAAAATATAACACAATCTGTTAAAATATTAAGAATAATAGAAAGAGCGTCACGTGGAATTTCACAAAATTGTTTTTTTGTGTAGTAACTTTTTGTCAGGTATCACAGCTGTTTAACCATTTAATGATTTGTGTCTATATTAACTTTAAGTTAATTTGAGAAAACCATTTGTTTTTAAAGAATTGTTTCATACAACCCACTCAGTTAATCATGTTTTTATTGCCAATCCATAACAATTAATTGAACTTTTATTACAGGCGAAGCAAAAAGTTTGCTATTGCCCAATATTATATACAGATATAAATATTATGCATTGTAATATATACAGATAACAATAACAGTATATAATATATAACCCCCCCTCACCCTTGTAAACTGAAATATAGATAGATATATACATAACCCAACCCCAAACCATTTGCCATTAGGTATGGGTTTTCTCTTATTTTTTATACGCCCACATTTTCATGTGGACGTATTATGTCGTCGCCCCTGTCCGTCCGGACGTCCACAATTTGTTTGTGGACTCTCTACAGGTCACAATTCTTATCTGATTTTGACGAAATTTGAAATATAGGTTTATCCCCAAAAGATCTCGGTTCCTTTCGATATTGGCATGTATCGGATCAAAACCTCAAGGATTATGGCCCCTGATTGTACGAAAAATCACGTTTTTAGCTTGTGGACCCTATAGAGGTCACAATTTTGAACCGATTTTGATGAAACTTGACATGCATGTTTGTAACCCAAAGATCTTGGTTCCTTTCGATATTTGCGGCTATCGGAATGTAATTTCCTGAATTATGGCCCCTGATTGTCCGAAAAATCACCCTTTTTAGCTTGTGGTCCCTCTGGAGGTCACAATTATTATTCGATTTAAAAAAAACGTTCGATTATATCACCGTTACACCCTAAGGAAGGTTGAGTTCGAATTTCGGGAAAATCGGACGAAAATTGCCATACAAAATGGCCGCCGTTTGTACGCGAATACTGTTAAAAAATGGTATATCAAGGTTGTGGACCCTGTGGAGGTCACAATTTTGATTCGATTTTGATGAAACTTGAAATTCATGGTTATAACCCAAAGATCTTGCTTCCTTTCGATATTTGCGCATATCGGATCGTAACTTCCTGAATTATGGCCCCTGATTATACGCAAAATCGCCTTTTTTTTAGCTTGGAGGTCGCAATTATTATTCGATTTAAAAAAACGTTTGATTATATCATCGTTACACCCTAAGGAAGGTTGAGTTCGATTTTCGGGAAAATCGGACGAAAATTGCCATACAAAATGGCCGCCGTTTGTACGCGAATACTGTTAAAAAATGGTATATCAAGGTTGTGGACCCTGTGGAGGTCACAATTTTGATTCGATTTTGATGAAACTTGAAATTCAAGGTTATAACCCAAAGATCTTGCTTCCTTTCGATATTTGCGCATATCGGATCGTAACTTCCTGAATTATGGCCCCTGATTATACGCAAAATCGCCTTTTTTTTAGCTTCGAGGTCACAATTATTATCCGATTTAAAAAAAACGTTTGATTATATTACCGTTACACCGTAAGGAAGGTTGAGTTCGAATTTCGGGAAAATCAGACCAAAATTGCCATACAAAATGGCCACCGTTTGTACGCGAATACTGTTAAAAAATGGTATATCAAGGTTGTGGACCCTGTAAAGGTCACAATTTTAATTCGATTTTGATGAAACTTGAAATTCATGGTTATAACCCAAAGATCTTGGTTCTTTTCGATATTTGCGCATATCGGATCGTAACTTCCTGAATTATGGCCCCTGGTTATACGCAAAATCCCCCTTTCTTTAGCTTGTGGTCCCTCTGGAGGTCACAATTATTATCCAATTTAAAAACACGTTTGATCATATCACCGTTACACTGTAAGGAAGGTTGAGTTTCAATTTCGGGAAAATCGGACCAAAATTGACAGACAAAATGGCCGCCATTTGTACGCAAATACTGTTAAAAAGATAGGCTGGCACTGCCAGGCAGGATACGCCCACATTTTCGAGAGATGGACAGAGAACAAGCAATACCGAAAGTGATTTTTCCTACATCTTTAAGTCCTGTATTTCATACTGTATTGGGACCAGCCATTTAGTTGGTCAGTTCCAGTCTGATATAAATGAAACTCGAAACCAACAATGATTATGGTGTGACGGTACACAACCTAATCGGATAAGAATTGTGACCTGTAGCGAGTTCACAACCATGATATACCATATTTTTACACTATTCGCGTACAAACGGCGACCATTTCGTCCACCAATTTTGGTACGATTTTCACGAAATAAGAACTCAACCTTCCTCATCAAAATTGAATTAAAATTGTGACCTATACAGGGTCCACAACCATGATATATCATTTTTTTAACAGTATTCGCGTACAAATGGCGGCCATTTTGTCTGTCAATTTTGGTCCGATTTTCCCGAAATTCAAACTCAACCTTCCTTACAGTGTAACGGTGATATAATCAAACGTTTTTTTAAATTGGATAATAATTGTGACCTCCAGAGGGACCACAAGCTAAAGAAAGGGGGATTTTGCGTATAACCAGGGGCCATAATTCAGGAAGTTACGATCCGATATGCGCAAATATTGAAAAGAACCAAGATCTTTGGGTTATAACGATGAATTTCAAGTTTCATCAAAATCGAATTAAAATTGTGACCTTTACAGGGTCCACAACCTTGATATACCATTTTTTAACAGTATTCGCATACAAACCGCGGCCATTTTGTATGGCAATTTTGGTCTGATTTTTCCGAAATTCGAACTCAACCTTCCTTACGGTGTAACGGTAATATAATCAAACGTTTCTTTAAATCGGATAATAATTGTGATCTCCAAGCTAAAAAAAAAGGCGATTTTCCGTATAATCAGGGGCCATAATTCAGGAAGTTACGATCCGATATGCGCAAATATCAAAAGGAAGCAAGATCTTTGGGTTATAACCATGAATTTCAAATTTCATCAAAATCGAATCAAAATTGTGACCTCCACAGGGTCCACAACCTTGATATACCATTTTTTAACAGTATTCGCGTACAAACGGCGGCCATTTTGTATGGCAATTTTCGTCCGATTTTCCCGAAATTCGAACTCAACCTTCCTTAGGGTGTGACGGTAATATAATCAAACGGTTTTTTAAATCGAATAATAATTGTGACCTCCAAGCTAAAAAAAAGGCGATTTTGCGTATAATCAGGGGCCATAATTCAGGAAGTTACGATCCGATATGCGCAAATATCGAAAGGAAGCAAGATCTTTGGGTTATAACCATGAATTTCAAGTTTCATCAAAATCGAATCAAAATTGTGACCTCCACAGGGTCCACAACCTTGATATACCATTTTTTAACAGTATTCGCGTACAAACGGCGGCCATTTTGTATGGCAATTTTCGTCCGATTTTCCCGAAATTCGAACTCAACCTTCCTTAGGGTGTAACGGTGATATAATCAAACGGTTTTTTAAATCGAATAATAATTGTGACCTCCAGAGGGACCACAAGCTAAAAAGGGTGATTTTTCGGACAATCAGGGGCCATAATTCAGGAAATTACATTCCGATAGCCGCAAATATCGAAAGGAACCAAGATCTTTGGGTTACAAACATGCATGTCAAGTTTCATCAAAATCGGTTCAAAATTGTGACCTCTATAGGGTCCACAAGCTAAAAACGTGATTTTTCGTACAATCAGGGGCCATAATCCATGAAGTTTTGATCCGATACATGCCAATATCGAAAGCAGCCGAGATCTTTTGGGGATAAACCTATATTTCAAGTTTCGTCAAAATCGGATAAGAATTGTGACCTGTAGAGAGTCCACAAACAAATTGTGGACGGACGGACGGACGTCCGGACGGACGGACGTCCGGACGGACAGGGGCGACGACATAATACGTCCACATGAAAATGTGGGCGTATAAAAATAGGTTGCCAGGCAACGAAACATACGCCCACACAGCCGCCAAATCGTCCGGGCAGTCAACAAGAATTGTCGCATATTAAGGAATTATCAGAAAATCATTAGAATTTGTTTGGTTTTTATAATCAAACGTTTTTTTTTAAATCATATAATAATTGTGACCTCCAGAGGCACCACAAGCTAAAAAGGGTGATTTTTCGTACAATCAGGGGACATAATTCAGGAAGTAATGACCCGATGGGCGCAAATATCGAAAGGAACCAAGATCTTTGGGTTTAAAACATACCTGTCAAGTTTCATCAAAATCGTTTCAAAATTGTGACCTCTATCTATAGGGTCCACAACCTTGATATAACATATTTTCACACTATTCGTGTACAAACGGCGGCCATTTTGTCCGTCAATTCTAGTCCGGTTTTCACGTAATTCAAACTCTCTCTTCATTACCATGTAACGGTGATATAGTCAAACGTTTTTTTAAATCGGATAATAATTTTGACCTCCAGAGGGACCAAAAGCGAACAAAAGCGATTTTTCGGACAATCCGGGGACATAATTCAGGAAGTTATGATCCAATGGGCGCAAATATCGAAAGGAACCAAGATCTTTGGGTTATAAACATACATGTCAAGTTTCATCAAAATCGGTTCAAAATTATGACCTCTATAAGGTCCACAACCTTTATATAACATATTTTCACAATATTCGCGTACAAACGGCGGCCATTTTGTCCGTCAATTTTGGTCCGATTTTCACAAAATTCATACTCAATCTTCATAACCATGGAACGGTGATATAATCAAACGTTTTTTTAAATCGGATAACAATTTTGACCTCCAGAGGGACCACAAGCTAAAAAGGGCAATTTTTCGGACAATCAGGGGCCATAATTCAGGAAGTTACGATCCGATTGGCGCAAATATCGGACGGAATCAAGATCTTTGGTTTATAAACATGCATTTCAAGTTTCATCCAAATCGGTTCAAAATTGTGTCCTTTACACTGTTCACAACCTTGATATAACATATTTTCACACTATTCGCGTACAAATGGCGGCCATTTTGTCCGTCAATTTTGGTCTGATTTTCACGAAATTCGAACTCGACCTTCATAACCATGGAACAATGATATAATCAAACGGTTTTTTAAATCGGATAACAATTTTGACCTCCAGAGGAACCACAAGCTAAAAAGGGCAATGTTTCGGACAATCAGGGGCCATAATTCAGGAAGTTACGATCCGATTGGCGCAAATATCGAAAGGAACCAAGATCTTTGGGTTATAAACATGCATTTCAAGTTTCATCCAAATCGGTTCAAAATTGTGTCCTCTACACTGTTCACAACCTTGATTTAACATATTTTCACACTATTCGCGTACAAATGGCGGCCATTTTGTCCGTCAATTTTGGTCCGATTTTCACGAAATTCGAACTCAACCTTCATAACCATGGAACGGTGATATAATCAAACGTTTTTTTAAATCGGATGACAATTTTGACCTCCAGAGGGATCACAAGCTAAAAAGGACGATTTTTCGGACAATCAGGGGCCATAATTCAGGAAGTTACGATCCGATTGGCGCAAATATCGAAAGGAACCAAGATCTTTGGGTTATAAACATGCACTTCAAGTTTCATCCAAATCAGTTCAAAATTGTGACCTCTAAACTGTTCACAAGCTAAAAAACGGATTTTTCGTACAATCAGGGGCCATAACCCATGAAGTTACAGTCCGATACATGCCAATATCGAAAGGAACCGAGATCTTAGGGTGATAAACCTATGTTTTAAGTTTCATTGAAATCGGATAAAAATTGTGACCTGTAGACTGTTCACAAACAATTGTGGACGGACGTCCGGACGGACGGACGAACAGGGGCGACGACAATATACGTCCACATGAAAATGTGGGCGTATAAAAATGATATATCATGGTTGTGGACCCTGTATAGGTCACAATTTTAATTCGATTTTGATGAGGAAGGTTGAGTTCTAATTTCGTGAAAATCGTACCAAAATTGCCGGACGAAATGGTCGCCGTTTGTACGCGAATAGTGTAAAAATATGGTATATCATGGTTGTGAACTCTCTACAGGTCACAATTCTTATCCGATTTTGATGAAAAGTCACATTTCTAGGTTGTGTACCGTCACACCATAATCATTGTCGGTTTTGAATTTCATTAATATCAGACTGGAACTGACCAACTAAATGGCTGCTCCCAATACAGTATGAAATACAGGACTTAAAGATGTAGGAAAAATCACTTTCGGTATTGCTTGTTCTCTGTCCATCTCTCGAAAATGTGGGCGTATCCTGCCTGGCAGTGCCAGCCTATCTTTATTGAGTGGTACAAATATTTTCCAAGATTTAGCAGTTTTATATTATTATCACTGTGATTCATTAGATTTTTTTTTTTTAATTTTTGAAGTGATCGAAAAGACCCAAAATATTTTCTACGGATGAATATATATATAAGCGGGACAGCACAGCAGAAAGTGATATTCATCTTCAACATTTGCATAATCTTTTATTTCTATCGATTTTATTATATCGCCCGGTTTCAGTGTTTAGTTGGAGAAGACCAAAACGTAAATGACCTTAGAGTTTTATATTTAAGTGTTTGAATTTTTATTTAAAAATGAATAACGTATGTAAATACAACCCAACTTTCACGTAGCTAATTAAATGAAGCAATGGCAAACAATGCGATTATAACATGAGATTTTTTTTTTATATATTTTGGTTTTGGAATTTTCATGCAATTGGGAATTACATTCACGCATGGTGTATTTATAATTACATGACATTTCAGTCATTTCTTAAATATATCCACGTCATCCCTTTTACAAAATATTTTTGTACTTGAAGCTTTTTGACTTACAAATTCAAAATACAAACTGCTTATCGTATTCATACAAAAGACGATACGTATTCCAATTAAACCCCGTTCAGTTTCCAGTAATTATCACAGCCACAAATACTAATTGTCATTGTTTTATATGAATTGCAACCTATCCCACAGATAAACAGATTATTAATAGTAACATTTGGATTATCGAGGCGACAATTTGTCTGGAGAACTATGCATGACAGGGTACGAAGACTCTTTGACTCACAAAAAAGCATGCAATTCTTTGTTAAAGAGGCATGCACTATTTAAGGAATGGTGCATGTGCCGATATAAAATGGCTTGGATGCGGGTGTAAAATAAAGTCTTTTCACACATGCCCAATATAATAAAGTAATCGTGCGAAATACTTGACTCGTACATACACCAATTGTATTGAATAAATATGTTTTACATGTTTAGGTTTTTTTTTAATTCACCCATTTTCAATCATAATATACATATTATAGAATAATAGTACAGTATAGCACAGCCAGAAAACACCAAAGTACATACATAGATCAATTACACAATACGAGTAGCATGGTTGATCACCTTATGTATCAGTGTTCAAATTACTAAATACGTTAAAATCACAAATCCATTCAGTGTGCCTTTTTTAAATTTATTTAATTTCTGTCATTGGTGTTATTTTAAATATAAAGAGAAGTCACAAATGTCAGTTATTACAATATAGATATAGATTTGATTGGACAAATACTATTGTTTTATTAATTCCCACCTGTGCTCTCATGTCTGGGTGCCGTATGAAACCATGTTTTTGAATACGCACGCCGTTATTACAGTATGGATTATTGTTGATTGCTGGGATACTTTTGTTTTATCACTGCTACCTGCATTATTTGTGATAAATGTACCTCTGATATAATGCAATATGGTTTGATTTAGGTGTAACAAAAATCGTTGTACCAATGAACATTTTATTGACCGAAATCCCGCGATTCCGTAACATCAAGACACCAATCATTGAAGCGTATTTCCTGGGTGACTTCTTTTGGCGCCAGTACATGTCTAACTATCTCGCGGGTCAATCACACCGCCATTGTGGGGTTGACATCTGACCACATGTACACGTTAATTCATTGTGATTTACTGAAGATGCATTACCTGTGTGATTTACCGAGTTCTGATTGTATAATTACCCGGGACGAGATTTACCAATTTCTGACGTATTTGTCAATGGTGGAATACTATTTTTAATAGGATAATGGATAATATATAGTACGGCCACGGTAAGGTGAATATCATGATTTACCGATTTTTGACGTATTTGTCAATGGTGGAATACTATTTTTATAGGCTAATGGATAATATATAGTACAGTAAGGTGAAAATCTATGTGTGCGCATTATTCGTACTTCGTTTATAATCGTAATCAAAATGAATTGATCGGATAAACGGCACGCGGGGAAATTACAAGTTTTATCTTGTAATAAAACACCATAGATAAATTATTCGCATGTTGATTTATATACGTATCTCGGGAAATTCGACGTATCTCTGGAAATTCGACGCCTCGTCTAATAACTGGACATCATAGATAAGTGAACGGGAAATCCATTTTTAAACCCATCTCGGGGAAACTCAACCGCTCAGCCAATAAATGATCGCCATAAATAAGTGCACGGATCGTCAATTTTTAAACGCATCTCGGAGAAACTAAACCCGTTGCTATTAATCTAAACCATGGTACTAATTAAACCATTTTTGTTATTTTCAACGAGTTTTATCATTTATTGAACGATGTTTTGAAATTACACGGTATGTATAGAATCTATCGGTAAAACTACCATTTTAGACGATACCATAGTTGTAGTGTAATGAGCTGACAATGATCAGAGAAGTAGAAGATTTTAAACTCTAGTTAACTCTACATTATTACAAGGAATCATTTGGTAAATGCAACCTGAGGGACAGTGAACTGAAACGGAGAAAAGACGGGAGAGCGCAGCATGTCAACATGGGGGAGATATTAGGTATATGGAGAATAAAGGCAGGGAGAAGGTGTGTACAAATGCTCAAATGATCCAATAATGGAATCTCAATGAATTTGTCAGTAGTAAACAAAGTGACTTATCGTCAGTTAGTTACGGTGACTTATCGTCAGTTAGTTACGGTGACTTATCGTCTACCTACCAATGAATTATTTACAAGCTGTTAGTAAAGACATTAGTGAATCCAAAAGATATGACCATGAATTCCCAAGGCAGTTGTGGTCCAATTTTCATGAAATTCAAACTCAACTGACATTATGTTGTAACAAGCCAACAGTGAGGCTGATGTCCCCGCCGAAATCCCAAAATAAATAGCAGACACATCTTAATTAATCGCACATTTATTTTTTTCAATGTATCGAGCAATCAAACTGTACACGAAGTGTCATCCAAAAGTGTTTTATAAAGAAAAATGCTAAAACCGACGAGAAAAATTAGAAGGAGAGTTATTGTGTTCCAAAGTCTCGACCAATCAAATTGCTCCACTTACCCTGAGCAGAAAATGCTCATTATCGAACTTAGTCAAGGTATTACTGTAATGAAACTATACACCAAGTTTCATCACTCTCACTTAATTAGAACTAAAGTTATCGTGTCCCAATGCATCAACCAATCAAATTGCTTATTTCCGCTTACCCTAAGCGGAAAATGCTCATCTTCGAACTCCATCAAGGCATTGACCTAATAAACACATACACTAAGTTTGAACATTCTAGCTCAATTAGGAAGAGAGTTATTGTGTCCCAAAAAGTGTGACGGACAGACGGACAGACAGACAGACAGACAGACAGACGGACGAACCCATTTTAATAGTCCCCCAACTTTCTTCGAAAGGCGGGGGACAACAATGATATATTCAAAGGTTTTTAGAATTGATAATAATTGTGACCTCTAGTGGGACCACAACCTAAAAATGCAATTTTTTCTTACAATCAGGGGCCATAATTCTTGGCACTAGGATCTAGCTTGGGTAAATATCAAAAGGAATAAACAGGCATTTCAAGTTTCTTCAAAAGCAGATGAAAATTGTAACCTTGAGAATGTCCACAAGCTAAAAACTTGATTTTTGTACAATCAGGGGCCATTAATCCATGACATTTCAACCGATAGATGTCAAAAACGAAAGGTACAGATCCAGAGATAACCTACATTTCAATTTTTTGTCAAAATCAGATGAGAATTGTGACCTGTAGAACATCCATGGATGTCAGGACAGGGCTGACAGAAATATGAAAATATGGGCATGTAACAATTAATTTATTAAAAGGTGATATATCCATTTCTGTAAAAGTAGCTTAGAGGAAAAATTATGTGCCAAATGTATTGTTAACTGATGTTTAGACAGTATTTCTTATCAGTCATTGCGTGTCAGTTATCTAGTTACCACCCACCTTAATATTTTAATATCGAAACAAAAGAGATTATGACTTTTTTTTTTACCATACAAACCTCATCAGATAAACTTTGACGAGTTGACTGAATTAACTTAGATAAACTTCTTGAATATTCACTCTCTGTAAAATATAAAAATTGATCATGAGTTTTACAAGCCTTTTTATGTTTTTAAGTCTAAATAAATGGTTGCCATGCAAGATACGGTTATATTTTTTACGAGATGGACGGAGAACAAGCTAAAAACATAACGCTAACACTACAATATACATCACATTTCTGCTTTGGTTGATATGGTAATTTCTCAAGAAGGCTAGGTGTTTGGTTTGTTTAGCATTGAGGGTCGTGCATCAACATCAATAGTTGCCGTCCTTATTTAGAGCATAAGGAATAAGTTTTCCAAGATAATCCATTCAGAATTGTGACCTTCAGGCACTAAAGGCAAAAAGTTGGCGTGACTGCCCCTGGGGGTCGGGACATTCACCAAAATCAATAGTGGACGCCCTCAGGCTGTAAGGAATACATATGCCAAGTACCAAGCTGATTCATTCAGAATTGCAGCCTGTAAACGACAACCACAAAGATAGGTTGCCAGGCAACGAAACATATGCCCACAGCAACTAAATCGGCCGGGCATTCATCAAGAGTTGTCGCAGATTCTTACT
This sequence comes from Patella caerulea, assembly GCA_036850965.1. Classification (NCBI taxonomy): domain Eukaryota; kingdom Metazoa; phylum Mollusca; class Gastropoda; family Patellidae; genus Patella; species Patella caerulea. Next base: position 14,465,272 of record JAZGQO010000013.1, on the reverse strand, counting down.
TTTTTCAATAATGAAACATTTATAATATTCTGAAATCTGATTAAGATTAAAAAATTATCAGAGCATTACAAAAGATTTTTCGGAGTGGTCAAGGGAGATAACTCTGTCAGTAATTATCACAAATTCGCTGAAAATCAATAGGCTTCTTCATCTCATGACCTTAAACACTGTGTATAAATTTAAAGTCAATTGGATATTAACTTCGGCCTCCAGAGCGTCCACAAAATTTTTTCAAGTGATCAAGGGCATTAATTATTGGCAATCACTGAAAATCAACAGGCTTCTTCTTCTCATGACCTGATAAAAACACTGTGTATGAATTTAAAGTCAATCAGGTATTAGAGCGTCCACAAGAAATTGTGGACGCCGGCCGGGGCCGTATAAAAGCCAATCGGACAGACGAACAGACAGACAGCGACGACTATATATGACCACATTTCAATGCGGGCATATAAAAATTGGGTGTGGCTTGCCTCTGGGGGTTACGACATGCTGTTGTCGTCCTTAGGCCATAAAGGAATATATATCCCAAGCTTAAAGATGATCCATTAAGAAGTGGTGTGGCTTGTAGGCAACACACACAGACAAGAAGTAAAAACGGGCATGGCTCTGCCCAAGGGGGTTGGGCAATCACCAAAAAACAATAGGGGTCATCCTTAGGGTATAAGGAATAGGTATGCAAAGGTTTAAAAGGATCTTTTAAGTATTGCATCTTGTACGCAAACACAAGACACACAAACATTGGGCCTGGCTCTGTCCCAAGGAGTCTGGCATGCACCAAAAATAATAGTGGTCAGCCTTAGGGTATAAGGAATAAGTATAAAAGTTTTGTATTGTGGCCTGTAGGTGACACACAAAAAGAAAATTGGCGTGGCACTGTCTCTGGGGGTTGGGCATGCACGCCTAACGATAGGGATCTTCCTTAAAGTACAAAGAATAAGCATGCAGTTTCAAGATAATGCGTTAAGAAATGCAGTCTGTAGACAACAAACAAAAAAATACAAGAAATGGGCGTGGCTGTGTCCCCAGGGGTCGGGCATGCACCCAAAACAATAGGGATCACCCTTAGGGTATAAGGAATGATAGGGATGTTCCTTAGGGTACAAAGCATAAGTATGCAAAGTATCAAAATGATACATTAAGAAATGTGTAAACCAGGGCTTCCACTTCAAAATTTTCCCAACCGGAGAAAGTTGTGCTATTTAAGCACATAATAAGAAGCCAAAAACTACATGCTATCGGAATGTTGATCGACTTTAATTGGGTCAAGGACAGTCTCACAAAAAGTCAATCTCACATCGACATTTATATACCCACCCACCTATCACCCTAATATATAAAAGAACACGTGTAATCAATTGTTATCATTTAGTTATTTATACATTCATAAAGTATAACAATAACAAGATGCATTCATTTATCGAAAGTACATTATTAATGTGTTTACGACATCACCCGTATATACTCGTCGTTTTTCTACAGGATTCCATTTCTGTAAAGCACGTGCCGGTTGAAATTCTGCAAGTGGTGGCCCCTTCATAGAAATTCGCATTAATTCGTCAAGAGTTTTCATGCTCAAGGAACATCGTAACTTGGTTTTAATTATGTTTTGGCGCGAGAATCGCGCCGTTCTCAGTGCGTTCGTGAAAAAGTAGTTCTGAATGATTAGCACACGTAAATAATTCAAAGTCATACACATGTACAATAATTAACATAATTCTTAAACTTATCAATTTATTAACTCGTATTGATATTTTGAGAGCTCAAATAATATCGTACTAGTATTTTAACTCTATAACATGTAAAGATATTTGCACATATTTCAAAAAGGCGGCGATCATAAAAGCTCATTGTTTTAACCATATGTCATCTATCAATTATTATATAAAAGGAATAAATGTAGGTACGCCGATAACACAGATTTCGCGATAACACAGATTTCGCGTAACGTAATTATCGTCCACGAGCGTGCGTCCTGGAATATAGCTACCGTTTTGCGTATGGTCTATTCATGCGCTATTCGCCGGACAATTCGTACGGATCTGCGGCTGAAATTGTGCTAAATATAGAATTAAATGCTAGCTCTGGGGCCTAGTTTTCGAATTTTTTTTCTAGGTCATTTCGTTCTTGGAAAAAATTTAAGTTAAAATTTTGCAATGAGTTCATCATCAAAAATCGGATAGTTATATGGTACCAATTCCATTTTCCTTGGTCAGTGTTGTTTATTATGCATTTCTCCCCATTATCCTAAAGATTCATCGAAATCATACCGAGCGTAAATATTTTTGACCGACCGGGAAAATTGCTGTTGCAGCCGCCATGTCGGATTTTTGTATGATCGTCACATCAGACTTCCCCATCAATTATCGTATTATTATTGGGCCTTTAAGTGAAGCAGTGTAGGTTCTAACTCTCCTGCAAATTTGAGGGAGATATTTAAAAAAAATAAAAAAGTTATGTCCTTTTTTGTGTTTTTTTCAAACGTTGAAGGCCGCACGTTTCCTTCATTGTTCTTGTACGAAAAGGGTCGTTAATTTCTAATGGTTAATTCGCAGTAACTTCCTTAATATTAGTCCTATTGTGTTCATCTTGGGCTTTTTGGAAAGGATTTTAAAGCCCCTTTCCAGAAATAATAAACTTGGGGGGATACAAGAAGTTTGAAATTTTCATTGTCATCAATGGATTAAAAACACACCTGGGAATACATCTTATTGTGTGGGAATAACCACGGGAATATTTAGTAGAGAATTTACGGCTGACTTTGTTTTTCGGGGCGGAACTGTCATCCGTGTGGTTCGATGTTGAAGAAGGGGGATCGGATTCATTGACAGCAATATCATCATCTCGCTTTCTTTTGTTATTCTTCGAGGTGAGGAATTTCAACATTTTGAAATGATATTATAGAATGCTAACATTCTTGTATATATAATCATTTGCAAGATTGACATGATTAACTCTTTTGATCAAGTGAAGACATCAAAGAATTTTTTTTAATTTGTTTGATGTTCAAACAGTGAATTGCCGCACGAATGATGAAAGTCGGTAAATATGCTGTAACAACAACTCAAGGATGATCACGCTCACAGTATTACTAATTATAAAACAAACAACTAAGTAAATTGATTAAATGTTGAGCTTTTAATTTGTTTGATGTAGCCCCTTTGTTAATTGTGATTAGAGCAATATATACAAGGATAATTGATTGGCAGTGGTTTCCATTCGTGGGCTACTGAACACTGTTAATTTTGTTATACCCGATAGTTTACATCACGCCACACACGGAGTTTCGTTGTCTCCCGGAATTTATGATTTAGCACAAAATAAGCTATTTTTCCGGTGTTCAAAATGACCTACGGGTCTGATCCAGATTCGGTAATTTTCCAAAGCCGTAGGTCCCGAAATGGAACACATGCTACAGACATATGACACTTTGGTTCTTTTATTAACAACCGTGGACGTTATCTGTTCTTGGCTTTCTGTGTAACAATATCAAGTCTACACTGCCAATAATGTAGTTAAATTTAAAAAGAAAACAGTGTCAAATATCTAAAGGTCAACCGAGGAAAAAAATAGAATTACAAGATTCTTAGATGTATCTATATTTAGGGTCTACTAAGCACCCTCAGCAAGTCAGTTCTGACGGAGGATGTCCTCGATTCAACCCAAGTCCTCAATTAAAAGGTGTGTATCCACCTGTGTGTCCTCGTTTTCCACCATTTACATACACACACAGGGGCAATGACATAATATACGCCCCCCAAAAAAAATAAATAAAAAAATAAAATAATACGTCCACATGAATGTGGAAGTATAAAAAGGTTTAAAAAATGTTGACCTATTTACCAAGCTGAGCCTTTTTTTCTATATATGTCATTATGTCCCGAGCATATTTGGACCAAGCTTTGGCTCTTTGTAGAGCTAAATCTAGTCCAGCCTCTAAATGAACCAATGTTAAATCTATATCTTCAGCAGTTAACTGTCCTACAAAATACAGAAGAGTAATTAGAGCTGGGCAATATTTCATTTTTTCCATATAAAGATAGACTGGCACTGTCAGGCAGGATACGCCCACATTTTCGAGAGATGGATAGAGAACAAGCAATACCGAAAGTGATTTTTCCTACATCATTAAGTCCTGTATTTCATACTGTATTGGGAGCAGCCATTTTGTTGGTCAGTTCCAGTCTAATATTCATGAAATTTGAAGCCGACAATGATTATGGTGTGACAGTACACAAAGTAGAAATGTGACTTTTCGTCAAAATCAGATAAGAATTGTGACCTGTAGAGAGTCCACAACCATGACATACACAAATATCGAAAAGAATAAAGATCTTTAGGTTATAAACATGCATTTCAGATTTCATCAAAATCGAATTAAAATTGTGACCTATACAGGGTCCACAACCATGATATACCATTTTTTAACAGTATTCGCGTACCGACGGCGGCCATTTTGTATGGCAATTTTTGTCCGATTTTCCCGAAATTCGAACTCAACTTTCTTTACGGTGTAACGGTAATATAATCAAAGGTTTTTTTAAATCGGATAATAATTGTGACCTCCAGAGGGATCACAAGCTAAAAAGATAGGCTGGCACTGCCAGGCAGGATACGCCCACATTTTCGAGAGATGGATAGAGAACAAGCAATACCAAAATTGATTTTTCCTACATCATTAAGTCCTGTATTTCATACTGCATTGGGACCAGCCATTTTGTTGGTCAGTTCCAGTCTGATATTCATGAAATTCGAAGCCGACAATGATTATGGTTTGACAGTACACAACCTAGAAATGTGACTTATCGTCAAAATCGGATAAGAATTGTGATCTGTAGAGAGTCCATAACAGGGTTTCCACTTTAAAATTTTCCCAAACTGTCATTTTTCTCACGGAGAAAGTGGTGCTATTTTAAGCACATAATAAGAAGCCAAAAACTACATGCTATTGGAAGGTCGATCGACTTTAATTGGGTCAAGGACAGTCACACAAAAAGTCAATCTCACATCGACATTAATATACCCACCCACCTATCCCCCTAATAAAATGGCGGCGATCGTAAAAGCTCATTGTTTTAACCAAATGACGTCTATCAATTGTTATATTAAAGGAAAACATAACGCTACAATATACTTCCACATTCCTGCTTTGATTGATATGGTACTTTGTCAAGAAGGCTAGGCGTTTGGTTTGTTTAGCGTTGAGGGTCGTGCACCAACATTAATAGTTGCCGTCCTTAGAGTATAAGGAATAACTATACCAAGATAATCCATTCAAAAAGTGGGCGTGGCTCTGCCCCTGGGAGTCGGGACATTCATCAAAATCAATAGTCGACGCCCTCAGGCTATAAGGAATACATAAACCAAGTACCAAGCTGATTCATTCAGAATTGCGGTCTGTAAACGACAAACACAAAAATTGGTCGTGTCTTGCCTGTGTGAGTCGGGACATGCAGTTGACGTGCTTAGGCTATATGGAATACATATCCCAAGTTAGATCTGTTAAGAATTGCATCCTGTAGGCGAACACAAGACACAAAAGCATTGGGCGTGGCTCTGTCCCAGGGCGTCCGTCATGCACCAAAAATAATAGTGGTCAGCCTTAGGGTATAAGGAATAAGTATAAAAAAAGTTTTCAAGACGATCGATTAAGAATAATTCAGGAAGTTACGATCCGATGGGTGCAAATATCGAAAGGTACCAAGATCTTTGGGTTATAAACATACATGTCAAGTTTCATCAAAATCGGTTCAAAATTGTGACCTCTATAGGGTCCACAACCTTGATATAACATATTTTCACACTATTCGCGTACAAACGGCGGCCATTTTGTCCGTCAATTTTGGTCCGATTTTCACGAAATTTGAACTCAACCTTCATTACCATGTAACGGTGATATAAGCAAACATTTTTTTATAAATCGGATAACAATTTTGACCTCCAGAGGGACCACAAGCTAAAAAGGGCGATTTTTCGGACAATCAGGGGCCATAATTCAGGAAGTTACGATCCGATGGGCGCAAATATCGAACGGAACCAAGATGTTGGGGTTATAGACATGGATGTCAAGTTTCATCACAATCGGTTCAAAATTGTGACCTCTATAGGGTCCACAAGCTAAAAACATGATATTTCGCACAATCAGGGGCCATAATCCATGAAGTTCCTATCCGATATATGCCAATATCGAAAGGAACCGAGATCTTATGGGGATAAACCTATATTTCAAGTTTCGTCAAAATCGGATAGGAATTGTGACCTGTAGAGGGTCCACAAACAAATTGTGGACGGACGGACAGGGGCGACGACATAATATGTCCACATGAAAATGTGGGCGTATAAAAATGGATTAAGAACCCTGGAAGGTACACAACCTCGAAATGTGACTTTTGGTCAAAATCAGATAAGAAGCAGGGCTTGCCATGAGACGCGAGCAACTCGCGCTCTGCTCGCGTAAGGGTAGATTTAGGCGAGCTGTTCGTTGCTCGTGCAAAATTTTAGGAAAAACCTGTAAAAATAAGCAAAATATTGACGAGTTTATTGCCCAAACTAATCCAACAATGTCAATAACATCATAGACTCATCCAGTAGACGTGGTACAAGGGTTAATCAGTGAACTGGATGTATGAGATGTGTTGTTGACGTTTGGGAAAGTAGGTCGAGGGGAAATGTGTTGGGAGTGATAGTTAGATGTATTATGAATTGTTACAGTGGCTGTGGTGTTACGTTGAAATACTATGCCGCTACCGTAACACCACAGCTTTATGATTTGTTCGACAGGATTGATACCTAAGTCCGACAATAATAAATAAACTATTTCTGATTTTAATGTTGTCTTTTCCCACCGGCACTGGCCGTACGCCAGCAACTGAAAATAGCTGACGAAACAGCTAGGGCGTCGATTGTTATTTCGCGTACAACTTGAAAAACCGAATGTCGTACGCCATTGTGAAACTGAAAGTAGCTGACGAAGACAGTTAGGGCGCCGATTGTTAGTTCGCGTACAACTTGAAAAAACCGAATGTCAGTATGGTATTTCTGACATAACTGGTTATCGGTGACCTGAAAGCTGGTAATCTCGACTCAAAGCGAGTAATCTCGACTCAAAAGTATAGTGTATTACCTACTTACTGTCTACAGTCGTCGCTACTCATAGTTCATTCATGATTTTTTGTGGACGATTTACTACTCAGTAAGAAAGCCTGTGCCCAAAAAGAGTTCTCGTCTGTTATTATTAGTATAATGACTTCCTCATGTGCGGCAGGTTCGTTTGTTTTTAAAAACACTGTTTTTCGTTCCAAAAAATAGAAAAGTAATTTTTTACCAGATGATCATGGTTTTTCACCAAGACTAGATAATTTCTCTCGGTGTAAGGATATTATGGCTTATGAAAAAGTTCATACACTGTTGAGAAAATAGTCCCATTGGTTTTCTTAGCTGCAAATACAGCGAGAATAAACTCTGTACTGAAAAATTTTCGCGTGATCTATATAAACTGTCTTCACACACTCGATTTATAATTAGCGATATACAGGTACAGTGGCAAGTGTTATGCTTCTCAGGCTAATACCTCAAAAGTACCTCCGCGCAAAACCCTCGATTTTGGTACATGCAAAAGAAAAAGAAATAGTGCCCGTGCGCGTGCCAGTAATAGGAAAACTAAGAGTTCGCGCATAAAAATGCACGAACGTACCAGGCGCGATGTCATCCAGTTCCACTAGTCCGTAGTTGGACAAGTTACAAACTTTAATCGTCAATAATGACAATAATGTACACTGCAGATTGTCACCCATTTGACCACATTAAATGTATTTTTTCTAACTGAACTGTATTCCATATTATACGGAGTATATAAATCGATGTGGAGTATACAATTTTTCGGCAAAATCAGATAAGAATTGTGACCTGTCACTATAAACCTCAGAATGCCTCGTTCGGCATTTCTGTCCAAACGAGGTAAAGAAAATGCCTCTTGTCTGCAGTTTCGAAACGAGGTTTTTTAAATTGCCCTGTTTTTGGAACGAGGTATTTTGTTCAGAACGAGGCTTGGTAAAAAGGCCTCGTTTACTAAACGTGTTTTTTTTTCAAAATAGTTATCAGCGGTATTTTCTATCAGCGAATTTGTAAAAATTAAAATTTATGTTATTTAACACGAAAATAAACCAGTCCAAACTATGATATTATAATCAGGATATGATAATATAATCATTATTAATATCCATATGTCTTCCTAATTAAACGTTTTAATCAAATTTTAATATATAAAAAATAAACAGGCGTATTAGAAATTTGACATGAAATTTATGCTTTTTTGATTAATAAGAATGGATTATTTATTTGTTGTACTTAGATTAGATAAACACTTATTTGTTGTCTGCGATATCAGTTAGGTGGAGGTGTAAAACAATTGCAGACACACAGCTATACCTTGATTAATTGATTGCCCCCAATAAAATGTCACAACACCACAGTTGTCACCACCTATACCTGATTGGAGCAATAAATCAATCAAGGTAGCTATGTGTCTACAATAGTTTTACACCTCCACGATGGCGTGTATTCTTGTCTTGTCAATTTCTCTGATAATAATATAGTTTGAACTGGTTTTATTTTCGTAATAAATAACATAAATTTTGATTTTTACAAATTGGCCGATATACCGCTAATAACTATCTTGAAAAAAACACGTTTAGTAAACGAGGCATTTTACAAAGCCTCGTTCCAAAAAAAAGGGCAATTTAAAAAACCTCGTTTTGGAACTGCAGACAACAAGTCATTTTTTTTACCTCGTTTGGACAGAAATGCCGAACGAGGCATTCTGAGGTTTATAGTGTGTAGAGAGTCCACAACCATGATATACCATATCTTTACACTTTTCGCGTACAAACGGCGACCATTTCGTCCGGCAATTTTGGTACGATTTTCATGACATTCGAATAATTCAGGAAGTTACGATCCGATATGCGCAAATACCGAAAGGAACCAAGATCTTTGGGTTATAACCATGCATTTCAAGTTTCATCAAAATCAAAATAAAATACAGGGTCCACAACCATGATATACCATTTTTTAACAGTATTCGCGTACAAACGGCGGCCATTTTGTCTGTCAATTTTGGTCCGATTTTCCCGAAATTTGAACTCAAACCTTCCTAATGGTGAAAAGGTGATATAATCAAACGTTTTTTTAAATCGGAAAATAATTGTGACTTCCAGAGGGACCACAAGCTAAAAAGGGTGTTTTTTCGTACAATCAGGGGGAATAATTCAGGAAGTTACGAATCAATGAGTGCAAATATCGAAAGGAACCAAGATCTTCGGGTTATAAACATGCATGTCAAGTATCATCAAAATCGGTTCAAAATTGTGACCTATATAGGGTCCACAACCTTGATATAACATATTTTCACACTATTCGTGTACAAAAGGCGGCCATTTTGTCCGTCAATTTTGGTTCGATTTTCACAAAATTCAAATTCAGCCTTCATTACCATGTAACGGTGATATAATCAAACGTTTTTTTAAATCGGATAATAATTTTGACCTCCAGAAGGACCACAAGCTAAAAAGGGCAATTTTTCCGGACAATCAGGGACCATAATTCAGGAAGTTACGATCCGATGGGTGCAAATATCGAAAGGAACCAAGATCTTTGGGTTATAAACATACATGTCAAGTTTCATCAAACAGCAGCTAAATCGTCCGGGCAGTCAACAAGGGTTGTCGCATATTTTTACTTTTTTTGGTAATGAAACATTGGTAATACACTAAAATCTGATTACGATTAACAACTCATTATGTAATTATCTGAAAATCATTAGAATTTGTTTGCATTTTATAAGATTTTGCCCCACCATAACTCTGGAAGTAATTATTTGAAATAGCTGAAAATCAGTAGGCTTCTTCGTCTCATGACCTTAAACAGTGTGTGTAAATTTAAAGTCAATTGGATATTAACTTTGGCATCTAGAACGTCCACAGGATTTTTTGATGTGATCAAAGGCCATAACACTGGCAATAATTATCAGAGATCGCTGAAAATCAAAGGCTTCTTCGCCTCATGACCTTAAACACTGTATAAATTTAAAGTCAATCGGATATTAACTTTAGCCTCTAGAGCGTCCACAAGCAATTGTGGACACCGGACCAACAGACTGACGGACAGGGGCGACGACAATATACAACCACATGTGGGTGTATAAAAACATTTCACCAAACACAACTTGTGCATTTTCATTTTCTATACTAATTTCTCTTTTTCAACTTGTCTTTCCTGTGTGGGTCTACTAGTATTGCTAGTACTAACTAAGTTTTCCATAATTAAATTAAATACAACCACTGATGTTTAAGATAGGTTGCCAGGCAACGAAACATACGCCCACAGCAGCTAAATCGTCCGGGCAGTCAACAAGCGTTGTCGCATATTTTTACTTTTTTTCGGTAATGAACCATTTGCAATACACTAATGATAGGTTGCCAGGCAACGAAACATACGCCCACAACAGCTAAGTCGTCCGGGCAGTCAACAAGGGTTGTCACATATTGTTTCTTTTATCAGTGAGTAGAACATTTACAACACATGATAATCTTATTACGAGTAATAGCCCATTAAATAATTATCAGAAATGATTAGAATAGTTTTGATGGTTTGTCTCAAGGCCTTTGTCCACAAGATATTTCAAAGTGATCAAGTTCCAGAAATTATCAGATATTACTGAAAATCAAATAGGATTCTTCGTCTCATGGCCCTAAACACCGTGTATAAATTTAAATTCAATCGGATATTAACTTTAGCCTCTAGCAGTAATTATCGGATATCGCTGAAAATAAATAGGCTATTTTGTATCATGACCGTAAATAGTGTGTATAAATTTGAAGTCAATCAAATATTAACTTTAGATTTTTCAAAGTGATCAAGGGTCATAACTCTGGCAGTAATTATCGGATATTGCTGAAAATCAATAGGCTTCTTTGTATCATGACTTTAAACACCGTGTATAAATTTAAAGTCAATCGGATATTAACTTTAGCCTCTAGAGCGTTCACAAGAAATTGTGGACGATGGACGGACCGACGGACAGACGGGGGCGATGGCAATATACGACCACATTTCCATGTGGGCGTATAAAAACAGATTAAGAGTAACAACTCATTATGTAATTATCAAAAAATCATTAGAATTTGATTGCTTTTTATAAAGTTTTACCCCACGCTAACTATTAGTATATACATGAAACATTTAATATCATGGATTTAGCTGTTCAGTTATCAAAATTCATTGAGAATCAAAATACTTATTCGTTTCAACACCTTAAACTCTGTGTATCAATCTGAAGTCAATCGGATGATAAGTTTGGCCTCTATAGCGTCACAAGAGTTTTTGAAGTTATCAAAAGAGATAACTCTGGCAGTAATTATTTGAAATCCCTGAAAATCAATAGGCTTCTTTGTCTCATGACCTTAAACATTATGTGTAAATTTAAAGTCGATCGGATATTAACTTTGGCATCTAGAGCTTCCACAGGATTTTTTGAAGTGATCAAGGGACATAACTCTGGCAGTAATTATTGAAAATCACTGAAAATCTATAGACGTATTCTTCTCATGATTGCAAACACTATGCATAAATTTGAAGTCAATCGGATATTAACTTTGGCCTCTAGAGCATCCACAAGATTTTTTGAAGTGATCAAGGGCCATAACTCTGGTACTAATTATCAGAAATCGCTGAATATCAATAGGCTTCTTCGTCTCATGACCGTAAACACTGTGTATAAATTTAAAGTCAATCGGATAGTAACTTTGGCCTCTAGAGCGTCCACGAGATTTTTTTAAATGATCAAGGACCATAACTCTGGTAGTTATTATTGGTAATCGCTGAAAATCAATAGGATTCTTCGTCTTATGACCTTAAACACTGTGTATAAATTTAAAGTCAATCGGATATTAACTTTGGCCTCTAGAGCATCCACAAGATTTTTTGAAGTGATCAAGGGCCATAACTCTGGTAGATATTATCGGAATTTGGCTGAAAAATATTAGGCTTCTTCGTCTCATGACCTTAAACACTGCGTACAAATTTAAAGTCAATCGGATATAAACTTGAGCCTCTAAAGCGTCCACAAGCAATTGTGGACGCTGGACGGACGGGGGCGACGACAATATACGACCACATTTAAGTATATGTGGTCATAAAGTCTTGTATTTTAAGTTCAAACAGTTTAACAAATACTAAACATAATCTTTTAGTGGCATTAAGGGATCGGGAAACACATTAACACAACATAGTTTCATCATTAACACAACATACTTTCATGGGATACAATCACTAATTTATTCTAAAAGACGCCGTTTTGACAAGTATCCTCTTATCGTTACCAACCACAAATATTAAAGGGTGATAAACAATAAATTACTGACATTTTACGAAATATCACAATATTTGTTTCCAGGGATATTGCTCACTATATATAGTCATTACTTTCAAACATGCAATAATAACTAAAAGACAACTTACTTCCTGATCCGTCATTAACAGTATTACGGTATGTAGATTCTATAGAGGGTTCTTTACCTATCTTCGTCAGATTATCATAGGACTGGAATTAATTTAAAGTAGCAAAATATAACAAAGATAAATAACCATTGGTTTACTTATGGAATTTATATAGTTTATCACAAGCTAAACTATTTTGCACATCACATACAGGAATATAATGTAAATAATACTGTTTTGAGATTAACAACACTTTCACCGTTATTAGTACCTTAAATCAATGTCCAAAGTTTTAGGGAAGATCCCTAATTAAAAGAAGGGCTGTCATGTTGCTATGGTTGGGGATAGATTTGACTGAACAGGAAAAACAGCCACACTTCTTCAAAAGTGCAAGTATCAGAAGCTACTCCAGCAATGGTCAGAGAGGTATTTCTCAGGTCATTGCTTCAGGAATATGACCAAACCCTGGTATTAGAAACCATGGTAAACCCCACCAAAACTCAAACCCTGGTGAAATTATATAGAACAAAACTACAGTCACTCCTAAAAGGGATAACTTGTCAAATCGCCCAACTTTATCGAAAGTTATTGCGTCCAAAAAATTGTGATGGACAGATTGACAGACAGACCCATTTTAATAGTTCCCTGCTTTCTTCAACAGGGGTACAATAACTTTTTCATGTAGCAAGTACTTTTCACGAAAATAGGTTACACTGAGACATAGTAATGGTATAAGTTGTACGTTTTGGGTATAGATAACTACCAACCATGGTAAATTTGTATGGATATCAGTAAAATTCTAATTATGGCAACAAATCTAATACGAAGAGGTTAAAATCTGTAGATACGGTGTGTTAATTAACAGGGGTGAGAAATTGACTAAGGAAATGAAATGAAAAAAGGGTTAACATCCTACTCTAAGACGGGTGTACGCCATACAGTGTATACAATGTGCTATGAGGGTAATTTTGCCTGGGCAGCAGCACTACAGCCTGATCTTATGTGTACGCCAATGTGTACACAGGACCTGTTTTTCGTCCCATCCGAATGACTAGACAACTGTCCTTGTCATGTCCTCCGTTCTGCATCACTGACAAGAGGAAACCACGCCATAAAATCAGGATGAACTTTCTTGGCCAATGCAGGGACTGAACACTGACTAAGGGTGAAATCTCTACGACGGTTTGTTTTCTGTACTGGGTGTGTGAATATGGCCGATAAGTAAATCACGCAAAATTGCAAGATCTCACGAGAAATTTAACTTCCGGTGACATGTGTCAATATCACTCGATTTTGTTAGCCTGATAATGTTGAAAGCAAGCAAGTGAATTGGGTTAAAGATTTTTTCATTTATGCCCTATTATTTTTCTAGAAACAATGTTGTGATCTTTCGCTCACCAGTTACTATTTAGATGAAAAGCAATGTCATAAATTATGCAAGAGTGAGAGTTACTACACTAAAACAATGACTTTGGATTGTAATTCATGTAAATTTAGTGAAATTCCACGTGACGCTCTTTCTATTATTCTTAATATTTTAACAGATTGTGTTATATTTTAAATGATTCATATTCATGTAATTATCAATGTGTACAATTCACTTTTTGTTATTACATCATCGTAGCAAATTCAATTTCGGGAACTAATTAAACAATGCGATATACTTTATTACTAAAACATCGGTGAACTGACCTAAAATTTAAATTAAAACGCCAATTCAAAAATACTAATATACATCCGTGAACTAATCTCATTCGTGATCGGTAATCAACAAAAATCAAAGTGTAAAACTTATTTATTCCATACATTATTGTCTATTTAACAATAAGTAAGCGTTTAACAGTTTATTTAACAATAAGTGCAACTTGGTTAATACGCCCAAGTTTTGTCAGTCTCATTTTAAGAATCCACATAGAATTTCGTATCTTAAATGACACTTGCGCCTTTTCTCTGCAGGATAGAAATCTTAGCTTACCATCTTGGCACTGCTTATTATAAAAAGAGTAAGTGGTTTCGCATTATATTATATGTAACACCACGTAAGATCAATTAATTACACTATATACGAGTAGCTTTGTTGATCTCCTTGTATCAGTGTTCAAATATGCCGTTTATACTTTGATGTTTTAAATTTATTTAATTTCTGTCATTGGTGTTATTTTAAATATAAAGAGAAGTCATAAATGTCAGTTATTACAATATAGATTAATATTTGATTGGACGAATACTATTGTCTTATTAATTCCCACCTGCGATCACATGTCTGGGTGCCATCATACTCCTGCGCAGTGTTTCGTTTGATTAGAACTAATGATTTCTCGCGCCATTGCTTCAGGAATATGGGGTGGCATATGAAACCATGTTTTTGAACACGCACGCCGTTATTACAGTATGGATTAATTGTTTGATTGCTGGAATGCTTTTGTTTTATCACTGCTACCTGCATTATTTGTGATAAATGTACCCCTGATATAATGCAATATGGTTTGATTTAGGTGTAACAAAAATCGTTGTACTACAGTCAACATTTTATTGACCGAAATCCCGCGATTACGTAACATTAAGGCAGCAATCATTGAAGCGTATTTCCTGGGTGACTTCTTTTGGTGTCAGTACATGTCTTAAATCTCGCGCGGGTCTATCGCACTGCCATTGTGGGGTTGACTTCTGGCCACATGTACACGTTAATTCATTTGTGATTTACTGATGATGCATAACCTGTGTGATTTACCAAGTTCTGATTGTATAATTACCCGCGACGAGATTTACCAATTTTTGACGCATTTGTCAATGGTGGAATACTATTTTTTATAGGATAATGGATAATATATAGTACGGCCACGTTAAGGTGAATATCGTGATTTACCGATTTTTGACGTATTTGTCAATGGTGGAATACTATTTTTATAGGCTAATGGATAATATATAGTACGGTAAGGTGAATATCTATGTGTGCGCATTTTTTTACACTCAAATTTTTATTTGTATTTCGTATATAATCGTAATCAAAATGGATTGATCGGATAAACGACACGCGGGAAATTACAAGTTTTATCTTATAATAAAACACCATAGATAAATTATTCGTATGTTGATTTATATACGTATCTCGGGAAATTCAACGCCTCGTCTAATAACTGAACATCGTAGATAAGTGAACGGGAAGTCCATTTTTAAACCAATCTCGGGGAAACTCAACGGCTTGGACAATAAATGATCGCCATAAATAAGTGCACGGATCGTCCATTTTTAAACGCATCTCGAAGAAACTATACTCGTTGCTATTAATCTAAACCATTATTTTCAACGAGTTTTATCATTTATTGAACGATGTTTTGAAATTACACGGTATATATAGAAACTATCGCTAAAACTACCATTTTAGACAATACCATACTTGTAGTGAATGTTGACGAATATGTTGAATAGAATAATGTAAAAACTCAATTGTTACAGACAACAAAGCGTGCTTGATTTGAGTGTGATTATTTAGCAGATGGTGTCACTCGCTCATCCTACCATTTTTTATCTTCCGTATATAAGTAGAAACGGATCATAAGATGAATGCCGAACTTTTGCTGAAAAATGTATCGCATTAAATTACCCGAAAATCGATACTTTTCGAGGAACTTGAAACAGTATGGATCGACAGTAGTCGGCAATCGGCACGCTTTCATTCTATTCTATGTTGGACATTCTATGTTCATTCTATTCTATGTTGAAAAATTTTGAAATCCCATCACTAATCCACGCACCCTGTAGTTTATTAGTAGCGGGAGATAAATAATAAAGCTATGCCATACAATCGTGACACAATGCTTGATTGAATCACAAGCGGCTATATGGACATGTGTCAAAGATATAAGGTCATTAACAGTATTTTCATGCAACGACTGATTACACCGAGTTCAACAATGCAATATCACCGCAGGTCCATGTCCCTATTTGCATTAGTGTTATTTGATATGTGAATTATCATTTGTTATATATGTGGAAATAGATTAGAGCATCTGATATCAATAGAGATTAGAATACGTCGGATAATCAAATTGAGGTTGGACCGGATATTGGTAAATAACGATATTGTGTGCGACCGATTTTAAGACACATGCATTTATAGTTCAGTAGTATCACGATAATGTTAACAAATGAAACACACAAAAAGACAAAAGATAGGTTGCCAGGCAACGAAACATACGCCCACAGCAGCTAAATCGTCCGGGCAGTCAACAAGGGTTGTCGCATATTTTTACTTTTTTTGCTAATGAAACATTTGTAATACACTAAAAACTGATTAAGAGTAACGGCTCATTATGTAATTATCAGAAAATCATTAGAATTTGATTGCTTTTTATAAAGTGTTACCCCACACTAACAATTAGTATATACATGAAACATTTAATATCATGGATTTAGCTGTTCAGTTATCAAAATTCATTGAAAATCAAAATACTTGTTCGTTTCAACACCTTAAACTCTGTGTATCAATCTAAAGTCAATCGGATGATAAGTTTAGCCTCTATAGCGTAACAAGATTTTTTGAAGTTATCAAGGGAGATAACTCTGGCAATAATTATTTGAAATCTCTGAAAATCAATAGGCTTCTTTGTCTCATGACCCTAAACACTGTGTGTTAATTTAAAGTCGATCGGATATTAACTTTGGCCTCTAGAGCTTCCACAGGAATATTTTGAAGTGATCAAGAGCCATAATTCTTGCAGCAATTATTGAAAATCACTGAAAATCGATAGACGACTTAGTCTCATGACTGTCAACACTATACTATGTATAAATTTGAAGTCAATCGGATATTAACTTTGACCTCTAGAGCATCCACTGTGTATAAATTTAAAGTCAATCGGATATTAACTTTGGCCTCTAGAGCGTCCGCAGGATTTTTTGAAGTGATCAAGGGACATAACTCTGGCACTAATTATCGGAAATCGCTGAAAATCGATAGGATTCTTCGTCTCATGACCTTAAACACTGTGTATAAATTTAAAGTAAATCGGATATTAACTTTGGCCTCTAGAGGGCCCACAAGATATTTTCAAGTGTTCAAGGGCCATAACTCTGGCACTAATTATCGGAAATCGCTGAAAATCAATAGGCTTCTTCGTCTCATGACCTAAAACACTGTGTATAAATTTAAAGTCAATCGGATATTAACTTTGGCCTCTAGAGCGTCCACAAGATATTTTGAAGTGATCAAGGGCCATAACTCTGGTAGTTATTATCGAAAATTGCTGAAAAACAATAGGCTTCTTCGTCTCATGACCTTAAACACTGTGTATAAATTTAAAGTCAATCGGATATTAACTTTGGCCTCTAGAGCGTCCACAAGATATTTTGAAGTGATCAAGGGCCATAACTCTGGTAGTTATTATCAGAAAACGCTGAAAAACAATAGGCTTCTTCGTCTCATGACCTTAAACACTGTGTATAAATTTAAAGTCAATCGGATATTAACTTTAGCCTGTAGAGCGTCCACAAGCAATTGTGGACGGACGGACGGACGGGGGCGACGACAATATACGACCACATTTCAATGTGGCCGTATAAAAATGTAAATAACTGTAGCAAGACAGTGGTACGCAGTATAAGAAACGTAGTATTCATCAACAAATGAAATACGCATAGATTAAAGAGGGCACACATGTAACTACAGCACATATAAATCCATGTATAAAGACCTACCTACCCTTACAAAGACTGATCTGCGTAAAACACAGATTTGAACATCTTTGTATTAGATTTGTTGCCATAATTAGAATTTTACCGATATCCATAAAAATTTACCATGGTTGGTAGTATGGTAGTTATCTATACCCAAAACGTACAATTTATACCATTACCACTTCTCAGTGTTATGAGAAACAATCAACCACGGCCTTACAGTGATGGAGAGACAGATGAACTCATTTTAATAGTCGACTTCTTTCTTTCAAATATGAGGTACAATAAAAAGAAGATGCAACAAGACTTGTAAACACAAATATTTATTTTTACCTTAGTCTTACCATCACTAAACATTTCAGGCATAACATCTCCCATTAAATACTGAGATACACTAAAAATAAAATAACATTCTACAATATTACATTACACCAATCCAATAAGCAGTTGTCAAGCAAGCTACTTCCAAATTTTCCAAAAGATGAACAGGCTAAAGGGACGATACAATATATGCACGTAATTTGTTAGAGATGGACAGAGAACAGAAAGATAGGTTGCCAGGCAGCGAAACATACGCCCACAGCAGCTAAATCGTCCGGGCAGTCAACAAGAGTTGTCGCATATTTACAGAGAGACAGAGAAATGGGGTTTAACGTCCACTCAACACAAACTGGGTCACTTCGGGACTAACATATGGTTCAATTTTATTTCAATAATTCGCTTGCGCGTAGGGGTCTTTAGCAGTGGGAGGAAACCGGAGTGCCCGGAGGAAACCCACGAGGTTGAGAAGGCGCCCCTATCCCCATGGCACATACGCTCACACCAGGGCTCGAAACCACAGCCGCAAGCCAGAGGTGACCGGCCAGCTAGAGGTCGAAGCGCGGCACTCTAGACCACTAGGCCATCCCCCCCCCCCCCGCATATTTACACTTTTTACGCTAATGAAACATTTATAATACAATAAAATCTGATTAAGAGTAACAACTCATTATGTAATCATCATAAAATCATTAGAATTTGTTTGCTTTTTATAAAGTTTTGCCCCAATTAGTATAGGAAACATTTAATATGATGGATTTAGCTGTTCAGTTATAAAAAATATTTGTTCGTTTCAACACCTTAAACTCTGGGTATCAATTTTAAGTCAATCGGATATTAACTTTGGCCTCTACAGCACCCACAAGATTTTTTGAAGTGATCAAGGGCCATAACTCTGGCACTAACAAGCCAACAGTGAGGCTGATGTCCCCCGCCGAAATCCCAAAATAAATAGATGACACATATTAATTAATCGCACATTTATTTTTTTTTCAAACGTATCGAGCAATCAAACTGTACACGAAGTGTCATCCAAAAGTGTTTTATAATGAAAAATGCTACATAACCGACGAGAAAAATGAAAATGTACCCTAGTTAGGGGGACCCTAAAGGCAGACAAAAGGGCCCCCATGCTTGACAAAAGGGCCCCTCTGGCCAAGGGAAAGGGCCCTCGTGTCCGAGTCAATCGTTTCTATACACTGTTACTGTCAAATCCATTACTGAATGAGAATGCAGTCACTGTATTGGCATAAAAATCATCAATCAAGATAACCTAAGTTATCTTGTCCCAAAGACCTCTGCCTACCCTAAGCAGAAAATGCTCATCTTCGAACTCCATCGAGGAATTCACCTAATAAGCATTCACACCAATTTTGAACATTTTAACTCAATTAGAAGGAGAGTTATTGTGTTCCAAAGTCTCGGCAAATCAAATTGCTTATCGCTCTGCTTACCCTGAGCAGAAAATGCTCATTATCAAACTCAGTCAAGGCATTACTGTAATGACACCATACACCAAGTTTCATCAATCTCACTTAATTAGAACTAAAGTTATCGTATACCAAAGCATCAACCAATCAAATTCCTTATCTCTGCTTACCCTAAGCGGAAAATGCTCATCTTCGAACTCCATCAAGGCATTGACCTAATAAACACATACACCAAGTTTGAACATTTTAGCTCAATTAGGAAGTGAGTTACAGTTATTGTGTCCCAAAAAGTGTGATGGACAGACGGACAGACGGACAGACAGACAGACACACCGACGAACCCATTTTAATAGTCCCCCAACTTTCTTCGAAAGGCGGGGGACAATTATCGGAAATCGCTGAAAATCAATGGGCTTCTTCGTCTTATAACCTTAAACACTGTGTATAAATTTAAAGTCAATCGGATATTAACTTTGGCCTCCAGAGCGTCCATAAGATTTTTTGAAGTGATCAAGGGCCATAACTCTGGAACTAATTATCAAAAATCACTGAAAATCAATAGGCTTCTTCATCTCCATATTCCTGAAGCAATGGCGCGAGAAATCCCTCTCTTACCATTGCTGGATAGAAGTCATATTCTTGAAATTGGGCAGGGCGTGTCTCTTTTTAACGTCCAATCAAATCCCTCCTCTCTTCTCGCATTCGGCATAATTTTCAAAATGGCTGACGATGAAAACATGTTGGCATTGGATAATCGAGCATAATAACCCTGATATGCTTAAACCCGATATTGTTTGTTACAATGTAAGTCATTGGTTGGTAATGGCACTACTGACCAATAATAATTTAGCACAACAATGTTCACTCAAGATAGCACTGTGAAGTGGATTAGTTCTAATCAAACGAAAAACTGCGCAGGAGTATGCTTCACCTCATGACCTTAAACACTGTGTATAAATTTAAAGTCAATCGAATATTAACTTTAGCCTCTAACGGGTTCACAAGAAATTGTGGACGACTGACAGACAGATAGGGCGACTGCAATATACGTCCACAAATCTATTTGGGCATATAAAAAGTTAATAGTTTTTTTGTTTCACATTTTGCCACCAGGTGCTACAAACTGTGTGAATCGCATATTGCGTTTGATGCTAAATTCATAATCTACACCAAAAGTTGTCTTCGATTACAAAGTTAGTGAGTTTTACTCACATTAGAAATCTGAGTTTAAAGCATCCTAAAACCTGAAAAAAATTACTTAATTTCTGATCCGTTTCAGTACCCAAATTTCAAATGTTCATATATTTGTATGATAAACTTGTATGATATACCTAGGGAGGTATAATTCTGGATTTGTTAGCTGTACTATAAAATATATTTTTTATAATAATTTGGGAGGGGGTCATGTTCCCAACTTTCTGAAATTTGGTCCACTAAACATGGATTGACCTTTTTATCAAAATTGCTTGTCAATCTGCTTCCCCTGAGCAGAAAATGCTCATTATCGAACTCGGTGAAAGCACTGACATTATGAAACTATACACCCAGTTTCAGCACTCGTTAAGTTCAAACATTCTAGATCAATTAGAAGCAGAGTTATTGTTTTCCAAA
Organism: Patella caerulea; assembly: GCA_036850965.1. NCBI lineage: Eukaryota > Metazoa > Mollusca > Gastropoda > Patellidae > Patella > Patella caerulea. The sequence continues at coordinate 14,443,742 of JAZGQO010000013.1, read as the reverse complement.
ATGTGTTATGGTTAAATGAACAGACAAATGGCAACTACATTTTGATAATATTCCAGAATAATAGAAATAAATATATACATTTATTTACCTGCTACTGAAGGCCAGTGCCAGTTGATCAATAGCATCACAGAAAGTGTGAACATCTTCACTTGTAAATTGACTTCCATAATCATATCCTGAAAACAGTTAGAATGTACAGTAGAATCTGTATGTGCAACCACTCCTATTCAGCTACATCACGTTGTAAGCGGTCACAATAAATTACCCCAGTAAAGATTATATTGTTCCATTTCTTTATTCAACAGTCACGCCTCTAACGCGGCCAGCAGTCACAATTTTCTAATCAATTTAACAAAACATCGTCCATTCAACGGCCATTGTTGAATGATACTATCTTGTCGTTCTTCGTAAGACCGCCGCTAATCCCGTAAGTAGTAATTAATTAAGTGCACTACAACTGATCAGGTAAAAAGAAATGTGAAAAGAACAATAAACCCGGGATTATCTGTTAATTAATCTTTTGTTTTATTAAACGACTAACCTGATCATTGTTTTCAGACATAACGGAACATTATTTGATACTGATTGAATAAACTGAAAGTACCGACCAAAAGCCGAGTTTTGTCACGACCATCTAGCGTCTCTTTCCTATTGCCACTATGATGTTAAATAGACATTTGTATCAAATGCATCACAATGGTAGACAGTAGTATTGAAGGTTGGTACAAAATGGCAACTTTACGGAAGTTATGTCTGAGATTCAGCGACGGCCAAATTTACTGATGTAAGTTTGGTCTTTGCTTCCAATGCATTCAAGCGTAATAGTAAATGATGTCAACACAAAAGATAGGTTGCCAGGCAACGAAACATACGCCCACAGCAGCTAAATCGTCAGGGTAGTCAACAAGGGTTGTCACATATTTTTACTTTTTTCGGTAATGAAACATTTGTAATGCACTTAATTCTGATTAAGAGTAACAACTCATTATGTGATTATCAGAAAATCATCAGAATTTGTTTGCTTTTTATAAAGTTTTGCCCCACGCTAAAAATTAGTATACAAAACATATAATATCATGGATTTAGCTGTTCAGTTATCAAAATTCATTGAAAGTCAAAATACTTGCTGTTTCAAGACTTTAAACTCTGTGTATCAATCTGAAGTCAATCGGATTGGCATCAATGATTCAACAACAATATCCGCTGTATTGCCATGTGGCTATTCTCTGTTACACATACCCAGAGAATCTAGAGGCAGGGGTGTTGCCCTGATTTTTAAATCTCCCATTAACTTGAAATGATGTGTTACTGTTAAATACAGCTCATTTGAACTTTTAGCATGTGATCTTTGTCTAAGAACCAGTCACTTTACATTGCAACAATTTATCGTCCAACTAATAATAGAAATATTGGCCAGTTTTCCGAGGAATTTTCTTTATTTGCTGATCAACTACTACTGAAGTACCAGAAACTTATCATAATTGGAGATTTTAACTTACATTTAGACAACAGTGATTACTCGGTCGTAAAACAGTTTAATGATATCCTTGATATCAGAACACTCGTTCAGCATGTAACGGACCCAACTCGCAATAAAGGTCACCTCTTGGATCTGATAATAATCACTAATCAAAACAGCTCTAATGTATCTAATATTACCATTGATGATGTACTTATATCAGATCACTTTCCAGTTTTATTTAACATCGACTTTCATAAACCACATTTGCAACGAAAGACCATTTCATTTAGAAAAATTAGTTCAATAAACCTAAATATTTTTAAACAATCACTCTCTGACTTAGACTTGTGTAATCGCATAGCTGATGTTAATGAAAAAGTTAACCACTTTGATACAATAACAAGACAGGTGGTTGATGACTGTGCTCCATTAATTGTAAAGATAGGCTGGCACTGCCAGGCAAGATACGCCCACATTTTCGAGAGATGGATAGAGAACAAGCAATACCGAAAGTGATTTTTCCTTCAATCAAAGGCCATAACTCTTTAAGTTACAATTTGATATGCGCAAATATCGAAAAGTATCAAGATCTTTAGGTCATTTTCCAAAGCCGTAGGTCCCGACCGGCATATACGGCCGAAATGGAACCCAAGGTCCACAACCATAATATACCATATTTTTACACTATTTGCGTACAAACGGTGGCCATTTTGTCTGGCAATTATGGTCCGATTTTCTCGAAATTCAAACTCAACCTTCCGTAGGGTGTAACGGTGATAGAGTCAAATGTTTTTTTTTAAATCGGATAATAATTGTTATATCCAGAGGGACCATAGCCGATTTTTCAGACAATCAGGGGCCATAATTCAGGAAGTTACGATCCGATATGCGCAAATACCAAAAAGAACCAAGATCTTTGCGTTATAACCATGCATTTCAAGTTTCATCAAAATCAAATTAAAATTGTGACCTATACAGGGTCCACAAACATGATATACCATTTTTTAACAGTATTCGCGTACAAACGCCGGCCATTTTGTCTCTCAATTTTGGTCCGATTTTCACCACATTCAAACTCAAACCTTCCTTAAGGTGTAACGGTGATATAATCAAACGTTCTTTTTTAAATCAGAAAATACTTGTGATTTCCAGAGGGACCACAAGCTAAAAGATACGCCCACAACAGCTAAGTCGTCCGGGCAGTCAACAAGGGTTGTCGCATATTGTTTCTTTTATCAGTAAGGAGAACAGTTCACATGATAATCTTATTACGAGTAATAGCCCATTAAATAATTATCAGAAATGATTAGAATAGTTTTGATGGTTTGTCTTAAGGCCTTTGTCCACAAGATATTTCAAAGTGATCAAGTGCCAGAAATTATCAGATATCACTGAAAATCAAATAGAATTCTTCATCTCATGACCCTAAACACTGTGTACAAATTTAAAGTCGATCGGATATTAACTTTAGCCTTTAGAGCATTCACAGCGTTTTTCAAAGTGATCAAGGGTCATTATCGGATATCGCTGAAAATAAATAGGCTATTTTGTATCATGACCGTAAATAGTGTGTATAAATTTAAAGTCAATCGGATATTAAAGATGCCTTCCCGTGAACAAACTGGGTGATTTGATGATATATTTAGACTAAAAACATACCCAAACTAATTAAACAATCACAATTTTGCCTCAAATCCCTCTAACAACACTGCTATCCACGGGAAACACCACAAACGGTAAAATATTTATTTTAAGAAGCCATGTTTGTCACGTGAATTGAACGTCACGGAAACGAGGGAGATTTCGTTGAATATATAAAAGACAATGTATCGTTGTACACTTATCTGGATGTGTAAAAGCGGTGAATTTAAGTGGCTGTCAATGCAGATTTTACGAAAGGAGAACGTAATATGGATATTGAAACTTCAATGGTAATTAAATTTTGCTTTATTATTAAGATTTGCATTCCTTATTGTACATAAATATGTGTGGGTACGGGATTTGTGGAGTTAGCCGAAAATATCATTGGATTGTCACCGTGCGAGACAGCTTCGCTATTTCTTAAAAAAAAAAAAAAGATTATTATATACGTTATCTTTTTAAAAATAACGAGGAAAAAATATCATAATAGCGCCTTTTCATAAAGTGATGTTATTACTTTAAAACGACCCGTCGGATATGAATTTCTGCAATCCAATAGTGGCAATAGGCCTATGTATACATGGAATTGCTTCTATTTTTTTGTTTTAGAGAACTTTTTGTATTCCAATTTTTAACACCTTTCCCTTATAATAAATCAATTTTCATTCTTTGGTTTATTATTTATAATGTTCACAAGGCTCTAATGTTGACTTCCTAAATGTTCAATATTCCCTGTTGCAATAAAATTTATAGGATTATATTGATACATCTATATCCAAGATTCATCTTCAGCTGGGTAGAGATTTTTCTAGTATGTGTGCTTTAGAGCATCAGCATAAGGTCTCTCATTGAGTTCAGTGATGTGGTTTCAATGCCTCAAGAGTTCTGGTTCAAGCGGGGATTCTCCTGTAACAGTAGCTCCAGTAGTAAGAGGCAGGGGAAGAGGCAGACCCCGTTCTAGGGGCAGGGGACGAGGCAGAAGTATTTCTACATCCAGGGGAAGGGGAAGAGGCACACAAAGAGCAGCGGTTTTGGAGGACAACAGACAAAGATAAGCTGGACGAATAGAAAATAGAAGACAACAACTTATAGTAAGATTTATATACTTTATCTAACTATTAATTTTACAAATAATCTAGATTTTAAGTTGATAAAAAAAAATTCCAGAGTAATTAAACAACATAACATTTTATTTACAGACAACCATAAATGCTGTTGATACAACAAGACTTCGAGAACTTGTCTTAGCCGTTGCAAATAGAGAACCCGCTCTTATATTTGATCTGAGTCAGAGTGCTAATGCAAGCCCAGAAGATCCACAACCAGCACAAGATAGAGTTTCACCCGACTGGTGTGTTTGTAACCTAACCACTGTGGAGAGATGGAAGTGGATATAGAATATGTCTGCTGTGGATGCCAACCAGCTTTTTGTATTTCCACAAGAATTGTAAGTTTAAACCATTAAAATATAATAAATAAAAACAGTAACGCCAATGAAATCAAACAATTTTTACAATATGAAATATGTATAAACAAAAATATTTCATGTTAAAGATACATTATGTAAAATTTAGATAAACTCTTATTGCTATTATAGTCGAAGTTATGTAATGTTAAAAGATAGGTTGCCAGGCAACGAAACATACGCCCACAACAGCTAAGTCGTCCGGGTAGTCAACAAGGATTGTCGCATATTGTTTCTTTTATCAGTAAGGAGAACATTTACAACACATGATAATCTTATTACGAGTAATAGACCATTAAATAATTATCAGAAATAATCTTATTACGAATAATAGCCCATTAAATAATTATCAGAAATGATTAGAATAGTTTTGATGGTTTGTCTCAAGGCCTTTGTCCACGAGATATTTCAAAGTGATTAAGTGCCAGAAATTATCAGATATCACTGAAAATCAAATAGGATTCTTCGTCTCATGACCCTAAACACTGTGTACAAATTTAAAGTCAATCGGATATTAACTTTAGCCTTTAGAGCATTCACAGGGTTTTTCAAAGTGATCAAGGGTCATAACTCTGGCAGTAATTATCTGATATCGCTGAAAATAAATAGGCTATTTTGTATCATGACAGTAAATAGTGTGCATAAATTTAAAGTCAATCGGATATTAACTTTAGATTTTTCAAAGTGATCAAGGGTCATAACTCTGGTAGTAATTATCGGATATCGCTGAAAATCAATAGGCTTCTTTGTATCATGACTTTAAACACCGTGTATAAATTTAAATTCCATCGGATATTAACTTTAGCCTCTAGAGAGTTCACAAGATTTTTCAAAGTGATCAAGGGTCATAACTCTGGCAGGAATTATCGGATATTGCTGAAAATCAACAGGCTTCTTCGTATCATGACACTAAACACTGTGTATAAATTTAAAATCAATCGGATATTAACTTTAGCCTCTAGAGCGTTCACAAGATTTTTCAAAGTGATCAAGGGTCACAACTCTGGTAGTAATTATCGGATATCACCGAAAATCAATAGGCTTCTTCGTCTCACGACCTTAAACACCGTGTATAAATTTAAAGTCAATCGAATATTAACTTTAGCCTCTAGAGCGTTCACAAGATTTTTCAAAGTGATCAAGGGTCACATCTCTGGTAGTAATTATCGGATATCACCGAAAATCAATAGGCTTCTTCGTCTCACGACCTTAAACACCGTGTATAAATTTAAAGTCAATCGAATATTAACTTTAGCCTCTAGAGCGTTCACAAGTTTTTCAAAGTGATTAAGGGCCACAACTCTGGCACTAATTATTAGAAATCGCTGAAAATCAATAGGCTTCGTCGTCTCACGACCTTAAACACCGTGTATAAATTTAAAGTCAATCGGATATTAACTTTAGCCTCTAAAGCGTTCACAAGATTTTTCAAAGTGATCAAGGGTCATAACTCTGGCAGTAATTATCAGATATCACCGAAAATCAATAGGCTTCTTCGTCTCATGACCTTAAACACTGTGTATAAATTTAAAGTCTATCGGATATTAACTATAGCCTCTAGAGCGTTCACAAGATTTTTCAAAGTTATCAAGGGTCATAACTCTGTTAGTAATTATCGGATATCGCTGAAAATCAATAGGCTTCTTCGTCTCACGACCTTAAACACCGTGTATAAATTTCAAGTCAATCGGATATTAACTTTAGCCTCTAGAGCGTTCACAAGAAATTGTGGACGATGGACCTTCCTTAGGGTGTAACAGTGATATCAAACGGTTTTTTAAATCGGATAATAATTGTGACCTCCAGAGGGACCACAAGCTAAAAAGGGTGATTTTTCGGACAATCAGGGGCCATAATTCAGGAAGTTACGATCCGATATGCACAAATATCAAAAGGAACCAAGACCTTTGGGTTATAACCATGCATTTCAAGTTTCATCAAAATCAAATTAAGATAGGCTGGCACTGCCAGGCAGGATACGCCCACATTTTCGAGAGATGGATAGAGAACAAGCAATACCGAAAGTAATTTTTCCTACAGTCCTAAAAAACGCACCTGCAGCTGAATGTCTTGCTGCTCTTCAGAAGAGACTTGTTCTAACACCTGTTGATAAGGCTAGTAATAACATTGCCTTTATCTGTAAAAAGTACTATATTAAAAATATCCTTATCGAAGTCGGACTTTGGCCTAACACCAATAATGATACTTATAAATGTATTACGGAATTATCTAAAATAGATATTTTGCATAACCATTATTCGTTTAACAGGAGTAATGATATCATAGACAATGTGGAGATAGATGCACTACCATATATTTATTCTATACCGAAATTTCATAAAAATCCAGTAAAATTCAGATATATAATTTCCTTCAGCATCTGCCAGACAAAACCTCTAGCAGTGACTATAACGAAAGGACTTAAGTTATGCCAGGCCCAACATGTCATTTGGTGCAAAACACTTCGAAATTATACTGGAATTAACAGTTTTTTCATAATTGATAAAAAATAAACCTTTAGTAGACACTTTAGATAAAATTAACAAAAATATGTTGCCAGGCAACGAAACATACGCCCACACAGCAGCTAAATCGTTCGGGCAGTCAACAAGATTTGTCGCATATTAAGGAATTATCAGAAAATCATTAGAATTTGTTTGTTTTTTATAATCAAACGTTTTTTTAAATCGGGTTATAATTGTGACCTCCAGAGGGACCACAAGCTAATAAAGGCGATTTTTCGTACAATCAGGGGGCCACAATTCAGGAAGTTACGATCCAATATGCAATGGAACCAAAATCTTTAGTTTATAAACATGTATTTCAAGTTTCATCAAAATTGAATTAAAATTGTGACCTCCAAATGGTCCACAACCTTGATATAACACACTTTCACACTATTTCACGAAATTCAACCTCATACTTCATTACCATATAACGGTGATATAATCAAACAGTTTTAAAAAATTGGATAATAATTTTGACCTCCAGAGGGACCACAAGCTAAAAAGGGAGATTTTTCCGACAATCAGGGGCCATAATTCAGGAAGTTACGATCCAATGCGTGCAAATACTGAAATGAACCAAGATCTTTGGATTATTAACATACATGTCAAGTTTCATCAAAATCATATTAAAATTGTGACCTTAACCTTGGGTCTACAACCTTGATATAACATTTTCACACTATTCGCGTACAAACTGCGGCCATTTTATCTGTCAGTTTTGGTCCGATTTTCATGAAATTCGAGCTCAACATTCATTGCAGTGTAACGGTGATATAATCACATGTTTTTATAAAACGGGTAATAATTTTGACTTCCAGAGAGACCACAAGCTAATAAAGGCAATTTTTCGTACATTCAGGGGCCATAATTCAGGAAGTTACGATCCGATATGCGCAAATATCGAAAGAAACCAAGATCTTTGGGTTATAAACAAACATGTCAAGTTTCATCACAATCGAATTAAAATTGTGACCTCGACTGGGTCCACAATCTTGATAAAACATAATTTCACACTATTCGGGTACAAACGGCGGCCATTTTGTCCGTCAATTTTGGTCTGATTTTCACGAAATTCAAACTCAATTCTTCATTACCATGCAACGGTGATATAATCAGGTGTTTTTTTAAATCGGATAATAATATTGACCTCCAGAGGGACCACAAGCTAAAAAGGGCGATTTTTCGGGCAATCAGGGGCCATAATTCAGGAAGTTACGATCCGAAGAGCGCAAATATCGAAAGGAACCAAGATCTTTGGGTTATAAACATGCATGTCAAGTTTCATCAAAATCGGTTCAAAATGGTGACCTCTACACTGTTCACAAGCTAAAAACGTGATTTTTCGTACAATCAGGGGCTATATCCCATGAAGTTACAGTCCAATACATGCCAATGTCGAAAGGAACCGAGATCTAATGTGATAAACCTATGTTTTAAGTTTCATTGAAATCGGATAAAAATTGTGACCTGTAGACTGTTCACAAACAATTGTGGATGGATGGACGGACGGACGAACAGTGGTGACAACAATATACGTCCACATGAAAATGTGGGCGTATAAAAAAGGCAATGCTAAATCAATAGAAACTTTCGACTTTTCCACTTTATATACTACGGTATGCTACAACATACAGATCTTAAAAATAATTTGGATTGGTTCATTGATAAAGCCTTTAATGGAGCTTTCGGAAAGGGTAGAAACCTGATGCCATCTACTCTCAAGATGCAAGATGGAGAATAAAACGGCGCAATGCTAACACTGTAGTTTTCGATAAAGAAAAATTTCAAAATATCATACATTTTCTCATTGACAATGCCATATTTGAGGTTGGGGATCAGATAATACAACAAACTATTGGTTTACTAATGGGAACTGACCCCGTCCCATTTATGGCAAATGCACATTTATACAAATACGAATTCGACTTTCAAGACCACAAAAGAAAAACAGATTACAAGGTAGTTAAAAGTCTAAATTATTCCTTCCGTTACATTGATGACATAACACCAATCAATGATAATGGTAATTTCAATAAATATAAAGATGAAATATATCCTCCTGAACTTATATTAAGGGCGTTGAGCAGTCTAAGATTCGCACTAACTTTTCAACGCCAATCTTATTAAGTCTTTGCAAACTTGTTCCACTTATAAAATAACTCAGAAAACTCTCGAAAGTCGCGTTGTTTTATGTGTAACAATGGAGATACGAGGCGGAGGAATAAAACTATTTATAGCAAACGAGACTGATTCCCTGACCTAGATCAGGTGTTGAATAAATTATGACGTTGTGCACGCCAGTCACGTGATCAACACAGACGTGGCTTCAACGGGAGTGGAAGATGTCACGTGACCAGAAGGAATTCCCTGTATGACGCTATTATCCAGGTCCATTTATCTATCACGAAAGGAACATGACGGATTTTTTTTTTTTTATGGTCAAAGATTACTATTTTTTGAATGCATAACATGATTTAGAGTGCGGTGGAGTAGTGCAGTGAAGTAATTATTTACTTTTACATCCGAATTGTTGTATTTTAATACCAACTCAAAGAATTAACCCAAAATCGCAAAATCTAGTTTTAAGGTAAATAATGAACAACAATTTTAAAATACTTTGAGTTGGTATTTTTTAACGTTTTTGGTGTCGAAATGTAGCTTATAACCTCCACTTTCGACCTACTGGTGGGATTATCAATAAATCTTTTGAGCTTGTACTAATAGTATTTCCAAGAAAACGCATCGTTTTTTTGCGTTTCCATGGATACAAGACAAACCACAATCTATAGCCAAAAATTGACCAGTGTATTTTTGGGACTTGCTATTAGCATTGTTCATGCGAAATTTGATGAAAATATCTGCAGGCATAACTGAGAAAATTCTACTTTTGTTGTCATCAATACCCCTTTTTATCATGCTTTTGGGCCAAGTTTGGAACATAGTTGGTAAATAAAATTGGTATTTATTTGGTGATTAATATGTAGTTTATCACCCCAAATAACAAAAAATGTCATATCTTATCAACAAAAATTACAGTGCTAGCTTTAAAATTTGCATTTTAGACTACTCAACGCCCTTAAATAAAGAAAATTCGGGCACTATAAATGCAGCTGTTGTTGACCTGGACATCAATATAATTTACGATAAAGTCAATGTTGGTATATTCGATAAAACGGACAAATTTGGTTTTGAAGTAGTAAAATACCCGTCAGCTTACAGTAACATACCAGATACTACACTATATATGTTTTCTATTCACAGGCATTACGTCTTATAAAAATATGCAACAAGAAGGAACTGTTTCTCTCACGAATCAAAACTCTTAATTTTAAGTGCAAGGCCAAAGGCGGATCACAATTACGCATTTTTAAAGAAATTTCTAAACTTCCATTTCTTCAACATAATAGGTTTGACATTTCTTATAAATATATTACTGACTACATATTGGATAATGATTCAATATAATTTTTATCTTCTATCAATGTCTAGTCCTGTTTGGATTATCGCCCTTATCATTATGCCTTTGTGAATACACTTATAATCTACGATTTCTTCAGCATTCCTGTTTTACGTTTCTTACGTGGGTTATTATACTATTCCAAAAAAGTAGGGGATATTTGATTTGGGGGGCGTAATACTAAAATATGCAAATAACTACGAAAAAAGTCACTATAGAACCTAACAGAAGAAACATTTCCAGTTACATGTGACGCCTAAACGCACCAATAGCTACCGCATGGAATGCAGGTGATGCTTGGGATCATCATGGGGGTCCAACCCAAGATTTGCACGACTCTGACTTTGAATGTTACAGTCATTGTGGCATTGAATTCCAGGGTGGAAACATCAGTTTAATTGTATTAGTGACCAGAAAACAAATTTTGATATGCGTCGGTTTACCCAAAATGAAAGGTTACATGCCCTTGGCATGCTACAGATCGGCACAAAACAGGCGGTTGTGGCGCGGACGATGAATGTTTCTCAGTCTGTCATAAGCAGGCTATGGTCCAGATACCGTGACACACAATCTGTACAGGACAGACCACGCTCAGGTCGACCAAGGGCGACAACTCAAGCCCAGGATCGATTTATCCTGAGAAATCGTGTCATCACAGCAAATCAGATCAGCGCTCATCTTCAAACAGACACGGGTGTGAGAGTGAGTGGCCAGACGATTCGGAATCGACTGCATAGGGGTCACCTTCGCGCCTGACGTCCTCGCGTGATCCCTTGTTTGATAGATCATCACATTCAGGCAAGACGTCGTTGGTGTAGGGATCGTCAACACTGGGATAATCGATGCTGGAGCAATGTGATGTTTTCAGATGAGTCAAGGTTCACTGTTGATTTTTTGGACAGACGTAGGAGGGTGTGGCGTCGTCGAAACGAGCACTTCCAAGACATTAACGTTATCAGACATGATCGATTTGGGGGTGGTTCTGTTATGGTGTGGAGAGTCATCACTGTTGCTGGAAGAACGGCTCTACATGTTGTTGCAGGGCGTGTTACAGGCCAGTACTACCGGGACAACATCTTGGCAGTCCATGTTGTGCCGTTCGCACAACGTCGTGGCCGCCATTTCATCTTCCAGGATGACAACGCAAGATGTCACAGGGCCAGGATCGTTACAGGTTACCTCCAACAACAGAACATCACCACATTACCTTGGCCAGCACTGAGTCCCGACCTCTCCCCCATCGAGCATGTCTGGGACATGCTTGGACAGAGGTTACGTCAACGTCAACAACGTCCTGCCAATGTCCAAGAACTTGCTGCTGCGTTGCAACAGGAATGGGACAATCTGGACCAAAGTGACCTTAAACGTCTCATTAGGAATATGCCACGTCGGATCAATGCTTGTTTGGCAAACAGAGGAGGATTTACCCGTTACTGACTTTGTTGTGATGCTGTGGTAACTTTGCTGTTTGACCCCGGGTATCATTTTACCCTTATAATGGCCAGTCTGTGCCTTACTTAGTCTAACGATCATTTGGAATAAATCGATGAATTTGAACTTTCATTTTGTCATTTGTTTCTTCGTCAGTTTCATTAGGTGACTTTAATAACACTTAAAAATCAAATATCCCCTAGTTTTTTTGAATAGCATATATGATATTTATGCTATGGTTTGTACAATTACATGGTCTCAAAAACTTATAGTTTTTTAGTTTTTAACGTTATTTCATCTGGATTATCGCACTTTTTTATTGGGAAATTGCACCTTCTAGCGACGACGTCATAACAGCTATAACGACAGATTCACGTCACGCCATTCAGTTAGCAGACGATGGTCTTACATTCCTTTGCTTCCATGTATTCAGTTTTGGTCTTGTTTCTGTGACGGTTGTAATGTGTGTCCTAATGCATTCAATATACTTCAATCCTCTTCTTTATTGATTTAATGCATCTAGTTTTTTCTTTGATACATTTAACGGCGTGGTTACTTGTATATCGGAATTAGGGCTGGGTAAAATATCGATATAAATTGATAGTATCGGACGGCAAAGAAAAGCACTATCGATAGCGATGGGTTACTATCGATTATCGCTCTTCGTCTATTTTTCTTGCGTCCGAAATGTCAATGTTTTCTTTCAGTTAATCATAATACACCGCTCACTTTAATTACTATCAAGTATGAATGTAACACATAACAAAATTGTGACTGCTTATTGAACAGCCGTTTTCATAAATTCACTCTCATTGAAACGTTACTTTAGTTATAAAGAAATTATTGTTGAATTTCGCTAAATCGGAGATGCCCGGATGTGTAAATAAAGTTAGAGTTGTTTCCCTTTGCAAGCTTCGGAATTCGTCTGTACAGTTCACTATTTCTGTACGCACGTACGCAATTTTTTGAATCGGAACAAGTTCATTTTGGTCCCTTAACATAATTATTTACGATATTTCTTCAGTCGGAACCACAGCTGCATTATTTTAATAATAAACAACATCAATTTACGTATATATACATGATATAACAAGTTTTATTAATGTTTTCCAAATAAATCTCCTTAGAAGGAGCAAGCGATCTTTCGTAACTTTGTATGGTTTTGAACTTTGAACTTACACTGTATCCAGTCTTGATGACAATAAATAAGTCTGTTTTCGATAGTATCGATTATCGACCGACATTTCATTGCCGATTATTGATAGTAAAAATCACCATCGATACCCAGCCCTAATCGGAATTTATACTACAATATGCTTGCATTCGTAATTCTTGCAACATATGACAGATCATGATTCATACTGACATTATATAATTATTTCCTTGGGTTTTTCTCCCAACTTGTTTTCAAATATGAGTGAAGTCTGTGTCACCACTCAGTGGACGCTTACGGCTAGCCACCGGATCCATTCACTCTTTTTGATTTGTTTTTGTTTGTGGTCTCTTAGCATGATGTCTTATCTGTATATTTGTTTTTGTGTAGAATTGTGTGTGGTGCAGTCCCCCTGCACTTATTATTAAGTTAGAATTTGATTTGCCCAAATATCGAAATGAATTAAGATCTTTGGGTTATAAAGGTTCATTTCAGTAGGCTTCAAATTCGACTGGGGATCATGTTGCTAAGTGGGTAAGATGCTGGCTCGGTAGCCTTGAGGTTGGGTGTTTGTTCCTTGCATTGGGTGACAAAGTTCATCTAGATTTCCTGGCGTGGTTTCCCCTTGTTAGTGATGAAGGATGGATGGCCTGTCAATTTTGGTCCGATTTTCACGAAATTTGACCTCAACCTTCATTACGATGTAACGGCAGGGAACATTTTAACCAGGTTTGTATCGCAATTTGCAACTCAAACGTCCGATTTTGCGAATCAAATTCATATTTCATTAGCATTATTACCATAAAACCCTGCTTCAGCGCGAATCAAAGTTTTGAAAATTAATTTTAACTTTAAAACCATTCAGTATCGTAAAACACATCAAAACAAATCCCAAATCTCGCAATTTTATTGTCTATATCATCAACATCAAGACTCTTTTACGTGCCTCTGCCTCTGCAAAGGTCCAGTGGAACAAGAGCAGTACATGTTGTCGTCTGCTAATGATAGACGTAAAAGGTTTTGATGATAGAGATTACAAATTACTTGCTACAACACTACATACTTTCTATCATACTCCACGCAAGTCTCGCTATCCAGCATTCGACTCTGCTGTCGCAATCGGATAAGAATTGTGACCTGTAGAGAGTCCACAACCATGATATACCATATTTTTACACTATTTGTGTACAAACGGCGACCATTTCGTCCGGCAATTTTGGTACGATTTTCACGAAATTCGAACTCAACCTTCCTTACGTTGCAACAGTAATATAATCAGAGTTTTATTTTTAAATCAGATAATAATTGTTCGTGAGATAGACAGAGAACAAGCAATACCAAAAGTGATTTTTCCTACAATCAAAGGCCATAATTCATTAAGTTACAATTTGATATGCGCAAATATCGAAAAGAATAAAGTTCATTAGGTTATTAACAAGCAATTCAGGTTTCATCAAAATCAAATTAAATTTGTGACCTCTACAGGGTCCACAACTTTTAGGCCAGATTCTGACATCGATTATCGTGTCACCCTTGTTCCGACAACTGGAACGTTAAGAATTTAGAAAACAAATAACTTTATTAACGCATATTGTAGCCTCACGAAAAAGTTCCTAGGTAACGGCGCAGCAGTTATTGCTAAATAAATGGTTTAATTTTGATATTGTCGGTGTTGATTAAACTGGTCATGTGGCACGGTCAAAGGTGACTAAAGGGACCATGTGACGCATCTTGACCAATAATAAATCAAGAACAAAAATGGCAGCCCCCAGTAAATATTGTTTTGCTATCATTCAAAGCTACGTTTTAACCTGCAACAAACTTCATGTGTACGTGTTACAGCAATACGAGGGAGTGGAGTGAAGAAAGGAAATGTCGACAACGGTTAAACGAAAGTGTCTTATGCACGCACAGTGACAGTGATAAAGACAGTGACTAATACTGTTAAAATATTTACTGTTAATGATTTTAAATAACAATCCAATATTTGACATGTACACTTAGGTTTTCTGTTTCACTCATATTTTGGGGCTCAAAGACCGGGTTTCTGTGCAATTTTTTTCTGTGTGTTTCAATTATATTGTATGAACACTTTTTGGCATTAGATTTTAAATGTTTTAAGTATATTTCTTTTTAAAATAATGTGTATTAAAAACTTGTCCGTGTTGTTAAAACCCTCTAAGTGAAAAACATGATACTGAGCAGACAGCCGTACATGTATGTAGTTCTTAAAAAAGCACACAATTTAAACCCTTTTCTTACCAGACCGCTGCTACCTAGCCAATCTGTCAAACCCGTGTCTAAACTTGGAAGTACAATTTAGACAATTGTATTGTAAAGGAAGTGGAAATTGATTTTGGTGCTTGGGTTAGAGGGGGTTGCAGGAACATGATTTGGTGTCTTTCTGAAAATGGAAATAGGCCATTCAATACTTTAAACATGTAGTTATTTTTTTAGGAAACATATGAAAATGAAAAGTGTAATTATTTGTTTTGAGATAAATAATACAAAAGCAATGGTCAAAGTATGTGTATTGGACTATGGACATGTGTAATTTCTGTCATAAGATAATATTACAAAAGCATTTGCCTAATATGTGTGATGACATGGAGTAACATGTGGGAATGGGAGAGTGGTGTAATATGTATTATGAGATAAAAAATACAAAAGCATTTGCCAAATATGTGTATTGGACTATGGAGTAACATATGGGAATGAGGGAGGTCAAAGGGGTGTTATTTGTGTTATGAAATAAGTAATACTGAAGCACTGGCCAAGTATATGTGTATCGGACTAGGGAGTAAAGTGTGCACAAAAAAGTATACTAGTAGGCCTACTGTTTGTACTTGTAACTAATGACCCCTGTTTCAAACGTAGCATAGTAATTATAACTAGATTGTAGTTCAATGCAGAGTGAAATTTAATTTGATTTAACAAGATCCGTTTTAATAAAGACTAAACTGGGAAAGTTATTTTATTGACAACTAAAAATAAGCGAGTATTTGTCAAGGAAACACGTTCAGCCGTGCGCTATTCTCCGGCGAGTTCGGGAGTTGGATTCAGTTACCGCGTAACTATTAATTTACAAAACTTGAATGAAAAATATTATCAAACTATGTAAAATTGATATTTACGCTATCAAGGTACAATTAAGATCATGTTAGAATCGAAGTTTTCATACGTTTAAGTTTAATTAAAGTGTGTTGTGTAGTTTTGTTTACTGTAGCGTCTAAAACACCTCACGCAGTTCGTGGAAAAGACCACATGTTTTAAGTGTTTACTTGCCGGTGATTGGCTACTTAAGAATATTACGTAACACCTAGTCTAAATATAGTATAAAAGCAACTCTTCGCGCAACAAACAAATATGATCAAAGAACTAATTTACTACTTCTGTCCCATCTAGGAACTTTTGATATAATGTTCAGAACATTTAGTTCTATCATTTAAAGCAAAAATATCTTAAAGTTCCAAAGTCGAAGCAAACTTGGTTTTCTGTTAATATATATCGATCACAGATACTGTCCTATTTGATATACCACATTTTTACACTGTTCGCGTGCAAACGACGACCATTTTTTCTGGCAATTATGGTCCGATTTTCTCGAAATTCGAACTCAACCTTCCTTAGGGTGTAACTGTGATCAAGTCAAACGTTTTTTTAAATCTGATAATAATTGTGACTTCCAGAGGGACCATAGGCGATTTTTCGGACAATCAGGGGCCATAATTCAGGAAGTTACGATCAGATATGTGCAAATAACGAAAGGAACCAAGATCTTTGGGTTATAACCATGCATTTCAAGTTTCATCAAAATCGAATTAAAATTGTGACGACTACAGGGTCCACAACCATGATATACAATTTTTTAACAGTATTCGCGTACAAATGGCGGCCATTTTGTATGGCAATTTTGGTCCGATTTTCCTGAAATTCGAACTGAACCTGCCTTACGGTGTAACAGTAATATAATCAAACGTTTTTTTCAATCGGATAATAATTGTGACCACCAGAGGGACCACAAGCTAAAATATGGCGATTTTGCGTATAATCAGGGGCCATAATTCAGGAAGTTACGTTCCGATATGCGCAAATATCGAAAGGAACCAAGATCTTTGAGTTATTACCATGAATTTCAAGTTTCATCAAAATCAAATTAAAAATGTGACTTCTGGGCAATTTTCGTCCGATTTTCCCAAAATTCGAACTCAACCTTCCTTAGGGTGTAACAATGATACATTCAAACGGTTTTTTAAATCGGATAATAATTGTGACCTCCAGAGGGACCACAAGCTAAAAAGGGTGATTTTTCGGACAATCAGGGGCCATAATTCAGGAAATTACATTCCGATAGGCGCAAATATCTAAAGGAACCAAGATCTGTGGGTTATAAACATGCATGTCAAGTTTCATCAAAATCGGTTCAAAATTGTGACCTCTATAGGGTCCACAAGCTAAAAACGTGATTTTTCGTACAATCAGGGGCCATAATCCATGAAGTTTTCATCCGATACATGCCAATATCGAAAGCAGCCGAGATCTTTTGGGGATAAACCTATATTTCAAGTTTCGTCAAAATCGGATAAGAATTGTGACCTGTAGAGAGTCCACAAACAAATTGTGGACGGACGTCCGGACGCACAGGGGCGACGACAATATACGTCCACATAAAAATGTGGGCGTATAAAAAGGTGATTTTTCGGCCAATCAGGGGCCACAATTCAGGAAATTACGTTCCAATAGGCGCAAATATCGAAAGGAACCAAGATCTTTGGGTTATAAACATGCATGTCAAGTTTCATCAAAATCGGTTCAAAATTCATTCACGGTATTTAAGGTCATGAGACGAAGAAGCCTATTGATTTTCAGCGATTTCCGATAATTAGTGCCAGATTTATGGCCCTTGGAATAAAGTAGGGGTGGGGGTGGGGGTAGGTGCTATTCATCATAGCACGTTCGTAATTTAGCCATGATAATGGCCCATATTTTATGTGAAAATCTAGTTGTTCACGTCCCAATTGTAATTTAATTTAATAATGAGGTCAACTGATTATTTACTGACAATACAGGATAAAAGTATTGTCTACAAGACTACAACATGGTATCAATTTGTTGTTAAAGGGGCTTCTATTATTGTCAATTATCAATTCCTTTTAATGGCACGTGTGAATTCATGTAATTTGGAAACTTAATTGACAGTATTGACTTAAGACTCGTTGGTGACGAAATGAATGAAAAGGTCATCTCAATATTATTATTATCCGACTAAAACATGTTAAATGTACATGTCTTCAGCCAGGTTGACGATGACTTCTGGCGATGTGTGCTTAAAAATAAAAACAGGAGATGAGCATTTCATTCATGAGTGATTGAAATCCCCCTAAAATAGGGTTCTGTTTCCTGTAATGGATGGAAAATAGGATAGGGGCGAAAAATGTCTACTTCATTGTGGTATTACATGTTAAGCATGAACGGCAAACAAATTTAGAATTTTGTTACTTCTACCTAGCAACCATCATTATGACATCGTTTGGTGTCGCCACTGCGTGCCCAATTGGGTGATTGCGCACCTTATCGGGACCATTATTTGGTATTAACGACCCATTCTTCGTTTGGTTGAAGGTTGGAAGGCGTGCTGAAAGAGAGAGAGAGAGGCCACTTAGTATTAAACTCAGTATCTGTCCGGACCCCCCCCCCCCTCTGGATCCGCGCCTGCCTGTGTTAATATAGACCAACTGCATATAAATATTAATTATTGGCTCTACCGTAAAAAAAATAAAATAAAATTCTCCAAATCCCGTTTAGCTTATATTTGAAATAGAAAATGAAATGAAATGAAAGAGGGTTTAACGCCCTACTGTTTTGTTCCTAACCGGGCTAATGGAGACAGACATACACCATATAGTGTGCTTTAGGGAAATATTGCCCGGAGAGCGGATCTACGACCTGGACTTATATCGAAGTCTAACGGTCACGGGATCTTTTACGTGCACGCCAACATGTACATGGAACCTCGGGTTTTCATCCCATCGGAATGACAATACACTAATAAGGGGGAACCACGCCAGAAAATCTGGATGAACTTTTTTCGACCAATGCAGGGATCGAGCTCCCGACCCACAGCCTAGCGAGCCTGCGTCTTACCCACGGTATTCGAAATAGTATTTGCAAACCATACATTTATATCACGTTCAATGTTGTTTAGAGGGCAGGATGGCTGAATGGTTAGCACGTGCACGCTGTAACATAAGGTCTGTCATTGAATAAACTGGCGTGGTTTCGGTTTTCCGTTTTTACGTGACATGGAGCAGGGCGGCCTTTCCAACCTCGTGGGTTTTCTCCGGGTCCTCCGGTTTACTCCTACTGCTAAACACTCCTACGCGCAAGCGAATTATTGAAATACAATTGAACGGCGTTAATACCGAAATGACCTGGTTGGTGTCGAGTGGATGTTAAACCCCATGTCCCCATCTCTCTCTCCCGATGTTGTTTTCAATTTTAACACACAGGCAAGCCACTCAATCTGACGAAGAGCGAGTCGTTTGTATCAATAGAATGGTCCCGATCAGGCGCTCAATCGCCAAACTGAGCACTCGGTGGCGACACCTAACGATGTCATAATGATGGTTGCTAGGTAGAAGTATCAAAATTATAAATTTGTTTGCCGTTCAATGCTTAACATGTAATACCACAATGAAGTAGACATTTGTCGCCTCAATATTAGAAATAAGATGAAATAGAATTGATATTTACACTGAACAAATAAAGAAGTTGAATTATACATTGTCTTAATTTAGAAATTACATGAATGGAAGTTAGAAGTTACATGAATGGAGGTTAGAAATTACATGAATAGAAGTAAGAAATTAGACGATAGCATGTTAGAATTTTGGCACTAATATACTGCCATAGGTAGGTAGGGTTTTTTTTTTTCTTCTTTTTTTTTTTTTTAGATCTTATGCTTGCAAAGATGATGCGAGCAATATAAAATCAAGACAATCTATGGAACAATTCAAGTTTTATTCAAATAAATAACAGAACATGAATTGGTTTACTTAACCATAGCAATAAACCAGGAACTGAAATGTGTGCACCACAAGTATATTCACTTTTCCTAATTGTCAAAATAAGATGAGTTTCTTGTCTTGTGGTTAACCTCTTTTTTGAAAATACGACTTTTACTTTCTGACATTGTACACATTCCGCAGTGTATCTAGCATTTTGTGCAGTAAATAATGAAGAGTTCCCTGTACCATGTTATCATGGTATTAAGCTAGTGTCTTCAGCTTGTTTTTTTGGCTAGAAGAAATTTTGGTTTAGCTTTTTGTTCTGCAGATGGACGATCTGAATCTTATGTATCACTACCCTTAACCTCTGAGTGGGATAATAATGTTCCTTGTCTTCAGAAAAAAAATGGATCTGGCAACCCATCTAATTTCCATTCCTCACTTACTGGCGGATTACAGCAAGGTTTATTCCCAAAACGCCGACTCACTGAGTTTTAGGGGGAAAATTTTGGTCGGTGTTAAGGGGTCGATTGACCAAGAACAATAGGGTAACCATATCACTAAATTTTTAATCTTTTTTTTATTCAGTCTATACTTAAAACCCCAACACATAGGTAACTGCCACCTCTTGCTGTGGAAAGAAACTTAGATTGTAACTGTGCATTAGCCATCGTAGAATGAAATGTATATGAAATGTCTTGGGATTATTTACGTATTTATACATATTTTGAGAAATAATCACAATGAACTAAATTTCGATCACTTGTCAGCTTCTTGTTGAACTGTCATATATTATTTGATTAATTAATGAGTGAGTTCAATTTAAGTGAACTATATTAATAATCTCAACAAAGTAAACTATAGATTAAGAAAACTATAGTAAGTGAGTTGAATTTAAGTGAACTATATTAATAATGACTGGTCCCTACCTCATTAACGCCTTTAATCCGTTCTTAACCCATCAAAGAGGTCCGCGGTCGACTTTCCAAACTCTGGTGAGTCGGCGTTATGGGAAGATACCCACAGCAACTAGAGTCCTGACATTTTCGTATTTGAAAGATGTATTGGCGTTGACGACAATGAATATGAATCCAATTCTGGTATGACAGAGATTTTCTTGTTTTGGATTTAACCAGATCAGTAACATCCAAATCTGGAAATAATTGTCTTTCAGTGTTGTTGTAAATTAGAAATTTCCACCTCTATAGCAGGATTCATTGTCTGAATAGGTTGATTTTTCAAGGATAACCTTTCAAATCTACTTCTTAGGGGGGGGGGGGGGGGGGGGCTGCGCTAGCGTGTCCAGAGGCAACGCCAGTTTGTTTTGTTTTTTTAGGGGTTTTTTTTTGGGGGGGGGGGGAGGAACAAAGGTAATTTTAAAGTGGGGGGGGGGGGATGTCTCATACGGAATTTCAATATTCTTGTATTTATTTGTCTTCAAATTTACTATACTACAAATTTTTTATTTATTTTTCTTGTATTTAATTTATTTACAGAATACTTACTAAACAAAAAAAATAATAATGTTTGAACTACGCATCCGATCTTTTGATTGTCTCTGTATAATTTTCTAGGCTAGAAAATATGTTGCTCTAAATCGAATGCAGTGTTATGCTTTCTACAACCTCTTCTAATTTTTCAAAGAAGGGATCAAACTTCTCTGTTGGTCTTCCTGTATTTAACTGTCTCATATCAGCAATTAAACCAGAGTTTCCTAAAGTTATAATCTCCAGTCTTTGATAAGTTTCCGGGATATTAACTACTCAAGCATCCAAAGCCAGTTCTTCGTAAATAAAATCTTCTATGGAAGTTTGAATAACTGTTTTTGATGTCTTTTATGATATCCTGGTGACTGATTTTCAATTTTTTTTCACAACTCTAATTGGATCATTTAACAAGTCTTTTTTTTTCTGTCTTGGGGAACTTTGGACAAACACAATGGTGACAACACTACCTCCTTGAGAATATTTGAAAATATCAACATTATGAGTTAAAAACATATCTTCAAACAACCTGTGTCTTTGCATTCTATTTTCAAACTGAAATTGTTCAGCTAAATGTTCGGTTTCGGAAAATACTACTGGTTCATAGTGAACACTATTTGAAACGTCACAGTCAAAGCGTTTGTACGTTTCTGCAAGAACCAATTTTGTAGCTGGTCTGTGTTGAACTGAAATATTTCCCGAATTGTTCTGCAGGGGAAATTTTGATTTGGTCTTTCTGTTTTGAGTTTATTCTGGATAGATAAGTATTCAACATATTTATCTAGACAATCTGCTAAGGATTTTATGTAGGGTAAGAAATCTTTCCAGGTGGTTGAACTACTGCAGACAGGCCTTGAACAAATGCTATAAAGAGCTTGACTGTGATTTTGCAATTGTAATTTATCAAGCAAAAGGGTCTTTTGTTTTTCCTTTTATGCTTGTTATAACCTTGAAATGAACTAAATAGCTCTGGCACTGGCAAAACATCATATCTTTTATTTGAGGTATCATTAATTGTCATGTGCTGGTTTGTAATATACAACAGGGCACTGGTCAGGACATGCAATGAAAAAGTACATTTCTAAATAATATGTAAAGCATAATTAAAAAGTTGTATTTAAAATATCATTTCAACATAGAGCAGACATGACTGTTGATAACCAGTATCTCATTGTGGTATTACTATTTTGCTGCTTCATGATTCACAGATCAGTCAAAGCAAAAGTGTCTTTGTATTTCTACTACAAAAAGCAACAATTTTAAATTTTGTTTGTTAATGTACCTGTATGAAGCCTCATCATTAATGGTTTGATCAAAAAATTCAAAATTTCTGTTAACAAACAGTTCCACCATATCATAATAAAAACCTCATCTTTTCTATTGAAACTCCTGAAATGTTAACAGTCGATAACTTCAATTTAACAATGAAAGATATTGGGTCTTTCCAGCTCAGATCAAAACACGGTGTTAACCCGACCCCCTCCGATTTTGATGAAGTGATGTCTAAGACTAGAAAAGCCTAAATCTGAAATTTTAGCCAAATCGACCTATTGGTTACTGAGATATGACCTTTTGACCTTTTCCACATATTTCGCGTTCCCCTGAAATTTCAAATCCTCATATTTCAGCAACCAGTAGGCCTATCATGGTGTAATTGGTGTCGTTGGAAAGCTAGAAAGACAAGGAATCCATTTCTGGCATCAGAACTCATCAGGAACACTTTTGGGGGTTTCGATATTTTTACCCACGTTTTGACCTTGACCTTGACCCAAAGGCCCTGGTGACCTTGACCTGAACTTTTGTCCCAATGAAAGCTAAGACAGTCTAACATCATATATCAAAAGATCCCAATGGTAAAATTGTTCTTTCCCAAGATATCATCAATTCAATTGTACCATGCTTCCATAAATTCAGCATGGCAGCAGATCAGATTACTGTAATTAGCTTGGTAAAGTTCTCTGGTAGTGATTATTGTGAACCCCATTTATTTAGCTGCATTTTGGCGTTTGTTTATGTTACTCTGATAAGGAACTTGAACATCGAGCAGATTCACAAGATAACTCCTCACAAGTCACAGCCAATTTCAATGGTTGGTCAGTGTCTAGAGCGTCTTCTGTACATAGACAAATATGTAGCAGTTTCAAATTCATTTGATATTCGTTTCAATCAATAGTTAGTTTCTTCATTTTGCGGATATTGTTTTTCAATGCAAACATGGAGTTGGAGGATTGTAGCTTTTCTTCATTGGATCAGTGTCATCAGACTACACACATTCGAACGCCGTCCATACGACGGGTGACGGATAGACAAGAGAGAGAGGTATTATCTCTGCGGACTTAATTGGACATGGAGTCTATCTCTAAAATCTGTGCACATCATGAACGTAAATTCATAACGAAATTCTCGGAATACATCAGAAGTTGTGCTGACCCATTCGAAAACCACCCAAATGTGTCGAGAAAAAAACAATTACGTGTTGTGACTTTTAATATGTACAAAAAACTGCCTGAGCCCCCAGAAAAGTTGATTCCAGGTGGTAAACTTTGTGCACAGTGCAGATTTTCACTCCAGAAACTCCAGAAAGAACATCCTATTGTAATACCTGAAGATGACAACGACAGTGATGAAACCGACAAAGATCCTCCGAGTGAAAAGGATGAGCCGCTCGCAACGATGATGACAACGAGTTCACCTGAAAAGGAGTCATCTTTCTTTGAGGTAAATTCCGCTCTACCATTCCTTAATGAAACGCCAGTCAAGTTACATCAACTGCCTTCATCATCTAAACGTTCTACTGGCAAGAGAAAATTGGCCTCTGCCACAACTTCATTGAAAAAGAAACATCAAGGGAACACAGTCATTCCATCGTTACGTGCCTTTATCGCCAACGAAATTGCATGTGTATAAACTGAGTCAGCAGGAAGATAGACCGGGAGTTGCCCTAGTTTCGGGTACTGAAAGTGAAAAGGATCGGCCATGAACTCGAGGATATAAAACTACAAAGCTATGCATGTGTAGTATACGATGAAATGCCTTGGGTAGGACTAGTTGAGGAATGTTCCGAGGAATATGGTGACTATTTTATAAATTTCATGCATCCTCATGGTCCAGCAAAACAATTCTTTTGACCTACTCAATCGGACAAGTGCTGGCTTGATGAAACAGACATTTTGTGTACTATCGATGCCCCTTCTATTTCACTTTCCCATTCAGGTCGCATTCAATACAAACTTAGCCAAGGCGACCATGCGAAGATAGCACGAGTGTGCAGGAAATGGTCAGGATGTTTGTAACTTGGATGTTACTTGCTGTCGATATTGATCACTAACTGCTTCTGGTTCGGACCTCCTAATCGCTGTTCATATCTTACTTAGTTTATGTTGACTGAAATACTTATGCTGCAATCATAGTGCTGCTTGTGTACCATAAATGAAATCGATAAAATCTGATGATCAGTTTTAAATGAAAATGGCTCTCAATAAAGCTGAATTGAGTTTGAACTGAAGATTTTTTTATTTTGAATTTTTTATGTACCACATAGTCCAGATATAGCTCCCACCCAGTGAAATACTGTGTTATTGATGTAACCATGGTGAAATTAAAGACATGGTATCTCGGAAAAGAACAATTTTACCATTGTGATCTTTTAACATATGATAGTAGACCGTCTTAGCTTTCATTGGGACAAAAGTTCAGGTCAAGGTCACCAGGGCCTTTGGGTCAAGGTCAAGGTCAAAACTTGGGTGAAAAAATCGAAACCACTAAACTTGCTTCAAGTTAGATTCTGAGGCCAGAAATGAATTCCTTGTCTTTCTAGCTTTCCAACGACACCAATTACACCCTGATAGGCATACTGGTTGATGAGATATGAGGATTTGAAATTTCAGGGGAACGCGAAAAATGTCAAAAAGGTCAAAAGTTCAAAAGGTCATATCTCGGCCTCCAATGGGTTGATTTGGCTAAAATTTCAGATTTAGGCTTTTCTCGTCATAGACATCATGTGTACAAAATTTCATCAAAATCGAAGGGGGTCGGGTTAAGATTTCAGATTTCTGTGTTGATCTGACCCGGAATGACCCTTGGAAAGGAAGCAGCAGATCGCTAGGCCATGCTAATTTGGTGTTAAAATGACCTTTAGACTTTGTCTAGGACTATAGGTTCAGGAAATGGGATTATTACACAGAAAGATGATACATGTAAATAGACAGAGCAGATCACTTCAAAAACAAGTTTCAATTTCATTTAACACCTGTTGTGTAACGTGGCAGAGTGAGAATAGTGGTTGAGTTGGGCTAATCGTAGAAGACAACTACAGTTTTTGCAAGGTTTGATATTATGGGAAGATAATTCTATCACAGAGTGTGTTGTGTTTGTCACCCAGCCAGCTCAATAAAATCCTGTCAAAAGTCAGGATTATTTTTCTAATTCAAGACCCGATAACAGTTACTCTGATATGAGGTGTAAGTAAATCAATATAATATTATGATAATAATCTTACCCATTATTTAGGTTGGGCCTTTCCTTTTTCTTTGGCAAGGATTTTGTGGTTCTCATTAAAATGTCAAATGCATTTTGCCTTTTGGCATCAGCTTCAATTATACCGGATTCATCTGATGGAGGAGGCAGCACTATGTCCAAACATTTGAAGTTTATGTATTTTATATGGTAAGTGTTGGCAACATCCCTGAGCCATGTGTTAAAATATTTGATTTCATGCCAGGTTGAGTTGTCGGTATCTGTTATGGAGCATAGGGCATAGGACATGGATAGAGCGATAGGTTGGTGAATGGAGATTGTCGATAATTGTCTGGAACGTATAGGAGGCTACACATGATTTAAATAATTTCTTCTGTGGCAAATGGGAGCATTTTAATCTTTCTACGCTAAAAAAGTAATCATAGGTAGGGTTGGGCAAAATATCGATATAAATCGATATCGATTGGACGGCCCAGAAAAGCACTATCGATTATCGCTCTTCGTCTATTTTTCTTGCGTCTGAAATGTCAATGTTTTCTTTCAGTTAATCATAATACACCGCTCACTTTAATTACTATCAAGTATCAATGTAACACATAACAAAATTGTGACTGCTTATTGAACAGCCGTTTTCATAAATTCACTCTCATTGAAACGTTACTTTAGTTTTGACAAAATTATTGTTGAATATCGCTAAATCGGAGATACCAGGATGTGTAAATAAAGTTAGAGTTATTTCCCTTTGCAAGCTTCAGAATTTGTCTGTACGGTTCACTATTTCTGTACGTGTGTCTCAGTAATAGAGTACCCGGTACAATAAATAGCACACATGGACGATTTTCCCGGCAAAGCTAAAAGTGCTTTGTGGAAGCACTTTGGGTTTTAGACAGGAGCAAACGATCTTTCGCAACTTTGTATGTTTTTGAACTTTATCCAATCTTGATGACGACCGTGAAAATAAGTTAGTTTGTTTTCGATACTATCGATTATCGACCGACATTTCATTGCCGATTATCGATAGTAAAAATCACTATCGATACCCAGCCCTAATCATAGGGAAGCCATTTTGTTGTCATGGACACATTGTAGAAAGGGAAAGAACTCAAGGTGAAAAATGAAAATAGGTTGCCAGGCAACGAAACATACGCCCACACAGCAGCCAAATCGTCCGGGCAGTCAACAAGAGTTGTCGCATATTAAGGAATTATCAGAAAATCATTAGAATTTGTTTGGTTTTTATAATCAAACGGTTTTTTTTTTAAAATTAGATAATAATTGTGACCTCCAGAGGCACAACAAGCTAAATAGGGTGATTTTTCATACAATCTGGGGACATAATTCAGGAAGTAATGACCCGATGGGCGCAAATATCGAAAGGAACCAAGATCTTTGGGTTTAAAACATACCTGTCAAGTTTCATCAAAATCGATTCAAAATTGTGACCTCTATAGGGTCCACAAACGGCGGCCATTTTGTCTGTCAATTTTGGTCCGATTTTCACGAAATTCGAATTCAACCTTCATAACCATGGAACGGTGATATAATCAAACGTTTTTTTAAATCCGATAACAATTTTGACCTCCAGAGGAACCACAAGCTAAAAAGGGCAATTTTTCGGAAAATCAGGGGCCATAATTCAGGAAGTTACGATCCGATGGGCGCAAATATCGAAAGGAACCAACATCTTTCGGTTATAAACATACATGTCACGTTTCATCCAAATCGGTTCAAAATTGTGACCTCTAAAAGGTCCACAACCTTGATATAACATATTTTCACACTATTCGCGTACAAATGGCGGCCATTTTGTCCGTCAATTTTGGTCCGATTTTCACGAAATTCGAACTCAACCTTCATAATCATGGAATGGTGATATAATCAAACGTTTTTTTAAATCGGATAACAATTTTGACCTCCAGAGGGACCACAAGCTAAAAAGGGCGATTTTTCGGACAATCAGGGGCCATAATTCAGGAAGTTACGATCTGATTGGCGCAACTATCGAAAGGAACCAAGATCTTTGGGTTATAAACATGCATTTCAAGTTTCATCCAAATCGGTTCAAAATTGTGACCTCTACACTGTTCACAACCTTGATATAACATATTTTCACACTATTCGCGTACAAATGGCGGCCATTTTGTTCGTCAATTTTGGTCTGATTTTCACGAAATTCGAACTCAACCTTCATAACCATGGAACGGTGATGTAATCAAACGTTTTTTTAAATCCGATAACAATTTTGACCTCCAGAGGGACCACAAGCTAAAAAGGGCAATTTTTCGGACAATCAGGGGCCATAATTCAGGAAGTTACGATCCGATGGGCGCAAATATCGAAAGGAACCAAGATCTTTGGGTTATAAACATACATGTCAAGTTTCATCAAAATTGGTTCAAAACTGTGACCTCTATAAGGTCCACAACATTGATATAACATATTTTCACACTATTCGCTTACAAACGGCGGCCATTTTGTCCGTCAATTTTGGTCCGATTTTCACGAAATTCGAACTCAACCTTCATAACCATGGAATGGTCATATAATCAAACGTTTTTTTAAATCCGATAACAATTTTGAACTCCAGAGGGACCACAAGCTAAAAAGGGCAATTTTTCAGACAATCAGGGGCCATAATTCAGGAAGTTACGATCCGATGGGCGCAAACATCGAAAGGAACCAAGATCTTTGGGTTATAAACATACATGTCAAGTTTCATCAAAATCGGTTCAAAATTGTGACCTCTATAAGGTCCACAACCTTGATATAACATATTTTCACACTATTCGCGTACAAACGGCGGCCATTTTGTCCGTCAATTTTGGTCCGATTTTCACGAAATTCAAACTCAACCTTCATAACCATGCAACGGTGATATAATCAAACGGTTTTTTAAATCGGATAACAATTGTGACCTCCAGAGGGACCACAAGTTAAAAAGGGCGATTTTTCGGACAATCAGGGGACATAATTCAGGAAGTTACGATCCGATGGGCGCAAATATCGAAAGGAACCAAGATCTTTGGGTTATAAACATACATGTCAAGTTTCATCCAAATCGGTTCAAAATTGTGACCTCTACGCTGTTCACAAGCTAAAAAACGTGATTTTTCGTACAATCAGGGGCCATAACCCATGAAGTTACAGTCCGATACATGCCAATATCGAAAGGAACCGAGATCTTATGGTGATAAACCTATATTTTAAGTTTAATTGAAATCGGATAAAAATTGTGACCTGTAGACTGTTCACAAAAAAAATGTGGACGGACGGACGGACGGACGGACAGGGGCGACGACAATATACGTCCACATAAAAATGTGGGCGTATAAAAATAAATCATATTGTGTTGTCATATGAAATATGCAGCAATAACTTGTGTTGTTTTAAATATCAATCGAGCAGATCCAATAAAATGCCAGCTTGAAAATATACGTTCTCTTACTCTTATTTTTGTACAATTGTGTGCCGTTATTTATTAGATCGATAGGTGGGGGTTATATTTATTTTGGAATGTGCAGGAGAATATCTATACAAAACCTTTAGTTTAGTCTTGATTTGCGTCAACACAGCATGCAAGTTGTAATAATCACAAGCTGTACCCGCCTATTCTGATTAGTAAACGCCGACACAAAGATGACATTTATATTCATTTTAACAACAATAAAATATATAGATATTTTAATGAATTCGTTAGGCTAAGAGTCGGTCAGTATTACTTTTTTTCTCATAAGCCTTAAAAAAAAACCCAGAGTCGGCAGGTTTTGTGGGTTGGTTGGGTTAATGGAAACTTAACATTTATTTTTTGGGACGAAGATATATAAATTCAGGTGGGATTTACCGATTTACAATGCTTTGTGTAACTTATCTCTATCAGAAAATGAATAACTATTTTAATGGATAAAACTTTAGCCCACGGTAAGACCAGCATCTATGAGTGTAAATTTTGAACTTTTCGTAATTTGAATGAGTTTGAAAGTCTTAGAAATGTCGAACATATTAAGAGTGATGTATCGGTACAGTCATAACTGTTTATCTTATTATTTAAAAGCCTGCCAATGTTCAATAATTGATATTTTTCAATATACCAGTAAAATCTGCATGCCTAGCCATGTTAAATTAACAATCTTTTTATGCATGCCATATTAGCTGATATTTGACTACGATATGACTGTGGTGCAATCGAACAATAAATTTTAAACCATCGATGTGCTGACTGCACATGTGTGGAAAGTTTAACTTCATAAAATATGCGGTGGATCTGTCAAGCTAATTTCCGCGACAGTTTAAAATAATCGCTGAGGTCGGCGGTTTACTCATATTCGCGGAGGAAATTTAGTGCCAGAGCAGATTGATTAATTGGCGCCCACGAATTTTCATTTGTGCCTAGGTCCGACTTTGGGGAAATTTATTACTTCCGTCTGACTAGTACTGCATTACCTTGGATGTGATTTACTGATGTATAATTACCTGGGGCGTGATTTACTGATTTTTGATATATTTGTTAATGGCGGAATTACTATTTTGAATGGATAATAATACTACCACCACGGTATGGTGCTTTTTTTCTTTTTTTTTAAATATTCACCATTATTATTTGCACTTAATATTCAAATAATTGTAATCAAAATGAACAGATCGCATAGACGGCTTGCGAATCGCGGGAAATAAACGATTCTTTTTATAGTTCAACACAGTAGATAAATTAGACACATGTTATTTTTATACACATCTCGAGAAATTGAACTACTTGTCTAATAAATAAACGCACTAGATAAGTGAACCATTGACAAATACATCAAAGATGGGTATTCTGACACATTGAGTTATCCGACACTTTGTTTTATCCGACACAATCCAGTACAATGTCAACTGTATACGAATTACTGGTGAACTTAAACGACTAATATACTTGTGATATTGTTCCATTAAGTATGTATACATGACATGGACTTAAGTATTGTGTTCATAAGTCAATTTACTGCACATCAAGTAAAATTTAGTCCACCTGTTGCAAGCGTTTACTTGCTATCTGTCAGGCGAAAAAATCCCCTGCTGGCAACAAATAGTTAAACAAACAAACATTCCGAGTCAGGTCTAGAAACAAAAACCTGAAAGACAGAGACATCATACACTACAAGTATGGTATCGTCTAAAATGGTAGTTTTACCGATAGATTCTATTCATACCGTGTAATTTCAAAACATCGTTCAATAAATGATAAAACTCGTTGAAAATAACAAAAATGGTTTAATTAGTACCATGGTTTAGATTAATAGCAACGGGTTTAGTTTCTCCGAGATGCGTTTAAAAATGGACGATCCGTGCACTTATTTATGGCGATCATTTATTGGCCGAGCGGTTGAGTTTCCCCGAGATGGGTTTAAAAATGGACTTCCCGTTCACTTATCTATGATGTCCAGTTATTAGACGAGACGTCGAATTTCCTGAGATACGTCGAATTTCCCGAGATACGTATATAAATCAACATGCGAATAATTTATCTATGGTGTTTTATTTAATTTAACCACGTGCCGTTTATCCGATCAATTCATTTTGATTACGATTATAAACGAAGTACGAATAAAAATTTGAGTGCAAAAAAATGCGCACACATAGATTTTCACCTTACCTTACTATATATTATCCATTAGCCTATAAAAATAGTATTCCACCATTGACAAATACGTCATTTCAGACGATACCATACTTGTAGTGATATAAACACATCATTAGATGTGGAATAATAACAAATGCATGTACATGTACCTTTAATTTTAGTTATGAGTGCAGCGGCAGAAGAGAAGAGATCTGTTGAATGTAGAGCTGGATAACCTTGTAAAACATTCTTTAAGATGCATAGTACTTCACCAAGTCTTTCATGCGTTGCAACTTTAGCTTCATCACCATTTTCTATACATTAAATTTTGTCACAATATGTAAGTAATAAAGTTGATATTTAAGTAATAAAGTAGTTATGTCAGCAAGGTAACCTTAAACAGTCAACAAATGTCCCCAAGCCTCAATCCAAAAATAAAGAAGGCAACAGTGAGGCTTATGTACCCGCCGAAATCCCAAAATAAATAGATGACACATATCAATTTATGGCACATTTAGTTTTTTTTTTTCAAAAGTATCAAGCAATCAATATTGATTATTAACTATACACTAAGTTTCATCAGTCTCAGTAATGATAATACATGTAATATCTAAGTTGTTATCGGGGATGTATTGATTTAAACTGAATGGTTTATTTCCTATAGAACGAGACTGAAGACACACTTTTAGAGGTATCTGGTCTGTTTGTATAAGCGCCTAGGAGGCAGCTGTGTGTTAGTGGTCTCTGTGTTTTTGTTCATTTACAGTGTTTTAAAGATAAACTTTGATTGGAATTTTTTGGTACACTATTTCCTAGGGTATCAGTGCATCAGATGTTTATGTCATTTTGATGATTTTATGTTCTATTTAGCTATATTTTAAAGAAAATCCCAAAATATGTTTAATTAATGCGCGTTCAATAAAAAACAAAGCTGATTCAATAAACGACTATATAAGTGACAATAAGATTGACATATGTGCAATTACTGAAACATGGTTAACAGAAAATAATGATTCAGCTATTATAGCAGAACTTCTACCAACAGGATATTCGTTTTACCAAACTGCAAGACCATCTCGTTGAGGCGGTGTTGGATTCGTGTGCAAATCGTCTATTAAAGTTTCAAAACAAACAGAGGTTTGTCATTACAAGAGCTTTGAATTATTAAACAGTGTTTTATCAATCCATCGTAAACGTGTACAGATCCTTGTTGTTTACCGTCCACCTAATAAAGCAAATTTCTCTGTATTTATCGATGAATTTGGAACAATTCTAGAAAGTCTTTCGTCAAGTTGTGAGCTGTTAATTTTGGGTGATTTTAACATACATTGTGATAAATCTGACCATCTAATAACCCAACGTTTTGTGGAACTATTAGATACACATGCTCTACAACAGCATGTCACAACACCAACACACAGTCGTGGACACATCTTAGATCTGGTCATCACGCGAAAGGAAGAATTAGCTATACACAGTTTAACTGTTCTTGACAGACCATTTTCCTGTATGTGCTTTCATTGGTATAGCGAATCAACCAGTGTCCAAAATAACAATAATCTTGATGACATTAAAACTGCAATTATCACTTCTAATTTAAATCATCTGCTGACATCATCAAACATAAATGATAAAGTAGATCACCTCAATACATGTCTTAAAACTGTCTTGAACGAAACTCTCCCATTACAATGTAAACCAATACGATACCGACCTAAAACAAAATGGTTCAATGATGATATTTTGAAAGCTAAAAGAATTAGAAATAAACCAGAATCAATATGACGCAATACTAATGTTAATAAACTAATCAAACAAGCAAAAACAGAATTCTACTCAAACAGGATCGACACGGCCAGCAACAAACAAAAGGAACTGTTTTCTATTATCAACTCACTAACAGACAGTAACTTTAACAGGTCAATTCTCCCAAACTATGAATGTAAACATAAGTTAGCCAATGAATTTTCTCATTTCTTCATGAATAAAATAGCTGTCATTCGTGATAGTTTAGCTACCGCACATTGCCCTAATAATGATGCCACGCTGTCATTATTAACCAGTTGTCGTTTGCTTTGTTTTGATCCAATGAATGCAGATACCGTTTCAAAGATCATAAAGTTATCAGCTCCAAAAACGTGTTCCTTGGATCCCTTTCCAACACACCTAGTAATTAGCTGTCTTGGTGAATAACTACCTTTTATAACTTCAATAATCAACTCATCAATAGAACAGTCCATCTTCCCTGATGCCTTTAAAACTGCTAACATACATCTGCTTATTAAGAAGGCAAATCTTGATCCTGATCAATTAAAAAATTACAGACCTGTATCCAACCTTTGTTTCATCTCTAAGATTTTAGAAAGATAGGCTGGCACTGCCAGGCAGGATACGCCCACATTTTCGAGAGATGGATAGAGAACAAACAATACGGAAAGTGATTTTTCCTACATCATTAGGTCCTGTATTTCATACTGTATTGGGAGCAGCCATTTTGTTGGTCAGTTCCAGTCTGATATTCATGAAATTCGAAGTCGACAATGATTATGGTGTGACGGTACACAACCTAGAAATGTGACTTTTCGTCAAAATCGGATAAGAATTGTGACCTGTACAGAGTCAACAACCATGATATACCATATCTTTACACTATTCGCGTACAAACGGCGACCATTTCGTCCGGCAATTTTGGTACCATTTTCACGAAATTCGAATAATTCAGGAAGTTACGATCCGATATGCGCAAATACCGAAAGGAACCAAGATCTTTGGGTTATAACCATGCATTTCAAGTTTCATCAAAATCGAATTAAAATTGTGACCTTTACAGGGTCCACAACCTTGATATACCATTTTTTAACAAAATTCACGTACAAACGGTGGCCATTTTGGTCTGATTTTCCCGAAATTCGAACTCAACCTTCCTTACGGTGTAACGGTAATATAATCAAACGTTTTTTTAAATCGGATAATAATTGTGACCTCCAAGCTAAAAAAAAAGGCGATTTTGCGTATAATCAGGGGCCATAATTCAGGAAGTTACGATCCGATATGCGCAAATATCGAAACGAAGCAAGATCTTTGGGTTATAACCTTGAATTTCAAGTTTCATCACAATCGAATCAAAATTGTGACCTCCACAGGGTCCACAACCTTGATATACCATTTTTTAACAGTATTCGCGTACAAACGGCGGCCATTTTGTATGGCAATTTTCGTCCGATTTTCCCGAAATTCGAACTCAACCTTCCTTAGGGTGTAACGGTGATATAATCAAACGTTTTTTTAAATCGAATAATAATTGTGACCTCCAAGCTAAAAAAAAGGCGATTTTGCGTATAATCAGGGGCCATAATTCAGGAAGTTACGATCCGATATGCGCAAATATCGAAAGGAAGCAAGATCTTTGGGTTATAACCATGAATTTCAAGTTTCATCAAAATCGAATGAAAGTTGTGACCTCCACAGGGTCCACAACCTTGATATACCATTTTTTAACAGTATTCGCGTACTAACGGCGGCCATTTAGTATGGCAATTTTCGTCCGATTTTCCCGAAATTCGAACTCAACCTTCCTTAGGGTGTAACGGTGATATAATCAAACGGTTTTTTAAATCAAATAATAATTGTGACCTCCAGAGGGACCACAAGCTAAAAAGGGTGATTTTTCGGACAATCAGGGGCCATAATTCAGGAAATTACATTCCGATAGCCGCAAATATCGAAAGGAACAAAGATCTTTGGGTTACAAACATGCATGTCAAGTTTCATCAAAATCGGTTCAAAATTGTGACCTCTATAGGGTCCACAAGCTAAAAACGTGATTTTTCGTACAATCAGGGGCCATAATCCATGAAGTTTTGATCCGATACATGCCAATATCGAAAGGAACCGAGATCTTTTGGGGATAAACCTATATTTCAAGTTTCGTCAAAATCGGATAAGAATTGTGACCTGTAGAGAGTCCACAAACAAATTGTGGACGGACGGACGGACGGACGTCCGGACGGACGGACGGACAGGGGCGACGACATAATACGTCCACATGAAAATGTGGGCGTATAAAAATGCATTGATAGTCAATTAACAGCATACGTAGAAGAAAACTGTCTGATGGAAAAATTCCAAAGTGTGTATCGAAAGTGTCACAGTACCGAAACAGCACTTACACGAGTTCATAACGACATACTGCTCTCATTGGACAAACGTGATTGTGTTCTTTTAGTTTTGCTGGATCTTTCAGCAGCGTTTGATACAGTCGATCACAGAATTTTATCAAACCGACTCTCTACCGAATTTGGCATTGTCGATTCTGCCTTGAAGCTGCTGAAATCCTATCTAAAAAATCGCAGTCAATACGTAGTCATAGATGACGTCATGTTTGACAAGGCAGAAATAATTCAAGGAGTACCACAGGGTTCTGTCTTAGGACCAATACTTTTTAGTCTGTATACAAAACCGCTGGGTTCTATTGTAAGGATGTATGGCCTTGAGTTCCACCTGTATGCTGATGATACTCAGCTGTATTATTCTTTTAAACCTATAAATAATAACTTTGTTCCTGCAAAAGATAGCCTAGAAAACTGCATTTTAGAAATTAAATCGTGGATGGCATTGAACTTTTTAAAACTTAATTCTGACAAAACTGAATATTTATGTATTGGATCTAAAAATAGGTTGCCAGGCAACGAAACATACGCCCACACAGCAGCCAAATCGTCCGGGCAGTCAACAAGAATTGTCGCATATTAAGGAATTATCAAAAAATCATTAGAATTTGTTTGGTTTTTATAATCAAACGGTTTTTTTTAAATCATATAATAATTGTGACCTCCAGAGGCACCACAAGCTAAAAAGGGTGATTTTTCGTACAATCAGGGGACATAATTCAGGAAGTAATGACCCGATGGGCGCAAATATTGAAAGGAACCAAGATCTTTGGGTTTAAAACATACCTGTCAAGTTTCATCAAAATCGACTCAAAATTGTGACCTCTATAGGGTCCACAACCTTGATATAACATATTTTCACACTATTCGTGTACAAACGGCGGCCATTTTGTCCGTCAATTCTAGTCCGGTTTTCATGTAATTCAAACTCTCTCTTCTTTACCATGTAACGGTGATATAGTCAAACGTTTTTTTAAATCGGATAATAATTTTGACCTCCAGAGGGACCAAAAGCGAACAAAAGCGATTTTTCGGACAATCCGGGGACATAATTCAGGAAGTTATGATCCAATGGGCGCAAATATGGAAAGGAACCAAGATCTTTGGGTTATAAACTACATGTCAAGTTTCATCAACATCGGTTCAAAATTGTGACCTCTATAAGGTCCACAACCTTTATATAACATATTTTCACAATATTCGTGTACAAACGGCGGCCATTTTGTCCGTCAATTTTGGTCCGATTTTCACAAAATTCATACTCAACCTTCATAACCATGGAACGGTGATATAATCAAACGTTTTTTTTAAATCGGATAACAATTTTGACCTCCAGAGGGACCACAAGCTAAAAAGGGCAATTTTTCGGACAATCAGGGGCCATAATTCAGGAAGTTACGATCCGATTGGCGCAAATATCAAAAGGAATCAAGATCTTTGGGTTATAAACATGCATTTCAAGTTTCATCCAAATCGGTTCAAAATTGTGTCCTCTACACTGTTCACAACCTTGATTTAACATATTTTCACACTATTCGCGTACAAATGGCGGCCATTTTGTCCGTCAATTTTGGTCCGATTTTCACGAAATTCAAACTCGACCTTCATAACCATGGAACGGTGATATAATCAAACGGTTTTTTAAATCGGATAACAATTTTGACCTCCAGAAGCACCACAAGCTAAAAAGGGCGATTTTTCGGACAATCAGGGGCCATAATTCAGCAAGTTACGATCCGATTGGCGCAAATATCGAAAGGAATCAAGATCTTTGGGTTATAAACATGCATTTCAAGTTTCATCCAAATCGGTTCAAAATTGTGTCCTCTACACTGTTCACAACCTTGATATAACATATTTTCACACTATTCGCGTACAAATGGCGGCCATTTTGTCCGTCAATTTTGGTCCGATTTTCACGAAATTCAACCTCGACCTTCATAACCATGGAACAATGATATAAGAAAACGTTTTTTTAAATCGGATAACAATTTTGACCTCCATAGGGACCACACGCTAAAAAGGGCAATTTTTCGGACAATCAGGGGCCATAATTCAGGAAGTTACGATCCGATTGGCGCAAATATCGAAAGGAACCAAGATCTTTGGGTTATAAACATGCATTTTAAGTTTCATCCAAATCGGTTCAAAATTGTGTCCTCTACACTGTTCACAACCTTGATTTAACATATTTTCACACTATTCGCGTACAAATGGCGGCCATTTTGTCCGTCAATTTTGGTCCGATTTTCACGAAATTCGAACTCGACCTTCATAACCATGGAACGGTGATATAATCACACGGTTCTTTAAATCGGATAACAATTTTGACCTCCAGAGGGACCACGAGCTAAAAAGGGCAATTTTTCGGACAATCAGGGGCCATAATTCAGGAAGTTACGATCCGATTGGCGCAAATATTGAAAGGAACCAAGATCTTTGGGTTATAAACACACATGTCAAGTTTCATCCAAATCGGTTCAAAATTGTGACCTCTACGCTGTTCACAAGCTAAAAAACGTGATTTTTCGTACAATCAGGGGCCATAACCCATGAAGTTACAGTCCGATACATGCCAATATCGAAAGGAACCGAGATCTTATGGTGATAAACCTATATTTTAAGTTTAATTGAAATAGAGATAAAAATTGTGACCTGTAGACTGTTCACAAAAAAATGTGGACGGACGGACGGGGCGACGACAATATACGTCCACATAAAAATGTGGGCGTATAAAAAACAGTTACACAAGATTTCAGATACTAAAGATATTTATGTCGGGGATTGTAAATTTTGTGCTCTAAAGTGGCTAGAAACATTGGCGTTATATTTGACCAAAATATGAACAGGGAGGCACAAGTAAATAATATTTGTAAAGTGTGTTACTATTATTTGAGAAAAATTGGTCAAATAAGAAAATACATTAATAATGATGCAACAAAAACTCTAATTCACATGTTACCTCAAGACTAGATAATTTCAATTCTTTGTTAGCTGGACTTCCTCTTACAGTAACTTATAAACTCCCAAAAGTACAAAATTGCGCAGCTAGGTTAATAACACAAACAAAGCAGTCCTCCCATATTACTCCAATATTGCAAAGTCTTCACTGGTTACCAATTCAATATCGAATTAAGTTCAAAATTCTGCTTCTTACATTCAAATGTCTCAACAACCTATGTCCTGCATACTTATCAGAACTTCTTGAATTGTATACCCCTAAACGCACCCTCCGCTCTAGCTCTGACCCATGTCTTCTTGTTGCACGTTATGCAAATTTAAGTTCATTTGGTGACCGTTCATTTTATGTACAAGCCCCCCTACTTTGGAACAAACTACCACTGGATATTAGAACATGTCCATCATTGGCTTCCTTTAAAAAAAATCTAAAAACACATCTTTTTAAGGAAGCTTTTATATAAACGTTTCAAATGTTCTTATTTTTATTGTTTTTTTAACATGTGTTATACATAAATGTATTCTGTATGTTTTATCGTATCATTTTATACTGGTAGTTATTTTACATCGCTACATATTTGTCTAAATCTTTTTCTGTAACTGTTTTATTTATATGTCTTTTTCTATTTATGTATCTTTTAATTGTGTACAGCGCATATGGGCACTTTACAGTGGAAGCTATGCGCTTTATAAATGTTTCAATAATAATAATAAATAAATAATAATAGATCTTGACTTCTATCTAAGCAATGATTGTCAATTATGAAGTTACGATCCGTTACAGGGCTCAATTTAAGCGGTATCGCATCGCAAAAAGCGACCCAAATTGCGGTAAAAGCGATAGAATTATTTTATTCATTAGCCAAAAATTGCTGTGAAGTGCGATTCATTATTACATTGTGGATAAATGTGGAATATAATTGGGCCTACGAAAAAATCAATTTATAAATGCAGGACTAACTTGTTTAATATTCCAAGTTGTGGTCGTGATTAATTTGAACCAGTTTTTATTTCAATATATCCGGTAACTAGAAGACGATGCGGACTCCGTTTTAATCACACATGTTTTTAAAATATGTTACTAAAAATAGAATAATAATAACAGCGCAGTATAATACGATTCAATGATATGATTGGTTAACTTAACTGGAAACTAAAAGTAGACATCTCACGAGACGTGTGAAACGATGGGTAGACGATTAATGCGTTGTGGAGAGATGGTAAATGATTTTCTTTTCTTTTTTTATACGCCCACATTTTCATGTGGACGTATTATGTCGTCGCCCCTGTCCGTCCGGACGTCCGTCCGTCCACAATTTGTTTGTGGACTCTCTCCAGTCACAATTCTTATCCGATTTTGACGAAACTTGAAATATAGGTTTATCCCCAAAAGATCTCGGTTCCTTTCGATATTGGCATGTATCGGATCAAAACTTCATGGATTATGGCCCCTGATTGTACGAAAAATCACGTTTTTAGCTTGTGGACCCTATAGAGGTCACAATTTTGAACTGATTTTGATGAAACTTGACATGCATGTTTGTAACCCAAAGATCTTGGTTCCTTTCGATATTTGCGGCTATCGGAATGTAATTTCCTGAATTATGGCCCCTGATTGTCCGAAAAATCACCGTTTTTAGCTTGTGGTCCCTCTGGAGGTCACAATTATTATTCGATTTAAAAAACCGTTTAATTATATCACCGTTACACCCTAAGGAAGGTTGAGTTCGAATTTCGGGAAAATCGGACGAAAATTGCCATACAAAATGGCCGCCATTAGTACGCGAATACTGTTAAAAAATGGTATATCAAGGTTGTGGACCCTGTAGAGGTCACAATTTTGATTCGATTTTGATGAAACTTGAAATTCATGGTTATAACCTAAAGATCTTGCTTCCTTTCGATATTTGCGCATATCAGATCGTAACTTCCTGAATTATGGCCCCTGATTATACGCAAAATCGCCTTTTTTTTTAGCTTGGAGGTCACAATTATTATTCGATTTAAAAAACCGTTTAATTATATCACCGTTACACCCTAAGGAAGGTTGAGTTCGAATTTCGGGAAAATCAGACCAAAATTGCCATACAAAATGGCCACCGTTACACCCTAAGGAAGGTTGAGTTCGAATTTCGGGAAAATCGGACGAAAATTGCCATACAAAATGGCCGCCGTTTGTACGCGAATACTGTTAAAAAATGGTATATCAAGGTTGTGGACCCTGTGGAGGTCACAATTTTGATTCGATTGTGATGAAACTTGAAATTCAAGGTTATAACCCAAAGATCTTGCTTCTTTTCGATATTTGCGCATATCGGATCGTAACT
This sequence comes from Patella caerulea, assembly GCA_036850965.1. Lineage (NCBI taxonomy): Eukaryota > Metazoa > Mollusca > Gastropoda > Patellidae > Patella > Patella caerulea. The sequence continues at coordinate 14,402,606 of JAZGQO010000013.1, read as the reverse complement.
TCCTGAATTATGGCCCCTGATTATACGCAAAATCGCCTTTTTTTTTTAGCTTGGAGGTCACAATTATTATCCGATTTAAAAAAAGGTTTGATTATATTACCGTTACACCGTAAGGAAGGTTGAGTTCGAATTTCGGGAAAATCAGACCAAAATTGCCATACAAAATGGCCACCGTTTGTACGTGAATACTGTTAAAAAATGGTATATCAAGGTTGTGGACCCTGTAAAGGTCACAATTTTAATTCGATTTTGATGAAACTTGAAATGCATGGTTATAACCCAAAGATCTTGGTTCCTTTCGGTATTTGCGCATATCGGATCTTAACTTCCTGAATTATTCGAATTTCGTGAAAATGGTACCAAAATTGCCTGACGAAATGGTCGCCGTTTGTACGCGAATAGTGTAAAGATATGGTATATCATGGTTGTTGACTCTGTACAGGTCACAATTCTTATCCGATTTTGACGAAAAGTCACATTTCTAGGTTGTGTACCGTCACACCATAATCATTGTCGACTTCGAATTTCATGAATATCAGACTGGAACTGACCAACAAAATGGCTGCTCCCAATACAGTATGAAATACAGGACTTAATGATGTAGGAAAAATCACTTTCCGTATTGTTTGTTCTCTATCCATCTCTCGAAAATGTGGGCGTATCCTGCCTGGCAGTGCCAGCCTATCTTTTATTTTTGAAATGTCAGGGTTTGTTTTACCTTCATCCGCACATAAGTCGAAGCAGGGTATACAACGAAGGCCGGCCTTCGGCGGAAAAAGTATTCACTTAAACCCCGAAAAATCAGAATTGCAAATTTTTGTGATTAGGCTACGTTTTACTGCTCCTCGAATCTGAGCAAATGCTATTCAAATTTTGAATTGATTAGCCACAATGTGAATCTTTCACAAAAATTTGCTACTCATTGGTTTTAGACTAAATTGAACCCTGATCCGTTATGCAAGAACATCATGAGGAACCAGGATCATGGTGTTATAAACATGCATTTGTGACCTGCAGAGGGATCACAAGCAAAAAGATAGGTTGCCAGGCAACGAAACATACACCCACAGCAGCTAAATCATCCGCGCGGTCAACAAGAATTGTTGCATATTTTTACTTTTTTCATTAATGAACTATTCATAATACACTAAAATCTGATTAAGAGTAACAACTCATTAAACATGCATTATGCAAGAGCAAAATCTGCCTACTGTAGGTCTTTCTTTAGGCCTGAAATGTTATAAGATAGGTTGCCAGGCAACGAAACATACACCCAGAGCAGCTAAATTGTCCGAGCAGTCAACAAGGGTTGTCGCATATTTTTACTTTTTTCGTAATTATCAGAAAATTATTAGAATTTGATTGAGTTCTATAAAGTTTTACCCCACGCTAACAATTAGTATATACATGAAACATTTAATATCATGGATTTAGCTGTTCAGTTATCAAAATTCATTGAAAATCAAAATACTTGTTCGTTTCAACACCTTAAACTCTGTGATCAAGGGCCATAACTCTGGCACTAATTATCGGAAATTGCTGAAAATCAATAGGTTTCTTTGTCTTATGACCTTAAACACTGTGTATAAATTAAAAGTCAATCGGATATTAACTTTGGCCTCTAGAGCGTCCACAAGATTTTTTGAACTGATCAAGGGCCATAACTCTGGTAGTTATTATCGGAAATCGCTGAAAAAAATAGGCTTCTTCGACGCATGACCTTAACCCTTTCAGTGCTAGTACACCGCATTGCAGTGTATAAAAATGATGTCAAAAATGTGCATATGCGGTGTATGCAGTTTTTTACTTGTCAGTGTTCGCGGCTATTTAATTTGCAAAGGGAAATAATTAATTCGGTTAAATCGAGTTATTTCCCACAACTCTTCAGCATTAGAGACGTGAATGGCTCTAAATGTTTATTTCCTGTTTGAAAATAAACAACTCCAGATTAGAATGGAGGACAGTGAAATACCCCGTAAATGTGTGACGTATAGTAGGATTGATGACGTTCTAATGCTATTTTTATGGACTCCGATTCATGTGACGAAAACGGGGATTCATCATCAGATAATGGGAGTGATACAGATTTTTCAATGACAGACTTTTCATTGAAGATGTCAAGATGAACACCGTAAGTAGCCTATGCTTTTTTTATTTTACACATTACCAAAAGTATTCGTTCGTATATTTACGTATGTGTTTAGTTTTATTAGCAGATATACGTATAATTATATAAGCCTATATACCCGGGACTGTTCAACAGTGGACTCTTATGGCTGGCCTCTAAATCCGTTCACTTGATTTGATATTTGTTGTTGGTTTCTGTATTCAGTCGTGTCTAGTGTTCAAGTACGGTAGCACTATTTCTGTAGGTTTTGATTTGCGTGTAGTACTTAGTAGTGAGGTCCTCCTGCACTTACTCTTAGACCAGAGTTTTCCCCTTCATACTGCAGAATGTTCTCGTTGGCCAGTTGGGCTTTGCTCACTGCACTTTATTTATTTACTTTTTTTTAGCATTTTCTGAGGTCCTATCCAGATTATTGCCCTTATTATTAAAATTGTTTGATGTTCTCACTCATGCTGCGAACTGACAGACTATCGCCATTCAAGAGACAACCACCGTCAAGTACGGTAGCACTTTTTCTGTACCATCTTTCTTCTATTTTTTTTTCATTTTGAGTGAGGCCTTTTATCATTACAGGCCTGGGTTGGTACAGCACAGTGGATTCTTACGGCTAGCTTTTGGATATGTTTACATAATATATTTACATTTGCAAATTATATATTTTCAGGAAACCCAAATGATGATGAGGATGTTTACATGGAGATAGATGATAATTGCGACTCGGATCACGCTACAGAAACCCAGAATAGTGGCTGAGGATGCGGGGTTCGGACACATGGTTGCGTTGTTCGTGTTCGAATACGTGTCGTAGCAAAACAGACAAGTCACCTAAATCCTAAACAGGTAACAGTCCCTCCTCGTGGTCATGGACATAAATCTGACCAATGGTATTTGGACAGAAACCAACAAAAATAATTTTGTGCCAAGTCATACAGTCTTTGTAGGTAATGCAGGGCTGCTGATCAGAACGCATTCACAAACTCTGCATGCTTTTTTTAAGAAGTATACGACCGACAACATTTTTCACTTATGGTCGGGGGATATCAATTTCCTAAAAACCCCTACACACAAGCGAATTATTGAAAGAAAATTAAACAATATGTTAGTCCCGAAATGTTATATATATCTTGTAAGAGTCAAAACATAACGCTAACGCTACAATATACGTCCACATTCCTGCTTTGATTGATATGGTACTTTGTCAAGAAGGCTAGGCGTTGAGGGTCGTACACCAACATCAATAGTTGCCGTCTTTAGAGTCTAAGGAATAAGTACAGAATTGTGCCTTCATAACGCTAAAGGCAAAAAGTGGGCGTGGCTCTGCCCCTGGGGGTCGGGACATTCATCAAAATCAATAGTGGACGCCCTCAGGCTATAAGGAATACATAAGCCAAGTATCAAGCTGATTCATTCAGAATTGCGGCCTGTAAACGACAAACACAAAAATTGGGCGTGTCTTGCCTGTGTGAGTCGGGATATACAGTTGATATCCTTAGGCTATGTGGAATACATATCCCAAGTTTAAAGACGATCAATTAAGAATCGTGGCCTGTAGACAACACACACAGACACGAAGTAAAAATGGGCATGGCTCTGCCCCTGGGGGGGTAGGAAATCACAAAAAACAATACAGGTCATCTTTAGGGTATAAGGAATAGGTTTGTAAAGTTTTAAAAGGATCTGTTAAGAATTGCATCCTGTAGGCGAACACAAGACACAAAAGCATTGGGCGTGGCTCTGTCCCAGGGGGTCCGGCATGCACCAAAAATAATTGTGGTCAGCCTTAGGGTATAAGGAATAAGTATAAAAAAAGTTTTCAAGACGATCGATTAAGAATAATAATTGTGGCCTGTAGGTGACACACAGACAAAAAAAAAATGGGCGTGGCTCTGCCCCTGGGGGTCGGGCATGCACCAAAAACAATAGAGATCTTCCTTAGGGTATAAGGAATACGTATACAAAGTTTGAAGAAAATCCAGTAAGAATTGTGCCCTGTAGGCGACACAAAGACACACGAAAAGAAAATGGGCGTGGCTCTGCCACTGGGGGTTGGGCATGCACCCCCAAATGATAGGGTTGTTCCTTAAGGTACAAAGAATATGTATGCAAAGTTTCGAGATTATAAGTTAAGAAATGTGGCCTGTAGACGACAAACAAACAAATACTAAAAATGGGCGTGGCTCTGCCCCTGGGGGTTGGGCATGCATCCCAAACGATAGGGATCATCCTTAGAGTATAAAGAGTAAGTATGCAAATTTTGAAGAAAATCCAGCAAGAATTGCGCCCTGTAGGCGACACAAAGACACACAAAAGAAAATGGGCGTGGCTCTGACCCTGTTGGTTGGGCATGCATCCCAAACGATAGGGATGTTCCTTAGGGTACAAAGAATGTGTATGCAAAGTTTCAAAATTATAAGTTAAGAAATGTGGCCAGTAGACGACAAACAAACACATACTAGAAATGGGCGTGGCTCTGCCCCTGGGGGTCGGGCATGCACCAAAAACAATAGAGATCTTCCTTAGGGTATAAGGAATATGTATACAAAGTTTGAAGAAAATCCAGTAAGAATTGCGCCCTGTAGGCGACACAAAGACACACGAAAAGAAAATGGGCGTGGCTCTGCCCCTGGGGGTTGGGCATGCACCCCCAAATGATAGGGTTGTTCCTTAAGGTACAAAGAATATGTATGCAAAGTTTCGAGATTATAAGTTAAGAAATGTGGCCTGTAGAGGACAAACAAACAAATACTAAAAATGGGCGTGGCTCTGCCCCTGGGGGTCGGGCATGCACCAAAAACAATAGGGATCTTCCTTGGAGTATAAGGAATAAGTATACCAAGTTTGAAGAAAATCCATTAAGAATTGCGCCCTGTAGGCGAACCACAGACACACACACACACACACACACACACACAGACAGGGGCGACGGCATAATACGTTCACATTATGAATGTGGACGTATAAAAATGTTTGTGATTATGTTCTGGCTAGCAGTCCTTCATTTCCCGAAAAGACTATATCACTTGGAACAAAATTATCCTTTTCAGTTTCTGTCCAGATCCATGGATTAAGTTTATGGCCTGACCACGAGGGGGACTGTTGGTTGTTCAGCATTTATGTGACTGTCCTGTCTTGCCTGCCCACATCCTATATATACATAAGCATGTATGTGCAGCTACACTGCGGTGCATATGCTGTGGCCAACTAGCTTGCAGCTTGCCGCATTCATCTAATGGAAATCCATTATTGAGAAGTCAGAATCTACTCCATAATCATCTGAAGAATCTCTGTTTTCTTGACAAAACATCATCAATACCACTGTACCGTTGTACGCTTTCGGGGTATTTCTCTATCCTCCATTATAGATTCAAGTTGTTTATTTTCAAACAGGAAATAAACATTAGAGAGCTATGCACATCTCCAATGCTGAAAAGTTATAGACAATTACTGCATTTAGTTGAATTGATTATATCCCCAGAGCACATAATATAATTTTGAAAATCCAAGATGGCCACCAGGTCATGTGACCAGAGCAGGTATTTTTTTGTGCAAATGAGGCCCCATTTTCTCCACTAAAATGTTTTTCATAGAATAAAGTCTAAATTTAAATTGAATATTAGTATATGTCTTCTTTAACCTCCAGTGTGCAATATGCATATTTTTCTTGACCACATTGTGTTTTTAAATAAAATTTTGACTTTTCTTGTCTATTTGACATGAGAAAATATTTAGAACTTTGTTATTTTTTAATATTTTTTCAACAAATCCAGCTCAAATATACACAATATTTTTGTCCTTTCATGTTTGATACAACAAAATATCACATCTGTTTCATGATTCTGTTAAATATTTCGTGAAAATTAGATAAGAATACGTAAATTCTGAAAATCCAAGATGGCCGCCACATCACATGACCAGAGCATGTAATAATTTTTTGGAAATGTGGTCCCATTATCTCCACCAGAATGTTTTTCATAGAATATAATACCGAAAGTAATTTTTCCTACATCATTAAGTCCTGTATTTCATACTGTATTGGGAGCAGCCTTTTAGTTGGTCAGTTCCAGTCTGATATTCAGGAAATTCGATGCCGACAATGATTATGGTGTGATGGTACACAACCTAGAAATGTGACTTTTCATCAAAATCGGATAAGAATTGTGATCTGTAGAGAGTCCACAACCATGATATACCATATTTTTACACTATTTGCGTACAAACGGCGACCATTTCGTCCGGCAATTTTGGTACGATTTTCACGAAATTAGAACTCAACCTTCCTCATCAAAATCCAATTAAAATTGTGACCTCTATAGGGTCCACAACCATGATATACCATTTTTTTTAACAGTATTCGCTTACAAACAGCGGCCATTTTGTCTGTCAATTTTGGTCCGATTTTCACGAAATTCGAACGCAGCCTTCATTACTATGTAACGGTGATATAATCAAATGTTTTTTTAAATCGGATAATAATTTTGACCTCCAGAGGGACCACCAGCTAAAAAGGGTGATTTTTCGTACAATCAGGGGCCATAATTCAGGAAGTTACGATCCGATGGGTGCAAATATTGTAACAATCTCGAAACCAGAAAATTTTTTGAAGAAATTTCTCTGGTGAATCGGGGTAGCCATTTTCTCGGAAAATGACATGTAATTCCTACGCGCGAAATTTCTCGTTTATTTGCGTTGTACGCCCCTGATTGCACGTGCCTGGATGGCTGAATCACTTAAAAATATACCCACGCGTAGAAAAATAGATCTTTACAAAAACTTGAATTTGTTCGTTTAGGATCCAATTTTTTATGTCAGCGAGTTGACTTTGACTCAAGGATCATTTTACAACAAATTGAAACGACGATCCGACCTCTAGTTTTCAAGAAATCGACCCAAAAAGATTGACCAATGACAGGTCAGAATGGGCGGGGCTTAGGTTTGAAAAAAATTTGAAAAAATGGACGGTCTAATGTGCCAGAGGCCTTCGGCTCCGCGGCTGCATCTGGGAACGAGATTGATATCAAAGGAACCAAGATCTTTGGGTTATAAACATACATATCAAGTTTCATCAAAATCGGTTCAAAATTGTGACCTCGATAGGGTCCACAACCTTGATATAACACATTTTCACACTATTCGCGTACACACGGCGGCCATTTTGTTTGTCAATTTTGGTCCGATTTTCACAAAATTTGAACTCGACATTCATTACTATGTAACGGTGATATAATCAAACGATTTTTTAAATCGGATAATAATTTTGACCTCCAGAGGGACCACAAGCTAAAAAGGGCGATTTTTCGGACAATCAAGGGCCATAATTCAGGAAGTTACGTTCCGATGAGCGCAAATATCAAAAGGAACCAAGATTTTGGGCTTATAAACATGCATGTCAAGTTTCATCACAATCGGTTCAAAATTGTGAACTCTATAGGGTCCACAAGCTAAAAACATAATTTTTTGTACAATCAGGGGCCATAATCCATGAAGTTCCGATCCGATACATGCCAATATCAAAAGGAACCAAGATCTTATGGGAATAAACCTATATTTCAAGTTTCGTCAAAATCGGATAAGAATTGTGACCTGTAGAGAGTCCACAAACAAATTGTGGACGGACGGACGGACAGGAGCGACGACATAATACGTCCACATGAAAATGTGGGCGTATAAAAATCCCTTTGATTATTACTATATATCACTTTTTACCTGCGATGTGCAATATGCATATTAATTAAAATCATATTGCGATGTGCATTAGACTATTAATTAGACATTAATTGACCTATTTAGACCATAATCAAGTTCTCTAGCATGAGATTTTTGTTGGATTGTAGTTTGATTCGCTGAAATTTTTTCCTTCATGATTTACCAATAAAAATAGTTAACCTAGACTACTGCTTTTTCTTACCGACTTTAGTAATGATAACCGAGGCTAAGCGGAACTTTTCATTCGCTTAGTACTAAGTTAATAGAGGATCAGTTTGTAGCACCTGGAGCACTACAAAATCCAGACAATATACAATTGCACCAAATTTTTGTCAGTTTTCATGGTCAAGTAGCATGTGAACCCTACAACTCACCTTTAATCTGATTGTAGATTCATAGTCTACACAAAAAGTTCTCAAACCAAATTTGAGCAGTATATCTTCACTATAAAGGTAAAATCAAGATATCCGAAACTTGAGTCAATTAGTGATACATATTTTGTATCAAAAACTTATTAGTAACTCATGAAACTTAAATTCCCGTATCTCAGTCAATTTTCATGCTACAGACATGTTTTGCACACTTTCTAGATTTTAGATGTACAATAACATAGATTTTTCCAGATTTTTTCAAGGGGGTCACTTTTCCAAATTTCTGAAAATTGACCCACTTGACATGAAATGACCCTATTATAGTATCAGGTAAATATTTTTTGAATGAGAACGTTAGCACTATAGGTAATTAACCAATCTGAACGACTATCTGCAGAGAAGTGACTCTGACACAGTGAATAGCCATGATATCCATATGACATTATCTAAACGTCACAGGTCATGAGGTCACATCAACACCATCATTATGGTCATTATCAACATTACAAAATACAATGATAGATTGTAAACAATAGCCCTCTTGCAGCCTTTAAAGATAGGCTGGCACTGCCAGGCAGGATACGCCCACATTTTCGAGAGATGGACAGAGAACAAGCAATACCGAAAGTGATTTTTCCTACATCTTTAAGTTCTGTATTTCATACTGTATTGAGAGCAGCCATTTAGTTGGTCAGTTCCAGTCTGATATTAATGAAATTCGAAACCAACAATGATTATGGTGTGACGGTACACAACCTAGAAATGTGACTTTTCGTCAAAATCGGATAAGAATTGTGACCTGTAGAGAGTCCACAACCATGATATACCATATTTTTACACTATTCGCGTACAAACGGCGACCATTTCGTCCGTCAATTTTGGTACGATTTTCACGAAATTAGAACTCAACCTTCCTCATCAAAATCGAATTAAAATTGTGACCTATACAGGGTCCACAACCATGATATATCATTTTTTTAACCTTATTCGCGTACAAACGGCGGCCATTTTGTCTGTCAATTTTGGTCCGAATGGGATAATAATTGTGACCTCCAGAGGGACCACAAGCTAAAGAAAGGGGGATTTTGCGTATAACCAGGGGCCATAATTCAGGACGTTACAATCCGATATGCGCAAATATCGAAAAGAACCAAGATCTTTGGGTTATAACCATGAATTTCAAGTTTCATCAAAATCGAAGTAAAATTGTGACCTTTACAGGGTCCACAACCTTGATATACCATTTTTTAACAGTATTCGCGTACAAACGGCGGCCATTTTGTATAGCAATTTTGGTCTGATTTTCCCGAAATTCGAATTCAACCTTCCTTACGGTGTAACGGTAATATAATCAAACGGTTTTTTAAATCGGATAATAATTGTGACCTCCAAGCTAAAAAAAAATAGGTTGCCAGGCAACGAAACATACCCTCACACAGCAGCTAAATCGTCCGGGCAGTCAAAAAGAGTTATCGCATATTAAGTAATTATCAGAAAATCATTAGAATTTGTTTGGTTTTTATAAAGTTCTGCTCCATGCTAATGTAAAGTATACGAATCATTTAATATTATGGAATAAGCTGTCACCTCCACTGGATACGAAACATTTAATATTATAGCGACTTTTCGTACAATTAGGGGCCATAATTCAGGAAGTGACGATCAGATATGTCCAAATATCGAAAGGAACCAAGATCTTTATGCTATAAACATGTATTTCAAGTTTCATCAAAATCAGTTCAAAATTGTGACCTCTATAGGGTCCACAACCTTGATATAACATATTTTCACACTATTCGTGTACAAACAGCGGCCATTTTGTCCGTCAATCAAGGGACATATTTCAGGAAGTTACGATCAGATGGGCGCAAATATAGAAAGGACCCAAGATCTTTGGGTTATAAACATACATGTAAAGTTTCATCAAAATCGGTTCAAAATTGTGACCTCTATAGCTTGATATAACATTTTTTCACACTATTCGAGTACTAACGGCGGCCATTTTGTCTGTCAATTTTGGTCCGATTTTCACGAAATTCGATCTCAACCTCCATTACCATGTAACGGTGGTATAATCAAACGTTTTTTTAAATCGGATAACAATTTTGACCTCCAGAGGGACCACAAGATAAAAAGGGTGATATTTTGGACAATCAGGGGCCATAATTCAGGAAGTTACTATCCGATGGGCGCAAATATTGAAAGAAACCAAGACCTTTGGGTTATAAACATACATGTCAAGTTTCATGAAAATCGGTTCAAAATTGTGACCTCTATAGGGTCCACAACCTTGATACAACATTTTTTCACACTATTCGCGTACAAACGGCGGCCATTTTGTCTGTCAATTTTGGTCCGATTTTCACAAAATTCGAACTCAACCCCCAAAACTATGTAACGGTGATATAATCAAACGTTTTGTTTGAATCGGATATCAATTTTGACCTCCACAGGGAACACAAGCTAAAAAGTGTGATTTTTCGGTTAATCAGGGGCCATAATTCAGGAAGTTACGATCCGATATGCGCAAATATCGAAAGGAACCAAGATCTTTCGGTTATAAACATATATTTCAAGTTTCATCAAAATCAGTTCAAAATTGTGACCTCTATAGGGTGAACAACCTTGATATAACATTTTTTCACACTATTCGCGTACAAACGGCGGCCATTTTGTCTGTCAATTTTGGTCCGATTTTCACGAAATTCGAACTCAACCCCCATAACTATGTAACCGTGATATAATCAAACGGTTTTTTGAATCGGATTACAATTTTGACCTCCACAGGGAACACAAGCTAAAAAGGGTGATTTTTCGGACAATCAGGGGCCATAATTCAGGAAGTTACGATCCGATATGCGCAAATATCGAAAGGAACCAAGATCTTTTGGTTATAAACATGCATTTCAAGTTTCATCGAAATCGGATCAAAATTGTGACCTCTACACTGTTCACAAGCTAAAAACGTGATTTTTCGTACAATCAGGGGCCATAACCCATGAAGTTACAGTCCAATACATGCCAATATCGAAAGGAACCGAGATCTTAGGGTGATAAACCTATATTTTAAGTTTCATTGAAATCGGATAAAAATTGTGACTGTAGACTGTTCACAAACAAGTGTGGACGGACGGATCGGACGGACGGACAGGGGCGACGACAATATACGTCCACATAAAAATGTGGGCGTATAAAAAAGGCTATTTTGCGTATAATCAGGGGCCATAATTCAGGAAGTTACGATCCGATATGCGCAAATATCGAAATGAACCAAGATCTTTGGTTTATAACCATGAATCTCAAGTTTCATCAAAATCGAATTAAAATTGTGACCTCCACAGGGTCCACAACCTTGATATACCATTTTTTAACAGTATTCGCATACAAACGGTGGCCATTTTGTATGGCAATTTTCGTCCGATTTTCCCGAAATTCGAACTCAACCTTCCTTAGGGTGTAACGGTGATATAATCAAACGTTTTCTTAAATCGAATACTAATTGTGACCTCCAAGCTAAAAAAAGGCGATTTTGCGTATAATCAGGGGCCATAATTCAGGAAGTTACGATCCGATACGCGCAAATATCGAAAGGAAGCAAGATCTTTTGGTTATAACCATGAATTTCAAGTTTCATCAAAATCGAATCAAAATTGTGACCTCCACAGGGTCCACATCATGGATATACCATTTCTTTGGGTTATAACCATGCATTTCAAGTTTCTCATCAAAATCGAATTAAAATTGTGACCTCTACAGGGTCCACAACCATGATATACAATTTTTTAACAGTATTCGCGTACAAACGGCGGCCATTTTGTATGGCAATTTTCGTCCGATTTTCCCGAAATTCAAACTCAACCTTCCTTAGGGTGTAACGGTGATATAATCAAACGGTTTTTTAAATCGAATAATAATTGTGACCTCCAGAGGGACCACAAGCTAAAAAGGGTGATATTTCGGACAATCAGGGGCCATAATTCAGGAAATTACATTCCGATAGCTGCAAATATCGATAGCTGCAAATATCGAAAGGAACCAAGATCTTTGGGTTACAAACATGCATGTCAAGTTTCATCAAAATCGGTTCAAAATTGTGACCTCTATAGGGTCCACAAGCTAAAAACGTGATTTTTCGTACAATCAGGGGCCATAATCCATGAAGTTTTGATCCGATACATGCCAATATCGAAAGCAGCCGAGATCTTTTGGGGATAAACCTATATTTCAAGTTTCATCAAAATCGGATAAAAATTGTGACCTGTAGAGAGTCCACAAACAAATTGTGGACGGACGGACGTCCGGACGGACAGGGGCGACGACATAATACGTCCACATGAAAATGTGGGCGTATAAAAACTGTATAATCCGTACAGACATGTCTTATCGCTTCTTCCAATGATTTTTCACAAAAATAACATCTACAACTCTAGATTTGACGTTGGCATATTGACACTATTTCGTTATTCGTTCGTGTCTATTTCAGATATACACAATCAATTCTGTTAATGATTTTAGCGTGAGGATTGGCTAATAGTTCTGGCTGGGATTACTGAACAAAATGGCCATTCACTGTATACGTGCGTATAAAAAAGCCAGCTAACATTTAATTTTCGTACGTTAGTTATGTACGGGTAATTAACTAGTTAACAGGTTTGAAAAATCAGTTTGCATGGCGCAGTCGAGGAAAATGAATCGATCAAACTCACTAACTGTCAACCAATGATCCGTTTATCAATCTCTTCGTATGTACATTGTATATGTGGCTATCTATATAGTATATACAGGTCAATCAATACATCGTGGGCTATCGGCTATTAAGCTTCATTTTGTCTTGTTAAAAATGTGTACAAATCTTGCCATCTGCTGTCATCTAGAAATACACTTTCGTGTCAGACAGCTTTTTTATTTTCGCTAACAAAATAATAAACAAGAAAATATCGCCCGAAATACAATTGACTGTGAAAGAAATGATCATTCTTGCAGTTTAACTACAAGCACCACTACTAAAACACGCAGAGTTACGCCCCCCAAAATAGATTCCACAGTGACGGCGACATATTTTGTTCCATGTAAGTTTACCGATATATAATCAAAAGCCCATCTTTTCCCGGCAAAATAACAACGTCAGTGTTGATTTAAATTGCCAAATAATTTGTGTTTTGAATGCCGAAGACTTTGGACGATATTGAGTTAGAGACTTAGCTACTTAAAGTATTTTATATATGTTCAATGTATGCTGATTTTGAAAATAAGAATAATATTTACAAAGTCTTTCCTTTTTCTTATAAAACCATTACATTTGTAAGGTACCCACTGGTACGCTTTATAAAAAAGCATGCCATAAGTCTGGCAGTAATCATCAGATATTGCTAAAAATCAAAAGGCTTCTTCATCCCATGACCTTTTAAACAAATTGTATAAATCTAATGTCAATCTGATATTGACTTTGTCCTCTTGAGAGCCCACAAGATTTTTTGAATTGATCAAGGGCAATAACTCTGGCAGTAATTATCGGAAATCACCGGAAATCAATAGGATTCTTTGTCGCGTGACCTTTAACATTGTGTATAAATTTAAAGTCAATTGGATATTAACATTAGCCTCTAGCATTGCGTCCGCAAGATTTTTCACAGTGATCAAGGGCCATAACTCTGGCAGTAATTATCAGATACAGCTGAAAATCAATAGGTTTCTTCGTCTCATGACCTTAAACACTGTGTATAAATTCAAAGTAACTCGGATATTAACTATGGCCTCTAGAGCGTCCACAAGATCTTTTGAAGTGATCAAGGGCCATAACTTTGGCAGTAATTATAGGAAATCGCTGAAAATCAATAGGCTTCTTCGCCTTTAACACTGTGTATAAATTTAAAGTCAATCGGATATTAACTTTGGCCTTTAGAGTGTCCACAAGATTTTTTGAAGTGATCACGGGCCATAACTCTGGCAGTAATTATCGGAAAACACTCAAAATAAATAGGCTTCTTTGTCTAATGACCTTTAACACTGTGTATAAATTTAAAGTCAATCCAATATTTACTTTGGCCTCTAGATCGTCCACAAGATCAAGGGCCAAAACTCTGGCAGTAATCATCGGAAATCACTGAAAATCAAAAGGCTTTTTCATCTCATGACCTTAAACACTGTGTATAAATTAAAAGTCAATCGGATATTAACTTTAGCCTTTAGAGCATTCACAAGATTGTTCAAAATGATCAAGGGTCATACATGTAACTCTGGCAGTAATTATCGAATATCGCTGAAAATCATTAGGTTTCTTCGTCTCATGACCTGAAACACTGTGTATAAATTCAAAGTCAATCGGATATTAACTTTAGCCTCTAGAGCGTCCACAAGATTTTTTGAAGTAATCAAGGGCCAAAACTCTGGCAGTAATTATCGGAATTCGCTGAAAATCAATAGGCTTTTTCATCTCATGACCTTAAACACCGTGTATAAATTAAAAGTCAATCGGATATTAATTTTAGCCTTTAGAGCATTCACAAGATTTTTCAAAGTGATCAAGGGTCATACATGTAACTACAATACACGACCACAGTTCCATGTGGGCGTTTCAAAAAGGCGATTTTTCGTATAATCAGGGGCCATAATTTTTTGATTCAATATGCGCAAATATCAAAAGGAACCAAGATCTTTGGGTTATAAACATGCATTTTAAATTCCATTAAAATAGGTTCTTAATTTTGACCTCGATGGAGTTGACAAGCTAAAAACCTGATTTTTCTGATAATCAGGGTCATGATCCATGAAGTTTCTATCAGATACATGTACATGCCAATATTGAAAGCAGTTGAGATCTTTAGGAGAAATACCTATATTTAATTTCAAGTTTCGTCAAAATCAGATAAGAATTGTGACCTGTAGATAAACCTTTATTTTAAGTTTCTTCAAAATCGGATTACAATACTGACCTGTAGAGAGTCCACAAACATTTGTGGACAGACAGACAGAGACGACAATATACGTCCACATGAAAATGTGGGCGTATAAAAAGGCAATTTAAACAGGGGCCATAATCCATGAAGTTTCGATCCAATACATGCCAACATTGAAAGCAGTCAAGATCTTTTGGAATAAAACCTATATATTTCAAGTTTTGTCAAAATCATATAAGAATTGTGACCTGTAGAGTGTCAACAAATTGTGGATGAGTGGACACATAGGGGTGATACCATAGTTTTTACACTATTTGCGTACAAGGGGCCGTCTTTTTGTCCAGCAGTTTTGATCCGATTTTCACGAAATTCGAACGTTAAAGCTTTCATTAAGGTGTAACAGTGATACATGTATACTAAAAGTTTTTAAATCGGATAAAAGTTGTTAAGTCTTGAGGGACCCCAATCTAAAAATGTGATTTTTCATACAATCAAAAGCCATAGTTCAGGAAGTTACATTCATATCTGCGTGAATATAGAAAGGAGCCAAGTTCTTCGGGTTACAAACATGTATTTCAAAGTTTCATCAAGATTTTGTCTGACAGTGTTCATCCAATTTTCACAAAATGCAAACGCAACCATCATCACCTTATTTCTAAATCAAATAATAACTGTGACCACAAGCTAAAAATGTGATTTACTGTACAATTAGAGGCCATAATTCCGGAAATGGCAATTCGATATAGGCAAATATGGAAAGAAACGAAGATCTTTGGTTTATAAATATGCATTTTAAGTTTCATTAAAATCAGATGAAAATTGTCACACGCATTTCAAGTTTCATCAAAATCAGATGTAAAGTATTACTTGTAGAGTGTCCACAGGCTAAAAACATGATTTTCGTACATACATCCCTCCCGCAGGGAATGTCTAGAACTAAGAACCAGAATATTTTGGTGACTGGGACGTCCTATGCAAAGATAACCGATGAGCATTTTGCCCTAACAAGGGTGTTTCTGTCTAATATTTTTCAAATTCCAGCTGTCAACAACTTTCTTATCAGCACACCAGTGTTTACTTCAGTTTTCTGCTCCTTGAGTTGATGCAGTTGCTAACGCTGCACAAAGTTGGAACCTAGCTTTAAACATATTTTTAACCTGTGGAACATTACTGTCCAATGCCTGAGTATTAAAATAAGAATTCTCACCTATTTTCTCAGTAAAAGTTGTTTTTAGTTTTGCCAATGCATCTGAGAAATTTTTGACGTTTTGTGTTAAGGCAATAATGTCATCTTGATCCATTATGAGAGGAGTTGTAGGACCACCCTTCATAGAGCCTAAAGATGAACTTTTTGTTACTTTCTGCGTACCAGGCATCTCTGGGATTAACACATCCAAACAATTTGTGTGATCTTCATTTTCTTCATTTAATAGACATATCTATAATCACAGAATTGAATAATAATACACGCATATCAATCATACAGAGAGGGTGATGTCCCCCCCTATAACAAAAAAAAAGATAGGTTGCCAGGCAACGAAACATAAGCCCACAGCAGCTAAATCATCCGGGCAGTCAACAAGAGTTGTTGCATACATGTTTTGTTACTTTTTGCTGTAATGAAACATTTATAACAGCCTACACTAAAATCTGATTAAGACAACTCATTAATAAGTAAGCTTAATTATCAGAAAATCATTAGAATTTGTTTTGTTCTGCCCCATTGCTAACGTTTAGTATACGAATCATGGATTTAGCTGTGCTCAATCAGTTATCAAAATTCATTGAAAATTATAGGGTCTAATTGTTCGTCTCAAGACCTTAAACTCTGTGTATCAATCTGAAGTCAACTGGATGATAAGTTTGGCCTCTAGAGCGTCCACAAAAGATTTTTTAAAGTTAAAGTGATCAAGGGAGATAACTCTGGCAGTAATTATCGGAATTCGTTGCGTATATATTTAAAGTCAACTGAATATTAACTTTGGCGTCTAGAGCGTCCACAAGATTTTTTAATTTTAAAGTGATCAAGGGCCATAACTCTGGCAGTAAATATCGGGAATTGCTGAAAATCAATAAATTGCTTTATCTCATGACCTTAAACACTGTGTATAAATTTAAAGTCAATCGGATATTAACTTTGTCCTCTAGAGCGTCGACAAGATCTTTTAAAGTGATCAAGGGCCAGAACTATGGCAATAATTATCGGAAATCGATGTAAATCAATAGGCTTCTTCGTCTTATGGCCTTAAACACTGTGTATAAATCTAAAGTGAATCAGATATTAACTTTGGCCTCTAGAGCATCCACAAGATCTTTTGAAGTGATCAAGGGTCATAACTTTGGCAATAATTATCGGAAATCGCTGAAAATCAATAGGCTTCTTTGCCTTTAACACTGTATAAATTTAAAGTCAATCGGATATTAACTTTGGCCTCTAGAGCATCCACAAGATCAAGGGCCATAACTCTGGAAGGAACTATCGGAAATCACCCAAAATCAATAGGATTCTTCGTGTTATGAACTTTAACACTGTGTATAAATTTAAAGTCAATCCGATATTAACTTTGGCCTCTAGAGCATGACAAAAAACTCTGGCAGTAATTATCGGAAATCTCTGAAAATCAATAGGCTTCTTAATCTCATGACCTTAAACACTATGTATAAATTTAAAGTCAATCAGATATTAACTTTAGCCTGTAGAGCATACACAAGCAATTGTGACGCCAGACCGACAGACGGACGGAGGCGACAACAATATACGACCACATTTCAATGTGGGTGTATAAAAAACAAGCCAAAATGTCCCCCGCCGAAATCCCTAAATAAATAGATGACGCATATTAATTTATCGCACATTTATCTTTTTCGAAAGTATCAAGCAGTCAACACTGATTATTAACTATACACTAAGTTTCATCACTCTATCCACCTAGGAAACATAACGCTAACGCTACAATATACGTCCACATTCCTGCTTTGATTGATATGGTACTTTGTCAAGAAGGCTAGGCGTTTGGTTTGTTTAGCGTTGAGGGTCGTGCACCAACATTAATAGTTGCCGTCCTTAGAGTATAAGGAATAACTATACCAAGATAATCCATTCAGAATTGTGCCTTCCTAACACTACAGACAAAAAGTGGGCGTGGCTCTGCCCCTGGGGGTCGGGACATTCATCAAAATCAATAGTGGACGCCCTCAGGCTATAAGGAATACATAAACCAAGTACCAAGCTGATTCATTCAGAATTGCGGCCTGTAAACGTCAAACACAAAAATTGGTCGTGTCTTGCCTGTGTGAGTCGGGACATGCAGTTGACGTCCTTAGGCTATATGGAATACATATCCCAAGTTTAAAGACGATCCATTAAGAATCGTGGCCTGTAGACAACACACATAGGCTCTGCCCCTGGGGGTTAGGAAATCACCAAAAACAATAGGGGTCATCTTTAGGGTATAAGGAATAGGTTTGCAAAGTTTTAAAAGGATCTGTTAAGAATTGCATCCTGTAGGCGAACACAAGACACAAAAGCATTGGGCGTGGCTCTGTCCCAGGGGGTCCGTCATGCACCAAAAATAATAGTGGTCAGCCTTAGGGTATAAGGAATAAGTATAAAACAAGTTTTCAAGACGATCGATTAAGAATTGTGGGCTGTAGGTGACACACAGACAGACAAAACAAAATGGCCGTGGCACAGTCCCTTGGGGTTGGACATGCACCAAAAACAATAGGGATCTTCCTTAAGGTACCAAAAATAAGTATTCAAAGTTTCAAGATGATACATTAAGAAATGCAGCCTGTAGACGACAGACAAACAAATACAAGAAATGGGTGTTGCTGTCCCATGGGGGTCGGGCATGCACCCAAAACAAAAGTGGTCATCCTTAGGGTATAAGGAATAAGTATTTTAAGTTTCAAGATGACCGATTAAGAATTGTGGCCTGTAGGCGACACACAAAAAGAAAATGGGCGTGACTCTGCCCCTGGGGGTTGGGCATGCACCCCAAATGATAGAAATGTTCCTTAGGGTACAAAGAATAATCATTCAAAGTTTCAAAATGATACGTTAAGAAATGTGGCTTGTAGACGACAAACAAATAAATACAAGGAATGGGCGTGGCTTTGCCATTGGGGGTCGGGCATGCACCAAAAAACAATACGGATCATCCTTAGGGTAAGTATACAAAGTTTTAAGAAAATCCAGTTAGAATTGCGGCTTCTAGGCGACACAGAGACACACAAAAAGAAAATGGGCGTGGCTCTGCCCCTGGGGGTTGGGCATGCACTCCAAACGATAGGGATCATCCTTAGAGTATAAAGAGTAAGTATACAAAGTTTTAAAGAAAATCCAATAAGAATTGCGGCCTGTAGGCGACACAAAGACACACGATAAGAAAATGGGTGTGGCTCTGCCCCAGGGGGTTGAGCATGTACCCCAAATGATAGGGATGTTCCTTAGGGTACAAAGAATGTGTATGCTAAGTTTCAAAATTATAAGTTAAGAAATGTGGCCTGTAGACGACAAACAAATACATACTAGAAATGGGCGTGGCTCTGTCCCTGGGGGTCGGGCATGCACCAAAAACAATAGAGATCTTCCTTAGGGTATAAGGAATACGTATACCAAGTTTGAAGAAAATCCAGTAAGAATTGCGCCCTGTAGGCGACACAAAGACACACGAAAAGAAAATGGGCGTGGCTCTGCCCCTGGGGTGGGGCATACACCCCAAAAGATAGGGATGTTCCTTAGGGTACAAAGAATGTGTATGCAAAGTTTCAAGATTATAAGTTAAGAAATGTGGCCTGTAGACGACAAACAAACACATACTAGAAATGGGCGTGGCTCGGCCCCTGGGGGTCGGGCATGCCCCCAAAACAATAGGGATCTTCCTTGGGGTATAAGGAATAAGTATACCAAGTTTGAAGAAAATCCATGAAGAATTGCGCCCTGTAGGCGAACCACAGACACACACACACACACACACACACACATACATACATACATACATACATACATACACACACACACACACACAGACAGGGGTGACGGCATAATACGTTCACATTATGAATGTGGACGTATAAAAAGTTAACTCTGCTTATGTAGTTTTTTCTAAACATGTTAGTTAAGCATTAAACTCAGCAAAACAGTAGGATGTTAAACCCCATTTCATTTCATTCAATCATTGAACTCAGACAAGACATTCACTTTTAATGAACATCTAAAACAAGTGCTTCCACAAGATTTTTTGAAGTGATCAACCATAACTTTGGCAGTAATTATTGGAAATCGCTGAAAATCGATAGGCTTCTTCGTCTCATGACCTTAAACACTGTGTATAAAGTTAAAGTCAATCTAATTGAAATTCAGATCTATATTTCGTTCCGATGGCCTACACTACATGTAGATCTAACAAGTTATAGCAGGAGGTCACGTTCAGTCAGTTCAGATGTCAAACACGTGACATTTGACCCTATAAAAACCTCAGTCATTTGATTAACCAATCAGAATCGTTGTTGCTTTGTTTTGATTTCTATCGCTGATATTGCCTACCCACAATTCCACGCAAAAAAGCTCAAACCCTCGATTCGACAGACAATTTGATTGGCTGACCCCTCATTTCAAGTAGAACACGAGTTAAATCGTCCGAGCAGTCAACAAGAGTTGTCGAATATTGTTACCTTTTGCGGTAATGAAACATTTATAATAGCCTACACTAAAATCTGATTAAGAGTAACAACTCATTAAGTAAACTTAACTATCAGAAAATCATTAGAATTTGTTTGGTTTTTATAAAGTTCTGCCCCATTGCTAACGCTTAGTATACGAAACATTTAGCTGTGCTCGATCAGCTATCAAAATTCATTGAAAATCAATATACTTGTTCATCTCAAGACCTTCAACTCTGTGTATCAATCTGAAGTCAATTGGTTGATAAGTTTGGCCTCTAGAGCGTTACAAAGGATGTTTCAAAGTGATCAAGGGAGATAACTCTGGCAGTAATTATTGGAATTCGCTGAAAATAGGATTCTTCGTCTTATGACCTTAAACACTGCGTATAAATTCAAAGTCAATCGGATATTAACTTTATCCTGTAGAACGTTCACAAGATTTTTTGAAGTGATCAAGGGTCATAACTCTGGCAGTAATTATCGGAAATTGCTGAAAATCAATAAATTGCCTTGTCTTATGACCTTAAACACTGTGCATAAATTTAAAGTCAATCGGATATTAACTTTAGCCTCTAGAGCATCCACAAGATTTTTTGACGTGATCAAGGGCCATAACTCTGGTAGATATTATCGGAAATTGCTGAAAAACAATAGGCTTCTTCGCCTCATGTCAGCAACGGAAGTGACGTTATATTGACAGTTCAGTACCACTTTTTCAAATTTGACCTACATTTTTGGATTCCTGAGGTTTAAGCGAATACAGTAATATAAGTTTCAATAAGAGTTATCGCCCTTTATTTTTGGAATTTTTTCGAATTTTCTGCACTTTTTATGCCCCTTATATTTTTTGGAAAGGATAAAACGATATTTCTGAAACCTCTGGAACATAAAGCCATATAGTCACAGTTGGATAAAGCAATTTCAACAACGATCCGTAAACCGGAAGTAGTTGAAATAATGTCTGATACTGTATTTTGAAAAAAAACTCAAAAGATAGGCTGGCACTGCCAGGCAGGATACGCCCACATTTTCGAGAGATGGATAGAGAACAAACAATACTGAAAGTGATTTTTCCTACATCATTAAGTCCTGTATTTCATACTGTATTGGGAGCAGCCATTTTGTTGGTCAGTTCCAGTCTGATATTCATGAAATTCGAAGTCGACAATGATTATGGTGTGACGGTACACAACCTAGAAATGTGACTTTTCGTCAAAATCGGATAAGAAATGTGACCTGTACAGAGTCAACAACCATGTTATACCATATCTTTACACTATTCGCGTACAAACGGCGACCATTTCGTCCGGCAATTTTGGTACCATTTTCACGAAATTCGAATAATTCAGGAAGTTACGATCCGATATGCGCAAATACCGAAAGGAACCAAGATCTTTGGGTTATAACCATGCATTTCAAGTTTCATCAAAATCGAATTAAAATTGTGACCTTTACAGGGTCCACAACCTTGATATACCATTTTTTAACAGTATTCACGTACAAACGGTGGCCATTTTGTATGGCAATTTTGGTCTGATTTTCCCGAAATTCGAACTCAACCTTCCTTACGGTGTAACGGTAATATAATCAAACGTTTTTTAAATCGGATAATAATTGTGACCTCCAAGCTAAAAAAAAAAGGCGATTTCGCGTATAATCAGGGGCCATAATTCAGGAAGTTACGATCCGATATGCGCAAATATCGAAAAGAAGCAAGATCTTTGGGTCATAACCTTGAATTTCAAGTTTCATCACAATCGAATCAAAATGTGACCTCCACAGGGTCCACAACCTTGATATACCATTTTTTAACAGTATTCGCGTACAAACGGCGGCCATTTTGTATGGCAATTTTCGTCCGATTTTCCCGAAATTCGAACTCAACCTTCCTTAGGGTGTAACGGTGATATAATCAAACGTTTTTTTAAATCGAATAATAATTGTGACCTCCAAGCTAAAAAAAAAGGTGATTTTGCGTATAATCAGGGGCCATAATTCAGGAAGTTACGATCCGATATGCGCAAATATCGAAAGGAAGCAAGATCTTTGGGTTATAACCATGAATTTCAAGTTTCATCAAAATCGAATCAAAATTGTGACCTCCACAGGGTCCACAACCTTGATATACCATTTTTTAACAGTATTCGCGTACTAACGGCGGCCATTTTGTATGGCAATTTTCGTCCGATTTTCCCGAAATTCGAACTCAACCTTCCTTAGGGTGTAACGGTGATATAATCAAACGGTTTTTTAAATCGAATAATAATTGTGACCTCCAGAGGGACCACAAGCTAAAAAGGGTGATTTTTCGGACAATCAGGGGCCATAATTCAGGAAATTACATTCCGATAGCCGCAAATATCGAAAGGAACCAAGATCTTTGGGTTACAAACATGCATGTCAAGTTTCATCAAAATCGGTTCAAAATTGTGACCTCTATAGGGTCCACAAGCTAAAAACGTGATTTTTCGTACAATCAGGGGCCATAATCCATGAAGTTTTGATCCGATACATGCCAATATCGAAAGGAACCGAGATCTTTTGGGGATAAACCTAAATTTCAAGTTTCGTCAAAATCGGATAAGAATTGTGACCTGTAGAGAGTCCACAAACAAATTGTGGACGGACGGACGTCCGGACGGACGTCCAGACGGACGGACGGACGGACGGACGGACGTCCGGACGGACGTCCGGACGGACAGGGGCGACGACATAATACGTCCACATGAAAATGTGGGCGTATAAAAATGGGGGCTTTGGGAAAAACGTGATTTCGTCGGCCCATATCAACCGATCAAATGGATTAAGGTATTGATGGTTTACATCGGAATTGGAGTATCGTATGATACCCAATTCATACAGATACGATGATCCAGAAGTAAAATATGACACGCTGAAAATCGAGCATTTTTTAATTTGGAGCGTTTTTGGACGCCTTTATCTCGGAAACTGCTCCAGCGATTTTTCTTAAACTTTATCTATCGATGATCCTTCCGGTAGTCTTTAGCATGGATCCATCTAATAAGACCTTCGATTAATTGGAATAGGGCAAAAAAGGGACTGAAAATTGAAAAAAGGAAAAAGATAGGCTGGCACTGCAAGGCAGGATACGCCCACATTTTTGAGAGATGGATAGAGAACAAGCAATATCGAAAGTGATTTTTCCTACATCATTAAGTCCTGTATTTCATACTGTATTGGGAGCAGCCATTTTGTTGGTCAGTTCCAGTCTGATATTCATGAAATTCGAAGCTGACAATGATTATGGTGTGATGGTACACAACCTAGAAATGTGACTTTTCGTCAAAATCGGATAAGAATTGTGACCTGTAGCGAATCCACAACCATTATATACCATATTTTTACACTATTCGCGCACAAACGGTGACCATTTCGTCCGGCAATTTTGGTACGATTTTCACGAAAATCGAACTCAACCTTCCTTACGGTGCAACAGTAATATAATCAGAGTTTTTTTTTAAATCAGATAATAATTGTTCGAGATAGACAGAGAACAAGCAATACCGAAAGTGATTTTTCCTGCAATCAAAGGCCATAATTCATTAAGTTACAATTTGATATGCGCAAATATCGAAAAGAATAAAGATCTTTAGGTTATAAACAAGCATTTCAGGTTTCATCAAAATCGAATTAAAATTGTCACCTCTACAGGGTCCACAACCATGATATACAATTTTTTAACAGTATTCGCGTACAAACGGCGGCCATTTTGTATGGCAATTTTATTCCGATTTTCCCGAAATTCGAACTCAACCTTCCTTACGGTGTAACGGTAATATAATCAACCGTTCTATTAAATCAGATAATAATTGTGTCCACCAGAGAGACCACAAGCTAAAATAAGGCGATTTTGCGTATAATCAGGGGCCATAATTCAGGAAGTTACGTTCCGATATGCGCAAATATCGAAAGGAACCAAGATCTTTGGGTTATAACCATGAATTTCAAGTTTCATCAAAATCGAATAAAAAATGTGACTTCTACAGGGTCCACAACCTTGATATCCCATTTTTTAACAGTATTCGCGTACAAACGGCGGCCATTTAGTATGGCAATTTTCGTCCGATTTTCCCGAAATTCGAACTCAACCTTCCTTAGGGTGTTAAGGTGATATAATCAAACGGTTTTTTAAATCGGATAATAATTGTGACTTCAAGAGGGACCACAAGCTAAAACGGGTGATTTTTCGGACAATCAGGGGCCATAATTCAGGAAATTACATTCCGATAGGTGCAAATATCGAAAGGAACCAAGATCTTTGGGTTATAAACATGCATGTCAAGTTTCATCAAAATCGGTTCAAAATTGTGACCTCTATAGGGCTCCACAAGCTAAAAACGTGACTTTTCGTACAATCAGGGGCCATAATCCATGAAGTTTTCATCCGATACATGCCAATATCGAAAGGAACCGAGATCTTTTGGGGATAAACCTATATTTCAAGTTTCGTCAAAATCGGATAAGAATTGTGACCTGTAGAGAGTCCACAAACAAATTGTGGGCGGACGGACGGACGTCCGGACGGACAGGGGCGACGACAATATACGTCCACATAAAAATGTGGGCGTATAAAAAAAGATATATATTTAAAGATAGGCTGGCACTGCCAGGCAGGATACGCCCACATTTTCGAGTGATGGACAGAGAACAAGCAATACCGAAAGTGATTTTTCCTATATCTTTAAGTCCTGTATTTCATACTGTATTGGGAGCAGCCATTTAGTTGGTCAGTTCCAGTCTGATATCAATGAAATTCGAAACCGACAATGATTATGGTGTGACGGTACACAACCTAGAAATGTGACTTTTCATCAAAATCGGATAAGAATTGTGACCTGTAGAGAGTCCACAACCATGATATACCATATTTTTACACTATTCGCGTACAAATGGCGACCATTTCGTCCGGCAATTTTGGTACAATTTTCACGAAATTAGAACTCAACCTTCCTCATCAAAATCGAATTAAAATTGTGACCTATACAGGGTCCACAACCATGATATATCATTTTTTTTAACAGTATTCGCGTACAAACGGCGGCCATTTTGTCCGTCAATTTTGGTCTGATTTTCCCGAAATTCAAACTCAACCTTCCTTACAGTGTAACGGTGATATAATCAAACGTTTTTTTAAATTGGATAATAATTGTGACCTCCAGAGGGACCACAAGCTAAAGAAAGGGGGATTTTGCCTATAACCAGGGGCCATAATTCAGGAAGTTACGATCCGATATGCGCAAATATCAAAAAGAACCAAGATCTTTGGGTTATAACCATGAATTTCAAGTTTCATCAAAATCGAATTAAAATTGTGACCGTTACAGGGTCCACAACCTTGATATACCATTTTTAACAGTATTCGCGTAAAAACGGCGGCCATTTTGTATGGCAATTTTGGTCTGATTTTCCCGAAATTCAAACTCAACCTTCCTTACGGTGTAACGGTAATATAATCAAAGGTTTTTTTAAATCGGATAATAATTGTGACCTCCAAGCTAAAAAAAGGCGATTTTGCGTATAATCAGGGGCCATAATTCAGGAAGTTACGATCCGATATGCGTAAATATCGAAAGGAAGCAAGATCTTTGGGTTATAACCATGAATTTCAAGTTTCATCAAAATCGAATCAAAATTGTGACCTCCACAGGGTCCACAACCTTGATATACCATTTTTTAACAGTATTCGCGTACAAACGGCGGCCATTTTGTATGGCAATTTTCGTCCGAAATTCGAACTCAACATTCCTTAGGGTGTAACGGTGATATATTCAAACGGTTTTTTAAATTGAATAATAATTGTGACCTCCAAGCTAAAAAAAAGGCGATTTTGCGTATAATCAGGGGCCATAATTCAGGAAGTTACGATCCGATATGCGCAAATATCGACAGGAAGCAAGATCTTTGGGTTATAACCATGAATTTCAAGTTTCATCAAAATTGAATCAAAATTGTGACCTCCACAGGGTCCACAACCTTGATATACCATCTTTTAACAGTATTCGCGTACAAACGGCGGCCATTTTGTATGGCAATTTTCGTCCGATTTTCCCGAAATTCGAACTCAACCTTCCTTAGGGTGTAACGGTGATATAATCAAACGGTTTTTTAAATCGAATAATAATTGTGACCTCCAGAGGGACCACAAGCTAAAAAGGGTGATTTTTCGGACAATCAGGGGCCATAATTCAGGAAATTACATTCCGATAGCCGCAAATATCGAAAGGAACCAAGATCTTTGGGTTACAAACATGCATGTCAAGTTTCATCAAAATCGGTTCAAAATTGTGACCTCTATAGGGTCCACAAGCTAAAAACGTGATTTTTCGTACAATCAGGGGCCATAATCCATGAAGTTTTGATCCGATACATGCCAATATCGAAAGGAACCGAGATCTTTTGGGGATAAACCTATATTTCAAGTTTCGTCAAAATCGGATAAGAATTGTGACCTGTAGAGAGTCCACAAACAAATTGTGGACGGACGGACGTACGGACGTCCGGACGGACAGGGGCGACGACATAATACGTCCACATGAAAATGTGGGCGTATAAAAAGCTGACCTAATTACGATTCTAATGATGTATAATATGAATGCAGTTATTGAAATTTAATTTTCAATATTTTGACATTTGAAATTTTTAACACTTTTGAACATAGGATTTCTCAGAAGTATTTTATTTAATCGTATAGTGTCGTATATCATTAGAGAGCCCTGTTCCCATGCAAACTCCAAAACTGGATGTGAAAACTACTTGACAATGATTCGTATACCGGAAGTAGTTAAAAAAAACGACGAAAAATGTAAAAGATAGGCTGGCACTGCCAGGCAGGATACGCCCACATTTTCGAGAGATGGATAGAAAACAAGCAATACCGAAAGTGATTTTTCCTACATCATTAAGTTAGAATTTGATATGTGCAAATATCGAAATGAATTAAGATCTTTGGTTTATAAAGGTGCATTTCAGTAGGCTTCAAATTTGACTGGGGATCATTTTGCTAAGTAGGTAAGATGCTGGCTCGGTAGCCTTGAGGTTGGGTGTTTGATCCCTGCATTGGGTGACAAAGTTCATCTAGATTTTCTGGCGTGGTTTCTCCTTGTTAGTGATGAAGAATGGATGGCCTGACAAGAACAGCTGTCAATTTTGGTCCGATTTTCACGAAATTCGACCTCAATCTTCTTTACGATGTAACGGTGATATAATCAAACGATTTTTTAAATGGGATAATAATTCTTACCCCAGAGGGACCACAAGCTAAAAAAAAAAAAAGGTCATTTTCGTACAATCAGGGGCCATAATTCAGGAAATTACAATCCGATATGCACAAATATCGAAAGGAACTAAGATTGTAAAGTTGTAAACATGTGTTTCAAGTTTTATCAAAATTGAATGAAGATTGTGACCTCTACAGGGTTCACAACCGTGATATACCATATTTTTACACTCTTCGCTTACATGCGGCGGCCATTTTTTCAGTCAATTTTGGTCCGATATTCACGAAATTCGACCTTAACCTTCATTACGATGTAACGGTGATATGTTTTTTAAGTGGTCCCTCATGGGACCTCCAGAGGGACCACAAGCTAAAAAAATAGGTTGCCAGGCAACGAAACATACGCCCACACAGCAGCCAAATCGTCCGGGCAGTCAACAAGAGTTGTTGCATTTTAAGTAATCATCAGAAAATCATAATTCAAACTCACCCATAACTACGGTGTAACTGTGATATAATCAAACATTTTTTCAAATCAGATAATAATTGTGACCTCCAGAGGAACCACAAGCTAAAAAGGTTGATTTTTCGTACAATCAGGTGACATAATTCAGGAAGTAATGATCCAATGGGCGTAAATATCGAAAGGAACCAAGATCTTTGGATTCTAAACATACATGTCAAGTTTCATCAAAATCGGTTCAAAATTGTGACCTCTATAGGGTCCACAACCTTGATATAACATATTTTCACACTATTCGTGTACAAACGGCGGCCATTTTGTCCATCAATTCTAGTCCGATTTTCACGAAATTCAAACTCTCTCTTCACTACCATGTAACAGTGATATAGTCAATCGTTTTTTTAAATCGGATAATAATTTTGACCTCCAGAGGGACCAAAAGCTAACAAAAGCGATTTTTCGGACAATCCGGGGACATAATTCAGGAAGTTATGATCCGATGGGCGCAAATATCGAAAGGAACCAAGATCTTCGGGTTATAAACATACACATCAAGTTTCATAAAAATCGGTTCAAAATTGTGACCTCTATAAGGTCCACAACCTTTATATAACATATTTTCACACTATTCGGGTACAAACGGAAATTCAAACTCAACCTTCATAACCATGGAACGGTGATATAATCGAACGTTTAAATCCGATAACAATTTTGACCTCCAGAGGGACCACAAGCTAAAAAGGGTGATTTTTCGGACAATCAGAGGCCATAATTCAGGAAGTTACGATCCCATGGGTGCAAATATCGAAAGGAACCAAGATCTTTAAGTTATAAACATGCATTTCAAGTTTCATCCAAATCGGTTCAAAATTGTGACCTCTATACTGTTCACAAGCTAAAAAAACGTGATTTTTCGTACAATCAGGGGCCATAACCCATGAAGTTACAGTCCGATACATGCCAATATCGAAAGGAACCGAGATCTTAGGGAGATAAACCTACATTTTAAGTTTCATTGAAATTGGATAAAAATTGTGACCTGTAGACTGTTCACAAACAATTGTGGACGGACGGACCATAACCCATAATCAGGGGCCATAACCCATGAAGTCACAGCCAATATCGAAAGGAACCAAGATCTTAGGGAGATAAACCTACATTTTAAGTTTCATTGAAATCGGATAAAGATAGGCTGGCACTGCCAGGCAGGATACGCCCACATTTTTGAGAGATGGATAGAGAACAAGCAATACCGAAAGTGATTTTTCCTACATCATTAAGTTATGTATTTCATACTGTATTGGGAACAGCCAGTAATATAATCAGAGTTTTTTTTATAAATCAGATAATAATTGTTTGAGAGATAGACAGAGAACAAGCAATACCGAAAGTGATTTTTCCTACAATCAAAGGCCATAATTTATTAAGTTACAATTTGATATGCGCAAATATCGAAAAGAATAAAGATCTTTAGGTTATAAACAAGCATTTCAGGTTTCACCAAAATCGAATTAAAAATTGTGACCTCTACAGGGTCCACAACTTTGATATACCATATTTTCACACTGTTCGCGTACAAACGGCGGCCATTTTTTCTGGCAATTATGGTTCGATTTTCTCGAAATTCTAACTCAACCTTCTGTAGGGTGTAACGGTGATAGAGTCAAACGTTTTTTTAAATCGGATAATAATTGTGACCTACAGAGGGACCATAGGTGATTTTTCGGACAATCAGGGGCCATAATTCAGGAAGTTACGATCCGATATGGGCAAATAACGAAAGGAACCAAGATCTTTGGGTTATAATCATGCATTTCAAGTTTCATCAAAATCAAATTAACATTGTGACCTCTACAGGGTCCACAACCATGATATACAATTTTTTAACAGTATTCGCGTACAAACGGCGGCCATTTTGTATGGCAATTTTGGTCCGATTTTCCCGAAATTCGAACTCAACCTTCCTTACGGTGTAACGGTAATATTATCAACCGTTTTATTAAATTGGATAATAATTGTGACCACCAGAGGGACCACAAGCTAAAATAAGGCGATTTTGCGTATAATCAGGGGCCATAATTCAGGAAGTTACGTTCCGATATGCGCAAATATCGAAAGGAACCAAGATCTTTGGGTTATAACCATGAATTTCAAGTTTCATCAAAATCGATTTAAAAATGTGACTTTTACAAGGTCCACAAACCATGATATACAATTTTTTTTAACAGTATTCGCGTACAAACGGCGGCCATTTTGTATGGCAATTTTCGTCTGACTTTCCCCAAATTCAAACTCAACCTTCCTTAGGGTGTAACGGTGATATAATCAAACGTTTTTTTAAATCGGATAATAATTGTGACCTCCAGAGGGACCACAAGCTAAAAAGGGTGATTTTTCGGACAATCAGGGGGCATAAATCAGGAAATTACATTCCGATAGGTGCAAATATCGAAAGGAACCAAGATCTTTGGGATATAAACATGCATGTCAAGTTTCATCAAAATCGGTTCAAAATTGTGACCTCTATAGGGTCCACAAGCTAAAAACGTGATTTTTCGTACAATCAGGGGCCATAATCCATGAAGTTTTGATCCGATACATGTCAATATCGAAAGGAACCGAGATCTTTTGGGGATAAACCTATATTTCAAGTTTCGTCAAAATCGGATAAGAATTGTGACCTGTAGAGAGTCCACAAACAAATTGTGGACGGACAGGGGCAACGACAATATACGTCCACATAAAAATGTGGGCATATAAAAATTGTGACCTGTACGGACGGACGAACAGGGGCGACGACAATATACGTCTACATGAAAATGTCGGCGTATAAAAATTAAGTCAATGGATTGCATTGCAAATACCACTAGTAGAAAGCCCTTTGGCAGGCCATTACAATGACACCAAAATCACCTTTCTGCAATAAATAGCAAGAAAGTTAGGGCAATTTAAATGTTGCATAATTAGTCATTAACACATCAATTAATTTTGTAAGAAACAATAGCGCTCGCAAAATAACTTTGTGTCATTACCCATTTTAACACCTCACTAAATGTTTTGTAACTTTCGCAATTATTGTTCAATTTCAATAAACTTGTACACAGGGACTTTAAGGGATTAAAATAAAACTTCTTACTACTGCTTGACTATATAATAGTATAGTATTAGTATATAATAAAGGGATGTCAGACGCCATCTTTGTTATGACTTTTTTTATGATATATCGTCTGCTGTCATCTCACAATACTCACAAGTTCTAACACTTCATGTCATTTTTATTGCCAACGAGACTTTATTTGATCATTATTCATCTTCCGATGTAATAAAATTGGTCCTTTTACAGTGTTATTAATAACAAATCTTGGTATCATTGGAAAGCACAACAAAAGCTCCACACGTCTAAAACATGATTAATTGCACAGGTCAATATCAGTTGTATTTATTATTAAATATGATAGGCATAGTATTTCTTGTGCCAAACAATTCAGCCAACGGGTGTGCGGGAATATGGCCTAAGTAGAAAATTCTCACTATCACACTTAGTCAAGGTAAAGACATAATTAATCTATATTTGGAGTTTCATCGCGCTCACTTCATTATAACCAAAGTGCCAAAGGTTTAACGTATTTCCGCCGGACGTTTAAATTTCCTTCTAACACACTTTACACGTTGTCACGTACTTGTCATTTGTGTTTTTCAAACTAAAATGTTCCTACACCACAGAAGATGTGTTCTTTTTTGTTGCTAGCAGTGTCAAACTATCAACGGGAACATAGGCATTTTCGATCTGGGATGCCTCAGAAGTCATTTTATTCAAAAAATATAGGAAATATTATCCCTGTGACTAATCTATGTACGTTATCAATGTAATTTTGATCGGACTGGGTAATATATGATAAACCACCACTTCGTTACTATGGCGATGTATATTGTCGCATGCATCATTTCGAGTCGGGAATCCTTACATTTATAATGTCTGTCATAATTACAAATATTGTGGATGTTGTTGCCTAAACATGTTTAATTATGATTAATACTAAACTATTATTCAGTGAAATATAGCCTACTTGAAACATGAGAAGAAAAAACAAAAATAACTAGACCTGCATAGCAGTGCTGAATCGGCTTTCAGGGTCCTTCATATCATTGCCATGCTTTTAAATTGACCTTTATACTCAAAACGACCGATAGGACTCAGAGTAACAGAAGTTTATGAAGAGAAATAGTAGTAGTTTTTGAGATAAACGAGTCTGAATAGGCTCCAAAAAAAAAGAGGGAAATACTACATTTTCAGCATCTCATAATCTATTGCCTTACCATCGAATTTGTATTCTGATATCATATAAAAGCCCAAAAAGGAAAATGCTAGATCTTCAACGTGCCGTAATTTTTTGATATCAATATGATTATATTGATCCAATCTAAATGGCCAATAGAATCAAACTTTATAACGTTAAACAAATAATAAATATAACTCACTTCAAAAAAAATATTTGTTTTGAAGTCTAAAGATAGGCTGGCACTGCCAGGCAGGATACGCCCACATTTTCGAGAGATGAACAGAGAACAAGCAATACCGAAAGTGATTTTTCCTACATCTTTAAGTCCTGTATTTCATACTGTATTGGGAGCAGCCATTTAGTTGGTCAGTTCCAGTCTGATATTAATGAAATTCGAAAGCAACAATGATTATGGTGTGACGGTACACAACCTAGAAATGTGACTTTTCGTCAAAATCGGATAAGAATTGTGACCTGTAGAGAGTCCACAACCATGATATACCATATTTTTACACTATTCGCGTACAAACGGCCACCATTTCGTCCGTCAATTTTGGTACGATTTTCACGAAATTAGAACTCAACCTTCCTCATCAAAATCGAATTAAAATTGTGACCTATACAGGGTCCAGAACCATGATATATCATTTTTTTAACAGTATTCGCGTACAAACGGCGGACATTTTGTCTGTAAATTTTGGTCCGATTTTCCCGAAATTCAAACTCAACCTTCCTTACAGTGTAACTGTGATATAATCAAACGTTTTTTTAAATGGGATAATAATTGTGACCTCCAGAGGGACCACAAGCTAAAGAAAGGGGGATTTTGCGTATAACCAGGGGCCATAATTCAGGACGTTACAATCCGATATGCGCAAATATCGAAAAGAACCAAGATCTTTGGGTTATAACCATGAATTTCAAGTTTCATCAAAATCGAATTAAAATTGTGACCTTTACAGGGTCCACAACCTTGATATACCATTTTTTAACAGTATTCGCGTACAAACGGCGGCCATTTTGTATAGCAATTTTGGTCTGATTTTCCCGAAATTCGAATTCAACCTTCCTTACGGTGTAACGGTAATATAATCAAACGTTTTTTTAAATCGGATAATAATTGTGACCTCCAAGCTAAAAAAAAAAGGCGATTTTGCGTATAATCAGGGGCCATAATTCAGGAAGTTATGATCCGATATGCGCAAATATCGAAAGGAACCAAGATCTTTGGGTTATAACCATGAATTTCAAGTTTCATCAAAATCGAATTAAAATTGTGACCTCCACAGGGTCCACAACCTTGATATACCATTTTTTAACAGTATTCGCATACAAACGGCGGCCATTTTGTATGGCAATTTTCGTCCGATTTTCCCGAAATTCGAACTCAACCTTCCTTAGGGTGTAACGGGGATATAATCAAACGTTTTTTTTAAATCGAATAATAATTGTGACCTGCAAGCTAAAAAAAAGGCGATTTTGCGTATAATCAGGGGCCATAATTCAGGAAGTTACGATCCGATATGCGCAAATATCGAAAGGAAGCAAGATCTTTTGGTTATAACCATGAATTTCAAGTTTCATCAAAATCGAATCAAAATTGTGACCTCCACAGGGTCCACAACATGGATATACCATTTTTTTAACAGTATTCGCGTACAAACGGCGTCCATTTTGTATGGCAATTTTCGTCCGATTTTCCCGAAATTCGAACTCAACCTTCCTTAGGGTGTAACGGTGATATAATCAAACGGTTTTTTAAAATCGAATAATAATTGTGACCCCCAGAGGGACCACAAGCTAAAAAGGGTGATTTTTCGGACAATCAGGGGCCATAATTCAGGAAATTACATTCCGATAGCCGCAAATATCGAAAGGAACCAAGATCTTAGGGTTACAAACATGCATGTCAAGTTTCATCAAAATCGGTTCAAAATTGTGACCTCTATAGGGTCCACAAGCTAAAAACGTGATTTTTCGTACAATCAGGGGCCATAATCCATGAAGTTTTGATCCGATACATGCCAATATCGAAAGCAGCCGAGATCTTTTGGGGATAAACCTATATTTCAAGTTTCGTCAAAATCAGATAAGAATTGTGACCTGTAGAGAGTCCACAAACAAATTGTGGACGGAACGGACGTCCGGACGTCCGGACTGACAGGGGCGACGACATAATACGTCCACATGAAAATGTGGGCGTATAAAAATACTGCAAATGTGACATTACTTCCGGTGATATTGGAAATGTTAAATCAGATCATTGCAATCATAAATGGCATAAGGCATCACATGGTGAAAATTGTATGAAAATTGAATAATAATTGACACTTTTATAGACCAAAAAGCTTGAAAAGTGACTTGTAGAAAATCATCTATTTCTCGGCAACCGTACAAGTTAGCAACTTTTTTGAGGTATCTGTAAGATATCATAATTTTAAAAATATTTAAAAAAAAGACTCATCTGAATGAAATATTTGTTTTTTAGGTTAAATATAAAGTTTTTGCCAAAATGACGTCATTTCCGTTAACAGTGAAACTGTAGAACAGGCTTAACCTAGTCCAAATTGGCATTAGGCATCGAATGAAAAAAAAAAATATTGAAATTCGGATAATAATTTACTCTTTTATAGGCAAAATAAAGTGATGCATGCAAAATTGCATATTTCTCGGCAATTGCTCATATTACGAACTATTTTTTGCATACATTCCCCTCATCTGGATTATTACTACGAGTTTATGAAAGTTACGAATAAATAGTTCAAAATATGAATGGGTTGTAAATAACTGATTGTTACACTTTTTTTTACATTTATTCGAAATTGCCCTAAAATGAAATTGAAATTAAAAAATCTGAGCTAACGATTTGTGCCCCTTTACAGCGCGCATCCTTTTTGCTATATCAGATTTCGAAAGCTAGGTTGCCAGGCAACGAAACATACACCCACAGCAGCTAAATCATCCGGGCAGTAAACAAGGGTTGTCGCATATTTTTACTTTTTTTGCTAATGAAACATTTGTAATACACTAAAAACTGATTAAGAGTAACGGGTCATTATGTAATTATCAGAAAATCATTAGAATTTGATTGCTTTTTATAAAGTGTTACCCCACACTAACAATTAGTATATACATGAAACATTTAATATCATGGATTTAGCTGTTCAATCTAAAGTCAATCGGATGGTAAGTTTAGCCTCTATAGCGTAACAAGATTTTTTGAAGTTATCAAGGGAGATAACTCAGGCAATAATTATTTGAAATCTCTGGAAATCAATAGGCTTCTTCGTCTCATGACCCTAAACACTGTGTGTTAATTTAAAGTCGATCGGATATTAACTTTGGCCTCTAGAGCTTCCACAGGATTTTTTCGAAGTGATCAAGGGCCATAACTCTGGCAGCAATTATTGAAAATCACTAAAAATCGATAGACGACTTAGTCTCATGACTGTAAACACTATGCATAAATTTGAAGTCAATCGGATATTAACTTTGGCCTCTAGAGCATCCACAAGATATTTTGAAGTGATCAAGGGCCATAACTCGGGTAGTTATTATCGGAAATCGCTGAAAAACAATAGGCTTCTTCGTCTCATGACCTTAAACACTGTGTATAAATTTAAAGTCAATTGGATATTAACTTTGGCCTCTAGAGCATCCACAAGATATTTTCAAGTGTTCAAGGGCCATAACTCTGGCACTAATTATCGGAAATCGCTGAAAATCAATAGGCTTCTTCGTCTCATGACCTTAAACACTGTGTATAAATTTAAAGTCAATCGGATATTAACTTTGGCCTCTAGAGCGTCCACAAGATATTTTGAAGTGATCAAGGGCCATAACTCTGGTAGTTATTATCGGAAATCGCTGAAAAACAATAGGCTTCTTCATCTCATGACCTTAAACACTGTGTATAAATTTAAAGTCAATCGGATATTAACTTTGGCCTCTAGAGCGTCCACAAGATTTTTTGAAGTGATCAAGGGCCATAACTCTGGTAGTTATTATCGGAAAACGCTGAAAAACAATAGGCTTCTTCGTCTCATGACCTTAAACACTGTGTATAAATTTAAAGTAAATCGGATATTAACTTTGGCCTCTAGAGGGCCCACAAGATATTTTCAAGTGTTCAAGGGCCATAACTCTGGCACTAATTATCGGAAATCGCTGAAAATCGATAGGCTTCTTCGTCTCATGACCTTAAACACTGTGTATAAATTTAAAGTCAATCGGATATTAACTTTGGCCTCTAGAGCGTCCACAAGATATTTTGAAGTGATCAAGGGCCATAACTCTGGTAGTTATTATCGGAAATCGCTGAAAAACAATAGGCTTCTTCATCTCATGACCTTAAACACTGTGTATAAATTTAAAGTCAATCGGATATTAACTTTGGCCTCTAGAGCGTCCACAAGATTTTTTGAAGTGATCAAGGGCCATAACTCTGGTAGTTATTATCGGAAAACGCTGAAAAACAATAGGCTTCTTCGTCTCATGACCTTAAACACTGTGTATAAATTTAAAGTCAATCGGATATTAACTTTAGCCTGTAGAGCGTCCACAAGCAATTGTGGACGCCGGACGGACGGGGGCGACGACAATATACGACCACATTTCAATGTGGGCGTATAAAAATGTAATATTTGCTTTCAAAAAGAGGTACTGAACTGTCAAAATTGTAGTTTTTGTTAATATTACACCACTTCCGTTGCGTGCAGAAAAATTTCACGGCAACAAACAACATAACGCTACAATATACGTCCACATTCCTGCTTTGATTGATATGGTACTTTGTCAAGAAGGCTAGGCGTTTGGTTTGTTTAGCGTTGGGGGTCGTGCACCAACATTAATAGTTGCCGTCCTTAGAGTATAAGGAACAAGCCAACAGTGAGGCTGATGTCCCCCGCCGAAATCCCAAAATAAATAGATGACACATATTAATTAATCGCACATTTATTTTTTTCAAACGTATCGACCAATCAAACTGAACACGAAGTGTCATCCAAAAATTGCTTATCTCTGCCTACCATAAGAAGAAAATGCTCATCTTCGAACTCCATCAAGGCATTGACCTAATAAGCATACACACCAATTTTGAACATTTTAACTCAATAACTCAATTCGAAGGAGAGTTATTGTGTTCCAAAGTCTCGGCAAATCAAATTGCTTATCGCTCTGCTTACCCTGAGCAGAAAATGCTCATTATCGATCATAGTCAAGGTATTACTATAATGAAACTATACACCAAGTTTCATCACTCTCACTTAATTAGAACTAAAGTTATCGTGTCCCAAAGCATCAACCAATCAAATTGCTTATCTCTGCTTACCCTAAGCGGAAAATGCTCATCTTTGAACTCCATCAAGGCATTGACCTAATAAGCATATACACCAAGTTTGAACATTTTAACTCAATTAGAAGGAGAGTTATTGTGTTCCAAATTCTCGACCAATCAAATTGCGTATAGCTCTGCTTACCCTGAGCAGAAAATGCTCATTATCGAACTTAGTCAAGGTATTACTATAATGAAACTATACACCAAGTTTCATCAATCTCACTTAATTAGAACTAAAGTTATCGTGTCCCAAAGCATCAACCAATCAAATTGCTTATCTCTGCTTACCCTAAGCGGAAAATGCTCATCTTCGAACTCCATCAAGGCATTGACCTAATAAACACATACACCAAGTTTGAACATTCTAGCTCAATTAGGAAGAGAGTTATTGTGTCCCAAAAAGTGTGACGGACGGACAGACAGACAGACGGACAGACAGACGGACGGACAGACAGACAGACAGACAGACAGACAGACAGACAGACAGACAGACAGACAGACAGACAGACAGACAGACAGACGGACGAACCCATTTTAATAGTCCCTCAACTTTCTTCGAAAGGCGGGGGACAATAACTATACCAAGATAATCCATTCAGAATTGTGCCTTCCTAACGCTAAAGGCAAAAAGTGGGCGTGGCGCTGCCCCTGGGGGTCGGGACATTCATCAAAATCAATAGTGGACGCCCTCAGGCTATAAGGAATACATAAGCCAAGTACCAAGCTGATTCATTCAGAATTGCGGCCTGTAAACGACAAACCCAAAAATTGGTCGTGTCTTGCCTGTGTGAGTCAGGACATGCAGTTGACGTCCTTAGGCTATATGGAATACATATTCCAAGTTTAAAGACGATCCATTAAGAATCCTGGCCTGTAGACAACACACATAGACACGAAGTAAAAATGGGCATGGCTCTGCCCCTGGGGGTTAGGAAATCACCAAAAACAATAGGGGTCATCTTTAGGGTATAAGGAATAGGTTTGTAAAGTTTTAAAAGGATCTGTTAAGAATTGCATCCTGTAGGCGAACACAAGACACAAAAGCATTGGGCGTGGCTCTGTCCCTGGGGGTCATGCACCAAAAATAATAGTGGTCAGTCTTAGGGTATAAGGAATAAGTATAAAAAAAGTTTTCAAGACGATCGATTAAGAATTGTGGGCTGTAGGTGATACACAGACAGACAAAAATAAAATGGGCGTGACTCTGCCCCTGGGGGTTGGGCATGCACCCCAAATTATAGAAATGTTCCTTAGGGTACAAAGAATAATCATTCAAAGTTTCAAGATGATACGTTAAGGAATGTGGCTTGTAGACGACAAACAAATAAATACAAGGAATGGGCGTGGCTCTGCCATTGGGGGTCGGGCATGCACCAAAAAAACAATACGGACCATCCTTAGGGTAAGTATACAAAGTTTTAAGAAAATCCAGTTAGAATTGCGGCTTCTAGGCGACACAGAGACACACAAAAAGAAAATGGGCGTGGCTCTGCCCCTGGGGGTTGGGCATGCACCCCAAACGATAGGGATCATCCTTAGAGTATAAAGAGTAAGTATACAAAGTTTTAAAGAAAATCCAATAAAAATTGCGACCTGTAGGCGACACAAAGACACACGAAAAGAAAATGGGTGTGGCTCTGACCCAGGGGGTTGGGCATGCACCCCAAATGATAGGGATGTTCCTTAGGGTACAAAGGATGTGTATGCTAAGTTTCAAAATTATAAGTTAAGAAATGTGGCCTGTAGACGACAAAAAAATACATATTAGAAATGGGCGTGCTCTGTCCCTGGGGGTCGGGCATGCACCAAAAACAATAGAGATCTTCCTTAGGGTATAAGGAATACGTATACCAAGTTTGAAGAAAATCCAGTAAGAATTGCACCCTGTAGGCGACACAAAGACTCACGAAAAGAAAATGGGCGTGGCTCTGCCCCTGTGGGTGGGGCATACACCCCAAACAATAGGGATGTTCCTTAAGGTACAAAGAATGTGTATGCAAAGTTTCAAGATTATAAGTTAAGAAATGTGGCCTGTAGACGACAAACAAACAAATACTAGAAATGGGCGTGGCTCTGCCCCTGGGGGTCGGGCATGCACCCAAAACAATAGGGATCTTCCTTGGGGTATAAGGAATAAGAATACCAAGTTTGAAGAAAATCCATGAAGAATGGCGCCCTGTACGCGACACACATGCACACGCACACACACACAAGGGCAACGGCATAATACGTTACCATTATGAATGTGGACGTATAAAAATTATAATTGAGACCACGGAGCATATGAACTTTGTTTGATACAAATCGAACAATAAATAATTAATTTAGGTACGAAAAACTAAATCAGCCAATGGCGACTAAAGAAAATTACTGAGACAAAATTCTTTCTCACTTCTGCTCAAGTAGGGTGATACTTTAACTCTGTGTAAACTACCATCAAAAAATATTCATAAATAAAAAAGTTTTCTGTAAAAATGTAAATAAAATTCAAAATATCAGAGATTTTTTTCACTACGTCTGGTTTTTCGATCATTGTCGGGATAGCTTTAACAAGTTGATTAGATACTTAACTTCCTGTACCAGAAATATCAGAAACATTCATTGAGTAATTTTTCGAAAAAAAGATAAATAAAAGAGCATTTTCAATAATTTAATTTAAGGATTTTTCAACTTTTTTCAAAGATTGAGGTCATTTTTGGACCACCTACAATATTTCAATGCTTTTATTATTAGATGCACACACTAGGCCACTGATAGGACTCTGACTAAAAAATGTTTAAGAAAAATCGTAGGCGTCGTTTTCGAGAAAAAGGCGTCTCAGAATGCTCCAAAACGGAAAATACTTAGTTTTCGGCGTACCATAATTTATTTAGATTTTATGCGATCGTCTATTAATGGAACTATCCAATGACACTTTAATTGTTTTGGTCCGCTAATATGTAACGGAGAATTCAAACTTTTGGCAAAAGCTCCATTTTTTTTTTTTTATTATCTTTTTTACATTTTTCTTCGTTTTTTTAACTACTTCCGGTATACGAATCATTGTCGAGTAGTTTTCACATCCAGTTTTGAAGTTTGAAAGGGAACAGGGCTCTTTAATGATATACTACACTATACGATCAAATAAAATACTTCTGGGAAATCCTATGTTCAAAAGTGTTAAAGATAGCCTGGCTAAGCCCACATTTTTGAGAGATGGATAGAGAACAAGCAATACCGAAAGTGATTTTTCCCACATCATTAAGTTATGTATTTCATACTGTATTGGGAGCAGCCATTTTGTTGGTCAGTTCCAGTCAGATATTCATGAAATTCGAAGCCGACAATGATTATGGTGTGACGGTACACAACCTAGAAATGTTACTTTTCGTCAAAATAGGATAAGAATTGTGACCTGTAGAGGGTCCACAACCATGATATACCATATTTTTACACTATTCGCGTACAAACGGTGACCATTTCGTCCGGCAATTTTGGTACGATTTTCACGAAATTCGAACTTAACCTTCCTTACGGTGCAACAATAATATAATCAGAGTTTTTTTTTTAAATCAGATAATAATTGTTCGTGAGATAGACAGAGAACAAGCAATACCGAAAGTGATTTTTCCTACAATCAAAGGCCATAATTCATTAAGTTACAATTTGATATGCGCAAATATCGAAAAGAATAAAGATCTTTAGGTTATAAACAAGCATTTCAGGTTTCATAAAAATCGAATTAAAATTGTCACCTCTACATGGTCCACAACTTTGACATACCATATTTTTACACTGTTCGCGTACAAACGGCGGCCATTTTTTCTGGCAATTAAGGTCCAATTTTCTCGAAATTCGAACTCAACCTTCCGTAGGGTGTAACGGTGATAGAGTCAAACGTTTTTTTCAAATCGGATAATAATTGTGACCTCCAGAGGGACCATAGGCGATTTTTCGGACAATCAGGGGCCATAATTCAGGAAGTTACGATCCGATATGCGCAAATAACGAAAGGAACCAAGATCTTTGGGTTATAACCATGCATTTCAAGTTTCATCAAAATCGAATTAAAATTGTGACCTCTACAGGGTCCACAACCATGATATACAATTTTTTATACGCCCCCATTTTCATGTGGACGTATTATGTCCGTCCACAATTTGTTTGTGGACTCTCTACAGGTCACAATTCTTATCCGATTTTGACGAAACTTGAAATATAGGCTTATCCCCATAAGATCTCGGCTCCTTTCGATATTGGCATGTATCGGATCAAAACTTCATGGATTATGGCCCCTGATTGTACGAAAAATCACGTTTTTAGCTTGTGGACCCTATAGAGGTCACAATTTTGAACCGATTTTGATGAAACTTGACATGCATGTTTATAACCCAAAGATCTTGGTTCCTTTCGATATTTGCGCCCATCGGATCGTAATTTCCTGAATTATGGCCCCTGAGTGTCCGAAAAATCACCCTTTTTAGCTTGTGGTCCCTCTGGAGGTCACAATTATTATCCGATATAAAAGATAGGCTGGCACTGCCAGGCAGGATACACCCACATTTTTGAGAGATGGATAGAGAACAAGCAATACCGGAAGTGATTTTTCCTACATCATTAAGTCCTGTATTTCATACTGTATTGGGAGCAGCCATTTTGTTGGTCAGTTCCAGTCTGATATTCATGAAATTCGAAGCCGACAATGATTATGGTTTGACGGTACACAACCTAGAAATGTTACTTTTCGTCAAAATCGGATAAGAATTGTGACCTGTAGAGAGTCCACAACCACATTTTTACACTATTCGCGTACAAACGGTGACCATTTCGTCCTCCAATTATGGTACGATTTTCACGAAATTCGAACTCAACCTTCCCTACGGTGCAACAGTAATATAATCAGAGTTTTTTTTTAAATCAGATAATAATTGTTCGAGAGATAGACAGAGAACAAGCAATACCGAAAGTGATTTTTCCTACAATCAAAGGCCATAATTCATTAAGTTACAATTTGATATGCGCAAATATCGAAAAGAATAAAGATCTTTAGGTTATAAACAAGCATTTCAGGTTTCATCAAAATCAAATTAAAATTGTCACCTCTACAGGGTCCACAACTTTGACATACCATACTTTTACACTGTTCGCGTACAAACGGCGGCCATTTTTTCTGGCAATTATGGTCCAATTTTCTCGAAATTCAAACTCAACCTTCCGTAGGGTGTAACGGTGATAGAGTCAAACGTTTTTTCAAATCGGATTATAATTGTGACCTCCAGAGGGACCATAGGCGATTTTTCGGACAATCAGGGGCCATAATTCAGGAAGTTACGATCTGATATGCGCAAATATCGAAAGGAACCAAGATCTTTGGGTTATAACCATGCATTTCAAGTTTCATCAAAATCGAATTAAAATTGTGACCTCTACAGGGTCCACAACCATGATATACAATTTTTTAACAGTATTCGCGTACAAACGGCGGCCATTTTGTATGGCAATTTTGGTCTGATTTTCCCGAAATTCGAACTCAACCTTCCTTACGCTGTAATAGTAATATAATCAACCGTTTTATTAAATCGGATAATAATTGTTACCACCAGAGGGACCACAAGCTAAAATAAGGCGATTTTGCGTATAATCAGGGGCCATAATTCAGGAAGTTACGTTCCGATATGCGCAAATATCGAAAGGAACCAAGATCTTTGGGTTATAACCATGAATTTCAAGTTTCATCAAAATCGAATAAAAAATGTGACTTCTACAGGGTCCACAACCTTGATATACCATTTTTTAACAGTATTCGCGTACAAACGGCGGCCATTTTGTATGGCAATTTTGGTCCGATTTTCCCGAAATTCGAACTCAACCTTCCTTAGGGTGTAATGGTGATATAATCATACGGTTTTTTAAATCGGATAATAATTGTGACCTCCAGAGGGACCACAAGCTAAAAAGGGTGATTTTTCGGACAATCAGGGGCCATAATTCAGGAAATTACATTCCGATAGGCGCAAATATCGAAAGGAACCAAGATCTTTGGGTTATAAACATGCATGTCAAGTTTCATCAAAATCGGTTCAAAATTGTGACCTCTATAGGGTCCACAAGCTAAAAACGTGATTTTTCGTACAATCAGGGGCCATAATCCATGAAGTTTTCATCCGATACATGCCAATATCGAAAGCAGCCGAGATCTTTTGGGGATAAATCTATATTTCAAGTTTCGTCAAAATCGGATAAGAATTGTGACCTGTAGAGGGTCCACAAACAAATTGTGGACGGATGGACGGACAGACGGACGGACAGACGTCCGGACGGACAGGGG
The DNA here is from genome assembly GCA_036850965.1 of Patella caerulea. Lineage (NCBI taxonomy): Eukaryota > Metazoa > Mollusca > Gastropoda > Patellidae > Patella > Patella caerulea. The sequence goes on along the minus strand of JAZGQO010000013.1, from coordinate 14,358,216 downwards.
CGACGACAATATACGTCCACATAAAAATGTGGGCGTATAAAAACCGTTTGATTATATCACCGTTACACCCTAAGGGAGGTTGAGTTCAAATTTCGAGAAAATCGGACCAAAATTGCCATACAAAATGGCCGCCGTTTGTACGCGAATAGTGTGAAAATATGTTATATCAAGGTTGTGGACCCTATAGAGGTCACAATTTTGAACCGATTTTGATGAAACTTGACATGTATGTTTATAACCCAAAGATCTTGGTTCCTTTCCATATTTGCACCCATCAGATCGTAACTTCCTGAATTATGGCCCCTGATTGTCCGAAAAATTGCCCTTTTTAGCTTGTGGTCCCTCTGGAGGTCAAAATTATCATCTGTTTTAAAAAACCGTTTGATTATATCCCCGTTACATGGTAATGAAGGTTGAGATCGAATTTCGTGAAAATTGAACCGAAATTGATGGACAAAATGGCCGCCGTTTGTACCCGAATAGTGTGAAAATATGTTATATCAAGGTTGTGGACCCTATAGAGGTCACAATTTTGAACCGATTTTGATGCAACTTGACATGCATGTTTATAAAACAAAGATCTTGGTTCCTTTCGATATTTGCGCTCATTGATTCGTAACTTCCTGAATTATGGCCCCTGATTGTACGAAAAATCACCCTTTTTAGCTTGTGGTCCCACTGGAGGTCAAAATTATTATCCGATTTAAAAAAACGTTTGATTATATTACCGTTACATGGTAATTAAGATTGAGTTAAAATTTCGTGAAAATCGGACCAAAATTGACAGACAAAATGGCCGCCGTTTGTACGCGATTAGTGTGAAAATATGTTATATCAAGGTTGTGGACACTATAGAGGTCACAATTTTGAACCGATTTTGATGGAACTTGACATGCATGTTTATAACCCAATTATCTTGGTTCTTTTCGATATTTGCGCCCATTGGATCGTAACTTCCTCAATTATGACCCCTGATTGTCCGAAAAATGACCTTTTGTGGTTCCTCTGGAGGTCAGAATTATTATCCCATTTAAAAAAACGTTTGATTTTATCACCGTTACATCATAATGAAGGTTGAGGTGGAATTTCGTGAAAATCGGACCTAAATTGACTGCAAAAATGGCTGCCGCTTGTACGCCAAGAGTGTAAAAATATGGTAAAGGTCACAATCTTCATTCAATTTTGATGAAACTTGAAACACATGTTTACAACTTAACAATCTTAGTTTCTTTCGATATTTGTGCATATCGGATTGTAACTTCCTGAATTATGGCCCCTGATTGTACGAAAAATGACCTTTTTTTAGCTTGTGGTCTCTCTGGGGTCAGAATTATTATCCCATTTAAAAAAACATTTGATTATATCACCGTTACATCGTAATGAAGGTTGAGGTCGAATTTCGTGAAAATCAGACCAAAATTGAAAGCTGTTCTTGTCAGGCCATCCATCCTTCATCACTAACAAAGGGAAACCACGCCTGAAAATCTAGATGAACTTTGTCACCCAATGCAGGGATCAAACACCCAACCTCAAGGCTACCGAGCCAGCATCTTACCCACTTAGGAACATGATCCCCTGTCGAATTTGAAGCCTTAATTCATTTCGAAATTTGCACATATCAAATTCTAACTTAATGATGTAGGAAAAATCACTTGCTTGGTATTGCTTGTTCTCTATCCATCTCTCGAAAATGTGGGCGTATCCTGCCTGGCAGTGCCAGCCTATCTTTAACAGTATTCGTGTACAAACGGCGGCCATTTTGTTTGGCAATTTTGGTCCGATTTTCCCGAAATTCGAATTCAACCTTCCTCACGGTTTAACGGTAATACAATCAACCGTTTTATTAAATCGGATAATAATTGTGACCACCAGAGGGACCATAAGGCGATTTTGCGTATAATCAGGGGCCATAATTCAGGAAGTTACGTTCCGATATGTGCAAATATCGAAAGGAACCAAGATCTTTGGGTTATAACCATGAATTTCAAGTTTCATCAAAATCAAATAAAAAATGTGACTTCTACAGGGTCCACAACCTTGATATACCATTTTTTAACAGTATTCGCGTACAAACGGCGGCCATTTTGTATGGCAATTTTCGTCCGATTTTCCCGAAATTCGACTTCAACCTTCCTTAGGGTGCAACGGTGATATAATCAAACGTTTTTTTAAATCGGATAATAATTGTGACCTCCAGAGGGACCACAAGCTAAAAAGGGTGATTTTTCGGACAATCAGGGGCCACAATCCAGGAAATTACATTCCGATAGGCGCAAATATCGAAAGGAACCAAGATCTTTGGGTTATAAACATGCATGTCAAGTTTCATCAAAATCGGTTCAAAATTGTGACCTCTATAGGGTCCACAAGCTAAAAACGTGATTTTTCGTACAATCAAGGGCCATAATTCATGAAGTTTTCATCCGATACAAGCCAATATCGAAAGCAGCCGAGATCTTTTGGGGATAAACCTATATTTCAAGTTTCGTCAAAATCGGATAAGAATTGTGACCTGTAGAGAGTCCACAAACAAATTGTGGACAGACGGACGGACAGGGGCGACGACAATATACGTCCACATAAAAATGTGGGCGTATAAAAAGGTCATTTTTCGGACAATCAAGGGCCATAATTCAGGAAGTTACGATCCGATATGCGCAAATAACGAAAGGATCCAAGATCTTTGGGTTATAACCATGCATTTCAAGTTTCATCAAAATCGAATTAAAATTGTGACCTCTACAGGGTCCACAACCATGATATACAATTTTTTAACCATATTCGCGTACAAACGGCAGCCATTTTTATGGCAATTTTGGTCCGATTTTCCCGAAATTCAAACTCAACCTTCCTTACGGTGTAACGGTAATATAATCAACCGTTTTATTAAATCGGATAATAATTGTGACCACCAGAGGGCCCACAAGGTAAAATAAGCAGATTTTGCGTATAATCAGGGGCCATAATTCAGGAAGTTACATTCCGATATGCGCAAATATCGAAAGGAACCAAGATCTTTTGGTTATAACCATGAATGTCAAGTTTCATCAAAGTTGAATTAAAAATGTGACTTCTACAGGGTCCACAAACTTGATATACCATTTTTTAACAAACAAACGGCATCCATTTTGTGTGGCAATTTTCGTCCGATTATCCCGTAAGTCGAACTCAATTTTTCTTAGGGTGTAACGGTGATATAATCAAACGGTTTTTTAAATCGGAAAATAATTGTGACCTTCAGAGGGACCACAAGCTAAAAAGGGTGATTTTTCGGACAATCAGGGGCCATAATTCAGGAAATTACATTCCGATAGGCGCAAATATCGAAAGGAACCAAGATCTTTTGGTTATAAACATGCATGTCAAGTTTCATCAAAATCGGTTCAAAATTGTGACCTCTATAGAGTCCACAAGCTAAAAACAGGATTTTTCGTACAATCAGGGGCCATAATCCATGAAGTTTTCATCCGATACATGCCAATATCGAAAGCAGCCGAGATCTTTTGGGGATAAACCTATATTTCAAGTTTCGTCAAAATCGGATAAGAATTGTGACCTGTAGAGAGTCCACAAACAAATTGTGGACGGACGGACGGACAGGGGCGACGACAATGTACGTCCACATAAAAATGTGGGCGTATAAAAATTGTCCAAACGACCGAACTGAGCCAGCCCTCAAACTCTTAATTTTTGACAAAACAGGCTTATATTTTACCACCACCATCCGAAATATATATCAAATGTGCAAATGTCAGGTTAATAGGTTCAGCCAAAATTAAATGACAGCAAATTCACTTGAGCCAAAAACCGCATTTTGTTCAGCTTTCCATTAAAAATTGTCATTTTATGCTTACGACAGTCTAAAATATACAGTTCTAATTGAGCTATCAAGCTGATATTTGCACAGCCACCCCAGAATACATGTAGGAAGATTCTGTGAAAATGTCATTAGACTTGCTGCAATATTTCCAAAAGATAGGCTGGCACTGCCAGGCAGGATACGCCCACATTTTCGAGAGATAGACAGAGAACAAGCAATACCGAAAGTGACTTTTCCTACATCTTTAAGTCCTGTATTTCATACTGTATTGGGAGCAGCCATTTAGTTGGTCAGTTCCAGTCTGATATTAATGAAATTCGAAACTAACAATGATTATGGTGAGACGGTACACAACCTAGAAATGTGACTTTTCATCAAAATCGGATAAGAATTGTGACCTGTAGAGAGTCCACAACCATGATATACCATATTTTTACACTATTCGCATACAAACGGCGACCATTTCGTCCGGCAATTTTGGTACGATTTTCACAAAATTAGAACTCAACCTTCCTCATCAAAATCGAAAGATAGGCTGGCACTGCCAGGCAGGATACGCCCACATTTTCGAGAGATGGATAGAGAACAAACAATACATAAAGTGATTTTTCCTACATCATTAAGTCCTGTATTTCATACTGTATTGGGAGCAGCCATTTTGTTGGTCAGTTCCATTCATGAAATTCGAAGTCGACAATGATTATGGTGTGACGGTACACAACCTAGAAATGTGACTTTTCGTCAAAATCAGATAAGAATTGTGACCTGTACAGAGTCAACAACCATGATATACCATATCTTTACACTATTCGCGTACAAACGGCGACCATTTCGTCCGGCAATTTTGGTACCATTTTCACGAAATTTGAATAATTCAGGAAGTTACGATCCGATATGCGCAAATACCGAAAGGAACCAAGATCTTTGGGTTATAACCATGCATTTCCAGTTTCATCAAAATCGAATTAAAATTGTGACCTTTACAGGGTCCACAACCTTGATATACCATTTTTTAACAGTATTCACGTACAAATGGTGGCCATTTTGTATGGCAATTTTGGTCTGATTTTCCCGAAATTCGAACTCAACCTTCCTTACGGTGTAACGGTAATATAAACAAACGTTTTTTTAAATCGGATAATAATTGTGACCTCCAAGCTAAAAAAAAAGGCGATTTTGCGTATAATCAGGGGCCATAATTCAGGAAGTTACGATCCGATATGCGCAAATATCGAAAAGAAGCAAGATCTTTGGGTTATAACCTTGAATTTCAAGTTTCATCACAATCGAATCAAAATTGTGACCTCCACAGGGTCCACAACCTTGATATACCATTTTTTAACAGTATTCGCGTACAAACGGCGGCCATTTTGTATGGCAATTTTCGTCCGATTTTCCCGAAATTCGAACTCAACCTTCCTTAGGGTGTAACGGTGATATAATCAAACGTTTTTTTAAATCGAATAATAATTGTGACCTCCAAGCTAAAAAAAAGGCGATTTTGCGTATAATCAGGGGCCATAATTCAGGAAGTTACGATCCGATATGCGCAAATATCGAAAGGAAGCGAGATCTTTGGGTTATAACCATGAATTTCAAGTTTCATCAAAATCGAATCAAAATTGTGACCTCCACAGGGTCCACAACCTTGATATACCATTTTTTAACAGTATTCGCGTACTAACGGCGGCCATTTTGTATGGCAATTTTCGTCCGATTTTCCCGAAATTCGAACTCAACTTTCCTTAGTGTGTAACGGTGATATAATCGAACGGTTTTTTAAATCGAATAATAATTGTGACCTCCAGAGGGACCACAAGCTAAAAAGGGTGATTTTTCGGACAATCAGGGGCCATAATTCAGGAAATTACATTCCGATAGCCGCAAATATCGAAAGGAACCAAGATCTTTGGGTTACAAACATGCATGTCAAGTTTCATCAAAATCGGTTCAAAATTGTGACCTCTATAGGGTCCACAAGCTAAAAACGTGATTTTTCGTACAATCAGGGGCCATAATCCATGAAGTTTTGATCCGATACATGCCAATATCGAAAGGAACCGAGATCTTTTGGGGATAAACCTATATTTCAAGTTTCGTCAAAATCGGATAAGAATTGTGACCTGTAGAGAGTCCACAAACAAATTGTGGACGGACGGACGTCCGGACGGACGGGGGCGACGACATAATACGTCCACATGAAAATGTGGGCGTATAATAAAATTGTGACCTATACAGGGTCCACAACCATGATATATCACTTTTTTAACAGTATTCGCGTACAAACGGCGGCCATTTTGTCTGTCAATTTTGGTCAGATTTTCCCGAAATTCAAACTCAACCTTCCTTACAGTGTAACGGTGATATAATCAAACATTTTTTTAAATTGGATAATAATTGTGACCTCCAGAGGGACCACAAGCTAAAGAAAGGGGGAATTTGCGTATAACCAGGGGCCATAATTCAGGAAGTTACGATCCGATATGCGCAAATATCGAAAAGGACCAAGATCTTTGGGTTATAACCATGAATTTCAAGTTTCATCAAAATCGAATTAAAATTGTGACCTTTACAGGGTCCACAACCTTGATATGCCATTTTTTAACAGTATTCGCGTACAAACGGCGGCCATTTTATATGGCAATTTTGGTCTGATTTTCCCGAAATTCGAACTCAACCTTCCTTACGGTGTAACGGTAATATAATCAAACGTTTTTTTAAATCGGATAATAATTGTGACCTCCAAGCTAAAAAAAAAAGGCGATTTTGTGTATAATCAGGGGCCATAATTCAGGAAGTTACGATCCGATATGCGCAAATATCGAAAGGAAGCAAGATCTTTGGGTTATAACCATGAATTTCAAGTTTCATCAAAATCGAATCAAAATTGTGACCTCCACAGGGTCCACAACCTTGATATACCATTTTTTAACAGTATTCCAGTACAAACGGCGGCCATTTTGTATGGCAATTTTCGTCCGATTTTCCCGAAATTCGAACTCAACCTTCCTTAGGGTGTAATGGTGATATAATCAAACGTTTTTTTAAATCGAATAATAATTGTGACCTCCAAGCTAAAAAAAAGGCGATTTTGCGTATAATCAGGGGCCATAATTCAGGAAGTTACGATCCGATATGCACAAATATCGAAAGGAACCAAGATCTTTGGGTTATAACCATGAATTTCAAGTTTCATCAAAATCGAATCAAAATTGTGACCTCCACAGGGTCCACAACCTTGATATACCATTTTTTAACAGTATTCGCGTACAAACGGCGGCCATTTTGTATGGCAATTTTCGTCCGACTTTCCCGAAATTCGAACTCATCCTTCCTTAGGGTGTAACGGTGATATAATCAAACGGTTTTTTAAATCGAATAATAATTGTGACCTCCAGACGGACCACAAGCTAAAAAGGGTGATTTTTCGGACAATCAGGGGCCATAATTCAGGAAATTACATTCCGATAGCCGCAAATATCGAAAGGAACCAAGATCTTTGGGTTACAAACATGCATGTCAAGTTTCATGAAAATTGGTTCAAAATTGTGACCTCTATAGGGTCCACAAGCTAAAAACGTGATTTTTCGTACAATCAGGGGCCATAATCCATGAAGTTTTGATCCGATACATGCCAATATCGAAAGCAGCTGAGATCTTTTGGGGATAAACTTATATTTCAAGTTTCGTCAAAATCGGATAAGAATTGTGACCTGTAGAGAGTCCACAAACAAATTGTGGACGGACGGATGTCCAGACGGACGGACGGACGGAAAGGGGCGACGACATAATACGGCCACATGAAAATGTGGGCGTATAAAAAACCCAGGGGTTGTATATGAGCACAGTGCGAAAAAAAACCCCAAAATTGTCCAAACGACTGAAATACCCCGAATTGAGCCAGTCCTCAAACTCCTTATTTTTGACAAAACAGGCTGGAATTTTAACACCACCATCCGGAATATATTACCAAAGTGTTGTGTACATGTCATGTTAATAGGTTCAGCCAAAATTAAATGACAGCACATTCACTTGAGCCAAAAAACGCATTTTGTTCAGCTTTCCATTAAAAATTGTCATTTTATGCTTATGACAGCCTAAAATATACAGTTCTAATATACAGCCACCCCAGAATACATGTAGGAAGATTCTGTGAAAATTTCATTGGATTTGCTGCAATATTTCCCCCCCAAAAAAACAGGGGTTGTAGGCCCTACATGAGCACAGTGCGAAAAAACACCCCAGCATACATGTACATGTAGAATGATTCTCTGAAAATTTCAGCAGACTTGCTTCAATATTTCCAAAAAAAACGAGGTTGTACATGAGCATAGTGCGAAAAAAAAACCCAAAATTTCCAAACGACCGAAATACCTCGAACTGATCAAGCCCTCAAACTCTTAATTTCTGACAAAACAGGCTGAAATTTTAACACCATCATCCTGAATATATGACCAATGTGCTGTGCAAAGGTTAATAGGTTGAGCCAAAAACCACATTTTGTACAGCTTTCCATTAAAAAATGTCATTTTATGCTTATGACAGCCTAAAATATTCAGTCCTAATTGAGCCACCCCTGAATATATGTTGGATGATTCCCTGAAAATTACAGCTTCATTGCTCCAATATTTCCAAAAAAGGCAGGGCTTGCACATGAGCATAGTGCGCGAAAAAAACCGAAGATAGCAGAACTGAACACCACCGCCTTGGTCCCTTCTATTCACCCAACCTCCTTGAAATTTATATATGTTCTCCAACAGTACATGCAGAGGTATCTATACGATTGACAGTCCACATGGATTAATAAAAAGCAACACACAGCTTAACATAGATGACATTTCATGAGTCAGAAAATGACGTTGGGTGAAAAACGCCATTTTTCTCCTTATTGCCCCTTCTTAACCCCTTGTGGACGGATGACGTGTTGACACGCAAATATTTTCCGTGCCCAGAGACGGTTGACGTGTTGGCACGTCACACGTGACACCCTGAATCAGTCCTCATTTAAATATGCTAAATTTAGCACGGGGAATCCCCCTTTGCCTTGCGATCATAAACTAGTTATCTCCCGTTGTTCTAGATGGCATCACTTGTATTTTATCGTGTAATTTTCTCGAATTTCTGCATATTTACGACATGTAAACAATGGCGGTTGCCAGGAAGCTCCAACTGTCTTTCGACGAAGTAAAATAGACAATAAGGCAAGGAAAATTTCAAAACATCATAAAATTACAACAGGAATTCTTTTTTAAGAATTTAAGCCAAGCAGATTGAAGATAAATTCACATTTTAAAAAAAATGATTTTTTCCCCTAAATAATCCCGTCCAGGGTTACGAAATTTTGTCGAAAATCCCGTCCACAAGGGGTAGGTCTCTCCAGCAGAAATAGCCAAGACTTTTTCTAGATAGTAGAAAAGGATATCTTGCATGCAGCAAAAACTACATACATGTACAACAAAAGCTAAATCTTCAATTATAAAATTTATTCATCAATATAACACAACACAGTTCTATGGATAACACTCACTATATTATATACATGATACGACGTTTCGATTATAGAATTTATTCATCCATATAACAGAACACAGTTCTATGGAAAAAAATCACTTTGAATCACTATATTATATACACACGACATTTCAACAAGAATTCACTGGTCGTTATCAGGCATACAAATTATCCATTCTCCCCCCATTCCTTCTTCTGCAGCTTTCTCCTTGTTAGTCGCCATTTCTCTTTCTCTTTCTCCTCGTTCTCTTCCCTTTGTTTTTGTTCTTCTCCCATTCAACCATTTTTTCCAACATTTTTAAAAATATTTTCCATGGCATCCTTGTGGTAAAGTTTGACCATACCTTCAATAAATGCAAAAAAATGTACATTAAAATTATTAAAAAACATGTTTATCCTTCTTTATATCAAGCATGGCCTAGGGGTCTGTTAATGCAAGTGCCAAAGTTTAAGTCAAATAATTCTTATTTGCCAAGGCAAAAGAATAGTGAAATGAAGTTATTTAAATAATAAAATCACAAAAATGCAATGAGCTGTGACAATGTAAACAAAGTTCTTGCCATACAAGTTGGCTGACAGTGGGTAACCAGCGTGATGTCATAAGAAAGCATATATTGGCAGGTAAACTAAAATGCATACAGTATTGATATAAGTCGCCTATTTAAAGAAATGACATCACTTCAACGGAAACGACAACAGATGAGCTACTGTCTATGAGTAGACAACACAGAGTCAGAAAAAAAAACCTAGGCCTAAACTCGACGCCATATTGTTTCAACCACGACATGTTAAATTGAAACGAAGTTTACAAAATACGTTCGTTGGCTTCAAAGACCAAAATAATTTTACTTGTTATTCACTGCAATATGCACTTGAACAAACAAATGTCCTGTGCAAAAATATAAACTAACTCATCTACTAGTAATTCACAATTAAATTAAGGAAATGTATTCTTCGTTCTTACCTCTAACATAACAACAGCCTCTCCGAGGAACATGTGTTTGCTGGGTGACGTCATGTGATTCGCCAAATTACCCAGGCACCTCGTGTGTTTATTGACCGAGAGTAAACTGTGTGAAGAGAGCACACACATAACAGGTTTTACGCACTAAGTGTGGACCACGTAGAAATTTTGTCAGGTGAAGTAGACTAAGTTATCCAACATGGAAATAGTCTTCACTTCTCCGAGGACCACGATTTTGGTCCCCGGAAGATTTTTTGGTCCTCGGGTAAAAGCTGTGTTTTCTAACGAGGGTCCTCTGGTGATGGTCAAAGCACACGCACACGCACCCACACCCACACCCACATACAGGGGCGACGGCATAATACGTTCACATTATGAATGTGGACGTATAAAAAAAGACTCACAGTAAAGCGAGGACGATTGGGTTCAATGTGTGGTATAAGGCAACGATTTTCTCTATATCTAGAATATATAGGATGATATTCTTAATTTATGTTATAAAATCACCGTAATATCGCTTTTTTTAATGGAAATTAATTGAAAAAAATACTGCAACATCTTTTAAACATAAGAAAAAAGATTCACTATAAAGCAAGGACGATTGGGTTCAATGTGTTGTATAAGGCAACGATTTTCTCTATATCTAGAATGATGATATTCTTAATTTATATTATAAAATCACCATAATATCGCTTTTCTAATGGAAATTAATTGAAAAAAATACTGATATAAGGTAACGATTTTCTCTATATTTAGGATATATAGGATAATATTGTTAATTTATATATTCAAATCACCTTAATATCGTTTTTGTTTTTTGACTGGAAATTAATTTAAAAAATAAGTTGCCAGGCAACGAAACATACGCCCACACAGCAGCCAAATCGTCCGGGCAGTCAACATGAGTTGTTGCATTTTAAGTAATCATCAGAAAATCATTATTCAAACTCACTGTGATACAATCAAACGTTTTTTTTAAATCAGATAATAATTGTGACCTCCAGAGGGATCACAAGCTAAAAAGGGTGACTTTTCGTACAATCAGGGGCCATAATTCAGGAAGTTACGATCCGATATGGGCAAATATGCAATGGAAAAAAGATCATTAGGTTATAAACAGGTATTTCGAGTTTCATCAAAATCAGTTCAAAATTGTGACCCCTATAGGGTCCACAACCTTGATATAACATATTTTCACACAATTCGCGTACAGACGGCGGCCCTTTTTTTTTCCGTCAACTCTGGTCAGATTTTCACGAAATTCAATTTCTCTCTTCATTACCATGGAACCGTGATATAATCAAACGTTTTTTTAAATCGGATAATAATTTTGACCTACAGAGGGACCACAAGCTAACAAGATAGGCTGGCACTGCCAGGCAGGATACGCCCACATTTTTGAGAGATGGATAGAGAACAAGCAATACCGAAAGTGATTTTTCCTACATCATTAAGTCCTGTATTTCATACTGTATTGGGAGCAGCCATTTTGTTGGTCAGTTCCAGTCTGATATTCATGAAATTCGAAGCCGACAATGATTATGGTTTGATGGTACACAACCTAGAAATGTTACTTTTCGTCAAAATCGGATAAGAATTGTGACCTGTAGGAGTCCATGATATACCATATTTTTACACTATTCGCGTACAAACGGTGACCATTTCGTCCTGCAATTTTGGTACGATTTTCACGAAATTCGAACTCAACCTTCCTTACGGTGCAACAGTAATATAATCAGAGTTTTTTTTAAAATCAGATAATAATTGTTCGAGAGATAGACAGAGAACAAGCAATACCGAAAGTGATTTTTCCTACAATCAAAGGCCATAATTCATTAAGTTACAATTTGATATGCGCAAATATCGAAAAGAATAAAGATCTTTAGGTTATAAACAAGCATTTCAGGTTTCATCAAAATCGAATTAAAATTGTCACCTCTACAGGGTCCACAACTTTGACATACCATATTTTTACACTGTTCGCGTACAAACGGCGATTATGGCCCAATTTCTGGCAATTATGGCCCAATTTTCTCGAAATTCAAACTCAACCTTCCGTAGGGTGTAACGGTGATAGAGTCAAACGTTTTTTCAAATCGGATAATAATTGTGACCTCCAGAGGGACCATAGGCGATTTTTCGGACAATTAGGGGCCATAATTCAGGAAGTTACGATCTGATATGCGCAAATATCGACAGGAACCAAGATCTTTGGGTTATAACCATGCATTTCAAGTTTCATCAAAATCGAATTAAAATTGTGACCTCTACAGGGTCCACAACCATGATATACAATTTCTTAACAGTATTCGCGTACAAACGGCGGCCATTTTGTATGGCAATTTTCGTCCGATTTTCCCGAAATTCGAACTCAACCTTCCTTACGGTGTAACGGTAATATAATCAACCGTTTTATTAAATCGGATAATAATTGTTACCACCAGAGGTACCACAAGCTAAAATAAGGCGATTTTGCGTATAATCAGGGGCCATAATTCAGGAAGTTACGTTCCGATATGCGCAAATATCGAAAGGAACCAAGATCTTTGGGTTATAACTATGAATTTCAAGCTTCATCAAAATCGAATAAAAAATGTGACTTCTACAGGGTCCACAACCTTGATATACCATTTTTTAACAGTATTCGCGTACAAACGGCGGCCATTTTGTATGGCAATTTTGGTCCGATTTTCCCGAAATTCGAACTCAACCTTCCTTAGGGTGTAACGGTGATATAATCAAACGGTTTTTTAGATCGGATAATAATTGTGACCTCCAGAGGGACCACAAGCTAAAAAGGGTGATTTTTCGGACAATCAGGGGCCATAATTCAGGAAATTACATTCCAATAGGCGCAAATATCGAAAGGAACCAAGATCTTTGGGTTATAAACATACATGTCAAGTTTCATCAAAATCGGTTCAAAATTGTGACCTCTATAGGGTCCACAAGCTAAAAACGTGATTTTTCGTACAATCAGGGGCCATAATCCATGAAGTTTTCTTCCGATACATGCCAATATCGAAAGCAGCCGAGATCTTTTGGGGATAAGCCTATATTTCAAGTTTCGTCAAAATCGGATAAGAATTGTGACATGTAGAGGGTCCACAAACAAATTGTGGACGGACGGACGGACAGGGGCGACGACAATATACGTCCACATAAAAATGTGGGCGTATAAAAAGCGATTTTTCGGACAATCAATGGACATAATTCAGGAAGTTATGATCCGATGGGCACAAATATTGAAAGGAACCAAGATCTTTGGGTTATAAACATACATGTCAAGTTTCATCAAAATCGGTTCAAAATTGTGACCTCTATAGGGTCCACAACCTTGATATAAAACATTTTCACACTATTTGTGTACAAATGGCGGCCATTTTGTCCGTAAACTCTGGTCAGATTTTCACGAAATTCAACATCCCTCTTCATTACCATGAAACCGTGATATAATCAAACGTTTTTTTAAATCGGATAATAATTTTGACCTCCAGAGGGACCACAAGCTAACAAAAGTGATTTTTCTGACAATCAGGGGACATAATTCAGGAAGTTATGATCCGATGGGCGCAAATATCGAAAGGAACCAAGATCTTTGGGTTATAAACATACATTGTCAATTTTTCTAACTTGTTCTAACTTGATTTGATTTTATAAATTAAGAATATCATCCTATATATCATAGATGTAGGGAAAATCGTTGCCTTATACCACACATTGAACCCAATCGTGCTCGCTTTATAGTGAGTCATTTTCTGGTGTTTAAAAGAAAAAACATTTTTTGAAAACATATATAAATATCTACCCATTTTTTTTATTTCATCAAAAAATTCCAATTAGATCCAAAATCATGGAATTTTAAAATCTGAGATCGACGTCAAAAAAATGTAATCAAAACTGTCCGTAGTGGCTAGTGCTGATATCAAGTAAAATTTTATGCATCGATGCATCTGACGCAAACATCGATACTCGCATCGATGCATCGGGAATTTTATGTCGCCCTTTTGTTTTTCAAAAATTTCTGAAATAACATTATTATTTATGATAGAAACATAGATTTCCTCAACATTATCATTATTATAGAAATGTTGATTATTTGAATAATCTATTTCGACAATATTCTTCAAATATCGTTCCATTCAATTGACACTCGTTAGCCACTGTCGTGACTGTCGACGTGAGGGCGTTCGTAACTGTAAGTAAGGCGATAACAAGAGCACGAGGCGGTTTGCAGATTGTACCGAAGCCTGTCTATACTCTATAGGGATTTATGAAATACATGTACATTCTTTATAGCCCGTAACAAAAAGTAAGACTAAATCGTTATGACACTAGCATTAAAAACGGGCCGGGAAAAATTATCCTCCTGACATAGTTCTACTAAGTTCGCTGGGCTATGGACAGATGTAGTGAATTGGACCTCGGGGTCGAAGGGCATGAAAGCGGAAGTAACAAACAAAGACAGTTTTAGTAGTCACTGGGAAATCGAGACAAACATAACGGAAGCATAACGTAAAACAGGTGAAGCTGGGCTAGTGCGGGATTCAATGAATTATTCTGTTACAATGTATATTGTTTTATTTTCAATTAAAAAAAACCCTATGAAATATGTGTTATTTATTCTAGTGGACGCTTAAAGGTAATTATTGGTATTTTTGCTGATGCATCGATACTAGGAAAGAAGGCTGAGAATCGCATCGGCCAAAACGATGCAACGATACTTGATATCAGCACTAGTAGTGGCCATATGCCGTCCTATTGTGCGAAAATCTTCAATTTTATGTTGGGTTGAGTCGGCGCCGTGAACATAAATTACGAATAGATTTGTGGATGGAATTCTTGGATAATTGTTTAAAGGGCTAATCCCGATAATTTTTTTGAGAAAAAAAATGCTTAATTTTGTGTTTAAATCAGTATTTCAAACAACTTAAACATGTCAGTCTTCATCTGGAAAGGAAAACGGTGTCCAAAGCTGTATTCTGCAGTCTCTACGTAAAACCAGGCTTCTTTTATAAAAATAATGTGTAGGTGACATTTACCTTTCGATATTATGTAGAGCACATGGGTCATTCACTATATAGACTCCTCAATAAACGGGAGTCAATTATCAGGTTATCAACAAAAAAATAAACCCGAATTCTTAAAAGGGTTACGTGTCCGGATAAGCAGTTTTGAGGTACACACCCAAACGACTCAATATTTTGAGCTGAAATTCTGAGACAAGGTAAACACAACATTCTTCGATATTTTGGCGCCTAAATTTTGTACTTACTCTCACTTTTATTTTTGAGACTCTGTATAAAACGGGATTGTCCCTTTAAAATGTATCAGAGACTCGATTATATTATCTTTGGTGGCAAAAGAACTTTTAATCGTTCTATTAAGATAAAAACGGAGGCCATTTTGTTCAAGGGAAATAACTCGCACTGAAAACTTATATCGTACCGTTGCACGAAATCGGTCCGTAATAAATTTGTCTTTTAAATACCAATCGAGCAGATCCTATCCACCTGTTTGAAATATAGGTTCACCTGTTTTTGTCCATTTGCGAGCCGTTACTAATTAGAACAAAAGTTGTGAGGTTTTTAGCTTTTCGGAATGTGCATTGGTAAATCTATACGAAACCTGTAGTCTTGTTTTTCACGTCAGTTAGCAATCTCGCGTCAAAAGTATGGCAGATCTTAATAAACGTTCGCTGTACCCGCTTATTCTGATCGGTAAATGCCGATTCAAAGAACGATGACATTAATATTCATTTATAGCAACAAATAATATATGTATTTTCACGAATCCGGTAGATTCATGGATTATGGCCCCTGATTGTACGAAAAATCACGTTTTTAGCTTGTGGACCCTATAGAGGTCACAATTTTGAACCGATTTTGATGAAACTTGACATGTATGTTTATAACCCAAAGATTACGCTAATGCCATTATTTTATGGAAATTAATTGAAAAAAAAATACCCCCAAATCTTTCAAATATCAGTAAAACTTGATGTCGATTGGATCCTATGCAATAGTGTGGTATTTTCTCTATTTCTAGGATAATATTTTTAATTTATAATAAAAAGAATTACTCTAATATAATTATTTTATGGAGATTAATTGAAAGACATATCAAAATCTTTTAAACATAAGAAAAAGACTCACTATAAAGAGAGGCCGGTTGGGTTGTGTATGTGGTCATAGGGGTAATTGGCTGATTGGGACCATGGCTGATTGGGACCAGAATTGTGGCTGACTGGGACCAGATTTGTGGCTGATTGGGACCAGATTCTTGGCTGACTGGGACCAGATTTATGGCTGATTGGGACCATGATGAGGCTTATTCGGACCATTACTTAAATGCCGCGAGTATTTAAAATATGTTTGCATATTTTTGATAATAAGACAACTATGGCAATAAATAGTGTAATTAGTCACAAATAATAGTGTAATTAGTGATTGACGGCTTCAATACAAATGAGCTAAATAACAGAGAATATGCTTCACATTCTTGGCTGATTGGGACCAAATTCTTGGCTGATTGGGACAAGGATCAGACCAATGATAAGAGTGTTTTAAATATGTTTGCATGGCAATAAATACCACCCAGTATTATCAAATTGTAACCTAATATCAAAGATAGGCTGGCACTGCCAGGCAGGATACGCCCACATTTTCGAGAGATGGATAGAGAACAAACAATACCGAAAGTGATTTTTCCTACATCATTAAGTACTGTATTTCATACTGTATTGGGAGCAGCCATTTTGTTGGTCAGTTCCAGTCTGATATTCATGAAATTCGAAGTCGACAATGATTATGGTGTGACGGTACACAACCTAGAAATGTGACTTTTCGTCAAAATCAGATAAGAATTGTAACCTGTACAGAGTCAACAACCATGATATACCATATCTTTACACTATTCGCGTACAAACGGCGACTATTTCGTCCGGCAATTTTGGTACCATTTTCACGAAATTCAAATAATTCAGGAAGTTACGATCCGATATGCGCAAATACCGAAAGGAACCAAGATCTTTGGGTTATAACCATGCATTTCAAGTTTCATCAAAATCGAATTAAAATTGTGACCTTTACAGGGTCCACAACCTTGATATACCATTTTTTAACAGTATTCACGTACAAACGGTGGCCATTTTATATGGCAATTTTGGTCTGATTTTCCCGAAATTCGAACTCAACCTTCCTTACGGTGTAACGGTAATATAATCAAACGTTTTTTTAAATCGGATAATAATTGTGACCTCCAAGCTAAAAAAAAAGGCGATTTTGCGTATAATCAGGGGCCATAATTCAGGAAGTTACGATCCGATATGCGCAAATATCGAAAAGAAGCAAGATCTTTGGGTTATAACCTTGAATTTCAAGTTTCATCACAATCGAATCAAAATTGTGACCTCCACAGGGTCCACAACCTTGATATACCATTTTTTATCAGTATTCGCGTACAAACGGCAGCCATTTTGTATGGCAATTTTCGTCCGATTTTCCCGAAATTCGAACTAGACCTCCCTTAGGGTGTAACGGTGATATAATCAAACGTTTTTTTAAATCGAATAATAATTGTGACCTCCAAGCTAAAAAAAAGGCGATTTTGCGTATAATCAGGGGCCATAATTCAGGAAGTTACGATCCGATATGCGCAAATATCGAAAGGAAGCGAGAACTTTGGGTTATAACCATGAATTTCAAGTTTCATCAAAATCGAATCAAAATTGTGACCTCCACAGGGTCCACAACCTTGATATACCATTTTTTAACAGTATTCGCGTACTAACGGCGGCCATTTTGTATGGCAATTTTCGTCCGATTTTCCCGAAATTCGAACTCAACTTTCCTTAGGGTGTAACGGTGATATAATCAAACGGTTTTTTAAATCGAATAATAATTGTGACCTCCAGAGGGACAACAAGCTAAAAAGGGTGATTTTTCGGACAATCAGGGGCCATAATTCAGGAAATTACATTCCGATAGCCGCAAATATCGAAAGGAACCAAGATCTTTTGGTTACAAACATGCATGTCAAGTTTCATCAAAATCGGTTCAAAATTGTGACCTCTATAGGGTCCACAAGCTAAAAACGTGATTTTTCGTACAATCAGGGGCCATAATCCATGAAGTTTTGATCCGATACATGCCAATATCGAAAGGAACCGAGATCTTTTGGGGATAAACCTATATTTCAAGTTTCGTCAAAATCGGATAAGAATTGTGACCTGTAGAGAGTCCACAAACAAATTGTGGACGGGACGGACGGACGGACGGATGTCCGGACGGACAGGGGCGACGACATAATACGTCCACATGAAAATGTGGGCGTATAAAAAGCCTCATATCAGTATAATTACCGGTACTGCAATGAATGCGATATTTTGTAATGAATGAAGCTGAACTAATGACAAACAAATATTGTTCTTTGTATAATATTTTACTTAGTAAATATCATTTTATTTCATATGGTGATTCAATTCCTTTTCAATTTAGTTGTACCATATAAATGCGCGGCTTTGTTTAGTAAACAACTTGTGGTAATCTTATTTTCACAATATTGTCTCCACAATTCCATTATTTTTCCTTCTGTTTTTCTGTTTTTTGTTGTTTGATATCGCTGTAGCTTTCCCTCCTGAACTAATTTTAATTGGTTTGGAAATTCTTGATCTAGACAAGTGTTGAATGCAATGCACTAAATTGGTTGACAAATGTGTAACATCTTCTTAGCAATATACACAAATACACATTAAACAAAGTTAATTAAATCACACTTTATTTATAGTATAAAACTCAGGTAGCAATATACAAGACCCTAATCACACCTTTTATTGTTAATTAACGACAAGCCTAATAATCCAATAAACAATCAGATCCATTCACACAAATTCCCTGTTGTGGCTGTCAGTAAGGTTGTCTGCGATATCACTTATGTGGAAGCAGACGTTAAACACCAAGTAGTAGTAGTAGTCAGTAAGGTCTGAGTAATTTTCATGTAGAAATATAGTACACTTTCCTAGATATCACCTACCTGTTTACTTGTGTTAAAGGAATAATCCCAGTTACATTTTAGGGGTTAAAACTGCTTTATTTTGTATGAAAGGCCCTTAATAACTTCTAACTTAGCCCCTAGCAACTTCCGCAAGCGTTGTGATACGTTTTCAAAAAATTTCCAATCGTAGGTATTTCTCTGTGTTTGAAGACCGGCGTCTTGGTTGCATCCCAAAAAAGTGACTGGATGATACGCGACTATATGCTGAGTATGCACAGTGGCATTTCCGAGTTACTTTCAATTTGTTTTTTTCTAATCAGGTGTCGAATGAGTTTTAGCCGTTCATGGCTGGTTTGATTACATTTCATAGTTTTTTGTTACTGTATTCGCCATTTCTGTATTAAATATGGATATAATAGACATAACCACAACTAAACATCATATGAATATGGCGTGGAATTATAAGAGATCATGTTTCATGTCTCCTGAAATATTTCACTGATATTTTCTAAGTTTCGGCGTCACGTTATGACAAACGTCAATCAATTTGCTACAACAACCATGATGACGGATTCCTTGTGGGTGATTCTTTCATCAAGCTATGCTGTTTTTATATTTTCGTTTAATCAAATAGATGCTAAATGGCTTCTTTGTAATTTCGAAGAGATAATTGGAGGGGATGGCTTCTAGTGATTAGCTGGTAGCCCCAATAAAAGGAATGGCTGCTAATTTTTGTCAGTTGAAAAATTGTCATTTAAAATGGTTGAGAAGTGTGTAAAGTGTAGTAAGGCAGTGAAGAATTGTCATTTAAAATGGTTGAGAAGTGTGTAAAGGCAGGGAAGAAGAACCAACAGGCAATTTCATTCAACAAGTGTGATCAGTGGACACACAGGACTTCTAGTACAAGTAGGTATCTTTCTATGTGTAATTTTTAGAACAATCCAAAAACTATCAATGAATAAAGATCTAGGGGAGCCCTATATTAGATTTAAATTCAAAGAAAAAAATGACTAATTTATAAACCAAATGACAATATCCTTCAGTTATTTTTATTGATGTTTTCATGAGTTTTGAATCTTCGTTTTCTTCAGAATTGTCTAGAAAAAGCTATGCAGAGGCAGCTAAAGGAGAAAAAGCTATTGACTTTTTCTGCATCATATGTCGAGTAAGCGAGACATCAAGAAATTAACCCACACCACTATCAAGTTCTGATGATATTGAAAGCTTGCCGGATTTGCCAACACCAGAACAAGCTACAACTGATCCATCAACAGACCCTTCTCCCCCACCAATGCGTAGGAAAACTGGGCACAAAAGTGCTGTGAGGTGTCCAAGAGATGCTACAGGTGTTACAGAGACCACAGAAGATAGGGTGACAAGGTTGAGATCTGAGAGAATTGATGGACTGGAGGTATAAATAACTGTTATTTACTACCCCTATGCTGTATTATGCTTACTGTAGATAACCGTTGTTTATTTACTACCCTTATGCTGTAGTATGCTTACTGTATGACAGGGTTGTGTAGCTCGGGTTACAAACCAGGAATGATTTCTTTCGAGTGTCAAATGATCATGATGACAAGTCATATAATTTACATGGCAGGCAAATATCATATAAAAACAAAATCAAGCAATGTTTTGACTGTCATGTGAGCTTATTTATTGCAAAACTACAAAAAATTATGACATTACATCATGATTATTTTTAATATTTACAGATGTTAATATCACAATTGGATGATAAAAGGATAATGTAATTGCTGGTTGGCTTGATGTTTGCGACAGATTGGCTATTCCAGCTAGACACACCATTCACACCACCACCGACAACAAATTCTGACTGGTGTACCTGTAATAATTACCAGGAAATGCCAACAGTCAGGGAGAAACTATGTTGTACACCTTTGGCTCAAAATTGCCTATCTCTAACTACTCTAAGACCTGTAAGTGATTTATAAAATCTTACATTGCATGCATGTAAAGTTGAAATATCAGTGAATGAAGTATTTCCTTATGTTGTGAGTTTATGACAACCAAATAATTATGACATCAACAACTGGTTAGTTAATGAGGTACTCTTAAATATTTACATTCAGGACAAACTGTTTACAAAATTTAAAAAATAACATTTGACAATAAACAACTAATAGTTCTAATAACACTATAATATATTTTTACATTTTACATGTACTTTCAGGAAATTGATCAGTATTGTTTAGACGAGGGAGTACTGCAGATCGCATTACAAACAAGAAATGACATTTTTTTTTAGGATGCCAATGAACAAAAAAGTTTTCATCATGCTGCCTATCGTCAGTTAAGTTACTGGAGGCATGGTCGACTTGGAAGAAATAACCGACAAGTAATACCCAGCTGCATAGTCTGTAAAGTAAGGAGGAGGTATCCTGACATAAACGGCCAAATACAGGGTACAAGGCAGACAAATGGACATATTAGTCAATAAACACTGGTGTAATTAAACACATTCCCGTTTTGATATTGTTTCCTTAATTTTGGTCTGATATTCACGCGCAAGGGTTCTACGAATTATCCTGGGATCAGAGGGGCTATATCCACTCAGACAGAAATTTCTGTTCCAGATTGAGTGTGGCTTAAGACTATCTGTTTAATTAATGTGGTAATATACTCGTATGTCTTTGCATGGTGGCATTATAGGCGCTGCTGTTGCTGTATCTGAAATATAAATTAAAAAGGTTACAGGAGAAGGGGCCTTCACTTTTGGCGTATGGAAATTTCATACAGTGTTATATATGGGAAATTTTGATTATATGTAATCCCCCCCCCCATCCTGTATGGCCGATATGAGATTTAGGACGTTTTTCTTATACTTTATAAACACATTTGATCAATGGTACTAACAGACCAATTAATTTCTTACATGTCCGTGGGGTGGCTCATTTATTAGATATTATTGAATGCTATTACATAATTAAGGGGAAAACTAACCTTATGTTTCCGTCAGCTCCTTTTTGGGGTTCTCGATTTGCATGGCAATTAAAATCTACAGCTGCCAACAAACATCTTGCACGGTATAAAGGTGGACTGCAAAATAATGTCAAATAAATTATTATTGCTATCGAACATCATTCATTAATTTTAAAACAGTACATTTTGTAGTAGGAATGTGAAAAAGGGGGGAATGGAATTGGGGTTTAATGTCTACTCAACACAAACAAGATCATTTCGGGACTATCATATGGTTAAATGTTAATTCAATGATTTGCTTGTGTGTTGGGGTCTTGTAGGAAACTGGAGTACCCGGAAAAAATTCACAAGGTTGGACAGACAACCCTACTCAGTGTCACCTACAACCGCAGAATCTAAAGAATGCCATCTGACTCAATGGTAGACCACAAACCCCGAATTTGAAAAGAAAGTGAAAATCATAAATAACTACTGGTTTGAAATACAAAGGAGTTATGCTGGTCTGTACTGGTTGTAATTACCTGTAACTTTGTCTTTTACCGATCAATCGTGTGGAAGAGGGCTGCATTGGGACTGACACCAAACTCACCAGGTCTGTGAAAGCATCTGGAATAATTAAAAAAAATGGAATCATTGAAACAACCACACATCTGAATAATAAATCGAAAATAATCTTGGCCTTTTTTAGTCCCAACAAAGATAAAACTAATTGACGATTACTAGCCCACACGTAATATTACTAATAAAATAAAATAAATAAATCGTTCAAAACAAAAGCTATGAGGTATTACATACGTCTCTGACAAAAATAGAAGATCCGAAGATAGAGAATTTTTGTTTTTGTTATTTATGATCAGTAGGCCTACTATAATTTACTAATAATACCTCCAATTAACGTTGCATACACTTCAGATATATTATATAGGCGACCTTGACTGTCAGCAGGCCTGTTCCTCTCTGATTGGATTTTTTGTTAATAGGCCTACTCTTGAAAATAAATTGATCCAGATAAATAAAAAATGTTTGCTTACCGGTCAAAAAATGAAGTAACATTTTGGCAACTTCTTCGTCATCATTGATCATTCATTCATTGCAGTCAATCTAGTTATCTCGCCTCATATTTACACACATTCGTCTTTTTTCTGTTCTCTTTAACGTTGCATATACTCTCTCTTTCTTCTTTTCTGTGCAGAATCTGTCACCGTTCGCTCTCTTTTACGCTTTGGATGGTTATCCTTGATGGATTGAACAAAATGAAACTCGCAACTTTCATTTCTACCCGATTAATTCACAATTTTGCCGGATATACCAGTAGACTATAACGATTGGCTGTGTAAAAATAAACAGCCAATCAGATTACTTCCCTCGTATTATCGCTTACCGCTAACATTCAGACTAAATCCAAGCTCTCTATTTATGAAGTGTACAATCGGTATCGAATGTAGTCGCGTTTATCAAGTGGAACGACCCGAACTATTTAAAAATGCTAATATCCGGATAGCGATTTTGGTGCAATTTTTGACGTCCACGTCCAAACGACTCAATATTTTGAACTGAACTTTTCAGACAAGGTAAATACACAATTCCTCTGTATTTTGGCGTTTAAATTTCACACGTACACGAACCTGTAATTTTCTGATTCTATGAAATTCGGGATTGGCACTTTAAAACTGAGTCTATAAATCTATTATGTTTATTTTCTGAACAAGGTAGGATATACATTTTGACGTGAGTCCCAAATGACGTGATACCATTTTGACTGCCTTTATCTACATCATATTTGAAATAACCGATTTCCGTTGCTACTGTATTGCTGGTATTAATTTTCAAATTTGTATGGTTTAAACATTATATGTTCATGAATAATGGTTTCAGATTTCCGTTGTATTGCTAGGGGCTAGTACCGGTATTAGTTGTCAAATTTGTATGATTTAATTGCAATTAGCATAAATTGGTTTAAACAGTTTTTCTAACATATCAATACACACAATGTATAGGCTATAATGGATTCCAAAACAAGCTATGAAGTTTATGAAATAAAATAAAAAGTGCTCTGTTTGACTTGCATAAAAAGTATAATAATTTACATAAGATTAATAAGATAATCTCTGTTAATATAATATAGTGTAACTGTGACATAAATAAATGGAATATAAACATAAATAATGCAGGCCTACATAAAAAAAAAGCACATAATTATAGTCACGTTATAGATATAAAACTCCTTTAATTTATATTAAACTTAATTCAATATCAAAACCTAAGTTTCTAGTATTTTTTAATCATGTGGTCCGAATCAGCCTAGTGGTGGTCGCAATCAGCCTGGAATGTGGTCCCAATCAGCCAAGAATGTGGTCCCAATCAGCTTTGACTTTTGTCCCAATCAGCCATGGTCCCAATCAGCTTGGTTTCGTCATAGGATAGCCTATATAGGATAATATTCTTAATCTATATAATAAATTCACTCTAATATCTTTATTTTATGGAAATTAATTGAAAGAAATACTCCAAATTTCTTTCAAATATAAGAAAAAGACTCACTATTAGCGTGTACCAAGCTCAAGGGCAGTTAACTCTATTTGGCTTAATATTTGGTCCAAAAACTTGTCATGATTTTTAGCGGAAAAGTAGGTATGAATTACGTTTGACCATACCTTTATTTTTATTGGCGGATGGTATAACTTGGCGGGAGATGTTCGGGAGAATGTTGGGCTTGTAGAATATGACAATTAAACCCGTATCAGGTGAGTGGAATGATTTTTTCTGGAATTTTAAAAAATTCAAATATTTTTCATTTCTTTACATAGGCATATTCCAACATAATTTTACGATTTTATGACACTTTAATGAATAGTCTATTCATAAAAAATTAAAAACCGAATTGTCATGGACGTAATCATGCGTTAAATTGAGAATTAAGTAAAAATACAGCGAATAACGGTAAACCGGAAGTTAAATATCCATCATGGATGCCTATGGTGAACGCTGTCGCTATTTGTTTTCATTCTGTAAAAACTTGCTTATTCTGTCTTTTATACATAGATTGGTTACAACATGACTTCGAAAATAAATCCACCCATGTTTATAATGTATAATGATTTAATTTTAGCCGATATTATTCGATCTTTAGAAAATGGACCAAAGGCAACCCGATGAAACAGCATTCATTATTATTGACGGACATGAAATAAAACAGCACGTTTTTTAAAAGCAGAATTCTATATGTCAATGTATACATATTGTACCAACAAAAAATATTTCACATAAAAACTACAGTTAAATGTCAGGCAAACGTAGTGTCACTGACATAGAACATAATGTCATGCAATATTGTTTAAAATTGTAAAATTTTTAACTTTGTCACTAGTAATTATCAGTGGGTATGAAAACTAATCCTTTGCACTGGTTATATTAATATATTTTTCTATGAAAGCTGTTTACGATAGACTCTGAAGCAGAGGCCTCATGCATATGGAGGGGGATCCTCGCCAAAACTCTCAATTTGTGAAAATACATTTGTCGATTTGTGAAAGTACATTTGTTAATTTGTCAAAATACAAAATACATTTGTCGATTTGTGAAAGTACATTTGTTAATTTGTCAAAATGCAAAATACATTTGTCAATTTGTGAAAATGCATTTGTTGATTTGTCGTACAACAAAAATACATTTTTTCATGTGTGAAAATACACCTGTCGAACCTACAAAGCACAAATTTTGAAATAACACAGCTTAACTTTATAGTTTCAACATTTGTATTTTCAAGATATGTAATTTCAAGATATGTAATTTCAACATTTGTAGTTTCAACAGTTGTATTAACGACACTTGCATTATCGAGCCTTGCATTAGCAAGCCATGCATTAGCGAACTATGATCATATTTGGGTTGATGACGTTGATCATTATGGAGGGGGATCCTTGCCAACGATGCTGCAAGGCCTGGATGCCGGCCAGGAAGAATATTTTTTATTTTTTATCCCCTCCCCCTAAAAAATTTCACATAGCTGAAATGGCGTCATCTTAACTAAGAAAATGAGGGCTGACAAGTTACTTTTGTACTAGGGTTATCCTTTCAGTGGTAGGTATTTGATAGCTGCCCTATAGCCAGTTTTGTCCATTTCTGGTGATTCCTGATGGGTTAATCACACACAAGATGGTCTGGTATGAAAACAATATTAACACTACAGGTGCAGTTCTTATGAAATGAAATGAAATGAAATGGGGGTTAACGTCCTACTCTTCTGCACCTGTCCATGATTGTACTTTCTTGGTGTCAAAAGTCTGCTTCAATCTCGCCTCACAATACCATTTTATGCATTTTGTCAGTTTGAACCATCATCTTTTATGGGTCATTTCGTTATCAGCGAGATGCACACTTTTATTTAAAATTAAATTGAACTGATACCTCAAATGTGTGAATATAAATCTTTCTCGAGCCTCGGGGTCGATATTATGGTGTCAGCTTGGCCCCCAGGGCCGAAACCAACTGTTATGGACAATTTCAAACTCAGTGAGATGTACTCTTCCATTTAAAATTGGTTTGACTGATACTTCGAATATATGAGTATAACCTATTTTTGACCCTTCGGCTCTGCGGTCCATATTTAGGGTGTCAATTTGGGCCGTCCAAGGGCCATAAACGTCTGTTATGGGCAACTTTGTACCTAGTGAGATGTACTCTTTCATTTAGAGTTGGTTTTGACCGGTACCGCGAATTTATGGCCCCATCGTCTTAGGGCGCCAATTTGGACCATTCCATGGGCCCAATCGTCTGTTATGGACAATTCCGTAATCAGCGGCATATACTCTTTCAATTAACATTAGTCAATTTAGTGTCTACTAATAACTCGAATGTATGAATATAACCCTTTTTTTTAAGCCGCCCAGGGAGGATGGGGGGTCATATTTGGGGTGTCAGTTTGGGCAGTCCCAAGGCCAAAATCGTCTGTTATGGGCAATTTCGTACTCAGTAGAGTGTATTCTTTCATTTAAGATTGGTTTTGACCGGTACCTCGAATGTATGAGTTTAACCCATTTTTGGGGTCATTATAGGGGTCACCAGGGTCACACCCATGGACTGGGCCCGACAGACGCCCACTTCTGTGCATCCCAGGTTAGTATGTAGATGCCTATATATATGGTCAGATATTGGTACCTCGTTCGTCTAGGTTCGACCCTCTGGGCTCCTACTCTAGTGCCACCTAATGTTAATTGAAAGAGTATATGCCACTGAAAGGACTAACCCTAACACAAAAGTAACTTGTCAGCCCTCATTTTCTTAGTTAAGATGACGGAGGGGATAAAAAATAAAAGAAATTCTTCCTGACCGGCATCCAGGCCTTGCAGCATCGTTGGCAAGGATCCCCCTCCATAATGATCCATGTCATCAACCCAAATATGGTCATAGTTCGCTAATGCATGGCTTGCTAATGCAAGGCTCGATAATGCAAGTGTCGTTAATACAACTGTTGAAACTACAAATGTTGAAATTACATATCTTGAAAATACAAATGTTGAAATTACATATCTTGAAACTGTAAAGTTAAGCTGTGTTATTTCAAAATTTATGCTTTGTAGGTTCGACAGGTGTATTTTCACACATGAAAAAATGTATTTTTGTTGTATGACAAATCAACAAATGCATTTTCACAAATCGACAAATGTATTTTGCATTTTGACAAATTAACACATGTACTTTCACAAATCGACAAATGTATTTTGTATTTTGACAAATTAACAAATGTACTTTCACAAAACGACATTTGTATTTTCACAAATTGAGAGTTTTGGCGAGGATCCCCCTCCATACATGCATTCATATCAAAAATTGTTACCCAAACCAATTGATAAACAAAAATAGGAACAAGCTAGCAATAAACAATTATTGTTTGAAACTTTCCAAATATTATATAATACCAATATTGTTATATTTTAAATATAAATAACCAATATCTATTTATTATTATATAATACCATATATTGTTATTATTTTATATAAATAACTATTATCTATTTATTTTTTGATTTATTAAGAATTAAATTGAATTGAATTGTTTTTTTATTTGTTGGATAAAATCTTAAAAAGCCTTTTTGTAATTTTACTATTTAAGCGTCATTCCATGAGAAAACCATGCAAAATCGTGCAAAAGTGATAAGGTGGGGGGTCGGCAATTCGAGTTTATATTCACAGGATCTGATCACTTACTCTTGACTACTTATGAGACAAAACAGTTTTTTTCAAAATTGGCCGGTTGCAGAGATACATGTATGGCACCATATATGCATTTTTCGGATATTTTGGCTATTTTTCGGCTAATTTTAGTTAATTTTCGTCAATTTATTTCTGTATTTTAAATAGCTTCCATGAAATGAAAACCGACTTATATTAGTAGTATATGCTCTAATGTAAATTCCTATGAAAATTAAAATACCATAACCTTATTCATAGAGTTGCCATTTGGTAAAGTATGCAGGGTGTCTATCTGTACTATGAATACACACCAACTTTGAGGGTCAAAATCTCCACTGTTCCGGGGTCTAGGCGAATAATGGCGATATATTAGCATAGAGGGACACCAATCCTACACATCGCAAAAATAAAAGTTCTGTGATTTTTCCAGGAAGAAGACGAAATGCCATCGTGAAATCTCACATCGTACAACTTCATTTTTTAGATATAACAGACAGATTTCGATTATTTGAGTTACTTTGTATTCAGAATTGTATTAGTTTAATGGCTTGCACCAAGCTTCGTTCCCAATCCGACCCGCTCGTACAAAATATTGTATGTTAGGATTGGTATCCAGCTTAAATTCCGAAAAAAATGGCTGACACAGATGATTGTGGATTTGTTCAATTTTCAACGACAAAATGCGGCTTAAATCGTGACTACCCGAATGAAACCTCTAAAATACTTTTGTAAGAATGTAAGAAAGATATCAAATGACTTCTCGAAATCAATCATATACGACGCGGGGACGTTAAAACTGAGTGAGAACTTATTGCTTTTCGATGTGGACTTTTTGAGACGAACACTCCCATGCTGGACACAAAACTGATTTGTCCTGCTCATCGATATCGCTTGGGTGTGAGATGGAAATGTCCTAGAAGCTGTCAGCATCCATTACATGGTACCAAAAAGACCAAACCGTATAGAAATATCAATCTTATTACAAGCCGTGAAATCTTTCTGACATGGAATGTTGTTGTACCCATAGGATCAGGTTAGTGTAGTCAAAGTTTTCCAAATTAAACCCTGGTGAAGCAAAGTTCCAGCTCTGTGCGGGAAAACACTCTCACTCAGTGATATTTTGGGAGAAACAGCCGATCTTGTGGTAAACAGTCGTCAATTTTGAATTGTTTTGGAGGCAACCATGTTTCATTTATAGCTTATGCAGTAGCCAACCTTTGTAGTATGCGTACATAGAGTGGTATTTCTCACTTTCAGTTATTTACAGAGGAGTATCGAGGATAGTGAACTAACTTGATATAAACTCATGTCATACGCTCACAGTATCTCATCCTCTCAGATTTCGACCTAGCCGATCCGCCGTGGGTGAGCCAGCTCGGTGAGGTATAGGGCTTCATGTACTATGAGCGTATGATGTGAGTTTATAGCGAGTTAGTTCACTATCCATGATACTCCTCTGTAAATATGTGAAAGTCAGCGATACCACTCTGTATGTGCATACTACACATGGTTGACTACTGCATAAGCTACAAATGAAACATGAGTATGAGTATTGATAAAATCGATTGTGAAAATCGATTGTGTAACCTCAATATTCGGAAGGTTCAATTCGTGACATTGTAACTTCTGCATAAGTATATAATAGAGAGTTTCTCTTATATACATATGATATTAGGTTTGCGGAACCTCGCTAATATCCATCACTCACTAATTTTGCTAATATCCATCACTCATTTTGCTAACTTACAAGGTTTTATTCTTTCATTAATTTATAGTAGAAGCATACTAATAGCCCTTCTCATTTATATGTATCGTTCCTTATGTTTGCTTCACAGAACACTAACAGACACTGTAAATTCCAGATTGATTCATGTTAGTGTATATAATATTCGTCATACTTTTCTTTTTTTGCATATTTCATGTAATATCTTCTCCCCTGTATTTTATTTCATCGTTTTAAAGTGCTAACTAGTACCGACTGTCACTGGTTAGAGGGATCGATCAGGAAGGTTCGCCTGTTTGGCCACTGTATCCAATTGACAATCGGTCTAGTACTGTTTATATGTTATTTCGTCTTCGTCCAATTGAATTCGCTGGAAACTTTGATTTATTTGAGCAATTTGAAAGTGTTGTGTTTATCTATTTTTGATCGAGTTCGGAATATATTTTGAACGTAGTCTGGTCCCTTAATAAACCGTGGAAATCTGTCGAGTAGTTTTGTGGAGATTTCTTTGAAAAAGTGAAATCTGAGCAGTATTGTAATAGTTCACTTGTATAATAGCTTTACTTCAAGGCTTAGTCGAGCTTGTTATTTTTTTTTAGGAAAGTACCGTAGTTTACTATATCCCTCTAGTAGTAAGCATTAATATAGACGTGTGGTATTTCATTGTCTTTCAGCCCTATGTATAATAGTATTGCTTCGAGGGTCGTAAGCTTAGTCGAGCTTGGTTTTTTTTTGGGGGGGGGGGGGGTAAGTAGTTAGCTCTTCCCAGTGGTACACATAACTATGCAATTCACATGTATATTAGTGATAAAAGTGATATTGGTCAGTTTGTTGGAAAGAAATAAACATATTTTTGAACGAAAAATATCCCATCAATAATGTTATGGAGTGAAACGCTGCAATCGATCAAACCAGAAGACCTTTTCTGTCATTATATATCAGCGTTTGCCTAATCGCTGCAGTATTAGGCACTGTAATACGCCTAGGAAAATGACCGAAAAAATGGTAAAAATAGCGTAAAAATCCTTTGGATACTGCATCTCCACAACCTGTGAATTTTGAAACAAATCGTTTTGGCTGTGAAGTAGTCTCGGGTGTACCACCAAACCCTGACAATATGAACCGAATCGGCCGACCCCCACCTTATCACCTTCTGCATGGTTTTCTCATGGAATGACACTTAATATCTATTTTCAGGTTATGGGTAAACAAAGCAGTTGCATAAGAAACAAATTTTACTTTCTTACAATTTCATTTTTTTTTTTTCAATTAAAAAAAAAATTTAACTTTTAATAAATCATAAAGTATTATATGGTTAGATTCAGTTTCTCTGCAGCGTCCCCACGGTGGTGTATGTTAGTCCCAAAATGACACAGTCTGAGTCAAGTGTAGTTATAACCCTCTCTACACATCTTTCTTTCTATTTATCCATGTATCTTCCTTTTTCCCTGTTTGAAATGCATATTTTAGGATTTGTATGATGGGCGCAAATGTTTGATAAGGAGAAATAGCAAACAATGGTCAATTTTAAGCTTTACCATGGTCATTGACAATCATTTTTTCTGCTAAAAGGGGGTCTTATTTGTTATCTGAATGATTGTAAATTTTATAAGTAGAAACCAAACTATAATTATACCAAGTTTCATGTTAATTCTTTGGAAAATAAATTTTTTACATTGCACTGAAGTCAAATTACCACTTTTTGGACCAGATTTCAATTTTGGACCGAAAAAACAAAATTAATAAAAATTGAATATTTCAAAAAGTATAAGTCCGATTCTAAAAATTTAAACGGTTTTGTAATTCTTATGTTTGGCCAATTACTTCTGTCAAGTTTCAAAGCAATTGCTCAAAAAATAAAATTTGGTTGGTACATGCTATCACTATATAAAGCGAAAACGATGGGTTCTAATTCTATGTGTCGTATAATGCGATGATTTTCTCTATTTCTAGAACATATACGATAATATTCTTAATTTAAAATAATAAAATCACTCAAAATTGTGATTTTATTTATGGAAATTATTTGAAAAAATATTCCAAAATCTTTTAATTTAAACAGATGAACTTACAAATATTTAGAAGACAGTAGATCCAACATCTGATTTTAGCCTCTACTATACATAATGTCAAGGCCGTACATCAAACTGTCAATCAAATTGACTGATATGTTCCTCGCTCTGTTGTTGTTCTTGGTGTTTAACGTCCGCTTCCACCGAAGGTGATATCGCAGACAAGTCTTATTTTTTCCATTTTCATTATCTGCAGGGGTCTTTGCTGTGGGAGGAAACCGGAGTGCCAGGAGGAAACCCACGAGGTTGAGAAGGAGCCCCTATCGCCATGCCACATACGCTCACACCAGGGCTCGAAACCACAGCCGCAAGCCGGCTAGAGCAGTAGAGGTACAAGTGCGGCACTCGAGACCACAAGGCCATGCCTACCCCCCTAGCATTTTCCCTACAGATTACCCCAGGTGAGGGGGTTAGTGGAGTTGTCCCGGTTATCCTGACGTACATTAAACTATTTTTATACGTCCTTTTCAACGAAGTCATGCTTTGTCAATTTTATAACCTGCTGATGTGTGTCAGTTCGACCGTCAGACGAATCTGCAAGTAAACTAAGTAAACTTTTGTCGGATGGATTTCCCGATATTGGACGACATTGTTTTAAATTTTCAACTGATAAATTCATTGCACAAACCTCGCCATTTAAAATCGTTCAGCATGCAACATATGGATAGACCTAAAATATAATTATGGAATAAAGTTTTCACATTCCTCAGGTTGCACTTATTTCGGCCATGTTCTCTTTTCTGATGCGCGAGCACGTCACGTGACTCGCATCGGCCAAACGTAAACCCCATAGAAATATTTCTATGGTAAACCCAATCTGAACGACAGAATCACTCTACCTCCACAGAAGTAACTGAACCCATTTAATTTTCTTTGCACATATATGTATATGCAGGGGCGTTTTAAGGTTTATTATGGCGGGGGCTATACTATTTTGAGGGTAGCACGATTTACCCAAATTCCCAAAATCTACCAAAATCACCACTATTTCAGCTCATACCACAATAATAATTAGGGTTTCACACTGCGTAGCTTGTGTGAAACACTATTGTTTTTGTTAAAATTATTAGGGTTTCACACTGCGTAGCTTGTGTGAAACACTATTGTTTTTGTTAAAATTATTATTAGGGTTTCACACTGCGTAGCTTGTGTGAAACACTATTGTTTTTAATAAAATTATTATTCTCATTAGGCTTTCAGACTTTCGTCTGAAAGCCTATTGAGATTACTAAAATTATTAGGGTTTCACACTGCGTAGCTTGTGTGAAACACTATTGTTTTTGTTAAAATTATTATTCTTATTAAGCTTTCATATTACATATGAAAGCTTATTGTTTCTGTTAAGATTATTAAGCTTTCATATTACATATGAAAGCTTATTGTTTCTGTTAAGATTATTATTAAGCTTTCATATTTCATATGAAAGCTTATTGTTTCTGTTAAGATAATTATTATTTTTTTTTTGTGTGTTTCTCCTGCAAATCGGATTTCACAGAATCTATCCATAGGATGTTTCTGAAACTTTGACCTACCCCCCCCAAAAATGGGTGGTGGCTGTTGATTAAATATATTTTCAAAACGTTTTGAGAATTCGAAATTACCGAATTTTACGAACGAAAAAACTGACAATGCATAGTCGTAACTTTGCTATTTTTTGACCGATTTTACTAATTCTTTTTTCTTTGAATACCTTGAAAAAAATCATTTTCATCTGCAGTTTCACATTTTCGAATTTCGAAAATTCGTCGCTGTGATTTCGAACCGGAAGTTTAGACCAATTTGACAACTTCTTTAATAGTTGTACGATTTTCATGAAATTTAGTATTTAAGTAGATCTTACCAATGTGACTTCAAAATTATAATGATAAATTTTCTAAATTATCTCCCCTTGGTGAAATTAAGGATCAAAGTTTTAAAAAAAATCGTCGAAATATAGGTCAGAATGACCTGAAAATTTTTTTCGATACTCGACAGGTAATTACTGATTCCTACACAAAATATGGAGTTTGTCGATCAAACCGGAAATGCCACCATCTTGAAACATGAAAAATCCCTAAGGCTTTTTTGCTATCTTACTTACAGACACGGGAGTTATATTTTCTGAATCCTTGAAGGATGGCCCAAAAATCGTAGGGAGCAGAATTTTGATTTAGGTCAACTGATGGTTGCCATTTTGAAGTGAATATGAAAAGTAGCAGCAATTTGAAGTGCCGAGACTTTGAAACACAATAACTCTCCTTCTAATTGAGCTAGAATGTTCAATCGTGGTGTAGACGTTCACTAGGTCAATGTCATGATTCAGTGCAAAGATGAACATTTTCTGCTTAGGGTAAGCAGAGATAAGCATGCTGATTTGTTGATTCTTTAGGGCACAATAACTTCGGTTATAATGAAGGGAGGGTGATGAAACTCTTGTCAATCGAGAGTCAAATAGCTAGCCCGTTGTGTGAAATCATTGTATCATTTTTTTTAAATATCAGGGGTAGCAGAAAAAAGAGATCGAAAATCCAAAAAGTCGTATTTTTACGATTTGGAGCATTTTTAAAGGTCCTTTTCTCTTAAAATCAACATAGTATTTTGGGGGAACTTCTTCTACAAAGAGTCTTATCGGTAGTCTTTTATATGAAACCATAGATCAACAGTCCAAAATATCAGGAGTAGTAGAATAAAAGGATCGAAAATTGAAAACCGCACCCTTTCATTGTTAAGCAAAACATGCAGTGTGGGTGGCTACAATCTGCACATTTAGTCATCGTATAGAGCTTATTCACCACTATATAATTCCAACTGCTAAGGGATCTCTTACGTGCACTCCAATGTGTACACGGCGGATGGGGGGACACGCCAGAATATCGAGATGAACTTTCTCGGCCAATGCAGGGATCGAACACCCGACCTCCTGGCTAGCAGACCAACGCCTTAGCCACATAGTGTGAACACCCATCGTACATTTCATCCGTCAAATCAAAGCATTTCATTGCATTAGACCAATAATTAATTATTCTTAATTTAAAACTTTATTTAATATTAGTCTGACATTATTAAATCCTAATTTTATTGGTCTTATTTAAAATTAAACTTTAATTTAACTATGAACAACCCTTAACGTGTCTCTTTAAAACAATTAAATACTCTAAAACAAAAAACAAAACAAAAAATCAATAAGCGGGTCAATTCAGGTAAGTATAACTACGGGTTCTGTCCAGCTTCTCTCGTCTACCGCCATACCACGTTGAAAGCACCAGTTCTCGTCCGATCACTGAAGTTAAGCAATGTCGGGCCCGGTTAGTACTTGGATTGGTGACCGCCTGGGAACACCGGGTGCTGTAGACGCCTTTTTGCCCTGATTCTTCGTGAAAAAATCAATTTTCCGCCAATCAGACCACAGCGCGCACTCTTTTGCACCACTCCAGCTCTCCCCAGGGAATAAGACACAAAAAGAATTTGAGTAAGCACAAGTATGGGTTCTGTCCACCTTCTCTCGTCTACGGCCACACCACGTTGAAAACACCAGTTCTCGTCCGATCACTGAAGTTAAGCAACGTCGGGCCCGGTCAGTACTTGGATGGGTTACCGCCTGGGAACACCGGGTGCTGTAGACGCCTTTTTAAAACCGACCCCCCCCCCCCCCCAAAAAAAAAAATCAATAAGCGGGTCAATTCAGGTAAGTATAACTACGGGTTCTGTCCACGTTCTCTCGTCTACGGCCACACCACGTTGAAAACACCAGTTCTCGGCCGATCACTGAAGTTAAGCAACGTCGGGCCCGGTCAGTACTTGGATGGGTGACCGCCGTAGACGCCTTTTTAAAACCGACACCCCCCCCCCACAAAAAAAAATCAATAAGCGGGTCAATTCAGCTAAGTATAACTACGGGTTCTGCCCACCTTCTCTCGTCTACGGCCACACCACGTTGAAAACACCAGTTCTTGTCCGATCACTGAAGTTAAGCAACGTCGGGCCCGGTTAGTAATTGGATGGGTGACCGCCTGGGAACACCGGGTGCTATAGACGCCTTTTTAAAACCGACCAAAATCGCCCCAAAAATCAATAAGCGGGTCAATTCCGGTAAGTATAACTACGGGTTCTGTCCACCCCCTCTCGTCTACGGCCATACCACGTTGAAAACGCCAGTTCTCGTCCGATCACTGAAGTTAAGCAACGTCGGGCCTGGTCAGTACTTGGATGGGTGACTGCCTGGGAACATCGGGTGCTGTAGGCGCCTTTTTAAAACCGACAAAAAACAAAAAAAAAATCAATAAGCGGGTCAATTCAGGTAAGTATAACTACGGGTTCTGTCCACCTTCTCTCGTCTACGGCCACACCACGTTGAAAACACCAGTTCTCGTCCGATCACTGAAGTTAAGCAACGTCGGGCCCGGTCAGTACTTGGATGGGTGACCGCCTGGGAACACCGGGTGCTGTAGACGCCTTTTTAAAACCGACAAAAACCCCCCAAAAAATCAATAAGCGGGTCAATTCAAGTATGTATAACTACGGGTTCTGTCCACCTTCTCTCGTCTACGGTCATACCATGTTGAAAACACCAGTTCTCGTCCGATCACTCAAGTTAAGCAACGTCGGGCCCGGTTAGTACTAGGATGGGTGACCGCCTGGGAACACCGGGTGCTGTAGACGCCTTTTTGCCCTAAACTCACCATTTTGTTGTGAGTGGCTTGTACGTGTCTGATTTCAAAGGGGGGTTGGGCGGCTGAATGGTTAGCACGCGCGCCTGTCATTGAGTTAACTAGCGTGTTTTCGAATGCTCGGTTGTACGTGACAAGGAGTAAGGTCGCCTGTCCAACCTGCCATTTTTAATTTTTTTCCGGCAATTTTCATTTCATTTTCTCATCCGTCTCATTACAGTAATACAAGTTTCGGTTATTTCCCTTTAGTTTTCAGATTATTGTTATGCCTGGGTGCAATGTTTCATACTATATTTAGACTTGTAATTTTGCGAGTTTTTGACGAATTTTGATAATTTTTTCTTCTTATCCTTTTATTTAGGATACTTGATACAATCAATGACACGTGGCGATGAATATGAAAGCTTTCATATCTGCATGGGACAGTAGCAGATCTAGTTAAGCTTTCATATTACATATGAAAGCTTATTGTTTCTGTTAAGATTATTAAGCTTTCATATTACATATGAAAGCTTATTGTTTCTGTTAAGATTATTATTATTATTTTTTTTTTTTGTGTGTTTTCTGCAAATCGGATTTCTCAGAATCTATCCGTAGGATCTTTCTGAAATTTTGACCTACCCCCCCAAAAATGGAGTTGCGAACCTTGATTAAATATATTTTCAAAACGTTTTACGAATCCGAAATCACCGAAATTTACGAACGACGAAATGGACAAAGCATAGTCGTAACTTTGTTATTTTTTGACCGATTTTACTAATTCTTTTTTCTTTGAATACCTTGAAAAAAATCATTTTCATCTGCAGTTTCACATTTTCGAATTTCGAAAATTCGTCGCTGTGATTTCGAACCGGAAGTTTAGACCATTTTGACAACTTCTTTAATAGTTGTACGATTGTCATGAAATTTAGTATATATGTAGACCTTACCGATGTGACTTCAAAAATATAATTAGAAATTTTCTAAATTATCTCCCCTTGACGAAATTAAAGATCAAAATTTTCAAAAAAATCATCGAAATATAGGTCAGAATGACCTGATTTTTTTTTTTGATACTAGACAAGTAATTACTGATTTGTACACAAAATATAAAGTTTGTTGATCGAACCGGAAGTGCCACCATCTTGAAACGTGAAAAATCCCTAAGGCTTTTTTGCTATTTTACTTACAGACACGGGATTTATGTTTTCTGAATCCTTGAAAGATGATCTAAAAATTGTTCAGAGAAGAATTTTGATTTAGGTCAATTGATGGTTGCCATTTTGAAGTGAATATGAAAAGTAGTAGCAATTTGAAGGGCCGAAACTTTGAAACACAATAACTCTCCTTCTAATTGAGCTAGAATGTTCAATCTTTGTGTAGACGTTCACTATGTCAATGTCATGATTGAGTTCAAAGATGAGCATTTTCTGCCTAGGGTAAGCAGAAATAAGCATGCTGATTTGTTGATTCTTTAGGGCAAGATAACTTCGGTTATAATGAAGGGAGGGCGGTGAAACTCTTGTGAATCGAGAGTGTAATAGCTGGCCTGTTGTGTGAAATCGTTGTATCATTTTTTTAAATATCAGGGATAGCTGACAAAAAGAGATCGAAAATCCAAAAAGTCGTATGTTTACGATTTGGAGCATCTTTAAAGGTTCTTTTCTCTTAAAGTCAACATAATACTTTTTGGGAACTTCTTCTACAAAGAGTCTTATCGGTAGTCTTTTATATGAAAACTTCGATCAACAGTCCAAAATATCTGGAGTAGAAGAATAAAAGGATCGAACATTGAAAACGGCACCCTTTCATTGTTAAGCGAAACATATGGTGTGTGTGACTACAATCTGCACATTTAGTCATTGTATAGAGCTTATTCAACAGTATCGAATTCCAACGGCTTAGGGATATTTTACGTGCACTCCAATGTGTACACGCGACCTTGGTTTTTCGTCCCACCCGAACGACTAGACAGCTGTCCTTGTCAGGCCCTCCGTTCTGCCTCACTGACAAGGGGGGACCACGCTGGAAAATCGAGATGATCTTCCTCGTTGCAGAACTTTCAATTCAGGCCAAACGTTTATTGCATACGATTAAGCTGGTCAGTTGGAGCTTATTTTCAAAAGTTTTGTAATAATCGGTTGGTAATTAAAATACCGTGCGAATTAAACTGTTAAAACAGAAAATTTCGCCCGGTTAAAATGTTTCTTGCTATAAGTCAGCAATTTCCAGATTTTAGGGAGGCTGAATGGTTAGCATACGCGCGCTGTATCGTAACGTCTGTCATTGAGTCAACCGGCGTCGTTTCGATTTCCAAGTTGCACGTGACATGGAGTATGGTGTCCAACCTCGTGGGTTTTCTCCGTGTCCTTCGGTTTCCTCCCACGGCTAAAGACCCGTACGCGCAAGGGAAGTTTATAAATACAATTAAAAAACATATGTTGGTCCCGAAATGACCTAGTTTGTGTCGAATGGACGTTGAGCCGCATTTCTCTCTTTCTCTTTTATTTTTAAAGTTTTGTAATAATCGGTTGGTAATCAAAGGTACTGTAACCAAAAAGTCGTATGTTTACGATTTGGAGCATCTTTAAAGGTTCTTTTCTCTTAAAGTCAACATAATACTTTTTGGGAACTTCTTCTACAAAGAGTCTTATCGGTAGTCTTTTATATGAAAACTTTGATCAACAGTCCAAAATATCTGGAGTAGAAGAATAAAAGGATCGAACATTGAAAACGGCACCCTTTCATTGTTAAGCGAAACATGCAGTGTGTGTGACTACAATCTGCACATTTAGTCATTGTATAGAGCTTATTCAACAGTATCGAATTCCAACTGCTTAGGGATATTTTACGTGCACTCCAATGTGTACACGCGACCTTGGTTTTTCGTCCCACCCGAAGGACTAGACAGCTGTCCTTGTCAGGCCCTCCGTTCTGCCTCACTGACAAGGGGGGACCACGCCGGAAAATCGAGATGATCTTCCTCGTTGCAGAACTTTCAATTCAGGCCAAACGTTTATTGCATACGATTAAGCTGGTCAGTTGGAGCTTATTTTCAAAAAGTTTTGTAATAATCGGTTGGTAATTAAAATACCGTGCGAATTAAACTGTTAAAACATAAAATTTCGCCCGGTTATAATGTTTCTCACTTTAAAGTCAGCAATTTGCCGATTTTAGAGGGCAAATGTTTATTGCGAACAATTAAGCTGGTCAGGGGGAGCTTATTTTTAAGGGAGGCTGAATGGTTAGCATGTGCACGCTGTATCGTAACGTCTGTCATTGAGTCAACGGTCGTCGTTTCGATTTCGAGATTGCACGTGACATGGAGTATGGTGTCCAACCTCGTGGGTTTTCTCCGTGCCATTCAGTTTCCTCCCAACAGCTAAAGACCAGTACGCGCAAGGGAAGTTTTTAAATAAAATTAAAAAACATATGTTAGTCCCGAAATGACCTAGTTTGTGTCGAATGGACGTTAAGCCGCATTTCTCTCTTTTTTTTATTTTTAAAGTTTTGTAATAATCGGTTGGTAATCAAAGATACTGTAAAAGTGATAAAACAGAAAAATTCACCCGGTTGTAATGTTTCTCACTTTAAAGTCAGCAATTTGCCGATTTTAAGGGGAAAACGTTTATTGCGAACGATTTAGCTGGTCAGGGGGAGCTTATTTTTAAAAGTTTTGTAATATTCGGTTGATAACTAAAGGCACCGTGCAAATTAAACTAATAAAATAGAAGATTTCGCCCGGTTGAAATGTTTCTATCTGTAGGTCAGCAATTTGCAGATTTTAGGGAGGTTGCGTGACTGAATGGTTAGCACGTGCGCTCTGTATCATAACGTCTGTCATTGAGTCAACTGGCGTTGTTTCGATTTCTTGGTTGTACGTGACAAGGAGTATGGTCGCCTGTCCAACCTCGTAGGCCGTAACGCCGCTGCCCGGGTAAAATTTCCCTCATTGCACACTTTATGGCGTATGCCCGTCTTCATTAGCCCATTTTAGGAGCAAAACAGTAGGACGTTAAACAACCATTCAATTTGATTTCATTTTCTCTATGTTGCTTATTTATTATAGTGGATAAATGTTTTTCTGGTTCTATTAATTATTTCATTTCTGCATAGAAATCTTGCTTTGAACAGTTTTTTTTTATTGCAAAGTGCCATTCTTGTATATTGCAGTCTATGACCCTTTGTTTAAAACATGCTTAAGAAGTTGTCACGATTTCCTACTTATAACCAAACATATTGGAAACCATAATTATATAACATATCTCTAATTTTGGAAGCCCGATTACAGCTATACAAGTTTGGGTTATTTCCCTTTAGTTTAAAGATTATTTTTTTGCCGAGGGTGCAATGTTTCTCACTACATTTAAATTTGTAACTTTGTGAGTTTTGACCGATTTTGATAATTATGTCTTTATAATTTTCCAAATTTACACATTTAACGTAAATATTCAAACAATTGGAATCAACATGATTCAAAAGTTTTTAGTTTAGTTCAAAGTTTTCTCATTTAATTTTTCGATGTTTTCTTACCATTTTCATTTCATTTTTCTGAAAGTTTTGAAGTGGGAAGTCATCCCGATTACAGCAACACAAGTATCAGTTATTTCCCTTTAGTTTTCAGATTATGCAATGTTTCATACTATATTTAGACTTGTAACTTCGCGAGTTTTGAACCAATTTTGATAGTTTGTTATTCTTATCCTTTTATTTGAGATACTTGATATAATCTATGACACGTGACGATGAATATGAAAGCTTTCATATCTGCATGGGACAGTAGCAGATCTAGTTATTATTTTTTTTTGTGTGTGTTTTCTGCAAATCGGATTTCTCAGAATCTATCCGTAGGATCTTTCTGAAATTTTGACCTACCCCCCCCAAAAATGGGGTGCGAACCTTGATTAAATATATTTTCAAAACGTTTTACGAATCCGAAATCACCG
Source organism: Patella caerulea (assembly GCA_036850965.1). Classification (NCBI taxonomy): domain Eukaryota; kingdom Metazoa; phylum Mollusca; class Gastropoda; family Patellidae; genus Patella; species Patella caerulea. The sequence goes on along the minus strand of JAZGQO010000013.1, from coordinate 14,316,423 downwards.
AAATTTACGAACGACGAAATGGACAAAGCATAGTCGTAACTTTGTTATTTTTTGACCGATTTTACTAATTCTTTTTTCTTTGAATACCTTGAAAAAAAAACATTTTCATCTGCAGTTTCAAATTTTCGAATTTCGAAAATTCGTCGCTGTGATTTCGAACCGGAAGTTTAGACCAATTTGACAACTTCTTTAATAGTTGTACGATTGTCATGAAATTTAATATATATGTAGACCTTACCGATGTGACTTCAAAAATATAATTAGAAATTTTCTAAATTATCTCCCCTTGACGAAATTAAAGATCAAAATTTTCAAAAAAATCATCGAAATATAGGTCAGAATGACCTGATTTTTTTTTTGGATACTAGACAAGTAATTACTGATTTGTACACAAAATATAAAGTTTGTTGATCGAACCGGAAGTGTCACCATCTTGAAACGTAAAAAATCCCTAAGGCTTTTTTGCTATTTTACTTACAGACACGGGAGTTATATTTTCTGAATCCTTGAAAGATGGTCTAAAAATTGTTCAGAGAAGAATTTTGATTTAGGTCAATTGATAGTTGCCATTTTGAAGTGAATATGAAAAGTAGTAGCAATTTGAAGGGCCGAAACTTTGAAACACAATAACTCTCCTTCTAATTAAGCTAGAATGTTCAATCTTGGTGTAGACGTTCACTATGTCAATGTCATGATTGAGTTCAAAGATGAGCATTTTCTGCCTAGGGTAAGCAGAAATAAGCATGCTGATTTGTTGATTCTTTAGGGCAAGATAACTTCGGTTATAATGAAGGGAGGGCGATGAAACTCTTGTTAATCGAGAGTGTAATAGCTGGCCTGTTGTGTGAAATCGTTGTATCTTTTTTTTAAATTTCAGGGATAGCTGAAAAAAGGAGATCGAAAATCCAAAAAGTCGTATGTTTACGATTTGGAGCATCTTTAAAGGTTCTTTTCTCTTAAAGTCAACATAATACTTTTTGGGAACTTCTTCTACAAAGAGTCTTATCGGTAGTCTTTTATATGTCCAAAATATCTGGAGTAGAAGAATAAAAGGATCGAACATTGAAAACGGCACCCTTTCATTGTTAAGCGAAACATATGGTGTGTGTGACTACAATCTGCACATTTAGTCATTGTATAGAGCTTATTCAACAGTATCGAATTCCAACTGCTTAGGGATATTTTACGTGCACTCCAATGTGTACACGCGACCTTGGTTTTTCGTCCCACCCGAACGACCAGACAGCTGTCCTTGTCAGGCCCTCCGTTCTGCCTCACTGACAAGGGGGGACCGCGCCGGAAAATCGAGATGATCTTCCTCGTTGCAGAACTTTCAATTCAGGTCAAACGTTTATTGCATACGATTAAACTGGTCAGTTGGAGCTTATTTTCAAAAGTTTTGTAATAATCGGTTGGTAATTAAAATACTGTGCGAATTAAACTGTTAAAACATAAAATTTCGCCCGGTTATAATGTTTCCCACTTTAAAGTCAGCAATTTGCCGATTTTAGAGGGCAAATGTTTATTGCGAACAATTAAGCTGGTCAGGGGGAGCTTATTTTTAAGGGAGGCTGAATGGCTGAATGGTTAGCATGTGCACGCTGTATCGTAACGTCTGTCATTGAGTCAACGGGCGTCGTTTCGATTTCGAGATTGCACGTGACATGGAGTATGGTGTCCAACCTCGTGGGTTTTCTCCGTGCCATTCGGTTTCCTCCCAACAGCTAAAGACCAGTACGCGCAAGGGGAGTTTTTAAATAAAATTAAAAAACATATGTTAGTCCCGAAATGACCTAGTTTGTGTCGAATGGACGTTAAGCCGCATTTCTCTCTTTTTTTTTATTTTTAAAGTTTTGTAATAATCGGTTGGTAATCAAAGATACTGTAAAAGTGATAAAACAGAAAAATTCACCCGTTTGTAATGTTTCTCACTTTAAAGTCAGCAATTTGCCGATTTTAACGGAAAAACGTTTATTGCGAACGATTTAGCTGGTCAGGGGGAGCTTATTTTTAAAAGTTTTGTAATATTCGGTTGATAACTAAAGTTAAACTAATAAATAGAAGATTTCGCCGGGTTGAAATGTTTCTATCTGTAGGTCAGCAATTTGCAGATTTTAGGGAGGTTGCGTGACTGAATGGTTAGCACGTGCGCTCTGTATGATAACGTCTGTCATTGAGTCAACTGGCGTTGTTTCGATTTCTTGGTTGTACGTGACAAGGAGTATGGTCGCCTGTCCAACCTCGTAGGCCATAACGCCGCTGCCCGGGTAAAATTTCCCTCATTGCACACTTTATGGCGTATGCCCGTCTTCATTAGCCCATTTTAGGAACAAAACAGTAGGACGTTAAACAACCATTCAATTTGATTTCATTTTCTCTATGTTGCTTATTTATTAAAGTGGATAAATGTTTTTCTGGTTCTATTACTTATTTCATTTCTGCATAGAAATCTTGCTTTGAGCAGTTTTTTTTTATTGCAAAGCGCCATTCTTGTATATTGCAGTCTATGACCCTTTGTTTAAAACATGCTTAAGAAGTTGTCACGATTTCCTACTTATAACCAAACATATTGGAAACCATAATTATATAACATATCTCTAATTTTGGAAGCCCGATTACAGCTATACAAGTTTGGGTTATTTCCCTTTAGTTTAAAGATTATTTTTTTGCCGAGGGTGCAATGTTTCTCACTACATTTAAATTTGTAACTTTGTGAGTTTTGACCGATTTTGATAATTATGTCTTTATAATTTTCCAAATTTACATATTTAACGTAAATATTCAAACAATTGGAATCAACCGGATTCAAAAGTTTTTAGTTTTGTTCAAAGTTTTCTCATTTAATTTTTCGATGTTTTCTTACCATTTTCATTTCATTTTTCTGAAAGTTTTGAAGTGGGAAGTCATCCCGATTACAGCAACACAAGTATCAGTTATTTCCCTTTAGTTTTCAGATTATGCAATGTTTCATACTATATTTAGACTTGTAACTTCGCGAGTTTTTGACCAATTTTGATAGTTTGTTATTCTTATCCTTTTATTTGAGATACTTGATATAATCTATGACACGTGACGATGAATATGAAAGCTTTCATATCTGCATGGGACAGTAGCAGATCTAATTATTATTTTTTTTTTTTTGTGTATTTTCTGCAAATCGGATTTCTCAGAATCTAACCATGGGATCTTTCTGAAACTTTGACCTACCCCCCCAAAAATGGGGTGCGAACGTTGTTTAAATATATTTTCAAAACGTTTTACGAATCCGAAATCACCGAATTTTACGAACGTAAAAACTGACAATGCATAGTCGTAACTTTGTTATTTTTTGACCGATTTTACTAATTCTTTTTTCTTTGAATACCTTGAAAAAAATCGTTTTCATCTGCAGTTTCACATTTTCGAATTTCGAAAATTCGTCGCTGTGATTTCGAACCGGAAGTTTAGACCAATTTGACAACTTCTTTAATAGTTGTACGATTTTCATGAAATTTAGTATACAAGTAGATCTTACCAATGTGACTTCAAAAATATAATTAGAAATTTTCTAAATTATCGCCCCTTGGTGAAATTAAGGATCAAAGTTTTGAAAAAAATCGTCGAAATATAGGTCAGAATGACCTAAAAAAAAATTTCGATACTCGACAAGTAATTACTGATTCCTACACAAAATATGGAGTTTGTCGATCGAACCGGAAGTGCCACCATCTTGAAACATGAAAAATCCCTAAGGCTTTTTTGCTATTTTACTTACAGACACGGGAGTTATATTTTCTGAATCCTTGAAGGATGGCCCAAAAATCGTAGGGAGCAGAATTTTGATTTCGGTCACGTGATGGTCACCATTTTGAATTGAAAATGAAAAGTAGTAGCAATTTGAAGGGCCGAGACTTTGAAACACAATAACTCTCCTTCTAATTGAGCTAGAATGTTCAAACTTGGTGTAGACGTTCACTAGGTCAATGTCATGATTGAGTTCAAAGATGAGCATTTTCTGTCTAGGGTAAGCAGAGATAGGCATGCTGATTTGTTGATTCTTTAGGGCACGATAACTTCGGTTATAATGAAGGGAGGGCTGTGAAACTTTTGTCAATAGAGAGTCCAATAGCTAGCCTGTTGTGTGAAATCATTGTATCATTTATTTTAAATATCAGGGATAGGCGAAAAAAAGAGATTGAAAATCCAAAAAGTCGTATTTTTACAATTTGGAGCATGTTTAGAGGTCTTTCTCGTAAAGTCAACTTAATATTTTTTGGGAACTTCTTCTACAAAGAGTCTTATTGGTAGTCTTTTATATAAAACCATCGATCAACAATCCAACATATCAGGAGTAGAAGAACAAAAGGATCGAACATTGAAAACGGCATCCTTTCATTGTTAAGCGAAACATGCAGTGTGGGTGACTACAATCTACACATTTAGTCATCGTATACAGCTTATTCAACAGTATCGAATTCCAACTGCTTAAGGATATTTTTTTTTCGTCCCATCCGAACGACTAGACAGCTGTGCTTGTCAGGCCCTCCGTTCTGCCTCAATGACAACGGGGAACTACGCCGGGAAATCAAGATGAACTTTTTCCGTGCAGAACTTTCAATTCAGGCCAGACGTTTATTGCATACGATTAAGCTGGTCAGTTGGAGCATATTTTCAAAAGTTTAGTAATAATCGGTTGGTAATTAAAGTACCGTGCACATTAAACTGTTAAAACAGAAAATTTCGCCCGGTTGAAATGTTTCTTGCTATAAGTCAGCAATTTTCCGAATTCAGGGAGGCTGAATGGTTAGCATGTGCGCGCTGTATCGTAACGTCTGTCATTGAGTCAACGGGCGTCGTTTCGATCTCCAGGTTGCACGTGACATGGAGTATGATGTCCAACCTCGTGGGTTTTCTCCGTGTCCTTCGGTTTCCTCCCAACGGCTAAAGACCAGTAAGCGCAAGGGGAGTTTTTAAATAAAATTAAAAAACATATGTTAGTCACGAAATGACCTAGTTTGTGTCTAATGGACATTAGGCCGCATTTCTCTCTTTCTCTTTTATTTTTAAAGTTTTGTAATAAACGGTTGGTAATCAAAGGTACTGTAAAAGTGATAAAACAGAAAATTTCACCCGGTTGTAATGTTTCTCACTTTAAAGTCAGCAATTTGCCGATTTTAAGGGGCAAACGTTTATTGCGAACGATTAAGCTGGTCAAGGGGAGCTTATTTTTAAAAGTTTTGTAATATTCGGTTGATAACTAAAGGTACCGTGCAAATTAAACTGTTAAAATAGAAAATTTGGCCCGGTTGAACTGTTTCTCGCTGCAGGTCAGCAATTTGCCGATTTTAGGGAGGTTGCGTGGCTGAATAACGTCTGTCTTTGAGTCAACTGGCGTTGTTTCAATTTCTTGGTTGTACGTGACAAGGAGTATGTTCGCCTGTCCAACTTCGTAGGCCGTAACGCCGCTGCCCAGGTAAAATTTCCCTCATTGCACACTTTATGGCATATGACCGTCTTCATTAGCCCATTTTAGGAGCAGAACAGTAGGACGTTAAACCCCATTCAATTTCATTTCATTTTCTCTATGTTGCTTATTTATTATAGTGGATAAATATTTTTCTGGTTCTAGCAATTATTTAATTTCTGCATAGAAATCTTGCTTTGGCCAGTTTTTTTTATTGCAGAGTGTCATTCTTGTATAATTCAGTCTATGATCCTTTGTTTAAAACATGCTTAAGAAGTCGTCACGATTTCCTACTTATATCCAAACATATTGGAAATATTAGTCTGGCATGATTAAATCCTAATTTTATTGGTCTTATTTAAAATTAAACTTTCATTTAACTATGAACAACCCTTAACGTGTCTCTTTAAAACTATTAAATACTCTAAAACAGTTGCTCAACCTTTTGACCTAAACTCATTAATTTACCATTTTGTTGTGAGCGACTTCTTATTCTTCCTATATGACATATTGCACGTGTCTGATTTCAAAGGGGGGTTGGGTGGCTGAATGGTTAGCACGCGCGCCTTTCATTGAGTTAACTAGCGTGTTTTCAAATGCCCGGTTGTACGTGACAAGGAGTAAGGTCGCCTGTCCAACCTGCCATTTTTAATTTGTTTTTGCCGCCATTTTCATTTCATTTTCTCATCCGTCTCATTACAGTAATACAAGTTTCAGTTATTTCCCTTTAGTTTTCAGATTATTGTTATGCCTGGGTGCAATGTTTCATACTATATTTAGACTTGTAACTTCGAGAGTTTTTGACCAATTTTGATAATTTTTTCTTCTTATCCTTTTATTTAGGATACTTGATACAATCAATGACACGTGACGATGAATATGAAAGCTTTCATATCTGCATGGGACAGTAGCAGATCTAGTTATTAGGGTTTCACACTGCGTAGCTTGTGTGAAACACTATTGTTTTTGTTAAAATTATTAGGGTTTCACACTGCGTAGCTTGTGTGAAACACTATTGTTTTTGTTAAAATTATTATTCTTATTATTATTATTATTATTATTATTCAGATTCCAATTTGAATAGATCTCAGCAACTACGTGTCGCATCGTTACGATTTCTTCGGTTTTACTGGGAAAGTGGGTGTGACTTAGAGGATAAAGCTATTTTGAACGTTCTGCGACAATGCGAAATGCCCGAAATCACCAAATTATCGTTTTTTAAAATATTGCAGTAATTTTAACAATAATCATTGAATTTTAACTTTCGATACATTTTGGCATAGCCGGAGACAGGGCACATAGCTACACTACTTTCGATTTTTGATTTTCGGTAAATCTTCAAAGATATTAGGCGCCAAATTTTGAAAATTTAAAATTTTACAAAAAACATTTTTATTTATGAATATTTTTTAGTCGTATTATGCACAGAATTAAAGGGTCATCTGACTAGTGCAAAAATGTTAAAGAATTTTGTCTCAGTAATTTACCTTGGCCGCCATTGGCTAATTCAGTTTTTAAGTCCTAGATTAATTTTTTATTGTTCGATTTGTATAAAACAAAGTTCATATGCTTCGTTGTATCAATTGTCATTTTTTTTATTACCAAAAGTTTTATCTGTCGGCACCGGAAGTGGCATAATTTTACCAAAAACTACAATTTTGACAGTTATTTTCCTTCTTCGAAAACAAATATTATTTTTTGGAAAAATTATTTGACTCAAAGAGTGTGCCCTTTCAAGGCGCAAAAAATGTAGGAAGCAGTTTTTTTAATTTCGATTTCATTTTCGAGCAAATTCGATTAAGAGGCTAAAATGGTGTAAAATTGGCCTATTTACAACCTATTCAGGCTTTTCAGATTTTAAAATATTTCTTCGTAACTTTTAAAAACTTGTAGCTATAATCCATACGAAGAAAATGTATGTTAAAATTAGTTTGTAATATAAGCAGTTGCCAAGAAATGGGCAGTTCTGTACAAGTCACTGTTTTCGTTATTTTGCCTGTAAAATAGTCAATTATGATTGGATTTTTATAAAAGTGACATCATTTGATTCAAAAAGCACGTAGCGTCATATCAAGTTGATTACAATTTAAAATTGACACCGGAAGTGACATCATTTGGTCAAAAAATGCATTTTAAACTTTTTAAATCAATGTTTTATTCAACCAAGCATAACTTAATATGTATAAATAATTTTAACTTTTGGTTTAAATTCACATATAAACAAAACTCATATGGTCATATAGATATCATAAAATGGTTTCTAACTTGTTCGGTTGCCGAGAAATAGACGGTTTTCTACAGGTCACTTTTGAAGGTTTCGGGGCCATAAAAGGGTCAATTATTATTCGATTTTCATAAACGTCACACCATGTTATACCTAATGCCATTTGGGATTTCATACAAGTAATTTAAGATTTTCATTATAACCGGAAGTAACGTCATTTTGGCAAAAACTGTATTTTTAGCCTCTAAAACAGATATTTTATTCAAATGGGTCTGTTTTGAAATCTTTTTCAAAGTATGGTATTTGATGCCAATCAACAAATAGAATGAACCCATACGATCATACAGATACCACAAAATGGTTTCTAACTTGTACGGTTGCAGAGAAATAGCCGATTTTCTACAAGTCACTTTTCAAGTTTTTTGGTCTTTAAAAGTGGCAATTATTATTCGATTTACATAAAATTTTCACTATATGATATCGTATGCCATTTCTGATTTCATAAGACTAATTGAACATTTGCATTAACACCGGGAGTAATTTAATTTTGTCAAGATCATTTACAAGTAACAAATGTATAAAATGAATTGATATTGCTGGATTTTGTTGATTCTGCGTCCATTTTATTTGTGTTCAATGTTAATTTGGAAACCTGTTTAGTGGTTTCGCTGGTACCGGAAGTGACATATGTTCAAGGGTAACTTGGCACCGGAAGTAACATGTTTAAGGGTAACGTGGCACCAGTGAAACCCGTCATTCCTGCATGCAGGTCTAGTTATTCTTATTATTATTAGGCTTTCAGACTTTCGACTTTCGTCTGAAAGCCTATTGAGATTACTAAAATTATTATTAGGCTTTCAGACTTTCGTCTGAAAGCCTATTGAGATTACTAAAATTATTATTAGGCTTTCAGACTTTCGTCTGAAAGCCTATTGTGATTACTAAAATTATTATTATTAGGCTTTCAGACTTTCGTCTGAAAGCCTATTGAGATTACTAAAATTATTATTATTATTAGGCTTTCAGACTTTCGTCTGAAAGACTATTGTTTTTACTAAAATTATTATTATTAGGCTTTCAGACTTTCGTCTGAAAGCCTATTGTGATTACTAAAATTATTATTTATTATTATTATTTTTTTTTTCGCCGGAGCCTATTTCTCAGTGCCTGTAACAGATACCGATCTGGGACCTAATTCTCTATCAGGAAACCATGCGTTGGCTACTTGATAAACTATATTTGAAACTTCTGCGCAGACCGGAAGTGGTCGAATTTCGTGCGGTGTCAAAAAATCAAAAAACGGCCGTAGATTCGTCAATTCTGTACCTATTTTCATACAAATGACATTTTCGGAAACCCTGAGTCTTTTCTCGGACGATAGCAGTTGAAAATTTCGATATTTCGAAACTTCATCGCTGACTTCTTGCGATCGAAAAATGAAAAATGTTGTTTGAGAGACAATTTTTGTTATTTTTCAAAATTTTGATATTTGACCTACATTTTTGGATACCTGAAGTCCATCCAATTCCAGTAATATAAGTTTCATTCAGAGTTATCGCCCTTTATTTTTCGATTTTTTTTCGAATTTTCTACCCATTTTGCGAGCTCGGGTTTCGTTTTATGGCCGAATTGACGTTTCCGAAATTTCTGAGGCATGAAGCCAAATGACCATTGCAAGGAATAAAGCAATTTCAACAATAATCTGTACACCGGAAGTGGTCGAAATAATGTCCGATATTTTGAAAAAAATGCAAAAAATGGGTATTTTGGGGAAAAACGCGACTTCTCCGTCCGATATCAATGGATTAAACCAATTAGGGTACCATTGGACTGCACTAGTATTGTGCTATCGTATGATACCCTATTTGTACGGATACGACGAGCAGGAAGCAAAATATGGCACGCTGAAAATCAAGTATTTTCTGATTTGGAGCGTTTTTGGACGCCTGTATCTCGAAAACTTAACCGCAACTTTTTTTTTAACTTTCTCTATCGAGAGTCCATTCGATAGTCTTGTGAATTATGCCATCCAATAAGACTTTGAAATGTCTGGAATATGATAAAAAAGGGACTGAAAATCAAAAAAAGTCGAAAAATCGTGAAATTTTGGAAAATGCTCTACTATTTTTTTATTTTAAGAGATTTTCAAAAAAAGGTTGTATATTCAGATAGCTGACCTAATTACGATTCTAATGATGTATAATATGTATGTAGTTATTGAAATTTAATTTTCTATATTTTAATTTTTTTGCATTTTTGGCACTTTTGAACATAGGATTTCTCAGAGGCATTTTATCTGATCAGATAATGTAATATATCATTACAGAGCCCCGTGGCTATTTTAGTGCTCAAACCGGCTATTAAAACTATTCCGACAATAATAACCATACCAGAAGTATTCAAAAAATGAAAAAAAAAGGTTAAAACCATTGTCGCAGTTGCGAGAAACTTGATTTCTCCCTTAGGTAATAGCGGACCAAAAGAACTAAAGTGTCGCTGGATAGCCCTATTAATGGACCATCATATGGTATCTAAATAATACGATTTCGATGGTAACGAAATAAATTATTGTAGGCCAAAAATATATTATTTTCCGATTTTTTAACATTCTGGGACGCCCTTTTCTCGAAAACGACGCCGCAGATTTTTCTCAAACTTTTCTTACTCAAAGTCTTATCGGTTGTCTATATAGTGAATCCAAAATGAAATGCATTGAAATAATATAAATGGTCCAAAAATGGCCTCAAACTTTGAAAAAAATTGAAAAATCGTTAAATTTTTGGAAACGCTCTTTAATTTATCTTTTTTTCCAAAACTACTCAATGGATGTTTCTGACACTTCTGGTACAGAAAGTTAATTATCCAAAGAACTTCGTAAAGCTATCACTACAACGATCGTAAAACCGGAAGTAGTCGAAAAAATGTCCGATATTTTGAAAAAAATTAATTTTTTTACGAAAACCTTTTTTATTTATGAATATGTTTTGATGATATTTTACACAGGGTTAAAAATATCATCCTACTTGAGCAGAAATGAGAAAAAAAATTGTCTCGGTAATTTGCGTTAGCCGCCATCGGCTAATTTAGTTTTTCGTACCCAGAAAAATTATTTATTATTCGATTTGTATAAAACAAAGTTCATACGCTCCGTGGTCCCAATTGTAATTTTTTTTGTTACAGTGAAATTTTTCTGTCGGCAACGGAAGTGACGTAATATTAACAAAAACTACAATTTTGATCGTTCAGTACCACTTTTTAAAAGCAAATATTATTTTTTTTCAAAACTGATATAACTAAAAGGATGCACCCTGCAAAGGTGCACAAAATCCTTAGCTCAGATTTTTTAATTTCAATTTCATTTTCGGGCAATTTCGAATAAAATGTAAAATAAAGTGTAAAATTCAGTTATTTACAATTCTTTCAGCGTCTTCATATTTTGAAATATTTATTTGTAATTTTCATAAACTCGTAGCAATAATCCAGACGAAGAGAATGTATGCGCAAATTAGTTTGTAATATGAGCAGTTGCCGAGAAATATGCAATTTTGCATGCATCACTTTTCACGTTATTTTGCCTATAAAAGAGTGAATTATTATTCGATTTGCAATATTTTTTTTCCATTTGATGCTTAATGCCAATTTGGACTAGGTCAAGCCAATTTTACATTTACACTGTGACCGGAAATGACGTCATTTGGGCAAAAACTGTATTTTTAACTCAAAAAAAAATATTTTATTCAAATGAGTCTGCCTTATAATATTTTTAAAATTATGATATTTGATTCCCATCAACGAATAGAATTAAGCCATACGACCATACGGATACCACAAAATGGTTTCTAACTTGTACGGTTACAGAGAAATAGGCGATCTTTTATAAGTCACTTTTCAAGGTTTTTGGTCTATAAAAGTGTCAATTATTATTCGATTTTTATCATTTTTTTACCATTTGATGCCTTATGCCATTTATGACTTCTATGAACTAAATTAACATTTTCAATATCTCCGAAAGTAATGTAATTTTTGCAAAAAACGTATTTTTAGCCTTCAAAACAAACATTTTTTTGAAGGGATTTATATTTATTATTCGTTTAACTTTATAACGTCTGACTCTAATGGACAGTAAGATTGAATCAATACCATCATATTGATATCAAGAAAAGGCTTCTAGCATGTTCCCTTGTCGAATAATAGCCAATTTTCCCAGGGTCACTTTTAAGTTTTATACCTTCTTAATTTCAGTTTAAGGGTTATAGGTTGATTATTTATTGCCCGATATGTATAAAACAAAGTTTGTATTTTGTATGTTGCGAATTTTCGACTTATTTTTCACCTATAAAAAATTTCTTTCGGCACCGGAAGTGACGTAATTTTGCCATAATTTACAATTTTGACCGGTCTTTTCGCCAGCAAATATTACTTTTACATATGATAGAAGGTGTCACTGAAGCAAAACAATTAAAGTATAGTTTGGTAGCTCAATGGATCGGCTATGGTATAATGAACTTCCTGTATGATTCCTGAAAGCCGGTTCAGTGCTGCTTGCAGGTCTAGTTTATTATTATTATTTTATTTTTCGGGGGAGCCTATTTCTCAGCGCCTGTAACAGATACCGATCTGGGACCTAATTCTCTATAGGGAAACCATGTGTTGGCTACTTGATAAACTATTTTTGAAACTTCTGCGCAGACCGGAAGTGGTCGAATTTTGTGCTGTGTCAAAAAACTAAAAAACGGCCGTAGATTCGTCAATTCTGTACCTATTTTCATACAAATGACATTTTCGGAAACCATGAGTCTTTTCTCGGACGAAAGCAGTTGAAAATTTCGATATTTCGAAACTTCATCGTTGACTTCTTGCGATCGAAAAATGAAAAATTTTATTTGAGAGACAATTTTTGTTATTTTTCAAAATTTTCAAATTTGACCTACATTTTTGGATACCTGAAGGCAATCTGGTTCCAGTAATATAAGTTTCATTCCGAGTTATCGCCCTTTATTTTTCGATTTTTTTCGAATTTTCTTCACATTTTGTGAGCTTAAGTTTCGTTTTACGGCCGGATCAACGTTTCTCAAATTCCTGATACATGAAGCAATATTGTCAAACCACCGTTTAAAGCAATTTCAACAACAATCCGTAAACCGGAAGTAGTCAAAATAATATGCGATATTTTGAAAAAACATGAATAATTGGTGTGTTGGGTAAAAACACGATTTCTCCGTCCGATATCAACGGATTAAACAAATTAAGGTATCATTTGGTCTAGCGGTGATTGGACCACTGAATGATACCCAATTCGTACGGATACGATGAGCTGGAAGCAAAATATGGCACGCTGAAAATCAAGTGTTTTCTGATTTGGAGCGTTTTTGGACGCCTTTATCTCGAAAACTGCTCCAGCGATTTTTCTTAAACTTTCTCTATTAAGAGACCTTTCGATGGTCTTTAGCATGAAGCAATACATTACAATCTTCCAATAATTAGAATAAGACAAAAAAGGGACTGAAAATCGAAAAAAGTCAAAAAATCGTGAAATTTTGGAAAATGCTCTACTATTTTTTTATTTTAAGAGATTTTAAAAAAACAGATATATATTTAAAAAGCTGACCTAATTACGATTCTAATGATGTATAATATGTATGCAGTTATTGAAATTTAATTTTCAATATTTTGACATTTTGACATTTTGAACAATTTTGAACATAGGATTTCTCAGAAGTATTTTATTTGATCGTATAGTGTCGTATATCATTAGAGAGCCTTTGTCCCATGCAAACTCCAAAACTGGATGTGAAAACTACTCGACAATGATTCGTATACCGGAAGTAGTTCAAAAAACGAAGAAAAATGTAAAAAAGGTGAAAAAAAATTGGAGCTCTTGCCAAAAGTTCCAATTCTCCGTCACATATTAGCGGACCAAAACAATTAAAGTGTCGTTGGATAGTTCCATTAATAGACGATCGTATAACATCTAAATAACACGAATTTGATTCTTAGGAAATAAATTATGGTACGCCGAAAACTAAGTATTTTCCGTTTTGGAGCATTCCGAGACGCCTTTTTCTCGAAAACGACGCCTACGATTTTTCTTAAACATTTTTTACTCAGAGTCCTATCGGTGGCCTAGCGTGTGCATTTAATAATAAAAGCGTTGCAATATTATAGGTGGTCCAAAAATGACCTCAATCTTTGAAAAAAGTTGAAAAGTGCTTAAATTATTGAAAATGCTCTTTTATTTATCTTTTTTTCGAAAACTACTCAATGAATGTTTCTGACATTTCTGGTACAGGAAGTTAAGTATCTAATCAACTTGTTAAAGCTATTCCGACAATGATCGAAAAATCGGAAGTAGTCGAAAAAATCTCCGATATTTTAATTTTTTTTTAGATTTTTACAGAAAACTTTTTTATTTATGAATATTTTTTGATGGTATTTTACACAGGGTTAAAGTATCACCCTACTTGAGCAGGAGTGATAAAGAATTTTTGTCTCCGTATTTTGCCTTATCCGCCATTAGCTAATTTAGTTTTTCGTACCTAGATTAATTATTTATTGTTCGATTTGTATAAAACAAAGTGCATATGCTTCGTGATGTCATTTGTAATATTTTTTGTTACGGTGACATTTTTCTGCACGCAACGGAAGTGGCGTAATATTAACAAAAACTACAATTTTGACAATTAAGTACCACTTTTTGACAGCAAATATTATTTTTTTCGAAAACTGATATAACAAAAAGTATGCGCCCTGTATAGGCGCATAAAATGTTTGGCTCATATTCTTAAATTTCAATTTCATTTTCGGGCAATTTCGAATAAAATGTAAAAAAAGGGTAAAATTCAGTTATTACAACCCATTCAACGTCTTCATATTTTGAACTATTTATTCGTAACTTTCATAAACTCGTAGCCATAATCCAGACGAAGAGAATGTATGCGAAAAATAGTTTTAATATGAGCAGTTGCCGAGAAATATGCAATTTTGCATGCATCACTTTTCAAGTTATTTTGCCTATAAAAGAGTAAATTATTATCCGATTTTCAATATTTTTCTTTTATTCGATGCCTAATGCCAATTTGGACTAGGTTAAGCCAATTTTACGGTTTCACTGTTACCGGAAATGACGTCATTTTGGCAAAAACTGTATTTTTAACCTAAAAAACAAATATTTTATTCAAATGAGTCTCTTTTATAATATTTTTAAAATTATGATATTTGAATCCCATTAACGAATAGCATGAACCCATACGATCATACAGATACCACAAAAAAGTTTCTAACTTGTACGGTTGCCGAGAAATAGACGATTTTCTACAAGTCACTTTTCAAGGTTTTTGGTCTATAAAAGTGTCAATTATTATTCAATTTTCATACAATTTTCACCATGTGATGCCTTATGCCATTTATGATTGCAATGATCTGATTTAACATTTCCATTATCACCGGAAGTAATGTCATATTTGCAAAAAACGTATTTTTAGACTTCAAAACAAATATTTTTTTGAAGTGAGTTATATTTATTATTTGTTACGTTATAACGTTTGATTCTAATGGCCATTTAGATTGGATCAATATAATCATAGTGATATCAAAAAATTGCTTCTAGCATATTCCCTTGTCGAGGAATAACCAATTTTCTAAGGATCACTTTTTAAGTTTTTTACCTTTTTGATTTCAGTTTATGGGTTCTAAGTTTATTATGTTATTGGCTGATATGTATAAAACAATTCTCAATTGCGAATTCTCAACTTATTTGTTATCGATAATGATTTCTTTTGGCACCGGAAGTTAAGTTTTTTTGCCAGATTTTACAATTTTGACCGGTGTATTTATTTGCAAAGCAAATATTACTTTTACAAATCTGATAGAGGGCGTCACTGAATCATAACAACTACAGTATCGTTTGGTAGCTCGATGGATCGGCTATTGTATGACGCACTTCCTGTCTGATTCCTGAAAGCCGATTCAGCACTGCAGGTCTGCAGGTCTAGTTATTATTATTATTATTTACCGCGGGGGCCTAGATCTCCATGATCGAAAACAGATATCGATCTGGAATTAGATTTTCTATCGGGAAACCATGTGGTGGCTACTTGATAAAATATTTTTGAAATTTCTGCGCATACCGGAAGTGACCGAACTTTGCACGTTGTCTAAAAATTGAAAATCGGCCATAGTTTCGTCAATTCGTTATCCATTTTCAAACAAATTACATTTTTGGAATCCCTTAATCTTTTCTGAGACAATGGCTATCTCACATTTTTCAATTTCGAACATTCGTCTATGACTTTTATCGTTCGAAAATTGAAAACATGTTGTTTACGAGACCATTTTTGTCATTTTTCAAAATTTTCAAATTTGACCTACATTTTTGGATACCTGAAGTCCATCCGATTCCAGTAATATAAGTTTCATTCAGAGTTATCGCCCTTTATTTTTCGATTTTTTTCGAATTTTCTTCCCATTTTGTCAGCTCGGGTTTCGTTTTATGGTAGAATTGACGTTTCTGAAACTTCTAGAACATGAAGTTATAGTCCAATACCAACTGATAAAGCAATTTCGACAAGAATCCTTTAACCGGAAGTGGTCGAAATAATGTGCAATATTTTGAAAAAAATGCAAAAAATGGATATTTTGGGGAAAAACGCGATTCCTCCGCCCGATATCAATGGATGAAAGAAATTATGGTACCATTGGACTGCACTAGGATTGTGCTATCGTATGATACCCAACTCGTACGGATACGATGAGCAGGCAGCAAAATATGGCACGCTGAAAATCAAGTATTTTCTGATTTGGAGCGTTTTTGGACGCCTGTATCTCGAAAACTTAACCGCAACTTTTTTTGTAATTTTTTCTATCGAGAGTCCTTTCGGAGGTATTTTGCATGAAGCCATCCAATAAGACTTTGAAATATCTGGAATAGGTGAAATAACGGACTGAAAATCGAAAAAAGTCGAAAAATCGTGAAATTTTGGAAAATGCTCTGCTATTTTTTTATTTTCAAAGATTTCCAAAAAACGATTGTATATTCAGATAGCTGACCTAATTACGATTCTAACGATGTATAATATGTATGTAGTTATTGAAATTTTATTTTCGATATTTTAAATTTTTTGCATTTTTGGCACTTTTGAACCTAGGATTTCTCAGGGGCATTTTATCTGATCAGATAATGTAATATACATGTATCATTACAGAGCACTGTGGCTATTTTAGTGCCCAAACCGGTTATTAAAACTATACCGACAATAATAACCATACCGGAAGTATTCAAAAAATGTAAAAAAAGGTTAAAAACATTGTCGCACTTGCGAAAAACTTGATTTCTCCCTTAGGTAATAGCGGACCAAAAGAACTAAAGTGTCGTTGGATAGCCCTTTTAATGGACCATCATATGGTATCTAAATAATACGATATCGATGGTAAGGAAATAAATTATTGTATGCCAAAAATCTAGTATTTTCCGATTTTTTAACATTCTGAGACGCCCTTTTCTCGAAAACGACGCCGCAGATTTTTCTTAAACTTTTCTAACTCAAAGTCCCATCGGTTGTCTATATAGTGAATCCAAAATGAAAAGCATTGAAATAATATAGGTGGTCCAAAAATGGCATCAAACTTTGAAAAAAATTGAAAAATCGTTAAATTTTTGTAAACGCTCTTTTATTTATCTTTTTTTCCAAAACTGCTCAATGGATGTTTCTGACACTTCTGGTACAGAAAGTTAAGTATCCAAAGACCTTCGTAAAGCTATCACAACAACGATCGTAAAACTGGAAGTAGTCGAAAAAATGTCCGATATTTTGAAAAAAATTATTTTTTTTACGAAAATCTTTTTTATTTATGAATATTTTTTGGTGATATTTTACACTGGGTTAAAATATCATCGTACTTGAGCAGAAATGAGAAAAAAAATTGTCTGGGTAATTTGCGTTAGCCGCCATCAGCGAATTTAGTTTTTCGTACCCAGAAAAATTATTTATTGTTCGATTTGTATAAAACAAAGTTCATATGCTCCGTGGTCCCAATTGTTATTTTTCATGTTACGGTGAAATTTTTCTGTCGCCAACGGAAGTGACGTAATATTAACAAAAACTACAATTTTGACAGTTCGGTACCACTTTTTGAAAGAAAATATTATTTTTTTTCAAAACTGATATAACTAAAAGGATGCACCCTGCGAAGGTGCACAAAATCCTTAGCTCATATTTTTAAATTTCAATTTCATTTTCGGGCAATTTCGAATAAAATGTAAAATAAAGTGTAAAATTCAGCTATTTACAATTCATTCAGCGTCTTCATATTTTTAAATATTTATTTGTAATTTTCATAAACTCGTAGCAATAATCCAGACGAAGAGAATGTATGCGAAAATTAGTTTGTAATATGAGCAGTTGTCGAGAAATATGCAATTTTGCATGCATCACTTTTCACGTTATTTTGCCTATACAAGAGTGAATTATTATTCGATTTGCAATATTTTTTTTCCATTTGATGTCTAATGCCAATTTGGACTAGGTCAAGCCAATTTTACATTTTCACTGTGACCGGAAATGACGTCATTTGGGCAAAAACTGTATTTTTAACCTAAAAAACTAATATTTTATTCAAATCAGTCTCCCTTATAATATTTTTAAAATTATGATATTTTATTCCCATCAACGAATAGAATGAAGCCATACGACCATACAGATACCACAAAATGGTTTCTAACTTGTACGGTTACAGAGAAATAGGCGATCTTCTATAAGTCACTTTTCAAGGTTTTTGGTCTATAAAAGTGTCAATTATTATTCGATTTTATAATTTTTTTACCATTTGATGCCTTATGCCATTTATGACTTCTATGAACCAAGTTAACATTTTCAATATCACCGGAAGTAATGTAATTTTTGCAAAAAACGTATTTTTAGCCTTCAAAACAAACATTTTTTTGAAGTGATTTATATTCATTATTCGTTTAACTTTATAACGTCTGGCTCTAATGGGCAGTAAGATTGAATCAATACCATCATATTGATATCAAGAAAAGGCTTCTAGCATGTTCCCTTGTCGAATAATAACCAATTTTCCCAGGGTCACTTTTAAGTTTTTTACCTTCTTAATTTCAGTTTATGGGTTATAGGTTAATTATTTATTGCCCGATATGTATAAAACAAAGTTTGTATTTTGTGTGTTGCGAATTTTCGACTTATTTTTCACCTATAAAAATTTCTTTCGGTACCGGAAGTGACGTAATTTTGCCATAATTTACAATTTTGACCGGTCTTTTCGCCAGCAAATATTACTTTTACATATGATAGAGGGTGTCACTGAAGCAAAACAACTAAAGTATACTTTGGTAGCTCAATGGATCGGCTATGGTATAATAAACTTCCTGTATGATTCCTGAAAGCCGGTTCAGTGCTGCTTGCAGGTCTAGTTTTTTTTTTTTATTAAGCTTTCATATTACATATGAAAGCTTATTGTTTCTGTTAAAGTTATTATTAAGCTTTCATATTACATATGAAAGCTTATTGTTTCTGTTAAAGTTATTATTATTATTATTTTTTTTTTTGTGTGTTTTCTGCAAATCGGATTTCTCAGAATCTATCCATAGGATCTTTCTGAAATTTTGACCTACCCCCCCAAAAATGGGGTGCGAACCTTGATTAAATATATTTTCGAAACGTTTTACGAATCCGAAATCACCGAATTTTACGAACGAAAAAAATGACAATGCATAGTCGTAACTTTGTTATTTTTTGACCGATTTTACTAATTCTTTTTTCTTTGAATACCTTTAAAAAAACCATTTTCATCTGCAGTTTCACATTTTCGAATTTCGAAAATTCGTCGCTGTGATTTCGAACCGGAAGATTAGACCAATTTGACAACTTCTTTAATAGTTGTACGATTTTCATGAAATTTAGTATCTAAGTAGATCCTACCGATGTGACTTCAAAAATATAATTAGAAATTTTCTAAATTATCTCCCCTTGACGAAATTAAGGATCAAAATTTTCAAAAAAATCATCGAAATATAGGTCAGAATGACCTGATTTTTTTTTTGGATACTAGATAAGTAATTACTGATTTGTACACAAAATATGGAGTTTGTCGATCGAACCGGAAGTGCCGCCATATTTAAAAGTGAAAAATCAATAAGGCTTTTTTGCTATTTTACTTACAGACTCGGGAGTTATATTTTCTGAATCCTTGTAGGAAGGCCTAAAAAATGTCGCGAATAGAATTTTGATTTCGGTCACGTGATGGTCACCATTTTGAATTGAAAATGAAAAATAGAAGCAATTTGAAGGGTCGGGACTTTGGAACACAATTACTCTCCTTCTAATTAAGCTAGAATGTTCAAACTTGGTGTAGACGTTCACTAGGTCAATGTTATGATTGAGTTCAAAGATGAGCATTTTCTGCTTAGGGTAAGCAGAGATAAACAAGCTAATTTGTTGATTCTTTAGGGCACGATAACTTCGGTTATAATGAAGGGAGGGCGGTGAAACTTTTGTCAATAGAGAGTCTAATAGCTAGCCTGTTGTGTGAAATCATTGTATTATTTTTTCTAAATATCAGGGATAGCCGAAAAAAAGAGATTGAAAACCCAAAAAGTCGTATTTTTACAATTTGGAGCATGTTTAGAGGTCTTTCTCGTAAAGTCAACATAATATTTTTTGGGAACTTCTTGTACAAAGAGTCTTATTGGTAGTCTTTTATATGAAACCATCGATCAACAGTCCAACATATCAGGAGTAGAAGAACAAAAGGATCGAACATTGAAAACGGCACCCTTTCATTGTTAAGCGAAACATGCAGTGTGGGTGACTACAATCTACACATTTAGTCATCGTATAGAGCTTATTCAACAGTATCGAATTCCAACTGCTTAGGGATATTTTACGTGCACTCCAATGTGTACACGGGACCTTGGTTTTTCGTCCCATCCGAATGACTAGACAGCTGTGCTTGTCAGGCCCTCCGTTCTGCCTCACTGACAAGGGGAACCACGCCGGGAAATCGAGATGAACTTTCTCCGTGCAGAACTTTCAATTCAGGCGAAAAAGTTTATTGCATACGATTAAGCTGGTCAGTTGGAGCTTATTTTCAAAAGTTTTGTAATAATCGGTTGGTAATTAAAGTACCGTGCACATTAAACTGTTAAAACAGAAAATTTCGCCCGGTTGAAATGTTTCTTGCTATAAGTCAGCAATTTTCTGAATTCAGGGAGGCTGAATGGCTGAATGGTTAGCATGTGCGCACTGTATCGTAACGTCTGTCATTGAGTCAACGGGCGTCGTTTCGATCTCCAGGTTGCACGTGACATGAAGTATGATGTCCAACCTTGTGGGTTTTCTCCGTGTTCTTCGGTTTCCTCCCAACGGCTAAAGACCTGTAAGCGCAGGGGGAGTTTTTAAATAAAATTAAAAAACATGTTAGTCCCGAAATGACCTAGTTTGTGTCGAATGGACATTAGGCCGCAT
Organism: Patella caerulea; assembly: GCA_036850965.1. Lineage (NCBI taxonomy): Eukaryota > Metazoa > Mollusca > Gastropoda > Patellidae > Patella > Patella caerulea. Next base: position 14,295,278 of record JAZGQO010000013.1, on the reverse strand, counting down.
TTCTCTCTTTCTCTTTTATTTTTAAAGTTTTGTAATAATCGGTTGGTAATCAAAGGTACTGTAAAAGTGATAAAACAGAAAATAATCGGTTGGTAATCAAAGGTACTGTAAAAGTCATAAAACAGAAAATTTCGCCCGGTTGTAATGTTTCTCACTTTAAAGTCAGCAATTTCCCGATTTTAAGTGGCAAACGTTTATTGCGAACGCTTAAGCTGGTCAGGGGGGAGCTTATTTTTAAAAGTTTTGTAATATTCGGTTGATAACTAAAGGTACCGTGCAAATTAAACTGTTACAATAGAAAATTTGGCCCGGTTGAAATGTTTCTCGCTGTAGGTCAGCAATTTGCCGATTTTAGGGAGGTTGCGTGGCTGAATGGTTAGCACGTGCGTTCTGTATCATAACGTCTGTCATTGAGTCAACTGCCGTTGTTTCGATTTTTTGGTTGTACGTGACAAGGAGTATGGTTGCCTGTCCAACCTCGTAGGCCGTAACCGCCGCTGCCCGGGTAAAATTTCCCTCATTGCACACATTATGGCATATGCCCGTCTTCATTAGCCCATTTTAGGAGCAGAACAGTCGGACGTTAAACCCCATTCAATTTCATTTCATTTTCTCTATGTTGCTTATTTATTATAGTGGATAAATATTTTTCTGGTTCTAGCAATTATTTAATTTCTGCATAGAAATCTTGCTTTGGCCAGTTTTTTTTATTGCAGAGTGCCATTCTTGTTTAAACAAACATGATCCTTTGTTTAAAACATGCTTAAGAAGTCGTCACGATTTCCTACTTATAACCAAACATATTGGAAATATTAGTCTGGCATTATTAAATCCTAATTTTATTGGTCTTATTTAAAATTAAACTTTCATTTAACTATGAACAACCCTTAACGTGTCTCTTTAAAACTATTAAGTACTCTAAAACAGTAGCTCAACCTTTTGACCTAAACTCATTAATTTACCATTTTGTTGTGAGCGACTTCTTATTCTTCCTATATGACATATTGCACGTGTCTGATTTCAAAGGGGGGTTGAGTGGCTGAATGGTAAGCACGCGCGCCTGTCATTGAGTAAACTAGCGTGTTTTCGAATGCCCGGTTGTACGTGACAAGGAGTAAGGTCGCCTGTCCAACCTGCCATTTTTAATTTTTTTTTCCCGCCATTTTCATTTCATTTTCTCATCCGTCTCATTACAGTAATACAAGTTTCAGTTATTTCCCTTTAGTTTTCAGATTATTGTTATGCCTGGGTGCAATGTTTCATACTATATTTAGACTTGTAACTTCGCGAGTTTTTGACCAATTTTAATAATTTTTTCTTCGTATCCTTTTATTTAGGTTACTTGATACAATCAATGACACGTGACGATGAATATGAAAGCTTTCATATCTGCATAGGACAGTAGCAGATCTAGTTAAGCTTTCATATGTAATATGAAAGCTTATTGTTTCTGTTAAAGTTATTATTATTATTATTTTTTTTTTTGTGTGTTTTCTGCAAATCGGATTTCTCAGAATCTATCCATAGGATCTTTCTGAAATTTTGACCTACCCCCCCAAAAATGGGGTGCGAACCTTGATTAAATATATTTTCGAAACGTTTTACGAATCCGAAATCACCGAATTTTACGAACGAAAAAAATGACAATGCATAGTCGTAACTTTGTTATTTTTTGACCGATTTTACTAATTCTTTTTTCTTTGAATACCTTTAAAAAAACCATTTTCATCTGCAGTTTCACATTTTCGAATTTCGAAAATTCGTCGCTGTGATTTCGAACCGGAAGATTAGACCAATTTGACAACTTCTTTAATAGTTGTACGATTTTCATGAAATTTAGTATCTAAGTAGATCCTACCGATGTGACTTCAAAAAATATAATTAGAAATTTTCTAAATTATCTCCCCTTGACGAAATTAAGGATCAAAATTTTCAAAAAAATCATCGAAATATAGGTCAGAATGACCTGATTTTTTTTTTGGATACTAGATAAGTAATTACTGATTTGTACACAAAATATGGAGTTTGTCGATCGAACCGGAAGTGCCGCCATATTTAAAAGTGAAAAATCAATAAGGCTTTTTTGCTATTTTACTTACAGACTCGGGAGTTATATTTTCTGAATCCTTGTAGGAAGGCCTAAAAAATGTCGCGAATAGAATTTTGATTTCGGTCACGTGATGGTCACCATTTTGAATTGAAAATGAAAAATAGAAGCAATTTGAAGGGTCGGGACTTTGGAACACAATTACTCTCCTTCTAATTAAGCTAGAATGTTCAAACTTGGTGTAGACGTTCACTAGGTCAATGTTATGATTGAGTTCAAAGATGAGCATTTTCTGCTTAGGGTAAGCAGAGATAAACAAGCTAATTTGTTGATTCTTTAGGGCACGATAACTTCGGTTATAATGAAGGGAGGGCGGTGAAACTTTTGTCAATAGAGAGTCTAATAGCTAGCCTGTTGTGTGAAATCATTGTATTATTTTTTCTAAATATCAGGGATAGCCGAAAAAAAGAGATTGAAAACCCAAAAAGTCGTATTTTTTACAATTTGGAGCATGTTTAGAGGTCTTTCTCGTAAAGTCAACATAATATTTTTTGGGAACTTCTTGTACAAAGAGTCTTATTGGTAGTCTTTTATATGAAAACCATCGATCAACAGTCCAACATATCAGGAGTAGAAGAACAAAAGGATCGAACATTGAAAACGGCACCCTTTCATTGTTAAGCGAAACATGCAGTGTGGGTGACTACAATCTACACATTTAGTCATCGTATAGAGCTTATTCAACAGTATCGAATTCCAACTGCTTAGGGATATTTTACGTGCACTCCAATGTGTACACGGGACCTTGGTTTTTCGTCCCATCCGGAATGACTAGACAGCTGTGCTTGTCAGGCCCTCCGTTCTGCCTCACTGACAAGGGGAACCACGCCGGGAAATCGAGATGAACTTTCTCCGTGCAGAACTTTCAATTCAGGCGAAAACGTTTATTGCATACGATTAAGCTGGTCAGTTGGAGCTTATTTTCAAAAGTTTTGTAATAATCGGTTGGTAATTAAAGTACCGTGCACATTAAACTGTTAAAACAGAAAATTTCGCCCGGTTGAAATGTTTCTTGCTATAAGTCAGCAATTTTCTGAATTCAGGGAGGCTGAATGGCTGAATGGTTAGCATGTGCGCACTGTATCGTAACGTCTGTCATTGAGTCAACGGGCGTCGTTTCGATCTCCAGGTTGCACGTGACATGAAGTATGATGTCCAACCTTGTGGGTGTTTCTCCGTGTTCTTCGGTTTCCTCCCAACGGCTAAAGACCTGTAAGCGCAGGGGGAGTTTTTAAATAAAATTAAAAAACATATGTTAGTCCCGAAATGACCTAGTTTGTGTCGAATGGACATTAGGCCGCATTTCTCTCTTTCTCTTTTATTTTTAAAGTTTTGTAATAATCGGTTGGTAATCAAAGGTACTGTAAAAGTGATAAAACAGAAAATAATCGGTTGGTAATCAAAGGTACTGTAAAAGTCATAAAACAGAAAATTTCGCCCGGTTGTAATGTTTCTCACTTTAAAGTCAGCAATTTCCCGATTTTAAGTGGCAAACGTTTATTGCGAACGCTTAAGCTGGTCAGGGGGGAGCTTATTTTTAAAAGTTTTGTAATATTCGGTTGATAACTAAAGGTACCGTGCAAATTAAACTGTTACAATAGAAAATTTGGCCCGGTTGAAATGTTTCTCGCTGTAGGTCAGCAATTTGCCGATTTTAGGGAGGTTGCGTGGCTGAATGGTTAGCACGTGCGCTCTGTATCATAACGTCTGTCATTGAGTCAACTGCCGTTGTTTCGATTTTTTGGTTGTACGTGACAAGGAGTATGGTTGCCTGTCCAACCTCGTAGGCCGTAACCGCCGCTGCCCGGGTAAAATTTCCCTCATTGCACACATTATGGCATATGCCCGTCTTCATTAGCCATTTTAGGAGCAGAACAGTCGGACGTTAAACCCCATTCAATTTCATTTCATTTTCTCTATGTTGCTTATTTATTATAGTGGATAAATATTTTTCTGGTTCTAGCAATTATTTAATTTCTGCATAGAAATCTTGCTTTGGCCAGTTTTTTTTTATTGCAGAGTGCCATTCTTGTTTAAACAAACATGATCCTTTGTTTAAAACATGCTTAAGAAGTCGTCACGATTTCCTACTTATAACCAAACATATTGGAAATATTAGTCTGGCATTATTAAATCCTAATTTTATTGGTCTTATTTAAAATTAAACTTTCATTTAACTATGAACAACCCTTAACGTGTCTCTTTAAAACTATTAAGTACTCTAAAACAGTAGCTCAACCTTTTGACCTAAACTCATTAATTTACCATTTTGTTGTGAGCGACTTCTTATTCTTCCTATATGACATATTGCACGTGTCTGATTTCAAAGGGGGGTTGAGTGGCTGAATGGTAAGCACGCGCGCCTGTCATTGAGTAAACTAGCGTGTTTTCGAATGCCCGGTTGTACGTGACAAGGAGTAAGGTCGCCTGTCCAACCTGCCATTTTTAATTTTTTTTTCCCGCCATTTTCATTTCATTTTCTCATCCGTCTCATTACAGTAATACAAGTTTCAGTTATTTCCCTTTAGTTTTCAGATTATTGTTATGCCTGGGTGCAATGTTTCATACTATATTTAGACTTGTAACTTCGCGAGTTTTTGACCAATTTTAATAATTTTTTCTTCGTATCCTTTTATTTAGGTTACTTGATACAATCAATGACACGTGACGATGAATATGAAAGCTTTCATATCTGCATGGGACAGTAGCAGATCTAGTTATTATTATTTTTTTTTTTTGTGTGTTTTCTGCAAATCGGATTTCTCAGAATCTATCCATAGGATCTTTCTGAAATTTTGACCTACCCCCCCAAAAATGGGGTGCGAACCTTGATTAAATATATTTTCGAAACGTTTTACGAATCCGAAATCACCGAATTTTACGAACGAAAAAAATGACAATGCATAGTCGTAACTTTGTTATTTTTGACCGATTTTACTAATTCTTTTTTCTTTGAATACCTTTAAAAAAACCATTTTCATCTGCAGTTTCACATTTTCGAATTTCGAAAATTCGTCGCTGTGATTTCGAACCGGAAGATTAGACCAATTTGACAACTTCTTTAATAGTTGTACGATTTTCATGAAATTTAGTATCTAAGTAGATCCTACCGATGTGACTTCAAAAATATAATTAGAAATTTTCTAAATTATCTCCCCTTGACGAAATTAAGGATCAAAATTTTCAAAAAAATCATCGAAATATAGGTCAGAATGACCTGATTTTTTTTTTGGATACTAGATAAGTAATTACTGATTTGTACACAAAATATGGAGTTTGTCGATCGAACCGGAAGTGCCGCCATATTTAAAAGTGAAAAATCAATAAGGCTTTTTTGCTATTTTACTTACAGACTCGGGAGTTATATTTTCTGAATCCTTGTAGGAAGGCCTAAAAAATGTCGCGAATAGAATTTTGATTTCGGTCACGTGATGGTCACCATTTTGAATTGAAAATGAAAAATAGAAGCAATTTGAAGGGTCGGGACTTTGGAACACAATTACTCTCCTTCTAATTAAGCTAGAATGTTCAAACTTGGTGTAGACGTTCACTAGGTCAATGTTATGATTGAGTTCAAAGATGAGCATTTTCTGCTTAGGGTAAGCAGAGATAAACAAGCTAATTTGTTGATTCTTTAGGGCACGATAACTTCGGTTATAATGAAGGGAGGGCGGTGAAACTTTTGTCAATAGAGAGTCTAATAGCTAGCCTGTTGTGTGAAATCATTGTATTATTTTTTCTAAATATCAGGGATAGCCGAAAAAAGAGATTGAAAACCCAAAAAGTCGTATTTTTACAATTTGGAGCATGTTTAGAGGTCTTTCTCGTAAAGTCAACATAATATTTTTTGGGAACTTCTTGTACAAAGAGTCTTATTGGTAGTCTTTTATATGAAACCATCGATCAACAGTCCAACATATCAGGAGTAGAAGAACAAAAGGATCGAACATTGAAAACGGCACCCTTTCATTGTTAAGCGAAACATGCAGTGTGGGTGACTACAATCTACACATTTAGTCATCGTATAGAGCTTATTCAACAGTATCGAATTCCAACTGCTTAGGGATATTTTACGTGCACTCCAATGTGTACACGGGACCTTGGTTTTTCGTCCCATCCGAATGACTAGACAGCTGTGCTTGTCAGGCCCTCCGTTCTGCCTCACTGACAACGGGGAACCACGCCGGGAAATCAAGATGAACTTTTCCGTGCAGAACTTTCAATTCAGGCCAAACGTTTATTGCATACGATTAAGCTGGTCAGTTGGAGCTTATTTTCAAAAGTTTTGTAATAATCGGTTGGTAATTAAAGTACCGTGCACATTAAACTGTTAAAACAGAAAATTTCGCCCGGTTGAAATGTTTCTTGCTATAAGTCAGCAATTTTCTGAATTCAGGGAGGCTGAATGGCTGAATGGTTAGCATGTGCGCACTGTATCGTAACGTCTGTCATTGAGTCAACGGGCGTCGTTTCGATCTCCAGGTTGCACGTGACATGAAGTATGATGTCCAACCTTGTGGGTTTTCTCCGTGTTCTTCGGTTTCCTCCCAACGGCTAAAGACCTGTAAGCACAGGGGGAGTTTTTAAATAAAATTAAAAAACATATGTTAGTCCCGAAATGACCTAGTTTGTGTCGAATGGACATTAGGCCGCATTTCTCTCTTTCTCTTTTATTTTAAAGTTTTGTAATAATCGGTTGGTAATCAAAGGTACTGTAAAAGTGATAAAACAGAAAATAATCGGTTGGTAATCAAAGGTACTGTAAAAGTCATAAAACAGAAAATTTCGCCCGGTTGTAATGTTTCTCACTTTAAAGTCAGCAATTTCCCGATTTTAAGTGGCAAACGTTTATTGCGAACGCTTAAGCTGGTCAGGGGGGAGCTTATTTTTAAAAGTTTTGTAATATTCGGTTGATAACTAAAGGTACCGTGCAAATTAAACTGTTACAATAGAAAATTTGGCCCGGTTGAAATGTTTCTCGCTGTAGGTCAGCAATTTGCCGATTTTAGGGAGGTTGCGTGGCTGAATGGTTAGCACGTGCGCTCTGTATCATAACGTCTGTCATTGAGTCAACTGCCGTTGTTTCGATTTTTTGGTTGTACGTGACAAGGAGTATGGTTGCCTGTCCAACCTCGTAGGCCGTAACCGCCGCTGCCCGGGTAAAATTTCCCTCATTGCACACATTATGGCATATGCCCGTCTTCATTAGCCCATTTTAGGAGCAGAACAGTCGGACGTTAAACCCCATTCAATTTCATTTCATTTTCTCTATGTTGCTTATTTATTATAGTGGATAAATATTTTTCTGGTTCTAGCAATTATTTAATTTCTGCATAGAAATCTTGCTTTGGCCAGTTTTTTTTATTGCAGAGTGCCATTCTTGTTTAAACAAACATGATCCTTTGTTTAAAACATGCTTAAGAAGTCGTCACGATTTCCTACTTATAACCAAACATATTGGAAATATTAGTCTGGCATTATTAAATCCTAATTTTATTGGTCTTATTTAAAATTAAACTTTCATTTAACTATGAACAACCCTTAACGTGTCTCTTTAAAACTATTAAGTACTCTAAAACAGTAGCTCAACCTTTTGACCTAAACTCATTAATTTACCATTTTGTTGTGAGCGACTTCTTATTCTTCCTATATGACATATTGCACGTGTCTGATTTCAAAGGGGGGTTGAGTGGCTGAATGGTAAGCACGCGCGCCTGTCATTGAGTTAACTAGCGTGTTTTCGAATGCCCGGTTGTACGTGACAAGGAGTAAGGTCGCCTGTCCAACCTGCCATTTTTAATTTTTTTTTTCCCGCCATTTTCATTTCATTTTCTCATCCGTCTCATTACAGTAATACAAGTTTCAGTTATTTCCCTTTAGTTTTCAGATTATTGTTATGCCTGGGTGCAATGTTTCATACTATATTTAGACTTGTAACTTCGCGAGTTTTTGACCAATTTTAATAATTTTTTCTTCGTATCCTTTTATTTAGGTTACTTGATACAATCAATGACACGTGACGATGAATATGAAAGCTTTCATATCTGCATGGGACAGTAGCAGATCTAGTTATTATTATTATTTACCGCGGGAGCCTATTTCTCTATGATCGAAAAGAGATACCGATTTGCGGCTCATCTTACTATCGGGAAACCAGGTGGTGGCTACTCAATAAAGCAATTTTCAAACTTCTGCGCAGACCGGAAGTGACCGAACTTTGTACGTTGTCAAAAAATTGAAAATTGGCTATAGTTTCATCAATTCTTTTCCCATTTTCAAACAAATCACCTTTTTGGAAAGCCTGAAACTTTTCTGAGATAATAGCAATCTCACATTTTGCAATTTCGAAACTTCGTCGTTGACTTCTATCGTTCGAAAATTGAAAACACGTCGGCTACAAGACAATTTTTGTTATTTTTCTAAATTTTCAAATTTGACCTACATTTTTGGATACCTGAAGTCCATCCGATTCTAGAAATATAAGTTTCATTCAGAGTTATCGCCCTTTATTTTTCGATTTTTTTCGAATTTTCTTCCCATTTTGTGAGCTGTGGTTTCGTTTGACGGTCGAATTGATGTTTCTGAAAGTTATGGAATATGAAGTTATAGTCCAATACCAACTGATAAAGCAATTTCGACAAGGATTCTTAAACCGGAAGTGGTTGAAATAGTGTGCAATATTTTGAAAAAAATGCAAAAAATGGATATTTTGAAAAAAAACGCGATTTCTCCGCCTGATATCAATGGATTAAAGAAATTAGGGTACCATTAGACTGCACTAGGATTGTACTATCGTATGATACCCAATTCATTCATGTACTATGATCAGGCAGCAAAATATGGCACGCTAAAAATCAAGTATTTTCTGATTTTTAGCATTTTTGGACGCCTGTATCTCGAAAACTTAACCGCAACTTTTTTTACAATTTTCTCTATCGAGAGTCCTTTCGGAGGTATTTTGCATGGAGCCATCCAATAAGACTTTGAAATATCTGGAATAGGTGAAATAACGGACTGAAAATCGAAAAAAGTCGAAAAATAGTGAAATTTTGGAAAATGCTCTACTATTTTTTTATTTTAAGAAATTTTCCAAAAAAGATTGTATATTCAGATAGCTGACCTAATTACAATTCTAACGATGTATAATATGTATGTAGTTATTGAAATTTAATTTTCGATATTTTAATTTTTTTGCATTTTTGACACTTTTGAACATAGGATTTCTCAGGGGCATTTTTTTATCTGATCAGATAATGTAATATATCATTACAGAGCCCTGTGGCTATTTTAGTGCCCAAACGGGCTATTAAAACTATTCCGACAATAATAACCATACCGGAAGTATTCAAAAAATGAAAAAAAAAGGTTAAAAACATTGTCGCACTTGCGAAAAACTTGATTTCTCCCTTAGGTAATAGCGGACCAAAAGAACTAAAGTGTCGTTGGATAGCCCTATGAATGGACCATCATATGGTATCTAAATAATACGATTTCGATGGTAAGGAAATAAATTATCGTATGCCAAAAATCTAGTATTTTCCGATTTTTTAACATTCTGAGACGCCCTTTTCTCGAAAACGACGCCGCAGATTTTTCTTAAACTTTTCTTACTCAAAGTCCTATCGGTTGTCTATATAGTGAATCCAAAATGAAAAGCATTGATATTATATAAGTGGTCCAAAAATGGCCTCAAACTTTGAAAAAAATTGAAAAATCGTTAAATTTTTGTAAACGCTTTTAATTTATCTTTTTTTCCAAAACTACTCAATGGATGTTTCTGACACTTCTGGTACAGAAAGTTAAGTATCCAAAGAACTTCGTAAAGCTATCACAACAGCGATCGTAAAACCGGAAATAGTCGAAAAAATGGCCGATATTTTGAAAAAAAATAATTTTTTTACGAAAACCTTTTTTATTTATGAATATTTTTGGATGATATTTTACACAGGGTTAAAATATCATGGTACTTGAGCAGAAATGAGGAAACAAATTGTCTCGGTAATTTGCGTTAGTCGCCATCGGCTAATTTAGTTTTTCGTACCCAGAAAAATTATTTATTGTTCGATTTGTATAAAACAAAGTTCATATGCTCCGTGGTCCCAATTGTATTTTTTTTTTTTGTTAAGGGGAAATTTTTCTGTCGGCAACGGAAGTGACGTAATATTAACAAAAACTACAATTTTGACAGTTCGGTACCACCTTTTGAAAGCAAATATTATTTTTTTTCAAAACTGATATAACTAAAAGGATGCACCCTGAAAAGGTGCACAAAATCCTTAGCTCATATTTTTAAATTTCAATTTCATTTTCGGGCAATTTCGAATAAAATGTAAAATAAAGTGTAAAATTCAGTTATTTACAATTCATTCAGCGTCTTCATATTTTGAAATATTTATTTGTAATTTTCATAAACTCGTAGCAATAATCCAGACGAAGAGAATGTATGCGAAAATTAGTTTGTAATATGAGCAGTTGCCGAGAAATATGCAATTTTGCATGCATCACTTTTCACGTTATTTTGCCTATAAAAGAGTGAATTATTATTCGATTTGCAATATTTTTTTTCCATTTGATGCCTAATGCCAATTTGGACTAGGTCAAGCCAATTTTACATTTTCACTGCGACCGGAAATGACGTCATTTGGGCAAAAACTGTATTTTTAACCTAAAAAACGAATATTTTATTCAAATGAGTCTGCCTTATAATATTTTAACAATTGTGATATTTGATTCCCATCAACGAATAGAATGAAGCCATACGACCATACAGATACCACAAAATGGTTTCTAACTTGTACGGTTACAGAGAAATAGGGGATCTCCCATTAGTCACTTTTCAAGGTTTTTGGTCTATAAAAGTGTCAATTATTATTCGATTTTTATCATTTTTATTACGCCCACATTTTCATGTGGACGTATTATGTCGTCGCCCCTGTCCGTCCGGACGTCCGTCCGTCCGTCCGTCCGTCCGTCCGTCCACAATTTGTTTGTGGACTCTCTACAGGTCACAATTCTTATCCGATTTTAACGAAACTTGAAATATAGGTTTATCCCCAAAAGATCTCGGCTGCTTTCGATATTGGCATGTATCGGATCAAAACTTCATGGATTATGGCCCTGATTGTACGAAAAATCACGTTTTTAGCTTGTGGACCCTATAGAGGTCACAATTTGAACCGATTTTGATGAAACTTGACATGCATGTTTGTAACCTAAAGATCTTGTTCCTTTCGATATTTGCGGCTATCGGAATGTAATTTCCTGGATTATGGCCCCTGATTGTCTTAAAAATCACCCTTTTTAGCTTGTGGTCCCTCTGGAGGTCACAATTATTATTCGATTTAAAAAACCGTTTGATTATATCACCGTTACACCCTAAGGAAGGTTGAGTTCGAATTTCGGGAAAATCGGACGAAAATTGCCATACAAAATGGCCGCCGTTTGTACGCGAAGACAGTTAAAAAATGGTATATCAAGGTTGTGGACCCTGTGGAGGTCACAATTTTGATTCGATTTTGATGAAACTTGAAATTCATGGTTATAACCCAAAGATCTTGCTTCCTTTCGATATTTGTGCATATCGGATCGTAACTTCCTGAATTATGGCCCCTGATTATACGAAAAATTGCCTTTTTTTTTAGCTTGGAGGTCACAATTATTATTCGATTTAAAAAACCGTTTGATTATATCACCATTACACCCTAAGGAAGGTTGAGTTCGAATTTCGGGAAAATCGGACGAAAATTGCCATACAAAATGGCCGCCGTTTGTACGCGAATACTGTTAAAAAATGGTATATCAAGGTTGTGGACCCTGTGGAGGTCACAATTTTGATTCGATTGTAATGAAACTTGGAATTCATGGTTATAACCCAAAGATCTTGCTTCCTTTCGATATTTGCACATATCGGATTGTAACTTCCTGAATTATGGCCCCTGATTATACGCAAAATCGCCTTTTTTTTAGCTTGGAGGTCACAATTATTATCTGATTTAAAAAAACGTTTGATTATATTACCGTTACACCGTAAGGAAGGTTGAGTTCGAATTTCGGGAAAATCAGACCAAAATTGCCATACAAAATGGCCGCCGTTTGTACGCGAATACTGTTAAAAAATGGTATATCAAGGTTGTGGACCTTGTAAAGGTCACAATTTTAATTCGATTTTGATGAAACTTGAAATTCATGGTTATAACCCAACGATCTTGGTTCTTTTCGATATTTGCGCATATCGGATCGTAACTTCCTGAATTATGGCCCCTAAAGATGTAGGAAAAATCACTTTCGGTATTGCTTGTTCTCTATCCATCTCTCGAAAATGTGGGCGTATCCTGCCTGGCAGTGCCAGCCTATCTTTTTACCATTTGATGACTTATGCCATTGATGACTTCTATGAACTAAGTTAACATTTTCAATATCACCGGAACTAATGTAATTTTTGCAAAAAACGTATTTTTAGCCTTCAAAACAAATATTTTTTTGAAGTGATTTATATTTATTATTCGTTTAACTTTATAACGTCTGACTCTAATGGGCAGTAAGATTGAATCAATACCATCATATTGATATCAAGAAAATGCTATTAGCATGTTCCCTTGTCGAATAATAGCCAATTTTCCCAGGGTCACTTTTAAGTTTTTTACCTTCTTAATTTCAGTTTATGGGTTATAGGTTAATTATATATTGCCCGATATGTATAAAACAAAGTTTGTATTTTGTATGTTGCGAATTTTCGACTTATTTTTCACCTATAAAAATTTCTTTCGGCACCTGAAGTGACGTAATTTTGCCATAATTTACAATTTTGACCGGTCTTTTCGCCAGCAAATATTACTTTTACATATGATATAGGGTGTCACTGAAGCAAAACAACTAAAGTATACATTGGTAGCTCAATGGATCGGTTATAGTATAAGAAACTTCCTGTCTGATTCCTGAAAGCCGGTTCAGTGCTGCTTGCAGGTCTAGTTATTATTATTATTTACCGCGGGGGCCAAGTTCTCCATGATCGAAAGCAGATATCGATCTGAAATTAACTTTTCTTTCGGGAAACCATGTGGTGGCTACTTGATAAAGTATTTTCGAAAATTCTGCGCATACCGGAAGTGGCAGATCTTTGTACGTTGTCAAAAAATTGAAAATTGGCCATAGTTTCGTCAATTATTTACCCATTTTCAAACAAATGACATTTTCGGAAACCCTGAATCTTTTCCGAGCCAATAGCAATCTAAGATTTTGTAATTTCGAAACTTCGTCGCTGACTTCTAGCGTTCGAAAATTAAAAAAATTTGTTTAAGAGACAATTTTTTTCATTTTTCAAAATTTTCAAATTTGACTTATATTTTTGGATACCCTAAGTCCATCCGATTCCAGTAATATAAGTTTCATTCAGAGTTATCGCCCTTTATTTTTCGTTTTTTTTTCGAATTTTCTACCTATTTTGTGAGCTCGGGTTTCGTTATATGGCTGAATTGGCGAATCTGAAACTTCTAAGGCATGAAGCCAAATGACCATTGCAAGGAATAAAGCAATTTCAACAATGATCCGTAGACCGGAAGTAGTCGAAATAATGTGCAATATTTTGAAAAAATGCAAAAAATGGATAGTTTTGGGGAAAACGCGATTTCTCCGTCCGATGTCAATGGATTAAACAAATTAGGGTACCATTGGATTGCACTAGGATTGTACTATCGTATGATACCCAATTCATACGGATATTATGATCAGGCAGCAAAATATGGCACGCTGAAAATCAAGTATTTTCTGATTTGGAGCGTTTTTGGACGCCTATATCTCAAAAACTTAACCGTAACTTTTTCTTAAATATTTTATATCGAGAGTCCTTTCGGAGTTAATTTGCATGAAACCACCCAATAAGCCTTTGAAATATCTGGAATAGGTGAAATAACGGACTGAAAATGGAAAAAAGTCGAAAAATCGTGAAATTTTGGAAAATGCTCTACTATTTTTTTATTTGAAGAGATTTTTTAAAAAAGGTTGTATATTTAGATAGCTGACCTAATTAAGATTCTAACGATGTATAATATGTATGTAATTATTGAAATTTAATTTTCGATATTTTAAATTTTTTTCATTTTTGACACTTTTGAACACAGGATTTCTCAGGGGCATTTTATCTGATCAGATAATGTAATATATCATTACAGAGCACTGTGGCCATTTTAGTGCCCAAACCGGCTATTAAAAATATTCCGACAATATTAACCATACCGGAAGTATTCAAAAAATGAAAAAAAAGGTTAAAAACATTGTCTCACTTGCGAAAAACTTGATTGCTCCCTTAGGTAATAGCGGACCAAAAGAACTAAAGTGTCGTTGGATAGCCCTATTAATGGACCATCATATGGTATCTAAATAATACGATTTCAATGGTAAGGAAATAAATTATTGTATGCCAAAAATCAAGTATTTTCCGCTTTTTTAACATTCCGAGACGACCTTTTCTCGAAAACGACGCCTACGATTTTTCTTAAACTTTTCTTACTCAAAGTCCTACCGGTTGTCTATATAGTGAATCCAAAATGAAAAGCATTGAAATAATATAGGTGGTCCAAAAATGGCCTCAAACTTTGAAAAAAATTGAAAAATCGTTAAAGTTTTGGAAACGCTCTTTAATTTATCTTTTTTTTCCAAAACTACTCAATGGATGTTTCTGACACTTCTGGTACAGAAAGTTAAGTATCCAAAGAACTTCGTAAAGCTATCACGACAATGATCGTAAAACCGGAAGTAGTCGAAAAAATGTCCGATATTTTGAAAAAAAAAACATTTTTTTACGAAAACCTTTTTCATTTATGAATATTTTTTGATGGTATTTTACACAGGGTTAAAATATCATCCTACTTGAACAGAAATGAGAAAAAAAAATGTCTCGGTAATTTGCGTTAGCCGCCATCGGCTAATTTAGTTTTTCGTACCCAGAACAATTATTTATTGTTCGATTTGTATAAAACAAAGTTCATATGCTCCGTGGTCCCAATTGTAATATTTTTTGTTACGGTGAAATTTTTCTGTCGGCAACGGAAGTGACGTAATATTAACAAAAACTACAATTTTGACAGTTCTGTACCACTTTTTGAAAGCAAATGTTATTTTTTTTCAAAACTGATATAACTAAAAGGATGCACCCTGCAAAGGTGCACAAAATCTTTAGCTCAGATTTTTTAATTCCAATTTCATTTTCGGGCAATTTCGAATAAAATGTAAAATAAAGTGTAAAATTCAGTTATTTACAATTCATTCAGCGTCTTCATATTTTGAATATTTATTTGTTATTTTCATAAACTCGTAGCATTAATCCAGACAAAGAGAATGTATGGGAAAATTAGTTTGTAATATGAGCAGTTGCTGAGAAATATGCAATTTTGCATGCATCACTTTTCACGTTATTTTGCCTATAAAGGAGGGAATTATTATTGGATTTGCAATATTTTTTTTCCATTTGATGCCTAATGCCATTTTAGACTAGGTCAAGCCAATTTTACATTTTCACTGTGACCGGAAATGACGTCTTTTGGGCAAAAACTGTATTTTTAACCTAAAAAACAAATATTTTATTAAAATGAGTCTGCCTTATAATATTTTTAGAATTGTGATATTTGATTCCCATCAACGAATAGAATGAAGCCATACGACCATACAGATACCACAAAAAGGTTTCTAACTTGTACGGTTACAGAGAAATAGGCGATCTTCTATAAGTCACTTTTCAAGGGTTTTCGTCTATAAAAGTGTCAACTATTATACGATTTTAATCATTTTTTTACCATTTGATGCCTTATGCCATTTATGACTTCTATGAACTAAATTAACATTTTCAATATCACCGGAAGTAATGTATTTTTTGCAAAAAAAGTATTTTTAGCCTTCAAAACAAACATTTTTTTGAAGGGATTTATATTTATCATTCGTTTAACTTTATAATGTTTGATTCCAATAGGCAGTAAGATTGAATCAATACCATCATATTGATATCAAGAAAAGGCTTCTAGCATGTTCCCTTGTCGAATAATAGCCAATTTTCCCAGGGTCACTTTTAAGTTTTTTACCTTCTTAATTTCAGTTTATGGATTATAGGTTAATTATTTATTGCCCGATATGATAAAACAAAGTTTGTATTTTGTATGTTGCGAATTTTCGACTTATTTTTCACCTATAAAAATTTCTTTCGGCACCGGAAGTGACGTATTTTGCCATAATTTACCATTTTGACCGGTCTTTTCGCAGGCAAATATTACTTTAACATATGGTAGAGGGTGTCACTGAAGCAAAACAACTAAAGTATAGTTTGGTAGCTCAATGGATCGGCTATGGTATAATAAACTTTCTGTATGATTCCTGAAAGCCGGTTCAGTGCTGCTTGCAGGTCTAGTTATTATTATTATTTACCGCGGGGGCCTAGATCTCCATGATCGAAAACAGATATCGATCTGAAATTAGATTTTCTATTGGGAAACCACGTGGTGGCTACTTGATAAAATATTTTTGAAATTTCTGCGCATACCGGAAGTGACCGAACTTTGCACGTTGTCTAAAAATTGAAAATCGGCCATAGTTTCGTCAATTCTTTATCCATTTTCAAACAAATTACATTTTTGGAATCCCTGAATCTTTTCTGAGACAATGGCTATCTCACATTTTTTAATTTCGAACATTCGTCTATGACTTTTATCGTTCGAAAATTGAAAACATGTTGTTTACGAGACAATTTTTGTCATTTTTCAAAATTTTCAAATTTGACCTACATTTTTGGATACCTGAAGTCCATCCGATTCCAGTAATATAAGTTTCATTCAGAGTTATCGCCCTTTATTTTTCGATTTTTATCGAATTTTCTTCCCATTTTGCGAGCTCGGGTTTCGTTTTATGGTAGAATTGACGTTTCTGAAACTTCTGGAACATGAAGTTATAGTCCAATACCAACTGATAAAGCAATTTCGACACGGATCTTTAAACCGGAAGTGGTCGAAATAATGTTCAATATTTTAAAAAAAATGCAAAAAATGGATATTTTGGGGAAAAACGCGATTTCTCCGCCCGATATCAACGGATTAAAGAAATTAGGGTACCATTAGACTGCACTAGGATTGTACTATCGTATGATACCCAATTCATACGGATACGATGAGCAGGAAGCAAAATATGGCACGCTGAAAATCAAGTATTTTCTGATTTGGAGCGTTTTTGGACGCCTGTATCTCGAAAACTTAACCGCAACTTTTTTTTTAACTTTCTCTATCGAGAGTCCATTCGATAGTCTTGTGAATTATGCCACCCAATAAGACTTTGAAATGTCTGGAATAGGTGAAATAACGGACTGAAAATCGAAAAAAGTCGAAAAAGAAAAATCATTAAATTTTTGTAAACGCTCTTTAATTTATCTTTTTTTCCAAAACTACTCAATGGATGTTTCTGAAACTTCTGGTACAGAAAGTTAAGTATCGAAAGAACTTCGTAAAGCTATCGCGACAATGATCGTAAAACCGGAAGTAGTCGAACAAATGTCCGATATTTTGAAAAAAAATAATTTTTTTACGAATACCTTTTTTATTTATGAATATATTTTGATGGTATTTTACACAGGGTTAAAATATCATCGTACTTGAGCAGAAATGAGAAAACAAATTGTCAGGGTAATTTGCGTTAGCCGCCATCGGCTAATTTAGTTTTTCGTACCCAGAAAAATTATTTATTGTTCGATTTGTATAAAACAAAGTTCATATGCTCCGTGGTCCCAATTGTAATTTTTTTTGTTACGGTAAAATTTTTCTGTCGGCAACGAAAGTGACGTAATATTAACAAAAACTACAATTTTGACAGTTCGGTACCACTTTTTGAAAGCAAATATTTTTTTTTTCAAAACTGATATAACTAAAAGGATGCACCCTGCAAAGATGCACAAAATCCTTAACTCAGATTTTTTAATTTCAATTTCATTTTCGGGCAATTTCGAATAAAATGTAAAATAAAGTGTAAAATTCAGTTATTTACAATTCATTCAGCGTCTTCATATTTTGAAATATTTATTTGTAATTTTCATAAACTCGTAGCAATAATCCAGACGAAGAGAATGTATGCGAAAATTAGTTTGTAATATGAGCAGTTGCCGAGAAATATGCAATTTTGCATGCATCACTTTTCACGTTATTTTGCCTATAAAAGAGTGAATTATCATTCGATTTGCAATATTTTTTTTCCATTTGATGCCTAATGCCAATTTGGACTAGGTCAAGTCAATTTTACATTTTCACTGTGACCGGAAATGACGTCATTTGGGCAAAAACTGTATGTTTAACCCAAAAAACAAATATTTTATTCAAATGAGTCTGCCTTATAATATTTTTAAAATTATGATATTTGATTCCCATCAACGAATAGAATGAAGCCATACGACCATACAGATACCACAAAATGGTTTCTAACTTGTATGGTTACAGAGAAATAGGCGATCTTCTATAAGTCACTTTTCAAGGTTTTTGGTCTATAAAAGTCTCAATTATTATTCGATTTTTATAATTTTTTTACCATTTGATGCCTTATGCCATTTATGGCTTCTATGAACTAAGTTAACATTTTCAATATCACCGGAAGTAATGTAATTTTTGCAAAAAACGTATTTTTAGCCTTCAAAACAAACATTTTTTTGAAGGGATTTATATTTATTATTCGTTTAACTTGATAACGTCTGACTCTAATGGGCAGTAAGATTGAATCAATACCATCATATTGATATCAAAAAAGCCTTCTAGCATGTTCCCTTGTCGAATAATAGCCAATTTTCCCATGGTCACTTTTAAGTTTTTTACCTTCTTAATTTCAGTTTATGGGTTATAGGGTAATTATTTATTGCCCAATATGTATAAAACAAAGTTTGTATTTTGTGTGTTGCGAATTTTCGACTTATTTTTCACCTATAAAAATATCTTTCGGTACCGGAAGTGACGTAATTTTGCCATAATTTACAATTTTGACCGGTCTTTTCGCCAGCAAATATTACTTTTACATATGATAGAGGGTGTCACTGAAGCAAAACAACTAAAGTATAGTTTGGTAGCTCAATGGATCGGCTATGGCATAAGAAACTTCCTGTATGATTCCTGCAAGCCGGTTCAGTGCTGCTTGCAGGTCTAGTTAGGCTTTCAGACTTTCGTCTGAAAGCCTATTGAGATTACTAAAATTATTATTAAGCTTTCATATTACATATGAAAGCTTATTGTTTCTGTTAAAGTTATTATTAAGCTTTCATATTACATATGAAAGCTTATTGTTTCTGTTAAAGTTATTATTATTAAGCTTTCATATTACATATGAAAGCTTATTGTTTCTGTTAAAGTTATTAAGCTTTCATATTACATATGAAAGCTTATTGTTTCTGTTAAAGTTATTATTAAGCTTTCATATTACATATGAAAGCTTATTGTTTCTGTTAAGATTATTATTGTTATTTTTTTTTTGTGTTTTGTCCACAAATTGGATTTCTCAGAATCTAACGATAGGATCGTTCTGAAACTTTTACCTATCCCCCCCAAAATGTGTGGTGGCTGTTGATTAAATATATTTTCAAAACGTTTTACGAATCCGAAATCACCGAATTTTACGAACGAAAAAACTGAAAATGCATAGTCGTAACTTTGTTATTTTTTGACCGATTTTACTAATTCTTTTTTCTTTGAATACCTTGAAAAAAATCATTTTCATCTGCAGTTTCGCATTTTCCAATTTCGAAAATTCGTCGCTGTGATTTCGAACCGGAAGTTTAGACCAATTTGAGAACTTCTTTAATAGTTGTACGATTTTCATGAAATTTAGTGTATAAGTAGATGTTACCTATGTGACTTCAAAAATATAATTATAAATGTTCTAAATTATCTCCCCTTGACGAAATTAAGGATCAAAGTTTTCAAAAAAATCGTCGAAATATAGGTCAGAATGACCTAATTTTTTTTTTTTGATACTAGACAAGTAATTACTGATTCGTACACAAAATATGGAGTTTGTCGATCGAACCGGAAGTGCCACCATCTTTAAACGTGAAAAATCAAAAAGGCTTTTTTGCTATTTTACTTACAGACTCGGGAGTTATATTTTCAGAATCCTTGAAGGAATGCCTAAAAATCTATCGGATCCGAATTTTGATTTCGGTCACGTGATGGTCACCATTTTGAATTGAAAATGAAAAATAGAAGCAATTTGAAGGGCCGGGACTTTGGAACACAATAACTCTCCTTCTAATTAAGCTAGAATGTTCAAACTTGGTGTAGACGTTCACTAGGTCAATGTCATGATTGAGTTCAAAGATGAGCATTTTCTGCCTAGGGTAAGCAGAGATAAGGATGCTGATTTGTTGATTCTTTAGGGCACGATAACTTCGGTTATAATGAAGGGAGGGCGATGAAACTTTTGTCAATAGAGAGTCTAATAGCTAGCCTGTTGTTTGAAATCATTGTATCATTTTTTTAAATATCAGGGATAGCCGAAAAAAATAGATTGAAAATCCAAAAAGTCGTATTTTTACAATTTGGAGCATGTTTAGAGGTCTTTCTCGTAAAGTCAACATAATATTTTTTTGGGAACTTCTTCTACAAAGATTCTTATTGGTAGTCTTTTATATGAAACCATCGATCAACAGTCCAACATATCTGGAGTAGAAGAACAAAAGGATCGAAAATTGAAAACGGCACCCTTTCATTGTTAAGCGAAACATGCAGTGTGGGTGACTACAATCTACACATTTAGTCATCGTATAGAGCTTATTCAACAGTATCGAATTCCAACTGCTTAGGGATATTTTACGTGCACTCCAATGTGTACACGGGACCTTGGTGTTTCATCCCATCCGAACGACTAGACAGCTGTGCTTGTCAGGCCCTCCGTCCTGCCTCACTGACAACGGGGAACCACGCCGGGAAATCAAGATGAACTTTCTCCGTGCAGAACTTTCAATTCACAGGCCAAACGTTTATTGCACACGATTAAGCTGGTCAGTTGTAATAATCGGTTGGCAATTAAAGTACCGTGCACATTAAACTGTTAAAACAGAAAATTTCGCCCGGTTGAAATGTTTCTTGCTATAAGTCAGCAATTTTCCGAATTCAGGGAGGCTGAATGGTTAGCATGTGCGCGCTGTATCGTAACGTCTGTCATTGAGTCAACGAGCGTCGTTTCGATCTCCAGGTTGCACGTGACATGAAGTATGATGTCCAACCTCGTGGGTTTTCTCCGTGTCCTTCGGTTTCCTCCCAAAGGCTAAAGACCAGTAAGCGCAAGGGGAGTTTTTAAATAAAATTAAAAAACATATGTTAGTCACAAAATGACCTAGTTTGTGTCGAATGGACATTAGGCCGCATTTCTCTCTTTCTCTTTTATTTTTAAAGTTTTGTAATAATCGGTTGGTAATCAAAGGTACTGTAAAAGTGATAAAACAGAAAATTTCGCCCGGTTGTAATGTTTCTCACTTTAAAGTCAGCAATTTGCAGATTTTAAGGGGCAAACGTTTATTGCGAACGCTTCAGCTGGTCAGGGGGAGCTTATTTTTAAAAGTTTTGTAATATTCGGTTGATAACTAAAGGTACCATGCAAATTAAACTGTTCAAATAGAAAATTTGGGCCGGTTGAAATGTTATAACCAAACATATTGGAAATATTTGTCTGGCATTATTAAATCCTAATTTTATTGGTCTTATTTAAAATTAAACTTTCATTTAACTATGAACAACCCTTAACGTGTCTCTTTAAAACTATTAAGTACTCTAAAATAGTAGCTCAACCTTTTGACCTAAACTCATTAATTTACCATTTTGTTGTGAGCGACTTCTTATTCTTCCTATATGACATATTGCACGTGTCGGATTTCAAAGGGGGGGTTGGATGGCTGAATGGCTAGCACGCGCGAATGTCATTGAGTTAACTAGCGTGTTTTCGAATGCCCGGTTGTACGTGACAAGGAGTAAGGTCGCCTGTCCAACCTGACATTTTTATTTTTTTTTTCCCGCCATTTTCATTTCATTCTCTCATCCGTCTCATTACAGTAATACAAGTTTCAGTTATTTCCCTTTAGTTTTCAGATTATTGTTATGCCTGGGTGCAATGTTTCATACTATATTTAGACTTGTAACTTCGCGAGTTTTTGACCAATTTTGATAATTTTTTCTTCTTATCCTTTTATTTAGGATACTTGATACAATCAATGACACGTGACGATGAATATGAAAGCTTTCATATCTGCATGGGACAGTAGCAGATCTAGTTATTATTATTTTTTTTTTTGTGTGTTTTCTGCAAATCGGATTTCTCAGAATCTATCCATAGGATCTTTCTGAAATTTTGACCTACCCCCCCAAAAATGGGGTGCGAACCTTGATTAAATATATTTTCGAAACGTTTTACGAATCCGAAATCACCGAATTTTACGAACGAAAAAAATGACAATGCATAGTCGTAACTTTGTTATTTTTTGACCGATTTTACTAATTCTTTTTTCTTTGAATACCTTTAAAAAAAACATTTTCATCTGCAGTTTCACATTTTCGAATTTCGAAAATTCGTCGCTGTGATTTCGAACCGGAAGATTAGACCAATTTGACAACTTCTTTAATAGTTGTACGATTTTCATGAAATTTAGTATCTAAGTAGATCCTACCGATGTGACTTCAAAAATATAATTAGAAATTTTCTAAATTATCTCCCCTTGACGAAATTAAGGATCAAAATTTTCAAAAAAATCATCGAAATATAGGTCAGAATGACCTGATTTTTTTTTTGGATACTAGATAAGTAATTACTGATTTGTACACAAAATATGGAGTTTGTCGATCGAACCGGAAGTGCCGCCATATTTAAAAGTGAAAAATCAATAAGGCTTTTTTGCTATTTTACTTACAGACTCGGGAGTTATATTTTCTGAATCCTTGTAGGAAGGCCTAAAAAATGTCGCGAATGGAATTTTGATTTCGGTCACGTGATGGTCACCATTTTGAATTGAAAATGAAAAATAGAAGCAATTTGAAGGGTCGGGACTTTGGAACACAATTACTCTCCTTCTAATTAAGCTAGAATGTTCAAACTTGGTGTAGACGTTCACTAGGTCAATGTTATGATTGAGTTCAAAGATGAGCATTTTCTGCTTAGGGTAAGCAGAGATAAACAAGCTAATTTGTTGATTCTTTAGGGCACGATAACTTCGGTTATAATGAAGGGAGGGCGGTGAAACTTTTGTCAATAGAGAGTCTAATAGCTAGCCTGTTGTGTGAAATCATTGTATTATTTTTTCTAAATATCAGGGATAGCCGAAAAAAAGAGATTGAAAACCCAAAAAGTCGTATTTTTACAATTTGGAGCATGTTTAGAGGTCTTTCTCGTAAAGTCAACATAATATTTTTTGGGAACTTCTTGTACAAAGAGTCTTATTGGTAGTCTTTTATATGAAACCATCGATCAACAGTCCAACATATCAGGAGTAGAAGAACAAAAGGATCGAACATTGAAAACGGCACCCTTTCATTGTTAAGCGAAACATGCAGTGTGGGTGACTACAATCTACACATTTAGTCATCGTATAGAGCTTATTCAACAGTATCGAATTCCAACTGCTTAGGGATATTTTACGTGCACTCCAATGTGTACACGGGACCTTGGTTTTTCGTCCCATCCGAATGACTAGACAGCTGTGCTTGTCAGGCCCTCCGTTCTGCCTCACTGACAAGGGGAACCACGCCGGGAAATCGAGATGAACTTTCTCCGTGCAGAACTTTCAATTCAGGCGAAAACGTTTATTGCATACGATTAAGCTGGTCAGTTGGAGCTTATTTTCAAAAGTTTTGTAATAATCGGTTGGTAATTAAAGTACCGTGCACATTAAACTGTTAAAACAGAAAATTTCGCCCGGTTGAAATGTTTCTTGCTATAAGTCAGCAATTTTCTGAATTCAGGGAGGCTGAATGGCTGAATGGTTAGCATGTGCGCACTGTATCGTAACGTCTGTCATTGAGTCAACGGGCGTCGTTTCGATCTCCAGGTTGCACGTGACATGAAGTATGATGTCCAACCTTGTGGGTTTTCTCCGTGTTCTTCGGTTTCCTCCCAACGGCTAAAGACCTGTAAGCGCAGGGGGAGTTTTTAAATAAAATGAAAAAACATATGTTAGTCCCGAAATGACCTAGTTTGTGTCGAATGGACATTAGGCCGCATTTCTCTCTTTCTCTTTTATTTTTAAAGTTTTGTAATAATCGGTTGGTAATCAAAGGTACTGTAAAAGTGATAAAACAGAAAATAATCGGTTGGTAATCAAAGGTACTGTAAAAGTCATAAAACAGAAAATTTCGCCCGGTTGTAATGTTTCTCACTTTAAAGTCAGCAATTTCCCGATTTTAAGTGGCAAACGTTTATTGCGAACGCTTAAGCTGGTCAGGGGGGAGCTTATTTTTAAAAGTTTTGTAATATTCGGTTGATAACTAAAGGTACCGTGCAAATTAAACTGTTACAATAGAAAATTTGGCCCGGTTGAAATGTTTCTCGCTGTAGGTCAGCAATTTGCCGATTTTAGGGAGGTTGCGTGGCTGAATGGTTAGCACGTGCGCTCTGTATCATAACGTCTGTCATTGAGTCAACTGCCGTTGTTTCGATTTTTTGGTTGTACGTGACAAGGAGTATGGTTGCCTGTCCAACCTCGTAGGCCGTAACCGCCGCTGCCCGGGTAAAATTTCCCTCATTGCACACATTATGGCATATGCCCGTCTTCATTAGCCCATTTTAGGAGCAGAACAGTCGGACGTTAAACCCCATTCAATTTCATTTCATTTTCTCTATGTTGCTTATTTATTATAGTGGATAAATATTTTTCTGGTTCTAGCAATTATTTAATTTCTGCATAGAAATCTTGCTTTGGCCAGTTTTTTTTATTGCAGAGTGCCATTCTTGTTTAAACAAACATGATCCTTTGTTTAAAACATGCTTAAGAAGTCGTCACGATTTCCTACTTATAACCAAACATATTGGAAATATTAGTCTGGCATTATTAAATCCTAATTTTATTGGTCTTATTTAAAATTAAACTTTCATTTAACTATGAACAACCCTTAACGTGTCTCTTTAAAACTATTAAGTACTCTAAAACAGTAGCTCAACCTTTTGACCTAAACTCATTAATTTACCATTTTGTTGTGAGCGACTTCTTATTCTTCCTATATGACATATTGCACGTGTCTGATTTCAAAGGGGGGTTGAGTGGCTGAATGGTAAGCACGCGCGCCTGTCATTGAGTAAACTAGCGTGTTTTCGAATGCCCGGTTGTACGTGACAAGGAGTAAGGTCGCCTGTCCAACCTGCCATTTTTAATTTTTTTTTCCCGCCATTTTCATTTCATTTTCTCATCCGTCTCATTACAGTAATACAAGTTTCAGTTATTTCCCTTTAGTTTTCAGATTATTGTTATGCCTGGGTGCAATGTTTCATACTATATTTAGACTTGTAACTTCGCGAGTTTTTGACCAATTTTAATAATTTTTTCTTCGTATCCTTTTATTTAGGTTACTTGATACAATCAATGACACGTGACGATGAATATGAAAGCTTTCATATCTGCATGGGACAGTAGCAGATCTAGTTATTAAGCTTTCATATTACATATGAAAGCTTATTGTTTCTGTTAAAGTTATTATTATTATTATTTTTTTTTTGTGTGTTTTCTGCAAATCGGATTTCTCAGAATCTATCCATAGGATCTTTCTGAAATTTTGACCTACCCCCCCAAAAATGGGGTGCGAACCTTGATTAAATATATTTTCGAAACGTTTTACGAATCCGAAATCACCGAATTTTACGAACGAAAAAAATGACAATGCATAGTCGTAACTTTGTTATTTTTTGACCGATTTTACTAATTCTTTTTTCTTTGAATACCTTTAAAAAAACCATTTTCATCTGCAGTTTCACATTTTCGAATTTCGAAAATTCGTCGCTGTGATTTCGAACCGGAAGATTAGACCAATTTGACAACTTCTTTAATAGTTGTACGATTTTCATGAAATTTAGTATCTAAGTAGATCCTACCGATGTGACTTCAAAAATATAATTAGAAATTTTCTAAATTATCTCCCCTTGACGAAATTAAGGATCAAAATTTTCAAAAAAATCATCGAAATATAGGTCAGAATGACCTGATTTTTTTTTTGGATACTAGATAAGTAATTACTGATTTGTACACAAAATATGGAGTTTGTCGATCGAACCGGAAGTGCCGCCATATTTAAAAGTGAAAAATCAATAAGGCTTTTTTGCTATTTTACTTACAGACTCGGGAGTTATATTTTCTGAATCCTTGTAGGAAGGCCTAAAAAATGTCGCGAATAGAATTTTGATTTCGGTCACGTGATGGTCACCATTTTGAATTGAAAATGAAAAATAGAAGCAATTTGAAGGGTCGGGACTTTGGAACACAATTACTCTCCTTCTAATTAAGCTAGAATGTTCAAACTTGGTGTAGACGTTCACTAGGTCAATGTTATGATTGAGTTCAAAGATGAGCATTTTCTGCTTAGGGTAAGCAGAGATAAACAAGCTAATTTGTTGATTCTTTAGGGCACGATAACTTCGGTTATAATGAAGGGAGGGCGGTGAAACTTTTGTCAATAGAGAGTCTAATAGCTAGCCTGTTGTGTGAAATCATTGTATTATTTTTTCTAAATATCAGGGATAGCCGAAAAAAAGAGATTGAAAACCCAAAAAGTCGTATTTTTACAATTTGGAGCATGTTTAGAGGTCTTTCTCGTAAAGTCAACATAATATTTTTTGGGAACTTCTTGTACAAAGAGTCTTATTGGTAGTCTTTTATATGAAACCATCGATCAACAGTCCAACATATCAGGAGTAGAAGAACAAAAGGATCGAACATTGAAAACGGCACCCTTTCATTGTTAAGCGAAACATGCAGTGTGGGTGACTACAATCTACACATTTAGTCATCGTATAGAGCTTATTCAACAGTATCGAATTCCAACTGCTTAGGGATATTTTACGTGCACTCCAATGTGTACACGGGACCTTGGTTTTTCGTCCCATCCGAATGACTAGACAGCTGTGCTTGTCAGGCCCTCCGTTCTGCCTCACTGACAAGGGGAACCACGCCGGGAAATCGAGATGAACTTTCTCCGTGCAGAACTTTCAATTCAGGCGAAAACGTTTATTGCATACGATTAAGCTGGTCAGTTGGAGCTTATTTTCAAAAGTTTTGTAATAATCGGTTGGTAATTAAAGTACCGTGCACATTAAACTGTTAAAACAGAAAATTTCGCCCGGTTGAAATGTTTCTTGCTATAAGTCAGCAATTTTCTGAATTCAGGGAGGCTGAATGGCTGAATGGTTAGCATGTGCGCACTGTATCGTAACGTCTGTCATTGAGTCAACGGGCGTCGTTTCGATCTCCAGGTTGCACGTGACATGAAGTATGATGTCCAACCTTGTGGGTTTTCTCCGTGTTCTTCGGTTTCCTCCCAACGGCTAAAGACCTGTAAGCGCAGGGGGAGTTTTTAAATAAAATTAAAAAACATATGTTAGTCCCGAAATGACCTAGTTTGTGTCGAATGGACATTAGGCCGCATTTCTCTCTTTCTCTTTTATTTTTAAAGTTTTGTAATAATCGGTTGGTAATCAAAGGTACTGTAAAAGTGATAAAACAGAAAATAATCGGTTGGTAATCAAAGGTACTGTAAAAGTGATAAAACAGAAAATTTCGCCCGGTTGTAATGTTTCTCACTTTAAAGTCAGCAATTTCCCGATTTTAAGTGGCAAACGTTTATTGCGAACGCTTAAGCTGGTCAGGGGGGAGCTTATTTTTAAAAGTTTTGTAATATTCGGTTGATAACTAAAGGTACCGTGCAAATTAAACTGTTACAATAGAAAATTTGGCCCGGTTGAAATGTTTCTCGCTGTAGGTCAGCAATTTGCCGATTTTAGGGAGGTTGCGTGGCTGAATGGTTAGCACGTGCGCTCTGTATCATAACGTCTGTCATTGAGTCAACTGCCGTTGTTTCGATTTTTTGGTTGTACGTGACAAGGAGTATGGTTGCCTGTCCAACCTCGTAGGCCGTAACCGCCGCTGCCCGGGTAAAATTTCCCTCATTGCACACATTATGGCATATGCCCGTCTTCATTAGCCCATTTTAGGAGCAGAACAGTCGGACGTTAAACCCCATTCAATTTCATTTCATTTTCTCTATGTTGCTTATTTATTATAGTGGATAAATATTTTTCTGGTTCTAGCAATTATTTAATTTCTGCATAGAAATCTTGCTTTGGCCAGTTTTTTTTATTGCAGAGTGCCATTCTTGTTTAAACAAACATGATCCTTTGTTTAAAACATGCTTAAGAAGTCGTCACGATTTCCTACTTATAACCAAACATATTGGAAATATTAGTCTGGCATTATTAAATCCTAATTTTATTGGTCTTATTTAAAATTAAACTTTCATTTAACTATGAACAACCCTTAACGTGTCTCTTTAAAACTATTAAGTACTCTAAAACAGTAGCTCAACCTTTTGACCTAAACTCATTAATTTACCATTTTGTTGTGAGCGACTTCTTATTCTTCCTATATGACATATTGCACGTGTCTGATTTCAAAGGGGGGTTGAGTGGCTGAATGGTAAGCACGCGCGCCTGTCATTGAGTAAACTAGCGTGTTTTCGAATGCCCGGTTGTACGTGACAAGGAGTAAGGTCGCCTGTCCAACCTGCCATTTTTAATTTTTTTTTCCCGCCATTTTCATTTCATTTTCTCATCCGTCTCATTACAGTAATACAAGTTTCAGTTATTTCCCTTTAGTTTTCAGATTATTGTTATGCCTGGGTGCAATGTTTCATACTATATTTAGACTTGTAACTTCGCGAGTTTTTGACCAATTTTAATAATTTTTTCTTCGTATCCTTTTATTTAGGTTACTTGATACAATCAATGACACGTGACGATGAATATGAAAGCTTTCATATCTGCATGGGACAGTAGCAGATCTAGTTATTATTATTTTTTTTTTTGTGTGTTTTCTGCAAATCGGATTTCTCAGAATCTATCCATAGGATCTTTCTGAAATTTTGACCTACCCCCCCAAAAATGGGGTGCGAACCTTGATTAAATATATTTTCGAAACGTTTTACGAATCCGAAATCACCGAATTTTACGAACGAAAAAAATGACAATGCATAGTCGTAACTTTGTTATTTTTTGACCGATTTTACTAATTCTTTTTTCTTTGAATACCTTTAAAAAAACCATTTTCATCTGCAGTTTCACATTTTCGAATTTCGAAAATTCGTCGCTGTGATTTCGAACCGGAAGATTAGACCAATTTGACAACTTCTTTAATAGTTGTACGATTTTCATGAAATTTAGTATCTAAGTAGATCCTACCGATGTGACTTCAAAAATATAATTAGAAATTTTCTAAATTATCTCCCCTTGACGAAATTAAGGATCAAAATTTTCAAAAAAATCATCGAAATATAGGTCAGAATGACCTGATTTTTTTTTTGGATACTAGATAAGTAATTACTGATTTGTACACAAAATATCGAGTTTGTCGATCGAACCGGAAGTGCCGCCATATTTAAAAGTGAAAAATCAATAAGGCTTTTTTGCTATTTTACTTACAGACTCGGGAGTTATATTTTCTGAATCCTTGTAGGAAGGCCTAAAAAATGTCGCGAATAGAATTTTGATTTCGGTCACGTGATGGTCACCATTTTGAATTGAAAATAAAAAATAGAAGCAATTTGAAGGGTCGGGACTTTGGAACACAATTACTCTCCTTCTAATTAAGCTAGAATGTTCAAACTTGGTGTAGACGTTCACTAGGTCAATGTTATGATTGAGTTCAAAGATGAGCATTTTCTGCTTAGGGTAAGCAGAGATAAACAAGCTAATTTGTTGATTCTTTAGGGCACGATAACTTCGGTTATAATGAAGGGAGGGCGGTGAAACTTTTGTCAATAGAGAGTCTAATAGCTAGCCTGTTGTGTGAAATCATTGTATTATTTTTTCTAAATATCAGGGATAGCCGAAAAAAAGAGATTGAAAACCCAAAAAGTCGTATTTTTACAATTTGGAGCATGTTTAGAGGTCTTTCTCGTAAAGTCAACATAATATTTTTTGGGAACTTCTTGTACAAAGAGTCTTATTGGTAGTCTTTTATATGAAACCATTGATCAACAGTCCAACATATCAGGAGTAGAAGAACAAAAGGATCGAACATTGAAAACGGCACCCTTTCATTGTTAAGCGAAACATGCAGTCTGGGTGACTACAATCTACACATTTAGTCATCGTATAGAGCTTATTCAACAGTATCGAATTCCAACTGCTTAGGGATATTTTACGTGCACTCCAATGTGTACACGGGACCTTGGTTTTTCGTCCCATCCGAATGACTAGACAGCTGTGCTTGTCAGGCCCTCCGTTCTGCCTCACTGACAAGGGGAACCACGCCGGGAAATCGAGATGAACTTTCTCCGTGCAGAACTTTCAATTCAGGCGAAAACGTTTATTGCATACGATTTAGCTGGTCAGTTGGAGCTTATTTTCAAAAGTTTTGTAATAATCGGTTGGTAATTAAAGTACCGTGCACATTAAACTGTTAAAACAGAAAATTTCGCCCGGTTGAAATGTTTCTTGCTATAAGTCAGCAATTTTCTGAATTCAGGGAGGCTGAATGGCTGAATGGTTAGCATGTGCGCACTGTATCGTAACGTCTGTCATTGAGTCAACGGGCGTCGTTTCGATCTCCAGGTTGCACGTGACATGAAGTATGATGTCCAACCTTGTGGGTTTTCTCCGTGTTCTTCGGTTTCCTCCCAACGGCTAAAGACCTGTAAGCGCAGGGGGAGTTTTTAAATAAAATTAAAAAACATATGTTAGTCCCGAAATGACCTAGTTTGTGTCGAATGGACATTAGGCCGCATTTCTCTCTTTCTCTTTTATTTTTAAAGTTTTGTAATAATCGGTTGGTAATCAAAGGTACTGTAAAAGTGATAAAACAGAAAATAATCGGTTGGTAATCAAAGGTACTGTAAAAGTCATAAAACAGAAAATTTCGCACGGTTGTAATGTTTCTCACTTTAAAGTCAGCAATTTCCCGATTTTAAGTGGCAAACGTTTATTGCGAACGCTTAAGCTGGTCAGGGGGGAGCTTATTTTTAAAAGTTTTGTAATATTCGGTTGATAACTAAAGGTACCGTGCAAATTAAACTGTTACAATAGAAAATTTGGCCCGGTTGAAATGTTTCTCGCTGTAGGTCAGCAATTTGCCGATTTTAGGGAGGTTGCGTGGCTGAATGGTTAGCACGTGCGCTCTGTATCATAACGTCTGTCATTGAGTCAACTGCCGTTGTTTCGATTTTTTGGTTGTACGTGACAAGGAGTATGGTTGCCTGTCCAACCTCGTAGGCCATAACCGCCGCTGCCCGGGTAAAATTTCCCTCATTGCACACATTATGGCATATGCCCGTCTTCATTAGCCCATTTTAGGAGCAGAACAGTCGGACGTTAAACCCCATTCAATTTCATTTCATTTTCTCTATGTTGCTTATTTATTATAGTGGATAAATATTTTTCTGGTTCTAGCAATTATTTAATTTCTGCATAGAAATCTTGCTTTGGCCAGTTTTTTTTATTGCAGAGTGCCATTCTTGTTTAAACAAACATGATCCTTTGTTTAAAACATGCTTAAGAAGTCGTCACGATTTCCTACTTATAACCAAACATATTGGAAATATTAGTCTGGCATTATTAAATCCTAATTTTATTGGTCTTATTTAAAATTAAACTTTCATTTAACTATGAACAACCCTTAACGTGTCTCTTTAAAACTATTAAGTACTCTAAAACAGTAGCTCAACCTTTTGACCTAAACTCATTAATTTACCATTTTGTTGTGAGCGACTTCTTATTCTTCCTATATGACATATTGCACGTGTCTGATTTCAAAGGGGGGTTGAGTGGCTGAATGGTAAGCACGCGCGCCTGTCATTGAGTAAACTAGCGTGTTTTCGAATGCCCGGTTGTACGTGACAAGGAGTAAGGTCGCCTGTCCAACCTGCCATTTTTAATTTTTTTTTCCCGCCATTTTCATTTCATTTTCTCATCCGTCTCATTACAGTAATACAAGTTTCAGTTATTTCCCTTTAGTTTTCAGATTATTGTTATGCCTGGGTGCAATGTTTCATACTATATTTAGACTTGTAACTTCGCAAGATTTCTATGCAGAAATTAAATAATTGCTAGAACCAGAAAAATATTTATCCACTATAATAAATAAGCAACATAGAGAAAATGAAATGAAATTGAATGGGGTTTAACGTCCGACTGTTCTGCTCCTAAAATGGGCTAATGAAGACGGGCATATGCCATAATGTGTGCAATGAGGGAAATTTTACCCGGGCAGCGGCGGTTACGGCCTACGAGGTTGGACAGGCAACCATACTCCTTGTCACGTACAACCAAAAAATCGAAACAACGGCAGTTGACTCAATGACAGACGTTATGATACAGAGCGCACGTGCTAACCATTCAGCCACGCAACCTCCCTAAAATCGGCAAATTGCTGACCTACAGCGAGAAACATTTCAACCGGGCCAAATTTTCTATTGTAACAGTTTAATTTGCACGGTACCTTTAGTTATCAACCGAATATTACAAAACTTTTAAAAATAAGCTCCCCCCTGACCAGCTTAAGCGTTCGCAATAAACGTTTGCCACTTAAAATCGGGAAATTGCTGACTTTAAAGTGAGAAACATTACAACCGGGCGAAATTTTCTGTTTTATGACTTTTACAGTACCTTTGATTACCAACCGATTATTTTCTGTTTTATCACTTTTACAGTGCCTTTGATTACCAACCGATTATTACAAAACTTTAAAAATAAAAGAGAAAGAGAGAAATGCGGCCTAATGTCCATTCGACACAAACTAGGTCATTTCGGGACTAACATATGTTTTTTAATTTTATTTAAAAACTCCCCCTGCGCTTACAGGTCTTTAGCCGTTGGGAGGAAACCGAAGAACACGGAGAAAACCCACAAGGTTGGACATCATACTTCATGTCACGTGCAACCTGGAGATCGAAACGACGCCCGTTGACTCAATGACAGACGTTACGATACAGTGCGCACATGCTAACCATTCAGCCATTCAGCCTCCCTGAATTCAGAAAATTGCTGACTTATAGCAAGAAACATTTCAACCGGGCGAAATTTTCTGTTTTAACAGTTTAATGTGCACGGTACTTTAATTACCAACCGATTATTACAAAACTTTTGAAAATAAGCTCCAACTGACCAGCTAAATCGTATTCAATAAACGTTTTCGCCTGAATTGAAAGTTCTGCACGGAGAAAGTTCATCTCGATTTCCCGGCGTGGTTCCCCTTGTCAGTGAGGCAGAACGGAGGGCCTGACAAGCACAGCTGTCTAGTCATTCGGATGGGACGAAAAACCAAGGTCCCGTGTACACATTGGAGTGCACGTAAAATATCCCTAAGCAGTTGGAATTCGATACTGTTGAATAAGCTCTATACGATGACTAAATGTGTAGATTGTAGTCACCCACACTGCATGTTTCGCTTAACAATGAAAGGGTGCCGTTTTCAATGTTCGATCCTTTTGTTCTTCTACTCCTGATATGTTGGACTGTTGATCGATGGTTTCATATAAAAGACTACCAATAAGACTCTTTGTACAAGAAGTTCCCAAAAAATATTATGTTGACTTTACGAGAAAGACCTCTAAACATGCTCCAAATTGTAAAAATACGACTTTTTGGGTTTTCAATCTCTTTTTTTCGGCTATCCCTGATATTTAGAAAAAAATAATACAATGATTTCACACAACAGGCTAGCTATTAGACTCTCTATTGACAAAAGTTTCACCGCCCTCCCTTCATTATAACCGAAGTTATCGTGCCCTAAAGAATCAACAAATTAGCTTGTTTATCTCTGCTTACCCTAAGCAGAAAATGCTCATCTTTGAACTCAATCATAACATTGACCTAGTGAACGTCTACACCAAGTTTGAACATTCTAGCTTAATTAGAAGGAGAGTAATTGTGTTCCAAAGTCCCGACCCTCCAAATTGCTTCTATTTTTCATTTTCAATTCAAAATGGTGACCATCACGTGACCGAAATCAAAATTCTATTCGCGACATTTTTTAGGCCTTCCTACAAGGATTCAGAAAATATAACTCCCGAGTCTGTAAGTAAAATAGCAAAAAAGCCTTATTGATTTTTCACTTTTAAATATGGCGGCACTTCCGGTTCGATCGACAAACTCCATATTTTGTGTACAAATCAGTAATTACTTATCTAGTATCCAAAAAAAAAATCAGGTCAATCTGACCTATATTTCGATGATTTTTTTGAAAATTTTGATCCTTAATTTCGTTAGTTTTTGACCAATTTTAATAATTTTTTCTTCGTATCCTTTTATTTAGGTTACTTGATACAATCAATGACACGTGACGATGAATATGAAAGCTTTCATATCTGCATGGGACAGTAGCAGATTTAGTTATTATTATTTTTTTGTGTGTGTGTTTTCTGCAAATCGGATTTCTCAGAATCTATCCATAGGATCTTTCTGAAATTTTGACCTACCCCCCCAAAAATGGGGTGCGAACCTTGATTAAATATATTTTCGAAACGTTTTACGAATCCGAAATCACCGAATTTTACGAACGAAAAAAATGACAATGCATAGTCGTAACTTTGTTATTTTTTGACCGATTTTACTAATTCTTTTTTCTTTGAATACCTTTAAAAAAACCATTTTCATCTGCAGTTTCACATTTTCGAATTTCGAAAATTCGTCGCTGTGATTTCGAACCGGAAGATTAGACCAATTTGACAACTTCTTTAATAGTTGTACGATTTTCATGAAATTTAGTATCTAAGTAGATCCTACCGATGTGACTTCAAAAATATAATTAGAAATTTTCTAAATTATCTCCCCTTGACGAAATTAAGGATCAAAATTTTCAAAAAAATCATCGAAATATAGGTCAGATTGACCTGATTTTTTTTTTGGATACTAGATAAGTAATTACTGATTTGTACACAAAATATGGAGTTTGTCGATCGAACCGGAAGTGCCGCCATATTTAAAAGTGAAAAATCAATAAGGCTTTTTTGCTATTTTACTTACAGACTCGGGAGTTATATTTTCTGAATCCTTGTAGGAAGGCCTAAAAAATGTCGCGAATAGAATTTTGATTTCGGTCACGTGATGGTCACCATTTTGAATTGAAAATGAAAAATAGAAGCAATTTGAAGGGTCGGGACTTTGGAACACAATTACTCTCCTTCTAATTAAGCTAGAATGTTCAAACTTGGTGTAGACGTTCACTAGGTCAATGTTATGATTGAGTTCAAAGATGAGCATTTTCTGCTTAGGGTAAGCAGAGATAAACAAGCTAATTTGTTGATTCTTTAGGGCACGATAACTTCGGTTATAATGAAGGGAGGGCGGTGAAACTTTTGTCAATAGAGAGTCTAATAGCTAGCCTGTTGTGTGAAATCATTGTATTATTTTTTCTAAATATCAGGGATAGCCGAAAAAAAGAGATTGAAAACCCAAAAAGTCGTATTTTTACAATTTGGAGCATGTTTAGAGGTCTTTCTCGTAAAGTCAACATAATATTTTTTGGGAACTTCTTGTACAAAGAGTCTTATTGGTAGTCTTTTATATGAAACCATCGATCAACAGTCCAACATATCAGGAGTAGAAGAACAAAAGGATCGAACATTGAAAACGGCACCCTTTCATTGTTAAGCGAAACATGCAGTGTGGGTGACTACAATCTACACATTTAGTCATCGTATAGAGCTTATTCAACAGTATCGAATTCCAACTGCTTAGGGATATTTTACGTGCACTCCAATGTGTACACGGGACCTTGGTTTTTCGTCCCATCCGAATGACTAGACAGCTGTGCTTGTCAGGCCCTCCGTTCTGCCTCACTGACAAGGGGAACCACGCCGGGAAATCGAGATGAACTTTCTCCGTGCAGAACTTTCAATTCAGGCGAAAACGTTTATTGAATACGATTTAGCTGGTCAGTTGGAGCTTATTTTCAAAAGTTTTGTAATAATCGGTTGGTAATTAAAGTACCGTGCACATTAAACTGTTAAAACAGAAAATTTCGCCCGGTTGAAATGTTTCTTGCTATAAGTCAGCAATTTTCTGAATTCAGGGAGGCTGAATGGCTGAATGGTTAGCATGTGCGCACTGTATCGTAACGTCTGTCATTGAGTCAACGGGCGTCGTTTCGATCTCCAGGTTGCACGTGACATGAAGTATGATGTCCAACCTTGTGGGTTTTCTCCGTGTTCTTCGGTTTCCTCCCAACGGCTAAAGACCTGTAAGCGCAGGGGGAGTTTTTAAATAAAATTAAAAAACATATGTTAGTCCCGAAATGACCTAGTTTGTGTCGAATGGACATTAGGCCGCATTTCTCTCTTTCTCTTTTATTTTTAAAGTTTTGTAATAATCGGTTGGTAATCAAAGGCACTGTAAAAGTGATAAAACAGAAAATAATCGGTTGGTAATCAAAGGTACTGTAAAAGTCATAAAACAGAAAATTTCGCCCGGTTGTAATGTTTCTCACTTTAAAGTCAGCAATTTCCCGATTTTAAGTGGCAAACGTTTATTGCGAACGCTTAAGCTGGTCAGGGGGGAGCTTATTTTTAAAAGTTTTGTAATATTCGGTTGATAACTAAAGGTACCGTGCAAATTAAACTGTTACAATAGAAAATTTGGCCCGGTTGAAATGTTTCTCGCTGTAGGTCAGCAATTTGCCGATTTTAGGGAGGTTGCGTGGCTGAATGGTTAGCACGTGCGCTCTGTATCATAACGTCTGTCATTGAGTCAACTGCCGTTGTTTCGATTTTTTGGTTGTACGTGACAAGGAGTATGGTTGCCTGTCCAACCTCGTAGGCCGTAACCGCCGCTGCCCGGGTAAAATTTCCCTCATTGCACACATTATGGCATATGCCCGTCTTCATTAGCCCATTTTAGGAGCAGAACAGTCGGACGTTAAACCCCATTCAATTTCATTTCATTTTCTCTATGTTGCTTATTTATTATAGTGGATAAATATTTTTCTGGTTCTAGCAATTATTTAATTTCTGCATAGAAATCTTGCGAAGTTACAAGTCTAAATATAGTATGAAACATTGCACCCAGGCATAACAATAATCTGAAAACTAAAGGGAAATAACTGAAACTTGTATTACTGTAATGAGACGGATGAGAAAATGAAATGAAAATGGCGGGAAAAAAAAATTAAAAATGGCAGGTTGGACAGGCGACCTTACTCCTTGTCACGTACAACCGGGCATTCGAAAACACGCTAGTTTACTCAATGACAGGCGCGCGTGCTTACCATTCAGCCACTCAACCCCCCTTTGAAATCAGACACGTGCAATATGTCATATAGGAAGAATAAGAAGTCGCTCACAACAAAATGGTAAATTAATGAGTTTAGGTCAAAAGGTTGAGCTACTGTTTTAGAG
Source organism: Patella caerulea (assembly GCA_036850965.1). Taxonomy (NCBI): domain Eukaryota; kingdom Metazoa; phylum Mollusca; class Gastropoda; family Patellidae; genus Patella; species Patella caerulea. Next base: position 14,257,601 of record JAZGQO010000013.1, on the reverse strand, counting down.
TACTTAATAGTTTTAAAGAGACACGTTAAGGGTTGTTCATAGTTAAATGAAAGTTTAATTTTAAATAAGACCAATAAAATTAGGATTTAATAATGCCAGACTAATATTTCCAATATGTTTGGTTATAAGTAGGAAATCGTGACGACTTCTTAAGCATGTTTTAAACAAAGGATCATGTTTGTTTAAACAAGAATGGCACTCTGCAATAAAAAAAACTGGCCAAAGCAAGATTTCTATGCAGAAATTAAATAATTGCTAGAACCAGAAAAATATTTATCCACTATAATAAATAAGCAACATAGAGAAAATGAAATGAAATTGAATGGGGTTTAACGTCCGACTGTTCTGCTCCTAAAATGGGCTAATGAAGACGGGCATATGCCATAATGTGTGCAATGAGGGAAATTTTACCCGGGCAGCGGCGGTTATGGCCTACGAGGTTGGACAGGCAACCATACTCCTTGTCACGTACAACCAAAAAATCGAAACAACGGCAGTTGACTCAATGACAGACGTTATGATACAGAGCGCACGTGCTAACCATTCAGCCACGCAACCTCCCTAAAATCGGCAAATTGCTGACCTACAGCGAGAAACATTTCAACCGGGCCAAATTTTCTATTGTAACAGTTTAATTTGCACGGTACCTTTAGTTATCAACCGAATATTACAAAACTTTTAAAAATAAGCTCCCCCCTGACCAGCTTAAGCGTTCGCAATAAACGTTTGCCACTTAAAATCGGGAAATTGCTGACTTTAAAGTGAGAAACATTACAACCGTGCGAAATTTTCTGTTTTATGACTTTTACAGTACCTTTGATTACCAACCGATTATTTTCTGTTTTATCACTTTTACAGTACCTTTGATTACCAACCGATTATTACAAAACTTTAAAAATAAAAGAGAAAGAGAGAAATGCGGCCTAATGTCCATTCGACACAAACTAGGTCATTTCGGGACTAACATATGTTTTTTAATTTTATTTAAAAACTCCCCCTGCGCTTACAGGTCTTTAGCCGTTGGGAGGAAACCGAAGAACACGGAGAAAACCCACAAGGTTGGACATCATACTTCATGTCACGTGCAACCTGGAGATCGAAACGACGCCCGTTGACTCAATGACAGACGTTACGATACAGTGCGCACATGCTAACCATTCAGCCATTCAGCCTCCCTGAATTCAGAAAATTGCTGACTTATAGCAAGAAACATTTCAACCGGGCGAAATTTTCTGTTTTAACAGTTTAATGTGCACGGTACTTTAATTACCAACCGATTATTACAAAACTTTTGAAAATAAGCTCCAACTGACCAGCTAAATCGTATGCAATAAACGTTTTCGCCTGAATTGAAAGTTCTGCACGGAGAAAGTTCATCTCGATTTCCCGGCGTGGTTCCCCTTGTCAGTGAGGCAGAACGGAGGGCCTGACAAGCACAGCTGTCTAGTCATTCGGATGGGACGAAAAACCAAGGTCCCGTGTACACATTGGAGTGCACGTAAAATATCCCTAAGCAGTTGGAATTCGATACTGTTGAATAAGCTCTATACGATGACTAAATGTGTAGATTGTAGTCACCCAGACTGCATGTTTCGCTTAACAATGAAAGGGTGCCGTTTTCAATGTTCGATCCTTTTGTTCTTCTACTCCTGATATGTTGGACTGTTGATCAATGGTTTCATATAAAAGACTACCAATAAGACTCTTTGTACAAGAAGTTCCCAAAAAATATTATGTTGACTTTACGAGAAAGACCTCTAAACATGCTCCAAATTGTAAAAATACGACTTTTTGGGTTTTCAATCTCTTTTTTTCGGCTATCCCTGATATTTAGAAAAAATAATACAATGATTTCACACAACAGGCTAGCTATTAGACTCTCTATTGACAAAAGTTTCACCGCCCTCCCTTCATTATAACCGAAGTTATCGTGCCCTAAAGAATCAACAAATTAGCTTGTTTATCTCTGCTTACCCTAAGCAGAAAATGCTCATCTTTGAACTCAATCATAACATTGACCTAGTGAACGTCTACACCAAGTTTGAACATTCTAGCTTAATTAGAAGGAGAGTAATTGTGTTCCAAAGTCCCGACCCTTCAAATTGCTTCTATTTTTTATTTTCAATTCAAAATGGTGACCATCACGTGACCGAAATCAAAATTCTATTCGCGACATTTTTTAGGCCTTCCTACAAGGATTCAGAAAATATAACTCCCGAGTCTGTAAGTAAAATAGCAAAAAAGCCTTATTGATTTTTCACTTTTAAATATGGCGGCACTTCCGGTTCGATCGACAAACTCGATATTTTGTGTACAAATCAGTAATTACTTATCTAGTATCCAAAAAAAAAATCAGGTCATTCTGACCTATATTTCGATGATTTTTTTGAAAATTTTGATCCTTAATTTCGTCAAGGGGAGATAATTTAGAAAATTTCTAATTATATTTTTGAAGTCACATCGGTAGGATCTACTTAGATACTAAATTTCATGAAAATCGTACAACTATTAAAGAAGTTGTCAAATTGGTCTAATCTTCCGGTTCGAAATCACAGCGACGAATTTTCGAAATTCGAAAATGTGAAACTGCAGATGAAAATGGTTTTTTTAAAGGTATTCAAAGAAAAAAGAATTAGTAAAATCGGTCAAAAAATAACAAAGTTACGACTATGCATTGTCATTTTTTTCGTTCGTAAAATTCGGTGATTTCGGATTCGTAAAACGTTTCGAAAATATATTTAATCAAGGTTCGCACCCCATTTTTGGGGGGGTAGGTCAAAATTTCAGAAAGATCCTATGGATAGATTCTGAGAAATCCGATTTGCAGAAAACACACAAAAAAAAAAATAATAATAACTAGATCTGCTACTGTCCCATGCAGATATGAAAGCTTTCATATTCATCGTCACGTGTCATTGATTGTATCAAGTAACCTAAATAAAAGGATACGAAGAAAAAATTATTAAAATTGGTCAAAAACTCGCGAAGTTACAAGTCTAAATATAGTATGAAACATTGCACCCAGGCATAACAATAATCTGAAAACTAAAGGGAAATAACTGAAACTTGTATTACTGTAATGAGACGGATGAGAAAATGAAATGAAAATGGCGGGAAAAAAAAATTAAAAATGGCAGGTTGGACAGGCGACCTTACTCCTTGTCACGTACAACCGGGCATTCGAAAACACGCTAGTTTACTCAATGACAGGCGCGCGTGCTTACCATTCAGCCACTCAACCCCCCTTTGAAATCAGACACGTGCAATATGTCATATAGGAAGAATAAGAAGTCGCTCACAACAAAATGGTAAATTAATGAGTTTAGGTCAAAAGGTTGAGCTACTGTTTTAGAGTACTTAATAGTTTTAAAGAGACACGTTAAGGGTTGTTCATAGTTAAATGAAAGTTTAATTTTAAATAAGACCAATAAAATTAGGATTTAATAATGCCAGACTAATATTTCCAATATGTTTGGTTATAAGTAGGAAATCGTGACGACTTCTTAAGCATGTTTTAAACAAAGGATCATGTTTGTTTAAACAAGAATGGCACTCTGCAATAAAAAAAACTGGCCAAAGCAAGATTTCTATGCAGAAATTAAATAATTGCTAGAACCAGAAAAATATTTATCCACTATAATAAATAAGCAACATAGAGAAAATGAAATGAAATTGAATGGGGTTTAACGTCCGACTGTTCTGCTCCTAAAATGGGCTAATGAAGACGGGCATATGCCATAATGTGTGCAATGAGGGAAATTTTACCCGGGCAGCGGCGGTTACGGCCTACGAGGTTGGACAGGCAACCATACTCCTTGTCACGTACAACCAAAAAATCGAAACAACGGCAGTTGACTCAATGACAGACGTTATGATACAGAGCGCACGTGCTAACCATTCAGCCACGCAACCTCCCTAAAATCGGCAAATTGCTGACCTACAGCGAGAAACATTTCAACCGGGCCAAATTTTCTATTGTAACAGTTTAATTTGCACGGTACCTTTAGTTATCAACCGAATATTACAAAACTTTTAAAAATAAGCTCCCCCCTGACCAGCTTAAGCGTTCGCAATAAACGTTTGCCACTTAAAATCGGGAAATTGCTGACTTTAAAGTGAGAAACATTACAACCGGGCGAAATTTTCTGTTTTATGACTTTTACAGTACCTTTGATTACCAACCGATTATTTTCTGTTTTATCACTTTTACAGTGCCTTTGATTACCAACCGATTATTACAAAACTTTAAAAATAAAAGAGAAAGAGAGAAATGCGGCCTAATGTCCATTCGACACAAACTAGGTCATTTCGGGACTAACATATGTTTTTTAATTTTATTTAAAAACTCCCCCTGCGCTTACAGGTCTTTAGCCGTTGGGAGGAAACCGAAGAACACGGAGAAAACCCACAAGGTTGGACATCATACTTCATGTCACGTGCAACCTGGAGATCGAAACGACGCCCGTTGACTCAATGACAGACGTTACGATACAGTGCGCACATGCTAACCATTCAGCCATTCAGCCTCCCTGAATTCAGAAAATTGCTGACTTATAGCAAGAAACATTTCAACCGGGCGAAATTTTCTGTTTTAACAGTTTAATGTGCACGGTACTTTAATTACCAACCGATTATTACAAAACTTTTGAAAATAAGCTCCAACTGACCAGCTAAATCGTATTCAATAAACGTTTTCGCCTGAATTGAAAGTTCTGCACGGAGAAAGTTCATCTCGATTTCCCGGCGTGGTTCCCCTTGTCAGTGAGGCAGAACGGAGGGCCTGACAAGCACAGCTGTCTAGTCATTCGGATGGGACGAAAAACCAAGGTCCCGTGTACACATTGGAGTGCACGTAAAATATCCCTAAGCAGTTGGAATTCGATACTGTTGAATAAGCTCTATACGATGACTAAATGTGTAGATTGTAGTCACCCACACTGCATGTTTCGCTTAACAATGAAAGGGTGCCGTTTTCAATGTTCGATCCTTTTGTTCTTCTACTCCTGATATGTTGGACTGTTGATCGATGGTTTCATATAAAAGACTACCAATAAGACTCTTTGTACAAGAAGTTCCCAAAAAATATTATGTTGACTTTACGAGAAAGACCTCTAAACATGCTCCAAATTGTAAAAATACGACTTTTTGGGTTTTCAATCTCTTTTTTTCGGCTATCCCTGATATTTAGAAAAAATAATACAATGATTTCACACAACAGGCTAGCTATTAGACTCTCTATTGACAAAAGTTTCACCGCCCTCCCTTCATTATAACCGAAGTTATCGTGCCCTAAAGAATCAACAAATTAGCTTGTTTATCTCTGCTTACCCTAAGCAGAAAATGCTCATCTTTGAACTCAATCATAACATTGACCTAGTGAACGTCTACACCAAGTTTGAACATTCTAGCTTAATTAGAAGGAGAGTAATTGTGTTCCAAAGTCCCGACCCTTCAAATTGCTTCTATTTTTCATTTTCAATTCAAAATGGTGACCATCACGTGACCGAAATCAAAATTCTATTCGCGACATTTTTTAGGCCTTCCTACAAGGATTCAGAAAATATAACTCCCGAGTCTGTAAGTAAAATAGCAAAAAAGCCTTATTGATTTTTCACTTTTAAATATGGCGGCACTTCCGGTTCGATCGACAAACTCCATATTTTGTGTACAAATCAGTAATTACTTATCTAGTATCCAAAAAAAAAATCAGGTCAATCTGACCTATATTTCGATGATTTTTTTGAAAATTTTGATCCTTAATTTCGTCAAGGGGAGATAATTTAGAAAATTTCTAATTATATTTTTGAAGTCACATCGGTAGGATCTACTTAGATACTAAATTTCATGAAAATCGTACAACTATTAAAGAAGTTGTCAAATTGGTCTAATCTTCCGGTTCGAAATCACAGCGACGAATTTTCGAAATTCGAAAATGTGAAACTGCAGATGAAAATGGTTTTTTTAAAGGTATTCAAAGAAAAAAGAATTAGTAAAATCGGTCAAAAAATAACAAAGTTACGACTATGCATTGTCATTTTTTTCGTTCGTAAAATTCGGTGATTTCGGATTCGTAAAACGTTTCGAAAATATATTTAATCAAGGTTCGCACCCCATTTTTGGGGGGGTAGGTCAAAATTTCAGAAAGATCCTATGGATAGATTCTGAGAAATCCGATTTGCAGAAAACACACACACAAAAAAATAATAATAACTAAATCTGCTACTGTCCCATGCAGATATGAAAGCTTTCATATTCATCGTCACGTGTCATTGATTGTATCAAGTAACCTAAATAAAAGGATACGAAGAAAAAATTATTAAAATTGGTCAAAAACTAACGAAATTAAGGATCAAAATTTTCAAAAAAAATCATCGAAATATAGGTCAGATTGACCTGATTTTTTTTTTGGATACTAGATAAGTAATTACTGATTTGTACACAAAATATGGAGTTTGTCGATCGAACCGGAAGTGCCGCCATATTTAAAAGTGAAAAATCAATAAGGCTTTTTTGCTATTTTACTTACAGACTCGGGAGTTATATTTTCTGAATCCTTGTAGGAAGGCCTAAAAAATGTCGCGAATAGAATTTTGATTTCGGTCACGTGATGGTCACCATTTTGAATTGAAAATGAAAAATAGAAGCAATTTGGAGGGTCGGGACTTTGGAACACAATTACTCTCCTTCTAATTAAGCTAGAATGTTCAAACTTGGTGTAGACGTTCACTAGGTCAATGTTATGATTGAGTTCAAAGATGAGCATTTTCTGCTTAGGGTAAGCAGAGATAAACAAGCTAATTTGTTGATTCTTTAGGGCACGATAACTTCGGTTATAATGAAGGGAGGGCGGTGAAACTTTTGTCAATAGAGAGTCTAATAGCTAGCCTGTTGTGTGAAATCATTGTATTATTTTTTCTAAATATCAGGGATAGCCGAAAAAAAGAGATTGAAAACCCAAAAGTCGTATTTTTACAATTTGGAGCATGTTTAGAGGTCTTTCTCGTAAAGTCAACATAATATTTTTTGGGAACTTCTTGTACAAAGAGTCTTATTGGTAGTCTTTTATATGAAACCATCGATCAACAGTCCAACATATCAGGAGTAGAAGAACAAAAGGATCGAACATTGAAAACGGCACCCTTTCATTGTTAAGCGAAACATGCAGTGTGGGTGACTACAATCTACACATTTAGTCATCGTATAGAGCTTATTCAACAGTATCGAATTCCAACTGCTTAGGGATATTTTACGTGCACTCCAATGTGTACACGGGACCTTGGTTTTTCGTCCCATCCGAATGACTAGACAGCTGTGCTTGTCAGGCCCCTCCGTTCTGCCTCACTGACAAGGGGAACCACGCCGGGAAATCGAGATGAACTTTCTCCGTGCAGAACTTTCAATTCAGGCGAAAACGTTTATTGAATACGATTTAGCTGGTCAGTTGGAGCTTATTTTCAAAAGTTTTGTAATAATCGGTTGGTAATTAAAGTACCGTGCACATTAAACTGTTAAAACAGAAAATTTCGCCCGGTTGAAATGTTTCTTGCTATAAGTCAGCAATTTTCTGAATTCAGGGAGGCTGAATGGCTGAATGGTTAGCATGTGCGCACTGTATCGTAACGTCTGTCATTGAGTCAACGGGCGTCGTTTCGATCTCCAGGTTGCACGTGACATGAAGTATGATGTCCAACCTTGTGGGTTTTCTCCGTGTTCTTCGGTTTCCTCCCAACGGCTAAAGACCTGTAAGCGCAGGGGGAGTTTTTAAATAAAATTAAAAAACATATGTTAGTCCCGAAATGACCTAGTTTGTGTCGAATGGACATTAGGCCGCATTTCTCTCTTTCTCTTTTATTTTTAAAGTTTTGTAATAATCGGTTGGTAATCAAAGGTACTGTAAAAGTGATAAAACAGAAAATAATCGGTTGGTAATCAAAGGTACTGTAAAAGTCATAAAACAGAAAATTTCGCCCGGTTGTAATGTTTCTCACTTTAAAGTCAGCAATTTCCCGATTTTAAGTGGCAAACGTTTATTGCGAACGCTTAAGCTGGTCAGGGGGGAGCTTATTTTTAAAAGTTTTGTAATATTCGGTTGATAACTAAAGGTACCGTGCAAATTAAACTGTTACAATAGAAAATTTGGCCCGGTTGAAATGTTTCTCGCTGTAGGTCAGCAATTTGCCGATTTTAGGGAGGTTGCGTGGCTGAATGGTTAGCACGTGCGCTCTGTATCATAACGTCTGTCATTGAGTCAACTGCCGTTGTTTCGATTTTTTGGTTGTACGTGACAAGGAGTATGGTTGCCTGTCCAACCTCGTAGGCCGTAACCGCCGCTGCCCGGGTAAAATTTCCCTCATTGCACACATTATGGCATATGCCCGTCTTCATTAGCCCATTTTAGGAGCAGAACAGTCGGACGTTAAACCCCATTCAATTTCATTTCATTTTCTCTATGTTGCTTATTTATTATAGTGGATAAATATTTTTCTGGTTCTAGCAATTATTTAATTTCTGCATAGAAAACTCTTTTGAATAAAATATTGGTTTTTTAGGTTAAAAATACAGTTTTTGCCCAAATGACGTCATTTCCGGTCACAGTGTAAATGTAAAATTGGCTTGACCTAGTCTAAATTGGCATTAAGCATCAAATGGAAAAAAATATTGCAAATCGAATAATAATTCACTCTTTTATAGGCAAAATAACGTGAAAAGTGATGCATGCAAAATTGCATATTTCTCGGCAACTGCTCATATTACGAACTAATTTTCGCATACATTCTCTTCGTCTGGATTATTGCTACGAGTTTATGAAAATTACAAATAAATATTTCAAAATATGAAGACGCTGAATGAATTGTAAATAGCTGAATTTTACACTTTATTTTACATTTTATTCGAAATTGCCCGAAAATGAAATTGAAATTTAAAAATATGAGCTAAGGATTTTGTGCACCTTTGCAGGGTGCATCCTTTTAGTTATATCAGTTTTGAAAAAAAATAATATTTGCTTTCAAAAAGTGGTACCGAACTGTCAAAATTGTAGTTTTTGTTAATATTACGTCACTTCCGTTGCCGACAGAAAAATGTCACCGGAACAAAAAAAATTACAATTGGGACCACGGAGCATATGAACTTTGTTTTATACAAATCGAACAATAAATAATTTTTCTGGGTACGAAAAACTAAATTATCCGATGGCGGCTAACGCAAATTACCCAGACAATTTTTTTTCTCATTTCTGCTCAAGTAGGATGATATTTTAACCCTGTGTAAAATATCATCAAAAAATATTCATAAATAAAAAAGATTTTCGTAAAAAAATTATTTTTTTTCAAAATATCGGACATTTTTTCGACTACTTCCGGTTTTACGATCGTTGTTGTGATAGCTTTACGAAGTTCTTTGGATACTTAACTTTCTGTACCAGAAGTGTCAGAAACATCCATTAAGTAGTTTGGGAAAAAAAGATAAATTAAAGAGCGTTTACAAAAATTTAACGATTTTTCAATTTTTTTCAAAGTTTGATGCCATTTTTGAACCACCTATATTATTTCAATGCTTTTCATTTTGGATTCAATATATAGACAACCGATAGGACTTTGAGTAAGAAAAGTTTAAGAAAAATCTGCGGTGTCGTTTTCGAGAAAAGGGCGTCTCAGAATGTTAAAAAATCGGAAAATACTAGATTTTTGGCATACAATAATTTATTTCCTTACCATCGAAATCGTATTATTTAGATAACATATGATGGTCCATTAACAGGGCTATCCAACGACACTTTTGGTTTTTTGGTCCGCTATTACCTAAGGGAGAAATCAAGTTTTTCGCAAGTGCGACAATGTTTTTAACCTTTTTTTTAAATTTTTTGAATACTTCCGGTATGGTTATTATTGTCGGAATAGTTTTAATAGCCGGTTTGGGCACTAAAATAGCCACAGGGCTCTGTAATGATATATTACATTACCAGATCAGATAAAATGCCCCCGAGAAATCCTATGTTCAAAAGTGCCAAAAATGCAAAAAATTTAAAATATCGAAAATTAAATTTCAATAACTACATACATATTATACATCGTTAGAATCGTAATTAGGTCAGCTATCTGAATATACAATCTTTTTTTGAAAATCTCTTAAAATAAAAAAATAGTAGAGCATTTTCCAAAATTTCACGATTTTTTTACTTTTTTCGATTTTCAGTCCGTTATTTCACCTATTCCAGATATTTCAAAGTCTTATTGGATGGCTTCATGCAAAATACCTCCGAAAGGACTCTCGATAGAAAAAATTTAAAAAAAAGTTGCGGTTAAGTTTTCGAGATACAGGCGTCCAAAAATGCTAAAAATCAGAAAATACTTGATTTTCAGCGTGCCATATTTTGCTGCCTGATCATAGTATCCGTATGAATTGGGTATCATAAGATAGTACAATCCTCGTGCCACCCAATGGTACCTTAATTTGATTAATCCGTTGATATCGGACGGAGACATCACGTTTTCCCCGAAAACATCCATTTTTTGCATTTTTTTCAAAATATTGCACATTATTTCGACCACTTCCGGTTTAAAGATCCGTGTCGAAATTGCTTTATCAGTTGGTATTGGACTATAACTTCATGTTCCATAAGTTTCAGAAACATCATTTTGGCTGTAAAACGACACCACAGCTCACAAAATGAGTAGAAAATTCGAAAAAAATCGAAAAATAAAGGGCGGTAACTCTGAATGAAACTTATGTTACTGGAATCGGATTGACGTCAGGTATCCAAAAATCTAGGTCAAATTTCCAAATTTTGAAAAATAACAAAAATTGTCTCGTAGGCGACGTGTTTTGAATTTTCGAACGATAGAAGTCAGCGACGAAGTTTCGAAATCGCAAAATGTGAGATTGCTATTGTCTCGGAAAAGTCTCAGGCTTTCCAAAAATGTGATTTGTTTGAATATAGGTAGAGAATTGACGAAACCACGGCCGATTTTTAATTTTTTATCAACGTTCAAAATTCGGCCACTTCCGGTCTGCGCAGAAGTTTGAAAATTGCTTTATTGGGTAGCCACCACCTAGTTTCCCGATAGAAATATGGATCGGAAATCGGTATCTCTCTTCGATCATAGAGAAATAGGCTCCGGCGGAAAAGAATAATAATAAAAAAAATAATAATTTTAGTAATCTCAATAGGCTTTCAGACGAAAGTCTGAAAGCCTAATAATTTTAGTAATCTCAATAGGCTTTCAGACGAAAGTCTGAAAGCCTAACTAGACCTGCAAGCAGCACTGAACCGGCTTTCAGGAATCATACAGGAAGTTTATTATACCATAGCCGATCCATTGAGCTACCGAACTATACTTTAGTTGTTTTGCTTCAGTGACACCCTCTATCATATGTAAAAGGTCAAAATTGTAAATTATGGCAAAATTACGTCACTTCCGGTGCCGAAAGAAATTTTTACAAAATAGAAACTTTGTTTAATACATATCGGGCAATAAATAATTAACCTATAACCCATAAACTGAAATTAAGAAGGTAAAAAAATTAAAAGTGACCCTGGGAAAATTGGCTATTATTCGACAAGGGAACATGCTAGAAGCCTTTTCTTGATATCAATATGATGGTATTGATTTAATCTTACTGCCCATTAGAGTCAGACGTTATAAAGTTAAACGAATAATAAATATAAATCCCTTCAAAAAAATGTTTCTTTTGAAGGCTAAAAATACGTTTTTTGCAAAAATTACATTACTTCCGGTGATATTGAAAATGTTAACTTGGTTCATAGAAGTCATAAATGGCATAAGGCATCAAATGGTAAAAAAATTATAAAAATCCAATAATAATTGACACTTTTATAGACCAAAAACCTTGAAAAGTGACTTATAGAAGATCGCCTATTTCTCTGTAACCGTACAAGTTAGTAACCATTTTGTGGTATCTGTATGGTCGTATGGCTTCATTCTATTCGTTGATGGGAATCAAATATCATAATTTTAAAAATATTATAAGGCAGACTCATTTGAATAAAATATTTGTTTTTTAGGTTAAAAATACAGTTTTTGCCCAAATGACGTCATTTCCGGTCACAGTGAAAATGTAAAATTGGCTTGACCTAGTCCAAATTGGCATTATGCATCAAATGGAAAAAAATATTGCAAATCGAATAATAATTCACTCCTTTATAGGCAAAATAATGTGAAATGTGATGCATGCAAAATTGCATATTTCTCGGCAACTGTATATATTACAAACTTATTTTCGCAAACATTCTCTTCGTCTGGATTATTGCTACGAGTTTATGAAAATTACAAATAAATGTTTCAAAATATGAAGACGCTGAATGAATTGTAAATAACTGAATTTTACACTTTATTTTACATTTTATTCGAAATTGCCCGAAAATGAAATTGAAATTAAAAAATCTGAGCTAAGGATTTTGTGCACCTTTGCAGGGTGCATCCTTTTAGTTATATCAGTTTTGAAAAAAAAGATATTTGCTTTCAAAAATTGGTACCTAACTGTCAAAATTGTAGTTTTTGTTAATATTACGTCACTTCCGTTGCCGACAGAAAAATTTCACCGTAACAAAAAAAAATACAATTTGGACCACGGAGCATATGAACTTTGTTTTATACAAATCGAACAATAAATAATTTTTCTGGGTACGAAAAACTAAATTAGCCGATGGCGGCTAACGGAAATTACCGAGACAATTTTTTTTCTCATTTCTGCTCAAGTAGGATGATATTTTAACCCTGTGTAAAATACCAGCAAAAAATATTCATAAATAAAAAAGGTTTTCGTAAAAAAAAAAAAAATTTTTTCTAAATATCGGACATTTTTTCGACTACTTCCGGTTTTACGATCATTGTCGCGATAGCTTTACGAAGTTATTTGGCTACTTAACTTTCTGTACCAGAAGTGTCAGAAACATCCATTGAGTAGTTTGGGAAAAAAAGATAAATTAAAGAGCGTTTAAAAAAATTTAACGATTTTTCAATTTTTTTCAAAGTTTGGTGCCATTTTTGGACCACCTATATTATTTCAATGCTTTTCATTTTGTATTCAATATATAGACAACCGATAGGACTTTGAGTAAGAAAAGTTTAAGAAAAATCTGCGGTGTCGTTTTCGAGAAAAGGGCGTCTCAGGATGTTAAAAAATCGGAAAATACTAGATTTTTGGCATACAATAATTTATTTCCTTACCATCGAAATCGTATTATTTAGATAACATATGATGGTCCATTAACAGGGCTATCCAACGACATTTTTGGTTTTTTGGTCCGCTATTACCTAAGGGAGAAATCAAGTTTTTCGCAAGTGCGACAGTGTTTTTAACCTTTTTTTTAAATTTTTTGAATACTTCCGGTATGGTTATTATTGTCGGAATAGTTTTAATAGCCGGTTTGGGCACTAAAATAGCCACAGGGCTCTGTAATAATATATTACATTACCAGATCAGATAAAATGCCCCCGAGAAATCCTATGTTCAAAAGTGCCAAAAATGCAAAAAATTTAAAATATCGAAAATTAAATTTCAATAACTACATACATATTATACATCGTTAGAATCGTAATTAGGTCAGCTATCTGAATATACAATCTTTTTTTGAAAATTGTCTCGGTAATTTCCGTTAGCCGCCATCGGCTAATTTAGTTTTTCGTACCCAGAAAAATTATTTATTGTTCGATTTGTATAAAACAAAGTTCATATGCTCCGTGGTCCAAATTGTATTTTTTTTTGTTACGGTGAAATTTTTCTGTCGGCAACGGAAGTGACGTAATATTAACAAAAACTACAATTTTGACAGTTAGGTACCAATTTTTGAAAGCAAATATCTTTTTTCAAAACTGATATAACTAAAAGGATGCACCCTGCAAAGGTGCACAAAATCCTTAGCTCAGATTTTTTAATTTCAATTTCATTTTCGGGCAATTTCGAATAAAATGTAAAATAAAGTGTAAAATTCAGTTATTTACAATTCATTCAGCGTCTTCATATTTTGAAACATTTATTTGTAATTTTCATAAACTCGTAGCAATAATCCAGACGAAGAGAATGTTTGCGAAAATAAGTTTGTAATATATACAGTTGCCGAGAAATATGCAATTTTGCATGCATCACATTTCACATTATTTTGCCTATAAAGGAGTGAATTATTATTCGATTTGCAATATTTTTTTCCATTTGATGCATAATGCCAATTTGGACTAGGTCAAGCCAATTTTACATTTTCACTGTGACCGGAAATGACGTCATTTGGGCAAAAACTGTATTTTTAACCTAAAAAACAAATATTTTATTCAAATGAGTCTGCCTTATAATATTTTTAAAATTATGATATTTGATTCCCATCAACGAATAGAATGAAGCCATACGACCATACAGATACCACAAAATGGTTACTAACTTGTACGGTTACAGAGAAATAGGCGATCTTCTATAAGTCACTTTTCAAGGTTTTTGGTCTATAAAAGTGTCAATTATTATTGGATTTTTATAATTTTTTTACCATTTGATGCCTTATGCCATTTATGACTTCTATGAACCAAGTTAACATTTTCAATATCACCGGAAGTAATGTAATTTTTGCAAAAAACGTATTTTTAGCCTTCAAAAGAAACATTTTTTTGAAGGGATTTATATTTATTATTCGTTTAACTTTATAACGTCTGACTCTAATGGGCAGTAAGATTAAATCAATACCATCATATTGATATCAAGAAAAGGCTTCTAGCATGTTCCCTTGTCGAATAATAGCCAATTTTCCCAGGGTCACTTTTAATTTTTTTACCTTCTTAATTTCAGTTTATGGGTTATAGGTTAATTATTTATTGCCCGATATGTATTAAACAAAGTTTCTATTTTGTAAAAATTTCTTTCGGCACCGGAAGTGACGTAATTTTGCCATAATTTACAATTTTGACCTTTTACATATGATAGAGGGTGTCACTGAAGCAAAACAACTAAAGTATAGTTCGGTAGCTCAATGGATCGGCTATGGTATAATAAACTTCCTGTATGATTCCTGAAAGCCGGTTCAGTGCTGCTTGCAGGTCTAGTTAGGCTTTCAGACTTTCGTCTGAAAGCCTATTGAGATTACTAAAATTATTAGGCTTTCAGACTTTCGTCTGAAAGCCTATTGAGATTACTAAAATTATTATTTTTTTTATTATTATTCTTTTCCGCCGGAGCCTATTTCTCTATGATCGAAGAGAGATACCGATTTGCGATCCATATTTCTATCGGGAAACTAGGTGGTGGCTACCCAATAAAGCAATTTTCAAACTTCTGCGCAGACCGGAAGTGGCCGAATTTTGAACGTTGATAAAAAATTAAAAATCGGCCGTGGTTTCGTCAATTCTCTACCTATATTCAAACAAATCACATTTTTGGAAAGCCTGAGACTTTTCCGAGACAATAGCAATCTCACATTTTGCGATTTCGAAACTTCGTCGCTGACTTCTATCGTTCGAAAATTCAAAACACGTCGCCTACGAGACAATTTTTGTTATTTTTCAAAATTTGGAAATTTGACCTAGATTTTTGGATACCTGACGTCAATCCGATTCCAGTAACATAAGTTTCATTCAGAGTTACCGCCCTTTATTTTTCGATTTTTTTCGAATTTTCTACTCATTTTGTGAGCTGTGGTGTCGTTTTACAGCCAAAATGATGTTTCTGAAACTTATGGAACATGAAGTTATAGTCCAATACCAACTGATAAAGCAATTTCGACACGGATCTTTAAACCGGAAGTGGTCGAAATAATGTGCAATATTTTGAAAAAAATGCAAAAAATGGATGTTTTCGGGGAAAACGTGATGTCTCCGTCCGATATCAACGGATTAATCAAATTAAGGTACCATTGGGTGGCACGAGGATTGTACTATCTTATGATACCCAATTCATACGGATACTATGATCAGGCAGCAAAATATGGCACGCTGAAAATCAAGTATTTTCTGATTTTTAGCATTTTTGGACGCCTGTATCTCGAAAACTTAACCGCAACTTTTTTTTAAATTTTTTCTATCGAGAGTCCTTTCGGAGGTATTTTGCATGAAGCCATCCAATAAGACTTTGAAATATCTGGAATAGGTGAAATAACGGACTGAAAATCGAAAAAAGTAAAAAAATCGTGAAATTTTGGAAAATGCTCTACTATTTTTTTATTTTAAGAGATTTTCAAAAAAAGATTGTATATTCAGATAGCTGACCTAATTACGATTCTAACGATGTATAATATGTATGTAGTTATTGAAATTTAATTTTCGATATTTTAAATTTTTTGCATTTTTGGCACTTTTGAACATAGGATTTCTCGGGGGCATTTTATCTGATCTGGTAATGTAATATATCATTACAGAGCCCTGTGGCTATTTTAGTGCCCAAACCGGCTATTAAAACTATTCCGACAATAATAACCATACCGGAAGTATTCAAAAAATTTAAAAAAAAGGTTAAAAACATTGTCGCACTTGCGAAAAACTTGATTTCTCCCTTAGGTAATAGCGGACCAAAAAACCAAAAGTGTCGTTGGATAGCCCTGTTAATGGACCATCATATGTTATCTAAATAATACGATTTCGATGGTAAGGAAATAAATTATTGTATGCCAAAAATCTAGTATTTTCCGATTTTTTAACATTCTGAGACGCCCTTTTCTCGAAAACGACACCGCAGATTTTTCTTAAACTTTTCTTACTCAAAGTCCTATCGGTTGTCTATATATTGAATCCAAAATGAAAAGCATTGAAATAATATAGGTGGTTCAAAAATGGCATCAAACTTTGAAAAAAATTGAAAAATCGTTAAATTTTTGTAAACGCTCTTTAATTTATCTTTTTTTCCCAAACTACTTAATGGATGTTTCTGACACTTCTGGTACAGAAAGTTAAGTAGCCAAATAACTTCGTAAAGCTATCGCGACAATGATCGTAAAACCGGAAGTAGTCGAAAAAATATCCGATATTTAGAAAAAAATTTTTTTTTTTTACGAAAACCTTTTTTATTTATGAATATTTTTTGATGGTATTTTACACAGGGTTAAAATATCATCCTACTTGAGCAGAAATGAGAAAAAAAATTGGCTCGGTAATTTCCGTTAGCCGCCATCGGCTAATTTAGTTTTTCGTACCCAGAAAAATTATTTATTGTTCGATTTGTATAAAACAAAGTTCATATGCTCCGTGGTCCAAATTGTATTTTTTTTTGTTGCGGTGAAATTTTTCTGTCGGCAACAGAAGTGACGTAATATTAACAAAAACTACAATTTTGACAGTTAGGTACCACTTTTTGAAAGCAAATATTTTTTTTCAAAACTGATATAACTAAAAGGATGCACCCTGCAAAGGTGCACAAAATCCTAAGCTCAGATTATTTAATTTCAATTTCATTTTCGGGCAATTTCGAATAAAATGTAAAATAAAGTGTAAAATTCAGTTATTTACAATTCATTCAGCGTCTTCATATTTTGAAACATTTATTTGTAATTTTCATAAACTCGTAGCAATAATCCAGACGAAGAGAATGTATGCGAAAATAAGTTTGTAATATATACAGTTGCCGAGAAATATGCAATTTTGCATGCATCACATTTCACGTTATTTTGCCTATAAAGGAGTGAATTATTATTCGATTTGCAATATTTTTTTCCATTTGATGCATAATGCCAATTTGGACTAGGTCAAGCCAATTTTACATTTTCACTGTGACCGGAAATGACGTCATTTGGGCAAAAACTGTATTTTTAACCTAAAAAACAAATATTTTATTCAAATGAGTCTGCCTTATAATATTTTTAAAATTATTTGATTCCCATCAACGAATAGAATGAAGCCATACGACCATACAGATACCTCAAAATGGTTTCTAACTTGTACGGTTACAGAGAAATAGGCGATCTTCTATAAGTCACTTTTCAAGGTTTTTGGTCTTTAAAAGTGTCAATTATTATTCGATTTTTATAATTTTTTTACCATTTGATGCCTTATGCCATTTATGACTTCTATGAACCAAGTTAACATTTTCAATATCACCGGAAGTAATGTAATTTTTGCAAAAAACGTATTTTTAGCCTTCAAAAGAAACATTTTTTTGAAGGGATTTATATTTATTATTCGTTTAACTTTATAACGTCTGACTCTAATGGGCAGTAAGATTAAATCAATACCATCATATTGATATCAAGAAAAGGCTTCTAGCATGTTCCCTTGTCGAATAATAGCCAATTTTCCCAGGGTCACTTTTAATTTTTTTACCTTCTTAATTTCAGTTTATGGGTTATAGGTTAATTATTTATTGCCCGATATGTATTAAACAAAGTTTCTATTTTGTAAAAATTTCTTTCGGCACCGGAAGTGACGTAATTTTGCCATAATTTACAATTTTGACCTTTTACATATGATAGAGGGTTTCACTGAAGCAAAACAACTAAAGTATAGTTCGATAGCTCAATGGATCGGCTATGGTATAATATACTTCCTGTATGATTCCTGAAAGCCGGTTCAGTGCTGCTTGCAGGTCTAGTTATTATTATTATTAAGCTTTCATATTACATATGAAAGCTTATTGTTTCTGTTAAGATTATTATTATTTTTTTTTTTGTGTATTTTCTGCAAATCGGATTTCTCAGAATCTAACCATGGGATCTTTCTGAAACTTTGACCTACCCCCCCAAAAATGGGGTGCGAACGTTGTTTAAATATATTTTCAAAACGTTTTACGAATCCGAAATCACCGAATTTTACGAACGAAAAAACTGACAATGCATAGTCGTAACTTTGTTATTTTTTGACCGATTTTACTAATTCCTTTTTCTTTGAATACCTTGAAAAAAATCGTTTTCATCTGCAGTTTCACATTTTCGAATTTCGAAAATTCGTCGCTGTGATTTCGAACCGGAAGTTTAGACCAATTTGACAACTTCTTTAATAGTTGTACGATTTTCATAAAATTTAGTATACAAGTAGATCTTACCGATGTGACTTCAAAAATATAATTAGAAATTTTCTAAATTATCTCCCCTTGGTGAAATTAAGGATCAAAATTTTCAAAAAAATCGTCGAAATATAGGTCAGAATGACCTAAAAAAAATTTTCGATACTCGACAAGTAATTACTGATTCCTACACAAAATATGGAGTTTGTCGATCGAACCGGAAGTGCCACCATCTTGAAACGTGAAAAAACAATTGAACTTTTGCGATATTGCACTTACAGACACTGGAGTTATATTTTCTGAATCCTTGAAGGATGGCCCAAAAATCGTAGGGAGCAGAATTTTGATTTCGGTCACGTGATGGTCACCATTTTGAATTGAAAATGAAAAGTAGTAGCAATTTGAAGGGCCGAGACTTTGAAACACAATAACTCTCCTTCTAATTGAGCTAGAATGTTCAAACTTGGTGTAGACGTTCACTAGGTCAATGTCATGATTGAGTTCAAAGATGAGCATTTTCTGCCTAGGGTAAGCAGAGATAGGCATGCTGATTTGTTGATTCTTTAGGGCACGATAACTTCGGTTATAATGAAGAGAGGGCTGTGAAACTTTTGTCAATAGAGAGTCCAATAGCTAGCCTGTTGTGTGAAATCATTGTATCATTTATTTTAAATATCAGGGATAGGCGAAAAAAAGAGATTGAAAATCCAAAAAGTCGTATTTTTACAATTTGGAGCATGTTTAGAGGTCTTTCTCGTAAAGTCAACTTAATATTTTTTGGGAACTTCTTCTACAAAGAGTCTTATTGGTAGTCTTTTATATAAAACCATCGATCAACAATCCAACATATCAGGAGTAGAAGAACAAAAGGATCGAACATTGAAAACGGCACCCTTTCATTGTTAAGCAAAACATGCAGTGTGGGTGGCTACAATCTGCACATTTAGTCATCGTATAGAGCTTATTCAACAGTATCGAATTCCAACTGCTAAGGGATCTTTTACGTGCACTCCAATGTGTACACGGCGGGTGGGGGGACACGCCAGAAAATCGAGATGAACTTTCTCGGACAATGCAGGGATCGAACACCCGACTTCCTGGCTAGCAGGCCAACGCCTTAGCCACATAGTGTGGACACCCATCGTACATTTCATCCGTCAAATCAAAGCATTTCATTGCATTAGACCAATAATTAATTATTCTTAATTGAAAACTTTATTTTAATATTAGTCTGGCATTATTAAATCCTAATTTTATTGGTCTTATTTAAAATTAAACTTTCATTTAAGTATGAACAACCCTTAACGTGTCTCTTTAAAACATAAAAATATACTCTAAAACAGTAGCTCAACCTTTTGACCTAAACTCATTAATTTACCATTTTTTGTGAGCCACTTGTTATTTTTCCTATGACATATTACACGTGCCTGATTTTAAAGGGGGGTTGGGTGGCTGAATGGTTAGCACGCGCGCCTGTCATTGAGTTAACTAGCGTGTTTTCGAATGCCCGGTTGTACGTGACAAGGAGTAAGGTCGCCTGTCCAACCTGCCATTTTTAATTTTTTTTCCCGCCATTTTCATACCATTTTCTCATCCGTCTAATTACAGTAATACAAGTTTCAGTTATTTCCCTTTAGTTTTCAGATTATTGTTATGCCTGGGTGCAATGTTTCATACTATATTTAGACTTGTAACTTCGCGAGTTTTTGACCAATTTTAATAATTTTTTCTTCTTATCCTTTTATTTAGGATATTTGATACAATCAATGACACGTGACGATGAATATGAAAGCTTTCATATCTGCATGGGACAGTAGCAGATCTAGTTAGGCTTTCAGACTTTCGTCTGAAAGCCTATTGAGATTACTAAAATTATTATTATTAGGCTTTCAGACTTTCGTCTGAAAGCCTATTGAGATTACTAAAATTATTATTATTATTATTATTATTATTATTATTTACCGCGGGGGCCTAGATCTCCATGATCGAAAACAGATATCGATCTGAAATTAGATTTTCTATTGGGAAACCATGTGGTGGCTACTTGATAAAATATTTTTGAAATTTCTGCGCATACCGGAAGTGACCGAACTTTGCACGTTGTCTAAAAATTGAAAATCGGCCATAGTTTCGTCAATTCGTTATCCATTTTCAAACAAATTACATTTTTGGAATCCCTGAATCTTTTCTGAGACAATGGCTATCTCACATTTTTCAATTTCGAACATTCGTCTATGACTTTTATCGTTCGAAAATTGAAAACATGTTGTTTACGAGACCATTTTTGTCATTTTTCAAAATTTTCAAATTTGACCTACATTTTTGGATACCTGAAGTCCATCCGATTCCAGTAATATAAGTTTCATTCAGAGTTATCGCCCTTTATTTTTCGATTTTTTTCGAATTTTCTTCCCATTTTGTCAGCTCGGGTTTCGTTTTATGGTAGAATTGACGTTTCTGAAACTTCTAGAACATGAAGTTATAGTCCAATACCAACTGTTAAAGCAATTTCGACAAGAATCCTTAAACCGGAAGTGGTCGAAATAATCTGCAATATTTTGAAAAAAATGCAAAAAATGGATATTTTGGGGAAAAACGCGAATTCTCCGCCCGATATCAATGGATTAAAGAAATTAGGGTACCATTGGACTGCACTAGGATTGTGCTATCGTATGATACCCAACTCGTACGGATACGATGAGCAGGCAGCAAAATATGGCACGCTGAAAATCAAGTATTTTCTGATTTGGAGCGTTTTTGGACGCCTGTATCTCGAAAACTTAACCGCAACTTTTTTTGTAATTTTTTCTATCGAGAGTCCTTTCGGAGGTATTTTGCATGAAGCCATCCAATAAGACTTTGAAATATCTGGAATAGGTGAAATAACGGACTGAAAATCGAAAAAAGTCGAAAAATCGTGAAATTTTGGAAAATGCTCTGCTATTTTTTTATTTTCAAAGATTTCCAAAAAACGATTGTATATTCAGATAGCTGACCTAATTACGATTCTAACGATGTATAATATGTATGTAGTTATTGAAATTTAATTTTCGATATTTTAATTTTTTGCATTTTTGGCACTTTTGAACCTAGGATTTCTCTGGGGCATTTTATCTGATCAGATAATGTAATATATCATTACAGAGCACTGTGGCTATTTTAGTGCCCAAACCGGTTATTAAAACTATACCGACAATAATAACCATACCGGAAGTATTCAAAAAATGAAAAAAAAGGTTAAAAACATTGTCGCACTTGCGAAAAACTTGATTTCTCCCTTAGGTAATAGCGGACCAAAAGAACTAAAGTGTCGTTGGATAGCCCTATTAATGGACCATCATATGGTATCTAAATAATACGATATCGATGGTAAGGAAATAAATTATTGTATGCCAAAAATCTAGTATTTTCCGATTTTTTAACATTCTGAGACGCCCTTTTCTCGAAAACGACGCCGCAGATTTTTCTTAAACTTTTCTAACTCAAAGTCCCATCGGTTGTCTATATAGTGAATCCAAAATGAACAGCATTGAAATAATATAGGTGGTCCAAAAATGGCATCAAACTTTGAAAAAAATTGAAAAATCGTTAAATTTTTGTAAACGCTCTTTTATTTATCTTTTTTTCCAAAACTGCTCAATGGATGTTTCTGACACTTCTGGTACAGAAAGTTAAGTATCCAAAGAACTTCGTAAAGCTATCACAACAACGATCGTAAAACTGGAAGTAGTCGAAAAAATGTCCGATATTTTGAAAAAAATTATTTTTTTTACGAAAATCTTTTTTATTTATGAATATTTTTTGGTGATATTTTACACTGGGTTAAAATATCATCGTACTTGAGCAGAAATGAGAAAAAAAATTGTCTGGATAATTTGCGTTAGCCGCCATCGGCGAATTTAGTTTTTCGAACCCAGAAAAATTATTTATTGTTCGATTTGTATAAAACAAAGTTCATATGCTCCGTGGTCCCAATTGTTATTTTTTATGTTACGGTGAAATTTTTCTGTCGGCAACGGAAGTGACGTAATATTAACAAAAACTACAATTTTGACAGTTCGGTACCACTTTTTGAAAGAAAATATTATTTTTTTTCAAAACTGATATAACTAAAAGGATGCACCCTGCGAAGGTGCACAAAATCCTTAGCTCATATTTTTAAATTTCAATTTCATTTTCGGGCAATTTCGAATAAAATGTAAAATAAAGTGTAAAATTCAGCTATTTACAATTCATTCAGCGTCTTCATATTTTTAAATATTTATTTGTAATTTTCATAAACTCGTAGCAATAATCCAGACGAAGAGAATGTATGCGAAAATTAGTTTGTAATATGAGCAGTTGTCGAGAAATATGCAATTTTGCATGCATCACTTTTCACGTTATTTTGCCTATACAAGAGTGAATTATTATTCGATTTGCAATATTTTTTTCCATTTGATGTCTAATGCCAATTTGGACTAGGTCAAGCCAATTTTACATTTTCACTGTGACCGGAAATGACGTCATTTGGGCAAAAACTGTATTTTTAACCTAAAAAACTAATATTTTATTCAAATCAGTCTCCCTTATAATATTTTTAAAATTATGATATTTTATTCCCATCAACGAATAGAATGAAGCCATACGACCATACAGATACCACAAAATGGTTTCTAACTTGTACGGTTACAGAGAAATAGGCGATCTTCTATAAGTCACTTTTCAAGGTTTTTGGTCTATAAAAGTGTCAATTATTATTCGATTTTTATAATTTTTTTACCATTTGATGCCTTATGCCATTTATGACTTCTATGAACCAAGTTAACATTTTCAATATCACCGGAAGTAATGTAATTTTTGCAAAAAACGTATTTTTAGCCTTCAAAACAAACATTTTTTTGAAGTGATTTATATTCATTATTCGTTTAACTTTATAACGTCTGGCTCTAATGGGCAGTAAGATTGAATCAATACCATCATATTGATATCAAGAAAAGGCTTCTAGCATGTTCCCTTGTCGAATAATAACCAATTTTCCCAGGGTCACTTTTAAGTTTTTTACCTTCTTAATTTCAGTTTATGGGTTATAGGTTAATTATTTATTGCCCGATATGTATAAAACAAAGTTTGTATTTTGTGTGTTGCGAATTTTCGACTTATTTTTCACCTATAAAAATTTCTTTCGGTACCGGAAGTGACGTACTTTTGCCATAATTTACAATTTTGACCGGTCTTTTCGCCAGCAAATATTACTTTTACATATGATAGAGGGTGTCACTGAAGCAAAACAACTAAAGTATACTTTGGTAGCTCAATGGATCGGCTATGGTATAATAAACTTCCTGTATGATTCCTGAAAGCCGGTTCAGTGCTGCTTGCAGGTCTAGTTATTATTATTATTATTATTATTATTTACCGCGGGGGCCTAGATCTCCATGATCGAAAACAGATATCGATCTGGAATTAGATTTTCTATTGGGAAACCATGTGGTGGCTACTTGATAAAATATTTTTGAAATTTCTGCGCATACCGGAAGTGACCGAACTTTGCACGTTGTCTAAAAATTGAAAATCGGCCATAGTTTCGTCAATTCTTTATCCATTTTCAACAAATTACATTTTTGGAATCCATGAATCTTTTCTGAGACAATGGCTATCTCACATTTTTCAATTTCGAACATTCGTCTATGACTTTTATCGTTCGAAAATTGAAAACATGTTGCTTACGAGACAATTTTTGTCATTTTTCAAAATTTTCAAATTTGACCTACATTTTTGGATACCTGAAGTCCATCCGATTCCAGAAATATAAGTTTCATTCCGAGTTATCGCCCTTTATTTTTCGATTTTTTTCGAATTTTCTTCCCATTTTGTGAGCTCGGGTTTCGTTTTATGGTAGAATTGACGTTTCTGAAACTTCTGGAACATGAAGTTATAGTCCAATACCAACGTATAAAGCAATTTCGACAAGAATCCTTAAACCGGAAGTGGTCGAAATAATGTGCAATATTTTGAAAAAAATGCAAAAAATGGATATTTTGGGGAAAAACGCGATTTCTCCGCCCGATATCAATGGATTAAAGAAATTAGGGTACCATTGGACTGCACTAGGATTGTGCTATCGCATGATACCCAACTCGTACGGATACGATGAGCAGGCAGCAAAATATGGCACGCTGAAAATCAAGTATTTTCTGATTTGGAGCGTTTTTAAACGCCTGTATCTCGAAAACTTAACCGCAACTTTTTTTAAAATTTTTTCTATCGAGAGTCCTTTCGGAGGTATTTTGCATGAAGCCATCCAATAAGACTTTGAAATATCTGGAATAGGAGAAATAACGGACTGAAAATCGAAAAAAGTCGGAAAATCGTGAAATTTTGGAAAATGCTCTGCTATTTTTTCATTTTCAGAGATTTTCAAAAAAAGATTGTATATTCAGATAGCTGACCTAATTACGATTCTAACAATGTATAATATGTATGTAGTTATTGAAATTTAATTTTCGATATTTTAAATTTATTGCATTTTTGGCACTTTTGAACCTAGGATTTCTCAGGGGCATTTTATCTGATCAGATAATGTAATATGTCATTACAGAGCCCTGTGGCTATTTTAGTGCCCAAACCGGTTATTAAAACTATACCGACAATAATAACCATACCGGAAGTATTCAAAAAATGAAAAAAAAGGTTAAAAACATTGTCGCACTTGCGAAAAACTTGATTTCTCCCTTAGGTAAAAGCGGACCAAAAGAACTAAAGTGTCGTTGGATAGCCCTATTACTGGACCATCATATGATATCTAAATAATACGATATCGATGGTAAGGAAATAAATTATTGTATGCCAAAAATCTAGTATTTTCCGATTTTAAACATTCTGAGACGCCCTTTTCTCGAAAACGACACCTCAGATTTTTCTTAAACTTTTCTTACTCAAAGTCCTATCGGTTGTCTATATAGTGAATCCAAAATGAAAAGCATTGAAATAATATAGGTGGTCCAAAAATGGCATCAAACTTTGAAAAAAATTGAAAAATCGTTAAATTTTTGTAAACGCTCTTTAATTTATCTTTTTTTCCAAAACTGCTCAATGGATGTTTCTGACACTTCTGGTACAGAAAGTTAAGTATCCAAAGAACTTCGTAAAGCTATCACAACAACGATCGTAAAACCGGAAGTAGTCGAAAAAATGTCCGATATTTTGAAAAAAAATAATTTTTTTACGAAAATCTTTTTTATTTATGAATATTTTTTGATGATATTTTACACAGGGTTAAAATATCATCCTACTTGAGCAGAAATGAGAAAAAAAATTGTCTGGGTAATTTGCGTTAGCCGCCATCGGATAATTTAGTTTTTCGTACCCAGAAAAATTATTTATTGTTCGATTTGTATAAAACAAAGTTCATATGCTCCGTGGTCCCAATTGTAATTTTTTTTGTTCCGGTGACATTTTTCTGTCGGCAACGGAAGTGACGTAATATTAACAAAAACTACAATTTTGACAGTTCGGTACCACTTTTTGAAAGCAAATATTATTTTTTTTCAAAACTGATATAACTAAAAGGATGCACCCTGCAAAGGTGCACAAAATCCTTAGCTCATATTTTTAAATTTCAATTTCATTTTCGGGCAATTTCGAATAAAATGTAAAATAAAGTGTAAAATTCAGCTATTTACAATTCATTCAGCGTCTTCATATTTTGAAATATTTATTTGTAATTTTCATAAACTCGTAGCAATAATCCAGACGAAGAGAATGTATGCGAAAATTAGTTCGTAATATGAGCAGTTGCCGAGAAATATGCAATTTTGCATGCATCACTTTTCACGTTATTTTGCCTATAAAAGAGTGAATTATTATTCGATTTGCAATATTTTTTTCCATTTGATGCTTAATGCCAATTTAGACTAGGTCAAGCCAATTTTACATTTACACTGTGACCGGAAATGACGTCATTTGGGCAAAAACTGTATTTTTAACCTAAAAAACCAATATTTTATTCAAAAGAGTCTGCCTTATAATATTTTTAAAATTATTATATTTGATACCCATCAACGAATAGAATGAAGCCATACGACCATACAGATACCACAAAATGGTTTCTAACTTGTACGGTTGCAGAGAAATAGGCGATCTTCTATAAGTCACTTTTCAAGGTTTTTGGTCTATAAAAGTGTCAATTATTATTCGATTTTTATAATTTTTTTACCATTTGATGCCTTATGCCATTTATGACTTCTATGAAGCAAGTTAACACTTTCAATATCATCGGAAGTAATGTAATTTTTGCAAAAAACGTATTTTTAGCCTTCAAAACAAACATTTTTTTGAAGGGATTTATATTTATTATTCGTTTAACTTTATAACGTCTGACTCTAATGGGCAGTAAGATTGAATCAATACCATCATATTGATATCAAGAAAAAGCTTCTAGCATGTTCCCTTGTCGAATAATAAGCAATTTTCCCAGGGTCACTTTTAAGTTTTTTACCTTCTTAATTTCAGTTTATGGGTTATACGTTAATTATTTATTGCCCGATATGTATAAAACAAAGTTTGTATTTTGTATGTTGCGAATTTTCGACTTATTTTTCACCTTTAAAAATTTCTTTCGGCACCGGAAGTGACGTAATTTTGCCATAATTTACAATTTTGACCGGTCTTTTTGCCAGCAAATATTACTTTTACATATGATAGAGGGTGTCACTGAAGCAAAACAACTAATGTATAGTTTGGTAGCTCAATGGATCATCTATGGTATAATAAACTTCCTGTATGATTCCTGAAAGCCGGTTCAGTGCTGCTTGCAGGTCTAGTTAGGCTTTCAGACTTTCGTCTGAAAGCCTATTGTGATTACTAAAATTATTATTATTTTTTTTTTTATTATTAGGCTTTCAGACTTTCGTCTGAAAGCCTATTGAGATTACTAAAATTATTATTTTTTTTTTTATTATTATTATTTACCGCCGGAGCCTATTTCTCTATGATGGAAAAGAGATACCGATCTGCAGTTCATCTTTCTATCGGGAAACCATGTGGTGGCTACTCAACAAAGCAATTTGTGAACTTCTGCGCAGACCGGAAGTGGTCGAATTTCGAACGTTGGTAAAAAAATAAAAAATCGGCCGTGGTTTCGTCAATTCTCTACCTATATTCAAACAAATCACATTTTTGGAAAGTCTGAGACTTTTCCCAGACAATAGCAATCTCACATTTCGCAATTTCGAAACTTCGTCGCTGACTTCTATCGTTCGAAAATTCAAAACACGTTGCCTACGAGACAATTTTTGTTATTTTTCAAAATTTGCAAATTTGACCTACATTTTTGGATACCTGACGTCAATCCGATTCCAGTAATATAAGTTTCATTCAGAGTTATCGCCCTTTATTTTTCGATTTTTTTCGAATTTTCTTCCCATTTTGTGAGCTGTGGTGTCGTTTTACAGCCAAAATGATGTTTCTGAAACTTACGGAACATGAAGTTATAGTCCAATACCAACTGATAAAGCAATTTCGACAAGAATCCTTTAACCGGAAGTGATCGAAATAATGTGCAATATTTTGAAAAAAATGCAAAAAATGGATATTTTGGGGAAAAACGCGATTTCTCCGCCCGATATCAACGGATTAAAGAAATTAGCGTACCATTGGACTGCACTAGGATTGTACTATCGTATGATATCCAATTCATACGGATACGATGAGCAGGAAGCAAAATATGGCACGCTGAAAATCAAGTATTTTCTGATTTGGAGCGTTTTTGGACGCCTGTATCTCGAAAACTTAACCGCAACTTTTTTTTTAACTTTCTCTATCGAGAGTCCATTCGATAGTCTTGTGAATTATGCCACCCAATAAGACTTTGAAATGTCTGGAATAGGTGAAATAACGGACTGAAAATCGAAAAAAGTCGAAAAATCGTGAAATTTTGGAAAATGCTCTACTATTTTTTTATTTTGAGAGATTTTCAAAAAAAGATTGTATATTCAGATAGCTGACCTAATTACGATTCTAACGATGTATAATATGTATGTAGTTATTGAAATTTAATTTTCGATATTTTAAATTTTTTGCATTTTTGGCACTTTTCAACATAGGATTTCTCAGGGGCATTTTATCTGATCAGATAATGCAATATATCATTACAGAGCCCTGTGGCTATTTTAGTGCCCAAACCGGCTATTAAAACTATTCCGAAAATAATAACCATACCGGAAGTATTCAAAAAATGAAAAAAAAAGGTTAAAATCATTGTCGCACTTGCGAAAAACTTGATTTCTCCCTTAGGTAATAGCGGACCAAAAGAACTAAAGGGTCGTTGGAAAGCCCTATTAATGGACCATCATATGGTATCTAAATAATACGATTTCGATGGTAGGGAAATAAATTATTGTATGCCAAAAATCTAGTATTTTCCGATTTTTTAACATTCTGAGACGCCCTTTTCTCGAAAACGACGCCGCAGATTTTTCTTAAACTTTTCTTACTCAAAGTCCTATCGGCTGTCTATATAGTGAATCCAAAATGAAAAGCATTGAAATAATATAGGTGGTCCAAAAATGGCATCAAACTTTGAAAAAAATTGAAAAATCATTAAATTTTTGTAAACGCTCTTTGATTTATCTTTTTTTCCAAAACTACTCAATGGATGTTTCTGACACTTCTGGTACAGAAAGTTAAGTATCGAAAGAACTTCGTAAAGCTATCGCGACAATGATCGTAAAACCGGAAGTAGTCGAACACATGTCCGATATTTTGAAAAAAAATAATTTTTTTACGAATACCTTTTTTATTTATGAATATATTTTGATGGTATTTTACACAGGGTTAAAATATCATCGTACTTGAGCAGAAATGAGAAAAAAAATTGTCAGGGTAATTTGCGTTAGCCGCCATCGGCTAATTTAGTTTTTCGTACCCAGAAAAATTATTTATTGTTCGATTTGTATAAAACAAAGTTCATATGCTCCGTGGTCCCAATTGTAATTTTTTTTGTTACGGTAAAATTTTTCTGTCGGCAACGAAAGTGACGTAATATTAACAAAAACTACAATTTTGACAGTTCGGTACCACTTTTTGAAAGCAAATATTTTTTTTTTCAAAACTGATATAACTAAAAGGATGCACCCTGCAAAGATGCACAAAATCCTTAGCTCAGATTTTTTAATTTCAATTTCATTTTCGGGCAATTTCGAATAAAATGTAAAATAAAGTGTAAAATTCAGTTATTTACAATTCATTCAGCGTCTTCATATTTTGAAATATTTATTTGTAATTTTCATAAACTCGTAGCAATAATCCAGACGAAGAGAATGTATGCGAAAATTAGTTTGTAATATGAGCAGTTGCCGAGAAATATGCAATTTTGCATGCATCACTTTTCACGTTATTTTGCCTATAAAAGAGTGAATTATCATTCGATTTGCAATATTTTTTTTCCATTTGATGCCTAATGCCAATTTGGACTAGGTCAAGTCAATTTTACATTTTCACTGTGACCGGAAATGACGTCATTTGGGCAAAAACTGTATTTTTAACCCAAAAAACAAATATTTTATTCAAATGAGTCTGCCTTATAATATTTTTAAAATTATGATATTTGATTCCCATCAACGAATAGAATGAAGCCATACGACCATACAGATACCACAAAATGGTTTCTAACTTGTATGGTTACAGAGAAATAGGCGATCTTCTATAAGTCACTTTTCAAGGTTTTTGGTCTATAAAAGTCTCAATTATTATTCGATTTTTATAATTTTTTTACCATTTGATGCCTTATGCCATTTATGACTTCTATGAACTAAGTTAACATTTTCAATATCACCGGAAGTAATGTAATTTTTGCAAAAAACGTATTTTTAGCCTTCAAAACAAACATTTTTTTGAAGGGATTTATATTTATTATTCGTTTAACTTGATAACGTCTGACTCTAATGGGCAGTAAGATTGAATCAATACCATCATATTGATATCAAAAAAAGCCTTCTAGCATGTTCCCTTGTCGAATAATAGCCAATTTTCCCAAGGTCACTTTTAAGTTTTTTACATTCTTAATTTCAGTTTATGGGTTATAGGGTAATTATTTATTGCCCAATATGTATAAAACAAAGTTTGTATTTTGTGTGTTGCGAATTTTCGACTTATTTTTCACCTATAAAAATATCTTTCGGTACCGGAAGTGACGTAATTTTGCCAAAATTTACAATTTTGACCGGTCTTTTCGCCAGCAAATATTACTTTTACATATAGAGAGGGTGTCACTGAAGCAAAACAACTAAAGTATAGTTTGGTAGCTCAATGGATCGGCTATGGTATAAGAAACTTCCTGTATGATTCCTGAAAGCCGGTTCAGTGCTGCTTGCAGGTCTAGTTATTATTATTTACCGCGGGAGCCTATTTCTCTATGATCGAAAAGAGATACCGATTTGCGGTTCATCTTACTATCGTGAAACCAGGTGGTGGCTACTCAATAAAGCAATTTTCAAACTTCTGCGCAGACCGGAAGTGACCGAACTTTGTACGTTGTCAAAAAATTGAAAATTGGCTATAGTTTCATCAATTCTTTTCCCATTTTCAAACAAATCACATTTTTGGAAAGCCTGAAACTTTTCTGAGATAATAGCAATCTCACATTTTGCAATTTCGAAACTTCGTCGTTGACTTCTATCATTCGAAAATTGAAAACACGTCGGCTACAAGACAATTTTTGTTATTTTTCTAAATTTTCAAATTTGACCTACATTTTTGGATACCTGAAGTCCATCTGATTCTAGAAATATAAGTTTCATTCAGAGTTATCGCCCTTTATTTTTCGATTTTTTTCGAATTTTCTTCCCATTTTGTGAGCTGTGGTTTCGTTTTACGGTCGAATTGATGTTTCTGAAAGTTATGGAATATGAAGTTATAGTCCAATACCAACTGATAAAGCAATTTCGACAAGGATTCTTAAACCGGAAGTGGTTGAAATAGTGTGCAATATTTTGAAAAAAATGCAAAAAATGGATATTTTGAAAAAAAACGCGATTTCTCCGCCCGATATCAATGGATTAAAGAAATTAGGGTACCATTAGACTGCACTAGGATTGTACTATCGTATGATACCCAATTCATACGGATACTATGATCAGGCAGCAAAATATGGCACGCTAAAAATCAAGTATTTTCTGATTTTTAGCATTTTTGGACGCCTGTATCTCGAAAACTTAACCGCAACTTTTTTTAAAAATTTTCTCTATCGAGAGTCCTTTCGGAGGTATTTTGCATGGAGCCATCCAATAAGACTTTGAAATATCTGGAATAGGTGAAATAACGGACTGAAAATCGAAAAAAGTCGAAAAATCGTGAAATTTTGGAAAATGCTCTACTTTTTTTTTATTTTAAGAAATTTTCCAAAAAAGATTGTATATTCAGATAGCTGACCTAATTACGATTCTAACGATGTATAATATGTATGTAGTTATTGAAATTTAATTTTCGATATTTTATTTTTTTTTTTCATTTTTGACACTTTTGAACATAGGATTTCTCAGGGGCATTTTATCTGATCAGATAATGTAATATATCATTACAGAGCCCTGTGGCTATTTTAGTGCCCAAACGGGCTATTAAAACTATTCCGACAATAATAACCATACCGGAAGTATTCAAAAAATGAATAAAAAAGGTTAAAAACATTGTCGCACTTGCGAAAAACTTGATTTCTCCCTTAGGTAATAGCGGACCAAAAGAACTAAAGTGTCGTTGGATAGTCCTATGAATGGACCATCATATGGTATCTAAATAATACGATTTCGATGGTAAGGAAATAAATTATTGTATGCCAAAAATCTAGTATTTTCCGATTTTTTAACATTCTGAGACGCCCTTTTCTCGAAAACGACGCCGCAGATTTTTCTTAAACTTTTCTTACCCAAAGTCCTATCGGTTGTCTATATAGTGAATCCAAAATGAAAAGCATTGATATTATATAAGTGGTCCAAAAATGGCCTCAAACTTTGAAAAAAATTGAAAAATCGTTAAATTTTTGTAAACGCTTTTTAATTTATCTTTTTTTTCCAAAACTACTCAATGGATGTTTCTGACACTTCTGGTACAGAAAGTTAAGTATCCAAAGAACTTCGTAAAGCTATCACAACAGCGATCGTAAAACCGGAAATAGTCGAAAAAATGGCCGATATTTTGAAAAAAACTAATTTTTTTACGAAAACCTTTTTTATTTATGAATATTTTTTGATGATATTTTACACAGGGTTAAAATATCATCCTACTTGAACAGAAATGAGAAAAAATTGTCTCGGTAATTTGCGTTAGCCGCCATCGGTTAATTTAGTTTTTCGTACCCAGAAAAATTATTTATTGTTCGATTTGTATAAAACAAAGTTCATATACTCCGTGGTCCCAATTGTATTTTTTTTTGTTAAGGTGAAATTTTTCTGTCGGCAACGGAAGTGACGTAATATTAAGAAAAACTACAATTTTGACGGTTCGGTACCACCTTTTGAAAGCAAATATTATTTTTTTTCAAAACTGATATAACTAAAAGGATGCACCCTGAAAAGGTGCACAAAATCCTTAGCTCAGATTTTTTAATTTCAATTTCATTTTCGGGCAATTTCGAATAAAATGTAAAATAAAGTGTAAAATTCAGTTATTTACAATTCATTCAGCGTCTTCTATTTTGAAATATTTATTTGTAATTTTCATAAACTCGTAGCAATAATCCAGACGAAGAGAATGTATGCGAAAATTAGTTTGTAATGTGAACAGTTGCCGAGAAATATGCAATTTTGCATGCATCACTTTTCACGTTATTTTGCCTATAAAAGAGTGAATTATCATTCGATTTGCAATATTTTTTTTCCATTTGATGCCTAATGCCAATTTGGACTAGGTCAAGCCAATTTTACATTTTCACTGTGACCGGAAATGACGTCATTTGGACAAAAACTGTATTTTTAACCCAAAAAACAAATATTTTATTCAAATGAATCTGCCTTATAGTATTTTTAAAATTATGATATTTGATTCCCATCAACGAATAGAATGAAGCCACACGACCATACAGATACCACAAAATGGTTTCTAACTTGTATGGTTACAGAGAAATAGGCGATCTTCTATAAGTCACTTTTCAAGGTTTTTGGTCTATAAAAGTGTCAATTATTATTCGATTTTTATAATTTGTTTTACCATTTGATGCCTTATGCCATTTATGACTTCTATGAACTACGTTAACATTTTCAATATCACCGGAAGTAATGTAATTTTTGCAAAAAACGTATTTTTAGCCTTCAAAACAAACATTTTTTTGAAGGGATTTATATTTATTATTCGTTTAACTTTATAACGTCTGACTCTAATGGGCAGTAAGACTGAATCAATACCATCATATTGATATCAAGAAAAGGCTTTTAGCATGTTCCCTTGTCGAATAATAACCAATTTTCCGAGGGTCACTTTTAAGTTTTTTACCTTCTTAATTTCAGTTCATGGGTTATAGGTTAATTATTTATTGCCCGATGTCTATAAAAAAAAGTTTGTATTTTGTATGTTGCGAATTTTCGACTTATTTTTCACCTATAAAAATTTCTTTCGGCACCGGAAGTGACGTAATTTTGCCATAATTTACAATTTTGACCGGTCTTTTCGCCAGCAAATATTACTTTTACATATGATAGAGGGTGTCACTGAAGCAAAACAACTAATGTATAGTTTGGTAGCTCAATGGATCGGCTATGGTATAATTAACTTCCTGTATGATTTCTGAAAGCCGGTTCAGTGCTGCTTGCAGGTCTAGTTATTAGGCTTTCAGACTTTCGTCTGAAAGCCTATTGAGATTACTAAAATTATTATTAGGCTTTCAGACTTTCGTCTGAAAGCCTATTGTGATTACTAAAATTATTATTATTTTTTTTTTTATTATTATTATTATTTACCGCGGGAGCCTATTTCTCTATGATCGAAAAGAGATACCGATTTGCGGTTCATCTTACTATCGTGAAACCAGGTGGTGGCTACTCAATAAAGCAATTTTCAAACTTCTGCGCAGGCCGGAAGTGACCGAACTTTGTACGTTGTCAAAAAATTGAAAATTGGCTATAGTTTCATCAATTCTTTTCTCATTTTCAAACAAATCATATTTTTGGAATCCCTGAATCTTTTCTGAGACAATGGCTATCTCACATTTTTCAATTTCGAACATTCGTCTATGACTTTTATCGTTCGAAAATTGAAAACATGTTGTTTACGAGACAATTTTTGTTATTTTTCAAAATTTTCAAATTCGACCTACATTTTTGGATACCTGAAGTCCATCCGATTCTAGAAATATAAGTTTCATTCAGAGTTATCGCCCTTTATTTTTCGATTTTTTTCGAATTTTTTTCCCATTTTGTGAGCTGTGGTTTCGTTTTACGGTCGAATTGATGTTTCTGAAAGTTATGGAACATGAAGTTATAGTCCAATACCAACTGATAAAGCAATTTCGACAAGGATCCTTAAACCGGAAGTGGTCGAAA
This sequence comes from Patella caerulea, assembly GCA_036850965.1. Taxonomy (NCBI): domain Eukaryota; kingdom Metazoa; phylum Mollusca; class Gastropoda; family Patellidae; genus Patella; species Patella caerulea. The sequence goes on along the minus strand of JAZGQO010000013.1, from coordinate 14,222,166 downwards.
TAGTGTGCAATATTTTGAAAAAAATGCAAAAAATGGATGGTTTGGTGGAAAACGCGATTTCTCCGTCCGAAATCAACAGATAAAACAAATTAAGGTACCGTTGGATGCCAGGAGGAATGGGCTATCGTATTATACCCAAATCACACGGATACGATGAGCAGGAAGCAAAATATGGCACGCTGAAAAATCACTTATTTTCTGATTTGGAGCGTTTTTGGACGCCTGTATCTCGAAAACTTAACCGCAACTTTTTTTTTAACTTTCTCTATCGAGAGTCCATTCGATAGTCTTCTGAATTATGCCATCCAATAAGACTTTGAAATGTCTGGAATACGATAAAAAAGGGACTGAAAATCAAAAAAAGTCGAAAAATCGTGAAATTTTGGAAAATGCTCTACTATATTTTTATTTTAAGAGATTTTCAAAAAAAGGTTGTATATTCAGATAGCTGACCTAATTACGATTCTAACGGTGTATAATATGTATGTAGTTATTGAAATTTAATTTTCGATATTTTAAATTTTTTGCATTTTTGGCACTTTTGAACATAGGATTTCTCAGGGGCATTTTATCTGATCAGAAAATGTAATATATCATTACAGAGCCCTGTGGCCATTTTAGTGCCCAAACCGGCTATAAAAACTATTCCGACAATAATAACCATACCGAAAGTATTCAAAAAATGAAAAAAAAGAGTAAAAACATTGTCGCACTTGCGAAAAACTTGATTTCTCCCTTAGGTAATAGCGTACCAAAAGAACTAAAGTGTCGTTGGATAGCCCTATTAATGGACCATCATATGGTATCTAAATAATGTGATTTCAATGGTAAGGAAATAAATTATTGTATGCCAAAAATCTAGTATTTTCCGATTTTTTAACATATTGAGACGCCCTTTTCTCGAAAACGACGCCGCAGATTTTTCTTAAACTTTTCTGACTCAAAGTCCTATCGGTTGTCTATATAGTGACTCCAAAATGAAAAGCATTGAAATAAAATAAGTGGTCCAAAAATGGCCTCAAACTTTGGAAAAAAATGAAAAATCGTTAAATTTTGGGAAACGCTCTTTAATTTATCTTTTTTTCCAAAACTACTCAATGGATGTTTCTGACACTTCTGGTACAGAAAGTTAAGTATCCAAAGAACTTCGTAAAGCTATCACAACAACGATCGTAAAACCGGAAGTAGTCGAAAAAATGTCCGATATTTTGAAAAAAATTATTTTTTTTACGAAAACCTTTTTTATTTATGAATATTTTTTGATGATATTTTACACAGGGTTAAAATATCATCGTACTTGAGCAGAAATGAGAAAAAAAATTGTCTCGGTAATTTGTGTTAGCCGCTATCGGCTAATTTAATTTTTCGTATCCAGAAAAATTATTTATTGTTCGATTTGTATAAAACAAAGTTCATATGCTCCGTGGTCCCAATTGTAATTTTTTTGGTTCCGGTGAAATTTTTCTGTTGGCAACGGAAGTGACGTAATATTAACAAAAACTACAATTTTGACAGTTCGGTACCACTTTTTGAAAGCAAATATTATTTGTTTTCAAAACTGATATAACTAAAAGGATGCACCCTGCAAAGGTGCACAAAATCCTTAGCTCATATTTTTTAATTTCAATTTCATTTTCGGGCAATTTCGAATGAAATGTAAAATAAAGTGTAAAATTCAGTTATTTACAATTCATTCAGCGTCTTCATATTTTGAAATATTTATTTGTAATTTTCATAAACTCGTAGCAATAATCCAGACGAAGAGAATGTGTGCGAAAATTAGTTTGTAATATGAGCAGTTGCCGAGAAATGTGCAATTTTGCATGCATCACTTTTCACGTTATTTTGCCTATAAAAGAGTGAATTATTATTCGATTTGCAATATTTTTTTTTCCATTGGATTCCAAATGCCAATTTGGACTTGGTCAAGCCAATTTTACATTTTCACTGTGACCGGAAATGACGTCATTTGGGCAAAAACTGTATTTTTAACCTAAAAAACTAATATTTTATTCAAATGAGTCTGCCTTATAATATTTTTAAAATTATGATATTTGATTCCCATCAACGAATAGAATGAAGCCATACGACCATACAGATACCACAAAATGGTTTCTAACTTGTACGGTTACAGAGAAATAGGCGATCTTCTATAAGTCACTTTTCAAGTTTTTTGGTCTATAAAAGTCTCAATTATTATTCGATTTTTATAATTTTTTTACCATTTGTTGCCTTATGCAATTTATGACTTCTATGAACCAAGTTAACATTTCAATATCACCGGAAGTAATGTAATTTTTGCAAAAACGTATTTTTAGCCTTCAAAACAAACATTTTTTTGAAGGGATTCATATTTATTATTCGTTTAACTTTATAGCGTCTGACTCTAATGGGCAGTGAGATTGGATCAATACCATCATATCGATATCAAGAAAAGGCTTCTAGCATGTTCCCTTGTCGAATAATAACCAATTTTCCCAGGGTCACTTTTAAGTTTTTTACCTTCTTAATTTTAGCTTATGGGTTATAGGTTAATTATTTATTGCCCGATATGTATAAAACAAAGTTTGTATTTTGTATGTTGCGAATTTTCGACTTATTCTTCACCTATAAAAATTTCTTTCAGCACCGGAAGTGACGTAATTTTGCCATAATTTACAATTTTGACCGGTCTTTTCGCCAGCAAATATTACTTTAACATATGATAGAGGGTGTCACTGAAGCAAAACAACTAAAGTATAGTTTGGTAACTCAATGGGTCGGCTATGGTATAATAAATTCCTGTATGATTCCTGAAAGCCGGTTCAGTGCTGCTTGCAGGTCTAGTTAGGCTTTCAGACTTTCGTCTGAAAGCCTATTGAGATTACTAAAATTATTATTAGGCTTTCAGACTTTCGTCTGAAAGCCTATTGAGATTACTAAAATTATTATTAGGCTTTCAGACTTTCGTCTGAAAGCCTATTGAGATTACTAAAATTATTATTATTATTAGGCTTTCAGACTTTCGTCTGAAAGCCTATTGAGATTACTAAAATTATTATTATTATTATTATTATTATTATTATTTACCGCGGGGGCCTAGATCTCCATGATCGAAAACAGATATCGATCTGGAATTAGATTTTCTATTGGGAAACCATGTGGTGGCTACTTGATAAAATATTTTTGAAATTTCTGCGCATACCGGAAGTGACCGAACTTTGCACGTTGTCTAAAAATTGAAAATCGGCCATAGTTTCGTCAATTCGTTATCCATTTTCAAACAAATTACATTTTTGGAATCCCTGAATCTTTTCTGAGACAATGGCTATCTCACATTTTTCAATTTCGAACATTCGTCTATGACTTTTATCGTTCGAAAATTGAAAACATGTTGTTTACGAGACCATTTTTGTCATTTTTCAAAATTTTCAAATTTGACCTACATTTTTGGATACCTGAAGTCCATCCGATTCCAGTAATATAAGTTTCATTCAGAGTTATCGCCCTTTATTTTTCGATTTTTTTCGAATTTTCTTCCCATTTTGTCAGCTCGGGTTTCGTTTTATGGTAGAATTGACGTTTCTGAAACTTCTAGAACATGAAGTTATAGTCCAATACCAACGTATAAAGCAATTTCGACAAGAATCCTTAAACCGGAAGTGGTCGAAATAATGTGCAATATTTTGAAAAAAATGCAAAAAATTGATATTTTGGGGAAAAACGCGAATTCTCAGCCCGATATCAATGGATTAAAGAAATTAGGGTACCATTGGACTGCACTAGGATTGTGCTATCGTATGATACCCAACTCGTACGGATACGATGAGCAGGCAGCAAAATATGGCACGCTGAAAATCAAGTATTTTCTGATTTGGAGCGTTTTTGGACGCCTGTATCTCGAAAACTTAACCGCAACTTTTTTTGTAATTTTTTCTATCGAGAGTCCTTTCGGAGGTATTTTGCATGAAGCCATCCAATAAGACTTTGAAATATCTGGAATAGGTGAAATAACGGACTGAAAATCGAAAAAAGTCGAAAAATCGTGAAATTTTGGAAAATGCTCTGCTATTTTTTTATTTTCAAAGATTTCCAAAAAACGATTGTATATTCAGATAGCTGACCTAATTACGATTCTAACGATGTATAATATGTATGTAGTTATTGAAATTTAATTTTCGATATTTTAAATTTTTTGCATTTTTGGCACTTTTGAACCTAGGATTTCTCAGGGGCATTTTATCTGATCAGATAATGTAATATATCATTACAGAGCACTGTGGCTATTTTAGTCCCCAAACCGGCTATTAAAACTATACCGACAATAATAACCATACCGGAAGTATTCAAAAAATGAAAAAAAAGGTTAAAAACATTGTCGCACTTGCGAAAAACTTGATTTCTCCCTTAGGTAATAGCGGACCAAAAGAACTAAAGTGTCGTTGGGTAGCCCTATTAATGGACCATCATATGGTATCTAAATAATACGATATCGATGGTAAGGAAATAAATTATTGTATGCCAAAAATCTAGTATTTTCCGATTTTTTAACATTCTGAGACGCCCTTTTCTCGAAAACGACGCCGCAGATTTTTCTTAAACTTTTCTAACTCAAAGTCCCATCGGTTGTCTATATAGTGAATCCAAAATGAAAAGCATTGAAATAATATAGGTGGTCCAAAAATGGCATCAAACTTTGAAAAAAATTGAAAAATCGTTAAATTTTTGTAAACGCTCTTTTATTTATCTTTTTTTCCAAAACTGCTCAATGGATGTTTCTGACACTTCTGGTACAGAAAGTTAAGTATCCAAAGAACTTCGTAAAGCTATCACAACAACGATCGTAAAACTGGAAGTAGTCGAAAAAATGTCCGATATTTTGAAAAAAATTATTTTTTTTACGAAAATCTTTTTTATTTATGAATATTTTTTGGTGATATTTTACACTGGGTTAAAATATCATCGTACTTGAGCAGAAATGAGAAAAAAAATTGTCTGGGTAATTTGCGTTAGCCGCCATCGGCGAATTTAGTTTTTCGTACCCAGAAAAATTATTTATTGTTCGATTTGTATAAAACAAAGTTCATATGCTCCGTGGTCCCAATTGTTATTTTTTATGTTACGGTGAAATTTTTCTGTCGGCAACGGAAGTGACGTAATATTAACAAAAACTACAATTTTGACAGTTCGGTACCACTTTTTGAAAGAAAATATTATTTTTTTTCAAAACTGATATAACTAAAAGGATGCACCCTGCGAAGGTGCACAAAATCCTTAGCTCATATTTTTAAATTTCAATTTCATTTTCGATCAATTTCGAATAAAATGTAAAATAAAGTGTAAAATTCAGCTATTTACAATTCATTCAGCGTCTTCATATTTTTAAATATTTATTTGTAATTTTCATAAACTCGTAGCAATAATCCAGACGAAGAGAATGTATGCGAAAATTAGTTTGTAATATGAGCAGTTGTCGAGAAATATGCAATTTTGCATGCATCACTTTTCACGTTATTTTGCCTATACAAGAGTGAATTATTATTCGATTTGCAATATTTTTTTTTCCATTTGATGTCTAATGCCAATTTGGACTAGGTCAAGCCAATTTTACATTTTCACTGTGACCGGAAATGACGTCATTTGGGCAAAAACTGTATTTTTAACCTAAAAAACTAATATTTTATTCAAATCAGTCTCCCTTATAATATTTTTAAAATTATGATATTTGATTCCCATCAACGAATAGAATGAAGCCATACGACCATACAGATACCACAAAATGGTTTCTAACTTGTACGGTTACAGAGAAATAGGCGATCTTCTATAAGTCACTTTTCAAGGTTTTTGGTCTATAAAAGTGTCAATTATTATTCGATTTTTATAATTTTTTTACCATTTGATGCCTTATGCCATTTATGACTTCTATGAACCAAGTTAACATTTTCAATATCACCGGAAGTAATGTAATTTTTGCAAAAAACGTATTTTTAGCCTTCAAAACAAACATTTTTTTGAAGTGATTGATATTCATTATTCGTTTAACTTTATAACGTCTGGCTCTAATGGGCAGTAAGATTGAATCAATACCATCATATTGATATCAAGAAAAGGCTTCTAGCATGTTCCCTTGTCGAATAATAACCAATTTTCCCAGGGTCACTTTTAAGTTTTTTACCTTCTTAATTTCAGTTTATGGGTTATAGGTTAATTATTTATTGCCCGATATGTATAAAACAAAGTTTGTATTTTGTGTGTTGCGAATTTTCGACTAATTTTTCACCTATAAAAATTTCTTTCGGTACCGGAAGTGACGTAATTTTGCCATAATTTACAATTTTGACCGGTCTTTTCGCCAGCAAATATTACTTTTACATATGATAGAGGGTGTCACTGAAGCAAAACAACTAAAGTATACTTTGGTAGCTCAATGGATCGGCTATGGTATAATAAACTTCCTGTATGATTCCTGAAAGCCGGTTCAGTGCTGCTTGCAGGTCTAGTTATTAGGCTTTCAGACTTTCGTCTGAAAGCCTATTGAGATTACTAAAATTATTATTATTATTATTATTATTATTATTATTTACCGCGAGGGCCTAGATCTCCATGATCGAAAACAGATATCGATCTGGAATTAGCTTTTCTATCGGGAAACCATGTGGTGGCTACTTGATAAAATATTTTTGAAATTTCTGCGCATACCGGAAGTGACCGAACTTTTTACTTTCTCTAAAAATTAAAAATCGGCTATAGTTTCGTCAATTCTTTATCCATTTTCAAACAAATTACATTTTTGGAATCCCTGAATCTTTTCTGAGACAATGGCTATCTCACATTTTTCAATTTCGAACATTCGTCTATGACTTTTATCGTTCGAAAATTGAAAACATGTTGTTTACGAGACAATTTTTGTTATTTTTCAAAATTTTTAAATTTGACCTACATTTTTGGATACTTAAAGTCCATCCGATTCCAGTAATATAAGTTTCATTCAGAGTTATCGCCCTTTATTTTTCGATTTTTTTCGAATTTTCTTCCCATTTTGCGAGCTCGGGTTTCGTTTTATGGTAGAATTGACGTTTCTGAAACTTCTGGAACATGAAGTTATAGTCCAATACCAACTGATAAAGCAATTTCGACACGGATCTTTAAACCGGAAGTGGTCGAAAAAATGTGCAATATTTTGAAAAAAATGCAAAAAATGGATGTTTTCGGGGAAAACTTGATGTCTCCGCCCGATATCAATGAATTAAACAAATTAGGGTACCATTGGACTGCACTAGGATTGTACTATCGTATGATACCCATTTCATACGGATACTATGATCAGGCAGCAAAATATGGCACGCTGAAAATCAAGTATTTTCTGATTTTTAGCATTTTTGGACGCCTGTATCTAGAAAACTTAACCGCAACTTTTTTTTTAACTTTCTCTATCGAGAGTCCATTCGATAGTCTTGTGAATTATGCCACCCAATAAGACTTTGAAATGTCTGGAATAGGTGAAATAACGGACTGAAAATCGAAAAAAGTCGAAAAATCGTGAAATTTTGGAAAATGCTCTACTATTTTTTTATTTTAAGAGATTTTCAAAAAAAGATTGTACATTCAGATAGCTGACCTAATTACGATTCTAACGATGTATAATATGTATGTAGTTATTCAAATTTAATTTTCGATATTTTAAATTTTTTGCATTTTTGGCACTTTTCAACATAGGATTTCTCAGGTGCATTTTATCTGATCAGATAATGCAATATATCATTACAGAGCCCTGTGGCTATTTTAGTGCCCAAACCGGCTATTAAGACTATTCCGAAAATAATAACCATACCGGAAGTATTCAAAAAATGAAAAAAAAAGGTTAAAAACATTGTCGCACTTGCGAAAAACTTGATTTCTCCCTTAGATAATAGCGGACCAAAATAACTAAAGTGTCGTTGGAAAGCCCTATTAATGGACCATCATATGGTATCTAAATAATACAATTTCGATGATAGGGAAATAAATTATTGTATGCCAAAAATCTAGTATTTTCCGATTTTTTAACATTCTGAGACGCCCTGTTCTCGAAAACGACGCCGCAGATTTTTCTTAAACTTTTCTTACTCAAAGTCCTATCGGTTGTCTATATAGTGAATCCAAAATGAAAAGCATTGAAATAATATAGACGGTCCAAAAATGGCATCAAACTTTGAAAAAAATTGAAAAATCATTAAATTTTTGTAAACGCTCTTTAATTTATCTTTTTTTCCAAAACTACTCAATGGATGTTTCTGACACTTCTGGTACAGAAAGTTAAGTATCGAAAGAACTTCGTAAAGCTATCGCGACAATGATCGTAAAACCGGAAGTAGTCGAAAAAATGTCCGATATTTTGAAAAAAAATAATTTTTTTACGAATACTTTTTTATTTATGAATATTTTTTGATGATATTTTACACAGGGTTAAAATATCATCGTACTTGAGCAGAAATGAGAAAAAAAATTGTCTCGGTAATTTGCGTTAGCCGCCATCGGCAAATTTAGTTTTTCGTACCCAGAAAAATTATTTATTGTTCGATTTGTATAAAACAAACTTCATATGCTCCGTGGTCCCAATTGTAATTTTTTTTGTTCCGGTGAAATTTTTCTGTCGGCAACGGAAGTGACATAATATTAACAAAAACTACAATTTTGACAGTTCGGTACCACTTTTTGAAAGCAAATATTTTTTTTTTCAAAACTGATATAACCAAAAGGATGCACCCTGCAAAGATGCACAAAATCCTTAGCTCAGATTTATTAATTTCAATTTCATTTTCGGGCAATTTCGAATAAAATGTAAAATAAAGTGTAAAATTCAGTTATTTACAAATCATTCAGCGTCTTCTATTTTGAAATATTTATTTGTAATTTTCATAAACTCGTAGCAATAATCCAGACGAAGAGAATGTATGCGAAAATTAGTTTGTAATATGAGCAGTTGCCGAGAAATATGCAATTTTGCATGCATCACTTTTCACGTTATTTTGCCTATAGAAGAGTGAATTATTATTCGATTTGCAATAATTTTTTTCCATTTGATGCCTAATGCCAATTTGGACTAGGTCAAGCCAATTTTACATTTTCACTGTGACCGGAAATGACGTCATTTGGGCAAAAACTGTATTTTTAACCCAAAAAACAAATATTTTATTCAAATGAATCTGCCTTATAATATTTTTAAAATTATGATATTTGATTCCCATCAACAAATAGAATGAAGCCATACGACCATACAGATACCACAAAATGGTTTCTAACTTGTATGGTTACAGAGAAATAGGCGATCTTCTATAAGTCACTTTTCAAGGTTTTTGGTCTATAAAAGTGTCAATTATTATTCGATTTTTATAATTTTTTTACCATTTGATGCCTTATGCCATTTATGACTTCTATGAACTACGTTAACATTTTCAATATCACCGGAAGTAATGTAATTTTTGCAAAAAACTTATTTTTAGCCTTCAAAACAAACATTTTTTTGAAGGGATTTATATTTATTATTCGTTTAACTTTATAACGTCTGACTCTAATGGGCAGTAAGACTGAATCAATACCATCATATTGATATCAAGAAAAGACTTCTAGCATGTTCCCTTGTCGAATAATAACCAATTTTCCGAGGGTCACTTTTAAGTTTTTTACCTTCTTAATTTCAGTTCATGGGTTATAGGTTAATTATTTATTGCCCGATGTCTATGAAAAAAAGTTTGTATTTTGTATGTTGCGAATTTTCGACTTATTTTTCACCGATAAAAATTTCATTTAGGCACCCGAAGTGACGTAATTTTGCCATAATTTACAATTTTGATCGGTCTTTTCGCCAGCAAATATTACTTTTATATATGATAGAGGGTGTCAATGAAGCAAAACAACTAATGTATAGTTTGGTAGCTCAATGGATCGGCTATGGTATAATTAACTTCCTGTATGATTCCTGAAAGCCGGTTCAGTGCTGCTTGCAGGTCTAGTTATTATTATTATTATTATTATTATTATTTACCGCGGGGGCCTAGATCTCCATGATCGAAAACAGATATCGATCTGGAATTAGATTTTCTATTGGGAAACCATGTGGTGGCTACTTGATAAAATATTTTTGAAATTTCTGCGCATACCGGAAGTGACCAAACTTTGCACGTTGTCTAAAAATTGAAAATCGGCCATAGTTTCGTCAATTCGTTATCCATTTTCAAACAAATTACATTTTTGGAATCCCTGAATCTTTTCCGAGACAATGGCTATCTCACATTTTTCAATTTCGAACATTCGTCTATGACTTTTATCGTTCGAAAATTGAAAACATGTTGTTTACGAGACCATTTTTGTCATTTTTCAAAATTTTCAAATTTGACCTACATTTTTGGATACCTGAAGTCCATCCGATTCCAGTAATATAAGTTTCATTCCGAGTTATCGCCCTTTACTTTTCGATTTTTTTCGAATTTTCTTCCCATTTTGTCAGCTCGGGTTTCGTTTTATGGTAGAATTGACGTTTCTGAAACTTCTAGAACATGAAGTTATAGTCCAATACCAACGTATAAAGCAATTTCGACAAGAATCCTTAAACCGGAAGTGGTCGAAATAATGTGCAATATTTTGAAAAAAATGCAAAAAATGGATATTTTGGGGAAAAACGCGATTTCTCTGCCCGATATCTATGGATTAAAGAAATTATGGTACCATTCGACTGCACTAGGATTGTGCTATCGTATGATACCCAACTCGTACGGATACGATGAGCAGGCAGCAAAATATGGCACGCTGAAAATCAAGTATTTTCTGATTTGGAGCGTTTTTGGACGCCTGTATCTCGAAAACTTAACCGCAACTTTTTTTGTAATTTTTTCTATCGAGAGTCCTTTCGGAGGTATTTTGCATGAAGCCATCCAATAAGACTTTGAAATTTCTGGAATAGGTGAAATAACGGACTGAAAATCGAAAAAAGTCGAAAAATCGTGAAATTTTGGAAAATGCTCTGCTATTTTTTTATTTTCAAAGATTTCCAAAAAAAGATTGTATATTCAGATAGCTGACCTAATTACGATTCTAACGATGTATAATATGTATGTAGTTATTGAAATTTAATTTTCGATATTTTAAATTTTTTGCATTTTTGGCACTTTTGAACCTAGGATTTCTCAGGGGCATTTTATCTGATCAGATAATGTAATATATCATTACAGAGCACTGTGGCTATTTTAGTGCCCAAACCGGTTATTAAAACTATACCGACAATAATAACCATACCGGAAGTATTCAAAAAATGAAAAAAAAGGTTAAAAACATTGTCGCACTTGCGAAAAACTTGATTTCTCCCTTAGGTAATAGCGGACCAAAAGAACTAAAGTGTCGTTGGATAGCCCTATTAATGGACCATCATATGGTATCTAAATAATACGATATCGATGGTAAGGAAATAAATTATTGTATGCCAAAAATCTAGTATTTTCCGATTTTTTAACATTCTGAGACGCCCTTTTCTCGAAAACGACGCCGCAGATTTTTCTTAAACTTTTCTAACTCAAAGTCCCATCGGTTGTCTATATAGTGAATCCAACATGAAAAGCATTGAAATAATATAGGTGGTCCAAAAATGGCATCAAACTTTGAAAAAAATTGAAAAATCGTTAAATTTTTGTAAACGCTCTTTTATTTATCTTTTTTTCCAAAACTGCTCAATGGATGTTTCTGACACTTCTGGTATAGAAAGTTAAGTATCCAAAGAACTTCGTAAAGCTATCACAACAACGATCGTAAAACTGGAAGTAGTCGGAAAAATGTCCGATATTTTGAAAAAAAATAATTTTTTTACGAATACCTTTTTTATTTATGAATATTTTTTGGTGATATTTTACACTGGGTTAAAATATCATCGTACTTGAGCAGAAATGAGAAAAAAAATTGTCTGGGTAATTTGCGTTAGCGGCCATCGGCGAATTTAGTTTTTCGTACCCAGAAAAATTATTTATTGTTCGATTTGTATAAAACAAAGTTCATATGCTCCGTGGTCCCAATTGTTATTTTTTATGTTACGGTGAAATTTTTCTGTCGGCAACGGAAGTGACATAATATTAACAAAAACTACAATTTTGACAGTTCGGTACCACTTTTTGAAAGAAAATATTATTTTTTTTCAAAACTGATATAACTAAAAGGATGCACCCTGCGAAGGTGCACAAAATACTTAGCTCATATTTTTAAATTTCAATTTCATTTTCGGCCAATTTCGAATAAAATGTAAAATAAAGTGTAAAATTCAGCTATTTACAATTCATTCAGCGTCTTCATATTTTTAAATATTTATTTGTAATTTTCATAAACTCGTAGCAATAATCCAGACGAAGAGAATGTATGCGAAAATTAGTTTGTAATATGAGCAGTTGTCGAGAAATATGCAATTTTGCATGCATCACTTTTCACGTTATTTTGCCTATACAAGAGTGAATTATTATTCGATTTGCAATATTTTTTTTCCATTTGATGTCTAATGCCAATTTGGTCTAGGTCAAGCCAATTTTACATTTTCACTGTGACCGGAAATGACGTCATTTGGGCAAAAACTGTATTTTTAACCTAAAAAACTAATATTTTATTCAAATCAGTCTCCCTTATAGTATTTGTAAAATTATGATATTTTATTCCCATCAACGAATAGAATGAAGCCATACGACCATACAGATACCACAAAATGGTTTCTAACCTGTACGGTTACAGAGAAATAGGCGATCTTCTATAAGTCACTTTTCAAGGTTTTTGGTCTATAAAAGTGTCAATTATTATTCGATTTTTATAATTTTTTTACCATTTGATGCCTTATGCCATTTATGACTTCTATGAACCAAGTTAACATTTTCAATATCACCGGAAGTAATGTAATTTTTGCAAAAAACGTATTTTTAGCCTTCAAAACAAACATTTTTTTGAAGTGATTTATATTCATTATTCGTTTAACTTTATAACGTCTGGCTCTAATGGGCAGTAAGATTGAATCAATACCATCATATTGATATCAAGAAAAGGCTTCTAGCATGTTCCCTTGTCGAATAATAACCAATTTTCCGAGGGTCACTTTTAAGATTTTTACCTTCTTAATTTCAGTTTATGGGTTATAGGTTAATTATTTATTGCCCGATATGTATAAAACAAAGTTTGTATTGTGTGTGTTGCGAATTTTCGACTTATTTTTCACCTATAAAAATTTCTTTCGGTACCGGAAGTGACGTAATTTTGCCATAATTTACAATTTTGACCGGTCTTTTCGCCAGCAAATATTACTTTTACATATGATAGAGGGTGTCACTGAAGCAAAACAACTAAAGTATAGTTTGGTAGCTCAATGGATCGGCTATGGTATAATAAACTTCCTGTATGATTCCTGAAAGCCGGTTCAGTGCTGCTTGCAGGTCTAGTTATTATTATTATTATTATTATTATTTACCGCGGGGGCCTAGATCTCCATGATCGAAAACAGATATCGATCTGAAATTAGATTTTCTATTGGGAAACCACGTTGTGGCTACTTGATAAAATATTTTTGAAATTTCTGCGCATACCGGAAGTGACCGAACTTTGCACGTTGTCTAAAAATTGAAAATCGGCCATAGTTTCGTCAATTCTTTATCCATTTTCAAACAAATTACATTTTTGGAATCCCTGAATCTTTTCTGAGACAATGGCTATCTCACATTTTTCAATTTCGAACATTCGTCTATGACTTTTATCGTTCGAAAATTGAAAACATGTTGTTTACGAGACAATTTTTGTTATTTTTCAAAATTTTCAAATTTGACCTACATTTTTGGATACCTGAAGTCCATCCGATTCCAGTAATATAAGTTTCATTCAGAGTTATCGCCCTTTATTTTCCGATTTTTTTCGAATTTTCTTCCCATTTTGCGAGCTCGGGTTTCGTTTTATGGTAGAATTGACGTTTATGAAACTTCTGGAACATGAAGTTATAGTCCAATACCAACTGATAAAGCAATTTCGACACGGATCTTCAAACCGGAAGTGGTCGAAATAATGTTCAATATTTTGAAAAAAATGCAAAAAATGGATATTTTGGGGAAAAACGCGATTTCTCCGCCCGATATCGACGGATTAAAGCAATTAGGGTACCATAGGACTGCACTAGGATTGTACTATCGTATGATACCCAATTCATACGGATACGATGAGCAGGAAGCAAAATATGGCACGCTGAAAATCAAGTATTTTCTGATTTGGAGCGTTTTTGGACGCCTGTATCTCGAAAACTTAACCGCAACTTTTTTTTTAACTTTCTCTATCGAGAGTCCATTGGATAGTCTTGTGAATTATGCCATCCAATAAGACTTTGAAATTTCTGGAATAGGTGAAATAACGGACTGAAAATCGAAAAAAGTCGAAAAATCGTGAAATTTTGGAAAATGCTGTACTATTTTTTTATTTTAAGAGATTTTCAAAAAAAGGTTGTATATTGAGATAGCTGACCTAATTACGATTCTAACGATGTATAATATGTATGCAGTTATTGAAATTTAATTTTCGATATTTTAAATTTTTTGCATTTTTGGCCCTTTTCAACATAGGATTTCTCAGGGGCATTTTATCTGATCAGATAATGTAATATATCATTACAGAGCCCTGTGGATATTTTAGTGCCCAAACGGGCTATTAAAACTATTCCGAAAATAATAACCATACCGGAAGTACTCAAAAAATGAAAAAAAAAAGGTTAAAAACATTGTCGCACTTGCGAAAAACTCGATTTCTCCCTTAGGTAATAGCGGACCAAAAGAACTAAAGTGTCGTTGGAAAGCCCTATTAATGGACCATCATATGGTATCTAAATAATACGATTTCGATGGTAGGGAAATAAATTATTGTATGCCAAAAATCTAGTATTTTCCGATTTTTTAACATTCTGAGACGCCCTTTTCTTGAAAACGACGCCGCAGATTTTTCTTAAACTTTTCTTACTCAAAGTCCTATCGGTTGTCTATATAGTGAATCCAAAATGAAAAGCATTGAAATAATATAGGTGGTCCAAAAATGGCATCAAACTTTGAAAAAAATTGAAAAATCATTAAGTTTTTGTAAACGCTCTTTAATTTATCTTTTTTTCCAAAGCTACTCAATGGATGTTTCTGACACTTCTGGTACAGAAAGTTAAGTATCGAAAGAACTTCGTAAAGCTATCGCGACAATGATCGTAAAACCGGAAGTAGTCGAAAAAATGTCCGATATTTTGAAAAAAATTAATTTTTTTACGAATACTTTTTTTATTTATGAATATTTTTTCATGATATTTTACACAGGGTTAAAATATCATCGTACTTGAGCAGAAATGAGAAAGAAAATTGTCTCGGTAATTTGCGTTAGCCGCCATCGGCTAATTTAGTTTTTCGTACCCAGAAAAATTATTTATTGTTCGATTTGTATAAAACAAAGTTCATATGCTCCGTGGTCCCAATTGTAATTTTTTTTGTTACGGTGAAATTTTTCTGTCGGCAACGGAAGTGACGTAATATTAACAAAAACTACAATTTTGACAGTTCGGTACCACTTTTTGAAAGCAAATATTTTTTTTTTCAAAACTGATATAACTAAAAGGATGCACCCTGCAAAGATGCACAAAATCCTTAGCTCAGATTTATTAATTTCAATTTCATTTTCGGGCAATTTCGAATAAAATGTAAAATAAAGTGTAAAATTCAGTTATTTAAACAATTCATTCAGCGTCTTCTATTTTGAAATATTTATTTGTAATTTTCATAAACTCGTAGCAATAATCCAGACGAAGAGAATGTATGCGAAAATTAGTTTGTAATATGAGCAGTTGCCGAGAAATATGCAATTTTGCATGCATCACTTTTCACGTTATTTTGCCTATAAAAGAGTGAATTATCATTCGATTTGCAATATTTTTTTTCCATTTGATGCCTAATGCCAATTTGGACTAGGTCAAGCCAATTTTACATTTTCACTGTGACCGGAAATGACGTCATTTGGACAAAAACTGTATTTTTAACCCAAAAAACAAATAATTTATTCAAATGAATCTGCCTTATAATATTTTTAAAATTATGATATTTGATTCCCATCAACGAATAGAATGAAGCCATACGACCATACAGATACCACAAAATGGTTTCTAACTTGTATGGTTACAGAGAAATAGGCGATCTTCTATAAGTCACTTTTCAAGGTTTTTGGTCTATAAAAGTGTCAATTATTATTCGATTTTTATAATTTTTTTACCATTTGATGCCTTATGCCATTTATGACTTCTATGAACTACGTTAACATTTTCAATATCACCGGAAGTAATGTAATTTTTGCAAAAAACGTATTTTTAGCCTTCAAAACAAACATTTTTTTGAAGGGATTTATATTTATTATTCGTTTAACTTTATAACGTCTGACTCTAATGGGCAGTAAGACTGAATCAATACCATCATATTGATATCAAGAAAAGGCTTCTAGCATGTTCCCTTGTCGAATAATAACCAATTTTCCGAGGGTCACTTTTAAGTTTTTTACCTTCTTAATTTCAGTTCATGGGTTATAGGTTAATTATTTATTGCCCGATGTCTATAAAAAAAAGTTTGTATTTTGTATGTTGCTAATTTTCGACTTATTTTTCACCTATAAAAATTTCTTTCGGCACCGGAAGTGACGTAATTTTGCCATAATTTACAATTTTGACCGGTCTTTTCGCCAGCAAATATTACTTTTACATATGATAGAGGGTGTCACTGAAGCAAAACAACTAATGTATAGTTTGGTAGCTCAATGGATCGGCTATGGTATAATTAACTTCCTGTATGATTTCTGAAAGCCGGTTCAGTGCTGCTTGCAGGTCTAGTTAGGCTTTCAGACTTTCGTCTGAAAGCCTATTGAGATTACTAAAATTATTATTATTATTATTATTATTATTATTATTTACCGCGGGGGCCTAGATCTCCATGATCGAAAACAGATATCGATCTGAAATTAGATTTTCTATTGGGAAACCACGTGGTGGCTACTTGATAAAATATTTTTGAAATTTCTGCGCATACCGGAAGTGACCGAACTTTGCACGTTGTCTAAAAATTGAAAATCGGCCATAGTTTCGTCAATTCGTTATCCATTTTCAAACAAATTACATTTTTGGAATCCCTGAATCTTTTCTGAGACAATGGCTATCTCACATTTTTCAATTTCGAACATTCGTCTATGACTTTTATCGTTCGAAAATTGAAAACATGTTGTTTACGAGACAATTTTTGTCATTTTTCAAAATTTTCAAATTTGACCTACATTTTTGGATACCTGAAGTCCATCCGATTCCAGTAATATAAGTTTCATTCAGAGTTATCGCCCTTTATTTTTCGATTTTTATCGAATTTTCTTCCCATTTTGCAAGCTCGGGTTTCGTTTTATGGTAGAATTGACGTTTCTGAAACTTCTGGAACATGAAGTTATAGTCCAATACCAACTGATAAAGCAATTTCGACACGGATCTTTAAACCGGAAGTGGTCGAAATAATGTTCAATATTTTGAAAAAAATGCAAAAAATGGATATTTTGGGGAAAAACGCGATTTCTCCGCCCGATATCAACGGATTAAAGAAATTAGGGTACCATTGGACTGCACTAGGATTGTACTATCGTATGATACCCAATTCATACGGATACGATGAGCAGGAAGCAAAATATGGCACGCTGAAAATCAAGTATTTTCTGATTTGGAGCATTTTTGGACGCCTGTATCTCGAAAACTTAACCGCAACTTTTTTTTTAACTTTCTCTATCGAGAGTCCATTCGATAGTCTTGTGAATTATGCCACCCAATAAGACTTTGAAATGTCTTGAATAGGTGAAATAACGGACTGAAAATCGAAAAAAGTCGAAAAATCGTGAAATTTTGGAAAATGCTCTACTATTTTTTTATTTTGAGAGATTTTCAAAAAAAGATTGTATATTCAGATAGCTGACCTAATTACGATTCTAACGATGTATAATATGTATGTAGTTATTGAAATTTAATTTTCGATATTTTAAATTTTTGGCATTTTTGGCACTTTTCAACATAGGATTTCTCAGGGGCATTTTATCTGATCAGATAATGCAATATATCATTACAGAGCCCTGTGGCTATTTTAGTACCCAAACCGGCTATTAAAACTATTCCGAAAATAATAACCATACCGGAAGTATTCAAAAAATGAAAAAAAAAGGTTAAAAACATTGTCGCACTTGCGAAAAACTTGATTTCTCCCTTAGGTAATAGCGGACCAAAAGAACTAAAGTGTCGTTGGAAAGCCCTATTAATGGACCATCATATGGTATCTAAATAATACGATTTCGATGGTAGGGAAATAAATTATTGTATGCCAAAAATCTAGTATTTTCCGATTTTTTAACATTCTGAGACGCCCTTTTCTCGAAAACGACGCCGCAGATTTTTCTTAAACTTTTCTTACTCAAAGTCCTATCGGTTGTCTATATAGTGAATCCAAAATGAAAAGCATTGAAATAATATAGGTGGTCCAAAAATGGCATCAAACTTTGAAAAAAATTGAAAAATCATTAAATTTTTGTAAACGCTCTTTAATTTATCTTTTTTTCCAAAACTACTCAATGGATGTTTCTGACACTTCTGGTACAGAAAGTTAAGTATCCAAAGAACTTCGTAAAGCTATCGCGACAATGATCGTAAAACCGGAAGTAGTCGAACAAATGTCCGATATTTTGAAAAAAAAATTTTTTTTTACGAATACCTTTTTTATTTATGAATATATTTTGATGGTATTTTACACAGGGTTAAAATATCATCGTACTTGAGCAGAAATGAGAAAAAAAATGTCAGGGTAATTTGCGTTAGCCGCCATCGGCTAATTTAGTTTTTCGTACCCAGAAAAATTATTTATTGTTCGATTTGTATAAAACAAAGTTCATATGCTCCGTGGTCCCAGTTGTAATTTTTTTTGTTACGGTAAAATTTTTCTGTCGGCAACGAAAGTGACGTAATATTAACAAAAACTACAATTTTGACAGTTCGGTACCACTTTTTGAAAGCAAATATTTTTTTTTTCAAAACTGATGTAACTAAAAGGATGCACCCTGCAAAGATGCACAAAATCCTTAGCTCAGATTTTTTAATTTCAATTTCATTTTCGGGCAATTTCGAATAAAATGTAAAATAAAGTGTAAAATTCAGTTATTTACAATTCATTCAGCGTCTTCATATTTTGAAATATTTATTTGTAATTTTCATAAACTCGTAGCAATAATCCAGACGAAGAGAATGTATGCGAAAATTAGTTTGTAATATGAGCAGTTGCCGAGAAATATACAATTTTGCATGCATCACTTTTCAAGTTATTTTGCCTATAAAAGAGTGAATTATCATTCGATTTGCAATATTTTTTTTCCATTTGATGCCTAATGCCAATTTGGACTAGGTCAAGTCAATTTTACATTTTCACTGTGACCGGAAATGACGTCATTTGGGCAAAAACTGTATTTTCAACCCAAAAAACAAATATTTTATTCAAATGAGTCTGCCTTATAATATTTTTAAAATTATGATATTTGATTCCCATCAACGAATAGAATGAAGCCATACGACCATACAGATACCACAAAATGGTTTCTAACTTGTATGGTTACAGAGAAATAGGCGATCTTCTATAAGTCACTTTTCAAGGATTTTGGTCTATAAAAGTCTCAATTATTATTCGATTTTTATAATTTTTTTACCATTTGATGCCTTATGCCAATTATGGCTTCTATGAACTTAGTTAACATTTTCAATATCACCGGAAGTAATGTAATTTTTGCAAAAAACGTATTTTTAGCCTTCAAAACAAACATTTTTTTGAAGGGATTTATATTTATTATTCGTTTAACTTGATAACGTCTGACTCTAATGGGCAGTAAGATTGAATCAATACCATCATATTGATATCAAAAAAGGCCTTCTAGCATGTTCCCTTGTCGAATAATAGCCAATTTTCCCAGGGTCATTTTTAAGTTTTTTACCTTCTTAATTTCAGTTAATGGGTTATAGGGTAATTATTTATTGCCCAATATGTATAAAACAAAGTTTGTATTTTGTGTGTTGCGAATTTTCGACTTATTTTTCACCTATAAAAATATCTGTCGGTACCGGAAGTGACGTAATTTTGCCATAATTTACAATTTTGACCGGTCTTTTCGCCAGCAAATATTACTTTTACATATGATAGAGGGTGTCACTGAAGCAAAACAACTAAAGTATAGTTTGGTAGCTCAATGGATCGGCTATGGTATAAGAAACTTCCTGTATGATTCCTGAAAGCCGGTTCAGTGCTGCTTGCAGGTCTAGTTATTATTATTATTATTATTTACCGCGAGGGCCTAGATCTCCATGATCGAAAACAGATATCGATCTGGAATTAGCTTTTCTATTGGAAAACCATGTGGTGGCTACTTGATAAAATATTTTTGAAATTTCTGCGCATACCGGAAGTGACCGAACTTTTTACTTTCACTAAAAATTGAAAATCGGCTATAGTTTCGTCAATTCTTTATCCATTTTCAAACAAATTACATTTTTGGAATCCCTGAATCTTTTCTGAGACAATGGCTATCTCACATTTTTCAATTTCGAACATTCGTCTATGACTTTTATCGTTCGAAAATTGAAAACATGTTGTTTACGAGACAATTTTTGTTATTTTTCAAAATTTTCAAATTTGACCTACATTTTTGGATACTTGAAGTCAATCCGATTCCAGTAATATAAGTTTCATTCCGAGTTATCGGTCTTTATTTTTCGATTTTTTTCGAATTTTCTTCCCATTTTGCGAGCTCGGGTTTCGTTTTATGGTAGAATTGACGTTTCTGAAACTTCTGGAACATGAAGTTATAGTCCAATACCAACTGATAAAGCAATTTCGACACGGATCTTTAAACCGGAAGTGGTCGAAATAATGTTCAATATTTTGAAAAAAATGCAAAAAATGGATATTTTTGGGAAAAACGCGATTTCTCCGCCCGATATCAATGGATTAAACAAATTAGGGTACCATTGGACTGCACTAGGATTGTACTATCGTATGATACCCATTTCATGCGGATACTATGATCAGGCAGCAAAATATGGCACGCTGAAAATCAAGTATTTTCTGATTTTTAGCATTTTTGGACGCCTGTATCTCGAAAACTTAACCGCAACTTTTTTTTTAACTTTCTCTATCGAGAGTCCATTCGATAGTCTTGTGAATTATGCCACCCAATAAGACTTTGAAATGTCTGGAATAGGTGAAATAACGGACTGAAAATCGAAAAAAGTCGAAAAATCGTGAAATTTTGGAAAATGCTCTACTATTTTTTTATTTTAAGAGATTTTCAAAAAAAGATTGTACATTCAGATAGCTGACCTAATTACGATTCTAACGATGTATAATATGTATGTAGTTATTGAAATTTAATTTTCGATATTTTAAATTTTTTGCATTTTTGGCACTTTTCAACATAGGATTTCTCAGGTGCATTTTATCTGATCAGATAATGCAATATATCATTACAGAGCCCTGTGGCTATTTTAGTGCCCAAACCGGCTAATAAGACTATTCCGAAAATAATAACCATACCGGAAGTATTCAAAAAATGAAAAAAAAAGGTTAAAAACATTGTCGCACTTGCGAAAAACTTGATTTCTCCCTTATGTAATAGCGGACCAAAATAACTAAAGTGTCGTTGGAAAGCCCTATTAATGGACCATCATATGGTATCTAAATAATACGATTTCGATGGTAGGGAAATACATTATTGTATGCCAAAAATCTAGTATTTTCCGATTTTTTAACATTCTGAGACGCCCTGTTCTCGAAAACGACGCCGCAGATTTTTCTTAAACTTTTCTTACTCAAAGTCCTATCGGTTGTCTATATAGTGAATCCAAAATGAAAAGCATTGAAATAATATAGGTGGTCCAAAAATGGCATCAAACTTTGAAAAAAATTGAAAAATCATTAAATTTTTGTAAACGCTCTTTAATTTATCTTTTTTTCCAAAACTACTCAATTGATGTTTCTGACACTTCTGGTACAGAAAGTTAAGTATCGAAAAAACTTCGTAAAGCTATCGCGACAATGATCGTAAAACCGGAAGTAGTCGAAAAAATGTCCGATATTTTGAAAAAAAATAATTTTTTTACGAATACCTTTTTTATTTATGAATATTTTTTGATGGTATTTTACACAGGGTTAAAATATCATCGTACTTGAGCAGAAATGAGAAAAAAAATTGTCTCGGTAATTTGCATTAGCCGCCATCGGCTAATTTAGTTTTTCGTACCCAGAAAAATTATTTATTGTTCGATTTGTATAAAACAAAGTTCATATGCTCCGTGGTCCCAATTGTAATTTTTTTTGTTACGGTGAAATTTTTCTGTCGGCAACGGAAGTGACGTAATATTAACTAAAACTACAATTTTGACAGTTCGGTACCACTTTTTGAAAGCAAATATTTTTTTTTTCAAAACTGATATAACTAAAAGGATGCACCCTGCAAAGATGCAGAAAATCCTTAGCTCAGATTTTTTAATTTCAATTTCATTTTCGGGCAATTTCGAATAAAATGTAAAATAAAGTGTAAAACTCAGTTATTTGCAATTCATTCAGCGTCTTCATATTTTGAAATATTTATTTGTAATTTTCATAAACTCGTAGCAATTATCCAGACGAAGAGAATGTATGCGAAAATTAGTTTGTAATATGAGCAGTTGCCGAGAAATATGCAATTTTGCATGCATCACTTTTCACGTTATTTTGCCTATAAAAGAGTGAATTATCATTCGATTTGCAATATTTTTTTCCCATTTGATGCCTAATGCCAATTTGGACTAGGTCAAGCCAATTTTACATTTTCGTTGTGACCGGAAATGACGTCATTTGGGCAAAAACTGTATTTTTAACCCAAAAAACAAATATTTTATTCAAATGAGTCTGCCTTATAATATTTTTAAAATTATGATATTTGATTCCCATCAACGAATAGAATGAAGCCATACGACCATACAGATACCACAAAATGGTTTCTAACTTGTATGGTTACAGAGAAATAGGCGATCTTCTATAAGTCACTTTTCAAGGTTTTTGGTCTATAAAAGTGTCAATTATTATTCGATTTTTATATTTTTTTTAACATTTGATGCCTTATGCCATTTATGACTTCTATGAACTAAGTTAACATTTTCAATATCACCGGAAGTAATGTAATTTTTGCAAAAAACGTATTTTTAGCCTTCAAAACAAACATTTTTTTGAAGGGATTTATATTTATTATTCGTTTAACTTGATAACGTCTGACTCTAATGGGCAGTAAGATTGAATCAATACCATCATATTGATATCAAGAAAAGGCTTCTAGCATGTTCCCTTGTCGAATAATAGCCAATTTTCCCAGGGTCACTTTTAAGTTTTTTACCTTCTTAATTTCAGTTTATGGGTTATAGGGTAATTATTTATTGCCCGATATGTATAAAACAAAGTTTGTATTTTGTGTGTTGCGAATTTTCGACTTATTTTTCACCTATAAAAATTTCTTTCGGTACCGGAAGTGACGTAATTTTGCTATAATTTGCAAATATTACTTTTACATATGATAGAGGGTGTCACTGAAGCAAAACAACTAAAGTATAGTTTGGTAGCTCAATGGATCGGCTATGGTATAATAAACTTCCTGTATGATTCCTGAAAGCCGGTTCAGTGCTGCTTGCAGGTCTAGTTAGGCTTTCAGACTTTCGTCTGAAAGCCTATTGAGATTACTAAAATTATTATTATTAAGCTTTCATATTACATATGAAAGCTTATTGTTTCTGTTAAAGTTATTATTATTAAGCTTTCATATTACATATGAAAGCTTATTGTTTCTGTTAAAGTTATTATTATTATTATTTTTTTTTTTGTGTGTTTTCTGCAAATCGGATTTCTCAGAATCTATCCATAGGATCTTTCTGAAATTTTGACCTACCCCCCCAAAAATGGGGTGCGAACCTTGATTAAATATATTTTCGAAACGTTTTACGAATCCGAAATCACCGAATTTTACGAACGAAAAAAATGACAATGCATAGTCGTAACTTTGTTATTTTTTGACCGATTTTACTAATTCTTTTTTCTTTGAATACCTTTAAAAAAACCATTTTCATCTGCAGTTTCACATTTTCGAATTTCGAAAATTCGTCGCTGTGATTTCGAACCGGAAGATTAGACCAATTTGACAACTTCTTTAATAGTTGTACGATTTTCATGAAATTTAGTATCTAAGTAGATCCTACCGATGTGACTTCAAAAATATAATTAGAAATTTTCTAAATTATCTCCCCTTGACGAAATTAAGGATCAAAATTTTCAAAAAAATCATCGAAATATAGGTCAGAATGACCTGATTTTTTTTTTGGATACTAGATAAGTAATTACTGATTTGTACACAAAATATGGAGTTTGTCGATCGAACCGGAAGTGCCGCCATATTTAAAAGTGAAAAATCAATAAGGCTTTTTTGCTATTTTACTTACAGACTCGGGAGTTATATTTTCTGAATCCTTGTAGGAAGGCCTAAAAAATGTCGCGAATAGAATTTTGATTTCGGTCACGTGATGGTCACCATTTTGAATTGAAAATGAAAAATAGAAGCAATTTGAAGGGTCGGGACTTTGGAACACAATTACTCTCCTTCTAATTAAGCTAGAATGTTCAAACTTGGTGTAGACGTTCACTAGGTCAATGTTATGATTGAGTTCAAAGATGAGCATTTTCTGCTTAGGGTAAGCAGAGATAAACAAGCTAATTTGTTGATTCTTTAGGGCACGATAACTTCGGTTATAATGAAGGGAGGGCGGTGAAACTTTTGTCAATAGAGAGTCTAATAGCTAGCCTGTTGTGTGAAATCATTGTATTATTTTTTCTAAATATCAGGGATAGCCGAAAAAAAGAGATTGAAAACCCAAAAAGTCGTATTTTTACAATTTGGAGCATGTTTAGAGGTCTTTCTCGTAAAGTCAACATAATATTTTTTGGGAACTTCTTGTACAAAGAGTCTTATTGGTAGTCTTTTATATGAAACCATCGATCAACAGTCCAACATATCAGGAGTAGAAGAACAAAAGGATCGAACATTGAAAACGGCACCCTTTCATTGTTAAGCGAAACATGCAGTGTGGGTGACTACAATCTACACATTTAGTCATCGTATAGAGCTTATTCAACAGTATCGAATTCCAACTGCTTAGGGATATTTTACGTGCACTCCAATGTGTACACGGGACCTTGGTTTTTCGTCCCATCCGAATGACTAGACAGCTGTGCTTGTCAGGCCCTCCGTTCTGCCTCACTGACAAGGGGAACCACGCCGGGAAATCGAGATGAACTTTCTCCGTGCAGAACTTTCAATTCAGGCGAAAACGTTTATTGCATACGATTAAGCTGGTCAGTTGGAGCTTATTTTCAAAAGTTTTGTAATAATCGGTTGGTAATTAAAGTACCGTGCACATTAAACTGTTAAAACAGAAAATTTCGCCCGGTTGAAATGTTTCTTGCTATAAGTCAGCAATTTTCTGAATTCAGGGAGGCTGAATGGCTGAATGGTTAGCATGTGCGCACTGTATCGTAACGTCTGTCATTGAGTCAACGGGCGTCGTTTCGATCTCCAGGTTGCACGTGACATGAAGTATGATGTCCAACCTTGTGGGTTTTCTCCGTGTTCTTCGGTTTCCTCCCAACGGCTAAAGACCTGTAAGCGCAGGGGGAGTTTTTAAATAAAATTAAAAAACATATGTTAGTCCCGAAATGACCTAGTTTGTGTCGAATGGACATTAGGCCGCATTTCTCTCTTTCTCTTTTATTTTTAAAGTTTTGTAATAATCGGTTGGTAATCAAAGGTACTGTAAAAGTGATAAAACAGAAAATAATCGGTTGGTAATCAAAGGTACTGTAAAAGTCATAAAACAGAAAATTTCGCCCGGTTGTAATGTTTCTCACCTTAAAGTCAGCAATTTCCCGATTTTAAGTGGCAAACGTTTATTGCGAACGCTTAAGCTGGTCAGGGGGGAGCTTATTTTTAAAAGTTTTGTAATATTCGGTTGATAACTAAAGGTACCGTGCAAATTAAACTGTTACAATAGAAAATTTGGCCCGGTTGAAATGTTTCTCGCTGTAGGTCAGCAATTTGCCGATTTTAGGGAGGTTGCGTGGCTGAATGGTTAGCACGTGCGCTCTGTATCATAACGTCTGTCATTGAGTCAACTGCCGTTGTTTCGATTTTTTGGTTGTACGTGACAAGGAGTATGGTTGCCTGTCCAACCTCGTAGGCCGTAACCGCCGCTGCCCGGGTAAAATTCATTAGCCCATTTTAGGAGCAGAACAGTCGGACGTTAAACCCCATTCAATTTCATTTCATTTTCTCTATGTTGCTTATTTATTATAGTGGATAAATATTTTTCTGGTTCTAGCAATTATTTAATTTCTGCATAGAAATCTTGCTTTGGCCAGTTTTTTTTATTGCAGAGTGCCATTCTTGTTTAAACAAACATGATCCTTTGTTTAAAACATGCTTAAGAAGTCGTCACGATTTCCTACTTATAACCAAACATATTGGAAATATTAGTCTGGCATTATTAAATCCTAATTTTATTGGTCTTATTTAAAATTAAACTTTCATTTAACTATGAACAACCCTTAACGTGTCTCTTTAAAACTATTAAGTACTCTAAAACAGTAGCTCAACCTTTTGACCTAAACTCATTAATTTACCATTTTGTTGTGAGCGACTTCTTATTCTTCCTATATGACATATTGCACGTGTCTGATTTCAAAGGGGGGTTGAGTGGCTGAATGGTAAGCACGCGCGCCTGTCATTGAGTAAACTAGCGTGTTTTCGAATGCCCGGTTGTACGTGACAAGGAGTAAGGTCGCCTGTCCAACCTGCCATTTTTAATTTTTTTTTCCCGCCATTTTCATTTCATTTTCTCATCCGTCTCATTACAGTAATACAAGTTTCAGTTATTTCCCTTTAGTTTTCAGATTATTGTTATGCCTGGGTGCAATGTTTCATACTATATTTAGACTTGTAACTTCGCGAGTTTTTGACCAATTTTAATAATTTTTTCTTCGTATCCTTTTATTTAGGTTACTTGATACAATCAATGACACGTGACGATGAATATGAAAGCTTTCATATCTGCATGGGACAGTAGCAGATCTAGTTATTATTATTATTTATCCCCGGAGCCTATTTCTCCATGATCGAAAACAGATATCGATCTGGAACCAAATATTCTATCGGGAAACTAGGTGGTGGCTACTCATTAAATCACTTTTGAAACTTCTGCGCAGACCGGATGTGACAGAATTTCGTGCGGTACCAAAAAATTAAGAAACGGCCGTAGATTCGTCAATTCTGTACCTATTTTCATACAAATGACATTTTCGGAAACCCTGAGTCTTTTCTCGGACGATAGCAGTTGAAAATTTCGAAATTTTGAAACTTCGTCGCTGACTTCTAGCGTTCGCAAACTGTAAAAAAGAGACAAAAGAGACATTTTTGTTATTTTTTCAAAATTTTTAAATTTCACCTACATTTTTGGATACCTGAAGACCATCCGATTCCAGAAATACAAGTTTCATTCCGAGTTATTGCCCTTTATTTTTCGATTTTTTTCGAATTTTCTGCCATTTTTCGAACCCTTATATTTTTTGGAAAGAATAATCCGATATTTCTGTAAGCTCTGGTACATAAAGCTATATAGTCAGACCTTTTTATAAAGCAATTTCAACAACGATCTGTAAAACGGAAGTAGTGGAAATAATGCCCGATATTTCGAAAAAAACGCAAAAAATGGGTGTTTGGGGGAAAAACCCGATTTCTCCGTCCAATATCAATGGATTAAACGAATTAAGCTTTCGTTGAGTGGCTCGGGGAATGGACTGTCGTATGATGCCCAATTTATACGGATACTATGACCAAGCAGCAAAATATGACACTCTGGAAATCAAGTATTTTCTGATTTGGAGCGTTTTTGGACGCCTTTATCTCGAAAACTGCTCCAGCGATTTTTCTTAAACTGTCTCTATCTAGAGACCTTTCGATAGTCTTGTGTATCAAACATTCCGTTAAGACTTTGAAATATTTGTAATAGGTCAAATACCGAACTGAAAATCGAAAAAAGTCAAAAAATCGTGAAATTTTGAAAAAAGCTCTATAAATTTATTTTTTTTTACATATTTTCAAAAAATATTTTTATATTTAGATAGCTCATCTAATGCCGATTCCAATAATGTATAATATGTATTCAGTTATTGAAATTTAATTTTCAATATATTGACATTTTTGCATTTTTGGCACTTTTAAACATAGGATTTCTCAGGGGCATTTTATCTGATCAGATAATGTAATATATTATTACAGAGCCTTGCGGCTATATAATTGCCGAACCCGGTTATTAAAACTATCCTGAAAATAATCTCCATACCGGAAGTATTAAAAAAATGAAAAAAAAAAGGTTTAAAAATAGGCGCTCTTCCGAAAAGCTTGATTTCGCCGACAGATATTACCGGACCAAAAGAAGTAAAGTGTCTTTGGATAGTCCCATTAAAGGACTGTTATATGGCATCTCAATGGTACGATTTCGATGGTTAGAAAATAAATAACGGTACGTCGAAAATCTAGTATTTTCCCTTTTTGGAGCCTTTTTAGACGCTATTTTCTCGAAAACAACCCCTACGATTCTTCTGAATCTTTTTTAACGCAGAGTGCTATCGGTGGTCTGTTGCGTGAATCCAACATGAAAAGGTTTGAAATAATATAAGTGGTCCAAAAATGGCCTCAATCTTTGAAAAAAGTTGAAAAATCGTTAAATTATTGAAAATGTTCTTTTATTTATCTTTTCTACAAAAACTACTGAATAGATATTTCTGACACTTATGGGAAAGAAAGTTAAGTATGTAAACAACTTGTTAAAAAAATACCGACAAAGATCCAAAAACCGAAAGTAGTGGAAAAAATATTTGATATTTTGAGAAAATACAGTGAAGAATTGGTACTCTTGCAAAATTTGCGAGTTCTCAGGCTATTCAGACGATTTTATCTCGAAAAGTAGTCTTATTTCTTTTCTTACACTTCTGTTACTTAGAATCCTAATTGTGGTCTAGTGCGTGAATCGAAATTAAAAAGCCTCTATATAGTATAATTGATCCAAAAAGGTCCACAATCTTTGAACAAATTAGAAAAATTGTTGTATTTTAAACTACAGGTTGGGATGGAATCAGGCCACTAATTATTTACTAATTTTCCTTTTGATTTATATTACATAATGGATGTTTCTGAAAATTCTAGTACTTGAAGTTAAGTATCCAGACAACTTGCTAAAATTATCTCAACAATGATTTGTAAACCGGGAATAGTCCAAAAATGATCCGATATTTTGAATAAACCTATAAATAAGTAAAATAAATGTAGACTTTGCAAAAAAACGTGAATTCTACGGCAGATTTCACCCAATCGAAACAAATAGAGTGTCGTTAAATAGCGCGGATAATTTACTTTTATATGATATCAGAATGATACAAATGCAATGGTAGGCAATAGATTATGAGATGCCGAAAATGTAGCATTTTCTTCTATTTTTGGAGCCTATTCAGACTCGTTTATCTCGAAAACTACTTCTATTTCTCTTCTTAAACTTCTGTTAGCCCGAGTTCTATCGTTTAGAGTATAAATGTACATTTAAATTCATGGCAATGATATAAAGGACCCTGAAAGCCGATTCAGCACTGCTATGCAGGTCTAGTTATTATTATTATTATTATTATTCAGATTCCAATTTGAATAGATCTCAGGAACTACGTGTCGCATCGTTACGATTTCTTCGGTTTTACTGAGAAAGTGGGTGTGACTTAGAGGATAAAGCTATTTTGAACGTTCTGCGCCAATGCGAAATGTCCGAAATCACCGAAGTTATCGTTTTTGAAAATATTGCAGTAATTTTAACAATAATCATTGGATTTTAAATTTCGATACATTTTGGCATAGCCTGAGACAGGGCACATAGCTACGCTACTTTCGATTTTTGATTTTCGGCAAATCTTCGAAGATATTAGGCGCCAAATTTCGAAAATTTAAAATTTTACTAAAATTTTTTTTATTTATGAATATTTTTTAGTCGTATTGTGCACAGAATTAAAAAGTCATCTGACTAGTGCAAAAATGTTAAAAATTTTTGTCTCAGTAATTTTCCTTGGCCGCCATTGGCTAATTCAGTTTTTCAGTCCTAGATTAATTTTTTATTGTTCGATTTGTATAAAACAAAGTTCATATGCTTCGTTGTCTGAATTGTCATTTTTTTTGTTACCAATAATGTTATCTGTCGGCACCGGAAGTGGCATAATTTTACCAAAAACTACAATTTTGACAGTTATTTTCTTATTTCGAAAACAAATATTATTTTTTGGAAAAATTATATGACTCAAAGAGTGTGTCTTTTCAAGGCGCAAAAAATGTAGGAAGCAGTTTTTTTAATTTCGATTTCATTTTCGAGCAAATTCGATTAAGAGGCTAAAAATGGTGTAAATTTGGCCTATTTACAACCTATTCAGGCTTTTCAGATTTTAAAATATTTCTTCGTAACTTTTATAAACTTGTAGCTATAATCCATACGAAGAAAATGTATGTTAAAATTCGTTTGTAATATAAGCAGTTGCCAAGAAATGGGCAGTTCTGTACAAGTCACTGTTTTCGTTATTTTGCCTGTAAAATAGTCAATTATGATTGGATTTTTATAAAAGTGACATCATTTGATTCAAAAAGCATGTAGCGTCATATCAAGTTGATTATAATTTAAAATTGACACCGGAAGTGACATCATTTGGTCAAAAAATGCATTTTAAACTTTTTAAATCAATGTTTTATTCAACCAAGAATAACTTAATATGTATTAATAATTTTAACTTTTGGTTTAAATTCACATATAAACAAAACTCGTATGGTCATATAGATATCATAAAATGGTTTCTAACTTATTCGGTTGCCGAGAAATAGACGGTTTTCTACAGGTCACTTTCGAAGGTTTCGAGGCCATAAAAGGGTCAATTATTATTCGATTTTCATAAACGTCACACCATGTTATACCTAATGCCATTTGGGATTTCATACAAGTAATTTAAGATTTTGATTATCACCGGAAGTAACGTCATTTTGGCAAAAACTGTATTTTTAGCCTCCAAAACAGATATTTTATTCAAATGAGTCTGTTTTGAAATCTTTTTCAAATTATGGTATTTGATGTCAATCAACAAATAGAATGAACCCATACGATCATACAGATACCATAAAATGGTTTCTAACTTGTACGGTTGCAGAGAAATAGCTGATTTTCTACAAGTCACTTTTCAAGTTTTTTGGTCTTTAAAAGTGGCAATTATTATTCGATTTACATTAAATTTTCACTATATGATATCGTATGCCATTTCTGATTTCATAAGACTAATTGAATATTTGCATTAACACCGGGAGTAATTTAATTTTGTCAAGATCATTTACAAGTAACAAATGTATAAAATGAATTGATATTGCTGGATTTTGTTGATTCTGCGTCCATTTTATTTGTGTGCAATGTTAATTTGGAAACCTGTTTAGTGGTTTCGCTGGTACCGGAAGTGACATATGTTCAAGGGTAACTTGACACCGGAAGTGACATGTTTAAGGGTAACATGGCACCAGTGAAACCCGTCATTCCTGCATGCAGGTCTAGTTATTATTATTATTATTTACCGCGGGGGCCAAGTTCTCCATGATCGAAAGCAGATATCGATCTGAAATCAACTTTTCTTTCGGGAAACCATGTGGTGGCTACTTGATAAAGTATTTTCGAAAATTCTGCGCATACCGGAAGTGGCAGATCTTTGTACGTTGTCAAAAAATTGAAAATTGGCCATAGTTTCGTCAATTATTTACCCATTTTCAAACAAATGACATTTCCGAGCCAATAGCAATCTAAGATTTTGTAATTTCGAAACTTCGTCTCTGACTTCTAGCGTTCGAAAATTAAAAAATTTTGTTTAAAAGACAATTTTTTTCATTTTTCAAAATTTTCAAATTTGACTTATATTTTTGGATACCTTAAGTCCATCCGATTCCAGTAATATAAGTTTCATTCAGAGTTATCGCCCTTTATTTTTCGATTTTTTTCGAATTTTCTACCTATTTTGTGAGCTCGGGTTTCGTTATATGGCTGAATTGTCGAATCTGAAACTTCAAAGGCATGAAGCCAAATGACCATTGCAAGGAATAAAGCAATTTCAACAATGATCCGAAGACCGGAAGTAGTCGAAATAATGTGCAATATTTTGAAAAAATGGATAGTTTTGGGGAAAACGCGATTTCTCCGTCCGATGTCATTGGATTAAACAAATTAGGGTACCATTGGACTGCACTAGGATTGTACTATCGTATGATACCCAATTCATACGGATACTATGATCAGGCAGCAAAATATGGCACGCTGAAAATCAAGTATTTTCTGATTTGGAGCGTTTTTGGACGCCTATATCTCGAAAACTTAACCGAAACTTTTTCTTAATTTTTTTCTATCGAGAGTCCTTTCGGAGTTAATTTGCATGAAACCACCCAATAAGCCTTTGAAATATCTGGAATAGGTGAAATAACGGACTGAAAATCGAAAAAAGTCGAAAAATCGTGAAATTTTGGAAAATGCTCTACTATTTTTTTATTTGAAGAGATTTTTTAAAAAAGGTTGTATATTCAGATAGCTGACCTAATTAAGAATCTAACGATGTATAATATGTATGTAATTATTGAAATTTAATTTTCGATATTTTAATTTTTTTTCATTTTTGGCACTTTTGAACACAGGATTTCTCAGGGGCATTTTATCTGATCAGATAATGTAATATATCATTACAGAGCCCTGTGGCTATTTTAGTGCCCAAACCGGCTATTAAAAATATTCTGACAATAATAACCATACCGGAAGTATTCAAAAAATGAAAAAAAAAGGTTAAAAACATTGTCTCACTTGCGAAAAACTTGATTGCTCCCTTAGGTAATAGCGGACCAAAAGAACTAAAGTGTCGTTGGATAGCCCTATTAATGGACCATCATATGGTATCTAAATAATACGATTTTAATGGTAAGGAAATAAATTATTGTATGCCAAAAATCAAGTATTTTCCGCTTTTTTAACATTCCGAGACGCCCTTTTCTCGAAAACGACGCCTACGATTTTTCTTAAACTTTTCTTACTCAAAGTCCTATCGGTTGTCTATATAGTGAATCCAAAATGAAAAGCATTGAAATAATATAGGTGGTCCAAAAATGGCCTCAAACTTTGAAAAAAAATGAAAAATCGTTAAAGTTTTGGAAACGCTCTTTAATTTATCTTTTTTTCCAAAACTACTCAATGGATGTTTCTGACACTTCTGGTACAGAAAGTTAAGTATCCAAAGAACTTCGTAAAGCTATCACGACAATGATCGTAAAACCGGAAGTAGTCGAAATAATGTCCGATATTTTGAAAAAAATTTTTTTTTACGAAAACCTTTTTCATTTATGAATATTTTTTGATGGTATTTTACACAGGGTTAAAATATCATCCTACTTGAACAGAAATGAGAAAAAAAATTGTCTCGGTAATTTGCGTTAGCCGCCATCGGCTAATTTAGTTTTTCGTACCCAGAACAATTATTTATTGTTCGATTTGTAGAAAACAAAGTTCATATGCTCCGTGGTCCCAATTGTAATATTTTTTGTTACGGTGAAATTTTTCTGTCGGCAACGGAAGTGACGTAATATTAACAAAAACTACAATTTTGACAGTTCTGTACCACTTTTTGAAAGCAAATGTTATTTTTTTCAAAACTGATATAACTAAAAGGATGCACCCTGCAAAGGTGCTTAAAATCTTTAACTCAGATTTTTTAATTCCAATTTCATTTTCCGGCAATTTCGAATAAAATGTAAAATAAAGTGTAAAATTCAGTTATTTACAATTCATTCAGCGTCTTCATATTTTGAAATATTTATTTGTTATTTTCATAAACTCGTAGCATTAATCCAGACAAAGAGAATGTATGGGAAAATTAGTTTGTAATATGAGCAGTTGCTGAGAAATATGCAATTTTGCATGCATCACTTTTCACGTTATTTTGCCTATAAAGGAGGGAATTATTATTCGATTTGCAATATTTTTTTCCATTTGATGCCTAATGCCATTTTGGACTAGGTCCAGCCAATTTTACATTTTCACTGTGACCGAAAATGACGTCTTTTGGGCAAAAACTGTATTTTTAACCTAAAAAACAAATATTTTATTAAAATGAGTCTGCCTTATAATATTTTTAGAATTATGATATTTGATTCCCATCAACGAATAGAATGAAGCCATACGACCATACAGATACCACAAAATGGTTTCTAATTTGTACGGTTACAGAGAAATAGGCGATCTTCTATAAGTCACTTTTCAAGGGTTTTCGTCTATAAAAGTGTCAATTATTATACGATTTTAACAATTTTTTTACCATTTGATGCCTTATGCCATTTATGACTTCTATGAACTAAATTAACATTTTCAATATCACCGGAAGTAATGTAATTTTTGCAAAAAACGTATTTTTAGCCTTCAAAACAAACATTTTTTTGAAGGGATTTATATTTATCATTCGTTTAACTTTATAATGTTTGATTCTAATAGGCAGTAAGATTGAATCAATACCATCATATTGATATCAAGAAAAGGCATCTAGCATGTTCCCTTGTCGAATAATAGCCAATTTTCCCAGGGTCACTTTTAAGTTTTTTTACCTTCTTAATTTCAGTTTATGGATTATAGGTTAATTATTTATTGCCCGATATGATAAAACAAAGTTTGTATTTTGTATGTTGCGAATTTTCGACTTATTTTTCACCTACAAAAATTTCTTTCGGCACCGGAAGTGACGTATTTTGCCATAATTTACCATTTTGACCGGTCTTTTCGCCAGCAAATATTACTTTAACATATGGTAGAGGGTGTCACTGAAGCAAAACAAGTAAAGTATAGTTTGGTAGCTCAATGGATCGGCTAGGGTATAATAAATAAACTTTCTGTTTGATTCCTGAAAGCCGGTTCAGTGCTGCTTGCAGGTCTAGTTATTATTATTATTATTCAGATTCCAATTTGAATAGATCTCAGCAACTACGTGTCGCATCGTTACGATTTCTTCGGTTTTACTGGGAAAGTGGGTGTGACTTAGAGGATAAAGCTATTTTGAACGTTCTGCGACAATGCGAAATGTCCGAAATCACCGAAGTTATCGTTTTTGAAAATATTGCAGAAATTTTAACAATAATCATTGGATTTTAACTTTCGATACATTTTGGCATAGCCTGAGACAGGGCACATAGCTACGCTACTTTCGATTTTTGATTTTCGGCAAATCTTCGAAGATATTAGGCGCCAAATTTCGAAAATTTAAAATTTTACAAAAAACTTTTTTATTTATGAATATTTTTTAGTCGTATTGTGCACAGAATTAAAGAGTCATCTGACTAGTGCAAAAATGTTAACAATTTTTGTCTCAGTAATTTACCTTGGCCGCCATTGGCTAATTCAGTTTTTCAGTCCTAGATTAATTTTTTATTGTTCGATTTGTATAAAACAAAGTTCATATGCTTCGTTGTATCAATTGTCATTTTTTTTATTACCGAAAGTGTTATCTGTCGGCACCGGAAGTGGCATAATTTTACCAAAAACTACAATTTTGACAGTTATTTTCCTATTTCGAAAACAAATATTATTTTTTTGAAAAATTATATGACTCAAAGAGTGTGTCCTTTCAAGGCGCAAAAATTTCTATTTCATTTTCTAGCAAATTGGATTAAGAGGTGAAAAATGTTGTAAAATTGACCTATTTACAACCTATTCAGGCTTTTCAGATTTTAAAATATTTCTTCGTAACTTTTATAAACTTGTAGCTATAATCCATACGAAGAAAATGTATGTTAAAATTCGTTTGTAATATAAGCAGCAACCAAGAAATGGGCAGTTCTGTACAAGTCACTGTTTTCGTTATTTTGCCTGTAAAATAGTCAATTATTATTGGATTTTTATAAAAGTGACATCATTTGATTCAAAAGGCATGTAGCGTCATATCAAGTTGATTACAATTTAAAATTGACACCGGAAGTGACGTTATTTGGTCAAAAACTGCATTTTAAACTTTTTAAATCAATGTTTTATTCAACCAAGAATAACTTAATATGTATTAATAATTTTGACTTTTGGTTTAAATTCACATATAAACAAAACTCATATGGTCATATAGATATCATAAAATGGTTTCTAACTTATTCGGTTGCCTGAAATAGACGGTTTTCTACAGGTCACTTTTGAAGGTTTCGGGGGCCATAAAAGGGTCAATTATTATTCGATTTTCATAAACGTTACTCCATGTTATACCTAATGCCATTTGGGATTTCATACAAGTAATTTAAGATTTTCATTATCACCGGAAGTAACGTCATTTTGGCCAAAACTGTATTTTTAGACTTCAAAACAGATATTTTATTCAAATGAGTCTGTTTTGAAATCTTTTTCAAATTATGGTATTTGATGCCAATCAACAAATAGAATGAACACATACGATCATACAGATACCACAAAATGGTTTCTAACTTGTACGGTTGCCGAGAAATAGCAGATTTTCTACACGTCACTTTTCAAGTTTTTTGGTCTATAAAAGTGGCAATTATTATTCGATTTACATAAAATTTTCATTATATGATATCGTATGCCATTTCTGATTTCATAAGACTAATTGAACATTTTCATTAACACCGGAAGTAATTTAATTTTGTCAAGATAACTTACAAGTAACAAATGTATAAAATGACTTGATATTGCTGGATTGATTGGTTGATTCTGCGTCCATTTTATTTGTGTGCAATGTTAATTTGGAAACCTGTTTAGTGGTTCGGTGGTACCGGAAGTGACATATGTTCAAGGGTAACTTGGCACCGGAAGTGACATGTTTAAAAGTAACTTGGCACCAGTGAAACCCGCCATTCCTGCATGCAGGCCTAGTTCTTATTATTAGGGTTTCACACTGCGTAGCTTGTGTGAAACACTATTGTTTTTGTTAAAATTATTATTAAGCTTTCATATTACATATGAAAGCTTATTGTTTTTGTTAAGATTATTAAGCTTTCATATTACATATGAAAGCTTATTGTTTTTGTTAAAATTATTAAGCTTTCATATTACATATGAAAGCTTATTGTTTCTGTTAAAGTTATTATTAAGCTTTCATATGTAATATGAAAGCTTATTGTTTCTGTTAAAGTTATTATTATTATTATTTTTTTTTTTGTGTATTTGCTGCAAATCGGATTTCTCAGAATCTAACCACAGGATCTTTCTGAAACTTTGACCTACCACCCCATAAATGGGGTGCGAACCTTGATTAAATATATTTTCCAAACGTTTTACGAATCCGAAATCACCGAATTTTACGAACGAATGCATTTGACCTACAATGCTGTAACTTTGTGACTAGTTGACCTATTTAATTAATTCTTTTTTCTATGAGTACCTTGAGACATTTACTTCAAATCTGCAATTTCGGATTTTCGCATTTCGAAAATTCGTCGCTGTGATATCGAACCGGAAGTTTAGACTAACTCGACAACTTCTTTAGTAGTTGTACGATTTTCATGAAATTAAATATGTAAGTAAACCTTAATGATGCGACTTGAAAGATGACTTCAGAAATTTTCTAAATTATCTCCCCTTGGAGAAATTGAGGATCGAAATTTTCAAAAAAATCGACGAAATATAGGTCAAATCATCTTGAATTTTTTTTTTGGTTACTAGTTCCGACACCACTGATTCGTACACAAAAAATGGAGTTTGTAGCTCAACCCGGAAGTGCCACCATCTTGAAATGTAAAAACCTCAAACGCCATTTTCCTATTTTACTTACAGACATGGGAATTATATTTTCTGAATCCTTGGAGGAAGGCCTAAAAAACGTCGGGAGTAGAATTTTCATTTAGGTCAACCGGGAGTCACCATTTTGAATTGAAAATGAAAAATAGAAGCAATTTGAAGGGCCGAGTTTTTGGAACACAATAACTCTCCTTCTAATTAAGCTAGAATGTTTAAACTTGGGGTAGACGTTCACTAGGTCAATGTCATGATTGAGTGTAAAGATGAGCATTTTCTGCCCGGGGTAAGCAGAGATAAGCATGCTGATTTGTTGATTCTTTAGGGCACAATAACTTCGGTTATAATGAAGGGAGGGTGGTGAAACTCTTGTCAATCGAGAGTCTAATAGCTAGCCTGTTGTGTGAAATCATTGTATCATTTTTTTTACCTATCAGGGATAGCAGAAAAAAGAGATCGAAAATCCAAAAAGTGGTATTTTTACGATTTAGAGCATATTTAAAGGTCCTTTTCTCTTTAAGTGAACATAATATTTTTGGGGAACTTCTTGTACAAAGAGTCTTATCGGTAGTCTTTTATATGAAACCATCGATCAACAGTCCAAAATATCAGGAGTAGAAGAATAAAAGGATCGAAAATTGAAAACGGCACCCTTTCATTGTTAAGCAAAACATGCAGTGCGGGTGGCTACAATCTGCACATTTAGTCATCGTATAGAGCTTATTCAACATTATCGAATTCCAACTGCTAAGGAATCTTTTACGTGCACTCCAATGTGTACACGCCGGTGGGAGGACACACCAGAAAATCGAGATGAACTTTCTCGGCCAATGCAGGGATCGAACACCCGACCTCCTGGCTAGCAGGTCAACGCCTTCGCCACATAGTGTGGACACCCATCGTACATTTCATCCGTCAAATCAAAGCATTTCATTGCATTAGACCAATAATTAATTATTCTTAATTTGAAACTTTATTTTAATATTATTAAATCCTCATTTTATTGGTAGACGTTCGTCTTATTTAAAATTAAACTTTCATTTAACTATGAACAACCCTTAACGTGTATCTTAACAAAACAATTAAATACTCTTAAAATAGTAGCTCAACCTTTTGACCTAAGCTCATTAATTTACCATTTTGTATGTGAGCGACTTGTTATTCTTCTTATATGACATATTGCACGTGTCTGATTTCAAAGGGGAGTTTGGTGGCTGAATGGTTAGCACGCGCGCGCTGTATCATAAAGCCTGTCATCGAGTCAGCTAGCGTGTTTTCGAATCTCCGGTCGTACCTGACAAGGAGTAAGGTCGCCTGTCCATCTTGGTGGGTTTTCTTCATTTCCTCCGGTTTCCTTCCACTGCCAAAGACCTCTACGCGCAAGCGAAATATTGAAATAAAAACGAACTATATGTTAGTCCCGAAATGATCTAGTTTGGGACACAATAACTCTCTTTCTAATTCAGCTAGACTTGGTGTGGGTGTTTATTAGGCCAATACCTTGATGACTCTGGAACACAATAACTCTTCTTCTAATTGGGGTACAATGTTCAAACTTGGTAGAGGCATTCACTAGGTCAATGTCTTGATGAAGATCGAAGTAGAATTTTGATTTAGGTCAACTGGTAGTCACCATTTTGAAGTGAATATGAAACATAGTGAAAAATCGACATTTACGGACTTGTAAACAAACACAATAGAGCATAGTATGTTCAATGCGTCTCCTATGTCTGACATTAATACATTTCAGGATAGTCGGGATACGGTATTTGAATATTTCGAAAATTCGATTTTTGCCTTTGATGTTTTTCGTGCTGACAAAATTCTTTACGAGTGAAAAATCACATTAACTTTACTAGATTGTGACCGATTTTAATGATTTTTTTTCCTTGTTCGGATTATTCATATGACCCATGACATGTGACAGGAAGTGACTGTGAATATGAAAGCTTTCATATCTGCATGGGACAGTAGCAGATCTAGTTAAGCTTTCATATTACATATGAAAGCTTATTGTTTTTGTTAAGATTATTAAGCTTTCATATTACATATGAAAGCTTATTGTTTCTGTTAAAGTTATTATTATTATTTTGTGTTTTATCCACAAATCGGATTCCTCTGAATCTAACCATAGGATCGTTCTGAAACTTTTACCTATCCCCCCAAAATTGGGTGGTGGCTGTTGATTAAAGATATTTTCAAAACGTTCTACGTATCCGAAATCACCGAATTTTACGAAGGAATGCATTTGACCTACAATGCTGTAACTTTGTGACTATTTGACCTATTTTACTAAATCTTTTTTCTTTGAGTACCTTGAGACAATTACTTTAAATCTGCAGTTTCAGAATTTCGAAAATTCGTCGCTGTGATTTCGAACCGGAAGTTTAGACCAATTTGACAACTTCTTTAATAGTTGTACGATTTTCATGAAACTTAGCATGTAAGTAGATCTTGCTGATGCGACTTCAAAAATATGATTAGAAATTTTTTAAACTATCTCCCCTTGATGAAATTAAGGATCAAAATTTTCAAAAAAATCATCGAAGTATAGGTCAGAATGACCTATTTTTTTATTTTTTTTTGGTACTAGACAAGTAATTACTCATTTGTACACAAAATATGAAGTTTGTAGATCGAACCGGAAGTGCCACCATCTTGTAACGTGAAAAATCCCTAAGGCTTTTTTGCTATTTTACTTACAGACTCGGGAGTCATATTTTCGGAATCCTTGAAGGAATGCCTAAAAATCTATCGGATCAGAATTTTGATTTCGGTCACGTGATGGTCACCCTTTTGAATTGAAAATGAAAAATAGAAGCAATTTGAAGGGCCGGGAATTTGGAACACAATAACTCTCCTTCTAATTAAGCTAGAATGTTTAAACTTGGTGTAGACGTTCACTAGGTCAATGTCATGATTGAGTTCAAAGATGAGCATTTTCTGCCTAGGGTAAGCAGAGATAAGCATGCTGATTTGTTGATTCTTTAGGGCACGATAACTTCTGTTATAATGAAGGGAGGGCGGTGAAACTCTTGTCAATAGAGAGTCTAATAGCTAGCCTAATGTGTGAAATCATTGTATCATTTTTTTTAAATATCAGAGATAGCCGAAAAAAAGAGATTGAAAATCCAAAAAGTCGTATTTTTACAATTTGGAGCATGTTTAGAGGTCTTTCTCGTAAAGTCAACATACTATTTTTTGGGAACTTCTTCTACAAAGAGTCTTATTGGTAATCTTTTATGTGAAACCATCGATCAACAGTCCAACATATCAGGAATAGAAGAACAAAATGATCGAACATTGAAAACGGCACCCTTTCATTGTTAAGCGAAACATGCAGTGTGGGTGACTACAATCTACGCATTTAGTCATCGTATAGAGCTTATTCAACATTATCGAATTCCAACTGCTTAGGGATATTTTACGTGCACTCCAATGTGTACCCGGGACCTTGGTTTTTCGTCCCATCCGAAAGACTAGACAGCTGTGCTTGTCAGGCCCTCCGTTCTGCCTCACTGACAAGGGGAACCACGCCGGGAAATCGAGATGAACTTTTTCCGTGCAGAACTTTCAATTCAGGCAAAACGTTTATTGCATACGATTAAGCTGGTCAGTTGGAGCTTATTTTCAAAAGTTTTGTAATAATCGGTTGGTAATTAAAGTACCGTGCACATTAAACTGTTAAAACAGAAAATTTCGCCCGGTTGAAATGTTTCTTGCTATAAGTCAGCAATTTTCCGAATTCAGGGAGGCTGAATGGCTGAATGGTTAGCATGTGCGCGCTGTATCGTACGTCTGTCATTGAGTCAACGGGGGGCGTTTCGATCTCCATGGTGTACGTGACATGGTGTATGATGTCCAACCTCGTGGTTTTTCTCCGTGTTCTTCGGTTTCCACCCAACGGCTAAAGACCAGTACGCGCAATGGGAGTTTTTAAATAAAATTAAAAAACATATGTTAGCCCCGAAATGACCTAGTTTGTGTCGCATTTCTCTCTTTCTCTTTTTAAAGTTTTGTAATAATCGGTTGGTAATCAAAGGTACTGTAAAAGTGATAAAACAGAAAATTTGGCCCGGTTGTAATGTTTCTTACTTTAAAGTCAGCAATTTGTCGATTTTAAGGGTCAAACGTTTATTGCGAACTATTAAGCTGGTCAGGGGGAGCTTATTTTTAAAAGTTTTGTAATATTCGGTTGATAAATAAAGGTACCGTGCAAATTAAACTGTTAAAATAGAAAATTTGGCCCGGTTGAAATGTTCCTCGCTGTAGGTCAGCAATTTGCTGATTTTAGTGAGGTTGCGTGGCTGAATGGTTAGCACGTGCGCTCTGTATCATAACGTCTGTCATTGAGTCAACTGGCGTTGTTTCGATTTCTTGGTTGTACGTGACAAGGAGTATGGTCGCCTGTCCAACCTCGTAGGCCGTAACGCCGCTGCCCGGGTAAAATTTCCTTCATTGCACACTTTATGGCATATGCCCGTCTTCATTAGCCCATTTTAGGAGCAGAACAGTAGGACGTTAAACCCCATTCAATTTCATTTCATTTTCTCTATGTTGCTTATTTATTATAGTGGATAAATATTTTTCTGGTTCTAGCAATTATTTAATTTCTGCATAGAAATTTTGCTTTGGCCAGTTTTTTTTTATTGCAGAGTGCCATTCTTGTATAATTCAGTCTATGATCCTTTGTTTAAAACACGCTTAAGAAGTCGTCACGATTTCGTACTTATAACCAAACATATTGGAAATATTAGTCTGGCATTATTAAATCCTAATTTTATTGGTCTTATTTAAAATTAAACTTTCATTTAACTATGAACAACCCTTAACGTGTCTCTTTAAAACTATTAAGTACTCTAAAACAGTAGCTCAAACTTTTGACCTAAACTCATTAATTTACCATTTTGTTGTGGGCGACTTCTTATTCTTCCTATATGACATATTGCACGTGTCTGATTTCAAAGGGGGGTTGGGTGGCTGAATGGTTAGCACGCGCGCCTGTCATTGAGTAAACCAGCGTGTTTTCGAATGCCCGGTTGTACGTGACAAGGAGTAAGGTCGCCTGTCCAACCTGCCATTTTTAATTTTTTTCCCGCCATTTTCATTTCATTTTCTCATCCGTCTCATTACAGTAATACAAGTTTCAGTTATTTCCCTTTAGTTTTCAGATTATCGTTATGCCTGGGTGCAATGTTTCATACTATATTTAGACTTGTAACTTCGCGAGTTTTTGACCAATTTTGATAATTTTTTCTTCTTATCCTTTTATTTAGGATACTTGATACAATCAATGACACGTGACGATGAATATGAAAGCTTTCAT
Source organism: Patella caerulea (assembly GCA_036850965.1). Taxonomy (NCBI): domain Eukaryota; kingdom Metazoa; phylum Mollusca; class Gastropoda; family Patellidae; genus Patella; species Patella caerulea. Next base: position 14,178,880 of record JAZGQO010000013.1, on the reverse strand, counting down.
ATGAAAGCTTATTGTTTCTGTTAAAGTTATTATTAAGCTTTCATATTACATATGAAAGCTTATTGTTTTTGTTAAGATTATTAAGCTTTCATATTACATATAAAAGCTTATTGTTTTTGTTAAGATTATTAAGCTTTCATATGTATTACATATGAAAGCTTATTGTTTCTGTTAAGATTAATATTATTAAGCTTTCATATTACATATGAAAGCTTATTGTTTCTGTTAAGATTATTATTACATATGAAAGCTTATTGTTTCTGTTAAAGTTATTATTATTATTTTTTTTTTGTGTGTTTTCTGCAAATCGGATTTCTCAGAATCTATCCATAGGATCTTTCCGAAATTTTGACCTTCCCCCCCCCCCCCCCAAAAATGGGGTGCGAACGTTGATTAAATATATTTTCAAAACGTTTTACGAATCCGAAATCACCGAATTTTACGAACGAAAAAACTGACAATGCATAGTCGTAACTTTGTTATTCTTTGACCGATTTTACTAATTCTTTTTTCTTTGAGTATCTTGAAACATTTACTTCAAATCTGCAATTTCGGATTTTCGAATTTCGAAAATTCGTCGCTGTCATTTCGAACCGGAAGTTATTACCAATTTGACAACTTCTTTAATAGTTGTGTGATTTTTGTGAAATTTAGAATGTTAGTAGATCTTGCCAATGCAACTTCAATGATGTCCTTGGAAATTTTCTAAATTATCTCCCCTTTGTGAAATTAAGGATCAAAGTTTTCAAAAAAATCGTCGAAATATAGGTCAGAATGACCTAATTTTTTTTTTGAATACTAGAGAAGTAATTACTAATTCGTACACAAAATATGGAGTTTGTCGATCGAACCGGAAGTGCCACCATCTTTAAACGTGAAAAATCAAAAAGGCTTTTTTGCTATTTTTCTTACAGACTCGGGAGTTATATTTTCAGAATCCTTGAAGGAATGCCTAAATATCTGTCGGATCCGAATTTTGATTTCGGTCACGTGATGGTCACCATTTTGAATTGAAAATGAAAAATAGAAGCAATTTGAAGGACCGGGACTTTGGAATACAATAACTCTCCTTCTAATTAAGCTAGAATGTTCAAACTTGGTGTAGACGTTCACTAGGTCAATGTCATGATTGAGTTCAAAGATGAGCATTTTCTGCTAAGGGTAAGCAGAGATAAGCATGCTGATTTGTTGATTCTTTAGGGCACGATAACTTCGGTTATAATGAAGGGAGAGCGGTGAAACTTTTGTCAATAGAGAGTGTTATAGCTAGCCTGTTGTTTGAAATCATTGTATCATTTTTTTTAAATATCAGGGATAGCCGAAAAAAAGAGATTGAAAATCCAAAAAGTCGTATTTTTACAATTTGGAGCATGTTTACAGGTCTTTCTCGTAAAGTCAACATACTATTTTTGGGGAACTTCTTCTACAAAGAGTCTTATTGGTAGTCTTTTATATGAAACCATCGATCAACAGTCCAACATATCAGGAGTAGAAGAACAAAAGGATCGAACATTGAATACGGCACCCTTTCAATGTTAAGCGAAACATGCAGTGTGGGTGACTACAATCTACGCATTTAGTCATCGTATAGAGCTTATTCAACAGTATCGAATTCCAACTGCTTAGGGATATTTTACGTGCACTCCAATGTGTACACGGGACCTTGGTTTTTCGTCCCATCCGAACGACTATACAGCTGTGCTTGTCAGGCCCTCCGTTCTGCCTCACTGACAAGGGGAACCACGCCGGGAAATCGAGATGAACTTTCTCCGTGCAGAACTTTCAATTCAGGCAAAACGTTTATTGCATACGATTAAGCTGGTCAGTTGGAGCTTATTTTCAAAAGTTTTGTAATAATCGGTTGGTAATTAAAGTACCGTGCACATTAAACTGTTAAAACAGAAAATTTCGCCCGGTTGAAATGTTTCTTGCTATAAGTCAGCAATTTTCCGAATTCAGGGAGGCTGAATGGTTAGCATGTGCGCGCTGTATCGTAACGTCTGTCATTGAGTCAACGGGCGTCGTTTCGATCTCCAGGTTGCACGTGACATGGTGTATGATGTCCAACCTCGTGGGTTTTCTCCGTGTTCTTCGATTTCCTCCCAACGGCTAAAGACCAGTACGCGCAAGGGGAGTTTTTAAATAAAGTTAAAAAAAACATATGTTAGTCCCGAAATGACCTAGTTTGTGTCGAATGGACGTTAGGCCGCATTTCTCTCTTTCTCTTTTATTTTTAAAGTTTTGTAATAATCGGTTGGTAATCAAAGGTACTGTAAAAGTGATAAAACTGAAAATTTGGCCCGGTTGTAATGTTTCTCACTTTAAAGTCAGCAATTTGTCGATTTTAAGGGGCAAACGTTTATTGCGAACGATTAAAGTGGTCAGGGGGAGCTTATTTTTAAAAGTTTTGTAATACTCGGTTGATAACTAAAGGTACCGTGCAAATTAAAATGTTAAAATAGAAAATTTGGCCCGGTTGAAATGTTTCTCGCTGTAGGTCAGCAATTTGCCGATTTTAGGGAGGTTGCGTGGCTGAATGGTTAGCACGTGCGCTCTGTATCATAACGTCTGTCATTGAGTCAACTGGCGTTGTTTCGATTTCTTGGTTGTACGTGACAAGGAGTATAGTCGCCTGTCCAACCTCGTAGGCCGTAACGCCGCTGCCCGGGTAAAATTTCCCTCAATGCACACTTTATGGCATATGCCCGTCTTCATTAGCCCATTTTAGGAGCAGAACAGTAGGACGTTAAACCCCATTCAATTTCATTTCATTTTCTCTATGTTGCTTATTTATTATAGTGGATAAATATTTTTTTGGTTCTAGCAATTATTTAATTTCTGCATAGAAATCTTGCTTTGGCCATTTTTTTTTTATTGCAGAGTGCCATTCTTGTATATTGCAGTCTATGACCCTTTGTTTAAAATATGCTTAAAGTTGGGTTCCCGGATACAAACTGGGTGATTTGATGATATATTAGAATTAAAAACATATTCAAACTAATTATCTTATCATAATTTTGCTTCAAATCGTTCTCATAACATTTTTATTGACGAGAATAGCCTGCTTTAAAAATCTATCGAAAGAGACCATGTTTGCGTCAGGCGATTACCCCTCGCCGTAACCAATGGCAACGGTGGCAGACGACAGGGGAGAATGCATTGCATACACAAGACGATGTTGTCTGTAAGCGCTGACTATTTACTACAAATATAGAATCCTAATTAAATTCTCGGATTATCCACTGCATGCGTCTTTTTCCGTGATTTTCACCCCAGAAATTGTTGTATGTCTAACTCTTCATAAAGTTTTTCAAAATGTACACAAATCACTCAAGTTCGCGTGCAGCCTTCAACGCCAAGCGTGCAGGTACCCTTATTCGTCGGGTTGACTATTGAGGGAACCCCTTACATTTTTGTCCTGTTTACGCTCCATGAGTGTTTTTCAGGGAATCCAGTATTTTTCTAGTAAGATTGGATATCTCTTCTTTCCATATATACCAAAACTGCCATACTTTTATAGGCAATGACCACCCGATAAATACTTATCTGGGAACCCAACTTTAAGAAGTCGTCACGATTTCCTACTTATAACCGAACATATTGGAAACCATAATTATATAACATATCTTGGAAGCCCGATTACAGCTATACAAGTTTCAGTTATTTCCCTTTAGTTTAAAGATTATTTTTTTGCCCGGGTGCAAGGTTTCTCACTACATTTAAATTTGTAACTTTGTGAGTTTTTGACCGATTTTGATATTATGTCTTTATAATTTTCCAAATCTGCATATTTAACGTACATATTCAAACAGTTGAGTTCAACCTGATTCAAAAAGTTTTAGTTTTGTTCAAAGTTATCTCATTTAATTTTTCGATGTTTTCTTACCATTTTCATTTCATTTTTCTGAAAGTTTTGAAGTCGGGAGTCATCCCGATTACAGCAACAAAAGTATCAGTTATTTCCCTTTAGTTTTCAGATTACCCAATGTTTCATACTATATTTAGACTTGTAACTTCGCGAGTTTTTGACCAATTTTGATAGTTTGTTATTCTTATCCTTTTATTTGAGATACTTGATATAATCGATGACACGTGACGATGAATATGAAAGCTTTCATATCTGCATGGGACACTAGCATATCTAGTTATTGTTATTTTTTTTTTGTGTTTTGTCCACAAATCGGATTTCTCAGAATCTAACGATAGGATCGTTCTGAAACTTTTACCTATCCCCCCAAAAATGGGTGGTGGCTGTTGATTAAATATATTTTCTAAACGTTTTACGAATCCGAAATCACCGAATTTTACGAACGAAAAAACTGACAATGCATAGTCGTAACTTTGTTATTTTTTGACCGATTTTACTAATTCTTTTTTCTTTGAATACCTTGAAAAAAATCATTTTCATCTGCAGTTTCTCATTTTCGAATTTCGAAAATTCGTCGCTGTGATTTCGAACCGGAAGTTTAGACCAATTTGAGAACTTCTTTAATAATTGTACGATTTTCATGAAATTTAGAGTATAAGTAGATGTTACCGATGTGACTTCAAAAATATAATTATAAATTTTCTAAATTATCTCCCCTTGACGAAATTAAGGATCAAAGTTTTCAAAAAAATCGTCGAAATATAGGTCAGAATGACCTATTTTTTTTTTTGATACTAGACAAGTAATTACTGATTCGTACACAAAATATGGAGTTTCTCGATCGAACCGGAAGTGCCACCATCTTTAAACGTGAAAAATCAAAAAGGCTTTTTTGCTATTTTACTTACAGACTCGGGAGTTATATTTTCAGAATCCTTAAAGGAATGCCTAAAAATCTATCGGATCCGAATTTTGATTTAGGTCACGTGATGGTCACCATTTTGAATTGAAAATGAAAAATAAAAGCAATTTGAAGGGCCGGGACTTTGGAACACAATAACTCTCCTTCTAATTAAGCTAGAATGTTCAAACTTGGTGTAGACGTTCACTAGGTCAATGTCATGATTGAGTTCAAAGATGAGCATTTTCTGCTTAGGGTAAGCAGAGATAAGCATGCTGATTTGTTGATTCTTTAGGGCACGATAACTTCGGTTATAATGAAGGGCGATGAAACTTTTGTCAATAGAGAGTCTAATAGCTAGCCTGTTGTTTGAAATCATTGTATCATTTTTTTTAAATATCAGAGATAGCCGAAAAAAAGAGATTGAAAATCCAAAAAGTCGTATTTTTACAATTTGGAGCATGTTTAGAGGTCTTTCTCGTAAAGTCAACATAATATTTTTTTGGAACTTCTTCTACAAAGAGTCTTATTGGTAGTTTTTTATATGAAACCATCGATCAACAGTCCAACATATCAAGAGTAGAAGAACAAAAGGGTCGAAAATTGAAAACGGCACCCTTTCATTGTTAAGCCAAACATTCAGTGTGGGTGACTACAATCTACACACTTAGTCATCGTATAGAGCTTATTCAACAGTATCGAATTCCAACTGCTTAGGGATATTTTACGTGCACTCCAATGTGTACACGGGACCTTGGTTTTTCATCCCATCCGAACGACTAGACAGCTGTGCTTGTCAGGCCCTCCGTTCTGCCTCACTGACAACGGGGAACCACGCCGGGAAATCAAGATGAACTTTCTCCGTGCAGAACTTTCAATTCAGGCCAAACGTTTATTGCATACGATTAAGCTGGTCAGTTGGAGCTTATTTTCAAAAGTTTTGTAATAATCGGTTGGTAATTAAAGTACCGTGCACATTAAACTGTTAAAACAGAAAATTTCGCCCGGTTGAAATGTTTCTTGCTATAAGTCAGCAATTTTCCGAATTCAGGGAGGCTGAATGGCTGAATGGTTAGCATGTGCGCGCTGTATCGTAACGTCTGTCATTGAGTCAACGAGTGTCGTTTCGATCTCCAGGTTGCACGTGACATGAAGTATGATGTCCAACCTTGTGGGTTTTCTCCGTGTCCTTCGGTTTCCACCCAACGGCTAAAGACCAGTAAGCGCAAGGGGAGTTTTTAAATAAAATTAAAAAACATAAGTTAGTCACGAAATGACCTAGTTTGTGTCGAATGGACATTAGGCCGCATTTCTCTCTTTCTCTTTTATTTTTAAAGTTTTGTAATAATCGGTTGGTAATCAAAGGTACTGTAAAAGTGATAAAACAGAAAATTTCGCCCGGTTGTAATGTTTCTCACTTTAAAGTCAGCAATTTGCCGATTTTAAGGGGCAAACGTTTATTGCGAACGCTTAAGCTGGTCAGGGGGAGCTTATTTTTAAAAGTTTTGTAATATTCGGTTGATAACTAAAGGTACCGTGCAAATTAAACTGTTAAAATAGAAAATTTGGCCCGGTTGAAATGTTTCTCGCTGTAGGTCAGCAATTTGCCGATTTTAGGGAGGTTGCGTGGCTGAATGGTTAGCACGTGCTCTCTGTATCCTAACGTCTGTCATTGAGTCAACTGGCGTTGTTTCGATTTCTTGGTTGTACGTGACAAGGAGTATAGTCGCCTGTCCAACCTCGTAGGCCGTAACGCCGCTGCCCGGGTAAAATTTCCCTCATTGCACACTTTATGGCATATGCCCGTCTTCATTAGCCCATTTTAGGAGCAGAACAGTAGGACGTTAAACCCCATTCAATCTCATTTCATTTTCTCTATGTTGCTTATTTATTATAGTGAATAAATATTTTTCTGGTTCTAGCAATTATTTAATTTCTGCATAGAAATCTTGCTTTGGCCAGTTTTTTTTATTGCAGAGTGCCATTCTTGTATAATTCAGTCTATGATCCTTTGTTTAAAACATGCTTAAGAAGTCGTCACGATTTCCTACTTATAACCAAACATATTGGAAATATTAGTCTGGCATTATTAAATCCTAATTTTATTGGTCTTATTTAAAATTAAACTTTCATTTAACTATGAACAACCCTTAACGTGTCTCTTTAAAACTATTAAGTACTCTAAAACAGAGGCTCAACCTTTTGACCTAAACTCATTAATTTACCATTTTGTTGTGAGCGACTTCTTATTCTTCCTATATGACATATTGCACGTGTCTGATTTCAAAGGGGGGTTGGGTGGCTGAATGGTTAGCACGCGCGCCTGTCATTGAGTTAACTAGCGTGTTTTCGAATGCCCGGCTGTACGTGACAAGGAGTAAGGTCGCCTGTCCAACCTGCCATTTTTAATTTTTTTTCCCGCCATTTTCATTTCATTTTCTCATCCGTCTCATTACAGTAATACAAGTTTCAGTTATTTCCCTTTAGTTTTCAGATTATCGTTATGCCTGGGTGCAATGTTTCAAACTATATTTAGACTTGTAACTTCGCGAGTTTTTGACCAATTTTGATAATTTTTTCTTCTTATCTTTTTATTTAGGATACTTGATACAACCAATGACACGTGACGATGGATATGAAAGCTTTCATATCTGCATGGGACAGTAGCAGATCTAGTTATTATTTTTTTTTGTGTATTTTCTGCAAATCGGATTTCTCAGAATCTAACCATGGGATCTTTCTGAAACTTTGACCTACCCCCCAAAAAATGGGGTGCGAACGTTGTTTAAATATATTTTCAAAACGTTTTACGAATCCGAAATCACCGAATTTTACGAACGAAAAAACTGACAATGCATAGTCGTAACTTTGTTATTTTTTGACCGATTTTACTAATTCTTTTTTCTTTGAATACCCTGAAAAAAATCATTTTCATCTGCAGTTTCACATTTTCGAATTTCGAAAATTCGTCGCTGTGATTTCGAACCCGAAGTTTAGACCAATTTGACAACTTCTTTAATAGTTGTACGATTTTTATGAAATTTAGTATATAAGTAGAACTTACCGATGTGACTTCAAAAATATAATTAGAAATTTTCTAAATTATCTCCCCTTGACGAAATGACCTAATTTTTTTCTTGGATACTAGAGAAGTAAGTACTGATTCGTACACAAAATATGGAGTTTGTCGATGGAACCGGAAGTGCCACCATCTTTAAAAGTGAAAAATCAAAAAGGCTTTTTTGCTATTTTACTGACAGACTCGGGAATTATATTTTCGGAATCCTTGAAGGAATGCCTAAATATCTGTCGGATCAGAATTTCGATTTCGGTCACGTGATGGTCACCATTTTGAATTGAAAATGAAAAATAGAAGCAATTTAAAGGGTCGGGACTTTGGAACACAATTACTCTACTTCTAATTAAGCTAGAATGTTCAAACTTGGTGTAGACGTTCACTAGGTCAATGTTTTGATTGAGTTCAAAGATGAGCATTTTCTGCCTAGGGTAAGCAGAGATAAGCATGCTGATTTGTTGATTCTTTAGGGCACGATAACTTCGGTTATGATAAAGGGAGGGCGGTGAAACTTTTGTCAATAGAGAGTCTAAAAGCTAGCCTGTTGTGTGAAATCATTGTATCATTTTTTTTAAACATCATGCATAGCCGAAAAAAAGAGATTGAAAATCCAAAAAGTCGTATTTTTACAATTTGGAGCATGTTTAGAGGTCTTTCTCGTAAAGTCAACATAATAGTTTTTGGGAACTTCTTCTACAAAGAGTCTTATTGGTAGTCTTTTATATGAAACCATCGATCAACAGTTCAACATATCAGGAGTAGAAGAACAAAAGGATCGAACACTGAAAACGGCACCCTTTCATTGTTAAGCGAAACATGCAGTGTGGGTGACTACAATCTACGCATTTAGTCATCGTATAGAGCTTATTCAACAGTATCGAATTCCAACTGCTTAGGGATATTTTACGTGCACTCCAATGTGTACACGGGACCTTGGTTTTTCGTCCCATCCGAACGACTATACAGCTGTGCTTGTCAGGCCCTCCGTTCTGCCTCACTGACAAGGGGGACCACGCCGGGAAATCGAGATGAACTTTCTCCGTGCAGAACTTTCAATTCAGGCAAAACGTTTATTGCATACGATTAAGCTGGTCAGTTGAAGCTTATTTTCAAAAATTTTGTAATAATCGGTTGGTAATTAAAGTACCGTGCACATTAAACTGTTAAAACAGAAAATTTCGCCCGGTTGAAATGTTTCTTGCTATAAGTCAGCAATTTTCCGAATTCAGGGAGGCTGAATGGCTGAATGGTTAGCATGTGCGCGCTGTATCGTAACGTCTGTCATTGAGTCAACGGGCGTCGTTTCGATCTCCAGGTTGCACGTGACATGGTGTATGATGTCCAACCTCGTGGGTTTTCTCCGTGTTCTTCGATTTCCTCCCAACGGCTAAAGACCAGTACGCGCAAGGGGAGTTTTTAAATAAAGTTTTAAAAAAACATATGTTAGTCCCGAAATGACCTAGTTTGTGTCGAATGGACGTTAGGCCGCATTTCTCTCTTTCTCTTTTATTTTTAAAGTTTTGTAATAATCGGTTGGTAATCAAACCTACTGTAAAAGTGATAAAACAGAAAATTTCGCCCGGTTGTAATGTTTCTCACTTTAAAGTCAGCAATTTGTCGATTTTAAGGGGCAAACGTTTATTGCGAACGATTACGGTGGTCAGGGGGAGCTTATTTTTAAAAGTTTTGTAATAATCGGTTGATAACTAAAGGTACCGTGCAAATTAAACTGTTAAAATAGAAAATTTGGCCCGGTTGAAATGTTTCTCGCTGTAGGTCAGCAATTTGCCGATTTTAGGGAGGTTGCGTGGCTGAATGGTTAGCACATGCGCTCTGTATCATAACGTCTGTCATTGAGTCAACTGGTGTTGTGTCGATTTCTTGGTTGTGCGTGACAACGAGTATGATCGCCTATCCAACCTCGTAGGCCGTAACGCCGCTGCCCGGGTAAAATTTCCCTCATTGCACACTTTATGGCGTATGCCCGTCTTCATTAGCCCATTGTAGGAGCAGAACAGTAGGACAGTAAACCCCATTCAATTTCATTTCATTTTCTCTATGTTGCTTATTTATTATAGTGGATAAATATTTTTTGGGTTCTAGCAATTATTTAATTTCTGCGTAGAAATCTTGCTTTGGCCATTTTTTTTTATTGCAGAGTGCCATTCTTGTATATTGCAGTCTATGACCCTTTGTTTAAAATATGCTTAAAGTTGGGTTCCCGGATACAAACTGGGTGATTTGATGATATATTAGAATTAAAAACATATTCAAACTAATTATCTTATCATAATTTTGCTTCAAATCGTTCTCATAACATTTTTATTGACGAGAATAGCCTGCTATAAAAATCTATCGAAAGAGACCATGTTTGCGTCAGGCGATTACCCCTCGCCGTAACCAATGGCAACGGTGGCAGACGACAGGGGAGAATGCATTGCATACACAAGACGATGTTGTCTGTAAGCGCTGACTATTTACTACAAATATAGAATCCTAATTAAATTCTCGGATTATCCACTGCATGCGTCGTTTTCCGTGATTTTTACCCCAGAAATTGTTGTATGTCTAACTCTTCATAAAGTTTTTCAAAATGTACACAAATCACTCAAGTTCGCGTGCAGCCTTCAACGCCAAGCGTGCAGGTACCCTTATTCGTCGGGTTGACTATTAAGGGAACCCCTTACATTTTTGTCCTGTTTACGCTCCATGAGTGTTTTTCAGGGAATCCAGTATTTTTCTAGTAAGATTGGATATCTCTTCTTTCCATATATACCAAAATTGCCTTACTTTTATAGGCAATGACCACCCGATAAATACTTATCTGGGAACCCAACTTTAAGAAGTCGTCACGATTTCCTTCTTATAACCGAACATATTGGAAACCATAATTATATAACATATCTTGGAAGCCCGATTACAGCTATACAAGTTTCAGTTATTTCCCTTTAGTTTAAAGATTATTTTTTTGCCCGGGTGCAATGTTTCTCACTACATTTAAATTTGTAACTTTGTGAGTTTTTGACCGATATCTTTATAATTTTCCAAATCTGCATATTTAACGTACATATTCAAACAGTTGAGTTCAACCTGATTCAAAAAGTTTTAGTTTTGTTCAAAGTTATCTCATTTAATTTTTCGATGTTTTCTTACCATTTTCATTTCATTTTTCTGAAAGTTTTGAAGTCGGGAGTCATCCCGATTACAGCAACACAAGTATCAGTTATTTCCCTTTAGTTTTCAGATTACTCAAAGTTTCATACTATATTTAGACTTGTAACTTCGCGAGTTTTTGACCAATTTTGATAGTTTGATATTCTTATCCTTTTATTTGAGATACTTGATATAATCGATGACACGTGACGATGAATATGAAAGCTTTCATATCTGCATGGGACAGTAGCAGATCTAGTTAAGCTTTCATATTACATATGAAAGCTTATTGTTTCTGTTAAGATTATTATTATTTTTTTTTTTGTGTATTTTCTGCAAATCGGATTTCTCAGAATCTAACCATGGGATCTTTATGAAACTTTGACCTACCCCCCCCCCCCCCAAAAAAAAATGGGGTGCGAACGTTGTTTAAATATATTTTCAAAACGTTTTACGAATCCGAAATCACCGAATTTTACGAACGAAAAAACTGACAATGCATAGTCGTAACTTTGTTATTTTTTGACCGATTTTACTAATTCTTTTTTCTTTGAATACCTTGAAAAAATCATTTTCATCTGCAGTTTCACATTTTCGAATTTTGAAAATTCGTCGCTGTGATTTCGAACCGGAAGTTTAGACCAATTTGACAACTTCTTTAATAGTTGTACGATTTTCATGAAATTTAGTGTATAAATAGATCTTACCGATGTGACTTCAAAAATAAAATTAGAAATTTTCTAAATTATCTCCCCTTGACGAAATTAAGGATCAAATTTTTCAAAAAAATCAAAGAAATATAGGTCAGAATAACCTAATTTTTTTCTTGGATACTAGAGAAGTAAGTACTGATTCGTACACAAAATATGGAGTTTGTCGATCGAACCGGAAGTGCCACCATCTTGAAAAGTGAAAAATCAAAAAGGCTTTTTTGCTATTTTACTTACAGACTCGGGAATTATATTTTCGGAACCCTTGAAGGCATGCCTAAATATCTGTCGGATCAGAATTTCGATTTCGGTCACGTGATGGTCACCATTTTGAATTGAAAATGAAAAATAGAAGCAATTTAAAGGGTCGGGACTTTGGAACACAATTACTCTCCTTCTAATTAAGCTAGAATGTTCAAACTTGGTGTAGACGTTCACTAGGTCAATGTTATGATTGAGTTCAAAGATGAGCATTTTCTGCTTAGGGTAAGCAGAGATAAGCATGCTGATTTGTTGATTCTTTAGGGCACGATAACTTCGGTTATAATGAAGGGAGGGCGGTGAAACTTTTGTCAATAGAGAGTCTAATAGCTAGCCTGTTGTGTGAAATCATTGTATCATTTTTTTTAAATATCAGGCATAGCCGAGAAAACGAGATTGAAAATCGAAAAAGTCGTATTTTTACAATTTGGAGCATATTTAGAGAGGTCTTTCTCGTAAAGTCAACATAATATTTTTGGGGAACTTCTTCTACAAAGAGTCTTATTGGTAGTCTTTTATATGAAACCAGTTCAACATATCAGGAGTAGAAGAACAAAAGGATCGAACATTGAAAACGGCACCCTTTCATTGTTAAGCGAAACATGCAGTGGGGGTGACTACAATCTACGCATTTAGTCATCGTATAGAGCTAATTCAACAGTATCGAATTCCAACTGCTTAGGGATATTTTACGTGCACTCCAATGTGTACACGGGACCTTGGTTTTTCGTCCCATCCGAAAGACTAGACAGCTGTGCTGTGAAATCGAGATGAACTTTTTCCGTGCAGTACTTTCAATTCAGGCAAAACGTTTATTGCATACGATTAAGCTGGTCAGTTGGAGCTTATTTTCAAAAGTTTTGTAATAATCGGTTGGTAATTAAAGTACCATGCACATTAAACTGTTAAAACAGAAAATTTCGCCGGGTTGAAATTTTTCTTGCTATAAGTCAGCAATTTTCCGAATTCAGGGAGGCTGAATGGTTAGCATGTGCGCGCTGTATCGTAACGTCTGTCATTGAGTCAACGGGCGTCGTTTCGATCTCCACGTTGTACGTGAGATGGTGTATGATGTCCAACCTCGTGGTTTTTCTCCGTGTTCTTCGGTTTCCACCCAACGGCTAAAGACCAGTACGCGCAATGGGAGTTTTTAAATAAAATTAAAAAACATATGTTAGCCCCAAAATGACCTAGTTTGTGTCGAATGGACGTTAGGCCGCATTTCTCTCTTTCTCTTTTTAAGGTTTTGTAATAATCGGTTGGTAATCAAAGGTACTGTAAAAGTGATAAAACAGAAAATTTGGCCCGGTTGTAATGTTTCTTACTTTAAAGTCAGCAATTTGTCGATTTTAAGGGTCAAACGTTTATTGTGAACGATTAAGCTGGTCAGGGGGAGCTTATTTTTAAAAGTTTTGTAATATTCGGTTGATAAATAAAGGTACCGTGCAAATTAAACTGTTAAAATAGAAAATTTGGCCCGATTGAAATGTTTCTCGCTGTAGGTCAGCAATTTGCCGATTTTAGTGAGGTTGCGTGGCTGAATGGTTAGCACGTGCGCTCTGTATCATAACGTCTGTCATTGAGTCAACTGGCGTTGTTTCGATTTCTTGGTTGTACGTGACAAGGAGTATGGTCGCCTGTCCAACCTCGTAGGCCGTAACGCCGCTGCCCGGGTAAAATTTCCCTCATTGCAAACTTTATGGCATATGCCCGTCTTCATTAGCCCATTTTAGGAGCAGAACAGTAGGACGTTAAACCCCATTCAATTTCATTTCATTTTCTCTATGTTGCTTATTTATTATAGTGGATAAATATTTTTCTGGTTCTAGCAATTGTTTAATTTCTACATAGAAATCTTGCTTTGGCCAGTTTTTTTTTATTGCAGAGTGCCATTCTTGTATAATTAAGTCTATGATCCTTTGTTTAAAACATGCTTAAGAAGTCGTCAGGATTTCGTACTTATAACCAAACATATTGGAAATATTAGTCTGGCATTATCAAATCCTAATTTTATTGGTCTTATTTAAAATTAAATTTTCATTTAACTATGAACAACCCTTAACGTGTCTCTTTAAAACTATTAAGTATTCTAAAACAGTAGCTCAACCTTTTGACCTAAACTCATTAATTTACCATTTTGTTGTGAGCGACTTCTTATTCTTCCTATATGACATATTGCACGTGTCTGATTTCAAAGGGGGGTTGGGTGGCTGAATGGTTAGCACGTGCGCCTGTCATTGAGTAAACCAGCGTGTTTTCGAATGCCCGGTTGTACGTGACAAGGAGTAAGGTCGCCTGTCCAACCTGCCATTTTTAATTTTTTCCCGCCATTTTCATTTCATTTTCTCATCCGTCTCATTACAGTAATACAAGTTTCAGTTATTTCCCTTTAGTTTTCAGATTATCGTTATGCCTGGGTGCAATGTTTCATACTATATTTAGACTTGTAACTTCGGGAGTTTTTGACAAATTTTGATAATTTTTTCTTCTTATCCTTTTATTTAGGATACTTGATACAATCAATGACACGTGACGATGAATATGAAAGCTTTCATATCTGCATGGGACAGTAGCAGATCTAGTTATTTTTTTTTTTTTGTGTATTTTCTGCAAATCGGATTTCTCAGAATCTAACCATGGGATCTTTCTAAAACTTTGACCTATCCCCCCAAAAATGGGGTGCGAACGTTGTTTAAATATATTTTCAAAACGTTTTACGAATCCGAAATCACCGAATTTTGCGAACGAAAAAACTGACAATGCATAGTCGTAACTTTGTTATTTTTTGACCGATTTTACTAATTCTTTTTTCTTTGAATACCTTGAAAAAAATCATTTTCATCTGCAGTTTCACATTTTCGAATTTCGAAAATTCGTCGCTGTGATTTCGAACCGGAAGTTTAGACCAATTTGACAACTTCTTTAATAGTTGTACGATTTTCATGAAATTTAGTATACAAGTAGATCTTACCGATGTGACTTCAAAAATATAATTAGAAATTTTCTAAATTATCTCCCCTTGGTGAAATTAAGGATCAAAGTTTTCAAAAAAATCGTCGAAATATAGGTCAGAATGACCTAATTTTTTTTTTTGATACTAGACAAGGAATTACTGATTCGTACACAAAATATGGAGTTTGTCGATCGAACCGGAAGTGCCACCATCTTTAAACGTGAAAAATCAAAAAGGCTTTTTTGCTATTTTACTTACAGACTCGGGAGTTATATTTTCTGAATCCTTGTAGGAAGGCCTAAAAAATGTCGCGAATAGAATTTTGATTTAGGTCAACCGGGAGTCACCATTTTGAATTGAAAATGAAAAATAGAAGCAATTTGAAGGGCCGAAACTTTGGAGCACAATAACTCTCATTCTAATTAAGCTAGAATGTTCAAACTTGGTGTAGACGTTCACTAGGTCAATGTTATGATTGCGTTTAAAGATGAGCATTTTCTGCTTAGGGTAAGCAGAGATAAGCATGCTGATTTGTTGATTCTTTAGGGCACAATAACTTCGGTTATAATGAAGGGAGGGCGGTGAAACTTTTGTCAACAGAGAGTCTAATGGGTAGCCTGTTGTGTGAAATGATTGTATCATTTTTTTAAATATCAGGGATAGCCGAAAAAAAGAGATTGAAAATCCAAAAAGTCGTATTTTTACAATTTGGAGCATGTTTAGAGGTCTTTCTCGTAAAGTCAACATACTATTTTTTGGGAACTTCTTCTACAAAGAGTCTTATTGGTAGTCTTTTATATGAAACCATCGATCAACAGTCCAACATATCAGGAGTAGAAGAACAAAAGGATCGAACATTGAAAACGGCATCCTTTCATTGTTGAGCGAAACATGCAGTGTGGGTGACTACAATCTACGCATTTAGTCATCGTATAGAGCTTATTCAACAGTATCGAATTCCAACTGCTTAGGGATATTTTACGTGCACTCCAATGTGTACACGGGACCTTGGTTTTTCGTCCCATCCGAAGGACTAGACAGCTGTGCTTGTCAGGCCCTCCGTTCTGCCTTACTGACAAGGGAACCACGCCGGGAAATCGAGATGAACTTTCTCTGTGCAGAACTTTCAATTCAGGCAAAACGTTTATTGCATACGGTTAAGCTGGTCAGTTGGAGCTTATTTTCAAAAGTTTTGTAATAATCGGTTGGTAATTAAAGTACCGTGCACATTAAACTGTTAAAACAGAAAATTTCGCCCGGTTGAAATGTTTCTTGCTATAAGTCAGCAATTTTCCGAATTCTGGGAGGCTGGATGGCTGAATGGTTAGCATGTGCTCGCTGTTTCGTAACGTCTGTCATTGAGTCAATGGGCGTCGTTTCGATCCGCAGGTTGCACGTGACATGGAATATTATGTAAAACCCCGTTTATTGCGAACGATTAAGCTGTTCAGGGGGAGCTTACTTTTTAAAAGTTTTGTAGTATTCGGTTGATAACTAAAGGTACCGTGCAAATTAAACTGTTAAAATAGAAAATTTGGCCCGGTTGAAATGTTTCTCGCTGTAGGTCAGCTAGAATGTTGAAACTTGGTGTAGACGTTCACTAGGTCATTGTCTTGATCGAGTTCACAGCAGAAATAACAGTGAAACGATCAACGAACTCATAGCAGAAATAACAGTGCAAAACTTAACGAATTTTTAGCAGAAATAGCAGAAATGAAATGGGGTTTTACGTCCTACTCTTCTGCACCTGACCTGGGCTAATGGAAGACGGGCATACGCCATACAGTGTGCTATGAGGGAATTTTTGCCCGGGCAGCGGCGCTACGGCCTACTCTTATATCATATTCCAACTGCCAAGGGATCTTTTACGTGCACTCCAATGTGTACACGGGACCTCGGTTTTTCGTCCCATCCGAACGACTAGGCAGCTGTCCTTATCAGGCCATCCTTCTGCATCACTGACAAGAGGAAACCACGCCGGAAAATCGAGATGAACTTTCTCGGCAAATGCAAGGATCGAACACCCGACCTCCAGGCTAACGAGCCAGCGCCTTGCCCGCTTAGCCACCGTGATTCCCATAAATAGCAATGAAACGATCAACGAATTTATAGCAGTAATAACACTTCAACAATTAACGAATTCGTAGCAGAAATAACAATTAAACGTTCAACGAAATCATAGCCGAAATAAGAGTGAAACAATCAACGAATAAGCAATTAGATTGGTTGATGATTTCGGACACTTTCACTTCAGTCAGATTGATGAAACTTGGTGTATAGTTTCATTACATCAATACCTTGAATACGTTCGACAATGAGCATTGTCTGCCCTGGATAAGCAGAGCGATGAGCAATTTGATTGGTCGAGAATTTGAATAAAAAATAACTCTCCTTCTAATTGGGGCAGAATGTTCAATCTTCGTGAAGGCGTTCATTAGGTCAGTGCCATGAAGTAGTGCGAAGATGAGCATTGTCTGCTTACAGTAAGCAGAGATAAGCAATCTGATTGGTTGATTCTTTGGTGCACGATAACTTTGGTTATAATGAAGTGAGAGTGACAAAATTCCAAATATAGATTCATTATGTCATTACCTTGACTAAGTTTGATGTTGAGAATTTCTGCGTAGATTTAGGAGCAATAAGCAATTTGACACATCACATTGGAACATAACACCTCTGTTTCTAATTTCTGCGTAGATTTAGGAGCAATAAGCAATTTGACTGATCACATAGGAACATAACACCTCTAATGTGAACCGGTGGAATTGTTTCTCGTTATAACTCAGTGAGTTTTTGGCGGATTTCATTAATTCTTTTTCCTTTTTAAGATTCTTTATATAACTCATGAAATGCGACAGAAACTGACCGTGAATATGAAAGCTTTAATATCTGCTTAGCAGATCTAGTTATTAAGCTTTCATATTACATATGAAAGCTTATTGTTTCTGTTAAAGTTATTATTAAGCTTTCATATTACATATGAAAGCTTATTGTTTCTGTTAAAGTTATTATTATTATTATTATTTTTTTTTTTTGTGTCATTTCTGCAAATCGGATTTCTCAGAATCTAACCATGGGATCTTTCTGAAACTTTGACCTACCTCCCCATAAATGGGGTGCGAACCTTGATTAAATATATTTTCAAAACGTTTTACGAATCCGAAATCACCGAATTTTACGAACGAATGCATTTGACCTACAATGCTGTAACTTTGTGACTAGTTGACCTATTTAATTAATTCTTTTTTCTATGAGTACCTTGAGACATTTACTTCAAATCTGCAATTTCGGATTTTCGAATTTCGAAAATTCGTCGCTGTGATATCGAACCGGAAGTTTAGACCAACTCGACAACTTCTTTAGTAGTTGTACGATTTTCATGAAATTTAATATGTAAGTAAACCTTAATGATGCGACTTGAAAGATGACTTCAGAAATTTTCTAAATTATCTCCCCTTGGAGAAATTGAGGATCGAAATTTTCAAAAAAATCGACAAAATATAGGTCAAATCATCTTGATTTTTTTTTGGTTACTAGTTCCGAGACCACTGATTCGTACACAAAAAATGGAGTTTGTAGCTCAACCCGGAAGTGCCACCATCTTGAAATGTAAAAACCTCAAACGCCATTTTGCTATTTTACTTACAGACACGGGAATTATATTTTCTGAATCCTTGGAGGAAGGCCTAAAAAACGTCGGGAGTAGAATTTTCATTTAGGTCAACTGGGAGTCACCATTTTGAATTGAAAATGAAAAATAGAAGCAATTTGAAGGGCCGAGTTTTTGGAACACAATAACTCTCCTTCTAATTAAACTAGAATGTTTAAACTTGGGTTAGACGTTCACTAGGTCAATGTCATGATTGAGTGTAAAGATGAGCATTTTCTGCCTGGGGTAAGCAGAGATAAGCATGCTGATTTATTGATTCTTTAGGGCACAATAACTTCGGTTATAATGAAGGGAGGGTGGTGAAACTCTTGTCAATCGAGAGTCTAATAGCTAGCCTGTTGTGTGAAATCATTGTATCATTTTTTTTAAATATCAGGGATAGCAGAAAAAAGAGATCGAAAATCCAAAAAGTGGTATTTTTACGATTTAGAGCATATTTAAAGATCCTTTTCTCTTAAAGTGAACATAATATTTTTGGGGAACTTCTTGTACAAAGAGTCTTATCGGTAGTCTTTTATATGAAACCATCGATCAACAGTCCAAAATATCAGGAGTAGAAGAATAAAAGGATCGAAAATTGAAAACGGCACCCTTTCATTGTTAAGCAAAACATGCAGTGTGGGTGGCTACAATCTGCACATTTAGTCATGGTATAGAGCTTATTCAACATTATCGAATTCCAACTGCTAAGGAATCTTTTACGTGCAGTCCAATGTGTACACGCCGGTGGGAGGACACGCCAGAAAATCGAGATGAACTTTCTCGGCCAATGCAGGGATCGAACACCCGACCTCCTGGCTAGCAGGTCAACGCCTTCGCCACATAGTGTGGACACCCATCGTACATTTCATCCGCCAAATCAAAGCATTTCATTGCATTAGACCAATAATTAATTATTCTTAATTTGAAACTTTATTTTAATATTATTAAATCCTCATTTTATTGGTAGACGTTCGTCTTATTTAAAATTAAACTTTCATTTAACTATGGACAACCCTTAACGTGTCTCTTAACAAAACAATTAAATACTCTAAAATAGTAGCTCAACCTTTTGACCTAAGCTCATTAATTTACCATTTTGTATGTGAGCGACTTGTTATTCTTCTTATATGACATATTGCACGTGTCTGATTTCAAAGGGGAGTTTGGTGGCTGAATGGTTAGCACGCGCGCGCTGTATCATAAAGCCTGTCATCGAGTCAGCTAGGGTGTTTTCGAATCTCCGGTCGTACCTGACAAGGAGTAAGGTCGCCTGTCCATCTTGGTGGGTTTTCGTCATTTTCTCCGGTTTCCTTCCACTGCCAAAGACCTCTACGCGCAAGCGAAATATTGAAATAAAATCAAACTATATGTTAGTCCCGAAATGATCTAGTTTGGGACACAATAACTCTCTTTCTAATTCAGCTAGACTTGGTGTGGGTGTTTATTAGGCCAATACCTTGATGACTCTGGAACACAATAACTCTTCTTCTAATTGGGGTACAATGTTCAAACTTGGTATAGGCATTCACTAGGTCAATGTCTTGATGAAGTTATAAGTAGAATTTTGATTTAGGTCAACTGGTAGTCACCATTTTGAAGTGAATATGAAACATAGTGAAAAATCGACATTTACGGACTTGTAAACAAACACAATAGAACATAGTATGTTCAATGCGTCTCCTATGTCTGACATTAATACATTTCAAGATAGTCGGGATACGGTATTTGAATATTACAAAAATTCGATTTTTGCCTTTGATGTTTTTCGTGCTGACAAAATTCTTTACGAGTGAAAAATCACATTAACTTTACTAGATTGTGACCGATTTTAATGATTTTTTTTCCTTGTTCGGATTATTCATATGACCCATGACATGTGACAGGAAGTGACTGTGAATATGAAAGCTTTCATATCTGCATGGGACAGTAGCAGATCTAGTTATTATTATTATTTATTTTTTTTGTGTATTTTCTGCAAATCGGATTTCTCAGAATCTAACCATAGGATCTTTCTGAAACTTTGACCTACCCCCCCATAAATGGGGTGCGAACCTTGATTAAATATATTTTCAAAACGTTTTACGAATCCGAAATCACCGAATTTTACGAACGAATGCATTTGACCTACAATGCTGTAACTTTGTGACTATTTGACCTATTTAATTAATTCTTTTTTCTATGTGTACCTTGAGACATTTACTTCAAATCTGCAATTTCGGATTTTCGAATTTCGAAAATTCGTCGCTGTGATATCGAACCGGAAGTTTAGACCAACTCGACAACTTCTTTAGTAGTTGTACGATTTTCATGAAATTTGATATGTAAGTAAACCTTAATGATGCGACTTGAAAAATGACTTTAGAAATTTTCTAAATTATCTCCCCTTGGAGAAATTAAGGATCGAAATTTTCAAAAAAATCAACGAAATATAGGTCAAATCATTTTGAATTTTTTGGGGGTTACTAGCTACGAGACCACTGATTCATACACAAAAAATGGAGTTTGTACCTCAACCCGGAAGTGCCACCATCTTGAAATGTAAAAACCTCAAACGCCATTTTGCTATTTTACTTACAGACACGGGAATTATATTTTCTGAATCCTTGGAGGAAGGCCTAAAAAACGTCGGGAGTAGAATTTTCATTTAGGTCAACTGGGAGTCACCATTTTGAATTGAAAATGAAAAATAGAAGCAATTTGAAGGGCCGAGTTTTTGGAACACAATAACTCTCCTTCTAATTAAGCTAGAATGTTTAAACTTGGGGTAGACGTTCACTAGGTCAATGTCATGATTGAGTGTAAAGATGAGCATTTTCTGCCTGGGGTAAGCAGAGATAAGCATGCTGATTTGTTAATTCTTTAGGGCACAATAACTTCGGTTATAATGAAGGGATGGTGGTGAAACTCTTGTAAATCGAGAGTCTAATAGCTAGCCTGTTGTGTGAAATCATTTTTTTTTAAATATCAGGGATAGCGGAAAAAGAGATCGAAAATCCAAAAAGTCGTATTTTTACGATTTAGAGGATTTTTAAAGGTCCTTTTCTCTTCAATCAACATAATATTTTTGGGGAACTTCTTGTACAAAGAGTCTTATCGATAGTCTTTTATATGAAACCATCGATCAACAGTCCAAAATATCAGGAGTAGAAGAATAAAAGGATCGAAAATTGAAAACGGCAACCTGTCATTGTTAAGCAAAACATGCAGTGTGGGTGGCTACAATTTGCACATTATTCATCGTATAGAGCTTATTCAACAGTATCGAATTCCAACTGCTTAGGGATATTTTACGTGCACTTCAATGTGTACACGGGACCTTGGTTTTTCGTCGCATCTGAACGACTAGACAGCTGTCCTTGTCAGGGCCTCCGTTCTGCCTCTCTGACAAGAGGGAACCACGCCGGAAAATCGAGATGAACTTTCTCGGTGCAGAACTTTCAATTCACGCCAAACGTTTATTGCATACGATTAAGTTGGTCAGTTGGAGCTTATTTTCAAAAGTTTTGTAATAATCGGTTGGTAATTAAAGTACTGTGCAAATTAAACTGCTAAAACAGAAAATTTCGCTCGGTTGAAATGTTTCTTGCTATAAGTCAGCAATTTCCCGATTTTAGGGAGGCTGAATGGCTGAATGGTTAGCATGTGCGCGCTGTATCGTAACGTCTGTCATTGAGTCAACCGGCGTCGTTTTGATTTCCGGGTAGTACGTGACATGGAGTATGGTGTGCAACGTCGTGAGGTTTCTCCGTGTCCTTCGGTTTCCTCCCACGGCTAAAGACCCGTGCGCGCAAGGGAAGTTTTAAACCGTGCAAATTGAACTGTTAAAACAAAAAAAAATCGCCCGGTTGAAATGTGTCTTGCTATAAGTCAGCAATTTCCCGGTTTTAGGGAGGCTGAATGGTTCGCATACGCGTGCTGTATCGTAACGTCTGTTTTGCGTTTCTTACGTGGGTTATTATATGATATTTATGCTATGTTTTGTACAATTACATGGTCTCAAAAACTTATAGTTTTTTAGTTTTTAACGTTATTTCATCTAGATTATCGCCCTTTTTTTATCGGGAAATTGCACCTTCTAGCGACGACGTCATAACAACTATAACTACAGATTCACGTCACGCCATTCAGTTAGCATACGACAGTCTCCCTAGACGGTCTTACACTCCTTTGCTTATGTATTCAGTTTTGTTCTTGTTTCTGTGACGGCTGTAACGTGTTTCCAAATGCATTCAATATACTTCAATCCTCTTCTTTATTGATTTAATGCATCTAGTTTTTTAGAACTAGGCCTACTTCTTGGATACATTTAACGATGTGTTTACTTGTATAATTTGGAATTTATGCAACAATATGCTTGCATTCGTATTTCTTGCAACATATAGCAGATCATGACTCATACTGACATTATATAATTATTTCCTTGGGTTTTTTACTCCCAACTTGTTTTTCAAATATGAGTAAAGTCTGTGTCACCACACCCGGGACTGTACAGCGCAGTGGACGCTTACGGATCCATTCACTCTTTTTTGATTTGTTGTTGTTTGTGGTCTCTTAGCATTATGTCTTATCTGTATATTTGTTTTTGTGTAGAATTGTGTGTGGTGCAGCCCCCCTGCACTTACTATTGAGTCAACCGGCGTCGTTTCGATTTCCAGGTTGTACGTGACATGGAGTATTGTGTCCAACCTCGTGGGTTTTCTCCGTGTCCTTTGGTTTCCTCCCACGGCTAAAGACCCGTACGCGCAAGGGAAGTTTTTAAATAAAATAAAAAAAACATATGTTAATCCCGAAATGACCTCGTTTGTGTCGAATGGACGTTAAGCCGCATTTCTCACTTTCTCTTTTATTTTTAAAGTTTTGTAATAATCGGTTGGTAATCAAAGGTACTGTAAAAGTGATAAAACAGAAATTTCGCCCGGTTGTAATGTTTCTCACTTTAAAGTCATTGTATAGAGTTTTGTAATAATCGGTTGGTAATCAAAGGTACTGTAAAAGTGATAAAACAGAAAATTTCGCCCGGTTGTAATGTTTCTCACTTTAAAGTCATTGTATAGAGCGTATTCAACAGTATCGAATTCCAACTGCAAATGGATCTTTTATATCCACTCCAATGTTTACACGGCGGGAGGGGGGACAAGCCAGAAAATCGAAATGAACTTTCTCGGCCAATGCAGGGATCGAACACCCGACCTTCTGGCTAGCAGGCCAACGACTTAGCCACATAGTCTGGACACCCATCGTACATTTCATCCGTCAAATCAAAGCATTTCACTGCATTAGACCAGGGGGGGGGGGGTGGCCTAGTGGACTAGAGTGCCGCGCTTCGATCTCTAGCTGACCGGTCACCTCTGGCTTGCGGCTGTGGTTTCGAGCCCTGGTCTGAGCGTATGTGGCATGGAGATTGGGGCGCCTTCTCAACCTCGAGGGTTTCGTCCGGGAACTCAGGTTTTCTCCCACTGCTAAAGACCCCTTCGCGCATGCGAATTATTGAAATAAAATTAAAACATATGTTAGTCCCCAAATGACCTAGTTTGTGTTGAGTGGACGTTAAACCTTATTTCTCTCTCTCTCTCTCTCGCATTAGACCAATAATTAATTATTCTTAATTTAAAACTTTATTTTAATATTAGTCTGGCATTATTAATTCCTAATTTTATTGGTCTTATTTAAAATTAAACTTTCATTTAACTATGAACAACCCATAACGTGTCTCTTTAAAACAAATAAATACTTTAAAACAGTAGCTCAACCTTTAGACCTAAACTCATTAATTTACGATTTTGTTGTGAGCGACTTGTTATTCTCCCTATATGAAATATTGCACGTGTCTGATTTCAAACGGGGGAGGGGGAGGGTTGGCTGAATGGTTAGCACGCGCGCCTGTCATTGAGTTAACTAGCGTGTTTTTGAATGCCCGGTTGTACGTGACAAGGAGTAAGGTCGCCTGTCCAACCTGCCATTTTTAGTTCTTTCCCGCCATTTTCATTCCATTTTCTCGTCCGTCTCATTACAGTAAAACAAGTTTCGGTTATTTCCCTTTAGTTTTCAGATTATTGTTATGCCTGGGTGCAATGTTTCATAGTATATTTAGACTTGTAACTTCGCGAGTTTTTGACCAATTTTGATAATTTTTTCTTCTTATCCTTTTATTTAGGATACTTGATACAATGGATGACACATGACGTTGAATATGAAAGCTTTCATATCTGCATGGGACAGTAGCAGATCTAGTTATTATTAAGCTTTCATATTACATATGAAAGCTTATTGTTTCTGTTAAAGTTATTATTAAGCTTTCATATTACATATGAAAGCTTATTACATATGAAAGCTTATTGTTTCTGTTAAAGTTATTATTATTATTATTATTTTTTTTTTTTGTGTCATTTCTGCAAATCGGATTTCTCAGAATCTAACCATGGGATCTTTCTGAAACTTTGACCTACCCCCCCCCATAAATGGGGTGCGAACCTTGATTAAATATATTTTCAAAACGTTTTACGAATCCGAAATCACCGAATTTTACGAACGAATGCATTTGACCTACAATGCTGTAACTTTGTGACTAGTTGACCTATTTAATTAATTCTTTTTTCTATGAGTACCTTGAGACATTTACTTCAAATCTGCAATTTCGGATTTTCGAATTTCGAAAATTCGTCGCTGTGATATCGAACCGGAAGTTTAGACCAACTCGACAACTTCTTTAGTAGTTGTACGATTTTCATGAAATTTAATATGTAAGTAAACCTTAATGATGCGACTTGAAAGATGACTTCAGAAATTTTCTAAATTATCTCCCCTTGGAGAAATTGAGGATCGAAATTTTCAAAAAAATCGACGAAATATAGGTCAAATCATCTTGATTTTTTTTTTGGTTACTAGTTCCGAGACCACTGATTCGTACACAAAAAATGGAGTTTGTAGCTCAACCCGGAAGTGCCACCATCTTGAAATGTAAAAACCTCAAACGCCATTTTGCTATTTTACTTACAGACACGGGAATTATATTTTCTGAATCCTTGGAGGAAGCCCTAAAAAACGTCGGGAGTAGAATTTTCATTTAGGTCAACTGGGAGTCACCATTTTGAATTGAAAATGAAAAATAGAAGCAATTTGAAGGGCCGAGTTTTTGGAACACAATAACTCTCCTTCTAATTAAACTAGAATGTTTAAACTTGGGTTAGACGTTCACTAGGTCAATGTCATGATTGAGTGTAAAGATGAGCATTTTCTGCTTGGGGTAAGCAGAGATAAGCATGCTGATTTATTGATTCTTTAGGGCACAATAACTTCGGTTATAATGAAGGGAGGGTGGTGAAACTCTTGTCAATCGAGAGTCTAATAGCTAGCCTGTTGTGTGAAATCATTGTATCATTTTTTTTAAATATCAGGGATAGCAGAAAAAAGAGATCGAAAATCCAAAAAGTGGTATTTTTACGATTTAGAGCATATTTAAAGATCCTTTTCTCTTAAAGTGAACATAATATTTTTGGGGAATTTCTTGTACAAAGAGTCTTATCGGTAGTCTTTTATATGAAACCATCGATCAACAGTCCAAAATATCAGGAGTAGAAGAATAAAAGGATCGAAAATTGAAAACGGCACCCTTTCATTGTTAAGCAAAACATGCAGTGTGGGTGGCTACAATCTGCACATTTAGTCATGGTATAGAGCTTATTCAACATTATCGAATTCCAACTGCTAAGGAATCTTTTACGTGCAGTCCAATGTGTACACGCCGGTGGGAGGACACGCCAGAAAATCGAGATGAACTTTCTCGGCCAATGCAGGGATCGAACACCCGACCTCCTGGCTAGCAGGTCAACGCCTTCACCACATAGTGTGGACACCCATCGTACATTTCATCCGCCAAATCAAAGCATTTCATTGCATTAGACCAATAATTAATTATTCTTAATTTGAAACTTTATTTTAATATCATTAAATCCTCATTTTATTGGTAGACGTTCGTCTTATTTAAAATTAAACTTTCATTTAACTATGAACAACCCTTAACGTGTCTCTTAACAAAACAATTAAATACTCTAAAATAGTAGCTCAACCTTTTGACCTAAGCTCATTAATTTACCATTTTGTATGTGAGCGACTTGTTATTCTTCTTATATGACATATTGCACGTGTCTGATTTCAAAGGGGAGTTTGGTGGCTGAATGGTTAGCACGCGCGCGCTGTATCATAAAGCCTGTCATCGAGTCAGCTAGCGTGTTTTCGAATCTCCGGTCGTACCTGACAAGGAGTAAGGTCGCCTGTCCATCTTGGTGGGTTTTCGTCATTTCCTCCGGTTTCCTTCCACTGCCAAAGACCTCTACGCGCAAGCGAAATATTGAAATAAAATCGAACTATATGTTAGTCCCGAAATGATCTAGTTTGGGACACAATAACTCTCTTTCTAATTCAGCTAAACTTGGTGTGGGTGTTTATTAGGCCAATACCTTGATGACTCTGGAACACAATAACTCTTCTTCTAATTGGGGTACAATGTTCAAACTTGGTATAGGCATTCACTAGGTCAATGTCTTGATGAAGTTCGAAGTAGAATTTTGATTTAGGTCAACTGGTAGTCACCATTTTGAAGTGAATATGAAACATAGTGAAAAATCGACATTTACGGACTTGTAAACAAACACAATAGAGCATAGTATGTTCAATGCGTCTCCTATGTCTGACATTAATACATTTCAAGATAGTCGGGATACGGTATTTGAATATTTCAAAAATTCGATTTTTGCCTTTGATGTTTTTCGTGCTGACAAAATTCTTTACGAGTGAAAAATCACATTAACTTTACTAGATTGTGACCGATTTTAATGATTTTTTTCCTTGTTCGGATTATTCATATGACCCATGACATGTGACAGGAAGTGACTGTGAATATGAAAGCTTTCATATCTGCATGGGACAGTAGCAGATCTAGTTATTAAGCTTTCATATTACATATGAAAGCTTATTGTTTCTGTTAAGATTATTATTAAGCTTTCATATTACATATGAAAGCTTATTGTTTCTGTTAAGATTATTATTGTTATTTTTTTTTGTGTTTTATCCACAAATCGGATTTCTCAGAATCTAACCACAGTATCTTTATGAAACTTTTACCTACCCCCCCCCCAAAAATGGGTGGTAGCTGTTGATTAAATATATTTTCAAAACGTTTTACGAATCCGAAATCACCGAAATTTACGAACGACAAAATGGACAATGCATAGTCGTAACTTTATTGTTTTTTGACCAATTTTACTAAATCTTTTTTCTTTGAATACCTTGAAAAAAATCATTTTCATCAGCAGTTTCACATTTTCGAATTTCGAAAATTCGTCGCTGTGATTTCGAACCGGAAGTTTAGACCAATTTGACAACTTCTTTAATAGTTGTGCGATTTTCATTCAATTTAGTATGTAAGTAGATCCTACCGATGTGACTTCAAAAATATAATTAGAAATTTTCTAAATTATCTCCCCTTGGTGAAATTAAGGATCAAAGTTTTCAAAAATATCGTCGAAATATAGGTCAGAATGACCTAATTTTTTTTTTCGATACTAGACAAGGAATTACTGATTCGTACACAAAATATGGAGTTTGTCGATCGAACCGGAAGTGCCACCATCTTGAAACGTGAAAAATCAATAAGGCTTTTTTGCTATTTTACTTACAGACTCGGGAGTTATATTTTCTGAATCCTTGTAGGAAGGCCTAAAAAATGTCGCGAACAGAATTTTGATTTAGGTCAACCGGGAGTCACCATTTTGAATTGAAAATCAAAAATAGAAGCAATTTGAAGGGCCGAGACTTTTGAGCACAATAACTCACATTCTAATTAAGCTAGAATGTTCTAACTTGGTGTAGACGTTCACTAGGTCAATGTTATGATGAAGTTCAAAGATGAGCATTTTCTGCTTAGGGTAAGCAGAGATAAGCATATTGATTTGTTGATTCTTTAGGGCACGATAACTTCGGTTATAATGAAGGGAGGGCGGTGAAACTTTTGTCAATAGAGAGTCTAATAGCTAGCCTGTTGTGTGAAATCATTGTATCATTTTTTTTAAATATCAGGGATAGCCGAAAAAAAGAGATTGAAAATCCAAAAAGTCGTATTTTTACAACTTGGAGTATGTTTAGAGGTCTTTCTCGTAAAGTCAACATAATATTTGTTGGGAACTTCTTCTACAAAGAGTCTTATTGGTAGTCTTTTATATGAAACCATCGATCAACAGTCCAACATATCAGGAGTAGAAGAACAAAAGGATCGAACATTGAAAACGGCACCCTTTCATTGTTAAGCGAAACATGCAGTGTGGGTGACTACAATCTACACATTTAGTCATCGTATAGAGCTTATTCAACAGTATCGAATTCCCACTGCTTAGGGATATTTTACGTGCACTCCAATGTGTACACGGGACCGTGGTTTTCGTCCCATCCGAACTAGACAGCCGTTCTGCCTCACTGACAAGGGGGAACCACGCCGGGAAATCGAGATGAACTTTCTCCGTGCAGAACTTTCAATTCAAGCCAAACTTTTATTGCATACGATTACGCTGGTCAGTTGGAGCTTATTTTCAAAAGTTTTGTAATAATCGGTTGGTAATTAAAGTACCATGCACATTAAACTGTTAAAACAGAAAATTTCGCCCGGTTCAAATGTTTCTTGCTATAAGTCAGCAATTTTCCGAATTCAGGGAGGCTGAATGGCTGAATGGTTAGCATGTGCGCGCTGTATCGTAACGTCTGTCATTGAGTCAACGGGCGTCGTTTCGATCGCCAGGTTGCACGTGACATGGAATATGATGTCCAACCCCGTTTATTGCAAACGATTAAGCTGTTCAGGGGGAGCTTATTTTTGAAAGTTTTGTAATATTCGGTTGATAACTAAAGGTACCGTGCAAATTAAACTGTTAAAATAGAAAATTTGGCCCGGTTGAAATGTTTCTTTCTGTAGGTCAGCTAGAATGTTCAAACTTGATCGAGTTCACAGCAGAAATAACAGTGAAACGATCAACGAACTCATAGCAGAAATAACAGTGCAAAACTTAACGAATTCATAGCAGAAATGAAATGGGGTTTTACGTCCTACTCTTCTGCACCTGACCTGGGCTAATGGAAGACGGCCATACGCCACACAGTGTGCTATGAGGGAATTTTTGCCCGGGCAAGGGATCTTTTACGTGCACTCCAATGTGTACACGGGACCTCGGTTTTTCGTCCCATCCGAACGACTAGGCAGCTGTCCTTATCAGGCCCTCCTTCTGCATCACTGACAAGAGGAAACAACGCCGGAAAATCGAGATGAGCTTTCTCGGCCAATGCAAGGATCGAACACCCGACCTCCAGGCTAACGAGCCAGCGCCTTGCCCACTTAGCCACCGTGATTCCCATAAATAGCAATGAAACGATCAACGAATTTATAGCAGTAATAACACTTCAACAATTAACGAATTCGTAGCAGAAATAACGATGAAACAATTAACGAATTCGTAGCAGAAATAACAATGAAACGTTCAACGAAATCATAGCCGAAATAAGAGTGGAACAATGAACGAATTAATAGTAGACGAGTTCATAGTAGAAAAAACAACGAAACAATGAACGAATCATAGCAGAAACCAGAAGGCTATCAATACACTGTGAAATTTGAAACCTAAATGGCCCGGCTAGGAACAATATCTACATGCCCGTAAAAGACTACTTAACAGTTAGAATTCGAAAGAAAAGACCGTAACGACGCTGTCCGATCAAACTTTAGTTAATTCAGTCGGCGCAAAAAGATAGGTCGTTAAAACCATTTCTGTTCAGTTCATTCCATTTCCTTAAATCTATGAAAGTTGTGTGAATTGGGAATCGCGTATTACTCAACAGTTTCAGGGGAGATAAGCCGTCTTTGAGATTGGAAATCAATTTTTGATATCGACTGTGTATGATTGCTACTAGATCGATTGTGATTCAGGTTCTAATCAGTTTGGATTGAAGAATCGGGGTGGTATATGTGTGTGTGATGGGGTGGGGGTGGTGGCACAAGACGCTATATCCCATTCGCAACCACACACCTAACAAATGCAGGGTATAGGTTGCGATCAGTTCTTTCAAGATTTTCATATATTTAAGCCACTTTATTACACGCCTCATCTGAAAATGTCTGTGTTAGTGTAGATAAATGTTGACCAAATAACATCTTTCACCATTTTGACTTTCAGTTACGGAACTAGCATAGGGGTGTTTTAAGGTTTATCATGGCGGAGGCTGTACTATTTTGAGGGCCCTCTGTCGCGAGGGGAGGTTCTTGATTGATGATTGTCACCCCAATGCAATGGCTGCATTCTCATTCAGTAGTGGATTCGACAGTAACAGTGTATAGAAAACGATTGAGTTGGACTCGGGGGCCCTTTCCCTTGGCACTAGGGACTCTTTTGTCATTCGTCGGACCCTTTTGTCTGTCTTTAGAGCCCTCCCTAACTAGGGCACATTTTCATTTTTCGCATCGGTTTTAGCATTTTTCTCCCGTTTTATTTTTTCAACTGCTTTGATTTTTTTCGCGGGGAGGCTGGCGCCTCCAGCGCCTCAGCTATAAAACGCTTTTGAACTAACAGTACTATTGACATAATACCGTTTTTTCCAGTAATGGTAACTCACTCGTTTCTTCAAGAATCATTCGGCATTCCAGGTATTCTATTCGCTGTCTTCCATAGGAGCGGTAAGATGAGACCTGTTTGTGGGAAAATCCCTAAACAATATGCGAGGGTGGAATAATCGTACATTACTTTAAGGTTTGCGTGAAGTAATTGACATATCGAAATTACAGTTATATGCACTGAATAACCATGACACGGAGAGAGAGAGAGAGAGAGAGAGAAGAGAGAGAGAGAGAGAGAGAGAGAGAGAGAGAGAGAGAGAGAGAGAAATGGGGTTTAACGTCCACTCGACGCAAACTAGGTCATTTTGGGACTAACATATGGTTTAATTTTATTTCAATAATCTGCTTGCGCATATTAACAGTGGGAGGGAACCGCAGGTCCCGGGATAAACCCAGGAGATTGGACAGGCGAGATTGTAGGTTAGGGTTAGGGTAAGCGCTAAGGTTAGGTCTTGGGTTAGAATTAGGATTAGCGATATCCCTATTTACATCTCGTGACCTTTGATCAAACGTAATGAAGACAGGATGTGACGTATATATGCACATTGAGGTTATCAAGCTATAGACCGGACTAGTAGTAAGCTATAAACGGATAAATAACAAGAGTTTATATGTATATTATTTTATTAAATTTATATATATCTTAACTCCCTGATTTACGTATATGCATGAACAATAGAAACTATATACTAGTATTTATAAGTATTAAAGCTATGGTAATATTATGCTATCAAATAGCCGTATTGTCTTAATATTTGTTGTAACCGCAACCTTGATAGTTATTGTAAGAAGGATAACGGTTGTAGTTGTTGTATCCGTTACCGTATCCGTTGTTATTGTAGTTGTTATATCCCTTCCCATATTCGTTGTTATTGTGGCCATTGTTGTAACCGTTGTTGTAATTGTAGGGGCCGTTGTAACTATTGTATCCTTTATTATTGTATTGGTTGTACTTGTATAGTCCGTTGTTGTATCGTTACCAACGATACCATGACCAATTCCGTGTCCAACAATACCGTGTCCGATACCGTTACCAACGATGTCATGCCCAATGCCGTTACCAATCTTTCCATGTCTAATAAGTCCGTGTCCGATTCCGTTTCCAATGATACCATGTCCGATACCGTTACCAACGATGCCATGCCCAATGCCGTTACCAATCTTTCCATGTCCAATAAGTCCGTGTCCGATTCCGTTTCCAATGATACCATGTCCGATACCGTTACCAACGATACCATGACCAATTCCGTTTCCAACAATACCGTGTCCGATACCGTTACCAACGATGCCATGCCCAATGCCGTTACCAATCTCTCCATGTCCAATAAGTCCGTGTCCGATTCCGTTTCCAATGATACCATGTCCGATACCGTTACCAACGATACCATGACCAATTCCGTTTCTAACAATACCGTGTCCAATACCGTTACCGATACCGTTACCAACAATACCATGACCAATTCCGTTACCAATAACACCGACTTTGCCAACAGCTACTATTCCGTGTCTGAGTCGGTTTCCTTGGATACCATGTCCAATACCATGGTTGAGTCCGTTGCCAATAGCTCCTACACCAACAAGACCATGTCCAACACCGGCATGTCCTCTTCCATATCCTTTACCAATTCCGTTTGCAAAGACACCAACACCATGTCCGAAACCGTGTCCGATTTTAGCATCGATGTATTGGGAAGCAGCTACTGTCAAACAGACAGCGAAAGCGACGAAAGCCTGAAAAAGAAAAAAAAAAAACATGTGTTTTACAGAAATAGCCGTAGATTTGATTCCATACTAAAAAAAAAATCGCGAGGGTTTATTTATAACCAAAAACTTGACAATCAAGAAATTTTACTGTGCCGCCATTATTTAGTACATGATCGAGTTTTGGCGTTACCAGGCAAAATCACAAGTAATGTTCAACTCTGGGTAATAATTTACACTTTTTATAATTTACCGTTCTGGCCCTATGAATATAAAACTGCCTTTAATACAATGTCAAGGGCGATAAGCAATAATACAACAGTGACGATGCAATACCATGTTCAACCCTCGGTAATTTCTACCAGTTTTAAATTTAAAGATGGACCTATGGGTATGCATGCCAAGTGCGATAAGCAATCATATAAAAATTTAGTATGTAATGAAACTTATTAGTGCTATACCAAATTAGATATCAGGTTTCTTGTCTAGAAAGTTCAAGTATATCCCATCTGGGTCACGATCCTTGTCACTACATACCGCTAATTAGAAGTATTGAAGATTATTTAGTCAACAAGTTAAATTTACTCTCTGTAGATTGTTACAATGTTTTACTGTATTATTCCAGTCTGTACAGAACAGAGGGCGAAAAAGCAAGTCCCATTTAGGATTTCAGGGACCGGGTATGCTTATCTTAAAACTTCAAAGATTTGAAATCTTATACGGAGTAGGGCAAAAGTCCTACTTTATACACCGACTGGACCATTGAAGACAAACAGGTAGATTTTGCCCGGACATCTGTATCACGATATACTCTATCAAAGAATCTTTTACGTGCACGCCAATGTGCACACTGAACATTGCTTTTCGTCCCATCCTGACAATTAGACACTATTCCCTGTCAGACCGGGCAGACCTACTGTCCTGTACAGTTAACAAGGGCAGTCAAGCCTGTACAATTGACTTTCTGGTCAAACCCCGGGAGAGAGCCCAAGACCTACTGGTTAGTTAATCAGTGTCTCTTATCACTGAGCCACCATGATCCCCATACATTAAAAACGCGGAGTTCGTAGATGAGCATATTATGCTTAGGGTAAGCAGAGATAAGCAATTAGATTGGTTGATGATTTTGGACACTTTCACTTCAGTCAGAGTGATGAAACTTGGTGTATAGTTTCATTACATCAATATCTTGAATACGTTCGACAATGAGCATTGTCTGCCCTGGATAAGCAGAGCGATGAGCAATTTGATTGGTCGAGAATTTGAAACAAAATAACTCTCCTTCTAATTGGGGCAGAATGTTCAATCTTGGTGAAGGCGTTCATTAGGTCAGTGCCATAAAGGAGTGCGAAGATGAGCATTGTCTGCTTACAGTAAGCAGAGATAAGCAATCTGATTGGTTGATTCTTTGGGGCACGATAACTTTGGTTATAATGAAGTGAGAGTGACAAAATTCCAAATATAGATTCATTATGTCATTACCTTGACTAAGTTTGATGTTGAGAATTTCTGCGTAGATTTAGGAGCAATAAGCAATTTGACACATCACATTGGAACATAACACCTCTGTTTCTAATTAAGGTAGAATTTGAACCGGTTGAATTGTTTCTCGTTATAACTCGGTGAGTTTTTGGCGGATTTCATTAATTCTTTTTCCTTTTTAAGATTCTTTATACAGAAACTGACCGTGAATATGAAAGCTTTAATATCTGCTTAGCAGATCTAGTTATTATTTTTTTTTTTTTGTGTATTTTCTGCAAATCGGATTTCTCAGAATCTAACCATGGGATCTTTCTGAAACTTTGACCTACCCCCCCAAAAATGGGGTGCGAACGTTGTTTGAATATATTTTCAAAACGATTTACGAATCCGAAATCACCGAATTTTACGAACGTAAAAACTGACAATGCATAGTCGTAACTTTGTTATTTTTTGACCGATTTTACTAATTCTTTTTTCTTTGAATACCTTGAAAAAAATCGTTTTCATCTGCAGTTTCACATTTTCGAATTTCGAAAATTCGTCGCTGTGATTTCGAACCGGAAGTTTAGACCAGTTTGATAACTTCTTTAATAGTTGTACGATTTTCATGAAATTTAGTATACAAGTAGATCTTACCGATGTGACTTCAAAAATATAATTAGAAATTTTCTAAATTATCTCCCCTTGGTGAAATTAAGGATCAAAGTTTTCAAAAAAATCGTCGAAATATAGGTCAGAATGACCTAAAAAATTTTTTCGATACTCGACAAGTAATTACTGATTCCTACACAAAATATGGAGTTTGTCGATCGAACCGGAAGTGCCACCATCTTGAAACATGAAAAATCCCTAAGGCTTTTTTGCTATTTTACTTACAGACACGGGAGTTATATTTTCTGAATCCTTGAAGGATGGCCCAAAAATCGTAGGGAGCAGAATTTTGATTTCGGTCACGCGATGGTCACCATTTTGAATTGAAAATGAAAAGTAGTAGCAATTTGAAGGGCCGAGACTTTGAAACACAATAACTCTCCTTCTAATTAAGCTAGAATGTTCAAACTTGGTGTAGACGTTCACTAGGTCAATGTCATGATTGAGTTCAAAGATGAGCATTTTCTGTCTAGGGTAAGCAGAGATAGGCATGCTGATTTGTTGATTCTTTAGGGCACGATAACTTCGGTTATAATGAAGGGAGGGCTGTGAAACTTTTGTCAATAGAGAGTCCAATAGCTAGCCTGTTGTGTGAAATCATTGTATCATTTATTTTAAATATCAGGGATAGGCGAAAAAAAGAGATTGAAAATCCAAAAAGTCGTATTTTTACAATTTGGAGCATGTTTAGGGGTCTTTCTCGTAAAGTCAACTTAATATTTTTGGGGAACTTCTTCTACAAAGAGTCTTATTGGTAGTCTTTTATATAAAACCATCGATCAACAATCCAACATATCAGGAGTAGAAGAACAAAAGGATCGAACATTGAAAACGGCACCCTTTCATTGTTAAGCGAAACATGCAGTGTGGGTGACTACAATCTACGCATTTAGTCATCGTATAGCGTTTATTCAACAGTATCGAATTCCAACTGCTTAGGGATATTTTACGTGCACTCCAATGTGTACACGGGACCTTGGTTTTTCGTCCCATCCGAAGGACTAGACGGCTGTGCTTGTCAGGCCCTCCGTTCTGCCTCAATGACAACGGGGAACCACGCCGGGAAATCAAGATGAACTTTTTCCGTGCAGAACTTTCAATTCAGGCCAAACGTTTATTGCATACGATTAAGCTGGTCAGTTGGAGCATATTTTCAAAAGTTTAGTAATAATCGGTTGGTAATTAAAGTACCGTGCACATTAAACTGTTAAAACAGATAATTTCGCCCGGTTGAAATGTTTCTTTCTATAAGTCAGCAATTTTCCGAATTCAGGGAGGCTGAATGGTTAGCATGTGCGCGCTGTATCGTAACGTCTGTCATTGAGTCAACGGGCGTCGTTTCGATCTCCGGGTTGCACGTGACATGGAGTATGATGTCCAACCTCGTGGGTTTTCTCCGTGTCCTTCGGTTTCCTTCCAACGGCTAAAGACCAGTAAGCGCAAGGGGAGTTTTTAAATAAAATTAAAAAACATATGTTAGTCACGAAATGACCTAGTTTGTGTCTAATGGACATTAGGCCGCATTTCTCTCTTTCTCTTTTATTTTTAAAGTTTTGTAATAAACGGTTGGTAATCAAAGGTACTGTAAAAGTGATAAAACAGAAAATTTCGCCCGGTTGTAATGTTTCTCACTTTAAAGTCAGCAATTTGCCGATTTTAAGGGGCAAACGTTTATTGTGAACGATTAAGCTGGTCAAGGGGAGCTTATTTTTAAAAGTTTTGTAATATTCGGTTGATAACTAAAGGTACCGTGCAAATTAAACTGTTAAAATAGAAAATTTGGCCCGGTTGAACTGTTTCTCGCTGCAGGTCAGCAATTTGCCGATTTTAGGGAGGTTGCGTGGCTGAATAACGTCTGTCTTTGAGTCAACTGGCGTTGTTTCGATTTCTTGGTTGTACGTGACAAGGAGTATGTTCGCCTGTCCAACTTCGTAGGCCTTAACGCCGCTGCCCAGGTAAAATTTCCCTCATTGCACACTTATGGCATATGACCGTCTTCATTAGCCCATTTTAGGAGCAGAACAGAAGGACGTTAAACCCCATTCAATTTCATTTCATTTTCTCTATGTTGCTTATTTATTATAGTGGATAAATATTTTTCTGGTTCTAGCAATTATTTAATTTCTGCATAGAAATCTTGCTTTGGCCAGTTTTTTTATTGCAGAGTGCCATTCTTGTATAATTCAGTCTATGATCCTTTGTTTAAAACATGCTTAAGAAGTCGTCACGATTTCCTACTTATAACAAAACATATTGGAAATATTAGTCTGGCATTATTAAATCCTAATTTTATTTGTCTTATTTAAAATTAAACTTTCATTTAACTATGAACAACCCTTAACGTGCCTCTTTAAAACTATTGAATACTCTAAAACAGTAGCTCAACCTTTTAACCTAAACTCATTAATATACCATTTTCTTGTGAGCGACTTCTTATTCTTCCTATATGACATATTGCACGTGTCTGATTTCAAAGGGGGGTTGGGTGGCTGAATGGTTAGCACGCGCGCCTGTCATTGAGTTAACTAGCTTGTTTTCAAATGCCCGGTTGTACGTGACAAGGAGTAAGGTCGCCTGTCCAACCTGCCATTTTTAATTTGTTTTTCCCGCCATTTTCATTTCATTTTCTCATCCGTGTCATTACAGTAATACAAGTTTCAGTTATTTCCCTTTAGTTTTCAGATTATTGTTATGCCTGGGTGCAATGTTTCATACTATATTTAGACTTGTAACTTCGAGAGTTTTTGACCAATTTTGATAATTTTTTCTTCTTATCCTTT
Organism: Patella caerulea; assembly: GCA_036850965.1. Taxonomy (NCBI): domain Eukaryota; kingdom Metazoa; phylum Mollusca; class Gastropoda; family Patellidae; genus Patella; species Patella caerulea. The sequence continues at coordinate 14,141,043 of JAZGQO010000013.1, read as the reverse complement.
TATTTAGGATACTTGATACAATCAATGACACGTGACGATGAATATGAAAGCTTTCATATCTGCATGGGACAGTAGCAGATCTAGTTATTTTTTTTTTTTGTGTTTTTCCTGCAAATCGGATTTCACAGAATCTATCCATAGGATGTTTCTGAAACTTTGACCTACCCCCCCAAAAATGGGTGGTGGCTGTTGATTAAATATATTTTCAAAACGTTTTGCGAATTCGAAATCACCGAATTTTACGAACGAAAAAACTGACAATGCATAGTCGTAACTTTGCTATTTTTGACCGATTTTACTAATTCTTTTTTCTTTGAATACCTTTTAAAAAATCATTTTCATCTGCAGTTTCACATTTTCGAATTTCGAAAATTCGTCGCTGTGATTTCGAACCGGAAGTTTAGACCAATTTGACAACTTCTTTAATAGTTGTACGATTTTCATGAAATTTAGAATATAAGTAGATCTTACCAATGTGACTTCAAAAATATAATGAGAAATTTTCTAAATTATCTCCCCTTGGTGAAATTAAGGATCAAAGTTTTCAAAAAAATCGTCGAAATATAGGTCAGAATGATCTGAAATTTTTTTACGATACTCGACAAGTAATTACTGATTCCTACACAAAATATGGAGTTTGTCGATCTAACCGGAAATGCCACCATCTTGAAACATGAGAATTCCCTAAGGCTTTTTTGCTATCTTACTTACAGACACGGGAGTTATATTTTCGGAATCTTTGAAGGATGGCCCAAAAATCGCAGGGAGCAGAATTTTGATTTAGGTCAACTGATGGTTGCCATTTTGAAGTGAATATGAAAAGTAGTAGCAATTTGAAGGGCCGAGACTTTGAAACACAATAACTCTCCTTCTAATTGAGCTAAAATGTTCAATCTTGGTGTAGACGTTCACGAGGTCAATGTCATGATTGAGTGCAAAGATGAGCATTTTCTGCCTAGGGTAAGCAGAGATAAGCATGCTGATTTGTTGATTCTTTAGGGCACAATAACGTCGGTTATAATGAAGGGAGGGTGATGAAACTCTTGTCAATCGAGAGCCTAATAGCTAGCCTGTTGTGTGAAATCATTGTATCATTTTTTTTAAATATCAGGGGTAGCAGAAAAAAGAGATCTAAAATCCAAAAAGTCGTATTTTTACGATTTGGAGCATTTTAAAAGGTCCTTTTCTCTAAAGTCAACATAATATTTTGGGGAATTTCTTCTACAAAGAGTCTTATTGGTAGTCTTTTATATGAAACCATCGATCAACAGTCCAAAATATCAGGAGTAGTAGAATAAATGGATCGAAAATTGAAAAGCGCACCCCTTCATTGTTAAGCAAAACATGCATTGTCGATGGCTACAATCTGCAAATTTAGTCATCGTATAGAGCTTATTCAACAATATCGAATTCCAACTGCTAAGGAATCTTTTACGTGCACTCCAATGTGTACACGGTGGATGGGGGGACGCGCCAGAATATCGAGATGAACTTTCTCGGCCTATGCAGGGATCCAACACCCGACCTCCTGGCTAGCAGGCCAACGCCTTAGCCACATAGTGTGGACACCCATTGTACATTTCATCCGTCAAATCAAATCATTTCATTGCATTAGACCAATAATTAATTATTCTTAATTTAAAACTTTATTTTAAAATTAGTCTGGCATTATTAAATCTCTTTAAAACAATTAAATACAAAAAAACAAAAAATCAATAAGCAGGTCAATTCAGGTAAGTATAACTACGGGTTCTGTCTACCTTCTCTCGTCTGCGGCCATACCACATTGAAAACACCAGTTCTCGTCCGATCACTGAAGTTAAGCAACGTCGGGCCCAGTTGGTACTTGGATGGGTGACCGCCTGGGAACACCGGGTGCTGTAGACGCCTTTTTGCCCTGATTCTTCGTGAAAAAATCACTTTTCCGCCAATCTGACCACAGCGCTTACTCTTTTGCACCACTCCAGCTATCCGCTCGGCCCGTCTCCCCAGGGAAAAAGACACAAAAAGAATTTGAGTAAGCACAAGTATGGGTTCTGTCCACCTTCTCTCGTCTACGGCCACACCACGTTGAAAACACCAGTACTCGTCCGATCACTGAAGTTAAGCAACGTCGGGCCCGGTCAGTACTTGGATGGGTGACCGCCTGGGAACACCGGGTGCTGTAGACGCCTTTTTAAAACCGACAACCCCCCCCCCCAAAAAAAAATCAATAAGCGGGTCAATTCAAGTAAGTATAACTACGGGTTCTGTCCACCTTCTCTCGTCTACGGCCACACCACGTTGAAACCACCAGTTCTCGTCCGATCACTGAAGTTAAACAGCGTCGGGCCCGGTCAGTACTTGGATGGGTGACCGCCTGGGAACACCGGGTGCCGTAGACGCCTTTTTAAAACCGCCCCCCCCCCGAAAAAAAAAGATCAATAAGCAGGTCAATTTAGGAAAAGTATAACTACGGGTTCTGTCCACCTTCTCTCGTCTACGGCCACACCACGTTGAAAACACCAGTTCTCGTCAGATCACTGAAGTTAAGCAACGTCGGGACCGGTTAGTACTTGGATGGGTGACCGCCGGGGAACACCGGGTGCCGTAGACGCCTTTTTAAAACCGACCCCCCCCCCCAAAAAAAAAAATCAATAAGCGGCTCAATTCAGGTAAGTATAACTACGGGTTCTGTCCACCTTCTCTCGTCTACGGCCATACCACGTTGAAAACACCAGTTCTCGTCCGATCACTGAAGTTAAGCAACGTCGAGCCAGGTCAGTACTTGGATGGGTGACCGCCTGGCAACACCGGGTGCTGTAGACGCCTTTTTAAAACCGACAAAAAACAAAAAAAAAATCAATAAGCGGGTCAATTCAGGTAAGTATAACTACGGGTTCTGTCCACCTTCTCTCGTGTACGGCCACACCACGTTGAAAACACCAGTTCTCGTCCGATCACTGAAGTTAAGCAACGTCGGGCCCGGTCAGTACTTGGATGGGTGACCGCCGGGGAACATCGGGTGCTGTAGAGGCCTTTTTAAAACCGACAAAAAAAAAAAAATCAATAAGCGGGTCAATTCAGGTAAGTATAACTACGGGTTCTGTCCACCTTCTCTCGTCTACGACCATACCACGTTGAAAACACCAGTTCTCGTCCGATCACTGAAGTTAAGCAACGTCGGGCCCGGTTAGTACTTGGATGGGTGACCGCCTGGGAACACCGGGTGCTGTAGACACCTCTTTGCCCTGATTCTTCGTGAAAAAATCAATTTTCCGCCAATCAGGCCACAGCGCGCACTCTTTTGCACCACTCCAGCTCTCCGATCGGCCCGTCTCCTCAGGGAAAAAGACACAAAAAGAATTTGAGTGAGCACAAGTATGGGTTCTGTCCACCTTCTCTCGTCTACGGCCAAACCACGTTGAAAACACCAGGGGGCAGTTTCACAAAAGTTCGTAACTTTAAGAAAAAAAACTGCGTAAAGAAAAACTTTTGCACGTATCCTTTCTCGTAAATACGTCGTGACCATTCATGACGTCATGTTGCGTCACTTCATTCAAACTTCTGTGAACATTCCAACGGCCTACATGTTGACAATGTCGGCATTATAGCCGCTATGTTTGATTTGATCATTACCTTTTGAAACATAAACGACGAAATGATATATTCTTTATATATACGCTAAGATGTAATTGTGTATTTATTAATAAAATGATATTTTCAAGCCTTTTGTTTACTTGTTTTTGTTTGCTACGTCATAGCGCGTGTCACAGTAGCATTGGACCCCAGCAGCTCTCCGCTTTTTGATTGGGGCAGTTGAGCAGAACTGTGGAATTCTAAAGGGAAATTTGAGCAGCAGCCTGACCAAGTCATCGAAAGTCAGAGTTCGGGAAAATATACTGAGCGCCATAGAAAACGCATCACTTAGTTTTTTGTGTAACAAAATGATCCTGTAAACATATCTTATTTATTTTGATTCTTATTGTGAACAATATTCAAATGGGGACATATCAATAACAACACATTTGTACACTTATGACCCATCTGACTTTGTACCGTTGGTTACAGGTTAAACATCCATAAGTGTACAAATATGTTGTTATTGATGTGTTCCCATTTGAATATTGTTCACAATAAGAAGCAAAATAAAAAAAGATATGTTCACAGGATCATTTTGTTATACGAAAAACTAAGTGATGCGTTTTCTATTGGGCATAAGTTTTCTTAGTGTCAGTCTTTGCCGCGATAGGCTTACTCTTAAAGCCCCAGTTACTTATAGGCCTACAGGGTCTAGTAGTAGTAATACTGGGCATAATAATAGTAATACCGAGCGTTAACCACAATCTTGTTTAATGAAAACTAACCTACCGAGATTATTTTTCCCGGGTTCCTGTTTGTGATAAATCAAATTAAATACTATGTTGTAGGCCTACTTGTAGTGTAAATGCTTGCCTATAACCGAAGGCCCACGATACCCTAGTTTTAAGCCTGAGTCTACCAAGCCTATAGGCTATATATATTGGCATACCTTTCCGGTACTATAGTATAGGTAAACCCGATCCTGACCACAAAACTTAAAAGGCGATTAATCTAGACACTGATGGTACGTTAACCCCATGTGCCAAAAGGCGATTAATCTAGACACTGATGGTACGTTAACCCCATGTGCCATTAGCAAAGAGTTTTTGGAAGCTACTTGTGGCATAGTAGCCTATCGTAATGCATGAAATGAAATTGGGATTAACGTCCTACTCTTCTACACCTAACCTGGACTAATGGAAGACGGGCATACGCCATACAGAGTGCTATGAGGGGAATTTTGCCCGGGCTGCGGCACTACAGAGTACTCTTTTATATCGAATTCCAACTGCCAAGCGATCTTTTACGTGCACGCCAATGTGTACACGGGACCTCGGTTTTACGTCCCACCCGAACGACTAGACAGCAGTCCTTGTCAACCCCCCGCCCCGTTCTATCACTGACAAGGGGAAACCACTTCGGAATATCAAGATGAACTTTCTCGACCAATGCAGGGATCGAACACGACCTCCAGGCTATCGAGCTAGTGCCTTACCTACTTAGCCACGTGATCCCCCTTATTGTAATGCAATCTGGACTTGTACTGCAGTTTGTACACTACAGATGACAATGATTTCGATCGTTGAGTTGCGGTTTCGATATCATAATTAATACAGTTAATAACATGTAATATATTTATTGGTCTGATCAAGTTTGTACCGCGAAACTTACTCGTCTGCATGGATGTCGGAAGGGTTTAATCTATCCCTGAATATTCTCTCCCAACGATGTTCCTGAGGGCAGTTTAAAAAAAGTTCGTAAAATTTTAGAAAAAAAGTTACGTTAAAAAAACTTACGAAAAAGATACGAACTAGATCTGCTACTGTCCCATGCAGATATGAAAGCTTTCATATTCATCGTCACGTGTCATTGATTGTATCAAGTAACCTAAATAAAAGGATACGAAGAAAAAATTATTAAAATTGGTCAAAAACTCGCGAAGTTACAAGTCTAAATATAGTATGAAACATTGCACCCAGGCATAACAATAATCTGAAAACTAAAGGGAAATAACTGAAACTTGTATTACTGTAATGAGACGGATGAGAAAATGAAATGAAAATGGCGGGAAAAAAAAATTAAAAATGGCAGGTTGGACAGGCGACCTTACTCCTTGTCACGTACAACCGGGCATTCGAAAACACGCTAGTTTACTCAATGACAGGCGCGCGTGCTTACCATTCAGCCACTCAACCCCCCTTTGAAATCAGACACGTGCAATATGTCATATAGGAAGAATAAGAAGTCGCTCACAACAAAATGGTAAATTAATGAGTTTAGGTCAAAAGGTTGAGCTACTGTTTTAGAGTACTTAATAGTTTTAAAGAGACACGTTAAGGGTTGTTCATAGTTAAATGAAAGTTTAATTTTAAATAAGACCAATAAAATTAGGATTTAATAATGCCAGACTAATATTTCCAATATGTTTGGTTATAAGTAGGAAATCGTGACGACTTCTTAAGCATGTTTTAAACAAAGGATCATGTTTGTTTAAACAAGAATGGCACTCTGCAATAAAAAAAACTGGCCAAAGCAAGATTTCTATGCAGAAATTAAATAATTGCTAGAACCAGAAAAATATTTATCCACTATAATAAATAAGCAACATAGAGAAAATGAAATGAAATTGAATGGGGTTTAACGTCCGACTGTTCTGCTCCTAAAATGGGCTAATGAAGACGGGCATATGCCATAATGTGTGCAATGAGGGAAATTTTACCCGGGCAGCGGCGGTTACGGCCTACGAGGTTGGACAGGCAACCATACTCCTTGTCACGTACAACCAAAAAATCGAAACAACGGCAGTTGACTCAATGACAGACGTTATGATACAGAGCGCACGTGCTAACCATTCAGCCACGCAACCTCCCTAAAATCGGCAAATTGCTGACCTACAGCGAGAAACATTTCAACCGGGCCAAATTTTCTATTGTAACAGTTTAATTTGCACGGTACCTTTAGTTATCAACCGAATATTACAAAACTTTTAAAAATAAGCTCCCCCCTGACCAGCTTAAGCGTTCGCAATAAACGTTTGCCACTTAAAATCGGGAAATTGCTGACTTTAAAGTGAGAAACATTACAACCGGGCGAAATTTTCTGTTTTATGACTTTTACAGTACCTTTGATTACCAACCGATTATTTTCTGTTTTATCACTTTTACAGTACCTTTGATTACCAACCGATTATTACAAAACTTTAAAAATAAAAGAGAAAGAGAGAAATGCGGCCTAATGTCCATTCGACACAAACTAGGTCATTTCGGGACTAACATATGTTTTTTAATTTTATTTAAAAACTCCCCCTGCGCTTACAGGTCTTTAGCCGTTGGGAGGAAACCGAAGAACACGGAGAAAACCCACAAGGTTGGACATCATACTTCATGTCACGTGCAACCTGGAGATCGAAACGACGCCCGTTGACTCAATGACAGACGTTACGATACAGTGCGCACATGCTAACCATTCAGCCATTCAGCCTCCCTGAATTCAGAAAATTGCTGACTTATAGCAAGAAACATTTCAACCGGGCGAAATTTTCTGTTTTAACAGTTTAATGTGCACGGTACTTTAATTACCAACCGATTATTACAAAACTTTTGAAAATAAGCTCCAACTGACCAGCTTAATCGTATGCAATAAACGTTTTCGCCTGAATTGAAAGTTCTGCACGGAGAAAGTTCATCTCGATTTCCCGGCGTGGTTCCCCTTGTCAGTGAGGCAGAACGGAGGGCCTGACAAGCACAGCTGTCTAGTCATTCGGATGGGACGAAAAACCAAGGTCCCGTGTACACATTGGAGTGCACGTAAAATATCCCTAAGCAGTTGGAATTCGATACTGTTGAATAAGCTCTATACGATGACTAAATGTGTAGATTGTAGTCACCCACACTGCATGTTTCGCTTAACAATGAAAGGGTGCCGTTTTCAATGTTCGATCCTTTTGTTCTTCTACTCCTGATATGTTGGACTGTTGATCGATGGTTTCATATAAAAGACTACCAATAAGACTCTTTGTACAAGAAGTTCCCAAAAAATATTATGTTGACTTTACGAGAAAGACCTCTAAACATGCTCCAAATTGTAAAAATACGACTTTTTGGGTTTTCAATCTCTTTTTTTCGGCTATCCCTGATATTTAGAAAAAATAATACAATGATTTCACACAACAGGCTAGCTATTAGACTCTCTATTGACAAAAGTTTCACCGCCCTCCCTTCATTATAACCGAAGTTATCGTGCCCTAAAGAATCAACAAATTAGCTTGTTTATCTCTGCTTACCCTAAGCAGAAAATGCTCATCTTTGAACTCAATCATAACATTGACCTAGTGAACGTCTACACCAAGTTTGAACATTCTAGCTTAATTAGAAGGAGAGTAATTGTGTTCCAAAGTCCCGACCCTTCAAATTGCTTCTATTTTTCATTTTCAATTCAAAATGGTGACCATCACGTGACCGAAATCAAAATTCTATTCGCGACATTTTTTAGGCCTTCCTACAAGGATTCAGAAAATATAACTCCCGAGTCTGTAAGTAAAATAGCAAAAAAGCCTTATTGATTTTTCACTTTTAAATATGGCGGCACTTCCGGTTCGATCGACAAACTCCATATTTTGTGTACAAATCAGTAATTACTTATCTAGTATCCAAAAAAAAAATCAGGTCATTCTGACCTATATTTCGATGATTTTTTTGAAAATTTTGATCCTTAATTTCGTCATGGGGAGATAATTTAGAAAATTTCTAATTATATTTTTGAAGTCACATCGGTAGGATCTACTTAGATACTAAATTTCATGAAAATCGTACAACTATTAAAGAAGTTGTCAAATTGGTCTAATCTTCCGGTTCGAAATCACAGCGACGAATTTTCGAAATTCGAAAATGTGAAACTGCAGATGAAAATGGTTTTTTTAAAGGTATTCAAAGAAAAAAGAATTAGTAAAATCGGTCAAAAAATAACAAAGTTACGACTATGCATTGTCATTTTTTTCGTTCGTAAAATTCGGTGATTTCGGATTCGTAAAACGTTTCGAAAATATATTTAATCAAGGTTCGCACCCCATTTTTGGGGGGGTAGGTCAAAATTTCAGAAAGATCCTATGGATAGATTCTGAGAAATCCGATTTGCAGAAAACACACAAAAAAAAAATAATAATAACTAGATCTGCTACTGTCCCATGCAGATATGAAAGCTTTCATATTCATCGTCACGTGTCATTGATTGTATCAAGTATCCTAAATAAAAGGATAAGAAGAAAAAATTATTAAAATTGGTCAAAAACTCGCGAAGTTACAAGTCTAAATATAGTATGAAACATTGCGCCCAGGCATAACAATAATCTGAAAAGTAAAGGGAAATAACTGAAATTTGTATTACTGTAATGAGACGGATGAGAAAATGAAATGAAAATGGCGGGAAAAAAAAAATAAAAATGGCAGGTTGGACAGGCGACCTTACTCCTTGTCACGTACAACCGGGCATTCGAAAACACGCTAGTTAACTCAATGACAGGCGCGCGTGCTAACCATTCAGGCACCCAACCCCCCTTTGAAATCAGACACGTGCAATATGTCATATAAGAAGAATAAGAAGTCGCTCACAACAAAATGGTAAATTAATGAGTTTAGGTAAAAAGGTTGAGCTACTGTTTTAGAGTACTTAATAGTTTTAAAGAGACACGTTAAGGGTTGTTCATAGTTAAATGAAAGTTTAATTTCAAATAAGACCAATAAAATTAGGATTTAATAATGCCAGACTAATATTTCCAATATGTTTGGTTATAAGTAGGAAATCGTGACGACTTTTTAAGCATGTTTTAAACAAAGGATCATGTTTGTTTAAACAAGAATGGCACTCTGCAATAAAAAAACTGGCCAAAGCAAGATTTCTAATTAAATAATTGCTAGAACCAGAAAAATATTTATCCACTATAATAAATAAGCAACATAGAGAAAATGAAATGAAATTGAATGGGGTTTAACGTCCGACTGTTCTGCTCCTAAAATGGGCTAATGAAGACGGGCATATGCCATAAAGTGTGCAATGAGGGAAATTTTACCCGGGCAGCGGCGGTTACGGCCTACGAGGTTGGACAGGCGACCATACTCCTTGTCACGTACAACCAAGAAATCGAAACAACGCCAGTTGACTCAATGACAGACGTTATGATACAGAGCGCACGTGCTAACCATTCAGCCACGCAACCTCCCTAAAATCGGCAAATTGCTGACCTACAGCGAGAAACATTTCAACCGGGCCAAATTTTCTATTGTAACAGTTTAATTTGCACGGTACCTTTAGTTATCAACCGAATATTACAAAACTTTTAAAAATAAGCTCCCCCTGACCAGCTTAAGCGTTCGCAATAAACGTTTGCCCCTTAAAATCGGCAAATTGCTGACTTTAAAGTGAGAAACATTACAACCGGGCGAAATTTTCTGTTTTATCACTTTTACAGTACCTTTGATTACCAACCGATTATTACAAAACTTTAAAAATAAAAGAGAAAGAGAGAAATGCGGCCTAATGTCCATTCGACACAAACTAGGTCATTTCGGGACTAACATATGTTTTTTAATTTTATTTAAAAACTCCCCTTGCGCTTACAGGTCTTTAGCCGTTGGGAGGAAACCGAAGGACACGGAGAAAACCCACGAGGTTGGACATCATACTTCATGTCACGTCCAACCTGGAGATCGAAACGACGCCCATTGACTCAATGACAGACGTTACGATACAGTGCGCACATGCTAACCATTCAGCCATTCAGCCTCCCTGAATTCGGAAAATTGCTGACTTATAGCAAGAAACATTTCAACCGGGCGAAATTTTCTGTTTTAACAGTTTAATGTGCACGGTACTTTAATTACCAACCGATTATTACAAAACTTTTGAAAATGAGCTCCAACTGACCAGCTTAATCGTATGCAATAAACGTTTTGCCTGAATTGAAAGTTCTGCACGGAGAAAGTTCATCTCGATTTCCCGGCGTGGTTCCCCTTTTCAGTGAGGCAGAACGGAGGGCCTGACAAGCACAGCTGTATAGTCGTTCGGATGGGACGAAAAACCAAGGTCCCGTGTACACATTGGAGTGCACGTAAAATATCCCTAAGCAGTTGGAATTCGATACTGTTGAATAAGTTCTATACGATGACTAAATGCGTAGATTGTAGTCACCCACACTGCATGTTTCGCTTAACAATGAAAGGGTGCCGTATTCAATGTTCGATCCTTTTGTTCTTCTACTCCTGATATGTTGGACTGTTGATCGATGGTTTCATATAAAAGACTACCAATAAGACTCTTTGTAGAAGAAGTTCCCCAAAAATAGTATGTTGACTTTACGAGAAAGACCTCTAAACTTGCTCCAAATTGTAAAAATACGACTTTTTGGATTTTCAATCTCTTTTTTTTCGGCTATCCCTGATATTTAGAAAAAATAATACAATGATTTCACACAACAGGCTAGCTATTAGACTCTCTATTGACAAAAGTTTCACCGCCCTCCCTTCATTATAACCGAAGTTATCGTGCCCTAAAGAATCAACAAATTAGCATGCTTATCTCTGCTTACCCTAAGCAGAAAATGCTCATCTTTGAACTCAATCATAACATTGACCTAGTGAACGTCTACACCAAGTTTGAACATTCTAGCTTAATTAGAAGGAGAGTAATTGTGTTCCAAAGTCCCGACCCTTCAAATTGCTTCTATTTTTCATTTTCAATTCAAAATGGTGACCATCACGTGACCGAAATCAAAATTCTATTCGCGACATTTTTTAGGCCTTCCTACAAGGATTCAGAAAATATAACTCCCGAGTCTGTAAGTAAAATAGCAAAAAAGCCTTATTGATTTTTCACTTTTAAATATGGCGGCACTTCCGGTTCGATCGACAAACTCCATATTTTGTGTACAAATCAGTAATTACTTATCTAGTATCCAGAAAAAAAATCAGGTCATTCTGACCTATATTTCGATGATTTTTTTGAAAATTTTGATCTTTAATTTCGTCAAGGGGAGATAATTTAGAAAATGTCTAATTATATTTTTGAAGTCACATCGCTAAGATCTACTTATATACTAAATTTCATGAAAATCGTACAACTATTAAAGAAGTTGTCAAATTGGTCTAAACTTCCGGTTCGAAATCACAGCGACGAATTTTCGAAATTCGAAAATGTGAAACTGCAGATGAAAATGTTTTTTTTTAAAGGTATTCAAAGAAAAAAGAATTAGTAAAATCGGTCAAAAAATAACAAAGTTACGACTATGCATTGTCCATTTTGTCGTTCGTAAATTTCGGTGATTTCGGATTCGTAAAACGTTTTGAAAATATATTTAATCAAGGTTCGCACGCCATTTTTGGGGGGGTAGGTCAAAATTTCAGAAAGATCCTACGGATAGATTCTGAGAAATCCGATTTGCAGAAAACACACACAAAAAAAAAATAACTAGATCTGCTACTGTCCCATGTAGATATGAAAGCTTTCATATTCATCGTCACGTGTCATCGATTATATCAAGTATCTCAAATAAAAGGATAAGAATATCAAACTATCAAAATTGGTCAAAAACTCGCGAAGTTACAAGTCTAAATATAGTATGAAACATTGAGTAATCTGAAAACTAAAGGGAAATAACTGATACTTGTGTTGCTGTAATCGGGATGACTCCCGACTTCAAAACTTTCAGAAAAATGAAATGAAAATGGTAAAAAAACATCGAAAAATTAAATGAGATAACTTTGAACAAAACTAAAACTTTTTGAATCAGGTTGAACTCAACTGTTTGAATATGTACGTTAAATATGCAGATTTGGAAAATTATAAAGACATAATATCAAAATCGGTCAAAAACTCACAAAGTTACAAATTTAAATGTAGTGAGAAACATTGCACCCGGGCAAAAAAATAATCTTTAAACTAAAGGGAAATAACTGAAACTTGTATAGCTGTAATCGGGCTTCCAAGATATGTTATATAATTATGGTTTCCAATATGTTCGGTTATAAGAAGGAAATCGTGACGACTTCTTAAAGTTGGGTTCACAGATAAGTATTTATCGGGTGGTCATTGCCTATAAAAGTATGGCAATTTTGGTATATATGGAAAGAAGAGATATCCAATCTTACTAGAAAAATACTGGATTCCCTGAAAAACACTCATGGAGCGTAAACAGGACAAAAATGTAAGGGGTTCCCTTAATAGTCAACCCGACGAATAAGGGTACCTGCACGCTTGGCGTTGAAGGCTGCACGCGAACTTGAGTGATTTGTGTACATTTTGAAAACCTTTATGAAGAGTTAGACATACAACAATTTCTGGGGTAAAAATCACGGAAAAAGACGCATGCAATGGATAATCCGAGAATTTAATTAGGATCCTATATTTGTAGTAAATAGTCAGCGCTTACAGACAACATCGTCTTGTGTATGCAATGCATTCTCCCCTGTCGTCTGCCACCGTTGCCATTGGTTACGGCGGGGGGAAATCGCCTGACGCAAACATGGTCTCTTTCGATAGATTTTTATAGCAGGCTATTCTCGTCAATAAAAATGTTATGAGAACGATTTGAAGCAAAATTATGATCAGATAATTAGTTTGAATATGTTTTTAATTCTAATATATCATCAAATCACCCAGTTTGTATCCGGGAACCCAACTTTAAGCATATTTTAAACAAAGGGTCATAGACTGCAATATACAAGAATGGCACTCTGCAATAAAAAAAATGGCCAAAGCAAGATTTCTACGCAGAAATTAAATAATTGCTAGAACCAAAAAAATATTTATCCACTATAATAAATAAGCAACATAGAGAAAATGAAATGAAATTGAATGGGGTTTAACGTCCTACTGTTCTGCTCCTACAATGGGCTAATGAAGACGGGCATACGCCATAAAGTGTGCAATGAGGGAAATTTTACCCGGGCAGCGGCGTTACGGCCTACGAGGTTGGATAGGCGATCATACTCCTTGTCACGCACAACCAAGAAATCGACACAACACCAGTTGACTCAATGACAGACGTTTTGATACAGAGCGCACGTGCTAACCATTCAGCCACGCAACCTCCCTAAAATCAGCAAATTGCTGACCTACAGCGAGAAACATTTCAACCGGGCCAAATTTTCTATTTTAACAGTTTAATTTGCACGGTACCTTTAGTTATCAACCGATTATTACAAAACTTTTAAAAATAAGCTCCCCCTGACCACCGTAATCGTTCGCAATAAACGTTTGCCCCTTAAAATCGACAAATTGCTGACTTTAAATTGAGAAACATTACAACCGAGCGAAATTTTCTGTTTTATCACTTTTACAGTACCTTTGATTACCAACCGATTATTACAAAACTTTAAAAATAAAAGAGAAAGAGAGAAATGCGGCCTAACGTCCATTCGACACAAACTAGGTCATTTCGGGACTAACATATGTTTTTTTTAACTTTATTTAAAAACTCCCCTTGCGCGTACTGGTCTTTAGCCGTTGGGAGGAAATCGAAGAACACGGAGAAAACCCACGAGGTTGGACATCATACACCATGTCACGTGCAACCTGGAGATCGAAACGACGCCCGTTGACTCAATGACAGACGTTACGATACAGCGCGCACATGCTAACCATTCAGCCTCCCTGAATTCGGAAAATTGCTGACTTATAGCAAGAAACATTTCAACTGGGCGAAATTTTCTGTTTTAACAGTTTAATGTGCACGGTACTTTAATTGCCAACCGATTATTACAACTGACCAGCTTAATCGTGTGCAATAAACGTTTGGCCTGAATTGAAAGTTCTGCACGGAGAAAGTTCATCTTGATTTCCCGGCGTGATTCCCCGTTGTCAGTTAGGCAGAACGGAGGGCCTGACAAGCACAGCTGTCTAGTCGTTCGGATGGGATGAAACACCAAGGTCCCGTGTACACATTGGAGTGCACGTAAAATATCCCTAAGCAGTTGGAATTCGATACTGTTGAATAAGCTCTATACGATGACTAAATGTGTAGATTGTAGTCACCCACACTGCATGTTTCGCTTAACAATGAAAGGGTGCCGTTTTCAATTTTCGATCCTTTTGTTCTTCTACTCCAGATATGTTGGACTGTTGATCGATGGTTTCATATAAAAGACTACCAATAAGACTCTTTGTAGAAGAAGTTCCCAAAAAATATTATGTTGACTTTACAAGAAAGACCTCTAAACATGCTCCAAATTGTAAAAATACGACTTTTTGGATTTTCAATCTCTTTTTTTCGGCTATCCCTGATATTTAAAAAAATGATACAATGATTTCAAACAACAGGCTAGCTATTAGACTCTCTATTGACAAAAGTTTCATCGCCCTCCCTTCATTATAACCGAAGTTATCGTGCCCTAAAGAATCAACAAATCAGCATCCTTATCTCTGCTTACCCTAAGCAGAAAATGCTCATCTTTGAACTCAATCATGACATTGACCTAGTGAACGTCTACACCAAGTTTGAACATTCTAGCTTAATTAGAAGGAGAGTTATTGTGTTCCAAAGTCCCGGCCCTTCAAATTGATTCTATTTTTCATTTTCAATTCAAAATGGTGACCATCACGTGACCGAAATCAAAATTCGGATCCGATAGATTTTTAGGCATTCCTTCAAGGATTCTGAAAATATAACTCCCGAGTCTGTAAGTAAAATAGCAAAAAAGCCTTTTTGATTTTTCACGTTTAAAGATGGTGGCACTTCCGGTTCGATCGACAAACTCCATATTTTGTGTACGAATCAGTAATTACTTGTCTAGTATCAAAAAAAAAAATTAGGTCATTCTGACCTATATTTCGACGATTTTTTTGAAAACTTTGATCCTTAATTTCGTCAAGGGGAGATAATTTAGAACATTTATAATTATATTTTTGAAGTCACATTGGTAACATCTACTTATACACTAAATTTCATGAAAATCGTACAACTATTAAAGAAGTTCTCAAATTGGTCTAAACTTCCGGTTCGAAATCACAGCGACGAATTTTCGAAATTGGAAAATGCGAAACTGCAGATGAAAATGATTTTTTTCAAGGTATTCAAAGAAAAAAGAATTAGTAAAATCGGTCAAAAAATAACAAAGTTACGACTATGCATTGTCAGTTTTTTCGTTCGTAAAATTCGATGATTTCGGATTCGTAAAACGTTTTGAAAATATATTTAATCAACAGCCACCACCCATTTTTGGGGGGATAGGTAAAAGTTTCAGAACGATCCTATCGTTAGATTCTGAGAAATCCGATTTGTGGACAAAACACAAAAAAAAAATAACAATAATAATCTTAACAGAAACAATAAGCTTTCATATGTAATATGAAAGCTTAACTAGATCTGCTACTGTCCCATGCAGATATGAAAGCTTTCATATTCATCGTCACGTGTCATTGATTGTATCAAGTAACCTAAATAAAAGGATACGAAGAAAAAATTATTAAAATTGGTCAAAAACTCGCGAAGTTACAAGTCTAAATATAGTATGAAACATTGCACCCAGGCATAACAATAATCTGAAAACTAAAGGGAAATAACTGAAACTTGTATTACTGTAATGAGACGGATGAGAAAATGAAATGAAAATGGCGGGAAAAAAAAATTAAAAATGGCAGGTTGGACAGGCGACCTTACTCCTTGTCACGTACAACCGGGCATTCGAAAACACGCTAGTTTACTCAATGACAGGCGCGCGTGCTTACCATTCAGCCACTCAACCCCCCTTTGAAATCAGACACGTGCAATATGTCATATAGGAAGAATAAGAAGTCGCTCACAACAAAATGGTAAATTAATGAGTTTAGGTCAAAAGGTTGAGCTACTGTTTTAGAGTACTTAATAGTTTTAAAGAGACACGTTAAGGGTTGTTCATAGTTAAATGAAAGTTTAATTTTAAATAAGACCAATAAAATTAGGATTTAATAATGCCAGACTAATATTTCCAATATGTTTGGTTATAAGTAGGAAATCGTGACGACTTCTTAAGCATGTTTTAAACAAAGGATCATGTTTGTTTAAACAAGAATGGCACTCTGCAATAAAAAAAACTGGCCAAAGCAAGATTTCTATGCTGAAATTAAATAATTGCTAGAACCAGAAAAATATTTATCCACTATAATAAATAAGCAACATAGAGAAAATGAAATGAAATTGAATGGGGTTTAACGTCCGACTGTTCTGCTCCTAAAATGGGCTAATGAAGACGGGCATATGCCATAATGTGTGCAATGAGGGAAATTTTACCCGGGCAGCGGCGGTTACGGCCTACGAGGTTGGACAGGCAACCATACTCCTTGTCACGTACAACCAAAAAATCGAAACAACGGCAGTTGACTCAATGACAGACGTTATGATACAGAGCGCACGTGCTAACCATTCAGCCACGCAACCTCCCTAAAATCGGCAAATTGCTGACCTACAGC
This sequence comes from Patella caerulea, assembly GCA_036850965.1. NCBI lineage: Eukaryota > Metazoa > Mollusca > Gastropoda > Patellidae > Patella > Patella caerulea. The sequence goes on along the minus strand of JAZGQO010000013.1, from coordinate 14,124,048 downwards.
GAGAAACATTTCAACCGGGCCAAATTTTCTATTGTAACAGTTTAATTTGCACGGTACCTTTAGTTATCAACCGAATATTACAAAACTTTTAAAAATAAGCTCCCCCCTGACCAGCTTAAGCGTTCGCAATAAACGTTTGCCACTTAAAATCGGGAAATTGCTGACTTTAAAGTGAGAAACATTACAACCGGGCGAAATTTTCTGTTTTATGACTTTTACAGTACCTTTGATTACCAACCGATTATTTTCTGTTTTATCACTTTTACAGTACCTTTGATTACCAACCGATTATTACAAAACTTTAAAAATAAAAGAGAAAGAGAGAAATGCGGCCTAATGTCCATTCGACACAAACTAGGTCATTTCGGGACTAACATATGTTTTTTAATTTTATTTAAAAACTCCCCCTGCGCTTACAGGTCTTTAGCCGTTGGGAGGAAACCGAAGAACACGGAGAAAACCCACAAGGTTGGACATCATACTTCATGTCACGTGCAACCTGGAGATCGAAACGACGCCCGTTGACTCAATGACAGACGTTACGATACAGTGCGCACATGCTAACCATTCAGCCATTCAGCCTCCCTGAATTCAGAAAATTGCTGACTTATAGCAAGAAACATTTCAACCGGGCGAAATTTTCTGTTTTAACAGTTTAATGTGCACGGTACTTTAATTACCAACCGATTATTACAAAACTTTTGAAAATAAGCTCCAACTGACCAGCTTAATCGTATGCAATAAACGTTTTCGCCTGAATTGAAAGTTCTGCACGGAGAAAGTTCATCTCGATTTCCCGGCGTGGTTCCCCTTGTCAGTGAGGCAGAACGGAGGGCCTGACAAGCACAGCTGTCTAGTCATTCGGATGGGACGAAAAACCAAGGTCCCGTGTACACATTGGAGTGCACGTAAAATATCCCTAAGCAGTTGGAATTCGATACTGTTGAATAAGCTCTATACGATGACTAAATGTGTAGATTGTAGTCACCCACACTGCATGTTTCGCTTAACAATGAAAGGGTGCCGTTTTCAATGTTCGATCCTTTTGTTCTTCTACTCCTGATATGTTGGACTGTTGATCGATGGTTTCATATAAAAGACTACCAATAAGACTCTTTGTACAAGAAGTTCCCAAAAAATATTATGTTGACTTTACGAGAAAGACCTCTAAACATGCTCCAAATTGTAAAAATACGACTTTTTGGGTTTTCAATCTCTTTTTTTCGGCTATCCCTGATATTTAGAAAAAATAATACAATGATTTCACACAACAGGCTAGCTATTAGACTCTCTATTGACAAAAGTTTCACCGCCCTCCCTTCATTATAACCGAAGTTATCGTGCCCTAAAGAATCAACAAATTAGCTTGTTTATCTCTGCTTACCCTAAGCAGAAAATGCTCATCTTTGAACTCAATCATAACATTGACCTAGTGAACGTCTACACCAAGTTTGAACATTCTAGCTTAATTAGAAGGAGAGTAATTGTGTTCCAAAGTCCCGACCCTTCAAATTGCTTCTATTTTTCATTTTCAATTCAAAATGGTGACCATCACGTGACCGAAATCAAAATTCTATTCGCGACATTTTTTAGGCCTTCCTACAAGGATTCAGAAAATATAACTCCCGAGTCTGTAAGTAAAATAGCAAAAAAGCCTTATTGATTTTTCACTTTTAAATATGGCGGCACTTCCGGTTCGATCGACAAACTCCATATTTTGTGTACAAATCAGTAATTACTTATCTAGTATCCAAAAAAAAAATCAGGTCATTCTGACCTATATTTCGATGATTTTTTTGAAAATTTTGATCCTTAATTTCGTCAAGGGGAGATAATTTAGAAAATTTCTAATTATATTTTTGAAGTCACATCGGTAGGATCTACTTAGATACTAAATTTCATGAAAATCGTACAACTATTAAAGAAGTTGTCAAATTGGTCTAATCTTCCGGTTCGAAATCACAGCGACGAATTTTCGAAATTCGAAAATGTGAAACTGCAGATGAAAATGGTTTTTTTAAAGGTATTCAAAGAAAAAAGAATTAGTAAAATCGGTCAAAAAATAACAAAGTTACGACTATGCATTGTCATTTTTTTCGTTCGTAAAATTCGGTGATTTCGGATTCGTAAAACGTTTCGAAAATATATTTAATCAAGGTTCGCACCCCATTTTTGGGGGGGTAGGTCAAAATTTCAGAAAGATCCTATGGATAGATTCTGAGAAATCCGATTTGCAGAAAACACACAAAAAAAAAAATAATAATAATAATAACTTTAACAGAAACAATAAGCTTTCATATGTAATATGAAAGCTTAATTATTTACGCCGGTTTCACAATGGCCGGTGTAAGTTTTTTCTTAACTTTTTCTCGTATCTTTTTACGTAGATACGCCACGAATGGTCGTGAGGTCATGTTACGTCACTTCATTCAAACTTCTGTAAACGTACCCACAGTCATAATGTTGACAAATTCGGCATTATAACCGTTATGTTTGGTTTTATCCTAACCTTTTGAAACATAAACGACGAAATGATATATTCCTTATATATACGCTAAGATGTAGCTGTGTACTTATGAATAAAAAGCTAATTTCATGCCTTTTGTTTACATGTTTTTCTTTGCTACGCCATAGCGCGTGACATAGTAGCATACCTCGTCTGACAGTCTGTCAAAAGCCGAAATTAATAGAAAGCATGAACATTAAAAATCGAAAACAAAATTGGGACAGCTTTCGGTGTTTCGATTGAGGGCGTAAATTGAGCAGCAGTCTGACTAGGTAATCGAAAGACTGAGCTTGGGAGAATATTTGTGCGAAGTAGGCCCACCTGTCGGTCTTTGCCGCGAAAGGCGTAGGCCAACTCTTTAAGGGAAATTTATTGATAATTAATCGTCAACACGGGTTGTTATTGCTCGTGAAACACGATAAATTACTCTAGACACTGATGGTACTCTAACCCCATGATCATGTGCATCAGTGATGAGTTTTTGGAAGCTAGGTGTGTCATAGTAGGCCTACCGTAATGCAATCAGGACTTGTAAGTTGTACAGTAGGATTTCGATCGTAAGTTGCGGTTTTGATATCATCATTAATGCGGCAATTTCATATTTTTAAATTATATTTTTAAAATATATTCAAAATAAAGCCTTAAAATAGATATTTTATCTATAAACAGTCAAACCTTGTTAAAGAATAATCCTATAATTAATAGAAAGCATGAACATTAAAAATCGAAAACAAAATTGGGACAGCTTTCGGTGTTTCGATTGAGGGCGTAAATTGAGCAGCAGTCTGACTAGGTAATCGAAAGACTGAGCTTGGGAGAATATTTGTGCGAAGTAGGCCCACCTGTCGGTCTTTGCCGCGAAAGGCGTAGGCCAACTCTTTAAGGGAAATTTATTGATAATTAATCGTCAACACGGGTTGTTATTGCTCGTGAAACACGATAAATTACTCTAGACACTGATGGTACTCTAACCCCATGATCATGTGCATCAGTGATGAGTTTTTGGAAGCTAGGTGTGTCATAGTAGGCCTACCGTAATGCAATCAGGACTTGTAAGTTGTACAGTAGGATTTCGATCGTAAGTTGCGGTTTTGATATCATCATTAATGCGGCAATTTCATATTTTTAAATTATATTTTTAAAATATATTCAAAATAAAGCCTTAAAATAGATATTTTATCTATAAACAGTCAAACCTTGTTAAAGAATAATCCTATAATTCACTATGCAAAAATATCAATTTCAACATTAAATTCAAACGTTTGAAGATAGCTATTGCACAGGGGGAATAGGAAAACAAGGAGGTAATTGTGTTATTATTTTCTATTTGAAAGTTGTTTCAGTGTGGAAAATAATGCCTATGATTGTATGGTAGTGAGTTGACAACCTATTGAGCAAAAGACATAGAAATAAATATGTTTTGACTTTCTTGGAAAATATGAAATTCCCGTTTTAATACAGTAAACAACATGTAATATAGGGGGCCTACTGGTCCAATCAAGTTTGTTACGTGAAACTAACTCCTCGTCCGTATGTGTGTCCCTAAATATTCACTCTCGCCGAAGTTGTCGATCCGGATAAAGCAATGGTTGCCAACCTTTTTGTGATAGAGTACCACTTGTCCGGGGGTCTCATACAGTCGCCACGTAGGCTACAACCTGATTCCAGAGAAACAGAATTCGCTAACAATCCAAACCATAAGACAGAATTCGCAGTCCTAAAAAAACGTAATAGGCAAAATAGTGTAATCAATCAGAAAATGGACTGCTCCCCGTGTACAAATTACATGACAAACAGTGGTAACAGGTGCCCGGAAGAGTAAGCTTACCCTGTCTTGCGCCACACCCGGCATAGCTGCACTTTATTTGAATAATTTTACAAGTAGAACACACAAAGAACGAAAAAAAAACTCAACTCAATGCGAGGGTTGTGGGCTATCTGCTTCTTTCCCAAAAAAAGATTAATCAATCAAGAAATAGATAAAGAAGCATAGAGATAAAATATAAGTAAGTAGGCCTATACAAAATAATAATAAGAATAGTAACATATACAAACTGAGGAAATAATGGGTATTATCTTGTGTTAGGCACAAAACATTTTTGTGAAGTAAAAAAAAACTAAAAACGTTCATTACCTCGAAAGTGCACGCGTACCACCTGGAAGGCCCGCTCGTACCTCTCGTGGTACGCGTACCACAGGTTGGGAACCACTGGCATAAAGTAACAAGGCGGCCATTTTGTCTAAGATACGTAAAAAAATACAACTTACGACAGGGTGAGAGTTGCCGTAGACTTTACGATCAAATTTACGAATTTTGTAAGTTAAGAATTTTAGTGAAACGCAATTTTTTCGTAAGTTTACGTTACGATAAATTTTTCATCGTAAGTTACTTTGTGAAACTACCCCCTGATACGCATAAAGTATAAAGGCGACCATTTCGTCAAAGATACGAAAAATTTCCAACTTACGACAAGGTTAGAGTTGCCGTAAACTGTACGATAAAAGTTACGAATTTCGTAAGTTAAGAAGTTTAGTGAAACGCGATTTTTACGTAAGTTTACTTTACGATAAACTTACGCAAATTTTTCATCGTAAGTTGCTTTGTGAAACTGGCCCCAGTTCTCGTCCGATCACTGAAGTTAAGCAACGTCGGGCCCGGTCAGTACTTGGATGGGTGAGCGCCTGGGAACACCGGGTGCTGTAGACGCCTTTTTAAAACCGACAAAAACCTCCCAAAAAATCAATAAGCGGGTCAATTCAGGTAAGTATAACTACGGGTTCTGTCCACCTTCTCTCGTCTACGGCCACACCACGTTGAAAACACCAGTTCTCGTCCGATCACTGAAGTTAAGCAACGTCGGGCCCGGTTAGTACTTGGATGGGAGACCGCCTGGGAACACCGGGTGCTGTAGACGCCTTTTTAAAACCGACAAGATCGGCCCCAAAAATCAATAAGCGGGTCAATTCAGGTAAGTATAACTACGGGTTCTGTCCACCCCTCTCGTCTACGGCCATACCACGTTGAAAACACCAGTTCTCGTCCGATCACTGAAGTTAAGCAACGTCGGGCCCAGTTAGTATTTGGATGGGTGAACACCGGGTGCTGTAGACGTCTTTTTGCCCTAAATTCATTAATTTACCATTTTGTTGTGAGCGTCTTGTTATTCTTCCTATATGACATATTGCACGTTTCTGATTTCAAACGGGGGTTGGGCGGCTGAATGGTTAGCACGCGCGCCTGTACGTGACAAGGAGTAAGGTCGCCTGTCCAACCTGCCATTTTTAATTTTTTTCCGGCAATTTTCATTTCATTTTCTCATCCGTCTCATTACAGCAATACAAATTTCGGTTATTTCCCTTTAGTTTTCAGATTATTGTTATGCCTGGGTGCAATGTTTCATACAATATTTAGACTTGTAATTTTGCGTTTTTTTGACCAATTTTGATAATTTTTTCCTCTTATCCTTTTATTTAGGATACTTGATACATTCAATGACACGTGACGATGAATATGAAAGCTTTCATATCTGCATGGGACAGTAGCAGATCTAGTTAAGCTTTCATATTACATATGAAAGCTTATTGTTTCTGTTAAGATTATTATTAAGCTTTCATATGTATTACATATGAAAGCTTATTGTTTCTGTTAAAGTTATTATTATTATTATTTTTTTTTTTGTGTGTTTTCTGCAAATCGGATTTCTCAGAATCTATCCATAGGATCTTTCTGAAATTTTGACCTACCCCCCCAAAAATGGGGTGCGAACCTTGATTAAATATATTTTCAAAACGTTTTACGAATCCGAAATCACCGAATTTTACGAACGAAAAAAATGACAATGCATAGTCGTAACTTTGTTATTTTTTGACCGATTTTACTAATTCTTTTTTCTTTGAATACCTTGAAAAAGATCATTTTCATCTGCAGTTTCACATTTTCGAATTTCGAAAATTCGTCGCTGTGATTTCGAACCGGAAGTTTAGACCAATTTGACAACTTCTTTAATAGTTGTACGATTTTCATGAAATTTAGTATATAAGTAGATCTTACCGATGTGACTTCAAAAATATAATTAGAAATTTTCTAAATTATCTCCCCTTGACGAAATTAAGGATCAAAATTTTCAAAAAAATCATCGAAATATAGGTCAGAATGACCTGATTTTTTTTTTGGATACTAGACAAGTAATTACTGATTTGTACACAAAATATGGAGTTTGTCGATCGAACCGGAAGTGCCACCATCTTTAAAAGTGAAAAATCAATAAGGCTTTTTTGCTATTTTACTTACAGACTCAGGAGTTATATTTTCTGAATCCTTATAGGAAGGCCTAAAAAATGTCGCGAATAGAATTTTGATTTAGGTCAACCGTTAGTCACCATTTTGAATTGAAAATGAAAAATAGAAGCAATTTGAAGGGCCGAGACTTTGGAGCACAATAACTCTCATTCTAATTAAGCTAGAATGTTCAAACTTGTTGTAGACGTTCACTAGGTCAATGTTATGATGGAGTTCAAAGATGAGCATTTTCTGTTTAGGGTAAGCAGAGATAAGCATGTTGATTTGTTGATTTTTTAGGGCACGATAACTTCGGTTATAATGAAGGGAGGACGGTGAAACTTTTGTCAATAGAGAGTCTAATAGCTAGCCTGTTGTATGAAATCATTGTATCATTTTTTTTAAATATCAGGGATAGCCGAAAAAAAAGAGATTGAAAATCCAAAAAGTCGTATTTTTACAATTTGGAGCATGTTTAGAGGTCTTTCTCGTAAAGTCAACATAATATTTTTTGGGAACTTCTTCTACAAAGAGTCTTATCGATAGTCTTTTATATGAAACCATCGATCAACAGTCCAAAATATCAGGAGTAGAAGAACAAAAGGATCGAAAATTGAAAACGGCAACTTTTACTGTTCAGCGAAACATGCAGCGTGGGTGACTACAATCTGCACATTTAGTCATCGTATAGAGCTTGTTCAACAGTATCGAATTCCAACTGCTAAGGAATCTTTTACGTGCACTCCAATGTGTACACGGTACCTTGGTTTTTCGTCCCATTCGAACGACAAGACAGTTGTCCTTGTCAGGCCCTTCGTTCTGTCTCACTAGCCAGCCTGCGCCTTACCAACTTAGGTGGTGATATTTTATACCGAATATCTAATATTAATAAGAATTGAACCGGTTAGAACTGTCGTTCGGCTAAGTTAAATCAACGAATAGTAGAGATGAAGACGTGTTTTGTTGCAAAGCTATTGTATATTTGAAAGGAGAAAGATGGATATCCACAGATCACTTCCTGCCATGCCATGTTCACCGTCACGTGTCACCGATAATATTAAGCGTCTTTTAAAAAAGAACAAATAAATATGATTATTTCTATACCACTTTGAATGGCACGCACAAAACACAATTACACGGTCTGTAATACAAGAAAAATTACATAATGTCAGTTCCGAATGGCAATGCACGGAAATGACAAATAACGGCGTGGAACTGTATATCAAGTGAAATCGCTGCTAGACGCCTAGATCGACTGAGTTAACTTCACAGAAAAGGATCAAGGGTTACCCCAGTCTCCGCCCTAGATCTTTTAGGCTACCGTGAAGCTTTGATCTGGAATTTGAATTTTTTTCTCCTTTTGTCATAAACCGCGGGGCACTCTGGGCCGGGCCTGGCCCCTCCGGCCCATGCCTAAGCTTGGCCCTGTTTTAGATTATACTTCAAAAGTGTCCTAAAATTAGAGGAAAAAGTGGATTCTCCAAAATAAAAGCTACACATGTATATATGTTTCATTTAAACAGTTTGTGGTGTATATAATTATATACAATAAGATACTTTGCACTTTAGGTTTATATGTAAAACTTTGCAAATGCTTGGCCCATACCTCAATCTTTTTTGTGGTGAATGTAATGTATATGTAAATCTATACATTAATTGATGAGACTGCCCCACAAAAGAGAACGGCAGTATCTGCAAAATATAATAGTCATTTTGAGAAAATCGACTTTAATGTTTGTCACTTTCCTGTACTCATAGTTTTGTATAAAATAATGTGATTTCTTCAACGTAAGGAAATATTTTGGTTCTCTTTCGATATATCTTGTCGATTTTCGTATATTTCTTTGAGGGACTAAGATAATGCAGATACTGCTCATTTTATGGCTCGGGACCTTTTGCTGTGCCCATTGTAAAACCAAGGTACAGAGCAGCATCTACACATGCTCTCTAATTGTTTCTGTTATAAACAGACAGTTTACAAACTGCATATTTATGCATAAACATTGTTCTGGGCATTTCTCCATTCAGTAGAGTCCAAATCCTTGACATTATATACAGTTTTTTACCTTAGTTATTCCAGGTCACTTTACATTTTCTGCCAGCACCTTATCTTAAGGTACATACATGTCCCAAGGAGAACGGTAGTATCTACACTTACTGCTTTTCTCCTTAGTTATATAAGAGAAATTTGCATTTACTGCCAAAATTTCGCTCTGGGTTGTAATAAATGTATCAAGGAGAACGACAGTATCTACACTTACTGCTTTCATCCTTAGTTATACCAGGGCAATTTATATTTACTGCCCAAATCGACACTATAAATCTCTTTACCTAATTGAAATATAGCAATGGAATTTTTACATGTGATAGAGCTGATACTGCCGATCACAATGATAGCAAAAACGTATTTTGGCCAAAAGTGTAGATACTGCCTTCTTCCTTTGCGCGGCGGAATAGGGTTAATCCTGAGGTGTACTGCTATTGTTATAATAAATAAAATGAGGTTTTAGGTCCCACTTTTCTGTTCCAGTTTGGCTAATGATGTTCAAGTGTATATTTTGTAATCAAGGCATAATGAATAAAAAAACATTGTCAATATAAAAGACCCCCCACCAGCACAATCCCATGTACTACAAAAGCTTACAATTTTGTCACAAGTATATCACTAGTAGTATTTTCATTTTCTCTTTGGGGCATCTAATACCACTTCTCATTGACGTGTTAACACAGCTACTAGTTTTTGTATGTTGTGTAATCTTTATTCAGTATAAATCAGCTTATACACATAAAAAAAAATATTTGGATTGATGAAATTATTTTTTGACAGTTATTCTTACAGATATCATAATAGGAGGGTCTAGAACACAAGTGATCTAACTACTCACAGCTTTAGAAAGTTGTTTGAGCGCTGTGCTCTAGACCATCCAATCCCAACTTTAATATACATAATAATGTGTATTTTAATTTAAAATAAAACAATAATGATTTCTGTACAATAATAGTAACAATACAACATTTCAATTCACAATAATTTCTTTTGTTCCTGTACCCAGTTGATCAACAACCTGATTATATTTGCAATTTATTCCACGCGATGTCTTAAAAGTGGCTTATCTAAGAGATTATACCATGTAGTCTTATCTTAACAGAATATAGTACCATGACACACAATAGCAAATTGTAATCATTTCCATTATTTGTTTCAATAATTTGACACTGTGTTATTTATGTATATATACACAACATATGGCAAGAGTGGATTAAGTTATTTTAGATTGATAGAAATATCTGGTAGAAATAAGTATTGTATATTGGTTTATAGAAAAATAATTCGTACAGATAATGTAACTTCTAGCAACACACCAGAGCATGTACCATAATACAACTGACTTTCTATATTTTAATACAATTAATTTACATTGAGTATAAATAATATAGTATTAAACAGATTAGTTATTGTATACAACATTAAATTAATTTCATAGCAACATTTTACACTGTTGTTATGGTATTTTTTGTTTTGTCTTTATTAGCCCAGTGAGTGCAAAACAATAGATTGTTAAATCCCATTTCATTTTATTAATAATAGTATTCATCTAGAATACAAATATGACTATTTATATTGGTATGACACTTCAAAGATATAACAATAACATTAGCAAAAGTATGTATAAATCATCAAGTTCTCTATAGTATCTTATCCTTCATAAATAGTCAAACTATTCATTATCATTATCTTTTCTCCTTTTACACATTTATTTGGTGACAAAGCAACATTACACATTTCTATTTTTTTATTTATCATAGGATTGTACACTGCACATCATTATATAACACACGATTAACACACGATTGTAAAAGTTATCTCCCTTACAACAATATTTATAGTTCGTATGCAAAACTGCATTAATGGCTGAATGTGTAGAAATGTACAAACTATACACAGAAATATTCTAAATCAATAACGACGTGGATCAATAAATCTTTAAAAATCTTAGTATGTTTATAAAAAACATTAATGTTTTGAAATAGTTTTAAAATACATGTAGAATACAAATAATACATGAATAATTATAACATCATGTATCAAACCAAACCATATCTATTCAATTTCAATAAATATGAGGGCTTGCTTTAAAGTTCTAAGAATATATGTGAAAAGTCAATTGTTTCCATTTATTTTTTTACAGTCCCCTTCCAGATGTACACACTTATGTAAACAATATTGCAAGGCCTGGATGCTGGTCACAAACAAATTATCTTCGGTCACTCAAAAAAATGCATTCACATCTGACATGACGTCATTATAAGTAGGAAAATCATGACCTGATAATTCCAAATTGGGTGAGCAGAATGGACTGTCCGATAAGTTTGAATTCACAACCATAGATCATTGAAATGGAGCATTGCTTTGAAGGAACAGGATGCCTTTATAGTATCTTCCATTCATAGTCAGGTTGTCATCAGCAGAATACCCTTGAAATCATACACAAGAGAACCCATCACCTTTCCAGCAGACGGAGCAGACCTGGTTTCTTTGAAGGGCTTGTGACACTGGATGTTCTATTTGACTGAATTTAGGATTCTCGTTGACACTGATGAATCCAGGTCTCCTCCATGGTTAAAAATCTGGCTAATAAATTATCAGGATATGTTCAAAACAGCACAGATTGTCACTGGATGTCAGGAATCTGACAAATTTGTGATCCACAGTCAAGATCTTTGGTACCATCATGCAGAAATATTTTTCATTCATATTCATTGGCGATAATGTGCTTAACCCTCTCATGAGAAATGCCCATAACACTGACAAAATGTTGTGTTGCTAATCTACATAGGTTATAGTCAAAATCCACCACACTTAAATTCTGCAGAATCTCCTTTAATGTGGAAGGTGTGTCTTTCCCTAAATTTGCGAAAATGTTAGTCCTTTCAGTTGCAGGTCCTTGATGACTGTCCTGTAGCCAGATTTGTCCCATTTGTGGAGATTTCAATGGGTAAGTTCACAAGATGGTCTGGTGCAAAGGCAATAATTAAACTACATTTGCAGTTCTTATCTCTATGATTCATTTAATGATTTTACTTGTTGGTAGTAAAATAGTGTTTAAATCCAACTGAACTATCCTTAAAACTTTCCAGCCAGCCATTGTATTTTAGTATATTGAAACAATAACAAAGTTGAACAGAGAAAAAATATTATAACATCATAAATCTATAAAATGATAGGTATTCATATTTCAATCAACAAAATCAAATGTATTGATACAAATATATATCTATGTATACAAATATATCTGTACAAATGTATAAATACTTCCACAATTCAAAACAAAGCTATTCAATTATTACCAATATTACCAATAAGTTTAGTAATTTGAAATTTTAATTGACAAGTTATATTTTTTGTTTTTGTCGCAATGTTACCAACACCGTAAAAAGCAACCATAGTAATTTAAGATGTGTGGATATCTGTACATTTGATAAATATAATTTGCATCCACTCCAACACCCCCACCCCCAATAAGAAATCATTAGGATATATCACTATGAAAATACTGTTTCATAATGTTTAGATATTTACACAGATGCTAAATACAACATGTTGGTAAATATTCAGTGGTTAGATAGTATTTTAAACCTTTTGCACTAGATAAATGTAAATATTGACTACACTGGTAAAAATCAATTTTACACTGCATTTTGTAGTTTAAATTTCAATATTATTAAAGCATGTATTAAGACAAACCTACTTATTTGAAAAACTATTACGGTGTATCCACACAACAAAAAATTATTACAAATTATAGTACATATGCAAATGTATATATGAATACTAGCAGAAATTATTAAATAATTTTGTCAATTTGCAAATGTAATTGACTGTTTATAATTTCATTATTAAAAATTATCAACAACGTGAATCCTGCTAGATTCTCATTTTCCCTTAAAAAAAAAAGCAACCATACTAACTTAAGATTTGTGGATATCTGTACATTTCATAGCATTAATTTGTATCTACTCCATCACCCCACCCACATCCAATCAAACATTTGGATGCATCACTATTTTTGTCAAAAGTGACAAACAATGTGAAAAGCAAACAAACTAATTCCAGGTGTGGATATTTGCACATTTGCTAAATATAATTTGCATCCACTCACAACACCCCAACCCCATCCACTTCCAATAAAAAATCATTGGGGAAACAGGTTTGGATATTTGTACATTTGATAAAAAAATTGCATCCAATACCAACAGTCCAACCCCACCACCCCAACCAATAACAAATCATTAGGGAAAGGGGTTTCACATAAGCTAAGCATGTGTTCCCCCAATCCAATTCAGACATCCTGAATAAAAATATTGTTAATATAAAAAAATCATTAGGATATATCAAAATGAAAAATTGTATGTTAAAATATTACACTGATGAAAATCTCAATACAGCATGAAGAAAAAAGTAGATAGTATCTTATTCATTGAGAACTTGATAAATATTTTGAATGTGTTGTGTAGATAGCATCTTAATCTTTCGCATCTGGTAAATATTATTATTGACTTGCGCAGGTTCACTGAAAAAAAAATAAGAGAAAAGTGATTTTTTTTTTAACATTTCTTTAATTTTGTCTTTATCAATTTCATCTATCAATTTCATTTATCTAATCTTGTCTTCATCGCTTTCATTTATCTTTATCATATCTTCATCAATTTTATTATTCAACTTATTCCAATGGCAATTGCATTATGATAACTGAAATATGTCTGCAATATTTTTAGCTTCAAAGTACTAACATTAAAATTCTTCACAAAAATAAGATCTAAAATCGTATTACCATCAGTTGTAATTTCTGTGACACACTGCTTATAAAAATTCCTCTCCATACATTGTTGTATTCCAGCTTTACCTTTTAAAATGTCTTCATTAAAATCACCCATTATCATAACACTACCTCCAAAATCATCAAGTTCATCTAATAATTTCTGTAAATATGTAACAAATAAATCAATCTTATAACATGGTGGCCTGTATATGACAACTATAGTTAAATTTATGTCTGGTAAACCAAATGCAACATGCTCAATATTAAATACACCTAAATTATATAAATGACATATTCTATTTTTTCTGTAATATAAGCCAACCCCACCATGAAGTGTGTTTCTTAATTCTGTAAAAATCTGAGAATTATCATAAGATGCCTGTCTTGATTTACTGTGTAAACTAAAATCATTAAGTTCAAAATTTCTGCCTTCAACCTCATTTAGCCAGGTTTCAGTTAAACATATATAATCAGACTCAGTAAATCTATAGTCATTTTTTAAATCTTCAAAGTGAGAGTTTAAACCTTGTATATTATGGAGAATTAGCATAGTTTTTGAACGTTCTTCAGTACTTGGTTCAATGTAGAGGGGCATTTCATTCAATGAATCGGTTATAGTCTTATCACAATATATAAGCTTCTCATTAAAATCTTTAACGACAAGTCCATTCAAAGATGTAACTCGAGACAACGCCACATAACTTTGGCCTGGTGCAAAAACTTTTTTTAATGAAACAACAGCATTTGAAAGAGAGAGGCCTTGAGTTTTATGAATCGAACAGCCATATGCCAGTTTCAATGGAAATTGACGTCTTATGTCATTGCGGTAATTTATTTTCTCCTCTTGTCTGCCAATTGGAATACAATTAATTTGTACATTCTCTGGCAAAACTGTGTCTTTTCGAATTTTGGCTCCAACTCTTTTATTATCAAATTCTACATAAATTAGTTTTACATTTTCATCATTATCAAAAGCAATATGACGAATATAACCAAATACACCATTACATAATCCATCTGATACATCCAGGTTTTTCGTTAGTAAAACTCTTGCACCTTCAGCAATATTTATTACATTACTTAAACAGGTATCTACATCTTTTGAAGTTATTGTATTTATCTTAGTCATTTTACCTGTTCTTTCATCCTTTGAGAAGTCATTTGCATCAATACGAATTAGTCTGTCACATAGTTTCCTCAGCATCTTAGTGTTATGTTCATCGACCAAAGCATTAGTAGCAAATATATGTAGAACATTTTCATCATAGTCTTCGAGCTCTCGGGTTTTAAACAAACTAACATCTTTTGGACTAAGAGATTCGCCCTTCTGCCTTGTTCTTATTCTATTCAAAGCTTGTGCAAAAGTCAAATCATCTTTTTGTCTCATTATGTCTTGTAATTCAACAATTTTAAAATTATTCTGCCACAAATTGGTAAGGTCATCAGTATTCCTATACAGTGGTTTTGCTTTTACAGGTGGTAATTGATAGAAATCTCCTACAGCTATTATACAAACATTTCCAAAAGGTGTAAAGTCAGCACACTGTTTTATTTGTCGAAGCCTTCCATGGATATAACATAATAACTTTGGGCTCACCATAGAAATCTCATCTATAATAAGTATTTGTAAATGACCTAAATCTGCTCTTAAACTATTTATCTTGTCTAAACCTAGTCCAACATAGGGTAACTTTATATCAGTTCGGATCTTCAAAGAATTATGAATTGTACTGCATCCTAGATTCATAGCAGATACGCCGGTCGGTGACATCATGAGAACTGTCTGTTCATCTGGATTATCTGTTATTTGAGATAATAATCTATTAGCTTCATAGTATATACTCTTAATAACATAGCTTTTTCCAGTCCCAGCTCCTCCAGACAAAAATAACATAAATTGTTCTGGATTTTTCCTATGTATCTTGTTCAAACAAAATTCTCTTACTTTATAAAATACATCCATTTGTAATTTGTTCAGTGATCTTAACATAGGTATAGCTTCTGTTCTACTTACAATAGTATTGTATGCTTCCTTTTTGACATTTTTGTTTTTTTGGAGCCCTATCAAATCTGGTATTTCAATTTCCTCAACGTCATCGTGTATATTCTCATCTGGTATGTCAAGACATTCAAGATTACCAACTTGATTTTCTATATCCAATGATGACCAAGCATCTTTTAAGTTTGTTCCACATTTTTCTATTATGTCAGTCGCAGCATCAATATTTACTTTATCTTTTTCAAATAAGCTACGATTACTATCAACAATACCTTTGACATCGTCAGTTTTTTTACATATTTTAACTGAGCCAGATTTATAAAATGCTTCATATGTCTCAAATCCTATTGGTTTTAACTGTTTATCTATACGATGTGGTAAAAATAGTTGTAAAGTACTTAGGTAATATTTTTCTGGCTCTTTGGTTGATGAGAATCTAGCATATCGGATTACAGCTGGTTTAGATCTTGTACGTTTAATGATATAACCTAAATCTTTCTGAAGTTTATATGCTGGATTTTTTTCAGAATTTTCATTAATTCTTTCAGACTTGGACATAACTCGATATTCAGAACAAAATGTAGCCAAACACATATTATTGAATTGTTCTGTCTTAGGTCGTGCTTTATATCTATCTGTAATACTGGTCATAAACATATCCTCATCACTCAAAACTTTTTCTTTTGATTTCTTCTGTAAAAGTTTTAAAGGCAATGTAAGTCTGACATTATTTTCACCAGTTGGAATAAACTGAACCTTTCGAGATGATTCTCGTAATCTTAAATTACATACTCTATAAGCACTTTCTTGTGCAGAAACTTCTCTACAATGTAGATATGTACTTGATATTTTTTTTAAACTTTCTTTTGCCGTCAAATTTCCGCCTTTAGCCTCTTCTTGTGCATCTGATAAAACAAAACCCATTTCACGTTCTGATTTCGATATATATGAAACTATATAAACTATACAAGAATAGGCATCAAATACATACTGTATATCCATGTTTGCATCCCAAGCTCTCAACAAATTTGGATTATAAGGATTTATCCATACATCTTTTGGATTTCGTTTTAATATAACATTATTTTTCTTTGATAGCACTTCACAAGCTTTCTGAAATAATTCCTGTGTCATACCAAGATCATTATATAATTCATCAATAGATGTATAATTTTTCTCTTCATCTGATAATGCTTTCCATAATGCTTCAAGAAGGCTTTTTGCAGTGTTCTGGGTAATCTTATCATTGTTACATGTATTGTCTCCATTTTCATTTTCATCTTGCTCTGGAATTTTTGTATCATAATTATCTATTGAACGACATATGAAACTTTGTTTTGATGGAGGCCTAGGAAAATTAAATCTGCAAACCGTTTTGTTTTTCTTACAACTCTTTGTATGTTTATAACTATGTCTCTGCACACTATTAACAATCTCATGTAACTCTGGGTCATGATCTTTATCAGGTAATTCAGATGATATATATTTATCTATAAAATCAACCACATCTTCATCCTTATCTTCATCAATTTTGGGTGAATTCTCAATCCAAAATAAACAATGTGCATGAGGCGTTCCACGTGCTTGAAATTCTAATCTATAAAAATAATCAATTACTTTACCAATTGGCTCGGCATCTGACATAATAACATTCTTTAGAAAATAGTGAAATCTATGGTCAAACATTCTAGCAGTAGTAATAGGATTACTTCTAAGTATTTCACATTTTTCAGCCCAATCTAAGTCACAAGCCTTTCTATTATCACCTTGCTGTTTCAAAATACATTCTATTACATAACCGCCACGCGTTTCGGTATACGAAAAAGTAGAAAAGAAAGACGGAATTCCCAATTGCCTTAACATTGCAAATAATCCTTTCTGTGTACTCTGCCAATAAGGAGGTGTACCTCTAATAGGAGTCATAAATTTATAGCCTTCATCATTTCTGAAAATATTTTTTAATGGCTCTTTTGTTGTCAACATGTCTGATGTTATATTATTTAAGTTATTTAAACCAGATTTTCCTTTTCGCAAGGCAATAGACATATTTGATATAATCTGACTTAATTCAGAAATATACTGAGAGTAAAATATGTAGTCTGTGTTTTGTGCAAATCTATTGTCAGCATTCATCAATCGACAATGTAAATATCGTGACAAGGTGATTCTCTCTTCATGGTTATCATGGTATGTAGCAGAGCCATTAGGAAATAGTGTTGGAAAACATTTGGCTTCATTAGTTTCATCAGTCAATATTCTAATAGGGCTATTACCTTCAGCGGGAGAAATAGAAAATATACTATCAAAATGGTTATCTAATGTTTCACTTACAATGTCAAGAGGTTGTAAACATGTAGCTAATTCTGGACCATTTAATTTCTCTTCTTCAGCATCAATGTCGGGTAAATCATCTTTTTCATCCATGTTAGACAAGTTGTCGTCTTTTTCATCTATGTCAGGTAACTCATCTATTTCATAATCTGAATGGTTTGAAGCCAACTCTTTTAAAACAGAGTTATCTCCCTCTAACACCTCATCTATGTTTGAAATATCAACCCAATCGTCATTAAATTCTATATCTGAATAATATTTATTATTATGTTTAAGATAATGTAAAGCATCTTTCATTTTTTTCTTACTTATGTATTGATATTGATAATAGCCTTTTTGGGTTTTACGTCTTTTAAGTTTTATCCTGAGAAGTTGAGTATCATTTTCAATTCTTGGCAACATACTTGTTGTTTTAGTTATATTAGATGGTACACAAACTGTAGCTCCAGAAACCTTATGTTGTTTGAATTTTGATAAATTAACCATTTTCATGAAAGGAATATGTAGTGATACCAAATGAGTTTCTAATGAATTCAGTGCTTTTAGCTCATCAACTATTGGACCAGGATCTAAATTATTAGTCATCGATTCTTGTGGCTTTTTTCCTGATTTGATTTTTCTGTCACATGTAAAACATATCCATAAAGATTTCCAATTTTCAGGATGAGCACATCCATTTTGGCATGTGTTTGAACAGTCGTATAAGTATTTTTTAGATATACATTCACTTGCTATCTGTTTAACTTTGGCAGATTTATAAAGTTTTTCATTACAACAAGTTACTTGATTATTAAATAACAATCTGTGACACACACAGCAGATATATTCTGGGCCATTTTTTTTTTCTTTTTTGAAATCATTGATAACAATATCTATTTTACTCATTTCTATTCTTTTTATTTCTTTCCTTTCTTTGTTTTGTTTTTTAATAACATCTCTATGGTTTTTATCGGTTCTATACTTAATTTGACTTCTGGACTTTACATCAGACTGAAATTGTTTATTTGTCTTATATTTGTATTTACTTTGATCTTTTAGGCTTGTCTTAAATTCTTCATTTGTTTCATATTTGTATTTACTTTGATCTTTTAGGCTTGTCTTAAATTCTTCATTTGTTTCATATTTGTATTTACTTTGACTTTTAACATAGTCCTTGAATTCTTCATTTGTTTCATATTTCTGACTACTAACAGATTTAAGGTGGTCTCGATACATACTATTAGATTTATATTTCATAATTTCATATTTCTTCAATTTCTCTCTGTAATCATTATTTAACCTATACCTTTCTTTGTTCTTCTTGATTAAATTATCTTTGAATATTTGACAGAATCTGTATTTATGTTTCAATTTATCACCAATATTAGCATATTCATTCTTTAATCTATAGTTCATATTCCTTCTTGACTTAAGAATTTGCTTAAATCTATAATCTTTATTATATTTGTATTTAAATCGTCTGTTATTCTCTCTATACATTGCACCTTTGTCTGATCTGACAGCATCTTCATTTCTTATAAATGTCCAATATCTATCATATTCAGATTTCTGTTTGTCCATTATTTTGTCAGTATCAAGTTGTGTTATATATGTGTATTTCTTTCTAGAAGTCCAATTGTTTCCCCTTCGCTTACGTTTTCTACAGTTTTGTTTTCCAGGGTCTTTAAATTCTGTTTCATCTGGTTTTAAAGGGATGTCATTATCACAATCAATATCTTTATTAAAAACTTTACCTTGCGACTGCACATCATTATCGCTATTTGTATTACACGATTCAACATTCAACACTACTTCATAGTGAACCTGATTGGCGTGGTTAATATAAATCCCCTCATTACTACTTGATTCATCATGCAATATCTGTAATTTAGAAAATTTCAACCATCTTTTATTACTATAAGTATATATATCTACTTGTAACAAATCAGCACAAACATATATTTCAAGTTCTGTAGCCCATGACCCTAAATTTCTCATTCTTGATCTTTTTAAAAAGTCATCAACAGACAAAAAGCCAGCTCTAAGATATGGTGTAAAAATAACTGCATTGTTTTTTAAATGATTAACTATAGCTAACCTGACAATTCTATGATTCTCTTCTGTACCAGATATAGCATATGATACTGATCTAAAATAACAATTACCATCTCCACTAATACTTTTAATTTGTGATGGTTGATTGATTGGACATCTATTTACATTACTATAATTACTGTCAAGTCTATTTACGATATTAAGTTGTGTACATATTCTGATTTGCTCATCCAAACCCAATGTATGAAAGAAAAAATTGCTTGTTTCAACATGAGATAAAAATACATCACCACCTATTTCATTTAAGACTTTATCACTGGAAATTTCACTACTATTTTCATTAATTGATAATTCATCATGTTCATGTATGGCATCTTTAATGACATTTATACCTGTTACTTCAAACTGTGTATTCACACCGATTTCCATTGATTCAGCTAAATTACAGCAGTGTGTATAAACATCTATAATACCTTTATATTCAATCAGCACTGATGTTCCATCTGCAGTTAATAGACCCACTGAACTTCTGGAATGGCTATCAAATATATAATACATTTCATTTCTTTTCATGATTACAAAAGTATTACCACCAAAAGTTATAAAGCATGACTCATATTGTAAAAGACATGTCTGCAAAGCTTCATACAATGTCATAGATACTTCATTATATTCAAAAGTACTGTCTCCATTTCGCATCAGTCCTACTACAGAATCCAGCTGAATATCTATATTAAACAGTTTTTCAAAAACAATAAGGCTTCTTGGCAATTCAGATATCAAAATATACCTATTATGCATTGATGAAGAAGATTGCAAAAAACTATACAATTCATTACCAGCTATTAAAATCTTATCCAAGTCGTTTGTATTCCAGATATGAACAGGTTTAATACAAGAAAATAAAACAGCAACTAAAGAATTTCCAGTACATTGTGTGCCACTAAATACACCAAATCTTACATCTGCCTGATGAAAACTACCATAAACATATCTATAATTTACCTTGGACTTACATATTTCCTTCCTACATGAAGTTTCATTACCTGTATCTGATTTCATAATAGTCTGTAAATATTTTTGTGCTGTATTCTCACCATTGGTACTTGATGTTTCTTTTGCTGTCATATCACTCTCAACTTTATTATTTTTTGCAAAGTGCTTCAAATTCAAAATGGCATTCAACTTGGACTTTTTCTTTCGAGGCATAATTCAGATTTCACAGTGAAAATTGGAGTTATTTCCCTTTAGTTATACTTTAATAAAAAGGGATTCTACTTCCTTCTGAATAATAAAAAAAAAGATATTTCTTTTCTATTTGTTTCTTTTTTTTTGTTTCTTATATTTTTCTTGATATTTGCTTCAATAGTTTTCTTCGAAAAATGACTTTCCTAAGACAATAGAACGTCACAATCCTATTGAATAGCAGATTTGTGTATAAGACAGTGGTGCCAAGCACTGAATGTTTCTTAGTTAAATAGCAGATTCGTATATAAGACAGTGGTGCCAAGCACTGAATGTTTCTTAGTTAAATAGCAGATTGCTTCAATGTATACCAGTTTGCAAAGCTGATAAACAAGCTGAGTTAATTGGCTGTTAAAATCAAAGTAGAACAGTTAGCCAACCTGTTATACTGTCCGTCAAATTACTAACACTAACTAATGAACCAAAGTTTAACCAGACTGAAGCCTCATATCTGAAAATATACAAAAATAAACATTATGAATATTGGTTGACCATTTTAAGTCTGTGTGCGTATTACAATTGAGTGAAAATCTAATCTCTAAAAAAATATTCTCCCAAACTTGTCAAATCCTTACAATGTTTACAATAAGATGAATACAAATTTCAATATTCACCATACACTGCAGTCTGTAGACAATATGTGCTTTTTTATAGGAATGAGATTGAGATTACTTACAGTTCAGAAAGAAATATTAATTGTATTTAAAGTTTAGCAATTTATAAATTTTAGCAACCGGTATATAAAATGTTAAGAAGCTGATGATAAGACTGCTGTCACATGGCTCAAACCCAAAGTAGTGGATTCCTAAATTACATATTTATACGTTTTACAGCATCTAGAAATCAAATTATTAATCACTCCACATATCCTAAGCAGGAAAACTCTATTAATGAATTTAATCACGGTTTGATAATTCTGAGTACAATTACAATCAGAGACATTGTCTTCCAATGTATGAAAAATAGGTTGCCAGGCTTTGAAACATACGCCCACCAGCAGCTAAATCATCCAAGCAGTCAACATGAGTTGTCGCATATTAAATAATTATCAAAAAATCATTAGAATTTTGGGGGTTCTTATAAAGTTCTGCCCCATGCTAACGTTTAGTATACAAAACAATTAATATATTGGATTTAGCTGTTCAATTATCAAAATTCATTGAAAATCAAGCTCAACCATCATTAATGTGTAACGGGGATTTAGTCAAACGCTTTTTAATTAGACAAGAGTATATTGCTTAAGGCTGTGATAATACAAACTCAATTATGTTTCACTCAAAGGTCACGAGAGGTTCCACTCAGCTTATCGCTTCAGGTGAGAATTTTACTTTTTCGACTATATAATGAGAATGAGATATTGGATTTCGTTAAAACTTTCAGGAACATTTTATGTTGGCATTTCAGATATAATAATAATAAAATATAAGTAGAAAAGTAGGATGTTCAATGCATTTCATTTAGAAAATGAAACATCCTGCTAAAAATTATAGTAAAAATAAAATATTTTGAAGACTAGGTGTTTGTTGGTTATTTAGAATTATTTTGTTAGTAGTCTTGAAAAAAGGATAAAAGAAATACTGGGTAAATAGGAATATTTGAATTATATAGAATTACACATGTGTATTGTAACTAATAACGAATGTTCTGTTTTAATACAGAAAACTTGTTGGCTTTTCATCATTTGTGTTCTGAGCCGATCTACATTTGTGTTCTGAGCCGATCTACCTCTGTATGCTGCCTGATTTAAATACATATCTATTTTTAAAGTTAAATTTCTAAAGGATAAGCGATATTTTTATGTTTTTCATACCTTGGAAGACAATGTCTCTGGTTTAAAAGAGAGAGAAATGGGTTTTAGTCCACTCAACACAAACTATGTCATTTCAGGACTAACATGATTTAATTTCATTGCAATAATTTGCTTGCGCATAGGGGTCTTTACCAATGGGAGGAAACCGGAGTACCCAGAGAAAACCCCAAGAGGTTAGAGAGGCAACCCTACTCCTAGTTCAGCTCTGAACGTCGATCTCATTACACTCGCCCTGAACGTTCAGAAACTGTCCCATTCAATCAATGTCGAAGGAAAATTTTCGCCCCAGTAAATTTTACTGGGCAACTTTTCACTGCTAAACGATGGGGTGTCAATCCGTGTGGACGCATGTAAAACGTAAACGAACATCTTAGTGGGAAAATAAGACCTTGCTTACTTCGCTAGAGTCAGTATGAGCGAAACAACATGCTGTTAAAAATACGTCCCCTCCTATCAAGTTACAATTTCGCAGCCATGACACTCTTACTGTAGGTTAACGTCCACTTCAGGAATGTCAGTCATACAACACGAAACTAAATGTACAGGCTTTACATTGTACAGGCTTTCACTCGGATTGACACCCCGTCGTTAAGCAGTGAAAAGTTGTCCAGTAAAATTGACTGTTCTCCAACTTTTTTCGACATTGATTCAATGGGACAGTCCCTGGACTACCCTACTCCTTGCCACCATGCAGTAAGAAAAATCGGAGGACTGCCCAGACAGAAACACTACAGCTTACTGTCAAATGACAAGGATGCATAACAATCATACAATGTATACATGTCATATAAAAAAACACAGGATACCAACTAATTGCATAAGCTTGTTAAATGCAAGATGACCATTGTAGATGGTGATATGAAATTAAGTTTGTTTACAGTGTTGTGAATGTTATATTTATCAATATTACTCTTTGGTGTCCAAAATTGAAAAATTGTTTATAATTTTAATCTTATCAATTATTGGTCTCTCTATCATTTAAAATAGAATAAATTTTTCTAAGATTATAATATAACCTACTTTTCCCCCTGGACACCTAAATTTCGTTCTATTTTCCTATCGCTGATGCTTAAAGGAGCTAAATAGCTAACATTGCTCTACTTTCAAATCAGTTATGTTCCGCAAAATAAGTCAACAAGATTAGTGAAATGATACATATTGACATAGATAAAAAAAATTCATCTGTCAACTCTCCTAAATGTTTTTAGCTACGTTCTCGTGGCTAATACTAACACGTGTTTTCAATTTCAAACCAACAAATTATCTTAGTCCAGCTATATTTTGATTGCATATCATTTTAAACACACATTTTTTACATCGGGAATCATTGGAACGTGCTGTACATAATATATACGGTGCACCATACACTTGGATTCTTTCTTCTTCGCCATAAAAAAAACACTATTTTGCTGAAAAAAAAATAATAGCTGCCATACTTACATAACATGAGATAGCGGAAGGGTCTATTCTTTTGGAATGTAACGTCTCTCCGGTTATAGTCAGTGTCAGTACTCTTTTTTTTATCTCACACAATCATACCCTTTGATTGAGATCAGTCGAGTGTGAAATTCCTTCACACATCTTCAAGACGACAGGTGCTGATCAAAAACAATGACGCACTAGCGTATTCGAATAAAGCAATTTTAAAAATATACATATAATGCGAAATAACTCAACGTTTATGATCCTGTGAACAGCTAAATGTGACTTGATGATCGCGATTTACTTTCCATCAATGACGTATATATATACGTCATTGCTTTCCATCATTGCGGTCAGCCGTCGACATTCCTCGCGAGGTGGCGTAGGGGCATAGATTTATGGGTTATGAACTATGAACATAACGGCCATAAACCATAACGGCCTAAACATTTGGTCATAATGGCCAAAATATTTAGTCAAAACGGCCCCCAACTATTTTTTACATGCAGGAAATGATATTTCTTCACAATACTAGGGCCGTTTTGACCAAACTGTTTTCTACCGTTATGGCTACTTCCCGAAACCTCACCTGTTAAAAAATGCATGATGGGTTCTGTCAAACTGATCCCGCGGTGAATATTCGCTTGGCCGCTACAATCAATGACGTCTATATTAACTACAATCACTGATAAGCATCACATCAACGAGGCTTAATAAGTACGGCATATTAACTTTTTTACTCCGACAAATTAAATTCTCAAACATTTTTTTGAGGTAAAAGAAAAATAAATAAAGACGTTTGAAGTATTTGAAGTTAAAAAATATTTCCTATTTAGTGTAAATGGGTATTAAAATGAGTAAAATGCATCCTTTTGCCCGAAGCAGTTAGGTGTTAAGTAAACATTGCACGAGCAGTTGAGCCAATGACTGGCGCGGTGAGCAGTCAACGCACGTGCTGTGGACACTAATCTGTTACAGAGTTAATTCGTAAGTAATTCTCTGTGAAACAGATTGGGGATCTGTAGCCCGACTAATGATCAGACATTACCGGAATTCATTTACAATCATCGAAATTATCCTATTAACACCATACATGTAAAATATTAAACATGCCATATTTATTTTATTTTATAAAATTCAAAGTTTGTTTCGACTCCATTCTATATTGTGTTTGTAATTAAATGCCATACAAATACGGTTTAAATCTATTTATGTTATTTCAGTAAGTTTCACAAATTTCAAAACCAACACGACCAATACAGTACCATAACAGAAATATGTTATTACGAATAAATGATGTATAGAAAAGCAACTAGGTGTTTTATCCACAAATCGGATTCCTCAGAATCTAACCATAGGATCTTTCTGAAATTTTTACCTATCCCCCCCCCCCCAAAAAAAAAAAAAATTGGCTGGTGGGTGTTAATTAAATACCTATCCCCCAAAAAATGGGTGGTGGCTGTTGATTAAATATATTTTCAAAAAGTTTTACGAATCCGAAATCACCGAAATTTACGAACGACAATGCATAGTCGTAACTTTATTTTTTTTTGACCGATTTTACGAAATCTTTTTTCTTTGAATACCTTGAAAGAAATCATTTTCATCAGCAGTTTCACATTTTCGAATTTGTAAAATTCGTCGCTGTGATTTCGAAACGGAAGTTTGGACCAATTTGACAACTTCTTTAATAGTTGTACAATTTTCATGAAATTTAGTATATATAAGTAGATCTTACCGATGCGACTTCAAAAATATGATTAGAAATTTTCTAAATTATCTCCCCTTGACGAAATTAAGGATCAAAGTTTTCAAAAAAATCAACGAAATATAGGTTTGTCGATCGAACCGAAAGTGCCACCATCTTGAAACGTGAAAAGTCCGTAAGGCTTTTTTTGCTATTTTACTTACAGACTTTGGAGTTATATTTTCTGAATCCTACAAGGAAGGCCTAAAAAACATTCAGAGTAAAATTTTGATTTAGGATTTAGGTCAACTGGTAGACACCATTTTGAAGTGAATATGAAACATAGTGAAAAATCGACATTTAAGGACTTGTACACAAACACAATAGGGCATAGTATGTTCAATGCGTCTCCTATGTCTGAAATTAATACATTTCAGGATAGCCGGGATACGGCTCGAATTGATGTTTTTCGTGCCGACAAAGTTCTTTACGACGAGTGAAAAATCACATTAACTTCACTTGATTGTGACCGATTTTAATGATTTTTTTTTCTTGTTCGGATTATTCATATGGCCCATGACATGTGACAGGAAGTGACTGTGAATATGAAAGCTTTCATATCTGCATGGGACAGTAGCAGATCTAGTTGTTATTTTTTTTTTGTGTTTTATCCACAAATCGGATTTCTCAGAATCTAACCACAGTATCTTTATGAAACTTTTACCTACCCCCCCAAAAATGGGTGGTAGCTGTTGATTAAATATATTTTCAAAACGTTTTACGAATCCGAAATCACCGAAATTTACGAACGACAAAATGGACAATGCATAGTCGTAACTTTATTGTTTTTTGACCGATTTTACTAAATCTTTTTTCTTTGAATACCTTGAAAAAAATCATTTTCGTCAACAGTTTCACATTTTCGAATTTCGATAATTCGTCGCTGTGATTTCGAACCGGAAGTTTAGACCAATTTGACAACTTCTTTAATAGTTGTGCGATTTTCATTCAATTTAGTATATAAGTAGATCCTACCGATGTGACTTCAAAAATATAATTATAAATTTTCTAAATTATCTCCCCTTGGTGAAATTAAGGATCAAAGTTTTCAAAAAAATCGTCGAAATATAGGTCAGAATGACCTAATTTTTTTTTTCGATACTAGACAAGGAATTACTGATTCGTACACAATATATGGAGTTTGTCGATCGAACCGGAAGTGCCACCATCTTGAAACGTGAAAAATCAATAAGGCTTTTTTGCTATTTTACTTACAGACTCGGGGGTTATATTTTCTGAATCCTTGTAGGAAGGCCTAAAAAATGTCGCGAACAGAATTTTGATTTAGGTCAACCGGGAGTCACCATTTTGAATTGAAAATCAAAAATAGAAGCAATTTGAAGGGCCGAGACTTTTGAGCACAATAACTCTCATTCTAATTAAGCTAGAATGTTCTAACTTGGTGTAGACGTTCACTAGGTCAATGTTATGATGAAGTTCAAAGATGAGCATTTTCTGCTTAGGGTAAGCAGAGATAAGCATATTGATTTGTTGATTCTTTAGGGCACGATAACTTCGGTTATAATGAAGGGAGGGCGGTGAAACTTTTGTCAATAGAGAGTCTAATAGCTAGCCTGTCTTGTGAAATCATTGTATCATTTTTTTTTAAATATCAGAGATAGCCGAAAAAAGGAGATTGAAAATCCAAAAAGTCGTATTTTTACAACTTGGAGCATGTTTAGAGGTCTTTCTCGTAAAGTCAACATAATATTTGTTGGGAACTTCTTCTACAAAGAGTCTTATTGGTAGTCTTTTATATGAAACCATCGATCAACAGTCCAACATATCAGGAGTAGAAGAACAAAAGGATCGAACATTGAAAACGGCACCCTTTCATTGTTAAGCGAAACATGCAGTGTGGGTGACTACAATCTACACATTTAGTCATCGTATAGAGCTTATTCAACAGTATCGAATTCCAACTGCTTAGGGATATTTTACGTGCACTCCAATGTGTACACGGGACCGTGGTTTTCGTCCCATCCGAACTAGACAGCCGTTCTGCCTCACTGACAAGGGGGAACCACGCCGGGAAATCGAGATGAACTTTCTCCGTGCAGAACTTTCAATTCAAGCCAAACTTTTATTGCATACGATTACGCTGGTCAGTTGGAGCTTATTTTCAAAAGTTTTGTAATAATCGGTTGGTAATTAAAGTACCATGCACATTAAACTGTTAAAACAGAAAATTTCGCCCGGTTCAAATGTTTCTTGCTATAAGTCAGCAATTTTCCGAATTCAGGGAGGCTGAATGGCTGAATGGTTAGCATGTGCGCGCTGTATCGTAACGTCTGTCATTGAGTCAACGGGCGTCGTTTCGATCGCCAGGTTGCACGTGACATGGAATATGATGTCCAACCCCGTTTATTGCGAACGATTAAGCTGTTCAGGGGGAGCTTATTTTTAAAAGTTTTGTAATATTCGGTTGATAACTAAAGGTACCGTGCAAATTAAACTGTTAAAATAGAAAATTTGGCCCGGTTGAAATGTTTCTCGCTGTAGGTCAGCTAGTATGTTCAAACTTGATCGAGTTCACAGCAGAAATAACAGTGAAACGATCAACGAACTCATAGCAGAAATAACAGTGCAAAACTTAACGAATTCATAGCAGAAATGAAATGGGGTTTTACGTCCTACTCTTCTGCACCTGACCTGGGCTAATGGAAGACGGCCATACGCCACACAGTGTGCTATGAGGGAATTTTTGCCCGGGCAAGGGATCTTTTACGTGCACTCCAATGTGTACACGGGACCTCGGTTTTTCGTCCCATCCGAACGACTAGGCAGCTGTCCTTATCAGGCCCTCCTTCTGCATCACTGACAAGAGGAAACCACGCCGGAAAATCGAGATGAGCTTTCTCGGCCAATGCAAGGATCGAACACCCGACCTCCATTCTAACGAGCCAGCGCCTTGCCCACTTAGCCACCGTGATTCCCATAAATAGCAATGAAACGATCAACGAATTTATAGCAGTAATAACACTTCAACAATTAACGAATTCGTAGCAGAAATAACGATGAAACAATTAACGAATTCGTAGCAGAAATAACAATGAAACGTTCAACGAAATAATAGCCGAAATAAGAGTGGAACAATGAACGAATTAATAGTAGACGAGTTCATAGTAGAAAAAACAGCGAAACAATGAACGAATCATAGCAGAAACCAGAAGGCTATCAATACACTGTGAAATTTGAAACCTAAATGGCCCGGCTAGGAACAATATCTACATGCCCGTAAAAGACTACTTAACAGTTGGAATTCGAAAGAAAAGACCGTAACGACGCTGTCCGATCAAACTTTAGTTAATTCAGTCGGCGCAAAAAGATAGGTCGTTAAAACCATTTCTGTTCAGTTCATTCCATTTCCTTAAATCTATGAAAGTTGTGTGAATTGGGAATCGCGTATTACTCAACAGTTTCAGGGGAGATAAGCCGTCTTTGAGATTGGAAATCAATTTTTGATATCGACTGTGTATGATTGCTACTAGATCGATTGTGATTCAGGTTCTAATCAGTTTGGATTGAAGAATCGGGGTGGTATATGTGTGTGTGATGGGGTGGGGGTGGTGTCACAAGACGCTATATCCCATTCGCAACCACACACCTAACAAATGCAGGGTATAGGTTGCGATCAGTTCTTTCAAGATTTTCATATATTTAAGCCACTTTATTACACGCCTCATCTGAAAATGTCTGTGTTAGTGTAGATAAATGTTGACAAAATAACATCTTTCACCATTTTGACTTTCAGTTACAGAACTAGCATAGGGGCGTTTTAAGGTTTATCATGGCGGAGGCTGTACTATTTTGAGGGCCCTCTGTCGCGAGGGGAGGTTCTTGATTGATGATTGTCACCCCAATGCAATGGCTGCATTCTCATTCAGTAGTGGATTCGACAGTAACAGTGTATAGAAAACGATTGAGTTGGACTCGGGGGCCCTTTCCCTTGGCACTAGGGACCCTTTTGTCATTCGTCGGACCCTTTTGTCTGTCTTTAGAGCCCTCCCTAACTAGGGCACATTTTCATTTTTCGCATCGGTTTTAGCATTTTTCTCCCGTTTTATTTTTTCAACTGCTTTGATTTTTTCGCGGGGAGGCTGGCGCCTCCAGCGCCTCAGCTATAAAACGCTTTTGAACTAACAGTACTATTGACACAATACCGTTTTTTCCAGTAATGGTAACTCACTCGTTTCTTCAAGAATCATTCGGCATTCCAGGTATGCTACATTCTATTCGCTGTCTTCCATAGGAGCGGTAAGATGAGACCTGTTTGTGGGAAAATCCCTAAACAATATGCGAGGGTGGAATAATCGTACATTACTTTAAGGTTTG
This sequence comes from Patella caerulea, assembly GCA_036850965.1. Taxonomy (NCBI): domain Eukaryota; kingdom Metazoa; phylum Mollusca; class Gastropoda; family Patellidae; genus Patella; species Patella caerulea. The sequence continues at coordinate 14,093,519 of JAZGQO010000013.1, read as the reverse complement.
CGTGAAGTAATTGACATATCGAAATTACAGTTATATGCACTGAATAACCATGACACGGAGAGAGAGAGAGAGAGAGAGAGAGAGAGAGAGAGAGAGAGAGAGAGAGAGAGAGAGAGAGAGAGAGAGAGAGAAATGGGGTTTAACGTCCACTCGACGCAAACTAGGTCATTTTGGGACTAACATATGGTTTAATTTTATTTCAATAATCTGCTTGCGCATATTAACAGTGGGAGGAAACCGCAGGTCCCGGGATAAACCCATGAGATTGGACAGGCGAGATTGTAGGTTAGGGTTAGGGTAAGCGCTAAGGTTAGGTCTTGGGTTAGGATTAGCGATATCCCTATTTACATCTCGTGACCTTTGACCAAACGTAATGAAGACAGGATGTGACGTATATATGCACATTGAGGTTATCAAGCTATAGACCGGACTAGTAGTAAGCTATAAACGGATAAATAACAAGAGTTTATATGTATATTATTTTATTAAATTTATATATATCTTAACTCCCTGATTTACGTATATACATTATGCATGAACAATAGAAACTATATACTAGTATTTATAAGTATTAAAGCTATGGTAATATTATGCTATCAAATAGCCGTATTGTCTTAATATTTGTTGTAACCGCAACCTTGATAGTTATTGTAAGAAGGATAACGGTTGTAGTTGTTGTATCCGTTACCGTATCCGTTGTTATTGTAGTTGTTATATCCCTTCCCATATTCGTTGTTATTGTGGCCATTGTTGTAACCGTTGTTGTAATTGTAGGGGCCGTTGTAACTATTGTATCCTTTATTATTGTATTGGTTGTACTTGTATAGTCCGTTGTTGTATCGTTACCAACGATACCATGACCAATTCCGTGTCCAACAATACCGTGTCCGATACCGTTACCAACGATGTCATGCCCAATGCCGTTACCAATCTTTCCATGTCTAATAAGTCCGTGTCCGATTCCGTTTCCAATGATACCGTGTCCGATACCGTTACCAACGATGCCATGCCCAATGCCGTTACCAATCTTTCCATGTCCAATAAGTCCGTGTCCGATTCCGTTTCCAATGATACCATGTCCGATACCGTTACCAACGATACCATGACCAATTCCGTTTCCAACAATACCGTGTCCGATACCGTTACCAACGATGCCATGCCCAATGCCGTTACCAATCTCTCCATGTCCAATAAGTCCGTGTCCGATTCCGTTTCCAATGATACCATGTCCGATACCGTTACCAAAGATACCATGACCAATTCCGTTTCTAACAATACCGTGTCCAATACCGTTACCGATACCGTTACCAACAATACCATGACCAATTCCGTTACCAATAACACCGACTTTGCCAACAGCTACTATTCCGTGTCTGAGTCGGTTTCCTTGGATACCATGTCCAATACCATGGTTGAGTCCGTTGCCAATAGCTCCTACACCAACAAGACCTTGTCCAACACCGGCATGTCCTCTTCCATATCCTTTACCAATTCCGTTTGCAAAGACACCAACACCATGTCCGAAACCGTGTCCGATTTTAGCATCGATGTATTGGGAAGCAGCTACTGTCAAACAGACAGCGAAAGCGACGAAAGCCTGAAAAAGAAAAAAAAAAACATGTGTTTTACAGAAATAGCCGTAGATTTGATTCCATACTAAAAAAAAAATCGCGAGGGTTTATTTATAACCAAAAACTTGACAATCAAGAAATTTTACTGTGCCGCCATTATTTAGTACATGATCGAGTTTTGGCGTTACCAGGCAAAATCACAAGTAATGTTCAACTCTGGGTAATAATTTACACTTTTTATAATTTACCGTTCTGGCCCTATGAATATAAAACTGCCTTTAATACAATGTCAAGGGCGATAAGCAATAATACAACAGTGACGATGCAATACCATGTTCAACCCTCGGTAATTTCTACCAGTTTTAAATTTAAAGATGGACCTATGGGTATGCATGCCAAGTGCGATAAGCAATCATATAAAAATTTAGTATGTAATGAAACTTATTAGTGCTATACCAAATTAGATATCAGGTTTCTTGTCTAGAAAGTTCAAGTATATCCCATCTGGGTCACGATCCTTGTCACTACATACCGCTAATTAGAAGTATTGAAGATTATTTAGTCAACAAGTTAAATTTACTCTCTGTAGATTGTTACAATGTTTTACTGTATTATTCCAGTCTGTACAGAACAGAGGGCAAAAAAGCAAGTCCCATTTAGGATTTCAGGGACCGGGTATGCTTATCTTAAAACTTCAAAGATTTGAAATCTTATACGGAGTAGGGCAAAAGTCCTACTTTATACACCGACTGGACCATTGAAGACAAACAGGTAGATTTTGCCCGGACATCTGTATCACGATATACTCTATCAAAGAATCTTTTACGTGCACGCCAATGTGCACACTGAACATTGCTTTTCGTCCCATCCTGACAATTAGACACTATTCCCTGTCAGACCGGGCAGACCTACTGTCCTGTACAGTTAACAAGGGCAGTCAAGCCTGTACAATTGACTTTCTGGTCAAACCCCGGGAGAGAGCCCAAGACCTACTGGTTAGTTAATCAGTGTCTCTTATCACTGAGCCACCATGATCCCCATACATTAAAAACGCGAAGTTCGTAGATGAGCATATTATGCTTAGGGTAAGCAGAGATAAGCAATTAGATTGGTTGATGATTTTGGACACTTTCACTTCAGTCAGAGTGATGAAACTTGGTGTATAGTTTCATTACATCAATATCTTGAATACGTTCGACAATGAGCATTGTCTGCCCTGGATAAGCAGAGCGATGAGCAATTTGATTGGTCGAGAATTTGAAACAAAATAACTCTCCTTCTAATTGGGGCAGAATGTTCAATCTTGGTGAAGGCGTTCATTAGGTCAGTGCCATAAAGGAGTGCGAAGATGAGCATTGTCTGCTTACAGTAAGCAGAGATAAGCAATCTGATTGGTTGATTCTTTAAGGCACGATAACTTTGGTTATAATGAAGTGAGAGTGACAAAATTCCAAATATAGATTCATTATGTCATTACCTTGACTAAGTTTGATGTTGAGAATTTCTGCGTAGATTTAGGAGCAATAAGCAATTTGACACATCACATTGGAACATAACACCTCTGTTTCTAATTAAGGTAGAATTTGAACCGGTTGAATTGTTTCTCGTTATAACTCGGTGAGTTTTTGGCGGATTTCATTAATTCTTTTCCTTTTTAAGATTCTTTATATAACTCTTGAGATGCGACAGAAACTGACCGTGAATATGAAAGATTTAATATCTGCTTAGCAGATCTAGTTAAGCTTTCATATTTCATATGAAAGCTTATTGTTTCTGTTAAGATTATTAAGCTTTCATATTACATATGAAAGCTTATTGTTTCTGTTAAAGTTATTATTATTATTTTTTTTTTTTTGTGTGTTTTCTGCAAATCGGATTTCTCAGAATCTATCCATAGGATCTTTCTGAAATTTTGACCTACCCCCCCAAAAATGGGGTGCGAACCTTGATTAAATATATTTTCGAAACGTTTTACGAATCCGAAATCACCGAATTTTACGAACGAAAAAAATGACAATGCATAGTCGTAACTTTGTTATTTTTTGACCGATTTTACTAATTTTTTTTTCTTTGAATACCTTTAAAAAAACCATTTTCATCTGCAGTTTCACATTTTCGAATTTCGAAAATTCGTCGCTGTGATTTCGAACCGGAAGATTAGACCAATTTGACAACTTCTTTAATAGTTGTACGATTTTCATGAAATTTAGTATCTAAGTAGATCCTACCGATGTGACTTCAAAAATATAATTAGAAATTTTCTAAATTATCTCCCCTTGACGAAATTAAGGATCAAAATTTTCAAAAAAATCATCGAAATATAGGTCAGAATGACCTGATTTTTTTTTTGGATACTAGATAAGTAATTACTGATTTGTACACAAAATATGGAGTTTGTCGATCGAACCGGAAGTGCCGCCATATTTAAAAGTGAAAAATCAATAAGGCTTTTTTGCTATTTTACTTACAGACTCGGGAGTTATATTTTCTGAATCCTTGTAGGAAGGCCTAAAAAATGTCGCGAATAGAATTTTGATTTCGGTCACGTGATGGTCACCATTTTGAATTGAAAATGAAAAATAGAAGCAATTTGAAGGGTCGGGACTTTGGAACACAATTACTCTCCTTCTAATTAAGCTAGAATGTTCAAACTTGGTGTAGACGTTCACTAGGTCAATGTTATGATTGAGTTTAAATATGAGCATTTTCTGCTTAGGGTAAGCAGAGATAAACAAGCTAATTTGTTGATTCTTTAGGGCACGATAACTTCGGTTATAATGAAGGGAGGGCGGTGAAACTTTTGTCAATAGAGAGTCTAATAGCTAGCCTGTTGTGTGAAATCATTGTATTATTTTTTCTAAATATCAGGGATAGCCGAAAAAAAGAGATTGAAAACCCAAAAAGTCGTATTTTTACAATTTGGAGCATGTTTAGAGGTCTTTCTCGTAAAGTCAACATAATATTTTTTGGGAACTTCTTGTACAAAGAGTCTTATTGGTAGTCTTTTATATGAAACCATCGATCAACAGTCCAACATATCAGGAGTAGAAGAACAAAAGGATCGAACATTGAAAACGGCACCCTTTCATTGTTAAGCGAAACATGCAGTGTGGGTGACTACAATCTACACATTTAGTCATCGTATAGAGCTTATTCAACAGTATCGAATTCCAACTGCTTAGGGATATTTTACGTGCACTCCAATGTGTACACGGGACCTTGGTTTTTCGTCCCATCCGAATGTCTAGACAGCTGTGCTTGTCAGGCCCTCCGTTCTGCCTCACTGACAAGGGGAACCACGCCGGGAAATCGAGATGAACTTTCTCCGTGCAGAACTTTCAATTCAGGCGAAAACGTTTATTGCATACGATTAAGCTGGTCAGTTGGAGCTTATTTTCAAAAGTTTTGTAATAATCGGTTGGTAATTAAAGTACCGTGCACATTAAACTGTTAAAACAGAAAATTTCGCCCGGTTGAAATGTTTCTTGCTATAAGTCAGCAATTTTCTGAATTCAGGGAGGCTGAATGGCTGAATGGTTAGCATGTGCGCACTGTATCGTAACGTCTGTCATTGAGTCAACGGGCGTCGTTTCGATCTCCAGGTTGCTCGTGACATGAAGTATGATGTCCAACCTTGTGGGTTTTCTCCGTGTTCTTCGGTTTCCTCCCAACGGCTAAAGACCTGTAAGCGCAGGGGGAGTTTTTAAATAAAATTAAAAAACATATGTTAGTCCCGAAATGACCTAGTTTGTGTCGAATGGACATTAGGCCGCATTTCTCTCTTTCTCTTTTATTTTTAAAGTTTTGTAATAATCGGTTGGTAATCAAAGGTACTGTAAAAGTGATAAAACAGAAAATAATCGGTTGGTAATCAAAGGTACTGTAAAAGTGATAAAACAGAAAATTTCGCCCGGTTGTAATGTTTCTCACTTTAAAGTCAGCAATTTCCCGATTTTAAGTGGCAAACGTTTATTGCGAACGCTTAAGCTGGTCAGGGGGGAGCTTATTTTTAAAAGTTTTGTAATATTCGGTTGATAACTAAAGGTACCGTGCAAATTAAACTGTTACAATAGAAAATTGGGCCCGGTTGAAATGTTTCTCGCTGTAGGTCAGCAATTTGCCGATTTTAGGGAGGTTGCGTGGCTGAATGGTTAGCACGTGCGCTCTGTATCATAACGTCTGTCATTGAGTCAACTGCCGTTGTTTCGATTTTTTGGTTGTACGTGACAAGGAGTATGGTTGCCTGTCCAACCTCGTAGGCCGTAACCGCCGCTGCCCGGGTAAAATTTCCCTCATTGCACACATTATGGCATATGCCCGTCTTCATTAGCCCATTTTAGGAGCAGAACAGTCGGACGTTAAACCCCATTCAATTTCATTTCATTTTCTCTATGTTGCTTATTTATTATAGTGGATAAATATTTTTCTGGTTCTAGCAATTATTTAATTTCTGCATAGAAATCTTGCTTTGGCCAGTTTTTTTTATTGCAGAGTGCCATTCTTGTTTAAACAAACATGATCCTTTGTTTAAAACATGCTTAAGAAGTCGTCACGATTTCCTACTTATAACCAAACATATTGGAAATATTAGTCTGGCATTATTAAATCCTAATTTTATTGGTCTTATTTAAAATTAAACTTTCATTTAACTATGAACAACCCTTAACGTGTCTCTTTAAAACTATTAAGTACTCTAAAACAGTAGCTCAACCTTTTGACCTAAACTCATTAATTTACCATTTTGTTGTGAGCGACTTCTTATTCTTCCTATATGACATATTGCACGTGTCTGATTTCAAAGGGGGGTTGAGTGGCTGAATGGTAAGCACGCGCGCCTGTCATTGAGTTAACTAGCGTGTTTTCGAATGCCCGGTTGTACGTGACAAGGAGTAAGGTCGCCTGTCCAACCTGCCATTTTTAATTTTTTTTTCCCGCCATTTTCATTTCATTTTCTCATCCGTCTCATTACAGTAATACAAGTTTCAGTTATTTTCCTTTAGTTTTCAGATTATTGTTATGCCTGGGTGCAATGTTTCATACTATATTTAGACTTGTAACTTCGCGAGTTTTTGACCAATTTTAATAATTTTTTCTTCGTATCCTTTTATTTAGGTTACTTGATACAATCAATGACACGTGACGATGAATATGAAAGCTTTCATATCTGCATGGGACAGTAGCAGATCTAGTTATTATTTTTTTTTTTGTGTTTTTCCTGCAAATCAGATTTCTCAGAATCTAACCATAGAATGTTTTTGAAACTTTGACCTACCCCCCCAAAAATGGGTGGTGGCTGTTGATTAAATATATTTTCAAAACGTTTTGCGAATTCGAAATCACCGAATTTTACGAACGTAAAAATGGACAATGCATAGTCGTAACTTTGCTATTTTTTGACCAATTTTACTAATTCTTTTTTCTTTGAATACCTTGAAAATAATCGTTTTCATCTGCAGTTTCACATTTTCGAATTTCGACAATTCGTCGCTGTGATTTCGAACCGGAAGTTTAGACCAATTTGACAACTTCTTTAATAGTTGTACGATTTTCATGAAATTTAGTATACAAGTAGATCTTACCAATGTGACTTCAAAAATATAATTAGAAATTTTCTAAATTATCTCCCCTTGGTGAAATAAAGGATCAAAGTTTTCAAAAAAATCGTCGAAATATAGGTCAGAATGACCTCAAAAAAATTTTCGATACTCGACAAGTAATTACTGATTCCTACACAAAATATGGAGTTTGTCGATCGAACCGGAAGTGCCACCATCTTGAAACATGAAAAATCCCTAAGGCTTTTTTGCTATTTTACTTACAGACACGGGAGTTATATTTTCTGAATCCTTGAAGGATGGCCCAAAAATCGTAGGGAGCAGAATTTTGATTTCGGTCACGTGATGGTCACCATTTTGAATTGAAAATGAAAAGTAGTAGCAATTTGAAGGGCCGAGACTTTGAAACACTCTCCTTCTAATTGAGCTAGAATGTTCAAACTTGGTGTAGACGTTCACAAGGTAAATGTCATGATTGAGTTCAAAGATGAGCATTTTCTGTCAAGGGTAAGCAGAGATAGGCATGCTGATTTGTTGATTCTTTAGGGCACGATAACTTCGGTTATAATGAAGGGAGGGCTGTGAAACTTTTGTCAATAGAGAGTCCAATAGCTAGCCTGTTGTGTGAAATCATTGTATCATTTATTTTAAATATCAGGGATAGGCGAAAAAAAGAGATTGAAAATCCAAAAAGTCGTATTTTTACAATTTGGAGCATGTTTAGAGGTCTTTCTCGTAAAGTCAACTTAATATTTTTGGGGAACTTCTTCTACAAAGAGTCTTATTGGTAGTCTTTTATATAAAACCATCGATCAACAATCCAACATATCAGGAGTAGAAGAACAAAAGGATCGAACATTGAAAACGGCATCCTTTCATTGTTAAGCGAAACATGCAGTGTGGGTGACTACAATCTACACATTTAGTCATCGTATACAGCTTATTCAACAGTATCGAATTCCAACTGCTTAAGGATATTTTTTTTTTCGTCCCATCCGAACGACTAGACAGCTGTGCTTGTCAGGCCCTCCGTTCTGCCTCAATGACAACGGGGAACCACGCCGGGAAATCAAGATGAACTTTTTCCGTGCAGAACTTTCAATTCAGGCCAAACGTTTATTGCATACGATTAAGCTGGTCAGTTGGAGCATATTTTCAAAAGTTTAGTAATAATCGGTTGGTAATTAAAGTACCGTGCACATTAAGCTGTTAAAACAGAAAATTTCGCCCGGTTGAAATGTTTCTTGCTATAAGTCAGCAATTTTCCGAATTCAGTGAGGCTGAATGGCTGAATGGTTAGCATGTGCGCGCTGTATCGTAACGTCTGTCATTGAGTCAACGGGCGTCGTTTCGATCTCCAGGATGCACGTGACATGGAGTATGATGTCCAACCTCGTGGGTTTTCTCCGTGTCCTTCGGTTTCCTCCCAACGGCTAAAGACCAGTAAGCGCAAGGGGAGTTTTTAAATAAAATTAAAAAACATATGTTAGTCACGAAATGACCTAGTTTGTGTCTAATGGACGTTAAGCCGCATTTCTCTCTTTCTGTTTTATTTTTAAAGTTTTGTAATAAACGGTTGGTAATCAAAGGTACTGTAAAAGTGATAAAACAGAAAATTTCGCCCGGTTGTAATGTTTCTCACTTTAAAGTCAGCAATTTGACGATTTTAAGGGGCAAACGTTTATTGCGAACGATTAAGCTGGTCAAGGGGAGCTTATTTTTAAAAGTTTTGTAATATTCGGTTGATAACTAAAGGTACCGTGCAAATTAATCTGTTAAAATAGAAAATTTGGCCCGGTTGAACTGTTTCTCGCTGCAGGTCAGCAATTTGCCGATTTTAGGGAGGTTGCGTGGCTGAATAACGTCTGTCTTTGGGTCAACTGGCGTTGTTTCGATTTCGTGGTTGTACGTGACAAGGAGTATGTTCGCCTGTCCAACTTCGTAGGCCGTAACGCCGCTGCCCAGGTAAAATTTCCCTCATTGCACACTTTATGGCATATGACCGTCTTCATTAGCCCATTTTAGGAGCAGAACAGTAGGACGTTAAACCCCATTCAATTTCATTTCATTTTCTCTATGTTGCTTATTTATTATAGTGGATAAATATTTTTCTGGTTCTAGCAATTATTTAATTTCTGCATAGAAATCTTGCTGTGGCCAGTTTTTTTATTGCAGAGTGCCCTTCTTGTATAATTCAGTCTATGATCCTTTGTTTAAAACATGCTTAAGAAGTCGTCACGATTTCCTACTTATAACCAAACATATTGGAAATATTAGTCTGGCATTATTAAATCCTAATTTTATTGGTCTTATTTAAAATTAAACTTTCATTTAACTATGAACAACCCTTAACGTGTCTCTTTAAAACTATTAAATACTCTAAAACAGTAGCTCAACCTTTTGACCTAAACTCATTAATTTACCATTTTGTTGTGAGCGACTTCTTATTCTTCCTATATGACATATTGCACGTGTCTGATTTCAAAGGGGGGTTGGGTGGCTGAATGGTTAGCACGAGCGCCTGTCATTGAGTTAACTAGCGTGTTTTCAAATGCCCGGTTGTACGTGACAAGGAGTAAGGTCGCCTGTCCAACCTGCCATTTTAAATTTGTTTTTCCCGCCATTTTCATTTCATTTTCTCATCCGTCTCATTACAGTAATACAAGTTTCAGTTATTTCCCTTTAGTTTTCAGATTATTGTTATGCCTGGGTGCAATGTTTCATACTATATTTAGGCTTGTAACTTCGAGAGTTTTTGACCAATTTTGATAATTTTTTCTTCTTATCCTTTTATTTAGGATACTTGATACAATCAATGACACGTGACGATGAATATGAAAGCTTTCATATCTGTATGGGACAGTAGCAGATCTAGTTAAGCTTTCATATTACATATGAAAGCTTATTGTTTCTGTTAAAGTTATTATTAAGCTTTCATATTACGTATGAAAGCTTATTGTTTCTGTTAAGATTATTAAGCTTTCATATTACATATGAAAGCTTATTGTTTCTGTTAAAGTTATTATTATTATTATTTTTTTTTTGTGTGTTTTCTGCAAATCGGATTTCTCAGAATCTATCCATAGGATCTTTCTGAAATTTTGACCTACCCCCCCAAAAATGGGGTGCGAACCTTGATTAAATATATTTTCGAAACGTTTTACGAATCCGAAATCACCGAATTTTACGAACGAAAAAAATGACAATGCATAGTCGTAACTTTGTTATTTTTTGACCGATTTTACTAATTCTTTTTTCTTTGAATACCTTTAAAAAAACCATTTTCATCTGCAGTTTCACATTTTCGAATTTCGAAAATTCGTCGCTGTGATTTCGAACCGGAAGATTAGACCAATTTGACAACTTCTTTAATAGTTGTACGATTTTCATGAAATTTAGTATCTAAGTAGATCCTACCGATGTGACTTCAAAAATATAATTAGAAATTTTCTAAATTATCTCCCCTTGACGAAATTAAGGATCAAAATTTTCAAAAAAATCATCGAAATATAGGTCAGAATGACCTGATTTTTTTTTTGGATACTAGATAAGTAATTACTGATTTGTACACAAAATATGGAGTTTGTCGATCGAACCGGAAGTGCCGCCATATTTAAAAGTGAAAAATCAATAAGGCTTTTTTGCTATTTTACTTACAGACTCGGGAGTTATATTTTCTGAATCCTTGTAGGAAGGCCTAAAAAATGTCGCGAATAGAATTTTGATTTCGGTCACGTGATGGTCACCATTTTGAATTGAAAATGAAAAATAGAAGCAATTTGAAGGGTCGGGACTTTGGAACACAATTACTCTCCTTCTAATTAAGCTAGAATGTTCAAACTTGGTGTAGACGTTCACTAGGTCAATGTTATGATTGAGTTCAAAGATGAGCATTTTCTGCTTAGGGTAAGCAGAGATAAACAAGCTAATTTGTTGATTCTTTAGGGCACGATAACTTCGGTTATAATGAAGGGAGGGCGGTGAAACTTTTGTCAATAGAGAGTCTAATAGCTAGCCTGTTGTGTGAAATCATTGTATTATTTTTTCTAAATATCAGGGATAGCCGAAAAAAAGAGATTGAAAACCCAAAAAGTCGTATTTTTACAATTTGGAGCATGTTTAGAGGTCTTTCTCGTAAAGTCAACATAATATTTTTTGGGAACTTCTTGTACAAAGAGTCTTATTGGTAGTCTTTTATATGAAACCATCGATCAACAGTCCAACATATCAGGAGTAGAAGAACAAAAGGATCGAACATTGAAAACGGCACCCTTTCATTGTTAAGCGAAACATGCAGTGTGGGTGACTACAATCTACACATTTAGTCATCGTATAGAGCTTATTCAACAGTATCGAATTCCAACTGCTTAGGGATATTTTACGTGCACTCCAATGTGTACACGGGACCTTGGTTTTTCGTCCCATCCGAATGACTAGACAGCTGTGCTTGTCAGGCCCTCCGTTCTGCCTCACTGACAAGGGGAACCACGCCGGGAAATCGAGATGAACTTTCTCCGTGCAGAACTTTCAATTCAGGCGAAAACGTTTATTGCATACGATTAAGCTGGTTAGTTGGAGCTTATTTTCAAAAGTTTTGTAATAATCGGTTGGTAATTAAAGTACCGTGCACATTAAACTGTTAAAACAGAAAATTTCGCCCGGTTGAAATGTTTCTTGCTATAAGTCAGCAATTTTCTGAATTCAGGGAGGCTGAATGGTTGAATGGTTAGCATGTGCGCACTGTATCGTAACGTCTGTCATTGAGTCAACGGGCGTCGTTTCGATCTCCAGGTTGCACGTGACATGAAGTATGATGTCCAACCTTGTGGGTTTTCTCCGTGTTCTTCGGTTTCCTCCCAACGGCTAAAGACCTGTAAGCGCAGGGGGAGTTTTTAAATCAAATTAAAAAACATATGTTAGTCCCGAAATGACCTAGTTTGTGTCGAATGGACATTAGGCCGCATTTCTCTCTTTCTCTTTTATTTTTAAAGTTTTGTAATAATCGGTTGGTAATCAAAGGTACTGTAAAAGTGATAAAACAGAAAATAATCGGTTGGTAATCAAAGGTACTGTAAAAGTCATAAAACAGAAAATTTCGCCCGGTTGTAATGTTTCTCACTTTAAAGTCAGCAATTTCCCGATTTTAAGTGGCAAACGTTTATTGCGAACGCTTAAGCTGGTCAGGGGGGAGCTTATTTTTAAAAGTTTTGTAATATTCGGTTGATAACTAAAGGTACCGTGCAAATTAAACTGTTACAATAGAAAATTTGGCCCGGTTGAAATGTTTCTCGCTGTAGGTCAGCAATTTGCCGATTTTAGGGAGGTTGCGTGGCTGAATGGTTAGCACGTGCGCTCTGTATCATAACGTCTGTCATTGAGTCAACTGCCGTTGTTTCGATTTTTTGGTTGTACGTGACAAGGAGTATGGTTGCCTGTCCAACCTCGTAGGCCGTAACCGCCGCTGCCCGGGTAAAATTTCCCTCATTGCACACATTATGGCATATGCCCGTCTTCATTAGCCCATTTTAGGAGCAGAACAGTCGGACGTTAAACCCCATTCAATTTCATTTCATTTTCTCTATGTTGCTTATTTATTATAGTGGATAAATATTTTTTCTGGTTCTAGCAATTATTTAATTTCTGCATAGAAATCTTGCTTTGGCCAGTTTTTTTTATTGCAGAGTGCCATTCTTGTTTAAACAAACATGATCCTTTGTTTAAAACATGCTTAAGAAGTCGTCACGATTTCCTACTTATAACCAAACATATTGGAAATATTAGTCTGGCATTATTAAATCCTAATTTTATTGGTCTTATTTAAAATTAAACTTTCATTTAACTATGAACAACCCTTAACGTGTCTCTTTAAAACTATTAAGTACTCTAAAACAGTAGCTCAACCTTTTGACCTAAACTCATTAATTTACCATTTTGTTGTCAGCGACTTCTTATTCTTCCTATATGACATATTGCACGTGTCTGATTTCAAAGGGGGGTTGAGTGGCTGAATGGTAAGCACGCGCGCCTGTCATTGAGTTAACTAGCGTGTTTTCGAATGCCCGGTTGTACGTGACAAGGAGTAAGGTCGCCTGTCCAACCTGCCATTTTTAATTTTTTTTTCCCGCCATTTTCATTTCATTTTCTCATCCGTCTCATTACAGTAATACAAGTTTCAGTTATTTCCCTTTAGTTTTCAGATTATTGTTATGCCTGGGTGCAATGTTTCATACTATATTTAGACTTGTAACTTCGCGAGTTTTTGACCAATTTTAATAATTTTTTCTTCGTATCCTTTTATTTAGGTTACTGGATACAATCAATGACACGTGACGATGAATATGAAAGCTTTCATATCTGCATGGGACAGTAGCAGATCTAGTTATTATTTTTTTTTGTGTGTATTTTCTGCAAATCGGATTTCTCAGAATCTAACCATGGGATCTTTCTGAAACTTTGACCTACCCCCCCAAAAATGGGGTGCTAACGTTGTTTAAATATATTTTCAAAACGTTTTACGAATCCGAAATCACCGAATTTTACGAACGTAAAAACTGACAATGCATAGTCGTAACTTTGTTATTTTTTGACCGATTTTACTAATTCTTTTTTCTTTGAATACCTTGAAAAAAATCGTTTTCATCTGCAGTTTCACATTTTCGAATTTCGAAAATTCGTCGCTGTGATTTCGAACCGGAAGTTTAGACCAATTTGACAACTTCTTTAATAGTTGTACGATTTTCATGAAATTTAGTATACAAGTAGATCTTACCGATGTGACTTCAAAAATATAATTAGAAATTTTCTAAATTATCTCCCCTTGGTGAAATTAAGGATCAAAGTTTTCAAAAAAATCGTCGAAATATAGGTCAGAATGACCTAAAAAAAATTTTCGATACTCGACAAGTAATTACTGATTCCTACACAAAATATGGAGTTTGTCGATCGAATCGGAAGTGCCACCATCTTGAAACATGAAAAATCCCTAAGGCTTTTTTGCTATTTTACTTATAGACACGGGAGTTATATTTTCTGAATCCTTGAAGGATGGCCCAAAAATCGTAGGGAGCAGAATTTTGATTTCGGTCACGTGATGGTCACCATTTTGAATTGAAAATGAAAAGTAGTAGCAATTTGAAGGGCCGAGACTTTGAAACACAATAACTCTCCTTCTAATTGAGCTAGAATGTTCAAACTTGGTGTAGACGTTCACTAGGTCAATGTCATGATTGAGTTCAAAGATGTGCATTTTCTGTCTAGGGTAAGCAGAGATAGGCATGCTGATTTGTTGATTCTTTAGGGCACGATAACTTCGGTTATAATGAAGGGAGGGCTGTGAAACTTTTGTCAATAGAGAGTCCAATAGCTAGCCTGTTGTGTGAAATCATTGTATCATTTATTTTAAATATCAGGGATAGGCGAAAAAAAGAGATTGAAAATCCAAAAAGTCGTATTTTTACAATTTGGAGCATGTTTAGAGGTCTTTCTCGTAAAGTCAACTTAATATTTTTTGGGAACTTCTTCTACAAAGAGGTTTATTGGTAGTCTTTTATATAAAACCATCGATCAACAATCCAACATATCAGGAGTAGAAGAACAAAAGGACCGAACATTGAAAACGGCAACTGCTTAAGGATATTTTTTTTTCGTCCCATCCGAACGACTAGACAGCTGTGCTTGTCAGGCCCTCCGTTCTGCCTCAATGACAACGGGGAACCACGCCGGGAAATCAAGATGAACTTCCGTGCAGAACTTTCAATTCAGGCCAAACGTTTATTGCATACGATTAAGCTGGTCAGTTGGAGCATATTTTCAAAAGTTTAGTAATAATCGGTTGGTAATTAAAGTACCGTGCACATTAAACTGTTAAAACAGAAAATTTCGCCAGGTTGAAATGTTTCTTGCTATAAGTCAGCAATTTTCCGAATTCAGGGAGGCTGAATGGCTGAATGGTTAGCATGTGCGCGCTGTATCGTAACGTCTGTCATTGAGTCAACGGGCGTCGTTTCGATCTCCAGGTTGCACGTGACATGGAGTATGATGTCCAACCTCGTGGGTTTTCTCCGTGTCCTTCGGTTTCCTCCCAACGGCTAAAGACCAGTAAGCGCAAGGGGAGTTTTTAAATAAAATTAAAAAAAACATATGTTAGTCACGAAATGACCTAGTTTGTGTCTAATGGACATTAGGCCGCATTTCTCTCTTTCTCTTTTATTTTTAAAGTTTTGTAATAAACGGTTGGTAATCAAAGGTACTGTAAAAGTGATAAAACAGAAAATTTCGCCCGGTTGTAATGTTTCTCACTTTAAAGTCAGCAATTTGCCGATTTTAAGGGGCAAACGTTTATTGCGAACGATTAAGCTGGTCAAGGGGAGCTTATTTTTAAAAGTTTTGTAATATTCGGTTGATAACTAAAGGTACCGTGCAAATTAAACTGTTAAAATAGAAAATTTGGCCCGGTTGAACTGTTTCTCGCTGCAGGTCAGCAATTTGCCGATTTTAGGGAGGTTGCGTGGCTGAATAACGTCTGTCTTTGAGTCAACTGGCGTTGTTTCGATTTCTTGGTTGTACGTGACAAGGAGTATGTTCGCCTGTCCAACTTCGTAGGCCGTAACGCCGCTGCCCAGGTAAAATTTCCCTCATTGCACACTTTATGACATATGACCGTCTTCATTAGCCCATTTTAGGAGCAGAACAGTAGGACGTTAAACCCCATTCAATTTCATTTCATTTTCTCTATGTTGCTTATTTATTATAGTGGATAAATATTTTTCTGGTTCTAGCAATTATTTAATTTCTGCATAGAAATCTTGCTTTGGCCAGTTTTTTTATTGCAGAGTGCCATTCTTGTATAATTCAGTCTATGATCCTTTGTTTAAAACATGCTTAAGAAGTCGTCACGATTTCCTACTTATAACCAAACATATTGCAAATATTAGTCTGGCATTATTAAATCCTAATTTTATTGGTCTTATTTAAAATTAAACTTTCATTTAACTATGAACAAACATTAACGTGTCTCTTTAAAACTATTAAATACTCTAAAACAGTAGCTCAACCTTTTGACCTAAACTCATTAATTTACCATTTTCTTGTGGGCGACTTCTTATTCTTCCTATATGACATATTGCACGTGTCTGATTTCAAAGGGGGGTTGGGTGGCTGAATGGTTAGCACGCGCGCCTGTCATTGAGTTAACTAGCGTGTTTTCAAATGCCCGGTTGTACATGACAAGGAGTAAGGTCGCCTGTCCAACCTGCCATTTTTAATTTGTTTTTCCCGCCATTTTCATTTCATTTTCTCATCCGTCTCATTACAGTAATACAAGTTTCAGTTATTTCCCTTTAGTTTTCAGATTATTGTTATGCCTGGGTGCAATGTTTCATACTATATTTAGACTTGTAACTTCGAGAGTTTTTGACCAATTTTGATAATTTTTTCTTCTTATCCTTTTATTTAGGATACTTGATACAATCAATGACACGTGACGATGAATATGAAAGCTTTCATATCTGCATGGGACAGTAGCAGATCTAGTTATTATTATTTTTTTTTGTGTGTTTTATCCACAAATCGGATTTCTCAGAATCTAACCATAGGATCGTTCTGAAACTTTTACCTATCCCCCCAAAAATGGGCGATGGCTGTTGATTAAATATATTTTCAAAACGTTTTACGTATCCGAAATCACCGAATTTTACGAACGAATGCATTTGACCTACAATGCTGTAACTTTGTGACTATTTGACCTATTTTACTAAATCTTTTTTCTTTGAGTACCTTGAGACAATTACTATAAATCTGCAGTTTCAGATTTTCGAATTTCGAAAATTCGTCGCTGTGATTTCGAACCGGAAGTTTAGACCAATTTGACAACTTCTTTAATAGTTGTACGATTTTCATGAAATTTAGTATATAAGTAGATCTTACCGATGTGACTTCACAAATATTATTAGAAATTTTCTAAATTATCTCCCCTTGACGAAATTAAGGATCAAATTTTTCAAAAAAATCGTCGAAATATAGGTCAGAATGACCTAATTTTTTTTTTGGATACTAGATAAGTAATTACTGATTCGTACGCAAAATATGGAGTTTGTCGATCGAACCGGAAGTGCCACCATCTTTAAAAGTGAAAAATCAATAAGGCTTTTTTGCTATTTTACTTACAGACTCGGGAGTTATATTTTCTGAATCCTTGTAGGAAGGCCTAAAAAATGTAGCGAATAGAATTTTGATTTCGGTCACGTGATGGTCACCATTTTGAATTGAAAATGAAAAATAGAAGCAATTTGAAGGGTCGGGAATTTGGAACACAATTACTCTCCTTCTAATTAAGCTAGAATGTTCAAACTTGGTGTAGACGTTCACTAGGTCAATGTTATGATTGAGTTCAAAGATGAGCATTTTCTGCTTAGGGTAAGCAGAGATAAGCATGCTAATTTGTTGATTCTTTAGGGCACGATAACTTCGGTTATAATGAAGGGAGGGCGGTGAAACTTTTGTCAATAGAGAGTATAATAGCTAGCCTGTTGTGTGAAATCATTGTATTATTTTTTCTAAATATCAGGGATAGCCGAAAAAAAGAGATTGAAAATCCAAAAAGTCGTATTTTTACAATTTGGAGCATGTTTGGAGGTCTTTCTCGTAAAGTCAACATAATATTTTTGGGAACTTCTTCTACAAAGAGTCTTATTGGTAGTCTTTTATATGAAACCATCGATCAACAGTCCAACATATCAGGAGTAGAAGAACAAAAGGATCGAACATTGAAAACGGCACCCTTTCATTGTTAAGCGAAACATGCAGTGTGGGTGACTACAATCTACACATTTAGTCATCGTATAGAGCTTATTCAACAGTATCGAATTCCAACTGCTTAGGGATATTTTACGTGCACTCCAATGTGTACACGGGACCTTGGTTTTTGGTCCCATCCGAATGACTAGACAGCTGTGCTTGTCAGACCCTCCGTTCTGCCTCACTGACAAGGGGAACCACGCCGGGAAATCGAGATGACCTTTCTCCGTGCAGAACTTTCAATTCAGGCGAAAACGTTTATTGCATACGATTAAGCTGGTCAGTTGGAGCTTATTTTCAAAAGTTTTGTAATAATCTGTTGGTAATTAAAGTACCGTGCACATTAAACTGTTAAAACAGAAAATTTCGCCCGGTTGAAATGTTTCTTGCTATAAGTCCGCAATTTTCTGAATTCAGGGAGGCTGAATGGCTGAATGGTTAGCATGTGCGCACTGTATCGTAACGTCAGTCATTGAGTCAACGGGCGTCGTTTCGATCTCCAGGTTGCACGTGACATGGTGTATGATGTCCAACATCGTGGGTTTTCTCCGTGTTCTTCGGTTTCCTCACAACGGCTAAAGACCAGTACGCGCAAGGGGGGGGGGGGGGGTTAAATAAAATTTAAAAACATATGTTAGTCCCGAAATGACCTAGTTTGTGTCGAATGGACGTTAGGCCGCACTTCTCTTTTTCTCTTTTATTTTTAAAGTTTTGTAATAATCGGTTGGTAATCAAAGGTACTGTAAAAGTGATAAAACAGAAAATTTCGCCCGGTTGTAATGTTTCTCACTTTAAAGTCAGCAATTTGCCGATTTTAAGGGGCAAACGTTTATTGCGAACGCTTAAGCTGGTCAGGGGGGGGGGGGGCTTATTTTTAAAAGTTTTGTAATATTCGGTTGATAACTAAAGGTACCGTACAAATTAAACTGTTACAATAGAAAATTTGGCCCGGTTGAAATGTTTGTCGCTGTAGGTCAGCAATTTGCCGATTTTAGGGAGGTTGCGTGGATGAATGGTTAGCACGTGCGCTCTGTATCATAACGTCTGTCATTGAGTCAACTGGCGTTGTTTCGATTTCTTGGTTGTACGTGACAAGGAGTATGGTCGCCTGTCCAACCTCGTAGGCCGTAACCGCCGCTGCCCTGGTAAAATTTCCCTCATTGCACACTTTATGGCATATGCCCGTCTTCATTAGCCCATTTTAGGAGCAGAACAGTCGGACGTTAAACCCCATTCAATTTCATTTCATTTTCTCTATGTTGCTTATTTATTATAGTGGATAAATATTTTTCTGGTTAGAAATCTTGCTTTGGCCAGTTTTTTTATTGCAGAGTGCCATTCTTGTTTAAACAAACATGATCCTTTGTTTAAAACATGCTTAAGAAGTCGTCACGATTTCCTACTTATAACCAAACATATTGGAAATATTAGTCTGGCATTATTAAATCCTAATTTTATTGGTCTTATTTAAAATTAAACTTTCATTTAACTATGAACAACCCTTAACGTGTCTCTTTAAAACTATTAAGTACTCTAAAACAGTAGCTCAACCTTTTGACCTAAACTCATTAATTTACCATTTTGTTGTGAGCGACTTCTTATTCTTCCTATATGAGATATTGCACGTGTCGGATTTCAAAGGGGGGTTGGGTGGCTGAATGGTTAGAACGCGCGCCTGTCATTGAGTTAACTAGCGTGTTTTCGAATGCCCGGTTGTACGTGACAAGGAGTAAGGTCGCCTGTCCAATCTGTCATTTTTAATTTTTTTTCCCGCCATTTTCATACCATTTTCTCATCCGTCTCATTACAGTAATACAAGTTTCAGTTATTTCCCTTTAGTTTTCAGATTATTGTTATGCCTGGGTGCAATGTTTCATACTATATTTAGACTTGTAACTTCGCGAGTTTTTGACCAATTTTAATAATTTTTTCTTCTTATCCTTTTATTTAGGATACTTGATACAATCAATGACACGTGACGCTGAATATGAAAGCTTTCATATCTGCATGGGACAGTAGCAGATCTAGTTAGGCTTTCAGACTTTCGTCTGAAAGCCTATTGAGATTACTAAAATTATTATTTTTATTAGGCTTTCAGACTTTCGTCTAAAAGCCTATTGAGATTACTAAAATTATTATTATTAGGCTTTCAGACTTTCGTCTGAAAGCCTATTGAGATTACTAAAATTATTATTATTATTATTATTATTTACCGCGGGAGCCTAGATCTCCATGATGGAAACAGATATCGATCTGGAATTAGATTTTCTATCGGGAAACCATGTGGTGGCTACTTGATAAAATATTTTTGAAGTTTCTGCGCATACCGGAAGTGACCGAACTTTGTACGTTGTCTGAAAATTAAAAATCGGCCATAGTTTCGTCAATTCTTTATCCATTTTCAAACAAATTACATTTTCGGAATCCCCGAATCTTTTCTGAGACAATGGCTATCTCACATTTTTCAATTTCGAACATTCGTCTATTACTTTTATCGTTCGAAAATTGAAAACATGTTGTTTACGAGACAATTTTTGTTATTTTTCAAAAATTTCAAATTTGACCTACATTTTTGGATACCTGAAGTCCATCCGATTCCAGTAATATAAGTTTCATTCAGAGTTATCGCCCTTTATTTTTCGATTTTTTTTCGAATTTTCTTCCCATTTTGTGAGCTCGGGTTTCGTTTTATGGCAGAATTGACGTTTCTGAAACTTCTGGAACATGAAGTTATAGTCCAATACCAACTTATAAAGCAATTTCGACAAGAATCCTTCAACCGGAAGTGGTCGAAATAATGTGCAATATTTTGAAAAAATTGCAAAAAACGGATATTTTGGGGAAAAATGCGATTTCTCCGCCCGATATCAATGGATTAAAGAAATTATGGTACCATTGGACTGCACTAGGATTGTACTATCGTATGATACCCAATTCATACGGATACTATGATCAGGAAGCAAAATATGGCACGCTGAAAATCAAGAATTTTCTGATTTTTAGCATATTTGGACGACTGTATCTCGAAAACTTAAACTACAATATTTTTTTTAATTTTTTCTATCGAGAGTCCTTTTGGAAGTACTTTGCATGCAGCCAACCAATAAGACTTTGAAATGTCTGGAATAGAATAAAAAAGGGACTGAAAATCGAAAAAAGTCGAAAAATCGTGAAATTTTGACAAATGCTCTTCTATTTTTTTATTTAAAGAGATTTTTTAAAAAAGGTTGTATATTCAGATAGCTGACCTAATTACGATTCTAACGATGTATAATATGTATGTAATTATTGAAATTTAATTTTTGATATTTTAAATTTTTTGCATTTTTGGCACTTTTGAACATAGGATTTCTCAGGGGCATTTTATCTGATCAGATAATGTAATATATCATTACAGAGCCCTGTGGCTATTTTAGCGCCCAAACCGGCTATTAAAACTATTCCGACAATAATAACCATACCGGAAGTATTCAAAAAATGAAAAAAAAGTTTAAAAATATTGTCGCACTTGCGAAAAACTTGATTGCTCACTTAGGTAATAGCGGACCAAAAGAACTAAAGTGTCGTTAGATAGCCCTATTAATGGACCATCATATGGTATCTAAATAATACGATTTCGATGGTAAGGAAATAAATTATTGTATGCCAAAAATCTAGTATTTTCCGATTTTTTAACATTCTGAGACGCCCTTTTCTCGAAAACGACGCCTACGATTTTTCTGAAACTTTTCTTACTCATAGTCCTATCGGTTGTCTATATAGTGAATCCAAAATGAAAAGCATTGAAATAATATAGGTGGTCCAAAAATGACATCAAACTTTGAAAAAAATTGAAAAATCGTTAAATTTTTGTAAACGCTCTTTAATTTATCTTTTTTTCCAAAACTACTCAATGGATGTTTCTGACACTTCTGGTACAGAAAGTTAAGTATCCAAAGAACTTCGTAAAGCTATCACAACAACGATCGTAAAACAAAGTTCATATGCTCCGTGGTCCCAATTGTAATTTTTTTTGTTATGGTGAAAATTTTCTGTCGGCAACGGAAGAGGCGTAATTTTAATAAACTCGTCGCAATAATCCAGAAGAAGAGATTGTATGCAAAAATTAGTTTGTAATATGAGCAGTTGCCGAGGAATATGCAATTTTGCATGCATCACTTTTCACGTTATTTTGCCTATAAAAGAGTGAATTATTATTCGATTTGCAATATTTTTTTCCATTTGATGCTTAATGTCAATTTGGACTAGGTCAAGCCAATTTTACAATTTCACTGTGACCGGAAATGACGTCATTTGGGCAAAAACTGTATTTTAAACCTAAAAAACAAATATTTTATTCAAATGAGTCTGCCTTATAATGATTTTAAAATTATGATATTTGATTCCCATCAACGAATAGAATGAAGCCATACGACCATACAGATACCACAAAATGGTTTCTAACTTGTACGGTTACAGAGAAATAGGCGATCTTCGATAAGTCACTTTTCAAGGTTTTTGGTCTATAAAAGTGTCAATTATTATTCGATTTTTATATTTTTTTTTACCATTTGATGCCTTATGCCATTTATGACTTCTATGAACTAAATTAACACTTTCAATGTCACCGGAAGTAATGTAATTTTTTCAAAAAACGTATTTTTGGCCTTCAAAACAAACATTTTTTTTGAAGTGATTTATGTTTATTATTCGTTTAACTTTATAATGTCTGACTCTAATGGGCAGTAAGATTGAATCAATACCATCATATTGATATCAAGAAAAGGCTTCTAGCATGTTCCCTTGTCGAAAAATAGCCAATTGTCCCAGGGTCACTTTTAAGTTTTTTACCTTCTTAATTTCAGTTTATTGGTTATAGGTTAATTATTTATTGCCCGATATGTATAAAACAAAGTTTGTATTTTGTATGTTGCGAATTTTTGACTTACTTTTCACCTATAAAAATTTCTTTCAACACTGGAAGTGACGTAATTTTGCCATAATTTACAATTTTGACCGGTCTTTTCGCCAGCAAATATTACTTTTACATATGATAGACGGTGTCACTGAAGTAAAACAATTAAAGTTTGGTAGCTCAATGGATCGGCTATGGTATAATAAACTTCCTGTATGATTCCTGAAAGCCGGTTCAGTGCTGCTTGCAGGTCTAGTTATTATTATTATTTACCGCGGGGGCCTAGATCTCCATGATCGAAAACAGATATCGATCTGAAAGCCTATTGAGATTACTAAAATTATTAGGGTTTCACACTGCGAAGCTTGTGTGAAACACTATTGTTTTTGTTAAAATTATTATTCTTATTATTATTATTATTATTCTTTTGTTTTGAGTAGATCTCAGCAACTGCTTGTCGCATCGTTACGATGTCTTCGGTTTTGTTGGGAAAGTGGGTGTGACTTAGAGGATAAAGCTATTTTGGACGTTCTGCGACAATGCGAAATGCCCGAAATCACCGAAGTTATCGTTTTTAAAAATATTGCAGTAATTTTAACAATAATCATGGGATTTTAACTTTCGATACATTTTGGCATAGCCGGAGACAGGGCACATAGCTACGCTACTTTCGATTTTTGATTTTCGGTAAATCTTCGAAGATATTAAGCGCCAAATTTTGAAAATTTAAAATTTTACAAAAAAACTTTTTTATTTATGAATATTTTTTAGTCGTGTTGTACACAGAATTAAAGAGTCATCTGACTTGCGCAAAAATGTTAAAATTTTTTGTCTCAGTAATTTTCCTTGGCCGCCATTGGCTAATTCAGTTTTTCAGTCCTAGATTATTTTTTTATTGTTCGATTTGTATAAAACAAACTTTATATGCTTCGTTGTCTCAATTGCCATTTGTTTTGTTACCGATAGTGTTATCTGTCGACACCGGAAGTGGCATAATTTTACCCAAAACTACAATTTTGACAGTTTTTTACGATCTTCTGAAACAAATATTATTTTTTTGAAAAATTATATGACTCAAAGAGTGTGTCCTTTCAAGGCGCAAAAAATGGCGGAAGCAGTTTTTTTAATTTCTATTTCATTTTCTAGCAAATTGGATTAAGGGGTGAAAAAAGGCGTAAAATTGACCTATTTACAACCCATTCAGGCTTTTCAGATTTTAAAATATTTTTACATAACTTTTATAAACTTGTAGCTATAATCCATACGAAGAGAATGTATGTAAAAATTAGTTTGTAATATAAGCAGTTGCCGAGAAAAGGGCAGTTTTGCATAAGTCACTGTTTTTGCAATTTTGCCTGTAAAATAGTCAATTATTAATGGATATTCACAAAAGTGACATCATTTGATTCAAAAAGCAAGTGTGCGTTATATCATGTTGATTACTATTTAAAATTGACACCGGAAGTGACGTCATTTAGTCAAAAACTCAATTTTTAACTTTTGAAATCGATATTTTTTCCAACCAAGAATTATGTCACATATAATAATAAAATCAACTTTTGGTTTAAATTCACATATTAACAAAACTCATACGGTCAAAAAGATATCATAAGATTGTTTCTAACTTGTTCGGTTGCCGAGATATAGGCGATTTTCTAAAAGTCACTTTTGAAGGTTTTTGGCCCATAAAAGTGTCAATTATTATTCGATTTTCATAAAATTTTCACCCTTTGAAGTCTAATGTCATAGACGATGTAATAAAACTAATTTAACGTTTTCATTATCACCGGAAGTAACGTCATTTTGGCAAAAACTGTATTTTTAGCCTTCAAAACAGATATTTTATTCAAATGAGTCTGATTTGTAATGTTTATACAATTATGATATTTGATTCCAATCAACAAATAGATTAAACCCATACGGTCATATAAATACCAAAAAATGGTTTCTAACTTGTACGGTTGCCGAGAAATAGACGATTTTCTACACGTCACTTTTCAAGGTTTTTGGTCTATAAAAGTGGCAATTATTATTCGATTTACATAAAATTTCCACCATGAGATGCCTTATGCCATTTCTGATTTCAAAAAACTAATGGAACATTTACATTATCACCGGAAGTACTGTAATTTTGTCAGGATCAATTACATGTAACAAATGTATAAAATGAAATGATATTGCTAGATTTGTTTGTTTCTGTTTCCATTTTATTTGATGTGTGCAATGCTTATGTGGAAACCTGTATATTGGTTTCATTGGTACCGGAAGTGACATATGTTCAAGGGTAACGTGGCACCGAAAGTGACACAAGTTCAAGTTCAAAGGTAACATGGCACCAGTGAAACCCGTCATTCCTGCATGCAGGTCTAGTTAAGCTTTCATATTACATATGAAAGCTTATTGTTTCTGTTAAGATTATTAAGCTTTCATATTTCATATGAAAGCTTATTGTTTCTGTTAAGATTATTATTATTTTTTTTTTTTGTGTTTCTCCTGCAAATCGGATTTCACAGAATCTAACAATAGGATGTTTCTGAAACTTTGACCTACCCCCCCAAAAATGGGTGGTGGCTGTTGATTAAATATATTTTCGAAACGTTTTGCGAATTCGAAATCACCGAATTTTACGAACAAAAAAATTAACAATGCATAGTCGTAACTTTGTTATTGATAGACCTATTTTACTAAAAAAAAATTCTTTGAAAACCTCGACGAAAACCAATTTCACCTGCAATTTCAAATTTTCGAATTTCGAAAATTCGTCGCTGTGATTTCGTTCCGGAAGTCATGACCAATTTGACAACTTCTTTAATAGATACACGATTTTTATGAAATTTGGAATGTAAGTAGATCTTACCGATGCGAGTTTAAAAATGACTTTTAAAATCTTCTAAATTATCTCCCCTTGGAGAAATTGAGGATCGAAATTTTCAAAAAAATCGACGAAATATAGGTCAGATCATCTTGATTTTTTTTTTAGATACTACCTACGAGACCACTGATTAGTACACAAAAAATGGAGTTTGTACCTCAATCCGGAAGTGCCACCATCTTGAAAAGTGAAAAATCCCTAAGGCTTTTTTGCTATTTTACTTACAGACACGAGAATTATATTTTCTGAATCCTTGAAGGATGGCCCAAAAATCGCAGGGAGCAGAATTTTGATTTAGGTCAACTGATGGTTGCCATTTTGAAGTGAATATGAAAAGTAGTAGAAATTTGAAGGGCTGAGACTTTGGAGCACAATAACTCTCATTCTAATTAAGCTAGAATGTTCAAACTTGTTGTAGACGTTCACTAGGTCAATGTTATGATTGAGTTCAAAGATGAGCATTTTCTGCTTAGGGTAAGCAGAGATAAGCATGCTGATTTGTTGATTCTTTAGGTCACGATAACTTCGGTTATAATGAAGGAAGGGCGGTGAAACTTTTGTCAATAGAGAGTCTAATAGCTAGCCTGTTGTATGAAATCATTGTATCATTTTTTTTAAATATCAGGGATAGCCGAAAAAAAGAGATTGAAAATCCAAAAAGTCGTATTTTTACAATTTGGAGCATGTTTAGAGGTCTTTCTCGTAAAGTCAACATACTATTTTTTGGGAACTTCTTCTACAAAGAGTCTTATTGGTAGTCTTTTATATGAAACCATCGATCAACAGTCCAACATATCAGGAATAGAAGAACAAAAGCGAAACATGCAGTGTGGGTGACTACAATCTACGCATTTAGTCATCGTATAGAGTTTATTCAACAGTATCGAATTCCAACTGCTTAGGGATATTTTACGTGCACTCCAATCTGTGCACGGGACCTTGGTTTTTCGTCCCATCCGAAGGACTAGACAGCTGTGCTTGTCAGGCCCTCCGTTCTGCCTTACTGACAAGGGGAACCACGCAAGGAAATCGAGATGAACTTTTTCCGTGCAGAACTTTCAATTCAGGCAAAACGTTTATTGCATACGATTAAGCTGGTCAGTTGGAGCTTATTTTCAAAAGTTTTGTAATAATCGGTTGGTAATTAAGTACCGTGCACATTAAACTGTTAAAACAGAAAATTTCGCCCGGTTGAAATGTTTCTTGCCATAAGTCAGCAATTCTCCGAATTCAGAGAGGCTGGATGGCTGAATGGTTAGCATGTGCTCGCTGTATCGTAACCTTTGTCACTGAGTCAGCGGGCGTCGTTTCGATTTCCAGGTTGCACGTGACATGGTGTATGATATCCAACCTCGTGGGTTTTCTCCGTGTTCTTCGGTTTCCTCCCAACGGCTAAAGACCAGTACGTGCAAGGGGAGTTTTTAAATAAAATTAAAAAACATATGTTAGTCCCGAAATGACCTAGTTTGTGTCGAATGGACGTTAGGCCGCATTTCTCTCTTTCTCTTTTGAAAGTTTTGTAATAATCGGTTGGTAATCAAAGGTACTGTTAAAGTGATAAAACAGAAAATTTGGCCCGGTTGTAATGTTTCTCACTTTAAAGTCAGCAATTTGTCGATTTTAAGGGGCAAACGTTTATTGCGAACGATTAAGCTGGTCAGGGGGAGCTTATTTTTAAAAGTTTTGTAATATTCGGTTGATAACTAAAGGTACCGTGCAAATTAAACTGTTAAAATAGAAAATTTGGCCCGGTTGAAATGTTTCTCGCTGTAGGTCAGCAATTTGCCGATTTTAGGGAGGTTGCGTGGCTGAATGGTTAGCACGTGCGCTCTGTATCATAACGTCTGTCATTGAGTCAACTGGCCTTGTTTCGTGTTTCGATTTCTTGGTTGTACGTGACAAGGAGTATGGTCGCCTTACCAACCTCATAGGCCGTAACGCCGCTGCCCGGGTAAAATTTCCCTCATTGCACACTTTATGGCGTATGCCCGTCTTCATTAGCCCATTGTAGGAGCAGAACAGTAGGACGTTAAACCCCATTCAATTTCATTTCATTTTCTCTATGTTGCTTATTTATTATAGTGGATAAATATTTTTCTGGTTCTAGCAATTATTTAATTTCTGCATAGAAATCTCTGGCCAGTTTTTTTTATTGCAGAGTGCCATTCTTGTATATTGCAGTCTATGATCCTTTGTTTAAAACATGCTTAAGAAGTCGTCACGATTTCATACTTATAACCAAACATATTGGAAACCATAATTATATAACATATCTTGGAAGTCTGATTACAGGTATACAAGTTTCAGTTATTTCCCTTTAATTTAAATATTATTTTTTTGCCCGGGTGCAATGTTTCTCACTACATTTACATTTGTAACTTTGTGAGTTTTTGACCTATTTTGATATTATGTCTTTATAATTTTCCAAATCTACATATTTAACGTACATATTCAAACAGTTGAGTTCAACCTGATTCAAAAAGTTTTAGTTTTGTTCAAAGTTATCTCATTTAATTTTTCGATGTTTTCTTACCATTTTCATTTCATTTTTCTGAAAGTTTTGAAATCGGAAGTCATCCCGATTACAGCAACACAAGTATCAGTTATTTCCCTTTAGTTTTCAGATTACTCAATGTTTCATACTATATTTAGACTTGTAACTTCGCGAGTTTTTGACCAATTTTGATAGTTTGTTATTCTTATCCTTTTATTTGAGATACTTGATATAATCGATGACACGTGACGATGAATATGAAAGCTTTCATATCTGCATGGGACAGTAGCAGATCTAGTTATTATTTTTTTTTTGTGTTTTATCCACAAATCGGATTTCTCAGAATCTAACCACAGTATCTTTATGAAACTTTTACCTATCCCCCCAAAAATGGGTGGTAGCTGTTGATTAAATATATTTTCAAAACGTTTTACGAATCCGAAATCACCGAATTTTACGAACGAAAAAACTGACAATGCATAGTCGTAACTTTGTTATTTTTTGACCGATTTTACTAGTTCTTTTTTCTTTGAATACCTTGAAAAAAACCATTTCATCTGCAGTTTCACATTTTCGAATTTCGAAAATTCGTCGCTGTGATTTCGAACCGGAAGTTTAGACCAATTTGACAACTTCTTTAATAGTTGTACGATTTTCATGAAATTTAGTATACAAGTAGATCTTACCGATGTGACTTCAAAAATATAATTATAAATTTTCTAAATTATCTCCCCTTGGTGAAATTAAGGATCAAATTTTTCAAAAAAATCGTCGAAATATAAGTCAGAATGACCTAATTTTTTTTTTTCGATACTAGACAAGGAATTTCTGATTCGTACACAAAATATGGAGTTTGTCGATCGAACCGGAAGTGCCACCATCTTTAAACGTGAAAAATCCCTAAGGCTTTTTTGCTATCTTACTTACAGACACGGGAGTTATATTTTCTGAATCCTTGAAGGATGGCCCAAAAATCGTAGGGAGCAGAATTTTGATTTAGGTTAACTGATGGTTGCCATTTTGAATTGAAAATGAAAAATAGAAGCAATTTGAAAGGCCCGGACTTCGGAACACAATAACCCTCTTTCTAATTATGCTAGAATGTTCAAACTTGGTGTAGACGTTCACTAGGTCAATGTTATGATTGAGTTCAAAGATGAGCATTTTCTGCTTAGGGTAAGCAGAGATAAGCATGCTGATTTGTTGATTCTTTAGGGCACGATAACTTCGGTTATAATGAAGGGAGGGCGGTGAAACTTTTGTCAATAGAGAGTCTAATAGGTAGCCTGTTGTGTGAAATGATTGTATCATTTTTTTTAAATATCAGGGATAGCCGAAAAAAAAAGATTGAAAATCCAAAAAGTCGTATTTTTACAATTTGGAGCATGTTTAGGGGTCTTTCTCGTAAAGTCAACATACTATTTTTTGGGAACTTCTTCTACAAAGAGTCTTCTTGGTAGTCTTTTATATGAAACCATCGATCAACAGTCCAACATATCAGGAGTAGAAGAACAAAAGGATCGAACATTGAAAACGGCACCCTTTCATTGTTGAGCGAAACATGCAGTGTGTGTGACTACAATCTACGCAATTAGTCATCGTATAGTGCTTATTCAACAGTATCGAATTCCAACTGCTTAGGGATATTTTACGTGCACTCCAATGTGTACACGGGACCTTGGTTTTTCGTCCCATCCGAAGGACTAGACAGCTGTGCTTGTCAGGCCCTCCGTTCTGCCTTACTGACAAGGGAACCACGCCGGGAAATCGAGATGAACTTTCTCTGTGCAGAACTTTCAATTCAGGCAAAACGTTTATTGCATACGATTAAGCTGGTCAGTTGGAGCTTATTTTCAAAAGTTTTGTAATAATCGGTTGGTAATTAAAGTACCGTGCACATTAAACTGTTAAAACAGAAATTTTCGCCCGGTTGAAATGTTTCTTGCTATAAGTCAGCAATTTTCCGAATTCAGGGAGGCTGGATGGCTGAATGGTTAGCATGTGCTCGCTGTATCGTAACCTTTGTCATTGAGTCAACGGGCGTCGTTTCGATCTCCAGGTTGCACGTGACATGGTGTATGATGTCCAACCTCGTGGGTTTTCTCCGTGTTCTTCGGTTTCCTCCCAACGGCTAAAGAGCAGTACGTGCAAGGGGATTTTTTAAATAAAATTAAAAAACATATGTTAGTCCCGAAATGACCTAGTTTGTGTCGAATGGACGTTAGGCCGCATTTCTCTCTTTCTCTTTTTAAAGTTTTGTAATAATCGGTTTGTAATCAAAGGTACTGTTAAAGTGATAACACAGAAAATTTGGCCCGGTTGTAAAGTTTCTCACTTTAAATTCAGCAATTTGTCGATTTTAAGGAGCAAACGTTTATTGCGAACGATTAAGCTGGTCAGGGGGAGCTTATTTTTAAAAGTTTTGTAATATTCGGTTGATAACTAAAGGTACCATGCAAATTAAACTGTTAAAATAGAAAATTTGGCCCGGTTGAAATGTTTCTCGCTGTAGGTCAGCAATTTGCCGATTTTAGGGAGGTTGCGTGGCTGAGTGGTTAGCACGTGCGCTCTGTATCATAACGTCTGTCATTGAGTCAACTGTCCTTGTTTCGATTTCTTGGTTGTACGTGACAAGGAGTATGGTCGCCTTACCAACCTCGTAGGCCGTAACGCCGCTGCCCGGGTAAAATTTCCCTCATTGCACACTTTATGGCGTATTTCCCTGTGTTGCTTATTTATTACAGTGGATAAATATTTTTCTGGTTCTAGCAATTATTTAATTTCTGCATATAAATCTCTGGCCAGTTTTTTTTATTGCAGAGTGCCATTCTTGTATATTGCAGTCTATGACCCTTTGTTTAAAACATGCTTAAGAAGTCGTCACGATTTCCTACTTATAACCAAACATATTGGAAATATTAGTCTGGCATTATTAAATCCTAATTTTATTGGTCTTATTTAAAATTAAACTTTCATTTAACTATGAACAACCCTTAACGTGTCTCTTTAAAACTATTAAGTACTCTAAAACAGTAGCTCAACCAAACATATTGGAAACCATAATTATATAACATATCTTGGAAGCCCGATTACAGCTATACAAGTTTCAGTTATTTCCCTTTAGTTTAAAGATTATTTTTTTGCCCGGGTGCAATGTTTCTCACTACATTTAAATTTGTAACTTTGTGAGTTTTTGACCGATTTTGATATTATGTCTTTATAATTTTCCAAATCTACATATTTAACGTACATATTCAAACAGTTGAGTTCAACCTCATTCAAAAAGTTTTAGTTTTGTTCAAAGTTATCTCATTCATCCCGATTACAGCAACACAAGTATCAGTTATTTCCCTTTAGTTTTCAGATTACTCAATGTTTCATACTATATTTAGACTTGTAACTTCGCGAGTTTTTGACCAATTTTGATAGTTTGTTATTCTTATCCTTTTATTTGAGATACTTGATATAATCGATGACACGTGACGATGAATATGAAAGCTTTCATATCTGCATGGGACAGTAGCAGATCTAGTTATTTTTTTTTTTTGTGTTTTATCCACAAATCGGATTTCTCAGAATCTAACCATAGGATCGTTCTGAAACTTTTACCTATCCCCCCAAAAATGGGTGGTGGCTGTTGATTAAATATATTTTCAAAACGTTTTACGTATCCGAAATCACCGAATTTTACGAACGAATGCATTTGACCTACAATGCTGTAACTTTGTGACTATTTGACCTATTTTACTAAATCTTTTTTCTTTGAGTACCTTGAGACAATTACTATAAATCTGCAGTTTCAGATTTTCGAATTTCGAAAATTCGTCGCTGTGATTTCGAACTGGAAGTTTAGACCAATTTGACAACTTCTTTAATAGTTGTACGATTTTCATGAAATTTAGTATCTAAGTAGATCTTACCGATGTTTCTTCAAAAATATAATTAGAAATTTTCTAAATTATCTCCCCTTGACGAAATTAAGGATCAAAATTTTCAAAAAAATCGTCGAAATATAGGTCAGAATGACCTGATTTTTTTTTTGGATACTAGATAAGTAATTACTGATTTGTACACAAAATATGGAGTTTGTCGATCGAACCGGAAGTGCCGCCATATTTAAAAGTGAAAAATCAATAAGGCTTTTTTGCTATTTTACTTACAGACTCGGGAGTTATATTTTCTAAATCCTTGATGGAAGGCCTAAAAAATGTCGCGAATAGAATTTTGATTTCGGTCACGTGATGGTCACCATTTTGAATTGAAAATGAAAAATAGAAGCAATTTGAAGGGTCTGGACTTTGGAACACAATTACTCTCCTTCTAATTAAGCTAGAATATTCAAACTTGGTGTAGACGTTCACTAGTTCAATGTTATGATTGAGTTTAAAGATGAACATTTTCTGCTTAGGGTAAGCAGAGATAAGCATGCTGATTTGTTGATTCTTTAGGGCACGATAACTTCGGTTATAATGAAGCGAGAGCGGTGAAACTTTTGTCAATACAGAGTCTAATAGCTAGCCTGTTGTGTGAAATCATTGTATTATTTTTTCTAAATATCAGGGATAGCCGAAAAAAAAAGAGATTGAAAATCCAAAAACTCGTATTTTTACAATTTAGAGCATGTTTAGAGGTCTTTCTCGTAAAGTCAACATAATATTTTTTGGGAACTTCTTCTACAAAGAGTCTTATTGGTAGTCTTTTATATGAAACCAACGATCAACAGTCCAACATATCAGGAGTAGAAGAACAAAAGGATCGAACATTGAAAACGGCACCCTTTCATTGTTAAGCGAAACATGCAGTGTGGGTGACTACAATCTACACATTTAGTCATCGTATATATATATAGTTTATTCAGTATTGAAGGTCACAGACCCAAAGATACAAATATACATATAATCATTTGGATGATGGTAAAAAGATGGTGGTAGATGAACAAATTTGTAGACAATTTTTCAAGATTTACATGTACAATTCAGAACTAAGTGAAGATACATTCATAGTGCTTTGATTACTTAAACCTTCTCAGCTATTTTATACATGGCTTTATTGATATACTTTACAATAGATGTAATGACCTTGGCATTAAAACAGTGACATAAATTTGAGAAGTTGTGTAGATTATTTCGGGTGCGCAAATAGTTTCTGGGAATATATTGAGTTCTCAAATCTGTTAATTGCTCACAAACATATAAAATATGTACAATATCCTCATCTAGAAGGTTACACAAACGACATATGGGGGATGAGCTCCGTTTTTGTTTGAACAAATTTACATTTGTGGGTAGTTGATTTAATCTTACAAGCGTAAAAACTCGTTTTACACTTTTCTCCAAATATAGGGATAAATATTGCTCTTGACAAATATTCGTTTTAAAGTTTTTGTAATATTGCAGACTATTTGAATTTGATAATACATCTGACCATTCTTGTAGATCAATATCAGTCAGTCTAAGCTTAAATTCTCTGATAAAGTGAGAAGTATTGCCGATATCATTTGAATTCCAAACGAAACCAAAACCAATAGAGTAAAATAGAACCCTGACTTTAGTTGCCCAGTTTACACGACCAACCGAATCTAATTGCCTTAGCATTAGATATACCTGCCTAGGTTGTCTACATTTTGACATAAGGACAAGTTTACACCAGTACTTGGCAAAATTTGACATGTAATCAATGGATAATTTATGGCGGCCACATTCACCTAGAGCTCCTACTGTTGACGAGCTTCTGTGTACACCAAGTAAAAATTTACAAAAGTTTGACTGCACCCTTTCGATATCCTTTCTTACCTCAAAGCCCCAAAGTTGGGAGCCATACAGAAGTATAGGTTTTATTATCGAATCAAATATTTTGAAGCAGATATTTATGGGGGGATAGTCAGCTTTTCAAATGAGACTCTTAATACAGATAAGAGCTTTATCAGCTTTGACAGAAAGAGTATATACACATTTTGACCAACACAATCTTGATGAGAATATAATACCAAGATAATTGTAGTAGGATTCAGTTGAAATACGCGTGTTCTTAAAGTACCATTGTTCGTTCTTTCTGAGTGGACCCCCATTGCGGAAAACGATGATTTTCGTCTTAGACAAATTTACTTCTAAATCAAAGTTATCACAGAATTTTTCTAATACATTGATTTTCCTCTGTAGCCCACCCACAGAATCGGCAACTATAGACAGATCATCAGCGTATAAGAGAAGTAGTATATCCTCGGCCTCCTGTATGGTAAATATGCCTGTAATATTTTCACCATTTGACATAGCATCAACAAGTTGGTTTATATAGAAGCAGAAACACAGGGGACTGAGGATGCACCCTTGTCTTACACCATTGAAACTTTCGAAACTGTCTGTCTGCTTTGTCCCTAATTTAATACTAGATACTGTAGAAGAGTATAAACTCTTTAAGGCAGTGTACACTTTTCCATGGACACCCTTCTCTATCAGGAGGGAAAGTAATTTGGTTCGATTGATCGAGTCAAACGCGACTGAGAAATCGACATACAAACAGTAAAATCGACCTCTTGACCTAGACAAGTACTTTTGGACAAGGCCACTAAGGAGGGTGAATGCATGGTCTATAGTAGAATATCCAGGACGATACCCCGCTTGCGACTCACATAGTTTACCATGTTGGTCAGCCCATGATGCGAGTCTTGCATTTAGAATTGACGTGTAAACCTTCCCAACGCAGTCAAGAAGCGAGATTCCTCGATAGTTTTTGCATTCAAGGTGTGAACCCTTCTTATGTAGTGGAGAGATCAGAGCAGTCGCCCACGCCCGTGGGAATTGGCCGTCATCAAAAATGGCATTATATAAAGCCGTTAATAAAGGAATGAACAAATCAGCACACGATTTAAAGAATGATATGCCAATTCCATCAGGGCCAGGGGATTTGCCCGATTTCATCTTATTTATAGCTTTCTTGACCTCCAAATCATTAATTGGGTCATTGAATTGACAGTTTACGTAACAGTTACAAATGTCATGATAATTACTAATAACATTTTGAGCATTTTCTAGAACTTGATCATCCTCAATTGACAACAACTTACAGTACAGTTCCTTGAAATGATTAAACCATGTTCCATGATCTATATTTGAACTATATCTGGACTTGGGGCTAAAACTTCTCAAAGATTTCCAGAACAAGGTTGGATCATTCAAGCTAGACTGTAATTTAATAATGCTCTCTTTATCATAATTTTCTTTCTTAACTTTACAAATATTCTTAAAATCATTCTTACACCTGGTATATACCTGCAGATCATCATCAATATCAGATGTTCTAAATTTGTTTAGTGCTTGATATTTGGCAGATTTGAGGGATTCGCATTCTGAGTCAAACCATCCTGGTTGTTTCTTAACAAAAGGCCGGTCAGGGGTAGGTTTAGATATCATGTGCTTAGCACAATGCTTGATGTAGCAACATAGGTGTGAGAGCGCAGTTTCACTATTTACCTGTAGTTGTTCATGGAATTCTTTGCTAAATGTTTCAATATTTTCAATTACATTGTTCTTATATAAAGGAACTTTATCAGGATTCCAAATAAGCTTCTCATAATTATAGGTGTTGACAGTGTTGTGTGCAGTGCTAACAAAAGGAATATTGCAAACAATATTGAACTCTAGGGGAAGATGATCTGACTCAGTTCTTTGTTGAACATACAAATTTGTAATTAAATGGAAAATGCAACTGGAAACAATTAAATAGTCTACAACGCTGGCACCATTGTGTTTTATGCAAGTCAATTCGCCATTTCTATCAGAATCTAGTCTTCCATTAACTATGTGAACATTGAGAGTTGCACATAATGTCAATAACTTTAAACCAAAATTGTTCGTTTCACTGTCTTTGGAGTGTCTAGGCAGAGAAAAGTCATCTGCGATACACGTAGCTCCATCTAAAGTTTCTAGAAATTTTGTTGAGTCGTCCAACAGAAAATCATGTAAAGTTCCATTTCCAGTTCTGGCATTTAAATCACCTGAAATAAGTAGGTCACATTCCGGGTAATCTGTTAGAATGTTTATTAGATTATCCTCTAGAGTTTCGATTCCACAATTACCTTCATAAATTTTAGAACCTTCTGGTGGTATGTATTGGAAACAGAAGATAATATTTTTCTCCCAGCCGAAGAAATCACTACTGAACCGCAGAAACACAGATTCTTGAATATGATCATATAGGCGTTTCACACCGTCACAATAGTTTGATTTAATGAGTACAATAATACCACCTCGAATTTTACCGTTACCTCTGGTACAAAAATATGATGCATAATTCGGAAAATAAAGATCAATGTTAATATCATCAGAGCACCATGTTTCTATCAAACCAATCACATCGAATGTTTTCAAATAATTTATAAAATCTATATCAGATAATTTTTGTTTTAGACCATTTACATTCCAACAGACACAACATAAACAAACAACATCACGTGGTTTCTTGTGTAAACCATCATCGGTATTTAGGTTGCGGTTGAATGCACGTGCATGGCAGGTCCGACCAAAACATTAATCATAGTCACCGTTTTCCATAAGATGGGAAGATGGCGGCAGGTGAAAACACGTTTCATGGGTCTGATGAATTTTATAAATTATCGGCTTTATATGTGATCATTTTGTTGATCCTGTTAGCTGGTGATATAGAAGCAAACCCCGGCCCCCCGAAAAGAAACGCTGTCCAGAAAGAAAAAGACCTAGAGAGAATAAATGATGACTCCAATGTTATTGATGTTTTGAAAGACATGTGGCGGGAGATACGAGAGATGAAATCGGACATTCAACAGATTGGAAGTTTGAGATCTGATGTAAATAAAGTAATAGATGATGTAAGTAAAGCCAAAGAAGACACAGAGAGTATAAAGAAAGAAAATAGACAACTAAAAAAGAAAATAGGAGAACTAGAAGATAAAATAGATGTTATAGAAAATGAAAACAAACAAAACAACATTGTGATCAACGGTCTGGATATAAGAGTCAGTGACAGGCAGAAAGAATTTGAAGAGAAGGTTAGTACTTTATTTAAAGACAAACTGAAGATCAGAGAAGATATAAAGGTAGATAAAGCTTTTCCAAATAAAGATAGATCGTGTATGATAGTCAAGCTAACCAATGCCAGGGATAAAAGCTTGATCATCTCCGCGGCCATGGCCCTAAGTGATCCAGCCATTTATATATCAAGTGATTATTCGTATAAGGTCAGACAAACCAGAAAGAAACTTATAAAGCATATGATCAAGGCTCGTGACAATGGACATAACGCAAAATTGAAATTTGATAAACTTTTGATCGACCGAAAAATTTATTCCCTAGAGTCATCGTATAGAGCTTATTCAACAGTATCGAATTCCAGCTGCTTAGGGATATTTTACGTGCACTCCAATGTGTACACGAGACCTTGTGCTTGTCAGGCCCTCCGTTCTGCCTCACTGACAAGGGGAACCACGCCGGGAAATCGAGATGAACTTTCTCCGTGCAGAACTTTCAATTCAGGCGATTTATTGCATACGATTAAGCTGGTCAGTTGGAGCTTATTTTCAAAAGTTTTGTAATAATCGGTTGGTAATTAAAGTACCGTGCAAATTAAACTGTTAAAACAGAAAATTTCGCCCGGTTGAAATGTTTCTTGCTATAAGTCAGCAATTTTCTGAATTCAGGGAGGCTGAATGGCTGAATGGTTAGCATGTGCGCACTGTATCGAACGTCTGTCATTGAGTCAACGGGCGTCGTTTCGATCTCCGGGTTGCACGTGACATGAAGTATGATGTCCAACCTCGTGGGTTTTCTCCGTGTCCTTCGGTTTCCTCCCAACGGCTAAAGACCTGTAAGCGCAAGGGGAGTTTTTAAATAAAATTAAAAACATATGTTAGTCCCGAAATGACCTAGTTTGTGTCGAATGGACATTAGGCCGCAAATTATCTCTTTCTCTTTTATTTTTAAAGTTTTATAATAATCGGTTGGTAATCAAAGGTACTGTAAAAGTGATAAAACAGAAAATTTCGCCCGGTTGTAATGTTTCTCACTTTAAAGTCAGCAATTTGCCGATTTTAAGGGGCAAACGTTTATTGCGAACGCTTAAGCTGGTCAGGGGGAGCTTATTTTTAAAAGTTTTGTAATATTCGGTTGATAACTAAAGGTACCGTGCAAATTAAACTGTTACAATAGAAAATTTGGCCCGGTTGAAATGTTTCTCGCTGTAGGTCAGCAATTTGCCGATTTTAGGGAGGTTGCGTGGCTGAATGGTTAGCACGTGCGCTCTGTATCATAACGTCTGTCATTGAGTCAACTGGCGTTGTTTCGATTTCTTGGTTGTACGTGACAAGGAGTATGGTCGCCTGTCCAACCTCGTAGGCCGTAACCGCCGCTGCCCGGGTAAAATTTCCCTCATTGCACACTTTATGGCATATGCCCGTCTTCATTAGCCCATTTTAGGAGCAGAACAGTCGGACGTTAAACCCCATTCAATTTCATTTCATTTTCTCTATGTTGCTTATTTATTATAGTGGATAAATATTTTTCTGGTTCTAGCAATTATTTAATTTCTGCATAGAAATCTTGCTTTGGCCAGTTTTTTTATTGCAGAGTGCCATTCTTGTTTAAACAAACATGATCCTTTGTTTAAAACATGCTTAAGAAGTCGTCACGATTTCCTACTTATAACCAAACATATTGGAAATATTAGTCTGGCATTATTAAATCCTAATTTTTTTGGTCTTATTTAAAATTAAACTTTCATTTAACTATGAACAACCCTTAACGTGTCTCTTTAAAACTATTAAGTACTCTAAAACAGTAGCTCAACCTTTTGACCTAAACTCATTAATTTACCATTTTGTTGTGAGCGACTTCTTATTCTTCCTATATGACATATTGCACGTGTCTGATTTCAAAGGGGGGTTGGGTGGCTGAATGGTTAGCACGCGCGCCTGTCATTGAGTTAACTAGCGTGTTTTCGAATGCCCGGTTGTACGTGACAAGGAGTAAGGTCGCCTGTCCAACCTGCCATTTTTATTTTTTTTCCCGCCATTTTCATTTCATTTTCTCATCCGTCTCATTACAGTAATACAAGTTTCAGTTATTTCCCTTTGGTTTTCAGATTATTGTTATGCCTGGGTGCAATGTTTCATACTATATTTAGACTTGTAACTTCGCGAGTTTTTGACCAATTTTAATAACTTTTTCTTCTTATCCTTTTATTTAGGATACTTGATACAATCAATGACACGTGACGATGAATATGAAAGCTTTCATATCTGCATGGGACAGTAGCAGATCTAGTTATTAGGCTTTCAGACTTTCGTCTGAAAGCCTATTGTGATTACTAAAATTATTATTAGGCTTTCAGACTTTCGTCTGAAAGCCTATTGTGATTACTAAAATTATTATTATTTATTATTATTATTTTATTTTTCGGGGGAGCCTATTTCTCAGTGTCTGTAACAGATACAGATCTGGGACGTAATTTTCTATCAGGAAACCATATAGTGGCCATCCCTTCCACTGTATTTGAAACTTCTGCGCAGACCGGAAGTGGCCGAATTTTGTGCGGTGCCAAAAAATTAAAAAACGGCCGTAGATTCGTCAATTCTGTACCT
The DNA here is from genome assembly GCA_036850965.1 of Patella caerulea. Lineage (NCBI taxonomy): Eukaryota > Metazoa > Mollusca > Gastropoda > Patellidae > Patella > Patella caerulea. The sequence goes on along the minus strand of JAZGQO010000013.1, from coordinate 14,053,731 downwards.
ATTTTCATACAAATTACATTTTTGGAAACCCTGAGTCTTTTCTCGGACGATAGCAGTTGAAAATTTTGCAATTTAGAAACTTCGCCGCTGACTTCTAGCATTCGAAAAATGAAAATATGTTGTTTAAGACACATTTTTTGTTATTTTTCAAAATTTTCAAATTTGACCTACATTTTTGGATACCTGAAGGCAATACGGTTCCAGTAATATAAGTTTCATTCAGAGTCATCGCCCTTTATTTTTCGATTTTTTTCGAATTTTCTTCACATTTTGTGAGCTTAAGTTTCGTTTTACGGCCGGATCGACGTTTCTGAAATTCCTGGAACATGAAGTAATATGGTCAAACCACCGTTTAAAGCAATTTCAACAACAATCCGTAAACCGGAAGTAGTCGAAATACTATGCGATATTTTGAAAAAAACGTGAAAAATTGGTGTTTTGGGTAAAAACACGATTTTTCCGTCCGATATCAACGGATTAAACAAATTAAGGTATCATTTGGTCGGGCGGTAATTGGACCACTGAATGATACCCAATTCGTACGGACACGATCAGCAGGAAGCAAAATATGGCTCGCTGAAAATCAAGTATTTTCTGATTTGGAGCGTTTTTAGATGCCTGTATCTCGAAAACTGCTCCACAGTTTTTTACGAAACTTTCTCTATCGAGAGACCTTGCAGTAGTCTTGTGTACGAAACATTCCATTACGACTTTGAAATATCTGGAAAAGGTGAAATAACGGACTGAAAATCGAAAAAAGTCGAAAAATCGTGAAATTTTGGAAAATGCTCTGCTATTTTTTTTATTTTAAGAGATTTTCAAAAAAAAATTGTATATTCAGATAGCTGACCTAATTACGATTCTATCGATGTATAATATGTATGTAGTTATTGAAATTTAATTTTCGATATTTTAAATTTTTTGCATTTTTGGCACTTTTGAACCTAGGATTTCTCAGGGGCATTTTATCTGATCAGATAATGTAATATATCATTACAGAGCCCTGTGGCTATTTTAGTGCCTAAACCGGTTATCAAAACTATATCGACAATAATAACCATACCGGAAGTATTCAAAAAATGTAAAAAAAGGTTAAAAACTATGTCGAACTTGCAAAAAACTTGATTTCTCCCTTAGGTAATAGCGGACCAAAAGAACTAAAGTGTCGTTGGATAGCCCTATTAATGGACCATCATATGGTATCTAAATAATACGATATCGATGGTAAGGAAATAAATTATTGTGTGCCAAAAATCTAGTATTTTCCGATTTTTTAACATTCTGAGACGTCCTTTTCTCGAAAACGACGCCGCAGATTTTTCTTAAACTTTTCTTACTCAAAGTCCTATCGGTTGTCTATATAGTGAATCAAAAATGAAAAGCATTGAAATAATATAGGTGGTCCAAAAATGGCATCAAACTTTGAAAAAATTGAAAAATCGTTAAATTTTTGGAAACGCTCTTTAATTTATCTTTTTTTTTCAAAACTGCTCAATAGATGTTTCTGACATTTCTGGTACAGAAAGTTAAGTATCCAAAGAACTTCGTAAAGCTATCACAACAACGATCGTAAAACCGGAAGTAGTCGAAAAAATGTCCGATATTTTGAAAAAAATTATTTTTTTTACGAAAATCTTTTTTATTTATGAATATTTTTTGATGATATTTTACACGGGGTTAAACTATCATCCTACTTGAGCAGAAATGAGAAAAAAAAATTGTCTCGGTAATTTGTGTTAGCCGCCATCGGCTAATTTAGTTTTTCGTACCCAGAAAAATTATTTATTGTTCGATTTGTATAAAACAAAGTTCATATGCTCCGTGGTCCCAATTGTAATTTTTTTTGTTACGGTGAAATTTTTCTGTCGGCAACGGAAGTGACGTAATATTAACAAAAACTACAATTTTGACAGTTCGGTACCACTTTTTGAAAGCAAATATTATTTTTTTTCAAAACTGATATAACTAAATGGATGCACCCTGCAAAGGTGCACAAAATCCTTAGCTCATATTTTTAAATTTCAATTCCATTTTCGGGCAATTTCGAATAAAATGTAAAATAAAGTGTAAAATTCAGTTATTTACAATTCATTCAGCGTCTTCATATTTTGAAATATTTATTTGTAATTTCCATAAACTCGTAGCACTAATCCAGACGAAGAGAATGTATGCGAAAATTAGTTTGTAATATGAGCAGTTGCCGAGAAATATGCAATTTTGCATGCATCACTTTTCACGTTATTTTGCCTATGCAAGAGTGAATTATTATTCGATTTGCAATATTTTTTTCCCATTTGATGCCTAATGCCAATTTGGACTAGGTCAAGCCAATTTTACATTTTCACTGTGACCGGAAATGACGTCATTTGGACAAAAACTGTATTTTTAACCTAAAAAACTAAAATTTTATTCAAATCAGTCTCCCTTATAATATTTTTAAAATTATGATATTTGATTCTCATCAACGAATAGAATGAAGCCATAAGACCATACAGATACCACAAAATGGTTTCTAACTTGTACGTTTACAGAGAAATAGGCGATCTTCTATAAGTCACTTTTCAAGGTTTTTGGTATATAAAAGTGTCAATTATTATTCGATTTTTATAATTTTTTTACCATTTGATACCTTATGCAATTTATGACTTCTATGAACCAAGTTAACATTTTCAATATCACCGGAAGTAATGTAATTTTTGCAAAAAAACGTATTTTTAGCCTTCAAAACAAACATTTTTTAGAAGTGATTTATATTCATTATTCGTTTAACTTTATAACGCCTGACTCTAATGGGCAGTAAGAGTGAATCAATACCATCATATTGATATCAAGAAAAGGCTTCTAGCATGTTCCCTTGTCGAATAATAACCAATTTTCCCAGGGTCACTTTTAAGTTTTTTACCTTCTTAATTTCAGTTTATGGGTTATAGGTTAATTATTTATTGTCCGAAATGTATAAAACAACGTTTGGATTTTGTATGTTTCGAATTTTCGACTTATTTTTCACCTATAAAAATTTCTTTCGGCACCGGAAGTGACTTAATTTTGACATAATTTACAATTTTGACTGGTCTTTTCGCCAGCAAATATTACTTTTACATATGATAGAGGGTGTCACTAAAGCAAAACAACCTAAAGTATAGTTTGGTAGCTCAATGGATCGGCTATGGTATAATAAACTTCCTGTATGATTCCTGAAAGCCGGTTCAGTGCTGCTTGCAGGTCTAGTTATTTATTATTATTATTTTATTTTTCGGGGGAGCCTATTTCTCAGTGTCTGTAACAGATACAGATCTGGGACGTAATTTTCTATCAGGAAACCATATAGTGGCCATCCCTTCCACTGTATTTGAAACTTCTGCGCAGACCGGAAGTGGCCGAATTTTGTGCGGTGCCAAAAAATTAAAAAACGGCCGTAGATTCGTCAATTCTGTACCTATTTTCATACAAATTACATTTTTGGAAACCCTGAGTCTTTTCTCGGACGATAGCAGTTGAAAATTTTGCAATTTAGAAACTTCGCCGCTGACTTCTAGCATTCGAAAAATGAAAATATGTTGTTTAAGACACATTTTTTGTTATTTTTCAAAATTTTCAAATTTGACCTACATTTTTGGATACCTGAAGGCAATACGGTTCCAGTAATATAAGTTTCATTCAGAGTCATCGCCCTTTATTTTTCGATTTTTTTCGAATTTTCTTCACATTTTGTGAGCTTAAGTTTCGTTTTACGGCCGGATCGACGTTTCTGAAATTCCTGGAACATGAAGTAATATGGTCAAACCACCGTTTAAAGCAATTTCAACAACAATCCGTAAACCGGAAGTAGTCGAAATACTATGCGATATTTTGAAAAAAACGTGAAAAATTGGTGTTTTGGGTAAAAACACGATTTTTCCGTCCGATATCAACGGATTAAACAAATTAAGGTATCATTTGGTCGGGCTGTAATTGGACCACTGAATGATACCCAATTCGTACGGACACGATCAGCAGGAAGCAAAATATGGCTCGCTGAAAATCAAGTATTTTCTGATTTGGAGCGTTTTTAGATGCCTGTATCTCGAAAACTGCTCCACAGTTTTTTATGAAACTTTCTCTATCGAGAGACCTTGCAGTAGTCTTGTGTACGAAACATTCCATTACGACTTTGAAATATCTGGAAAAGGTGAAATAACGGACTGAAAATCGAAAAAAGTCGAAAAATCGTGAAATTTTGGAAAATGCTCTGCTATTTTTTTATTTTAAGAGATTTTCAAAAAAAAATTGTATATTCAGATAGCTGACCTAATTACAATTCTATCGATGTATAATATGTATGTAGTTATTGAAATTTAATTTTCGATATTTTAAATTTTTTGCATTTTTGGCACTTTTGAACCTAGGATTTCTCAGGGGCATTTTATCTGATCAGATAATGTAATATATCATTACAGAGCCCTGTGGCTATTTTAGTGCCTAAACCGGTTATCAAAACTATATCGACAATAATAACCATACCGGAAGTATTCAAAAAATGTAAAAAAAGGTTAAAAACTATGTCGCACTTGCAAAAAACTTGATTTCTCCCTTAGGTAATAGCGGACCAAAAGAACTAAAGTGTCGTTGGATAGCCCTATTAATGGACCATCATATGGTATCTAAATAATACGATATCGATGGTAAGGAAATAAATTATTGTGTGCCAAAAATCTAGTATTTTCCGATTTTTTGACATTCTGAGACGTCCTTTTCTCGAAAACGACGCCGCAGATTTTTCTTAAACTTTTCTTACTCAAAGTCCTATCGGTTGTCTATATAGTGAATCAAAAATGAAAAGCATTGAAATAATATAGGTGGTCCAAAAATGGCATCAAACTTTTAAAAAAATGGAAAAATCGTTAAATTTTTGTAAACGCTCTTTAGTTTATCTTTTTTTTTCAAAACTGCTCAATGGATGGTTCTGACATTTCTGGTACAGAAAGTTAAGTATCCAAAGAACTTCGTAAAGCTATCACAACAACGATCGTAAAACCGGAAGTAGTCGAAAAAATGTCCGATATTTTGAAAAAAATTATTTTTTTTACGAAAATCTTTTTTATTTATGAATATTTTTTGATGATATTTTACACGGGGTTAAACTGTCATCCTACTTGAGCAGAAATGAGAAAAAAAAATTGTCTCGGTAATTTGTGTTAGCCGCCATCGGCTAATTTAGTTTTTCGTACCCAGAAAAATTATTTATTGTTCGATTTGTCTAAAACAAAGTTCATATGCTCCGTGGTCCCAATTGTAATTTTTTTTGTTACGGTGAAATTTTTCTGTCGGCAACGGAAGTGACGTAATATTAACAAAAACTACAATTTTGACAGTTCGGTACCACTTTTTGAAAGCAAATATTATTTTTTTTCAAAACTGATATAACTAAATGGATGCACCCTGCAAAGGTGCACAAAATCCTTAGCTCATATTTTTAAATTTCAATTCCATTTTCGGGCAATTTCGAATAAAATGTAAAATAAAGTGTAAAATTCAGTTATTTACAATTCATTCAGCGTCTTCATATTTTGAAATATTTATTTGTAATTTCCATAAACTCGTAGCACTAATCCAGACGAAGAGAATGTATGCGAAAATTAGTTTGTAATATGAGCAGTTGCCGAGAAATATGCAATTTTGCATGCATCACTTTTCACGTTATTTTGCCTATGCAAGAGTGAATTATTAAAGTGTAAAATTTAGTTATTTACAATTCAATCAGCGTCTTCATATTTTGAAATATTTATTTGTAATTTCCTTAAACTCGTAGCACTAATCCAGACGAAGAGTATGTATGCGAAAATTAGTTTGTAATATGAGCAGTTGCCGAGAAAAATGCAATTTTGCATGCATCACTTTTCACGTTACTTTGCTTATGCAAGAGTGAATTATTATTCGATTTGCAATATTTTTTTTCCATTTGATGCCTAATGCCAATTTGGACTAGGTCAAGCCAATTTTACATTTTCACTGTGACCGGAAATGACGTCATTTGGGCAAAAACTGTATTTTTAACCTAAAATTTTATTCAAATCAGTCTCCCTTATAATATTTTTAAAATTATGATATTTGATTCTCATCAACGAATAGAATGAAGCCATAAGACCATACAGATACCACAAAATGGTTTCTAACTTGTACGTTTACAGAGAAATAGGCGATCTTCAATAAGTCACTTTTCAAGGTTTTTGGTATATAAAAGTGTCAATTATTATTCGATTTTTATCATTTTTTTACCATTTGATACCTTATGCAATTTATGACTTCTGTGAACCAAGTTAACATTTTCAATATCACCGGAAGTAATGTAATTTTTGCAAAAAAACGTATTTTTAGCCTTCAAAACAAACATTTTTTAGAAGTGATTTATATTCATTATTCGTTTAACTTTATAACGCCTGACTCTAATGGGCAGTAAGAGTGAATCAATACCATCATATTGATATCAAGAAAAGGCTTCTACCATGTTCCCTTGTCGAATAATAACCAATTTTCCCAGGGTCACTTTTAAGTTTTTTACCTTCTTAATTTCAGTTTATGGGTTATAGGTTAATTATTTATTGCCCGAAATGTATAAAACAACGTTTGGATTTTGTATGTTGCGAATTTTCGACTTATTTTTCACCTATAAAAATTTCTTTCGGCACCGAAAGTGACTTAATTTTGCCATAATTTACAATTTTGACTGGTCTTTTCGCCAGCAAATATTACTTTTACATATGATAGAGGGTGTCACTAAAGCAAAACAACCTAAAGTATAGTTTGGTAGCTCAATGGATCGGCTATGGTATAATAAACTTCCTGTATGATTCCTGAAAGCCGGTTCAGTGCTGCTTGCAGGTCTAGTTATTATTATTATTATTTACCGCGGGAGCCTAGATCTCCATGATGGAAACAGATATCGATCTGGAATTAGATTTTCTATCGGGAAACCATGTGGTGGCTACTTGATAAAAACTTTGTACGTTGTCTGAAAATTGAAAATCGGCCATAGTTTCGTCAATTCTTTATCCATTTTCAAACAAATTACATTTTCGGAATCCCTGAATCTTTTCTGAGACAATGGCTATCTCACATTTTTCAATTTCGAACATTCGTCTATAACTTTTATCGTTCGAAAATTGAAAACATGTTGTTTACGAGACAATTTTTGTTATTTTTCAAAATTTTCAAATTTGACCTACATTTTTGGATACCTGAAGTCCATCCGATTCCAGTAATATAAGTTTCATTCAGAGTTATCGCCCTTTATTTTTCGATTTTTTTCGAATTTTCTTCCCATTTTGTGAGCTCGGGTTTCGTTTTATGGCAGAATTGACGTTTCTGAAACTTCTGGAACATGAAGTTATAGTCCAATACCAACTTATAAAGCAATTTCGACAAGAATCCTTCAACCGGAAGTGGTCGAAATAATGTGCAATATTTTGAAAAAAATGCAAAAAACGGATATTTTGGGGAAAAATGCGATTTCTCCGCCCGATATCAATGGATTAAAGAAATTATGGTACCATTGGACTGCACTAGGATTGTACTATCGTATGATACCCAATTCATACGGATACTATGATCAGGAAGCAAAATATGGCACGCTGAAAATCAAGAATTTTCTGATTTTTAGCATTTTTGGACGACTGTATCTCGAAAACTTAACCTACAATTTTTTTTTAATTTTTTCTATCGAGAGTCCTTTTGGAGGTACTTTGCATGAAGCCAACCAATAAGACTTTGAAATGTCTGGAATAGAATAAAAAAGGGACTGAAAATCGAAAAAAGTCGAAAAATCGTGAAATTTTGAAAAATGCTCTACTATTTTTTTATTTAAAGAGATTTTTAAAAAAAGGTTTTATATTCAGATAGCTGACCTAATTACGATTCTAACGATGTATAATATGTATGTAATTATTGAAATTTAATTTTCGATATTTTAAATTTTTTGCATTTTTGGCACTTTTGAACATAGGATTTCTCAGGGGCATTTTATCTGATCAGATAATGTAATATGTCATTACAGAGCCCTGTGGCTATTTTAGCGCCCAAACCGGCTATTAAAACTATTCCGACAATAATAACCATACCGGAAGTATTCAAAAAATGAAAAAAAAAGTTTAAAAATATTGTCGCACTTGCGAAAAACTTGATTGCTCACTTAGGTAATAGCGGACCAAAAGAACTAAAGTGTCGTTAGATAGCCCTATTAATGGACCATCATATGGTATCTAAATAATACGATTTCGATGGTAAGAAAATAAATTATTGTATGCCAAAAATCTAGTATTTTCCGATTTTTTAACATTCTGAGACGCCCTTTTCTCGAAAACGACGCCTACGATTTTTCTGAAACTTTTCTTACTCATAGTCCTATCGGTTGTCTATATAGTGAATCCAAAATGGAAAGCATTGAAATAATATAGGTGGTCCAAAAATGACATCAAACTTTGAAAAAAATTGAAAAATCGTTAAATTTTTGTAAACGCTCTTTAATTTATCTTTTTTTCCAAAACTACTCAATGGATGTTTCTTACACTTCTGGTACAGAAAGTTAAGTATCCAAAGAACTTCGTAAAGCTATCACAACAACGATCGTAAAACCGGAAGTAGTCGAAAAAATGTCCGATATTTTGAAAAAAAATATTTTTTTTACGAAAACCTTTTTTATTTATGAATATTTTTTGATGGTATTTTACACAGGGTTAAAATATCATCCTACTTGAGCAGAAATGGGAAAGAAAATTGTCTCGGTTATTTGCGTTAGCCGCCAACGGCTAATTTAGTTTTTCGTACCCAGAAAAATTATTTATTGTTCGATTTGTATAAAACAAAGTTCATATGCTCCCTGGTCCCAATTGTAATTTTTTTTTGTTATGGTGAAATTTTGCTGTCGGCAACGGAAGTGGCGTAATATTAACAAAAACTATAATTTTGACAGTTCGGTACTACTTTTTGAAAGCAAATATTATTTTTTTTTCAAAACTGATATAACTAAAATTATGCACCCTGCAAAGGTGCACAATATCCTTAGCTCAGATTTTTTAATTTCAATTTCATTTTCGGGCAATTTCGAATAAAATGTAAAATAAAGTGTAAAATTCAGTTGTTTACAATTCATTCAGCGTCTTCATATTTTGAAATATTTATTTGTAATTTTAATAAACTCGTAATCCAGAAGAAGAGATTGTATGCAAAAATTAGTTTGTAATATGAGCAGTTGCCGAGGAATATGCAATTTTGCATGCATCACTTTTCACGTTATTTTGCCTATAAAAGAGTGAATTATTATTCGATTTGCAATATTTTTTTCCATTTGATGCTTAATGTCAATTTGGACTAGGTCAAGCCAATTTTACAATTTCACTGTGACCGGAAATGACGTCATTTGGACAAAAACTGTATTTTAAACCTAAAAAACAAATATTTTATTCAAATGAGTCTGCCTTATAATAATCTTAAAATTATGATATTTGATTCCCATCAACGAATAGAATGAAGCCATACGACCATACAGATACCACAAAATGGTTTCTAACTTGTACGGTTACAGAGAAATAGGCGATCTTCGATAAGTCACTTTTCAAGGTTTTTGGTCTATAAAAGTGTCAATTATTATTCGATTTTTATATTTATTTTTACCATTTGATGCCTTATGCCATTTATGACTTCTATGAACTAAATTAACACTTTCAATGTCACCGGAAGTAATGTAATTTTTTCAAAAAACGTATTTTTGGCCTTCAAAACAAACATTTTTTTGAAGTGATTTATGTTTATTATTTGTTTAACTTTAGAATGTCCGACTCTAATGGGCAGTAAGATTGAATCAATACCATCATATTGATATCAAGAAAAGGCTTCTAGCATGTTCCCTTGTCGAAAAATAGCCAATTGTCCCAGGGTCACTTTTAAGTTTTTTACCTTCTTAATTTCAGTTTATTGGTTATAGGTTAATTATTTATTGCCCGATATGTATAAAACAAAGTTTGTATTTTGTATGTTGCGAATTTTCGACTTACTTTTCACCTATAAAAATTTCTTTCAACACCGGAAGTGACGTAATTTTGCCATAATTTACAATTTTGACCGGTCTTTTCGCCAGCAATTATTACTTTTACATATGATAGACGGTGTCACTGAAGTAAAACAATTAAAGTTTGGTAGCTCATTGGATCGGCTATGGTATAATAAACTTCCTGTATGATTCCTGAAAGCCGGTTCAGTGCTGCTTGCAGGTCTAGTTAGGGTTTCACACTGCGTAGCTTGTGTGAAACACTATTGTTTTTGTTAAAATTATTATTCTTATTATTATTATTATTATTATTCAGATTCCAATTTGAATAGATCTCAGCAACTACGTGTCGCATCGTTACGATTTCTTCGGTTTTACTGGGAAAGTGGGTGTGACTTAGAGGATAAAGCTATTTTGAACGTTCTGCGACAATGCGAAATGTCCAAAATCACCGAAGTTATCGTTTTTGAAAATATTGCAGTAATTTTAACAATAATCATTGGATTTTAACTTAAGATACATTTTGGAATAGCCTGAGACAGGGCACATAGCTACGCTACTTTCGATTTTTGATTTTCGGCAAATCTTCGAAGATATTAGGCGCCAAATTTCGAAAATTTAAAATTTTACAAAAAACTTTTTTATTTATGAATATTTTTTAGTCGTATTGTGCACAAAATTAAAGAGTCATCTGACTAGTACAAAAATGTTAAAAAATTTTGTCTCAGTAATTTTCCTTGGCCGCCATTGGCTAATTCAGTTTTTCAGTCCTAGATTAATTTTTTATTGTTCGATTTGTATAAAACAAAGTTCATATGCTTCGTTGTCTCAATTGTCATTTTTTTGTTACCGATAATGTTATCTGTCGGCACTGGAAGTGGCATAATTTTACCAAAAACTACAATTTTGACAGTTATTTTCCTATTTCGAAAACAAATATTATTTTTTTGAAAAATTATATGACTCAAAGAGTGTGCCCTTTCAAGGCGCAAAAAATGTAGGAAGCATTTCGATTTCATTTTCGAGCAAATTCGATTAAGAGGCTAAAAATGGTGTAAAATTGGCCTATTTACAACCTATTCAGGCTTTTCAGATTTTAAAATATTTCTTCGTAACTTTTATAAACTAGTAGCTATAATCCATACGAAGAAAATGTATGTTAAAATTCGTTTGTAATATAAGCAGTTACCAAGAAATGGGCAGTTCTGTACAAGTCACTGTTTTCGTTATTTTGCCTGTAAAATAGTCAATTATGATTGGATTTTTATAAAAGTGACATCATTTGATTCAAAAAGCACGTAGCGTCATATCAAGTTGATTACAATTTAAAATTGACACCGGAAGTGACATCATTTGGTCAAAAAATGCATTTTAAACTGTTTAAATCAATGTTTTATTCAACCAAGAATAACTTAATATGTATTAATAATTTTAACTTTTGGTTTAAATTCACATATAAACAAAACTCATATGGTCATATAGATATCATAAAATGGTTTCTAACTTATTCGGTTGCCGAGAAATAGACGGTTTTCTACAGGTCACTTTTGAAGGTTTCGGGGCCATAAAAGGGTCAATTATTATTCGATTTTCATAAATGTCACACCGTGTTATACCTAATGCCATTTGGGATTTCATACAAGTAATTTAAGATTTTCATTATCACCGGAAGTAACGTCATTTTGGCAAAAACCGTATTTTTAGCCTCCAAAACAGATATTTTATTCAAATGAGTCTGTTTTGAAATCTTTTTCAAATTATGGTATTTGATGCCAATCAACAAATAGAATGAACCCATACGATCATACAGATACCACAAAATGGTTTCTAACTTGTACGGTTGCAGAGAAATGGCCGATTTTCTACAAGTCACTTTTCAAGTTTTTTGGTCTTTAAAAGTGGCAATTATTATTCGATTTACATAAAATTTTCACTATATGATATCGTATGCCATTTCTGATTTCATAAGACAAATTGAACATTTGCATTAACACCGGGAGTAATTTAATTTTGTCAAGATCATTTAGAAGTAACAAATGTATAAAATGAATTGATATTGCTGGATTTTGTTGATTCTGTGTCAATTTTATTTGTGTGCAATGTTAATTTGGAAATCTGTTTAGTGGTTTCGCTGGTACCGGAAGTGATATATGTTCAAGGGTAACTTGGCACCGGAAGTGACATGTTTAAGGGTAACATGGCACCAGTGAAACCCGTCATTCCTGCATGCAGGTCTAGTTTTTTTTATTATTATTCTTTTCCGCCGGAGCCTATTTCTCTATGATCGAAAAGAGATACCGATTTGCGATCCATATTTCTATCGGGAAACTAGGTGGTGGCTACCCAATAAAGCAATTTTCAAACTTCTGCGCAGACCGGAAGTGGCCGAATTTTGAACGTTGGTGAAAAATTAAAAATCGGCCGTGGTTTCGTCAATTCTCTACCTATATTCAAACAAATCACATTTTTGGAAAGCCTGAGACTTTTCCGAGACAATAGCAATCTCACATTTTGCGATTTCGAAACTTCGTTGCTGACTTCTATCGTTCGAAAATTCAAAGCACGTCGCCTACGAGACAATTTTTGTTATTTTTCAAAATTTGGAAATTTGACCTAGATTTTTGGATACCTGACGTCAATCCGATTCCAATAACATAAGTTTCTTTCAGAGTTACCGCCCTTTATTTTTCGATTTTTTTCGAATTTTCTACCCATTTTGTGAGCTGTGGTGTCGTTTTACAGCCAAAATGATGTTTCTGAAACTTATGGAACATGAAGTTATAGTCCAATACCAACTGATAAAGCAATTTCGACACGAATCTTTAAACCGGAAGTGGTCGAAATAATGTGTAATATTTTGAAAAAAATGCAAAAAATGGATGTTTTCGGGGAAAACGTGATGTCTCCGTCCGATATCAACGGATTAATCAAATTAAGGTACCATTGGGTGGCACGAGGATTGTACTATCATATGATACCCCATTCATACGGATACTATGACCAGGCAGCAAAATATGGCACGCTGAAAATCAAGTATTTTCTGATTTTTAGCATTTTTGGACGCCTGTATCTCGAAAACTTAACCGCAACTTTTTTTTAAATTTTTTCTATCGAGAGTCCTTTCGGAGGTATTTTGCATGAAGCCATCCAATAAGACTTTGAAATATCTGGAATAGGTGAAATAACGGACTGAAAATCGAAAAAAGTCGAAAAATCGTGAAATTTTGGAAAATGCTCTACTATTTTTTTATTTTAAGAGATTTTCAAAAAAAGATTGTATATTCAGATAGCTGACCTAATTACGATTCTAACGATGTATAATATGTATGTAGTTATTGAAATTTAATTTTCGATATTTTAATTTTTTTGCATTTTTGGCACTTTTGAACATAGGATTTCTCGGGGGCATTTTATCTCATCAGATAATGTAATATATCATTACAGAGCCCTGTGGCTATTTTAGTGCCCAAACCGGCAGTAAGATTAAATCAATACCATCATATTGATATCAAGAAAAGGCTTCTAGCATGTTCCCTTGTCGAATAATAGCCAATTTTCCCAGGGTCATTTTTAATTTTTTTACCTTCTTAATTTCAGTTTATGGGTTATAGGTTAATTATTTATTGCCCGATATGTATTAAACAAAGTTTCTGTTTTGTATGTTGCAAATTTTCGACTTATTTTTCACCTATAAAAATTTCTTTCGGCACCGGAAGTGACGTAATTTTGCCATAATTTACAATTTTGACCTTTTACATATGACAGAGGGTGTCACTGAAGCAAAACAACTAAAGTATAGTTCGGTAGCTCAATGGATCGGCTATGGTATAATAAACTTCCTGTATGATTCTTGAAAGCCGGTTCAGTGCTGCTTGCAGGTCTAGTTATTATTATTATTATTTACCGCGGGGGCCTAGATCTCCATGATCGAAAACAGATATCGATCTGGAATTAGATTTTCTATTGGGAAAACATGTGGTGGCTACTTGATAAAATATTTTTGAAATTTCTGCGCATACCGGAAGTGACCGAACTTTGCACGTTGTCTAAAAATTGAAAATCGGCCATAGTTTCGTCAATTCTTTATCCATTTTCAAACAAATTACATTTTTGGAATCCCTGAATCTTTTCTGAGACAATGGCTATCTCACATTTTTCAATTTCGAACATTCGTCTATGACTTTTATCGTTCGAATATTGAAAACATTTTGTTTACGAGACAATTTTTGTCATTTTTCAAAATTTTCAAATTTGACCTACATTTTTGGATACCTGAAGTCCATCCGATTCCAGTAATATAAGTTTCATTCCGAGTTATCGCCCTTTATTTTTCGATTTTTTTTCGAATTTTCTTCCCATTTTGTCAGCTCGGGTTTCGTTTTATGGTAGAATTGACGTTTCTGAAACTTCTGGAACATGAAGTTATAGTCCAATACCAACGTATAAAGCAATTTCGACAAGAATCCTTAAACCGGAAGTGGTCGAAATAATGTGCAATATTTTGAAAAAAAATGCAAAAAATGGATATTTTGTGGAAAAACGCGATTTCTCCGCCCGATATCAATGGATTAAAGAAATTAGGATACCATTGGACTGCACTAGGATTGTGCTATCGTATGATACCCAACTCGTACGGATACTATGAGCAGGCAGCAAAATATGGCACGCTGAAAATCAAGTATTTTCTGATTTGGAGCGTTTTTGAACGCCTGTATCTCGAAAACTTAACCGCAACTTTTTTTGTAATTTTTTCCATCGAGAGTCCTTTCGGAGGTATTTTGCATGAAGCCATCCAATAAGACTTTGAAATATCTGGAATAGGTGAAATAACGGACTGAAAATCGAAAAAAGTCGAAAAATCGTGAAATTTTGGAAAATGCTCTGCTATTTTTTTTTTTCAGAGATTTTCAAAAAAAGATTGTATATTCAGATAGCTGACCTAATTACGATTCTAACGATGTATAATATGTATGTAGTTATTTAAATTTAATTTTCGATATTTTAAATTTTTTGCATTTTTGGCACTTTTGAACCTAGGATTTCTCAGGGGAATTTTATCTGATCAGATAATGTAATATATCATTACAGAGCCCTGTGGCTATCTTAGTGCCCAAACCGGTTATTAAAACTATACCGACAATAATAACCATACCGGAAGTATTCAAAAAATGAAAAAAAAAATGTTAAAAACATTGTCGCACTTGCAAAAAACTTGATTTCTCCCTTAGGTAATAGCGGACCAAAAGAACTAAAGTGTCGTTGGATAGCCCTATTAATGGACCATCATATGGTATCTAAATAATACGATTTCGATGGTAAGGAAATAAATTATTGTATGCCAAAAATCTAGTATTTTCCGATTTTTTAACATTCTGAGACGCCCTTTTCTCGAAAACGACGCCGCAGATTTTTCTTAAACTTTTCTTACTCAAAGTCCTATCGGTTGTCTATATAGTGAATCCAAAATGAAAAGCATTGAAATAATATAGGTGGTCTAAAAATGGCATCAAACTTTGAAAAAAATTGAAAAATCGTTAAATTTTTGTAAACGCTCTTTAATTTATCTTTTTTTCTAAAACTGCTCAATGGATGTTTCTGACACTTCTGGTACAGAAAGGTAAGTATCCAAAGAACTTCGTAAAGCTATCACAACAACGATCGTAAAACCGGAAGTAGTCGAAAAAATGTCCGATATTTTAAAAAAAATTAATTGTTTTACGAAAATCTTTTTTATTTATGAATATTTTTTGATGATATTTTACACAGGGTTAAAATATCATCGTACTTGAGCAGAAATGAGAAAAAAAATTGTCTCGGTAATTTGCGTTAGCCGCCATCGGCTAATTTAGTTTTTCGTACCCAGAAAAATTATTTATTGTACGATTTGCATAAAACAAAGTTCATATGCTCCGTGGTCCCAATTGTAATTTTTTTTTGTTGCGATGAAATTTTTCTGTCGGCAACGGAAGTGACGTAATATTAACAAAAACTACAATTTTGACAGTTCGGTACCACTTTTTGAAAGCAAATATTATTTTTTTATCAAAACTGATATAACTAAAAGGATGCACCCTGCAAAGGTGCACAAAATCCTTAGCTCATATTTTTAAATTTCAATTTCATTTTCGGGCAATTTCGAATAAAATGTAAAATAAAGTGTAAAATTCAGTTATTTACAATTCATTCAGCGTCTTCATATTTTGAAATATTTATTTGTAATTTCAATAAACTCGTAGCAATAATCCAGACGAAGAGAATGTATGCGAAAATTAGTTTGTAATATGAGCAGTTGCCGAGAAATATGCAATTTTGCATGCATCACTTTTCACGTTATTTTGCCTATACAAGAGTGAATTATTATTCGATTTGCAATATTTTTTTTCCATTTGATGCCTAATGCCAATTTGGACTAGGTCAAGCCAATTTTACATTTTCACTGTGACCGGAAATGACGTCATTAAGGCAAAAACTGTATTTTTAACCCAAAAAACTAATATTTTATTCAAATCAGTCTCCCTTATAATATTTTTTAAATTATGATATTTGATTCCCATCAACGAATAGAATGAAGCCATACGACCATACAGATACCACAAAATGGTTTCTAACTTGTACGGTTACAGAGAAATAGGCGATCTTCTATAAGTCACTTTTCGAGGTTTTTGGTCTATAAGATTGTCAATTATTATTCGATTTTTATAATTATTTTACCATTTGATGCCTTATGCCATTCATGACTTCTATGAACCAAGTTAACATTTTCAATATCACCGGAAGTAATGTAATTTTTGCAAAAAACGTATTTTTAGCCTTCAAAACAAACATTTTTTTGAAGTGATTTATATTCATTATTCGTTTAACTTTATAACGTCTGACTCTAATGGGCAGTAAGATTGAATCAATACCATCATATTGATATCAAGAAAAGGCTTCTAGCATGTTCCCTTGTCGAATAATAACCAATTTTCCCATTGTCACTTTTAAGTTTTTTACCTTCTTAATTTCAGTTTATGGGTTATAGGTTAATTATTTATTGCCCGATTTGTATAAAACAAAGTTTGTATTTTGTATGCTGCGAATTTTCGACTTATTTTTCACCTATAAAAATTTCTTTCGGCACCGGAAGTGACGTAATTTTGCCATAATTTACAATTTTGACCGGTCTTTTCGCCAGCAAATATTACTTTTACATATGATAGAGGGTGTCAATGAAGCAAAACAACTAAAGTATAGTTTGGTAGCTCAATGGATCGGCTATGGTATAATAAACTTCCTGTATGATTCCTGAAAGCCGGTTCAGTGCTGCTTGCAGGTCTAGTTATTATTATTATTTACCGCGGGGGCCTAGATCTCCATGATCGAAAACAGATATCGATCTCGAATTAGATTTTCTATCGGGAAACCATGTGGTGGCTACTTGATAAAATATTTTTGAAATTTCTGCGCATACCGGAAGTGACCGAACTTTGCACGTTGTCTAAAAATTGAAAATCGGCCATAGTTTCGTCAATTCTTTATCCATTTTCAAACAAATTACATTTTTGGAATCCCTGAATCTTTTCTGAGACAATGGCTATCTCACATTTTTCAATTTCGAACATTCGTCTATGACTTTTATCGTTCGAAAATTGAAAACATGTTGTTTACGAGACAATTTTTGTCATTTTTCAAAATTTTCAAATTTGACCTACATTTTTCGATACCTGAAGTCCATCCGATTCCAGCAATATAAGTTTCATTCCGAGTTATCGCCCTTTATTTTTCGATTTTTTTCGAATTTTCTTCCCATTTTGTCAGCTCGGGTTTCGTTTTATGGTAGAATTGACGTTTCTGAAACTTCTGGAACATGAAGTTATAGTCCAATACCAACGTATAAAGCAATTTCGACAAGAATCCTTAAACCGGAAGTGGTCGAAATAATGTGCAATATTTTGAAAAAAATGCAAAAAATGGATATTTTTGGGGAAAACGCGATTTCTCCGCCCGATATCAATGGATTAAAGAAATTAGGGTACCATTGGACTGCACTAGGATTGTGCTATCGTATGATACCCAACTCGTACGGATACGATGAGCAGGCAGCAAAACATGGCTCGCTGAAAATCAAGTATTTTCTGATTTGGAGCGTTTTTGGACGCCTGTATCTCGAAAACTTAACCGCAACTTTTTTTGTAATTTTTTCTATCGAGAGTCCTTTCGGAGGTATTTTGCATGAAGCCATCCAATAAGACTTTGAAATATCTGGAATAGGTGAAATAACGGACTGAAAATCGAAAAAAGTCGAAAAATCGTGAAATTTTGGAAAATGCTCTACTATTTTTTTATTTTAAGAGATTTTCAAAAAAAGATTGTATATTCAGATAGCTGACCTAATTACGATTCTAACGATGTATAATATGTATGTAGTTATTGAAATTTAATTTTCGATATTTTAAATTTTTTGCATTTTTGGCACTTTTGAACCTAGGATTTCTCAGGGGAATTTTATCTGATCAGATAATGCAATATATCATTACAGAGCCCTGTGGCTATTTTAGTGCCCAAACCGGTTATTAAAACTATACCGACAATAATAACCATACCGGAAGTATTCAAAAAATGAAAAAAAAAGGTTAAAAACATTGTCGCACTTGCGAAAAACTTGATTTCTCCCTTAGGTAATAGCGGACCAAAAGAACTAAAGTGTCGTTGGAAAGCCCTATTAATGGACCATCATATGGTATCTAAATAATACGATTTCGATGGTAGGGAAATAAATTATTGTATGCAAAAAATCTAGTATTTTCCGATTTTTTAACATTCTGAGACGCCCTTTTCTCGAAAACGACGTCGCAGATTTTTGTTAAACTTTTCTTACTCAAAGTCCTATCGTTTGTCTATATAGTGAATCCAAAATGAAAAGCATTGAAATAATATAGGTGGTCTAAAAATGGCATCAAACTTTGAAAAAAATTGAAAAATCGTTAAATTTTTGTAAACGCTCTTTAATTTATCTTTTTTTCTAAAACTGCTCAATAGATGTTTCTGACACTTCTGGTACAGAAAGGTAAGTATCCAAAGAACTTCGTAAAGCTATCACAACAACGATCGTAAAACCGGAAGTAGTCGAAAAAATGTCCGATATTTTAAAAAAAATTAATTGTTTTACGAAAATCTTTTTTATTTATGAATATTTTTTGATGATATTTTACACAGGGTTAAAATATCATCGTACTTGAGCAGAAATGAGAAAAAAATTGTCTCGGTAATTTGCGTTAGCCGCCATCGGCTAATTTAGTTTTTAGTACCCAGAAAAATTATTTATTGTTCGATTTGTATAAAAGAAAGTTCATGTGCTCCGTGGTCCCAATTGTAATTTTTTTTGTTACGGTGAAATTTTTCTGTCGGCAACGGAAGTGACGTAATATTAAGTAAAACTACAATTTTGACAGTTCGGTACCACTTTTTGAAAGCAAATATATTTTTTTTCAAAACTAATATAACTAAAAGGATGCACCCTGCAAAGATGCACAAAATCCTTAGCTCAGATTTTTTAATTTCAATTTCATTTTCGGGCAATTTCGAATAAAATGTAAAATAAAGGCTAAAATTCAGTTATTTACAATTCATTCAGCGTCTTCATATTTTGAAATATTTATTTGTAATTTTCATAAACTCGTAGCAATAATCCAGACGAAGAGAATGTATGCGAAAATTAGTTTGTAATATGAGCAGTTGCCGAGAAATATGCAATTTTGCATGCATCACTTTTCACGTTATTTTGCCTATAAAAGAGTGAATTATCATTCGATTTGCAATATTTTTCCATTTGATGCCTAATGCCAATTTGGACCAGGTCAAGCCAATTTTACATTTTCACTGTGACCGGAAATGACGTCATTTGGGCAAAAACTGTATTTTTAACCTAAAAAACCAATATTTTATTCAAAAGAGTCTGCCTTATAATATTTTTTAAATTATGATATTTGATTCCCATCAACGAATAGAATGAAGCCATACGACCATACAGATACCACAAAATGGTTTCTAACTTGTACGGTTGCAGAGAAATAGGCGATCTTCTATAAGTCACTTTTCAAGGTTTTTGGTCTATAAAAGTGTCAATTATTATTCGATTTTTATAATTTTTTTACCATTTGATGCCTTATGCCATTTATTACTTCTATGAACTAAGTTAACATTTTCAATATCATCGGAAGTAATGTAATTTTTGCAAAAAACGTATTTTTAGCCTTCAAAACAAACATTTTTTTGAAGGGATTTATATTTATTATTCGTTTAACTTGATAACGTCTGACTCTAATGGGCAGTAAGATTAAATCAATACCATCATATTGATACCAAGAAAAGGCTTCTAGCATGTTCCCTTGTCGAATAATAGCCAATTTTCCCAGGGTCACTTTTAAGTTTTTTACCTTCTTAATTTCAGTTTATGGGTTATAGGGTAATTATTTATTGTCCGATATGTATAAAACAAAGTTTGTATTTTGTGTGTTGCGAATTTTCGACTTATTTTTCACCTATAAAAATTTCTTTCGGTACCGGAAGTGACGTAATTTTGCCATAATTTACAATTTTGACCGTTCTTTTCGCTAGCAAATATTACTTTTACATATGATAGAGGGTGTCACTGAAGCAAAACAACTAAAGTATAGTTTGGTAGCTCAATGGATCGGCTATGGTATAATAAACTTCCTGTATGATTCCTGAAAGCCGGTTCAGTGCTGCTTGCAGGTCTAGTTATTATTATTATTATTTTTTACCGCGGGAGCCTATTTCTCCATGATCGAAAACAGATATCGATCTGGAACAAACTTTTTTATCGGGAAAACAT
Organism: Patella caerulea; assembly: GCA_036850965.1. Lineage (NCBI taxonomy): Eukaryota > Metazoa > Mollusca > Gastropoda > Patellidae > Patella > Patella caerulea. Next base: position 14,032,879 of record JAZGQO010000013.1, on the reverse strand, counting down.
GTGGTGGCAACTTGATAAACTATTTTTCAAACCTCTGCGCATACCGGAAGTGGCCGAACTTTGTACGTCGTCTAAAAATTGAAAATAGGCCAAAGTTTCGTCAATTCTTTACCCATTTTAAAACAAATGACATTTTCGGGAACCCTGAATCTTTTGGGAGATAATGGCTATCTCACATTTTTCGATTTCGAAAATTCGTGTAGGATTTCTATCGTTCTAAAATTGAAAACACGTTGTTTATGACACAATTTTTGTTATTTTTCAAAATTTTCAAATTTGACCTACATTTTTGGATTCCTGTAGTCTATGCGATTCCAGTAATATAAGTTTCATTCAGAGTTATCGCCCTTTATTTTTCGAATTTTTTCGAATTTTCTGCCCATTTTGTAACCCTTATATTTTTTGGAAAGGATAAAACGATATTTCTGAAACCCCTGAAACATAAAGCCATATTGCCAAACAGTTGCATAAAGCAATTTCAACAACGATTCGTAAACCGGAAGTAGTCGAAATAATGTCTGATATTTTGAAAAAAACTCAAAAAATGGGGGCTTTGGGAAAAACGTGATTTCTTCGTCCCATATCAACCGATCAAATGGATTAAGGTATCGTTGGTTTACATTGGAATTGGAGTATCGTATGATACCCAATTCATACAGATACGATGATTCAGAAGTAAAATATGACACGCTGAAAATCAAGTATTTTTTGATTTGGAGCGTTTTTGGACGCCGTTATCTCGAAAACTGCTCCAGCGATTTTTCTTAAACTTTATCTATCGATGTTCCTGTCGGTCGTCTTTAGCATGGATTCATCCATTTACACCTTTATATAATTGGAATAAGACAAAAAAGGGACTGAAAATTGAAAAAAGTAAAAAAATCGTGAAATTTTGGAAAATGCTCCACTATTTTTTTATTTTAAGAGATTTTCAAAAAAAAGATATATGTCTAAAAAGCTGACCTAATTACGATTCTAATGATGTATAATATGTATGCAGTTATTGAAATTTAATTTTCAATATTTTGACATTTTGACATTTTTAACACTTTTGAACATAGGATTTCTCAGAAGTATTTTATTTAATCGTATAGTGTCGTATATCATTAGAGAGCCCTGTTCCCATGCAAACTCTAAAACTGGATGTGAAAACTACTCGACAATCATTCGTATACCGGAAGTAGTTCAAAAAACGAAGAAAAATGTAAAAAAGATGGAAAAAAATTGGAGCTCTTGCCAAAAGTTCGAATTCTCTGTCACATATTAGCGGACCAAAACAATTAAAGTGTCGTTGGATAGTTCCATTACCAGACGATCGTATAACATCTAAATAACACGAATTTGATTCTTAGGAAATAAATTATGGTACGCCAAAAACTAAGTATTTTCCTTTTTGGAGCATTCTGAGACACCTTTTTCTCGAAAACAAAGCCTACGATTTTTATTAAACTTTTTTTACTCATCGGTGGCCTAGCGTGTGCATTTAATAAGAAAAGCGTTGCAATATCATAGGTAGTACAAAAATGACCTCAAACTTTGAACAAAGTTGAAAAATCATTAAATTATTGAAAATGCTCTTTTATGTATCTTTTTTTCAAAAATTACTCAATGAATGTTTCTGATATTTCTGGTACAGGAAGTTAAGTATCTAATCAACTTGTTAAAGCTATTCCGACAATGATCGAAAAACCGGAAGTAGTCGAAAAAATCTCCGATATTTTGATTTTTTTTCACATTTTTACAGAAAACTTTTTTATTTATGAATATTTTTTGATGGTAGTTTACACAGAGTTAAAGTATCACCCTACTTGAGCAGAAGTGAGAAATAATTTTGACTCAGTAGTTTTCTTTAGTCGCCATTGGCTAATTTAGTTTTTCGTACCTAGATTAATTATTTATTGTTCGATTTGTATAAAACAAAGTTCATATGCTCCGTGGTCCCAATTGTAATTTTTTTTTGTTACGGTGAAATTTTTCTGTCGGCAATGGAAGTGACGTAATATTAACAAAAACTACAATTTTGACAGTTCGGTACCACTTTTTGAAAGCAAATATCATTTTTTTCAAAACTGATATAACTAAAAGGATGCACCCTCCAAAGGTGCACAAAATCTTTAGCTCAGATTTTTTATTTTCAATTTCATTTTTGGGCAATTTCGAATAAAATGTAAAATAAAGTGTAAAATTCAGTTATTTACAATTCATTCAGCGTCTTCATATTTTGAACTATTTATTCGTAACTTTCATAAACTCGTAGTAATAATCCAGACGAGGAGAATGCATGCAAAAAATAGTTAGTAATATGTGCAATTGCCGAGAAATATGCAATTTTGCATGCATCACTTTTCACGTTATTTTGCCTATAAAAGAGTAAATTATTATCCGATTTTCAATATTTTTTTTTCATTCGATGGCTAATGCCAATTTGGAGTAGGTTCAGCCAATTTTACAGTTTCACTGTTACCGGAAATGACATCATTTGGGCAAAAACTGTATTTTTAACCTAAATAACAAATATTTTATTCAAATGAGTTTTTTTTTTTATAATATTTTTTAAAATTATGATATTTGAATACCATCACCGAATAGCATGAACCCATACGATCATACAGATACCACAAAAAAGTTTCTAACTTGAACGCTTGCCGAGACATAGACGATTTTCTACAAGTCACTTTTCAAGCTTTTTGGTCTATAAAAGTGTCAATTATTATTCAATTTTCATACAATTTTCACCATGTGATGCCTTATGCCATTTATGATTGGAATGATCTGATTTAACATTTCCATTATCACCGGGAGTAATGTCATATTTGCAAAAACCGTATTTTTAGACTTCAAAACAAATATTTTTTTGAAGTGAGTTATATTTGTTATTTATTTAACGTTATAACGTTTGATTCTAATGGCCATTTAGACTGGATCAGTATAAACATACAGATATCAAAAAATTGCTTCTAGCATATTCCATTGTCGAGAAATAACCAATTTTCTAAGGATCACTTTTTATGTTTTTTACCTTCTTAATTTCAGTTTATGGTTTCTGAGTTTATTATTTATTGCCTGATATGTATAAAACGATTCTCAATTGCGAATTCTCAACTTATTTGTTACCGATAATTATTTCTTTTGGCACCGGAAGTGAAGTAATCGGCCATAATTTCGTCAATTCTTTACCCATTTTTAATCAAATGACATTTTCGGAAACCCTGAATCTTTTGCGAGATAATGGCTATCTCACATTTTTCAATTTCGAACATTTGTCTATGACTTCTATCGTTCGAAAATTGAAAAGACGTTGTTTATGAGACAATTTTTGTTATTTTTCAAAATTTGCAAATTTGACCTACATTTTTGGATTCCTGAAATCTATGCGATTCCAGTAATATAAGCTTCATTCAGAGTTATCGCCCTTTATTTTTCGAATTTTTTCGAATTTTCTGCCCATTTGGTAACCCTTATATTTTTTGGAAAGGATAAAACGATATTTTTGAAACCCCTGAAACATAAAGCCATATTGCCAAACAGCTGCATAAAGCAATTTCAACAACGATTCGTAAACCGGAAGTAGTCGAAATAATGTCTGATTTTTTGAAAAAAAACTAAAAAAAAATGGGGGCTTTGTGAAAAACATGATTTCTTCGTCCCATATCAACCGATCAAATGGATTAAGGTATCGTTGGTTTACATCAGAATTGGAGTATCGTATGATACCCAATTCATACAGATACGATGATCCAGAAGTAAAATATGACACGCTCAAAATCAAGCATTTTTTGATTTAGAACGTTTTTGGACGCCTTTATCTCGAAAACTGCTCCAACGATTTTTGTTAAACTTTATCTATCGATGGTCCTTCCGATAGTCTTTAGCATGGATCCATCCATTAAGACCTTCGTATAATTGGAATAAGACAAAAAAGGCACTGAAAATTGAAAAAAGTCAAAAAATCGTGAAATTCTGGAAAATGCTCTCCTATTTTTTTATTTTAAGAGATTTTCAAAAAAAATATATATATTTAAAAAGCTGACCTAATTACGATTCTAATGATGTATAATATGTATGCAGGTATTGAACTTTAATTTTCAATATTTTGACATTTTGACATTTTTAACAATTTTGAACATAGGATTTCTCAGAAGTATTTTATTTGATCATATAGTGTCGTATATCATTAGAGAGCCTTTGTCCCATGCAAACTCCAAAACTGGATGTGAAAACTACTCGACAATGATTCGTATACCGGAAGTAGTTCAAAAAACGAAGAAAAATGTAAAAAAGATGAAAAAAAAAAATGGAGCTCTTGCCAAAAGTTCGAATTCTCCGTGACATATTAGCGGACCAAAACAAAGCGGACCAAAACATTTAAAGTGTCGTTGGATAGTTCCATTAATAGACGATCGTATAACATCCAAATAACACGAATTTGATTCTTAGGAAATAAATTATGGTACGCCGAAAACTAAGTATTTTCCGTTTTGGAGCATTCCGAGACGCCTTTTTCTTGAAAACGACGCCTACGATTTTTCTTAAACATTTTTTATTCAGAGTCCTATCGGTGGCCTAGCGTGTGCATTTAATAATAAAAGCGTTGCAATATTATAGGTGGTCCAAAAATGACCTCAATCTTTGAAAAAAGTTGAAAAATCATTAAATTATTGAAAATGCTCTTTTATTTATCTTTTTTTCGAAAACTACTCAATGAATGTTTCTGACATTTCTGGTACAGGAAGTTAAGTATTTAATCAACTTGTTAAAGCTATTCCGACAATGATCGAAAAACCGGAAGTAGTCGAAAAAATCTCGGATATTTTGATTTTTTTTTACATTTTTACAGAAAACTTTTTTATTTATGAATATTTTTTAATGGTAGTTTACATAGAGTTAAAGTATCACCCTACTTGAGCAGAAGCGCGCTGTAAAGGGGCACAAATCGTTAGCTCAGATCTTTTAATTTCAATTTCATTTTCGGGTAATTTCGAATAAATGTAAAAAAAAGTGTAACAATCAGTTATTTACAACCCATTCAACGTCTCCATATTTTGAACTATTTATTCGTAACTTTCATAAACTCGTAGTAATAATCCAGACGAGGAGAATGTATGCAAAAAATAGGTCGTAATATGAGCAATTGCCGAGAAATATGCAATTTTGCATGCATCACTTTTCACGTTATTTTGTCTATTAAAGAGTAAATTATTATCCGATTTTCAATATCTTTTTTTTCATTCGATGCCTAATGCCAATTTGGACTAGGTTAAGTCAATTTTACAGTTTCACTGTTACCGGAAATGACGTCATTTTTAACCTAAAAAACAAATATTTTATTCAAATGAGTCTTTTTTATAATATTTTAAAGATTATGATATTTTGAATCCCATCAACGAATAGCATGAACCCATACGATCATACAGATACCACAAAAAAGTTTCTAACTTGTACGGTTGCCGAGAAATAGAGGATTTTCTACAAGTCACTTTTCAAGCTTTTTGGTCTATAAAAGTGTCAATTATTATTCAATTTTCATACAATTTTCACCATGTGATGCCTTATGCACTTTAGGATTGCAATGATCTGATTTAACATTTCCATTATCACCGGAAGTAATGTCATATTTGCAAAAACCGTATTTTTAGACTTCAAAACAAATATTTTATTCAAATGAGTCTGATTTGTAATGTTTATACAATTATGATATTTGATTCCAATCAACAAATAGATTAAACCCATACGGTCATATAAATACCAAAAAATGGTTTCTAACTTGTACGGTTGCCGAGAAATAGACGATTTTCTACACGTCACTTTTCAAGGTTTTTAGTCTATAAAAGTGGCAATTATTATTCGATTTACATAAAATTTTCACCATGTGATGCCTTATGCCATTTATGATTGCAATGATCTGATTTAACATTTCCATTATCACCGGAAGTAATGTCATATTTGCAAAAAGTGTATTTTTAGACTTCCAAACAAAATTTTACTCCAAAATTAGATTTTGCGCGATCCGACTCAAGATGGCGTGTTCAATGACAAATATTACGGGACGCTGTAGATCTAGTATTTTCCTTTTTGGACTTTTATATGATATCAGAATGATACGAATTCGATGGTTAGGCAATAGATTATGAGATGCCGAAAATGTAGTATTTTCCTCTTTTTTTGGAGCCTTTTCGGACTCGTTTATCTCGAAAACTACTTCTATTTCACTTCTTAAACTTCTGTTACCCCGAGTCGTATCGGTCGTTTAGAGTATAAAGGTAAATTTAAAGGAATGGCAATGATATAAAGGACCCTGAAAGCCGATTCAGCACTGCTATGCAGGTCTAGTTATTATTATTTTTTTTGTGTGTGTTTTCTGCAAATCGGATTTCTCAGAATCTATCCATGGGATCTTTCCGAAATTTTGACCTACCCCCCCAAAAATGGGGTGCGAACCTTGATTAAATATATGTTCAAAACGTTTTACGAATCCGAAATCACCGAATTTTACGAACGAAAAAACTGACAATGCATAGTCGTAACTTTGTTATTCTTTGACCGATTTTACTGATTCTTTTTTCTTTGAGTATCTTGAAACATTTACTTCAAATCTGCAATTTCGGATATTCGAATTTCGAAAATTCGTCGCTGTCATTTCGAACCGGAAGTTATTACCAATTTGACAACTTCTTTAATAGTTGTGCGATTTTCGTGAAATTTAGAATGTTAGTAGATCTTGCCAATGCAACTTCAATGATGTCCTTGGCTATTTTCTAAATTATCTCCCTTTTGTGAAATTAAGGATCAAAGTTTTCAAAAAAATCGTCGAAATATAGGTCAGAATGACCTAATTTTTTTTTTGAATACTAGAGAAGTAATTACTAATTCGTACACAAAATATGGAGTTTGTCGATCGAACCGGAAGTGCCACCATCTTTAAACGAGAAAAATCAAAAAGGCTTTTTTGCTATTTTTCTTACAGACTCGGGAGTTATATTTTCAGAATCCTTGAAGGAATGCCTAAATATCTGTCGGATCCGAATTTTGATTTCGGTCACGTGATGGTCACCATTTTGAATTGAAAATGAAAAATAGAAGCAATTTGAAGGACCGGGACTTTGGAATACAATAACTCTCCTTCTAATTAAGCTAGAATGTTCAAACTTGGTGTAGACGTTCACTAGGTCAATGTCATGATTGAGTTCAAAGATGAGCATTTTCTGCTTAGGGTAAGCAGAGATAAGCATGCTGATTTGTTGATTCTTTAGGGCACGATAACTTCGGTTATAATGAAGGGAGGGCGGTGAAACTTTTGTCAATAGAGAGTGTAATAGCTAGTCTGTTGTTTGAAATCATTGTATCATTTTTTTTTAAATATCAGGGATAGCCGAAAAAAAGAGATTGAAACCCAAAAAGTCGTATTTTTACAATTTGGAGCATGTTTAGAGGTCTTTCTCGTAAAGTCAACATACTATTTTTGGGGAACTTCTTCTACAAAGAGTCTTATTGGTTGTTTTTTATATGAAACCATCGATCAACAGTCCAACATATCAGGAGTAGAAGAACAAAAGGATCGAACATTGAATACGGCACCCTTTCATTGTTAAGCGAAACATGCAGTGTGGGTGACTACTATCTACGCATTTAGTCATCGTATAGAGCTTATTAAACAGTATCGAATTCCAACTGCTTAGGGATATTTTACGTGCACTCCAATGTGTACACGGGACCTTGGTTTTTCGTCCCATCCGAACGACTATACAGCTGTGCTTGTCAGGCCCTCCGTTCTGCCTCACTGACAAGGGGAACCACGCCGGGAAATCGAGATGAACTTTCTCCGTGCAGAACTTTCAATTCAGGCAAAACGTTTATTGCATACGATTAAGCTGGTCAGTTGGAGCTTATTTTCAAAAGTTTTGTAATAATCGGTTGGTAATTAAAGTACCGTGCACATTAAACTGTTAAAACAGAAAATTTCGTTGAAATGTTTCTTGCTATAAGTCAGCAATTTTCCGAATTCAGGGAGGCTGAATGGTTAGCATGTGCGCGCTGTATCGTAACGTCTGTCATTGAGTCAACGGGCGTCGTTTCGATCTCCAGGTTGCACGTGACATGGTGTATGATGTCCAACCTCGTGGGTTTTCTCCGTGTTCTTCGATTTCCTCCCAACGGCTAAAGACCAGTACGCGCAAGGGGAGTTTTTAAATAAAGTTAAAAAAAACATATGTTAGTCCCGAAATGACCTAGTTTGTGTCGAATGGACGTTAGGCCGCATTTCTCTCTTTCTCTTTTATTTTTAAAGTTTTGTAATAATCGGTTGGTAATCAAAGGTACTGTAAAAGTGATAAAACAGAAAATTTGGCCCGGTTGTAATGTTTCTCACTTTAAAGTCAGCAATTTGTCGATTTTAAGGGGCAAACGTTTATTGCGAACGATTAAGGTGGTCAGGTGGAGCTTATTTTTAAAAGTTTTGTAATACTCGGTTGATAACTAAAGGTACCGTGCAAATTAAACTGTTAAAATAGAAAATTTGGCCCGGTTGAAATGTTTCTCGCTGTAGGTCAGCAATTTGCCGATTTTAGGGAGGTTGCGTGGCTGAATGGTTAGTACGTGCGCTCTGTATCATAACGTCTGCCATTGAGTCAACTGGCGTTGTTTCGATTTCTTGGTTGCTCGGGTAAAATTTCCCTTATTGCACACTTTATGGCGTATGCCCGTCTTCATTAGCCCATTGTAGGAGCAGAACAGTAGGACGTTAAACCCCATTCAATTTCATTTCATTTTCTCTATGTTGCTTATTTATTATAGTGGATAAATATTTTTTTGGTTCTAGCAATTATTTAATTTCTGCATAGAAATCTTGCTTTGGCCATTTTTTTTATTGCAGAGTGCCATTCTTGTATATTGCAGTCTATGACCCTTTGTTTAAAATATGCTTAAAGTTGGGTTCCCGGATACAAACTGGGTGATTTGATGATATATTAGAATTAAAAACATATTCAAACTAATTATCTTATCATAATTTTGCTTCAAATCGTTCTCATAACATTTTTATTGACGAGAATAGCCTGCTATAAAAATCTATCGAAAGAGACCATGTTTGCGTCAGGCGATTACCCCTCGCCGTAACCAATGGCAACGGTGGCAGACGACAGGGGAGAATGCATTGCATACACAAGACGATGTTGTCTGTAAGCGCTGACTGTTTACTACAAATATAGAATCCTAATTAAATTCTCGGATTATCCACTGCATGCGTCTTTTTCCGTGATTTTTACCCCAGAAATTGTTGTATGTCTAACTCTTCATAAAGTTTTTCAAAATGTACACAAATCACTCAAGTTCGCGTGCAGCCTTCAACGCCAAGCGTGCAGGTACCCTTATTCGTCGGTTTGACTTTTAAGGGAACCCCTTACATTTTTGTCCTGTTTACGCTCCATGAGTGTTTTTCAGGGAATCCAGTATTTTTCTAGTAAGATTGGATATCTCTTCTTTCCATATATACCAAAATTGCCATACTTTTATAGGCAATGACCACCCGATAAATACTTATCTGGGAACCCAACTTTAAGAAGTCGTCACGATTTCCTACTTATAACCGAACATATTGGAAACCATAATTATATAACATATCTTGGAAGCCCGATTACAGCTATACAAGTTTCAGTTATTTCCCTTTAGTTTAAAGATTATTTTTTTGCCCGGGTGCATTGTTTCTCACTACATTTAAATTTGTAACTTTGTGAGTTTTTGACCGATTTTGATATTATGTCTTTATAATTTTCCAAATCTGCATATTTAACGTACATATTCAAACAGTTGAGTTCAACCTGATTCAAAAAGTTTTAGTTTTGTTCAAAGTTATCTCATTTAATTTTTCGATGTTTTCTTACCATTTTCATTTCATTTTTCTGAAAGTTTTGAAGTCGGGAGTCATCCCGATTACAGCAACACAAGTATCAGTTATTTCCCTTTAGTTTTCAGATTACTCAATGTTTCATACTATATTTAGACTTGTAACTTCGCGAGTTTTTGACCAATTTTGATAGTTTGTTATTCTTATCCTTTTATTTGAGATACTTGATATAATCGATGACACGTGACGATGAATATGAAAGCTTTCATATCTGTATGGGACAGTAGCAGATCTAGTTAAGCTTTCATATTTCATATGAAAGCTTATTGTTTCTGTTAAGATTATTATTAAGCTTTCATATTACATATGAAAGCTTATTGTTTCTGTTAAAGTTATTATTAAGCTTTCATATTACATATGAAAGCTTATTGTTTCTGTTAAAGTTATTATTATTAAGCTTTCATATTACATATGAAAGCTTATTGTTTCTGTTAAGATTATTATTATTTTTTTTTTTTTTGTGTATTTTCTGCAAATCGGATTTCTCAGAATCTAACCATGGGATCTTTCTGAAACTCTGACCTACCCCCCCAAAAATGGGGTGCGAACGTTGTTTAAATATATTTTCAAAACGTTTTACGAATCCGAAATCACCGAATTTTACGAACGTAAAAACTGACAATGCATAGTCGTAACTTTGTTATTTTTTGACCGATTTTACTAATTCTTTTTTCTTTGAATACCTTGAAAAAAACCGTTTTCATCTGCAGTTTCACATTTTCGAATTTCGAAAATTCGTCGCTGTGATTTCGAACCGGAAGTTTAGACCAATTTGACAACTTCTTTAATAGTTGTACGATTTTCATGAAATTTAGTATACAAGTAGATCTTACCAATGTGACTTCAAAAATATAATTAGAAATTTTCTAAATTATCTCCCCTTGGTGAAATTAAGGATCAAAGTTTTCAAAAAAATCGTCGAAATATAGGTCAGAATGACCTAAAAAAAATTTTCGATACTCGACAAGTAATTACTGATTCCTACACAAAATATGGAGTTTGTCGATCGAACCGGAAGTGCCACCATCTTGAAACATGAAAAATCCCTAAGGCTTTTTTGCTATTTTACTTACAGACACGGGAGTTATATTTTCTGAATCCTTGAAGGATGGCCCAAAAAACGCAGGGAGCAGAATTTTGATTTAGGTCAATTGATGGTTGCCATTTTGAAGTGAATATGAAAAGTAGTAACAATTTGAAGGGCCGAGACTTTGAAACACAATAACTCTCCTTCTAATTGAGCTAGAATGTTCGATCTTGGTGTAGACGTTCACTCGGTCAATGTCATCATTGAGTTCAAAGATGAGCATTTTCTGTCTAGGGTAAGCAGAGATAGGCATGCTGATTTGTTGATTCTTTAGGGCACGATAACTTCGGTTATAATGAAGGGAGGGCTGTGAAACTTTTGTCAATAGAGAGTCCAATAGCTAGCCTGTTGTGTGAAATCATTGTATCATTTATTTTAAATATCAGGGATAGGCGAAAAAAAGAGATTGAAAATCCAAAAAGTCGTATTTTTACAATTTGGAGCATGTTTAGAGGTCTTTCTCGTAAAGTCAACTTAATATTTTTTGGGAACTTCTTCTACAAAGAGTCTTATTGGTAGTCTTTTATATAAAACCATCGATCAACAATCCAACATATCAGGAGTAGAAGAACAAAAGGATCGAACATTGAAAACGGCATCCTTTCATTGTTAAGCGAAACATGCAGTGTGGGTGACTACAATCTACACATTTAGTCATCGTATACAGCTTATTCAACAGTATCGAATTCCAACTGCTTAAGGATATTTTTTTTCGTCCCATCCGAACGACTAGACAGCTGTGCTTGTCAGGCCCTCCGTTCTGCCTCAATGACAACGGGAAATCAAGATGAACTTTTTCCGTGCAGAACTTTCAATTCAGGCCAAACGTTTATTGCATACGATTAAGCTGGTCAGTTGGAGCATATTTTCAAAAGTTTAGTAATAATCGGTTGGTAATTAAAGTACCGTGCACATTAAACTGTTAAAACAGAAAATTTCGCCCGGTTGAAATGTTTCTTGCTATGAGTCAGCAATTTTCCGAATTCAGGGAGGCTGAATGGCTGAATGGTTAGCATGTGCGCGCTGTATCGTAACGTCTGTCATTGAGTCAACGGGCGTCGTTTCGATCTCCAGGTTACACGTGACATGGAGTATGATGTCCAATCTCGTGGGTTTTCTCCGTGTCCTTCGGTTTCCTCCCAACGGCTAAAGACCAGTAAGCGCAAGGGGAGTTTTTAAATAAAATTAAAAAACATATGTTAGTCACGAAATGACCTAGTTTGTGTCTAATGGACATTAGGCCGCATTTCTCTCTTTCTCTTTTATTTTTAAAGTTTTGTAATAAACGGTTGGTAATCAAAGGTACTGTAAAAGTGATAAAACAGAAAATTTCGCCCGGTTGTAATGTTTCTCACTTTAAAGTCAGCAATTTGCCGATTTTAAGGGGCAAACGTTTATTGCGAACGATTAAGCTGGTCAAGGGGAGCTTATTTTTAAAAGTTTTGTAATATTCGGTTGATAACTAAAGGTACCGTGCAAATTAAACTGTTAAAATAGAAAATTTGGCCCGGTTGAACTGTTTCTCGCTGCAGGTCAGCAATTTGCCGATTTTAGAGAGGTTGCGTGGCTGAATAACGTCTGTCTTTGAGTCAACTGGCGTTGTTTCGATTTCTTGGTTGTACGTGACAAGGAGTATGTTCGCCTGTCGAACTTCGTAGGCCGTAACGCCGCTGCCCAGGTAAAATTTCCCTCATTGCACACTTTATGGCATATGACCGTCTTCATTAGCCCATTTAGGAGCAGAACAGTAGGACGTTAAACCCCATTCAATTTCATTTCATTTTCTCTATGTTGCTTATTTATTATAGTGGATAAATATTTTTCTGGTTCTAGCAATTATTTAATTTCTGCATAGAAATCTTGCTTTGGCCAGTTTTTTTATTGCAGAGTGCCATTCTTGTATAATTCAGTCTATGATCCTTTGTTTAAAACATGCTTAAGAAGTCGTCACGATTTCCTACTTATAACCAAACATATTGGAAATATTAGTCTGGCATTATTAAATCCTAATTTTATTGGTCTTATTTAAAATTAAACTTTCATTTAACTATGAACAACCCTTAACGTGTCTCTTTAAAACTATTAAATACTCTAAAACAGTAGCTCAACCTTTTGACCTAAACTCATTAATTTACCATTTTCTTGTGAGCGACTTCTTATTCTTCCTATATGACATATTGCACGTGTCTGATTTCAAAGGGGTGTTGGGTGGCTGAATGGTTAGCACGCGCGCCTGTCATTGAGTTAACTAGCGTGTTTTCAAATGCCCGGTTGTACGTGACAAGGAGTAAGGTCGCCTGTCCAACCTGCCATTTTTAATTTGTTTTTCCCGCCATTTTCATTTCATTTTCTCATCCGTCTCATTACAGTAATACAAGTTTCAGTTATTTCCCTTTAGTTTTCAGATTATTGTTATGCCTGGGTGCAATGTTTCATACTATATTTAGACTTGTAACTTCGAGAGTTTTTGACCAAGTTTGATAATTTTTTCTTCTTATCCTTTTATTTAGGATACTTGATACAATCAATGACACGTGACGATGAATATGAAAGCTTTCATATCTGCATGGGACAGTAGCAGATCTAGTTAAGCTTTCATATTTCATATGAAAGCTTATTGTTTCTGTTAAGATTATTATTATTTTTTTTTTTTTGTGTTTTTCCTGCAAATCGGATTTCACAGAATCTATCCATAGGATGTTTCTGAAACTTTGACCTACCCCCCCCCCCTCCCCCCAAAAATGAGTGGTGGCTGTTGATTAAATATATTTTCAAAACGTTTTGCGAATTCGAAATCACCGAATTTTACGAACGAATGCATTTGACCTACAATGCTGTAACTTTGTGACTAGTTGACCTATTTAATTAATTCTTTTTTCTATGAGTACCTTGAGACATTTACTTCAAATCTGCAATTTCGGATTTTCGAATTTCGAAAATTCGTCGCTGTGATATCGAACCGGAAGTTTAGACCAACTCGACAACTTCTTTAGTAGTTGTACGATTTTCATGAAATTTAATATGTAAGTAAACCTTAATGATGCGACTTGAAAGATGACTTCAGAAATTTTCTAAATTATCTCCCCTTGGAGAAATTGAGGATCGAAATTTTCAAAAAAATCGACGAAATATAGGTCAAATCATCTTGATTTTTTTTTTGGTTACTAGTTCCGAGACCACTGATTCGTACACAAAAAATGGAGTTTGTAGCTCAACCCGGAAGTGCCACCATCTTGAAATGTAAAAACCTCAAACGCCATTTTGCTATTTTACTTACAGACACGGGAATTATATTTTCTGAATCCTTGGAGGAAGGCCTAAAAAACATCGGGAGTAGAATTTTCATTTAGGTCAACTGGGAGTCACCATTTTGAATTGAAAATGAAAAATAGAAGCAATTTGAAGGGCCGAGTTTTTGGAACACAATAACTCTCCTTCTAATTAAACTAGAATGTTTAAACTTGGGTTAGACGTTCACTAGGTCAATGTCATGATTGAGTATAAAGATGAGCATTTTCTGCCTGGGGTAAGCAGAGATAAGCATGCTGATTTATTGATTCTTTAGGGCACAATAACTTCGGTTATAATGAAGGGAGGGTGGTGAAACTCTTGTCAATCGAGAGTCTAATAGCTAGCCTGTTGTGTGAAATCATTGTATCATTTTTTTTAAATATCAGGGATAGCAGAAAAAAGAGATCGAAAATCCAAAAAGTGGTATTTTTACGATTTAGAGCATATTTAAAGATCCTTTTCTCTTAAAGAGAACATAATATTTTTGGGGAACTTCTTGTACAAAGAGTCTTATCGGTAGTCTTTTATATGAAACCATCGATCAACAGTCCAAAATATCAGGAGTAGAAGAAACATAACGCTAACGCTACAATATACGTCCACATTCCTGCTTTGATTAATATGGTACTTTGTCAAGAAGGCTAGGCGTTTGGTTTGTTTAGCGTTGAGGGTCGTGCACCAACATTAATAGTTGTCGTCCTTAGAGTATAAGGAATAACTATACCAAGATAATCCATTCAGAATTATGCCTTCCTAACACTAAAGGCAAAAAGTGGGCGTGGCACTGCCCCTGGGGGTCGGGACATTCATCAAAATCAATAGTGGACGCCCTCAGGCTATAAGGAATACATAAACCAAGTACCACGCTGATTTTAAGAAAATCCAGTTAGAATTGCGGCTTCTAGACGACACAGAGACACACAAAAAGAAAATGGGCGTGGCTCTGCCCCTGGGGGTTGGGCATGCACCCCAAACAATAGGGATCATCCTTAGAGTATAAAGAGTAAGTATACAAAGTTTTAAAGAAAATACAATAAGAATTGCGGCCTGTAGGCGACACAAAGACACACGATAAGAAAATGGGTGTGGCTCTGCCCCAGGGGGTTGGGCATGCATCCCAAATGATAGGGATGTTCCTTAGGGTACAAAGAATGTGTATGCTAAGTTTCAAAATTATAAGTTAAGAAATGTGGCCTGTAGACGACAAACAAATACATACTAGAAATGGGCGTGGCTCTGTCCCTGGGGGTCGGGCATGCACCAAAAACAATAGAGATCTTCCTTAGGGTATAAGGAATACGTATACCAAGTTTGAAGAAAATCCAGTAAGAATTGCGCCCTGTAGGCGACATAAAGACTCATGAAAAGAAAATGGGCATGGCTCTGCCCCTGGGGGTGGGGCATACACCCCAAACGATAGGGATCATCCTTAGAGTATAAAGAGTAAGTATACAAAGTTTTAAAGAAAATCCAATAAGAATTGCGGCCTGTAGGCGACACAAAGACACACGATAAGAAAATGGGTGTGGCTCTGCCCCAGGGGGTTGGGCATGCACCCCAAATGATAGGGATGTTCCTTAGGGTACAAAGAATGTGTATGCTAAGTTTCAAAATTATAAGTTAAGAAATGTGGCCTGTAGACGACAAACAAATACATACTAGAAATGGGCGTGGCTCTGTCCCTGGGGGTCGGGCATGCACCAAAAACAATAAAGATCTTCCTTAGGGTATAAGGAATACGTGTACCAAGTTTGAAGAAAATCCAGCAAGAATTGCGCCCTGTAGACGACACAAAGACACACGAAAAAAAAATGGGCGTGGCTCTGCCCCTGGGGGTGGGGCATACACCCCAAACGATAGGGATGTTCCTTAGGGTACAAAGAATATGTATGCAAACTTTCAAGATTATAAGTTAAGAAATGTGGCCTGTAGACGACAAACAAACAAATATTAGAAATGGGCGTGGCTCGGCCCCTGGGGGTCGGGCATGCCCCAAAAACAATAGGGATCTTCCTTGGGGTATAAGGAATAAGTATACCAAGTTTGAAGAAAATCCATGAAGAATTGCGCCCTGTAGGCGAACCACAGACACACACACACACACACACACACACACACACACACACACACACACACACACATACACACACATACACACACACACACAGACAGGGGCGACGGCATAATACGTTCACATTATGAATGTGGACGTATAATAAAAGGATCGAAAATTGAAAACGGCACCCTTTCATTGTTAAGCAAAACATGCAGTGTGGGTGGCTACAATCTGCACATTTAGTCATGGTATAGTTAAAACAAATAAACGACTAGTCAGACATTTTAATTTTACTTATCGGTATATCGATGATGTTCTATCACTGAATAATCCTAAATTTAGTGATTATGTAGAATTCATATATCCTGATGAGCTTGAAATTAAAAATACTACTGACAGTGACAATTACGCTTCCTACTTGGATCTGCGTCTCGATTTTGACAATTGCCATAGACTCAGTGTTAAATTCTATGATAAACGTGATGACTTTGACTTTCCGATTGTTAACTTTCCATTTATTAGTAGTAACATTCCGGTATCACCAGCTTATGGAGTGTTTGTGTCTCAGCTTATTCGATACGCGAGAGCTTGTTCTTTCTATTCTGATTTTTTAAGTAGATCGAGACATTTGTCCACCAAGCTTCAACTACAAGGATACTTACGCACTAAACTTATAAAATCCTTTAAAAAGTTTTATGGCCGTCATATTGACTTGATTGGTAAATATAACATGTCGCTCTCAGCTATTATTCTTGATATATTTAATTGACGCGTATCCTATTTACCATCTCTCTGATTATGTCTACTACACCGATAACAATGTTCATCACGTGCATTTTGCATACCTATAGTCCATTGGCCAATCACGTTATTTTACCTACATTTTGCCTAGTAGTTTGGATGCAGCGATGGCGGGTGTGGCGCGCCAGGCAGGGTAAGCTTACTCTTCCGGACACCTGTTACCACTGTTTGTTGTGTATTTCGTACACGATGAACAGTCTATTTGCTGATTACACTACTTTGCCTAACTATTTTGCCTATTACGTTCCTTAGGACTTCGATTTTTGCCTAATGGTTTGGATTGTTCGTACTTGGTTTTATTTTATTATAGAGCTTATTCAACATTATCGAATTCCAACTGCTAAGGTATCTTTTACGTGCAGTCCAATGTGTACACGCCGGTGGGAGGACACGCCAGAAAATCGAGATGAACTTTCTCGGCCAATGCAGGGATCGAACACCCGACCTCCTGGCTAGCAGGTCAACGCCTTCGCCACATAGTGTGGACACCCATCGTACATTTCATCCGCCAAATCAAAGCATTTCATTGCATTAGACCAATAATTAATTATTCTTAATTTGAAACTTTATTTTAATATTATTAAATCCTCATTTTATTGGTAGACGTTCGTCTTATTTAAAATTAAACTTTCATTTAACTATGAACAACCCTTAACGTGTCTCTTAACAAAACAATTAAATACTCTAAAATAGTAGCTCAACCTTTTGACCTAAGCTCATTAATTTACCATTTTGTATGTGAGCGACTTGTTATTCTTCTTATATGACATATTGCACGTGTCTGATTTCAAAGGGGAGTTTGGTGGCTGAATGGTTAGCACGCGCGCGCTGTATCATAAAGCCTGTCATCGAGTCAGCTAGCGTGTTTTCGAATCTCCGGTCGTACCTGACAAGGAGTAAGGTCGCCTGTCCATCTTGGTGGGTCTTCGTCATTTCCTCCGGTTTCCTTCCACTGCCAAAGACCTCTACGCGCAAGCGAAATATTGAAATAAAATCGAACTATATGTTAGTCCCGAAATGATCTAGTTTGGGACACAATAACTCTCTTTCTAATTCAGCTAGACTTGGTGTGGGTGTTTATTAGGCCAATACCTTGATGACTCTGGAACACAATAACTCTTCTTCTAATTGGGGTACAATGTTCAAACTTGGTATAGGCATTCACTAGGTCAATGTCTTGATGAAGTTTGAAGTAGAATTTTGATTTAGGTCAACTGGTAGTCACCATTTTGAAGTGAATATGAAACATAGTGAAAAATCGACATTTACGGACTTGTAAACAAACACAATAGAGCATAGTATGTTCAATGCGTCTCCTATGTCTGACATTAATACATTTCAAGATAGTCGGGATACGGTATTTGAATATTTCAAAAATTCGATTTTTGCCTTTGATGTTTTTCGTGCTGACAAAATTCTTTACGAGTGAAAAATCACATTAACTTTACTAGATTGTGACCGATTTTAATGATTTTTTTCCTTGTTCGGATTATTCATATGACCCATGACATGTGACAGGAAGTGACTGTGAATATGAAAGCTTTCATATCTGCATGGGACAGTAGCAGATCTAGTTATTATTATTATTTTTTTTTTGTGTATTTTCTGCAAATCGGATTTCTCAGAATCTAACCATAGGATCTTTCTGAAACTTTGACCTACCCCCCTATAAATGGGGTGCGAACCTTGATTAAATATATTTTCAAAACGTTTTACGAATCCGAAATCACCGAATTTTACGAACGAATGCATTTGACCTACAATGCTGTAACTTTGTGACTATTTGACCTATTTAATTAATTCTTTTTTCTATGAGTACCTTGAGACATTTACTTCAAATCTGCAATTTCGGATTTTCGAATTTCGAAAATTCGTCGCTGTGATTTCGAACCGGAAGTTTAGACCAACTCGACAACTTCTTTAGTACTTGTACGATTTTCATGAAATTTAATATGTAAGTAAACCTTACCTCGAAATTTTCAAAAAAATCGACGAAATATAGGTCAAATCATCTTGATTTTTTTTTTGGGTTACTAGCTGCGAGACCACTGATTCGTACACAAAAAATGGAGTTTGTAGCTCAACCCGGAAGTGCCACCATCTTGAAATGTAAAAACCTCAAACGCCATTTTGCTATTTGACTTACAGACACGGGAATTATATTTTCTGAATCCTTGGAGGAAGGCCTAAAAAACGTCGGGAGTAGAATTTTCATTTAGGTCAACTGGGAGTCACCATTTTGAATTGAAAATGAAAAATGGAAGCAATTTGAAGGGCCGAGTTTTTGGAACACAATAACTCTCCTTCTAATTAAGCTAGAATGTTTAAACTTGGGGTAGACGTCCACTAGGTCAATGTCATGATTGAGTGTAAAGATGAGCATTTTCTGCCTGGGGTAAGCAGAGCTACGCATGCTGATTTGTTGATTCTTTAGGGCACAATAACTTCGGTTATAATGAAGGGAGGGTGATGAAACTCTTGTCAATCGAGAGTCTAATAGCTAGCCTGTTGTGTGAAATCATTGTATCATTTTTTTTAAATATCAGGGATAGCAGAAAAAAGAGATCGAAAATCCAAAATGTCGTATTTTTACGATTTAGAGCATTTTTAAAGGTCCCTTTCTCTTAAAGTCAACATAATATTTTTGTGGAACTTCTTGTACAAAGAGTCTTATCGGTAGTCTTTTATATGAAACCATCGATCAACAGTCCAAAATATCAGGAGTAGAAGAATAAAAGGATCGAAAATTGAAAACGGCACCCTTTCATTGTTAAGTAAAACATGCAGTGTGAGTGGCTACAATTTGCACATTTAGTCATCGTATAGAGCTTATTCAACATTATCGAATTCCAACTGCTAAGGAATCTTTTACGTGCACTCCAATGTGTACACACCGGTGGGAGGACACGCCAAAAAATCGAGATGAACTTTCTCGGCCAATGCAGGGATCGAACACCCGACCTCCTGGCTAGCAGGCCAACGCCTTCGCCACATAGTGTGGACACCCATCGTACATTTCATCTGTCAAATCAAAGCATTTCATTGCATTAGACCAATAATTAATTATTCTTAATTTGAAACTTTATTTTAATATTATTAAATCCTCATTTTATTGGTAGACGTTCGTCTTATTTAAAGTTAAACTTTCATTTAACTATGAACATCCCTTAACGTGTCTCTTTAAAACAATTAAATACTCTAAAACAGTAGCTCAACCTTTTGACCTAAGCTCATTAATTTACCATTTTGTATGTGAGCGACTTGTTATTCTTCTTATATGACATATTGCACGTGTCCGATTTCAAAGGGGAGTTTGATGGCTGAATGGTTAGCACGCGCGCGCTGTATCATAAAGCCTGTCATTGAGTCAGCTAGCGTGTTTTCGAATCTCGCCTCGAGTAAGGTCGCCTGTCCATCTTGGTGGGTTTTTTTCATTTCCTCCGGTTTCCTTCCACTGCTAAAGACCTCTACGCGCAAGCGAAATATTGAAATAAAATCGAACTATATGTTAGTCCCGAAATGATCTAGTTTGGGACACAATAGCTCTCTTTCTAATTCAGCTAGACTTGGTGTGGGTGTTTATTAGGCCAATACCTTGATGACTCTGGAACACAATAACTCTTTTTCTAATTGGGGTACAATGTTCAAACTTGGTATAGGCATTCACTAAGTCAATGTCTTGATGAAGTTCGAAGTAGAATTTTGATTTAGGTCAACTGGTAGTCACCATTTTGAAGTGAATATGAAACATAGTGAAAAGTCGACATTTACGGACTTGTAAACAAACACAATAGAGCATAGTATGTTCAATGCGTCTCCTATGTCTGAAATTAATACATTTCAGGATAGTCGGGATACGGTATTTGAATATTTCAAAAATTCGATTTTTGCCTTTGATGTTTTTCGTGCTGACAAAATTCTTTACGAGTGAAAAATCACATTAACTTCACTAGATTGTGACCTATTTTAATGATTTTTTTCCTTGTTCGGATTATTCATACGACCCATGACATGTGACAGGAAGTGACTGTGAATATGAAAGCTTTCATATCTGCATGGAACAGTAGCAGATCTAGTTATTATTTTTTTTTTGTGTGTGTTTTCTGCAAATCGGATTTCTCAGAATCTATCCATAGGATCTTTCTGAAATTTTGACCTACCCCCCAAAAAATGGGGTGCGAACCTTGATTAAATATATTTTCGAAACGTTTTACGAATCCGAAATCACCGAATTTTACGAACGAAAAAAATGACAATGCATAGTCGTAACTTTGTTATTTTTTGACCGATTTTACTAATTCTTTTTTCTTTGAATACCTTTAAAAAAATCATTTTCATCTGCAGTTTCACATTTTCGAATTTCAAAAATTCGTCGCTGTGATTTCGAACCGGACCAATTAGACCAATTTGACAACTTCTTTAATAGTTGTACGATTTTCATGAAATTTAGTATCTAAGTAGATCTTACCGATGTGACTTCAAAAATATAATTAGAAATTTTCTAAATTATCTCCCCTTGACGAAATTAAGGATCAAAATTTTCAAAAAAATCATCGAAATATAGGTCAGAATGACCTGATTTTTTTTTTTGGATACTAGATAAGTAATTACTGATTCGTACACAAAATATGGAGTTTGTCGATCGAACCGGAAGTGCCGCCATATTTAAAAGTGAAAAATCAATAAGGCTTTTTTGCTATTTTAGTTATATTTTCTGAATCCTTGTAGGAAGGCCTAAAAAATGTCGCGAATAGAATTTTGATTTCGGTCACGTGATGGTCACCATTTTGAATTGAAAATGAAAAATAGAAGCAATTTGAAGGACTTTGGAACACAATTACTCTCCTTCTAATTAAGCTAGAATGTTCACACTTGGTGTAGACGTTCACTAGGTCAATGTTATGATTGAGTTTAAAGATGAGCATTTTCTGCTTAGGGTAAGCAGAGATAAGCATGCTAATTTGTTGATTCTTTAGGGCACGATAACTTCGGTTATAATGAAGGGAGGGCGGTGAAACTTTTGTCAATAGAGAGTCTAATAGCTAGCCTGTTGTGTGAAATCATTGTATTATTTTTTCTAAATATCAGGGATAGCCGCAAAAAAGAGATTGAAAATCCAAAAAGTCGTATTTTTACAATTTGGAGCATGTTTAGAGGTCTTTCTCGTAAAGTCAACATAATATTTTTTGGGAACTTCTTCTACAAAGAGTCTTATTGGTAGTCTTTTATATGAAGCCATCGATCAACAGTCCAACATATCAGGAGTAGAAGAACAAAAGGATCGAACATTGAAAACGGCACCCTTTCATTGTTAAGCGAAACATGCAGTGTGGGTGACTACAATCTACACATTTAGTCATCGTATAGAGCTTATTCAACAGTATCGAATTCCAACTGCTTAGGGATATTTTACGTGCACTCCAATGTGTACACGGGACCTTGGTTTTTCGTCCCATCCGAATGACTAGACAGCTGTGCTTGTCAGGCCCTCCGTTCTGCCTCACTGACAAGGGGAACCACGCCGGGAAATCGAGATGAACTTTCTCCGTGCAGAACTTTCAATTCAGGCGAAAACGTTTATTGCATACGATTAAGCTGGTCAGTTGGAGCTTATTTTCAAAAGTTTTGTAATAATCGGTTGGTAATTAAAGTACCGTGCACATTAAACTGTTAAAACAGAAAATTTCGCCCGGTTGAAATGTTTCTTGCTATAAGTCAGCAATTTTCTGAATTCAGGGAGGCTGACTTGCTGAATGGTTAGCATGTGCGCACTGTATCGTAACGTCTGTAATTGAGTCAACGGGCGTCGTTTCGATCTCCAGGTTGCACGTGACATGGTGTATGATGTCCAACCTCGTGGGTTTTCTCCGTGTTCTTCGGTTTCCTCACAACGGCTAAAGACCAGTACGCGCAAGGGGGGGGGGGGGGTAAATAAGATTTAAAAACATATGTTAGTCCCGAAATGACCTAGTTTGTGTCGAATGGACGTTAGGCCGCATTTCTCTTTTTCTCTTTTATTTTTAAAGTTTTGTAATAATCGGTTGGTAATCAAAGGTACTGTAAACAGAAAATTTCGCCCGGTTGTAATGTTTCTCACTTTAAAGTCAGCAATTTGCCGATTTTAAGGGGCAAACGTTTATTGCGAACGCTTAAGCTGGTCAGGGGGAGCTTATTTTTAAAAGTTTTGTAATATTCGGTTGATAACTAAAGGTTTCGTGGAAATTAAACTGTTACAATAGAAAATTTGGCCCGGTTGAAATGTTTCTCGCTGTAGGTCAGCAATTTGCCGATTTTAGGGAGGTTGCGTGGCTGAATGGTTAGCACGTGCGCTCTGTATCATAACGTCTGTCATTGAGTCAACTGGCGTTGTTTCGATTTCTTGGTTGTACGTGACAAGGAGTATGGTCGCCTGTCCAACCTCGTAGGCCGTAACCGCCGCTGCCCGGGTAAAATTTCCCTCATTGCACACTTTATGGCATATGCCCGTCTTCATTAGCCCATTTTAGGAACAGAACAGTCGGACGTTAAACCCCATTCAATTTCATTTCATTTTCTCTATGTTGCTTATTTATTATAGTGGATAAATATTTTTCTGGTTCTAGCAATTATTTAATTTCTGCATAGAAATCTTGCTTTGGCCAGTTTTTTTATTGCCGAGTGCCATTCTTGTTTAAACAAACATGATCCTTTGTTTAAAACATGCTTAAGAAGTCGTCACGATTTCCTACTTATAACCAAACATATTGGAAATATTAGTCTGGCATTATTATATCCTAATTTTAATGGTCTTATTTAAAATTAAACTTTCATTTAACTATGAACAACCCTTAACGTGTCTCTTTAAAACTATTAAGTACTCTAAAACAGTAGCTCAACCTTTTGACCTAAACTCATTAATTTACCATTTTGTTGTGAGCGACTTCTTATTCTTCCTATATGACATATTGCACGTGTCTGATTTCAAAGGGGGGTTGGGTGGCTGAATGGTTAGCACGCGCGCCTGTCATTGAGTTAACTAGCGTGTTTTCGAATGCCCGGTTGTACGTGACAAGGAGTAAGGTCGCCTGTCCAACCTGCCATTTTTAATTTTTTTTTCCCGCCATTTTCATACCATTTTCTCATCCGTCTATTTACAGTAATACAAGTTTCAGTTATTTCCCTTTTTTCAGATTATTGTTATGCCTGGGTGCAATGTTTCATACTATATTTAGACTTGTAACTTCGCGAGTTTTTGACCAATTTTAATAATTTTTTCTTCTTATCCTTTTTATTTAGGATATTTGATACAATCAATGACACGTGACGATGAATATGAAAGCTTTCATATCTGCATGGGACAGTAGCAGATCTAGTTAAGCTTTCATATTTCATATGAAAGCTTATTGTTTCTGTTAAGATTATTATTATTTTTTTTTTTTTGTGTTTTTCCTGCAAATCGGATTTCACAGAATCTATCCATAGGATGTTTCTGAAACTTTGACCTACCCCCCCCCTCCCCCCAAAAATGAGTGGTGGCTGTTGATTAAATATATTTTCAAAACGTTTTGCGAATTCGAAATCACCGAATTTTACGAACGAAAAAACTGACAATGCATAGTCGTAACTTTGTTATTTTTTGACCGATTTTACTAATTCTTTTTTCTTTGAATACCTTTTAAAAAATCATTTTCATCTGCAGTTTCACATTTTCGAATTTCGAAAATTCGTCGCTGTGATTTCGAACCGGAAGTTTAGACCAATTTGACAACTTCTTTAATAGTTGTACGATTTTCATGAAATTTAGAATATAAGTAGATCTTACCAATGTGACTTCAAAAATATAACGAGAAATTTTCTAAATTATCTCCCCTTGGTGAAATTAAGGATCAAAGTTTTCAAAAAAATCGTCGAAATATAGGTCAGAATGATCTGAAATTTTTTTCCGATACTCGACAAGTAATTACTGATTCCTACACAAAATATGGAGTTTGTCGATCTAACCGGAAATGCCACCAGCTTGAAACATGAGAATTCCCTAAGGTTTTTTTGCTATCTTACTTACAGACACGGGAGTTATATTTTCTGAATCCTTGAAGGATGGCCCAAAAATCGCAGGGAGCAGAATTTTGATTTAGGTCAACTGATGGTTGCCATTTTGAAGTGAATATGAAAAGTAGTAGCAATTTGAAGGGCCGAGACTTTGAAACACAATAACTCTCCTTCTAATTGAGCTAGAATGTTCAATCTTGGTGTAGACGTTCACAAGGTCAATGTCATGATTGAGTGCAAATATGAGCATTTTCTGCCTAGGGTAAGCAGAGATAAGCATGCTGATTTGTTGATTCTTTAGGGCACAATAACTTCGGTTATAATGAAGGGAGGGTGATGAAACTCTTGTTAATCGAGAGCCTAATAGCTAGCCTGTTGTGTGAAATCATTGTATCATTTTTTTTTAAATATCAGGGGTAGCAGAAAAAAGAGATCTAAAATCCAAAAAGTCGTATTTTTACGATTTGGAGCATTTTAAAAGGTCCTTTTCTCTAAAGTCGACATAATATTTTGGGAAACTTCTTCTACAAAGAGTCTTATTGGTAGTCTTTTATATGAAACCATCGATCAACAGTCCAAAATATCAGGAGTAGTAGAATAAAAGGATCGAAAATTGAAAACCGCACCCTTTCATTGTTAAGCAAAACATGCAGTGTCGGTGGCTACAATCTGCACATTTAGTCATCGTATAGAGCTTATTCAACAATATCGAATTCCAACTGCTAAGGAATCTTTTACGTGCACTCCAATGTGTACACGGCGGATGGGGGGACGCGCCAGAGTATCGAGATGAACTTTCTCGGCCAATGCAGGGAACCAACACCCGACCTCCTGGCTAGCAGGCCAACGCCTTAGCCACATTGTACATTTCATCCGTCAAATCAAATCATTTCATTGCATTAGACCAATAATTAATTATTCTTAATTTAAAACTTTATTTTAAAATTAGTCTGGCATTATTAAATCTCTTTAAAACAATTAAATACAAAAAACAAAACAAAAATCAATAAGCAGGTCAATTCAGGTAAGTATAACTACGGGTTCTGTCTACCTTCTCTCGTCTGCGGCCATACCACATTGAAAATACTAGTTCTCGTCCGATCACTGAAGTTAAGCAACGTCGGGCCCGGTTAGTACTTGGATGGGTGACCGCCTGGGAACACCGGGTCCTGTAGACGCCTTTTTGCCCTGATTCTTCGTGAAAAAATCACTTTTCCGCCAATCAGACCACAGCGCTTACTCTTTTGCACCACTCCAGCTATCCGCTCGGCCCGTCTCCCCAGGGAAAAAGACACAAAAAGAATTTGAGTAAGCACAAGTATGGGTTCTGTTCATCTTCTCTCGTCTACGGCCACACCACGTTGAAAACACCAGTACTCGTCCGATCACTGAAGTTAAGCAACGTCGGGCCCGGTCAGTACTTGGATGGGTGACCGCCTGGGAACACCGGGTGCTGTAGACGCCTTTTTAAAACCGACAACCCCCCAAAAAAAATCAATAAGCGGGTCAATTCAAGTAAGTATAACTACGGGTTCTGTCCACCTTCTCTCGTCTACGGCCACACCACGTTGAAACCACCAGTTCTCGTCCGATCACTGAAGTTAAACAGCGTCGGGCCCGTTCAGTACTTGGATGGGTGACCGCCTGGGAACACCAGGTGGTGTAGACGCCTTTTTAAAACCGACCCCCCCCCCCAAAAAAAAAATAAAAATCAATAAGCGGGTCAATTCAGGTAAGTATAACTACGGGTTCTGTCCACCTTCTCTCGTCTACGGCCACATCACGTTGAAAACACCAGTTCGCGTCCGATCACTGAAGTTAAGCAACGTCGCGCCCGGTCAGTACTTGGATGGGTGACCGCCTGGGAACACCGGGTGCTGTAGAGGCCTTTTTAAAACCGACAAAAAACAAAAAAAAAAAATCAATAAGCGGGTGAATTCAGGTAAGTATAACTACGGGTTCTGTCCACCTTCTCTCGTCTACGGCCACACCACGTTGAAAACACCAGTTCTCGTCCGATCACTGAAGTAAAGCAACGTCGGGCCCAGTTAGTATTTGGATGGGTGAACACCGGGTGCTGTAGACGTCTTTTTGCCCTAAACTCATTAATTTACCATTTTGTTGTGAGGGTCTTGTTATTCTTCCTATATGACATATTGCACGTTTCTGATTTCAAACGGGGGCTGGGCGGCTGAATGGTTAGCACGCGCGCCTGTACGTGACAAGGAGTAAGGTCGCCTGTCCAACCTGCCATTTTTAATTTTTTTCCGGCAATTTTCATTTCATTTTCTCATCCGTCTCATTACAGCAATACAAATTTCGGTTATTTCCCTTTAGTTTTCAGATTATTGTTATGCCTGGGTGCAATGTTTCATACTATATTTAGACTTGTAATTTTGCGAGTTTTTGACCAATTTTGATAATTTTTTCCTCTTATTTAGGATACTTGATACAATCAATGACACGTGACGATGAATATGAAAGCTTTCATATCTGCATGGGACAGTAGCAGATCTAGTTATTATTATTATTTTTTTTTTTGTGTATTTTCTGCAAATCGGATTTCTCAGAATCTAACCATAGGATCTTTCTGAAACTTTGACCTACCCCCCCCCCCCAAAAAAAATGGGGTGCGAACCTTGATTAAATATATTTTCAAAACGTTTTTCGAATCCGAAATCACCGAATTTTACGAACGAATGCTTTTGACCTACAATGCTGTAACTTTGTGACTATTTGACCTATTTAACTAATTCTTTTTTCTATGAGTACTTTGAGACATTTACTAAAAATCTGCAATTTCGGATTTTCGAATTTCGAAAATTCGTCGCTGTGATTTCGAACCGGAAGTTTAGACCAACTCGACAACTTCTTTAGTAGTTGTACGATTTTCATGAAATTTAATATGTAAGTAAACCTTAATGATGCGACGTGAAAAAATACTTTAGAAATTTTCTAAATTATCTCCCCTTGGAGAAATTGAGGATCGAAATTTTCAAAAAAATCGACGAAATATAGGTCAAATCATCTTGAATTTTTTTTTAGGTACTAGCTACGAGACCACTGATTCGTACACAAAAAATGGAGTTTGTAGCTCAATCCGGAAGTGCCACCATCTTGAAATGTAAAAACCTCAAACGCCATTTTGCTATTTTACATACAGACACGGGGGTTATATTTTCTGAATCCTTGAAGGGATGGCTATAAAATGTTGGCAGTAGAATTTTGATTTAAGTCAATGGATAGTCACCATATTGAATTGAATATCAGAAATAGTGAAAAATGGACATTAACGGGCATGTAAATTATCAGAAAAGACCATAGTTTGTTGAATTCGTTTCTCATCTTTGAAATTAATACATTTGGGGATAGCCTGGCTCATTGTCGAATTTTTGGTATTTGCAAATTTCAAAATTTCAAATTTCGCCTTTGATGTTTTCCGTGCCGACAAAGTTGTTTTCGAGTGAATAACTCCGATTAACAGCTTGAAAATAATCAAATGGATCGCAGTTTCGCGATTTCGTCTCAAATCTGGGAAATCAATACATTTCTGGTTAGCCTCCTTTCAAAAATGGTTGGTGGCCTTTTCAAAACGTTTTGCGAATCCAAAATCACCGAAAACAACTGATGAAAAAATTGACCTTGACAGCTGTGTTACTTCGTGATTTTGTGATCTATTTTACTTTTCTGGTTAGCCTCCTTTCAAAAATGGGTGGTGGCCTTGGAATCAATATATTTTCAAAACGTTTTGCGAATCCAAAATCACCGTAAATAACTGATGAAAAAATTGAGCTTTGATGGAAACTATATAGAAAAATAAAAGGAAACACCAACAATATATAGGTCTTGCACACATAGGCTTAGAACTTTGCAGCCAGTCCTCATATTAATTGAAATTGAATAGGTTTGATTTGATATAATTATTTGTTTTCTATTTTAAAACTATCTAAAAAAAATATTTGTAATCATTTATGTTATTGATTTAGATTAATACTGTTTATATTGTGTACATTTTAACACCTTCATCGATTAATAATGGTTTGCATTGTCATCGTATAGAGATTATTCAACAGTATCGAATTCCAACTGCTTAGGGATATTTTACGTGCACTCCAATGTGTACACCGGACCTTGGTTTTTCGTCCCATCTATATGTTAGTTTGTGTCGAATGGACGTTAAGCCGCATTTATCTCTTTCTTTTTTATTTTTAAAGTTTTGTAATAATCGGTTGTACTGTACTGTACTGTAAAAGTTATAAAACAGAAAATTTCGCCCGGTAGTAATGTTTCTCACTTTAAAGTCACCAATTTGCTCATTTTAGGGGGCAAACGTTTATTGCGAACGATTAAGCTGGTCAGGGGGAGCTTATTTTTAAAAGTTTTGTAATATTCGGTTAATAATTAAAGGTACCGAGCAAATTAAACTGTTAAAATAGAAAATTTCGCCCGGTTGAAATGTTTCTCCTTGTAGGTCAGCAATTTGCCAAATTTAGGGAGGTTGCGTGGCTAAATGGTTAGCACCTGCGCACTGTATCGTAACGTCTGTCATTGAGTCAACTGGCGTTGTTTCGATTGAAATGCCCGGTTGAAATGTTTCTTGCTATAAGTCAGCAATTTATCGATTTTAGGGGGCCTGAATGGCTGTATGGTTAGCATGTGCGCGCTGTATCGTAACGTCTGTCATTGAGTCAACCGGCATCGTTTCGATTTCCAGGTTGCACGTGACATGGAGTATGGTGTCCAACCTCGTGGGTTTTCTCCGTGTCCTTCGGTTTCCTCCCACGGCTGATTTCAGATTATTGTTATGACTGGGTGCAATGTTTCATACTATATTTAGATTTGTAACTTCGCGAGTTTTTGACCAATTCTGATAATTTTTTCTTCTTATCCTTTTATTTAGGATACTTGATACAATCAATGACACGTGACGATGAATATGAAAGCTTTCATATCTGCATGGGACAGTAGCAGATCTAGTTATTATTAAGCTTTCATATTACATATGAAAGCTTATTGTTTCTGTTAAAGTTATTATTATTATCATTATTTTTTTTTTTTTTGTGTCATTTCTGCAAATCGGATTTCTCAGAATCTAACCATGGGATCTTTCTGAAACTTTGACCTACCCCCCCCCCCGCATAAATGGGGTGCGAACCTTGATTAAATATATTTTCAAAACTTTTTACGAATCCGAAATCACCGAATTTTACGAACGAATGCATTTGACCTACAATGCTGTAACTTTGTGACTAGTTGACCTATTTAATTAATTCTTTTTTCTATGAGTACCTTGAGACATTTACTTCAAATCTGCAATTTCGGATTTTCGAATTTCAAAAATTCGTAGCTGTGATATCGAACCGGAAGTTTAGACCAACTCGACAACTTCTTTAGTATTTGTACAATTGTCATGAAATTTAATATGTAAGTAAACCTTAATGATGCGACTTGAAAGATGACTTCAGAAATTTTCTAAATTATCTCCCCTTGGAGAAATTGAGGATCGAAATTTTCAAAAAAATCGACGAAATATAGGTCAAATCATCTTGAATTTTTTTTGGGTTACTAGTTCCGAGACCACTGATTCGTACACAAAAAATGGAGTTTGTAGCTCAACCCGGAAGTGCCACCATCTTGAAATGTAAAAACCTCAAACGCCATTTTGCTATTTTACTTACAGACACGGGAATTATATTTTCTGAATCCTTGGAGGAAGGCCTAAAAAACGTCGGGAGTAGAATTTTCATTTAGGTCAACTGGGAGTCACCATTTTGAATTGGAAATGAAAAATAGAAGCAATTTGAAGGGCCGAGTTTTTGGAACACAATAACTCTCCTTCTAATTAAACTAGAATGTTTAAACTTGGGTTAGACGTTCACTAGGTCAATGTCATGATTGAGTGTAAAGATGAGCATTTTCTGCCTGGCGTAAGCAGAGATAAGCATGCTGATTTGTTGATTCTTTAGGGCACAATAACTTCGGTTATAATGAAGGGAGGGTGGTGAAACGCTTGTCAATCGAGAGTCTAATAGCTAGCCTGTTGTGTGAAATCATTGTATCATTTTTTTTAAACATCAGGGATAGCAGAAAAAAGAGATCGAAAATCCAAAAAGTGGTATTTTTACGATTTAGAGCATATTTAAAGGCCCTTTTCTCTTAAAGTGAACATAATATTTTTGGGGAACTTCTTGTACAAAGAGTCTTATCGGTAGTCTTTTTTATGAAACCATCGATCAACAGTCCAAAATATCAGGAGTAGAAGAATAAAAGGATCGAAAATTGAAAACGGCACCCTTTCATTGTTAAGCAAAACATGCAGTGTGGGTGGCTACAATCTGCACATTTAGTCATCGTATAGAGCTTATTCAACATTATCGAATTCCAACTGCTAAGGAATCTTTTACGTGCACTCCAATGTGTACACGCCGGTGGGAGGACACGCCAGAAAATCGAGATGAACTTTCTCGGCCAATGCAGGGATCGAACACCCGACCTCCTGGCTAGCAGGTCAACGCCTTCGCCACATAGTGTGGACACCCATCGTACATTTCATCCCTCAAATCAAAGCATTTCATTGCATTAGACCAATAATTAATTATTCTTAATTTGAAACTTTATTTTAATATTATTAAATCCTCATTTTATTGGTAGACGTTCGTCTTATTTAAAATTAAACTTTCATTTAACTATGAACAACCCTTAACGTGTCTCTTAACAAAACAATTAAATACTCTAAAATAGTAGCTCAACCTTTTGACCTAAGCTCATTAATTTACCATTTTGTATGTGAGCGACTTGTTATTCTTCTTATATGACATATTGCACGTGTCTGATTTCAAAGGGGAGTTTGGTGGCTGAATGGTTAGCACGCGCGCGCTGTATCATAAAGCCTGTCATCGAGTCAGCTAGCGTGTTTTCGAATCTCCGGTCGTACCTGACAAGGAGTAAGGTCGCCTGTCCATCTTGGTGGGTTTTCGTCATTTCCTCCGGTTTCCTTCCACTGCCAAAGACCTCTACGCGCAAGCGAAATATTGAAATAAAATCGAACTATATGTTAGTCCCGAAATGATCTAGTTTGGGACACAATAACTCTCTTTCTAATTCAGCTAGACTTGGTGTGGGTGTTTATCAGGCCAATACCTTGATGACTCTGGAACACAATAACTCTTCTTCTAATTGGGGTACAATGTTCAAACTTGGTATAGGCATTCACTAGGTCAATGTCTTGATGAAGTTCGAAGTAGAATTTTGATTTAGGTCAACTGGTAGTCACCATTTTGAAGTGAATATGAAACATAGTGAAAAATCGACATTTACGGACTTGTAAACAAACACAATAGAGCATAGTATGTTCAATGCGTCTCCTATGTCTGACATTAATACATTTCAAGATAGTCGGGATACGGTATTTGAATATTTCAAAAATTCGATTTTTGCCTTTGATGTTTTTCGTGCTGACAAAATTCTTTACGAGTGAAAAATCACATTAACTTTACTAGATTGTGACCGATTTTAATGATTTTTTTTCCTTGTTCGGATTATTCATATGACCCATGACATGTGACAGGAAGTGACTGTGAATATGAAAGCTTTTCATATCTGCATGGGACAGTAGCAGATCTAGTTATTTTTTTTTTGTGTTTTTCCTGCAAATCTGATTTCACAGATTCTATCCATAGGATGTTTCTGAAACTTTGACCTACCCCCCCCCCCCAAAAAAAAATGGGTGGTGGCTGTTGATTAAATATATTTTCAAAACGTTTTGCGAATTCGAAATCACCGAATTTTACGAACGAAAAAACTGACAATGCATAGTCGTAACTTTGCTATTTTTTGACCGATTTTACTAATTCTTTTTTCTTTGAATACCTTTTAAAAAATCATTTTCATCTGCAGTTTCACATTTTCGAATTTCGAAAATTCGTCGCAGTGATTTCGAACCGGAAGTTTAGACCAATTTGACAACTTCTTCAATAGTTGTACGATTTTCATGAAATTTAGAATATAAGTAGATCTTACCAATGTGACTTCAAAAATATAATGAGAAATTTTCTAAATTATCTCCCCTTGGTGAAATTAAGGATCAAAGTTTTCAAAAAAATCGTCGAAATATAGATCAGAATGATCTGAAATTTTTTTTCGATACTCGACAAGTAATTACTGATTCCTACACAAAATATGGAGTTTGTCAATCTAACCGGAAATGCCACCAGCTTGAAACATGAGAATTCCCTAAGGCTTTTTTGCTATCTTACTTACAGACACGGGAGTTATATTTTCTGAATCCTTGAAGGATGGCCCAAAAATCGCAGGGAGCAGAATTTTGATTTAGGTCAACTGATGGTTGCCATTATGAAGTGAATATGAAAAGTAGTAGCAACTTGAAGGGCCGAGACTTTGAATCACAATAACTCTCCTTCTAATTGAGCTAGAATGTTCAATCTTGGTGTAGACATTCACGAGGTCAATGTCATGATTTAGTGCAAAGATGAGCATTTTCTGTCTAGGGTAAGCAGAGATAAGCATGCTGATTTGTTGATTCTTTAGGGCACAATAACTTCGGTTATAATGAAGGGAGGGTGATGAAACTCTTGTCAATCGAGAGCTTAATAGCTAGCCTGTTGTGTGAAATCATTGTATCATTTTTTTTAAATATCAGGGGTAGCAGAAAAAAGAGATCTAAAACCCAAAAAGTCGTATTTTACGATTTGGAGCATTTTAAATGGTCCTTTTCTCTAAAGTCAACATAATATTTTGGGGAACTTCTTCTACAAAGAGTCTTATTGGTAGTCTTTTATATGAAACCATCGATCAACAGTCCAAAATATCAGGAGTAGTAGAATAAAAGGATCGAAAATTGAAAACCGCACCCTTTCATTGTTAAGCAAAACATGCAGTGTCGGTGGCTACAATCTGCACATTTAGTCATCGTATAGAGCTTATTCAACAATATCGAATTCCAACTGCTAAGGAATCTTTTACGTGCACTCCAATGTGTACACGGCGGATGGGGGGACGCGCCAGAATATCGAGATGAACTTTCTCGGCCAATGCAGGGATCCAACACCCGACCTCCTGGCTTGCAGGCCAACGCCTTAGCCACATAGTGTGGACACCCATTGTACATTTCATCCGTCAAATCAAATCATTTCATTGCATTAGACCAATAATTAATTATTCTTAATTTAAAACTTTATTTTAAAATTAGTCTGGCATTATTAAATCTCTTTAAAACAATTAAATACAAAAAACAAAAAAAAAAAATCAATAAGCAGGTCAATTCAGGTAAGTATAACTACGAGTTCTGTCTACCTTCTCTCGTCTGCGGCCATACCACATTGAAAACACCAGTTCTCGTCCGATCACTGAAGTTAAGCAACGTCGGGCCCGGTTAGTACTTGGATGGGTGACCGCCTGGCAACACCGGGTGCTGTAGACGCCTTTTTGCCCTGATTCTTCGTGAAAAAATCACTTTTCCGCCAATCAGACCACAGCGCTTACTCTTTTGCACCACTCCAGCTATCCGCTCGGCCCGTCTCCCCAGGGAAACAGACACAAAAAGAATTTGAGTAAGCACAAGTATGGGTTCTGTCCACCTTCTCTCGTCTACGGCCACACCACGTTGAAAACACCAGTACTCGTCCGATCACTGAAGTTAAGCAACGTCGGGCCCGGTCAGTACTTGGATGGGTGACCGCCTGGGAACACCGGGTGCTGTAGACGCCTTTTTAAAACCGACAACCCCCCCAAAAAAATCAATAAGCGGGTCAATTCAAGTAAGTATAACTACGGGTTCTGTCCACCTTCTTTCGTCTACGGCCACACCACGTTGAAACCACCAGTTCTCGTCCGATCACTGAAGTTAAACAGCGTCGGGCCCGGTCAGTACTTGGATGGGTGACCGCCTGGGAACACCGGGTGCTGTAGACGCCTTTTTAAAACCGCCCCCCCCCCCCGAAAAAAAAAGGTCAATAAGCAGGTCAATTAAAAGTATAACTACGGGTTCTGCCCCCCCCCCGAAAAAAAAAGGTCAATAAGCAGGTCAATTTTGGAAAAGTATAACTACGGGTTCTGTCCACCTTCTCTCGTCTACGGCCACACCACGTTGAAAACACCAGTTCTCGTCAGATCACTGAAGTTTAGCGACGTCGGGCCCGGTTAGTACTTGGATGGGTGACCGCCTGGCAACACCGGGTGCTGTAGACGCCTTTTTGCCCTGATTCTTCGTGAAAAAATCACTTTTCCGCCAATCAGACCACAGCGCTTACTCTTTTGCACCACTCCAGCTATCCGCTCGGCCCGTCTCCCCAGGGAAACAGACACAAAAAGAATTTGAGTAAGCACAAGTATGGGTTCTGTTCATCTTCTCTCGTCTACGGCCATACCACGTTGAAAACACCAGTTCTCGTCCGATCACTGAAGTTAAGCAATGTCGAGCCAGGTCAGTATTTGGATGGGTGACCGCCTGGCAACACCGGGTGCTGTAGACGCCTTTTTAAAACCGACAAAAAACAAAAAAAAAATCAATAAGCGGGTCAATTCAGGTAAGTATAACTACGGGTTCTGTCCACCTTCTCTCGTCTACGGCCACACCATGTTGAAAACACCAGTTCTCGTCCGATCACTGAAGTTAAGCAACGTCGGGCCCGGTCAGTACTTGGATGGGTGACCGCCGGGGAACACCGGGTGCTGTAGAGGCCTTTTTAAAACCGACAAAAAAAAAAAAAGTCAATAAGCGGGTCAATTCAGGTAAGTATAACTACGGGTTCTGTCCACCTTCTCTCGTCTACGGCCATACCACGTTGAAAACACCAGTTCTCGTCCGATCCCTGAAGTTAAGCAACGTCGGGCCCGGTTAGTACTTGGATGAGTGACCGCCTGGGAACACCGGGTGCTGTAGACGTCTTTTTAAAACCGAAAAAAAAAAAAAAAAAATCAATAAGCGGGTCAATTCAGGTAAGTATAACTACGGGTTCTGTCCACCTGCTCTCGTCTACGGCCACATCACGTTGAAAACACCAGTTCGCGTCCGATCACTGAAGTTAAGCAACGTTGCGCCCGGTCAGTACTTGGATGGGTGACCGCCTGGGAACACTGGGTGCTGTAGAGGCCTTTTTAAAACCGACAAAAAACAAAAAAAAAATCAATAAGCGGGTCAATTCAAGTAAGTATAATTACGGGTTCTGTCCACCTTCTCTCGTCTACGACCGTACCACGTTGAAAACACCAGTTCTCGTCCGATCACTGAAGTTAAGCAACGTCGGGCCCGGTTAGTACTTGGATGGGTGACCGCCTGGGAACACCGGGTGCTGTAGACAGCCAATCAGGCCACAGCGCGCACTCTTTTGCACCACTCCAGCTCTCCGATCGCCCGTCTCCTCAGGGAAAAAGACACAAAAAGAATTTGAGTAAGCACAAGTATGGGTTCTGTCCACCTTCTCTCTTCTACGGCCAAACCACGTTGAAAACACCAGTTCTCGTCCGATCACTGAAGTTAAGCAACGTTGGGCCCGGTCAGTACTTGGATGGGTGAGCGCCTGGGAACACCGGGTGCTGTAGACGCCTTTTTAAAACCGACAAAATCGACCCCAAAAATCAATAAGCGGGTCAATTCAGGTAAGTATAACTACAGGTTCTGTCCACCCCTCTCGTCTACGGCCATACCACGTTGAAAACACCAGTTCTCGTCCGATCACTGAAGTTAAGCAACGTCGGGCCCAGTTAGTATTTGGATGGGTGAACACCGGGTGCCTTAGACGTCTTTTTGCCCTAAACTCATTAATTTACCATTTTGTTGTGAGCGTCTTGTTATTCTTCCTATATGACATATTGCACGTTTCTGATTTTAAACGGGGGTTGGGCGGCTGAATGGTTAGTACGCGCGCCTGTACGTGACAAGGAGTAAGGTCGCCTGTCCAACCTGCCATTTTTAATTTTTTTCCGGCAATTTTCATTTCATTTTCCCATCCGTCTCATTACAGCAATACAAATTTCGGTTATTTCTCTTTAGTTTTCAGATTATTGTTATGCCTGGGTGCAATGTTTCATACTATATTTAAACTTGTAATTTTGCGAGTTTTTGACCAATTTTGATAATTTTTTCCTCTTATCCTTTTATTTAGGATACTTGATACAATCAATGACACGTGACGATGAATATGAAAGCTTTCATATCTGCATGGGACAGTAGCAGATCTAGTTATTATTATTTTTTTTTTCGCCGGAGCCTATTTCTCAGTGCCTGTAACAGATACCGATCTGGGACCTAATTCTCTATTGGGAAACCATGTATTGGCTACTTGATAAACTATTTTTGAAACTTCTGCGCAGACCGGAAGTGGTCGAATTTTGTGCTGTGTCAAAAAATTAAAAAACGGCCAAAGATTCGTCAATTCTATACCTATTTTCATACAAATGACATTTTCGGAAACCCTGAGTCTTTTCTCGGGCGATAGCAGTTGAAAATTTCGATATTTCGAAACTTCATCGCTGACTTCTTGCGATCGAAAAATGAAAAATGTGGTTTGAGAGACAATTTTTGTTATTTTTCAAAATTTTCAAATTTGACCTACATTTTTGGATACCTGAAAACCATCCGATTCCAGAAATATAAGTTTCATTCCGAGTTATCGCCCTTTATTTTTCGATTTTCTACCCATTTTGTGAGCTCGGGTTTCGTTTTATGGCAGAAGTGACGTTTCTGAAACTTCAGAGGCATGAAGCCAAATGACCATTGCAAGGAATAAAGCAATTTCAACAATAATCTGTACACCGGAAGTGGTCGAAATAATGTCCGATATGTTTAAAAAAAATGCAAAAAATGGATATTTTGGGGAAAAACGCGATTTCTCCGTCCGATATCAATGGATTAGACGAATTATGGTACCATTGGATTGCACTAGGATTGTGCTATCGTATGATACCCAATTCGTACGGATACGATGAGCAGGCAGCAAAATATGGCACGCTGAAAATCAACTATTTTCAGATTTGGAGCGTTTTTGGATGCCTGTATCTCGAAAACTGCGCCACAGATTTTTATGAAACTTTCTCTATCGAGAGACCTTGCGGTAGTCTTGTGTACGAAACATCCCATTACGACTTTGAAATATCTGGAATAGGTGAAATAACGGACTGAACATCAAAAAAAGTCGAAAAATCGTGAAATTTGGGAAAATGCTCTACTATTTTTTTTATTTTAAGAGATTTTCAAAAAGGTTGTATATTCAGAAATGTGACCTAATTACTATTCTAACGATATATAATATGCATGTAGTTATTGAAATTTAATTTTCGATATTTTAAATTTTTTGCTTTTTTGGATTTGTTGAACATAGGATTTCTCAGGGGCATTTTATCTGATCAGATAATGTAATATATCATGACAGAGCCCTGTGGCTATTTTAGTGCCCAAACCGGCTATTAAAACTATTCCGACAATAATAACCATACCGGAAGTATTCAAAAAATGAAAAAAAAGGTTAAAAACATTGTCGCACTTGCGAAAAACTTGATTTCTCCCTTAGGTAATAGCGGACCAAAAGAACTAAAGTGTCGCTAGATAGCCCTATTAATGGACCATCATATGGTATCTAAATAATACGATTTCGATGGTAAGGAAATAAATTATTGTATGCCAAAAATCTAGTTTTTTTCGATTTTTTAACATTCTGAGACGCCCTTTTCTCGAAAACGACACCACAGATTTTTCTTAAACTTTTCTTACTCAAAGTCCTATCGGTTGTCTATATAGTGAATCCAAAATAAAAAGCGTTGAAATAATATAAGTGGTCCAAAAATAGCCCCAAACTTTGAAAAAAATTGAAAAATCGTTACATTTTTGGAAACGCTCTTTAATTTATCTTTTTTTCCCAAACTACTCAATGGATGTTTCTGACACTTCTGGTACGTAAAGTTAAGTATCCAAAGAACTTCGAAAAGCTATCACAACAACGATCGTAAAACCGGAAGAAGTCGAAAAAATGTCCGATATTTTGAAAAAAATTAATCCCTTTACGAAAACCTTTTTTTTATTTATGAATACTTTTTGATGATATTTTACACAGGAATTATTGATATAAAATTAAACCATGCTAGTCCCGAAATTACATAGTTTGTGTCTATTCGACGTTAAACCCCATTTCTCTCATCTCGGTAGTGCCGGTTAATTTGAGATATATTTTGTCTCTCGTTAAGTTTTTTACCTTTTTTAATTTCAGTTTATGGGTTCCAAGTTTGTTATTTATTGCCTGGTGTGTATAAAACAATTCTCAATTGCGAATTCTCAACTTATTTGTTACCGATAATGATTTCTTTTGGCACCGGGAGTGAAGTAATTTTGCCAGATTATACAATTTTGACCGGTGTATTCGCAAGCAAATATTACTTAAAAATCTGATAGAGGGTGTCACTGAATCATAACAACTACAGTATCGTTTGGTAGCTCGATGGATCGGCTATTGTATGACGCACTTCCTGTCTGATTCCTGAAAGCCGGTTCGGCACTGCAGGTCTGCAGGTCTAATTATTATTATTATTATTATTCAGATTCCAATTTGAATAGATCTCAGCAACTACGTGTCGCATCGTTACGATTTCTTCGGTTTTACTGGGAAAGTTGGTGTGACTTAGAGGATAAAGCTATTTTCAACGTTCTGCGCCAATGCGAAATGTCCGAAATCACCGAAGTTATCGTTTTTGAAAATATTGCAGTAATTTTAACAATAATCATTGGATTTTAACTTTCGATACATTTTGGCATAGCCTGGGACAGGGCACATAGCTACGCTACTTTCGACTTTTGATTTTCGGCAAATCTTCGAAGATATTAGGCGCCAAATTTCGAAAATTTAAAATTTTACTAAAAACTTTTTTATTTATGAATATTTTTTAGTCGTATTGTGCACAGAATTAAAGAGTCATCTGACTAGTGCAAAAATGTTAAAAATTTTTGTCTCAGTAATTTTCCTTGGCCGCCATTGGCTAATTCAGTTTTTCAGTCCTAGATTCATTTTTTATTGTTCGATTTGTATAAAACAAAGTTCATATGCTTCGTTGTCTCAATTGTC
This sequence comes from Patella caerulea, assembly GCA_036850965.1. Taxonomy (NCBI): domain Eukaryota; kingdom Metazoa; phylum Mollusca; class Gastropoda; family Patellidae; genus Patella; species Patella caerulea. The sequence goes on along the minus strand of JAZGQO010000013.1, from coordinate 13,992,650 downwards.
ATTTTTTTTGTTACCAATAATTATATCTGTCGGCACCAGAAGTGGCATAATTTTACCAAAAACTACAATTTTGACAGTTATTTTCCTATTTCGAAAACAAATATTATTTTTTTGAAAAATTATATGACTCAAAGAGTGTGTCTTTTCAAGGCGCAAAAAATGTAGGAAGCAGTTTTTTTAATTTCGATTTCATTTTCGAGCAAATTCGACTAAGAGGCTAAAAATGGTGTAAAATTGGCATATTTACAACCTATTCAGGGTTTTTAGATTTTAAAATATTTCTTCGTAACTTTTATAAACTTGTAGCTATAATCCATACGAAGAAAATGTATGTTAAAATTCGTTTGTAATATAAGCAGTTACCAAGAAATGGACAGTTCTGTACAAGTCACTGTTTTCGTTATTTTGCCTGTAAAATAGTCAATTATGATTGGATTTTTATAAAAGTGACATCATTTGATTCAAAAAGCATGTAGCGTCATATCAAGTTGACTACAATTTAAAATTGACACCGGAAGTGACATCATTTGGTCAAAAAATGCATTTTAAACTTTTTAAATCAATGTTTTATTCAACCAAGAATAACTTAATATGTATTAATAATTTTAACTTTTGGTTTAAATTCACATATAAACAAAACTCATATGGTCATATAGATATCATAAAATGGTTTCTAACTTATTCGGTTGCCGAGAAATAGACGGTTTTCTACAGGTCACTTTTGAAGGTTTCGGGGCCATAAAAGGGTCAATTATTATTCGATTTTCATAAACGTCACACCATGTTATACCTAATGCCATTTGGGATTTCATACAAGTAATTTAAGATTTTCATTATCACCGGAAGTAACGTCATTTTGGCAAAAACTGTATTTTTAGCCTCCAAAACAGATATTTTATTCAAATGAGTCTGTTTTGAAATCTTTTTCAAATTATGGTATTTGATGCCAATCAACAAATAGAATGAACCCATACGATCATACAGATACCACAAAATGGTTTCTAACTTGTACGGTTGCAGAGAAATAGCCGATTTTCTACAAGTCACTTTTCAAGTTTTTTGGTCTTTAAAAGTGGCAATTATTATTCGATTTACATAAAATTTTCACTATACGATATCGTATGCCATTTCTGATTTCATAAGACTAATTGAACATTTGCATTAACACCAGGAGTAATTTAATTTTGTCAAGATCATTTACAAGTAACAAATGTATCAAATGAATTGATATTGCTGGATTTTGTTTATTCTGAGTCCATTTTATTTGTGTGCAATGTTAATTTGGAAACCTGTTTAGTGGTTTCGCTGGTACCGGAAGTGACATATGTTCAAGGGTAACTTGACACCGGAAGTGACATGTTTAAGGGTAACATGGCACCAGTGAAACCTGTCATTCCTGCATGCAGGTCTAGTTTTGTTCTATTTTCATTTTTCTTCAGGATGATGCTCTGATAGTCTATTAAAAAATCTAATGTCAAAGTAGAAATTGATGTAAGTGGTTTTATCCTTTGACAGCAATTCAGCCTATAATACTAAAAATGATAAAGTACCCATCATTAGTTCCCAGTGTTGACCAAGAAAATTCATCTCGATTTTCCGGCGTGGTTTCTCCTTGTTAGTGAGTGGTGTAGAACATAGGGTCTGACAAGGACAACTGCCTAGTTGTTGGGATGCAAAGATTAACAGAGGTCCAGTGTACACATTGACGTGTACATAAAAGTTCCTTTGCCAGTTGGAATTGGATATAAGTGTAGGCCGTAACACCACTGTCTAGGCAAAATATCCCTCATAGCAGTCAGAGCAGTACAGTATGACGTTATACCTCATTTTATTTCTATATTATTGGGAGCCCCAAAGTCTCAGTGTGTAAAGTGTGGTTAGCAATAGCTAGACATGGTCATCCTGTGTTTGGTTCCTGCATTGGCTGAGAAGGTTCATGTGGATTTTCCGTCGTGTAGGGTCATGATAGCATAACAATATCGTTTGGTTCGCATAGCAGAAAACAATGGGTCCGTGCAGGCGTGCACCCATTGGCATGAACATTTAAAAACGCTTGATTGTTGGAATTCAATGTAAGAGTAGGACATAGCACGTATGTCCAGGCAAGAGAGAGAGAGAAATGGGGTTTAACACCCACTCGACACAAACTAGGTCATTTTGGGACTAACATGGTTTCATTTTATTTCAATAATTCGATTGCGTGTAGAGGTCTTTAGCAGTGGGAGAAAACCGAAGTGCCCGGAGGAAAGCCACGTGGTTGAGAAGGCGCCCCTATCTCCATGCCACATACACTCACACCAGGGCTTGAAACCACAGCCGCAAGCCAGAGGTGACCGGCCAGCTAGAGGTCAAAGCGCGGCACTCTAGACCACTAGGCCATCCCAATCCCCCCTGTCGAGGCAAAATTTCCCCAAACCTCATTGCATGGGGTTTGCCTGTTTTCATTAGCTTCATATTGGAAATTAAAATCCATTTAAGTTTATTTCATGTAGTATTTAACATTGACAATAACAATCGTTAACATTATAGGCGTGCGGTCCTGAGAAAAGAAAAGCAAGAGAGAGAGAGAGAAATGGGGTTTAACGTCCACTCAACACAAACTAGGTCATTTCGGGACTAACATATGGTTTAATTTTATTTCAATAATTCGCTTGCGCGTAGGGGTCTTTAGCAGTGGGAGGAAACCGGAGTGCCCGGAGGAAACCCACGAGGTTGAGAAGGCGCCCCTATCTCCATGCCACATACGCTCACACCAGGGCTCGAAACCACAGCCGCAAGCCAGAGGTGACTGGCCAGCTAGAGGTCGAAGCGCGGCACTCTAGTCCACTCGGCCATCCCAACCCCCCTGAAAAGAAAAGCAGAAAAGAGGCTTCAGATTTAACCATATAGTACAAGGTTTGTCCGCCCAGATTTCATTTACAAAGCATAATCTCATAAACCATTTAAAGTAACTTTCAGACTGGCTATTTTGGGTTTTTCCTGGGTTTTATGGATTCTCCTGGTTTCCTTCCGGTGCTAAAGACTCCCAATGCGCAAGCAAATTGTTGAAATCCCGATTCTCCTGGTTCCCTTCCACTGCTAATATTGAATCCTATGTTACTCCCAAAATGACCTAGTTTGTGTCCAGTGGAGGCGTATTTATAAAATTTCATGACACTGTGTTGTAAAACTGCATCTGGAACTGTCTCCAATTTGTTGATTCTTTGATGGTAGTGGTGGTAATTTGTAATTTTAGTTACTTTATGTATACTTACACTATGATTAAATTCATTTATTAAAGAAGACTATTTATCATTATTCTTTCAGGCACTGGGATTCCAATTAGTTGTATATCTATGTACAAAACTATTAAAAAGAAGATTCAAGAAAAACTCTCTATTGGCAATGCTACATTTACCGTATCTCCAGAATTGCAACTTCCATGTTTGTAATCTTGACAATTTATATGCAACATTTTGTTGAAAGAATCCTCAGTATTTGTTGTGGTGAACAAAATAAATATATGCTGTGGAGAGGCAAATTGTATGTTGACCAAATATGAAAAATAAAGTTATACATCTGCATGTTTCAATCACTCTTTTTGTTATGCCTCTTTTCTTTTACAAATTAAGGTCCCAATGTTTTCTGTGGTATGGGGAAATGCTGAAATGGGGTTTAACATCCTAGTTTTTACACCTACAGGTATACATCATGCAGTGTGATATGATTGAAATTCCAAGCCCCCCCCCCTCTCCTTCCTAACCTATTCACAAGAGGGAACAACATCGGAAAAGCATGCCATTATGATCTTTGCAAAATACTATTCTTTATTTCAAATTCCAAGCCCCCCCCCTCCGTCCTAACCTATTAGGGGGAACAACATTGGAAAAGCATGCCATGATGACCTTTGTCAGTCTACACTGAGTGGAACATTGAGCCACCGTGGCCCCTCTAAAGGAAAGACCCAATGTGTAGGCAAATATTTTCTGCAACACAAGAAAGCATAACACTTTATGATGATTTTATCATACAAAATCCTCCTATAAGAACCAAGCTGAAAACAAATGCTGCTGTCATGGCTATTGTGATCAAAATATTCTGCTCTGCTGAATAATCTAACTACAATTCCTGCTGTTGGGACTAATCTATATAAAATTCTCCTGTGGTATCTTTTCTGGCGAAAAATTCTATTTTGTGGCTACCGAAAAATTTTGCTGTGATGGATAATCTAACGAAATTCCTGATATGATGGATAATCTAAAGAAAAATCCTGCTGTTTAAACCAATCTATAGAAAATCCTGCTGTTGGAACCAAGTTAAAAACTAATTTTGCTGTATATGGCTGTTGTGGTGAAAATATGTTGCTGTCATGGCTATTGTGACGAAAATATTCTGCCTTCTTGGATTTTCTAACGGCAATTCCTGCTCTGCTGAATAATCTAACCACAATTCCTGCTGTTGGGACCAATCTATAGAAAATTCTGCTGTGATAGCTATTTTGACGAAAAGTCTGTTTTGGTGGTTATCTGCCAAATAAGATAATCTTACGAAATTCCCGATATGATGGATAATCTGAAGAAAAATCCAGCTGTTTAACCCAATCTATAGAAGATATCCAAACAGTAAACAACTTCTGCTGTCATGGCTATTGTGATAAAAATATTCTGCTGTAATCGCTATTGTGACGAAAATTTCAGCTCTGTTGAATAATCTAACCACAATTCTTCCAGTTAGAAAATTCTGCTGTGATAGCTATTCTGACGAATAAGTCTGCTATGTTGGCTATTCTGCCGAATAAACCTGTTGTGATGGATATTCTAACGAAATTCTTTATAGGATGGGTAATCTGCTGTTTAAACCAATCTATAGAAAATCCTGCTGTTGGAACCAAGCTAAGAAAAATTTTGCTGTATATGACTGTTGTGATGAAAACATTCTGCTGTCATGGCTATTGTGACGAAAATATTCTGCTGGCATGGATTTTCTAACGACAATTCCTGCTCTGCTGAATAATCTAACCACAATTCCTGCTGTTGGGACCAATCAATAGAAAATTCTGCTGTGATAACTATTCTGACGAAAATTTGTTTTGGTGGCTATCTGTCGAATAATATTGCATCCCAAACTTAGGCTGCCTATCTACAGCTAGCTCCAGCAGAGAATAACATTCTCGGAAGTCTGACGTAGGTGGATCGCTGTGTGCAGTATGATAATATTGCTGTGATTAATAGTCTAACGAAAATTCCAGCTGTTTAAAACAATCTATAGAAAATATGCAAGCAGAAAACAACTGTTGTCATGGCTATTGGGGTAAAAATATTTTGCTGTAATCGCTATTCTGAAGAAAATTTCCGCTCTGTTGAATAATCTAACCACAATTCTTCCAGTTAGGACCAATCTATAGAAAATTCTGCTGTGATAGCTATTCTGCCGAATAAGTCTGCTGTGCTGGCTATTTTGCTGAATATACCTGTTGTGATGGATATTCTAACGAAATTCCTTGTATGATGGCTAATCTATAGAAAAATCCTGCTGTTTAAACCAATCTATAGAAAATCCTGCTGTTTAAACCAATCTATAGAAAATCATGGCTATTGTGACGAAACTATTCGGCTGTCGTGGATTTTCTAACGACAATTCCTGCTCTGCTGAATAATCTAACCACAATTCCTGCTGTTGGGACTAGTCTATAGAAAATTCTGCTGTGATAGCTATTCTGACGAAAAATTGTGCTTTGGTGGCTATCTACCGGATAAAATATTGCTGTGATGAATAATCTAACGAAATTCCTTATTTGATGGATAATCTGAAGAAAAATCTATCTGTTTAAAGCAATCTATAGAAGATATCCAAGCAGAAAACAACTTGTGCTGTCATGGCTATTGGGGTAAAAATATTCTGCTGTGATGGCTATTTTGAAGAAAATTTCTGCTCTGTTGAATAATCTAACCACAATTCTTCCAGTTAGGACCAATATATAGACAGTTCTGCTGTGATAGCTATCCTGACGAAAAAGTCTGCTATGCTGGCTGTTCTGTCGAATAAACCTGTTGTGGTGGATATTCTAACGAAATTCCTTATACGATGGATAATCTATAGAAAAATCCTGCTGTTTAAACCAATCTGTAGAAAATCCTGCTGTTTAAACCAATCTATATAAATTCCTGCTGCTTGAACCAAGCTAAAAACAAATTTTGCTGTATATGGCTGTTGTGATGAAAATATTCTGCTATCATGGCTATTATGACGAAATTATTCTGCTGTCATGGATTTTCTAACGACAATTCCTGCTCTGCTGAATAATCTAACCACAATTCCTGTTGATGGGATGAATCTATAGAAAATTCTGCTGTGATAGCTATTCTAACGAAAAATTCTGTTTTGGTGGGTATCTACCGAATAATATTGTTGTGGTAAATAATCTTACGAAATTCCTGATTTGATGGATAATCTGAAGAAAAATCCAGCTGTTTAAACCAATATATAGAAAGTCCTGCTGTGAGAACCAAGCAGAAAACAACTTCTGCTGTCATGGCTATTGTGGTAAAAATATTCTGCTGTAATCGCTATTGTGACGAAAATTCCAGCTCTGTTGAATAATCTAAACACAATTCTTTCAGTTAGAACCAATCTATTTGAAAATCCTGCTGTTTAAACCAATCTATAGAAAATCCTGCTGTTTAAACTAATCTTTAGAAAATCCTTCTCTTGGAACCAAGCTAAAAACAAGAAAATCTTGCTGTTGGAACCAAGCTAAAAACAAATTTTTCCTGTAAATGACTGTTGTGATGAAAATATTCTGTTGTCATTGTTATTGTGACGAAAATATTCGGCCTTTATGGATTTTCTAACGGCAATTCCTGCTCTGCTAAATAATCAAGCCATAATTCCTGCTGTTGGGACCAATCTATAGAAAATTCTGCTGTGATAGCTATTCTAACGAAAAATTGTGTTTTGGTGGCTATCTACCGAATAATATTGCTATGATGGATAATCTAACGAAAGTCCTGATATGATAGATAATCTGAAGAAAAATCCAGCTGTTTAAACCAATCTATAGAAGATATCCAAGCAGAAAACAACTTCTGCTTTCATGGCTATTGTGATAAAAATATTCTGCTGTAATCGCTACTGTGACGAAAATTTCAGCTCTGTTGAACAATCTAACCACAATTCTTCCAGTTAGGACTAATCTGTAGAAAATTCTGCTGTGATAGCTATTCTGACGAATACGTCTGCTGTGCTGGCTATTCTGTCGAATAAACCTGTTGTGATGGATATTCAAACGAAATTCCTTATATGATGGATAATCTAAAGGAAAATCCTGCTGTTTAAACCAATCTATAGAAAATCCTGCTGTTTAAACCAATCTTGCTGTTGGAACTAAGATAAAAACAAATTTAGCTATATATGGCTGTTGTGATGAAAATATTCTGCCGTCATGGCTGTTGTGATGAAAATATTCTGCTATGATGTATATTCTAAATAATCTAATCACAATTTCTGCTGTTGTGAACAATATATGCTGTGATAGCTATTCTGATGGAAAATTCTGTTTTGGTGGCTATTATGCCGAATAATTCTGCTGTTCTGATGAATAATCTAACCACAATTCCTGATACTTATGATAATCTACTGCAAAATAGTGTTGTTGGGTGCAATGTAATGAAAATCCTGCTGAGAACGAAGCTGAAAACAAATTCCGCTGTCATGGCTATTGTGACGAAAAAATTCTGCTGTGAACGCTATTGTGACGAAAATATTCGGCTGTGAATAATTCCTGCTCTGTTGAATAATCTAACCAGAATTATACCTGTCGGGACCAATCGATACAAAATTCAGCTGTGATAGCTATTTTGACCCAAAATTTGTGATGGCTATTCTGCCGAATAATTCAGCTGTGATACATAATCGAAAGAAAGAAATTTCTGATATAATTGATATTCTAAAGACAAATCACGCTATTGGCGTCAACATATAGAAATCTTGCTGTGAGAACCAAGTTGGAAACAAATTCTGCTGTCATGGCTATTGTGACGAAAAATTCTGCTGTCATGGCGGTTGTGATGAAACTATTCTACTGTGATGGATATTCTGATGACTATTCCTGCTCTGCTGAATATACTAAATAATCTTATTACAATTTCTGCCATTGGGAACAATCTATAGAAAATTCTGCTGTGATAGCTATTCTGATGAACAATTCTGCTGAATATACTAAATAATCTTATCACAATTTCTGCTATTGGGAACAATCTATAGAAAATTCTGCTGTGATAGCTATTCTGATGAACAATTATGTTTTGGTGGCTATTATGCCGAATAATTCAGCTGTTCTGATGAATAATCTAACCACAATTCGTGATACGAATGATAATCTACAGGAAAAAAATGTTGTTGGGAACAATGTATAGAAAATCCTGCTGAGAACGAAGCTGAAAACAAATTCCGCTGTTATGGCTATTGTGACGAAAAATTCTGCTGTGATCGCTATTGTGACGAAAATATTCGGCAGTGATGCATAATATAACGAAAATTCCTGCTCTGTTGAATAATCTAACCAGAATTATTCCTGTTGGGACCAATTATAGAACATTCAGCTGTGATAGCTATTTTGACCCAAAATTTGTGGTGGCTATTCTGCCGAATAATTTAGCTGTGATGGATAATCGAAAGAAATAAAATTCTGATATAATTGATATTCTAAAGACAAATGACGCTATTGACGTCAACATATAGAACTCTTGCTGTGAGAATCAAGCTGGAAACAACTTCTGCTGTCATGACTATTGTGACAAAAAATAATTCTGTCATGGCTATTGCGATGAAAATATGTGATGTGATGGATATACTGTGATGGATATTGTAATGACTAGTCCTGCTCTGCTGAATATACTAAATAATCTATAGAAAATTCTGCTGTGATAGCTTTTCTGATGAACAATTCTGTTTTGGTGGCTATTATGCCGAATAATTCTGCTATTCTGGTGTATGATCTAACCACAATACCTGATAAGAATGGTAATTTACAGCAAAATAGTGTTGTTGGGTGCAATGTAACGAAAATCCTGCTGAGAACGAAGCTGAAAACAAGTTTCGCTGTCATGGCTATTGTAACGAAAAATTCTGCTGTTCCGTGCCGTTATTTTCTAACGACAATGCATGCTCTGCTGAATTATCTAACCACAATTCCTGCTGTTGGGACCAATCAATAGAAAATTCTATTCTGAAGAAAAATTCTGTTTTGGTGGCTATCTACCGGATAAAATATTGCTGTGATGTATAATCTAACGAAATTCCTTATTTGATGGATAATCTGAAGAAATATCCATCTGTTTAAAGCAAGCTATAGAAGATATCCAAGCAGAAAACAACTTCTGCTGTCATGGCTATTGTGGTAAAAATATTCTGCTGTAATCGTTATTCTGACGAAAATTTCAGCTCTGTTGAATAATCTAACCACAATTCTTCCAGTTAGGACCAACCTGTAGAAAATTCTGCTGTGATAGCTATTCTGACGAATAAGTCTGCTGTGCTGGCTATTCTGCCGAATAAACCTGTTGTGATGGATATTCTAACGGAATTTATTATATTATGGATAATCTAGAGGAAAATACTACTGTTTTAACCAATCTATAGAAAATCATGCTGTTTAAACCAATCTACAGAAAATCTTGCTGATGGAACCAAGCTAAAAACAAATTTAGCTGTATATGGCTGTTGTGATGACAACATTCTACTGTCATGGCTATTGTGACGAAAATATTCTGCTGTCATGGATTTCATAACGACCATTTCTGCTCTGCTGGATAATCTAACCAAAATTCCTGTTATCGGGATCAATCTATAGAAAATTCTGCTGTGATAGATATTCTGACGAAAAATTGTGTTTTGGTGGATATCTGCCGAATAATATTGCTGTGATGAATAATCTAACGAAATTCCTGATATGATGGATAATCTGAAGAAAAATCCATCTGTTTAAAGTGAGCTGATATTAATGTTATTATTTTGAAATAATTGTAATTGAGGTGGCGACTGGAAAATTTGAGTCAACGTTCCTATATTTATGAAGCTAATAATAACACGTAGACCGTATTTTTTACTTCAGTATTTATATTTTTAAAAAGTACTTAAATATAGATCCCATACTATGGGCCATATAGCAGTACATTGCAAAGCCTATGCCGGTGAACTGATTGATATTTGGCGTTATTATTTTGTAATAATTTTGAAATAGCGACTGGAAATTTTGAGACAATTTTATTTATTAAGTTAGTAATATTATGAAGACTGTATTTTCTTTTTTACTTCATTTTTTATATTTTATCGATCTACAGATTTTTTTGAATTTTTTTGTAAAAATGAAAATACTGTTTTGTTTTGGGTTCATTATTTACAGATGTAAATATCATGTGTATTTTTGTAACAACTGATTCTTTAAATCTATTTTCACAGAAAAAGAATGCACTTAAAATATTTTCGTATATAAATAATTTTTTATATTTTATCGATGCAAAAATAAAACTAATTTTTTGTTTGGGGTCCATTATTTAAGAGAGAGGGAGAGAGAGAGAGAGAGAGAGAGAGAGAGAGAGAAATGGGGTTTAACGTCCATTCAACACAAACTAGGTCATTTCGGGACTAACATGGTTTTTTAATTTTTATTTCAATAATTCGCTTGCGCGTAGGGGTTTTTAGCAGTGGGAGGTAAACCGGAGTGCCCGGAGGAAACCCACGAGGTTGAGAAGGCGCCCCTATCTCCATGCCACATACGCTCACACCAGGGCTCGAAACCACAGCCGCAAGCCAGAGGTGACCGGCCAGCTAGAGGTCGAAGCGCGGCACTCTAGACCACTAGGCCATCCCACCCCCCCCCCATTATTTAAGGATGTAAATATCATGATAATTTTTGTAACCAAACTGATTCTTCAAATCTATTTTCACAGAAAAGAAAAGATGCACTTAAAATATATTCGTACAAAAATATTGATATTAGAATCATTGTCTTCCTGGTGTTAGTCAATAAAGTTCACCAGCATTTTGCAGCATGGTTTCTCCCAGCCGGTAGTGTAGGAGGGACAGCATGCCAAAGAACAGTGTCTAGTTGTGTAGATGGGACAAAAAACACAAGCTCATTTGTACACATTGGCATCATAATTTTGTAAACAAACTGATTCTTCAAAACTATTTTCAATGAAAAAAAAGTAGGAAGTTAAACCCCATTTCACTGACTCAATTTGTAGAAAATTTGATATGACATACAAAAAAAATAGACAAAAAGTAATCATGAAATTATAATTTTAAATCAATAATGCTGTTATGCTGCTATTAAATTGTACATAATCCAAAACATATATATGGAATTGGATTTTAACATTATCTTGTCAACACATGCAATCCTTCAGTATTTCATATGGTAATCTTTATTCTATGACTATTTGCAAAATGCGAGGAAGGAGAGTTTTGCCCGGACAGCTTCTTTCTGTCCATGCTTCTTCAATTTTGAACTGTTGTTCTTAGAGTTAAATGTCAACTTCCATAGAAGGTAATATAGCAGACAAGTCTTATTTTGCATTGTTATTATCAAAGCGCACACGCAGGGGTCTTTCGAGTGGAAATAAACCCATGAAGTTGAAATGAAATGAAATGAAGTTTAACGTCCTACTCTTTTGCACCTAACCTGGGCTAATGGAAGACGGGTATACGTCATGCAGTGTGCTATGAGGGAAATTTTGCCCGGGCAGCGGCGCTACGACCTACTCTTATATCGAATTCCAACTGCCAAGGGATCTTTTACGTGCACTCCAATGTGTACACAGGACTTCGGTTTTTCAGACAATCCGAATGAATAGGCAGCTGTCCTCGTCAGGCAGGCCCTCCTGCATCACTGACAAGGGGAAATCACACCGGAAAATTGAGATGAACTTTCTCGGCCAATGCAGGGATCGAACACCCGACCTCCAGGCGAGCGAACCAGCGCCTTATCCACTTAGCAGCCATGACCCCCATGAAGTTGAGAAGGAGCCCCTATCTCCAAGCGACATACGCTCACGCCGGGGATCGAAACCACAACAGCAAGCCAGAGGTGAACGGCCAGCTAGAGGTTGATGTACAGCACTCTTAGAGTCCTCTAGACCATCCCAACCCCTCAATTTTGAAGTACATATGTACAGGGGTCTTTTCTAGTTAGAACAATCTTACTAACAAATATTTCAACAACAATAAGATACATAAAAAAAAGAACTCTTTTATTCATTCAATTACAGACATTAACAAAAAATAACCCGAAAACCTCCGAATGGCAATAGAAGATCAGGCTGCATATTTTAACAGATGGAGGTTTATCTCCTATTTTTCTGCATGGTTTGGCAAATAATGACAAACAGTGTGCTATGAAGTAAATTTTGCCCAGACAGCAGACTAATTAATTACTTACTCTTATTTCGAATTCTGTCAAGGATTCTTTTACATGTACTCCAACGAATCGAATAGACAATGACCTTGCCAGGCCCTCTTCCGAAATTACTGACAAAGTCTTTTTCACACTTTGTGATTTATGGAGAGTTGTAGCAGTGAAGAGCTCATCATAGATAGTTTTCAGATCCAATAATTATGTATTATTAGATAATGTTATACTCATTCATTAAATAAATATTGTGTAAGAATGGAAAAAAGACCACGATACTATCTGATATTTAGACTTACATTCATGCTAATTTTATAATGTCAATACGACCAATATCTAAAGGGATTATCCTAATTTGAACAGAGTCGCAAAAATAAAGGTCTGAGTACGTATGAAATTTCAACGTAAAAATATAGACAAATTGTGTATAATATACATGTACCTTGTCTCAAAATTTGAGCTCAAAATATTGAGTTGCTTTGGCTGAGAATGGCTAAGTTGCTTATCCGGACACGTAACGCTTTTAAAATTTCGGGTATTTTTTTTTCGTTGGGTGACCTGAAAATCGATTTCCGTTACTTGAAAGGTCTATAATACATTGAATGGCCTATGTGCTGTACTTGATAGCGATCAATATTTTTCACCTACACATTATAATGTTTTCAATATTAAATGAGGGCTTAGAAACAGACATCCATTCAAATGATTTTTTTAAAAAGTTTACCTTGTTTTAAAATACTGATAGCACATTTGAAATTGACAAATTGCTGAGAGCATTTATTAAGGTCTGAATTTTACAGAAAATTTCCTTAAAATATTATTTGAATTTTCCTACATATTTAATTAATAAAGACAGATTTTTTATTTATTTATACAAGGTAAAGACGTATATGGTACCGTATATCTAATAATGTTACAAACAAAACAGTTTTTCTTACAATCTAAAACTAAAAGGGAAATTTTAGCTATTAATCTACTTTTTTGGGGGGGGGGGGGGGGCGGGGGAGGGCTATGAAGACACCTTGAAGTAATGAATATTGATACACCAAAAAAAAAAAACCAACCCAAAATGTAGGCCTAAAAAGTAAAGATAAAATATGACTATAGGCCTACATGTATAGGCCTGTATAATTAGAAAATTGTAGATTCTAGACTAGCTGCATAGTTTTTATTACGTTGATGAAATATTATTTATAATCAAATAGAAACAAATTTAGGTTTTATATTGCAATAGAATGAAAATTCAATAACTTAACATACCTTTATGTCACATTATGTGTTATTGACTATTACTACTAGTATTGTAAGGCCTGTGTCGGCTGTGTACCGTAGTATACTTCTATATACGAACGAAAATGTACTGACAACTAACCATATTGATACAAAATAACGTACACATGGTTAAACATTCATTTCGAATATATCTTGGTAATTGGAAGTTGTGCAGACGATGTTTTTTTCTTATTTTATTCCGAAGCTCACAGGAATCCATACACATTTCTTTAGGGTTTTGTTTAACCGGAAGTAACTTGAGGGATATTGACTTCGCGCATGCGATGTATAACATAAACCGCCAGTCGGACTTCCTTTCTAGTACAGTTCTATGATTAAACCAATCTATAGAAAATTCTGCTGTTTGAACCATCTTACTGATGGAACCAAGCTAAAAACAAATTTAGCTGTATATGGCTGTTGTGATGACAACTTTCTGCTGTGATGGCTATTGTGACGAAAATATTCTGCTGTCATGGATTTTACAACGACCATATCTGCTCTGCTGGATAATCTAACCAAAATTCCTGTTATTGGGACCAATCTACAGAAAATTCTACTGTGATAGCTATTCTGAATAATATTGCTGTGATGAATAATAATCTAACGAAATTCCTGATATGATAGATAATCTGAAGAAAAATCCAACTGTTTAAACCAGTCTATAGAAGATATCCAAGCAGAAAACAACTTCTGCTGTCATGGCTATTGTGATAAAAATATTCTGCTCTAATCGCTATTGTAGCCCAAAATGGAAATTTATTGGATTGGTCGAAAAGTGGCGTCGAGTGAGCATAACGGTCCTCTAAATTAAAAGACTAATCACTGTGTATTGATACATTTCCTTATTGATTTTCATTTCTCAAAATGTCATTCACTTTCACACTTCCAAACTTTAATCTCGGAACATTTGATGAAATCTTTCCTTATTTTGAAGAAATTATTCCACTAACTCCAGGTAATTATGTAGCACATATCTGAAACAGAATTGAAAAAGATTTAATGATATTAATTTGAAAACTAGCATTTAAAATTTTACTGTAGGCCTATTTTGCACTGTCATTGTGAAAAATTAAATTTCCATAGCTACCAGTAGGCCTACACTGAATAAGCTCAAATGACCACTTTCCAGTTCCTCGCCACCTAGCGGCGTTCTGTAACATATAAACAAAGATGGCGTCCGATGGGGTTATGGTAAGCAATACGTGTTTTTCTGACTGAAATGTTCGTTTGGCGATTTATTTATGTAACGACAGTTATCAAATCGACCGTAGTTTGATTAAATAACTTTCCGCTTGTCGCTTGGTTTTTTTTCAGCATCACAATGCCAATAGTGTCGTCGTATTGACCAATTTATTATGCCGAAACGGTGAGATTCACAACTGTCAAATTCACATCACGCACTTGACGGTGGTGCTCGCGACCAATCTAATTATTTCTAACACCATAAATATTTGTTGCGTATAATTTTTTCGGTTGTTTTTTATTTTTACGGAGAAGTATACACGTTTTCTTGTATCTGTGAGTATATTTTAATTTTACATTTTACTATTTTTTGGGGGGGGGGGAAGTAAATCGAGGGTACAACTCTAATATTATAATAAAATAAAAAAAAAGTTCGTCTGCTTCTTTCGATCAGACTCTGAAGACGTTTTCATGCACATTTTTACAAAATTATTAACAGTTGTAATTTAATAAAACATAAATAAGACCCTACACCCGTACTTTTAGGTGGGTTGCTCTAAGCTTATAATATAGTAAATTTTTTATATTTAATAGGTAGGCCTAGTTTACTGACTGTGGATTGTGTTGTAGAAGTTGTATTGGAAGATTCATCACTGTCACAAGTAGATATTTTTATTTATAAAATCATCTGCTAAAAAACAAATAACACCCTTTTATATCAAATCATAACCCATTTTCTGAAGATGTTTTCATATGCATTTTTACATAATTATTAACAATTTGTTTTATTAAATATATATAATTTACACTATAAAATAATAAAACATCCTACACCTGTCCTTTTACAGCTTCTAATCTTATAATATCTATATTAATTTACATATGTCCTTTGTTTAAATATTTAATACATTTTTCACACTTTAATTTTTAAAGATTGATATTAAGATAAGAAAGCTTGAAGAAACACAACTTTTTTGTATTTGCCGTCAACCAAATGATGTTTCAAAACCAATGGTACAGTGTGATTTTTGCGACAATTGGTTTCACTACAGCTGCATGAGTATTGAGGTGGAAGATGTGAAAGGCACCAATTGGCATTGTGCTGGTTGTATTGAAGCTGTATTGCAAGATCCATCTTTATCACGAAAGGGTAGATATTTCATTTATAATCTTTAATATGAAATCAAATCTGCCATATTACAGATCTACCGCAACCATTATCCAAAAAACAGCAATCCAAGAAAGTTAAAATTAAGGAAGCTAGATATCTAAATTTTAGACTTGCTGTCATTTCACAATCTAACTGTTTGTTCTTTTATTAAAATTAAAATACACCTATTGTATGTATCCTTTATAAAATTATACTGTCTGTGCATATTTCAGGCAGACCTGTATTTTGATTTGACAGGGCATTTCTCAAAGTCATCTAATTTCATGTTCCTTTATCATTTCATGTTTACTTGGTTTTCAAGGGAGAGTTGACCTTAAAGGGGCAATCCCGATATCTTTTGTGGAATAAAACTGCTTAATTTTGTGTTAAAATCATTTAAAACCCATTATCTAAAGCCGACCAACTAACCCGATATTTGTGATACGCTTGTAAATAACTTAAACCTGACAGTCTGCATCTGGAAATGGAGACCTTTGTATTATACAGTATCTGGATAAAACAAGACTTTTTTCTATAAAAATAATATGTAGGTGAAATTTACCTTTTGTTATCAAGTACAGTACATGGGTCATTCACTGTATAGACCTCCCAAGAAACGTAAATCGATTATCAGGTCACCCAATGAAAAAATTGACCCGAAATCTTAAAAGGGTTACGTGTCCGGATAAGCAGTGTTGACGTTCATGTCCAAACGACTCAATATTTTCAGCTGAAATTTTCAGACAATGTAAATACACCATGCCTCTATATTTTGGTCCATAAATTTTACAAATACTCGGACTTAATTTTTGAGACTCTGTTCTTATCGGGATTGTCCCTTTAAGATGGTTGGGGGAAGATTTATTTATTAGAGACATTGATGAAGATATTATTAAAAATCATGTAGAAACGAAACGTCACGAAATAGAGGGTTATAATTTTGTTAGGGAAGAGAAGGTAGTTTCATTAAGTAGCAATAAAGCTGGTAATATTTTTTACTATAGATCACAGTGTCAACCTGCTATGAAGAAGAATTTGTATATTATCTATTTAGGTTTCAAACAATTAGATGGTATTGATAAATTAAAGTGGGCAACTTGTTCATGCCCAGCTGGCATTGATGGTAAATGCAAACATGTAGTTGTTTTTTTATATATATTAATGGGCATGTTTCATTTACGATTAACTCAAATACCTGAATCTCAAACTTGTACCGATAAACTCCAAATGTGGCATGTGAAAAAACCTTTAACTGATGAACCGTTATTATCTAATAGTATTAATTTTATTAAGCATGATCCTTCTAGTTCCTGCAGTAAAAAGGAATTATGTTCAAATATTAAGTATCATAATCCTGTTCCTGATTTTTCACGCTCTGTTACTTCAGAAAAGATTAATAATCTTGTTATGATTTATAATAAAGATGGAATTTCCCTTCCAGTTTAAGACACCATACAATAAAATGACTGTTTGCCTGTTTTATCTAAACATCAATCTGCTGCACCGTTACATGATTTAATGTTTAAGTGTATTAATGATAATTCATTTAATTTTAATTTTGATTCTTATTTACATGTCTTATCAACAGATAAATTGGATCAGTTTGAGTTTTATAATTCTGCAATTAATATTTCTTTAAATGTCTGTAAACATATTGAAGTTAAAACCCGACTCCAGAGTAAAAATTCTTTTTGGTTTGCCCAACGGGAATATCGTTTAACATCATCTAACTTTGGAATATTTTGCAAACTACAGATCCCGTGAAGACTTTTTTACAAAAGAAATTATACTTTACCTCTCCAAGTGTTCGACATAGCCTAGAGAACGAGAGCTTGGCGTTTGCAAAATATGTTGAAAAGGTGAATGGTGTTACTCACTGTCCTGTTGGGCTTGTTATACACCCTGATTTACCATTTATAGGTGCTAGCCCTGACAGACTTGTATATAATACAAATTTTAAGGAACTTAAACTTATAGAAATAAAATGTCCATATAGCTTTCATAGTAAAAAAACAAAAATCTTTCAACATGTTGATTCAAACACTTTTTTCTTAAAACGTCAGGCAGATGGCACTTTAGCTCTGAAGGATACTCATAACTATTTTTTATCAGATTCAAGGTCAGTTGAATATAATTGGTATAGATTCCTGTGATTTAGTTGTTTTTGTCCCACCTGATGACTTAGTTATAGTTAATGTAAACCGAGACCAGACGTTTTTTTGAGACACAAATACTCCCTTAACTTACATATGTATGGTTTAGAAAATTACTGCACCATTTCGTATTATGCTTTTCAAAGCCATCATGAATTAAAAAGAAACTATCATTACTGTGGAATGGGTGTAGGGGAGAAGGGAGCCCATTTTTTTTTTTTTTTTTTTTAATAGTTTCTGAATCTGATGTTTAAATGTAAAATATTTTATTTTATTGATAATAGTCTACTTTGATACAAACAGTAATAATTTTGATTTTATATAGTTCTTTGTCACTATTAAAGACTAAATAACTGGTTTATAATCCACATGGAAGCTTTAATAATATCAGAATAAATTAACAATAATGCAGAAAGGAACTGTTGTTGTGTTTTACAGTGCCATCTTTACATACAAGTCTAATTTATGTTTTATTAAATTATAACTGTTAATTATGTAAAAATGTTCATGAAACGTCTTCAAAATGTCTGATCGAAAGAAGCACTAGCAGACGAACTTTTTTTTATTACGGTATATTATTAGAGTTGTACCTTCGATTTACTTCCCCCCAAAATAGTAAAATGTAAAATTAAAATATACTCACAGATACAAGAAAACGTGTAGACTTCTCCGTCAAAATAAAAAACAACCGAAAAAATTATAGGCAACAACTATTATGGTGTTAGAAATAATTAGATTGGTCGCGAGCACCGCCGTCAGGTGCGTGAAGTGAATTTGACAGTTGTGAATCTCACCGTTTCGGTATAATAAATTGGTCAATACGACGACACTATTGGCATTGTGATGCTGAAAAAAAAACAAGCGACAAGCGGAAAGTTATTTAATCAAACTACGGTCGATTTGATAACTGTCATTACATAAATAAATCGCCAAACGAACATTTCAGTCAGAAAAACACGTATTGCTTACCATGACCCCATCGGACGCCATCTTTGTTTATAGGTGGCGCGGAACTGGAAAGTGGTCAAATGCATTATTTTTTTGTTTCCTTTTAGAAAAGTCACACCCACATAAATATTTCTGTGTGTTATCTGGCACATCAAAAACATTTTTTAGAGTAGTATTTAGTGGTTTTGTTTTCATTTTAGATAGTAATAAGCCCAACAAACCCATTAAGAAGTTGTCAACAAATCCAGCGTCAACCGTGACCGGCCTTAGCAACCGATTTGCTACCGTAGAAGAACAACAATTAGAGGCATTAATCACAGAAACCAATTCAAAATCAACGACAAGAAACACGTCATGGGGTGTCCGTTTGTTCAAAGGTAAGAAATATGAAATAAAAATAAAGAAATGCACTTAGCTTTTATTCTTTCAACTCGATCGGCGTCCAAAAATATAACTTTGTTATCAACATCCTGTCCCAGGAATGTAAACAAGTCTTGAACAACCAGACTCAAGGTCATCAAATCAATCGGCCACCATCGTAAAATATGTTGGCACTAAGCCAACTCAACACAATCGCCCTTCAGCTTCACTCTTTTTTATGAATGAATGGTGTGATTAGTACACTTTTTTATTTCACAAAATTGCAAATAAAGTACTAAATTTGAATTGAAAATGTCCCGCACATTTGGAGTCAATTATTCCCTAATCCCGACCAAAACTGAAAAATAAAATCCTTTTCGAACTGTATTTTATTCTTGTGTTTTTCTTTAAAAGAATAACTTGTATTTTTTCCAGAGTGGCTCATTCACCGATATAACACCGAAGATTTTGAGAATTTACCAGTAAATCTTTTAGATGAAAAACTCCGCATCTTCTATGCAGAAGTTAGGTCAGCAAATGGGGAGATGTATTCCAAGTCACCTTTTGTTGGCTTGAGGGCAGCAATACACAGGCACTTACGTGCTCCTCCTTATGAACAGAATATTAATATTCTTTCTGATCGAGAATTTCACTCCTCAAATAATGTTTTTTTAAGCGTTATTCGAAAATTAAAAAAAGAAGGTCTTGATAAGTCTTCACACCATATGTCCATATCTGATGGTGACATGATAAAAATTCGCCAGTATCTTTCAAGTTTGTCACCAAATAATTTACTTTACAAAGTATGGTTTGATCTTATGTTAGGTTTTGCTAGTCGAGGAAATGAAAACCAAAGATCCTTTGATAAAGATACTTTTGTTATATCTACAGATGACACTGGTCTCCGGTATATTTATCAAAGTCGTATTTATATTACCAAAAATCATCGTGGCGATTTAAATGATTCTGTTGAATCGAAACGTCGTATATATGCTACAGGTGGCCTGAATTGCCCGGTTTCATCATTCGAACTTTACATTTCAAAATTAAATCCTGGCAATACATGCTTATTTCAAAGTCCCAAAAAACATGTGCAGTTTGAAGATGCAATATGGTATAATAATAAACCACTAGGTACCACCACTTTAAAATGCATGATGAAAACCATTTCGAAGTCAGCTGGGTTAACCAATACATACACCAACCACTGTGTAAGAGCCACAGCGATAAATTTGTTGTCTCATGCTGGTGTCGAGGTCAGGGAAATTTGCAAGTTGACAGGTCACAAAAATGAGCAAAGTTTAAGCTCATACAACTTTGATTCGAGTTCCAAACAAAAACGTATATATTCCTCTATTTTACAAGGTTGTCCACAAACAGTTTCACGTTCTTTGCCTCTTCCGTCACCTAGTTTTACATCAACATCTGCATCATCACCCGAGCATTTTCAATCACTAGAATCACATATACAGTTCCAGTCTGTAGGTAAATGTCTGCAAACTAGCGGCCTGTTCAGTATTACTGAGTCGACTGTCACAGTCAACAATTATTTTAAATAAAGTAGTCATTTAGATCGTTTTTTGTTACGATCTATGTAATACGTTACCACTTCCTTCGTATTGTTAAAACTAGTAAATTAGGCCCAAATCTATTGCCGGGCGATGTCCATTTTATTCAGAAATAAATGTTAGAATATTTGACAATTGTTTGTTATATATTTCGTACAGCGATTAATCCTGAATATGACAGTTAATACACAAAAGACTTCGTTGGATTTCTAAGTATTGTTTTTTTTTTAACTCATAGTGAAGTTATGTGAAACCGGGTTTATCGAACTACGCCCTAGGACCCCTTTCAAATGAATGGATCCGACTTGAGCGGGGTTTTCAGACAGGAATAACCAGTCGGTCAAAGTGGACCAAATCGAGCGAGAATTGTGCTATATCGTTACGTCACAGATGGTTTATTACGTCAAAATTGTTTTATTTGGTTTTTACGTCATTTAAACCACAAAACAACCGTCAACAATCGCGAAAGAAAGAATCCCATTAAAAATGTTAAATATTTTGGGCTACAATATCGATAAACACCTCCTGTTTAGAATTTATCGGACTGTTATTGTCCATTTGATACCGCTTAAATTGGACAATAACAGTCCGATAAATTCTAAACAGGAGGTATTTATCTCCTAATTGTGACAAAAATTCCAGCTCTGTTGAATAATCTAACCACAATTCTTCCAGTTAGGACCAATATAATATAGAAAATTCTGCTGTGATAGCTATCCTGACGAAAAAGTCTGCTATGCTGGCTATTCTGTCGAATAAATCTGTTGTGATGGATATTCTGTCGAATATACCTTACAAGATGGATACTCTAAAGAAAATCCGTGCTGTTTAAACCAATCTATAGAACATCCTGCTGTTTAAACCAATCTATAGAAAATCCTGCAGTTTGAACCAAGCTAAAAACAAATTTTGCTGCATATGGCTGTAATCGCTATTCTGACGAAAATTTCAGCTCTGATGAATAATCTGACCACAATTCTCCCAGTGAGGACCAATCTGTCGAAAATTCTGCTGTGATAGCTATTCGGCCGAATAAGTCTGCTGTGCTGGCTATTCTGTCGAATAAACCTGTTGTGATGGATATTCTGTCGAATATACCTTACAAGATGGATACTCTAAAGAAAAACCCTGCTGTTTAAACCAATCTATAGAAAATCCTGCTGTTTAAACCAATCTATAGAAAATCCTGCAGTTTGAACCAAGCTAAAAACAAATTTTGCTGCATATGGCTGTAATCGCTATTCTGACGAAAATTTCAGCTCTGATGAATAATCTGACCACAATTCTCCCAGTGAAGACCAATCTGTCGAAAATTCTGCTGTGATAGCTATTCGGCCGAATAAGTCTGCTGTGCTGGCTATTCTGCCGAATAAACCTGTTGTAATGGATATTCTAACAGAATTTCGTATATTATGGATAATCTAAAGGAAAATACTGCTGTTTAAACAAATCTATAGAAAATCATGCTGTTTAAACCAATGCACAGAAAATCATGCTGTTTAAACCAATGCACAGAAAATCTTGCGGATGGAACCAAGCTGAAAACAAATTTAGCTGTATATGACTGTTGTGAAGACAACATTCTGCTGTCATGGCTATTGTGACGAAAATATTCTGCTGTTATGGATTTTATAACGACCATTGCTGCTCTGCTGGATAATCTAACCAAAATTCCTGTTATTGGGACCAATCTATAGAACATTCTGCTGTGATAGCTATTCTGACGAAAAATTCTGTTTTGGTGGATATATGCCGAATAATATTGCTGTGATGAATAATCTAACGAAATTCCTAATATGATGGATAATATGAAAAAAAATTCCAACTGTTTAAACCAATCTATAGAAGATATCCAAGCAGAAAACAACTTCTGCTGTAATGGCTATTGTGATAAAAATATTCTGCTCTAATCGCTACTGTGACGAAAATTTCAGCTCTGATGAATAATCTAACCACAATTCTTCCAGTTAGGACCAATATATAGACAATTCTGCTGTGATAGCTATTCTGACGAAAAATTCTGTTTTTGGTGGTTATCTGCCGAATAACATTGCTCTGATGGCTAATCTTACGAAATTGCTGATGTGATGGATAATCTGAAGAAAAATCCATCTGTTTAAACCAATCTATAAAAGATATCCAAGCAGAAAACAACTTCTGCTGTCATGGCTATTGGGGTAAAAATATTCTGCTCTAATCGCTACTGTGACGAAAACTTCAGCTCTGATGAATAATCTAACCACAATTCTTTCAGTTAGGACCAATATATAGACGGTTCTGCTGTGATAGCTGTCCTGACGAAAAAGTCTATGCTGGCTATTCTGCCGAATAAACCTGTTGTGGTGGATATTCTAACAAAATTCCTTATATGATGGATAATCTAACGGAAATCGCGCTGTTTATAAAATATAGAAAATCATGTTGTTTAAACCAATCTATAGAAAATAATGCTGTTTAAACCAATCTATAAAAACTCTTGCTGTTGGAACCAAGCTAAAAACAAACTTAGCTGTATGGCTGTAGTGATGAAAACTTCAGCTCTGATGAATAATCTAACCACAATTCTTCCAGTTAGGACCAATATATAGACAGCTCTGCTGTGATAGCTGTCCTGGCGAAAAAGTCTATGCTGGCTATTCTGCCGAATAAACCTGTTGTGGTGGATATTCTAACAAAATTCCTTATATGATGGATAATCTAACGGAAATCGCGCTGTTTAAACCAATCTATAGAAAATCATGTTGTTTAAACCAATCTATAGAAAATAATGCTGTTGGAACCAAGCTAAAAACAAACTTAGCTGTATGGCTGTAGTGATGAAAATATTCTACTGTGATGGATATTCTAATGGCTATTTCTGCTCTGCTGAATATACTAAATAATCTAATGACAATTCCTGCTGTTGGGAACAATCTATAGAAATTCTGCTGTGATAGCTATTCTGATGAACAATTCTGTTATGGTGGCTATTCTGACGTGATGGATTGTAACGAAATTTCTGATATGATGGAAAATGTAAAGGAAAAATCCTGTTTAAAGCAATCTATAGAAAATTGTACTGTGAGGACCAAACTGAAAACAAACTCTGTTGTAATGGATATCCTGAAGAAAAATTCTGCTGTTATAGCTATTCTGACGAAATATTTTGCTGTGGTGGATAATCTAACGGAACTCCTGATGTGATGGATATCTAAACAAAAACCCTCTGTTGGGACCAATCTATAGAAAATAAAGTTGTGGGGACCAATCTGAAAACAAATTCTGTTGTGATGGCTATTCTGACGAAAATTTCTACTGGGCCGAACATTCATACATAAGATAAACTACTTTTAAAGGCCAACCCTGTTCAATTTGTCTAAGACTCTTATGGCCGGCCCCTGGTGGGGACTCTTTTAGTTTTCAACTGCATGTTTTATAGAATAATTTTCCATTTAGTATAAGAACGTATTTTTTTAAAAAAACAAAAAACAACCCAACTTAACACCTTTTTTTAAAACAGGCTTTAACAGACACTGTATACAACTGATATGCCCATAATTTTGCTGGTTGGTTATATACGATTACATTGTCACTTTGTAAAGTGTCCCTGAACATAACATAAAGGGTGCACTATAAATATGCTGCAATAAAAATAATAAATATGATGTAATAGTAATAGTAATAAATATACTATAATAGTAATCTATAGAAAATCTTATTGTTGGGACTAATATATTGAACATCCTGCTGTGAGGGCAAATCGGAACCATTATAAATAATTTCTGCTTTGAGGGGTGGGGTGGGGCAATCTACAGATAATAATGGTGGGGGAATTAATCTTAAGAAAAATCTTGCTGTAAAAGACAAACTGAACAAAGCATTCTCAAACTTCAGTGAAGAATTCCTTCAAAATTGTTCTCCTTATTTTAACTAAAATATAGTCCTGTATTAAAACCTTGGCTGTTTTAAAGTATAAAATAGGCCTACATGAATAAGAAACTATGTGCAAAGTTTTGTGTTTCTGGATCAAAGATATTTCTTATAAGCAGTAGGGACTAATTGAAAATTGAGTAAATTCTTAACTTAAGCCTGAGAATGCTTAGTGAACTCAGGGCCCGATGTGATGGATAATCTAAAGAAAACTCTGTTGTGGGGGGTAATACGAATAAAAATTCTGCTGTGACGGGCAATCTATATAAAATCATTGGGACCATAGAAATACTAATATTATTATAACAATATAAGTAGACGGGACCGACCATGCAATATTTAAAAGATCGTGGCGTGGGCGCTAATCTACAGATAATTACCACTGGAGATTAATGTGAGCAAAATCCCCGCCGTGAGGGATAACCTAAAAAAAAAAAAAAAAAAAAAAAATTCTGTTGTTGGGACCAATGAAGAAAATACTGCTGTGACACGAATCGAAATGTGTATTGGGCACATTCTGAATAAAAAAAAATGTTGCTGTGAAAGCCAATATAAATATGGTGTGTGTGTGTGGGGGGGGGGGTATTGAAAAATTAAAACATTGAATGTATATTTCTTTCTTTCGTCACTTTTTCTGTATGTGGGGGTAGGGGGAATTAATGGCGTTATGGGCGAAAAAAAAGTTTGTCAAAGTTAGCGATATAAATATGGCTATATTAGTTTATAGTTCTACTTTAAATTCGTGGCCTGGAATAGCAGTAGAACGGGTTTTAAGATTTATGTGGTCTGCCTCCAGTTGTTCAAATTATTTCCCTTGATATTTCCAAGGTGAATGCAGCTGTCAATCATTCAGCACTGGTGTGTATGATGCCTGTCACTTTGTGGTAGATCCGAAAGAGCGTTATCCGAAAGCGTAAGCTTCCTAGAAAAGTTTATATAATCTAGTCTAGCCTAGCTGATTTCATATATAATCCATAGGAGAAGGTGTAGGCCTACGTGTATAAATTGCTGTTTTATCACATGACACTATGTTAATGAACACGCAAGCTATGGCAGGGTGAGGGCGGGGGGGGGGGGGCGAGGGGGTACTGAAAAGTCAAGAAATTGTGACAATTCGCCATGGGAGCTATATTACTCAAGAGAGAGGGAGTGAGAGAGAGACAGAAACGCCCTTTTCACATGCTGGTAAGTTTGTTAACCTTAATTTCACATGGTACATAGAGGTTAATGGTAGAATCCAAGCGTAGGTTTTTGTAGGTTAAAAACGACACAGCCGTAGGATGGAAACGGAGAGCCAGCGTGGCAACACTGTGTACCAGCCACAAGATCTCATTACCGTGTGACTGGACATTGACTAGTCCGGATTTACCCGATAAATATGTATATTTCTCAATTAGTCCAATTAACTTTAGTTATTCGGGGGTTTCTAAAGCAAGAATATTGCAGTGCATACCGCGGTATATGGCGTCAAATGATATATTGGAATATTGCGGTTTTTTCTGAGGGTCTTATAAAATTACCGTCAATATAATTTCCAAACCGCGATATACTGATTTATCGAAATTACCGTCCAGCCCACCTGTGTGGAAGCAAAGTTAAGGGGCTTACCTGTGTGGAAGCAAATAGTAATGCGAATGTTTTCTTTAATGATTTTGGAACCTGTCCAGCCTTGTTGTTCCGCAATCCAAAATGGGACATACACTAAGGCCGTTTTAAATTATTTCTGCTGTGTCGGCAAGTAAGTGAGACTATTCACTGAGCTACCGGCTCTTGCCGTAAGAGGGAAGTGTCCCTACTGTTAGTTTGTCTGAAACACTCGAGGACAGTTTATGTGAAGGGCACGAGTAGTCATAATATGAGGTCGTCCACCTGCCTCTGGCGTAGAATGCAGAGGGTTAAAGCCTTGGTTAAGAATTATTATAATCCTTCCTTCCAGGCAGCCTACATGACAGGTGCAAAGATAATGCCAACGGGATGTGTCATTTGTCAGAAAAGTAAAAAAAAAAAAAACAACAAAAAATTGTGCTTTGCCTATAGGGCTCCTCACAGTAAACGATTCTGAGGAAAATGTATCTCGAATTATTTGGACTGCACACGATGGTAGAGGGTATTAAAATCGCTGTCGTGACAAATCAAAACGACCATACATTATGAAAGTTAGTGAGCCGTGACTTCCATTGGCGTATTGAACCATGACTAGTCAAGACCACCTTTTAGAAAAAGTGACTAGTGTTATCAAAGGAGATAGCTACACGTTGAAAAATGTAGTGGATTTAATTGTTAATTTAGATGATAACATGCGACATATTGAACACAGAATAGCTAAAATTGATGATATATGCACAATTCTTTCAAACATGTCTGGAAAATTAAATTCCCTGGAGGGTGATGTGAAACGGATTAAAAACAATCAGACTGAAATGGAATCAGAACTGGAGAAATTATCAGTGTCAAACAGTGATCTTCTTAAAATAACATCTGAGGATAAAATTCACCCCCAGCAAAAAAAAAAATAGTCGGTCGCAAAATCAGTGCAGTCGGTCGCAAAGTAGAGGTAATCGGTATCAAAATAAGTTTACGTCACGCTACCCACGTAAAACTTTAGTAGAAAAATAGTCGGTCGCAAAACAGTGCAGCTGGTTGCAAAGTAATGTAGTCGGTATCAAAATAAGTACTCACTGTATACGTCACGGTACTCACACAAAAAAAAAAATAGTCGGTCGCAAAATCAGTGCAGTCGGTCACAAAGTAGAGGTAGATGGTATCAAAATAAGTACTCACTGTATCCGTCACGCTACCCATGCAAAACTTTAGTATAAAAATAGGTTGCCAGGCAACGAAACATACGCCCACACAGCAGCTAAATCGTCCGGGCAGTCAACAAGAGTTATCGCATATTAAGTAATTATCAGAAAATCATTAGAATTTGTTTGGTTTTTATAAAGTTCTGCTCCATACTAATGTAAAGTATACGAATCATTTAATATTATGGAATAAGCTGTCACCTCCACTGGATACGAAACATTTAATATTATAGCGACTTTTCGTACAATCAGGGGCCATAATTCAGGAAGTTACGATCAGATATGTCCAAATATCGAAAGGAACCAAGATCTTTATGTTATAAACATGTATTTCAAGTTTCATCAAAATCAGTTCAAAATTGTGACCTCTATAGGGTCCACAACCTTGATATAACATTTTTTCACACTATTCGCGTACAAACGGCGGCCATTTTGTCTGTCAATTTTGGTCCGATTTTCACGAAATTCGAACTCAACCCCCAAAACTATGAAACGGTGATATAATCAAACGGTTTTTTGAACTGTCAATTTTGGTCCGATTTTCACGAAATTCGAACTCAACCCCCAAAACTATGAAACGGTGATATAATCAAACGGTTTTTTGAATCGGATAACAATTTTGACCTCCACATTTTGACCTGCTAATAATCCGATTAGACCTTGGGAAACCAACGATAAAAAAACACAAGTACTGGTACTAGTAGTTCCGGTAGACCGTCAGCGAAACGCCACGCACACTTCAGTTCAAGTTCGGAAACATCTCCATTGCGGGCATAAGAAATCTCGGGGAGTGGACTCTCTATACTAGCCTGGAATGTAGGTAAAGGACTGAGAAAAGAACTCACAGAACAAGCCTTCATCAATATTGTGTGCCAACATGACATTTTGTGTTTGTTTGAAGCCTGGATTAGTGAAGATGATGTGATAGAATTGACAGACTATACAGTGTACAAATATGCTAGAGACAAAGGGAGGGGTGGGGGAACCGTTATCTTTATTAAAAATAAAATTATATCTGCATGTAAAATCCATATGAATATGTTAGACTGCATTGTTTTTATAAATGTATCATCCCCAAGTTTGTTTAGTTGACAAGCCGCTTGCTATATTTGCATGTTATTTCCCCCCTTACAATAGTGTTTTCTATGAGAGAAATGACATTAATCTGTTTAACTGTCTAGAAGAAGAGATAAGTAAAGTTTCTAAATCACATACTATTATTTCAGTTGGTGATCTTAATAGTCGTACATCTATTGAATATGATTTTGTGGCTTTTGATAAACTTAATGAAACAGCGGATGTGCTATTATCTAATATACATGTAATTGTTTATAGCCCCGATAGCTATCATAGTTTGAAATTGAGAAACAATATGGATAAAACTATAAATAGCTTTGGTAGAGAATTATTAAATATGTGTAAGACAACTGGTTTAAGAATAGTAAACGGAAGATATTTGTCTGACAAGAGCGGGTCCTACACATTTAATAGTGACAAAGGGTCAAGTCTAATCGATTATTCTTTGATGCACTATGATCAATTTAATTTAATACAAAGTTTCGAATCTGGTCAATTTAATGAGTTTTCGGACCACTCACCACTTTGTATCAAACTGAACTTCAATCTGAATAGCTCAGAAGTTAGTAGTATTAGTCGTCATAGTGTTAAACTGAAAACTAAAGTTGTTCATAAATGGGATCATCGCAGGTGTAGTGAACTAATAAATGAGTTGAGTAATTATCAACCAGTTTTAATTGATGTTTGTACGCTAAATGACAGGTCGAAAACTTCCATAGATAATAGTGTTGACCGATTCACCAAGACCCTCTTGGAAATAATATCACCGTTCTGTATAAAAAAAATAGAAAGTTCAACATATTTAAATAAAACCAAGTGTAATAAGCTTAAAACACGACCCTGGTTCAATGAAATTTGTACTTCCCAATATAAACTTTACAAAAATGCCTTGAGCAACTTTAATAAAAATAAATCTCTTGAAAATAGATTAATTTTATCTTACGCAAAATGTTCATATAAAAAATTACAAATTAAACTTAAACGCAACTTTATGGCACAAGAAGGCAACCGTATTAATTTTCTACGGAAAGACAACCCAGCCATGTTTTATAAACTTTTCAAGAAGAGAGAGAACTCGGTTGACCCCTCGGTTACTATAGATAACTTCTATGAACATTTTAGTAATTTGGCTTCAAATATAACAGATACTATTGATAGTGATGTAAACGAATTCTTATCTCAATATGATAATCAGACATCTTCTGAAAATGAAATAAATGATAACCCTGGTGTTGACCTTAATGGGCCAATTACTTATCACGAAATTTATAAAGCCATCAAAAATTTAAAAAATAACAAATCTTGTGGAATTGATGGAATTATTAATGAATTATTTATTTATTGTTCACAACAACTTGTACCCGTTTTATACATTTTATTCAATAATATTTTAGAATCTGGTTGTTTCCCAAGTACTTGGTGTATTGGTGTTATTGTGCCCGTTCTCAAAAAGGGCGATTCCAGTAATCCTGACAATTATAGAGGAATTACCCTTGTTAGCTGTTTGAGCAAATTATTTACTGGAATATTAAACAATAGATTATTAGAATATGACAAATCACATTGTAGTGACCTGAATGGACATCTCTTTCTTCGCCATATCTCCGATTCGCCTTTTTGTTCTTGTGGACATCATTTCGAAGACGTCTATCACTTTCTTCTCGTTTGCCCCTTACATTCAGATATCAGACAGAATACGATTCATTGCCTAACTCATTCCAACATCAACATTACTACTTTACTCTTTGGAAATAATGAACTCTCGGATGCTGAAAATATTAATATTTTTAAACAGGTGCATAGGTTTATTGAAATTCGAAACGTTTTAATTAATTGAAGCCTCATTGTTAATTAATACTCCTAATTTATGTAATATTTATTATAATAACAGGGTAGCAATACATGTATATATTATTAATTTATTAATTCATAAAATTTATAATAGGGTACTTTACTTTACTGTACTTTACTCATTTATAAATGTAACGCTTATTACAATGTAAATATGTTATAACTTTGTTTTGGAGAGGGGTGATATAGGCCTTGTCCTGTTCCCCAATCCTTTCAGTTACCTGAATAAATATTGTTTAAAAAAAAAAAAATCACATTGTGGTATTACCCATTCCCAGTTTGGTTTCAGAAAAGGCTTATCAACTACAGATGCTATTTTTATTCTAACTACGTTGATCAATCGAATTTTAAAAAATAAAAATAGGTTGCCAGGCAACGAAACATACGCCCACACAGCAGCCAAATCGTCCGGGCAGTCAACAAGAGTTGTCGCATATTAAGGAATTATCAGAAAATCATTAGAATTTGTTTGGTTTTTATAATCAAACGTTTTTTTTTTTTAAATCAGATAATAATTGTGACCTCCAGAGGCACAATAAGCTAAAAGGGTGATTTTTCGTACAATCAGGGGACATAATTCATGAAGTAATGACCCGATGGGCGCAAATATCGAAAGGAACCAAGATCTTTCGGTTATAAACATACATGTCAAGTTTCATCAAAATCGATTCAGGGTCCACAACCTCGATATAACGTATTTTCACACTACTCGTGTAAAAACGGCGGCCATTTTGTCCATCAATTCTAGTCCGATTTTCACGTAATTCACACTCTCTCTTCATTACCATGTAACGGTGATATAGTCAAACGTTTTTTTAAATCGGATAATAATTTTGACCTCCAGAGGGACCAAAAGCGAACAAAAGCGATTTTTCGGACAATCCGGGGACATAATTCAGGAAGTTATGATCCAATGGGCGCAAATATCGAAAGGAACCAAGATCTTTGGGTTATAAACATATAAATTTTTGGTCCGATATTCACAAAATTCATACTCAACCTTCATAACCATGAAATGGTGATATAATCAAACGTTTTTTTAAATCGGATAACAATTTTGACCTCCAGAGGGACCACAAGCTAAAAAGGGCGATTTTTTGGGACAATCAGGGGCCATAATTCAGGAAGTTATGATCCGATGGGCGCAAATATCGAAAGGAACCAAGATCTTTGGGTTATAAACATACATGTCAAGTTTCATCAAAATTGGTTCAAAATTGTGACCTCTATAAGGTCCACAACCTTGATACATATTTTCACACTATTCGCGTACAAACGGCAGCCATTTTGTCCATCAATTTTGGTCCGATTTTCACGAAATTCGAATTCAACCTTCATAACCATGTAACGGTGATATAATCAAACGTTTTTTTAAATCGGATAACAATTTTGACCTCCAGAGGGACCACAAGCTAAAAAGGGCGATTTTTTTGACAATCAGGGGCCATAATTCAGTAAGTTATGATCCGATGGGCGCAAATATCGAAAGGAACTAAGATCTTTGGGTTATAAACATACATGTCAAGTTTCATCAAAATTGGTTCAAAATTGTGACCTCTATAAGGTCCACAACCTTGATATAACATATTTTCACACTATTCGCGTACAAACGGTGGCCATTTTGTCGGTCAATTTTGGTCCGATTTTCACAAAATTCAAATTCAACCGTCATAACCATGGAACGGTGATATAATCAAACGTTTTTTTTTTAAATCGGATAACAATTTTGACCTCCAGAGGAACCACAAGCTAAAAAGGGCAATTTTTCGGACAATCAGGGGCCATAATTCAGGAAGTTACGATCTGATGGGCGCAAATATCGAAAGGAACCAAGATCTTTTGGTTATAAACATACATGTCACGTTTCATCCAAATCGGTTTAAAATTGTGACCTCTATAAGGTCCACAACCTTGATATAACATATTTTCACACTATTCGCGTACAAATGGCGCCCATTTTGTCCGTCAATTTTGGTCCGATTTTCACGAAATTCATACTCAACCTTCATAACCATGGAACGGTGATATAATCAAACGTTTTTTTTAAATCGGATAACAATTTTGCCCTCCAGAGTGACCACAAGCTAAAAAGGGCGATTTTTCGGACAATCAGGGGCCATAATTCAGGAAGTTACGATCCAATTGGCGCAAATATCGAAAGGAACCAAGATCTTTGGGTTATAAACATGCATTTCAAGTTTCATCCAAATCGCTTCAAAATTGTGACCTCTACACTGTTCACGACCTTGATATAACATATTTTCACACTATTCGCGTACAAATGGCGGCCATTTCGTCCGTCAATTTTGGTCCGATTTTCACGAAATTCGAACTCAACCTTCATAACCATGTAACGGTGATATAATCAGACGGTTTTTTAAATCGGATAACAATTTTGACCTCCAGAGGGACCACAAGCAAAAAAGGGTGATTTTTCGAACAATCAGGGGCCATAATTCAGGAAGTTACGATCCAATTAGCGCAAATATCGAAAGGGACTAAGATCTTTGGTTTATAAACATGCATTTCAAGTTTCATCCAAATCGGTTCAAAATTGTGACCTCTACACTGTTCACAAGCTAAAAAACGTGATTTTTCGTAAAATCAGGGGCCATAACCCATGAAGTTACGGTCCGATACATGCCAATATCGAAAGGAACCGAGATCTTAGGGTGATAAACCTATATTTTAAGTTTCATTGAAATCGGATAAAAATTGTGACCTGTAGACTGTTCACAAACAATTGTGGACGGACGGACGTCCGGGCGGACGTCCGGACGGACGGACGAACAGGGGCGACGACGGCGTATAAAAAACGTCTTTATTGCTGTTTTGTTGACTATTCAAAAGCCTTTGACTTAATTACGCGGATAAATCTATGGTATAAACTAATTCAGGAAGGTATAACAGGAAACATTTTAAAATTGATACGTTCGTTATATGATCAGGTAAAATGTTGCGTTAAACTACAAGGTGATTTGTCGAACTTTTTTAATTGTAATTCTGGTCTCTTTCAAGGCGAAATAAGTCCCATATTATTTTCATTTTACATTAATGATGTTGAAAACCATCTGTACTCGGAAAATTGTCCATCCATTCCTCTAGATACCACGATCCTTTTCCTTTTAATGTACGCGGACGACAAGGCAGTGTTCTCGGAAACTCCCGAGGGTTTACAACAGTTGCTTGACTCATTATGTAAATATACTTGTAAATGGAACCTCACTGTAAATACGAACAAAACTAAAATTGTTGTTTTTAGAAATAGTGGAAAATTATCAGAAAATGAAAAATGGTTTTATAATGGTAATGAATTAGAAATTGTTGACACTTTTAACTATTTAGGATTGATTTTAAACTATAATGGTAAATTTTTGAAAACCCAGAAACATGTAGCCGATCAGGGCAGGAAGGCTTTATTCTCTGTACTACGAGTAGGTAATGATAACTTTTTTAACATTGAAACTAAATTGTCAGTATTCGATACTTATGTCGGAAGCATTTTATCATATGGATCAGAAATATGGGGATTTCATAAAGCCGCTGATGTGGAGAAGTTCAATCAAATTTTTGTAAACGAATACTAGGAGTTAGACAAACAACTATGTACAGTATGATTTATTTTGAATTAGGTCGATTCCCTTTATATGTAACAAGAAGAATTAGAATTTTTAAATATTGGACAAAACTACTAAACACTGATAATAAGATTTTAAAATGTTGTTTACAGGACCAGGAAGCGAATAAAAGTAAATGGATTATAAATGTAAGGAATGAATTATTTCAAATGGGTTTAGGCTATATTTGGGAACATAGAAAATCATGTAACTCATCATATTTCAAAACCATTAAGCATAGAATTTTAGATATTTTTAAACAATTAAGAACGTATTTGTAATTCATCAAAAGGGCTCTTTTATCAGCATTTCATTTCAAACTTTACCTTACAATATTATTTGGCCAAATCCATCCCATATAGATATGCTAATTGTATTTCAAAAATCCGTTTATCTGCCCATAACTTATTTATAGAAACTGGTAGATACAACAGTGTTGCTAAAAATAAAAGACTATGTAAATTTTGCGATAATGACGATGTTGAGGATGAGTACCATTTTGTACTAATATGTAAAAAATATAAAGATATCCGCTGTAAATATATTAAACCGTATTATAGAATTAACCCAAGTGTATATAAATTTATTCAACTTCTGACTGTACATAATATTAAGGAATTGACAAATCTTGGAAAGTATCTATCAATAACTTTTGAATCGAGAAACAAATTACCCCAAATCTAACAGTATAAATTGACATCTTAAATAGAAATAATGCATTGTCTACTCTCCCATGCACAACAACCTTTTAAGAAATTTAAAATGTAAATAATTTCATATTTGTATGTTTTGTTTATTGAATTGTATTGTATCTGATGGGTTGTTAGCCCAAGGAATAAAAAGAACTGAACTGAAACAAATTCTAAAATGGATTTTAAATTAAAATAGTCAATTGTTTTATTTAATTATGGGGATTAAGGAATCAGTCAGGCGTTAATGAATACATACGCCGGCTGTATATAGGTAATTAAAGAATAAACATTCCGAATATGCATTCGGTCACTGTGACGTCACTGGCGTCTGAGGGGATTAAGTGTGTTTTCGATAATTGGCCAAGTCGTTTTTACGGGAGGTCTATATTTATTTATTTATATTCTGATTTATTTTTCATCAGATTGATGTTAAACTGCCGTAAAATGCATATAGTAACCAATGTCTCCAAGTTCGATCAATTTCGTTTTCTGGTTTTATGTGCTCTTTAAACACTGTGTAAATTTAGAGTCAATCGGATATAAACTTTGGCCTCTAGAGCGCCGACAATTATCGGAAATTGTTGAAAATCAATACGCTTCTGTGTCGCATGCCCTTAAAAAATGTGTATGAATTTCAAACCTTCTACCGAATACATGAAAGAATCAATAGAAATATTGAAGCATAGTATGCAAACGTTTCTTTTCATTTAGCATAATCTTTATGATTTCTTTTTCAAGGTGTCCACAAAGGCTTTCTTTTTGTCAATAAAAAAGAATTTGTTACAGTCTTAATTTTAGCTGTTCAAGCAATGTTTCATGTTTTCGATGTAAGAGATTTAAGAGACGAAATAAAGTCGTGTTCTTTGAAACTTAAAGAGTGTAAATCAACATTTCACATTTTTGTACGGTAATTAATGTTGCTAAATGAGATTTTATAGGTTTGGCACTCAGTTCAACAGTTGTATATAAAAAAAAATGCATATTTCTTGTGTCTCAATCAGGGTTCAATTTAGTCGAAAACCAATGTGTTGCAAATTTTTGTGACAGATTCACATTTTGGCTAATCAATTCAAAATTTGAATAGCATTTGCTCATATTTGAGTAGTAGTAAAACGTAGCCTACATCACAAATATTTGCAATTCAGATTTCTCGGGGTGTAAGTGGATACTTTTTTCCGCCAATGTCCGGCCTTCATTGTACACTCCACTTCGACTAATGCATGGATGAAGCTAAAAAAAATTGACATCTCCAAAAAAATTTCAGTTACCGTCTATCCCCGATCGTCTAAATCAAAACTACATGTGCTGTATAGTACTTTAAATTACACCATTCCAATCGAAATATTTGTAGGTGCGACTTTGCTTGTTTATTTCTCCTCCCCTCCGCCTATAAAATATCAACCCGAGAATATGCCATCAGCATAACATTTTTGTCAGCCTTTCGCCAAAAATGGCATGTTTCACGCGTCCGCGAGATGAAACACAGGATTAACAAGATCGTCAAAAATTGAAACCATACTCATTATACCATGGTTGAAACCATACTCATTATACCATGGTTGAAACCAGTATATACTATGAATAACTAAATAAACATTCATAAAGATGAAACAGAGGATTTATACATTTATATTAAGGCCATAATCTTTGCATTGGGTGACAAGTGTTAAGACATATAACTTTTAAGTATATGTATAGAAATTAATAGATACATAAGCATTTATCATATTGTGAAAGTTACGGGGGTTATAAATATGAGAGGTATGGTATAGAATATACAATATTTATAATTGAATCATGCAAGAAGTTGAGTATGGTTTACATGGGGAATTACTGGGAATGAACTGTGTTTACAATTTTTGACCATCTTGTTAATCCTCTGTTTCATCTTTTCATTGTATAATCCTAATATATACAACGGCGCACCTTTGTTTTATTAATAGCCTGTAATAGCTACTCATGCCCACTTTCCTTACATTTAATTGGATGGTCCACACTGATGTTTGTATATATATATTCATATTTTTCTCATTCTTTACGTATTTGTGTATAATGCTTGATAACGACTTGTGAAATCTTGTTGAAACGTCGCAGTGAAATAAACCATAGTAATTGTTATTCCATAAAAGTGTGTTATTTGATGATATATATTCAAAGGTTTTTTTTATACGCACGTATATTTATGTGGACGTATATTGTCGTCGCCCCTGTCCGTCCGTCCGTCCACAATTTGTTTGTGGACTCTCTACAGGTCACAATTCTTATCCGATTTTGACGAAACTTGAAATATAGGTTTATCCCCAAAAGATCTCGGCTGCTTTCGATATTGGCATGTATTGGATCAAAACTTCATGGATTATGGCCCCTGATTGTACGAAAAATCACGTTTTAGCTTGTGGACCCTATAGAGGTCACAATTTTGAACCGATTTTGATGAAACTTGACATGCATGTTTATAACCCAAAGATCTTGGTTCCTTTCGATATTTGCACCTATCGGAATGTAATTTCCTGAATTATGGCCACTGATTGTCCGAAAAATCACCCTTTTTAGCCTGTGGTCCCTCTGGAGGTCACAATTATTATCCGATTTAAAAAACCGTTTGATTATATCACCGTTACACCCTAAGGAAGGTTGAGTTCAAATTTTGGGAAAATCGGACGAAAATTGCCATACAAAATGGCCGCCGTTTGTACGCGAATACTGTTCAAAAATGGTATATCAAGGTTGTGGACCCTGTAGAGGTCACAATGTTAATTTGATTTTGATGAAACTTGAAATGCATGGTTATAACCCAAAGATCTTGGCTCCTTTCGTTATTTGCGCATATCGGATCGTAACTTCCTGAATTATGGCCCCTGATTGTCCGAAAAAATCACCTATGGTCCCTCTGAAGGTCACAATTATTATCCGATTTTAAAAAAAAACGTTTGACTCACTATTACACCCTACGGAAGGTTGAGTTCGAATTTTGAGAAAATCGGACCATAATTGTCAGAAAAAATTTCCGCCGTTTGTACGCGAACAGTGTGAAAATATGGTATATCAAAGTTGTGGACCCTGTAGAGGTCACTGCAATTTTAATTCGATTTTGATGAAACCTAAAATGCTTGTTTATAACCTAAAGATCTTTATTCTTTTCGATATTTGCGCATATCAAATTGTAACTTAATGAACTATGGCCTTTGATTGTAGGAAAAAACACCTGTTCTCTGTCTATCTCTCGAACAATTATTATCTGATTTATAAAAAAACTCTGATTATATTACTGTTGCACCGTAAGGAAGGTTGAGTTCGAATTTCGTGAAAATCGTACCAAGATTGCCAGACGAAATGGTCACCGTTTGTACGCGAATAGTGTAAAAATATGGTATATCATGGTTGTGCACTCTCTACAGGTCATAATTCTTATCCGATTTTGACGAAAAGTAACATTTCTAGGTTGTGTACCGTCACGCCATAATCATTGTCGGCTTCGAATTTCATGAATATCAGACTGGAACTGACCAACAAAATGGCTGCTCCCAATACAGTATGAAATACAGGATTTAATGATGTAGGAAAAATCACTTTCGGTATTGCTTGTTCTCTATCCATCTCTCAAAAATGTGGGCGTATCCTGCCTGGCAGTGCCAGCCTATCTTTTAGCTTGTGAACAGTGTAGAGGTCACAATTTTGAAGCGATTTGGATGAAACTTGAAATGCATGTTTATAACCCAAAGATCTTGGTTCCTTTCGATATTTGCGCCCATCGGATCATAACTTCCTGATTTATGTCCCCGGATTGTCCGAAAAATCGCTTTTGTTAGCTTTTGGTCCCTCTGGAGGTCAAAATTATTATCCGATTTAAAAAAAACCGTTTGATTATATCACAGTTACATGGTAATGAAGAGAGAGTTTGAATTTCGTGAAAATCGGACTAGAATTGACGGACAAAATGGCCGCCGTTTATACACGAATAGTGTAGTGTGAAAATATATTATATCAAGGTTGTGGACCCTATAGAGGTCACAATTTTGAACCGATTTTGATGAAACTTGACATGTATGTTTATAACCCCAAGATCTTGGGTCCTTTCGATATTTGCGCCCATCGGATCATAACTTCCTGAATTAGGTCCACTGATTGTCCGACAAATCGCCCTTTTTAGCTTGTGGTCCCTCTGGAGGTCAAAATTATTATCCGATTTAAAAAACCGTTTGATTATATCACGGTTTCATGGTAATGAAGAGAGAATAAGAATTTCGTGAAAATCGGACCAGAGCAGACGGATAAAATGGCCGCCATCTGTACGCGAATTGTGTGAAAATATGTTATATCAAGGTTGTGGACCCTATAGAGGTCACAATTTTGAACTGATTTTGATGAAAAATGTAATACAAGTTTATAACCTAATGATCTTGGTTCCATTGCATATTTGCCCATATCGGATCATAATTTCCTGAATTATGGCCCCTGATTGTATGAAAAATCACCCTTTTTAGCTTGTGGTCCCTCTGGAGGTCACAATTATTATCTGATTTAAAAAAACGTTTGATTAAATCACAGTGACATCGTAGTTATGGGTGAGTTTGAATTATGATTTTCTGATGATTACTTAAAATGCAACAACTCTTGTTGACTGCCCTGACAATTTGGCTGCTGTGTGGGTGTATGTTTCGTTGCCTGGCAACCTATTTCTAGCATTTGGACCCTATAGAGAGAGGTCACAATTTTGAACCGATTTTGATGAAACTTGACATGCGTGTTTATAACCCAAAGATCTTGGTTCCTTTCGATATTTGCGCCTATTGGAACGTAATTTCATGAATTATGGCCCCTGATTGGCCGAAAAATCATCCTTTTTAGCTTCTGGTCCCTCCGGAGGTCACAATTATTATCCGATTTAAAAAATCGTTTGATTATATCACTGTTGCACCCTAAGGAAGGTTGAGTTCCAATTTCGGGAAAATCGGAACAAAATTGCCATACAAAATGGCCGACGTACGCGAATACTGTTAAAAAATTGTATATCATGGTCGTGGACCCTGTAGAGGTCACAATTTTAATTCGATTTTGATGAAACTTGAAATGCATGATTATAACCCAAAGATCTTGGTTCTTTTTGTTATTTGCACATATCTGATCGTAACTTCCTGAATTATGGCCCCTAATTGTCCGAAAAATCGCCTATGGTCCCTCTGGAGGTCACAATTATTATCTGATTTAAAAAAACGTTTGACTCTATCACCGTTACACCCTACGAAAAGTTGATTTCGAATTTTGAGAAAATCGGACTATAATTGCCAGAAAAAATGAACGCCGTTTGTACGCGAACAGTGTAAAAATATGGTATATCAAAGTTGTGGACCCTGTAGATGTCACAATTTTAATTCGATTTTGATGAAACCTGAATTGCTTGTTTATAACCTAAAGATCTTTATTCTTTTCGATATTTGCACATTTCAAATTGTAACTAAATGAAGTATGGCCTTTGATTGTAGGAAAAATCACTTTCGGTATTGCTTGTTCTCTGTTTATCTCTCGAACAATTATTATATTACTGATTATATTACTGTTGCACTGTAAGGAAGGTTGAGTTCGAATTTCGTGAAAATCGTACCCAAATTGCCGGACGAAATGGTCGCCGTTTGTACGCGAATAGTGTAAAAATATGGAGAGAGAGAGAGAGAGAAATGGGGTTTAACGTCCACTCAACACAAACTAGGTCATTTCGGGACTAACATATGGTTAATTTTATTTCAATAATTCGCTTGCGTGTAGGGGTCTTTTAGCAGTGGTAAGAAACCGGAGTGCCTTGAGGAAACCCACGAGGTTGAGAAGGCGCCCCTATCTGCATG
This sequence comes from Patella caerulea, assembly GCA_036850965.1. Classification (NCBI taxonomy): domain Eukaryota; kingdom Metazoa; phylum Mollusca; class Gastropoda; family Patellidae; genus Patella; species Patella caerulea. The sequence continues at coordinate 13,951,836 of JAZGQO010000013.1, read as the reverse complement.
CCACATACGCTTACACCAGGGCTCGAAACCACAGCCGCAAGCCAGAGGTGACCGGCCAGCTAGAGGTCGAAGCGCGGCACTCTAGACCACTAGGCCATCCCAACCCCCCGTAAAAATATGGTATATCATGATTGTGGACTCTCTACAGGTCACAATTCTTATCCGATTTTGACGAAAAGTCACATTTCTAGGTTGTGTACCGTCACACCATAATCATTGTCGGCTTCGAATTTCATGGATATCAGACTGGAACTGACCAACAAAATGGCTGCTCCCAATACAGTATAAAATACAGGACTTAATGATGTAGGAAAAATCACTTTCGGTATTGCTTGTTCTCTATCCATCTCTCAAAAATGTGGGCGTATCCTGCCTGGCAGTTTTTAGCTTGTGGAACCTTTTGAGGTCACAATATTGAACTAATTTTGATGAATCTTGACATGTATGTTTAAAAGCTAAAGATTTTGGTTCCTTTCGATATTTGCACCCATCGGATCGTAACTTACCGAATTATAGCCCCTGATTGTCCGAAAAATCAGCCTTTTTAGCTTGTGGTCGGTCCCTCTGGAGGTCAAAATTATTATCCGATTTTGACCTCCAGAGGGACCGACCACAAGCTAAAAAGAGTGATTTTTCGAACAATCAGGGGCTATAATTCAGGAAGTTACGATCCGATGGGTGCAAATATAGAAAGGAACCAAGATCTTTGGGTTATAAACATGCATGTCGAGTTTCATCAAAATCGGTTCAAAATTGTGACCTCTATAGGGTCCACAACCTTGATATAACATATTTTCACACTAATCGCGTATAAACGGCGGCAATTTTGTCTGTTAATTTTGGTCCGATTTTCACGAAATTTGACCTCAATTTTCATTACCATGTAACGGTGATATAATCAATCCAATGGGACCAACAAGCTAAAAAGGGTGATTTTTCGTACAATCAGGGGCCATAATACAGGAAGTTACGAATCAATGAGCGCAAATATCGAAAGGAACCAAGATTTTCGGGTTATAAACAAGCATGTCAAGTTTCACCAAAATCGGTTCAAAATTGTGACCTCTATAGGGTCAACAACCTTGATATAACATATTTTCACACTATTTGCGTACAAAAGGCGGCCATTTTGTCCGTCAATTTTGGTTCGATTTTCACGAAATTCGAACTCAGCCTTCATTACCATGTAACGGTGATATAATCAAACGGTTGTTTAAATCGGATAATAATTTTGACCTCCAGAGGGACCACAAGCTAAAAAGGTAAATTTTTCGGACAATCAGGGGCCATAATTCAGGAAGTTACGATCCGATGGGTGCAAATATCGAAAGGAACCAAGATCTTTGGGTTATAAACATACATGTCAAGTTTCATCAAAATCGGTTCAAAATTGTGACCTTTATAGGGTCCACAACCTTGATATAATATATTTTCACACTATTCGCGTACAAACGGCAGTCATTTTGTTTGTCAATTTTGGTCCGATTTTCACGAAATTTGAACTCAACCTTCATTACCATGTAACGGTGATATAGTCAAACGTTTTTTTAAATCGGGTAATAATTTTGACCTCCAGAGGGACCACAAGCTAAAAAGGTCGATTTGTCGGACAATGAGGGGTTATAAACATGCATGTCAAGTTTCATCACAATCGGTTCAAAATTGTGACCTCTATAGGGTCCGCAAGCTAAAAACATGATATTTCGCACAATCAGAGGCCATAATCCAAGAAGTTCCGATCCGATACATGCTAATATCGGAAGGAACCAAGATCTTATGGGAATAAACCTATATTTCAAGTTTCGTCAAAATCGGATAAGAATTGTGACCTGTAGAGAGTCCACAAACAAATTGTGGACGGACAGGGGCGATGACATAATACGTCCACATGAAAATGTGGGCGTATAAACATGATTTTTCGTACAATCAGGGGTCATAATCCATGAAGTTTCAATTACATGCCAATATCGAAAGCAGCTGAGACCTTATGGGGATAAACCTATATTTGAAGTTTCGTCAAAATCGGATAAGAATTGTGACCTGTAGAGAGTCCACAAACAAAATGTGGACGGACGGACGGACAAACGGACAGGGGCGACGACGATATACGTCCACATGAAAATGTGGGCGTATAAAAACGTTTTTCCGTACAATCAGGTGCTATAATTCATGAAGTTACGGTCCGATACATGCCAATATCGAAAAGAACCAAGGTCTAAGGGAGATAAACCTATATTTCAAGTTTCCCTGAAATTGGATAAAGATTGTGACCTGTATAGTGTTCAGAAACAAATTGTGGGTCCGTCAGGAGGTATAAGTATAAACAGGGGCGACAGCATAATACGTCCACATGAAAATGTGGGAATATACTGAATAGGACAATATACAATCATTGTTGCTTTATTTGTTTTGGGTAAAAAAATAGGTTGCCAGAAAAGTATACACACGCCCACAAATTGTGGGTCCGTCAGGAGGTATAAACAGGGGCGACAGCATAATATGTCCACATGAAAATGCGGGAATATAAAAATCCTTACAAAAAACATACTGAATAGGACAATGTACAATCATTGTTGCTTTATTTGTTTTGGGTAAAAAATAGGTTGCCAGAAAAGTATACACACGCCCACAGTAGCTAAATCGTCAGATTTTATTCTGTTGTAGGTAATTTGTCTTCTGAGGGTTCGCAAGGTTCTACAAACTGAAACAAGGGCTTTAATGCTGGATGTAATTTACAGAAAATGTTGAAGTTTGACAGACTTTTTGGTTTTATTAATTTAAATGATGCAAATATAAATTTCAAATAGGTCTCATAGTAACTTTTGACATTCAAATGTTCACAAGGACTATAACTCGAGAAATAATTGACCGAAATTGCAAGATTTCACAAATTTAAATGATGCATATAAATTTCATACATATCGGGAGATAATTTTCACCAATCTAGCATTACCAAGCTGAACAATATGAAACAAGGGCCATAACTCTAGATGTTATTATTGTAAATTGCTGAAATTCAATAGGCTTTGTGGTTTTACTAATCTAAATTATGCATATAAATTTCAAAAGAATCGGACGATAATTTTTGGTGTTCAACAAAGTGAAACACAGAAATTGCTGAAATTCATAAGGATTTTTCTTTGTACTAATTAAATGAAGCATACTAATTTCATACATATCGGCAGATAACTATTGATGTTAGAGCGTTCACAAGGTTCAATAAAGTGAAACAAGGGCCAATAACGCTAGATGCAATTAAATTGCAGAAATTCAATAGGATTCTTCTTTTTACTAATCTAAAAGATGCATATAAATTTCATACAGATCAGCAGATAACGTTTAATGTTAGAGAGTTCACAAGGTGAAACAATTTGAATCAAGGGCCATAAATCAATTTTAAAACAATCCGATGATGTCACCAAAAATGACGTAAATTGGGCAAAAACTGTATTTATAGCCGTCAAAAATCAATACACTTCTAATAAATCATTTGAGGTTAACCGCTTTCTCATTCTACATGTTGACCCAAATCACGTAATAAACTGTGGTCTGTAACATCTACACCTGCTACTGAAACAAACAAGGATATCATCTACTCTATCAATAAACTAGGATTTAGTAAATATAAGTCATGGCTGGCATATCAACATTAGCTTTGGGTGGTTATCACTGATCTATGCTGTGTGATGTAATTATTTTATAACTTTCTATTAAACAATACAAAACCTTTGTGATTTAAGCATCTATTTTAGAAATAAAAACAGGGCCGGTGGAAGCAATTATTATTGATTGAAAGGGAGGGAGAGGCTACCATCCGAGGACATAAGGTAAGTATCCATGGGCGGCGTCGGTCCCGGAAGCTCCAGTTCTGTCTAATAAAATTACTCAGCAGTGATTAAATTCTTTTCTAAATCCCTTTCAATGAAAACACGTCGGTGGTGGTTTCCTGTGATGCTGGTAAAACCAGACTGCTGATCTTTGGTCGTTTTACTAGATTCATTTTACGTCAAGTTCACACCAATCTGATTAAAATTAATTCAGATATTAACGTTTAAACATCAGACAGCAAAAAGCGGTTTTCAAATTTTCAATTACAACCTTAATCCGGTTGATTGGCTGGTGACGTCACAAGGCACTACACATAATCTATACAATATATCACTGTATACACACCACCAGTTAACACGTGTGTATTCGTCGGTCCAATTAACATTCGACTGGCGAAATCATTAACTCGTCATTATTTACATGTAAGCTACATGTCACTATACTATACAAGTCGAAGCATTTTCAAAATTCGACCTTTCTCATCTTGAGTTGTAATAGATTATATATTTCAAGATGCCACGTTATCGTTGTGTTATTGAGAGGTGTGGAAATTCCAGCAAGGAAAAGGGGAATAATGTACCGGCGTTTCACAAATTTCCAAGGATGAAATCTTACGGAAAGAGTGGATTGCGTTTGTAAACAATTCAAATCCTGATTGGCAACGTACAGTCACAACAGTCATATGCAGGGAACATGCCTTTATTATTAAAAAAAAATTAAACGACGTTAAACATTATAACCCGATCTTAACGCGCAAACGTATATCCATCAAATGATTTATATTTAGATGTTTGAACACTAATCAACAAATAATACGAGGCTACTTTATTACAAAAACATCGGTGAACAAAGCTAATCTGGTCGACGTAAAAAATGATAATTACCTAATCAACATTCTTTTAAGAATTAATTTATGACCCAATCTCTGTGAAACGTTAGTCTGATTGATTTATGGCAGGTATAAACGACCCTACACTTGCCATCAATTCACGAAGTAGTTAGATGACCCGTCTCAATCTGTTATTCCATTAAGATGGTTACCCACAAAATGTATTTGTACATCAATACACGAAGTAGTTAGATGACCCTTCTCAATCTGTTATTCCAATAAGATGGTTACCAACAAAATGTATTTGTACTGTTAATTCTGACATATATTGAGATATTTTTTCGTATTTCATTTTTACGGTCTATTTCAGTGCAATGAAGTCAAAGCCGTATGCAGAAAGAAAGGCGCCGTATGACGATAACGGATTGTCACTTACAAATCACGGTTCACTCATTTTTGATGTTTATGATACATTTGGCATGACCACATCTTTTTACCCCCGTACTTTTTTACTCGGGGGAAATTAGAAGAACCACAATACTCTTCTGACTAAAATGTATCTCGAATCGTTTGGACTGCACACACGATTGTAGAGGGTATTTAATCACTGCCGTGAGAAAATAGAACGACCGGACATTATGAAATAAATTCTAAATTAGAACAACGATAATCTTCTGAGGAAAATGTATCTCGAATTGTTTGGACTGCACACGATGGTAGAGGATATTAAAATCGCTGTCGTGAGAAATCAAAACGACCGTACATTATGAAACAAATTCTAAAATGGATTTTAAATTAAAATTACATAATTAATTAATTAACAAATTTTTCCGTAGTCAATTGTTTTATTTAATTAGGGGGATTAAGGAATCAGTCAGGCGTTAATGAGTACACACGCCGGCTGTATATAGGTAATTAAAGAATAAACATTATCTACGATATCACCTTAGGTGGAAGTGGACGTTAAACCCAAGTAATGAACGAACGAAACATTCCGAATATCCATTCGGTCACTGTGACGTCACTGGCGTCTAAGGGGATTAAGAGTGTTTTCGATAATTGGCCAAGTCGTTTTTACGGGAGGTCTATATTTGCGACTTTGAGAGACGATATCTGAATTATTTTTCATTAGATTGATGTTAAACTGCCGTAAACTGCCGTAAACTGCATACAGTAACCAATGTCTATAAGATCTATCAGTTTCGATTTCTGGTTTTATGTGCTCTTTAATGGTTGGTATTCACTCTGGCATAGTTATGTTATTTTCAGGGGTAAAACAAACAGCTGAATTCATTAAAGATAGGTTGCCAGGCAACGAAACATACGCCAACAGCAGCTAAATCGTCCGGGCAGTCAACAAGGGTTGTCGCATATTTTTACTTTTTTTCGGTAATGAAACATTTGTAATACACTAAAAACTGATTAAGAGTAACAACTCATTATGTAATTATCAGAAAATCATTAGAATTTGATGCTTTTTATAAAGTTTTACCCAATTCTAACAATTAGTATATACATGAAACATTTAATATCGTGGATTTAGCTGTTCAGTTATCTAAATTCATTGAAAATCAAAATACTTGTTCGTTCAACACCTTAAACTCTGTGTACCACCTGAAGTCAATCGGGTGAAAAATTTAGCCTCTATAGCGTCACAAGATTTTTTGAAGTTATCACGGGAGATAACTCTGGCAGTAATTATTTGAAATCGCCGAAAATCAATAGGCTTCTTCGTCTCACGACCTTAAACGCTGTGTATAAATTTAAAGTCAATCGGATATTAACTTAGGCCTCTAGAGCATCCACAAGATTTTTTGACCACTAATTATCGGAAATCGCTGAAAATCGATAGGGTTCTTCTTCGCATGACCTTACACACTGTGTATACATTTAAAGTCAATCGGATATTAACTTTGGCCTCTAGAGCGTCCACAAGAATTTTTGAAATGATCAAGGGCCATAACTCTGGCACTAATTATCAGAAATCACCGAAAATCAATAGGCTTTTTCGTCTCATGACCTTAAACACTCTGTATAAATTTATAGTCAATCGGATATTAACTTTGGCCTCTAGAGCGTACACAAGATTTTTTTGAAGTGATCAAGGGCCATAACCCTGGCACTAAATATCGGAAATCGCTGAAAATCAATAGGCTTCTTCGTCTTATGACCTTAAACACTGTGTATAAATTTAAAGTCAATCGGATATTAACTTTGACCTTTAGAGCGTCCACAAGATTTTTTAAAGAGATCAAGGGCCATAACTCTGGCACTAACTATCGGAAATCGCCGAAAATCAATAGGGGTCTCTGACTTATGACCTTAAACGCTGTGTATAAATTCAAAGTCAATCGGATATTAACTTTGGCCTCTAGAGCGTCCACGAGATTTTTTGAAGTGATCAAGGGCCATAACTCTGGTAGTTATTATTGGAAATCGCTGAAAAACAATAGGCTTCTTCGTCTCTTGACCTTAAACACTTTTAAAGTCAAACTTTAGCCTGTGGACGCCAGACCGACAGGGCGGGGGCGACGACAATGTAAAAATAGTAATTTATTCTTGTTGAATGATAACTTGCGCAAATGCCTACTTATCTTCACCAAGTCACTGCTTCTTTTTGGTCCTGTTTCAAGATTTTACAAGGAAAGTGAATGATGATCTATGTGGTAGCGACAACATCACTATATTAATTTACAACAGTGGTGCGTTTCTTGTCAAAAGACCTCAGTGGTGGAAGTTGCATAAAGCTGATTGGACTCTATTTTATATGAATATCTGTTGTTCTTTGATGCAAAGGAATTGGAGGTTGGAGATGAGCTCATGACCTTATTACTTCAATTCTTCAAGATGTAGCTGAACAAGAGTCAAGCAATTCCCAAACTTTTTCATAAACCATGGTATACTGACTAATGCAAATCCGCATGAAAGAGTGAGAAATGGGGTTTAACGCCGACAGAACACAAACCAGGTCATTTGCAGACTAACATATCGTTCACTTATTATCTAATGCACACTTCGCAAGTTGTAAAACAAATTTAGTTGTTTTAGTCTATGTAAAGAATATGTAATTTGTTATGAAATATTTGTCATGTTCATGTTAAATAACTGCTCCCTGTTAGAAACAAGGAATTCTTCCCCTTTTGTTTACCCGCCATATTTTTTTACTTTCTGTTGTTCAGAGATAGAGTCAGCTCTGTTATTTGTAAACTTAAGACATATTATTTAAAGCCCGAATGATCTACTCTTCAGGTAAACAATTAAGAAAGAGTCCGTTTACAGTTGCCATTGCAATTTCCCCATTTTGTATGTTCATTTATGACGTTATGTGCAGATTGAGAAACCCCGAGTCATATTCATTTATTGTGATTATTTATATTATCACCTCGTGAGCCAATTTAAATCCCTTTCGTTCATCTTTATACTAAGAGTCTCTATTTATTCTATAATATTTAAACATACTGGAATATTGTTGTATTGTTATTTCTGTCATATTTCAAGTGTCAATGGTCTCATAATTAAGTCAGTTAGAATTGTCAAGCTAGTTGCAGAATTGCTTATTCGACGTGCTCACGGTATAAGGGAGATAACTACATTCTTTCTGAAGTAACTGCCTGAATTTTTATGAATATATTTTGTATCTTTGCAGAATGTTTTGTTGAAGTTTCCTATCTTTAAAGATCGAAATAAACTCATTAGAAGCATTTCATGCGGCTTGTTGATTAGATTCCATGCCATAATTGACAAAAAAGTAAAGTACCTGTCATTTAAATATATTACCTGTATTAATACTCATAATCACAGAATCTTCATTTTCATCTGGTATTTCATTTAAACTAATACTTCTGGGTAACTGTTTAAATATAACCTGATATGGTGTCTTTTCATTTAAAACTTTTACTTGGGTGTTGAGTCGATCTAAAATACAGAGATTGTGAACAATATCGTATTATCGTTGCTGAAATTCTACATGTAAAAGTAAAATATTACCAAGTTCAATTTCATGAATTAAAATTATCAAACTTATTTCTTTGGTTGTCATAAAATGGTAAAGTGACTTAGATTATAACGTAGATTGCCAAATCCACTGATTAACAAAAGACAGTTCATACCAGGGCTTCCACTTCAAAATTTTCCCAACCGGTCATTTTTCTCACGGAGAAAGTGGTGCTATTTTAAGCACATAATAAGAAGCCAAAAACTACATGCTATCGGAAGGTCGATCGACTTTAATTGGGTCACGGACAGTCACACAAAATGTCAATCTCACATCGACATTTATATACTCACACACCTAATAAATAAAAGAACACATGTAATCATCAATTATTATCATTTAGTTATTTATACATTCATAAAGTATAACAATAACAAGATGCATTCATTTATCGAAAGTACAGTATTTTCTTAATTTGTTTACGACATCACCCGTATATACTCGTCGGTTTTTACAGGATTTCCATTTCTGTAAAGCACGTGCCGCTTGAAATTCTGCAATAGGCAGCATTCTCGGGTCGAAAAACCTGTCAACTTCGCTCCCGTTAAATGGGTCTAAAAAATTGGACTATTAATAATCATGCAATCGACATGTCAACAAAGTTCTCCAATATATTTTGTTAATTTAATAGTTTAAGCTCGAAATTGGCCAGAAATTCATGCTATATGTGAGTTGGATGCTGTGCAGGTATTTCAAATTTGACCAATCACGGGTCGCGCTTGAGGGGTCGCGCTCAAAAGTTATGGGGTCAAGTGCCAGGTCATAGCATTTGTAAACAAAGCCATGCGCACGATTTACCTTGCAAATTGCTCGCGATCCAGTGAACCAAATAAAAGTCCCATCCGTGTAGTTAAGTGGTGTAAGAGAGCCATGGAAATATATTTTGAATCGACATGGATTAATTCGATTCATGAAAATGATTAATTCGTTTAAACGAAAAAATTAATTCGTTTAAACGAAATAATTAACTATTTTCTCCATATTTACGGCCGACTTTGTTTTTCGGAGCGGAACTGTCATCCTCATGGGCCGATGTTGAAGAAAGGAGGTCGGATTCATTGACGGCGATATCGTCATCTCGCTTTCTTTTCTTTTGTTATTCTGGTAGGTGAGGAATTTCAACATTTTGAAATGATATAGAGAATGCTAGCATTTCTGATATATCTATATCATTCGCAACGTTGAAACTATTAACTGTTGTAATCAAGTGAAGACATCGAAGAAAATGTTTTAATTTGTTTGATGTTCAAACAGTGAATTGCCGCACGAGCGATGAAAGTCAGCAAATATGCTGTAACAACAACTCAATATAAAGAATGATAACAGTATCACTAATTGTTTAACAAAACCTAAGTAAATTGATTACATGTTGGGCCTTTAATCTGTTTGATATTGCTCCTCCGTTAATTGTGATTAGAGCAATATACACAAGGATAATTGATTGCCAAAGGTTTCCATTCGTGGGCTACTGAACACTGTTAATTTTATTATACCCGATAGTTTACATCACGCCACGCACGGAGTGTCGTCGTCTCCCGGATTTTATGATTTAGCACAAAATATGCTATTTTTCCAGCATATACGGCCGAAATGGAACCCATGGTTCATACAACAGTTATATGTCTGGCAGTTGGGTTATGTTGCTATACAACAAAACCTAAAAGTCATAGCTAGGTCATCAACCTAGAATGGTGATTTTGGTCTTTATACCTAGGTTTTTATGTATGAGTAATCCAACAAAAGATTGGTTGCCAGGCAACGAAACATACGCCCACAGCAGGTAAATCGCCCGGGCAGTCAACAAGGGTTGTCGCATATTTTTACTTTTTTTGGTAATGAAACATTTGTAATACACTAAAATCTGATTTAGAGTAACAACTCATGTAATTATGAGAATAAAGTTTTACCCCACGCTAACAATTAGTATATACATGAAACATTTAATATTTTAATACTTTGTAAAATCCTCCCCCTCTATCAGTATTTTTAAAAGTAAATTGAAACAAGCTGACAAAGAGCAGCCATCATATTTTAATTCAGGAATAAGGAAAAATCAGATTTACATTGTCGACTTCGCCTTTCCTGTAGTGACTTAAATGGTCATAAGTTCTTAAGGCACATTTCAGACAGCCCAGTATGCGCTTGCGGTCATGATTTCGAAGATGCCGATCATTACCTTTTAACCTGTCTTCTACATTCCGATGCACGTAAACTTTCTATTTTTATCTTACCCAAAAACCTAATTTCAATACAGACATTATAAAATGGAACTAATGATATTACTATTTCAAATATGATTTTTCAACATGTTCATAGATTTCTCCAGAAGATTCAATTAAAAAGTTCAATTAGAATATTTATCCAATAGTCCAATATATGTATTTGGCAAACCTGGAATTGATATATATGTACATAGCCATTTTTTGTTTATTTTATTGTTATACTATTCAGTTAGATTTTATCGTGATTTGGTTATATAGTCTTTTTGTATATATTTTCTGTTATATAGGAGAGAGGTAATATAGGCCTAGCCTGTTCCTCAATCCTTTTCTGAGAATAAAATATTGTTTATAAAAAAAGAAAAAAAAATTAATATCATGGATTTAGCTATTCAGTTATCAAAATTCATTGAAAATCAAAATACTTGTTCATTTCAACACCTTAAACTCTGTGTATCAATCTGAGTTTGGCCTCTATAACGTCACAAGATTTTTTGAAGTTATCAAGGGACTGAAAACCATCTATCTCTTCCTGGGCTTCGATGCGATATCTAATTTCTCCCGCTAAAAATATGTGTAGTTTTATTAAAGTTTCTTCTTTTTACGTTTACAGGCGAAAGTTTCGATCTTGCTACACAGAAAAACACGGAATTTGCTTCAAATTCTTCCAATTGTGTCCAAATGTATCAATACTGACCTCCAAATTTATCATCTAAACGTTTGATGGCTGCATCATAGCTGATTTCTGAAGCTGGAAATGTCTTTTAAGGCATCCCCGTCTAAATGTTGGCGTAGTTGTAGCATTTTGTATGATTTCGAACATGAAGACTTATCTATACATTCCGTGAAAGCGTCTCTAAAGAGTTGGTAATCTAGCTTTGAACCACTAAATTTGGGAATTGAAACTTTATTAAGTTGTTGAAATAAGTCTCTATCGACTTGACGAATAAGGTCTTCATTATTATCATACGCCGAAGAACTATTTTCACACGATGGTTGAACCGATGTATTTATATGATGTGCTGCATGCTACGATGCTTGTTCCTGTTGTGACGATGGCATGTCATTAATTTCGAGCTGTGTCGCAGCATCCCTTGACTGTGGAATGGCTAAAAACTGGGTGGCCTGAGTAACTAAGTCGTTAATTTGTTTGTGGTCTTCTAAATGTTCTAATTCCGACTCGAAACTATCGCTGTCAATTTGAGTCAGTTCTGTTAGTACATCAATCACCGCCTCTTGACTAGCCATTAAAAATTGCAATGCAGATCTTATATTGTCTTCGTTAATGTCATACACATTACTAGATAAAGATAGAGTTAAATTGAGACGTGCTTTTGCCAACTTACTATTGGCTGTTCTTCTCTTTTTCAATAGCGCCGCAAATATCTCTTCTTCGTTGGGTTTATTCTACGAATCTGCCATTTCTGAATTCGATAATTAAGTCTATTTCAACGCACGAAATAAAAAGTAGTGTACTTACAGTTCGAAAAATGTTCTCTATAAAACCACGCTCTGCTACCAAAAATGTTCTGAATATGAACACAAAACAGTACACAACTATTCTTTTCTATAAATGTTCCAAATATGAACACAAACAGTACACAACTATTCTTTTCTATCTATATATATTATACGATTTTAACAGCGAACAAAATACGACCCTATCCTTCTAAATAACTAAAGCACTCTCTAATTCCATACAGTTGAAAAATAGTCACCCCTGGCCGTTGCCCTGGCCGTTACCATGACACCGTCACGTGAAAAAGATATCAACCAACTTTTTTTGGATAAAAAAAACCCTACACGGTGGACATCAATTCTGAACACATCCCCCTCCTTGATATGACCAGCAACAATAAAAAAGATAAAGGTTAAATAATGAATGAATGGACAGAATCGGGATAATTAATGATACACATGGTATCTTCACGAGTTCAGTTCCGAACATATCCCCCTCCTTGATGAGAAATACATTGAACATCAACAAAAACGACTAAGATCTACAAAAACGACTAAGATCTACAAAAACGATGAAATTAACGATATACAATCAATGAAACTTATGAACCACGAATAAAGTTCGATCAACCATTACTGTCTTTAAAAACTATTTCGATAAAAGGTCACTTTAATTTAATCTACACGAACAATGTCCCTATACCGACTATACGATCATTCGTTGTTAAGAGGACAGAGACGAGTCACTGCTCTCCTGTACATGTTCTTTCCTGTGTTTACATCGACCACGCGCACATGTCCATCACTTCCTGGATAGATTTTAACAATACGAGCTAATGGCCACTTTCCTCTTGGAGTTTGCGGATCTATTAAAATAACCATATCATCTACTTTAAAGTCTCCGTGTGTAGTTCGCCATTTCTTATTAGCGTTTAAAGTTGGTAGGAATTCCCTCAACCAACGTCTCCAAAAGTGTAATACTAAATCTTGTACCCTACGCCAACGATTACGAAGATTGTGCGGAGTTAAGTCTGTAGATTCTGGCGCCAATTCTCCACTAAGTTGCTTTATCAGAAAATGGTTTGGCGTTAACACTGGCTCATCATTCGAATCTTCTCCTTGGTAACACAATGGACGAGAATTCAAAAGACCTTCTGCGTTTACCATTGCCGACATGAGTTACTCATCTGCGTCTCAAATAGCAGCTTTCATTGCACGTTTAGCGGACTTTATTAAAGCTTCAAATACTCCACCAAAGTGAGGCGCGATAGGTGGGTTGAACTGCCAGTCTATTCCCATATTTGACATCGAGTTGCCTATTTTATATTTATCCAACCGTTGTAATAACTCTGTCAGTTCTCTGCTGGCCCCAAGGAAATTAGTGCCATTATCCGATAACATCTGAACCGGTTTTCCACGACGACTTACAAATCTATTGAAAGCACATAAAAAAGAGTCAGTATCCAAACTCCAAGCCATTTTGATATGTACGGCGCGCGTTACTAAACAAGTAAATAAGCACATGTATCTTTTAGTTTGAACTTTTCCTCTTCCTTGCTTGGTAAGGAAAGGCCCCCCATAATCTACGCCAACTCTGGCAAAAGCGCGCATAGGTCCACCAAGTCTCATTTTAGGCAAAGGAGCCATTATTTGTTGCGCAGGTTTTGTCCTACGTCGAATACATCTATTACACTTATGTTGAATCGACTTAACTATCTCTCTAGCACGAATAATCCCAAATTTAGTTCGAAGTTCCGATAGTAGATAAGATGTACCCGTTTCCTGATTTCCTTTCTCATGATAACTATACACGATAAGACGAGTAATGTCAAGATAATAGGATATCTCGCGTTATAATATAAAGTCTCAGCTCGACACAAACGACCGTTATCGCGAAGAACACCTTGATCATCCAAAAACGGATTAAGCGATAACAATTTCGAATTGTTCTTAACACCTTTGTCATTTTCTAAGTCCCTGATTTCTTCAAGAAATGCTTCCCGCTGTGCGAACTTATACCAAAAGGTTGCAGAATTAGCTATCTCTGACGATGTAAGTACATTACCAATTACACGATTGTCTAGATTACGAATGTTATTGATAAATTGAAAGCTCCAAGCAGTTATCCGATGTAACTTGGTAAGATTCGAAAATCTCGATGGGCACAATCTACCTAATTCTTGATTAACAGGGGTGATAACAAAAGTTTTGGAACAATGACTACGAACTTCTTCTTGGGCCTCTACAGAACTTGACACTATGAGAACATCTGACCAAGACGACGAATCTTTATGAAGAAAGTTAGGTCCGTACCACCAAATATCGCTATGAATAAGACCTTCTGCAGATATCCCGCGGGTTGCTAAATCAGCACTATTAAGTTTAGTCCGACAATACCGCCACTGATTAGGATCTGAATTTTCGTGAATGTCTCCGACTCGATGCGAAACAAAGGGTTTATAACTACGAGATTCGCCTTTTAACCAATATAAAACATTTTGGTTGTCACACCAAAATGTCACTTCGTCTTTCGAAATGTTTAATACTTCACATGTTGTAATAGTTAGACAAAGACCTAAGACAGCGCCACATAATTCTAATTTAGGAATCGAAATCGTTTTTAATGGTGCAACGCGTATTTTAGCAATGATCAAACGACAGAAATGCTACCATCTTCATATTCACAACGTAAATAACAAGCTGCCGCGTACGCCATTTCAGACGCGTCTACAAAAGTGTGAATCGATTTACGAGTAATTTTTGAATGCGACTTCACTAAGCACCTCGGAAATTTGACATCGCGCAGTTGTGGCAATTAGCGAAACCATTTCTCCCATGGCTTTACTAATTCTTCAGGTAATGCGTCATCCCAACGATGAATGCCTTGTATCCATGTCTTTTGGATGCCGATTGTTGCCCGGATAGTAAAGGGCGACAGAAAACTTAATGGGTCAAATAACGTAGCAGCTTGACTAACTACATGTCTCTTAGTTAAAGCATAGAAATATATACTGACGGGAATCGGGGCTTTGACGGGAATGTCCACATGACGTATTCAGCGTTATGACGTTGTATTATGTTGTGCAGCGCCTGCGCGAAACACGTTTTGCATAAGTGACTTCCGGCATAACACTGTCCCGTATGAAGTAATGGCACACACGAGTGATTTTCCAGAATTTGACGGCGTGATGATGCCGTGAATGAGGTAAAATTATGAATATAAAGATTACCAATTTGCTCTCAAAACCTAAATACCCGATTTAGATTACATCGGGGATTCTCAGATATCATGATAATATTTTTTAATGACAATATGTAATTTTGTGCCGTTCGTAAATTTTCTGTGTCGCCATTTTATATTATTCAATAGACCTAACTTTTGGGGTTTATATAGTTTATTTATCGTCATAGGAATTCTTCTCAGATTTTGTTGAGTTTGTGCTATAGATCATTATAATTAATATGGTGGGACTTACAATATTTGAGGTTTTATCGAAGTGAAGATTGGCGAAAAACAACCCGTAGCAGCACAAGTGTTTTGATTCGAGAAATACTAGGCCTACTGCAAAGTAGAACGTGATTTGTCAATTTGAATTAAGAAATGGACCAATTGATTTTAATTGTTGCGCTCACGCTTTGTCGAATATAATTTATTTATTTTATTTTTTTTTTCAGTTAATGGTTCTCCAAAGATTTGTAAAAATATAATAATAGTAATAGGAGGTTTCATGAGATAGGCCTACAAATAATCAGCTGTCAGAAACAAAGTCCGGTTATGCAGGTAGAATAGTTCACAGCATTTCTAAAAATAAAATAATTAATACTAGGCCTAAGATGTCTACATATTGCTTTAAAAAAAAAGTCATGCAGAATATATCTCACTGCATTTTGTCAAAAAATAAAAATTAATACTAGGCCTATTGATAGTACAGTTCTGCATCATTCATAAGCATTGCATTTTTGTAACCATAAAATAATATAGGCCTACTAGGCTTTGTGTTATATGCCTACCTATTTCTAAAAACTGATCAGCTGTCAAAAAAAGTCATGATATGGCCGCAGAATTCTATCAGCGCATTTTTATGAAAACTTGTAAAATGTAAATAATACTAGTCCTTGTGATATATGCCTTCATATTTCTAAAAAAAAATAGTTGATCAGTTCTCAATAGATAATCAGGCAAGATATCGTACAGCATTTTGTGAGGATTTGTACAATTAAAAAAAAAAAAATACTAGGCCTCATGATATAGGCCTACCCATTTCTTAAGAACTGTAATTAGATATATAAAAAAAGAAATGGGCACAAGATATTGTATTTATTTACTACATTTGGGAGACAAAGTGGCACAGTGAGTAAGATGCTGTTTCGCTGATATGGAGGTCGTGGGTTCCATCCCAGTGTTGGCAAAGAAAATTCAGCAGGATTCCAGTGTTCCTCAAGACAATTTCCTGATCTCCCATTTTGTGGCCAGGAACAATGTTCAGTTGTTCTGATTGTATCAAAAACCGAGGGCCTGTATGCATGCACATGAAAGAACCTTTGACATTTGGCATTCAAAATTAAGTGTATGCAATGGTGAGTTGCTGTCCAGGAAAATATTTAGAATTTCAGTTCATTTCAAATTTATACATTCCAGGTTACATTGTAAATATTGTGGAAGCAACAAGCAAACAGATCTCAAGATTAAGTTTAGATTGGCACCAAGAACATTTGTCGGTACAAAATAATTCGTAATGGAGATCATAAATTTGAAATATGAAAAATTGTGGATTTGAACGCTTATATGTGGATTTACATTTGATACAAGAGATCCACAAAATCCAAAGACATTATTATTTTTATAATGGCAATAGTGAACTAATCTATAATAAAAAATACTTTGTAAAATGATCTGTGTGTAATGGCTTAATGAAGTTAATGCTACAAAATTCAAATCAAACTTGATAAATTTTGTAGCTTACATGTACATATGAGAGCTGTGTATATTATCAGTTGAATAGAAATTGACTCTACACAAATATCAGGTTTAATTTATTGAGTGAAGAGAATTCAGGGAACCACGGTGGCTAAGTGGGTAAGACGCTGGCTCGCTAGGCTGGAGGTCGGGTGTTCTATCTCTGCATTGGTCGTGAAAGTTACTCCAGATTTTCCGAAGTGGTTTCCTCTTGTCAGTGAATCAGGACGGAGGGCCTGACATGTACAGCTGTCTAGTCGTTCGGATGGGACGAAAAACCAAGGTCCCGTGTACACATTGGCGTGCACGTAAAATATCCCTTGGCAGTTGGAATTTGATATAAGAGTAAGCCGTAGGGCCGCTGCCCGGGCAAAATTTCCCTCATAGTACACTGTATGGCATATGCCTATCTTCATTAGCCCATTTTAGGAGCAGAACAGTAAAACTTTAAACCCAATTTCTGGAAAGAGAATTCATAATAAAGATAATAGTCGCTACATGCATACTAGTGCAGGTACGATATATGTATCATAATTCATTTTCTCATGACCCGCATATTGAATCGCTAGAGGTTGAATCAATGGATTGCGATTCTTTTTCTATATTATTTTGTCACTTTAATCAAGAATTTATCACTCTTAATTATCCACTTCACATATTATTAGTAGGTTCGTATTTGGATCCATATCAATATCATGATACAAAACAGTTTTATTTCTACAACATCATCGGGACTAACAATATTAATTATTCATTTGTCCCATTTATTAAATATTGACCTGGCCCCGAGTTCACAAAGTATTCTCAGATTTAAGAATTTACTCAACTTTTGAAGATTGTTTATGAGAAATATCTTTAACCCAGAAACATTAAAACAACAAAAGTTTTATAAAGGAATATATTATTTTAGTTAAAATCAGGCGAACAATTTTGACAAAATTCTTAACTTAAAGCGAGAATTTCATATTTTTAAGTTATATTTTAAAAGTTTATTAAAATAAAGTCTTAAAATAGATGGTATTTATAAACAGTAGTCCTACCCTGTTAAAGAATAATCCTATAATTCACTATTGCCAGTTGAGAAATTGGCAAAAATATCATTTTCAACTTCAAATTCAAACGTTTGAAGATAGCTGTTACATCGGGGAAATAGAAAAACATGGGAGGTAATTATTGTTATTATTTCCCGTGTGAATGAAGTTTAAGTATGGGAAATAATGCCTATGATCGTATAATAGTGAGTTGACAACCCATTGAGCAAAAGACATAGAAATAATTATGTTTTGACTTTCTTAGAAAATATGAAATTCTACACGTAGCTTTAAGTCTGAGAATGCTTAAGTCTGAGATATGAATCCTAATAAATCGCTATATGTATCGTATCCTTACTGCAGTGGTAATATACCCAGCACTAATGTATACCTAGAACATTCGCCCAAATATTCAGTTACAGAAATAATTCACAAAAATCCATTGACTTCATTCAATATATTTATTGGAAATTTATAACTAAAGTGGTTGATGTACAGTTCTGAGCTACCGTAAGTGTATTCCAATTCTTCACAAGATGTGTTTTAATGTCATTTAGGCAATCACATAACAAGCCAGCTTTTCGTTCAATGCAAATAACTGTTGTAAAATTAGGATTTAGCAATGAATAAATCACTAGTTATTTAAGCCTTATATTTTATTGTCAGTTTTCCATGTTAGAAATTATTGGTTTAAAACTCCCTGTGGACATCAAAATAAAGCTCTTCAAAGTAAATAAATGGCGACTGTATTGGTGGTCTGAAAATAAAAAAAATATACATGTACATTATATTAGTATGTTTGAATAGGCCTATAGTGTTTATTTAGGGATTTCTGTGTCTAAAAACATTTTTTACATGAGTTATGCATAAATTACAGATGGAAATCAAACTTCATGCCAAGAAAGTACATGTATCACATCACAGTTCAGGTAGTTGGAATTGGCACAAGACCTTAAAAAGTTTTTTTAAGGCTTCCTTCAACCAGAATTATTCACTTGACGTCTCTTTTAATTCTACCCAAACAAGGTCTCAATTTACATATTAATCCATTCTTTCAGTGACATCAATGTAATATTTTATGTCTTCATCATTACGATTACCATGTTAATCTTCTCACAAAGAAATCACATTCAAAAACAAAATTCCACTTAATTAATAAATCCTGCTTAGGGAATGACTGGGTAACTCTGGACCTCAGACCAACTGGCGGTGAAGAATAGATGACACAAGAAAACAAAACTAGCTCGATTAATCCTTACCCTCATTCTCGGTACTCTATGTGGTATATCGTTCCGTTTAACTCCACTAACCTCTGAGTCAACTCATATGATCAAATTGTAAACGGTTTTATGATTGGTCCGTAGAATCAAGCTACAACGAAGAACACATGATATGAATTCGTGAAAACCCTGTGAATATACCAAGAAGGTTAGTCGAGCAGAATGGAAGGATACCGAGAATGCTTCCTGCATACCTTTCATAAATCATTTCTCACCTCCGATTAAGAAATTTTTCAGGGAGAACGCGAAGATCAATTTTGTTTATTTAGAATAATATATATATGTATTAATATACCGGTATATATGTTCATTTTTTCCAAACAGGTCACTTGAATCGAGGTCTGATTATTTTTTTACATTTTTGTTATGTTTGCATATAGGTTTACCCACATGATGCATTAATGAATACCTGACTATATATTTCTATATGCCTACTGTTCAGCTGGGCTAATGAAGATGGGACGTTGTTATTAATTCATGACTAAATAACATTTTTAAAAAATACATACATACAGTAATGTATCTCGTTACACTGCCTATAGTATCACAAATTACCTGCTAGCCACCGACACTAGAAATAGAGTAGACAGAATACTATATTACTAAATTTAAAATGAGATCTCCGATTCTGTTTCGTTTTTATTTCCACGAATTATTTAAATTAGAATACGGGTAGTTTAGAAATTAAAAATAAATATATATTTATAAAAAATATTCCGATTTTAACGTACCCCGAGTAGATTGCATTTTTGTTTACGTTTAGGCCCATAATTGTGGTAGTTCGTAGTTATAAAGACTCAACTTACCGGTACTTTACTAAACAAATACTGAAATAGTGTGCCTGCTGGGTCCTCCTTACTTGATTTTATTATTGTTCAACAGTTGTGACATCTACTCTGGGTCTTTTCTCAGCAGTCGATGAAAAGAGAGCCCACAGTTTCTCGTGTGTTAAGCGAAGCATCCACCGAAAACACACTTGCTTTCCGACATCTCGACAGTAACCGGAAGTAGCGAATGCAAAACGGCATCATACGCAGCCGTCCCACAACATAACGCAATGACGTCATACGGTGGACATTCCCGTCAGTATATATTTCTATGTATATATTTCTATGGTTAAAGTTACATTATTCAGCTCTTTAATTTCGAAATTAAAAACGTCGCTTGCTGCATAACACAAAATGCCTAAAGTCTTTAGTGAAGGTAAACTGCCATCTTCAATTGAAAGATGACCCACACGATCTTGTATGGGTATTTCTTCTAATACCCTTGGGTCATTACACAACCATTTACGAATCTTGAACCCTGCACGTAGTAAAACTGCAGATATTTCTCGGCGCAACTCTATGGCTGTAGATACGTCATCCACACTATCTAATAAATCATCTATGTACATAGAATTAAGAATGGAGCTCGCACCAGCTGGACATTTCTCAATATTCAATGTACAATGTTCTCTAACAACGGCTTGTGATAAATATGGCGATGAAGAATTGGCAAATACCAGTCGCTTGTATTGATATATTTTTATAGGCGCATCTGGAACTAAGTTCCTCCACAAGAATTTATGGATCTTCTAGTTTAATCTTAATTTGTAGGAACATTTTGGTTATATCTGCAGCTACAGCGATAGGATTTTTGCGAAAGCGAAGCAAGACATCAAACAAGTCTCTTTGAAGTTTGGGTCCCGGATAAATACAGTCGTTCAAGGACTTTCCGTGACAGCGAGCGGCAGCATCCATTACAACTCTGACATTAGTTGTAGACTTATCCATGCGAACAACCGCGAAGTGTGGTAGGCACCACGACGATGCCTGGGTATCAATGAGCGAAACTTCTTCGATGTAGTCTTTTTCTCTACTAGTGGACGCTTAATTAATGATTCCTCTAAGTTTATGAGTCGCGATTTGGCGAGAGCATAATTTGATTCGAGTTGAGGCTCGTTAGGTCTCCACGGAATACCCACGGTATATCGAGCTGCGTTTGTATCATAAGTTAGAGAATCCTTAGTTGAATCAATTGCTGCTTGTTCCGACTTGGTATTCGACTTAACATTGGACACGACCCCGGACGATTCTAATTCCCACATGCTTCGAAGAAACGAGTCCACATGTGGCTCTTGGTTATCACTTATAAAATATGTACGAGCGAAATAAATTGTTCTATTTCTACGATTAAAGTTATTCGATGAACATACTGGGCCTATACATGTCCACCCTTATGGCGTGAGTCTTGCGATTGGCTCACCTGGACGACCAGCGATTTCTGTACTTGAACGATGAACTTGAGATGCATTAAGACCTATTAATAAATCAACTTCTGGTCGATGACCCGATACTCTTGGAAACAGAATGCCTTGGAGATGAGGCCAGCTATTCGAATGTTTCAGCCGATCGACTATTCCCATATCTCCAGTGACGTTTGATACTGTAAAAGCCTCAAGTTGTAAATGCAAACTATCATCGATACTACTAAGATTAACCCTAACGCTTGTCGTATCAAGTCTATCCTTTTTTCCCCCTAAAACATTGACATTCGTTTGCGTTAATTTTCCCCGAAGTCCTAATTCTGCAGCGATGTTTTCGTTAATATAGCTATCAGTTGAACATTCATCCAACAATGCGTTACATGAAAGCCTTCTATTACCATTCTGGAGTATAACTGGAATAATAAGCATAGCTACTCTGTCGTGTTCGTTAAATTGCGTATGAGTACGCGCGGTTGGATATTGACAACGTGCATCGTCCGTATTTTGCTTGCTGGGTAGTTTCACCGAAGTGGCTCTTTCTTGTCCGAACGATGATTGTCGTGCATTCTCATACTCTTGTGGAGCGTTATTTGTGTAGTATCCCCCTCCGTGCAATAAAAAGTGGTGGTTCTTGGGACATCCGTCGACAGAACACATCTTTGAATTATGACACTTCCAACCTGGATGTGTAGGACTTAGACATCTATAACACAACCACCTCTCTTTAGCGCAATTCCAACGTTGATGTACGGTGAACGATTTAAACATCGGACAGTTATTAAGACCAAACGTATGATTTTGATCGCATACGATACAACAATTACGACGAGGAGTATTGAACCGACTGGAATCCGAATGATAAGTTCTGGCTCTACTGTTTGGCTATGGATATTTAGATCTATAATTATATGATGGCGAATACGATGACGAAGACGCTCTATTGCTCGACTGAAAACCATCTATCTCTTCCTGGGCTTCGATGCGATATCTAATTTCTCCCGCTAAAAATATGTGTAGTTTTATTAAAGTTTCTTCTTTTTACGTTTACAGGCGAAAGTTTCGATCTTGCTACACAGAAAAACACGGAATTTGCTTCAAATTCTTCCGTTCGACCACTCTCTTGGAGTGCGATTATACCAAGTTCTAATTTCTCAACAAAATTTTCGAAATTCTTCATATCATTAAAATTAACCATACGCATTTGACAAATTGTGTCCAAATGTATCAATACTGACCTCCAAATTTATCATCTAAACGTTTGATGGCTGCATCATAGCCGATTTCTGAAGCTGGAAATGGCTTTTAAGGCATCCCCGTCTAAATGTTGGCGTAGTTGTAGCATTTTGTATGATTTCGAACATGAAGACTTATCTATACATTCCGTGAAAGCGTCTCTAAAGAGTTGGTAATCTAGCTTTGAACCACTAAATTTGGGAATTGAAACTTTATTAAGTTGTTGAAATAAGTCTCTATCGACTTGACGAATAAGGTCTTCATTATTATCATACGACGAAGAACTATTTTCACACGATGGTTGAACCGATGTATTTATATGATGTGCTGCATGCTACGATGCTTGTTCCTGTTGTGACGATGGCATGTCATTAATTTCGAGCTGTGTCGCCGCATCCCTTGACTGTGGAATGGCTAAAAACTGGGTGGCCTGAGTAACTAAGTCGTTAATTTGTTTGTGGTCTTTTTAAATGTTCTAATTCCGACTCGAAACTATCGCTGTCAATTTGAGTCAGTTCTGTTAGTACAGCAATCACCGCCTCTTAACTAGCCATTATAAATTGCAATGCAGATCTTATAGTCTTCGTTAATGTCATACACATTACTAGATAAAGATAGAGTTAAATTGAGACGTGCTTTTGCCAACTTACTATTGGCTGTTCTTCTCTTTTTCAATAGCGCCGCAAATATCTCTTCTTCGTTGGGTTTATTCTACGAATCTCCATTTCTGAATTCGATAAATAAGTCTATTTCAACGCACGAAATAAAAAGTAGTGTACTTACAGTTCGAAAAATGTTCTCTATAAAACCACGCTCTGCTACCAAAAATGTTCTGAATATGAACACAAAACAGTACACAACTATTCTTTTCTATAAATGTTCCAAATATGAACACAAACAGTACACAACTATTCTTTTCTATCTATATATATTATACGATTTTAACAGCGAACAAAATACGACTCTATCCTTCTAAATAACTAAAGCACTCTCTAATTCCATACAGTTGAAAAATAGTCACCCCTGGCCGTTGCCCTGGCCGTTACCATGACACATCCCCCTCCTTGATATGACCAGCAACAATAAAAAAGATAAAGTTTAAATAATGAATGAATGGACAGAATCGGGATAATTAATGATACACATGGTATCTTCACGAGTTCAGTTCCGAACATCATATTTCATGTTTTTAATTCACGGTAGGGTATTGTGAATGAATTATATATTGAAATATCAGTAAGGCATTTATTATTTAAATATTCCCTTTTGGCGATGTTAAATAATCAACAGAATTGGCCGCAGTTAATTACCACTGACCTGGATAATTATGATTTGTAATACAATAACTTCGATATGAAGATAAATATATAAATATCCATGGTATATTTCTTATTTATATTGATTTTATACCAACTCGTACAGCATTACGGGCCGTTGAATTGTGACGTAAATCCTAATAATGACAAACTAAATATCTAACGCCTAACGGGCAGCTAACTTCACTGTTAATGACACTAGCGCCCCCTAGAATATCGTTGTGTATAAGATTAAACCATATATACTCAACAGATTTGTAGCACATGGAATTATCATTATTGCTACATGTACACAATAGCACTGGAATACGTAATGTTCTTAATTTTTCGGTAAGCAAGTTAAATAATCTCAAGGTTTTATTTCTGCAATTCCCACAAGGTCATAATATCACTATAAAAATTATAATGCAATTTTCTCCTGTTGAGAATTTACGTAATTTCTATGCGGTTATATTTAATATTGGTTGGATTCGTTTAGCAGTACTTCATATTAATTGCCCTTTTTTCGAAGATCATAAAGATAGACTGGCACTGCCAGGCAGGATACGCCCACATTTTCGAGAGATGGATAGAGAACAAGCAATACCGAAAGTGATTTTTCCTACATCATTCAGCTAGAATTTGATATGTGCAAATATCAAAATGAATTAAGATCTTTGGGTTATATTCAGTAGGCTTCAAATTCAACTGGGGATCATGTTGCTAAGTGGGTAAGAAATTTGAACTCAACCTTCCGTAGGGTTTAACGGTGAAAGAGTCAAACATTTTTTTTAAATCGGGTAATAATTGTGACCTCCAGAGGGACCGTAGGCGATTTTTCGGACAATCAAGGGCATAATTCAGGAAGTTACGGTCCGATATGCGCAAATAACAAAAGAAACCAAGATCTTTGGGTTATAACCATGCATTTCAAGTTTCATCAAAATCGAATTAAAATTGTGACCTATACAGGGTCCACAACCACGATATACCATTTTTTAGCAGTATTCGCGTACAAACGCCAGCCATTTTGTCTGTCAATTTTGGTTTGATTTTCCCGAAATTCGAACTCAAACCTTAAGGTGTAACGGTGATATAATCAAACGTTTTTTTAAATCGGTAAATAATTGTGATCTCCAGAGGGACCACAAGCTAAAAAGATAGGTTGCCAGGCAACAAAACATACGCCCACAGCAGCTAAATTGTCCGGGCAGTCAACAAGGGTTGTCGCATATTTTTACTTTTTTTTGTAATTATCAGAAAATCATTAGAATTTGATTGCTTTTTATAAAGTTTTACCCCACGCTAACAATTAGTATATACATGAAACATTTAATATCATGGATTTAGCTGTTCAGTTATTGAAAATCAAAATACTTGTTCGTTTCAACACCTTAAACTCTGTGTATCAATCTGAAGTCAATCGGATGATAAGTTTGGCCTCTACAGCGTCACAAGATTTTTTGAAGTTATCAAGGAAGATAACTCTGGCAGTAATTATTTGAAATCTCTGAAAATCAATAGGCGTCTTCGTCTCATGACCTTAAACACTGTGTGTAAATTTAAAGTCGATCAGATATTAACTTTGGCCTCTAGAGCTTCCACGGGATTTTTTCGAAGTGATCAAGGGCCATAACTCTGGCACTAATTATCGGAAATCGCTGAAAATCAATAGGCTTCTTCGTCTCATGACCTTAAACCTTATGTATAAATTTAAAGTCAATTGGATATTAACTTTGTCCTCTAGAGCGTCTACAAGATTTGTTTTAAGTGATCAAGGGCCATAACTCTGGCACTAATTATCGGAAATCGCTGAAAATCAATAGGCTTCTTCGTCTCATGACCTTAAACACTGTGTATAAATTTAAAGTCAATCGGATATTAACTTTGGCCTCTAGAGCGTCCACAAGATTTGTTTAAGTGATCAAGGGCCATAACTCTGGCACAAATTATCGGAAATCGCTAAAAATCATTAGGCGTCTTCGTCTCATGACCTTAAATACTGTGTATAAATTCAAAGTCAATCGGATATTAACTTTGACCTCTAGAGCGTCCACAAGATTTTTTAAATGATCAAGGGCCATAACTCTGGTAGTTATTATCGGAAATCTCTGAAAAACAATAGGCTTCTTCGTCTCATGACCTTAAACACTGTGTATAAATTTAAGGCCAATCGGATATTAACTTTAGCCTCTAGACGGACGGACGGGGGCGATGACACTATATGACCACATTTCAATGTGAAACTTCCAATCAATAGAAACAGGAAACACAAACCAAATACAGACGATTTGATGGGGTTGATTTCGACAAAGTCAAAATGATGCATATGATATTCAGATAAGTTGATATAAAATAAATATTAACTGGCTGTAGTTTTTTCTTTGATGTCCATAGCGGTTATATCTTATAACAACCTCTCGTGACGGCATCAGAGGTTGATATATTCGGTTCATATCAACCGCTCTTGACGTAGATGATCGAAATAATACAAAGAACACAGAAATAAAATTTTATTCTTTTGGCAATAATAATAAAAAAATTGTTTTGGTACAGTTTGTAGCATTCAGGACCTAAATAGACGGCGTACTTATCGGCTTATTTAAATCGGTTATCCACACTCCAGTCCATGTCTAAGATATCTTTCAGAATTTTCATTCTGCCCAAATCATTTCTCCACACACTCCAAGACTTGAAAGTATTTATCACCCTAGAGTTCCTTTGTAAAGTATTTTTTGCTACGGCTACAGTCCACTCAAAACAGTCGGTCAAATCTTTCTCTGAACATACCGAAAAGTAACCTTCAGTCACGGTTCATTGTCAGAATTATCGGAAAAGATTGCCTTTTGATCCAAATTTTCTTCAGGCTTTGTATAGATCCTCATCATAGTTGCATTCACATCTATTCTATCGCCAATATGATGACTAAAAAGGATTGATTATTCGTATGACTTCGTTTTACTATCCATTTTGTTTTA
The DNA here is from genome assembly GCA_036850965.1 of Patella caerulea. Lineage (NCBI taxonomy): Eukaryota > Metazoa > Mollusca > Gastropoda > Patellidae > Patella > Patella caerulea. The sequence continues at coordinate 13,924,486 of JAZGQO010000013.1, read as the reverse complement.
GCTTTCTTCAGTTCAATTACTACAAAATGGCGACGTATAAACAAACACGCCACGTGATGTCGTGCAATTATCCAATCACTATTGCCTTTTTTAGAAGAGTCCATTAAATTTAAGGGTGAACGGACTGAGCCCGCGTGTTCTCTATCATATCAACCTTGGGTAGGTTAATATCCTATACTTAGTAAATACAAAATGACTGGAAGTCAGTTATGACATCATAGGAAGTTATGACCATAGAAATATAGACTAGAATAGCAATGACGTCTTTTACAACGACGTCATAAGTCGGCCATATTGGAAATTGTATGACGTGAAAAGTAAACACTGCAAATCACGCTATATAGTGCGAGGCGCTTTCTATTCTTTGCGTTTTTATGATACTGCAACCTATTATTTTGAACTATGAACGTGCGGCAATTTTGTTTTCACGTTTATGTTACAATTTCTAATAAAAGTACTTGTATAAATAGTGCCAATTAATTTATATTATCTTGCCCGTACGCTTATTATTTCATTAATGACATTATTTGGCGCAGAAGTTGTGGAATTTACCGAAGAATTTAATATTTGTTGCGAAAAAGTATTCGGTTGGAAAATATCGTTAATAAATGTCTCTTAGTCTTGAGTTCACAGAATTTAGGCCCAATTTACACCTTTAATTAACAATTTTTAAAATTAATTACTGATTTGTGTATTCGTTGCTCTACAGTAGTATCAATCTTTCACTCCTATACTGACTCGATGAACAAAAGCCACAGACAAAATACCTTCAGTTTAACTTTGATATAAAATTATATATCCATATTTTAGAATCCAAATTCTACATATTTTTCAACAGCAGTGTCATACCCCTTTCCTTAACATTAAATTTAAAGCATGGTTTGAGACGCATGCTATTACTTAGCGGAATCTACGTCAATACGGATTATGGAATTGCATAAACTATTTTTTTCATTGGTCAGAGGCGTCTAACCGCGGGAAAATTTACCGTTACTATTGGCTGACAGCATGCATGCACGAATCAAATCATCTAATTGGAGAGAGAGAGGTGGGGGTTTAACGTCCACTCGACATAAGCTAGGTCATTTCGGGACTAACCTATGGGTTAATTTTATTTCAATAATTCGCTTGCGCGTATGGGGTCTTTAGCAGTGGGAGGACCCGGAGAAAACCCACGAGGTTGGCATCTTATTTGGATATTGCATACTTTATAGAATATTGGTTGTACACTTTATAGAACAATGCTTGGACCGATAACCTCATTGGCCAACATGTATTACCTTTTATTAATGTGCTTCCTAGTTTGTCATAATATACAATAACAATAATATGTTCGCTCGCATGAACAAAAAGATTTACTTGCCATTTGGTTTCGCGGGCCAAAACCAAAATTCCCATTGGACAATTATTCGAAGATTGTTTTACATGGGCTTTATTTGTAGTGTGACGACAGCCATTTTATCCTCGGAGTACAGCAAAAAAAAGAAGCTCTTCTATTTTGACGTTTGCGCGAGTCGAGAAAAGCGAGAGCTATCACTCGCGTCAAACATATGAAACACTGCTATCATATCGTTACTAATGTATGAATGAAATATTAAAAATACATAATACTTGTTTTTTAATTTGTGCGATAAAACGGCCCGATATAAGTGGGATGAAACGACCCGTGTAATTTCAGGATGAAACAGCCCGGGGTGAAACGGTCGTGGGATGAAACGACCTGCTCCCTATCAGATTAGGCCTAAATTCTGTGACAAGAGACATTCATTAATGAATATTTCATATATTCAAGTCAACTTTTATTGCGGTAATTGCATTAAAGGAATATCGCGCGGCAATGCAATTTTATTTATGAAGACTTGATGGCAGCCTTACATTCCCCAATTGTTTGCTATTAATGATAACAAAAAAAAAACAACGAATTACTCAGACGTACATTTATGATTTTGCCCATAAGAAGTCGTAGAATGATGGGAACAGAAGCTTCGCCAGAACCGTGCAAAAATGGCGGGAAGATCCACAAACTTAGTACTTATTTGTCTTTCACGTTCTGTGTAAAAACGAAGGGGTCATAACCAAAGGTATATGTGCATTAATTGTTTTTCCAATATTTTGGCAATGGGTGTGCCCTGGGTTTGATAACAGTTTATTTTACATGATAAACTGGTTCCGGGGGGGGGGGGAGGGCTTAAAAAGCCACTAATTTTTAAAGCAGATCTGCGCCACAATGTCTGGCACTGGTTGACCATTATGATTGTGGTATTGAAAACTACATTGAGACCCCATATTTTCTATTTGACAGGGGGTGCAAAAACTACGGGGGCACAGAATCTCTATTCCATGTGAGCAAAGCGTATCATTGCGTCCGCTCAGTTAGAAGTCAGCCCGATGAATGCAGTTTCTCCGTTCATAACCATACATGTAATTTTTCAAAGCACGGAGTTTTGATCACGAAGTACATCTATGTCTGTAGGTAAGTTAAAATAGGCTATGGACAACATACAACTATAACACATGTTTTGATTTTATGTAATTTACAGACATGATACAACTAACATGATGGCTCAGTGAGTAAGATTTTGGCTAGCTGACCATGTTCGATCCCCGAACCGAACAACAGACTTTAAATCACTGGGAGGAAATCCCAAGAAACTCTTCAAATATACTATATAGTTCACAATCAACTAATAACATGTTGTTTGCATTCCAACTCCATTTGTCGGTAAATTTCATCTCTGCTTCTTGCTTCTTCTTTTTAGTTTGAATCTTTATTTCGGCTATCGAGAATTCTACAAAAGCCCAACGTCGTCTTTCAGATTTCGGAGAGTGTGTCGTACTCCTACCACTTCTGGAACTACAAGTGCTTTAGTCTCAACATCCAAATCTCTGCCTGCTAAACTATCTCTTTTTAAATTAAACTGTCTAGGGAACCCCAGTATTATTTCTACAGATCATACAGCGTAGTGTCTTCGTTAAGAACGGTCTCGTCTTGAAGTGTTAGATATTCAATTTTACTCAAACTTTCAGTAAATTCAATTCCGTTAAGGACTATCAAGATTTTATTAATATCAGGACTTTTTATTTCTGTGAAGAATTTGTCAATGTTCTGCAAAGCAAACGAGAAGGCCCCACCCACTAGCCTTGTCAATTTGTGAACGTCTACCTTTCTCTTACATCATCTGCGATGGAGAGAGTCTTCCTGTAGGTTTCTGGTGCTGTGAGTATGTCAGTGCTTCAATTTGTTGTCACCAACGGGACCAGGCTGCCGTAGAATAGCCTACAACTGACTTTATGATTTGGTTGTCGAATCAATTTTGGGAAATGTTTAAAACTCTGGCTTTGCGCAAACCAATCTCTTTTCTGAATAAAAATTATGTCTGTTTGTCGATCTGTTATTCAGGTGTCATAGACTGACCAAAGGTTTTCTGCAAAAAATAAACAAAAACTTCTGTTTAAGATGTCTGATCTAATTCAAATTGGAGTGAGGGAGTAAATACTACGAATTATGAAATAAGTAAACAAATACTTGAAATACCACGCCGTGAAATGTTGTGAGGAAATATGATTGTATTTACAAACATTGATTTCCCAAAGTCTTGGACATAGTTAAAGAGGTGTAAAACGTATAAAATTCAAGTTTTTAATCTGCGGCCGGGCTGTCAAAGACCACGTTATTGGGCGTTGTTGTCTATGGCTATATTCTCGAATATACATGCGAGAAAAACCGTGCACGCGATTATTAAAACAGGAGTAGGAGTAAAATTACTTTTTGAGACAATAAAAGGGAGGTGACATTAGAAATTCTTTTATTAAATAAAAGTAGAAAACTAGAAGTTGTGTTCATCAGTATAGATTAATTTGCCATGTTTGTTTTCTTATTCTTATTATTAAAAAAAGAAGTTTACTTACTTAAAATTGCAAAAGGATACGCCAAGGCCTAATAGGCCTAACATAGAAAAGGGTAGAGTTAAGAATAGACTACGTTGTTTGTAGTAGACCCTAACACAGTCGTAGAGGCTACACAAGTTCAAAGCAAATTCTCTTCATTTAAAAGTGTAACTTCATGAGCGATATTCATTGGAAATGGGCCTATTCCTAATTTCGGTATAACTGCCAGTAATAGTATGTGGAACCTCGGCATAATAATGATAATATATAGGTTTAGGCCTAGATGAGAGTTTGGGCCTAGCGACCAAAAATAGAAAAAAAAAACCACCACGAGAAAATGCAATGCTATCTTTTAAGATTTATTTTTAAAAAAATCGAAGTTTAGTTATTACGATTGCACGGTAAAATTGCACTAGGCCTAGTGACACTATAACTATAAATTAATAGTATTACTCTAATACTAATAAGTATAAGTCAAAGTGTAGTAGTACTAGGCCGAGATTTTGATTTGGCTTTTCCTAACCTATTTAATTAAATGTTCATACTTACTTGTGAGAACTAACACCCTGTGCTGTCGCCGAGGGATTTTTGTGGAGAAAACACCAAAAAGCAAAATACTTTGGTCCGCACAGATCGTTTTTCGTGTGTGGTTTAGTGTATGGATACGAGTGATCGGCCATATTCACATATTGTTTACACTGACTACAACTTCCAAGATGGCGCCTGGCAGTCGCGTCACCGGGCGTCAAAAGTCACGTGATTGCTATTCTAGTCTATATTTCTATGGTTATGACATCGTGGGAATGATGACGTCATAGACTTAGATACATAACAAGAAGGTAAACGTTTTTTACCGTCCACCGGAGCCTGGTCTTATGACGTCATATAAGGATTGTGGGTTAGGATAAGGGTTAGGCTTGGCCCAGGGTTAGGGTTAGGGCTAGCCCTGTCTACATCTCGAGACTGTGACGAAATCTGCAGGCCACAGCCCTTATCGTAACCCTTATCCTAACCCACAATCCTCATATGACGTCATAAGACCTGGCTCCGGTGGACGGAAAAAAATGCTTACCTAACAAGAAAGGTTAGCTTAAAGGCCCCCGCACACGAGCCGAAAACTGCGTACGCAAATGGCGCAGCGTCATTTTCGGCTCGTGTGCGGGGGTATTTTCGAGCGCATTTTGACGTTCGCCAAATATCTGTCATGTTTGATATTTTTTGACGCAGCGACAACTGCGCTCTCGTGTGCGGGCGACTCAGCGCTATTTGCGTTTCATTCGTCGTCAATGCGCATGCGTCATCACTACTGCAAAATGGCGGCACCAAGTGAGTTCGTCAGTGACGCAATTTTAGAGGATAAAATCGTCGATTTATGGCAAGAATATCCTTGCCTATATGATACAAAATGCGTAGAATTTCGAGACCGCTGCCATTTTCGGATGAGTGGTGGTTCCGTGAACGACACACTTGGCGCAGTAGCTTTCGCGCAGCGTCGTTTTCGGTTCGTGTGCGGACGCCGTATTTCTGCGTCAAATGCGTGCGCATTTAGCGGGGCGCTAAATGCGTACGCAAAATGCGCTCGTGTGCGGGGGCCTTAAGTAAAACTTAGGTAAAATTAAAGAAGAATTATGCATGGTAATTAATGATTTTGAAACCCCCGGGATTTAACTCATTTAAACCATTAGGCCAAACTGAATTAAGTCTATGAATCCACAGACTTTCTGCTGTGTTCAATTTTTTCTGATCTTTATCAGGAATTTTTTGTACTATGGTACACACGAAATCATGACCAGTTATATTAAAATGGGAGGCTACATGGGGGGAACGGCCAGGTTTTTTAAGCTTTATATTGCTTCTATGCTTATTAAGTCGAGTGCTGAAAGGAGTAATGGTTTGACCTACATATTGCATATTACAGGTTTTACATGTTAAACAATATACAACATAAGAACTGGCACAGTTGACAGAGTCTCTAATCTTGAATGATTTCATGTCTTTACTGGTTACTTCTTGAATATTGCACATAGTCTCGCATGATTCGCATAATTTTCGTAAACAAGGTTGACAGCCGTATGAAATTTTGTCCTTAATATGGTTCTTACTAGTGTCAGAAGTTCTCAACTTATTTTCTTTCAAGATATTGCCAATAGTATGATTCTTTCTCTCTGCTATTATTATTTTGCTGCTATTCATAATTTTTGTCATGCGTGAACTTGTGTCTAAAATACTTCTGTCTTTAATCATTTGGTGAAGATGAGGTTGTCGAGGGTCAAAGGTAGTTGTCCAAGGAATAATGTTCACATTGGCATCGGCCTTGGATTGGTAGGTCAATAATTCAGTCCTGGTTTTCTGATCTGCTCCGTTAAATGCCTTTAGAATAATTTTCTTAGGATATCCGGATTGTTTAAGATAGGATCCAAATTTTTTTAGGTTTGATTTGGTCCAGCTATCTTTACTACAAATACGTTTTATACGTAAAGTAAAGCACCACTGTAAGGTATAGCGTTAAAAGTGTGTTTGGGGTGACAATTTGATGGAGGAAGATAATGATGGCAATCTGTTTTCTTGGAATATAGATTAGTCTCTAACTTTTCCTTTTCTTTGACAACTTTTACATCTAGGAAATTAACTGAGTTGCTATTTATATCTGCAGTAAATTTGATCTTAGGATGTTGTTGATTCAATTTTGAAACAAAATTATTGCATTCTTCTCGAGGGAGAGAAGATAAAGCCCAAATATCATCTATGAATCTGCATATAGTCATTTTGTATTTAGTTTTCTTTACCTTGAGGAAGTTAGTATTTTTACTGACGAAACGTTGGATAAAGCGATGATTTTTTGATATTGTATTCTACTAATTATCTTATATCACATTTCAATGTGGGCGTATAAAAAGGCAATTTTGCGTAAAATCAGGGGCGATAATTCAGGAAGTTACGATCCAATATGCGCAAATATCGAAAGGAACCAAGACCTTTGGGTTATAACCATGCATTTCAAGTTTCATCAAAATCGAATTAAAATTGTGACCTCCACAGGGTCCACAACCATGATATACCATTTTTTAACAGTATTCGCGTACAAACGGCGGCCATTTTGTATGGCAATTTTGGTCCGATTTTCCCGAAATTCGAAAACAACCTCCCTTACGATGTAACGGTAATATTATCAACCGTTTTATTAAATCGGATAATAATTGTGACCCCCAGAGGGACCACAAGCTAAAATAAGGCGATTTTGCATATAATCAGGGGCCATAATTCAGGAAGTTACGTTCCGATATGCGCAAATATCAAAAGGAACCAAGATCTTTAGGTTATAACCATGAATTTCAAGTTTCATCAAAATCGAATTAAAAATGTGACTTCTACAGGGTCCACAACTTTGATATACCATTTTTTAACAGTATTAGCGTACAAACGGCGACCATTTCGTCCGGGTTTTTTGGTACGTTTTTCACGAAATTAGAACTCAACCTTTGTCATCAAAATCGAATTAAAATTGTTACCTATACAGGGTCAACAACCATGATATACCATTTTTTTAACAGTATTCGCGTACAAACGGCGGCCATTTTGTCTGTCAATTTTGGTCCGATTTTCCCGAAATTCAACCGCAACCTTCCTTACGGTGTAACGGTGATATAATCAAACGTTTTTTAAAATCGGATAATAATTGTGACCTCCAGAGGGACCACAAGCTAAGAAAAGGCGATTTAGCGTATAATCAGGGGCCATAATTCAGGAAGTTACGATCCGATATGCGCAAATATCGAAAAGAACCAAGATCTTTGTGTTATAACCATGAATTTCAAGTTTCATCAAAATCGAATTAAAATTGTGACCTCTACAGGGTCCACAACCTTTATATACCATTTTTTAACAGTATTTGCGCACAAACGGCGGCCATTTTGTATGGCAATTTTGGTCGGATTTTCCCGAAATTCGAACTCAGCCTACCTTAGGGTGTAACGGTGATATAATTAAACGTTTTTTTAAATCGGATAATAATTGTGATCTCCAGAGGGACCACAAGCTAAAAGATAGGCTGGCACTTCCAGGCAGGATACGCCCACATTTTTGAGAGATGGATAGAGAACAAGCAATACCGAAAGTGATTTTTCCTACATCATTAAGTCCTGTATTTCATACTGTATTGGGAGCAGCCATTTTGTTGGTCAGTTCCAGTCTGATATTCATGAAATTCGAAACCGACAATGATTATGGTGTGACGGTACACAACCTAGAAATGTTACTTTTCGTCAAAATCGGATAAGAATTGTGACCTGTAAAGAGTCGACAACCATGATATGCCATATTTTTACACTATTCGCGTACAAACGGTGACCATTTCGTCCGGCAATTTTGGTACGATTTTCACGAAATTCGAACTCAATCTTCCTTACGGTGCAACAGTAATATAATCAGATTTTTTTTTCAAATCAGATAATAATTGTTCGAGAGATAGACAGAGAACAAGCAATACCGAAAATGATTTTTCCTACAATCAAAGGCCATAGTTCATTAAGTTACAATTTGATATGCGCAAATATCGAAAAGAATAAAGATCTTTAGGTTATAAATAAACAAGCATTTCAGGTTTCATCAAAATCGAATTAAAATTGTGACCTCTACAGGTTTCACAACTTTGATACACCATATTTTCACACTGTTCGCGTACAAACGGCGGCCATTTTTTATGGCAATTATGGTCCGATTTTCTCGACATTCGAACTCAACCTTCCGTAGGGTGTAACGGTGATAGAGTCAAAAGTTTTTTTAAATCGGATAATAATTGTGACCTCCAGAGGGACCATAGGTGATTTTTAGGACAATCAGGGGCCATAATTCAGGAAGTTACGATCCGATATGTGCAAATAACGAAAGGAACCAAGATCTTTGGGTTATAACCATGCATTTCAAGTTTCATCAAAATCGAATTAAAATTGTGACATCTACAGGGTCCACAACCATGATATATAATTTTTTAACAGTAATCGCGTACAAACGGCGACCATTTTGTATGGCAATTTTGGTCCGATTTTCCCGAAATTCGAACTCAACCTTCCTTACGGTGTAGCGGTAATATTATCAACCGTTTTATTAAATCGGATAATAATTGTGACCCCCAGAGGGACCACAAGCTAAAATAAGGCGATTTTGCATATAATCAGGGGCCATAATTCAGGAAGTTACGTTCCGATATGCGCAAATATCAAAAGGAACCAAGATCTTTGGGTTATAACCATGAATTTCAAGTTTCATCAAAATCGAATTAAAAATGTGACTTCTACAGGGTCCACAACCTTGATATACCATTTTTCAACAGTATTCGCGTACAAACGGCGACCATTTCGTCCGGGTTTTTTTGGTACGTTTTTCACGAAATTAGAACTCAACCTTTCTCATCAAAATCGAATTAAAATTGTTACCTATACAGGGTCCACAACCATGATATACCATTTTTTTAACAGTATTCGCGTACAAACGGCGGCCATGCGCAAATATCGAAAGGAACCAAGACCTTTGGGTTATAACCATGCATTTCAAGTTTCATCAAAATCGAATTAAAATTGTGACCTCCACAGGGTCCACAACCATGATATACCATTTTTTTAACAGTATTCGCGTACAAACGGCGGCCATTTTGTCTGTCAATTTTGGTCCGATTTTCCCGAAATTCAACCGCAACCTTCCTTACGGTGTAACGGTGATATAATCAAACGTTTTTTTTTTAAATCGGATAATAATTGTGACCTCCAGAGGGACCACAAGCTCAAGAAAGGGCGATTTTGCGTATAACCAGGGGCCATAATTCAGGAAGTTACGATCCCATATGCACAAATATCGAAGAGAACCAAGATCTTTGGGTTATAACCATGAATTTCAAGTTTCATCAAAATCGAATTAAAATTGTGACCTTTACAGGGTCCACAACCTTGATATACCATTTTTTAACAGTATTCGTGTACAAACGGCGGCCATTTTGTATGGCAATTTTGGTTCGATTGTCCCGAAATTCGAACTCAACCTTCCTTACGGTGTAACGGTAATATAATCAAACGTTTTTTAAAATCGGATAATAATTGTGACCTCTAGAGGGACCACAAGCTAAAAAAAAAAAGGCGATTTTGCGTATAATCAGGGGCCATAATTCAGGAAGTTACGATCCGATATGCGCAAATATCGAAAGGAACCAAGATCTTTGGGTTATAACCATGAATTTCAAGTTTCATCAAAATCAAATTAAAATTGTGACCTCCACAGGGTCCACAACCTTGATATACCATTTTTTAACAGTATTCGCGTACAAACGGCGGTCATTTTGTATGGCAATTTTGGTCCGATTTTCCCGAAATTCGAACTCGAACTCAACCTCCCTTAGGATGTAACGGTGATAAAATCAAACGGTTTTCTAAATCGGATAATAATTGTGACCTCCAGAGGGGCCACAAGCTAAAAAGGGTGATTTTTCGGACAATCAGTGGCCATAATTCAGGAAATTACATTCCGATAGCCGCAAATATCGAAAGGAACCAAGATCTTTGAGTTACAAACATGCATGTCAAGTTTCATCAAAATCGGTTCAAAATTGTGACCTCTATAGGGTCCACAAGCTAAAAACGTGATTTTTCGTACAATCAGGGGCCATAATCCATGAAGTTTTCATCCGATACATGCCAATATCGAAAGCAGCTGAGATCTTTTGGGGATAAACCTATATTTCAAGTTTCGTCAAAATCGGATAAGAATTGTGACCTGTAGAGAGTCTACAAACAAATTGTGGACGGACGTCCGGATGGACAGGGGTGACGACAATATACGTCCACATAAAAATCTATGGGTTATAAACATGCATGTCAAGTTTCATCAAAATCGGTTCAAAATTGTGACCTCTATAGGGTCCACAAGCTAAAAACGTGATTTTTCGTACAATCAGGGGCCATAATCCATGAAGTTTTGATCCGATACATGCCAATATCGAAAGCAGCCGAGATCTTTTGGGGATAAACTTATATTTAAAGTTTCGTCAAAATCGGGTAAGAATTGTGACCTGTAGAGAGTCCACAAACAATTGTGGACGGACGGACAGGGGCGACGACATAATACGTCAACATGAAAATGTGGGCGTATAATAATATTTTTTACATCGTGCATAACTGTAATACCGGTAAACTGCTTTGTTCTAGAAAATTCTTATGACATGTGGACAATACGTGATTGACTAAGAATGGAGTGTTTCATGTCTTTGATAAGATTCCTGAATATCAATTAACTTTTATTGTTCTACTACAAGACAATCATCACTAATTATCAACACAATGCCCAGAATAATCTACTGACGACTATATATATATATACTATATGACACCAATCATGAGGTTTTGTGGCTTCTTCTATCTTTATACGCATTATTCTGCACTGGCCGTACAATGTTATAGTTACATAGTGGATGTCGATCGTAGCCATGTTGAAATTTGGATTTTGAAAAAAGGGCTATTTTTTCCGGCATGCAAAATGACCGCTGGGCCACATCTGGTTACAGTAATTTTCCATAGCCCTAAGTCCCGATCAGCATATACGGCCGACGTGGAACCCATGTTGCAGGACATGAAATCGCTGAAAATCATGACATTAAACACTGTGTATAAATTTAAAGTCAATCGGATATTAACTTTGGCCTCTAGTACGTCCACAAGATTTTTTGAAGTGATCAAGGGCCATAACTCTGGCAGTAATTATCTGAAATCTCTGAAAATCAATAGGATTCGTTTCTTCATGACCTTAAACGCTGTGTATAAATTTTAAGTCAATCGGATATTAACTCTGGCCTCTTGACCATCCACAAGATTTTCAAAGTGATCAAAGGCCATTAGATGAATTCATATATTAATTAATCCTTAATCAATATCTTTGATGTCTATTTTATTTTGCAATGTTATTATTGTTCTTTTTATTAGCTCTTTGATGGTTTCATATTAGTTACTGTTCCTGTTAGCTTGTTGTATATAATTTGATTTCTTGCTACGATATCACCCTCGGTGGAAGTTTACGTTAAACTCCAGAAACGAACAAATATTATACTGTCATTACTTACTTGAGAACGACAAGAGGAACTTGTTGAAACATAGTGTGAAATTAACAATAGTGTGATTGTCTTCCATATAAATTTGTGTTTTATATCATATATTCAGATTTAATTTAACAGTATATACAAATTTCATACAGATTGGATAAAGAGCACCAAAGTGAAACACGGGCCTTAACTCCAGACACAAATGACGGAAATTATAGAAATTAAACAGAGTTCTTGATCTCACTAATGTAAACAACAATTTCAAAACAATCAGATGATAAATGTTGACTTTGGATCGGACAAACGGACAGGCTGACGGATAAGGGCATATAAAAATAAACCTAACATACATTGAGCAAGAGGTATCCATCGAACCCATGGTACATGCTTTTCATTCACCATATTTTCTGCTGCTAAAATTTTAAAAATGTCTTTGATATCTGACTCTTCACTATTACTAATATTATGTAATCTGGCTGTCGCTGATGTTACTATACCCATAGAACAATTACCTCGATCTGAATTTAATAAAACATATTAGTGTTATTAACCTCCGCCAGTCAATAGTGCCACACTTTGGACGAACACTCAACGAACAACTTTGTATGAGATGAATATTTAATAATACAGCATGGTCCGAGAAGGAACCAGAAGAGAGATAGACACACCCGATTACACGAGTCAACAATACAAACATTCAGTACCATTCGACACTACGCAGAACTGGCGTGACTTCTCTTTTCCTTTAATTTACAGAAACAAACATTGAAACATATAAAATGATCACAATAAAGTTATGAGTAAAAGGTCTTTTAAGTCTCATAGTCTTTAAGGTACCTTGGTGGTCTATGAATCCGTTGAGAACGAGGCGGAATCGACTGATTATTGGGTAACGGTGTTACTTCGATTTCAGCTGCGCTGGGTTTAAAGGTTTCTGTCATATCAGAGTCAGGGGTAGTTAGCTCGACTAGGACTTCGGGCAAGGGTGGCGCTACAAGGTAACGCTGGTATATGTAGGCCTAAAGGTTGATATTCATTTATATCACCATTATCAGTTGTGACGGTTTCTGTTTCATCTTCATCAATTTCACATTGTTGTGGATGAAAGCGAACAATATACTCTGGTACTTTAAAGATGTCATGCAACCAGTGTTCGACACAAACGTCGGTCCGTAGGTCAGAGGCCGACTGATTTATCGGAGGACTCCTGCTTGCCTATTTCACGCGGGTCTGTCGGGCCTTCTTCTCATCTTAGCGTCCTCATTCGACAATTCTGGATAAGGTAGAACTGTCATAGAAGCGCAACGACACAGTCTCCGATAGTTAACGGTTATTGTTTACTTGTCATCGACATGACGGAAGCTGATGTTTTTCCAAACAATGACTCGCGTAACCAGCCTCTTATTTGTGCATCTCGTTCGGGAATCGCGCTTCTTCGACGCTCCATGTGAATTCCAGGTACCGGTAGACATTAAACTGATAACTGAATCACACGTTTAATGCTTTCGCTGACCAGTTGTTAGTGAAATTTAAATCTTAGTTGAATAATATCCTCTGATAGAACACCAAATACACTGAGAAACAATCATTAATAATAATATATTTTTTCCGCCATTGCCAAATCCGCCGATGACACGTGTGACATTGATTGGAATTTCTAGGTCAATAAGCCGACGATGCTACGTTTAATTTTAAGTTGCATCTACCGTTGTGATTTTTTATAATATACACGTGCTAACAGAGGCTTAATTTCAACCATGTTGAATTTTTGTCGTTATTATTTTTGAAAAGTATGTGGAGTCGTACGGAATTTTATTTTAAAGCAATTTCAATTATGGTTGCCACGTGATCACTGTGCCGTGTGTCTATCATGGACGAATGAATAAAAGCATATTTGAAAGTTACGTGACAGACAAAAATTAAAACTTGTGTTATGAAAAAATACCATTGTGCTGTATGCATCCAAAAAACGAAGACAGTAATTTATTCAGGAAAATTAGGCTTACTGACATGAATTTCATGAAGCCGAAACGTGTATTAAATTTTCCAAACAGTTAAGTTGTGGGCCTACCTTTTATTAAACGCAATGGATGCTGATGATTTTAAAAACATTTTTACGGACCTCTTTTGACTCAATTCTGGGCTATTGTGCTAACAATCTAGGGCAGTTGTTTGGGTTTTCTTTTGTAACTATTTGAAGTTTACGTAGGTTAATATGGAAAACCCAATGTAGCCATGAATAGATAGATTTGTTCCATTAAATTGAAATGACACACTAATTCGTGTCTTCTTTTTTTTTTCTTTCGCAAGTTACTAAACCCATAGCTTTATACACGGAAACTATAAATAATTATTATTGGTTGGGCCTGTGTGTTACCTGACGGACCCACGTGATCATGTGTTGCACAGGTCTTGTGGGCCTGTGCTTGGAAAATGTTTGTTTCGGATACTGCGTGCAACTTGACTCCGTAAGACATGGACCGAAGCTGTGATCCTGCAAACCTCCGAATACAACACCAACCATTGTCAACACTCATGACAAGATAGCGATCACGAGCACCAGTCTTGTTCCCTTCCGAGGAGAGATAAACCAAGTCGCCTATTTGAAGATTCATGGATGAGGAAGGACACACATGTTGGGTTGAGTTTTTAGAAACTTCACTAAAAGCGTGGTTACGGAGTCGCTGATTGTGCTGGGCCATGATGATGTCTTGGTCCAGGACAGGAATTTGTTGATTGCAGAATTGGTTTCTGTGCGTCCATAGTTCTCTTGCAGACAATCCACGACCGCGAATGAAGTCGTGCAGTTGCAATAGCAAGGGAAAGGAGAGTAACTGTACCACCTTGCGGTTCTTGATGGAGAAGTTCATTTTCTAATTCGGCGATGGCTTTCTCAGCAGTCAGATTTTTGTTGGGTTTCTTTGGGTAACCAATTTCCAAACACAGATGGTATCGATTTAATACTGAATCATTCTTTAATGCAATAAAACCAGGAGCAGGATCAACTCGAACAACTGCATGGGGACCATCAAGCGGACGGAGTGCAATGGCTAGTTTTAATAAACCATCACGTAGAGAAACCTGTTGTTCATTTTCAAGAATACAAGTGGATGTATATGACGTAGTGGTTTCACAAAGAATGAGAATAAGTTGGCGGTTTCTCTTCATGACGTCAACAGCGAACGATACACCTACTACTTCTGGTGGGTCTTCTGATGTTTGTTCAACAAATGCATATGAGGAAGCTGTTTAAGAGAGGCAGGAATCCGATACTCGTTCCAGAGCTGAATCAAGATCAAGGGCATAAAAATGGCGTTTGACAACTAGTTTAAGTTGGTGTTGTGATGGGTGGTCCAACTTCAAGTGCAATGCTGTTAATAATCCGTCCAGAACTGGGCGTGGGACTGTAGTGTCCCACAACAGTATTGTTTATATCATTGTGGTCTGAGATGTATAAGTATGAACAGAGTTATATCCCTTTTAAGCCAGAAGGTGGTGCTTTTGTTTTTTTAGTTTGTATGTCAGCCATGCTTGCCTGTTAATAATAAGATAGGTTGCCAGGCAAGGAAACATACGCCCACAGCAGCTAAATCGTCCGGGCAGTCAACAAGGGTTGTCGCATATTTTTCCTTTTTTGGTAATGAAACAACTCATTATGTAATTATCTGAAAATCGATAGAATCTGTTTGCTTTTTATAAAGTTTTGCCCCACGCTAACAATTAGTATAGGAAACATTTAACATCATGGATTTAGCTGTTCAGTTATCAAAATTCATTGAAAATCAAAATACTCGTTCGTTTCAACACCTTAAACTCTGTGTATCAATCACAAGTCAATCGGATGATAAGTTTGGCGTCTGTAGCGTCACAAGGTTTTTTGAAGTGATCAAGGGAGATAACTCTGGAAGTAATTATTTGAAATCAATGAAAATCAGTAGGCTTCTTCGTCTCATGACCTTAAACAGTGTGTGTAAATTTAAAGCCAATCGGATATCAACTTTGGCCTCTAGAGCATCCACAAGATTTTTTGAAGTGATCAAGGGCCATAACTCTGGCACTAATTACCGGAAATCGCTGAAAATCAATAGGATTCTTCGTCTTATGACCTTAAACACTGTGTATAAATTTAAAGCCAATCGGATATTAACGTTGGCCCCTAGAGCGTCCACAAGATTTTTCGAAGTGATCAAGGGACATAACTCTGGTAGTTATTATCAGAAATCGCTGAAAAACAATAGGCTTCTTCGTCTCATGACCTTAAACACTGTGTATAAATTTAAAGTCAATCGGATATTAACTTTAGCCTCTAGAGCGTCCACAAGCAATTGTGGACGCCGGACCGAAGGAAGGACTGACGGAACGACGGACGGACGGGGGCGACGACAATATACGACCACATTTCATTGTGGGTGTATAAAAATGCACTTTCGTTATAGATGAACCCCATTACATATGGCGACGAGGATGGGATAAGAACATTAAAGACGAATTGTACAGGTTAAATTAAGCCTTATAAACAGTAATTTTGTCACCATGGCTGGCAGTAGGGACATCAAGATGAGTCCATTTCTGTCTGAATCAGACCCCATATTGACCGGACCCAAATGGGCAAAATGGTTAGATGAGTTTGGAACACGCCTCAGATATTTCAGAATTACTGATGACCAAGACAGGGTTGATGCAATCAATATTTATGGTGGTGAAGAAGCCAGAGATAAAATTAAAAACTTGAGAGATATTGACAATCAGACTACAGGTAGTACATGGAATGATGATGATGATGTTGAGAGTGATGAAGATCCACCAACACTGGATAACTACACGAAAATCATCAATAAATTAAATGGTTATTATGTACCCCTGAAGAATATATCTCACGCTAAATTCAGATTTGGCCAACTCACTCAAGGAGAAGGTGAGACAATCAATCAGTATGCAGTAAGATTGAGAGAGTACGCAATGAAATGTGAATTCCCTAACATGGATGATCAAATCTTATACCATTTAACTCTGACAATTCGAGATAAAGATTTCCGTCGAGAAGCCATGGATAAACAATATAACCTCCAGAAATTTCTTCAAAAAGCTCAAAGTCGCGAAGAAACACACAGACAGGCTTCAGAAATTGAAGGCGAAAGGGAGAGAGGTGTTAATCGAACATTGACCTACAGGGGAAGGTTTCCTAAAAATCACAGTGAAAGAGACAGTACAAATCATTATCACGAAAAGAAGGAAGAAAATTACGATAGAAAGCACCAAGTCCATGACTGCCCTTCCTGCAAATGCGATCAGCGTAATAGGTTTAGAAGTCCTCACAGAGGTAGAAGCCGGAATCGTAAATACAGCTTCCACAGAAACCGATCAAGGTATCGAAGCCAATCACAATCTACTTCAAGAAAAGTCAAATTTGAGGAAGGCAGTGATGAAGCCGACTGTGTATATTACAGTAAATTAACAAACAAGATAAATTATGGTAATGAATATTCAGCCAAGGTCAAAGTTCACATCAATGATGTCAAGGTTCAGTGCGAAGCTGATTCTGCTTCTGGCGCTAATCTCATCGATGAAGATCGATTCCAACAAATACAAGATCGTCTACCAGCCTCACAAAAACTGAACTAAATCTGGACCATTACTCAGCTTGAGAACCTCGATCAAATTAGAAATCATATCAATAATAAGACTAAAATACAGGTTGTCAAATCTTTAGATGAGAATCAACAGTACATAGATGAGATCCTGCTCAAACATACAATTTTGGAGGTCTACTATTTGGATTATTAAACAATGGCAACAATGGTTGGTGATCAGTTACAATTTCAAATTTGGAACCAATAACAAACATGATAAAGTATTTCATGGTCTAGACAAACACAAACTGTATAAAGCCTCATTTATTGTAGACAAAACTGTTAAACCTGTTATTCAAAAGCAACGAAAAGTTCCATATAATCTAGAGGACAAGGCTTTGGCAGAAGAAATACGTTTAATAAATAACAACATTATTGAAGATGTGCCTAGTACAGAACCAATAACCTGGTATACAATTCCTGTTACAGCCTGCAAACCACACAACAAAGATGCCATAAGATATTGCACTAATATGAGACCTGCGAATATTGCTATAAAACGTCCTATCGTCGAAGTGCCAACAGTAGAAGATATCGCTGTTAAACTGAATGGTGCACGAGTATTCTCCAAACTTGATATGAATGAATCTTATCACCAAATAGAAATGGATGAAAAATCTAGACACCTCACAACTTTTTATGGTGTATATGGAAAAAAAAATATTCAAACGCCTCAACTACGGTTCCATTTCATCACAAGATATTTTCGATAGTATCATGCAGAAAACTGTAGGTGATATACCTGGTATCCTTAATATCAGAGACGATATTTTATGTTACGGTGAAGACACAGCATCTCACAACAGAGCGTTAAACAACGTGCTTCAACGATTTAACGACTGTGGTTTGACACTCAACAAGAGCAAATGTCAGTTCAATCTTGATGAAGTAAAATTTTGTGGTTTTATATTTTCAAAAGATGGTGTAAAACCTGATCCAGAAAAAGCAGACATTATTCAAAATTTAGAAGTATCACCGAATAGTGATACTGAATTCTACTTCTTTTTCAAATTATATTTTAAGAATATACAGAATTTATTTCTTAATGTATATAGCTAATATTTAGGTTATCAGTTGGTCTTTCCTTACATTTAATGTCAATATTTTGATTTAAAGTAATTGCCTAAAAGCATGATTAGTGTTGACTGTTTTATAATCTTTGAATGCCAGTAGGCTTATTAAGAGAAACCTTGAGCAAAGATTTATACAGTTAACAATGCAGTCAGATAGTGTCATTATGGCTTAATGCTTATGACAATATTTTTTATTTTTAATTCGATTTGTTGAAATCATTGTCCTTTTGTCTGTATGCAAATTAGTTGCTTTAAAAGATCTCTACACACAGACAAGAGGAGATTGGATTGGAGAGAGATAGAGAGAGAGATTGGACACACATAGACGGAAAAGAGATTGGAGAGAGACAGAGAAGGAGATCGAATGCCTTGTATATATACTTTGTAAATAATGTATTTTTAAACTGTATATAAAGTAATATTGAAATGGATTTGGACTTGGACTTTTAAATGAACAGTGACCGCCTTCACCAGAATACTTCTCCAGTAATGAGCTATACACACCCCCAATCCTAGCTCATCCATATGTATGAAATATTACATATGTATCACCTGGGTGCATATTCGAACTAAAAGAATAGTCCCGAAGCGCGTCAGTGATATAATGGTGGGAGATGAATTCAAGATTCGGAACCTTTAACATGCCAAGCGAGGACAACTGAAGATTTAATGGTTTGAACAAAGACATTCAAGAACAGATTGGCGATACAAGGGGATTCCTAGATTTGGTTCATATGAGATCAGAGAATTAGTTTGGTAAATTAAATCAACTATTTCTTGTACCATTCTCGAAAATTTACATTTGTGTGACAATAATTATCATTCTTTTTGAAAATAGACTTATTTACTAGTTGATTTCAACCTAAGTCAGAATCACTAAGATGGGCCATTCTCATTCAAAGGAACTAGATTGTAATACCAAATCTTCGACTACCGATATAAATGTTATCGTTTCCCTAAATAAAAATTTTGTGACTTTAGGCAATACTGCCATAAAAAGTCTCATTGATACAGGGGCGAGCATATCTTGTATTTCCAAATCACTGTTAGATAAAGTTCTACCAGATGCAGAAATATCATCGTCAGATATAACTTATATTTCTGGTGTCGGGGGTCAATCTGTTAAAGTAGTAGGCAATACTCTACTTGAATTTCAAATTTCCAACACTAGTATTATTCATAAATTTTACATCTTTAATTATATCCAACATGATTTTATAATTGGTAATTATTTACTTATTGATACAAATGCTGAAATTAGTCATAAAAACAAAACTTTGACTTAAAATGAAGGATTAATTCATGTGGCATATGCACTCCCAGATAGCACAATAGAAAAAGTAAATGTACAACCCAGTGCAACTAAAGAGGCATCAGATAAAATACTTAAGTGCCAGGGATATAGAAAACATCAAGTGGGATTCGTAAGGACCATCAAAGACATATCAATTGATCCTTATTCAGAAATATTAATTCCAGCTAAAATATCCAAAATACCTTTAAATGAAATTGTATATATTGAACCCACATCGAGAATTCAAAACAAGAAAAATTTATTAGGTGGTAAAAGTATCATTAAAACAGATGTTAATAGAGGTTATGTTAGGTTTTTAAATTCCTTAGAGGAGCAAATTAAAATTAAAGCTAATACTATAATAGTGAAAGCTCATATCATAAATAAAGATCATATTTTAGACATAGAGCAAGAGAAACAAAATCATAATAATTTTACAGTCTCAAATATCCAGTGTCCAGAACATGAATCGATGGAAGTAGCTAAGTCTTTGGGATTCAATTTAGAAAACTCTGAGTTATCACAAAAACAGAAGACAAAATTACTAGGCTTCTTAGGTCAATACAGAGACATATTCGCAACAAATCTAGCAGAATTAGGCAAAGCAAAAGTGTATATGCACAAAATTAATACAAAGTACTGATGCAAAGGGTATTACCGAAAAATAAACCAAGGAAATGTTAGACAACGGTGTAATAGAACCATCTTCCAGTAGTAGGGCATCTCCAATTGTGTTAGTTAAGAAACCTGGGCCCGATTCCTAGAAAATTCTTAAGCACGTTCTTGTGCTTAGATTTCAAGTAGACTTTGCAACTAAGTAAACTTATTGCATTTTGTGTTCCCAGAAAATTCTTAAGAACGTTCTTGTGCTTAGATTTTAAGTAGACTTTAGAGAAAGCACAAGCACGTTATTATGTGTTCCAAGAAAAAACTTAAGCACAACTTCGTTCTTACAATTGTCAATCTAAGCACAAATCTCGAGCAAGGTATAGGGCTTGATTACCAACCTTAAGCCTGTTTCTGCTTGAAACAATATGGCTGACCGTATAGTTAGTTATTCGACGGCATTTACTACACCTTTTGATACCTAAGAGACATTTGGAAGACAGAAAATCCTTAAGAAATATATTCTCGACAAGAATGCTATAGAATATTTCGCTTCTACACTAAAAACATTTTATTTATTTACAAATTGGTAAACAACACAAACGCAGGCAACTTGAAAGGAGCTAAATCGCTAATATTTGGGACCTAGAAATTAACACAAGTGGGTCGCAACGCATATAATACTCTAATATGAATGTATATAAACTGATTTACATTCAATGGTTTCCGTTTTTACTCCAATTTCAAATCAGTTATGTGCGGCGAAATTTGCCAACAGTGTCAATCGAATGCAAATTACTAGCGTCTAGTTATTCCAGTCTACATGCGCCGTTTGATTTCATACAATGTTTCTAGCCTTGTTCCCCGAGTCTCTCGCTAGAACTGGGCTGAAACGCATTATGGTACACGATTCGTGTACCAATGGTAAAATATTCAGAAGCCCATCTTTTTCCGGTAAGATTACATCATCAACTTTGATTTAAACTGACAAATAATTCGTGTTTTCAATGTCGAAGATTCTGGATGACATTGAGTTAGAGACATAGCTACTTTAAAATCAGGCGCTGTCTCAATCATTCCGTCTGTTTGCATGTGCTTGCGTATTTTGGTGGGATTTTTTTTTTAGCTTATAGACCTATAGGGACCATGTCAAAGGCATCAGGGGATCACGTGGTTAAGTGGGTAAGACGCTAGCAAGAGCCAATTCCTAGAACATTCTTAAAAGTAAGCACAAAGTTATGCTTCACTTTTGCTTACGTAAGAAACTTTATAAAATACCGTCTCTAGAAAATTCTCAAGACCGTTCTTACGTAAGCACAAGTTAAGTACGAGTCTAAGCACATTGTGACTGGTAAATTGAGAGTACGGTGCTCTCTAACGTCATAAAAACATTTTTGGTATGCAAATTACACCGTAAATTCGTCTGCATCACAGAGTTTCTATATATATAGCTCTATGGTCTGCATAGAGTTATAAATAGACCAATGACATTAACTTCCCGTAAAAATAGTCGATTTAGATGTATTGTATTATTTAACAAATGAAATGAAATATGGTTTAACGTCCTACTGTTTTGCTCATAAACTGGGGTAATGAAGACATACGTCATACAGTGTGCTATGAAGGAAATTTTGCCCGGGCAGTGGCGCTACGGCCTACTCTATCGAATTCCAACTGCCAAGGGATCTTTTACGAGCACGTCAGTTTGTACACGGCACCTCTTTTTTTCGTCCCATCCGAATGACAAGACAGCTGTCCTCTGTCCTGCATCACTGTATTTTATTATTTAACAAATGAAATGAAATGAAATATGGTTTAACGTCCTACTGTTTTGCTCCTAAACTGGGGTAATGAAGACATACGTCATACAGTGTGCTTTGAGGGAAATTTTGCCCAACTGCCAAGGGATCTTTTACGTGCACGTCAGTTTGTACACGGCATCTCGTTTTTCCGTCCCATCCGAATGACAAGACAGCTGTCCTCTGTCCTGCATCACTAATACGGTGAAATCACGTCGTCGGCCAATGCAGGGATCGAACACCCGACCTTGTGACAAAGTAATTTATACATAGAACTTTGCTAGATTTGACATTATATTATACTAGACGTTTTCAACTATATACAACTTCTGCTAATGTGTTCAATATGTTATTTACGGGCAACACAGGAATGACCTCTGCTCGTTTTGACAAAAGGCACGATCTCATTAAATATCTTATTTATTCATATGTTATTTATAACCTACACATGATCTATATGTTTCACACTCAGCAGAACTTCGCGACTTTAAAGGAAAGATGCAGTGCAGTTATAGAAACTATAATCTCAATTCCAAATAAGTAAATCTGTCATGTATCATTATTCTTAATGGCCTTATGCTTTATAAAGCCAGAATTTACTGACAGTAAGTCAGACTTGAATAGAGCTCCTTCCGGTCTATGTCTATTCCATGTTCTCAATAAAAGATCTACCAACTATGCTGATCGTCTGTTATCTGTAGTGTTACAACCTCCAGGCTAGCGAACCAGCGTCTTACCCACTTAGCCACGTAATCCCCTGATGCCTTTGACGTGTTCCCCATAGGCCTACACATATAAAATGTACCACAAACTAAACAAAAGAAAACAACCCAAAACGCAAGCACATGCAAACAGACCGAATAATTGTGAGAGCGCCTGATTTTTAAGTAGCCCGCGTGTGTGTTTTTATCAATTTGGAAATAAATGAATTGTGTTTAGGGTAGAAGCGAAATTTTCTGTAGCATTCTTCTCGAGAATATGTTTCTAAAGGATTTTCTGTCTCTCAATTGACTATTAGGTATCAAAAGATGTAGCAAATGTCGTCGAATAAATCCACAGTCAGCCATATTGTTTGAAGCAGAAACAGACAAAGTTTGTATATCTTGCTTGGGACTTGTGCTTAGATTGACAATTTTAAGAACGAAGTTGTGTTTAACTTAAAAGTTTTTTCTTGGAACACATAATAACGTGCTTGTGCTTACTCAGAAGTATACTTAAAATCTAAGCACAAGAACGTTCTTAATAGTAAGTGCAGGGGGACCGCACTACACGAAAAACAAAAATCTATAAAATTAACCTGCTAAAAATATCAAATCAAGTGAATGGATCCGGGGGCCAGCCGTAAGCGTCCACTGCGCTGTACAGTCCCAGGCCTGTTATGGTACAGGCTTCACTAAAAATGATTTGAAAAAAAAGGAGGTAACAGAAATAATGCGACCGATCTTGATAATGGTCGTCTCTTCAATGGCGATAGTCTGCCAGTTGACGTCAGATGTCAAAACGTCAAACAATTTCAACAATAAGGGCGATAATCCGGATAGAATCTCGGAAAACGTCAAAATAATAAGTGTAGCGAGCAAACAGGAGCAAAGCCCGACAACGAGAACATTCTACAGTACGAAGGGCTAAAACTCTACTCTAATAGTAAGTGCAGGGGGACCGCACTACACGAAAAACAAAAATCTATAAAATTAACCTGCTAAAAATATCAAATCAAGTGAATGGATCCGGGGGCCAGCCGTAAGCGTCCACTGCGCTGTACAGTCCCGGGCCTGTTATGGTACAGGCTTCACTAAAAATGATTTGAAAAAAAAGGAGGTAACAGAAATAATGCGACCGATCTTGATAATGGTCGTCTCTTCAATGGCGATAGTCTGCCAGTTGACGTCAGATGTCAAAACGTCAAACAATTTCAACAATAAGGGCGATAATCCGGATAGAATCTCGGAAAACGTCAAAATAATAAGTGTAGCGAGCAAACAGGAGCAAAGCCCGACAACGAGAACATTCTACAGTACGAAGGGCTAAAACTCTACTCTAATAGTAAGTGCAGGGGGACCGCACTACACGAAAAACAAAAATCTATAAAATTAACCTGCTAAAAATATCAAATCAAGTGAATGGATCCGGGGGCCAGCCGTAAGCGTCCACTGCGCTGTACAGTCCCGGGCCTGTTATGGTACAGGCTTCACTAAAAATGATTTGAAAAAAAAGGAAGTAACAGAAATAATGCGACCGATCTTGATAATGGTCGTCTCTTCAATGGCGATAGTCTGCCAGTTGACGTCAGATGTCAAAACGTCAAACAATTTCAACAATAAGGGCGATAATCCGGATAGAATCTCGGAAAACGTCAAAATAATAAGTGTAGCGAGCAAACAGGAGCAAAGCCCGATAACGAGAACATTCTACAGTACGAAGGGCTAAAACTCTACTCTAATAGTAAGTGCAGGGGGACCGCACTACACGAAAAACAAAAATCTATAAAATTAACCTGCTAAAAATATCAAATCAAGTGAATGGATCCGGGGGCCAGCCGTAAGCGTCCACTGCGCTGTACAGTCCCGGGCCTGTTATGGTACAGGCTTCACTAAAAATGATTTGAAAAAAAAAGGAGGTAACAGAAATAATGCGACCGATCTTGATAATGGTCGTCTCTTCAATGGCGATAGTCTGCCAGTTGACGTCAGATGTCAAAACGTCAAACAATTTCAACAATAAGGGCGATAATCCGGATAGAATCTCGGAAAACGTCAAAATAATAAGTGTAGCGAGCAAACAGGAGCAAAGCCCGACAACGAGAACATTCTACAGTACGAAGGGCTAAAACTCTACTCTAATAGTAAGTGCAGGGGGACCGCACTACACGAAAAACAAAAATCTATAAAATTAACCTGCTAAAAATATCAAATCAAGTGAATGGATCCGGGGGCCAGCCGTAAGCGTCCACTGCGCTGTACAGTCCCGGGCCTGTTATGGTACAGGCTTCACTAAAAATGATTTGAAAAAAAAAGGAGGTAACAGAAATAATGCGACCGATCTTGATAATGGTCGTCTCTTCAATGGCGATAGTCTGCCAGTTGACGTCAGATGTCAAAACGTCAAACAATTTCAACAATAAGGGAGATAATCCGGATAGAATCTCGGAAAACGTCAAAATAATAAGTGTAGCGAGCAAACAGGAGCAAAGCCCGACAACGAGAACATTCTACAGTACGAAGGGCTAAAACTCTACTCTAATAGTAAGTGCAGGGGGACCGCACTACACGAAAAACAAAAATCTATAAAATTAACATGCTAAAAATATCAAATCAAGTGAATGGATCCGGGGGCCAGCCGTAAGCGTCCACTGCGCTGTACAGTCCCGGGCCTGTTATGGTACAGGCTTCACTAAAAATGATTTGAAAAAAAAGGAGGTAACAGAAATAATGCGACCGATCTTGATAATGGTCGTCTCTTCAATGGCGATAGTCTGCCAGTTGACGTCAGATGTCAAAACGTCAAACAATTTCAACAATAAGGGCGATAATCCGGATA
Organism: Patella caerulea; assembly: GCA_036850965.1. NCBI lineage: Eukaryota > Metazoa > Mollusca > Gastropoda > Patellidae > Patella > Patella caerulea. The sequence continues at coordinate 13,898,582 of JAZGQO010000013.1, read as the reverse complement.
GAATCTCGGAAAACGTCAAAATAATAAGTGTAGCGAGCAAACAGGAGCAAAGCCCGACAACGAGAACATTCTACAGTACGAAGGGCTAAAACTCTACTCTAATAGTAAGTGCAGGGGGACCGCACTACACGAAAAACAAAAATCTATAAAATTAACCTGCTAAAAATATCAAATCAAGTGAATGGATCCGGGGGCCAGCCGTAAGCGTCCACTGCGCTGTACAGTCCCGGGCCTGTTATGGTACAGGCTTCACTAAAAATGATTTGAAAAAAAAGGAGGTAACAGAAATAATGCGACCGATCTTGATAATGGTCGTCTCTTCAATGGCGATAGTCTGCCAGTTGACGTCAGATGTCAAAACGTCAAACAATTTCAACAATAAGGGCGATAATCCGGATAGAATCTCGGAAAACGTCAAAATAATAAGTGTAGCGAGCAAACAGGAGCAAAGCCCGACAACGAGAACATTCTACAGTACGAAGGGCTAAAACTCTACTCTAATAGTAAGTGCAGGGGGACCGCACTACACGAAAAACAAAAATCTATAAAATTAACCTGCTAAAAATATCAAATCAAGTGAATGGATCCGGGGGCCAGCCGTAAGCGTCCACTGCGCTGTACAGTCCCGGGCCTGTTATGGTACAGGCTTCACTAAAAATGATTTGAAAAAAAAGGAGGTAACAGAAATAATGCGACCGATCTTGATAATGGTCGTCTCTTCAATGGCGATAGTCTGCCAGTTGACGTCAGATGTCAAAACGTCAAACAATTTCAACAATAAGGGCGATAATCCGGATAGAATCTCGGAAAACGTCAAAATAATAAGTGTAGCGAGCAAACAGGAGCAAAGCCCGACAACGAGAACATTCTACAGTACGAAGGGCTAAAACTCTACTCTAATAGTAAGTGCAGGGGGACCGCACTACACGAAAAACAAAAATCTATAAAATTAACCTGCTAAAAATATCAAATCAAGTGAATGGATCCGGGGGCCAGCCGTAAGCGTCCACTGCGCTGTACAGTCCCGGGCCTGTTATGGTACAGGCTTCACTAAAAATGATTTGAAAAAAAAGGAGGTAACAGAAATAATGCGACCGATCTTGATAATGGTCGTCTCTTCAATGGCGATAGTCTGCCAGTTGACGTCAGATGTCAAAACGTCAAACAATTTCAACAATAAGGGCGTTAATCCGGATAGAATCTCGGAAAACGTCAAAATAATAAGTGTAGCGAGCAAACAGGAGCAAAGCCCGACAACGAGAACATTCTACAGTACGAAGGGCTAAAACTCTACTCTAATAGTAAGTGCAGGGGGACCGCACTACACGAAAAACAAAAATCTATAAAATTAACCTGCTAAAAATATCAAATCAAGTGAATGGATCCGGGGGCCAGCCGTAAGCGTCCACTGCGCTGTACAGTCCCGGGCCTGTTATGGTACAGGCTTCACTAAAAATGATTTGAAAAAAAAGGAGGTAACAGAAATAATGCGACCGATCTTGATAATGGTCGTCTCTTCAATGGCGATAGTCTGCCAGTTGACGTCAGATGTCAAAACGTCAAACAATTTCAACAATAAGGGCGATAATCCGGATAGAATCTCGGAAAACGTCAAAATAATAAGTGTAGCGAGCAAACAGGAGCAAAGCCCGACAACGAGAACATTCTACAGTACGAAGGGCTAAAACTCTACTCTAATAGTAAGTGCAGGGGGACCGCACTACACGAAAAACAAAAATCTATAAAATTAACCTGCTAAAAATATCAAATCAAGTGAATGGATCCGGGGGCCAGCCGTAAGCGTCCACTGCGCTGTACAATCCCGGGCCTGTTATGGTACAGGCTTCACTAAAAATGATTTGAAAAAAAAGGAGGTAACAGAAATAATGCGACCGATCTTGATAATGGTCGTCTCTTCAATGGCGATAGTCTGCCAGTTGACGTCAGATGTCAAAACGTCAAACAATTTCAACAATAAGGGCGATAATCCTGGGAACACAAAATGCGATAAGTTTACTTAGTTGCAAAGTCTACTTAAAATCTAAGTACAAGAACGTTCTGAAGAATTTTTTCTGTTAACACGAAATAAGATAAGTTTACTTATTTGCAAAGTCTACTTAAAATCTACATGTAAGCGCAAGAATGAGTTAAAGAATTTTTTTAGGAATCGGGCAGAGGTAGGGTGTTCGATCCCTGCATTGGCCGAGAAGGTTCATCCCCTTGTCAGTGATGCAGGCTGAGGACCTGACAAGGACAGCTGTCTAGTCGTTCGGATGGGACGAAAAAATAAGGTCCTGTGTAAAAATTGGCGTGCACGTCAAAGATCCCAAGGAGTAGCACACTTTATGGCGTATGCCCGTCTTCATAAGCCCAGTTTAGGAGCAAAACAGTAGGACATTAAACCCTATTTCATTTCATGTCATTTGTCAAATACATCTAAATCGACTATTTGAAGTTAATGTCATTGATCCATTTATAACTCTATATGCAGTCGAATTTACGGTGTAGTTTGCATACTAAATTTGTTTTTGTGACGCTCAAGAGCATCTTAGTCTCAATTTACGAGTCACACTGTGCTTAGACTCGTACTTGGCTTGTTCTTATGTAAGAACGGTCTTGAGAAGTGTCTATAGAGACGGTATTTCATAAAGTTTCTTACGTAAGCAAAAGTGAAGCATAACTTTGTGCTTACTTTTAAGAATTTTCTAGGAATCGGGCCCCCATGGCAGTCACGGGTTTGCAGTAGACTATAGAAAATTAAATCAAGTCACAGAACCTATGACACATCCATTACCACTCTTGTCAGACACCATAGATCTCATTGCTGCTGCAAACGCTACTATTTTTTCGGTAATAGACTTGCAATCAGGATTTTGGCAACAGGAATTAGATCCAGAAACAAAACTGCTTTTGTCACGCACCAAGGATCATTTGAATTTAATCGGCTCCCGTTTGGCTTGCGTAACTCGCCGGCCGTATTTCAAATGATGATTAACTCCGTGTTGCGAGGGCTAAATTGGAAAATCATGTTAGTCTACGTAGATGATTTAATCATTTTTAGTCAAAACTTTGAATCTCATTTAAATGATTTACGGCAAATCTTCAACAGACTTCGCGAAGCAAATCTAACAGTAAAACCATCAAAATGTCAATTTGCTAAGAAGAAAGTTAAATATTTGGGACACATTTTAAGTAAAGAAGGCATTAGCGTTGATGAAGACAAAATACGAGCAGTAACAGAATTTCCTACGCCAAAGAATGTGAAACAGGTACGTAGTTTTTTTAGGAACCTGTAACTATTATAGACAATTTATCAAAAATTATTCGAAGATTGCCTCTCCTTTAAATGCTTTACTGCAAAAGGACGCAACATTTCTATGGACAAAAGAATGTGATGTTGCATTTGAGAATCTTAAGAAGCATCTAACTTCAGGTCCAATTCTGAAATTTCCAGATTTCAGAAAACAATTTATTATTTCAACAGATGCATCTAACGATTCTATTGGCTTTGTTTTAGGGCAGAAGGATGATCAAAATAGAGAATAATGGTCAATTTCTGAAAAAGAAGGCTTAGCGCTAGTTGAAGCTGTAAAAACATACAGGCCATACATAGTTAACCAAGAATTTCTCGTATTTACTGATCATATTTCTCTCAAGTGGTTAAAAAGCATTAGGGATAAAACTAGTCGCCTTGGAAGATGGTCTATGCTTTTAGGAGAATATAACTTTGACATCCAACATAGAGCAGGTTCCAAGAATGGAAATGCTGATGGCTTATCAAGAAGAATCTACCCTCGATCAGACAATCCAAATAAGTTCCTTGATGATCTACCAGTCTATTGCTGCCAGGAGAAAAAGCTAGAAACAATCTACACATTCGAGTATGAGACAGATCGATATGAAGTGCAGCATTCCTCGTGCACTCTTCCACTAGTCGCTGCAGCCATGGACGAAGCGGATGTTCCGGATGATCAAGGTAATCACAATTCTTGCACAATATTAAATGATACAAATTTATGCCACCTGCAACGTAATTGTGAAGATCTATCAGATATCATAATCTTTAAAGAAAGTAATATACATGTACTGCCTTATGACGAGAAGATGGCAAAATCCATCAACATTAGGTCCAAAGATTATGAATTAGAAGATGGAATCTTGTTCTATATGCGGAAACTAAAGTATAAAGGCCCAAACAAGGAGGAAAAATTTCGAAAATTATTGGCAGTACCCAAAGCACTTCAAAATGATGTCTTAATTGCATACCATGACTCAAATTTTGGTGGATGTCATCAAGGCCAAGAAAGATTATTTGAAACCATCAGAATGAAGTACTACTGGCGCAATATGTACAATGATATTCATCAGTATGTCAAGACCTGTGAAGATTGCCAAAGATGTAAAAGAAATTTCCATGGAAAGAAAACTCCACTCAATCCTCTACCTGTTAACGAGATTTTCAGTAGATGGCATATGGATGTATTGCAGTTAACCGCAACACTAGATGGTTACAAATATCTTCTATTACTTGCTGGAAGTACTAGCAAATGGCCAGAAGCATTTCCTTTAAAGACACAGCAGGCTCCTGAAATTGCTAATGTACTGTACAAAGAAATATTTACCAGGTATGGAGCTCCAAAGTCACTCTGCTCCAATCTCGGTCAAAATTTCATGTCATCATTGGTCAAGGCACTTTCAGAATTGTTTCAGATCAAACGAACCCATACCACACCGTACCATTCTCAGACCAATGCAGCATGTGAGCGAATAAATTCCTTCATTATCCAGTCATTACGGATGTATTGCGATGAGAATCATACAAACTGGCCAGATTTACTACCAGGTGTCATGATGGCTTAAAGACTAAGTCCAGCCACACAATCAACTGGTTCCTCACCATTCGCAATGCTTTTTGGGAAAGAAAAAAAAAAGGGTTCCGCTTGATTCTCAGTTAATACCCAAAGAAACGCTACCAAGATCAAGTAAGGACTACCTAACAAAAGTCATTGAGCAACTAGAAATCACCAGAAAAATTGCAGCAGCGAATATGGAAAGGGCTCAACAAAAATACAAAGGTCAGCATGATAAGAAATCAGAAGAACCAAGATTTGAAAAGGTAACAAAGGTATGGTTGTTTTGTTAAAAATTCAAGGTAGGATTAGCACCAAAACTTTGCAAGGAGTGGCTCTGACCTTACTACATTGTAGACCTTGGACCAAAATACACCTACAAACTTAGAAGATGTTCTGATGACAAACCCCTGAAATATCTTACAAATGCCAATCGTCTTAGGAAATATTTTGACCCTGCAACACGCCCAACAAATGTACCTATTGAGTCCAAAGAGGAATTAAATCCAGAAGAACTTGAAGAGGAACAAGATACAGAACAGAAATCTACTGACGAAGCGACCAATGATTCTTTACAATCTAATTCGCAGCAACAAACACAATCTCAAGTGTCGAAATCAAAAATGTTGTCTGAAGCACAGATTGTAAAAATCATTAAAGCAGCACAGTTCCAGGGACGAAAGTCATATCTAATCAAACTGATTGATGGGTCAACACAAAGGCAATTTACAGAACAAATACCTGAGAAATTACGCAAGGAGTTCCACATTACGAGAAACGAAGCTGGTAAAAAACGGAAGCGCCCTCTCCGGAACCATAAATTTTTTTTTCAAGAAGGATGAAGATATCACAAAATCACAGAATTCGACAAATTTACAAAATGTGAATATGATAAAATATCAGCAAAATACAAAACAAGATCTAGAAAAAATGATGGCTGACTTAAAACTTAACATTAACATTAAAATGCTGTGTGATATGAGAAGCATGAAGACAGGCCTTGAAAGAAAAATGATGCAAATGGATAAAGGATTAAAGCTACGGATAAAAGAGTGACAAAACTTTTGTCATGAACAGAGAAGCCAGAATTTTGATGAAATAGTTGAACACATTTGGATGGAAATAGAGAGCCTATCAAAACATTGTGACAATCGCTGTAACAATAATTATAAGGAAATATCTGATCTAACAGACTATTGTAATTATTTTTCTAATGATCTTTTTTAGCATGTACAATACAATAAAGCAGTTTCCACAGCAACTTTTAAAGCGTTGATTACATCAGTACACAAGGCAGTTACACAGACTTTAACTGCATTACACCCCTGTTGATCGTCAAGTCGCCGTTTGACGTCGGGTGAAACAATACTCAGTTTGCGAAGCAACGCTCGATGTTTGTACAATTCTTCGGTACCCAGTCCCCTTCCGCGCTGTGCGGTCCGTCGAACGAATTGATTTCGTTTCTTGTTGCTTTCCTACAAAAAAATAGGTTGCCAGGCAACGAAACATACGCCCACACAGCAGCCAAATCGTCCGGGCAGTCAACAAGAGTTGTCGCATATTAAGGAATTATCAGAAAATCATTAGAATTTGTTTGGTTTTTATAATCAAACTTTTTTTTAAATCAGTTCATAATTGTGACCTCCAGAGGGACCACAGGCTAAAAAGGGTGATTTTTCATACAATTAGGGGGCATAATTCAGGAAGTAATGACCCGATGGGCGCAAATATCGAAAGGAACCAAGATCTTTGGGTTATAAACATGTCAAGTTTCATCAAAGTCGATTCAAAATTGTGACCTCTATAGGGTCCACAACCTTGATATAACATATTTTCACACTATTCGTGTACAAACGGCGGCCATTTTGTCCGTCAATTCTAGTCCGATTTTCACGTAATTCAAACTCTCTCTTCATTACCATGTAACGGTGATATAGTCAAACGTTTTTTTTAAATCCGATAATAATTTTGACCTCCAGAGGGACCAAAAGCTAACAAAAGCGATTTTTCGGACAATCCGGGGACATAATTCAGGAAGTTATGATCCAATGGGCGCAAATATCGAAATGAACCAAGATCTTTGGGTTATAAACATACATGTCAAGTTTCATCAAATCCGTTCAAAATTGTGACCACTATAAGGTCAACAACCTTTATATAACATATTTTCACACTATTCGCGTACAAACGGCGGCCATTTTGTCCGTCAATTTTGGTTCGATTTTCACAAAATTCAAACTCAACCTTCATAACCATGGAATGGTGATATAATCAAACGTTTTTTTAAATCGGATAACAATTTTGACCTCCAGCTAAAAAGGGCGATTTTTTGGACAATCAGGGGCCATAATTCAGGAAGTTACGATCCGATGGCTGCAAATATCGAAAGGAATCAAGATCTTTGGGTTATAAACATACATGTCAAGTTTCATCAAAATCGGTTCAAAATTGTGACCTCTATAAGGTCCACAACCTTGATATAACATATTTTCACACTATTCGCGTACAAACGGCGGCTATTTTGTCCGTCAATTTTGGTCCGATTTTCACGAAATTCGAACTCGACCTTCATAACCATGGAACGGTGATATAATCAAACGGTTTTTTAAATCCGATAACAATTTTGACCCCCAGAGGGACCACAAGCTAAAAAGGGCGATTTTTCGGACAATCAGGGTCCATAATTCAGGAAGTTACGATCCGATTGGCGCAAATATCGAACGGAACCAAGATCTTCCGGTTCGAGATTGAAAGATGGCGGACGTGTGGTAGAGCGCGCTCCAAAAAACCCAGAATCACCCTCCAAAAAGGAATGGTCTCAGTGAAAATCTAACATATAAACATGCTATATAGGATAACGTCTAGGTAACTTTTAAGTACCCGTAATGCAAGTATAACTACCGGTAGCATCACTATATCCTGGTCGAGTAAAAATCAACGAATTTTGATAACCAAAACTGAAAACACGTGCTTCATCGCGCACCCGTGTCAACATAACACCACGGCAAAATAACAAACGCTTAATATATTAAATATATTAAACCTTAATATAGGAAGCCTACTGGTAATTGATTATTTTTGGGCCCCAAAATGTCCTCGGGTGTGTCGTCAGTCAACACTAGGAGCCAGAGTCAAATAACAATTAAAGATGCCTTTAAATCTCCTGAAAACCAAAGTACATGGAATATGGAAAAGGTAGGCCTTAGCATTGAAAGGCTATCAATAAAGATAGATGAAACAGCTAAAGAAAATCGAGACAATATAAAAGAATTGGCTGGAACAATCGACAGGCTAAGAAAAGAGGTAGACAATAAACTGGAAGATATTGTGAAAAAGCAGACAGAAACTGAAAAAAGTGTGGACTTTTGCTATAAAAAGTTAGAAGATATGAATATAGAGACCTCAAACAGGATAGAAGATATAAAGGAGAGGATGATTTTAGCTGAAAAGCATGACAGAAAATACAACCTTTTAATATATGGGGTGAAATTCGATAAGAAGGAAGACATCACTAATGTGGTACACTCATTTCTAATCTATCAACTAGGTATTGACAAGGAGATAGTGTCATCTATGCTGCTTGGAAACGTTCACCGGCTACAAAAACATAAAGAATCCACAGCACCACCGGGAATAATTGTAAAATTCTTGAAACATAACGATAAAGAATTAGTACTAAGCAGAACCCACCAGCTCCCTAAAGGATACAGAGTACTACAAGATCTCCCAGTTACAATGAAAATGGAAAGACACAGATTAGCAGGAAAAGCTTTCGAGATAAGAAGAGACCAGAAGTTAAAGACAAGAATAATCGATTCTGGAACCTCTATGATATTACAGACTCGTAAAGACTTGAATGATAAATGGAAAACATACAAGCATTAATAAAAACTGTCAATAGAAAAGGGATCCTGATGTTTAAACTCAAAAAGTAAGACAAAAAGATCCGATTACCAAATGGCACACTTGATAAGTGTACAGATGAGGGCTGAAAAAAAAAAAAAAAAAAAAAAACATTCAGTGTGTAAAAATGTTAAAAACAAGGTAAACAAACTGATATTGTTGCTCACATTTAGAAATAGATAGGTTTTACAGACCCCAGTTAGTATTAAGGTCTGGTAAATGTTAACCCCCGTAATGTTAGCATGTGTATCTAAATCCAGAAAAAATTTCATAATTTGTATCCAAAAGTTACTTAAAGTATATACCCTAGACCACAGACCTATTATTTATACTAAATTTAGTAAATGTCCGATTTGTGAAGATTGGTCAGCTGTGTAGACCAATGTACAATAATGACTTGCTGTTGAATGCAGTAGCCTTTTAGTGACGGGTATGTATTTGAGGATCCAAAAGACAAGGAAAAAGGTCTAATAAGCCTAGGGCTTAGGGTAAAAAGAGACAATTATAGTAATTATTTCTTGACATTTAATGAAACCAGACACAACCTCGTGGAAATACTCTTATCTACTGGCGATCACATCGAATACTGATCTTGCTACTTGGGTATTTGGAAAAATTACATGATATTCAAATTGAATTGAAACAGTAAAGTTCTGTATAGAACAGACAAAATTTTGTTAGTATAAACTGAAAACATAATATTATTGGTACCAAAAAAGCAGTAAAACAGCATCCAAATATCTTTATGATCACTAGTAGATAAAGACTCCCTATAAAAATCAAAAATTAAATATAGAGTTGCAATGGAAGACATAAACGTTTGGGAAAACGTAACACAACAGGGGCCTGTTTCACGGGATTTTAACTGGGATACGATCCAATTTTAGTAATTTGTTTGGATAATATTTGATAGATTTTAGTGTCTAGTCAATCAAAATTAAAGAATCTGCTGGAGTTTGGATTTTGTCTTTAGTTGAACTTTCGTGGGGTTGGCCCCTGCTGCCTAACTCTCTTATGTACCTCTTTATTTGCATACAGGCTGACATTGCAACTTAACAGTTCTTTCTCTGCAGACTAGTCCCAAACACACACATAGCACAACAGGTGAATCCGTTGTGCTGTTTTGTGAGGAGGGTGAAAAGGGTTTAAAAGAACCGAATGTATGAAAATTACTTGTTATATTGTTATATATATGTAATACATAAGCTTTATCTACTCCAAAGTACGCACATCAAATCAGAACTCCCCAGTATTGCCAACCCCCAGCCTTTAAGCCAACCAACGATCATAATTGATAATCACCAAATAGCCAACCTTAAAGATGTCAAAAACCACGAAAATATTATATTATTACGAAAAAATTTATTTCAAAATAATATGAGTTATCCACAACCAAGTACTAGGCTAGAAATAAAATGACCTCTTTACAAATAATTTCGGTTAACAGCCAAGGTCTCGGACAATCTGAAAAGAGAAAAGATGTGTTTAACTATCTAAAGACCAAAAAATACAATATCTACTGTATCCAAGACACCCATTTTACAAAAAATCTAGAAACATTTGTTTAAAATCAATGGGGATTTCAATGTCTTTTCAGTTCATTTACAAACCAAGCTAGGGGAGTTGCAATTCTTTTCAACAACAACTTTGATTACAAAATAAACAAAACAGTCATAGATGAGGAAGGAAACTTCATAATTATAGACATAATAATTGAAGAAACAAATATTACTCTAGCAAACATTTATGGACCAAATTCCGACACACCAAGTTTTTATGAAAAACTTTTCGACAAAATAAATGAGATCAACAATGAAAATACAATAATATGTGGAGACTTTAATTTGGCATTAGATCAAACTCTCGATACACAAAATTATCTTCACGTGAACAATCCAAAATCCAAACAGACTGTGATTGAAAATATTGCAAAATTTGACTTAATTGATGTATTTAGAGAAATCTATCCTACTCTCAAAAGATACACTTGGCGGAAAAAAAATCCTGTAAAACAAGCCAGGCTCGACTATTTTCTGATCTCTCAAAACTTGATCTCAAAACTAGAAAAAATTACCACAGAAATGAGTTACAGATCAGACCATTCACCAGTTGTTTTAAACTTGAAACTAACTTCAGTCGAGAAGGGCAAGGCTCTATGGAAATTCAACACATCTATCCTAAAAGACAAAAGATATATCAACCTGGTTAAAGAAACAATTAACAAGATTAAATGCCAATACGCAATACCGGTGTACAAAATAAATGCTATACAAAACATAGATAACAAAGACATACAATTCATAATAAATGACGAAGAATTCTTAGATATACTACTCATGGAAATCAGGGCAAAATCAATGTCATATTCAATAGCTAAAAGTAAAGACCAACAAAAAATAGAAGTCAATCTCATACAAGCAATAACAACACTAGAACAAAAGACTAACCTGAGTATAGAGCAGACAAATAGCTTAGAAACAAAACAGAAACAACTGTCCGAAATTAGAAACACAAAAATGAGGGGGAATTTGATCAGATCTCGAGCCCAATGGGTTGAACAGGGTGAAAAACCATCAAAATATTTTTGCAAACTAGAATCGCGAAACTATTACAGTAAATTAGTAACTTACCTCGAAGATGAGGATGGTAACATAATTAATGATCAGAATTCTATCCTTAAAAAAACCAAACAATTCTACGAAAGTCTATATGCTAAAAAAGAAAATAAAGGTTACTCTGAAATGGAATTTTTCGAGAAAGTAAAAAACTTTGATTTTAAAAAACTTTCAGATGAAGAATCAATCAAAATTGAAGGGGAGATAACCTATGAAGAAGCCCTAAACTGCCTAAAAAAAATGAAAAACAATCGCAGCCCAGGCTCATCAGGTTTCCCAGCCGATTTTATGAAATTCTTCTGGTATGATCTTGGATACTTTATCATTAGATCTATTAACTATGGTTACCACAAAGGAGAACTATCAATTGTCCAAAAACTTGGTATCATTATATGTATTCCTAAACCAAATAAACCAAAAAAGTTTTTAAAAAACTGGCGCCCTCTTACCCTTCTAAATACAACATACAAACTTGCTGCTGGTTGCATTGCAAACAGAATTAAACTATACCTAAATGACATTATTAGCCATGAACAGACAGGATTTGTGAAGGGAAGATATATCGGCGAAAATACCAGACTAGTTTATGATATAATCAATCATACAAACCAACAAAATATTCCAGGAATGTTAATTCTAATCGATTTCGAAAAAGCGTTCGATTCCATTTCTTGGGAATTTATCCAAAAAGCACTCACCGTATTTAATTTCAAAACCTCTATCAAAAATTGGGTCAAGATCTTATATAACCAGTCGATATCAAGAGTTATACAAAATGGCTTCTTGTCAGAACCAATTACACTAGGTCGAGGATGTAGACAAGGCGATCCACTGTCGCCGTACATTTTTATCATCTGCGTCCAACTCCTCACAATCCTAGTTAAAAACACAAAAGAAATAAAAGGATTACATATAGGCGGCGAAGAATATCTCATTACCCAGTACGCAGATGATACAACTTTCATCCTCGATGGATCACAATCATCTCTTGAAAATACAATGAAAACTTTAGATCTATTCGCTTCAGTCTCTGGACTAAAAATTAACCTTCTTAAAACAAAAGTAGTCTGGCTGGGCTCTAAGAAGTTCTCCCAAGAAGTTTTCCATCACTCACGCTGGAAGCTCGATTGGGGATCAACCACTTTTAATCTTTTAGGAATAAATTTTTCTACAACAGACCATTCAGTAATTAGTAGAAATTATGAAAATAAATTACCTGAAATTAATAATCTTCTCAAATCTTGGAAAAGTCGTCGACTAACTGTAATGGGAAAAATAACAGTAATTAAAACACTAATCCTACCCAAAATAACTCATCTATTAATCTCACTACCCAGTCCCTCCAAAGAATACCTGAAAAATCTCAACTCAAAATTCTATTGCTTCATCTGGGACAATAAACCTGACAGAATTAAACGTTTAATACTATGCCAGGACTACAAATGCGGAGGGCTAAGAATGATCAATATAGAAATCTTTAATACATTAATGAAATTATCATGGATCAATAGACTTATCCATCAGGGTAATATCTGGACAAGACTATTTGAACAAATCACAAATTGTACTGTGTATGATTTGATCAAATATGGCAACAACTACATAAAAATAAAATTAAAAAAGATAAATAACCCCTTTTGGAAAGACACCCTGCAATGCTGGTTACAATTACAAGATAAACAAAAAATTACCTCTATAGAAGAGTTGAACTCTATATGTATCTGGCAAAATAGTAACATCAAAGTTGATAGCAAGCCAATCCACTATAACAATTATATACAAAAAAATATTTATTTTCTACAGGATCTAAAAAATAAAAATAACCAATACATGAATTACCATGAAATTATAGAATCATATGGGGTTAATACTAATTTCCTACAACACGAGTCACTAATTAGAGCGATAAAACATTTTGAAAAAAGTCTCAATATTGACTGTCAGAGGGGAGATACACTTGCGCACAAATATTACCCTGTCTTACCACACAAACTGCAGCCTTTCCTATGTTATAACAAGATAGGAAAATCTAATATTAAAGTCATAATGAACTATGTTAACATCACACCTCCATCCCAACTAAAATATTTAAATAAGGGATTTAGCATTGAAAACAATGAGTGGACTAAAATTTATCAATTACCATTTGAATGTTGTCAAGATACAAACCTACAATGGTTTCAGTACAAAATACTTCATAGAATATTAACTACTAATACATTCCTGAAAAAGATAAAATATACTGAATCAGACTTATGTTCATTTTGCAAAAATCAAACAGAGACACTTGAACACATATTTGTTGAATGCCAAATTGTACAAAAATTTTGGAAAACTGTAGAATCCTGGATTCTTGAAATTGTTGGAATAAATATAAAATTAGGTCAGGAAAAGATCATTTTTGGTCTTTATAAGAAAATAGAAAACATATCCAATAACAAACAAGTAACACTCAATTGGATAATATTAACCATTAAACATATAATATATAAGCTAAAATTTTCAGGACAATTACAAACTGTAGCCATCAAAAATATTCTGAAGCAGAAGATAGAAATACTGAAATATCTATACCTGAAAAATGGAGAACATGACAGATTCGAAACTAATCTGTCGGACTGGTTCAATTTTCTATCGCAATAAATCTAAAAATAGACCAGTGACCTTGGGGCCTTTCCTGTCAAAGTTCGCGCATAGCACGACCTTTAACCTCCTGTAAAGTACGACTGTATGACGTTGGTTGGCTTACTGGCAGACGACTCCTTGTCTATACCTCCGGTGATTACCGATCAAGTTGCACTCCCATTTATATATAATGCACGTACACAAACGAAACGAAATATGATTTGATTATTCTATTGCTCAACTATGATGAAATAATGTAATGTCCAAGGTGTATATCTACAATGTATAGTAAATATATATATAATAGGTTAAACACAAATGAATGGATATACAATTTAATTGATATTGTATTAGAGTACGATGTAAGTTGGTGATTTAACTATTACTGTATACTATTAGATAATGATGCAATGATGTAAATTGGTGAACCCAGGGTTCTCCATACCTGGCACCAATCATAACTATAGTGCTGTCTGGAGAAATAAAGCTTAAAAAAAAAAAAAAAAAAAAAAAAGATCTTTGGGTTATAAATATGCATTTCAAGTTTCATCCAAATCGGTTCAAAATTGTGACCTCTACACTGTTCACAAGCTAAAAGATAGGCTGGCACTGCCAGGCAGGATACGCCCACATTTTCGAGAGATGGACAGAGAACAAGCAATACCGAAAGTGATTTTTCCTACATCTTTAAGTCCTGTATTTCATACTGTATTGGGAGCAGCCATTTAGTTGGTCAGTTCCAGTCTGATATTAATGAAACTCGAAATCGACAATGATTATGGTGTGACGGTACACAACCTAGAAATGTGACTTTTCATCAAAATCGGATCAGAATTGTGACCTGTAGAGAGTCCACAACCATGATATACCATATTTTTACACTATTCGCGTACAAACGGCGACCATTTCGTCCGGCAATTTTGGTACGATTTTCACGAAATTAGAACTCAACCTTCCTCATCAAAATCGAATTAAAATTGTGACCTATACAGGGTCCACAACCATGATATATCATTTTTTTAACAGTATTCGCGTACAAACGGCGGCCATTTTGTCTGTCAATTTTGGTCCGATTTTCCCGAAATTCAAACTCAACCTCCCTTACAGTGTAACGGTGATATAATCAAACGTTTTTTTTAAATTGGATAATAATTGTGACCTCCAGAGGGACCACAAGCTAAAGAAAGGGGGATTTTGCGTATAACCAGGGGCCATAATTCAGGAAGTTACGATCCGATATGCGCAGATATCGAAAAGAACCAAGATCTTTGGGTTATAACGATGAATTTCAAGTTTCATCAAAATCGAATTAAAATTGTGACCCTTACAGGGTCCACAACCTTGGTATACCATTTTTTAACAGTATTCGCGTACAAACGGCGGCCATTTTGTATGGCAATTTTGGTCTGATTTTCCCGAAATTCGAATTCAACCTTCCTTACGGTGTAACGGTAATATAATCAAACGGTTTTTTTTTAAATCGGATAATAATTGTGACCTCCAAGCTAAAAAAAAGGCGATTTTGCGTATAATCAGGGGCCATAATTCAGGAAGTTACGATCCGATATGCGCAAATATCGAAAGGAAGCAAGATCTTTGGGTTATAACCATGAATTTCAAATTTCATCAAAATCGAATCAAAATTGTGACCTCCACATGGTCCACAACCTTGATATACCATTTTTAAACAGTATTCGCGTACAAACGGCGGCCATTTTGTATGGCAATTTTCGTCCGATTTTCCCGAAATTCGAACTCAACCTTCCTTAGGGTGTAACGGTGATATAATCAAACGGTTTTTTAAATCGAATAATAACTGGGACCTCCAAGCTAAAAAAAGGCGATTTTGCGTATAATCAGGGGCCATAATTCAGGAAGTTACGATCCGATATGCGCAAATATCGAAAGGAAGCAAGATCTTTGGATTATAACCATGAATTTCAAGTTTCATCAAAATCGAATCAAAATTGTGACCTCCACAGGGTCCACAACCTTGATATACCATTTTTTAACAGTATTCGCGTACAAACGGCGGCCATTTTGTATGGCAATTTTCGTCCGATTTTCCCGAAATTCGAACTCAACCTTCCTTAGGGTGTAACGGTGATATAATCAAACGGTTTTTTAAATCGAATAATAATTGTGACCTCCAGAGGGACCACAAGCTAAACAGTGTGATTTTTCGGACAATCAGGGGCCATAATTCAGGAAATTACATTCCGATAGCCGCAAATATCGAAAGGAACCAAGATATTTGGGTTACAAACATGCATGTCAAGTTTCATCAAAATCGGTTCAAAATTGTGACCTCTATAGGGTCCACAAGCTAAAAACGCGATTTTTCGTACAATCAGGGGCCATAATCCATGAAGTTTTGATCCGATACATGCCAATATCGAAAGCAGCCGAGATCTTTTGGGGATAAACCTATATTTCAAGTTTCGTCAAAATCGGATAAGAATTGTGACCTGTAGAGAGTCCACAAACAAATTGTGGACGGACGGACGTCCGGACGGACAGGGGCTACGACATAATACGTCCACATGAAAATGTGGGCGTATAAAAACGTGATTTTTCGTACAATCAGGGGCCATAACCCATGAAGTTACAGTCCGATACATGCCAATATCGAAAGGAACCGAGATCTTAGGGTGATAAACCTTTATTTTAAGTTTCATTGAAATCGGATAAAAATTGTGACCTGTAGACTGTTCACAAACAATTGTGGACGGACGGACGGACGAACAGGGGCGACGACAATATACGTCCACATGAAAATGTGGGCGTATAAAAAGGACGTTAGAACAGATTCATTACATTGAAAAAATCTTTTTATTATAATGAATAGATATAATCACTTTGTTCCCCTGTGGGACCGGGGACAAGAGTAGGCCCAACGTTTGGTTAAATTGTGTGTCGTGAAAAGCGACTAAAATTTAACACCCTTAAAATTTCCACATATTAATTACATTATATTACTTTCAAAAAAAAAAAAAAAAAGGTCTGTGTGTCTAAGTTATTTTTAAAATTATTATTATATAGCAACAATCAGGTTTGTCAGGCGAGGTGGACTGGCCATCCAGTTTTGACTAACACGACAGCGCTATGCCATATTGGTGACGATCAATGTGTAAAGCACTGTGTAATCATTTTACAAACTTTTACAAAGTTTGATTAGACCACATAGACCTAGTTCTTTTAATTTTAAACATAAGATAATAACAACATTACTATGTTTTTCATGAAATAAAATAAAAGTTCCCAATATGATTATTAATATATTGAATGATATGTATATATATATAAATATAAATTGTTTTCTTTTTCACATTTTGTGAAAAATGCCCCCCCCCCCTAATTTTTTTTTGTTTGTTTAATAATTATAACATGAAAATGAATAAAGAATAAATGACATATGACAATATATTAGATCATAAATAATATATAAGAATAAATAAGAAAATAAATAAGAAAATGAATTAGATCATAAAAGAAATGATCACATAAGTAAAGAAATGACCATAATATAAGAATAAGAAATGATCGTATAAGAATAAGAAATGATCATGGTAATAACTAAAATATTGAATAATACTTTATGGGGAAAAAAATACAGTATCTTCTGAGCCTTTGCACAGTCTTGACAATTTGACAGTGTTGAAGACATACATGATTATAACATTTGGAACGGAAAGTGAGAATGGTATTACATTTTAGTCAGGTTGAGTCACCACATTCTTTTGATTCGAAATTATTTAGTATAATTGATTTATTGTCACACATTGAATGTTATTATATGAGATGGTCAGGACATATTTCAGATTTAATCTTGCTGAGCAACATCTCTGATAACAGACTGGACCAAAGAAGTTTGAAGCTGATATGTTCAATCCTGGACTAGGTTGACTTTGTCAAACCAAGTGAGATTTCTCCAATGTCAAGAAGAAGAAGTACCAGCACATGGTTCATCACCAGATAAACTTCAAGGTATCCAGTCAAAAAGTTGTGCAAGATCAATAAGATGAATGTGGTGGACCTTACAATTATAATCCCAAATCCAGTAAATTCCAATGTTCCAGAAATTCCTAATGATTTAAAGTGTGTTCCTTATACAAATTTTGTGTATATAAGTGCAGTGTATTCATTAAAGTTGTGTGTTGCAGCAGAGATTATTTTTATATAACCATGTAAATAGCTATAAATGTGTATGTGTTCTACATTGGAAACAATCAATTTTCAACTACTGCTAGAGATAATTATCTCCAAACGAAAATTATAAATACTCTGGTGATGCAGACTTTTACTTTAAAAAGTAAAGATATTAAAACTTCCGTCAGCATAGTGCTAATATTTTATTATGCGACTCTTAATTACCATTGACTTTTTATATTTTATTATCTTTATTCAGTTTGACCGAAAAAAAAACCATTAAATTGGAATTTTGCATTCCTTAAAAAAAATTTTTCTTCTCATAATTATTGCAAGTGATATTATGTATGTGACAAGAATGTATTATGCATAAGGCGACAACAAAGGATTACCTAAGTGACTTTAGCCTGTATAATCATATAACAACTTAATCCACTCAATATATTGTGATACAAAATTTTATACAAATATTTAATTATAAGCATTTGTTTTTCTTTTATATAATTATTAATAATTTCAACAAGTATATTGTGTAAATATATACTATTCAAAAAAAAGTAGGGGATATTTGATTTTTAAGTGTTATTAAAGTCACCTAATGAAACTGACGAAGAAACAAATGACAAAATGAAATGAAGTTCACATTCATCGATTTATTCCAAATGATCGTTAGACTAAGTAAGGCACAGGCTGACCATTATAAGGGTAAAATGATACCCGGGGTCAAACAGCAAAGTTACCACAGCATCACAACAAAGTCAGTAACGGGTAAATCCTCCTCTGTTTGCCAAACAAGCATTGATCCGACGTGGCATACTCCTAATGAGAGCGTCTTAGGTCATTTTGGTCCAAATTGTCCAATTCCTGTTGCAACGCAGCAGCAAGTTCTTGGACATTGGCAGGACGTTGTTGACGTTGACGTAACCTCTGTCCAAGCATGCCCCAGACATGCTCAATGGGGGAAAGGTCGTGACTCAGTGCTGGCCAAGGTAATGTGGTGATGTTCTGTTGTTGGAGGTAACCTGTAACGATCTTGGCCCTGTGACATCTTGCGTTGTCATCCTGGAAGATGAAACGGCGGCCATGACGTCGTGCGAACGGCACAACATGGACTCCCGGTAGTACTGGCCTGTAACACGCCCTGCAACAACATGTAAAGCCGTTCTTCCAGCAACAGGGATGCCTCCCCACACCATAACAGAACCACCCCCAAATCGATCATGTCTGATGACGTTAACGTCTTGGAAGCGCTCGTTTCGACGACGCCACACCCTCCTACGTCTGTTCAAAAAATCAACAGTGAACCTTGACTCATCTGAAAACATCACATTGCTCCAGCGTCGATTATCCCAGTGTTGACGATCCCTACACCAACGACGTCTTGCCTGAATGTGATAATCTCTCAAACAAGGGATCACGCGAAGACGTCGAGCGCGAAGGTGACCCCTATGCAGTTGATTATGAATCGTCTGGCCACTCACTCTCACACCAGTGTCTGCTTGAAGACGAGTGCTGATCTGATTTGCTGTGATGACACGATTTCTCAAGGCCAAGGTACGGATAAATCGATCCTGGGCTTGAGTTGTCGCCCTTGGTCGACCTGAGCGTGGTCTGTCCTGTACATATTGTGTATCACGGTATCTGGACCATAGCCTGCTTATGACAGACTGAGAAACATTCATCCTCTGCGCCACAACCGCCTGTGTTGTGCCGATCTGTAGCATGCCAAGGGCACGTAACCTTTCATTTTGGGTAAGCCGACGAATATCGAAATTTGTTTTCTGGTCACTAAAATAATTAAACTGATGTTTCCACCCTGGAATTCAATGCCACAATGACTGCAACATTCAAAGTCAGAGTCATGCAAATCCCCCATGATGATCCCAAGCATTACCTGGATTCCATGCGGTAGCTATTGGTGCGTTTGGGCGTCACATGTAACTGGAAATGTTTTTCGTAGTCATTTGCATATTTTAGTATTATGCCCCCAAAATCAAATATCCCCTACGTTTATTTGAATAGTATATCATGCGAGGACGGGGGCATTTATCACCGAATAGTGATACTGAATTCTACTTCTTTTTCAAATTATATTTTAAGAATATACAGAATTTATTTCTTAATGTATATAGACAATATAGCTAATATTAAGGTTATCAGTTGGTCTTTCCTTACATTTAATGTCAATATTTTGATTTAAAGTAATTGCCTAAAAGCATGATTGGTGTTGACTGTTTTATAATCTTTGAATGCCAGTAGGCTTATTAAGAGAAACCCTGAGCAAAGATTTATACAGTTAACAATACAGTAAGATTGTGTCATCACCTTTACTGTCTTTATGGCTTAAAGCTTATTACAATATTTTTTATTTTTATTTCGATTTGTTGCAATCATTGTCCTTTTGTCTGTATGCAAATTGGTTGCTTTAAAAGATCTCTACACACAGACAAGAGGAGATTGGATTGGAGAGAGATAGAGAGAGAGATTGGACACACATAGACGGAAAAGAGATTGGAGAGAGACAGAGAAGGAGATCGAATGCCTTGTATATATACTTTGTAAATAATGTATTTTTAAACTGTATATAAAGTAATATTGAAATGGATTTGGACTTGGACTTTTAAATGAACAGTGACCGCCTTCACCAGAATACTTCTCCAGCAATGAGCTATATACACCCCCAATCCTAGCCCATCCATATGTATGAAATATTACATATGTATCACCTGGGTGCATAACTAAAAGAATAGCCCCGAAGCGCGTTAGTGATAGAAGCCACGAAGAGTGTTGATGAAATTAGATTTCTTAACAGCATGGTCGCATTTTCGTCAATATTTATTCCTGGTTTTTCATCAATCACGGCTCCTTTACGAAAACTGACAGAGAAAAACGCAAAATGGCGATGGGGGCACGACGAGGAAAAGGCATTCGGCAATTGAGAACAGCCCTGTCAAAAGACATTACTCTTCAGTACTACAACAAACAATATGAAACACGCATTTATACCGATGCAGGACCTAATGGTTTAGCTGCACTGTTAGCCCAGAAACACGACTCTAGTTGGCGACCAGTATTGTTTGTAAGTCGGTCCTTAACCAAAGTAGAGCAACGGTACTCCCAAATTGAGAAGGAAGCTCTTGGTGTTCGATGGGCCAGCGAAAGACTTTACATGTATGTTATTGGTTCCAAATTTGAAATTGTAACTGATCACCAACCATTGTTGCCATTGTTTAATAATCCTCCAATCAGAATAGAACGTTGGTTACTGTATTTACAACAATTTGACCACACAGTGGTGTACGAAAAGGGAAATTATAATCCTGCAGATTATTTAAGTCGTCATCCAAACGATCATGAGAAGACCGATACAGAAAATGGTAAAATCAACGAAATTGCAGTTAGAACTGTAATCCGTCATTGTGCTCCACCTGCCGTAACGTTAAAACAAGTTCAGGATGAAACCGTTAAAGATGAATCGTTGAATAAACTGAAAGAATACATCAAAAGTGGTAATCAGAAAATGTGTGCTGAAAATCCAAGAACGAAACAGTTTTCACAAGTATTTTCGGAACTGTGTGTGTTAGATGACATTATATATTGAAAGGTTACAAAGTTGTTATACCACAATCACTGCAAAAACAAGTAACCGAACTCAGCCATAAAGGACTTCAAGGTATGACTCTAACGAAACAATTATTACGCACAAGGGTTTGGTTTCCTCGTATGGACAATATGGTAGAACAGGAAATCAAGAATAGTTTACCATTTCAAATAGCTACTCCAAAAAATCATAGAGATCCATTAAGCATCAGCTGATTTTTGTGGTCCATTTCCCACAGGCGAATACGCTTTAGTAATCATAGATGAACACTCTAGATTCCCAATTGTAGAATTGGTTAGTTCAACTTCATTCTCCGCTGTAAAACCTCAATTACAGAAAATATTTTCTTTGTTTGGTATTCCACAAAATATGAAAACCGACAATGGCCCTCCATTTAATGGGTTTGAATTTATAATAAAGCCTACGCCAAAGAACAAGGTTTTAAGCATCAAGCAATCACACCATTATGGCCAGAAGGAAATGCAATTGCAGAACGCTTCCTGAAAACACTAGAGAAAGCTGCTAGAACTGCCTATGTCGAAGGTAAAGATTGGCGATGTGAAATTCACGAATTCCTTACAAATTATCGAGCAACACCCAGAACAACAACAGGTCAAGCTCCATATGATTTATTATTTAATCGATCAGTAAAAGATTCCACATTTTAAGCCAAATATTCCTGACAATTTAGAATTATTAGCCAAAGATACAGCACAGAAGAAGAAAATTAAGGAATATGCTGATCATCGACGACACACAAAATCTCATAAATTAAAAGTGAATAATCCAGTTTTAGTGAAAACGAAACGAAAATGTAAACTGTCTACGCCATATGAATCACAACCGTATATTATCACAAAGGTGAAAGGTACGATGATAGTCGCAAAAAGATTATCAGATGGTAAAATGATCACGCGGAACGCATCTCATTTTAAGCTTTTGGAAATGCCAATGTGTGATATTCTTTCCTTTAGTACCAAAGATACAAAAGATCAATTTCAAAATATTTTGGAGGAAAAAGATAATGATAGTGCTCATATATCAAATCCATTTAAAAAATCACCAAGTGCTCATAATGGTGAAAAAGTAAATGGTGAAAAATCAAACTCCCAAAATAAATCGATTACCAGTAGTGAAAATTCCACTATACCAATGGAGGAAAATCAAAACATTATTGTGCCAAATCCTCCAAGTGAAATAGAATGTGAAAATCAAATTAATCCAAATATTGAACCAAAGGATTTAGTATTCAGTCAAAATCCTATTTTGGAAAATATGCGTAGACCAAACAGACAGAAATCCAGACTTAAATGGTTCAAGGACTTTGTTATGAAATAATGATAATGTTTATTGTTAAAAAAAAAAAAAAAAAAATTGTATGTTTGATTTCCATTATATGATGGTCATTGATATTCTACTTCAAAACCACAAGGCTCGATTAAGCTTTTTGAGATATATTATTTTACCCAGTATCTCAATACATTTAAATATTCATGTTATCTGTTAATTGTTTTATTTCATTAAGTTACAATCACATCTAAAAGAAGAAAGTAATGTAGAGTCCTACAACAGTATTGTTTATATCATTGTGGTCTGAGATGTATAAGTATGAACAGAGTTATATCCCTTTTATGCCAGAAGGTGGCGCTTTTGTTTTTGTAGTTTGTATGTCAGCCATGCTTGTCTGTTAATAATAAAATGCACTTCTTTGAAACCTAATGTTTCTCATTCGTTATAGATGAACCCCATTACAGGGACTACAATCAATTCAGTGGATGGCATCAGAGGCGAATCCTGGTTTACTACCAGTAGCCCATCCTTAGAGATAGTAGCAAGATTGACGTAGCGTTTGATATCACGGATATATGTTAACTTTTTGGATGGTCGAGTGCCCTGTTTGAGGTGGGCATGGACACGGCGTAAATCAGGACAGTCATTTTGAGTAGCGATCCAACCGGAACGCGTGGTGAAGGGTAACCGTTGACTTCCATTCATGATGTCCAGAGGCGTGGTGAGGGCAATTATTGAGAAGAAATTATGAGTAACAAAAGAGATTTTGGCACAAAAACCCTTTTACTGACCGCGGAGCTGTGGTCGGCAAAGCCGGCCACCGCGAGCGCCGAAGGCGCGAGCCCGCGGTGGGGGGTCCGGGGGGCCCGCCCCCGGGAAAATTTCGAAAATTAGAAGCCCAGAAACGCAATCACCAGCAATCCGAGACAAGAAATACGGTAATAAAATATGATTAAATTTTCCAACTTGACTCTTTCAAAATTTTTTTAATTGGGTCAGATGAAACAATTTTTCCACTTACAAATGTTTTTCATTTTTTGAGTAATTTGATTGTGATTTTGGCGCAAAAACTTTTTGGCGCATGAGTATGGCTACTCATGAACTCATTCTCACCACGCCCCTGATGATGTCCTTGACACAGATACTTCGTACTACTGAATTTTCTGTAGTATTAATAAAAAGACAGATCTGACATGTTGGTTCTGTGCAAGGAAGGGCATTTCTACTGGCAAAGTCAGATTGCACGTTGGCAGTACCTGCCAAGTGTCGTATGCCCACGTGTAACTTCCTTCCTTTCGGTTGTCAGCAGATATCAAGTGAGCATTCGACACTGGCAAAGTCAGATTGCACGTTGGCAGTACCTGCCAAGTGTCGAATGCTCACTTGATATCTGCTGACAACCGAAAGGAAGGCAGTTACACGTGGGCTGGCGGAAAATTCACCACGACACAGACATTCAAATGCCTGTACACATGGTTTACTGTCTGTTAGGAGGCAAGTATTATGTCTGGATTGGATGATGTATGGACTAAAATGTTTGACTGCAGCTGCTATACATAATGCCTCTATTTCACAGGGTAACCACGTAACCTGGTGTTTGCGAAGCTTGGCGCTGAAGAATCCAGCTAATAACAGCTTCTCAGGACGGGTAACGTACGGAGTTGCACCTATACCATGTTTTGATACAGAACCATCAGTGATTATCCATAGTTGATCAGTTGACGAGGTAAAATGATGGATCGGTTGGTATGTAGGGACTGTTGAGCTTTGGTGAAGTGTAGTAAAAGTTCATCCGACCAAGTAAGTTTATCTTTGGACTGTAAACCTGTGATCGAGTCTTCAAGAGGGGTAAGTATATGGGAACAGTTAGGAATAACTCCGCTTAAGACCTTGTATGCGCCTAAAAATGATCGTAGTCCACGAACAGTTATAGGAGGTGGATATGACGCGAGCGTACTGATCCGGAGCTGACTAGTTGATATTAAACCTTTCGTCCAAATCCAACCTAGTATAGTCGTAGTAGTAGGACAAATAACTGTAATTGTAGGAGATAGGCAAAGATCACAAGAATCGAGCGCCGAAAGTTAGATAACAATTCCTCTATGGTGTTGCCGCCTATATACAAATCATCTGCTAGTTTCGCAATAACTCCACTCTGTAAGAGGTCACCAAGAACATGAGACGTAAGCTCTTCAAGTGCTGTCTCGGAGCCAGGCATACCCATAGCAGACCTGGTGTAAACACGAACTCCTTTGTATGGGGTAGCGACACCACAGTATTTCGATAGGGGAATCTGATAAAATGCATTTGTCAAGTCAGTTACAATAATATACTGCCAGGAAGCAATTGTGCGAAGGATAGACTGGCATTATAGACGGTTGAGGCTTGCTGTATCGGCCAACGTCGGCAAAAGCGGTAACAAGGCGGTAGCTACCGTTAGACTTCTGTATCAAAAATGAAGGGTTGAGATACTCGACTGACACACCAACATCTTCAGGGCGACGAAACACTCCAGCTGCTTCCAGTTCATCAAATGTAAGTTTATCTCTAGCATACTGTGGAACTCTGCCTTTTTTTGTGGGGGCTGGACAGGGCCCATGTTTACTACAGCCTGACAATTACCAGCAGCACCATTATAGCACGATATGTTCTTACTGAAGAGATTATCAAACGTGTGTAATAGATTCCGGAACTTAGAAAAGTCATCTGAAGACAAAATATTATCGGGATCTAGTCGTATGGCTGCTGAGTTATGACGTTGTGGTTGTTGAGTTGGTGGTACATTAGCTGAAGCTGTGGCGGCTAATGAATGATCGGTATCACCGGGTGTATAGTCCTTCACCAGTCTGACTTGACAGAAATGTGAGTGTTTTGAAATTGGTTGTGGTTCAATAGAAGTATTAGGAATGAGAAGTTTACCGGCAACAGCGTCTAAGATCGTGTGCTGAGGCCATATCTGTGATGGTTTACGGTTGCGGGAGTGGGGGGGAATCCCATCGACCTTCTATCGCAAGAGTACTATCCGGGTCAATATCTGATGGAATATCAACTTCAAGGTAATCATCAGGCCATACGATGGTAGATGTAGTAGGTGAGCGCAATACATATGCTTGAGTTCTGTGAACAGCATGGTGAGATGACTGCGATTGCAACGGATTAGGACCATATTGGATGACATTTTCACCTAATGTGACTTGTTGCAAGGCAGGTCGAACTGAAACATCATTCGTTGTCATAAAAGGGGTACCGGCCAAAATATCCACGTCTAAATGGTCGACAACCAAAGCTTCGAGTTGTAAAGTGGAATTGCCTCTTGTGAGGGCAATGTAAGTCTCACCAATAACAGACAGGTGTGTGATCCCATCAGCTTGCAGAGCACACTGTTTGCTTTTTTCAATAGGGGCACCAATATAATTTGCTACGGATGATTTAATCATATTAATTTCAATGGTGAGTTGTAACGGGTAGTGGTTGTAAAATGCCATGATGCGAGGAGACTGCTTTATGCTAACACGACAGGCAATATGACTGGGAGGTGATTCAATAGGTAAAGGAGGGTTGTCGTCTTGATCACCCCCATTGTCTCCCTCAAAGCTACAAATAAGTCTGGCTTTCGCTAGGAATTTTTGATCAGCTGTCGGTAAGAACGGACAAGCACTGAGATAATGTTGGTAGCGAGGACGTCCAGCCCGTTTACAAATAGGATATGACTTGGCAGGAGGGGGTCTTTTACCAATGTATGGTCTCTTGTAGTAATCATTAGTAGATGAGCGAAGAACACGAGCTTCTGACGAGGATTGTATTTCATCTAAAAGGGAATCAAGGGATTGTGAAATCTCAGGTTTAAGCTGGCAATGGTGCGTGACCTAAGTTCTGTTCCATATCGTTGTTTAACTAATTGAGGTAGATCAGCATGAATGAAGCAATTGCTAAAATGATGATATTTTCCAAGGATGGAGGGAGTTCTTCATCAAGTACTGGTACTTCACCGTGATGTTATATATCACCATTAGCCTTTAGTAAATTATCTTCAATAAATGACACGAGTCTTTGATATAAATCCTCGGGACGTTCAGATGAATCCAACCGAATGTTATTAAAGTCTAAGAAGTGTGCACCAGTGGACTGGAAACTAATGTAAAATTTTCATCAATAGTGTTCCTTGAAACACCCGGGCAATAATTTGCAATCTGACCCAACATTAGGTCTAGATGAGCTGCTTTTTGTTGAGCAACAAATGTTATTAAAGTCTAAGAAGAGTGCACCAGCCGACTGGAAACTAATGTAGAATTTTAAACAATAGTGTTCCTTGAACCAACCGGGCAATAATTTGTAATCTGACCCAACATTAGGTCTAGATAAGCTGCTTTTTGTTGAGCTGTACGTCTTGGGTCCGGTGCGTCTTCTGGGTCATTCCGAAGACCTCTAAGGGGTTGTGCATTGGTTTTCTTTAACCATACTGTACCATCAAGAAGGAAAGGTGCGAAATTGAGATTCAGCAATAGACAATATTGTAGGTTCTGCCGCCAAGTAATATTCTCGTGTTTGGTGAGGCACCACTACTTTGGTCCACGTGTATTATTCGCCATGGGTGAAGTTGCTGGCTTACACAACAATATACAAAATATAAAGTATGATGGAAGAATTGAGTGAAGACACTTTATGGTAAAATGTTTCGTCCAACCTCCGTTTCGGTAAAAGCGACGACACTTTTGACAGTTTTGTTTAAACTAATTTATACGTTTATAATGAGCGAAAAGTTCTTATTCCACTCCGGCCGCCACTCCAGTCAATAGTGCCACACTTTGGACGAACACTCAACGAACAACTTTGTATGAGATGAATATTTAAAAATACAGCATGGTCCGAGAAGGAACCAGAAGAGAGAGACACACTCGATTACGCGAGTCAATAATACAAACATTCAGTACCATTCGACACTACTCGGTACTGGCGCTCAGTATTTCATGACGGTACATGTATGTTATCTACTCAAATCATCAAAATGTACTTGATTGAATGATAAAACAGCTTTCAAAAATAGATGGTGTATAAAAAATATAATTATATAAGGCAATATAATAACAAGGAGACAATCTCCAATAAATAATTTATTTTAAAGAAAAGATACTTACTGGGCCAGTCTTTGTGTATTTTTTCTATAACTTCAGACAATAAGGTGTTACCTCTTGATGACATTAATACTTTAGGAATGCCAAAATACGCAAAAACACTGTTACTAAGTCCCTGTACAATAGCTGTCGCTGAGGAATTAATCAGAGGAAATAATACATGATAATTAGAATAATAGTCCATAAAATGTCCTATGTATAAATAATGTTGATCCATGTCTTCCATTTCTACAATCTCTATCTTTAATAAAAAATAATAATATATTATTATTCATATTGTGTGGTAACATTTAACATAACCTAAATGCTGTTAATATTCACAATGTATTCTTCGTGTTTAAGATATGTAGTTGCCATGCAAGATACGCCCATATGTTGCAAGAGATTGACAGAACACAAGCTAAAAAGATAGGTTGCCAGGCAACGAAACATACGCCCACAGCAGCTAAATCGTCCGGGCAGTCAACAAGGGTTGTCGCATATTTTTACTTTTTTTGCTAATGAAACATTTGTAATACACTAAAAACTGATTAAGAGTAACGGCTCATTATGTAATTATCAGAAAATCATTAGAATTTGATTGCTTTTTATAAAGTGTTACCCCACACTAACAATTAGTATATACATGAAACATTTAATATCATGGATTTAGCTGTTCAATCTAAAGTCAATCGGATGGTAAGTTTAGCCTCTATAGCGTAACAAGATTTTTTGAAGTTATCAAGGGAGATAACTCTGGCAATAATTATTTGAAATCTCTGGAAATCAATAGGCTTCTTCGTCTCATGACCCTAAACACTGTGTGTTAATTTAAAGTCGATCGGATATTAACTTTGGCCTCTAGAGCTTCCACAGGATTTTTTCGAAGTGATCAAGGGCCATAACTCTGGCAGGAATTATTGAAAATCACTAAAAATCGATAGACGACTTAGTCTCATGACTTTTAACACTATGTATAAATTTGAAGTCAATCGGATATTAACTTTGGCCTCTAGAGCATCCACAGGATATTTTGAAGTGATCAAGGGCCATAACTCTGGTAGTTATTATCGGAAATCGCTGAAAAACAATAGGCTTCTTCGTCTCATGACCTTAAACACTGTGTATAAATTTAAAGTCAATCGGATATTAACTTTGCCCTCTAGAGCATCCACAAGATATTTTGAAGTGATCAAGGGCCATAACTCTGGTATTTATTATCGGAAATCGCTGAAAATCAATAGGATTCTTTGCCTCGTGACCTTAAACACTGTGTATAAATTTAAAGTAAATCGGATATTAACTTTGGCCTCTAGAGCGTCCACAAGATTTTTTGAAGTGATCAAGGGCCATAACTCTGGCACTTATTATCGGAAATTGCTGAAAATCAATAGGATTCTTCGTCTCATGACCTTAAACACTGTGTATAAATTTAAAGTCAATTGGATATTAACTTTGGCCTCTAGAGCATGCACAAGTTATTTTCGAGTGTTCAAGGGCCATAACTCTGGCACTCTGGGAATCGCTGAAAAACAATAGGCTTCTTCATCTCATGACCTTAAACACTGTGTATAAATTTAAAGTCAATCGGATATTAACTTTGGCCTCTAGAGCATCCACAAGATATTTTGAAGTGATCAAGGGCCATAACTCTGGTAGTTATTATCGGAAATCGCTGAAAATCAATAGGATTCTTCGTCTAATGACCTTAAACACTGTGTATAAATTTAAAGTCAATTGGATATTAACTTTGGCCTCTAGAGCATCCACAAGATATTTTCGAGTGTTCAAGGGCCATAACTCTGGCACTAATTATCGGAAATCGCTGAAAATCAATAGGCTTCTTCGTCTCATGACCTTAAACACTGTTTATAAATTTAAAGTCAATCGGATATTAACTTTGGCCTCTAGAGCGTCCACAAGATATTTTGAAGTGATCAAGGGCCATAACTCTGGTAGTTATTATCGGGAATCGCTGAAAAACAATAGGTTTCTTCATCTCATGACCTTAAACACTGTGTATAAATTTAAAGTCAATCGGATATTAACTTTGGCCTCTAGAGCGTCCACAAGATTTTTTGAAGTGATCAAGGGCCATAACTCTGGTAGTTATTATCGGAAAACGCTGAAAAACAATAGGCTTCTTCGTCTCATGACCTTAAACACTGTGTATAAATTTAAAGTCAATCGGATATTAACTTTAGCCTGTAGAGCGTCTACAAGCAATTGTGGACGCCGGACCGACGGACCGACGGACGGACGGACGGGGGCGACGACAATATACGACCACATTTCAATGTGGGCGTATAAAAAAGGAAGAAAAAACCCCAAGGCAACAGTGAGGCTGATGCCCCCCCCCCCTCCGCCATAATCCTGCAAAAAAGAGATCAAATATTAATCAATTGCACGTTTCCCTTTCTGCTTCAAAAACGCGACGTTCGTGCTTGATAACCGAGGTAAAATAGTACCATGCGTTTCCTGACTAACAGTGACATTCATCTACAAGGATTATTAGACATTTCAATGTGTAATAGTTTTATATCCACCACTATCGGTAATTACATGTATCAGCCGATATTATATGTTGCTGTCAATATCTGATATCGGTAAAACTGATAGGTGTCATATCGGACCATCACTATAAATATATTTAGGACCTAGAAATTGACCCAAATGGGTCGCAACGCATATAATAATGTAAACTGATTGTATATGAGCTGATTTACATTCAATTGTTTCCATTTTGACTCTAATGTCAGTTACGTTCAGTGAAATACGGCATGAATCTGAACCCAACCATGTCATATATTTGTTAATGTTTGTTTAATATTTCGCTCGGTGTAAGAATTTAGAACCAAAGAGAATAGTCCATACAGTAGTAGTATAGGTCCAACGCCACGAGAAAATACATTCACTTGATACACTCACTCCGTTCATTTGACACCTCCCACTTTGTTATAAGCTGCTGATTTGGCGACGAACAGTATCTGACCAGCTCAATTTATCTCGACAACCAGTGTCTGGAATGCTGCCTGGCTGCATTTCCGACAGTTTATTTCACAAAATATTTTGGTGAATTATTTCATTCACATTGAGTCACTCACCCCGCCCGTTTGACACTTTCCTCTGGTCGGATAAACTAGTGATTTTGCGACATTTTCGAGAAAAAGCAAGTTAAACATATCGTTAGATTTTAACACTAAATCACATAACAACCATGTGAACCATGTCATATATTTGTTAATGTTTGTTTAATATTTCGCTCGGTGTTAGAAGTTAGAACCAAAGAGAATAGTCCGTACATTTATAGGTCTTGTATATTAAATCTTTTATGGGATTAAATTCTGTTAATCTCACCACTTAATTAGCACCTTCGTGTTATAGTGCTCAAGAGATTAAGAATGTTGACTGGCTAGGTTTACCACCTCAATAGAGCGTGACATCATTAACTATATAAATTTCTGTTATGTTTATTGAAAAACTGTATCATTCGAAGACAATTTGTTACCGGTGTGACTATTGTACAAAAACTCAAACGGCAATTCCGGATATGTAAGTGACAAAATTTAAGAAATAAAAATGCTCTATAAATTTGCTGGAAATCTTTAACAAAAGTTTTGCTATTGTGTTTTCAATTCCTTGAAATTCCCCTTGTTTAGAATTGTCTCAGTTTTGAATATGTAATATAGTGTAGTTATAAATGTGTTTTTTTAGGGGATGATTTTCAATGTTCCTTTAGAAGTATTTCTATCAGCTTTTTTTTTTAATAAAGAATTAATCACACAGGATATCTACATGAAAAATATCCCAAGATCGAACGTCGGACATGGTTTTACTATTTCACCGTTGCATGCAATGTATCAATTATATTTATCGTGTGCTAAATAAAACAATTTCTAAATTATTAATAGAATCATCTGTGCTCATAATTTCGAATTACTTGAATGAAATTTATTATTTTTCTGTTACGTACGATCATATTGTATTTTAACATTGTGTATCGTACCTTATTATATGCTATTATTATTTTCATTGTCATATATATTGTTTCATTGTTATATATATTGTTTAATAGCTATTATTTCTCAAAAGTAAATAGATAATCACACGATTCTTCGGTGTTCATAATTTCAGCGTGTATATATGTGTATGAAGTTCAATATTATCTGCTATCATAATCTGTTTCAATAAAATAACCGAAAACAGATTTGTGTTGATGATCTTCTTAAACCATTAGTTCTGATTCCAAATTTACTAATCCATACTGCGCCATCTACCCCAAAATATACTATTCAAAAAAAGTAGGGGATATTTGATTTTGGGGGTATAATACTAAAATATGCAAATGACCACGAAAAAAGTCACTATAGAACCTAACAGAAGAAACATTTCCAGTTACATGTGACGCCCAAATGCACCAATAGCTACCGCATCGAATGCAGGTGATGCTTGGGATCATCATGGGGGTCCAACCCAAGATTTGCACGACTTTGAATGTCACAGTCATTGTGGCATTGAATTCCAGGGTGGAAACATCAGTTTAATTGTTTTAGTGACCAGAAAACAAATTTTGATATGCGTCGGCTTACCCAAAATGAAAGGTTACGTGCCCTTGGCATGCTACAGATCGGCACAACACAGGCGGTTGTGGCGCGGACGATGAATGTTTCTCAGTCTGTCATAAGCAAGCTATGGTCCAGATACCGTGATACACAATCTGTACAGGACAGACCACGCTCAGGTCGACTAAGGGCGACAACTCAAGCCCAGGATCGATTTATCCGTACCTTGGCCTTGAGAAATCGTGTCATCACAGCAAATCAGATCAGCGCTCGTCTTCAAACAGACACTGGTGTGAGAGTGAATGGCCAGACGATTCGGAATCGACTGCATAGGGGTCACCTTCGCGCCCGACGTCCTCGCATGATCCCTTGTTTGAGAGATCATCACATTCAGGCAAGACGTCGTTTGTGTAGGGATCGTCAACACTGGGATAATCGACGCTGGAGCAATGTGATGTTTTCAGATGAGTCAAGGTTCACTGTTGATTTTTTGGACAGACGTAGGAGGGTGTGGCGTCGTCGAAACGAGCGCTTCCAAGACGTTAACGTCATCAGACATGATCGATTTCGGGGTGGTTCTGTTATGGTGTGGGGAGGCATCACTGTTGCTGGAAGAACGGCTTTACATGTTGTTGCAGGGCGTGTTACAGGCCAGTTCTACCGGGACAACATCTTGGCAGTCCATGTTGTGCCGTTCGCACGACGTCATGGCCGCCGTTTCATCTTTCAGGATGACAAGTCAAGATGTCACAGGGCCAGGATCTTTACAGGTTACCTCCAACAACAGAACATCACCACATCACCTTGGCCAGCACTGAGTCCCGACCTCTCCCCCATCGAGCATGTCTGGGACATGCTTGGACAGAGGTTACGTCAACGTCCTGCCAATGTCCAAGAACTTGCTGCTGCGTTGCAACAGGAATGGGACAATCTGGACCAAAATGACCTTAGACGTCTCATTAGGAGTATGCCACGTCGGATCAATGCTTGTTTGGCAAAGAGAGGAGGATTTACCTGTTACTAACGTTGTTGTGATGCTGTGGTAACTTTGCTGTTTGACCCCGGGTATCATTTTACCCTTATAATGGTCAGTCTGTGCCTTACTTAGTCTAACGATCATTTGGAATAAATCGATGAATGTGAACTTCATTTCATTTTGTCATTTGTTTCTTCGTCAGTTTCATTAGGTGACTTTAATAACACTTAAAAATCAAATATCCCCTACTTTTTTTGAATAGTATATAAAAACATTGGTGATTCGATCTGAAATCAAATAAAATAGTCAACGAGTACTAGCTATTTCTTCCATTTGATTAAATTGTGTACGTGTCTTATAGATACATTTATTCGTGCATGCATGCTGTCATCCAATCGTAACTGTAAATATTCCCGCGGTTAGACGCCTCTGACCAATCAAAAAATTGTTGTTTGATCACTTAGACCCTTCAATCGAGAAATCAAGCTCCTCTTGCGAATTTCTATAATTTAACTATAAGTGTGTGTTTTAATGGTTTCCAAATAAAAAAGAATTTACATACATGTAAATAGAAATAAATATGACACTACCGTTTAAGAAATGTATAGAATTCGGATTCAAAAGTATCGGTATAAAATTGAATATCAAACACGACGTCACACCTGTGCAGAGCCAGAGGACAGCCGATCACGCCCCCTCGAATTTCTTTCACACATTCGACTAATTTACGCTAACTTTATTACAAAAAAAAAAATCGTCAATACTAATCAAACAATGAACAATGATCATACAAACAATACGATTAACTTTAGCACAAAAACATCCGTGATTCGATCTGAAATCAAACTAGACCTGCATGCAGGAATGACGGGTTTCACTGGTGCCACGTTACCCTTAAACATGTCACTTCCGGTGCCAAGTTACCCTTGAACATATGTCACTTCCGGTACGAGCGAAACCACTAAACAGGTTTCCAAATTAACATTGCACACAAATAAAATGGACGCAGAATCAACAAAATCCAGCAATATCAATTCATTTTATACATTTGTTACTTGTAAATGATCTTGACAAAATTAAATTACTCCCGGTGTTAATGCAAATGTTCAATTAGTCTTATGAAATCAGAAATGGCATACGATATCATATAGTGAAAATTTTATGTAAATCGAATAATAATTGCCACTTTTAAAGACCAAAAAACTTGAAAAGTGACTTGTAGAAAATCGACTATTTCTCTGCAACCGTACAAGTTAGAAACCATTTTGTGGTATCTGTATGATCGTATGGGTTCATTCTATTTGTTGATTGGCATCAAATACCATAATTTGAAAAAGATTTCAAAACAGACTCATTTGAATAAAATATCTGTTTTGAAGGCTAAAAATACAGTTTTTGCCAAAATGACGTTACTTCCGGTGATACTGAAAATCTTAAATTACTTGTATGAAATCCCAAATGGCATTAGGTATAACACGGTGTAACGTTTATGAAAATCGAATAATAATTGACACTTTTATGGCCCCGAAACCTTCAAAAGTGACCTGTAGAAAACCATCTATTTCTCGGCAACCGAACAAGTTAGAAACAATTTTATGATATCTATATGACCATATGAGTTTTGTTTATATGTGAATTTAAATCAAAAGTTAAAATTATTAATACATATTAAGTTATTCTTGGTTGAATAAAACATTGATTTAAAAAGTTTAAAATGCAGTTTTTGACCAAATGATGTCCATTCCGGTGTCAATTTTAAATTGTAATCAACTTGATATGACGCTACATGCCTTTTGAATCAAATGATGTCACTTTTATAAAAATCCAATCATAATTGACTATTTTACAGGCAAAATAACGAAAACAGTGACTTGTACAGAACTGCCCATTTCTTGGTAACTGCTTATAGTACAAACGAATTTTAACATACATTTTCTTCGTATGGATTATAGCTACAAGTTTATAAAAGTTACGAAGAAATATTTTAAAATCTGAAAAGCCTAAATAGGTTGTAAATAGGCCAATTTTACACCATTTTTAGCCTCTTAATCGAATTTGCTCGAAAATGAAATCGAAATTAAAAAAACTGCTTCCTACATTTTTTGCGCCTTGAAAGGGCACACTCTTTGAGTCAAATAATTTTTCCAAAAAATAATATTTGTTTTCGAAGAAGGAAAATAACTGTCAAAATTGTAGTTTGTTTTATACAAATCGAACAATAAAAAATTAATCTAGGACTTAAAAACTGAATTAGCCAATGGCGGCCAAGGTAAATTACTGAGACAAAATTCTTTAACATTTTTGCACTAGTCAGATGACTCTTTAATTCTGTGCATAATACGACTAAAAAATATTCATAAATAAAAAAGTTTTTTGTAAAATTTTAAATTTTCAAAATTTGGCGCCTAATATCTTCGAAGATTTACCGAAAATCAAAAATCGAAAGTAGTGTAGCTATGTGCCCTGTCTCCGGCTATGCCAAAATGTATCGAAAGTTAAAATCCAATGATTATTGTTAAAATTACTGCAATATTTTAAAAAACGATAATTTTGTGATTTCGGACATTTCGCATTGTCGCAGAACGTTCAAAATAGCTTTATCCTCTAAGTCACACCCACTTTCCCAGTAAAACCGAAGAAATCTTAACGATGCGACACGTAGTTGCTGAGATCTATTCAAATTTGAATCTGAATAATAATAATAATAAGAAGAATAATAATAATAACTAGATCTGCTACTGTCCCATGCAGATATGAAAGCTTTCATATTCATCGTCACGTGTCATTGATTGTATCAAGTATCCTAAATAAAAGGATAAGAAGAAAAAATTATTAAAATTGGTCAAAAACTCGCGAAGTTACAAGTCTAAATATAGTATGAAACATTGCACCCAGGCATAACAATAATCTGAAAACTAAAGGGAAATAACTGAAACTTGTATTACTGTAATGAGACGGATGAGAAAATGAAATGAAAATGGCGGGAAAAAAAATTAAAAATGGCAGGTTGGACAGGCGACCTTACTCCTTGTCACGTACAACCGGGCATTCGAAAACACGCTAGTTAACTCAATGACAGGCGCGCGTGCTAACCATTCAGGCACCCAACCCCCCTTTGAAATCAGACACGTGCAATATGTCATATAAGAAGAATAAGAAGTCGCTCACAACAAAATGGTAAATTAATGAGTTTAGGCCAAAAGGTTGAGCTACTGTTTTAGAGTACTTAATAGTTTTAAAGAGACACGTTAAGGGTTGTTCATAGTTAAATGAAAGTTTAATTTTAAATAAGACCAATAAAATTAGGATTTAATAATGCCAGACTAATATTTTCAATATGTTTGGTTATAAGTAGGAAATCGTGACGACTTCTTAAGCATGTTTTAAACAAAGGATCATGTTTGTTTAAACAAGAATGGCACTCTGCAATAAAAAAACTGGCCAAAGCAAGATTTCTAATTAAATAATTGCCAGAACCAGAAAAATATTTATCCACTATAATAAATAAGCAACATAGAGAAAATGAAATGAAATTGAATGGGGTTTAACTTCCGACTGTTCTGCTCCTAAAATGGGCTAATGAAGACGGGCATATGCCATAAAGTGTGCAATGAGGGAAATTTTACCCGGGCAGCGGCGGTTACGGCCTACGAGGTTGGACAGGCGACCATACTCCTTGTCACGTACAACCAAGAAATCGAAACAACGCCAGTTGACTCAATGACAGACGTTATGATACAGAGCGCACGTGCTAACCATTCAGCCACGCAACCTCCCTAAAATCGGCAAATTGCTGACCTACAGCGAGAAACATTTCAACCGGGCCAAATTTTCTATTGTAACAGTTTAATTTGCACGGTACCTTTAGTTATCAACCGAATATTACAAAACTTTTAAAAATAAGCTCCCCCTGACCAGCTTAAGCGTTCGCAATAAACGTTTGCCCCTTAAAATCGGCAAATTGCTGACTTTAAAGTGAGAAACATTACAACCGGGCGAAATTTTCTGTTTTATCACTTTTACAGTACCTTTGATTACCAACCGATTATTACAAAACTTTAAAAATAAAAGAGAAAGAGAGAAATGCGGCCTAATGTCCATTCGACACAAACTAGGTCATTTCGGGACTAACATATGTTTTTTAATTTTATTTAAAAACTCCCCTTGCGCCCTTGGGAGGAAACCGAAGGACACGGAGAAAACCCACGAGGTTGGACATCATACTTCATGTCACGTCCAACCTGGAGATCGAAACGACGCCCATTGACTCAATGACAGACGTTACGATACAGTGCGCACATGCTAACCATTCAGCCATTCAGCCTCCCTGAATTCGGAAAATTGCTGACTTATAGCAAGAAACATTTCAACCGGGCGAAATTTTCTGTTTTAACAGTTTAATGTGCACGGTACTTTAATTACCAACCGATTATTACAAAACTTTTGAAAATGAGCTCCAACTGACCAGCTTAATCGTATGCAATAAACGTTTTGCCTGAATTGAAAGTTCTGCACAGAGAAAGTTCATCTCGATTTCCCGGCGTGGTTCCCTTGTCAGTAAGGCAGAACGGAGGGCCTGACAAGCACAGCTGTCTAGTCCTTCGGATGGGACGAAAAACCAAGGTCCCGTGTACACATTTGAGTGCACGTAAAATATCCCTAAGCAGTTGGAATTCGATACTGTTGAATAAGCTCTATACGATGACTAAATGCGTAGATTGTAGTCACCCACACTTCATGTTTCGCTCAACAATTAAAGGGTGCCGTTTTCAATGTTCGATCCTTTTGTTCTTCTACTCCTGATATGTTGGACTGTTGATCGATGGTTTCATATAAAAGACTACCAATAAGACTCTTTGTAGAAGAAGTTCCCAAAAAATAGTATGTTGACTTTACGAGAAAGACCTCTAAACATGCTCCAAATTGTAAAAATACGACTTTTTGGATTTTCAATCTCTTTTTTTCGGCTATCCCTGATATTAAAAAAAAATGATACAATCATTTCACACAACAGGCTACCTATTAGACTCTCTATTGACAAAAGTTTCACCGCCCTCCCTTCATTATAACCGAAGTTATCGTGCCCTAAAGAATCAACAAATCAGCATGCTTATCTCTGCTTACCCTCAGCAGAAAATGCTCATCTTTGAAGTCAATCATAACATTGACCTAGTAAATGTCTACACCAAGTTTGAACATTCTAGCTTAATTAGAAGGACAGTCATTGTGTTCCGAATTCCGGGCCTTTCAAATTTTTTCTATTTTTCATTTTCAATTCAAAATTGTGACCATCACATGACCGAAATCAAAATTCTGATCCGATAGATTTTTAGGCATTCCTTCAAGGATTCCGAAAATATAACTCCCGAGTCTGTAAGTAAAATAGCAAAAAAGCCTTTTTGAGTTTTCACGTTTAAAGATGGTGGCACTTCCGGTTCGATCGACAAACTCCATATTTTGTGTACGAATCAGTAATTCCTTGTCTAGTATCGAAAAAAAAAATTAGGTCATTCTGACCTATATTTCGACGATTTTTTTGAAAACTTTGATCCTTAATTTCACCAAGGGGAGATAATTTAGAAAATTTCTAATTATATTTTTGAAGTCACATCGGTAAGATCTACTTGTATACTAAATTTCATGAAAATCGTACAACTATTAAAGAAGTTGTCAAATTGGTCTAAACTTCCGGTTCGAAATCACAGCGACGAATTTTCGAAATTCGAAAATGTGAAACTGCAGATGAAAATGATTTTTTTCAAGGTATTCAAAGAAAAAAGAATTAGTAAAATCGGTCAAAAAATAACTAAGTTACGACTATGCATTGTCAGTTTTTTCGTTCGTAAAATTCGGTGATTTCGGATTCGTAAAACGTTTTGAAAATATATTTAAACAACGTTCGCACCCCATTTTTGGGGGGGTAGGTCAAAGTTTTAGAAAGATCCCATGGTTAGATTCTGAGAAATCCGATTTGCAGAAAATACACAAAAAAAAAATAACTAGATCTGCTACTGTCCCATGCAGATATGAAAGCTTTCATATTCATCGTCACGTGTCATTGATTGTATCAAGTATCCTAAATAAATTGATAAGAAGAAAAAATTATCAAAATTGGTCAAAAACTCGCGAAGTTACAAGTCTAAATATAGTATGAAACATTGCACCCAGGCATAACAATAATCTGAAAACTAAAGGGAAATAACTGAAACTTGTATTACTGTAATGAGACGGATGAGAAAATGAAATGAAAATGGCGGGAAAAAAAAATAAAAATGTCAGGTTGGACAGGCGACCTTACTCCTTGTCACGTACAACCGGGCATTCGAAAACACGCTAGTTAACTCAATGACAGGCGCGCGTGCTAGCCATTCAGCCATCCACCCCCCCCCCTTTGAAATCCGACACGTGCAATATGTCATATAGGAAGAATAAGAAGTCGCTCACAACAAAATGGTAAATTAATGAGTTTAGGTCAAAAGGTTGAGCTACTATTTTAGAGTACTTAATAGTTTTAAAGAGACACGTTAAGGGTTGTTCATAGTTAAATGAAAGTTTAATTTTAAATAAGACCAATAAAATTAGGATTTAATAATGCCAGACATATGTTTGGTTATCAGTAGGAAATCATGACGACTTCTTAATCATGTTTTAAACAAAGGACCATAGACTGAATTATACAAGAATGGCACTCTGCGATAAAAAAAACTGGCCAAAGCAAGATTTCTATGCAGAAATTAAATAATTGCTAGAACCAGAAAAATATTTATCCACTACAATAAATAAGCAACATAGAGAAAATGAAATGAAATTGAATGGGGTTTAACGTCCTACTGTTCTGCTCCTAAAATGGGCTAATGAAGACTGGCATATGCCATAAAGTGTGCAATGAGGGAAATTTTACCCGGGCAGCGGCGTTACGGCCTACGAGGTTGGACAGGCGACCATACTCCTTGTCACGTACAACCAAGAAATCGAAACAACGCCAGTTGACTCAATGACAGACATTTTGATACAGAGCGCACGTGCTAACCATTCAGCCACGCAACCTCCCTAAAATCGGCAAATTGCTGACCTACAGCGAGAAACATTTCAACCGGCCCAAATTTTCTATTTGAACAGTTTAATTTGCATGGTACCTTTAGTTATCAACCGAATATTACAAAACTTTTAAAAATAAGCTCCCCCTGACCAGCTTAAGCGTTCGCAATAAACGTTTGCCCCTTAAAATCTGCAAATTGCTGACTTTAAAGTGAGAAACATTACAACCGGGCGAAATTTTCTGTTTTATCACTTTTACAGTACCTTTGATTACCAACCGATTATTACAAAACTTTAAAAATAAAAGAGAAAGAGAGAAATGCGGCCTAATGTCCATTCGACACAAACTAGGTCATTTTGTGACTAACATATGTTTTTTAATTTTATTTAAAAACTCCCCTTGCGCTTACTGGTCTTTAGCCTTTGGGAGGAAACCGAAGGACACGGAGAAAACCCACGAGGTTGGACATCATACTTCATGTCACGTGCAACCTGGAGATCGAAACGACGCTCGTTGACTCAATGACAGACGTTACGATACAGCGCGCACATGCTAACCATTCAGCCTCCTTGAATTCGGAAAATTGCTGACTTATAGCAAGAAACATTTCAACCGGGCGAAATTTTCTGTTTTAACAGTTTAATGTGCACGGTACTTTAATTGCCAACCGATTATTACAACTGACCAGCTTAATCGTGTGCAATAAACGTTTGGCCTGAATCGAAAGTTCTGCACGGAGAAAGTTCATCTTGATTTCCCGGCGTTGTTCCCCGTTGTCAGTTAGGCAGAACGGAGGGCCTGACAAGCACAGCTGTCTAGTCGTTCGGATGGGATGAAACACCAAGGTCCCGTGTACACATTGGAGTGCACGTAAAATATCCCTAAGCAGTTGGAATTCGATACTGTTGAATAAGCTCTATACGATGACTAAATGTGTAGATTGTAGTCACCCACACTGCATGTTTCGCTTAACAATGAAAGGGTGCCGTTTTCAATTTTCGATCCTTTTGTTCTTCTACTCCAGATATGTTGGACTGTTGATCGATGGTTTCATATAAAAGACTACCAATAAGACTCTTTGTAGAAGAAGTTCCCAAAAAATATTATGTTGACTTTACGAGAAAGACCTCTAAACATGCTCCAAATTGTAAAAATACGACTTTTTGGATTTTCAATCTCTTTTTTTCGGCTATCCCTGATATTTAAAAAAAATGATACAATGTTTTCAAACAACAGGCTAGCTATTAGACTCTCTATTGACAAAAGTTTCATCGCCCTCCCTTCATTATAACCGAAGTTATCGTGCCCTAAAGAATCTACAAATCAGCATCCTTATCTCTGCTTACCCTAAGCAGAAAATGCTCATCTTTGAACTCAATCATGACATTGACCTAGTGAACGTCTACACCAAGTTTGAACATTCTAGCTTAATTA
The DNA here is from genome assembly GCA_036850965.1 of Patella caerulea. NCBI lineage: Eukaryota > Metazoa > Mollusca > Gastropoda > Patellidae > Patella > Patella caerulea. The sequence goes on along the minus strand of JAZGQO010000013.1, from coordinate 13,856,427 downwards.
GAAGGAGAGTTATTGTGTTCCAAAGTCCCGGCCCTTCAAATTGCTTCTATTTTTCATTTTCAATTCAAAATGGTGACCATCACGTGACCGAAATCAAAATTCGGATCCGATAGATTTTTAGGCATTCCTTCAAGGATTCTGAAAATATAACTCCCGAGTCTGTAAGTAAAACAGCAAAAAAGCCTTTTTGATTTTTCACGTTTAAAGATGGTGGCACTTCCGGTTCGATCGACAAACTCCATATTTTGTGTACGAATCAGTAATTACTTGTCTAGTATCAAAAAAAAAAATTAGGTCATTCTGACCTATATTTCGACGATTTTTTTGAAAACTTTGATCCTTAATTTCGTCAAGGGGAGATAATTTAGAACATTTATAATTATATTTTTGAAGTCACATCGGTAACATCTACTTATACACTAAATTTCATGAAAATCGTACAACTATTAAAGAAGTTCTCAAATTGGTCTAAACTTCCGGTTCGAAATCACTGCGACGAATTTTCGAAATTGGAAAATGCGAAACTGCAGATGAAAATGATTTTTTTCAAGGTATTCAAAGAAAAAAGAATTAGTAAAATCGGTCAAAAAATAACAAAGTTACGACTATGCATTGTCAGTTTTTTCGTTCTTAAAATTCGGTGATTTCGGATTCGTAAAACGTTTTGAAAATATATTTAATCAACAGCCACCACCCATTTTTGGGGGGATAGGTAAAAGTTTCAGAACGATCCTATCGTTAGATTCTGAGAAATCCGATTTGTGGACAAAACACAAAAAAAAAATAACAATAATAATCTTAACAGAAACAATAAGCTTTCATATGTAATATGAAAGCTTAATAATAATCTTAACAGAAACAATAAGCTTTCATATGTAATATGAAAGCTTAATAAGAATAATAATTTTAACAAAAACAATAGTGTTTCACACAAGCTACGCAGTGTGAAACCCTAATAACAAAATAGTACTAACTATTTCTTCCATACGATTAAATTGTGTACGAGTCTTATTCTTAGTTGTGGACGACATAACGAATAGTTGTGGACGACATCACCAATAGTTGTGGACGACTCCACCAACGGGTGTGGACGACTCGACTGGTACCCGTTCGTGATAGTTCGTCATAAAGAATAATTGTTTGGAACTGTTTATTTCAAGTGTGTGTGAAGTTTAATTGTACGTGCTATCACTGTTTATTTTCTGTATTTATGTGAAGGTCTATGCTTTAGTCCCTTTTTTTGTAGTTCATCACACTATTTCCTCTGCCGCGCATAGCGTGTTTAAAAATGGCGATTCTGTTTCCTTTGGCATCAGCGTAGACCACTCGGCTAATCTCGACAGATTCCGTAAACTACGTCAACTACATCTAGTCTCGGATGTATGACAGTAAGTGATATGTACCTACGCCCATACATTTGCGATGCGGCTACCGGTTTACTTTAACAGGAAAACTTGACGCTATTACACAAATTGGGAACCTATTCGGCTAGCGACCTATTCGACCGATCGAGCTGCAACCTGTTCGTTGGAAACCTATTTAGAGTAAAGACAACAGTCTCTATTTATCATCCAATAAAATCCAACGTTATGTCTATCAAATGAAAGTAGAATATATTATTTTTTATCCATTCCTTCAGCTCAGAATAGACGTGTAATTTCGTCATTATCTTACAGCTGGATCTGTCGAATAGGTCGCTAGCCAAATAGGTTGCCAACTTGTGTTTGGAATGGGCGCAATCATGTTTCATCCCGGACCTTTAAAGTAGTTCCAATATGGCGGAATTCATCATACAGCCGACTTTAGATTCCCGAAATCTTACGAGGTTTGCCGAGTGCAGCGTAGACAATTCATTATTGAAAAATCCGCGGTGGAAGGGGTGTCGTTTAGACCCCTTAAGGTAGTGCTTTATGGATCTTCATATGTCAAGCGTTTGAGGCAGTTCATGGAGTGTAAAGAAAATTACGCAAATTTAGGCTTAGATGCTCGGAGCTGCCATGTTGTATGTTGGGGGAACGGAGGTTTGCTGGTCAGTCACGATCCGTTCCATCGGCTGGGACATAATTCTTATCGGTTTAGAAAAGCAGATATCATTATTATTCATGTCGGATCTAATGATTTATCGAATGGGTTGAGGACTCCTGCAAGGGTAGCATCTGATATTTGAGATTATGCCCAGCGCTTATTAGAAGATTTTCATCCGCAATTTGTGGTAATTAGCCAATTGTTGCCCAGATACATTGAGCCGTGTCATAACTTTAATAGTGAAATTCGAGAGACAAATTTAATACTCAGCGCTCGCTGTATAAATTTCCCCAACATTAATTTTTGGAGACATCGATCAGGGCTGTGGAATCCAGTGGTACATATCTATGGTGACGATGGTATTCATTTGTCTGACCAAAGAGGCAATTGCTTATTTCTTAAAAGTTTGAGAGATGCTGTGCTACTTCATGTTCGCTGGTTCCACCAAAGGGTATGTTTACTTTATTCAAGCTAATTCACTGCTACCCCAGTGAGTGAGATTAGCAGTGTTTTAAAGGTGGGGTAATTATTCTGGAGTTGGGTTGTTTGTCTGACCTGCATTATCACAAAATCTGCTGCTCACATGCTAAGATGGACCAACTTGCATTGGTCACTTGTTAATTAGACCTGCTTGGTTTCTAGTTACACACCACACAGGGTAAAGTGTAATCCGACCTGCTTGGTCAATAGTTACTTTTAGACCTGCTTGGTCAGTAGTTAATTGTAGACCTGCTTGGTCAGTAGTTGTTCTCGACCTGCTTGGTCACTTGTTAATTTAAACTTGCTTGGTCAATTGTTATTTTTACACTTGATTCGTCACTTGTTATTTTAGACTTGCTGGGTCACCTGCTTTTTAGACCTGCTTGGTCACTTTTTTCTAGACCTGCTTGGTCATTTGGTATGTCAATCATTTTCTTTTTCAGTTTCATCATGTCTAAGAGGAGAAGGCCTGTCGATATTGCCACCAGCGAGGAAGAAGACAACATAACAACAGATTGTATTGATGATGGCGCATCAACTTCAACAAAAGTAACCTGTATGACATCAGCGGAGGACAGGTTATCCGACATTATATTCCAAAGATGTTGGAGAGAGGATTGATAGTTCCCCAACCCCCAACAACGCTTTCGACAGGGTCTACCACGCTGCCAAATGCCTCATCTACTGCAGCGCCCACATCTGCGTCTATGCCCCAGGATGATTCAGGACCCAGTACCTCAATCTTCGAAGTTAATGCAGCTGACTTGTTTGCAAGTACCAATAATCAAGTCAATCCACAACAGTTGCCAGGTATTGAAGCTGCTTCATCAACGCCGTCTATATCTTGTCATGTTTCAGACAAGATTAAATCAAACATATGGTCAAATATATTTATTGAATTCGCAACAGTATTACCAGAGTCTGGGTCCACTCAGTTAGCGCTGAATATTGTGGAGGGAGAGGATGAACCATTGCTAAAAATTTCATCCGCCCAAAAGTCAAAAACGTTGAATTTTGCTCAGTGGCAGAGGGCCTTTGCAATATTTATATTTATGGATATCGTTATTAAAAAAGAACCGCAAACAGCCTCTGCCCTACTGAGCTACTCAGCGCTAATGACCGAGTTGGCACAGACTTATGGCATCCAAAGCTTTAATTTTTACGATTCTCAATTTCGGCGTCTACGTCAGTTACAGCTTTGGCCTTGGGACCAAATAAATGCAGACATTTGGTTACGGGCTACAACCTTGCATGGCTTGCAAGCTTCCAGGCACTTCAGGACAAAGGTGCGAAACGATCGTCTGGGAGACAGGGGGGTTGCTGGGAATTCAATGGTCCAAGAGGTTGTACACGGCACCGCTGTATCTTCCATCACATTTGTGGGAATTGCGGATACGACCATCCACAGTCACGATGTTTTGCCCGGGGTTCACGAAGTCTGACTGATTACCAGGGCTCGAAACGAAAGGCGCGTGAAAGCGCTCGCGCACCTACCACGCACCTAAAGTGAAACCCAGGTACATATTTTTAGACGCACCCGAATTTTATAAACAACGCTCCTCGTACCGAAGGCTAACTCACGGTTCTCTTTTTAAAATATCCCCGACCTTTTAAATGAATTAACGCGACCGCTTTTAATAAAATTCTCGTCAAAATAATCTATTTTTATTTAACGGTCTCAGGCAAGGCCAAGGCCGACGGCAATGGCCTCCGATTTTTAGAATTTGGTCGCAGATTCGTGGCCGATTTTTGACTATCCACGGCCATGTTATGGTCACCGATTTGTGTTGGGTATCAATAGTTATTTTTACTATCGATAATCGACATTGAAATGTCGATTGATAGTATCGAAACAATCTTATTTCCACGGTCGTGACCAAGAATGGGTTACGTATTTAAAAGTCAAAACCATCCGATGTTGTGATAGATGTTTTTTGTGTGTCTAATTAATAATAAAACGTCTCATATTACGTATAAATTGTACTTAATTTAAAAAAAAAAATGTAGCCTTGGTTCTGAATGACGAAATACAGGCCGATGTATGTGGAGGAGGAACAAAAATAAAATGAGCACGAGTCGATTCAAAACATTGCATATGTGAGAGCGACCAATACCAACATGGCGGACAATTCGTTGTCAATTCGCGTGCAAAAATTAAAGAAGATTTAATAGCCTACATAACGTATCACTAGTTCGTAAATTGTTTATTGTTATTAAAATAATGTAAACTTGATTCCGAATAAGAAATACAAACGTTTTTGTCATCTATCAGTCATTTACAATGAGCAGACGAATTCTGAAAGTTTAGGGGAAAACTCTGGGTTATTTACCCATCCGGGTATATCCAATTTAGCGAATTTCATGATATGGCGATTATTGCTCCTAATGAAAGTATTGTTTAAATGAGGGCGAATTTATTTCAACATCGTTTGGGGGAAAAAAGGCTACATTGAGATTGAGACTTTGAAGTAAATATAAAGTGACCAATGCAGATTGTATAATTATACACTGTTAAAATTATGTGAAGTAAACACAGTAAGGGGTGTGAATCTTTACACCTTGTTTGGGTTAAAATCATGGTTACAACACAATAAGTGTAACATTCCTTAAGATGGTTACACGCACGGTGTTGTTGCACCAAAATAAGTGTTAGGTTGACTGTTTTGGGGTGTGTGGTGTTAGATACTCTCTTTTAGCGCATGCTATTTCGTTACACTAAATTTGGTGCGACTGTTTTTACTGAACCCCGAGTATTTTGACACATAATAAAGTGTAAGGATAGTCTTGTGTGTGCTTTTAGTTTCTTTACACTGTCCTTTGTGCAAGATCAATTTTCCACTGAAACATCCTACAGTGATTTTTGAGTGGAAGAAATGCCCACAAGGACTAATTTCATACTAATCCTGTAAATTAGGATTTCCAACCTAAACTATTTTTGTTCTCCTTTCTCGCGATAATATATGGAGCCGGGTGCGCCCCCTCTAGATCCGCGCCTGCCTATAGGGTTTACATCAGCTCGGTGTAGCTTAAAAATAGGACACAAAGCGGGTCACTTCGGGACTAACATATGGCCAATTTTATTTTTTTATTTTTTTATTTTTACAATTCGCTAAAAGCTTGGGGAATTTTTCAAAATGGCCTAGCCTATCCCAGGTCAAAAGTTGAACATGCTAAGCCCATCTGCACCTAGGGCCTACTTTTTTTTGTCATGCTTTAGATCGTAGATGGTTCCAGCGGTAGGCCTATAGACTATCGTTATCAATCAACTCCATATCAACTACTTCAAGTGTAAAGTGATTCTCCATTTGGTGTTGGTCCAGTGGGTAGGCGTAGGCCTTGAGCCACACTATCCCAGTCTGTGGTTAGTCTACAGATCGAGAATCGGAAAACCAAAAATGTTTCATAATTAAATCACTATACATCTACCGTATAGCCTATAAAAGCGTGTGTTTTATAAGTTATAATAATAATCATAAAACTAATATAATACGCTACGGTACCCAACATGCATCGCGCATTCCCGCCACTGAAGATCAGCGTGGAAATTGATGAAGTCTGCAGTGATATTCAAGATGAAGTCATGACCGAGTTGCAGAACAGTGATGATATCTCCAAGAGTAGGCCTAATAGGCCTAAAGGTAGGTTGCTAATAAACTGGGGTCTGTGAATTCGCGGATGATATTTAATTTATTGTCAAAAAGAACATTAAAAAGTAGTTTATTATGTTTGATAGGCTAATCCATTGCAAATTTTAAGTTAAACACCAAAGTTAGTGTAACTTGTATTTTGACAGTATCCCATAGCAACGGCTGCCTTAAGAGTTATATCCCTTTCCAAGATGGTTTCGCACATTTCGCATGGTTGTTTGTTTTGATAAAATATATGTCTTTAGAAAATGTTTGCCATTGCCCAATCTATGGTACATTTTAATCACCAGGGTGATTGGAATGGACGTCAAAAGTCAGTTTAGTTGATTGCATGTAGTTTGAAGATGAAATGAACTGAAATGATGTATAAGATAAGATCTGCTCCGACTTGGTGATGAGGGAAATTTGGCTCAGGCAGCAGCACTACGAACTACTGTTATACTAATTTCAACTGCCAAAGGATCTTTTACATGCACCCCAATGTGCGCACAGGACCTCTGTTTTAGTAGAAAGAAACTATGTTATCCTTTGCTAGGCCCTCTGTCCTGCACCACTGACAAGGTGGGAACCACTCTGGAAAATCCTGCGGAACTTTCTCGACCAATGCAGGGATCGAACACCCTAGCTACCTCCATGTTCGCGAGCCAGCATAGTACCTGCTGATCTTAAAAGTCCTTTAATTGGTCTATTTTTGCATGTTTTATTTTTCAGAATACAGCATCCACAGCTGATATAATTGAAGGTTTACCCAATCCGCATATAGCTAGTGTGGGTACCATACAGGAATCCAGTTAAAAATTGTGTCAACTTTTAAGTGAGACCTTTCTTAAAGAAAAAATGTGTCAATATGTGTGATCAAAAATGGTGATATTAGGCCTATTGTTGGCGATATTATTAGAATTATTTTTTTAAATATTTGAAATTTACCCCATCGATTTTTGATTAAAACAACGTATCATTTGAAAGTGTGCAAGAAGCCTACACAGACCAACTTCTTTTAATAGGACATAATAGGCCTACTAGTTTCTTAAATCCTTCTAAGCTACACTTTTGTGGGTCAATATATTGGTGAGATTTGTAAAGCATTCCATCCGTCTGATTATCTTAGTAAACTAATATGGTGTATCATAAGGTGTATTTCTAAAGTAAAAGTAGGGGTCATTTTCTTTTGGTTTTAATACCCGGTAGTATTTACAGTTTTTCAAATGCAAGTTATTGTAGTTTTTGAGTGGGTCTTTGTTTTTGCTCCAAATAGTATAAGGGGTGTTTGGTGACATGTACATGTTGTAAAAGTGGTTTCAAGTACCGGTAATACTTAAGTTCCTGTACTTGTTATTTTTAAGTTACTGCATTCGTTAAGTTAATACTTAAATTCCTGTACTTGTTATTATTTAAATTACTGTATGCATTATGGAAGAGCAAAATCTGCCTATTGTAGGTCTTTCTTTAATGTTATAAAAACTATTAATTAGATATTAAAGGTACATAATGTAAGATTTAGATAAAGAGCTAGGCATTCTTGCTATAATAGCTCAAAAATAGATAATGTAAAATGAACACATTTGAAAATTTCATTCAAATTACTCAATTGCGAGCCAAGATATTAGCCTTTGAAGATTAGGCAAGACGTGTGCAACAATTTCAACCACGGTACTGGTTGTTCGAAGCGAGGTCTCGCCCTTCCATTTTTAGCTTAAATCAAAGTACGGCTGAACTGTTCCAATCTATTTAGTATCGGAGAAATCCGATGCCATCGAGAGTTGATTAAACTATGATGAAGAAACGTTTTGCATATAATTGATTTATATATGAGAATATTTTAAGAAATTTTGATGTCATAATTGTTACATTCATAATTCGTTATATTTTTAATACATTCTTATACTGCTGCTAGACTTGTTACTTTAACTAAAAAATGTGACCACATAACTCCTGTTTTATACTATTTACACTGGTTACCTGTTAAATATCGAATTGATTTTTAGATTTTGTTACTTACTTTTAAATGCTTAAAAAATCTAGCTCCTGTTTACCTCTCACATCTTTTTTAACTTTATACACCCGGCCCAACATTACGTACATCAGATAAACTACTTTTAAAGCCCAAAACTATTCAACTAGTCTCTTATGGGCATCGCTCTTTTAGTTATCAAGCACCAGTTTTATGGAATAATCTGCCATTTAGTTTAAGATGTTGTACATCTCTATATTGGTTTAAAAAAAACATAAAACACATTTATTTAATCAGGCTTTTAACTGACTCTGCATGGAATCGTTAACATCTTGTTGTTTATTTATGATTACATTGTCACTTTGTAAAGTGCCTCTGAACATGTTATATGAAAGGGTGCATTATAAATATGCTTTAATAGTAATTCTTACATTTTATCAGGTATTGGTATTTTGAATTGAAGTAATGCAACAAAGGTGGATTTGTAAAAAATGGTTTAATATTTTTTGTACGCCCATATTTATGTGTGGATGTATCATGTTGTCCCCATGTCCGTAGGTGAACAATTGACCCCTTGACACAATTCAGGCTACAGTTACAACAGATTTTTTTTCAAATTTATGTGAAGCTTTTGGGTAACCAGAGGATGAACCATATCAATTTTCAGAGTTCTGCAACTTGTCATTCATAAGTTAACATTCCTTTCTCAAAACATTATTTACGGCTGCAAATTTGTATGTTTATGTATTATATTGTCACCCCACTGTCGGTATGTCCATTCACATGGGTCCCAATTTTTATCCAATTTTGAAAAATAGCTATACATGTATGTCCAAAAGATCTTGGATCCTTTCAATATTGGCACATATTGAACCATAACTTCATTCCGGTCTTGACAGATTTGGTGTATGTGAATAATTAGGACTGTTTGAAGATTAACCCCCTTATTTTTCAAATTTGGCGTGAAGCAATCTGTGACTTTGTGCTCCAGAGATATATTATCTGTCTGGATAGAGATCAGATTTTTTTGAATATCCATCATCTAAGTGTCCCTATAAAATAGACTGCTGTTGAGATATATAGCGGCTTTATGGTCGTATTTCTGTAAGCAGGAAAGGTTCTATTTCTTTGAGTCTTCATTGATGTCAAAATGTTTTACCTGTATACTTTAGATAATATATAGACATGTAGAAATCATTTGCTTATACATTGATTTATAATCTTATAATAATATTTTGTAGTCTCTTGCAGAATTTATGCCATAATTATTCACTTTTACTATGTTTTCAACCTTTTTATTATTCTGTAGATCTTCCCATTTACTATGACTGCTGGGCTTTTTCAACCAAACTTAAAGTATTGTTTCAAAATGTTCATTAAATTGATATCAGTAGGCATGTCAGTATTATTTCTAATTATGTGTATTATCAAAAGCAAATTTATAATAAACTATTTTCCGTATCTTATAATCCTTTTTGTTTCCTTAGAAGGTAAAATCTATCATATACATACATACTCTAATCAGGTCTTCTATATGATTTTATCTGTGTGGATATTATAAGTTTTCATAGATCTGATAATTTGATTTTGTTAAACCTGTTTTAGGTGTTACTTTACAACAAAATTATTTGGTGTAAAGTGCATATTAAACCTTTTTGGGTGGCAGCAAAAGTTGCCACCAAGAAGGGTGTAAGCATAACACCATATACAGGGTTTGTGGGTTTAAAATGCACCTTCTGAAGTGAAGTGAGAGTATACACCTACCAAGTGTGTCTTCTTTATTACCCCATTATAGGTGTAATGTTCTACTCCCTGTTGTGTGTTATTTTAACATATAAAAAGTGTAAACCTACACTTCGTCCAGTGCAAATTAAGAGGAGTTGAAATAAGTGTAATGGGCTGTTTAACCTCAAAGTGGTGTAATGTTACATCATTTGAAGGATATGCTTTCTCTAGTTACAGTGTAAACCTAGCAGGACTGGGGTGTATTTTGATGGACAAAACACCATATAAGGAATAAGGTATGAAAGACACTGTGAGTGTGTATACTCACACAACACCAACTCAAGTGTCTAGATTGCATTATATATGGTGTTATTAATACTCCATTTTGGGTATAACTTTATACAAGTAAAGTGTTAATTATTTTACACTAAAAATGGTGGCAGCAAAGTTGCCACCCAAAAAGGTGTAAAGTGACTTAAAATTTTTAACAGTGTACGAAGGATTAAGTCACAGAAAGCACTGAGTCGACTCCTCTACGCACGCACGAAGAATGCATTATTTTTGTGAAAGTAATAAATATATTGAACGGGTTGTGATAGTCAGGCCTAAAACAACCATTTGACTGAGAAAAAGGATGTAAAATAAACAGATTTATAACATAATATTAATTTGGGCACTTAATATAAGCAAAATCTGCTTTTGAAAAAACACTCTCCTAGAATATCTGAGGTGCAGGTTTTTAGGAGAGTGATTTTCTGCATTTGTAATTTTAGGTGCAGCTTTTAGAGCTCTCCATGATTTTATTCCTTTCAAGCCCTGGATTACCCTCAGCTTAGACAGCAAATACGCCCCCAGTCTACCTCAATGCCAAACCGTGCATACTTGCATCCAAGAATGACTGTGCCCCAAAGGAGTTCCCAAAATTTGCCTCGCATGGCTGCGCAGATACCTCAACCACTCACTGTTGCCCCTCCTGGAAAATCAAATCCACCTGTGCTTGCCAACCCTGAAATTGTACCCCCCAAAAATTATTCCTTTCGTAAAACTGGTCCAACCACCAGAAAGAGTACCTACTCCAGTTCTAGTTAACAATCTTCGTAATTTATTATCAGGATATGATTCCGAAGAGACAGAATTTTTGTGTCAGGGTTTTGCTCAAGGCTTTCGTATCCCTCTCTCAGGTGTTAGATCATTTTATGTTTCCAGGAATCATTCATCCTGCACTAAAAACCTTGATATTTTAATTAAAAAACTAAACGATGAGCTAACAGAAGGCCGAATTATGGGCCCCTTCTTGGATCCACCTTTTAAAATGGTGCTCGCCATTGGGGGTTATCCCAAAGCAGGAGAGGGGAGCATTTCGGTTAATCCATGATCATATTCCCTCTAGGAGATTCCATTAATGCAGGCATCGATGAATCATTTACTTTAGTTTCTTATGATTCAATTGATAACGTTGTTCAATTAGTTAAGAAAATGGGGAGAGGGGCTTAGATGGCAAAAGCGGATATCGAAAATGCATACCGCTTACTTCCCATTCATCGTAATGACTATGAGCTTTTAGGTTTTACGGTTCAAATTGGGGGATCAACGTATTATTTTGTTGATATCCCAGCTAACAAAATTTAGTTTTCCGAACGTTTTTAAAACATTATTTTTTCGTTATTTAACGTTCCCTTTGAATGTTTGTGGCACGTGACCCAGGAAAGTTTTGTAGTTGTTGCGTTGACGTTTTTACAAACGTTACAGGATACGTTTACTGGACGTTAATTTTAACGTTTTGAAAACATTGATGTTAACGTTTTGAAAACATCAATAGTTCTGTTATTTCACGTTCCCTTTGAATGTTTGTGGCACGTGACCCAGGAAAGTTTTGTGGTTGTTGCGTTGACGTTTTTACAAACGTTACAGGATACGTTTTTACAAACGTTACAGGATACGTTTACTGAATATTATAGTTAACGTTAGGAAAACATTCGTTATTCTGTTATTTCACGTTAGTTTTGAATGTTCATCTGACGTAAGCCAGGAAAGTTTTGTTGTCGTAACGTTAACGTTTTTACAAATGTTACAGGATACGTTTAATGAACATTATAGTTAACGACTTCAAAACATTAATGTTAACGTTAGGAAAACATTCGTTATTCTGTTATTTCACGTTAGTTCTGAATGTTCATCTGACGTAAGCCAGGAAAGTTTTGTTGTCGTAACGTTAACGTTTTTACAAACGTTACAGGATATGTTTACTGAACATTAATGTTAACGTTTTGAGAACATTAATGTTAACGTTTTGAAAACATCAATTATTCTATTATTTCACGTTAGTTTTGAATGTTCATCTGACGTAAGCCAGGAAAGTTTTGTTGTCGTAACGTTAACGTTTTTACAAACGTTACAGGATACGTTTACTGAACAATAATGATAACGTTTTGAAAACATTAATGTTAACGTTTTGAAAACATCAATTATTCTGTTATTTCACGTTAGTGTTGAATGTTCATCCGACGTAAGCCAGGAAAGTTTTGTTGTCGTATGGCAAACGTTATTTACAAACGTTACATGATAAGTTAACTGAACATTAATGTAAACGTTTTGACAACATTAGTTATTCTGTTATTTTACGTTAGTTTTGAATGTTCATTTGACGTAAGCCAGGGAAGTTACTGGTAACGTCTATAGCATGTCTTAAAATTCACCCCCTTAACGTTCCGGATAACGTCAATAGGATGTGTTAATTTCTCCTAGCCTAAACGTTACAGATAACCTATGGAGAATGTTAAAATCCTCCCCTGTACGGTTTCTGATAACGTCTATAGCACGTGCGTTTTTCCCCTCCTTTAACGTTACAGAAAACGTCTAGTGCAGGTGTTACAACCCTTCCGGTAAACGTTGCCTATAACGTCTTCAGCATGCATGACACCCCCCTCCGTAAACGTTCCCAATAACGTCTGTAGCAGGCGTGAAACCCCCTCCGTTAACGTTCTCCATAACCCCCGGTCCCAACGTTACCGATAACGTCAGTAGTACGTCTTTAATTCCAACCCTAAACGTTACCTATAACGTCTATAGCAGGTGTTCAATTCTCCCCCTGAAACGTTCTCTATAACGTCTATAGCAGATTTTCAATTCTCTCCCTGAAACGTTCTCTATAACGTCTATAGCAGGTTTTCAATCCCCCCCCCCCCCCCGAAACGTTCTCTATAACGTCTATAGCATGCACTACATTCTTCCCCCTAAACGCTACACATAAAGTGCAATTCAAGCATAACCTGTAATATCATTTCTTCAAATGTCAGCTTAATTCTATCATCAAAAAATATGAACATTAACCAGAATATTTTTAAAAAATAAATTTAATAAGTAATGATAACAATAAATTAAAAAATATAAATCAATATCACAGACATCATACATCAATATCACAAAAACGGTAAATAATCCTACAGTATCATTGCATCACAGCATAATCCTAAAGTATCACAGATTCAGTATGCATGTATAATGATGCAGTATCAGTATTATAATGATATACATGTAGTATTAGTCTCAAAGAATCAGTATATTATCATAAAGTATCATGGAATCAGTACATTATCATAAAGTATCAGTATATAATCATAAAATATCACAGAATCAGTATATTATCACAGAATCAATATATTATCATGCAGTATCAGTATATAATCATAAAGTATTACAGAATCAGTTATTATCATACAGTATATAATTACAAAGTATCACAGAATCAGTACATTATCACAAAGTATCACAGAATCAGTACATTATTATAAAGTATCAGTATATAATCATAAAATATCACAGAATCACAAAATCAGTATATTATCATACAGTATCAGTATATAATAATCACAAAGTATCACAGAATCAAAATATTATCATGCTGTATCAGTATATAATTACAAAGTATCACAGAATCAGTACATTATCACAAAGTATCACAGAATCAGTACATTATTATAAAGTATCAGTATATAATCATAAAATATCACAGAATCACAAAATCAGAATATTATCATACAGTATCAGTATATAATAATCACAAAGTATCACAGAATCAAAATATTATCATGCTGTATCAGTATTTAATCACAAAGTTTCACAGAATCAATATATTATCATGCAGTATCAGTATATAATCATAAAGTATTACAGAATCAGTATATTATCATACAGTATCAGTATACATGTATAATCACAAAGTATCACAGAATCAGTATATATCATACAGTATCAGTATATAATCACAAAGTATCACAGAATTAGTATATTATAGAGCATCAGTATATAATCACAAAGTATCACTATATAATCATAGTATCTCTCTAATCACTATCTTATCATACAGTATCACAGAAATTGGAATCACAGAATCAGTATATAATCATACAGTATCACAGTAATCAGAACCACAGAATCAGTACATGTATATACTCATATTATAGTATCACAGAATCAGTACATGTATATACTCATAGTATCACAGAATCAGTACCGGTACATTGTATATAATCATATAGTAAGAATCAGTATATGTATATGTGTATATAATCATAGTTTCACAGAATCAGTATATAATCATGCATTATCAAAGTAATCAGAATCACAAAATATGTATACAATCATATATCACAGAATCAGAACCACAAAACCAGTATTACAGAATCAGTATAAATATTGTCATACTACACTATTACAGAATCAGTTTATATGTTGTCATACAGTATCACAGAATCAGCATATAATCATGCAGTATCAAAGAATCAATATATAATTATGACTCATCACTATCACTTGTATCTTGTAAGGTAACTTTTCTGTAATAAAACAAAATGAGGCAAGTTATTAGCTTTGGCATGAAATGTCTATACAATAAATATCCAGTAAACAGTGAATGACAGCACATAATATGGTTGTGCTTATTGTGACATTAACCCCATTTCATTTCATGTCATTTCCAAACTGTACCAATCAACACCGAAATTTATCAAAACTATTTCGATATGCTTACAACAAGTGTCTCAACTGGCACGCTTTGAAGAAAGTATTAGTAAGATATGCAAGTATAGACACTAGACAGCAGTGGGCAAATTTTGAAATCTTTACTTATAATAATAATAATTTTTGAAATATTTATACTTCAATAAAGCTTTGCATTATATTGTAAATTCAACAGGTAGACATTATTTAATCACAATTTTCCCAAAATATTGCTAATCAAAACCAGAAATTGATAATCAATTGCCTAAATTTACCTCATTTGATTAGCAGTTTTGCAAATCATGTCTGAAAAAATCTTCAGAAGTATGGCAGCAATAACATTTGAATATGTGTTATGATTCCTGATAAATGTATGTGAAGTAAAAGTTTTAAATACTTCACAGCTAAGATTTTCGCAAGTCTGTTAAGATCTTCTGTAGATAAAACAAATCTTTGGACTACAGTCACACTGAAATTTTGAACTTATGATTTTCTTTGGCCTGATGAAGTTTCACACAGACTAATGGCAACAATATTCTTTCAAATTGAAAATATGATAAAGTTGATTACCTGAGCATATTTGAGGATATCTCCACTGTAATCATTGATGTCTTTAATAGTACTGTTTACATGTAATTTTCTACAGGCTTCTGAAATCAAATTTAAGATTAGTTAAACATGTGTTTGTGTTAGGGTGCATTTGGACCTACCTACACCAAATTTGAATATTCTTGCTCAATTAGAAAGAGAGTCATTGTGTCCTAAAAAGTAAGACAGACAAACAAACCCATTCTAATAGTAGAAAGGTGGGGGACAAAAACTGATTTTTCATACAATCAGGGACGATAATCCAGGATATGGTACGACATGTGACAATACCAAAAAGGAACCACAAGTTTCACGATATAATCATACATTTGAAGTTTTATCGGGTTACATAATTGTACAGTATTGATGTGCAAGAAGCAGCCATTTTGCCTGGCAGTTTTGGTACCATTTTCACAAAATCCAATGTCATTAGGGTTTAACAGTGATATATTTGAACGTTTTGTACAATCAAAGGGTTAACAAATTAAAAACATATTTCATCATCAATCTTAGTCAAGGTAATGATATGATGAATTCTATATTCAGAGTTTCATCTTAATTTTAATCAACGTTAACATGCCCCAAAGCATCAACCAATCAGATTGCTTATTTCTGCTTAACGTAAGCAGACAATGTTTAAAATTGAACTCCATCAAGGCATTCATGAAAGCCTACACCAAGTTTGAACATTCTACCTCAATAAGAATAAGAAGGAGAGTATTGTGTTCCAAATTCTCGACCAATCAAATTGCTTAATGCTTTGCTTACCCAAAAACAGAAAATGTTCATAATCAAACTAAGTCAAGGTATTGATTTGATAAAATTATACACTAAGTTTCCTCACTCTCATTTCATTAGAACTAAAGATATCTTATCTTTGCATAACCTAAGCAGAAAATATTCTCATCGTCAAACTCCATCATTGCATTATCCCAATAAACATCTACGCCAAGTTTGAACATTCTAGCTAAGTCAGAATGAGAGTTATTGTGTTCCAAAGTCTCGACCAATCAAATTCCTTATATTGTCTCTCTGCTTACCCGGAGCAGAAAATATTCAGTATCGAACTTAGTCAAGGTATTGATGTAATAAAATTATGCACCAAATTTCATCACTCTCACTTTAATTAGAACTAAATTTGTCATGTCCCAAAGCATCCACCAATCAAATTGCTTATCTCTGCTTACACCTACACCAAGTTTGAACATTTTCAGTCAATTCATTGAATACATGTACCTCCACAACAAGTTCTAAAATACAACAATTCAGACGTAAAAGTAAATATTTCCTTCAGTGCACTACTCTGCCGCTTTAAAAATCATTTTATACATTCAAAAATAGTAATCTTCGATCATCAATATGAAATTCACCCATGTTCCAATCACGATAAATGGCAAACCTGGATAATCACATCTCACAGCAAATTCCTTCTGATTTCTCTCCGCTTGTAGCCTACCTCAATACAAACCGTCGGACTGTTATGTGTCCTGTGGTTTATTTTATACAAGGAACAAGTGCGCAAACTGAAAAGTCTCAATAAGTTTGTTGTTGAAAATTTAGAGCGTATCGTAGAATAGGCCTACACAACTCCCTTAAAATGATAATTCAGCATAACAAGTGGTTGCCATGCAAGACACATTTTGCAAGAGATGGACAGAGAACAAGCTAAAAAATAAAAGTGATTTTTTGTACAATCTGGGACCATTAACCAGCAAGTGACGTTTCGATATGCACCAATATCGAAAGGAACCAAGATCATTTGGATATAAACAAATAATTTCAATAAGTTTGATCAAAACCTGATAAAATTTACAACTTTTAGAGGGTCCACTTACACTATTTGAGTACAAGGAACAGCCATTTTGTAGGGTAGGCCTACTTTCAGAACGATTTTCACAAAATTTGAACTCTGCCATCATTTGTGTGTAACCATGATATATTCAATCTGTTTTTTCTCAATTGGATAAAAATTATAACCCCCACAGGCACCACAAGCTGAAAATGCAACTTTCTGTTCAGTCAGGGGCCATACCATAATACAGGAAGTTACGGTCTGATATGAGCGAATCATTCGCTGCGAAGGTCAAAAGGAACAGTTCAAGATTTATCAAAATTGGTTAAAAATTGCGACTTCTGGAGAGTCCACAATCTTGGTATTACATACTTTTACACAATTGGTGTAGACAGAGCAGCCTTTTTTGTTTCGCAGTTTTGGTCGATTTTCCTGAAATTCGAACTCAACTATCATTACGGACAATCAAGGTGTAACAGTGATATATTCAAACGCTTTTCTAAATCGACTAATAATTGTGACCTCTTAGAGGTAACACAAGCTAAAAAAGGCCATTCTCGTACAATCGGGGGTTAAAATTCAGGAAGTTACGAGCCGATATGCACAAATATCAAAAGGAACCAGGATCTTTGGGTTATAATTGGTTCAAAATTGTGAGCTAGACAGTGTTCACAAGCTTAAAACTTGATTTTTCGTACAATCAGGGGCCATAATCCACGAAGTTACAGTTCGATAGTGCCAATGTCGAAAGGAACCGATATCTTAGGGTGATAAAACCATCAAGTTTCATTGAAATCGGATAAAAATTGTGATCTGTAGAGTGTTCACAAACAATTGTGGACAGACAGACAAGCGACAACAATATACGTCCACATGTAAATGTGGGCGCATAAAAATTGTGACCGTCCACCAAGTTAAAACGTGATTTTCAGTGCAATCAGTGGCCATAAACAATATTTCAAAGTTGTACGTCACATGCCAATTTCGAAAGGAATCGAGATCATTTGAAAATTTCAGATAAAAATTGTGACCCGCCGAGCGCCCACAGGTTGAGAAACTTCCAAAATGTGTGCATATAAAAACAGTAAGCTTATATATTATCCAATATTTTATTACATGTAAATAATTGTGATACAAGTTGAAATAATAGTGGATTTGGTAAAAACTTCACAAATTACTTGCGAATTTGGAAATCAAATTTGGAGGGGCCATTAGACACAATGAAATGAAACAGAGTTTAACGTCATACTGTTCTGATCCAAACTGGACTTATGAAGACGGGCATATGCCATACAGTGTGCTATGATGGAAATTTTGCTCGGACAGCAGCACTATGGCTTACTCTTATTATATCGAATTCCAATGACTAGACTGGATCATTGAAGTCTACATGTATGACGTCCGAAGGAATTGAATGTATAACTGAAGTAAATATTTACTTTTTATATCCGAATTGTTAAATTTTAAAACTTGTTGTGGACATCAAACACAATTCACAAAATCTCATTTGAAGGTAAATAATGACCAGTGTTTTTGGAGTAAAAATATAGTTTGTTACTGGAGTGATTATATAATAGAATCTCTTTTTGGCATGTACCTTACTAATAGAATCAGGATGAACTTTCTCGGCCAATGTAGGGATCGAACAACTAACCTCCTGGCTAGCA
This sequence comes from Patella caerulea, assembly GCA_036850965.1. NCBI lineage: Eukaryota > Metazoa > Mollusca > Gastropoda > Patellidae > Patella > Patella caerulea. The sequence goes on along the minus strand of JAZGQO010000013.1, from coordinate 13,837,554 downwards.
AGCCAGCGTCTTACCCACCATGACCCCCTTAATATTGGTGAACCTTTAACTTTAGCATTATTAATGTGGGTTCTAAAACAAACCACCCCAAATTACAATAGACCAACACAACAATCTACAAGCCTGTAGCTAGCTCGTCCCGGGATCACGTGGCTAAGATGCTGGCTCGCTAGCCTGAAGGTCGGGTGTTTGACCCCTGCATTGGCAGAGAAAGTTCATCCAGATTTCCCGACGTGGTTTCCCCAAGTCAGTGATGTAGGACGAGGGCCTGATAATGACAGGTGTCAAGTCGTTTGACATTGACATGCACATAATATAACTATAAGGGTAGGCCGTAGTGCCGCTGCCCGGGCATATTAAATTTCCCTCATAGCACACTGTATGGCGTATGCCCGTCTTCAGTAGCCCAGTTTAGGAGCTGGGCCCTGTTTCACAAACATTTAAGCCAAAATCACTAAAATAGATTTCAATTAACTAAAATCAAAATGCAATTTTAAATTTTATGCAATTTTAATAGATTTTAGTTAAAATCACTTGCGCCCACGCACATTTCCGCTGTGGGTACTTACATGTGTACCTTGAAAGCAAATACGCTTCAAAACTGAAAATTGTTGACAGGTTGAATTAACGGTTGCAATATCAATGGGGAGAGTTTCATACCTTGTGGCAATGTTTGCACACGGTCAGAGAGAGAGCGAGAGAAATGGGGTTTAACATCCAAACAACAAAAACTAGGTCATTTTTGGACTAACACATGGTTCAACTTTATTTCAAAAATTTCGCTTGCACGTAGGGGTCTTTAGCAGTGGGAGGAAACCGGAATACCCAGAGAAAATCCATGAGGTTGGGCAGGCGACCCAACTCCTTGCCATGTACAACCAGGGATTCAAAACCACGCCAGTACTCAATAGCAGGCCGTATGATACAGTGTGTGCACGCTAGTGATGTGCAGTTTTTAAATTTTCTTTCGGTTTTAGTTTTTCTGAGGCAAAAAACCTCGGTTTTGGTTTTTGGTTTTTTTATTCATTTAAACACTGTGTAATGTATGTACTGATTTATGGTTATATTATAATAATACTTGAAAGCCAGAAAAAATATCAAAAATATTGATGTAAATAGTAAACAACAAGGTTGTTTTTTTTTACTGTTATATGACTTTAATTATAACTGGTAGTAAGTTACTGTAAAAAAAGATCTGACACACACAACGCCATAGGCATAATAATAAATTAATATAACGACATAATATCAGTAACAATAAAGTTAGATTCTACTGTAAAAAAAAAAAAATACCAAAATAAATTTGCATAACAAAATAATACCAATCCAACAAATCGAAACATGTGGTCTTTCATTTCTCGTTTATAAACTTAAAAACAAAACTTACGCAATTGCCGTTTTCGGGTGTTGTTCAAATGTTGTTCTAAACCTGACTCAAAATTGTTAAATTATATTCTTATTCTTATAATTTATGCAGCAGAAATATGTTTTTTACAAAGATTAAATCTACATTTTGTGTCATCTAATCTTTCATAGTTATTGAGAAAGCCATGGAGTATGGAGGCATTTTACTTTTTAGAGGAAGCCATCGTTCGATATTGACAACCGGCTTCGGGTTGCATAAAATTTTGGATTGTAAACCGAACCGAATTGAGAAAATAAATAGTCTAGGCCAACCAGACTGATTAAACACTCTATCATTCTATACATACGGGCTCTGGTTGATCGAAAATAAAAACGGAAGTGGTGGCTACATTAAAATTTTGGAATTATTAAGTAAACGAAATACGGCTACATAAAAATTAGGAATTTGGAAAAAAACCGAAACGCACGGTTATTTTTTTTTTAACGGTTCGTTATTCGGTTTATTTGTAAAAACCAATACCGTACGGTTAAACCGAAAAACCGCACGCTAACCATTTGGTCATCCACCCCACCCCCCTGCACATGGTCAGACAGTCGTAGAGAGGTCAAATAAAAAAGTTTAATGCGTAAAAATGATTCGAAAAGTGTTGGTGGGTTGGCCTTGAACTTGACATTTGATGTGTGACACTAGCAATTGATTTACTTGCAGGCCTCAATGGAAATAATGTGTATCAATAAACTAAATTGCTTGAATTTATAGTTTTATGGTATTTTGGACAAGATAAACTATTGAGTATTGTCACAAACAAATAGGCAATAGCCAATGTTCCGATGCCTTGATTTGTTGAAATGTCATTCTAATAGACCCTTTCAATGATACTTTGAAAATGCCAAAGTGCCTACTTATCTTACTCAATCAAATGATTTTTTCCCCCAAGATAAAATAAATGAAATGAAATGGGGGTTAACGTCCTACTTTCTGCTTCTAACCTGGGCTAATGAAGACGGGCGTCACACAATACAGTGTGCTATGAGGGAAATTTTGCCTGGGCAGCAGCGCTACAGCCTACTCTTATATCGAATTCCAACTGCCAAGGGATCTTTTACGAGCACGACAATGCTTCCTAAAATTTACCTTATTAATGTTGTTTTATTAACGTTAGACTTCATTGAGAAATAATAACAAATTTATGATATTAAAATTTAATTTCAAATAGCTATAACATTTTTCAATAACCACATTTGTGATTATTGATTTTTCTTTTTGCAAATCATAACCCCCGAAAGCATGAATAAATATACTACATGGTATGTCTAGTATTATAGGCCTTTACGCCTTCTAAAATCAAGAAAAAAGCCATTAAACCATTGTACACGAAGATATTTTCTTTATAGATGAGAGTGCTCTGAGCTTCTTTCCATGGGGGGTTTGGGTTGGATGCTGATGGTTAGCACGTACATGTTGCATCACAAGTCACCTGTCCAACCTCGTGGGTTTTCTCCGGGTCCTTCAGTTTCTTCCCACTGCTAAAGACCCCTACATGCAAGCAAATTATTGAAATAAAATTAAACAATATGTTAATCCCGAAATGACCTAGTTTGTGTCGAGTGGACGTTAAACCCCATTACTCTCACTCTCTTTTCACGACATTGGATAGGCCTACTGAGTGCCATAAAAAACACATCACTTATTTTTTCATATAACAAAATGATTCTGTAAACATATCTTATTTATTTTGCTTCTTATTAACAATTTTGAAATGGGAACACATCAATAACACATTTGTACACTTATGGATGTTTAATCTGTAGAGAGAGAGAGAGAAATGGGGTTTAACGTCCACTCAACACAAACTAGGTCATTGCGGGACTAACATATGGTTTAATTTTATTTCTATAATTCGCTTGCGCGTAGGGGTCTTTAGCAGTGGGAGGAAACCGGAGTGCCCGGAGGAAACCCACGAGGTTGAGAAGGCACAAGCCCCATCTCCATGCCACATACACTCACACCAGGGCTCGAAACCACAGCAGCAAGCCAGAGGTTGACCGGCCAGCTAGAGGTCGAAGCGCGGCTCTCTAGACCACTAGGCCATCCCAACCCTCGTTTAATCTGTAATCAACGGTACAAAGTCAGAGGGGTCAAAACCAAAAGTACGACAGATGTCAGTAGCGCTTGTGTCCTCCACTGGCTCTTGTGCATGCTGTGCAGCGATGTAGCATGGAATTAACCATCTGTGTCGTACCGGTGTCCCAAACTGTATTATTGCGGTGTCTACGTAAAACCATGCAGGCTTAGTTTTAAATAAAAATAATGTGTAGTTGAAATTTGCCGTTCGCTATCAAGTACAGCAGTTGGGCCATTCACTATATAGACCTCTCAAGGAACGAGAATCGATTATCAGGTCACTAACGAAAAAAGTGACCCGAAATCTTAAATGGGTTTTGTTTCCTGGATAAGCATTTTTGGCGTTCACATCCAAACGACTCAATATTTTGAGCTGAAATTTTGAGACAAGGTCAATACACCATTCTCCTATATTTTGGCGTTTAAATTTCATATGTAGCCTACTCGACTTTTATTTTTGAGACTCTGTTCAAATCGGGACTGTCCCTTTAAAGTTCCAATTTCATATTTTCTAAGAAAGTCAAAACATAATTATTTCAATGTCTTTTGCTCAAAAGGTTGTCAACTCACTATTATACGATCATGGGCAAAATTTTTTGGGTATTAGAAAGCTGACACATTTTGATTGAGGAAATAGTTACTCAATTACCTCCCTTGTTTTCCCATTCCTCTCCATGGACGGCCATCTTCAAACGTTTGAATTTGAAGTTGAAAATGATATTTTTGCCAATTTCTCAACTGGCAATAGTGAATTATAGGATTATACGACAATGCCTTTCAAGGCACTCCATTGGCTAAATAGAAGGAATTCCAAAATGGCTGCCAATCTCCCCAACACCAGCTTCAGGAAGCGAATCTCCCCAACACCAGCTTTAGGAATCAAGTGGCAATGCAAATTTGTACACACGGAACTCTCAATCTATACCTTACCCTAACCCTAACCCAAATATAGCCGATGGATGGCCCGGAAAGCATCGTTTTAACAATCGGCCAAGGACTACTCGTCGTAACAATAGCCACTATGTTTAAAAAATGCTATTGGAGCTTTAAATTATTTAGTGTATTTTAACTAAAATGCTTAAAATCGTTTTCTGAAACTCATCTATCTTAATTATAAGTCAAGATGAAATTTTAGTTTAAGACGATTTAAAGAATATTTCAAGTTTTTGTGAAACAGGGTCAAGAACAGTAGGACATTAAACTCCATTTCATTTCATTTCCAAAGCTAGTCACGTTCGTAATGTGGTCACAGAGCTGCACTTACGATTTTAGCCTACTATTTTCGTCGCGACCAGTTAAGTCCGCAATGTGGTCACAGACAACACTTTTTTTAGCTGTACAATATGTATTATGTAGTAATACATGTACTACTAATAGTAGTAGTATTGATTGTCATCTTGTCAAGCAAATCATCGCAAGTAAAATTAACAATTTATTGAGAACTGATTTGGATATGGTTCCGACTCGAGGGCTGGGTCATGATATTGGCCTAGCCTACAAATTGAAATTGGTATTAATTGGTAGGCCCTACCTGGTGATCAAAACCAATTTAAAAAAAAAAACAAAAAAACTTCTATTAGAAGTTCTAAGAGTTCTGTGAAATTTTATAAACAAAATTGACTTTTCAACATTCTGAACAACCTACAAAAAAGGGCAGTTTATGGGTTTATATAGATTTCAAACTATTAATATTCGTATTAGATCTAGACGAGTAATTAATATTCTACTGAATAATAATAATACTAAATCATCTGGTCTATCTTGGCTGGTTAGGCCTATGTCACATTTAGACATTATGTGTTTTCGGCTATGTCTACTGACTTTACTACTGGTCACACAAAGTTGCTGTCAAGTGCCTACAAAGTGTCTACTTATATATAGTTTAACAATAAATAAATTGTACTCACCGTCTAATAGTAATAAATTTTCCTTTCGTGTTGTCAGTGTCTTCGACATGCATAACTTAATGACTGCGACAAAAATAGCGCCAATTTTGAACCTCATCGACAGTCGGTATACTTCGGCTTTTTCTGCCATGAATATGACCTCATACTAACAGTCACATTTCTGGGCCTATAACATTTTGTTTTAATATTTCGGTGATTTTAATCATTATACCCACAAAGAGCCCATTTGTGGGTATAATTTTAACTCCATGACCGTGAACATTTTTTTTCTTGAACAAAGTTGGGTACAAGAATAAAAAAACGTAAAATAATTTAGAGATAAAATTGAGTAATATTTACTTAAAATTTTACTTAATACCTAATCGACAGTCGGTATACTTCGGCTTTTTCTGCCATGAATATGACCTAACACTAACAGTCACATTTCTGGGCCTATAACATTTTGTTTTAATATTTCGGTGATATTAAATCTTTATACCCACAAAGAGCCCATTTGTGGGTATAATTTTAACTCCATGACCGTGAACATTTTTTTTCTTGAACAAAGTTGGGTACAAGAATAAAAAACGTAAAATAATTTAGAGATAAAATAGAGTAATATTTACTTAAAAAAAAAAAAAAAAAAAAATAGATTTGTGACCTTAAAAATTGGATGTTTGACCAAGTTCACGGTCGTGGTTCAAAAGAACATTAAATAACTTTCAACCCATCTGAACTGTCTTAGGCCATGGTCAAATAGGTGAAACTGGCTTTGGAATAAAACTTCTTTTTTTTTAAAGGTCAATTTTCCACCCTTTGTCCTTGACCTGTAAATAACGCCCATTATTGATCTTGAACTTGGCTTTACGTCCCATATTTATTTAGCTATATCTCTTAACGCAAAGACCACTGTTGATGCATGTCCCGGATGGTGTTTCAAAACCGGTGGTACTTTTTACCGCCGACCACCGCTGACCAAATGCTTTTTAAATATAATTACCGCCGATCAGTGCCGGAGGTAAGGAGGGCAAAGTGGGACAAATGTTCCGGGCCCCCCACATTTTATCCCGGATTTCACTAAAATAAAGTAAATGAAAACATCATAAGAGAAATACTCAATTGTCAACGAATTCTAAACGTCAATGAAATCGCTGCCTAAATTGTCCCCCCCCCCCACAAGGTTAATCGGGCACTGCCGCCGACCAAATACTTGTTACCGCCGACCAAATGCTTAATGATTCCCATATTCCTGAAGCAATGGCCCGAGAAATCCCTCTCTGACCATTGCTGGAATAGCGTCTGTTTCTTGAACTTATGCGGGAGTGTGTCTATTCTCTGCTTTCAATGAAAGCTCTCACTAAGTACAGCAACACGACAGTCCTTCGTTTAATCTGGGTCTTCCCTAAAACTTTGGACAGTGATTTAAGGTATTAGAAACCGTGAAAGTATGTTCGTTTCCAAACAGTATTGTTTACATTTCATTCGACTTGATAGCCTCGATCGTTTGTCACGCAATTAGTTTTACTGTAGTATTCTGCTATGCACGGGTTAATTAGGCATAATAAAATCGTGAGTCATGACGTAACGTTATGTAAACATATTTGGTCCAATATTGGCAGCTAGTGATTGGTTGGTAGACGGACTACTGACAAATCAAAATTTAAAACAACAATATCCACTCATAACAGCAGTGTGTAGTAGGATTACCTCTAATCAAACGCAACACGGCGCGGAGTATGAATGATTCCTTGTTACAGCCCACTATTTTACAGATAGTTTTTTTTTTTTTTGTAAAAAAGAATACAACAAAGAATGCTATTTTTTTATTTGAGGTGTAATCCCGCACAATCCCTTCTATTTGTGCGAACACTTCTACACCTTTTGGTTTGATGTTTTTTTTTGGCTGGTAATTTCGTTTCTTTACAACACAAAGTTTTTTATTTGTTGAACAAATAATTTCTTCTTCGTCGCGTTTCCTTTTCGAGTCTTTAAGAAAATTTGCAAAACATTTTTCTTTTTGCTCTTCGCTCAAACAGCGCCACTTTTGTTCAGAAATAGAATATGCTTTATAGCGACCACAAAGAACTTGTCTACAATTCGGGATCGCTCACTAGCATTAAGTCCCACTTTATTGATATTAAATGTTTCGTATACTAAACGTTCGCATGGAGGAGAACTTTATAAAAGCCAAACAAATTCTAATGATTTTCTGATAATTACTTAATGAGTTGTTACTCTTAATCAGATTTTAGTGTATTATAAATGTTTCATTATCAAAAAAGTAAAAATATGCGACAACTCTTGTTGACTGCCCGGACGATTTAGCTGCTGTGGGCGTATGTTTCGTTGCCTGGCAACCTATCTTTATGATCGTTTGAGATTTTACGGCGCATCTATCCAGGCTACTTTTGACAATTATGTCGGAGAAGACGACCCACGGTATCAAAGTCCGACCTTATACCATAAGCATCTCCCGGGGTGTGAAATCCCCCTCCACCCCGGGTAAAGGAAGTTGACAAATATTGGCACACCAATGTTACTATCGGAGTAAGGTCTACTGGGGTTCTAAATTGAGTTCTTAAACAATTACTTTGTCTTTCCGGCTGCCTAGAAGAAAAACTATTTGAAGGGTGGCTTTGGATTGTGAGGGCCCTCTGGCGACGGGCCCCATTCGGATACACAATGAATTTCGGATTGATACTCATTATGGTTCCAAAGATATGGCGTCTGTACGAACTTGAGTCAAACTTAAATTCAGGACTAAAATAATTTAGCATGAACATTTGCTCTTTGGGGGAAAATCTTTAATTTGATGACTCACACCTTAAAGACTCCGACCATCCGAACTAAATCGTCAACGGTGAACCAGAACATCGCCTTGTATTTTACCTCAGAGGTCAACTCATATCAAACTTGAAAATTGTTCACAGATGGAAAATAAAATGAAACTTACTCGACCTTACAGTGGCACCTGTGGTAAAGTCAGGTAAATTGACCTTTAATGTGTTAAAGTCCATGTAATTCATAGATCGTCTAGTACAGTTCTATGATGTAATTGCCTACCAAGAAGTGACCTTGAACTTGTGATTGGCCTAATATCCAGTTTAAGATGGGACTTTTGGTCTGGTTCAAGTTCATTGGTCAAAAGAACATGAAATGACCATCAAATCTATTGAATGAAAAAATGACTACAAAATAAAATTTCTTTTTCAAGGTAAATGTTCGAACCCTTGGTTTTGACCTATGGTATATAATGACGATTCATAAATGACATTGAACTTGACCTTACCTCGCACATTTTTAATGAAACGTTTGCTAATGATGTAAAATGTAAGAAAAAAGTGAAACGGTATTATGTTTTTGCGAACTTAATTGAAATGAATGTGATTCATTTGACGTTCTTGGAACAACTAATCTGAACGTTTCTAAAGTAAACGTCAGTAGAACGATATTAACTAATGTTTAGTAACGTCTCACAGTATCAACAATATAACGTCATAAAAACAGAGTTGAAACATTGGTCTAACGTATTACTAACGTTCTAAGAATCATAAACTAAAACGCCACGAAAGTTACGTTAGAAGAACAAAATTTACTGACGTTTACAGGTTGTCTGATTAGGCTTGGGGAATAACGTTGAATCAGGTGGTTCAGTTGACGTTATTGGAACAACTAATCTGAACGTTCCTAATGTAAATGTCACTAGAACGATACCAATTAATGTTTTGTAACGTTTCACAGTACCAACGATATAATGTCATAAATAAACCAGAGTTGAAACATTAGTCTAATGTATTACGAACGTTCAAAGAATCATAAGTTGAAACGCTACAATAGTTACTTTAGAAGAACATAATTTACTAATGTTTCCAGGTTGTCTGACCAGGCTTGGGAAATAACGTTGATTCAGGTGGTTCAGCTGACTTTCTTGGAACAACTAATCTGAACGTTTCTAAAGTAAACATCTGTAGAATGATATTAATTAATGTTTGGTAACGTTTCACAGTATCGATTATATAACGTTATAAAAAACGGGGTTGAAACATTAATCTAATGTTTTAATGCAGCGTTTGCTAATGATGTAAGATGTAAAGAATGTAAAATAGAAATACAACGTTTTACGAACTTTATTGGAAGATTTTATTTTTTCGTTTAATTTCAACGTTTTTAAATTAGGAAAGCAGAACGTTTTAAAAACTGAAATTCAATATAATCAATATAACGTCACAACCAAATATATTACCAACGTTCAAAGAATCATAATTCAAAACGTTACAAAAGTTACATTAGAAGAACATAACATAGAACGATATTAACGAATGTTTAGTAAGGTCTCACGATATCAACGATATAACGTCATAAAAAAACAGAGTTGAAACATTAGTCTAATGTATTACTAACATTCAAAGAATCATAAGTTAAAATGCTACAATAGTTACGTTAGAAGAACATAATTTACTGACGTTTCGAGGTTGTCTGCCCAGCCTTGGGAAATAACGTTGATTCAGGTGGTTCAGCTGACGTTCTTAGAACAACTGATCTGAACGTTTCTAAAGTAAACGTCAGTAGAACAATATTAAGTAATGTTTAGTAACGTTTCACAGTATCGACGATATAACGTCCTAAAAACAGGGTTGAAACATTAATCTAATGTTTTAATGCAACGTTTGCTAATGACGTAAGATGTAAAAAAATGTAAACTAGAAATACAACGTTTTACGAACTTTATTGGAAGGGTTTATTTTTCGTTTAATTTTAACGTTTTTACATGAGGAAAACAGAACGTTTTAAAAACTGAATTTCAATATAATTGATATAACGTCACAAACAAATATTTTACCAACGTTTCACTGTATCGACGAAATAACGTCATAATAAAACGGGGTAAAAACATTAATCTGATGTTTTAATGCAACGTTTCCTAATGATGTAAGATGTAAAAAAAAAGAAGTAAAATAGAAATATATTTTGGGGGTTTTATTGTATGGTTGCGTTTATATTTTCTTTTAATTTCAACGTTTTAAGATAAGGTAAACAAAATGTTTTAAAAACTAAAATCCAATAATCAATATAACGTCACAAACAAATATGTTAATGAGACCCAAAGAATCATAAGATAAAACTCTACAAAAGTTACGTTAGACGTACATAGTTTACTGACGTTTACGGGTTGTCAGACAAAGCTTAGGAAATAATTAGTGCTAAGTTTAAACGCTACAATAGTTACGTTAGAAGAACATAATTTACTGACGTTTCCAGGTTGTCTGACTAGGCTTGGGAAATAACGTTAATTCAGGTGGTTCAGCTGACTTTCCTGGAACAACTAATCTAAACGTTTCTAAAGTAAACGTCAGTAGAACAATATTAATTAATGTTTGGTAACGTTTCACATTATCGAGTATATAACGTCATAAAAAACGATGTTAAAACATTAATCTAATGTTTCAATGCAACGTTTGCTAATGATGTAAGATGTAAAGAATGTAAAACAGAAATACAACGTTTTACGAACTTTAATGGAAGGGTTTATTTATCGTTTAATTTTAACGTTTTTAGATGAGGAAAACAGAACGTTTTAAAAGCTGAATTTCAATATAATTAATATAACGTCACAAACAAATATATTACCAACGATCATAATTTAAAGCGTTGCAAAAGTTACGTTCGAAGGATATAATTTACTGACGTCTGCAGTTTGTCTGACCAGGATTGACAAATAACGTTCAATCAGGTGGTTCGATCAGTTGACGTTCTTGGAACAACTAATCTGAACGTTTCTAAAGTAAACGTCAGTAGAACGATATTAACTAATGTTTAGTAAAGTCTCACGGTATCAACGATATAACGTCATAAAAAACAGAGTTGAAACATTAGTCTAATGTATTACTAACGTTCAAAGAATCATAAGTTAAAACGCAACAATAGTTACGTTAGAAGAACATAATTTACTGACGTTTCCAGGTTGTCTGGCCATCCTAGGGAAATAACCTTGATTCAGGTGGTTCAGCTGACGTTCTTGAAACAACTAACCTGAACGTTTCTAAAGTAAACGTCAGTAATACAATATTAATTAATGTTTAGTGACGTTTCACTGTATCGACGATATAACGTCATAAAAAGTGAGGTTAAAACATTAATCTAATGTTTTAATGCAAAGTTTGCATGTAAGATGTAAAAAATGTAAAATAAAAGTACAACGTTTTACGAACTTTATTGGAAGGCTTTATTTTTTCGCTTAATTTCAACGTTTTTAAATTAGGAAAACAGAACGTTTTAAAACCTGAAATTCAATATAATCAACATAAAGTCACAAACAAATATATTACCAACGTTCAAAGAATCATAATTTAAAACGTTACAAAAGTTACGCTAGAAGAACATAACTTACTGACGTCTACGGTTTGTCTGACCAGGCGTGACAAATAACGGTGAATCAGGTGATTCAGTTGACGTTCTTGGAACAACTAATCTGAACGTTTCTAAAGTAAACGTCAGTAGAACAACATTAACTAATGTTTAGTAAAGTCTCACGGTATCAACGATATAACGTCATAAAAAAACAGAGTTGAAACATTAGTCTAATGTATTACTAACGTTCAAAGAATCATAAGTTAAAACGCAACAATAGTTACGTTAGAAGAACATAATTTACTGACGTTTCGAGGTTGTCTGCCCAGCCTTAGGAAGTAACGTTGATTCAGGTGGTTCAGCTGACGTTCTTGGAACAACTAATCTGAACGTTTCTAAAGTAAACGTCAGTAGAACAATGTTAATTAATGTTTAGTAACGTTTCACAGTATCGACGATATAATGTCATAAAAAACGGGGCTGAAACATTAATCTAATGTTGTAATGCAACGTTTGCTAATGATGTAAAGAATGTAAAATAGAAATGCAACGTTTTACGAACTTTATTGGAAGGTTTTATTTTTTCGTTTAATTTCAACGTTTTTAGATTAGGAAAACAGAACGTTTAAAAAACTGAAATTCAATATAATAAATATAACGTCCCAAACAAAAGTATTACCAACGTTCAAAGAATCATAATTTAAAACGTTACAAAAGTTACGTTAGAAGAACATAATTTACTGACGTCTATAGTTTGTCTGACCAGGCTTGACAAATAACGTTGAATCAGGTGGTTCAGTTGACGTTCTTGGAACAACTAATTCGAACGTTTCTAAAGTAAACATCAGTAGAACGATATTAACTAATGTTTAGTAAAGTCTCACGGTATCAACGATATAACGTCATAAAAAACAGAGTTGAAACATTAGTCTAATGTATTACTAACGTTCAAAGAATCATAAGTTAAAACGCAACAATAGTTACGTTAGAAGAACATAATTTACTGACGTTTCGAGGTTGTCTGCCCAGCCTTGTGAAATAACGTTGATTCAGGTGGTTCAGCTGACGTTCTTGGAACAACTGATCTGAACGTTTCTAAAGTAAACGTCAGTAGAACAATATTAATTAATGTTTAGTAACGTTTCACAGTATCGACGATATAACGTCCTAAAAAACAGGGTTGAAACATTAATCTAATGTTGTAAAGCAACGTTTGTTAATGATGTAAGATATAAAGAATGTAAAATAGAAATACAACGTTTTACGAACTTTATTGGAAGGTTTTATTTTTTTGTTTAATTTCAACGTTTTTAAATTAGGAAAACAGAACGTTTTAAAAACTGAAATTCAATATAATCAATATAACGTCACAATTTAGTTATTTTATTTTGGCGGAAAAAATATCTGGCTGATAAATTAAAATGAAAAATTGGCGGAAAAAAAATGGAACCCAGAGTGAGCACTGGTCACAAACAAATATATTACCAACGTTCAAAGTATCATAATTTAAAACGTTACAAAAGTTACGTTAGAAGAACATAATTTACTGACGTCTACAGTTTGTCTGACCAGGCGTGACAAATAACGTTGAATCAGGCGATTCAGTTGACGTTCTTGGAACAACTTATCTGAACATTTCTAAAGTAAACATCAGTAGAACGATATTAACTAATGTTTAGTAACGTCTCACGGTATCAACGATATAACGTCATAAAAAACAGAGTTGAAACATTAGTCTAATGTATTACTAACGTTCAAAGAATCATAAGTTAAAACGCTACAATAGTTACGTTAGAAGAACATAATTTACTGACGTTTCGAGGGTGTCTGCCCAGCCTTAGGAAGTAACGTTGATTCAGGTGGTTCAGCTGACGTTCTTGGAACAACTGATCGAACGTTTCTAAAGTAAACGTCAGTAGAACAATGTTAATTAATGTTTAGTAACGTTTCACAGTATCGACGATATAATGTCATAAAAAACGGGGCTGAAACATTAATCTAATGTTGTAATGCAACGTTTGCTAATGATGTAAGATGTAAAGAATGTAAAATAGAAATGCAACGTTTTACGAACTTTATTGGAAGGTTTTATTTTTTCGTTTAATTTCAACGTTTTTAGATTAGGAAAACAGAACGTTTAAAAAACTGAAATTCAATATAATAAATATAACGTCCCAAACAAAAGTATTACCAACGTTCAAAGAATCATAATTTAAAACGTTACAAAAGTTACGTTAGAAGAACATAATTTACTGACGTCTATAGTTTGTCTGACCAGGCTTGACAAATAACGTTGAATCAGGTGGTTCAGTTGACGTTCTTGGGACAACTAATTCGAACGTTTCTAAAGTAAACATCAGTAGAACGATATTAACTAATGTTTAGTAAAGTCTCACGGTATCAACGATATAACGTCATAAAAAAACAGAGTTGAAACATTAGTCTAATGTATTACTAACGTTCAAAGAATCATAAGTTAAAACGCAACAATAGTTACGTTAGAAGAACATAATTTACTGACGTTTCGAGGTTGTCTGCCCAGCCTTGTGAAATCACGTTGATTCAGGTGGTTCAGCTGACGTTCTTGGAACAACTGATCTGAACGTTTCTAAAGTAAACGTCAGTAGAACAATATTAATTAATGTTTAGTAACGTTTCACAGTATCGACGATATAATGTCATAAAAAACGGGGTTGAAACATTAATCTAATGTTGTAAAGCAACGTTTGTTAATGATGTAAGATATAAAGAATGTAAAATAGAAATACAACGTTTTACGAACTTTATTGGAAGGTTTTATTTTTTCGTTTAATTTCAACGTTTTTAAATTAGGAAAACAGAACGTTTTAAAAACTGAAATTCAATATAATCAATATAACGTCTCAAACAAATATATTACCAACGTTCAAAGAATCATAATTTAAAACGTTACAAAAGTTACGTTAGAAGAACATAATTTACTGACGTCTACAGTTTGTCTGACCAGGCGTGACAAATAACGTTGAATCAGGCGATTCAGTTGACGTTCTTGGAACAACTTATCTGAACATTTCTAAAGTAAACATCAGTAGAACGATATTAACTAATGTTTAGTAACGTCTCACGGTATCAACGATATAACGTCATAAAAAACAGAGTTGAAACATTAGTCTAATGTATTACTAACGTTCAAAGAATCATAAGTTAAAACGCTACAATAGTTACGTTAGAAGAACATAATTTACTGACGTTTCGAGGTTGTCTGCCCAGCCTTAGGAAGTAACGTTGATTCAGGTGGTTCAGCTGACGTTCTTGGAACAACTGATCGAACGTTTCTAAAGTAAACGTCAGTAGAACAATGTTAATTAATGTTTAGTAACGTTTCACAGTATCGACGATATAATGTCATAAAAAACGGGGTTGAAACATTAATCTAATGTTGTAATGCAACGTTTGCTAATGATGTAAGATGTAAAGAATGTAAAATAGAAATGCAACGTTTTACGAACTTTATTGGAAGGTTTTATTTTTTCGTTTAATTTCAACGTTTTTAGATTAGGAAAACAGAACGTTTAAAAAACTGAAATTCAATATAATAAATATAACGTCCCAAACAAAAGTATTACCAACGTTCAAAGAATCATAATTTAAAACGTTACAAAAGTTACGTTAGAAGAACATAATTTACTGACGTCTATAGTTTGTCTGACCAGGCTTGACAAATAACGTTGAATCAGGTGGTTCAGTTGACGTTCTTGGGACAACTAATTCGAACGTTTCTAAAGTAAACATCAGTAGAACGATATTAACTAATGTTTAGTAAAGTCTCACGGTATCAACGATATAACGTCATAAAAAACAGAGTTGAAACATTAGTCTAATGTATTACTAACGTTCAAAGAATCATAAGTTAAAACGCAACAATAGTTACGTTAGAAGAACATAATTTACTGACGTTTCGAGGTTGTCTGCCCAGCCTTGTGAAATAACGTTGATTCAGGTGGTTCAGCTGACGTTCTTGGAACAACTGATCTGAACGTTTCTAAAGTAAACGTCAGTAGAACAATATTAATTAATGTTTAGTAACGTTTCACAGTATCGAAGATATAATGTCATAAAAAACGGAGTTGAAACATTAATCTAATGTTGTAAAGCAACGTTTGTTGATGATGTAAGATGTAAAGAATGTAAAATAGAAATACAACGTTTTACGAACTTTATTGGAAGGTTTTATTTTTTCGTTTAATTTCAACGTTTTTAAATTAGGAAAACAGAACGTTTTAAAAACTGAAATTCAATATAATAAATATAACGTCCCAAACAAAAGTGTAACCAACGTTCAAAGAATCATAATTTAAAACGTTACAAAAGTTACGTTAGAAGAACATAATTTACTGACGTCTATAGTTTGTCTGACCAGGCGTGACAAATAACGTTGAATCAGGTGGTTCAGTTGACGTTCTTGGAACAACTAATTCGAAC
Source organism: Patella caerulea (assembly GCA_036850965.1). NCBI lineage: Eukaryota > Metazoa > Mollusca > Gastropoda > Patellidae > Patella > Patella caerulea. The sequence continues at coordinate 13,821,369 of JAZGQO010000013.1, read as the reverse complement.
GTTCCTAAAGTAAACGTCAGTAGAACGATATTAACTAATGTTTAGTAACGTCTCACAGTATCAACGATATAACGTAATAAAAAACTGAGTTGAAACATTAATCTAATGTTTTAATGCAACGTTAGCCGATGAAACATTATGAAAACATTCAAAATAACGTTCGGTCATTGTTGAATGAAAGTAAAATAAAAACGTCAAAAGACAACATTCTGATCATGTTTCTGGAACGTTTATAAAAAGTACTGTCTATCTCTGAACCCTTTCTGAACGTTTGGAGAACGTGCTTAAACAAACATTCTGAACGCAACCATATTAGAACCAATTACGAATGTTACCAAAACGTTTTGTGTTTGCTGGGATGTGCCTTCCGATGGGTTTGAGTATGGGCTGTCAGACGTTTGAAAGGTTTAGTTCAGCCTTGCAATGGGTCATGGAGTTTCATTACAATGCCCACCTTAGCCACATGATAGATGACTTCTTTTTATAGGTCCAAAAAATACGAAAGATAGGTTGCCAGGCAACGAAACATACGCCCACAGCAGCTAAATCGTCCGGGCAGTCAACAAGGGTTGTCGCATATTTTTACTAATTTCGGTAATGAAGCATTTGTAATACACTAAAACCTGATTAAGAGTAACAACTCATTATGTAATTATCAGAAAATCATTAGAATTTGATTGCTTTTTATAAAGTTTTACCCCACGCTAACAATTAGTATATACATGAAACATTTAATATCATGGATTTAGCTGTTCAGTTATCTAAATTCATTGAAAATCAAAATACTGGTTCGTTTCAACACCTTAAACTCTATGTATCAATCTGAAGTCAATCGGATAGTAACTTTGGTCTCTATAGCGTCACAATAATTTTTGAAGTTATCAAGGGAGATAACTCTGGTAGTAATTATTTGAAATCATTGAAAATCAATAGGCTTCTTCGTCTCATGACCTTAAACACTGTGTATAAATCTAAAGTCAATCGGATATTAACTTTGACCTCCAGAGCGTCCACAAGATTTTTTGAGGTTATCAAGGGCCATAACTCTGGCACTATCGGAAATCGCTGAAAATTAATAGGTGTCTTTGTCTTATGACCTTAAACACTGTGTATAAATTTAAAGTCAATCGGATATTAACTTTGGCCTCCAGAGCGTCCACAAGATTTTTTGAGGTGATCAAGGGCCATAACTCTGGCACTAACTATCTGAAATCGCTGAAAATTAATAGGCGTCTTTGTCTTATGACCTTAAACACTGTGTATAAATTTAAAGTCAATCGGATATTAATTTTGGCCTCTAGAGCGTCCACAAGATTTTTTGAAGTGATCAAGGGCCATAACTCTGGTACTAATTATCGGAAATCGCTGAAAATCAATAGGCTTCTTCGTCTTATGACCTTAAACACTGTGTATAAATTTAAAGTCAATCGGATATTAACTTTGGCCTCTAGAGCGTCCACAAGATTTTTTGAAGTGATCAAGGGCCATAACTCTGGCACTAATTATCGGAAATCGCTGAAAAACAATAGGCTTCTTCGTCTCATGACCTTAAACACTGTGTATAAATTTAAAGTCAATCGGATATTAACTTTAGCCTGTAGAGCGTCCACAAGCAATTGTGGACGCCGGACCGACGGACGGACCGACGGACCGACGGACGGGGGCGACGACAATATACGACCACATTTCAATGTGGGCGTATAAAAAATGCTCTGAATCCTTACAAACTTTCGTGGATATTGCTAGCCATTTGGCAGTTCCAATTAAATCTTCTAAAACTGTCCTACCAACTAATAAAATTACCATTTACGTGATAGAGGTTGATTCTCAGGATATGATCTTTCGTTTACCGGAAGACAAAGTGGTAAAAATTCGCCAGGCCGTGCTTTTTTACGACGATTGTATGACCTAACGATAGGGGTTAAGAAAAATTATTACATGATTCGTTTAACAAATGCAGCTAAGGCAGACTTGAAAGTTTGGTATCGATTCATGCAAAGTTTTAATGGTCGATGCATGCTTTTAAACGATGCCTGGGTGGGCTCGGATCACATTAAAGGGCCAATCCCGATAACTTTCTGAGGAATAAAATTGCTTAATTTTGTGTTAAAATCCCTTAAAGGGACAATAACATTCTTGCTGGCTTGGTAGCGCCAGAAAATAAATAATACCCTTATTCTAAGTACTAGATGTTTAAATGTCCTTCCTGTTGTGTAAATTATCCATTACAACCTATTTTATTTGTCCAGAGGGTTCGAAAATATTTTAAAATCCAAGTCACATTTGAAAAGGTTTACGTTAGACTTTTCAAATCAATTGGTTGAATTTTTCCAATTTTTTAAATTAGGTGTGTTAAAATGAAATTTATATCATCATTTAATTGGAATATTCTAAAATAATACGATTTGTTGACCAGAATGAAGATTGGGACATATTTTTCAGTTACAACAAGAGTGTTATTGGGGCTTTAAAACCCATTACCTAAGGCCAACCAACTAACACGATATTTGTGATATACGGTTGTAAATAACTTAAATCTGACAGTCTTCTTCTGGAAATGGAGACCATTGAATTATACAGTATCTGGATAAAACCAGACTTTTTTCTATAAACATAATATGTAGGTGAAATTTACCTTTTGTTATCAAGTACAGTACATGAGTCATTCACTGTATATAGACCTCTCAAGAAATGTGAATCGATTATCAGGTCACCCAATGAAAAAATTGACCCGAAATCTTAAAAGGGTTACGTGTCCGGATAAGCAGTGTTGACGTTTACGTCCAAACGACTCAATATTTTGAGCTGAAATTTTGAGACAAGATAAATACACCATGCCTCTATATTTCGGTCCATAAATTTCCTAAATTCTCAGACTTTAATTTTTGAGACTCTGTTCTTATCGGGACTGTCCCTTTAAGCTTTTTTCGGATGCGGCACAATCAAAAGGCTATGCGGCAGTGTTAGGTTCGCAATGTTTTTATGGATCCTGGCCCTCTGGCATGGAAAGTCTGTATATTAGTGTTTTAGAGCTATTTCTCATTGTTTTGGCTATTGAGCATTGGGGCCACTTATTAAAGATAGGTTGCCAGGCAACGAAACATACGCCCACAGCAGCTAAATCGTCCGGGCAGTCAACAAGTGTTATCGCATATTTTTACTAATTTCGGTAATGAAACATTTGTAATACACTAAAAACTGATTAAGAGTAACATCTCATTATGTAATTATCAGAAAATCATTAGAATTTGATTGCTTTTTATAAAGTTTTACCCCACGCTAACAATTAGTATATACATGAAACATTTAATATCATGGATTTAGCTGTTCAGTTATCTAAATTCATTGAAAATCAAAATACTTGTTCGTTTCAACACCTTAAACTCTACGTATCAATCTGAAGTCAATCGGATAGTAACTTTGGCCTCTATAGCGTCACAAGAATTTTTGAAGTTATCAAGGGAGATAACTCTGGCAGTAATTATTTCAAATCGCTGAAAATCAATAGGCTTCTTCGTCTCATGACCTTAAACACTGTGTATAAATCTAAAGTCAATCGGATATTAACTTTGGCCTCCAGAGAGTCCACAAGATTTTTTGAGGTGATCAAGGGCCATAACTCTGGCACTAACTATCGGAAATCGCTGAAAATTAATAGGCGTCTTCGTCTTATGACCTTAAACACTGCGTATAAATTTAAAGTCAATCGGATATTAACTTTGGCCTCTAGAGAGTCCACAAGATTTTTTGAAGTGATCAAGGGCCATAACTCTGGCACTAATTATCGGAAATCGCTGAAAATCAATAGGCTTCTTCGTCTTATGACCTTAAACACTGTGTATAAATTTGAAGTCAATCGGATATTAACTTTGGCCTCTAGAGCGTCCACAAGATTTTTTGAAGTGATCAAGGGCCATAACTCTGGCACTAATTATCGGAAATCGCTGAAAATCAATAGGCTTCTTCGTCTTATGACCTTAAACACTGTGTATAAATTTAAAGTCAATCGGATATTAACTTTGACCTTTAGAGCGTCCACAAGATTTTTTGAGGTGATCAAGGGCCATAACTTTGGCACTAATTATCGGAAATCGCTGAAAATCAATAGGCTTCTTCGTCTTATGACCTTAAACACTGTGTATAAATTTGAAGTCAATCGGATATTAACTTTGGCCTCTAGAGCGTCCACAAGATTTTTTGAAGTGATCAAGGGCCATAACTCTGGCACTAATTATCGGAAATCGCTGAAAAACAATAGGCTTCTTCGTCTCATGACCTTAAACACTGTGTATAAATTTAAAGTCAATCGGATATTAACTTTAGCCTGTAGAGCGTCCACAAGCAATTGTGGACGCCGGACCGACGGACCGACGGACGGACGGACGGACGGACGGACGGGGGCGACGACAATATACGACCACATTTCAATGTGGGCGTATAAAAAATCATAAGGTTCTGCTATTAACAGATAATGAAGCAATTGTGTTTGTAATAAATAAATCTTCGTCAAAATGCCCCCTACTTATGTCCTTGTTACAACGATTGGTTGCAATAGCTATTAAATTTAACATTTTGATCAGAGCTAAACACATTTCTGGAAAGTCGAATCTAGTGGCTGATTGCTTGTCACGTTTTCAATTTCAGTTGGCCAGAGCCTCGGCGCCCTGGTTGGATGCAATCCCACAACATCATCAAAACATATTTTATTGCAAAAATATTCTTTACAAAGGGATAAGAACAATTTATAACAAATTATGAATCTTCTCCCAAAATATCAGTCAAACTTTTATATAAAATAATATGGCGAATTGTTTTTTAATTTAACTAACATAAACATATATACATCTATTTACAAACTTCATTGTAATGCATACGAATACGTTAACTTATTGGTACATTATTACAGTAATTATTTTTAAATATATATAAAACGTTTTGAGTCTTTGATATACCTTTGAATAAGTAAAACTAACATTCTATTTAATTTTTTTGATAGCAACGATGAACCGTTTAGAAATATTTCGTGTAATTCAGGGAAAGGAATATTTCCAAGCCATGTCAGTTTACTGAAAAGGGCACAGCGTTGAATACTATACTTCGGGCAATCAAAAAAATAATGATACGAATTTTCGACAGATATAGCGTTACAACTACAGTATCGATTTTCAATTATATGTGAACGAAATAGATCGAAATTTAAGCTACTACATCCATGTCGAATACGATTGTGGTATATAGATAATGGCCTAGAACCAATGCTTCTGAATTTTGGTGGCTTTGTTTTAGGTTTTAGAGATTTTTTAAATTCTTTAACGTTTGTAATGTCTTTTAAATCTTTTGATAAATTATTGTATTCATGAATAGTTTTCGGAAAGAATGATTTTCGTCTGATACTAACACGACAACGGGATTCCCGAATGTTGGAGTTTCGTAAATCGTAAGGTGCTTTGGATTCGTTTACAAAATGTATAGTATTAGTAAAATACACGGGACAGATTCCATGGATAATTCTATGTAACTGATACAAACGTCTAAGCTTTCTTCTTTCGCTCAATTTTGACCATGCAGTTTCAAAATATAAAGATTGTCTGGAGGCGTAAATTGTATTTCCTGTAACAACCCGAGCTGCTTTCATCTGGAAAATTTCTAATTTATCGGAATTATAATTACTACAGTTATCCCAAACCTCACAACAGCATTCGATTATAGGCAAAATAAAACATTTATAGAGTTTATTAAGTGAATCTTGAGAAATTACAAATTTTAATTTGCGAAGTTGATTAAGTTTGAATGAAGCTACTTTAAGTATAAAGTCAACATGATAATTCCATTTCCCATTATTCTGAAGAAACACCCCTAGGTGCTTATGGACCGATGTATCTAATATATATGTGTTATCATATTTAATATTAAGCGGATAATTGATTTTTTGGTAACTGAAAATCATTAGTTTTGTCTTTTCTGGATTAAATGTCAGTAACCATTTTTTAGACCATTGTAATAATTTCGATAGATTAAAGTTTAATTCAGATTCAATCTTTTCAAAACATTTTGAAGAAGACGACAAAGACGTATCGTCAGCGAATAAACGTGTGATTCCTAATAAACCATCAGAAATATCGTTGATGTAAAAAGGAAATAATAAGGGTCCGAGAACTGACCCTTGTGGTACCCCAGAATTTGTATGCCCAATATCAGATGATATGTTGTCTATCAGTACCATCTGATCACGATTTGCGAGATAAGATGAGATGAGATCATGTAATTTACCAGTGATACCGTAATTAGATAATTTATGTAACAGGCCCCTGTGAGATACTTTGTCAAAAGCTTTCGATATATCACAAAATATGAAAGCTATAGATTCTTTCTTGTCAAGTGAATTGCATATATGATCGTACATTTCAAGCAGTTGGTGCACGGTTGAGACTCCTGGGAGGAATCCAGATTGATATTTATTAATCAAATTGTTATTTAAAAAGTAGGTCAATAAGTGTTGATAAACTATACGTTCAAATAATTTAGAAACACTATTTAGTAAGGATATTGGTCGATAGTTTTGAATATTACATCGTTCATCTTTTTTATGTAGTGGGATAACGTGAGCTAACTTCCATTTGCTTGGAAATATTCCGTGGCTTAAAATCCTATTGAATATTAAATATAAGGGATAACATATAGTTGAATAAATAGAAACTATTATTTTATTATTTAGATTGCCTGGTCCACTAGAGTTTGACGTATTAATTTCTTTTAATTTTTGCTTTATAGTATTCAAAGATATATCAATAGGTTTACAGTCAGTTTCATATCTTTGTGAAAATTCGGGCAAAGTATTCATGTCTGTTATAGTGTATATAGATGCAAAATATTCGTTTAATAAATTAACTTTTGATTTCTGGTCGTAAATTAAAGACTTGTGCTCTTTACAGTAAAGTGGAGGAATATTTCGGGAGATTCCCGAAGACACAAAACTTTTCATAATAGTCCAGTAGTCCTTTTGAGAATTTGATTTTAACTGATTGATTTTATCATTTATTGTATTATAGTAATGCTCCTTGGCATATTTCTTCATATTGTTAACTTTATTCCTGGCTTGCTTGTATAACTTAAGAGATAAGTCATTTTTTTATCTGAGTGCTTTCTTTCTTAATCTGTCGCGGATTCGTATTTGAATTCGAATTTCATGACTAAACCATGGCTTGTCTTTGGGACGAATTGTTATTATCTTCGAAGGTAGATGCTGACATATTATTTCATCCATTTTCGTATCAAATTTTTCAATGAGTTGGTCTATGGAAAATTTTTCGCTTAACAGTTCATCCCAATTTGTATTGTTAATTTCATTATTAATATTTGTAAAGTTTGCGCGTTTATAAATAAATATTTTGCGTTGAAAAGCATTATTATGGTGGTTGGATGATTTAAAAAACATAAATATAGCATAGTGATCTGACACATGACTGGGAACTTCTAAGGTATCAGCTTTTAGTAATTCAATTGTATTTGATATTATAATTGGATCAATAAGACTACTGGAGGTTTGAGTTATTCGTGTTGGTGGTTTGGTTATTACATTTTTTAGATCGTGCGCATATAAAATAGGTTGGAGCAAATTATTTTCGTTTAACAGATCGGCATTCAGATCACCTAATAAAATAACTTTATTTGAAATATCAAGTGCTTTTTCGATTGACTGATCTAATAAAGACCAATAATTAGTCGGTGATTTTTCAGATCTATATGTACAACAGAGTAAAATTTGTAAATTTATTTTTATCCAAATAACATCAGCATCAAATTCGAGTTCCGTCAGTCGGGTACATGTCATATCGCTTCGAACGTATATCAAAACACCCCCACCGTGACAGTTTCTATCTTTTCTGTAAGGTGAATCATACTCAGATAGTTCTAATTGGGTACTATCAACACGTGAGTCAAGGTGAGTTTCAGTAAAGCACAAAATTTGGAAGTCAGTTAAGCTGTCTGAAATGTATTCAAGTTTTTGTCTGATTGAACGCGAGTTTAGGTGAAGTATTGACAAATTACTTAAATGGCTATTTGGACCTGGATTTGGGTGAATACCACAAACAACTAACAGTAACATAAAGGATTGCTTTACACGTAAACCACACCTATAAACACACTGATTAATAGAAAGTTTAGTTAAACAGAACTTATACAGAATACACCTTTTACGACTTAAAAATAAGATAATTTTCATTAAAAATATACATATTATGAATGCATTCCAAATTTGATACTTTCTTGTTAAAATGTAATATGAATTAAGCGTATGTTTTACAGCTATACTCTTATCAAGGATAAGTTCGTTATTTGATAAATTAAACGATTTCCTTAATATGTAACAAATGTGAACATGTTTAGATTTTATATACAAAATATATACATTTGCAAGGTAGAGATATGCAAACACCACGGTATTAATATGTATGAAACCAAGATTAACAATTGAGATATCACCATTTAATTAAAAAAAAAAAAAAAAATAGAGATCTTGACTATGTACCAGGTGATATAAGTTTTCATTTTGAAATGTAAATAATATTAGCATAACTGTAAAGGGATAAATTAAAATGGATTCGAGATTATAGTACATATTTGATAATGGAAGATAAGGTCGTTGTAAGCACTATTCTGGTGGCATCATCGGCGTGCTAGATTTTGAGCTTGATGGAGTAAGGTAATACGTTATGTCCTGGGATCTAGGAGTCCTGATAGTAGTGGTAGACCCGTGTTCCATCGTTCCTCTTGCTTCAGCTCGTGAATTACTTTGAATTTCTGGTTGAGAAACGTCTGCGGTTTTAACATTAGTTATATCACTGCGAAGTAGGTCATCGACGCAAGTGTGGTGGTCAACTTTTACTATTTTTTCATTAAGGAGTTTAGCATAAATTTTACCCTCTGTAGACCAGGTATTCAGAACTGATGGATGCTTAGATGTTCTTGAGAGTAACTGGGAATTGAGTGGTGTCAGATCTTCACTAATGGAAATACCACTTCCTTTTAATTTTCGACGATTTTTAATTACAAATATTTTATATTTTCTAGAGAGAAATTTAACTATGATAGAAATATTCTGGTTAGGTTTAAAGGTGCCTATTCGATGGGCTATATCAATTTGATCTTCCGTCATGCTAACACCTATTGACAAAAATACTTTTAAAGCTTCCTGAATTGACTCAGAATAATTTTCGTTCATTTTGTCTGGAATTCCAAAAATTCGAACGCTTGAGCGCCTTGTCCACTGCTCTAAATTATTTACCTTACTACAAGCTGCGGAGGCAATCCTTTCAGCAGCTAGAATTTGAGATTTCACTTGAGTTTCGACTATCGCCTTCAGTTTCTTGTTTTCTTCCCTTATTTCGTACAAATCCTTTTCAAGTTGATTAACCTTTTCACTGATTATTTTCATTACGTCAAGTTTTACATTTTCTATCTTCACTTCGATTGTAGACTGTATCGTTTTCAACTGGGCCATAAGTTCTTCATTTGAAACCGATGTAGCCATTTTAGATGGTATCTCCACGGAGTGTCTTTCTAAAGATTTTTGTTTCTTCCCGACTGGTTTATTTGGGTTGAGACATTCTAGCAATGAGTTTTCGTCACTTGACCAATTGCTTGATGTTGAACTCTTTTTACGTTTGGTGTGTTTTCCCATAAGGACCAGTCAACCATGAAAAAATTCTGATGCAATAAAACTAAGATGTTTTTAAATAAAATCAATGTTTTATATCATGTAAAATTCGATATCTTCAATTAACAAACATAATCACCACATATTGTTGGAATTTTAGGAGTTAGTTGAGTCTTGGTTTCATAACATAAGTTTGTTATTTAGGAGCTCACAGTCACACGTCTTACTGTTGTCGCCATCTTGTTTACAGATTGAACAACAACAACAACTGAACCCAACCTCTTTGAAGATCTGACACCTACGGCAGTACGCTTGTTAGGTGCTTGTCTGGCTCCTTCATCTAGATCGTCGTATGCGAGGGCTTGGGAAAAGTTTATTGCATTTTTCTCTCTAACAAACTTGAATCCCTCATTTCCATTAACAAATATTCTAATCATTAATTATCTAGCACATTTATTTGAGACAGGTTTTTCACCCAGTACCATTGCTACTCAAGCTTCAGTGTTGGCATTTGTACAAAAATCCCTCGGTTACTCAAATTCAATTAACTCCTTTTTGTTAAAAAAATCTGCTCAAAGGCGCCCCAAAAAGCCACATTTCGTCTCCATCACGTCTACCTATTACTAGCACTATTCTAAATCAGTTATTATCTGCAATCCCCATTGTCATTTCCATAAGAGCCCACCAAATTTTGTTAAAAGCAATTTTCTCACTAGCCTTTGCTGGGTTTTTCCGGATGGGGGAATTAGTTTTCAAATCGGAGGGGGGGGGGGGGGGTTGCACAATGTTGTCCAAACTAGGAATGTAAAATTTTTATTTACGGCAAAACAGTTGTCCCATATGGAGATTTTGATGGAAAATTTCAAACATAAATCCGATAAAACGCCACTCACACTCATTCTTCGCTGCCATTGTCATTCTGTTAAATCAATATCTTGTGCACCTTGCCTTGTATTAGCCTACATGCGAGGTTGTCCACACACAGTGGACCCGTTATTTCAGTTTTCCGACAAATCTCCGGTATCTTATACTTTTGCCAATTCTCGACTAAACAGAATAATTGCTTTCTCGGGTCTGGACACAAACAGGTTTAAACTCCATTCCTTTCGGATAGGTGCCGCCACCTCAGCTTTCATGAAAGGTTATTCGGAAGATGTAATTAAGGCGATGGGGCGTTGGAAAAGTAATGCTGTGCAGTCATATATAAGATTACCTGAGTTACTTTTGTAAGTGTTCTCGCTAAATATGAAGCGAACTTAATGGGTAGAGTCGATTGCAAACACAATTTAGGGTCGGTTAGCAAGAAAAATTTTGATAAGCACAGTGTTTAGACTGGCTTACTCTTCACGTATTTCTCAAAGTTATACTTGGCCCTTATTGGTACTTGGTTGGTGGGATATCATTTCAGGGTTGTGACACATTCAAATTGGTGTTCTAGGTACATGTACCTGCGATTATTGTTTATTATTTCTCTTGCATTTATGTATAATGTGTATTCAAAAAATGTATGTTTAGCAGTTACATTGTTACAGTGTAGTCACGGACAATGTCATAACCTAGTCATTGGTTTCATGTAGTTTATTCAATTTAGTTAGTGTTACTATTTTTGTATCGGTCTGCCTTTTTTGCAGGTCATATTGGGGCATAATATACTCCATTGCTGTTTATTATGTTTACATAGTTTCTATTCAATCGTACTCTAGCCAAGCTTAATCATGTTTCTGGTCAGCCTTGACAGGGTTACCCTCATTTGTCACATGTTTGAATTATGTGCAATTGTTAATTTCACCTAGTTAGTATATTGATTGCATGTTTAGTCAGTTGTTCGACTATTGTCTCATTTACCTTTTTAATTGTCAACCTTACCATATTGTCATTTTACATGCCATCCATCTTTGATTTTGTTGTATTATTATAATAGATCTTGTCTTATGTTTCATGGATATCCTTTTACCGTATGCCATGTCAATCTTACCTTATTGTCATTTTACATGCCGTCCATCTTTGATTTAGTTGTATTATTCTATTTAGATCTTGTATTATCCTGTATAGATCTTGTTTTATGTTTTTACCGATGTTTCATTACCTTATACCATGTCAGTCTTACGAAAGTATCAGTTTTACTTGCTGTCCATCCTTGATTGTCGATTTTATTATATTACTCTAAATAAGTATAATTTTTGTAAAATTTTCTTGCCAATAAGTTGCGCATTTTTCATTACTTTTGTTGGTGTGATTTGTCCGTTGTTGGGCACGACAGCTCAATCAAAATCGGTTAGAGCTGTGTCTGGCCGGTTAGATGGGTTTCCATTCAGCCCAACCATTATTTGATCCTCAGAAGCATGAGGTTCTTCGGGTAATTGCTTGATAGTTTTAATAATCACGTATCTTTAATACAATCTAATTATATTTAATTACTCTCAGAACCTGTGTTTCAGTCGTCATTTAATAAATTGACATTTTCACACCAACAATATCTGTGTCTGTTATTTGTTTTAAGATTGTCTTCCAGGGCAGAAAGTACAAATAAATTTGTTCTTGTTCAAACAATTGCATTTCGCACTTACATCCTCAAAAATACCGTATAAAACTATGACAGTGATGGCTAGCCTAAGATTTCAAGTGGTTGCTATGTATACTATTCTGACGTTGTCAGAAAATGTCAATTTTGGCATGTTTAGGACTATATTCTCAGCTGATATTTTCGACTCCCTCATTGATTGGTGAGTGAAGCTATATCCTAACAAAAAAAGAAAATAAATTTGTCCATACTGTGACTGCCTAGTTACGAATATATTTAGATATCTGAAATGGTTTTAATTAATTTATGACTAATTTTTTTTACTGTTTTATGTATTTCAGAAATGTGTTTTCATAAAAGATGATGTTTGAAAATGGTGTGATAGTCATAGGTGCAGAATTTCTTGAAAATATTTGCCAATAAAGATTTGAGTTGAGGAAGACCATCTAGCACAAAAATTAAAAAAAGTACACTGTAATATTTATACTAGATAATTCAGAGGGGGTTTATTGTCCATTCGACCACACTTTTCGACCAATCAGAATCGAGGAAATTTCTAATTTGTGCTACAATTGGATATTAACTTTAGCCTCTAAAAACGTCCACAAGCAATTGTAGTCTCGGTCACCCAGAACCTCCTAGTCTTCAACATGTGGAGGGTCTGGGACCATTGTCAATATTTTGAAGTTAAGTTCATTGCCAATGTGTAACTGGGAGTTTGGTTTTTAATGTGGTTGATAACCCAGTATCTTTGGCCAAGTCAAATAAGTGTTGAACCCTTCCCACAAAAAATCCCATGAATTGTGAAGACGAATTAAGGATCAATTTTAAAAGCATTGATATGGCCCATGAAGAGAAAAATTTTACAATAAAAAAATAAGAGTGTTGGATATTGAACTGGCATGCAACTCAATATATTTTTTGAAATGACATTCTTAAATTAATTTTATGGACGCAAACATCTTGTTTTAAGGAGTTACCTTGCTTAGACGTTGTTTATGATAAAGTAAAAGATCGGATAATCTAGCCAGTGACCTATTATTCTCAAAAGTTGACAACGCATCTAGACTCGTATTCGTAGACTATTTTTCTGGATGATAGAGATTAAAGCAATTGTGAATGCCGGACGGACATTTTAATTTGGGCGTATAAAAAGACCAGGTACATTAAAAATTATATCAAACAAAACAATAAAATATCAGCTTTCAAAATCTGTTAAAAATACTCCAAAAGATTAAATAGCAACTACGTGACTCTCAGTTGAAGAGATAGGTTGCCAGGGAACGAAACATATGTCTACAGCAGTTAAATCGTCCAGGCAGTCAACAAAAGTATTCTCTTTACTTTTTTCGGTAATGAAACATTTATAATACTCTGATTGAGATTATAATACTCTGATTGAGATTAACAACTCATAAAGTAATTATCAGAAAATCATTAGAATTTGTTTGGTTTTTATAAAGTTCTTCCCCATGCTAATGCTTAGTATAAGAATTATTTAAAATCATGGATTTAGCTGTTTAATTAACAAAATTCATTAAAAATCAATACACTTGTTCGTCTCAAGACCTCAAACTCTGTGTATCAATCTGAAGTAAATTGGATGATAAGTTTGGCCTCTAGAGCGTGGGGGTTGGGGTGGCTGTGTTTTCGAGCCCTGATGTGAGCGTATGTGGCATGGAGATAGGGGCGCCTTCTCAACCCCGTTGGTTTCCTTCGGGCACTCCGGTTTCCTCTCACTGCTAAAGCCACCTACGCGAAAGCGAATTATTGAAATAAAATTAAACCATGTTAGTCCCGAAATGACCTAGTTTGTGTTGAGTGGACGTTAAACCCCATTTCTCTCGCTAGAGCGTCCACAAGATTTTTTGAAGTGATCAAGGGCTATAACTCTGGCAGTAATCACCGGAATTTGCTGAAAATCAATAGACTTCTTCGTCTTCGTCTCATGACCTTAAACACTGTGTATAAATTTAAGGTCAATCGGATATTAACTTTGGCCTCTAGAGCGTCCACAAGATTTTTTGAAGTGATCAAGGGCCATAACTCTGGCACTAATTATCGGAAATCGATTAAAATTCTTCATCTCATGACCTTAAACACTGTGTATAAATTTAAAGTTAATCAGATATTAACTTTGTCCTTTAGAATTTCCACAAGATTATTATCGAATATTAAACTTTAGCCTGTAGAGCGTCCACAAGCAATTGTGGATGCTGGATTGAGAGACGGGCGGACGTGGGCGACGACAATAAAGGACCACGTTTCAAAGTGGGTGTATAAAAAGGTTACAAATCAGGCAAAAACACTATCTTCCAACGCGAGCAATGGAGCGGTGACATATGTAGCAAGTGCCATTTTATCATTAAATTTGGATTATTTGCTACACAATGATCATGTAGCGCGAACCATGGCTATGTTAAAATAGTCACGAGGAGCACATAAAATGGGACGAGTTGAGGACAGTAATTTATTGTAATACTGTACCTGACATCTATCCATGAATGTTCTGGCTTGACTACTTAAAGCTGACTTCGGTAATTCTGATTTTCGCACCAGAACATCAGAAAAATTCATTTTACTGTTTGAAGGAGATTTTTTAGGAGTACATTTTCTCTTCTTGGGGGAAAGCATGGGTGACTTAGATAAACTATGACTGGAAGGAATAGGTAACACTCTGTTATTGGGTGGATGTTGGCGGGCTTCCTGGCATATAGTACACATATTACAAAAAGTCTGTACACAACTTCTTGGAAATAAAGAATAAACCCCCTGAATCTATAAAAATAGACAAAAAAGGAAATATGAAATCATGCCCACCAGCAATTTGACCATTTGTATAAAAATCTTTGACATAATTTCACGAAGGATATAAAATCATTAAATACGGCGGTTATGCCATCATTACAGTCTAGTGTATTTAAAAGGGTTCAGCAGACGATTATGCCAATTCCTTTACTTATAGTAGGCTAGTAACTTGATTTTTGATATTTAAGCAATGCCAAGATTAGTTTCTGTTTGAAAATCTGTAACTTTTAAGGAAGGAGAGTTCTTAACATCCATTGGTAATTCATTCCATTCTTTTGGAGCAACATGTGAGAAACATTTATGACCGAAACGAACCGTTTTGGTTTTTCGTATTTAATAAAGGGTGACAGCTTGCTGATTTCTTATTGTAAATCCAAATCGATCAAATTCAAATATCACCATTAATAGCCAAACAATCATTGCTAGATTCAAAAAAACTCAAAACTGATCCATTTTTACCTTGAATTATTTTCTAAATAATAAAAAATTTGAAATTTCAGTAAGCCATTTCCCAATGATCAGCTAAAATTCTCAAAAGCAAATACCTGTCTGTTCACACTTTCATACAATCGGCGTAGAATAAAGAGTACTTACTGCTTTAAGACACCGTTTATAGCCCATTGTTTGATTCTCCTCGCCCGGTTCATGTTTATGAAACTGACAGAGAATATCATAAAAATCATCTGTAAAGGCTACACGTCTAAATACTGTTGATTCATCATCCACTGGTCGGATCTGAAAATCGGTTTGTAATACTACAGTCATGGGACCAAAGTGTTGTGAAGAATGGTCAACTGTATTCTGTAGCAACGAGGAAGTCTAAGTTTGTTAATAATGGAAGAACTCAATTCTAGATTCACACAGTAATGATTTTATTGGGATAAACAATTTACAACAGTGTAAAGTATTACTACAGAAACGTATACAGAAGAAAATTTCCTTAAACATTTGACCAAGAAATGATACAGGGTAAAGTGTGGATAATATACATTGAAAATTTATGAATGAACCGTCTATTTCCCAAGTTGGAAATGATGTGGATGTGATTGGGCTAAACTACTTTATCTTCTAGTATTACTCTCATACTTATAAAAGTGTTAAAAAAAAGAATTGTGTTGGACTGCAAGAAGTATGATTGTTCCGAAATTAGAGAATCCTAACTTCTATTTTGAGTTACAAAGAATTAATAATGAGTAAGCAGGGTATTAATGAGATGAATGAAAATGGAGAATTGTTGCAGTCTTCTGAGGAATTATCAACTGTTGGAACTGCATATTTGATTTCGTGATTGGCAGATTTTATGTAAAATTTAAAAAGAAAATCTTTGGAGACAAAAACGTAATTATCTTAAGAAAACTGTTCTCAAAGCAGTTTGTCATTTTTACACAAATGGCCGTTAAATAAGTTCATTTGTACAACACGAGGAATATAAAATTTTCACACTGCAGAGTTTCCAATACATGCATATCCCTGGTAAATGAATATTCTTTACGTTTATTTACTTATACTCTCATGGCTTCAAATTGTGCAGTGATTGATTGGAATTTGAATACTTGTTGGTTTTGTTGATTATATCAGTACTTTATCATTATTCAAAATAATTTTTCGACTACTGCCAGTTTACAGATCATTGTCGGGATAGATTTAACAAGTTGAACAGTTAAATTAATAATTAGAAGAGCTTTTTCAGTAATTTTACAATTTTCTGACTTTTTTCAAAGATATAGGTCCTTTATATCATATTGAGGTTTTTGAATTGGGATTCACCGATAGGACTCTGCATAACAGAAGTTTCAGAAAAGAAAAAAAGTAGTTTTCAGCGTTCCCATAATCTATTTCCTAACCATGGAATTTGTATGTTTATTATCAGGGTCCGCATTCAAAGGTTTTCTAAAAGTTAAGTAAAAATACTTAATTTTCCCACTTAATTGACTGTATTACTTTAAATTTGTATTCAAAGGTTGTATTTTACATATACTTGGCTATGTGAAAACTTAACTGGACACTTAAATTATGGAATACTCACATTCGACAAAAACCATATCCATCATTATACTACCACTATTTTTTTGTAATTTATTGGAATGGATTTTATTGGATTTTTTTTTCTTTCTTTTTTAAAGTATTTATGAAAACAGCTGTCCTAAATTATAATCAAACTATTTTCATGGGTTACGATATAATATTTCGACAAACGTTTTCCTGGTGATGCACACTAAGAATTTAAAAGAGTATAGTGATATGGCGGTATATTAGAGTCAAAATTCTAACAAAATTCTGTTAATATAGACCAATAGTATATAAATATTAATTATTGGCTCAACTGTAAAAAAAAAAAAAAAAAATCAAAAAAATCTCCAAATCATAAACCTGTCTTTAACAAAATGAACAAATACTGTTTACCTTATATTTGAAATCGAAAATGAAATGAAAGGGGGTTTAAAGCCCTACTGTTCTGCTCCGAACCAGGCTAATGGAGATGGCCATACGCCATACAATGTGCTTTAGAGAAATACTGCCCGGAAAGCGGATCTACGGCCTAGACTTATATCAATTCTAACGGACACGGCATCTTTTACGTGCACGCTAATTTGTACACGGGACCTCGGGTTTTTGTCCCACCCGAACAAGTAGACACTATCACTAATAAGGGGGAACCACGCCGGAAAATCTGGATGAACTTTCTCGACCAATGCGGGGATCGAACCCCCGACCCACAGCCTATCGAGCCACCGTCTTACTCTTCTGCACCTGACCTGGGCTACAGTGTGCTATGAGGGAAATTTTGCTCGGACAGCGGCGCTACTGCCTACTCTTATATCGAATTCCAACAGCCAAGGGATCTTTTACGTGCATGGCAATGTGTAAACAGGACCTCAGTTTTTCATCCCATCTGAACGACTAGGCAGCTGTCCTTGTCAGGCCCTCTTCTGCATCACTGACAAGGGGAAACCCGTCTTACAAACCATACATTTATAACACGTTCAATGTTGGGTTGGATGGCCGAATGGTAAGCACGTGTACGCTGTAACTTAAGGTGTGTCACTGAATCAACTGGTGTGGTTTCGATTCCCAGGATGTGCGTGACTTGGAGTAGGGTTGCTGGCTCTCCATCCTTTTGTTTTTCTTTCGGGTCCTCCGACTGCTAAACACCTCACCTCTACGCCCAAGCGAATTATTGAAATAAAATTGAACCATGTTTTAAATACCGAAATGAACTGTTTTGTGTCATGAACTGTCTTTGTGTAGAGTTCTCTCTCTCTCTCTCTCTCCTCTCTCTCTCTCCCTCTCTCAAAATAGCTCTCTCTCAAAAGAGAAGTAAGAAATTAGACATAGCGTGTTAGAATTTTGACTCTAATATACCGCCATATCACTATACTCTTTTAAATTCTTAGTGTGCATCACCAGGAAAATGTTTGTCGAAATATTATATCGTAACCCATGAAAATAGTATGATTATAATTTAGGACAGCTGTTTTCATAAATACTTTAAAAAAGAAATAAAAAAAAAAAATCCGATAAAATCAATTCCAATAGATTACAAAAAATAGTGGTAGTATAATGATGGATATAGTAGACTTTAATTTGTTGACAATATATCGCGAATAGAAAACAACACATTATTAGCAATACACAATGACCCTTGCCTTCTAATAAGTTAGAAAACAACACATTATTAGCAATACACAATGACCCTTGCCTTCTAAGTTAGACTTGACAAATTATACAGTGCTGTTTATAAATATTGTGTGACTACCGCCATTTTAGATTTTGACAGACATGACATTGACGGTACATAGTGAAATATTCATGTTGCATTATATTTTACCTAAATAAATACCGGTACAACCGATTATGTATATCCATGGGAATGCGTAGAAAATGGATCATGCCTTGCTTCTAGCGGTAGTATAAATAATTTCTGAAATCTATTAAGCCAGGTCATCACAAATGAATTTAACTTTATTATATATATATGGAAACATACAAACATAACTTTTAAGTGTTTAGTCTTTTAGCGGTGTTCAAAGGCTAGTTTAAGTGAAACATATCTACTTAACTTTAAGTGACCTATTGGAGGTACATTGAAGTTAAGCAAGATTACAATGACTTCTTTTAAAAACCACAGCACACAATGTAGTAGCAGGTCGGTTATGGAGATTTTAAAGGTTAGCGGATTGAGATCGAGACACAGACAATGCCCACAAGCGTAGTTCAGGAATTACGCCAGAAAAATTTTGAAGGGGGGTACAATTTATTTGGTCGCCCAATTACTAGGCGGTCTGGGGTACCACCACCCCCACCCCCACCCTGGAAGTTTTTTTCTTTGCAACCGTTGTAAATCCATTTTCCGAGCTTCTCAGACAAGAAAATTCACCGACTTAATTCCATTGTTTCAGGAGGAAAACACCGCAAATTCGACATGACAGATCTAGACCCACAAGTTGCAGTGTAATACATGATTCTTATGTCATTCTCCAATAAAGTTCACTTACTTATAAGCTAATCAGGATTGCTCAGATATTAATTGCCGATTCTATCATCACAATTCATGTTTTGTTTACATGCCGACATCTGGCAGACTGCGCATAATTGATGATATAGCCGCTTAGCCTTGCCATCCCCACCCGTTTATTCCGGTGTTTTTCATTTGAAAATAACACAAAACACATAATTATTTTTATCTTGGAGAAAGGTCTGAAAATTAAATCAAATAACAGTGTGATTGGTTCTATTTGTTTGTCAAACAATTTGGACATGATATTCCGTCTATAGCGAGGCATTGACCAATCAGCTCCGATTACCATTTCCCGCGATTGGTGGATGCAGCGTATAGCACACTCACTCCTTATAGTCAGCAAAAGGGGTTGGGAATTAGGATGCCGTGAATAACTTGAATAAACAATGCAATAAGATGTAATATGATATTTCGTAAGTTACAGATCATTTAAACCCTCTTTTCCTTACACAAAACACACTTTTTGAAAACATTACTCAGCTGACTGAACGGGGGTGTGCACACCCTCGATCCCTCACTGGCGGCCCCGAACCCTGTATTTGGCCTCAAACTTCATGATTTCTTTGACAGGGGTGAAGGATGGAGGGCCTGACAAGGGATGACATCTAGTCCTTTGGATGAGATGAAAAACCTTACTCCCCATGAACATATGAAGGACCTGACAATTGGAATTCAATAGAAGAGTAGGGAGTAGCACCATTATCCAGGTAAAGTTTCCCTCATAGCTTATCAGCCAAGTCGAAGCAGAACAGTAGGACTTTAAACTTTTAAAACCCATTTCATTTCATTTCCCTACACCAATCGGACTAGGTTGTAGTGCCATAATAGTGTAGAAGGTTATTACCACCGAGATGGTCAAGGATTTTTTTCTGGTAATTTATCATGTTCGTTGTGCTAAATCATGTTTTCCACACTGTCATATAATAAATTATGCCGTGTTAAATTCATTGTAAAATTTTACATTGTGATGACATGCTATTGTAGATTTCAGAAAATATTTATACTGCCACGATTTAAAGCAAATCACGATTCATTATTTTTTTTTACACAATTCATTCACTTATTATACATATTTGAAGTTAGCTGCTAATTGACAATGATTGCTACATGTAATTGTCTTCGTTCGTACATAAATTTACAAATATGATGAAGATTGCTGACCCAAGTGTGCCATCAATGATTTACCTATTTAATTCTAATCGGTAATATTATTCAGTAAAAATACGGGTAATATAGCGTTGACGCCAGGCCCTTCGGATTCTTAAGTGTAGGCACAGACACAATTTCTATGAATTTCCCAAATTTAATGATGGATTGATCAAAACTGAAATGATTTTTACAATTCAACTAAAAAGCAAACGGCCCTTGTGTAATGCTATTGTGTTGTTTTCTATCGTTATACATTGTTAGGATAATGCAAGTTACAATAGCCACCATTACATTACCACTTTTCAATAACTTCAATTGAAATCTATATAAATTGATTTTTATAAAAACATATCTGAAAACAACTGTTCTGGCAGAGAATGCGTACTATAATAATTTATCATATACAACTGGCTGTAGTTTTTTCTTTGATGTCCATAGCAGTTATATCTTATAACAACCTCTCGTGACGTCATCAGAGGTTGATATATTCGGTTCATATCAACCGCTGATGACGTCCTGACAGGTTTATATTTCTTATCAACCGCTGATGACGTCATTACAGGTCGATATATTCGGCTCATATCAACCGCTCTTGACGTAGATGGTCGAAATAATAC
Source organism: Patella caerulea (assembly GCA_036850965.1). Classification (NCBI taxonomy): domain Eukaryota; kingdom Metazoa; phylum Mollusca; class Gastropoda; family Patellidae; genus Patella; species Patella caerulea. The sequence goes on along the minus strand of JAZGQO010000013.1, from coordinate 13,800,097 downwards.
AAACAACACAGAAATAAAATTTTATTCTTTTGGCAATAAAAAAAAAAAAAATGATTATTCGTCTGACTTCGTTTTACTATCCATTTTGTTTTAGCTTTCTTCAGTTCAATCACTACAAAATGGCGACGTATAAACAAACACGTATGGAAGGTTATCGCTGCCAATATTAAATGCTCTGCTAAAATGTCTTTTCCATTGATTATATGTAAAAAGTACAATGTACAAAGTCACAATACCTGTAATGATAAAGTCAAAATACCTCTAAGGCCAAAGTTAAATGTAAAACTACAAAAGTAATGTGTCAAATGACAACTGTTTTGATGCAGAATGCTGTTCTTTGACATTTCTACATTTTACATTTCTCCCATTACAAATCACATTTGCGCTCTGCAACATCTCATTTGTCATTCACACTTTCTTTTCATCAACTTGCGCATAGCATCTTCTTAAATATGCAAATATAGTATGCCAAGTGACTTATTAACATATATGCGGAAACGTCCGATCTTTCTTGAAATAAGAATATAAATTATTTCTCCCAGTTAACGTGCTGCCATTCTTCAGTTGACTTCATGCCATTCATGGGTTCTTATTTAGCTAACAATTAAGTTGACCTCAGTTGTTTGTCCCGTACTAAGGGAAACCTTCTCGGCCAATACAGGTCGATCCATAAGCCAAAGTGGTTTCATGCGCGTAGAATCTCTTATCATTATTCCACTTTCTAAATTTTTGTTTTCGTAAGATTATATAAAATGAAGTAGGTCAAAGACAAAATACAGTACTACGGCTGTGCCACTATGGACATACAGATCATATATATTCATACATTTATAATGGGGGGTTGGGGTGGCCTAGTGGTCTAGAGTGCCGCGGTTAGACCTCTAGCTGGCCGGTCACCTCTGGCTTGCGGCTGTGGTTTTCGATACCTGGTGTGAGCGTATGTGGCATGGTCAATATTATGACAATCTCAACGGATGAAAAAATTCCCTGGCTTCTCCATCCTGTTCCTGTTTAGTGTCATTAATTATTTTTCAAAATTGCGATTAGTTTAAAGGAGCTAAATCGCTAACATTTGATTTGGGACCTAGAAATTGACATAAGAGAGCCGCAACGCATATAATAATGTAACATGAATGTATATAAACTGATTTAAATTCAATGGTTTCCGTTTTTACTCTTATTTCAAATCAGTTATGTTCAGCGAAATAAGTCAGTAGTCTCAATCGAATGCAAATTTCTAGCGTCTGGTTATTCCAGTCTACACGCACCGTTTGATTTGTTTCTAGCCTCTTTCCTCGAACTTGGTTTGACACACTTTAAGGTACACGATTCGTGTACCAATGGTAAAATGTTTATTGTGTCTTTTAAGACAAATATTGGATATCAGAAGTCCATCTTTTTCCGGTAAGATCACAGCATCAATTGTTGATTTGAATTGACAAATAATCCGCGTTTTCAATGTTGAAGATTTGGGACGATATTGAGTTAGAGACTTAGCTACTTTAAACTTTAAACCTTTCACAAACATCAATAAATGTTTACTAATGCGGGGAAGAAATTGGTCAGGATGCTCATATTTTTAGATTCAACAAAAAGTTATATTTTTATTTTACCAGCACAAACATATATAAATAATTTATCTTTCCTTTGGAACAATTATTCATATTTTTATTTAAAGAAAGATCAGTCTTTTCCGTATTTATGTTAATAAGCCACGTGGTATACTATATTTGCACATTTAAGAAGATGCTATGCGCAAGTTGATAAAAAGAAAGCGTGAATGACAAATGAGATGTGGCAGAGCGCAAATGTGATTTGTAATGAGAGAAATGTAAAATGTAGAAATGTCAAAGAACAGCATTCTGTATTTAAACATATGTTATTTGACACATTACAATTGTCGTTTTACATTTAACTTTGGCTTAAGAGGTATTTTAACTTTATCATTACCGGTATAGTGACTTTGTACATTGTACTTTTTACATATAATCAACGGAAAAGACATTTTAGCATAGCATTTAATATTGGCAGCGATACCCTTCCATAAACACGTGCATGTGATGTCGAGCAATTATCCAATCACTGTTGCCTTTTTTAGAAGAGTCCATTAAATTTAAGGGTGAACGTTGTATACATGTATGTCAGATATAAACCTACTCTCCCTCGGATTGATATATAATAGAGAACACCTGGGCCGCGCCCGCGTGTTCTCTATAATATCAACCTTGGGTGGGTTAATATCCTATACATACAATTCTCATGCTTTGCAATATGATATTTCAACATTTTCCTAGTAATGACAACTATATTATAGTGATGGTCTTAAGAGGACGTAACTTGCGTGTAACGTGTGTAAATCGTGATTTTTGGCAGTAGAGGGTATTCCATAGTTATAAATTCATGCTTTTTGGCTAATGTGGGTATTCCATATTTTAAGTGTGCATTTAAGTTTTTCACATAACCAAGTATAGCCTTTGAATACTGATTTAAGGTAAGGCACTTGGTTAAGTGGAAAAATTAAGTATCTTTACTTAACTGTGAGAAAACCTTTGAATTCGGACCCAGAAGCTTCAAAAACATCCATTCATTTTCAGTAATTTAAAATTTTTTTTAAAACTTTTTTCAGAGATCAAGACCCTTTTTGACCCTTAATGTATAAATTAGGTGTGGTGCAATCCCCCTGCACCTACGATTAGTTGTTTTGGTTCTCTATATACAATGGAGAAATCATGTTTTTCGCAAGAGAACCAACTGTTCCTTTTTTTTTCCTTTTTCGACATCTCGCGGTACACGAATCATTGTCGGGATAGTTTTAACAACCAGTTTGGGCAGTTGGATGGTAGCAGGGCTCTATAATGTTATACTAGATTATCTGAGGAGATGAAAGCAACATAATTAATACTGACCTTTAGCCTTTTTGTGCCATGTTCATATACTCTCTGATATAAATATTCCTTTACTTCATCATCAGCATTAATTTCGGTTTGTAAAATTTCAAACCCTTTGTTTCGTATATAATAGCCAAAACGTGGAGTACTGAAAAGCACATATGAAGTACCGTAGTACAAATCAGATTTGTTGATCTTCTTTATTTCACATTTATTGGTACGTTTGAGTATACTTCTTCACAATATTTGCAAAACATATAAACACATTTAGTTAATGCATAAATAAGTGATTATTTCATTAAAATCATTTCTATGTGAGTAAGTTTCGTGCCACTCACACATAATCATATCTACAAATTGACCAGCTCTTCTGAGATCAAACTGATTTACATTGATATAAATAATCCCATTTATTTATTATGTTTAAAAGTTATACTCAGACAAGCAATTTGGTACGATTCATCAAAAAAATTGAGAAAAAGTAATCACTAAAATGTATTTTAATAGGAACAAACCAACAAAGAGGCTTATTAAGTCCCTAATAGAAAGAGTAATTAGTAGCTGGCACACATTTTTTAGTTGTTTATTTTACATTCTCACTCAATAAGAATGAAAGCTGTTGAGCACCAAAACTCGACCAGTCAAATTCCTAGATACTCTGCTTAACCTGAGCCCAAAATACTCATTATAGAACTTAGTCATGGTTCTGATGTAAATAAATATTATGTTTCAATCTACGTCCTAAAGCAACGACCAAAAAAATTGCGTATCTCTGCTTAGAGGAAGCAGAAATTACTCATATACTGTACCAATTACCCCAATTGGGTTCAAGAACTTAAGAAATTTTCCAGGCTATATGGCTGCCAGCTTTGGTTATTTTTCAGGTATTGATGGTACCAAGAGAAAAGCACGAATCAGAGTTGGGATTTCGCCCGTACATTCCGGACTTGTCCGAATTTTTTTTCCAAACGCACAATGTTGTCCGACCGGGAATATGCCCAACATCAAGACATAGTGAATAATATTCAAAATTCCAAAATTAATATAGTGTACTGAGAGTATAACTACCACTCAACCCGATTATCGTTGACAATAGGCAGGATTGATTAGGTAAATAAGTGATGAGCGTATTTATCGTGTTATACCGTCAATAAACCTACCTTGATTACCTACTTAATCTGCATTGATTGACTTAATCCTTTGTCGGACAATTCATCAATCTAATCTTAAACATAAGTCATTGTTTTCCCTTTGTCGGACTACATGTATTCATCGATCCAATAAGAGTGATTATAATTTTAATTTACCTGTTTACCTCGTGGTCTTCAATTGTCGGGCATTTTAATCGCATTGATGTGAGCCGACAGCATCTATCAACTAATCACATGTCACATATCGTAAGAGTATATTATTTTATAACACCCTAATTCATTTTGTCTACGATATCCTTTACGTCTTTTAAGAATCCATATATAAATTCTCATCCACAGTGGCACTTTCCCGTGATCTCGAGCGCGCACGAATATTGCTTAACATGTTAGGCAGTGCTCTTACTATGAAGCTGTGTGCTGTAAGTCACGTACGCCATAGCGGCAATACGCTGAAGTCAGCTATGCCTTTTGTCATCACCACAAGTATTATTTCGAACGCTTTTCTTTCATTTGCTGCCGTATTCTTATTTCTATTACGCACTGATTTGAATATTTTGTTGACATTTTATAAAGAACAAGCCAACAGTGAGGCTGATGTCCCCCGCCGAAATCCCAAAATAAATAGATGACACATATCAATTAATCGCACATTTATTTTTTTCAAACGTATCGACCAATCAAACTGAACACGAAGTGTCATCCAAAAATTGCTTATCTCTGCCTACCCTGAGCGGAAAATGCTCATCTTCGAACTCCATCAAGGCATTGACCTAATAAGCATATACACCAAGTTTGAACATTTTAATCCAATAAGAAGGAGAGTTATTGTGTTCCAAAGTCTCGACCAATCAAATTGCGTATTGCTCTGCTTACCCTGAGCAGAAAATGCTCATTATCGAACTTAGTCAAGGTATTACTGTAATGAAACTATACAGCAAGTTTCATCACTCCCACTTAATTAGAACTAAAGTTATTGTGTCCCAAAGCATCAACCAATCAAATTGCTTATCTCTGTTTACCCTAAGCGGAAAATGTTCATCTTCGAACTCCATCAAAGCATTGACCTAATAAGCATATACACCAAGTTTGAACATTTTAACTCAATTAGAAGGAGAGTTATTGTGTTCCAAAGTCTCGACCAATCAAATTGCGTATCGCTCAACAGAAAATGCTCATTATCGAACTTAGTCAAGGTATTACTATAATGAAACTATACACCAAGTTTCATTACTCTCACTTAATTACAACTAAAGTTATCGTGTCCCAAAGCATCAACCAATCAAATTGCTTATCTCTGCTTACCCTAAGCGGAAAATGCTCATCTTCGAACTCCATCAAGGCATTGACCTAATAAACATATACACCAAGTTTGAACATTTTAACTCAATTAGAAGGAGAGTTATTGTGTTCCAAATTCTCGACCAATCAAATTGCGTATAGCTCTGCTTACCCTGAGCAGAAAATGCTCATTATCGAACTTTGTCAAGGTATTACTATAATGAAACTATACACCAAGTTTCATCAATCTCACTTAATTAGAACTAAAGTTATCGTGTCCCAAAGCATCAACCAATCAAATTTCTTATCTCTGCTTACCCTAAGCGGAAAATGCTCATCTTCGAACTCCATCAAGGCATTGACCTAATAAACACATACACCAAGTTTGAACATTCTAGCTCAATTAGGAAGAGAGTTATTGTGTCCCAAAAAGTGTGACGGACAGACAGACAGACGGACGAACCCATTTTAATAGTCCCCCAACTTTCTTCGAAAGACGGGGGACAAAAAACGATGTTCTGACATCACAAGATATCCTTATTTCGGAAGTTCGGCATTCATTTGCTGCCACGTAAATCTAAAGGAATATTAGGGTTGTGAATTTTATGCCGAAGCAGGATCGGCAAGCTTTCATTCAATGTATTACGAAAATGCTTAATTTTGTACGACATTTACAGACATAAATTTGAATGCCGTACGGGAATTAGGTGTGAAAAATAGCGAGGTTCACCAATTTTTATTACGTACGGGATTTGAATATTTTGTTGACATGTGATTTGTAATTGTGGTATGAATTGAATACCGTACGGGAATTAAATACGAAAAATAGCGAGGTTCACCTAATTTTGTTATGTACGTGATTTGAATATTTTGACATGTGACTTTTAATTGTGGTATGAATTCGTCTGCTTAAATAACGATAGGAGTTATGCCCCTTTATTTTCGGTAAAATGTCCGGCACGAAAAGTTTTGAAATCCCAACTCTGGTATGAATGCATATAGACATAAATCATTAAAGGTAGTTAAAGTTATTCATATCTGGCAATGTATTCATATCCTGCAAATAGGGGCCTCTCAAACTGGGCTCAGTATTTTTCATTCTTGAACATTTTCTTTAATCATTCTTGAACACTTTTTAGGGTTTCACACTGTGTAGCTTGTGTGAAACACTATTGTTTTTGTTAAAATTATTATTAGGGTTTCACACTGCGTAGCTTGTGTGAAACACTATTGTTTTTGATAAAATTATTATTCTTATTAAGCTTTCATATTACATATGAAAGCTTATTGTTTCTGTTAAAGTTATTATTATTATTATTTTTTTTTTTTTGTGTATTTTCTGCAAATCGGATTTCTCAGAATCTAACCATAGGATCTTTCTGAAACTTTGACCTACCCCCCTATAAATGGGGTGCGAACCTTGATTAAATATATTTTCAAAACGTTTTACGAATCCGAAATCACCGAATTTTACGAACGAATGCATTTGACCTACAATGCTGTAACTTTGTGACTATTTGACCTATTTAATTAATTCTTTTTTCTATGAGTACCTTGAGACATTTACTTCAAATCTGCAATTTCGGATTTTCGAATTTCGAAAATTCGTCGCTGTGATTTCGAACCGGAAGTTTAGACCAACTCGACAACTTCTTTAGTAGTTGTACGATTTTCGTGAAATTTAATATGTAAGTAAACCTTAATGATGCGACTTGAAAAATGACTTTAGAAATTTTCTAAATTATCTCCCCTTGGAGAAATTGAGGATCGAAATTTTCAAAAATATCGACGAAATATAGGTCAAATCATCTTGATTTTTTTTTAGGTTACTAGCTGCGAGACCACTGATTCGTACACAAAAAATGGAGTTTGTAGCTCAACCCGGAAGTGCCACCATCTTGAAATGTAAAAACCTCAAACGCCATTTTGCTATTTTACTTACAGACACGGGAATTATATTTTTTGAATCCTTGGAGGAAGGCCCAAAAAACGTCGGGAGTAGAATTATCATTTAGGTCAACTGGAAGTCACCATTTTGAATTGAAAATGAAAAATGGAAGCAATTTAAAGGGCCGAGTTTTTGGAACACAATAACTCTCCTTCTAATTAAGCTATAATGTTTAAACTTGGGGTAGACGTTCACTAGGCAATGTCATGATTAAGTGGAAAGATGAGCATTTTCTGCCTGGGGTAAGCAGAGATACGCATGCTGATTTGTTGATTCTTTAGGGCACAATAACTTCGGTTATAATGAAGGGAGGGTGGTGAAACTCTTGTCAATCTAGAGTCTCATAGCTAGCCTGTTGTGTAAAATCATTGTATCATTTTTTTTAAATACCAGGGATAGCAGAAAAAAGAGATCGAAAATCCAAAAAGTCGTATTTTTACGATTTAGAGCATTTTTAAAGGTCCTTTTCTCTTAAAGTCAACATAATATTTTTGGGGAACTTCTTGTACAAAGAGTCTTATCGGTAGTCTTTTATATGAAACCATCGATCAACAGTCCAAAATATCAGGAGTAGAAGAATAAAAGGATCGAAAATTGAAAACGGCAGCCTTTCATTGTTAAGCAAAACATGCAGTGTGGGTGGCTACAATTTGCACATTTAGTCATCGTATAGAGCTTATTCAACATTATCGAATTCCAACTGCTAAGGAATCTTTTACGTGCACTCCAATGTGTACACGCCGGTGGGAGGACACGCCAAAAAATCGAGATGAACTTTCTCGGCCAATGCAGGGATCGAACACCCGACCTCCTGGCTAGCAGGTCAACGCCTTCGCCACATAGTGTGTACACCCATCGTACATTTCATCTGTCAAATCAAAGCATTTCATTGCATTAGACCAATAATTAATTATTCTTAATTTGAAACTTTATTTTAGTATTATTAAATCCTCATTTTATTGGTAGACGTTCGTCTTATTTAAAGTTAAACTTTCATTTAACTATGAACATCCCTTAACGTCTCTTTAAAACAATTAAATACTCTAAAACAGTAGCTCAACCTTTTGACCTAAGCTCATTAATTTACCATTTTGTATGTGAGCGACTTGTTATTCTTCTTATATGACATATTGCACGTGTCCGATTTCAAAGGGGAGTTTGGTTGCTGAATGGTTAGCACGCGCGCGCTGTATCATAAAGCCTGTCATTGAGTCAGCTAGCGTGTTTTCGAATCTCCGGTCGTACCTGACAAGGAGTAAGGTCGCCTGTCCATCTTGGTGGGTTTTCTTCATTTCCTCCGTTTTCCTTCCACTGCTAAAGACCTCTACGCACAAGCGAAATATTGAAATAAAATCGAACTATATGTTAGTCCCGAAATGATCTAGTTTGGGACACAATAACTCTCTTTCTAATTCAGCTAGACTTGGTGTGGGTGTTTATTAGGCCAATACCTTGATGACTCTGGAACACAATAACTCTTTTTCTAATTGGGGTACAATGTTCAAACTTGGTATAGGCATTCACTAAGTCAATGTCTTGATGAAGTTCGAAGTAGAATTTTGATTTAGGTCAACTGGTAGTCACCATTTTGAAGTGAATATGAAACATAGTGAAAAGTCGACATTTACGGACTTGTAAACAAACACAATAGAGCATAGTATGTTCAATGCGTCTCCTATGTCTGAAATTATTACATTTCAGGATAGTCGGGATACGGTATTTGAATATTTCAAAAATTCGATTTTTGCCTTTGATGTTTTTCGTGCTGACAAAATTCTTTACGAGTGAAAAATCACATTAACTTCACTAGATTGTAACCGATTTTAATGATTTTTTTTTCCTTGTTCGTATTATTCATACGACCCATGACATGTGACAGGAAGTGACTGTGAATATGAAAGCTTTCATATCTGCATGGGACAGAAGCAGATCTAGTTATTATTCTTATTATTATTCCAATTCCACTTTGACTATATCTCAGCAACTACTTGTCGCATCGCTACGATTTCTTCGGTTTGACTGGGAAAGTGGATGTGACTTAGAGGATAAAGCTATTTTGAACGTTCTGCGACAATGCGAAATGTCCGAAATCACCGAAGTTATCGTTTTTGAAAATATTGCAGTAATTTTAACAATAATCATTGGATTTTAACTTTCGATACATTTTGGCATAGTCGGAGACAGGGCACATAGCTACGCTACTTTCGATTTTTGATTTTCGGCATATCTTCGAAGATATTAGGCGCCAAATTTCGAAAATTTAAAATTTTACAAATAACTTTTTTATTTATTAATATATATATAATGAATTGATATTGCTGGATTTGGTTGATTCTTCGTCAATTTTATTTGATGTTTACAATGCTTATGTGGAAACCTGGTCGATGGTTTCATTGGTATCGGAAGTGACATATGTTCAAGGGTAACGTGGCACCGAAAGTGACGTGGCACCAGTGAAACCCGTCATTCCTGCATGCAGGTCTAGTTCTTATTATTATTCTTATTATTATTCTTATTATTATTCAGATTCCAATTTGAATAGATCTCAGCAACTACGTGTCGCATCGTTACCATTTCTTCGGTTTTACTGGGAAAGTGGGTGTGACTTAGAGGATAAAGCTATTTTGAACGTTCTGCGACAATGCGAAATGTCCGAAATCACCGAAGTTATCGTTTTTGAAAATATTGCAGTAATTTTAACAATAATCATTGGATTTTAACTTTCGATACATTTTGGCATAGCCTGAGACAGGGCACATAGCTACGCTACTTTCGATTTTTGATTTTCGGCAAATCTTCGAAGATATTAGGCGCCAAATTTCGAAAATTTAAAATTTTACAAATAACTTTTTTATTTATTAATATTTTTTAGTCGTATTGTGCACAGAATTAAAGAGTCATCTGACTAGTGCAAAAATGTTAAAAAAATTGTCTCAGTAATTTTCCTTGGCCGCCATTGGCTAATTCAGTTTTTCAGTCCTAGATTAATTTTTTATTGCTCGATTTGTATAAAACAAAATTCATATGCTTCGTTGTATCAATTGTCATTTTTTTTGTTACCAAAAGTGTTATCTGTCGGCACCGGAAGTGGCATAATTTTACCAAAAACTACAATTTTGACAGTTATTTTCCTATTTCGAAAACAAATATTATTTTTTGGAAAAATTATTTGACTCAAAGAGTGTGCCCTTTCAAGGCGCAAAAAATGTAGGAAGCAGTTTTTTTTAATTTCGATTTCACTTTCGAGCAAATTCGATTAAGAGGCTAAAAATGGTGTAAAATTTACCTATTTAAAACCTATTCAGGCTTTTCAGATTTTAAAATATTTCTTCGTAACTTTTATAAACTTGTAGCTATAATCCATACGAAGAAAATGTATGTTAAAATTCGTTTGTAATATAAGCAGTTACCAAGAAATGGGCAGTTCTGTACAAGTCACTGTTTTCGTTATTTTGCCTGTAAAATAGTCAATTATTATTGGGTTTTATAGAAGTGACATCATTTGATTCAAAAAGCATGTAGCGTCATATCAAGTTGATTACAATTTAAAATTGACACCGGAAGTGACATCATTTGGTCAAAAACTGCATTTTAAACTTTTTAAATCAATGTTTTATTCAACCAAGAATAACTTAATATGTATTAATAATTTTAACTTTTGGTTTAAATTCACATATAAACAAAACTCATATGGTCATATAGATATCATAAAATTGTTTCTAACTTGTTCGGTTGCCGAGAAATAGACGGTTTTCTACAGGTCACTTTTGAAGGTTTCGGGGCCATAAAGTGTCAATTATTATTCGATTTTCATAAACGTTACACCATGTTATACTAATGCCATTTGGGATTTCATACAAGTAATTTAAGATTTTCATTATCACCGGAAGTAACGTCATTTTGGCAAAAACTGTATTTTTAGCCTTCAAAACAGATATTTTATTCAAATGAGTCTGTTTGGAAATCATTTTCAAATTATGGTATTTGATGCTAATCAACAAATAGAATGAACCCATACGATCATACAGATACCACAAAATGGTTTGTAACTTGTACGGTTGCAGAGAAATAGCAGATTTTCTACAAGTCACTTTTCAAGTTTTTTGGTCTTTAAAAGTGGCAATTATTATTCGATTTACATAAAATTTTCACTATATGATATCGTATGCCATTTCTGATTTCATAAGACTAACTGAACATTTTCATTAACACAGGAAGTAATTTAAATTTGTCAAGATCATTTACAAGTAACAAATGTATAAAATGACATGATATTGCTGGATTGATTGGTTGATTCTGCGTCCATTTTATTTGTGTGCAATGTTAATTTGGAAACCTGTTTAGTGGTTTCGTTGGTACCGGAAGTGACATATGTTCAAGGGTAACTTGGCACCGGAAGTGACATGTTTAAGAGTAACTTGGCACCAGTGAAACCCGTCATTCCTGCATGCAGGTCTAGTTATGTTTGAAATTGTCTGCTATGCCTTGCTAGCCTGGAAGTTGCGGGTTCGCTACAGGTGTTGGCCATGAAAGTTCATCTGGATTTTCCGGCGTTGTCAGTGGTGCAGGACAGAGGGCTGTGTGCCAATCCTTTAAGCTCATCCAGCTTGATTGTACCTGAATTTGCATTTGATGGACAGCTAATTTAAATTTCTGATCAAATTTTAATTATTGGGAATTTCCTGGGTAGCTTTTTGAAATCTAAAAGTAATTTTACTATTTAATGAAGTTAATGAAAATGTAAATGTTCTTTTTCATTCATTTAATTAGGGCCTATATAATCCTATCTATCCCTATATCACATATTGTTGCCTAATACACCTCTTTTTAGCCCTTAGAACCTGAAATGCTGCAAAACCGGCTTGACGTTGAATCGCATATAAAAGAAATGTGGGTTTTGCGGCTTGGGGAGTGTCAAGCTCCAATTACGTTGACGTCATAATTAATATGATGTCATGTAAATACAGGGAGGGACGTGCAACACCCCATGTATAGTCAGTGTTCAAAGGGTTAAATAAAGTCATTTTTATCTTGATTTAATAACAAAAACAATCAAGCATTTTTTCTTACAAAACAAAAAATAGGTTGCCAGGCAACGAAACATACGCCCACACAGCAGCTAAATCGTCCGGGCAGTCAACAAGAGTTGTTGCATATTAAGTAATTATCAGAAAATCATTAGAATTGTTTGGTTTTTATAAAGTTCTGACCCATGCTAATGTTTAAGTATACAAATCATTTAATACTATGGAATTAGCTGTCACCACCACTGGATACGAAACATTTAATATTATGGCGACTTTACGTACAAACAGGGGCCATAATTCAGGAAGTTACGATCAGATATGCGCAAATATTGATAGGAACCAAGATCTTTATGTTATAAACATGTATTTCAAGTTTCATCAAAATCAGTTCAAAATTGTGACCTCTATAGAGTCCACTACCTTGATATAACATATTTTCACACTATTCGCGTACAAACAGCGGCCATTTTGTCCGTCAATTTTGGTCCAATTTTCACGAAATTCAACATCATCTTTAATAACAATATAACGGTGATATAATCAAACGTTTTTTTTAAATCGGATAATAATTTTGACCTACAGAGGGGCCACAAGCTAAAAAAAAAGAGCATTTTTCCGGCCAATCACGGGACATAATTCAGGAAGTTACGATCAGATGGGCGCAAATATAGAAAGGACCCAAGATCTTCTGGTTATAAACATACATGTCAAGTTTCATCAAAATCGCTTCAAAATTGTGACCCCTATAGCTTGAAATAACATGTTTTCACACTATTCGCGTACAAACGGCGGCCATTTTGTCCGTCAATTTTGGTCCAATTTTCACGAAATTCAACATCATCTTTAATAACAATATAACGGTGATATAATCAAACGTTTTTTTTAAATCGGATAATAATTTTGACCTACAGAGGGGCCACAAGCTAAAAAAAAAAAAGCATTTTTTCGGCCAATCACGGGACATAATTCAGGAAGTTACGATCAGATGGGCGCAAATATAGAAAGGACCCAAGATCTTCTGGTTATAAACATACATGTCAAGTTTCATCAAAATCGCTTCAAAATTGTGACCCCTATAGCTTGATATAACATGTTTTCACACTATTCGCGTACAAACGGCGGCCATTTTGTCTGTCAATTTTGGTCCTATTTTCACGAAATTCGAACTCAACCCCCATAACCAGGTAACGGTAGTATAATCAAACGTTTTTATACGCCCACATTTTCATGTGGACGTATTATGTCGTCGCCCCTGTCCGCCCGTCCACAATTTGTTTGTGGACTCTGTACAGGTCACAATTCTTATCCGATTTTGACGAAACTTGAAATATAGGTTTATCCCCAAACGATCTCGGCTGCTTTCGATATTGGCATTGTATCGGATCAAAACTTCATGGATTATGGCCTCTGATTGTACGAAAAATCACGTTTTTAGCTTGTGGACCCTATATAGAGGTCACAATTTTGGACCGATTTTGATGAAACTTGACATGCATGTTTGTAACTCAAAGATCTTGGTTCCTTTCGATATTTGCGGCTATCGGAATGTAATTTCCTGAATTATGGCCCCTGATTGTCCGAAAAATCACCCTTTTTAGCTTGTGGTCCCTCTGGAGGTCACAATTATTATCCAATTTGAAAAACCGTTTGATTATATCACCGTTACACCCCAAGGAAGGATGAGTTCGAATTTCGGGAAAATCGGACCAAAATTGCCATACAAAATGGCCACCGTTTGTACGCGAATAGTGTGAAAATATATCAAGGTTGTGGACCCTATAGAGGTCACAATTTTGAACCGATTTTCATGAAACATGACATGTATGTTTATTACACAAAGGTCTTGGTTCCTTTCAATATTCGCGCATATTGGATCGTAACTTCCTGAATTATGGCCCCTGATTGTCTCATAACCATGTAACGGTGATATAATCAAACGTTTTTTTAAATCGTATAATAATTTTGACCTCCAGAGGATCCGATATGCATAAATATCGACAAGAACCAAGATCTTTGGGTTATAAACATGCATTTCAAGTTTCATCGAAATCGGTTCAAAATTGTGACCTCTACACTGTTCACAAGCTAAAAACGTGATTTTTCGTACAATCAGGGGCCATAACCCATAAAGTTACAGTCCGATACATGCCAATATCGAAAGGAACCGAGATCTTAGGGTGATAAACCTATATTTTAAGTTTCATTGAAATCGGATATAAATTGTGACCTGTAGACTGTTCACAAATAATTGTGGATGGACGGACGGACGGACGGACTGGGGCGACGACAAAAACGTCCACATAAAAATGTGGGCGTATAAAAAAAGATGGCCAGGCAACGAAACATATGCCCACCAGCAGCTAGCTAAATCGTTCGGGCAGTCAACAAGATTTGTCGCATATTAAGTAATTATCAGAAAATCATTAGAATGTGTTATAAAGTTCTGTCCCATGCTAACGGTAGTATACCAAACATTTAATAATATGGATTTAGCTGTTCAATTATTGATTTTCAAGAAAGAGAGAGAGAGAAATGGGGTTTAACGTCCACTCAACACAAACTAGGTCATTTCGGGACTAACATGGTTTTAATTTTATTTCAATAATTCGCATGCGCGTAGGGGTCTTTAGCAGTGGGAGGAAACCAGAGTGCCCCGAGGAAACCCACGAGGTTGAGAAGGCACCCCTATCTCCATGCCACATACGCTCACACATGGGCTCGAAACCACAGCCACAAGCCAGAGGTGACCGGCCAGCTAGATGTCGAAGCGCGGCAATATAGACCACTAGGCCATCCCAACCCCCGATTTTCAAGAAATTCAATCTGTTGTGAAATATTTGTCATGTTCATGTTAAATTACTGCTCTCTGTTAGAAACAAGGAATTTTCCCCCTTTTGTTTACTCGCCATATTTTTTTTTCTTTCTGTCGTTCGGAGAGCGAGTCAGCTCTGTTATTTTGTAAACTTAAGACATATTTAAAGCCCGAATGATCTACTCTTCAGATAAACAATTAAAAAAAGAGTCCGTTCAGAGTTGCAATTGCAATTTCCCCATTTTGTATGTTCATTTATGACATTATGTGCAGATTGAGAAACCCCCGCGTCATATTATCACACGTGAGCCAAATCCTGTTTGTTCATCTTAAAAGTAAGAGTCCCTATTTATGCTATAATATTTAGACATGCTGAAGTATTGTTATTTCTGTCATATTTCAAGTGTCAAATATGGTCTCATAATTAAATCTGTTAGAATTGTCAAGCTATTTGCAGATATGCTTATTCGACAAGCTCACAGTCTAAGGGAGATAACTACATTCTTTCTGAAGTAACTGCCTGAATTTTTATGATTATTATTTTGTACCTTTGCAGTTTTTTGTTGAAGTTTCCTTTCTTTAAAGATCGAAATAAACTCATTAGAAGCTTGTTGATTACATTCCATGCCATAATCTCAACCATCATAAATGTGTACCGGGGATATAGTCAAACGTTTTTTTAATTCAGAATAAAATTGTGACCTCCATAGGGTTCACAAGGTAAAAAACATGATTTTTCGTACCATCGGGGGCCATAATTCAGGAAGTTTTGGTACATTGGGTTATTAACTTACATTTCAAATTTCATTAAAATCGGATTTAAAATATGACCTCTACAGGGTACACAATCAAATTTTTACACTATTCACGTATTGGCGGCAGCCATTTTGTCTGGCAACTTTGGTCCGATTTTTATGAAATTCGACCACAAGCTAAAAAAAGTTGATTCTGCGTACAATCAGGAGCTATAATTCAGGATGTTACAATCCGATATGAGCAAATATCGAAAGGAACCCCGATCTTTGGATTATAAACATGCATTTCAAGCTTCATCAAAATTGGATTAAAATTGTGACCTCCACAGGGCCCACAACCATGTATATTTTTACACTATTCGTGTACAAGTGGCAGCCATTTTGTCTTGCAATTTTGGTCGGATTTTCACAAAATTCAATCTCAACCTTCATTACAGTGTAACGGTGATATAATCAGACGGCTTTATAAATCAAATGATAATAATGACCTCTAGAGAGACCACAAGCTAAACAAGCCAACAGTGAGGCTGATGTCCCCCGCCAAAATCTCAAAATAAATAGATGACACATATTAATTAATCGCTCATTTATTTTTTTCAAACGTATCAATCAATCAAACTGTACACGAAGTGTCATCCAAAAGTGTTTTATAAAGAAAAATGCTAAAACCGATAAGAAAAATGAAAATGTACCCTAGTTAGGGGGAACCTAAAGGTAGAAAAAAGGGCCCCAACGCTTGACAAAAGAGCCCCTCTGGCCAAGGGAAAGGGTCCCTCTGGCCAAGGGAAAGGGCCCTCGTGTCTGAGTCAATCGTTTCTATACACTGTTACTGTCGAATCCATTACTGATTGAGAATGCAGTCATTGTATTGGCATAAAAATCATCAATCAAGATGAATCTAAGTAGATGTATCAACCAATCAAATTGCTTATCTCTGCCTACCCTAAGAAGAAAATGCTCATCTTCGAACTCCATCAAGGCATTGACCTAATAAGCATATACACCAAGTCTGAACATTTTAACTCAATTAGAAGGAGAGTATTGTGTTCCAAAGTCTCGACCAATCAAATTGCGTAACGCTCTGCTTACCCTGAGCTCCATCAAGGCATTGACCTAATAAGCATATACACCCAGTTTGAACATTTTAACACAATTAGGAGAGTTATTGTGTTCCAAAGTCTCGACCAATCAAATTGCGTATCGCTCTGCTTACCCTGAGCAGAAAAATGCTCATTATCGAACTTAGTCAAGGTATTACTGTAATGAAACTATACACCAAGTTTTATCAATCTCACTTAATTAGAACTAAAGTTATCGTGTCCCAAAGCATCAACCAATCAAATTGCTTATCTCTGCTTACCCTAAGCGGAAAATGCTCATCTTCGAACTCCATCAAGGCAATGACCTAATAAACACATACACCAAGTTTGAACATTCTAGCTCACTTAGGAAGAGAGTTATTGTGTCCCAAAAAGTGTGACGGACAGACAGACGGACAGACAGACGAACCCATTTTAATAGTCCCCCAACTTTCTTCGAAAGGCGGGGGACAAAAAATTACTTATGAGCCACCCACCCTCCAAGAAAGAAGACGACACCAGAGATTGACCTTCTTATACAAGGTGGTGGAAGGGCACGTGCCGGCCATTAATATTGAGCACTACCTGAAATCTCAGAGAGTAAAACGTACTATCAGAGGTAAAAAAATTTGAAGACTTTACACGTACTAACATTGTATTAAATTCAGTGAACAACAATAGCAAGTGTTTTGACATCATTCCAACTAAAAGTGACGATTACAAACATTCATTCTTCCCAAGAACTCTATTAGAGTGGAATAGACTTAGTGATAGTGTTGTGAAAGCAGATACCATCAAGTGCTTCAAGTCACTAGTGGCTGCGAGTGACATCTAATAGCACACTTCTCCTCTGTCGAATGAAAGCCAGAATTGGTCGCTTCAACATACCCTTTCAGATCAGATTCAGGTATGTTGTATTATAGTTTACTGATTGCATGAGCTGTATAAGTTTAGCTCTGTAGATTTTTATATCTTAATACTGAAGTTCTTAGTTTTTTATGGATAAAGTTTATAAAGTTAATTTGCATACATACATACATTCACAGTTCACACATTATAGCATATACACCCAGTTTGAACATTTTAACACAATTAGGAGAGTTATTGTGTTCCAAAGTCTCGACCAATCAAATTGCGTATCGCTCTGCTTACCCTGAGCAGAAAAATGCTCATTATCGAACTTAGTCAAGTTGACATACATTGTTCAATTTTCAAAACGGCGCTCTGTCGTCATAGAGACGTTTGTAATGCGAGATAACTCCATTTAATGGGGACATCATTAATTAACCCTACCGCTCAATTCGAACTGTTTAACCGTCCAGTTCTAACCGTTTTACCGTCCAATTCTAACCGTTTACGGTTATCCGACTAACCGTAGGAACACTAGGCAGAACCCGAAAAAATTTCGGGTTTACAGACAGCAGCGCCGGTTTTACTCGAGAGGTGAAGCTTACCTTGTATCCACCCCCACCCCCAAAGAAAATTTTGGAATATTTGACCGCTAAAAACACGTTTTTCCCTTTTCAGCCTGTGAACAAAGCAACTTCAAAGTGGTCTAGCACAGCCTAATTAAGGAGGCTGATTCAAAGGTATTCACCCAATAAACACCTACACCAAATTTGAACATTCTAGCTCAATTTGAAAGGGGGTTATTGTGTCCCAAAAAGTGTGACCGACAAGACAAACAGACGGACAGACTGGCCGACAAACCCATTTTAATAGTCCCCTGCCTTCTACGAATGGCAAGAGCCAAAATTAAGTGTGACCTCTAGAGGGAGCACAAGCCAAAAACGTGATATCACATACAATCAAGGCCTTAATTCAGGAATTTACAATCTGATATGCGCAAATATAGAAAGCAACCAAGATCTTTGGGTTATACATACATAAGTTTCATCAAAATCAGATAAAAATTGTGACCTACAGAGTGTTCAGAAGCTAAAAACATGATTTTTCATACAATCAAGGGCCACAATCCATGAAGTTTCAATATGCCAATATCGGAAGGAACCAAGATATTTTAGAGATTTTTCTACAACCAGGGTCCATACATTCCAATATCGAACGGAACCGAGATCTGAGGGAAATAAATCTATATTTCAAGTTTCGCCTAAATCGGATAAGAATTGTGACCACAAACAAATTGTTGATGTATGAACAGACGGACAGCATACATCCACATGAAAATGTGGGCTTATAAAAATATTGAACATATTAATGAAGTAATGTATTGGTATAGGCATATTTCTATTTAGAAGAAGACAGAATGACAGCACGTGTTGTTTGAAAAATGTGTTTATTCCTGTTCTGATTTCGTAACAGCTGTCAAATGAAGTCATTTATGATCAGGGGCGTAAATGTGGTGAGGTGTGGGGGGGGGGTACACCCCCCCAGCAAAAAAAAATATTCTGTCGCAAAATCAGTGCAGTCGGTCGCAAAGTAGAGGTAGTCGGTATCAAAATAAGTATACGTCACGGTACTCACGCAAAACCTTAGTAGAAAAATAGTCGGTCGCAAAATCAGTGCAGTCGGTTGCAAAGTAAATGTAGTCGGTATCAAAAATAAGTACTCACTGTATACGTCACTCTACTCACGCAAAAAAAATAGTCGATCGCAAAATCACTGCAGTCGGTCGCAAAGTAGAGGGAGATGGTATCAAAATAAGTACTCACTGTATACGTCACGATACTCACACAAAACTTTAGTATAAAAATAGTCGGTTGCAAAATCCGTGCATTCGGTCGCAAAAAGGAGCAGTCTTAGTATAAAATAACCTTGTCAGCTGATCATTTTTGAAAAGATGTTGTGTTTCACTCTCATTCTGTTGTGAGTATAATGTTAGTCTTACAACAAAATATAACCCAGGGAGAACAATAGTCGTTCTCAAAATAAGTGCAGTCACTGCAGTCGGCCTCAAACACAATGCCAGAATAGATCCCAAATACTATATATTTGCGTGAATCCGTGAGCCTAAATTGCATACGTCACTCTTATTCTGTTGTAAGTATGTTAAATTGGTCTAACAACAAAATTTCACCAAGGGAGAAAAATAGTCGGTCACAAAATAAGTGCAGTCACTGCAGTCGGTCTCAAAAACAATGCCAGAATAGATCCCAAATGCTATGTATTTGCGGGAATCCGTGTGCCTAAATTGCATACGTCACTCAAAACTATAGTATAAAATAACCATGTCTGCTTGTCACTCTTACTCTGTTGTCAGTATGTTGTTCTATGAAATGTTTTCTACCACGGCAAAAAATAGTCGGTCTCAAAAAAAGTACTCACCGCAGTCGGTCTCCGACTAAATGAATTAATGAGATAAACATACAATCATAAAACAAGCAAAATTGACAGATAAGCCTCAAGATTCTGTCCCATTT
Source organism: Patella caerulea (assembly GCA_036850965.1). Classification (NCBI taxonomy): domain Eukaryota; kingdom Metazoa; phylum Mollusca; class Gastropoda; family Patellidae; genus Patella; species Patella caerulea. The sequence goes on along the minus strand of JAZGQO010000013.1, from coordinate 13,779,779 downwards.
GTTATCAACCCCAGTCCCAAAAATTTAAAAGCTCTGTTATACATATCTTAAATTTTTTTCGCGCCTTCGGCGCGATTTCATTATAACATCATTCTTCTACTCGGTTACATATCTGAAATTTTTTCGCGCCTGCGGCGCTCGATTCCATTTTAAAATCATTCTTCTACTCCTCAGTTGTCTTATACTGTCTCAGCACTATCATATTCACGATTATAGTGAACTGCCCAGTTTGTAGTACCACTGGTGTGTGGTGCGGGGGTATGTGCATCAGTCGGTCGCATTTTGGCTAAACACCCCCCCCCCCCAAACGAAATCGTTATGTACGCCCCTGTTCATGATCTATAACAAATACATTTCTACATGTATTTCACCTAAACTAAACGATCAGAGGTAAGTTTTAATTTCGTAACAGCTGTCAAATGTAAGTCATTCATGATCTATAGCAATTACATTTCTACATGTATTTCACCTAAACTAAACGATCAGAGGTAAGTTTTAATTTCGTAACAGGTGTCAAATGTAAGTCATTCATGATCTATAACAATTACATTTCATTATAACATCATTCTTCTACTCGGTTACATATCTGAAATTTTTTCGCGCCTGCGGCGAACGATTCCATTTTAAAATCATTCTTCTACTCCTCAGTTGTCTTATACTGTCTCAGCACTATCATATTCACGATTATAGTGAACTGCCAGTTTGTAGTACCACTGGTGTGTGGGGCGGGGGTATGTGCATCAGTCGGTCGCATTTTGGCTAAACAACCCCCCCCCCCCCCCAAACGAAATCGTTATGTACGCCCCTGTTCATGATCTATAACAAATACATTTCTACATGTATTTCACCTAAACTAAACGATCAGAGGTAAGTTTTAATTTCGTAACAGCTGTCAAATGTAAGTCATTCATGATCTATAGCAATTACATTTCTACATGTATTTCACCTAAACTAAACGATCAGAGGTAAGTTTTAATTTCGTAACAGGTGTCAAATGTAAGTCATTCATGATCTATAACAATTACATTTCTACATGTATTTCACCTAAACTAAACGATCAGAGGTAAGTTTTAATTAAAACACAGTTACACCGATATTCGGAGGGTAAATCACGGAATTCCACGATAGGAAACACAGTAATATTGTACCCTGTCAAACCATTGCAATGGTTGTAACCTATCAGAGGTAAGTTTTAATTAAAACACAGTCACACCGATATTCAGAGGGTAAATCACGGAATTCCACGATAGGAAACACAGTAATATTGTACCCTGTCAAACCATTGCGATGTTTGTAACCTATCGAAAGGAATAGGGATCTTTCGGATATAAACCTATGTTTCAAGTTTCGTTAAAATTGGATAAAAATTTTGAGGGTCTTCTTCACAGTAAAGGGCCAAAATTCAGGAAGTAGCGGTCTGATTTGCATGGATATCAAAAGAAACCGATCTGTGGGTTATAAAGATACATTTCAAATTACATCAAAATAAAAAGATAGGTTGCCAGGCAACGAAACATGCGCCCACAGCACTAAATTGTCCAGGCAGTCAAACAAGGGTTGTCGCACAGTTTTACTTTTTATACGCCCACATTTTCATGTGGACGTATTATGTCGTCGCCCCTGTCCGTCCCCTGTCCGTTTGTGGACTCTCTACAGGTCACAATTCTTATCCGATTTCGACGAAACTTGAAATATAGGTTTATCCCCAAAAGATCTCGTCTGCTTTCGATATTGGCATGTATTGGATCAAAACTTCATGGATTATGGCCCCTGATTGTACGAAAAATCACGTTTTTAGCTTGTGGACCCTATAGAGGTCACAATTTTGAACCGATTTTGATGAAACTTGACATGCATGTTTGTAACCCAAAGATCTTGGTTCCTTTCGATATTTGCGGCTATCGGAATGTAATTTCCTGAATTATGGCCCCTGATTGTCCGAAAAATCACCCTTTTTAGCTTGTGGTCCCTCTGGAGGTCACAATTATTATTCGATTTAAAAAAACGTTTGATTATATCACCGTTACACCCTAAGGAAGGTTGAGTTCGAATTTCGGGAAAATCTGACCAAAATTGCCATACAAAATGGCCGCCGTTTGTACGCGAATACTGTTAAAAAATGGTATATCAAGGTTGTGGACCCTGTGGAGGTCACAATTTTAATTCGATTTTGATGAAACTTGAAATTCATGGTTATAACCCAAAGATCTTGGTTCTTTTCGATATTTGCGCATATCGGATCGTAACTTCCTGAATTAAGGCCCCTGGTTATACGCAAAATCACCCTTTCTTTAGCTTGTGGTCCCTCTGGAGGTCACAATTATTATCAGATTTTAAAAGATAGGTTGCCAGGCAACGAAACATACGCCCACAACAGCTAAGTCGTCCGGGCAGTCAACAAGGGTTGTCGCATATTGTTTCTTTTATCAGTAAGGAGACATTTACTATTTACAACACATGATAATCTTATTACGAGTAATAGCCCATTAAATAATTATCAGAAATGATTAGAATAGTTTTGATGGTTTGTCTCAAGGCCTTTGTCCACAAGATATTTCAAAGTGATCAACTGCCAAAAATTATCAGATATCACTGAAAATCAAATAGGATTCTTCGTCTCATGACCCTAAACACTGTGTACAAATTTAAAGTCAATCAGATATTAACTTTAGCCTTTAGAGCATTCACAGGGTTTTTCAAAGTGATCAAGGGTCATAACTCTGGCAGTAATTATCGGATATCGCTGAAAATAAATAGGCTATTTTGTATCATGACCGTAAATAGTGTGTATAAATTTAAAGTCAATCGAATATTAACTTTAGATTTTTCAAAGTGATCAAGGGTCATAACTCTGGCAGTAATTATCAGATATTGCTGAAAATCAACAGGCTTCTTTGTACCATGACTTTAAACACCGTGTATAAATTTAAATTCAATCTGATATTAACTTTAGCCTCTAGAGCGTTCACAAGATTTTTCAAAGTGATCAAGGGTCATAACTCGGGCAGGAATTATCGGATATTGCTGAAAATCAACAGGCTTCTTCGGCTCATGCCCTTAAACACTGTGTATAAATTTAAAGTCAATCTGATATTAACTTTAGCCTCTAGAGCGTTTACAAGATTTTTCAAAGTGATCAAGGGTCATAACTCTGGCAGTAATTATCGGATATCGCTGAAAATAAATAGGCTATTTTGTATCATGACCGTAAATAGTGTGTATAAATTTAAAGTCAATCGAATATCAACTTTAGATTTTTCAAAGTGATCAAGGGTCATAACTCTGGCAGTAATTATCGGATATTGCTGAAAATCAATAGGCTTCTTTGTACCATGACTTTAAACACCGTGTATAAATTTAAATTCAATCTGATATTAACTTTAGCCTCTAGAGCGTTCACAAGATTTTTCAAAGTGATCAAGGGTCATAACTCTGGCACTAATTATCGGAAATCGCTGAAAATCAATAGGCTTCTTCGTCTCATGACCTTAAACACTGTGTATAAATTTAAAGTCAATCGGATATTAACTATAGCCTCTAGAGCGTTCACAAGATTTTTCAAAGTGATCAAGGGTCATAACTCTGGTAGTAATTATCGGATATCGCTGAAATCAATAGGCTTCTTTGTATCATGACTTACACCGTGTATAAATTTAAATTCAATCGGATATTAACTTTAGCCTCTAGGGCGTTCACAAGATTTTTCAAAGTGATCAAGGGTCATAACTCGGGCAGGAATTATCGGATATTGCTGAAAATCAACAGGCTTCTTCCTACCATGACCTTACACACTGTGTATAAATTTAAAGTCAATCGGATATTAACTTTAGCACCTAGAGCGTTCACAAGATTTTTCAAAGTGATCAAGGGTCATAACTCTGGTAATAATTATCGGATATCACCGTCACCGTCTCATGCCCTTAAACGCTGTGTATAAATTTAAAGTCAATCGGATATTAACTATAGCCTCTAGAGCGTTCACAAGATTTTTCAAAGTGATCAAGGGTCATAACTCTGGTAGTAATTATCGGATATCGCTGAAAATCAATAGGTTTCTTCGTCTCACGACCTTAAACACCATGTATAAATTTCAAGTCAATCGGGGATTAACTTCACTCAGAGGTTAATTAGTACTCGTACTGATAACACCTAATGCACCAGAGCTCCAGAGCTATCGTCTAAATTTATCTTAAAGATAAAGTAGCCTAGCAAAGACTCGAGAAAGACTCTCCACTCGACTTTAAGACTCTACAAAGATTCTTCAGTCCCAAGGTTGTCTTTCTACTTTCATTATTTATTTTATTTTCTTTCTTTTCTCTTATACCTGAATAAGGTATAAGATTTTTTCTTTTTTTTTGTTTTCTCTACTTCTTTTTATTTTATTTTCCCTTTACTTTTGACAGCTCCTTTTCAGTTATTTTTTTTAATTATTTCATTATTTCATTTCATTTTTTACTATTTTTTCCTCTTTTTACACTTAGTTGGACCATCTCATTTTGTTCTTTCTGATTTTATACTTTGACTTCGATTTCTAGTTTTAATTTTCTTGCATCGTTAGCCTCATACTTTTGTTTATATTTTTGATAGTTACTTCTCATATTTTCTCTCATATTCATATATTTTTTCTCGATTACTTTAGATTAGTTTCTTTTTTTTTTTGTTTTATACTTTAATTTTGGTCTCTAGTTTTACTTCGCTTGTATCATCAGCCTCATATTTTTGCTTATTTTTATATTTTTTTTTTTTTTGGTAGCTATTTCTCATATTTTCTACTCATTTACTTTCTTTGTTACGTTACCGCCACAAGGGCTTCAGTTCTACTTCTTTGTTAGACAATCAGTACCCAAGCGATCAGAGATTAGCTCAAGCGATTGAACTACACTCAGATCAAAGATATTAAATCAAAGCCTTTACCGCCTTTGTTGAGGTGACAATCTGACAGCTAATCTGCCTACTGACCTATACAAACATCAGGAACCTATAGTTAATTAGTATAACCAAATCTGATTGACTAGTGGATCTGAGTGGAAGGGGTCAATAGCAGATCATCAGTTCATCAATCAACCAATCACTATTCAATCTTAAACACTCTACTATAGAGTACTAATTAGATTCATCTCTTGTTGATCCCTCTTTTTAATTTAGACTTTCGAGGCAGGAAAAGGGAAATGGAGTCCGTGACTGAGCTCAACATGTCGATGGTTGAGGCTTTCAACAGCAGTCCGGCACCATCGACCTTTCCGGCAGCTAAAAAGAGGGAGGAACAAGCCTTCGTAATCCAAGTGAGGCCCGCTGAAGGCAAGTCCTTCAAAGGGACCAAACTGACGGCGATAGGGAAGGAGATCAAGAAGACCTGGGGTATTATCGATATCCCAGACATCAGAGTAACTGTCCCTGGACATGTCCGACTGGCTTTTAAATCACAGAAGGACATGGACAGGGCGGTGAACCAGGTATCCCTTCTCGGCATAGAAGTGAGGGTATCCCAGCCGTCAACCTTGTCAACCGAAAAGGTGGTGGTACACGGGATTCCCTCCGAGTATGACGGAGAAGAGATCCTGGAAGATCTAAGAGACAGAGGGTATGCGGTCGCGGAGGTATACCGTTTCAGGATCGCCGAAGGTAAAGGCCAGGGAAGCGTCGCCCTAACCTTTAACAACAAGGCACCTGAGATGGTAAAGATAGTATACCTATCCCGAAGGACCCACGTATACATCAACAGGGTAAGGCAATGTTCCAATTGCCAAAAGCTTGGCCACACAGCCAAGTACTGTAAGGGAAAGACTGTGCGTGCCAAGTGCGGTGGGAGTCACGCGATGGCCGAGTGCGGGGCGGGCATTCAAACAAAATGCTCGAACTGCAAGGGCGGACACGCAGCGAACTCCCCCGATTGCCCGAAGATACAGAGCACCAGGGCTACCCTAAAAATACAAGGCAAGGAGAAAGTGAGCTTCAGTGAGGCTGCACTGATTCTCAAAAAGAAAGAGCGGGTGACAAAAGAAGTCAGGAAGATGGCTCCGGCTAATAAACCAAATACGACGGAGTCAATTCCATCGACATCGGCGCCGGAAGAACCACCAAAGGCTCCCCGCTCAGAACCACTACCAAAAAAGACGACCAACACAAAGAAAAAGGAGGAACAGAAAACGAAGGCTAATGAAACTCACTTCATTCCGAAATTCAAAACGGAGAGTGGTTTCATGAGTTTTATGATTGAATTCCTGAAGGTAGCAGTATCAAATGAGGACAAGACAACAAAGATGGCAAGCCTCCTAGGGAAACTAAGATCGTATATGGTCAACGCAGACGCTCTAATCAACTCCATCAACACTGTCAAGAAAAGAGCTAGAGATGACGACGAAGACACTGAAAAGAAAGATCAAGAGGTAAATCTCGCTCTACGTAGGAGGATATCTCATGTTCGCCACTACAGCACTGGCGATATGCCCAGTTGCTTGCCGGTGTTAACACCAAAAGCGAACAGCAATGAGGTACCTTCTATGGAAAGCGAGACACCAGTAGATCAATAGAACACAACCATTGAGAGGCATCAATCCTGACAGTCATCATGGCGGGCCAGGTAAAAGTTCTACAACTTAACGTTAACGGACTGGCCCCCAGATGTGCTGAGCTGAGAAAATACATCACCCACAACCCCAAAGATGTAATATGCCTCCAGGAGACCAAGCTACTACCAACCAAAAAAGACATCTACCTACCCGGATATACTTGTCAGAGAAGGGACAGACCGGGCAGCACGACACGTGGCGGCGGCCTTGCCATCTACGTCAGTGATAACTTAAATTATATTTCTGTTACGCTGGACGTAGCGGGCCCTCTAGAAGCAATGGGCATAGCCATCACATTGAGCAATAATACAAAATTGACAATAGTGAATGTCTATGCACCCCCTCAAGTCACGATAGAATCAGTAGACTTCCAGTCACTTCTCGACCAGCTTCCGCAGGGCGAATCTGTGTTCTGTGGAGATTTCAACGCAAAACACGCTCTGTGGGGGTCACCGAGGAATGACTGTCGGGGGACTAGCCTGTGCTCAATAATAGAAGGGAACGACCTATGCGTACTGAACGACGAGAGCCCTACTTTTGTTGGAGGAAATGCCCCACCTTCACACCTGGATCTCACGCTCTGTACGCTTGGTATGGCAAACCGCTGCGACTGGCAAGTACACGAAGACGAAACACTTGGCAGTGACCACCTACTGATAGAATTCTGCATCCAATGTGAAACAACCAGGGAAGTCTATAACGGGAAACCCAATTGGAAAATAAAAGAGGCTGATTGGGCTAACTTCCGTGTAAACTGCCTTGAGTGGAAAGAGGATGACATCATCGATGCCAACATCGACGTGTACGCTGCCAACATCACAAGTGCTATTATAGGTGCCGCAGACGACTCTATTCCCAAGACTTCTGGAGGGAAACCAAGGATTAGAAAACCTTGGTGGTCACTAGAATGTCAGAAGGCGGTTAACGAAAGAAAGAAGGCTCTACGCCTACGGAAACGCCACTACAATGAAGTCAACCACCAAAACTACCTGAAGTTGAAATACGCCGCAAGAGACACCATCCGGAAGGCACAAAGCGGACACTGGATGACTTTCTGTAATGCGTTGAATCAAAACACGCAAACAGGTGTCGTCTGGAAGAAGCTGAACGCCATGAACGGGAAGCGCAGATCATTCAACATACCAAACCTAAAGAATGGAGATGAGTACGCTACCAACGGCAATGAAAAGGCAGACCTACTTGCGAAAACGTTCGCTGACGCAAGCAGGGACGAAAACCAATCACCAGAGTTCCTGAAGAGAAAGGAAATCTTTTACTCACAGCACCCTTCATTAGAAATTGAACCTAATGAAGGGGCTAAACCAATCAATCTACCCTTCTCTGAGGAGGAGCTAAATAAGGCTCTTTCCCTCAAGAAGGATAGTGCGGCTGGTGAGGACAAAGTAAAGTACTCAATGCTCAAACATCTGCCTAGAAATGCCAAAAGGATACTACTAAACTTCTTCAACACATCCTGGCTGGCGGGAGAGGTACCTAAAGAATGGCGGAAAGCCAACGTCATCCCTCTCCCAAAACCAGGTAAAGAGAGAACAAAAGCAGAGTCCTATCGACCAGTAAGCTTGACATCCACACGTTGCAAAACCTTGGAAACAATGGTTAACATCCGACTACAGTTCTATCTGGAGAGCAACCGACTGATAGACGAAAATCAAAGCGGGTTCAGGAAAGGGCGTTCAACAATGGACCACTTGGTGAGACTACAGCAAGTCATGTCGCAGGCACTCCTCTCTGGGAACCTGTTATGTGCCGTGTTCGTAGATTTAACTAAGGCTTTCGATTTAGTCTGGCTAGACGGACTGCTCTTCAAGTTAGGACGTATTGGTATAACGGGCATAATGTTTCGGTGGATCAAAAGCTTTCTGAGCGATAGAAGGATACAGGTGAATGTTGGCAGATTCCTGAGTGCCGAGCAAACATTAGAAAATGGCACGCCTCAGGGGTCGGTTATCAGTCCCACTCTCTTCAATATCATGATCAACGACATACAGAAATCCTCCTACCTCGACGCCAAAACTGAGTTAGCTAAATTTGCTGATGATAGTACCATATGGAGGACAGGGAGGCATTTTTGTGAACTACAAAAGAATATGCAAAAGGCCTTAGACAAATTCATGGCATGGGCAAACGACTGGGGATTTAAAGTTTCGGAGAAGAAAACGGTCGGCATGCTTGTAAGCAGGGATAGTGGGATAAACAGAATGACTCTGTGTATGAACGGGAAAACCATCGAATTCAAAGACCAAACCAAGTTCCTTGGCGTAATCTTTGACCGAAGGCTGACCTGGAAACCACACATCGACGAGACTGTAGATAGATGCACCAAAATCCTAAACTTAATGAGGAAAATAACGGGCAGCACATGGGGGGCCAACAGAGTTACACTAATGATGGTGTATCGTGCTCTAATACGATCTGTATTAGACTACGGCTCTCTGGCCTTCATGAACTGCGCGCCATTACTCTTAAGGAAGCTTGACACCATCCAACACAAAGCTCTGTGTGTTGCGACTGGCGTAGGGCAAGGGACTAGGAGAGAGGCACTACTGCAGGAAGCCGGGGAGTTGCCCCTATCCCTAAGAAGAAAAGAACTAGCGACAAGGTACTGGGCTAAGATCTCGCAACTGGGCGCAAGATCTCCAACTTTTGTCAGTCTACAAAAGACAAGATATGTGAGAGATCCAAGAAAGAAAAGCTTTGGCCAAGGTATCAGGGAAACAATCAAGGAACTGCGACTGGGGGAGCTCGTGATAAATAAACACGACCCCCCAGCCATCGCCCCTTGGATGCTCCCTATACCGCCGGTCAATCTAGATCTGTTACAGAAAACCGACAAGAAAAACAACCCCACTGCCGCACGAGCTTTATCGCTAGAACACCTGGAAGACAACTGGCCGTCCAATGACTGGGACCATGTGTATACGGATGGCTCACGCAACCCTGAAAGGGGCACCAGCTGGTTTGGAATATACCTGCCAAACGGGGAACAGGGAATAAGCAGGAAACTGCCCAATAACTGTTCGGTGTACACTGCAGAGCTTGTGGCCATTCGTGACGCTATATCATGGATTTCCCACCAAAAGACTAGTAAGTTCGTCATTCCAAGCGACTCCCTGAGCAGTCTGATTTCAATCCAAACTGACAACTCGGACTCAAGACCAGAAGTCATTTTGGAAATCAGGCAGCTGTACCAGAGGGTCTTAGAGAAGGGAAGCAAAGTAGAGCTCGTGTGGATTCCATCACATGTCAACATTAGAGGAAACGAGGAGGCAGATCGACTCGCAAACGAAGGTCTCAAGGATACAGCACCACTCCGCACCATAGACTACAGCACCACGGAAATCTACAGTATGGTTAAAAGACAGGTCAATTCAATCTGGGAATTAAAACTTGTTGAACTTGACACATACAGATTCCGGCTGGATGACAAGATCAACACGAAGACAGCAATCAATCACCCTAGAAGAGATATATGCAGATTTATATCGAAACTAAGGGTGAGAGAGCGGCTGCGAGACCACAAACACCAAGTCATCGTCTGTGAGTGCGGGGAAGAATGTAGCACCAACCATGTCCTGGTAGACTGTGAGGTATACAAGGAGGAGAGAAGGGAACTAGTAAGAACAATGGAGACCAACAACATACCATTCAACACTAAGAACCTACTCTTCCCTAGACCAGATCTGAAACTGCAAATCTTCGAACAAATCCACGCCCTAATGGAGACAGTAGGACTAAGTAGAATAGTGAAGTAAGAGGGGGTTATGATTAGACGGGCCCGGCATCTAAACACTAAACTACATAGGGGATTGATACCAAACTGGCAGAATAGTGGAGTAAGGGAGGGTCACGATCAGACGGACTCGGCATCTAAACACTATTCCGCCAAAAAACAGACACCAAACCTACAGAATAGGATAGTGGAGTAAGGGGAGGTCACGATAAGACGGGCCTGGCACCTAAACACAAATCCTACGAAGATGACATGTACCAAACTAAGCAGGATAGTGGAGTAAGGGGGAGTTTCGGTCAGACGTACTCGGCACCTAAACACTATTCCGTAAATAAAAATGATACCAAACCCATAGAGTGGGATAGTGGAGTAAGGGGAGGCCACGATAAGACGGGCCTGGCACCTAAACACTAACCCCAAACGATGACACCAACCAACCCAGAAGCAAACGAGATCATCTACCAAATGATATGTTTATTAAATAAAGGGAAGAACTTCCCACTAAACCCATTGCATGGCTTAAAGCTAAATGGAAAGATTGCAAAATCATATTCTAAAAAACAGGAATCAGCTTCGGCTCTCCTAAGTCTTGTCTGTGATATCACTTATGTGGAAGCAGACGTTAAACACCAAGTAGTAGTAGTAGTAGTTGGGATTAACTTTAGCCTCTAGAGCGTTCACAAGAAATTGTGGACGATGGACGGACGTACCGACGGACGGACGGACCGACAGACGGACGGACGGGGGCGACGGCAATATACGACCACATTTCCATGTGGGCGTATAAAAACGTTTGATTATATCACCGTTACACGGTAAGGAAGGTTGACAGACAAAATCGGAATGTAATTTCCTGAATTATGGCCCCTGATTGTCCGAAAAATCACCCTTTTTAGCTTGTGGTTCCTCTTGAGGTCACAATTATTATCCGGTTTAAAAAACCGTTTGATTATATCACCGTTACACCCTAAGGAAGGTTGAGTTTGAATTTCGGGAAAATCGGACCAAAATTGACAGACAAAATGGCCGCCGTTTGTACGCGAATACTGTTAAAAAAATGGTATATCATGGTTTTGGACCCTGTATAGGTCACAATTTTAATTCGATTTTGATGAGGAAAGTTGAGTTCTAATTTCGTGAAAATCGTACCAAAATTGCCGGACGAAATGGTCGCCGTTTGTACGCGAATAGTGTAAAAATATGGTATATCATGGTTGTGGACTCTCTACAGGTCACAATTCTTATCCGATTTTGATGAAAAGTCACATTTCTAGGTTGTGTACCGTCACACCATAATCATTGTCGGCTTCGAATTTCATGAATATCAGACTGGAACTGACCAACTAAATGGCTGCTCCCAATACAGTATGAAATACAGGACTTAATGATGTAGGAAAAATCGCTTTCGGTATTGCTTGTTCTCTGTCTCTCGAAAATGTGGGCGTATCCTGCCTGGCAGTGCCAGCCTATCTTTTTGGTAATGAAACATTTGTAATACACTAAAATATGATTAAGAGTAACGGCTCATTAAGTAATTATCAGAAAATTTAATATCATGGATTTCGCTGTTCAGTGATCAGAATTCATTGAAAATCAAAATACTTGTTCGTTTCAACGTCTTAAGCTCTGGGTATCAATCTGAAGTCAATCGGATGATAAGTTTGACCTCAAGAGTGTCACAAGATTTTTCAAAGCAATCAAGGGAGATAACTCTGGCAGTAATTATTTGAAAAAGCTGAAAATTAATAGGCTTCTTCATCTCATGACCGTAAACACTGTGTATAAATTTAAAGTCGGATATTATTAACTTTGGCCTTTAGAGCGTCCACAAAATTTTTTGAAGTGACCAAAGGCCATAAATCAATAGGATTCTTCATCTCATGACCCTTAAACACTGTGCATAATTTAATTTTAAATCCAATTGGATAATAACTCTGGCAGTAATTATCAGAAATCGCTGAAAATATATATGCTTCTTCGTCTCATGACCTTAAACACTGTGTTTAATTAAAAGTCAATCGGATATTAACCTTAGCCCCTAGAGCGTCCCCAAGCAATTGTGGTCGCTAAACCAACAGACAATATTCCACCACATTTCAATGTGGGCGTATAATAAAAATTTTGACCTGCAGAGTGTCCACAAGCTATAAACGTGATTTTTCCTACAATCTGGGGTAATAATCCAGGAAGTTATGGTCCAATGCAAGACATGTAGTGTCCACAAACAATTTATATTAAGTGCACCTACATGAAAATATGAACGTATAATAATCACAGAAGTAAAAGCACTGAATACAGCCAAATCAAACTTTAACTTTATTTGTATAAATTGGATTTTCTAGTGTCTTGGTTTCAATTTACTATCTTACTTACTTATATTCCTTTAAATCATCTGTTAATTCTCCTTTTATGTATTTGATGACAATTTCTCCCTTTTGTCGAGTTATGACTTTTGATCTCTGACCTTTTACTAATTCCCTCAAAAAAGCCTCAAATCTCTGTCTGTCAACACTCATTGTATACAGCTATTACCTTTTTACAGAAACAATTAAAAAATAATATACATATTTATTATGAAATAAAAACATCACCTGAAAATTTAGAAAGCTGGTGTAGGGAAACTGTTGAAAATCCATTAGCGTTAAAGGCAACATGACAATTTTAAGAGATAGGTTGACATGCAACAAACATACGCCCACAGCAGCTAATTCGTCTGGGCAGTCAATAAGCGTTGTCGCATATTGTACTTTTTTCGTTAATGAAACATTTATAATACTTTGAAATCTGATTAAGATTAACAAATCATAATAATAATATTAATAATAATAATAATAATAATTCTTTATTACCTTGAAAGGAATTCTTAAGCATAGACAAGAGTTGAGAAATATAATACAAAATAATAAATAGAAATAAATATTACATAATACATGGATATATGTTGACAAATGACAGCCTATTGCATTTCGTCAGATATTGCTTGGTTTAGTATGCATATGCTTTGGGGGATAAACGATGACTGACATCTTTTTGTTTTAAAATTTTGGCACTCTGTAGCGACATCCTGAGGGTAGTAATTCGTATTCACTATAAAGACAAGCCAACAGTTAGACTGATGTCCCCCGCCGAAATCCCAAAATAAATAGAAGACACATATTAATTAATCGCACATTTATTTTTTTTTCAAATGTATCGAGCAATCAAACTGTACACAAAGTGTCATCCAAAAGTGTTTTATAAAGAAAAATGCTAAAACCGACGAGAAAAATGAAAATATACTCTAGTTAGGGGGACCCTAAAGGCAGACAAAAGGGCCCCTCTGGCCAAGGGAAAGGGCCCTCGTGTCCAAGTCAATTATTTCTATACACTGTTACTGTCGAATCCATTACTAAATGAGAATGCAGTCATTGTATTGGCATAAAAATCATCAATCAAGATGAACCTAAGTTATCTTGTCCCAAAGTATCAACCAATCAAATTGATTATCTCTGCTTACCCTAAGCGGAAAATGCTCATCTTCGAACTCCATCAAGGCATTGACCTAATAAGCATATACACCAAGTTTGAACATTTTAACTCAATTAGAACTCGACCAATCAAATTGCGTATCGCTCTGCTTACCCTGAGCAGAAAATGCTCATTATCGATCTTAGTCAAGGTATTACTGTAATGAAACTATACACCAAGTGTCATCACTCTCACTTAATTACAACTAAAGTTATCGTGTCCCAAAGCATCAACGAATCTAATTGCTTATCTCTGCTTATCCTAAGCAGAAAATGCTCATCTTCGAACTCCATCAAGGCATTGACCTAATACGCATATACACCAAGTTTGAACATTTTAACTCAATTAGAAAGAGAGTTATTGTGTTCCAAAGTCTCGACCAATCAAATTGCTCTGCTTACCCTGAGCAGAAAATGCTCATTATCGAACTTAGTCAAGGTATTACTGTAATGAAACTATACACCAAGTTTCATCACTCTCACTTAATTAGAACTAAAGTTATCGTGTCCCAAAGCATCAATCAATCAAATTGCTTATCTCTGCTTACCCTAAGCGGAAAATGCCCATCTTCGAACTCCATCAAGGCATTGACCTAATAAACACATACACCAAGTTTGAACATTCTAGCTCAATTAGGAAGAGAGTTATTGTGTCCCAAAAAGTGTGACGGACAGACGGACAGACAGACAGACAGACGAACCCATTTTAATAGTCCCCCAACTTTCTTCGAAAGGCGGGGGACAAAAATGTATTTCATCAAAGGCTATTTTTTTGCCCACATTTAATACAAATTTATTGTGCAATCTACTGAGTGGGGTGTGCTGAACTCCTGAAATTTTGCTTGCCATGTTAACTAATAATTTTGTTTAGCTTAGCTTTGTTTTGGACGGTGAGGGAGGGATACCAACATTGAATAGAAAAACAAAGAATACTTTGTATAAATGAAGAGTAAAAAAGTGAAAGTATGGTTTGGTTGGCGTGAAAAGATCTCAATTTGCGCATGTAATAAAGGCGTTGTTGACACTTTTTATACACTGCGTTTGTGTTCTGGTTCCATGATAGTTTGTCATCAATAATAGTACCTAGATATTTGTATTCTGAAACTATCTCAACAGTTTTATCATCAATTGTTAAAGGATTTAATATGTGATTTATTAACTCTAAAGTCAATCGGATATTAACTTTAGCCTCTAGAGCGTCCAAAAGCAATTGTGGACGGTGGACGCCGGACCGACGGACGGACGGAGGCGACGACAATATACGACCACATTTCAAATATCGAAAGGAACCAAGATCTTTGGGTTATAACCATGCATGTCAAATTTCATCAAAATTGAATTAAAATTGTGAACTCTACAGGGTCCACAACCACGATATACCATTTTTTAACAGTATTCGCGTACAAACAGCGGCCATTCTGTATGGCAATTTTGGTCCGATTTTCCCGAAATTCGAACTCAACCTCCCTTACGGTGTAACGGTAATATAATCAAACGGTTTTTTTTTAAATCGGATAATAATTGTGACCTCCAGAGACACCACACGCTAAAAAAAATAGGTTACCAGGTAACGAAACATACGCCCACACAGCAGCTAAATCGTCCGGGCAGTCACCAAAATTTGTCGCATATTAAGTAATTATCAGAAAATCATTAGAATTTGTTTGTTTTTTATAAAATTCTGCCCCATGCTATCGTTTTGTATACGAAACATTTAATATTATTTCTAAAATTGGATAACAATTGAGACCTCTAGAGGGACCACAAGCTAAAAGATAGGTTGGCACTGCCAGGCAGGATACGTCCACATTTTTGAGAGATGGATAGAGAACAGGCAATACCGAAAGTGATTTTTCCTACATCATTAAGTTCTGTATTTCATACTGTATTGGGAGCAGCCATTTTGTTGGTCAGTTCCAGTCTGATATTCAGAATGATTACGGTGTGACGGTACACAACCTAGAAATGTTACTTTTCGTCAAAATCGGATAAGAATTGTGACCTGTAGAGAGTCCACAACCATGATATAGCATATTTATACACTATTCCCGTGCAAACGGCGACCATTTCGTCCGGCAATTTTGGTACGATTTTCACGAAATTCGAACTCAACCTCCCTTACGGTGCAACAGTAACATAATCAGAGTTTTTTTTTAAAATCAGATAATAATTGTTCGTGAGATAGACAGAGAACAAGCAATACCGAAAATGATTTTTCCTACAATCAAAGGCCATAATTCATTAAGTTACAATTTGATATGCGCAAATATCGAAAAGAATAAAGATCTTTAGGTTATAAATAAACAAGCATTTCAGGTTTCATCAAAATCGAATTAAAATTGTGACCTCTACAGGGTCCACAATTTTGATATACATGTACCATATTTTTTACACTGTTCGCGTACAAACGGCGGCCATTTTTCCTGGCAATTATGGTCCGATTTTCTCGAAATTCGAACTCAACCTTCCGTTGGGTGTAACGGTGATAGTCAAACGTTTTTTTTTTTTAAATCGGATAATAATTGTGACCTCCAGAGGGACCATAGGCGATTTTTCGGACAATCAGGGACCATAATTCAGGAAGTTACGATCCGATATACGCAAATAACGAAAGGAACCAAGATCTTTGGGTTATAACCATGCATTTCAAGTTTCATCAAAATCAAATTAAAATTGTGACCTCTACAGGGTCCACAACCATGATATACAATTTTTTAACAGTATTCGTGTACAAACGGTGGCCATTTTGTATGTCAATTTTGGTCCGATTTTCCCGAAATTTGAACTCAACCTTCCAGTCTGATATTCAGAATGATTACGGTGTGACGGTACACAACCTAGAAATGTTACTTTTCGTCAAAATCGGATAAGAATTGTGACCTGTAGAGAGTCCACAACCATGATATACCATATTTTTACACTATTCGCGTACAAACGGCGAACATTTCGACCGGCAATTTTGGTAAAGATTTTCACGAAATTTGAACTGAACCTTTCTTACGGTGCAACAGTAATATAGTCAGAGGTTTTTTTTTAAATCAGATAATAATTGTTCGAGAGATAGACAGAGAACAAGCAATACCGAAAGTGATTTTTCCTACAATCAAAGGCCATAATTCATTAAGTTACAATTTGAAATGTGCAAATATCAAAAAGAATAAAGATCTTTAGGTTATAAACAAGCAATTCAGGTTTCATCAAAATCGAATTAAAATTGTGACCTCTGTAGGGTGTGACGGTGATAGAGTCAAACGTTTTTTTTTAAAATCGGATAATAATTGTGACTTCCAGAGGGACCACAGGCGATTTTGCAGACAATCAGGGGCCATTATTCAGGAAGTTACGATCAGATATGTGCAAATGACGAAAGGAACCAAAATCTTTGGATTATAATCGTGCATTTAAAGTTTCATCAAAATCGAATTAAAATTGTGACCTCTACAGGGTCCACAACTATGATATACAATTTTTTAACAGTATTCGGGTACAAACGGCGGCCATTTTGTATGGCAATTTTGGTTCGATTTAACCGAAATTCGAACTCAACCTTTCTTACGGTGTAACGGTAATATAATCGTTTTTTTCAATCGGATAATAATTGTGACCTCCAGAGGGACCACAAGCTAAGAAAAGGCGATTTTGAGTATAATCAGGGGCCATAATTCAGGATGTTACGATCCGAAATGCGCAAATATCGAAAGGAACCAAGATCTTTGGATTATAACCATGAATTTCAAGTTTCATCAAAATCGAATGAAAAGGGTTCACAACCTTGATATACCATTTTTTAACAGTATTTGCGTACAAACGGCGGCCATTTTGTACGGCAATTTTGGTCCGATTTTCCCGAAATTCGAACTCAACCTTCCTTAGGTTGTAACGATGATATAATCAAACGTTTTTTTAAATCGGATAATAATTGTCGCCTCCAGAGGGGTCACAAGCTAAAAAGATAGGCTGGTACTGCCAGGCAGGATACGCCCACATTTTTGAGAGATGGATAGAGAACAAGCAATACCGAAAGTGATTTTTCCTGTATTTCATACTGTATTGGGAGCAGCCATTTTGTTGGTCAGTTCCAGTCTGATATTAATGAAATTCGAAGCCGACAATGATTATGGTGTGACGGTACACAACCTAGAAATGTTACTTTTCGTCAAAATCGGATAAGAATTGTGACCTGTAGAGAGTCCACAGCCATGATATACCATATTTTTACACTATTCGCGTACAAACGGCGACCATTTCGTACGGCAATTTTGGTACGATTTTCACGAAATTCGAACTCAACCTTCCTTACGGTGCAACAGTAATATAATCAGAGTTTTTTTTAGATAATAATTGTTCGAGAGATAGACAGAGAACAAGCAATACCGAAGGTGATTTTTCCTACAATCAAAGGCCATAATTCATTAAGATACAATTTGATATGCGCAAATATCGAAAAGAATAAAGATCTTTAGGTTATAAACAAGCATTTCAGGTTTTATCAAAATCGAATTAAAATTGTGACCTCTACATGGTCCACAATTTCGATATACCATATTTTTACACTGTTCGCGTACAAACGGCGGCCATTTTTTCTGGCAATTATGGTCCGATTTTCTCGAAATTCGAACTTAACCTTCCGTAGGGTGTAACGGTGATAGAGTCAAACGTTTTTTTTAAATCGGATAATAATTGTGACCTCCAGAGGGACCATAGGCGATTTTTCGGACAATCAGGCCATAATTCAGGAAGTTACGATTCGGATATGTCCAAATAACGAAGGGAACCAAGGTCTCTGGGTTATAACCATGCATTTCAAGTTTCATCAAAATTGAATTAAAATTGTAACCTCTACAGGGTCCACAACCCATGATATACAATTTTTTAACAGTATTCGCGTACAAACGGCGGCCATTTTGTATGGAAATTTTGGTCCGATTTTCCCGAAATTCGAACTCAACCTTCCTTACGGTGTAACGGTAATACTATCAACCGTTTTATTAAATCGGATAATAATTGTGACCACCAGAGGGACCACAAGCTAAAATAAGGCAATTTTGCGTATAATCAGGGGCCATAATTCAGGAAGTTACGTTCCGATATGCGCAAATATCGAAAGGAACCAAGATCTTTGGGTTATTACCATGAATTTCAAGTTTCATCAAAATCGAATTAAAAATGTGACTTCTACAGGGTACACAACCTTGATATACCATTTTTAACAGTATTCGCGTACAAACGGCGGCCATTTTGTATGGCAATTTTCGTCCGATTTTCCCGAAATTCGAACTCAACCTACCTTAGAGTGTAACGGTGATATAATCAAACGCTTTTTAAATCGGATAATAATTGTGACCTCCAGAGGGACCACAAGCTAAAAAGGGTGATTTTTCGGACAATCAGGGGCCATAATTCAGGAAATTACATTCCGATAGGCGCAAATATCGAAAGGAACCAAGATCTTTGGGTTATAAACATGCATGTCAATTTTCATCAAAATCGGTTCAAAATTGTAACCTCTATAGGGTCCACAAGCTAAAAACGTGATTTTTCGTACAATCAGGGGCCATAATCCATGAAGTTTTCATCCGATACATGCCAATATCGAAAGCAGCCGAGATCTTTTGGGGATAAACCTATATTTCAAGTTTCGTCAAAATCGGATAAGAATTGTGACGTGTAGAGAGTCCAGAAACAAATTGTGGACGGACGGACGGACGGACAGCAGGGACGGATCCAGGATTTTCTGAAAGAGGGGGCGTGCTGCACCCACTAGGAAGTGCGAAGCCTGGAACTGTTATTTTTGAGTGGCAAAAATGTCCACAAGGACTAATTTCATACCAGTACTGTAAATTACTATTTCCAACCTAAACTATTATTGTTCTACTTTCTCGCGAGAATATATGGAGCTAAAAATTGTTCGAAACCTCAAAAAAAAAGAGGGGGCGTGCGCCGGGTGCGCCCCCCTCTAGATCCGCGCCTGGACAGGGGCGACGACAATATACGTCCACATAAAAATGTGGGAGTATAAAAAAGACGATTTTGCGTATAATCAGGGGCCATAATTTAGGAAGTTACGATCCGATATGCAGAAATATCGAAAGGAACCAAGATCTTTGGGTTATAACAATGAATTTCAAGTTTCATCAAAATCGAATTAAAATTGTGACCTCTACAGGGTCCACAACCTTGATATCCCTTTTTATAACAGTATTTGCGTACAAATGGCGGCCATTTTGCATGGCAAGTTTGGTCCGATTTTCCCGAAATTCGAACTCAACCTTGCTTAGGGTGTAACGGTGATATAATCAAACGGTTTTTTTAAATCAGATAATAATTGTGACCTCCAGAGGGACCACAAGCTAAAAAGGGTGATTTTTCGGACAATCAGGGGCCATAATTCAGGAAATTACATTCCGATAGGCGCAAATATCTTTGGGTTATAAACATGCATGTCAAGTTTCATCAAAATCGGTTCACACCAGTCAGTTGTTTCTTCTGTTGACAGAAAGTACAGTTTTCGGCCTTTATCCCTTACATAAATATTGAACAAAATATTTTCTTTTTTTTATTATTTACGATATTTTATGGCTTAATAATGAAAAATGCTGCTATAAACTCCCAAGTATTCATTCCACAAAAATTGCAAATGCCGACAAATAGCTTTGTTTACGTTGATCACGTGACTTCTCGCTCACCTTTCACCCGTTAGAAATATCCCTGTTTCTGTTCAATTTTATACGAATTGTGAAGACCGATACTTTGATTTTCGAAAGTAATCATTGATTTTATGATTGGGTTAAATTTTAATAAAGCAGAATTATAAATAATGCCAATTATATTGAGAGTTCCGGTACACTGATAGTGATTATCATTCAGCGTCGGACGTGCCATGGCGGGAATACTGTTTGACTAATCTAAATCAATGGACACTTTTTGACGTAGTACATTATAGTTTAATTTAGTATCATTGTATTGTATAATGCATTTTCAAACAGGTATACTCGTGAATGAAAAAATAGGTTGCCAGGCAACGAAACATACGCCCACACAGCAGCCAAATCGTCCGGGCAGTCAACAAGAGTTGTCGCATATTAAGGAATTATCAGAAAATCATTAGAATTTGTTTGGTTTTTATAATCAAACGTTTTTTTTTTAAATCAGATAATAATTGTGACCTCCAGAGGCACAACAAGCTAAAAAAGGGTGATTTTTCGTACAATCAGGGGACATAATTCAGGAAGTAATGACCCGATGGGCGCAAATATCGAAAGGGACCAAGATCTTTGGGTTATAAACATACATGTCAAGTTTCATCAAAATCGATTCAAAATTGTGACCTTTATAGGGTCCACAACCTTGATATAACATATTTTCACACTATTCGTGTACAAACGGCGGCCATTTTGTCCGTCAATTCTAGTCCGATTTTCACGTAATTCATACTCTCTCTTCATTACCATGTAACGGTGATATAGTCAAACGGTTTTTTAAATCAGATAATAATTTTGACCTCCAGAGGGACCAAAAGCGAACAAAAGCGATTTTTCGGACAAACCGGGGACATAATTCAGGAAGATATGATCCAATGGGCGCAAATATCGAAAGGAACCAAGATCTTTGGGTTATAAACATACATGTCAAGTTTCATCAAAATCGGTTCAAAATTGTGACCTCTATAAGGTCCACAACCTTGATATAACATATTTTCACACTATTCGCGTACAAACGGCAGCCATTTTGTCCGTCAATTTTGGTCTGATTTTCACAAAATTCATACTCAACCTTCATAACCATTAAATGGTGATATAATCAAACGGTTTTTTAAATCGGATAACAATTTTGACCTCCAGAGGGACCACAAGCTAAAAAGGGCGATTTTTTTTTTGACAATCAGGGGCCATAATTCAGGAAGTTACGATCCGATGGGCGCAAATATCGAAAGGAACCAAGATCTTTCGGTTATAAACATACATGTCAAGTTTCATCAAAATTGGTTCAAAATTGTGACCTCTATAAGGTCCACAACCTTGATATAACATATTTTCACACTATTCGCGTACAAACGGCGGCCATTTTGTCCGTCAATTTTGGTCCGATTTTCACGAAATTCAAATTCAACCTTCATAACCATGGAACGGTGATATATTCAAACGTTTTTTTAAATCGGATAACAATTTTGACCTCCAGAGGGACCACAAGCTAAAAAGGGCAATTTTTCGGACAATCAGGGGCCATAATTCAGGAAGTTACGATCCGATGGGCGCAAATATCGAAAGGAACCAAGATCTTTTGGTTATAAACATACATGTCAAGTTTCATCCAAATCGGTTCAAAATTGTGACCTCTATAAGGTCCACAACCTTGATATAACATATTTTCACACTATTCGCGTACAAATGGCGGCCATTTTGTCCGTCAATTTTGGTCCGATTTTCACGAAATTCAAAGTCAACCTTCATAACCATGAAACGGTGATATAATCAAACGTTTTTTTTTAAATCGGATAACAATTTTGACCTCCAGAGGGACCACAAGCTAAAAAGGGGCCATAATTCAGGAAGTTACGATCCGATTGGCGCAAATATTCAAAGGAACCAAGATCTTTGGGTTATAAACATGCATTTCAAGTTTCATCCAAATCGGTTCAAAATTGTGACCTCTACACTGTTCACAACCTTGATATAACATATTTTCACACTATTCGCATACAAATGGCGGCCATTTTGTCCGTCAATTTTGGTCCGATTTTCACGAAATTCGAACTCAACCTTCATAACCATGGCACGGTGATATAATCAAACGGTTTTTTAAATCGGATAACAATTTTGACCTCCAGAGGGACCACAAGCTAAAAAGGGCGATTTTTCGAACAATCAGGGGCCATAATTCAGGAAGTTACGATCCAATTGGCACAAATATCGAAAGGAACCAAGATCTTTGGTTTATAAACATGCATTTCAAGTTTCATCCAAATCGGTTCAAAATTGTGACCTCTACACTGTTCACAAGCTAAAAAACGTGATTTTTCGTACAATCAGGGGCCATAACCCATGAAGTTACGGTCCGATACATGCCAATATCGAAAGGAACCGAGATCTTAGGGTGATAAACTTATATTTTAAGTTTCATTGAAATCGGATAAAAATTGTGACCTGTAGACTGTTCACAAACAATTGTGGACGGACGGACGGACGAACAGGGGCGACGACAATATACGTCCACATGAAAATGTGGGCGTATAAAAAAACGAGTTTACAAGTGTAAATGAAACGCATTCACCCGTAGCGTAGCTATACAGTATCTTAAATATGCAGAATGCACGGCCGAAAGAACACAAACTTTTTTTTTATGTTTTTGGGGCCTCCTTCATTCGAAATATTTTTGACTTAAATAAAATATTATAATAAATATTTTGAATATTAAAATTGTAATGAACAACATTCAAAATATTTGATTAAATAAAATGTTATAATTAATATTTCGAATATTAAAATTGTAATAAACAACAACTTTAGCAAGTTTTCATGGCTATAGATCTTGGTTTGAACCAGCTCGAATTAATGTTTTGTAAATTTGGTACTGTATGCTAAAAATAATATTGACTAGAAATAATAACATTGAGGGGTATTTCCAACTTTTTAAGCATGTTCATTCATATTTAGAAGGTGATAAACTGAAAGTATTGACCTTTTATAAAATATCGTGATATAGTGATTATATCACGATATTTTTTGAAAATATCGCGATATCTGTTTCTAGGGATATCGCTCAGCTCTAAAATTGTAATAAACAACAACTTTAGCAAGTTTTCATGGCTATAGATCTTGGTTTGAACCAGCTCGAATTAATGTTTTGTAAATTTGGTACTGTATGCTAAAAATAATATTGACTAGAAATAATAACATTGAGGGGTATTTCCAACTTTTTAAGCATGTTCATTCATATTTAGAAGGTGATAAACTGAAAGTATTGACCTTTTATAAAATATCGTGATATAGTGATACAGTGATGTCAGATACAGCCCATACAAAACAAGTTTTTGACTTCCCGGGAAAATATCTATATCTCTCGTAATTTCTTGGAAGAATTCTACTTTGGTTTTCGTCAAAATTAACCATTTCGTCAAAATTCTACTTTGAAAGCCGGTAATTATTTTTTTATTGTCCAATCAATAGACGCCTTCTATTATATTTTATTCTATTATTAGTAACACTGTGTGGTCGCCAGTAACTTGCAAAGAGAAACCATGTATTGTCTTTGTATTTATCGGAGAATAATACTCAAGTTAATCCTACATTTAGCAACTAATTATTTTACATTAATTGATTTTTACACACATCGGCACAGTATTAGACTACTGTAACTCGATCAACACAAATAACAGGTCGGTAAAGTTAGGTTTTTCCAGAAGAAAGATAATCGATTATTATCGATAATCGCCGACAAATTCTTGCTGATAATCGATATTGAAATTTCATATCGATTCCCTGCCTTCATGGCCGTTCGTAGCTGGTGAAGTGAAAAGTCTGGTTTATTCCGCTAACGGGCGAGGCCTAACCTTAGCATCTTAGTCTCCCCTCGGGGGAGCAGAGAGAACATCGGGCGAGTCGAAGTGGTCATCGCTACTTCTTAGGGGGATCCCGAGCAAGCTTAAGCTAGGTGAGAGAGATCAATAACAGGTCAGTGATGCCCTTAGATGTCCGGGGCCGCACTCTCGCTACACTGAAGACGAAAGTGCTAGTGCCTACAGTCTGGGTTTGGTCAGGCCTGGATCCTGCCCTGAGAGAGGAGGTTGGGGCTGTTCCTTCGGGGGCAGTCTCGCCTACAACGGGATAACCGTGCCAATCGTCTTCGTGCTGGCGGGATTATGGCTTGCAACTCAGCCCCGTGAACGAGGAATTCCAAGTAGGCGTCCGTCATCAGCTGGCGCCGATTAAGTCTGGGTTTAGTCAGGCTTGGAACCTGCCCTGAGAGAGGAGGTTGGGGCTGTTCCTTCGGGGGCAGTCTCGCCTACAACCGTGCCAATCGTCTTCGTGCTGGGGATCGGGGCTTGCAACTCAGCCCCGTGAACGAGGGATTCCGAGTAGGCGTCCATCATCAGCTGGCGCCGATTAAGTCCCTGCCTTTTGTACACACCGCCCGTCGCTACCTCCGATAGATTGGGTAAACGAGGCCGCTAGACTGGGCCTGTCATCGAACGGACCGGAAAGGCGTTTGAGCTTAATCATTTAGAGGAAGTAAAAGTCAGAACAAGGTTTCCGTAGGTGAACCTGCGGAAGGATCATTACCGTATCTTCGGTCTCTTTCTCCTCTGTGAGAGAGATGACGGAACCCAAACCCTCGAAACTTTTACGGTTTCGCGATGGTCGCTCTTTTTCTACTTCAAACGCTAGGAGGCTCGTCCCGAGCCAACGACCCTGTGGCGAGGCGTGCCTCCAGATCCCGTCCTTGGGCGCGCTTGAGTGGCCAGGTGCACAGATTCGGTTGTGGCGTCTCTCCTCTTGTTGGTACGTGTTTCACGACCATCTCCCCCCTTGCTTCCCGCCCGCCCCTCCTCTCTTTCCCTTCTCCGCGGCTCAGTGGAGACAGAGAGAGAGAGAGAGAGAGAGAGACGCGGCGGAGAGCAAGCCAGCGAGCGGGCACCTTCAAAGAGTCTCGGTCGTCAGCCAACGATCTTCTCGAACGGTCTTGATATTTTCTTCTTTTTTTTCACACTAGGATTGAAATACTTAAATCAAAGCAAAAGCGTACGACCGTAGGCGTTGGATTACTTGCCGGTGCATCAATGAAGACCGCGGCCTGACACGTGATGTGAATTGCAGTGAAGATCATCGACGTCTCGAACGCACATGGTGGCAGCAGTTCCTCCGGCGGCCACGTTCGTCCGAGGGCCAGAAGGTAATATTAACCAAGACTGGGAGTCGCGGCCACCAGGCCCCGTCTCCTGAAAGGCAGACCTGACCATTCGACGAAGCGGAGTATAGTGCCGGAGGAGCACGGAAGGGAGGCTCTCGAGCGCCCTGTCCGCTGTCACTCCGGCGTTCCGTTCTCACCTTGGATGAAAATAGTATATCAGTAAGAGATAAAAGTACAGTCCTCGCGAGTAAAGGGAGATAACTCCACTTTACAAGTAAATAGAGTTGTCTCTAACTTTAACTATGTTTCCTGACCACGTTTTTACAAGTGTAGGCCTATGAGTGAAGTCTGAATAAAATATATTATACTCCTAGATACCAGAGTTTAGATGGCATCACTCCGAGTGCAGCTGACGTTTAGAGTGTTTTATAGAATCTTTGAAAAATATTACATGGTCCGACGAGACGGATGAGTGAGAAAAGTCATTAGTACCATTAATTCTAGTTCAGCTCTGAACGTCGGTCTCATTACACTCACCCTGACCGTTCAGGGGCTGGCCTATTCAATCAATGTCGAAAATAATTTGAACCCCAGTCAATTTTACTGGGCGACTTTTCACTGCGAAACATCGGTGTGTCAATCCGTGTGGACGTCTGTACAATGCAAAGGAACATCTTAGTGACAAAATAAGACCTTGCTTACCTCGCTAGACTCAGTATGAGCGAAACAACACGCTGTTTAAAATACGTCCCCTCCTATCAAACTACCCTTTCGCCGCCATGACACAGCGTGTTGTGATGCTCACACTGACTCTAGCGAAATGAGCAAGGTCTTTTATAAAATATCGTGATATAGTGATTATATCACGATATTTTTTGAAAATATCGCGATATCTGTTTCTAGGGATATCGCTCAGCTCTAAAATTGTAATAAACAACAACTTTAGCAAGTTTTCATGGCTATAGATCTTGGTTTGAACCAGCTCGAATTAATGTTTTGTAAATTTGGTACTGTATGCTAAAAATAATATTGACTAGAAATAATAACATTGAGGGGTATTTCCAACTTTTTAAGCATGTTCATTCATATTTAGAAGGTGATAAACTGAAAGTATTGACCTTTTATAAAATATCGTGATATAGTGATACAGTGATGTCAGATACAGCCCATACAAAACAAGTTTTTGACTTCCCGGGAAAATATCTATATCTCTCGTAATTTCTTGGAAGAATTCTACTTTGGTTTTCGTCAAAATTAACCATTTCGTCAAAATTCTACTTTGAAAGCCGGTAATTATTTTTTTATTGTCCAATCAATAGACGCCTTCTATTATATTTTATTCTATTATTAGTAACACTGTGTGGTCGCCAGTAACTTGCAAAGAGAAACCATGTATTGTCTTTGTATTTATCGGAGAATAATACTCAAGTTAATCCTACATTTAGCAACTAATTATTTTACATTAATTGATTTTTACACACATCGGCACAGTATTAGACTACTGTAACTCGATCAACACAAATAACAGGTCGGTAAAGTTAGGTTTTTCCAGAAGAAAGATAATCGATTATTATCGATAATCGCCGACAAATTCTTGCTGATAATCGATATTGAAATTTCATATCGATTCCCTGCCTTCATGGCCGTTCGTAGCTGGTGAAGTGAAAAGTCTGGTTTATTCCGCTAACGGGCGAGGCCTAACCTTAGCATCTTAGTCTCCCCTCGGGGGAGCAGAGAGAACATCGGGCGAGTCGAAGTGGTCATCGCTACTTCTTAGGGGGATCCCGAGCAAGCTTAAGCTAGGTGAGAGAGATCAATAACAGGTCAGTGATGCCCTTAGATGTCCGGGGCCGCACTCTCGCTACACTGAAGACGAAAGTGCTAGTGCCTACAGTCTGGGTTTGGTCAGGCCTGGATCCTGCCCTGAGAGAGGAGGTTGGGGCTGTTCCTTCGGGGGCAGTCTCGCCTACAACGGGATAACCGTGCCAATCGTCTTCGTGCTGGCGGGATTATGGCTTGCAACTCAGCCCCGTGAACGAGGAATTCCAAGTAGGCGTCCGTCATCAGCTGGCGCCGATTAAGTCTGGGTTTAGTCAGGCTTGGAACCTGCCCTGAGAGAGGAGGTTGGGGCTGTTCCTTCGGGGGCAGTCTCGCCTACAACCGTGCCAATCGTCTTCGTGCTGGGGATCGGGGCTTGCAACTCAGCCCCGTGAACGAGGGATTCCGAGTAGGCGTCCATCATCAGCTGGCGCCGATTAAGTCCCTGCCTTTTGTACACACCGCCCGTCGCTACCTCCGATAGATTGGGTAAACGAGGCCGCTAGACTGGGCCTGTCATCGAACGGACCGGAAAGGCGTTTGAGCTTAATCATTTAGAGGAAGTAAAAGTCAGAACAAGGTTTCCGTAGGTGAACCTGCGGAAGGATCATTACCGTATCTTCGGTCTCTTTCTCCTCTGTGAGAGAGATGACGGAACCCAAACCCTCGAAACTTTTACGGTTTCGCGATGGTCGCTCTTTTTCTACTTCAAACGCTAGGAGGCTCGTCCCGAGCCAACGACCCTGTGGCGAGGCGTGCCTCCAGATCCCGTCCTTGGGCGCGCTTGAGTGGCCAGGTGCACAGATTCGGTTGTGGCGTCTCTCCTCTTGTTGGTACGTGTTTCACGACCATCTCCCCCCTTGCTTCCCGCCCGCCCCTCCTCTCTTTCCCTTCTCCGCGGCTCAGTGGAGACAGAGAGAGAGAGAGAGAGAGAGAGACGCGGCGGAGAGCAAGCCAGCGAGCGGGCACCTTCAAAGAGTCTCGGTCGTCAGCCAACGATCTTCTCGAACGGTCTTGATATTTTCTTCTTTTTTTTCACACTAGGATTGAAATACTTAAATCAAAGCAAAAGCGTACGACCGTAGGCGTTGGATTACTTGCCGGTGCATCAATGAAGACCGCGGCCTGACACGTGATGTGAATTGCAGTGAAGATCATCGACGTCTCGAACGCACATGGTGGCAGCAGTTCCTCCGGCGGCCACGTTCGTCCGAGGGCCAGAAGGTAATATTAACCAAGACTGGGAGTCGCGGCCACCAGGCCCCGTCTCCTGAAAGGCAGACCTGACCATTCGACGAAGCGGAGTATAGTGCCGGAGGAGCACGGAAGGGAGGCTCTCGAGCGCCCTGTCCGCTGTCACTCCGGCGTTCCGTTCTCACCTTGGATGAAAATAGTATATCAGTAAGAGATAAAAGTACAGTCCTCGCGAGTAAAGGGAGATAACTCCACTTTACAAGTAAATAGAGTTGTCTCTAACTTTAACTATGTTTCCTGACCACGTTTTTACAAGTGTAGGCCTATGAGTGAAGTCTGAATAAAATATATTATACTCCTAGATACCAGAGTTTAGATGGCATCACTCCGAGTGCAGCTGACGTTTAGAGTGTTTTATAGAATCTTTGAAAAATATTACATGGTCCGACGAGACGGATGAGTGAGAAAAGTCATTAGTACCATTAATTCTAGTTCAGCTCTGAACGTCGGTCTCATTACACTCACCCTGACCGTTCAGGGGCTGGCCTATTCAATCAATGTCGAAAATAATTTGAACCCCAGTCAATTTTACTGGGCGACTTTTCACTGCGAAACATCGGTGTGTCAATCCGTGTGGACGTCTGTACAATGCAAAGGAACATCTTAGTGACAAAATAAGACCTTGCTTACCTCGCTAGACTCAGTATGAGCGAAACAACACGCTGTTTAAAATACGTCCCCTCCTATCAAACTACCCTTTCGCCGCCATGACACAGCGTGTTGTGATGCTCACACTGACTCTAGCGAAATGAGCAAGGTCTTATTTTCTCACTGAGATGTTCCTTTACACTGTACACGCGTCAACACGGAGTGACACCCATCGTTGAGCAGTGAAAAGTTGCCCAGTAAAATTGGGGGTCAAATTATTTTCGACATTGATTGAATGGGCCAGCCCCTGAACGTCCAGGGTGAGTGTAATGAGACAGACGTTCAGAGCTGAACTACATTAATTCTAGAAGTATCCAAAATGGCGTCCAAGTCCAAGGACATACAATGTAGATGATGAAGTGTGCGAAGTCGATCTTCAGAAATGTAGACGTCAGAGAGGTGGGCATAGAGCTTACTTACGAAAATGTACAGACTGTGAAAGAAATTATTTTATCTGTTCGCCATGGAGATTCCACAGAAATACACGTTTAGAGGGTTACAACCAAGTCTTAAAAGAAAAGAAAACCACTTTGGCAAGTTTGTATGCAGTTATCTTGGATGGATTAGAGGTTGAGGAAGAGATTTGTCAACGAAATCTGTGAATCAAGTGAATTTCAAGAGGTAATAGCCAGTAATTTAGCTGATATAGATTTTGTCCTGGGAAATTTGAAAATCTCCAATATCTTATCTGATGGGGCTGACAATCATGCCTTATCGAACACACGTCAAACTGGAGTTGCCTCCCTTTCCGTCAACAGATTCACACGATCTTGACTTGCCAAATCAAAGTAATAACGGTGAGCGGGACAATACAAGACAGGTACACAGAGCAAAACTACCCAAACTAATCATAGGCCAGTTTAATGGAGAACCTAAATCGTGGCAGTCTTTCTGGGAGAGTTTTAAGACAGCTGTTCATGAAAATACAGAAATTTCTAAAGTTGACAAGTTTAATTATTTACGAAGTCTGTTGAGTGGAACAGCTTTGAATTGTGTAGACGTCATGACACTAACCGGTGATAATTACGATGAAGCTGTGAAGATTTTGTCCGATCGTTTTGCCAATAAACAGATTATAATTTCTAGTCATATAGATGATCTCTTGAGTTTACCTACAGCCGCAAATATTCATGATATAAGAAAACTTGGAACTTTATATGATTCCATAGAAGTACATATTAGAAACTTTGAGTCCTTGGGTATCAGTTCAGAGAGTTATGACACAGTATTGATTTTTTAAACAAGATTCCAGAAGATTTAAGATTAATTATTAGTAGAAAATCCAGTCAAGGACAGTGGGGTATTGATGATCTATTATCAACTTTTAAGAGTGAGTTAGAGGCCCTCGAAAGAATAGACTTAATGACAACAAAACCTGCCCCAGTTTTAACAAGAAATTTGAATTTAGGCCTAAATCAAATCCTGGTACTGCTTCAACCTTGTATTCCAGTAATCCACGAGATAGTCATAGAGTTCCATATTGTGTGTTCTGTAGAGACCAACATTCGTCTGCAGATTGTACTGTTGTAGTTGATATTTCAAAACGTAGAGCAATCCTTCGTAAGAAAGGTAAATGTTTGTGTGCCTTAGATCCGGACACGTGATGAAACAGTGTAACGTTAATTATAAATGTTTTAGGTGCGGTGAAAAGCACAACCGAGCAATTTGTGATTCAAGTACAGCTCCGAGACAAAATAAAAATGTTGAACAAACTTCTCCTAAATATCCTACTGTGCCTAAGGCCACGCCCATGTCATCTACTAATATGTGTGTCAATAATTCATGTAATTCGGTTTTATTACAAACTGCTATTGCCCCTGTAAGTGATCCAGGACATCAAGGTGTTAATACTAACATTTTGTTTGACTCTTGTAGTCAGAGAACTTATGTAACCGAGGCACATAGAACGCGTTTGAACTTGGAAGACATTAGGGCGAGAAAATTTATTAATAAAAATATTCGGGGAAGAAACTCTTAGGTATCGCACGAGCGATATTGTTCAATTAGCAGTAACTTGTAATGATGGCATGGAAGTTTATGTAAAAGCTTATTGTATTCCTAATATTTGTAGTACCGTTAGTGATCAATGTGTTCATATTGCAATAGATAAATATCCACATTTACAGGGCCTTACACTTGCCAACCCATCCCGAAACCCTAATTTTAGTGTAGATGTACTTATAGGTGCAGATTATTATTGGAATTTCTTTAATGGAGACCTTACACGGGGGGAGCCTTCAAGTCCTGTCGCCCTCAATTCTAGATTAGATTGGATAATATCAGGCCCATTGAATTGTAATGTGAATAATGGTTGTACTGTTAATCTATCATCAACACATGTATTGCATATTTCAGCTGAAAGATATAGTACTAGTGATATTAATTTAGTTAAGAACGAATTATCAAAGTTTTGGGATTTAGGTATAAAAAAAGATGAGTCCAGTGTACTTTCAGATTTTATTGAAGATGTTCACTTTAATGAGTCATTTAAAATGTATGAAGCTAAGCTTCCATATAAGGATTATTCTCCTATTTTATCAGATGGTTATTTTGAATCTTCGAAGCGTTTAAGTTCCTTATTGTATAGATTAAAAAAGAAGCCTGATGTTTTACAAGATTACAATAGAATTATTAATGAGCAATTGAATACAGGTATTATTAGTAATGTTCCTAGCTGTCACATATCTAATCCGGGTAATGTTCATTATTTAGCTCACAGAGAGGTCTTGCGTCCTGAGAAAGATACAACTAAGCTTAGAGTGGTATACGAAGCCTCCGCAAAACAAACTGGTGGTTTAAGTTTAAATGACTGTTTATTTGCAGGCCCTTCATTGAATCCTCTAATTTTTGATATACTATTCAAAAAAAAGTAGGGGATATTTGATTTTGGGGGCATAATACTAAAATATGCAAATGACTACGAAAAAAGTCACTATAGAACCTAACAGAAGAAACATTTCCAGTTACATATGACGCCCAAACGCACCAATAGCTACCGCATGGAATGCAGGTGATGCTTGGGATCATCATGGGGGTCCAACCCAAGATTTGCACGACTCTGACTTTGAATGTTACAGTCATTGTGGCATTGAATTCCAGGGTGGAAACATCAGTTTAATTGTTTTAGTGACCAGAAAACAAATTTTGATATGCGTCGGCTTACCAAAAATGAAAGGTTACGTGCCCTTGGCATGCTACAGATCGGCACAACACAGGCGGTTGTGGCGCGGACGATGAATGTTTCTCAGTCTGTCATAAGCAGGCTATGGTCCAGATACCTTGATACACAATCTGTACAGGACAGACCACGCTCATGTCGACCAAGGGCGACAACTCAAGCCCAGGATCGATTTATCTGTACCTTGGCCTTGAGAAATCGTGTCATCACAGCAAATCAGATCGACGCTCGTCTTCAAACAGACACTGGTGTGAGAGTGAGTGGCCAGACGATTCGGAATCGACTGCATAGGGGTCACCTTCGCGCCCGACGTCCTCGCGTGATCCCTTGTTTGAGAGATCATCACATTCAGGCAAGACGTCGTTGGTGTAGGGATCGTCAACACTGGGATAATCGACGCTGGAGCAATGTGATGTTTTCAGATGAGTCAAGGTTCACTGTTGATTTTTTGGACAGACGTAGGAGGGTGTGACGTCGTCGAAACGAGCGCTTCCAAGACGTTAACGTCATCAGACATGATCGATTTGGGGGTGGTTCTGTTATGGTGTGGGGAGGCATCACTGTTGCTGGAAGAACGGCTTTACATGTTGTTGCAGGGCGTGTTACTGGCCAGTACAACCGGGACTATGGAAGGGTATCGCTGCCAATATTAAATGCTATGCTAAAATGTCTTTTCCGTTGATTATATGTAAGATAGGTTGCCAGGCAACGAAACATACGCCCCCAGCAGCTAAATCGTCCGGGCAGTCAACAAGGGTTGTCGCATATTTTTACTTTTTGGGGGGATGAAACATTTGTAATACACTAAAATCTGATTAAGAGTAACAACTCATTATGTAATTATCTGAAAATCATTAGAATTTGTTAGCTTTTTATAAAGTTTTGCCCCACGCTAACAATTAGAATAGGAAATATTTAATATCATGGATTTAGCTGTTCAGTTAGAAAAATTCGTTGAAAATCAAAATACTTGTTCGTTTCAACACCTTAAACTCTGTGTATCAATCTGAAGTCAATGGGATGATAAGTTTGGCATCTATAGTGTCACAAGGCTTTTTGATTGTGATCAAGGGAGATAACTCTGGAAGTAATTATTTGAAATCGCCGAAAATCAGTAGGTTTCTTCATCTCATGACCTTAAAGCGTATAAAAATCATCTTTCCATTTTAGACATAATCTGGATATTTGAGCTGCTTTCAAGGAAATATTGGTCCTCGGTTACGAATTGTTACCATGGACCTTATAATATTATAAGGTCCATGTTGTTACTGAGATGGGCAAATTGGGCTCTTGTGTCGGAGTGGCCCTGTTTACAGACCGCGAAGCCCTGATGTCCCCCGCCGAAATCCCAAAATAAATAGATGACACATATTAATTATTCGCACATTTATTTTTTTCAAACGTATCGAGCAATCAAACTTTACACGAAGTGAAATCCAAAAGTGTTTTAAAAGAAAAATGCTAAAACCGACGAGAAAAATGAAAATGTACCCTAGTTAGGAGGACCCTAAAGGCAGACAAAAGGGCCCCTACGCTTGACAAAAGGGCCCCTTTGGCCAAGGGAAAGGGCTCTCGTTTCCGAATCAATCGTTTCTATACACTGTTACACTGTCGAATCCATTACTGAATGAGAATGCAGTCATTGTATTGGCATAAAAATCATCAATCAAGGTGAACCTAAATTATCTTGTCCCAAAGTATCAACCAATCAAATTGCTTATCTCTGCCTACCCAAAGCAGAAAATGCTCATCTTCGAACTCCATCAAGGCATCAACCTAATAAGCATACACACCAATTTTGAACATTTTAACTCAATTAGAAGGAGAGTTATTGTGTTCCAAAGTCTCGGCAAATCAAATTGTGTATCGTTCTGCTTACCCTGAGCAGAAAATGCTCATTATCGATCTTAGTCAAGGCATTACTGTAATGAAACTATACACCAAGTTTCATCACTCTCACTTAATTAGAACTAAAGTTATCGTGTCCCAAAGCATCAAACAATCAAATTGGTTATTTCTGCTTACCCTTAGCAGAAAATGCCCATCTTCGAACTCCAACAAGGCATTGACCTAATAAGCATATACACCAAGTTTGAACATTTTAACTTAATTAGAAGTAGAGTTATTGTGTTCCAAAGTCTCGACCAATCAAATTGCATATGGCTCTGCTTACCCTGAGCAGAAAATGCTCATTATCGAACTTAGTCAAGGTATTACTGTAATGAAACTATACACCAAGTTCATCACTCTCACTTAATTAGAACTAAAGTTATTGTGTCCCAAAGCATCAACCAATCAAATTGCTTATCTCTGCTTACCCTAAGCGGAAAATGCTCATCTTCGAACTCCATCAAGGCATTGACCTAATAAACACATATACCAAGTTTGAACATTCTAGCTCAATTAGGAAGAGAGTTATTGTGTCCCAGAAAGTGTGACGGACAGACGGACGAACGGACGAACTTTCTTCGAAAGGCGGGGGACAAAAATAAACCCCAAATATATGCGATTTGGTGGCATATCTGATTAAAATCTGATGAAATTTTTGGATGAAATTCGGAATCCCCACTGTAGTATTCGAACTCCATCCCGAAACCAGCACAGCCAGCCCAGAAAGTCTATTATACCAGCCCATTCCACACTCCAGTGATGGCGTGGCGTGGTGGCCCGTTTAAAGCTAAATTTTACTTCTTTTTCAAATTTTATTTTTAAGAATATACAGAATTTATCTATTAAGCATTTAGACAATCAAGTATCAACGCCTTTACTTTCTTTATAGCTTAAAAGCTTATTACCTAATTATATTAACTTGTCTGCGATATCACCTCGGTGGAAGCGGAAGTTAAATAAAATTAATTCACACACATTATATTAACTTTATTATAAAATTTCAACCAATGAAATTTATATATTTAACTTCTTTTCATCTGATGTGTTACAATATTTTTTATCTTTAATTCGATTTGTTGAAATCATTGTCCTTTTGTCTGTATGCAAATTAGTTGCTTTAAAAGATCTCTACACACAGACAAGGGGAGAGATTGGAGAGAGGCAGTATATATACTTTGTAAATAATGTATTTTCAAACTGTATATAAAGTAATATTGAAATGGAATTGGAATTGGACTTATGATACACAGTGACCACCTTCACTAGAATACTTCCCCAGCAATGAGCTATACACCCCCAATTCTAGCTCATCCCTATGTATGAAATAATACATATATGTATCATCTGGGTGCATATTCTAACTAAAAGGATAGCCCCAAAACGTTGGTGATAATAATATATATTTTGAGTTGACAATAAAGTCGCAATCGGCACCCCATATATATAGCTTAGACTGAGGAGAGATGAGATTTGTCATCTAGATTTTTAGGTAATTGGCTGATTGGGACCATGGCTGATTGGGGCCAGGCTGATTGGGACCAGATTCTTGGCTGATTCCGACCAGATTCTTGGCTGATTCCGACCAGATTCTTGGCTGACTGGGACCAGATTTTTGGCTGATTCGGACCATGATAAGGCTGATTCGGACCATTATTTGAATGACGAGAGTATTTAAAATATGTTTGCATATAGTTGCATATATTTGATAATAAGACAAAAGATAGGCTGGCACTGCCAGGCAGGATACGCCCACATTTTCGAGAGATGGATAAAGGTTCATTTCAGTAGGCTTCAAATTCGACTGGGGATCATGTTGCTAAGTGGGTAAGATGCTGGCTCAGTAGCCTTGAGGTTGGGTGTTTGATCCCTGCATTGGGTGACAAAGTTCATCTAGATTTTCTAGCGTGGTTTCCCCTTGTTCGTGATGAAGGATGGATGGCCTGACAAGAACAGCTGTCAATTTTAGTCCGATTTTCATGAAATTCGACCTCAACCTTCACTACGATGTAACAGTGATATAATCAAGCGTTTTTTTAAATGGGATAATAATTCTGACCCCAGAGGGACCACAAGCTAAAAAAAAAGGTCATTTTTCATACAATCAGGGGCCATAATTCAGGAAGTTACGATCCAATGGGCGCAAATATAAAAAAAGAACCAAGATCTTTGGGTTATAAACATGCATGTCAAGTTTCATCAAAATCGGTTCAAAATTGTGACCTCTATAGGGTCCACAACCTTGATATAACATATTTTCACACTAATCGCGTAAAAACGCCGGCCATTTTGTCTGTCAATTTTTGTCCGATTTTCACGCAATTTTACCTCAATCTTCATTACCATGTAACGGTGATATAATCAAACGGTTTTTTAAATCGGATAATATTTTTGACCTCCAGCTAAAAAGGGTGATTTTTCGTACAATTAGGGGCCATAATTCAGGAAGTAGAATCAATGAGCACAAATATCGAAAAGAACCAAGATCTTCGGGTTATAAACATGTATGTCAAGTTTCATCAAAATCGGTTCAAAATTGTGACCTCTATAGGGTCCACAACCTTGATATAACATATTTTCACACTATTCGCGTACAAACGGCGACCATTTTGTTCGTCAATTTTGGTTCGATTTTCACGAAATTCGAACTCAGCCTTCATTACCATGTAACGAGCTAAAAACATGATATTTCGTACAATCATGGGCCATAATCCATGAAGTTCCGATCCGATACATGTCAATATCGAAAGGAACCGAGATCTTATGGGGATAAACCTATATTTCAAGTTTCGTCAAAATCAGATAAGAATTGTGACCTGTAGAGAGTCCACAAACAAATTGTGGACGGACGTCCGGATGGACGGGGCGACAACATAATACCTCCACATGAAAATTATTATCCGATTTAAAAAAATGTTTTGATTATATCACCGTTACATGGTAATGAAGGCTGAGTTCGAACCAAAATTGACGGACAAAATGGCCGCCTTTTGTACGCGAATAGTGTGAAAATATGTTAGATCAAGGTTTTTGGACCCTAAATAGGTCACAATTTTGAACCGATTTTGATGAAACTTGACATGCATGTTTATAACCCGAAGATCTTGGTTCCTTTCGATATTTGCGTTCATTGATTCGTAACTTCCTGAATTATGGACCCTGATTGTACGAAAAATCACCCTTTTTAGCTGGTGGTCCCTCTGGAAGTCACAATTATTTTCCGATTTAAAAAAACGTTTGATTATATCACCGTTTCACCTTAAGGAAGGTTTGAGTTCAAATTTCGGGAAAATCGGACCAAAATTGACAGACAAATTATTCGAATTTCGTGAAAATCGTACCAAAATTGCCGGACGAAATGGTCGCCGTTTGTACGCGAATAGTGTAAAGATATGGTATATCATGGTTGTGGACTCTCTACAGGTCACAATTCTTATCCAATTTTGCCGAAAAGTCACATTTCTAGGTTGTGTACCGTCACACCATAATCATTGTCGGCTTTGAATTTCATGAATATCAGACTGGAACTGACCAACAAAATGGCTGCTCCCAATACAGTATGAAATACAGGACTTAATGATGTAGGAAAAATCACTTTCGGTATTGCTTGTTCTCTATCCATCTCTCGAAAATGTGGGCGTATCCTGCCTGGCAGTGCCAGCCTATCTTTATAAATTTGTGTCGGATGTGACAAGAAATGATTCCTTTTGGCGACTAAAGCAGTGTCACAGTGAAAATTAGACGGTAAGGATTCCAAAATAGTCTTAGAACGGAGATGAGGGAAAAGCCTTATATTCATACTAGTTGTTTATAAGGGAGAGTAGTAACGTAGTGGAGGGCAGAGCCGAAACATTTACGTAACTTAGAGTAACTACATTCAAGGCATCTTCAACCAAGTTTTAAGGAGCAATGATATGAGCACATTTTCCATCATATTTATATATTCTGATAAATATAATCTTACCAACTGGCAGAGACCAATCTAAATAAAACACAGATCCAATTTTGCTTCGTTTTTATAGTTCAAAATTTCGTTTTTACTTGTCTTTACTACTCTTGGATCGTTGGATCTGGAGGACTTGTTATTTAACTCATGTTCTGCCTGAAATGAGGGGTCAGCCAATCAAATGGTCTGTCGAATC
The DNA here is from genome assembly GCA_036850965.1 of Patella caerulea. Classification (NCBI taxonomy): domain Eukaryota; kingdom Metazoa; phylum Mollusca; class Gastropoda; family Patellidae; genus Patella; species Patella caerulea. The sequence goes on along the minus strand of JAZGQO010000013.1, from coordinate 13,741,179 downwards.
GACCGTTTGACCTTTTCATGCGTGGAACTGTAGGTAGATATTACCAGCGGATAGAAATCAAAACAAAACAAAAGTAGATTTTAAAAAGCATGTCGGTCGCTAATTGGTTAATCGAATGACTGACGTTATTGGGTCAAATGCTTGATACCTGACGTCATAGAACGTGAGCTCCCACTATAACTTGTCGTTAGATCTACATGAGTGTAGGCCATCGAAAGTATAAATAGCGAAACGAAATATACATCTATATTTTAATTAGATTGGGCCGAGACAGAGCTTCCTGATCTAGAAAGGTGTTGAATGCAATACATATGTGGTTGAGAAATGTGTAAAATTTTCTTAGCAATATACACAAATACACATAAAACAAAGTTAATTTAACTCTGGTAGTAATATAGAAGAACCTAATTAATCACACCATTATTGTTAATTACTGACCAGCCCAATAAACCAATAAACAGTCACACAAATTCACTATTGTGGCTGTCAGTAAAAAGTAAAATGTAGTAATAAAGTACATTTTCCACGATGCTACCTTCCTGTTTACTTTTGTTAGAATTGAGTATAAATCTATTTATGTGTATTTTCTGAACAAGGTAGGAATATAAACATTTTTGACTGCTTTTATATACATCATATTCGAAATAACCGATTTCTGTTATGCTACTTACTGTATTGCTGGTATAAGTTTTCGCGTTTGTATGACTTATTGAAATTAATATAAATTGGTATAAATTTTAAATAGTATTTCTATAAATAACATATAATTGCACACAAATAATGGATTCAGATTTCCGTTATGCCACTCTATTGCTAGTATTTGTTTGACTTATTTAAATTAACATAAATTGGTTTAAACAGTATTTCTACAACATATAATTACACACAATATATATAATGGATTCCAAAACAAGCTATGATGTTTATAAATAAAAATGGTATTTTTAAATTGCATAAAACGTATAATAATTTACATTAGATTAATGAGATAAATCTGTGTTAATACAGTCACCGTGACATAACAAAATGCAATATAATATAAAACATAAATTTGTCGTACATAAAAGCACATATTATAGTCAGGTTATAGCCTAGATACAATCCCTTTAAACTACATTCAATATCAAAATCTTAGTTTCTAGTATTTTGGGGGGTTTTATTGTGTGGTCCTAAACAGCCTAGTAGTGGTCCGAATAAGCCTGGAATGTGGTCCCAATCAGCCATGACTTTAGCGATGCCGAACGCCGCTAGGGGCGCTGACTGTACTATTTTCAGACACCACAAAAAGTTGACGGAGAAAAGTATACTTCATGTTACGCCTTCTCATGAATTTTCAGAGTGTCAAACATTATTGACCACGCGATGTTTACTATGGAGAAAAATGAATGAACTTGCTGTCGAGTAGGATCTGGAGAAATGGAGGTAAGATTTTCTGATATTTTTCATCAATTGAAAATTTGAAGTTGATAGAAATTTTTAAAAAGGCCCTCGATGCTCAAGATTTTGGTATATTTGGAAAGCCCAATTCATTAACTACTTAGTTTGACCGTTTTTAAGTCTGAATCCCCCGTAGTAATCCGTAAATTGTCAGAAATCAAACCATGTGACGTTAAAGGGAGGTAATTCGTGGTTGATCAGGTCTCAGACTGCAATTAAAAACGCCACAGACTTCAGTGTAAAAAAAGAATAATGATAGATTTGGACAGGGTTTTTCTTATATTGAATGTTACTAAAGCTACCGACCAAACTTTAGCCAGACATTTTACTAACAAAGTATAAAGATAGGTTGCCAGGCAACGAAACATACGCCCACAGCAGCTAAATCGTCCGGGCAGTTAACAAGGGTTGTCGCATATTTTTACTTTTTTCGGTAATGAAACATTTGTAATACACTAAAAACTGATTAAGAGTAACAACTCATAATGTAATTATCAGAAAATCATTAGAATTTGATTGCTTTTTATAAAGTTTTACCCCACGCTAACAATTAGTATATACATGAAACATTTAATATCATGGATTTAGCTGTTCAGTTACATGTATCTAAATTCATTGAAAATCAAAATACCTGTTCGTTTCAACACCTTAACCTCTATGTATCAATCTGAAGTCAATCAGATGGTAACTTTGGCCTCTATAGCGTCACAAGAATTTTTGAAGTTATCAAAGGAGATAACTATGGCAGTAATTATTTGAAATCGCTGAAAATCAATAGGCTTCTTCGTCTCATGACCTTAAACACTGTATAAATCTAAAGTCAATCGGATATTAACTTTGGCCTCCAGAGCGTCCACAAGATTTTTTGAGGTGATCAAGGGCCATAACTCTGGCACTAATTATCGGAAATCGCTGAAAATCAATAGGTGTCTTTGTCGTATGACCTTAAACACTGTGTATAAATTTGAAGTCAATCGGATATTAACTTTGGCCTCTAGAGCGTCCACAAGATTTTTTGAAGTGATCAAGGGCCATAACTCTGGCACTAATTATCGGAAATCGCTGAAAATCAATAGGCTTCTTCGTCTTATGACCTTACACACTGTGCATAAATTTAAAGTCAATCGGATATTAACTTTGACCTTTAGAGCGTCCACATGATTTTTTAAAGAGATCAAGGGCCATAACTCTGGCACTAATTATCGGAAATGGCCGAAAATCAATAGGCTTCTTCATCTCATGACTTAAAACACTGTGTATAAATCTAAAGTCAATCGGATATTAACTTTGGCCTCTAGAGCATCCACAATATTTTTTGAGGTGATCAAGGGCCATAACTCTGGCATTAATTATCGGAAATCGCTGAAAATCAATTGGCGTCTTCGTCTTATGACCTTAAACACTGTGTATAAATTTAAAGTCAATCGGATATTAACTTTGGCCTCTAGAGCGTCCACAAGATTTTTTGAAGTGATCAAGGGCCATGGGCCATAACTCTGGCGCTAATTATCGGAAATCGCTGAAAATCAATAGGCTTCTTCGTCTCATGACCTTAAACACTGTGTATAAATGTAAAGTCAATCGGATATTAACTTTAGCCTGTAGAGCGTTTTGTGGACGCCGTACCGACGGACGGACGGACGGACGGGGGCGATGACAATATACGACTACATTTCAATGTGGGCGTATAAAAATTATCGGAAATCGCTGAAAATCAATAGGCTTCTTCGTCTCATGACCTTAAACACTGTGTATAAATTTAAAGTCAATCGGATATTAACTTTAGTCTGTAGAGCGTCCACAAGCAATTGTGGACGCCGTACCGACGGACGGGGGCGATGACAATATACGACTACATTTCAATGTGGGCGTATAAAAATCGTGAATTTTGTTGACCACCCTGGATTTTTTTTTCATGAACTGCAGCTGAAGAAGTAAGCTTCTGCTTATAATATGTACTCATCCAAATCCATAGACAAAGGTTATCCCTGATATTACTTGCCTTAAATTTTAATAAAATTCAACAAAAATTAGTTTTGTCCTTTGTGGAAGCCAGTTAGCTTACCATGCTAGTTATCTTAGGTCTCAAATAATTTACAACAAGAATTTTTTCATTTCAGAATTGTTTAATTTAGTAGTGCAGCTCATACTGTGATTATTAAATTGGAAGAAGAAAATTCCCACACATTTTTACCGGAGGAAGTGATGAAGAATTTTTATATTTTTTTTTTTTGCTTGGGATAATATCTCAACAAGATCTACTACTGATACTATAATCTAGTATATCGTAATGCACATATGTATCACAATTTTGATTTATTTTAAATACTCTTTCATGTAGATCATACCTTACTTTTATAAGCTTAGCTTTTAATTTATTTTTTAGCACACTGCATTTTGTTTTTATCATTTTGCATATTTATCAGACAATTGAAGTGATCATGATACTCATTGTTTAGGGTTATGTTGACTCTTTTAAGATATTTAAATGTTTTAATTATGTCTATGTAACTGTTTTTATTTGAAATTGTAATGCTGTTGATCACAAAAATATAGCTCTTATATAAATCATAGTTTAATTGTTAATTTCATTCCTGAAACAAACAATCTCAAATCGATGTACATGGCAGTTTATATAAACAACGAAAGCAATTGGTCTGGAAAAAGCTGCATATCCAACAAAAGCTTACATGTATACTTCTCATTTTACCACACACTTTTGATGATTTTTGAAAATATCTACAGTACAACCTGTTTATAATTGTTTTATGACTGTGGTCAATGGTCTCTGGACCAGTAGGTGCCCAATTGCATACATAAAAATAGGTTGCCAGGCAACGAAACATACGCCCACACAGCAGCCAAATCGTCCGGGCAGTCAACAAGAATTGTCGCATACATGTATTAAGGAATTATCAGAAAATCATTTGTTTGGTTTTTATAATCAAACGGTTTTTTTTAAATCATATAATAATTGTGACCTCCAGAGGCACCACAAGCTAAAAAGGGTGATTTTTCGTACAATCAGGGGACATAATTCAGGAAGTAATGACCCGATGGGCGCAAATATCGAAAGGAATCAAGATCTTTGGGTTTAAAACATACCTGTCAAGTTTCATCAAAATCGATTCAAAATTGTGACCTCTATAGGGTCCACAACCTTGATATAACATATTTTCACACTATTCGTGTACAAACGGCGGCCATTTTGTCCGTCAATTCTAGTCCGGTTTTCACGTAATTCAAACTCTCTCTTCATTACCATGTAACGGTGATATAGTCAAACGTTTTTATACGCCCACATTTTCATGTGGACGTATTATGTCGTCGCCCCTGTCCGTCCGGACGTCCGTCCGTCCGTCCGGACGTCCGTCCGTCCACAATTTGTTTGTGGACTCTCTACAGGTCACAATTCTTATCCGATTTTGACGAAACTTGAAATATAGGTTTATCCCCAAAAGATCTCGGTTCCTTTCGATATTGGCATGTATCGGATCAAAACTTCATGGATTATGGCCCCTGATTGTACGAAAAATCACGTTTTTAGCTTGTGGACCCTATAGAGGTCACAATTTTGAACCGATTTTGATGAAACTTGACATGCATGTTTGTAACCCAAAGATCTTGGTTCCTTTCGATATTTGCGGCTATCGGAATGTAATTTCCTGAATTATGGCCCCTGATTGTCCGAAAAATCACCCTTTTTAGCTTGTGGTCCCTCTGGAGGTCACAATTATTATTCGATTTAAAAAACCGTTTGATTATATCACCGTTACACCCTAAGGAAGGTTGAGTTCGAATTTCGGGAAAATCGGACGAAAATTGCCATACAAAATGGCCGCCGTTAGTACGCGAATACTGTTAAAAAATGGTATATCAAGGTTGTGGACCCTGTGGAGGTCACAATTTTGATTCGATTTTGATGAAACTTGAAATTCATGGTTATAACACAAAGATCTCGCTTCCTTCCGATATTTGCGCATATCGGATCGTAACTTCCTGAATTATGGCCCCTGATTATACGCAAAATCGCCTTTTTTTTTAGCTTGGAGGTCACAATTATTATTCGATTTAAAAAAACGTTTGATTATATCACCATTACACCCTAAGGAAGGTTGAGTTCGAATTTCGGAAAAATCGGACGAAAATTGCCATACAAAATGGCCGCCGTTTGTACGCGAATACTGTTAAAAAATGGTATATCAAGGTTGTGGACCCTGTGGAGGTCACAATTTTGATTCGATTGTGATGAAACTTGAAATTCAAGGTTATAACCCAAAGATCTTGCTTCTTTTCGATATTTGCGCATATCGGATCGTAACTTCCTGAATTATGGCCCCTGATTATACGCAAAATCGCCTTTTTTTTTAGCTTGGAGGTCACAATTATTATCCGATTTAAAAAAACGTTTGATTATATTACCGTTACACCGTAAGGAAGGTTGAGTTCGAATTTCGGGAAAATCAGACCAAAATTGCCATACAAAATGGCCACCGTTTGTACGTGAATACTGTTAAAAAATGGTATATCAAGGTTGTGGACCCTGTAAAGGTCACAATTTTAATTCGATTTTGATGAAACTTGAAATGCATGGTTATAACCCAAAGATCTTGGTTCCTTTCGGTATTTGCGCATATCGGATCGTAACTTCCTGAATTATTCGAATTTCGTGAAAATGGTACCAAAATTGCCGGACGAAATGGTCGCCGTTTGTACGCGAATAGTGTAAAGATATGGTATATCATGGTTGTTGACTCTGTACAGGTCACAATTCTTATCCGATTTTGACGAAAAGTCACATTTCTAGGTTGTGTACCGTCACACCATAATCATTGTCGACTTCGAATTTCATGAATATCAGACTGGAACTGACCAACAAAATGGCTGCTCCCAATACAGTATGAAATACAGGACTTAATGATGTAGGAAAAATCACTTTCGGTATTGTTTGTTCTCTATCCATCTCTCGAAAATGTGGGCGTATCCTGCCTGGCAGTGCCAGCCTATCTTTTTAAATCGGATAATAATTTTGACCTCCAGAGGGACCTGTTTACTTTTGTTAGAATTGAGTATAAATCTATTTATGTGTATTTTCTGAACAAGGTAGGAATATAAACATTTTTGACTGCTTTTATATACATCATATTCGAAATAACCGATTTCTGTTATGCTACTTACTGTATTGCTGGTATAAGTTTTCGCGTTTGTATGACTTATTGAAATTAATATAAATTGGTATAAATTTTAAATAGTATTTCTATAAATAACATATAATTGCACACAAATAATGGATTCAGATTTCCGTTATGCCACTCTATTGCTAGTATTTGTTTGACTTATTTAAATTAACATAAATTGGTTTAAACAGTATTTCTACAACATATAATTACACACAATATATATAATGGATTCCAAAACAAGCTATGATGTTTATAAATAAAAATGGTATTTTTAAATTGCATAAAACGTATAATAATTTACATTAGATTAATGAGATAAATCTGTGTTAATACAGTCACCGTGACATAACAAAATGCAATATAATATAAAACATAAATTTGTCGTACATAAAAGCACATATTATAGTCAGGTTATAGCCTAGATACAATCCCTTTAAACTACATTCAATATCAAAATCTTAGTTTCTAGTATTTTGGGGGGTTTTATTGTGTGGTCCTAAACAGCCTAGTAGTGGTCCGAATAAGCCTGGAATGTGGTCCCAATCAGCCATGACTTTAGCGATGCCGAACGCCGCTAGGGGCGCTGACTGTACTATTTTCAGACACCACAAAAAGTTGACGGAGAAAAGTATACTTCATGTTACGCCTTCTCATGAATTTTCAGAGTGTCAAACATTATTGACCACGCGATGTTTACTATGGAGAAAAATGAATGAACTTGCTGTCGAGTAGGATCTGGAGAAATGGAGGTAAGATTTTCTGATATTTTTCATCAATTGAAAATTTGAAGTTGATAGAAATTTTTAAAAAGGCCCTCGATGCTCAAGATTTTGGTATATTTGGAAAGCCCAATTCATTAACTACTTAGTTTGACCGTTTTTAAGTCTGAATCCCCCGTAGTAATCCGTAAATTGTCAGAAATCAAACCATGTGACGTTAAAGGGAGGTAATTCGTGGTTGATCAGGTCTCAGACTGCAATTAAAAACGCCACAGACTTCAGTGTAAAAAAAGAATAATGATAGATTTGGACAGGGTTTTTCTTATATTGAATGTTACTAAAGCTACCGACCAAACTTTAGCCAGACATTTTACTAACAAAGTATAAAGATAGGTTGCCAGGCAACGAAACATACGCCCACAGCAGCTAAATCGTCCGGGCAGTTAACAAGGGTTGTCGCATATTTTTACTTTTTTCGGTAATGAAACATTTGTAATACACTAAAAACTGATTAAGAGTAACAACTCATAATGTAATTATCAGAAAATCATTAGAATTTGATTGCTTTTTATAAAGTTTTACCCCACGCTAACAATTAGTATATACATGAAACATTTAATATCATGGATTTAGCTGTTCAGTTACATGTATCTAAATTCATTGAAAATCAAAATACCTGTTCGTTTCAACACCTTAACCTCTATGTATCAATCTGAAGTCAATCAGATGGTAACTTTGGCCTCTATAGCGTCACAAGAATTTTTGAAGTTATCAAAGGAGATAACTATGGCAGTAATTATTTGAAATCGCTGAAAATCAATAGGCTTCTTCGTCTCATGACCTTAAACACTGTATAAATCTAAAGTCAATCGGATATTAACTTTGGCCTCCAGAGCGTCCACAAGATTTTTTGAGGTGATCAAGGGCCATAACTCTGGCACTAATTATCGGAAATCGCTGAAAATCAATAGGTGTCTTTGTCGTATGACCTTAAACACTGTGTATAAATTTGAAGTCAATCGGATATTAACTTTGGCCTCTAGAGCGTCCACAAGATTTTTTGAAGTGATCAAGGGCCATAACTCTGGCACTAATTATCGGAAATCGCTGAAAATCAATAGGCTTCTTCGTCTTATGACCTTACACACTGTGCATAAATTTAAAGTCAATCGGATATTAACTTTGACCTTTAGAGCGTCCACATGATTTTTTAAAGAGATCAAGGGCCATAACTCTGGCACTAATTATCGGAAATGGCCGAAAATCAATAGGCTTCTTCATCTCATGACTTAAAACACTGTGTATAAATCTAAAGTCAATCGGATATTAACTTTGGCCTCTAGAGCATCCACAATATTTTTTGAGGTGATCAAGGGCCATAACTCTGGCATTAATTATCGGAAATCGCTGAAAATCAATTGGCGTCTTCGTCTTATGACCTTAAACACTGTGTATAAATTTAAAGTCAATCGGATATTAACTTTGGCCTCTAGAGCGTCCACAAGATTTTTTGAAGTGATCAAGGGCCATGGGCCATAACTCTGGCGCTAATTATCGGAAATCGCTGAAAATCAATAGGCTTCTTCGTCTCATGACCTTAAACACTGTGTATAAATGTAAAGTCAATCGGATATTAACTTTAGCCTGTAGAGCGTTTTGTGGACGCCGTACCGACGGACGGACGGACGGGGGCGATGACAATATACGACTACATTTCAATGTGGGCGTATAAAAATTATCGGAAATCGCTGAAAATCAATAGGCTTCTTCGTCTCATGACCTTAAACACTGTGTATAAATTTAAAGTCAATCGGATATTAACTTTAGTCTGTAGAGCGTCCACAAGCAATTGTGGACGCCGTACCGACGGACGGACGGGGGCGATGACAATATACGACTACATTTCAATGTGGGCGTATAAAAATCGTGAATTTTGTTGACCACCCTGGATTTTTTTTTCATGAACTGCAGCTGAAGAAGTAAGCTTCTGCTTATAATATGTACTCATCCAAATCCATAGACAAAGGTTATCCCTGATATTACTTGCCTTAAATTTTAATAAAATTCAACAAAAATTAGTTTTGTCCTTTGTGGAAGCCAGTTAGCTTACCATGCTAGTTATCTTAGGTCTCAAATAATTTACAACAAGAATTTTTTCATTTCAGAATTGTTTAATTTAGTAGTGCAGCTCATACTGTGATTATTAAATTGGAAGAAGAAAATTCCCACACATTTTTACCGGAGGAAGTGATGAAGAATTTTTATATTTTTTTTTTTTGCTTGGGATAATATCTCAACAAGATCTACTACTGATACTATAATCTAGTATATCGTAATGCACATATGTATCACAATTTTGATTTATTTTAAATACTCTTTCATGTAGATCATACCTTACTTTTATAAGCTTAGCTTTTAATTTATTTTTTAGCACACTGCATTTTGTTTTTATCATTTTGCATATTTATCAGACAATTGAAGTGATCATGATACTCATTGTTTAGGGTTATGTTGACTCTTTTAAGATATTTAAATGTTTTAATTATGTCTATGTAACTGTTTTTATTTGAAATTGTAATGCTGTTGATCACAAAAATATAGCTCTTATATAAATCATAGTTTAATTGTTAATTTCATTCCTGAAACAAACAATCTCAAATCGATGTACATGGCAGTTTATATAAACAACGAAAGCAATTGGTCTGGAAAAAGCTGCATATCCAACAAAAGCTTACATGTATACTTCTCATTTTACCACACACTTTTGATGATTTTTGAAAATATCTACAGTACAACCTGTTTATAATTGTTTTATGACTGTGGTCAATGGTCTCTGGACCAGTAGGTGCCCAATTGCATACATAAAAATAGGTTGCCAGGCAACGAAACATACGCCCACACAGCAGCCAAATCGTCCGGGCAGTCAACAAGAATTGTCGCATACATGTATTAAGGAATTATCAGAAAATCATTTGTTTGGTTTTTATAATCAAACGGTTTTTTTTAAATCATATAATAATTGTGACCTCCAGAGGCACCACAAGCTAAAAAGGGTGATTTTTCGTACAATCAGGGGACATAATTCAGGAAGTAATGACCCGATGGGCGCAAATATCGAAAGGAATCAAGATCTTTGGGTTTAAAACATACCTGTCAAGTTTCATCAAAATCGATTCAAAATTGTGACCTCTATAGGGTCCACAACCTTGATATAACATATTTTCACACTATTCGTGTACAAACGGCGGCCATTTTGTCCGTCAATTCTAGTCCGGTTTTCACGTAATTCAAACTCTCTCTTCATTACCATGTAACGGTGATATAGTCAAACGTTTTTATACGCCCACATTTTCATGTGGACGTATTATGTCGTCGCCCCTGTCCGTCCGGACGTCCGTCCGTCCGTCCGGACGTCCGTCCGTCCACAATTTGTTTGTGGACTCTCTACAGGTCACAATTCTTATCCGATTTTGACGAAACTTGAAATATAGGTTTATCCCCAAAAGATCTCGGTTCCTTTCGATATTGGCATGTATCGGATCAAAACTTCATGGATTATGGCCCCTGATTGTACGAAAAATCACGTTTTTAGCTTGTGGACCCTATAGAGGTCACAATTTTGAACCGATTTTGATGAAACTTGACATGCATGTTTGTAACCCAAAGATCTTGGTTCCTTTCGATATTTGCGGCTATCGGAATGTAATTTCCTGAATTATGGCCCCTGATTGTCCGAAAAATCACCCTTTTTAGCTTGTGGTCCCTCTGGAGGTCACAATTATTATTCGATTTAAAAAACCGTTTGATTATATCACCGTTACACCCTAAGGAAGGTTGAGTTCGAATTTCGGGAAAATCGGACGAAAATTGCCATACAAAATGGCCGCCGTTAGTACGCGAATACTGTTAAAAAATGGTATATCAAGGTTGTGGACCCTGTGGAGGTCACAATTTTGATTCGATTTTGATGAAACTTGAAATTCATGGTTATAACACAAAGATCTCGCTTCCTTCCGATATTTGCGCATATCGGATCGTAACTTCCTGAATTATGGCCCCTGATTATACGCAAAATCGCCTTTTTTTTTAGCTTGGAGGTCACAATTATTATTCGATTTAAAAAAACGTTTGATTATATCACCATTACACCCTAAGGAAGGTTGAGTTCGAATTTCGGAAAAATCGGACGAAAATTGCCATACAAAATGGCCGCCGTTTGTACGCGAATACTGTTAAAAAATGGTATATCAAGGTTGTGGACCCTGTGGAGGTCACAATTTTGATTCGATTGTGATGAAACTTGAAATTCAAGGTTATAACCCAAAGATCTTGCTTCTTTTCGATATTTGCGCATATCGGATCGTAACTTCCTGAATTATGGCCCCTGATTATACGCAAAATCGCCTTTTTTTTTAGCTTGGAGGTCACAATTATTATCCGATTTAAAAAAACGTTTGATTATATTACCGTTACACCGTAAGGAAGGTTGAGTTCGAATTTCGGGAAAATCAGACCAAAATTGCCATACAAAATGGCCACCGTTTGTACGTGAATACTGTTAAAAAATGGTATATCAAGGTTGTGGACCCTGTAAAGGTCACAATTTTAATTCGATTTTGATGAAACTTGAAATGCATGGTTATAACCCAAAGATCTTGGTTCCTTTCGGTATTTGCGCATATCGGATCGTAACTTCCTGAATTATTCGAATTTCGTGAAAATGGTACCAAAATTGCCGGACGAAATGGTCGCCGTTTGTACGCGAATAGTGTAAAGATATGGTATATCATGGTTGTTGACTCTGTACAGGTCACAATTCTTATCCGATTTTGACGAAAAGTCACATTTCTAGGTTGTGTACCGTCACACCATAATCATTGTCGACTTCGAATTTCATGAATATCAGACTGGAACTGACCAACAAAATGGCTGCTCCCAATACAGTATGAAATACAGGACTTAATGATGTAGGAAAAATCACTTTCGGTATTGTTTGTTCTCTATCCATCTCTCGAAAATGTGGGCGTATCCTGCCTGGCAGTGCCAGCCTATCTTTTTAAATCGGATAATAATTTTGACCTCCAGAGGGACCAAAAGCGAACAAAAGCGATTTTTTTGACAATCCGGGGACATAATTTAGGAAGTTATGATCCAATGGGCGCAAATATCTAAAGGAACCACGATTTTTGGGTTATAAACATACATGTCAAGTTTCATCAAAATCGGTTCAAAATTGTGACCTCTATAAGGTCCACAACCTTTATATAACATATTTTCACAATATTCGCGTACAAACGGTGGCCATTTTGTCCGTCAATTTTGGTCCGATTTTCACACAATTCATACTCAGCCTTCATAACCATGGAACGGTGATATAATCAAACGTTTTTTTAAATCGGATAACAATTTTGACCTCCAGAGGGACCACAAGCTAAAAAGGGCATTTTTTCGGACAATCAGGGGCCATAATTCAGGAAGTTACGATCCAATTGGCGCAAATATCGAAAGGAATCAAGATCTTTGGGTTATAAACATGCATTTCAAGTTTCCTCCAAATCGGTTCAAAATTGTGTCCTCTACACTGTTCACAACCTTGATATAACATATTTGCACACTATTCGCGTACAAATGGCGACCATTTCGTCCGGCAATTTTGGTCTGATTTTCACGAAATTCGGACGTAATCTTCATAACCATGGAACGGTGATATAATCAAACGGTTTTTTAAATCGGATAACAATTTTGACCTCCAGAGGGACCACAAGCTAAAAAGGGCGATTTTTCGGACAATCAGGGGCCATAATTCAGGAAGTTACGATCCGATTGGCGCAAATATCGAAAGGAACCAAGGTCTTTGGGTTATAAACATGCATTTCAAGTTTCGTCCAAATCGGTTCAAAATTGTGACCTCTAAACTGTTCACAAGCTAAAAGATAGGCTGGCACTGCCAGGCAGGATACGCCCACATTTTCGAGAGATGGACAGAGAACAAGCAATACCGAAAGTGATTTTTCCTACATCTTTAAGTCCTGTATTTCATACTGTATTGGGAGCAGCCATTTAGTTGGTCAGTTCCAGTCTGATATTAATAAAATTCGAAACCGACAATGATTATTGTGTGACGGTACACAACCTAGAAATGTGACTTTTCATCAAAATCGGATAAGAATTGTGACCTGTAGAGAATCCACAACCATGATATACCATATTTTTACACTATTCGCGTACAAACGGCGACCATTTCGTCCGGCAATTTGGTGTATAACCAGGGACCATAATTCAGGAAGTTACGATCCGATAAGCGCAAATATCGAAAAGAACCAAGATCTTTGGGTAATAACCATGAATTTCAAGTTTCATCAAAATCGAATTAAAATTGTGACCTTTACAGGGTCCACAACCTTGATATACCATTTTTTAACAGTATTCGCGTACAAACGGCGGCCATTTTGTATGGCAATTTTGGTCTGATTTTCCCGAAATTCGAACTCAACCTTCCTTACGGTGTAACGGTAATATAATCAAACGTTTTTTTAAATCGGATAATAATTGTGACCTCCAAGCTAAAAAAAAGGCAATTTTGCGTATAATCATGGGCCATAATTCAGGAAGTTACGATCCGATATGCGCAAATATCGAAAGGAAGCAAGATCTTTGGGTTATAACCATGAATTTCAAGTTTCATCAAAATCGAATCAAAATTGTGACCTCCACAGGGTCCACAACCTTGATATACCATTTTTTAACAGTATTCGCGTACAAACGGCGGCCATTTTGTATGGCAATTTTCGTCCGATTTTCCCGAAATTCGAACTCCACCTTTCTTAGGGTGTAACGGTGATATAATCAAACGGTTTTTTAAATCGAATAATAATTGTGACCTCTAAGCTAAAAAAAAGGCGATTTTGCGTATAATCAGGGGCCATAATTCAGGAAGTTACGATCCGATATGCGCAAATATCGAAAGGAAGCAAGATCTTTGGGTTATAACCATGAATTTCAAGTTTCATCAAAATCGAATCAAAATTGTGACCTCCACAGGGTCCACAACCTTGATATACCATTTTTTAACAGTATTCGCGTACTAACGGCGGCCATTTTGTATGGCAATTTTCGTCCGATTTTCCCGAAATTCGAACTCAACCTTCCTTAGGGTGTAACGGTGATATAATCAAACGGTTTTTTAAATCGAATAATAATTGTGACCTCCAGAGGGACCACAAGCTAAAAAGGGTGATTTTTCGGACAATCAGGGGCCATAATTCAGGAAATTACATTCCGATAGCCGCAAATATCGAAAGGAACCAAGATCTTTGGGTTACACACATGCATGTCAAGTTTCATCAAAATCGGTTCAAAATTGTGACCTCTATAGGGTCCACAAGCTAAAAACGTGATTTTTCGTACAATCAGGGGCCATAATCCATGAAGTTTTGATCCGATACATGCCAATATCGAAAGGAACCGGGATCTTTTGGGGATAAACCTATATTTCAAGTTTCGTCAAAATCGGATAAGAATTGTGACCTGTAGAGAGTCCACAAACAAATTGTGGACGGACGGACGTCCGGACGGACAGGGGCGACGACATAATACGTCCACATGAAAATGTGGGCGTATAAAAACGTGATTTTTCGTACAATCAGGGGCCATAATCCATGAAGTTTTGATCCGATACATGCCAATATCGAAAGCAGCCGAGATCTTTTGGGGATAAACCTATATTTCAAGTTTCGTCAAAATCGGATAAGAATTGTGACCTGTAGAGTGTCCACAAACAAATTGTGGACAGACGGACGTCCGTACGGACAGGGGCGACGACATAATACGTCCACATGAAAATGTGGGCGTATAAAAACGTGATTTTTCGTACAATCAGGGGCCATAACCCATGAAGTTACAGTCCGATACATGCCAATATCGAAAGGAACCGAGATCTTAGGGTGATAAACCTATGTTTTAAGTTTCATTGAAATCGGATAAAAATTGTGACCTGTAGACTGTTCACAAACAATTGTGGACGGACGGACGGACGAACAGGGGCGACGACAATATACGTCCACATGAAAATGTGAAAATAAACAAATATTTACAGTAGGCAGGGCGTATAAAAAGTTGTTTCTCTTTGACCTTGACATCAATCAATCAAAAATTGTGATTTAATGTGTTGTCATGCAAAAAATAAATAACAGAACAGACTGAAAACACCTATTTGTGAATATTCATTCAAAAACAAGCCCCTGTATGAATGCCAAAGTGATACAATTTAAGTATACAGGACAGGAACTTGTCAATTTTTTTTTGTGCGTAATTGGCACAGACCTCATCTTTGAACCTCTGTAACACAAAAAGTATATGCCAGAATATTATAGCGACAATTTGGCTTTATTAACTACATCTAGATCTTTAATTAGTGCAATTTTCATAGACCTATCTTATATAGTTACTGGGATATTGACTTCGGTCAGTTTTTTGCATTTTTGAAATTTAGCCGTTTTTTGTGCCCCCAGTTTGCTAGTTCAGCTCTGAACGTCGGTCTCATTACACTAACCCTGACCGTTCAGGGACTGGCCCATTCAATCAATGTCGAAAATAATTTGACCCCAAATTTTACTGGGCAACTTTTCACTGCTAAACGATGGGTGTCACTCCGCGTGGACGCGTGTACAGTGTAAAGGAACGTCTCAGTGAGAAAATAAGACCTTGCTCATTTCGCTAGAGTCAGTGTGAGCATCACAACACGCTGTGTCATGGTGGCGAAAGGATAGATTGATAGGAGGAGACGTATTTTAAACAGCGTGTTGTTTCGCTCATACTGAGTCTAGCGAGGTAAGCAAGGTCTTATTTTGTCCCTAAGATGTTCCTTTACATTGTACAGACGTCCACACGGATTGACACTCTGATGTTTCGCAGTGAAAAATTGCCCAGTAAAATTGACTGGGGTTCAAATTATTTTCGACATTGATTGAATAGGCCAGTCCCTGAACGGTCAGGGTCAGTGTAATGAGACCGACGTTCAGAGCTGAACTACCGGTTTGCCATCTTAAAAACGCTATAACTTTTTTAATTTCCAATATTTTTTGGAAATTCTTTCAGATTATTCATTCTAGATAGTTCACAATTACAGTATCACTGTCATTTTTGAGTCATTGGTAGTAGGGGCCTACTTGAAAACCCGTTTGCAATGCTACTTATGGTCCCAATCAGCCATGGTCCCATCCCAAGCAATCAGCTTGGTTTCGATTCATAGGCGTACGAGGCCGAACTTCTGTGGGGGGGCCAGCATATTTTCCCGACAAATATATTTCTTTAGAATCCGCGAAGCCGTCCGCCCGCGAGCGCCGTAGGCGCAAAGCGTCCGACGGGGGTTATGGGGGGCCTCCCCCAGAAAATTTTGAAAACCAAACGACCGTAGAGGCGATTTCCAGGCATTTCGAATACTTTCTAGTAATTTGGAGTGGGTAGTAAATTATGTCAGTTGCAGCATAAAAACTGGTAAAAAGTCGTCTTTAAAATAAGCTCTATTACTACGAAAACAAGAACAAGTCGAACAATTTACTTTTGCCACATTTTTCATTTTATGAGACTTCACGAGACCCCCCGATGGGGAGTTTGGGGGGCCTCCCCCAGAAAATTTTGAAAACCAAGTGGCCGAAGACGCGATTTCCAGGCATTTCGAATACTTTCTAGTAATTTGGAGTGGGTAGTAAATTATGTCAGTTGCAGCATAAAAACTGGTAAAATTCATCTTTAAAATACGCTCTATTACTACGAAAACAAGAACAAGTCGAACGATTTACTTTTGCCACATTTTTCATTTTATGAGACTTCACATTTTTTTATCCAGATCTCAGATGTATAGAAGACTTGTATATACTTTATCTACTTTTAATATATGAATGACCATTTGATAAAAGTTCAAATTTACAATCTATATATTCCGTATTACGATTTACTTTTGCCACGTTTTTCATTATATGACAGTTCACATCTTTTATCCATATCTAAGATAGATAGATCTAGAATCAGGATAGAAGACTTTTTGAACTTGTAAAATTTATATACTTTTAATATATGAATGACCATTTTAGTTCAAGTTTATTTACATCTAGTGCACTATATTAAACCAAAAGAAGAACAAGTCAAACGATTATTACACAGTACCGTACTCAAGAACTGAGAAAGGCCATGTGTACGTGCTAGGTTTTATTCAGATGGTTAACGTCTTCATCATTGACTGGACTGCTTTCTTTCCGCTTCCATATTATTAAAAATATTCCAAACCCGACAGACGGCGCGACGCTTCCCGACAAACTGAGCATTCATTCCCGACAAGACCATAGCCTTCCCCGACAAGGCCATACCCCTACCCCACCCCATTTTCAAAAACTCCTCGGCTAATGACCGATCTCACAATTCTGGGTTCTTTTCAGATTACTATTTTTTTTTCATGAAAATATTTGGGGGGGGGGGGGCCGGTGCCCCCCCGGCCCCCCCGCCTCGTACGCCTATGTTTCGATTTTTAATTTTATACATTATGTATTTACTATATATTTCATAAATTGTTTGGAGGGGTCATGTTCCCAACTTTCCTAAATTTTGTCCACTCGACATGACCCCATGCACACAACGGTAACGTCATGGTTAATGCACTCTCATACCTACTAGTTCCCACTGCATTATCCTTGCGCTATTTCGTGTTCAATATGGCGACTGCTCAACCAGCTCAGCAAACAAATGCGCACTGACTTGCGCAGTTTCAGTGGTGGCTCGGGCTATAGCCAACATAGAATAGACCAATCTGTCAACCCGGTCAGTATGGAAGTATAACGTTGCCAAAATTCTAAACAAAGACGTCTCAAAATTAGATACATTTTTCAATGTTTCCAATAAAAATGCAGCGTATACTTTTTAAAATACAAAGCAGGTACATTAATTGTTAAACTCTTACATTCTGAAGAATGAAACAACTTTGAATTAGCTACTTCAGGGACGTAGCCGTGGAATACCGCGCTCAGTAATCCGGTAATTATATAGACCTACGTCACGGCTAGTTGCGCACGCATACAGACAGGCAATATCGCGCGATATTTACAATGTCTGAATACTATAAAAGTCTCACCCACCAACAACGATAAAAAAACAATACGACCATAAATTAACGTTAAAAAACGGAACTAAGCTTGACGACCCTTATACCTGATATTACGTGGATAGATATTACAAAATATCTTATAGAAACACCAAGTCTGTTTACACACGAGAGCATAAAGGCCTTCAAATCTTTAGATGGTTATAATTTTTTTAGAGAGGGTCATGTTCAGGATTGTTTTTATCATGAAACATCAACAACAAAATCGTTTTGTTTTTCTAAAATCAAAGGCAAGAATTGTTAGAATAAACCATTTTAAAATTGTCATTGTTGTTATTATTGTTTTGTTGTTGATATGATTGATGGTATGGTGTTTTTAAACTCTTTCTTTACGTTTAAAGAAAAGGTGGCGTAGTCATTTGTATTTATATAGGGGCCATTTACTTTTGAGTATTTATACAACCAATTTCGAGGTAAAGATATGTTTAATTACTAGTGATGTTTTTTTTTATTTTAATGGTTATATAAACTTTGTCAATATAGAGGAAGCTTGTAACTATCGTGGAATTGTGCTAGCAAGCTGCTTGAACAAATGCTTTTTATCTATTATAAATAACCGTATATCTAAATATATTGAATATAATAACCTTTTTGACCAAGCGCAAAGCGGATTTCGAGCGGGTCGTAGGACGATTGATAATGTTTTCATTCTTAAGACTCTAATCAACAAATACAAGAAACTCAAGAAACCTCTATTTCTATGCTTTGTCGATTTCTCAAAAGCATTTGATTCAGTTTGGCGCAAAGGTCTCCTTCTTAAATTACAGAAACAGGATATCAATGGGAAAATATTTGAATTGATTAAATCTATGTATAAAATACATCCTATGTGGTGAAACACAACAACTCCATTTCGAATAATACCGATTCTGCCATGGGAGTTAAGCAAGGCTGTGTTTTAAGTCCTACATATTTTAATGATTTAAACCAATACTTAGACAATTCTCCAGACAGCAAAAAAAATCCTATACTAAATACTACTGGTTTATCTCATCTTTTCTTTGTTATTGTTCTTGTGCTGATGGCAGCTACCGAAATAGGGTTACAGAATAATCTTGATAACTTAAAACGTTTCTGTGTTGACTGGAAACTTGACCTCAATAAAGATAAAAGCAAAGTTATGATCTTTAAAAACAATAAGAAAAAAACAACAACAAAATTTGTCTTTGGCCACGTCAATTTGGATATTGTAAAATCTTATCTTTACCTAGGCATTTTCATAAACGATAACGGATCTTTTAAATCAGCTATTGTGAACTGCTTAAGACCCCTACGCGCAAACGAATTATTGAAATAAAATTAAAAACCATATGTTAGTCCCGAAATGATATACTTTGTGTTGAGTGGACGTTAAACCCCATTCCTCTCTCTCTTTCTCTCTCTTTCTCTCTCTCTCTTTCAGTTATAGTGTTGCTATGGTCTGAATGCCTTACGTACCAAACTACTTTTGCCCGTAAAATCGAACTTGAAACTAGTTGGGAAGGCCCCTGGCCCCCGAACTCTAACCCGTGCCCCCGGCTCCTTCAGCTATGGCTACGAGCATGAATTGATAAAATATTATCTTAGTTCACTGCCACCGTTGCTTATATTGAGCGACTTGTTTATTCGACTGGTTTATACGACTGGATTATTCGACTGGTCTATACGACTGGATTATACGACTGGTTTATACGACAGGATTATACGACTGGTTTATTCGACTGGATTATTCGACTGAATTATACGACTGAACTATACGACTGAGTTATACGACTGAACTATACGACTGAATTATACGACTGAACTATTTGACTGATGTTAAGACTGATGAAAACCTCCCCCCCCCTCCCCCTTCCCTACCGAGTATCTGACTCCTTCATTTATGGGTGGGGGTGGGAGTTGATGGCCGAACGGTTTCCATGTGCTTGCTGTATCATGAAGCCTGTCATTGAGTCAACTGGCGTGTTTTCGAATCCCTCGTTGTACGTGGCAAGGAGAAGGGTCGCCTGACCAACTTCGTGGATTTTCTCCGGGTCCTCCTGTTTCCTCCAACTGCTTAAGACCGCTACGCGCAAGCGAATTATTGAAATAAAATTAAAAACCATATGTTAGTCCCGAAATGACATACTTTGAGTCGAGTGGACGTTAAACCCCATTCCCCTCCCTCCCCCCTCTCTCTCTCTCTCTCTCTCTCTCTCTCTCTCCCTTTCAGCTATAGCTTAGCTATGGTCTGAATACCTTACTCGCCAAACTACTTTTGCCCGTAAAATCGAACTTGAATCTAGTTGGGAAGGCCCCTACCCCCCGTGCCCCCGGCTCCTTCAGCTATGGCTACGAACATGAATTGATAAAATATTATCTTAGTTCACTGCCACCGTTGCTTATATTGCGCGACTTGTTTATTCGACTGGTTTATACGACTGGATTATTCGACTGGTTTATACGACTGGATTATACGACTGGTTTATACGACTGGATTATACGACTGGTTTATTCGACTGGAGTTTTCGACTGAAGTATACGACTGAATTATACGACTGAACTATACGACTGAGTTATACGACTGAAGTATACGACTGAATTATACGACTGAACTATTTGACTGATGTTAAGATTAATGAAAACCTCCCCCACCCCCTCCCCCTTCACTACCGGGCATCTGACTCCTTCATTTATGGGTGGGGGTGGGAGTTGATGGCCGAACGGTTTCCATGTGCTTGCTGTATCATGAAGCTTGTCATTGAGTCAACTGGCGTGGTTTCGAATCCCTGGTTGTACGTGACAAGGAGAAGGGTCGTCTGACCAACTTCGTGGATTTTCTCCGGGTCCTCCTGTTTCCTCCATAGCTTAAGACCTCTATGCGCAAGCGAATTATTGAAATAAAATTAAAAACCATATGTTAGTCCAGAAATGACATACTTTGAGTCGGGTGGACGTTAAACCCCATTCCCCCTCTCTCTTTCTCTCTCTCGCTCTCTCTCTCTCAGCTATAGCTTAGCTATGGTCTGAATACCTTACTTGTCAAACTACTTTTGCCCGTAAAATCGAACTTGAAGCTAGTTGGGAAGGCCCTGGCCCCCGAACTCTACCCCGTGCCCCCGGCTCCTTCAGCTATGGCTACGAGCATGAATTGATAAAATATTATCTTATTTCACTGCCACCGTTGCTTATATTGAGAGACTTGTTTATTCGACTGGTTTATACGACTGGATTATACGACTTTTATTATTGTTTTTGTCTATTTTAGTGTTCAGTCATACTTCAGTCGAATAATCCAGTCGTATAATTTATACGACTGGATTATTCGACTGAAGTATGACTGAACACTAAAATAGACAAAAACAATAATAAAAGATATTGGTATTAGTGCGTTTTTCTTTTAACTTTTACTGATTACATACTATTCCAAAATTTTAATAAGCCATCGACCGGTTTATACGACTGACTATTCGATTTGGACTTAGTTCACTTAGGGTCGCCTCAACTTTGTTGATTAAAACTAGTAGGTCAACCCGAGGCTAAACAGGTAAGTGCTAAATGATATGAAGCCGGGACGATTTTGCTAAATAGTATAAAGCGAGTATAGTTTAAGCCCCGCCCTTCTGTTGTTTAGGCCCTTCCCACTTTTATGAAGGTTAAGGTTGCAGGGGGCGGTTTATTATCATTATTTTATGATGAACATAAAACTTATTCTCCCTGAAGTTGAGAATACTATCGTTGGATCTGTCTCTGAGGCAGGACGATTTCCAATACCACCTAATATGTCTAGAGAAGTATTTCAATCAGATGAAAATTTTAATAAGTTTGTCGAAAATTTTGAAGTTAATTCCAAAACACGTTTTGTCGTGTCATATAACAGAAACTTTAATTTAACAAGTACAGTAATTTGTTTATAACTCAATTGCGTTCGGAGCCGTGTGCGTATTTTTAATATAACAGAAACTTTAATTTAACAGGTACAGTAATTTGTTTATAACTCAGTTGCGTTCGGAGCCGTGTGCGTATTTTTAATTTTTAAAATTTATGTAATCACTATAAAGCCAGGTCGATTCGGTTCTATGTGGCGTATAAGGCAATGATGATTTTCTCTATTTCTAGGATATATAGATAATATTTTTAATTTATATAATAAAATCATTCAAATATCCTTTTTAAAAAAAAAAAAAAATTAATTGAACAAAAATACTCCACAATACTTTAAAGCAAGGCCGATTGGGTTATATATGTGGTATAAGACAACCATTTTCTCTATATGTAGAATATAGAGGATGATATTCTTAATTTATATAATCTTATCATCTTAATATCGATTTTATTTTAATAGAAATTAATTGAAAAAAATACTCAAAAATCTTTTAAACATAAAAAAGATTAACTATAAGGCGAACCGATTGAGTTCAATGTCCGGTATAAGGCAATGATTATCTCTACTTCTGGGATATATAGGGTCATATTCTTAATTTATACAATAAAATCACCATATCTTTTTTTATAGGAAATTAATTGAAATAAATAACACAACATCTTTTACACATAAGAAAAAGACTCACTGTCATTGGGTTCAAAGTGCCGTATAAGGCAACGATTTTCTCTATATCCAGGATACATGTATATAGGAAAATATTCTTAATTTATATAATAAAATCACCCTAATTTCTACAAAGCGAGGCAAATATTTTCTCGTTTTTTGAATGGAAATTAATAGAAAAAATACTCCAACATCATTTAAACATAAGAAAAAGACTCACTATAAAGCGAGGACGATTGGGTTCAACGTGTGATATAAAGCAACGATATTCTATATATCTAGGATATATAGGATAATTTTCTTAATTTATATAATCAAATCGCCATAATATAGATTTTATTTTAATAGAAATTAATTGAAAAATATACTCCAAAATCTTTTAAACATAAGAAAAAGACGACGATTGGGTTCAATGTGTCATATATTTATAAGGCAACGATTTTCTCTATATCTAGGATATATAGGATAATATTCTTAATTTATATAATCAAATAACCCTAATATCATTTTGTGAATGGGAATTAATTGAAAAAAAAAATACTCCAACATCTTTTGAACATCAGAAAGACTCACTATAAAGCGAGGACGATTGGGTTCTATATGTGGTAAAGGGCAACCATTTTGTCTATATCTAGGATATATAGGATAATATTCTTAATTTAGATATTCAAATCACCCCATTATAGTTTTTTTTAATGGAAATTAATTGAAAAAATACTCCACAATCCTTTAAACATAAGAAAAGAATTCGTTATAAAGCGAGGCTGGCTTGGTTCCATGTATGGTATAAAGCAACGATTTTCTCTATTTCCAGGATTTATAGGGTAATGTGCCTCATTTATATAATAAAGTAAAGCTAATATCGCTTTTTGAATGGAAATTAATTGAAAAAAAAAATACTCCAACATCTTTTTAACATAAGAAAAAGACTCACTATAAAGCGAGGACGATCGGGTTGAATGTGTGTTATAGGGCAACGATTTTCTCTATATCTAGGATATACAGGATAATATTCTTGATTTATATAATCAAATCACCCTAATATCGTTTTTGAATGGGAATTAATTGAAAAAATACTCCAACATCTTTTAAACATCAGAAAAAGACTCACTATTGAGTTCTATATGTGGTAAAGGGTAACCATTTTGTCTATATCTATAGGATATATAGCATAATATTCTTAATTTATATAATCAAATAACCCTAATATCATTTTTGAATGAGAATTAATTGAAAAAATACTCCAACATCTTTTGAACATCAGAAAAAGACTCACTATAAAGCGAGGACGATTGGGTTCTATATGTGGTAAAGGGCAACCATTTTGTCTATATCTAGGATATAGAGGATAATATTCTTAATTTAGATATTCAAATCACCCTAATATAGTTTTTTTTATGGAAATTAATTGAAAACAAGCCAACAGTGAGGCTGATGCCCCCCGCCGAAATCCCAAAATAAATAGATGACACATATTAATTAATCGCACATTTATTTTTTTCAAACGTATCGAGCAATCAAACTGTACACGAAATGTCATCCAAAAGAGTTATAAAAAGAAAAATGCTAAAACCGACGAAAAAAATGAAAATGTACCCTAGTTAGGGGGACCCAAAAGGCAGACAAAAGGGCCCCCACGCTTGACAAAAGAGACCCTCTGGCCAAGGGAAAGGGCCCTTGTGTCCGAGTCAATCGTTTCTATACACTGTTACTGTCGAATCCATAACTGAAAGAGAAAGGGAGTCATTGTATTGGCATAAAAAATCATCAATCAAGATGAACCTAAGTTATCTTGTTCCAAAGTATCAACCAATCAAATTGCTTATCTCTGCTTACCCTAGGCAGAAAATGCTCATCTTCGAACACAAAGTCTCGACCAATCAAATTGCGTATCGCTCTGCTTACCAGGTGCGGATCCAAAATTTTTTGCAGGGGAGGGGTCAAGGTTTGATAATTGCTTAACTAATTGCGCTCAACCGATTAATTTGGTAAATTAGATTCAATTTGGTTCATTCTGACGTATTTCCGGAAGGTAAATTCCAAAATTACAGGTCTAAATCGCCAATAAAATCGCAAAAAAAAATTTCAAGCCTGAGCAGGGGGAGAAGGGGGGTCCGGACCCCCTGGACCCCCCCCCCCCCCCCCTCTGGATCGGCGCCTGCTTACCCTGAGCAGAAAAGGTATTACTGTAATGAAACTATACACCAAGTTTCACCATTCTCACTTAATTAGAACTAAAGTTATCGTGTTCCAAAGCATCAACCAATCAAATAGCTTATCTCTGCTTACCCTAAGCGGAAAATGCTCATCTTCGATGTCCATCAAGGCATTGACCTAATAAACACATACACCAAGTTTGAACATTCTAGCTCAATTAGGAAGAGAGTTATTGCGTCCCAAAAAGTGTGACGGACAGACGGACAGACAGACAGACAGACAGACGAACCCATTTTAATAGTCCCCAACTTTCTCCGAAAGGCGGGGGACAAAAAATACTCCACAACACTTTAAACATAAGAAAAGAACTCGCTATAAAGCGAGCCGGATTGGGTTCCATGTATGGTATAAGGCAACGATTTCTCTATTTCCAGGATTTATAGGGTAATATTCCTCATTTATAAAATAAAATCAAGCTAATATCGTTTTTGAATGGAAATTAATTCAAAAAAAAATACTCCAACATCTTTTTAACATAAGAAAAAGGGTCACTATAAAGCGAGGAAGATCGGGTTGAATGTGTTTTATAAGGCAACGATTTCTATGATATAAAGGAAAATATTCTTGATTTATATAATCAAATCACCCTCATATAGTTTTTGAATGGGAATTAATTGAAAAAAATACTCCAACATCTTTGAAACACCGGAAAAAGACTCACTATAAAGCGAAGACGATTGGGTTCTATATGTGGTAAAGGGCCACCATTTTCTCTATCTAGGATATATAGGATAATATTCTTTATTTATATATTCAAATCACCCTAATATAGTTTTTTATGGAAATTAATTGAAAAAATACTCCACAACACTTAAGAAAAGTATTCGCTATAAAGCGAGGTCGGCTGGGTTCCATGTATGGTATAAGGCAACGATTTTCTCTATTTCCGGGATTTATAGGGTAATATGCCTCATTTATATAATAAAATCAAGCTAATATCGTTTTTTGAATGGAAATTAATTGAAAAAAATACTCCAACATCTTTTTAACATAAGAAAAAGACTCACTATAAAGCGAGGACGATCGGGTTCTATGGGTGTTCTAAACATAAGAAAAAGACGACGATTGGGTTCAATGTGTCATATATTTATAAGGCAACGATTTTCTCTATATCTAGGATATATAGGATAATATTCTTGATTTATATAATCAAATCACCCTAATATCGTTTTTAAATGGGAATTAATTGAAAAAATATTCCAGGATCCTTTAAACATCAGAAAAAGACTCACTATAAAGCGAGGACGATTGGGTTCTATATGCCGGAAAGGGCAACCATTTTGTCTATATCTAGGATATATAGGATAATATTCTTAATTTAGATATTCAAATCACCCTAATATAGTTTTTTTATGGAAATTAATTGAAAAAATGCTATACAATCCTTTAAACATAAGAAAAGAACTCGCTATTAAGCGAGGCCGATTGGGTTCCATGTATGGTATAAGGCAACGATTTTCTCTATTTCCAGGATTTATAGGGTAATATTCCTCATTTATATAATAAAATGAAGCTAATATCGTTTTTTGAATGGAAATTGATTAAAAAAAAAATACTCCAACATTTTTTAAACATAAGAAAAAGACTCACTATAAAGCGATGACCACTGGGTTCAATGTGTGGTATAAGGCAATGGTTTTCTCTATATCTAGGATATATAGGATAATATTCTTAATTTTTATAATAAAAACACACTAATGTCGTTTTTTGAATGGAAATTAATTGAAAAAAAAAATTCTCCAACATCTGTTGTTAAACATTAGAAAAAGACTCACTTTAAAGCGAGGACGATTGGGTTCAACGTGTGATATACGGCAACCATTTTCTCTCTATATAGGATATATAGGATAATATTCTTAATTTATATAATCTAATCACTTTAATATTAATTTTATTTTAATAGAATTTAATTGAAAAAAATACTCCAAACTCTTTTAAAGCTCCAATAGCATTTTTTTAAGTTACATTTTTAAAATGTATTAAAATAAAGCCCAAAAATAGATTGAACCTATAAACGGCCCTACCTTGTTAAAGAATAATCCTATAATTCACTATTGCCAGTTGAGAAATTGGCAAAAATATCATTTTCAACTTCAAATTCAAACGTTTGAAGATGGCCGTCCATGGAGAGGAATGGGAAAACAAGGGAGGTAATTGAGTAACTATTTCCTCAATCAATCTGTGTCAACCTTTCTAATGCCAAAAAAATTTGCCCATGATCGTATAATAGTGAGTTGACAACCTTTTGAGCAAAAGACATAGAAATAATTATGTTTTGACTTTCTTAGAAAATATGAAATTGGAACTTTAAACGTAAGAAAAGGACTAACTGTAAAGCGAGGACAAATGTGGTACAAGGCAACCATTTTCTCTATATATAGGATAAAGAGAATAATATTCTTAATTTATATATTCAAATTACCCTAATATCGTTTTTATTATGGAAAGTGATTGAAAAAATACTCCACAATAAAATCCCTCTAATATCTTTATTTTATGGAAATTAATTGAAAGAAATACTCCAAATTTCTTTTAAATATAAGATAAAGCGAAACCGATGGGTTCTAATTCTATGTGTGGTATAATGCGATGATTTTCTCTATTTCTAGGACATTTAGGATAATATTCTTAATTTAAAATAATAAGATCACTCAAATTTCGTGTTTTTTTATGTAAATTATTTGAAAAGGTATTCCAAAATCTTTTAATTGAAACAGACGCACTTACAGCGAGGCCAAACAAATTAATATTTACAAGTTAGATCCAACATCTGATTTTAGCCTCTACTATACATAATGTCAAGGCCGTACATTGAACTGTCAATCAAATTGACTGACATGTTCCTCGCTCTATATCGTCCTCGCTTTATATGATTTAGCATTTTCCGGCTAAACTACCAATGACTTCTTCTTCAGTCATAATTTCTTTACATATCTAGGCCTATTCCATACAGCAGTAACTGCATTTTTGTCTTTTTTTTTCTATCAATAGTAAACATTGCTGCGTCTCCACTTTTAAAATCCTACGTACGGCACTGGGCACCACCATAAGTTTCAGTCTTCTGTAAACACTGTTTGGGTATATTTTACATCACACCAATGCAATGTTTATCATGTTTACAGACACCGACGCCGGTCTTCCCCGAGAGGCGAAGAAGCGTGACTTGCCATGAATGGACGGTATGGATCTCCGCCTAAGAAAATTTTGGAATATTATTATTTGAACCGAACACAAATTGGCGACTTATTCGGCTAGCGAGCTATTCGACCGATCCAGCTGGCAACCTGTTCGTTGGCAACCTATTCAGAATTAAGACAACAGACGCCCAAACTCATCTATTTTTACCAACCAATAAAATCCAACGTTACGTCTATCAAATGAAAGTAGAATAATACATGTATATTATTTTTTTATCCATTCCTTTAGCTCAGAATATAGTGAAAGAACGGCAATATTCCGAGTCAACATTCGGACCATCGTACAAAATTCTGAGCATCCAGCTATATAAATTTGGAAAGGTAACAGAATAAACTTTCCAAATATTATTAGTAAAATTTGGCACAATCATATTAAAGGGGCGCGCTCTCAACCTGAACATAGCCGATTTTTCAATATTCTATATGTAAAGATAGACCGGTATTTTTTTCGAAGTCCAAATTCGAACAATCGTACAAAGTTCTGAGCATCCAGCTATATATATTCTGAAAGGTAATTAGATAAGCTTTCCAAATATTTAATATGATTGTGCCAACTTTTACTAATAATATTTGGAAAGCTTATTCAATTACCTTTCACAATATATATAGCTGGTTGCTCAGAATTTTGTACTGTGGTCCGAATTTTGACTCGGAATATTACCATTCTTTCAGTTTAAAATATTGAAAAATTGGCTATTTTCAGGTTGAGAGTGCACCCCTTTAATATGATTGTGCCAACTTTTACTAATAATATTTGGAAAGCTTATCCAATTACCTTTCAGAATATATATAGCTGAATTCACAGAATACAATTGAACTTCGAAATAAATACCGGTCTATCTCTAAATATAGAATATTGAAAAATTGGCTATGTTCAGGTTGAGAGCACGCCCCTTTAATATGATTGTGCCAAATTTTACTAATAATATTTGGAAATTTATATAGCTGGATGCTCAGAATTTAGTACGATGGTCCGAATGTTGACTCGGAATATTGCCGTTCTTTCACTTTAAAATATTAAAAAATTGGCGACGTTTAGGATGAGAGCGCACCCCTTTAATATGATGGTGCCAACATTTACTAATGACATTTAGAAAGCTTATTCAATTACCTGTTAGAATATATTTAGTTGGATCATCAGAATTTTGTACGATGGTCCGAATTTTGACACGGGATATTAACAGTTTTTCCCTTTAAATTTTTTTAAAAAATTGGTCATGTTTAGGAAGAGAGTGCACCCCTTTAATATGACTGTGCCAACTTTTACTAATAATATCTGGAAAGCCTATTTAATTATCTTTCGGAATATATTTAGTTGAATGTCTAGAATTTTGTACGATAATGCGAAATTACACCTCTATTCTGAGCTAAAGGAATGGATAAAAAATAATATATTATTCTACTTTCATTTGATAGACGTAACGTTGGATTTTATTGGTTGGTAAAAATAGATGAGTTTGGGCGACTGTTGTCTTAATTCTGAATAGGTTGCCAACGAACAGGTTGCCAGCTGGATCGGTCGAATAGCTCGCTAGCCGAATAGGTCGCCAATTTGTGTTCGGTATGCAAACGACTGCATTCTCATACAGTAGTAGAATCTACAGTAACAGTGCTCTACTGTAACAGTGTATAGAAAACGATTGACTCAGACTCGGGGGTCCTTTCCCTTGGCCAGAAGGGCCCTTTTGTCAGACGTGGGGCCCTTCTGTCTGCCTTTAGGGCCCACCCAACTAGGGTACATTTTCATTTTTCTCATCGGTTTTAGCTTTTTCTCCCGTTTTATTTTTTCTAGTCCTTTGATTTTTTTTGGTGAGGAGGCTGGCGCCTCCAGCGCCTCAGCTATAAAACACCTTTGCAATGGTTTTGTAACCGAAATCCCACTCTGAATTCCAACCATCCAATTACACTGTTGCAGTTGCATTCACAAGTAATAATCGATGCCCTATAAAACTATTTGATGCCTAGGATTCAAGTGGTTGCTATATGTATCATTCTGACGTGTTGTCAACCATTGATTGTCAATTTTGGCATAATTTAAAGTCATTCTAGGCCCATTCGCAGCTGTTATTTCACCTCCTAAATTTTCAAACACTTTCTTTTGACTAATGACTCATTATCAGGCGGATCATGTTATTCAGAATTTGAGCAAATTTGATTTAAAATTTCCACTTTAAAGTAAACAGTGCAAAAACACAAAAACAAAATTGTCCACACTGCTTAGTACGAATAATTTATGGTGTCTGAAAATGTTTTTCATTAATTTATGACTGGTTTTCTTCTGTTTTATGTATTTCAGAGATGTGTTTGGATAAAGGATGAAGTTCGTAGTGTGATGGTCATTTCACCAGAATTTCTTGAAGATATTTGTCAATAAAGATTTGAGTTGAGGAAGATGGCTGGACACAAAATGAAAAAAGTACACTGTAATATTTATACGCAGTAATTTGCCTTGCTAAAACAGAAGGGTGTTATTGTCCAATCGACCAATCAAGATGCAAGATTCACCCTTAAGCATGTTACAATTATGAGATAAACACTTCCTGTGATGCATTTAGAGGGGTGTTGTTGTCCAATAGATATGTCCTGAGATCATTAGGACCCAAGACGTCAATTCACTTGGAGCTCAAAACAGAGCATTTATTGTAATTACTGAGGCAAAAATTACGATATAGCTTTAAATTTATTTTATATCTCCTTTTTTTTTGCAGATGTATATGTATGTAAAACAACAATTTTGGATACGGTCTAAAATACGATTCTATTTCGATAATATCTTTTTTCAAACAAACTTGTAGCTTTACTGTTGATGTTTGTTTGTATGTTAACAATTTTGGATACGGTCTAAAATACGATTCTATTTCGATAATATCTTTTTTCAAACAAACTTGTAGCTTTACTGTTGATGTTTGTTTGTATGTTAACATAGACTCTGAGTTGATATTGGTATGAACTGAAACACTTCGTATGCCCTTTCATGCAATTTTCGTGCACGGACCAATTAGACCATCCAATTTTATTACCCAGAACTCTGCTACCCAATTTTGTTACCCGGAAATGATTTTTTTCTTTCAGAACTCAGTTAGACCACCCAATTTTCTTAGCCGGAAAGGATTTTTTTTCTTGTTTTTCTTGCAGAACTCCGTTAGACCACCCAATTTTCTTACCCGGATATGCACTTTTTCTTGCACTTTTTATACGTCCACATTCATAATGTGAACGTATTATGCCGTCGCCCCTGTCTGTGTGTGTGTGTGTGTGTGTGTGTGTGTGTGTGTGTGTATGTATGTATGTGTGTGTGTGTGTGTGTCTGTAGTCCGCCTACAGGCCGCAATTCTTCATGGATTTTCTTCAAACTTGGTATACTTATTCCTTATACACCAAGGAAGATCCCTATTGTTTTTGGGGCATGCCCGACCCC
Organism: Patella caerulea; assembly: GCA_036850965.1. Taxonomy (NCBI): domain Eukaryota; kingdom Metazoa; phylum Mollusca; class Gastropoda; family Patellidae; genus Patella; species Patella caerulea. The sequence goes on along the minus strand of JAZGQO010000013.1, from coordinate 13,709,352 downwards.
CAGGGGCCGAGCCACGCCCATTTCTAGTATTTGTTTGTTTGTCGTCTACAGGCCACATTTCTTAACTTATAATTTTGAAACTTAGCATACACATTCTTTGTACCCTAAGGAACATCCCTATCATTTGGGGTGTATGCCCCACCCCCAGGGGCAGAGCCACGCCCATTTTCTTTTCGTGTGTCTTTGTGTCGCCTACAGGGCGCAATTCTTACTGGATTTTCTTCAAACTTGGTATACGTATTCCTTATACCCTAAGGAAGATCTCTATTGTTTTTGGTGCATGCCCGACCCCCAGGGACAGAGCCACGCCCATTTCTAGTATGTATTTGTTTGTCGTCTACAGGCCACACTTCTTAACTTATAATTTTGAAACTTAGCATACACATTCTTTGTACCCTAAGGAACATCCCTATCATTTGGGGTGCATGCCCAACCCCCTGGGGCAGAGCCACACCCATTTTCTTATCGTGTGTCTTTGTGTCGCCTACAGGCCGCAATTCTTATTGGATTTTCTTTAAAACTTTGTATACTTACTCTTTATACTCTAAGGATGATCCCTATCGTTTGGGGTGCATGCACAACCCCCCAGGGGCAGAGCCACGCCCATTTTCTTTTTGTGTGTCTCTGTGTCGCCTAGAAGCCGCAATTCTAACTGTATTTTCTTAAAACTTTGTATGCTTACCCTAAGGATGATCCGTATTGTTTTTTGGTGCATGCCCGACCCCCAATGAATGATTATGCTTTGTACCCTAAGAAACATTTCTATCATTTGGGGTGCATGCCCAACCCCCAGGGGCAGAGTCGCGCCCATTTTCTTTTTGTGTGTCGCCTACAGGCCACAATTCTTAATCGGTCATCTTGAAACTTAAAATACTTATTCCTTATACCCTAAGGATGACCCCTTTTGTTTTGGGTGCATGCCCGACCCCCATGGGACAGCAACACCCATTTGGTTTATGTATTCCTTATAGCCTGAGGGCGTCCACTATTGATTTTGATGAATGTCCCGACCCCCAGGGGCAGAGCCACGCCCACTTTTTGCCTTTAGTGTTAGGAAGGCACAATTTTGAATGGATTATCTTGGTATAGTTATTCCTTATACTCTAAGGACGGCAACTATTAATGTTGATGCACGACCCTCAACGCTAAACAAACCAAACGCCTAGCCTTCTTGACAAAGTACCATATCAATCAAAGTAGGAATGTGGACGTATATTGTAGCGTTAGCGTTATGTTTCCGGATGGCAGACCCACTCGCTCCCCCAGATGGCGGTTGCATTTTTTTGCACAGTTGCGCCATGTTTGAACAAACCTTCTGTACATAATTTACAAGTGAATAAAATATACATAAATATATACAATTAAAAAGGAATATATATAGAGAATATCCTATGAGTGTTTTTTTTGATATCAAAAAATATCAACACAAAGTTGATAAAGTGAAAAAACGAGACTCTGCCGAGTGTTTTACTTTATCAACGAGTGTTGATATTTTTTGATATCAAAAAAACACGAGTTGGAGATTTTATTTATCACCCAATCCTTTCTTACATGCACAAATAAATAAATATAATTATTTGGTATAGATTTCACTTTTAAGAATCTAATTACATTACACGTAGTGATACATCAATTTTTTGACAGCAGTTTAGCTATTGCAAAGTCCTATATATTGACCCAGTATTAAAACAGTTTCTTTTTAACTAAAAAAAGCCACTTCTTATTTAAAATAAGTGGTTTCTTTAAGATAAAAAAAGTAGTTCCTTTTTGATTGACCAATCAAATTCATGTAAAGCGATATCTCCTAAGTATATATCGCAGTAGATTATGTAATTTATCATACAAGCGATATCTACTGTCAAATGTGTTATTGGGTGATGAATGGCTATAAAATAAGACAATACTATCTAAATATATCTAAATCTTTCCTGCAGCAGAATCAGAGATTTGAGGTTGGCAGTTCTTCAATATGTTATTTGAATGGTATTTTGTAAAGATTAGATAAGTTTACTTCCCACTGTGCCTTGAATGAATTAGTCCTGTTAGTTGGAATCGACGATAATGTTGATTATTTGTGACGGATCAAAGGTTGTCAGTGAGTATAATTGATAAGTTGATCATTTGTCCCTTTTGTATACAATCCAATAATATAAAACACAGTTTTGCAAATATCTTATAAAGCATATCTCAAAAGATTAAAAGTTTGGCAGTAATGTGGTAAAAGTTTCTGTGATAAAATCACAATGACACACGACAAGCAACATAGTAAAAAGACTCAAATACACAGAGCTTAGAAAAAACAGCTGCAGCCAAGGCGCTTACAACAAGAGAGTAGTGGAAGAGTGTGCAAACCCAATGTTAATTTTAAACAATGTCTTTTTCATTAAACCCTAGCTAGTTGTAGTCGCCGCTATATTAAATTTATGTAAATAAATAGCATTAGATTGATAATGAATAAACCGTTTTAACAAAACTAATTGGGCGTTGTGACCAAATATGTTTGGCCATTATGTCCATAACCCCTTGACGTAGGTGACCGCATAATAATGAACGATATATATTGTAATCTCCCAATTGGTGCAGAAAAGTAGTGCGTTAAAGCCAATTTCATATCATTGTTTAAACTATCCCTTTCAGTAGCTCAGCTAAGTCAACTTTGTTAATTGAATGCAACTCTCTATTGGTCGCTACAGGGGCAAGTGGAACTGGTGATAACCCATATTTCAGAATAAAGACATTTCTCTCGTTGTCACATGAGCATAAAAAGGGTTGGGTAACATTGTACCAGAGACAGCGACAAGGCAGACCCAGACATACCCTAGGGCGCGTTTATGGCGTGTTGAGTTCACTATGACAAACCTAAGATCCATAGCATAACCTCTTAAAGACCATTTGGTCAACTTATCCCCTTTTTTAGTTGTTCCGGCTTTGAATGGCTTTTCTTTTTCAAGGGTAGCCATGCGACAAGACAATAAATAACAAATTTACTTTAATGCAGTAGGCCAAGTATCAATTGATCTATTTACAAACCTTATATTTACAAAGATGAAATGATAATTAGAAATACATTCTAAAAACATTAATTATTATTGTATCTTATTTTACAATATCACATCTCACACTAATTACATCAATTACAGACAAACCCCTTCTATCATAATGAAATAGATTAACTAGAAACTACAAATACATTTCTGCACTTGTTACCTATAAACGTCACCATTTTATAATAAAATATTTTTCTATAAAAACATTATTTATATAAAACTATAAAATATATTTACATACAGTAACTAAAATATTTTCCAAAGATCCTTTCTGAATGCGATCATGTTTACATATTTCGCACATTAAGAATTATAGAAAGTTTAGAAAATATATTATACGTTGTTATGACGGTAGTGCGAAAGTAAAGAAGAAAGAAATATACTGCATAAGTTGTTCAATATTATCTCTTCTTCATTCCTAAAAACTAACAATATGCACAGAAAGGTGTTCCAATTAAATTCCATACAGTAACACAAAATTCACGCAGGAGTAGAGGTAGGTAAAGTACCTCTTAAAAACACTATACTACCCAGAGATTCTGATATAGAGAGATTTCGATTACTATAATGTGAATGACAAATATTATAGACTCCTGCATATCTTTAGCGGTTCAGCAGGAGATGAGTTTTCAAAATTGGATAAGTATTACCTAGCGACCATGCATTCTCCTTTTCAATCTTAATATCACCTGTTATATGCGATTTGCTTGAAATCTCTTTTAATCAAAGACCAATGCAAAATCTGAGCACATATGTTCGTATTATACAAGAAAATAATATAATTGGAGAATTATCTCCTGAACTTACAATATAAAACAGTAACAAAATAATTCCATAGTAAACAGACCACAATGCGTTATATAAATAATTACTGATATGAATATATACTCTTCAAAAACAAGAAACGCAAAGTCCATTTTCCATCATTTTTATACGCCCACATTTTCACGTGGACGTATATTGTCGTCGCCCCTGTTCGTCCATCCGTCCGTCCGTCCACAATTGTTTGTGAACAGTCTACAGGTCACAATTTTTATCCGATTTCAATGAAACTTAAAATATAGGTTTATCACCCTAAGATCTCGGTTCCTTTCGATATTGGCATGTATCAGACAGTCACTTCATGGGTTATGGCCCCTGATTGTACGAAAAATCACGTTTTTAGCTTGTGAACAGTGTAGAGGTCACAATTTTTAACCGATTTCGATGAAACTTGAAATGCATGTTTATAACCCAAAGATCTTGGTTCCTTTTGATATTTGCGCCCATCGGATCGTAACCTTCTGAATTATGGCCCTGATTGTCCGAAAAATTGCCCTTTTTAGCTTCCGTTTGCTTATGTCACCGATACATGGTTATGAAGGTTGAGTTCAAATTTCGTGAAAATCGGACCTAAATTGACAGACAAAATGGCTGCCGTTTGTACGCGAGTGGTGTGAAAATATGTTTTATCAAGGTTGTGGACCCTATAGAGGTTACAATTTTGAACCGATTTTGATGAAACTTGACATGTATGTTTATAACCCAAAGATCTTGGTTCCTGTCGATATTTGCGCCCATCGGATCGTAACTTCCTGAATTATGTCCCCTGATTGTCCATAATACGCCCTTTTTAGCTTGTGGTCCCTCAGAAGGTCAAAATTGTTATCCGATTTTAAAAAAAACCTTTGATTATATCACCGTTGTCGAATTTCATGAAAATCGGACCACAATTGACAGACAAAATGGCCGCCGTTTGTACGCAAATAATGTGAAAATATGTTGTATAAAGGTTGTGCACCCTATAAAGGTCACAATTTTGAACCGATTTTGATGAAACTTGACATGTTTGTTTATAACCCAAAGATCTTGGTTCCTTTCGATATTTGCGCCCATCGGATCGCAACTTCCTGAATTATGTTTCCTGATTGCCCGAAAAATCGCCTTTTTTAAGATTGTGGTCCCTCTGGAGGTCAAAATTAATATCCGATTTAAAAAAAAAACCAACCGTTTGATTATATCATCGTTACATGGTAATGAGTTTGAATTTCGTTAAAATCGGACCAAAATTGACGGACAAAATGCCCGCCGTTTGTACGCAAATAGTGTGAAAATATGTTATATCAAGGTTGTGGACCCTATAGAGGTCACAATTTTGAATCGATTTTGATGAAACTTGAAATACATGTTTATAAGCTAAAGAGCTTGGTTCCATTGCATATTTGCACATATCTGATCTTAACTTCCTGAATTGTGGCCCCTGATTGTACGAAAAATCAGCATTTTTTATCTTATGGTTCCTTTGGAGGTCACAATTATTAACGGATTTAAAATAACGTTTGTTTATATCACTGCTTCACCGTAAGGAAGGGTGAGGTTGTATTTCATGAAAATCGGACCAAAACTGATGGACAAAATGGCCGCCGGTTGTACGTGAATACTATAAGAATATGGTACTTCCTGATTTATGGGCCCTGATTGTACTAAAAATCGCCTTTTTAACAACTATTATCCGATTTCAAAAAACGTTTGATTATATCACCGTTGCACTGTAATGAAGGTTGAGTTCGAATTTCGTAAAAATGGGACCAAAACTGCCGGACAAAATGGCTGCCGCTAATATGCGAATAGTGTAAAAATATGATATATCAAGGTTGTGGACCCTGTAGAGGTCACAATATTAATCCGATTTTGATGAAATTTGAAATATAAGTTTACAACCCAAAGATCACGGTTCCTGTTGATATTCGGGCACATTGGACCATAACTTCCTGAATTATGGCCACTGATTGTACAAAAAAATCATGTTTGTTTACCTTGTGGACCCTATGGAGGTCACAATTTTATTCCAAATTAAAAACAAGTTTGACTATATCCCCATTAAACATTAATGATGGTTGAGAGTTAATTTCTCGAAAATCGATAATTGAACAGCTAAATCCATAATATTAAATGTTTTGTATAATTAACGTTAGCATGGGGCAGAACTTTATAAAAACCAAACAAATTCTAATGATTTTCTGATAATTACTTAATTTGCGACAACTGTTGTTGACTGCCCGGACGATTTAGCTGCTTTTATTTGAACGATAAATCTTACTTGTTTTAACACCCTTATCTAAGGATAAAAGAAATTCACTGGTGGTTTTAAAGGTAGGGTCACTTATAGTGACTGATCATATTTTTTCCGAAATTTGTTTTCACTTGATTACACCAGTATACAAGAGTTTGACAACTTCGCGAGCTTTTCACATGGAACCTAAATCTAAGGAAGGTCTTTAAAAACCGGGGATTCTTGGTTTCCAAATCAGTTGCACATGCAAACACTCGACGAACCACTCGAAGGAAGACCAACGCAACAGCGCTATTGGTCGGTTACGAGCAGGTGAATCCCAGACAGATGTAGCCAGGCTGCTGAATGTTTCCCCGAATACCATTTCTCGCCTTTGGGATTGGGATAGGTACTGACAGCGAAGTTCAACACGTGACCACCCAACCTGTCGCCAAACAAGACTGATCCACATGCCCTTGATAGTCACTTCCGGTTACGTCATTTGCGGAAACGGTTCTCAACAGCTATCTCTAAAGCAGCAGCGATTCCTCGACAGCGTATAATGTCAGACCAGACAGTCCGTAAACGTGAAACCATATTACGAGCCAGACGTTCCGTTAGAGCTGCTGTTTTGAAATACGCCGATACCGTCAAATCCGACATCGCTGGGTTCAGACCTGAGGGTTTGGCCACAGCAACACCGGAGAACAGTTTTGTTTAGGTGCGTTTCGCGGTTCCTGATGCAACGAGGGGGTGGTAGAACGAGGGTATACCGACAACGAATGTCGCATTGCGTTTCTTTTTCGGAAGAATATAATATGATTTATCAAACACCATACATTGATCATACCAAATGAAATTGATTCAACTGGTTTATTAATTCAGTTTGAGAACATTCCATATAATATTCATATTGAAACATAATTATTATTGATATATAAAATAATATTATATGTTGACATGAAAGTTAATGGCGGTATTTTGGCCTGGCTACAGATAATGTTGAACTACTGTATCCGTTATATCCACTATTCTGTAAATAATAAACATTTTGCATTTTAACAGTATACAGTAAAATACTAGTCACCCATCTCTATGTGACACGTTACTCTAAGCACGGTGTCTTATACTTGAATTTGAATTTATCGCAACTCTGAAAACATGTTGGTTTTAGCAATAAATCTGCAACTTTCTCATAGTTTGGGCGATCACGGTGGCTAAGTGTGTAAGGCGCTGGCTCGCTAGCCTGGATGTCGGGTGTTCGATCCCTTCATTGGCCGAGAAAGTTCATCCTGATTTTCCAGTGTGGTTTCCTCTTACCAGTGCTGCAGGACGGAGGGTCTGACAAGGACAGCCATTTTGTCGTTCGAAAAGCCGAGGCCCCGTGACGTGTACACATTAGCATGCACGTAAAAGATCCTTAGATAGTTGGAATTCGATTAAGAGTAGGCCGTATGCTGTGTGTATTAGCCCAATTTAAGAGCAGAATAGTAGGACGTTAAACCATTTAATTTCATTCCCCATAGTTTGGATATAGTCTCTTAGTATGGTTATACAAGCCAACAACGAGACTGATGTTCCCCGCCCAAATCCCGAAATAAAAAGATGGACACATACTTATTGCAGGTTTAATTTTTTCAAAAGTATCTAGCAATCAAACTGATTATCAACTATACACTAAGTTTCACCACTCTCTATCAGGCATAATTAAAGTCCAAGAAATTGCTAAGCTCTGTTTAGCCTTATTGTGAAATGATAATCATTGAACTTTGTCAGGACATTCAACTAAAGAATATCAACATTAAGGTTAAACACTCTACTAGCAGTGTTGTTATGTCTTGTTATGTCTCAAAGTCTTGACCAACCAAATTGCTTATCGCGCCCTAGCCTAAGCAGAAAATTCTCACCAAACTTAGTCAAGGTAATGATATAATGAATCTATACTCAGAGTTTCATAGCTCTCACTTAATTATAATCAAAGTTATCGTGTCCAAAAGCATCAACCGATCAAATTTCTTATTTCTGCTTATTGTAAGCAATCAATGTTCATCACCGAACTCCATCAATATTCATCATGAACGCCTACACCAAGTTTGAACATACCTCAGTTAGAAGGAGTGTTATTGTGTTTCAAAGTCTCAACCAATTAGAACTAAAGTTATCGTGTCCCAAAGCATCAACCAATCAAATTGCTTATCTCTGCTTATCTTAAAGTAGCTAAGCCTCTAACTCAATATCATCCAAAATCTTCAACATTGATGTTGTGATCTTACTGTGAAAAGATGGAATTCTGATATCCAATATTTAAGACAAAATAAACACGAATCGTGTACCATAATGCGCTTCAGCTCCAGCTGTCGCAAGCGACTCGAGGAACGAGGCTAGAAACATCGCGCAAAATCAAACGGCGTATATAGACTGGAATAACCAGACACTAGAAATTTGCAATCGATTGATTGGCATATTTCCCCGAACATAACTGATTTGAAATTAGAGTAAAAACGGAACCATTGAATTCATATCAGTTTACATGCCTTAATATTACAGTATTACATGCGTTGCGACCCACTTGTGTCTGCTAAAGACCTCTACGCGAAGCGAATTATTGAAATAAAATTAAACCATACGTTAGTCCCGAAATGACCTAGTTTGTGTCGAGTGGACGTTAAACCCCATTTCCCTCTCTTTCTCTTTCTCTCCCTCACCCTGCCCTCTCTCTCTCCTAGAATAAGGAGTCCCTTCACTTATAGCACGAGTTCGTACGATTCGGGGACCTTTTATTTCGGGACTCTTAAGGGCGAGAAGAGAAATGAAGGACGACCTTTCATTTAAATTCAGCAAATTTAATTTGTTAAATCCGACATCATTATCACTTGTGTTTGTGCTATATTTACAGTTAATATACACATCTTGCTTCATGTTTAACTTTGGTTAAAGCTTTCATGATGTTTAGCATGAATTTCAGTTTTAATTCTCTCTTTGCCCACTGTTCGCATTGTTCCACATATACTATTCAAAAAAGTAGGGGATATTTGATTTTTAAGTGTTATTAAAGTCATCTAATGAAACTGACGAAGAAACAAATGACAAAATGAAATGAAGTTCACATTCATCGATTTATTCCAAATGATCGTTAGACTAAGTAAGGCACAGACTGACCATTATAAGGGTAAAATAATACCCGGGGTCAAGCAGCAAAGTTACCACAGCATCACAACAAAGTCAGTAACGGGTAAATCCTCCTCTGTTTGCCAAACAAGCATTGATCCGACGTGGCATACTCCTAATGAGACGTCTAAGATCATTTTGGTCCAGATTTTCCCATTCCTGTTGCAACGCAGCAGCAAGTTCTTGGACATTGGCAGGACGTTGTTGACGTTGACGTAACCTCTGTCCAAGCATGTCCCAGACATCCTCGATGGGGGAGAGGTCGGGGCTCAGTGCTGGCCAAGGTAATGTGGTGATGTTCTGTTGTTGGAGGTAACCTGTAACGATCCTGGCCCTGTGACATCTTGCGTTGTCATCCTGGAAGATGAAACGGCGGCCATGACGTCGTGCGAACGGCACAACATGGACTGCCAAGATGTTGTCCCGGTAGTACTGGCCTGTAACACGTCCTGCAACAACATGTAAAACCGTTCTTCCAGCAACAGTGATGCCTCCCCACACCATAACAGAACCACCCCCAAATCGATCATGTCTGATGACGTTAACGTCGTTTCGACGACGCCACACCCTCCTACGTCTGTCCAAAAAATCAACAGTGAACCTTGACTCATCTGAAAACATCACATTGCTCCAGCGTCGATTATCCCAGTGTTGACGACCCCTTCACCAACGACGTCTTGCCTGAATGTGATAATCTCTCAAACAAGGGATCACGCGAGGACGTCGGGCGCGAAGGTGACCCCTATGCAGTTGATTCCGGATCGTCTGGCCACTTACTATCACAACAGTGTATGTTTGAAGACGAGCGCTGATCTGATTTGCTGTGATGACACGATTTCTCAAGGCCAAGGTACGGATAAATCAATCCTGGGCTTGAGTTGTCGCCCTTGGTCGACCTGAGCGTGGTCTGTCCTGTACAGATTGTGTATCACGGTATCTGGACCATAGCCTTCTTATGATAGACTGAGAAACATTCATCGTCCGCGCCACAACCGCCTGTGTTGTGCCGATCTGTAGCATGCCAAGGGCACGTAACCTTTCATTTTGGGTAAGCCGACGCATATCAAAATTTGTTTTCTGGTCACTAAAACAATTAAACTGATGTTTCCACCCTGGAATTCAATGCCACAATGACTGTAGCATTCAAAGTCAGAGTCGTGCAAATCTTGGGTTGGACCCCCATGCGGTAGCTATTGGTGCGTTTGGGCGTCACATGTAACTGGAAATGTTTCTTCTGTTAGGTTCTATAGTGACTTTTTTCGTAGTCATTTGCATATTTTGGTATTATGCCCCCAAAATCAAACATCCCCTACTTTTTTTGAATAGTATATCTATATATATATATATATACAGTTTATATATATAATGATGGCAATAGACTATAACTAACTAACTATTGTTGTAATGAAACTATACACCAAGTTTGGTCACTCTCGCTTAATCAGAACTAAAGCATCAAACAATTAAATTGCTTATCTCTGCTCACTCTAAGCAGAAAATTCCCATCTTCGAACTACACCAAGGCATCGACCTAATAAACACCTACACCAAGTTGGAACATTCTGACTCAGTTAGAAAGAGAATTATTATGTCCCAAACCTTGTGACGGACAGACAGACGGACGAACCCATTTTAATAGTCCCCTGCTTTCTTCGAAAGGCGGGGGACAAATAAATAGCAAGTCGAAAGTAAAATAAATGCATCTTTAATAGTATGTCACAATATAACAAATTAGCCAGCAGTAAACATCCGCTTGGCCGATACTATCACTGAAAGGTATAACATCGGGCGTGTTAATTAGCTCTCAATATTAACTTCTTCTGCAAATCAAATTCTAAAAAGGGGCATTAGGTAAGATTAGATAAAGAGCTGACAGTTCTCGCTATAATAGTTAAAAATAGAGATATTAGCGATTTAATTTTTGGCTAGCCTCCAACGTCATAAGTATCTTTGGTGCTATAATAAACAAAGTCTCCACTATCCATTTTTACGTTAAATTATCTAATACAAAATGTATTCAAATCCACTAAATATCGCGGGCCAACGTTGTCATTGAGAGTTGATTATGGCATGGATTAGTTAATTAATGTCGAATTAATCATCTAGATAACATTTCATACGTAAAGAAAGACCTGCAATAGGCAGATTTAGCTCTCGCATAATGCATGTTTAAGAAAATCTCCCACGTGTGTTGGAAGTATATCTGGATAACAAATATTTCCTATGTAAATGGGTACATAAAATAGTACTCGAATGCTATCGGGGCGGTATTATTCGACGCCACACGAAGATGTATACTGCTCGTGACCTTAAACGCCAATCATCTTCTACAAAGTGAAAAGAAGCCTTTTTTGGCATGATGGCAAAGACCCGCGCTATCAAGGCTGTATTATTTGACGTTACACGTAGATCTATACTGCCCTTGACCTTAAACGTCAGTCAGCTTCCACAGAGTTATAAGAAGGCGTGTCAAATACCAAGAGAAACGTGTTACATCGTTTAAGGAGATGTTTGAGTTGGGGGCGGTGGGGGGGGGGGGCAAAACAATAGTTTGAAAGACATTTATTAGTAAACACGACAAAACTCTGTACTTACTTGATATGCATTATAATAGCGTTTTTTATTACCATCCTGATGTCGCGGTAATGGTAATGTTTCAGCATGAACATAATCATCCATCATCTAAAAATACACGAAATAATCGTTGGACATTTCATCCATTATCTGAATTAAATACATAACCATCCATTATTTAAAAATAACACTAAATAGTTAAAGAACATAACCATAAATTCTCTCAATAAAAAAGCCTTCCAGTTTTAATAGTCTCCAGGTTTGTTTAACGTCGGTGAAAGAAATATCAGAACATTAGATAATATAAAGTACTGTGTGTGTGATAGAGATCGCTTGCCATAATTTTTCAGTTGGAAATTCCTTAGCTCTACTCTAAGACCTAATTTTAAATTAGTCTCAAGCCTACAGTTTAAAAAGCTAAGTTTTTGCCTGTATTGATTTGACGCATTCCTTGCAATAATCATATGCTTGACTAAATTTACCTACTGAAACCAACCGACACTTCAGACGCCAATGTGAACCTATAGAGAACTGTTAAATAACATTCCCGGATACACACTCTTTAATATAGTTTTTAACCTAGAAGTGTCGTTCAGGTGCGATTTCGTGTGAGGAACTGACCCTTGGCAATGATTCAAGAAATCTTAACTTCAGTTTTGATTGGCTAAGCACTAAAATCAATTTAATATTATCCAATCAAATGACTAAAATTTGGATTTTATCTTAGTTAAAATTTCGTGAATAAGGCCCGGTACATATTCTATACATGTTAGGGATAGGTAAACGTTTAAAAAAATTTACTGACTCGCGTTATATTACCGAGAAGCTTAGAAAATACCTACATATTCATCAATATATCTAATAGGTTCTGATACATAACTCCATCTTCTAGTATCACGTGGTGGTACTTCATAAGGTCGTGACCCGTCCATCCAGACTCGCGGAAGTTTGACCACGCTGGTATCCAAATTGCTTCCCATTCCAATAGCACTAGATCGACTGGATCTTGTGTAGAAAGTAATAAATAGAATAGCAACTTAAGAGCTAAACTGTCTAATGAATCATAGTAAATACTTCTACTTTGAAATTCAGATACCTGTTTTCGCAAACCATATGTTACCTCCCCCGTTACGTTCTGATTTCTAACGTTTCTGAATACGACACTGGATAAGTGTACCAAATGAAATATATAAAGTTGTTGACAATACAAAGTTAGAATTTTCATTGAAGTTTTTAATTTATCTTAAGTTGTATGTGAATACTAACCATTTAATTTATCTTAAGTTGTATGTGAATACTAACCATACTATACGAGTAAAGAGGAAAAGATAACTATTTCAGGTCAAGTCGTATTTGTAAATAAGTATGAACGCGTTATTATAATTACCTTGATCTCTTTCTCATGGTACAAATACAGATAAAACACATCAGGACTGTCAATATCAATAATCCCCCTAATACACTGGCGCATATAATTAATAATTCTGTAATATAATTATCACATTATAAACATTAATATTATTTATATTTATCAGACGAATGGCGTCGTAATATATAGAGAATGTCATGCAAGTCTCGAGATTCATCAAGGCCGGGTCCATCAAGTCGGGGATATGTGGCCGGGGGCTCCCACTCCACCGGGCCCGAAGTGGTTCTCTACCTCAGGGAAACTATTTTGAAAACATGACTGCAAATGGTGCTTTCTAGAGTTTATCTTGAGGATCAAATCTCCAGAGACTGTATTGCTTATCAATTCTTAAAAAAGGGCCCCAGAACTACGCAAGAAGATTGAAGGCTGTAGGTGTCAACGACTGTACCGTACTCACCCGCTTCTTCCCAGTCCACCCCCTTTATGTACACACTGGCAATCATTCACAGAAAAAAATCTTGATATTTAGCATTTGACGAGGAACAGGCGGAGACGAACCTATCAGGGCAAAGTTTTAATCCGTAGCATTGAACAATGTGACTATAGAACAAAATAACTGTTTGTTTGTCTCAAAATTATTGGAGGCATAACTCCATTGCTTTCCTTTCTGTTTTTAAGAAAACCCGTAATGCAAACGCCACCTGTTCGAGTCCAAGTTATTGTTTTGTATGATTTAAGATTGATGGTATGTTTGTTAATGGTAGACTACAGACAGTCAATATCTCGGATACATCTTATCCGCCTATCAGTGGATGAATAGACTACCTTTTAATAGGCTACCATCCATCCGATCGGGGATTTTGGAATCCTCCGTTCGGGAAGGACAAATAAAGATCTATTTAGGGCTTATTAATAAGCAGTGAAAACCCCAACGTCACTGATTTTATTAAGAGTAAAAATGTCCTAAGAGAACAGTAAAAGTAATAAAAAAAAAAATGCAATTACTCTTGGAATCTAAAGGGGCGTGCGTATGTGTGTGTGCGTGTGTGTGTGTGTGTGTGGGGGGGTAATTCCAGTCAATTGCACGTGTGCTTATGTCGATCATATCAGCAACCGTGATCATCTGAGAGTAACTGAATACGCAGCGTTCATGTCAATTCGTAATTGACAGCGATTACACTTAACACTTGACTGTTAATTTATTCATCACATAATCAACAAAATGACGAGTACGTTAGAAGAACTATCCCAAGGACATGGTCGAGTTCACCACAATTCTTTTAATATATTATTGTCAACACTTGAAACGCATGTGCGTTCGTTTACTTGTATTTAGATTATTTGTAATTGCACATGATGTTATTTCCATGGAAACGAGTTGACGCCAGTTCTAAGAACGCTAATGTTGACAGCAACTAAATGCCGCTAGTTGCAGCAGTTGCAGAAAGTTAAACATAGGCAACTGACTTCAAATGACTGGAGCTAATTGCTTTGGTTTTACGAGGCGTTCGACCTTCCTCAGTTATATTAAGTTGTTCCCAGTTGCCGAAACGCCAGTTGCTCTTAGTTGTAATTTCGACATTCAAATAAGCCCTCCTTAAGTAAAAAAATCTCATTTAAATGTGCTGTATATTCATAACCTTTTTAAATAAGAAAATCGAATAAAGAAACATAGTATATGTACATCAGCTAACCTTTTCCATTTATTTCACAATTACTACCAATAAACCAATTTGGACAACTGAAAATGATATAGAATATTATCGGATTAATATTTCTCTCGGGCACAAGGCTTTTTAGAATGAGTAGGGGCTTGGGTGGTGTCGGGCAGAGAGAAAATGAAAAATGAAATGAAATGGAGTTTAACGTCCTACTGTTCTTCTCCAAATTGGGCTAATGAAGAAGGGCATACGCCATACAATGTGCCACGAGGGACATTTTGCCCGGACAGCTGCACTACGGCCTACTCTTGTATCGAATTCCACCTGCCAAGGGATCTTTTACGTACACGCCAATGTGTACACAGGGGCTCGGTTTTTCGTCCTATCCGATCGATTAGACATATGCCCTTGTCAGGTTCTCCTTCCTGCATCACTAACAAGGGGAAATCACACCGGAAAATCTAGATGAACATTCTCGGTCAATGCTGGGATCGAACACCGATCTCCATACTAGCGAGCGAGCGTCTTACCAACTTAGCAGCGGTACCCCCCCCCCACACACACACACACACCCGCACACACTCATACACCCATACTCGTTTTTTACAAAACGGATCATCTTAGCAATTTTTTTAAAATATTTATTATGAAAACAATTTTCTTAGATGATCCTTTGTGGAATCTTTTAAGTCACCCCCACCCTCACACAAAAGAAACCTCCAACAAATTTTGTTTTTGAATAAAACCCCAATCTGAAACAAACAAACAATAAAAACATAAACATATAGTTTTTCATTTCTTTTTCTTTTGTCAATTTTACATGCTTATTAATATTTGTGCCGTTTGTGAAAAGAGGTGATCTGTATATTTCCTTATCAACCACTTTCAAATAATAATGAGGTTTATCTACAGTAGATATTACTATTGTGATAACTTTCATATTCTACGGAGCGATCCCGTATCGCTTTATATGAATTTGATTGGTCAATTTAAAAGGATTGAAAGGGTTGAGTGAAAAATAAAATCTTCTACTCGTCTTTATTGATATCAAAAAAATCTCGCAGGAGATTCTCTATCTAGCATACTGTCACTAAACGGAATGATTTCGACCAGACTGCGAGGGAAAAACAGAACGCTACGCAAATAGCACAGGCCTTATTGTGGCAAAGTTTATGCGAGATATTATTGGTGCCGATATTTAGACGAGAGGTTAAGCCTTCACATAAGCATTGGTGCGAGATGTAAACGGGGTTAGGGCTGTTGGATTCTGTGTTGTTGGTGGACGATCTGTCATTATATCTTGGCGATTGAGGGTGATTAAATATACTATTCAAAAAAAGTAGGGGGTATTTGATTTTGGGGGCATAATACTAAAATATGCAAATGACTACGAAAAAAGTCATTATAGAACCTAACAGAAGAAACATTTCCAGTTACATGTGACGCCCAAACGCACCAATAGCTACCGCATGGAATGCAGGTGATGCTTGGGATCATCATGGGGGTCCTACCCAAGATTTGCACGACTCTAACTTTGAATGTTACAGTCATTGTGGCATTGAATTCTAGGGTGGAAACATCAGTTTAATTGTTTTAGTGACCAGAAAACAAATTTTGATATGCGTCGGCTTACCCAAAATGAAAGGTTACGTGCCCTTGGCATGCTACAGATCGGCACAACACAGGCGGTTGTGGCGCGGACGATGAATGTTTCTCAGTCTGTCATAAGCAGGCTACGGTCCAGATACCGTGATACACAATCTGTACAGGACAGACCACGCCCAGGTCGACCAAGGGCGACAACTCAAGCCGAGGATCGATTTATCCGTACCCTGGCCTTGAGAAATCGTGTCATCACAGCAAATCAGATCAGCGCTCGTCTTCAAACAAACACTGGTGTGAGAGTGAGTGGCCAGACGATTCGGAATCGTCTGCATAGGGGTCACCTTCGCGCCCCACGTCCTCGCGTGATCCCTTGTTTGAGAGATTATCACATTCAGGCAAGACGTCGTTGGTGTAGGGATCGTCAACACTGGGATAATCGACGCTGGAGCAATGTGATGTTTTCAGATGAGTCAAGGTTCACTGTTGATTTTTTGGACAGACGTAGGAGGGTGTGGCGTCGTCGAAACGAGCGCTTCCAAGACGTTAACGTCATCAGACATGATCGATTTGGGGGTGGTTCTGTTATGGTGTGGGGAGGCATCACTGTTGCTGGAAGAACGGCTTTACATGTTGTTGCAGGGCGTGTTACAGGCCAGTACTACCGGGACAACATCTTGGCAATCCATGTTGTGCCGTTCGAACCACGTCATAGCCGCCGTTTCATCTTCCAGGATGACAACGCAAGATGTCACAGGGCCAGGATCGTTACAGGTTACCTCCAACAACAGAACATCACCACATTACCTTGGCGAGCACTGAGTCCCGACCTCTCACCCACCGAGCATGTCTGGGACATGCTTGGACAGAGGTTACGTCAACGTCAACAACGTCCTGCCAATGTCCAAGAACTTGCTGCTGCGTTGCAACAGGAATGGGACAAAATGGACCAAAATGACCTTAGACGTCTCATTAGGAGTATGTCACGTCGGATCAATGCTTGTTTGGCAAACAGAGGAAGATTTACCCGTTACTGACTTTGTTGTGATGATGTGGTAACTTTGCTGTTTGTCCCCGGGTATCATTTTACCCTTATAATGGTCAGTCTGTGCCTTACTTAGTCTAACGATCATTTGGAATAAATCGATGAATGCGAACTTCATTTCATTTTGTCATTTGTTTCTTCGTCAGTTTCATTAGGTGACTTAAATAACACTTAAAAATCAAATATCCCCTACTTTTTTGAATAGTATATAATGCTAAAGACAGGAAAACATCTGCCACGTTTAATGAATGAAAAAGATATATTACAGGAAGTTGTAACAGTTAGCTCCCTTTTAGTCCGGTCGCCAAATCCAATTTTTCGAGTGAACTTGGAAATTATATACAAATTTTTTTATGATTGATTTTAGTAGCCTAGGTCGTCCTCAGGATCTGCCGGGTGAAGCTCGGTCACCCTTGAGCATTTTGAGAAATTCAAGATGGCGTCCAAGACGGCCGCCACATCAAATAATCCCCTATATCTTCCATAGTATTTATTGTAGGATGGTAATTTTGGTGTCTAACCGTATGTTTCTGGGGTGAAGGAATACGCTGAAATCATTTATTATGTTGTGGGGTGATTAGATGATAGTAAAATCAAACATGCCAGACAATATAGCCCTTTAACTCGTTGGGTGTGATTATTTCACTGAACCAAACTAAATCTAGAGACAAAGTATATATTTCTGGACAAAGCAGCTGATGAGGGCCTCCAGGGTCACATGGGTTGGCCCTGAAAAGGAGACACAAGCTGTTTGTTTAACATTTAAAAAACAAATTCTACCTGCGAAACAGGGACACACCCTCCACAAAACTAGACAATATCCAGTTTCATACTTTGTCGTGTTTCTAGCTGTAACCTGTGACAAGCGCAGCATATTCTTTATTCTAAGTCACCCCTAGTGCAACTACTAGCACACATACTAATTGAGCTGTCACCCTTGCATGCAGGTCTGACGAGACACATGACAGACTCCGGAGAAAGTTGGACGGTTGTAATGTTCTCAATTCGGTATCCTTCTCCCAGCAATACTGTTCCAGACCAAGTCCCGGTGGATTCCGATCTTCCAGTGAACGCCACACAATAGCTTGGTGATGAGCACATTTTACGTTCTCTGCAAATGTACCATTCGTGGAGCAAGATTACATTGTTTGGATGGGGAATAATGATGAAACAATTTAAGTTTTAAATGTCCACACCTTCCAGCGTGTTTCAGACATAGATTTCTAGAACTCTTGTCCATAACACGCGGGCATAAATACAGTAGCCTGCTAACTGTATAGGCAATGGTTCTATTGGAGTCCCTATTACTCTAACCATTTTCAAAGCTGTTCTTTTCCCCACGTCGTAGCCGCATGTATCCGTGTCACATTCAGTAAGCTTGCAGGATTTCAATGATAATTGACATGTGTTTCTCTGTAGTTTGACCAATGTCAACGGTTGTTCTTTCCTCGATTGGCGATTCCAATGTCCGTTTTTTATGGCTGAAACACACTGGGGGTATAGGCATCTAAATTGGACATGTATCGACATCCTACCGTCTATACCATGCAGTCTAGCTCATATGAATAATGCATTTGTAGCGAACGAAAAAAAAAATGTCATCGCAAAGTTATTGAGTGGCTTTCACTGGAAGATCGGAATACGCCAAAACTTGATCTGGAAATGTACTGCTGGGAGAAAGGCACTAAATTGAAAACATTATAACCGTCCAACTTGCTCCAAAGTCTCCAATGTGGCTCATCAGATGTGGATGCAAGAGTGACAGCTCATGTAGGACGTGTGCCTGTAGTTACACTAGGGATAGCTTAGAATATACACTATTTTGCGCTTGTGCTGTCACAGGTTGCAGTCAGAAACACGACTAAAGGATTAAACTAGATATTGCCTAGTTTTGGGGAGTTTGTATTCCTGTTTTGTGGGTAGAATTTGTTTTTTTAAATGTTCAACAATCAGCTTGTGTCTCCCTTTTCAGGACCGACCCATGTGACCCTAGAGTTCCTGATAAGGCTGTATGTGGTGTTATCCTATCACTCATACGCTCCCATGTCCAGAAATAATCACCCCCAAACGCCGCTAACTAGTCAAAGAGCCATTTGTCTGGCATGTTTGATTTTACTATCATCTAATTGCCCCACATAATAAATGATATCAGTGTATTCCTTGACCCCAGAAACATACGGTTAAACACCAAAATTATCATCCTAGAATAAATACTACGGGCGATATAGGGGGTTATTTGATGTGCCGGCTATCAGGGACGCCATCTTGAATTTCTCAAAACGCTCAAAGGTGACCGAGGTTCACCCGGCAGATTCTGAACGGGGACACCCCGGGCTACTAAAATCAACCATAAAAAAAACTTTGTATATAATTTCCAGGTTCAGCCACAGTTCTGCCGGACTATTTGAGCAAGTTCGTACCTCATTACATTTATAGAAGATTAAACGTAACCAATATTACGGATCAGTTTATTACCCGACACCCCCTCTTAAACTCAGCATATTAAAGTCATATTGTCTTAAAAACAAAAGAAAATAATTGTTAACAATAAAACATTCAGATTATGCAAAGTAATATACAAAATTAACATGTGTGATTATTCATAGAAATGACCGATCATAAAGGACCTAAATTTGCTGGGGGTTTTCTTTTAACTCTATTAACAGGCTTTGTGAATACATCAGCAATATTTTGATCAGGTGGAATGTATAAAACTTTAACTGTACCATTTTGGATTACATTTTTGATAAAATGATACTTAATATCGATATGTTTGATTCTTTGGTGCTGGACTGGATTTTTAGCTAGTGCTATTGCACCCTGGTTGTCACAATAAAGTAAAAATTTGATCAACTCCACTGTTAATTCAAACAAGAGCAATATATTCTGCTTCACATGTTGATAACGCTATTGTCGGTTATTTTCTGGATTTCCAAGAAATTAAAGGACCCTTTTTTGATAATCGAAATCCAAAACCAGTGATGCTTTTTCTATCGTCTGCATTTACCCAATCAGCATCACAATAACCAATTATAGTCAGGGAGTTTTCAGATTTACTGAAAATTAATTTTTGATCAATAGTACCTTTAAGATATCTAAGTACATGTTTAGCCCTACTCAAGTGATATGCATTTGGTTTAGACATATACTGCGATAAATTAGTCATAATGTAAGCAGGGTCTGTCCCTGTACTTGTCATGATATAAATTAATCCTCCAATTATCTGTTTATGAATTTTAGAATTATTTTTATCTAGTAAAATATTATCATTTACTTTGTTCACTGTCATTTCACTAGGGGTATATCTTGGTTTACAATCTTGCATATCAAAAACTTGTAAAAGCCTCTCAATGTATTTTGTTTTTGACATAATAATTGTTCGATTAAGAATTTGAAACTGAATACCAAGAAAATATGACACATTACCAAGATCTTTCATTCGAAAAGTTTAATTCAGACTCAATTTTATCATTTTCGTTTCTTCTTCGTATTGAGATGCTATTAATAAATCATCAACCCATGCTAAAAGAATTACCGAAGGCTTATTATGTATATGCTTAACATTTTTTGATTGACAAAAACCTAAATTAATCAAAATCTCATGCAGGGTTTGATTCCAGTTCCGACCACTTTGCTTCAAACCATATAAAGATTTCTTTATTCTTGATACAATTTTTCATCAGTTTTACCTGAAATTTCATAGCCATTGGGCTGTTCAACATAAATTTCTTTATATTTTTATAAATAGGAGCATTTTGTACTGCTAAATGTATTAAATTCTAAGGGGAATTCATGCGAGCTGTTGGAGAGAAAGTTTCCTGATAGTCAGTTTCAGGAATTTGAGAGTATCCCTTAGTAACAAACCCAGCTGTAGTGTATTTATAATAATGTCACAGTCAGTTGTAGTCTCACTCCTGCTCCATAGGCATTACCGTGAGAGTTGTCTTATTGTCACGTGACCGCTGTAGCAGACGTGCTTGTTGTTATGGCCACAGATCACTAATTATTTCCCCATTGACTTCAATGTTAATTCTCGTCTCTTAGACCGGCTGTAGCTTTTTCCCAAATATTCGTTGGGTAGAACGCTTTCTGCCACAGATGGAGCAACATGTGGCAAACTCCGGCCCAAAAGCATGTAGGCCTATGAGGTTCACCATGAAAAACTATACACAAGCTGGAAGTAGAGACAGCTAACCAGGTAATTTTCGGCCAGCCCTTTCAACGTAACCAACCTCACAACTCTTGTATCCTTCCGCCTCAAAATCATGAATATTCACCAAAACCTGGCAGAAAATGTATTTTCAAACCCTTTTCTTCAATTCTACACCAAAAAGTAAACAAAAATCACCATGCAAAAGGGGGAAAAAGGGAAAGGGAGAGAAAGACTAAAAATAACTTGGCCCTACAATTTGAAATATTTAGTGATCTGTGTCCTTTTTACTATGACACACGAGACCTATAAATAATAGACAATGTGACTTTTCAAAATTTTTGAGTTTCAGTTTTTTTCTGAACATTTTTAAAATTTTTAACCTTATTTTATTCATATTTGATGCTAAATGATATAATATTTACTATCAAACATGTGATTCATATTTTAAAAAAATACCTTCTGATGTATTTATAAAAGAGAAAGGTAAGATACTTTTCTGTTGACGTTTCTTTTCCATGAGGTACCTCTGTCGCTATTTACTTCAAAAGGGTGAATAAAATTGGGTTACAATACAAATCAACTAACCAGTTCCTTTCCATATATATTTCTTTCGATAAAAACACACGTTTCAGATTTTAAAAAACATAACGCTAACCCTACAATATACGTCCACATTCCTGCTTTGATTGGTATGGTACTTTGTCAAGAAGGCTAGGCGTTTGGTTTGTTTAGCATTGAGGCTGAGGGTCGTGCACCAACACCAATAGTTGCCGTCCTTAGAGTATAAGGAATAAGTATACCAAGATAATCCATTCAGAATTGTGCCTTCCTAACGCTAAAGGCAAAAAGTGGGCGTGGCTCTGCCCCTGGGGGTCGGGACATTCATCAAAATCAGGAGTGGACGCCCTCGGGCTATAAGGAATACATAAGCCAAGTAAACGACAAACACAAAAATTGGGTGTGTCTTGCCTGTGTGAGTCGGGACATGCAGTTGACGTCCTTAGGCTATATGGAATACATACATGTATCCCAAGTTTAAAGACGATCCATTAAGAATCGTGGCCTGTAGACAATACACACAGACACAAAGTAAAAATGGACATGGCTCTGCCCCTGGGGGTTAGGAAATCACCCAAAACAATACGGGTCATCTTTCGGGTATAAGGCATAGGTTTGTGAAGTTTTAAAAGGATCTGTTAAGAATTGCATCCTGTAGGCGAACACAAGACACAAAAGTATTGGGCGTGGCTCTGTCCCAGGGGGTTCGGCATGCATCGAAAATAATAGTGGTCAGCCTTAGGGTATAAGGAATAAGTATAAAAAAAGTTTTCAAGACGATCGATTAAGAATTGTGGCCTGTAGGTGACACACAAACAGACAAAAAAAATGGGCGTGGCACTGTCCCTTGGGGTCGGGCATGCACCAAAAACAATAGGGATCTTCCTTAAGGTACCAAGAATAAGTATTCAACGTTTCAAGATGATACATTAAGAAATGCAGCCTGTAGACGGCAGACAAACAAATACAAGAAATGGGTGTTGCTGTCCCACGGGGGTCGGGCATGCACCCAAAACAAAAGGGATTATCCTTAGGGTATAAGGAATAAGTATTTTAAGTTTCAAGATGACCGATTAAGAATTGTGGCCTGTAGGCGACACAAAAGAAAATGGGCGTGACTCTGCCCCTGGGGGTTGGGCATGCACCCCAAATGATAGGAATGTTCCTTAGGGTACAAAGAATAAGCCTTTAAAGTTTCAATATGATACGTTAAGAAATGTGGCTTGTAGACGACAAACAAATAAATACAAGGAATGGGCGTGGCTCTGCCATTGGGGGTCGGGCATGCACCAAAAAAATAATACGGATCATCCTTGGAGTATAAGGAATAAGTATACTAAGTTTGAAGAAAATCCATGAAGAATTGCGCCCTGTAGGGAGTAAAGAGTAAGTATACAAAGTTTTAAGAAAATCCAGTTAGAATTGCTGCCTGTAGGCGACACACCAACACACAAAAAGAAAATGGGCGTGGCTCTACCCCTGGGGGTAGGGCATGCACCCCACACGATAGGGATCATCCTTAGAGTAAAAAGAGTAAGTATACAAAGTTTGAAGAAAATCAAATAAGAATTGTGCCCTGTAGGCGACACAAAGACACACGAAAAGAAAATGGCGTGGCTCTGACCCTGGGGGTTGGGCATGTACCCCAAAGATAGGGATGTCCTTTAGGGTACAAAGAATGTGTATGCAAAGTTTCAAAATTATAAGTTAAGAAATGTGACCTGTAGACGACAAACAAACACATACTAGAAATGGGCGTGGCTCTGCCCCTGGGGGTCGGGCATGCACCAAAAACAATAGAGATCTTCCTTAGGGTATAAGGAATACGTATACCAAGTTTGCAGAAAATCCAGTAAGAATTGCGCCCTGTAGGCGACACATAGACACACGAAAAGAAAATGGGCGTGGCTCTGCTCCTGGGGGTTGGGCATGCACACCAAACAATAGGGATGTTTCTTAGGGTACAAAAAATGTGTATGCAAAGTTTCAAGTTTATAAGTTAAGAAATGTGGCCTGTAGATGACAAACAAACAAATACTAGAAATGGGCGTGGCTCTGCCCCTGGGGGTCGGGCATGCACCAAAAACAATAGGGATCTTCCTTGGAGTATAAGGAATAAGTATACCAAGTTTGAAGAAAATCCATGAAGAATTGCGCCCTGTAGGCGAACCACAGACACACACACACACACACACACACAAACACACCCGTACACACACACACACACACACAGGGGCGACGGCATAATACGTTCACATTATGAATGTGGACGAATGTAAAGTCAATTTATTTGCCATAAATCTCTCGAGATTTTTTTACATTTTATCGACATTTGAGTAGAAATGACAGAAAAAAACAGAAACTCAAAAAATTTGAAAAATCACATAGTTGTCAGGTGTGCCATAGTCTAATAAGGGCGTTCCTGTCCCCATGTACCTGTGGTTATGTACGCTGAAATATTGTATTTCTTTATAATGAATACACCTTTTTAATATGGAATTAAGATGGTAATATTCAACAATTGGCGAGCAAGGTTTGGGGGAGTTTTGAAAAGTGGACCATGAAAAATTTGCTTGAACAATAATAACTTCTCCTATTATCTTGTAAAATGTGGGGAAAATATATTCTACAAAATTTTATTAGGTTTTGTCCTTTCGAACATTTCATCTCAGACCACCTGAGATCCAAAGTTATTAGACTTAGTAAAAAATCAAAAAAAAAAAAATCATTAATTTCTTCTCAGACCCCCTATATGTCGGTGTGGTACCACATTCCACAAGATTCTCGACTTAGAATAATTTTGATACAGTGTTTTTGGTGTGTGGTGTTTTTTACCCCAGTAGTTCCACAAGATAGTGGACTGAATTTTATTGTTCAAAAGTTTCCTCTCAGCCCCCCTATATTCCTGTGTGGTACCACATTCCACAAAACTTTCGACGTAAAATAATTTTGATAGTGTTATGGGTTTCTATATCCAATATCTTGTGGAACTCTTGTGGTAAAATTATTCAAAGTCGAAAATCTTGTGGAATGGGGTACCACACAGGCATATAGAGGGTCTGAGAGAAAATGTTTTGAAAAAAAAATGGATTTTTTCTATGTCCAATATCTTGTGGAAGTCTTGTGGTAAAAAACACCACAGACCCATAACACTATTAAAATTATTCTAAGTAGAAAATCTTGTGGAATGTATTTATTTTCAGAAACCCAATATTTTGTGGAACTGTTGGCGTATTGCCTGTTATTTAGCCAGAATCGGGCAGTATTTCAACGCTATTGACCTGGACGATAATAGAGACAACAGGGCGAAACGTAAAGCGATTTTACTGAGCAGCATTGGTGCAAACGTCTTCAAGACTCTGACAGATTTGGCATTTCCCCAACCGCCTGATGAGCTTTCTTACGATGAGATAGCAGAGCTTCTCAAGAAACATTACAAGTCAAAAACACGTAACAAATTACGCCGGTTGAAACAGACACACGCACAGACTGTTACCGAATTTGCTTCCAGTTTACGACAATAGGGGCTATGAGTTGTGAATTTACAGGTGCTGACAACTTGAACAAGAATTTGAGAGACACATTTATTGCTGGAATTATTAACGAAAACACCCAGAAGAAACTCTTGACACAAGGAAAATAATTGTACTTTTGCAAGGGCTTTGGACACCGCTCTCGCATATGAGGCAGCCTCTCAGAAGGTGAGAGATCTTTTGGCTGAGGGAGAAAGGATTCATAAATTACAGCCAACCTATCATCAAGTTTTCCGCAAGTGCGACAATATTTTTAACCATTTTTTTCATTTTTTGAATACTTCCGGTATGGTTATTATTGTCGGAATAGTTTTAATAGCCGGTTTGGGTACTAAAATAGCAACATGACTCTGTAATGATATATTACATTATCCGATCAGATAAAATGCCCCTGAGAAATCCTATGTTCAAAAGTGCCAAAAATGCAAAAAAAATAAAATATCGAAAATTAAATTTCAATAACTGCATGCATATTATATATCGTTAGAATCGTAATTAGGTCAGCTATGTGAATATACAACCTTTTTTTGAAAATCTCTTAAAATAAAAAAATAGCAGAGCATTTTCCAAAATTTCACGATTTTTCGACTTTTTATGATTTTCAGTCCGTTATTTCACCTATTCCAGATATTTCAAAGTCGTACTGGAATGTTTCGTACACAAGACTACCGCAAGGTCTCTCGATAGAGAAAGTTTCATAAAAAACTGTGGCGAAGTTTTCGAGATACAGGCATCTAAAATCGCTCCAAATCAGAAAATACCTGATTTTCAGCGTGCCATATTTTGCTTCCTGCTCATCGTATCCTTACGAATTGGGTATCATTCAGTAGTCCAATCACCGCCCGACCAAATGATATCGGACGGAGAAATCGTGTTTTTACCTAAAACACCCATTTTTCATGTTTTTTTTTCAAAATATCGCATATTATTTCGACTACTTCCGGTTAACGGATTGTTGTTGAAATTGCTTTAAATGGTGGTTTTTACATATAGCTTTATGTTCCAGGAATTTCAGAAACGTCGATCCGGCCATAAAACGAAACTTAAGCTCACGAAATGTGAAGAAAATTCGAAAAAAATCGAAAAATAAAGGGCGATAACTCTGGATGAAACTTATATTGCTGGAACCGGATTGCCTTCAGGTATCCAAAAATGTAGGTCAAATTTGAAAATTTTGAAAAAAAAAAAAAAAGTTGTCTTAAACAACATATTTTCGAACGCTAAATAAAAGTCAGCGGCGAAGTTTTGAAATTGCAAAATTTTCAACTGCTATCGTCCGAGAAAAGATTCAAGGTTTCCGAAAATGTAATTTGTATGAAAATAGGTGCAGAATTGACGATTATACGGCCGTTTTTTAATTTTTTGGCACCGCACGAAATTCGGCCACTTCCGGTCTGCGCAGAAGTTTCAAATACAGTCGATCAGGTGGCCACTGTATGGTTTCCTGATAGAAAATTATGTCCCAGATCTGTATCTGTTACAGACACTGAGAAATAGGCTCCCCCGAAAAATAAAATAATAATAATAAATAACTAGATCTGCTACTGTCCCATGCAGATATGAAAGCTTTCATGTTCACTGTCACTTCCTGTCACATGTCATGGGTCATATAAATAATCCGAACAAGAAAAAATAAATCATCAAAATCGGTCACAATCTAGCGAATTTAATGTGATTTTTCATTTGTAAACAACTTTATCATCACGAAAAACACCAAAGGCGAAATTCGAATACCAAAAATTCGACCCGTATCCCGTCTATCCTGAAATTGAAATGTATTAAATTTAAGACATAGGAGACGCATTGAACATACTATGCCCTATTGTGTTTGTCCGTAAATGTCGATTTTTCACTATGTTTCATATTCACTTCAAAATGGCGACCATCAGCTGACCTAAATCAAAATTCTGCTCTGAAAGTTTTTGAGGTTTTCCTTCAAGGATTCAGAAAATGTAACTCTCATGTCTGTAAGTGCAATATCGCAAAAGTTCTATTGTTTTTTCACATTTCAGGATGGTGGCACTTCCGGTTCGATCGGCAAACTCCATGTTTTGTGTACGAATCAGTAATTACTTGACTACTATCGAAAAAAAAAAAATAGGTCATTCTGAACTTTATTTGGACGATTTTTTTGCAAAATTTGATTCTTAATTTCACCAAGGGGAGATAATTTAGAAAATTTTAAAAGTCATTTTTCAATTCGCATCAGTAATGTCTAGTTACATACTAAATTTCATGAAAATCGTACAACTATTCAAGAAGTTGTCAAGTTGGTCTCAACTTCCGGATCGAAATCACAGCGACGAATTGTCGAATATTACAAAACTTTTAGAAATAAGCTCCCCCGGACCAGCTTAATCGTTCGCAATAAACGTTTGCCCCTTAAAATCGACAAATTGCTGACTTTAAAGTGAGAAACATGACAACCGGGTGAAATTTTCTGTTTTATCACTTCTACAGTACCATTGATTACCAACCGATTATTACAAAACACTAAAAATAAAAGAGAAAAAGAGAATTGCGGCTTAACGTCCATTCGACACAAACGAGGACATTTTGGGACTAACATATGTCTTTTAATTTTATTGAAAAACTTCCCTTGCGCGTACGGGTCTTCAGGAGTGGGAGGAAACCGAAGGATACGGAGAAAATCCACAAGATTGGACACCATACTCCATGACACGTACAACCTGGAAATCGAAACGAAGCCGGTTGACTCAATGACAGACGTTACGATACAGAGCGCAGGTGCTAACCATTCAGTCACGTAATCTCCCTAAATTTGGCAAATTGCTGACCTACAGCGAAAAACATTTAATTTGCACGGTACCTTTAATTATCAACCGAATATTACAAAACTTTTAAAAATAAGCCAACCCCCCTGACCAGTTTAATTGTTCGCAATAAATTTTTGCCCTCTAAAATCGGCAAATTGCTGACTTTAAAGTGAGAAACATTACAACCGGGAGAAATTTTGTTTTATCACTTCTACAGTACCTTTGATTACCAACCGATTATTACAAAACTTTAAAAATAAAGAGAAAGGGAGAAATGCGGCTTAATGTCCATTCGACACAAACTAGGTCATTTCGGGACTAACATATGCTTTTTGATTTTATTTAAAAACTTCCCTTGAGCGTACGGGTCTTGAGCTGTGAGAGGAAACGGAAAGACACGGAGAAAACACACGAGGTTGGACACCATACTAGATGTCACGTGCAACCTGGAAATCGAAACGACGCCAGTTGACTCAATGACAGACGTTACGATACAGCGCGCGTATGCTAACCATTCAGCCATTCAGCCTCCCTAAAATCGGGAAATTGCTGACTTATAGCAAGAAACATTTCAACCGGGCGAAATTTTCTGTTTTAGCAGTTTAATTCGCACGGTACTTTAATTACCAACCGATTATTACAAAACTTTTGAAAATAAGCTTCAACTGACCAGCTTAATCGTATGCAATAAACGTTTGGCCCGAATTGAAAGTTCTGCACCGAGAAAGTTCATCTCGATTTACCGGCGTGGTTCCCCCTTGTCAGTGAGGCAGAACGGAGAGGCTGACAAGGACAGCTGTCTAGTCGTTCGGATGGGACGAAAAACCAAGGTCGCGTGTACACATTGGAGTGCACGTAAAATATCCATAAGCAGTTGGAATTCGATACTGTTGAATAAGCTCTATACGATAACTAAATGTGCAGATTGTAGTCACCTACACTGCATGTTTCGCGTAACAATGAAAGGGTGCCTTTTTCAATGTTCGATCCTTTTATTCTTCTACTCCTGATATTTTGGACAGTTGATCGAAGTTTTCATATAAAAGACTACTGATAAGACTCTTTGTAGAAGAAGTTCCCAAAAATATATTATGTTGATTTTAAGAGAAAAGAACTTTTAAAAATGTTCCAAATCGTAAAAATACGACTTTTTGGGTTTTCGATCTCTTTTTTTCTGCTATCCCTGATATTTAACAAAATTATACAATGATTTCACACAACAGGCTAACTATTAGACTCTCTATTGACAAGAGTTTCGCCGCCCTCCCTTCATCATAACCGAAGTTATCGTGCTCTAAAGAATCAATAAATCAGCATGCTTATCTCTGCTTACCCTAGGCAGAAAATGCTCATCTTTAAACTCAATCATGACATTGACTTAGTGATCGTCTACATCAAGTTTGAACATTCTAGCTTAATTAGAAGGAGAGTTATTGTGTTCCAAAGTCCCGCCCCTTCAAATTGCTTCTATTTTTCATTTTCAATTCAAAATGGTGACCATCACGTGACCGAAATCAAAATTCTGATCCAATAGATTATTAGGCATTCCTTCAAGGATTCCGAAAATATAACTCCCGAGTCTGTAAGTAAAATAGCAAAAAAGCCTTCTTGATTTTTCACATTTAAAGATGGTGGCACTTCCGGTTCGATTCACAAATTCCATATTTTGCGTACGAATCAGTAATTACTTGTCTAGTATCGAAAAAAATAATCAGGTCATTCTGACCTATATTTCGATGATTTTTTTGAAAATTTTGATCCTTGATTTCGTCAAGGGGAGATAATTTAGAAAATTTCCAATTATATTTTTGAAGTCACATTGGTAAGATCTACTTATATACTAAATTTCATGAAAATCGTACAACTATTAAAGAAGTTGTCAAATTGGTCTAAACTTCCGGTTCAAAATCACAGCGACAAATTTTCGAAATTCGAAAATGTGAAACTGCAGATGAAAACGATTTTTTTCAAGGTATTCAAAGAAAAAAGAATTAGTAAAGTCGGTTTAAAAATAACAAAGTTACGGCTACGCATTGTCAGTAATTTCGTTCGTAAAATTCGGTGATTTCGGATTCGTAAAACGTTTTGAAAATATATTTAATCAACAGCCACCACCCATTTTAGCGGGGATAGGTGAAAGTTTCAGAAAGATCCTATGGTTAGATTCTGAGAAATCCGATTTGTGGATAAAACACACAAAAAAAAAAAATAACTAGATCTGCTTCTGTCCCATGCAGATGTGAAAGCTTTCATATTCACAGTCACTTCCTGTGACATGTCATGGGTTATATAAATTATCCAAACAAGAAAAAATAAGTCATTAAAATCGGTCACAATCTAGCGAAATTAATGTGATTTTTCACTCGTCGGCACGAAAAACATCAAAGGCGAAATTTGAATTTTTGAAATATTCAAATACCAAAAATTTCGATCCGTATCCCGGCTATCCTGGAATGTATTGAATTTTAGACACAGGAGACGCATTGAACATACTATGCCCTATTGTATTTGTTTACAAGTGCGTAAATGTCGATGTTTCATATTCACTTCAAAATGGCGACCATCAGCTGACCTGAATCAAAATTATGCTCGGAAGGTTTTTTTAGGTTTTCCTTCAAGGATTAAGAAAATGTACGTCCCATGTCTGTATGTGTGCAATATCGCAAAAGTTCTATTGTTTTTTCACGTTTCAAGATGGTGGCACTTCCGGTTCGATCGACAAACTCCATGTTTTGTGTACGAATCAGTAATTACTTGTCTAGTATCGAAAAAAAAATTAGGTCATTCTGACCTATATTTCGATGATTTTTTTGAAAAATTTGATCCTTAATTTCACCAAGGGGAGATAATTAAGAAAATTTCTAATTATATTTTTGAAGTCACATCGGTAAGGTCTACTTATATACTAAATTTCATGAAAATCGTACAACTATTAAAGAAGTTGTCAAGTTGGTCTAAACTTCCGGTTCGAAATCACTGCGACGAATTTTCGAATATTACAAAACTTTTAAAAATAAGCTCCCCCTGACCAGCTTAATCGTTGGCAATAAACGTTTGCCCATTAAAATCGGCAAATTGCTGACTTTAAAGTAAGAAACATTACAACCGGGTGAAATTTCCTGTTTTATCACTTTTACAGTACCATTGATTACCAACCGATTATTACAAAACTTTAAAAATAAAAGAGAAAGAGAGAAATGCGGCTTAAGGTCCATTCGACACAAACGAGGTCATTTCGGGACTAACATATGTCCTTTAATTATATTTAAAAACTTCCCTTGCGCGTACGGGTCTTCAGGAGTGGGAGGAAACCGAAGGACAAGGAGAAAACCCACGAGATTGGACACCATACTCCATGTCACGTGCAACCTGAAAATCGAAACGACGCCGGTTGACTCAATGACAGGCGATACGATACAGCGCGTACATGCTAACCATTCAGCCTCCTTAAAATCGGGAAATTGCTGACTTATAGCAAGAAACATTTCAACCGTGCATTCAATCGAAACAACGCCAGTTGACTCAATGACAGACGTTACGATACAGAGCGCAGGTTCTAACCATTCAGCCACGTAACCTCCCTAAATTTGGCAAATTGCTGACATAGCGAGAAACATTTCAACCTGGCGAAATTTTCTATTTTAACAGTTTAATTTGCACGGTACCTTTAATTATCAATCGAATATTACAAAACTTTTAAAAATAAGCTCCTCCTGACCAGCTTAATCGTCCGCATTAAACGTTTGCCCCCTAAAATCGGCAAATTGCTGACTTTAAAGTGAGAAACATTACAACCGGGCGAAATTTTCTGTTTTATCACTTTTACAGTACCATTGATTACCAACCGATTATTACAAAACTTTAAAAATAAAAGAGAAAGAGAGAAATGTGGCTTAACGTCCATTCGACACAAACTAGGTCATTTCGGGACTAACATTTTATTTAAAAACTTCCCTTGCGCGTACTGGTCTTTAGCTGTTGGGAGGAAACCAAAGGACATGGAGAAAACCCACGAGGTTGGACACCATACTCCATGTCACATGCAACCTGGAAATCGAAACGACGCCGTTTAACTCCATGACAGACGTTACGATACAGCGCGCACATGCTAACCATTCAGCCTCTCTAAAATCTGGAAATTGCTGACTTATAGCAAGAAACATTTCAACCGGGCGAAATTTTCTGTTTTAACAGTTTGATTTGCACGGTACTTTAATTAGCAACCGATTATTACAAAACTTTTGAAAATAAGCTCCAACTCACCAGCTTAATCGTATGCAAAAAAAACCGTTTGTCCTGAATTGAAAGTTCTGCACCGAGAAAGTTTATCTCGATTTTCCAACGTGGTTCCCCCTTGTCAGTGAGGCAAAACGGAGGGCTTGATAAGAACATCTATCTAGTCGTTCGGATGGGACGAAAAATCAAGGTCCCGTGTAGACATTGGAGTGCACGTAAAATATCCCTAAGCAGTTGGAATTCGATACTGTTGAATAAGCTCTATACGATGACTAAATGTGTAGATTGTAGTCACCCACACATGTTTCGCTTAACAATGAAAGGGTGTCGTTTTCAATGTTCGATCCTTTTGTTCTTCTACTCCTGATATGTTGGACTGTTGATCGTTGGTTTCATATAAAAGAATACCAATAAGACTCTTTGTAGAAGAAGTTCCCCAAAAATGTTATGTTGACTTTACGAGAAAGACCTCTAAACATGCTCCAAATTGTAAAAATACGACTTTTGGATTTTCAATCTCTTTTTTTCGGCTATCCCTGATATTTAAAAAAAAAAAGATACAATGATTTCACACAACAAGCTAGCTATTGGACTCTCTATTGACAAAAGTTTCACCGCCCTCCCTTCATTATAACCGAAGTTATCGTGCCCTAAATAATCAACAAATCAGCATGCTTATCTCGGCTTACCCTAAGTAGCAAATGCTCATCTTTGCACTCAATGATAACATTGACCTAGTGAACGTCTACACCAAGTTTGAACATTCTAGCTTAATTAGAAGGAGAGTTATTGTGCTCCAAAGTCTCGGCCCTTCAAGTTGCTTCTATTTTTCATTTTCAATTCATAATGGTGACTCTCATTTGACCTAAATCAAAATTATACTCCGACGTTTTTTTAGGCCTTCCTACAAGGATTCAGAAAATATAACTTCCGAGTCTGTACGCAAAATAGCAAAAAAGCCTTATTGATTTTTCACGTTTAAAGATGGTGGCACTTCCGGTTCGATCGACAAACTCTATATTTTGTGTACAATTCCTTGTCTAGTATCGAAATTTTTGTTTAGGTCATTCTGACCTATATTTCGATGATTTTTTTGAAAACATTGATCCTTAATTTCACCAAGGGGAGATAAGTTGGAAAATTTCTAATTATATTTATGAAGTCACATCGGTAAGGTCTACTAATATTCTAAATTTCATGAAAATCGTACAACTTTTAAAGAAGTTGTCAAATTGGTCTAAACTTACGGTTCAAAATCACAGCGACGAATTTTCAAAATTCCAAAATGTGAAACTGCAGATGAAAATGATTTTATTCAAGGTATTCAAAGAAAAAAGAATTAGTAAAATCTGTCAAAAAATAACAAAGTTACGACTATTCATTTTCAGTTTTTTCCTTCGTAAAATTCTGTGATTCGTAAAACGTTTTGAAAATGTATTTAAACAACGTTCGCACTCCATTTTTTTTTTGGGGGGGGGGGTAGGTCAAAGTTTCAGAAAGATCCCATGACTAGATTCTGAGAAATCCGATTTGCAGAAAATACACACACAAAAAAAATAATAACTAGTTCTGCTACTGTCCTATGGAGATATGAAAGCTTTCATATTCAACGTCATGTGTCATCGATTGTATCAAGTATCCTAAATAAAATGATAAGAAGAAAAAATTACAAAAATTGGTCAAAAACTCGCGAAGTTACAAGTCTAAATATAGTATGAAACATTGCACCCAGGCATAACAATAATCTGAAAACTAAAGGGAAATAACTGAAACTTGTATTACTGTAATGAGACGGATGAGAAAATGAAATGAAAATGGCGGGAAAGAACTAAAATTGGCAGGTTGGACAGGCGAACTTACTCCTTGTCACGGACAACCGGGCATTCGAAAACACGCTAGTTAACTCAATGACAGGCGCGCGTGCTAACCATTCAGCCACCCCCCTTTGAAATCAGACACGTGCAATATGTCATATAGGGAGAATAACAAATCACTCACATAAAAATAGTAAATTAATGAGTTTAGGTCAAAAGGTTGAGCTACTGTTTTAGAGTATTTATTTGTTTTAAAGAGACACGTTATGGGTTGTTCATAGTTAAATGAAAGTTTAATTTTAAATAAGACCAATAAAATTAGGATTTAATAATGCCAGACTAATATTAAAATAAAGTTTTAAATTAAGAATAATGAATTATTGGTCTAATGCAATGAAATGCTTTGATTTGACGGATGCAATGTACGATGGGTGTCCAGACTATGTGGCTAAGTCGTTGGCCTGCTAGCCAGGAGGTCGGGTGTTCGATCCCTGCATTGGCCGAGAAAGTTCATCTCGATTTTCTGGCGTGTCCCCCCCCGCCGTGTACACATTGGAGTGCACATAAAAGATCCCTTTGCAATTGGAATTCGATACTGTTGAATGCGCTCTATACAATGACTAAATGTGCAGATTATAGCCACCCACACTGCATGTTTTGCTTAACAAAGAACGGGTGCCGTTTTCAATTTTTAGATGGAGAGTTATTGTGTTCCAAAGTCCCGGCCCTTCAAATTGCTTCTATTTTTCATTTTCAATTCAAAATGGTGACCATGACGTGACCGAAATCAAAATTCTGATCCGATAGATTTTTAGGCATTCCTTCAAGGATTCCGAACATATAACTCCCGAGTCTGAAAGTAAAATAGCAAAAAAGCCTTTTTGATTTTTCACTTTTAAAGATGGTGGCACTTCCGGTTCGATCGACAAACTCCATATTTTGTGTACGAATCAGTGATTGCTTGTCTAGTATCGAAAAACAAAGTCAGGTCATTCTGACCTATATTTCGATGATTTTTTTGAAAATTTGGATCCTTAATTTCGTCAAGGGGAGATAATTTAGAAAATTTCTAATTATATTTTTGAAGTCACACAGGTAAGATCTACTTATATACTAAATTTCATGAAAATCGTACAACTATTAAAGGTCTAAACGTCCGGTTCGAAATCACAGCGACGAATTTTCGAAATTCGAAAATGTGAAACTGCAGATGAAAATGATTTTTTTCAAGGTATTCAAAGAAAAAAGAATTAGTAAAATCGGTCAAACAATAACAAAGTTACGACTATTCATTTTCAGTTTTTTCCTTCGTAAAATTCTGTGATTTTGGGTTCGTAAAACGTTTTGAAAATATATTTAATCAAGGTTCGCACCCCATTTTTTTTTTTGGGGGGGGGGTAGGTCAAAATTTCAGAAAGATCCTATGGATAGATTCTGAGAAATCCGATTTGCAGAAAACACACAAAAAAAAATAATAAAAAAAAATAATAACTTTAACAGAAACAATAAGCTTTCATATGTAATATTAATAATCTTAACAGAAACAATAGGCTTTCATATGTAATATGAAAGCTTAATAATATTAATAATCTTAACAGAAACAATAAGCTTTCATATGTAACAATAGTCTTTCACCATTGAAAAATGGTGAAAGCCTAATAATAATCTTAGTAATAACAATAGTCTTTCACCGAAGGTGAAAGCCTAATAATTTTAACAAAAACAATAGTGTTTCACACAAGCTACGCAGTGTGAAACCCTAATAATAATTTTAGTAATCACAATAGGCTTTCAGACGAAAGTCTAAATCATAACCATGAAAAGTAACAGATCAAAAGAAAACTTGGCAAAACGCATAGGATTAATTAGCTCAACAATATCAGGGTAAAAAGTTATTATTGCTCCGTAGTTGAGAGAGAGAGGGGGGGGGGAGTCAGAGGAAAATTAAATAAATAAATAAATATGTTTTATCTTATGCTCAATGAGTAGAGAGCTAAATTCTGTTGATATAAATTCTCCACCTGATCACTCCAGGAAGAACAAGCAATACGATTACGTCATCTTAGAAACAGATTTGTCACTGCAACCTCCACAAGTAGAGAGATGTTTGTTGGAAGGGTAACTGCACAAACTGTTCGAAATGCTTGCAGGCTGCTGGTCTCGGGGCTCGGATGCTCTATTATGGACCAATATTGACACCTCTTCATCGCCGTAACCGACTTGTGTGGGCCACAAGACACATAATATTTATTAATATTATTTAATGCCAATTACATCAACATAGATCTCAATAGGCGGTAAAACATAAACATAAAATATCAAAAGCAATAAAAATTATCACAGGGTATCCTGAATAAAAAGATGCACGTATATAATGAATATTTACGCTAAAAGTAAATACACAATTAAAAGAAAAAAATTCAGAAAATAGTTTAAGAACAAATCAAATTTTTAAATTGCTTAAATGACTCAAATATAATAATTAAAACTGATAATATGCTATGCTAAAAAGATGAGTTTTTCGTAAGGATTTAAAAGATTCAAGTGATGGTGCATTACGGATGTTTAAAGGCGTGGCGTTCCAAAGACGAGGGGCGGCAACAGAAAAAGCTCGCCTGCCATAAAACTCCTGCTTGTATCTTGGCTCGAAAAGTTGAATTCCTGATGAAGATCTGGTGGTTCTAGTTGACTGACGATATGAGATACGATCACATAAATACAAGGGTGCTTGATTTTGTAGAATTTTAAAAACCATGACAAGTACTTTAAAATGGATTCGTTGTGTAGTGAGAAAAGAATGGGAGTGATATGTGAAGATTTCTTAGTGCGACAGACGAGGCGTGCAGCAGCGTTCTGAAGACATTGGATACGCTTGATTAGATAGTCAGGTGCATTAAGAAGTAAGCTGTTACAATAGTCTAAACGAGAAGTGATAAAAGCATGGACAAGTTTTTCAGTATTAGTGCGATCTAAGATATTTCTAATTCGACCTATTCGATACAGAGCAAAACTCGCAGATTTACATACAGAAGTAATATGTGATGACAATGAGCATACGTTGTCAAGATTAAAACCAAGATTTCTAACACTATTTACAGGATGTACAAATTCACTACCAATACGAACATTGTTTAAAATAGACTGATTACGAAATTTAGAATAAAAATGTATGACATCTGTCTTGTCGTCGTTAAGTACAAGTCTGTTTGCTGCCATCCATGCCCTGATTTCATCTACACACTTTTCTATTGAATTAGTGCACAGATCACCGGCTTTAAATGAAAAATAGATCTGAGTGTCATCGGCGTAAACCATAAAGTCAAGACCATTCTGATTTATAATGTCCTCAAGTGGTGTGCAGTACAGACTGAACAAAACTGGACCTAACACACTGCCTTGCGGATCGCCACATTTCAATAGAGATTTTTCTGATGATGTACTGCCAACTTTCACTGATTGTTTTCTACCAACTAAGTAAGCTTCAAACCAAGAGAGGGCTTTACAACTGAATTCGAAGCGCCTATTCAAACGTTGTAATAGGATGTAATGGTCTATCGTGTCAAAAGCTGCTGAAAGGTCAAGCATTACCAGAACGACTTCTTGATGATTGTCCAATGAGATTAAAATATCATTAAAAACCTTTATCAGCGCAGTCTCAGTTGAATGGAATTTGCGATATGCCGATTGGAATTTGCAGTACATAGAGTTATCGGATAGATACTTATCGACTTGATTAAAAACAACCTTTTCTATAAGTTTTCCAAGGAACGAGATATTGGACACAGGTCGGTAAATTTTTAGTTCATTAGGATTAAGTCCTGGTTTCTTTACGAGTGATCTGACAATTGCATACTTTTCCGAGGACGGAAATACACCCTCTGCGAGAGAAGCGTTGATCACCCTAGTAATATATGGAACAGTGCTCGACAAGCATAGCTTGAGCAGATGTGTTGGGATTGGCTCCAGCTCGCATGACTTAGGTTTCGTCGATTTCAACAAACCTAAAACATAGTTCGATGACACATTGGAAAAACTGGGAAAAACATGGCCAAGGTTTGAATGTTCATTATCTGCGGCAATGTCTGTAAATTTGGAGCGTAGCGTGTCGATCTTGTTTGTGAAGAAGTCTGCAAACTTTTGTGCAAGTTCTACGGGATCAGTATAATCTTGAAGTGTACTGCGAACCGATTTGTCACCAGTCAGGTTGTCAATTTTAGAGAAAAGCTGACGATGATCAGAATTTTCAATGCGTGACCTGAAGTATTCTACCTTTGTTTGATTGGTAAGACGATTATATTCGGTGCGCTTTTCTAGAAAGATCTGCTTGTGAATTTGAAGATTATCCTGCTTCCATTTTCTTTCAGCTGAACGAAGTTGGGCCCTAGCCTTGAAGACTGTGTCATTAAACCAGGGTGCTCTAGCTTTCTCTGTAATGACCTTCTCCTTAGTGGGAGCCAATTCATCGAGCACCATTGATAGTTTGGTATTATATTCATCAACGAGTTCGTGGACAGGTGCGTCCTCTGGTTGTGATGGGGTGTGGTTTTCTATAGATGATGCGAGTTGTGCAGGAGTAACCGAGCGAAAGTTTCTGGAGACACATGCAATATTTTGGGGACAAGGCTTGATCAACTCAGAAAAGAAGTTAATAACACCATGATCTGACGGAAGGGAGAAATCTACACTGAAACGGCTGAAATAGTTCTCAGAGGCCCTCGTGATCACCAAGTCCAAGGTGTGACCTTTATCGTGAGTAGGAACATAAATATGCTGTACTAGCCCAAATGAATCGAGAATGTTTTTAAACTGTTTCACGTCCGAAATAGTGTCATCTTGAAAGTGAAGATTGAAATCCCTTGTTATTAGAAGTATTCCACTAGATATTATTGCAGATTCTAGAAAGGAGGCAAAATCTAGAAGGAACTGTTGTGTCGATTGGCCGTTGTTTTTTGACTGTGGGGGTCTATAGATGTTAATGAGATGGATCACGTTTGATTTCATAAAGATATTTACGTCCAAGTGTTCAAATGACTCATAGCAAACGCCCCTATTAATCTTAACCTTGAGCCCCTGACGAACAATAACACCAACTCCTCCGCCTTTTCGATTCCGACGAGGATTACTGATGAAGTCATATCCCGAGAGCAGTGACTTAAACTCTCCTAGAACCGTTTGCTGTTTGGCATTTTCACTCAAACATGTTTCCGTGATGATGAAAATATCTATTTTTTGACTGAATATATGGGAACATATGGAAGGAATCTTGTTGCATACTGATCTAGCGTTCCAAACAGATAGCTGTGTGTTACTCGGGAGGTGATAGCAAGACGAAAATTTGATGGTTACTAAATTATCCAATTGAATATGTCTAGGGTAATTCTTGGCACGTCTTAAAGACTGGACACTCTCTATGGGAGATATTACAATAGAATTTGCAAGGTTTATATTTCCGGGTTGGTTATCAGTATGATGATCATTGTAGCGATACGAAGAAATTAAACTTGGTATTTTTGACCATTTTCTACGCCGAGTGACCTTTTATTTTAATATTGAGGGCACTGTTGTTTTGATATCCAGGCATAATTTATTGTCTTTAAGTGGAACAGTCCCTTTAAGTTGTAAGAGTTGAAGGCGAGTATATCTGATAAGATTATCATGTGAATTAAGTTCACTGTTAACCAACATAGTAAAAACCACTACCAAGTCAATGGTTCACTGACCACTACAATTTTATACCGAGTATTATTTACCTTCCAGAGATATCCAAATAGTTTCCTCCAAAAACACATAAGTTCCCAATTAAATTGAAACTAAAAGTTCTTCACAATATGCACCAATCTAAGACACACGTTTTGTTACTAAAATTACAATATAAAAATAACTTGAACAGACATAAAAATAGAAAAAAACTGCAGAGCACTTGAGGAGCAGTCTACACGCTCAGCTCAATACTACTCAATCCACATACGATTTACTCAAAGACAGTGGAATTCGGCTGTCTTTAGTGACGAATCTCGATTCACTTTGAGATTTGCCGATGGCAACAGGGCCTGCAAGGTCAATATGTACAGCATCAAAGGGCTGCTTTGCGTTGTCATCTGGAATTCTAGAACGAGTTGGTGTCATTTTACCTAAAGAACATATTTCACAATCTAAATTTGAATCTGGGTCTGTTATCTTCAGGCCAGTTACCAATGTTCTTTGGATTACAATGTCCTAAGACCACGTTTCTCAACCTTTTCTCACCGCTCACCCCTAAATGAATTCTCAACCAACCCATTTATCCCCAGAGTTTTGAGGAGGTTACTGATCGCGGAGCCGTGGCCGGCGAAGCTGGTGCCGTGAGCGCCGTAGGCGCGAAGCCCGTCGAGGAGTGTCAAGGCCCCCCCCCCCTAGGAATTTTTTAAGACATTGGACCCCGGAACTGTGATTTCCAGCCATTTCAGGCATTCTTCAGGCGTTTCATAGGAACTTGAAAATGGCCTTTTTCTATAGAAGCCATCCGACATGAACCGCGGATCCTTGCACGGGCCTGCACCCCATGACCACATTGACATTGAATATGGAATGAATACAGATCGAAGGTGAGATTCAATAATAACCAAATTTATATTTTGATGAAAATACGTCGTTTCCAGATCAGTGCGAAATTTGCTCCTGGTGATTGTCACAAACGATTAATTCTCGGGACAGTGTTTGAGAGTGCTAATCTCTACTGCACGACCTTTATGTGATCATTTTTGAAGTTACTGTGAGTGTGGTCATTCACCCCCTGGACGCGAGCCATTCTCCCCTTGGGGGTGAATTCAC
Source organism: Patella caerulea (assembly GCA_036850965.1). Classification (NCBI taxonomy): domain Eukaryota; kingdom Metazoa; phylum Mollusca; class Gastropoda; family Patellidae; genus Patella; species Patella caerulea. The sequence goes on along the minus strand of JAZGQO010000013.1, from coordinate 13,667,974 downwards.
CCCAGGTTGAGAAACGCGGTCCTAAGATATGGTGCCATTCTTTGAGTGTATATGATCGACTGCTATTAAATGTATTGATAAAATACAAATTATTTGAACTATAAATATTAAACTTGTCACCATCATGCTGTCTGAAATATAAAACGCCAGAATCCTCACTAAATTCAACACGAGCTCCTTCTCGGACGGAAAATATATTTTGACTAAAGTTGGTACACATAAGGCATTTGAAAGGGTTACCTCATGGGCTTTTCCCATGACATCATGGTGTGTTACCATGGCATTATTTCGTCCTAATGCTACACCTTCTGCTGTAGTACCATTATCTAATTCAATAAAAGTTTTCTCTGGAATGAAATTCTTCTGTAAACTTATAAAATTTTGTCTTTATTAATTATAATGTGAGTTGACGCACCACTGCCAACAAGTGAATTGTCAGCTTTGATATTAGTATTCTTAAGATTAGACAAATACAAAACTGTGATTAAAATCGTCATCATTGCTCGTTTTCATACTTTTTAATTCTGCCTTTTCTTACGACAGGACTTACAAATCTCGCACCATCTTGTTTGACTTTTATTTCGACGATAAGATGTATCATGAGAGTTAATTTTACAAATTTCACACCAACGCTTTGTTTTGGACGGATTTCTTAGGCAATAAACTGTGTCATGTGTACTACCATCTTGATTTGTTTTGGCTTTTTTCTTAAATTCATGATAGATGTACCGGTACATGACTGTGAGTTGATTTTCTTTGTATCTTCGAAGTTTCTTAAAGCCACTATGAACTCGTGGAATGTTATTGCTAGGTAGACCTTTCATTGTGATAGCTACAAGTAAACTATCATTTTCCTCCATTCCGAAGTGCTGAAGCAGCATAATATGTAACAGTTTCAGAATCATACTTGACTAATGAGGTCAATTCAGTGTACAGGGTTATTGTCCCCCGCCTTTCGAAGAAAGTTGGGGGACTATTAAAATGGGTTCGTCCGTCTGTCTGTCTGTCTGTCTGTCCGTCACACTTTTTGGGACACAATAACTCTCTCTAGCTAGAATGTTCAAACTTGCTGTATGCGTTTGTTAGGTCAATGCCCTGATGGAGTTCTAAGATGAGCATTTTCCGCCTAGGGTAAGCAGAGATAAGCAATTTGATTGGCTGATGCTTTTGGACACGATAACTTTAGTTCTAATTAAGTGAGAGTGATGAAACTTGGTGTATAGTTTCATTACAGTAATACCTTGACTAAGTTCGATAATGAGCATTTTCTGCTCAGGGTAAGCAGAGTGATACGCAATTTGATTGGTCGAGACTTTGGAACACAATAACTCTCCTTCTAATTGAGTTGAAATGTTCAAACTTGCTGTATGCGTTTGTTAGGTCAATGCCCTGATGGAGTTCTAAGATGAGCATTTTCCGCCTAGGGTAAGCAGAGATAAGCAATTTGATTGGTTGATGCTTTGGAACACGATAACTTTAGTTCTAATTAAGTGAGAGTGATGAAACTTGGTGTATAGTTTCATTACAGTAATGCCTTGACTAAGATCGATAATGAGCATTTTCTGCTCCGGGTAAGCAGAGCGATAAGCAATTTGATTTACCGAGACTTTGGAACACAATAACTCTACTTCTAATTGAGTTAAAATGTTCAAAATTGGTGTGTATGCTTATTAGGTGATGGAGTTCAAAGATGATGATTTTTATGCAAATACAATGACTGCATTCTCATTCAGTAATGGATTCGACAGTAACAGTGTATAGAAACGATTGACTCAGACACGAGGGTCCTTTCCCTTGGCCAGAGGGGCCCTTTTGTCAAGCGTGGGGGCCCCATTTGTCTGCCTTTAGGGTCCCCCTAACTAGGGCACATTTTCATTTTTCTCATTGGTTTTAGCAGTTTTCTTTATAAAACACTTTTGGATGACACTTCGTGTACAGTTTGATTGCTTGATACCTTTGAAAAAAATAAATGTGCGATTAATTAATATGTGTCATCTTTTTATTTGGGGATTTCGGCGGCGGATAAGTGTTGGCTTGTTATTCTGGGTTTGCCTGTGGGTACATAATGATGAGGTAATATTCTAATTGCTTTCCTACCATTATCTCTAGCCTCACGGATAATTAATGACTCGCATACCTCCGAGAAATTTGACTTCCCACAACTCATATTTTCTTTCATCACCGTTAAACACTGGAATTCAGCTCATGGACCCATAACCTGTTGGATTCCATGTTGTTGGTGGACGTTCTGTCATTATATTTTGGCGATTGATGGGGATTAAATATAAAACTGAAGACTAGAAAAACATCTGCATGCACCCAAACAGGTACCATATACGAATGTGGAGCTTAAAAGAGCTATTTATGAAAGAAAATGGTACATACTAATTCCAAGCAGTATATAATAGCAGTAAAACTTGGGAAGCATATAGACGTCAAAGAAATTATGTTAAAAAATTGAAAAATAAATCTGTAAACCAATATTTTATGGAAAGGTGTGCTGGGGGTCCTAAATCTATGGATTTTTGGCTAACAGTTAAGCCTTTCTTGCCAAATAAAGGTAATATTAATCAAAAGGAAACTGTCCTTTCTGAAAATAAGGTTTTAATTACCAAAGAAGACGAGGTTTGTGAAACATTTAATAATTTTTTCGTAAATGTAGCTTAGAATATTGGTAATAATCAAATAAAGGTTGGCGATGATCATACTAGTATTTTGGCAATTAAAGAAAATCATCGATCGTTATTACAGAACAGTTTTACTTTTTTCCACTGTAGATGAAAAGCTTCGTTGATAAGCGCATTAATACAATTAATGTTAAGAAAGCCACCGGTGTTGATGGAATCTCTCCTTAATTATTTCATTTTGCTAAACCTGTAATTATTAAGTCTATAACAAATATTGTAAAGTTATCCATATCATCATCAACCTTCCCCGACAGTCTTAAGGAAGCTCAGGTTACTCCTATTCATAAAAAGAATAGTGTTTTAGAAAAAGGAAATTATAGACCTATTAGTGTATTACCGGCTATGTCAAAAATTTTTGAAAATGCAATTGAAGTACAACATGTACAGTATTTTGAAAATATCTTCTATCATCTTTTGGCAGCCTTTCGGTCTGGTTTCGGATTTCAAGCTACTTTTCTTCGTGTGATTGAAGATTGGAAAAAAAGCTCTCGATAAAAATGAATACCTAGCAGCTATCCTTATGGACTTGTCTAAAGCTTTTGACTGTCTCCCCATGATTTATTGTTGTTGGAATTAGAAGCCTATGGTCTGTCAAAATCTTCACTAAATTTTCTACATAGTTACTTAACAAATAGAAAACAGTGTGTAAAATTAAATCACAATATAAGTGGTATCCAAGATACTTTCAAAGGGGTACCTCAGGGATCCAGACTTGGCCCAATTCTTTTTAATATATCTATAAACGACCTCACGACAATTAAATGTTTTGAAAAGAATGGGGAAACATTTAAATAGACTTGGTAAACTTACCATCTATCATTCATTTATTATGTCAAATTTTTGTTACTGTCCGTTAACTTGGCATTTCTGTGGAGAACAAAACACTAAAAAAATTGAAAAAATCCAAGAACGCGCGCTTCGTTTTATGTATGATTTTCTTTTGGAAAAGTCAATGGATCTTGGCGTCGTTTATGTTAATAAGTCACGCGATATCCCTCATTTGCATAATATCAAAGATGCTATATAGAAAGCATGAATGACAAATGAGATGTAAAATGGTGACACGTCAAAAAACAACATTTTCTAATAGGACATTTGTCATTTAGCACATTACTTTTGACATTTGACATATAATTTTGGCCTTCGAGGTATTTAGACTTTATCATTACCGGTATTAGGACTTGGTACTTTTTAGCAGATACCCCATCATACAAATTGCCGACATCATCTTGCACTTATGATTGAAGGTACAAATAAAATATAATGATACATATTAAATTATAAACATTTTCTGTAATTATTCTATCTCCAATAATACTGACATTGGCCAAATAACGTGTACTTACGAACAAGTTTCTGCTCCTTCCACAACTTCACAAGTGCCATTATTTTTACATTTACAAGCAACTAAAGAAAACAAATCAAGTAAATCAAAATAAAGACTATTCTGTGAGTAAAAAGGTGAAGTAAATGAATACCACAACTCCCCTACCCGATCAACCCAACCTAATCCCCCCAAAACAGACAAAATTAATAAAGGAGTTCTTTTAATTGAGTGAATGAACTGCTGTATTATTTTGTTAAGTACTCTATATAATACGATTAAAGTTTCACATCATTAAAGTCGGGGCGGCAGTGGGACGGTTGTCAATAAAGCTGTGTTGTGTTGAACATAAACTAGACAATATCACAACATTGACAGTATCGATTATTATAAAAAGAATGGTTGTATATCGTTGTTTAGCGAGCTAAGTAATCTTTTATAGAACATTAGTTGAAAGGCTGGCCCTCTGTGACAACTGGGAACTGAGATCCGATGTGGGTTCCCAAGTGTCGGGTTTAATACGTTTAATACTTCTACCGCAGATGATATCATTTAATAATAACAGCAATACAATATTAAATTTACCCCTTCACCATGACTATGTCAATTTACTATATATCCAATAATAACCTCCACACCAACATCAATATTGTAAAACATGACAGATAAAATCTACAAGTCAAATTTCAACAAGGACATATTATAAGCAAATACATGAAGCTTCATGCACTTTGCATACAACCCTCACCCCACCACAACATATCCTTCCAAAAAGTGAAAAGATAGGTTGTAAGTCAACGAAACATACGCCCATGACAGCTAAGACGTCCGGCAGTCAGCAAGAGTTGTCGCATTTTTTTTATTTTGTTCTTAATGAGAACATTTCCAACACATGAAAATCTGATTACAAATAATAATCTATGAATTAATTATCATAAGACATTAGAATTTGTTTCGATTGTTTTTCTTATGACCTTAAACAATTTGTAGCAATTTTAGCCTCTAGGTGTGCCGCAATATCTTTCTAAGTGTCCCGCGAAATTTTAATCATGTTTATTTACAGAATGTCTACATTTGATTACAAACATGTTTTAAAACGAACTAAAGGAGCAGAAATGTATAATCTCAAATCCTATCTTACCCGAACTTACAATAGAAACACCCCTTCAGATTAACCCTGTTCACCGTATCATCCTCGTCGATTTATTTATCAATTCAAACACGCCTTCACAACAAAATAAACGACCGTCCTTAGTGTTTGTTTACAAGTCTGTAAATGTCGATTTTTCACTATGGTTCGTATTCACTTCAAAATGGCGAACATCAGCTGACCTAAACGAAAATTCTGCTCCGAAGGTTTTTTAGGTTTTCCTTCATGGATTCAGAAAATGTAACTCCCATGTCTGTAAGTGCAATATCGCAAAAGTTCTATTGTTTTTTCACGTTTCAAGATGGTGGCACTTCCGGTTCGATCGACAAACTCCACGTTTTGTGTGCGAATTAGTAATTACCTGTCTAGTATCGAAATTTTTTTTTAGGTCATTCTGACCTTTATTTCGACGATTTTTTTTAAAAATTTGATTCTTAATTTCACCAAGGGAAGATAATTTAGAAAATTTTAAAAGTCATTTTTGAAGTCGCACCAGTAATGTCTACTTACATACTAAATTTCATGAAAACTGTACAACTATTAAAGAAGTTGTCAAGTTGGTCTCAACTTCCGGTTCGAAATCACAGCGACGAATTTTCGAATATTACAAAACTTTTAAAAATAAACTCCTCCTGACCGGCTTAATCGTTCGCAATAAACGTTTGCCCCTTAAAATCGGCAAATTGCTGACTTTAAAGTGAGAAATATTACAACCGGGCGAAATTTTCTGTTTTATCACATTTACAGTACCATTGATTACCAACCGATTATTACAAAACTTTAAAAATAAAAGAGACAGAGAGAAATGCGGCTTAGCGTCCATTCGACACAAACGAGGTAATTTCGGGACTAACAAATGTCTTTTAATTTTATTTAAAAAACTTCACTTGCGCGTATGGGTCTTTAGCCGTGGGAGGAAAACCGAAGGACATGGGGAAAACACACGAGGTTGGACACCATACTCCATGTCACGTGCAACCTGGAAATCGAAACGACGCCGGTTGACTCAGTGACAGACGTTACTATACAGCGCGCACATACTAACCATTCAGCTATTCAGCCTCCCTAAAATCGGGAAATTGCTGACTTATAGCAAGAAACATTTCAACCGGGCATTTCCATCGAAACAACGCCAGTTGACTCAATGACAGACGTTACGATACAGAACGTAGGTGCTAACCATTCAGCCACGCAATATCCCTAAATTTGGCAAATTGCTGACCTACAGCGAGAAACATTTCAACCGGGCAAAATTTTCTATTTGAACAGTTTAATTTGCACGGTACCCTTAATTGTCAACCGAATATTACAAAACTTTTAAAAATAAGCCCCCCGACCCTGACCAGCTTAATCGTTCGCAATAAACGTTTGTCCCTAAAATCGGCAAATTGCTGACTTTAAAGTGAGAAACATTACAACCGGGCGAAATTTCCTGTTTTATCACTTTTACAGTACCTCTGATTACCAACCGATTATTACAAAACTTTAAAAATAAAAGAGAAAGAGAGAAATGCAGCTTAACGTCCATTCCACACACACTAGGTCATTTCGGGGCTAACATATGTTTTTAAATTTTATATTAAAACTTCCATTGCGCGTACGGTTCTTCGGGAGTGGGAGGAAAACGAAGGACATGGAGAAAATCCATGAGGTTGGACACCATACTCCATGTCACGTGTAACCTGGAAATCGAAACGACGCCGGTTGACTCAGTGAAAGACGTAAGGATACAGCGCGCAAATGCTAACCATTCAGCTTCCCTAAAATCGGGAAATTGCTGACTTATAGCAAGAAACATTTCAACCGGACATTTCAATCGAAACAACGCCAGTTGACTCAATGACAGACGTTACGATACAGAGTGCAGCTGCTAACCATTCAGCCACGTAACGATACCTTTAGTTATCAACCGAATATTACAAAACTTTTAAAAATATGCCCCCCCCCCCGACCAGCTGAGAAACATTACAACCGGGCGAAATTTTCTGTTTTATCACTTTTTTATCACTTTTTACAGTACCTTTGATTACCAACAGATTATTACAAAACTTTAAAAATAAAAGAGAAAGAGAGAAATGCGGCTTAACATCCATTCGACACAAACTAGGTCTTTTCGGGACTATCATACGTTTTTAAAGTTTATTCAAAAACTTCCCTTGCGCGTACTGGTCTTTAGCCGTTGGGAGGAAACCCAAGGACACAGAGAAAACCCACGAGGTTGGACACCATACTCCATGTCACGTGCCACCTGGAAATCGAAACTTCGCCGGTTGACTCAATGACAGACGTTACGATACAGCGCGCACATGCTAACCATTCAGTCTCCCTAAAATCGAGAAATTGCTGACTTATAGCAAGAAACATTTCAACAGGGCGAAATTTTATGTTTTAACCGTTTGATTTGCACGGTACATTAATTACCAACCGATTATTACAAAACTTTTGAAAATAAGCTCCAGTAAATGTTTGGCCTGAATTGAAATTTCTGCACCGAGAAAGTTCATCTCGATTTTTCGGCGTGGTTCCCCCTTGTCAGTAAGGCAGAACGGAGGGCTTGACAAGGACAGCTGTCTAGTCGTTCGGATTGGACGAAAAACCAAGGTCTCGTGTACACATTGGAGTGCACGTAAAATATCCCTAAGCAGTTGGAATTCGATACTGTTGAATAAGCTCTATACGATGTCTAAATGTGTAGATTGTAGTCACCCACACTGCATGTTACGCTTAACAATGAAAGGGTGCCGTTCTCAATGTTCGATCTTTTTGTTCTTTTACTCCTGATATGCTGGACTGTTTATCGATGGTTTCATATAAAATACTACTGATAAGACTCTTTGTAGAAGAAGTTCCAAAAAAATATCGCGTTTACTTTAGAGAAAAGGACCTTTAAAAATGCTCAAAATCGTAAAAATACGACTTTTTGGGTTTTCGATCTCTTTTTTTCTGCTATCCCAGACATTTAAAAACAATGATTTCACACAACGGGCTAGCTATTAGACTCTCGATTGACAGGAGTTTCACCACCCTCTCTTCATTATAACCGAAGTTATCGTGCCTTAAAGAATCAACAAATCAGCATATTTATCTCTGCTTACCCTAAGCAGAAAATGTTCATCTTTAAACTCAATCATGACATTGACCTAGTGAACGTCTACACCAAGTTTGAACATTCTAGCTTAATTAGAAGGAGAGTTATTGTGTTTCAAAGTCTCGGCCCTTCAAATTGCTACTACTTTTCATATTCACTTCAAAATAGAATCCATCAGTAGACCTAAATCAAAATTCTGCTCCCAGCGATTTTTGGGCCAACCTTCAAGGATTCAGAAAATATAACCCCCGTGTCTGTAAGTAAAATAGCAAAAAAACCTTAGGGATTTTTCACGTTTCAAGATGTTGGCACTTCCGGTTCGATCGACAAACTTCATATTTTGTGTACAAATCAGTAATTACTTATCTAGTATCAAAAAAAAATCAGGTCATTCTGACCTATATTTCGATGATTTTTTGGAAATTTTGATCCTTAATTTCGTCAAGGGGAGATAATTTTGAAAATTTCTAATTATATTTTTGAAATCACATTGATAGGATATACTTATATACTAAATTTCATGAAGATCGTACAACTATTAAAGAAGTTGTCAAATTGTTGTAAACTTCTGGTTCAAAATCACAGCGACGAATTTTCGAAATTCAAAAATGTGAAACTGCAGATGAAAATGATTTTTTTTAAGGTATTCAAAGAAAAAAGAATTAGTAAGATCGGTCAAAAAATAAGAAAGTTACGACTATGCATTGTCAGTTTTTTCGTTCGTAAAATTCGGTGATTTCGGATTCGTAAAACGTTTTGAAAATATATTTAAACAACGTTCGCACCCCATTTTTGTTTGGGGGGGGGGGGGGTAGGTCAAAATTTCAGAAAGATCCTATGGATAGATTCTGAGAAATCCGATTTGCAGAAAACACACAGATATGCAAGCTTTCATATTCATCGTCACGTGTCATCGATTGTATCAAGTATCCTAAATAAAAGGATAAGAAGAAAAAATTATCAAAATTGGCCAAAAACTCGCGAAGTTACCAGTCTAACTATAGTATGAAACATTGCACCCAGGCATAACAATAATCTGAAAACTAAAGGGAAATAACTGAAACTTGTATTACTGTAATGAGACGGATGAGAAAATGAAATGAAAATTGCTGGAAAAAAATTAAAAATGCCAGGTTGGACAGGCGACCTTACTCCCGGTGTTCCCAGGCGGTCACCCATCCAAGTACTGACCGGGCCCGACGTTGCTTAACTTCAGTGATCGGACGAGAACTGGTGTTTTCAACATGGTGTGGCCGTAGACGAGAGAAGATGGGCAGAACCCGTAGTTATACTTACCTGAATTGACCCGCTTATTGATTTTTTTTTGTTTTTTGTCGGTTTTAAAAAGGCGTCTACAGCACCCCTGTTCCCAGGCGGTCACCCATCCAAGTACTGACCGGGCCCGACGTTGCTTAACTTCAGTGATCGGACGAGAACTGGTGTTTTCAACGTGGTATGGCCGTAGACGAGAGGGGGTGGACAGAACCCGTAGTTATACTTACCTGAATTGACCCACTTATTGATTTTTTGGGGGGTTTGTCGGTTTTAAAAAGGCGTCTACAGCACCCGGTGTTCCCAGGTGGTCAACAATTCAAGTTCTAACCGGGCCCGGCGTTGCTTAACTTCAGTGATCGGACGAGAACTGGTGTTTTCAACGTGGTGTGGCCGTACACGAGAGAAGGTGGACAGAACCCGTAGTTACACTTATCTGAATTGACCCGCTTATTGATTTTTTTTTGGGCGGGGGGGGGGTCGGTTTTAAGAAGGCGTCTGCAGCACCCGGTGTTCCCAGGCGGTCACCCATCCAAGTACTAACCGGGCCCGACGTTGCTTAACTTCAGTGATCGGACGAGAACTGATGTTTTCAACGTGGTATGGCCGTAGACGAGAGAAGGTGGACAGAACCCGTAGTTATACTTACCTGAATTGACCCGCTTATTGATTTTTGTTTTTGTTTTTTGTTTTAGAGTATTTAATTGTTTTAAAGAGACACGTTAAGGGTTGTTCATAGTTAAATGAAAGTTTAATATTAAAAAGGACCAATAAAATTAGGATTTAATAATGCCAGACTAATATTAAAATAAAGTTTTAAATTAAGAATAATGAATTATTGGTCTAATGCAATGAAATGATTTGATTTGACGGATGAAATGTACAATATGTGTCCACACTATGTGGCTAAGGCGTTGGCCTGCTAGCCAGGAGGTCGGGTGTTCGATCCCTGCATTGGCCAAGAAAGTTCATCTCGATTTTCTGGCGTGTCCTCCCACCCGCCGTGTACACATTGGAGTGCACGTAAAAGATCCCTTAGCATATGGAATTCGATATTGTTGAAAAAGCTCTATACGATGACTAAATGTGCAGATTGTAGCCACCCACACTGCATGTTTTGCTTAACAATGAAAGGGTGCCGTTTTCAATATTCGATCCTTTTATTCTTCTACTCCTGATATTTTGGACTGTTGATCGATGGTTTCATATAAAAGACTACCGATAAGACTCTTTGTAGAAGAAGTTCCCCAAAAATATTATGTTGACTTTAAGAGAAAAGGACCTTTAAAAATGCCCCAAATGGAATGGGACGAAAAACCAAGGTCCCGTGTACACATTGGAGTGCACGTAAAATATCCCTAAGCAGTTGGAATTCGATACTGTTGAATAAGCTCTATACGATGACTAAATGTGTAGATTGTAGTCACCCACACTGCATGTTTCGCTTAACAATGAAAGGAGCGTTTTCAATGTTCGATCCTTTTGTTCTTCTACTCCTGATATGTTGGACTGTTGATCGATGGTTTCATATAAAAGACTACCAATAAGGCCTTTGTAGAAGAAGTTCCCAAAAAATATTATGTTGACTTCACGAGAAAGACTTCTAAACATGCTCCAAATTGTAAAAATACGACTTTTTGGATTTTCAATCTCTTTTTTTCGGCTATCCCTGATATTTAGAAAAAATAATACAATGATTTCACACAACAGGCTAGCTATTAGACTCTCTATTGACAAAAGTTTCACCGCCCTCCCTTCATTATAACCGAAGTCATCGTGCCCTAAAGAATCAACAAATTAGCATGCTTATCTCTGCTTACCCTAAGCAGAAAATGCTCATCTTTGAACTCAATCATAACATTGACCTAGTGAACGTCTACACCAAGTTTGAACATTCTAGCTTAATTAGAAGGAGAGTACTTGTGTTCCAAAGTCCCGACCCTTCAAATTGCTTCTATTTTTCATTTTCAATTCAAAATGGTGACCATCACGTGACCGAAATCAAAATTCTTTTCGCGACATTTTTAAGGCCTTCCTACAAGGATTCAGAAAATATAACTCCCGAGTCTGTAAGTAAAATAGCAAAAAAGCCTTATTGATTTTTCACTTTTAAATCTGGCGGCACTTCCGGTTCGATCGACAAACTCCATATTTCGTGCACAAATCAGTAATTACTTATCTAGTATCCAAAAAAAAAAAAAATCAGGTCATTCTGACCTATATTTCGATGATTTTTTTGAAATTTTGATCCTTAATTTCGTCAAGGGGAGATAATTTAGAAAATTTCTAATTATATTTTTGAAGTCACATAGGTAAGATCTACTTATATACTAAATTTCATGAAAATCGTACAACTATTAAAGAAGTTGTCAAATTGGTCTAAACTTCCGGTTCGAAATCACAGCGACGAATTTTCGAAATTCGAAAATGTGAAACTGCAGATGAAAATGATTTTTTTAAAGGTATTCAAAGAAAAAAGAATTAGTAAAATCGGTCAAAAAATAACAAAGTTACGACTATGCATTGTCATTTTTTTCGTTCGTAAAATTCAGTGATTTCGGATTCGTAAAACGTTTCGAAAATATATTTAATCAAGGTTGGCACCCCATTTTTGGGGGGGTAGGTCAAAATTTCAGAAAGATCCTATGGATAGATTCTGAGAAATCCGATTTGCAGAAAACACACAAAAAAAAATAATAATAAGAACTAAATCTGCAAAGCAGATATTAAAGCTTTCATATTAACAGTCACTTCCTGTCACATGTCATGGGTCATGTAAATAATCTCATCAACAAAAAAAAAATCATTAAAATCGGTCAAAATATAGCGAAGATTTTATGATTTTTCAATCGTAAACAACTTTATCGGCACGAAAAACATCAAAGACAAAATTCGAAAATGTGACATTTTCAAATAACAATATTTCGACCCTGATCCCGGCTATCCCGAAATGTATTCATTTTGGAAATAGGAGACATATTCTCCAAACTACGGCCTATTGCTTTCATTCACGTGTCGATTTTTCAACTTTTCTCATATTCAGTTCGAAATGGTGACCATCACGTGACCGAAATCAAAATTCTGATCCGATAGATTTTTAGGCATTCCTTCAAGGATTCCGAAAATGTAACACCCAGGTCTGTAAGTAAAATATCGTAAAAGCCTTTATGATTTTTCACGTTTCAAGATGGCGGCACTTTCGGTTTCATCCACAAACTCAATATTTTGTGTACGAATCAGTATTTACTTATTTAGTATCAAAAAAAAAATCAGGTCATTCTGACCTATATTTCATCGATTTTTTTGAAAAGTTTGATCCTTAATTTCACCAAGGGGAGATAATTTAGAAAATTTCTAAGGAGATCTTTAAAGTTGCATCGGTAAGATCTACTTACATACTAAATTTCATGAAAATCGTACAACTATTAAAGAAGTTGTCAAGTTGGTCTCAACTTCCGGTTCGAAATCACAGCGACGAATTTTCGAAATTCGAAAATCTGAAACTGCAGTTGAAAATGATTTTTGTCAAGGTAATCACAGAAAAAAGAATTAGTAAAATAGGTCAAACAGTCACAGAGTTACAATATTGTAGGTCAAATTCGCTCGTTCGTAAAATTCTGTGATTTCGAATTCGTAAAACGTTTTGAAAATATATTTAATCAAAAACTGACACCCAGTTTGGGGGGGGGGGGAGGTAGGTCAAAGTTTCAGAAAGATCCCATGGTTAGATTCTGAGAAATCCGATTTGCAGAAACTACACAAAAAAAAAATAATAATAGCAATAATAATCTTAACAAAAACAATAAGCTTTCATAAGCTTTCATATGTAATATGAAAGCTTAATAATCTTAACAAAAACAATAAGCTTTCATATGTAATATGAAAGCTTAATAATCTTAACAGAAACAATAAGCTTTCATATGTAATACATAACTTTAACAGAAACAATAAGCTTTCATATGTAATATGAAAGCTTAACTAGATCTGCTACTGTCCCATGCAGATATGAAAGCTTTCATATTCACTGTCACTTCCTGTCACATGTCATGGGTCATATAAATAATCCGAAGAAGAAAAAATAAATCATTAAAATCGGTCACAATCTACCGAAATTAATGTGATTTTTCACCCGTAAACAACTTTGTCGGCACGAAACATCAAAAGCGAAATTCGAATTTTTTGTAATATTCAAATACCAAAAATTCGACCCGTATCCCGTCTATCCTGAAATTGAAATATATTAAGAATGAATCCGCGAGAAAACCATGCAAAATTCGAAAAAAAAACCCAAAGTACTAAGTTTGAAATTTTTGACCTTACTCTGCATGGTTATTGGACCACCTAAGCATTGTTATAAATGTGGTGAAGTCCCAGAGCCCAAAATCTACCCTGGGACCTAGAGACAGAACAGTAGTTTTTCACTCGAAAATATCCATTTTTTCATTGAATTTTCATTGAAAATAATAAATGTTTGAAATATTGTTGTTCATAAAATATGTTATGTACGGTAGTTGTCATGCTCTCATTGCAAAGGCCATGTTTCCGACTTTCTAACGTGTGCACCATTTTTAGAAAATGATGTATTATGGGTGTTTCAGAGCTCAGTCAAAATGGTATATCTTTGAAGAGGCAAAATACACCATTCCCAAAAATCCTTGTAGCACCCCCTTTGCAGGTATTTCATAGTATCTCATACGGTCGTTATGAAGTTCATACCTTGCTTTATCAAAATAAAAAATACCTGCAACGCAATAGTGGGATGAGCAGTGGCACCCGTAAAAATGTGAAAATTGGATCTTTATGATATTTTCCTTCACTGTTGATTCACTGTTTCAGGCCATTTGATTCTGCTTCATTGCATCAGTATTAAACATTGTGTCAACAGTGCCGACAAGACGCGTGCTGATCAGTGAGGTTTGGACTCCAGTCATGCAAGAGCCCCTGCCTTCAGAAAATTTCTAAAAGCATGTCACATACAACCGGGGATTTGAAACCGCGACAGTTGACCCAATGACAGGCTTTATGATACACCACGCACGTGCTAACCATTCGGCCGCACCCCCCCCCATAAGCAAATGAAGGTGCCGTTCGTTCGTTCGTTCGGTCGTGGGGTTTAACGTCCACTTCCACCTAAGGTGATATCGTAGACAATGAAGGTGCCACGCCCACTACTGTTTTATACAGTAGAAGAAGAAACTTTATTGCATAAAAAAACCTTACAAGGTTATGTGCACATACAGATGAAATTAATAAAATATAAATGAGACAGCGAAGGATACATAATACATACATGTACATAATTTTATAAACATACATACTTTACAGAGACATGAACGAATTGTATATAAAAGCTCCTAAACATTTCAGTATCTAGTACGTTTTATACGACGAATCTGATCACTATTATGGTTGGTGCGATATCCTCTACTCTTTTTTTATAGCCTTTTACTTATACAACGACAATATTAGTCCGGCAGCAAAGCCCCATTTTAAGCATAAACGTGGAAGTTTAGTCCACCTAATGTTTTTTGATGGATCATATATCTTCAGTATGTGTAGATTAAGAATCCGGCACCCTTGGGGAAATTTAAATATTCAAGATGGCTGTCATGTTAGCTTTTCTGGTTGTTGAGTGGGGTAAAATATGTGACAGTGTCTCTCGAACCACGAGTTGAAGATGGGTTTTACAAGAATCCGGATGATGCCCTCCTGCCATCCTTGAGTATATTAAAAGAATTCAAAATGGCCGTCATGTGGCATTTTCTGATAATTTACTTTAGTTTAGTGGGGGTAAAATTCGGGACAGATTCTCTCGGATTTCGATATAAAGGTGATTTCTGTCAGAATGTGACCCTCTGAATCCAAAAAACTTGGGTATTCTTCCTTAAAAAGCTGTCCAATTCCACAAGGTGTCCAAATTCAAAATGGAGGAAAATTATTTGGTGAAACTCATAATGTCGCCCCAAAAGGCTGTGCAATATATTAAACAATAGGTTTTCGGTGTCATTTACTTCAGATATAAACATAAAAACATGTTCTGATCAACAAGTATTCTAGATTGAGCTTAAATTCAAAATGGTGGCCATATTTGGCAAGACATAACAATATTCATAATGTATTAAACTATAGGTTTTTTTCGGGGTCGCCAAATTTCATATCTGAATGGTGAAATATGCCATGACCGAACGAAACACCAATATGGTTCCCAAGTTCAACAAAATAACTAAATTTAGTGACCATGGAAAATAATAGAGCCGTTAACGTAGAAATTTATGTATCACTTGACTAAGAGCACAAATCAGAGAGCCATATGAACAAAAACTACGGAGAGCGAATTATCAAGCATAAATTATGATCCACTATGACACCCGTCCGTGTCACCTTCTCTAATAGAAAACTGAGTAGAATGAGGGATGACAAATGTCATCCCCGTTGCATAACATGGATGAAATGGGAAGAATCAGAATGTTCTACCAATTGCGAGTATTCCAGTGATTCAAGAGAGGGTGAGTTAGACAAATTCCCGAGGTTGCACAAGACAAATATGTGACAATGTGTGACAAATTTCTATCAACTCACGATGGTCTGATAGTTGAATGTATTTGACCGTGTATACTCTGTGTCCTTATAAGAATATTAGGGGAAGAATATCATTGAATTTCAACACTTTTTGCTTGAACATTTATTTATGTTTATATCTGAAGAAATTGACAATGAAAACCTATATTTCAATATATTACACACCGTATAGGGGGACACTATGAGTTTACCTCAAAAAAGGAGCTGCCATTATGACTTTGGCCCCCTAGCGGAATTAGTCGTCACTTTTAGGATGAATACCCAAGCTCATTAGATTCAGCGGATCAAATTCTTACAGAAACCACCTTCATACCGAGGTCCGAGAGATTTTTTTCCGAATTATACCCCATTAAATTAAAGTAAATAACCAGAAAATGCCTCAGGGCGGTCATCTTGAATATAGAATTTCCCCAAATGTGCCAGGGATGATATATAATCCATTAAAATATATTAGGTGGACTATTTTCCCAGGTTCGTCGACCTGCTGCCGGACTATATTGAGAAATACAATATGATAGATATATCAAATTCGCCGTTTTTCTTAAATTTTCTTCTTTTTTCACTATTTTTGACCGTTCACTGTCATCCACAACATTGGGCTGCAGTGGATTTTTTTTTTTGAATACGATTCAACTGGTCACTCTTGTTCTCCCTGGGTACCACATTTCTCCCGCAACCCCGCAAAGGGGGCGCTACAACTGTTCAAAGTTAGGGTATCAAATCTATGGTTCCTAGGATTGGGTTTGGCATCCAGTCTGAATAAGGACCACTGTGCAGATTTCGAACTTTAACTAATATGTACTGTTAGAGAACATCCATGACTATATTATATCCCAATAAGGTTATTGTATCTCCATTGGTTTACATGAGGCAGCCTCAAAAATTTCAACCTCAAAAAAATCGATTTCTGCCGTTTTTCTGAGGATAAAACTCCAAACCCCATTCGGGAGGATAAGGAGGGGTTCAATCGGTCAAATATCGCTTTTGTGTGCATTTGGGCCCAAACCTATCCCAATCGCTGACATGACCCACCGGCATGGTGCTCTCGCGGATACGTTCTTAAATTTTAGACATAGGAGACGCATTGAACATACTACGCTCTATTGTGTTTGTTAAGAAGTCCGTAAATGTCAATTTTTCACTATGTTTCATATTCACTTCAAAATGGCGACCATCAGCTGACCTAAATCAAAATTCTGCTCTGAAAGTTTTTTAGGTTTTCCTTCCAGGATTCAGAAAATGTAACTCCCGTGTCTGTAAGTGCAATATCGCAAAAGTTCTATTGTTTTTTCACGTTTCAAGATGGTGGCACTCCGGTTCTATCGACAAACTCCGTGTTTTGTGTACGAAACAGTAATTACTTGTCTAGTATCGAAAAAAAAAAATTAGGTCATTTTGACCTTTATTTTTGAAAAATTTGATTCTTAATTTCACCAAGGGGAGATAATTTCGAAAAAATTTTCAAGTCGCATCGGTAATGTATAGTTACGAACTAAATTTCATGAAAATCGTACAACTATTAATGAAGTTGTCAAGTTGGTCTCAACTTCCGGTTCGAAATCACAGCGACGAATTGTCGAATATTACAAAACCCTTATAAAAATAAGCTCCCCCTGATCAGCTTAATCGTTGGCAATAAACGTTTGCCCCTTAAAATCGGCAAATTGCTGACTTTAAAGTGAGAAACATTACAACCGGGCGAAATTTTCTGTTTTATCACTTTTACAGTACCATTGATTACCTACCGATTATTACGAAACATTAAAAATAAAACAGAATGAGAGAAATGCGGCTTAACGTCCATTCGACATAAACGAGGTCATTTCGGGACTAACATATGTCTTTTAATTTTATTGAAAAACTTCCCTTGCGCGTACGGAGAAAACCCACGAGGTTGGACACCATACTCCATGTCACGTGCAACCTGGAAATCGAAACGACGCCGGTTGACTCAATGACAGACGTTACGATACAGCGCGCACATGCTAACCATTTAGCCATTCAGCCTCCCTAAAATCGGAAAATTGCTGACTTATAACAAGAAATATTTCAACCGGGCATTTCAATCGAAACAACGCCAGTTGACTCAATGACAGACGTTACGATACAGAGCGCAGGTGCTAACCATTCAGCCATGTAACCTCCCTAAATTTGGCAAATTGCTTACCTACAGCGACAAACATTTCAATCGGACGAAATTTTCTATTTTAACAGTTTAATTTGCACGGTACCTTTAATTATCAACCGAATATTACAAAACATTTAAAAATAAGCCCCCCCCCCCCTGACCAGCATAATCGTTCGCAATAAACGTTTGCTCCCTAAAATCGGCAAATTGCTGACTTTAAAGTGAGAAACTTGACAACCGGGCGAAATTTCCTGTTTAATCACTTTTATAGTACCTCTGATTACCAACCGATTATAACAAAACTTTAAAAATAAAAGAGAAATGCGGGTTAACGTTCATTCCACACAAACTAGGACATTTCGGGGCTCACATATATTTTTTAATTTTATTTAAAAACTTCCCTTGTACGTACGGGTCTTTAGGAGTGGGAGGAAACCGAAGGACACGGAGAAAACCCACGAGGTTGGACACCATACTTCATGTCACATGCAACCTGGAAATCGAAACGACGCCGGTTGACTCAATGACAGACGTTACGATACAGCGCGCACATGCTAACCATTCAGCCTCCCTAAAATCGGGAAATTGCTGACTTATAGCAAGAAAAATTTCAACCGGGAATTTCCATCGAAATAACGCCAGTTGACTCAATGACAGACGTTACGAGACAGAGCGCACGTGGTAACCATTCAGCCACGTAACCTCCCTAAATTTGGCAAATTGCTGACCTACAGCGAGAAACATTTCAACCGGGCGAAATTTTCTATTTTAACAGTATAATTTGTACGGTACTTTTAATTATCAACCGAATATTACAAAACTTTTAAGAATAAGCTCCCCCTGACCAGCTTAATCGTTCGCAATAAATGTTTGCCCCTTAAAATCGGCAAATTGCTTTGCTAATATAAAGTGAGAAACATTACAACGGGGCGAAATTTTCTGTTTTATCACTTTTACAGTACCATGGATTACCAACCGATTATTACAAAACTTTAAAAATAAAACAAAGGAGAGAAATGCGGCTTCACGTCCATTCGACACAAACTAGGTCATTTCGGGACTAACATATGTTTTTTAATTTTATTTATAAACTTCCGTTGGGCTTACTGGTCTTCAGGAGTGGGAGGAAACCGAAGGACACGGCGAAAACCCACGAGGTTGTACACCATACTCCGAGTCACGTGCAACCTGGAAATCGAAACGACGCCGGTTGACTCAATGACAGACGTTAAGACACAGTCATTCAGCCTTCCTAAAATCGGGACATTGCTGACTTATAGCAAGCAACATTTCAACCGGGCGAAATCTTCTGTTTTAGCAGTTTAATTTGCACGGTACTTTAAGGCCCATTCTCACGGTGCGGTGCGACTTGTAGTATCGACCCGAGTTGCAGCGTGAGAACACCCTAGTCGTATCAACTTTTACAAGCTCCCAATCAGTTGAAAGCGAGTTGGATGAAATAGAAACTTACCTATTTCAGCCAACAGATCGTATGAAATTGACCAATCAGAGACGTCGAGTATTAGTACACACACGATTTCTCCCCCCTTGTTGTTTGTAAACATGGACGCGAAGCGCACCTATCAAGAGCAGCAAAACTGAGACAGAGAATTTTGTCAATTTTTACCTCGCACAACCTAACCCAACGGGATTTGGGTTTTCTCTTTTTCTTTTTGTTCTTGTTTATCAAATGTAGGGCAATAATAGCCACTGTGTCTTCGTCGCTTGATGACGCCATTATGCTAAGACAAGACGAGATTATCGCAAGATTCCAAGTCGCATCAACTCATTTATATACGATTTTGTAATCTGCATGTAGATACTACACATCGATACTACAAGTAGTTACTACAAGTCGCACCGTGAGAACGGCCCTTTAATTACCAACCGATTATTACAAAACTTTTGAAAATAAGCTCCAACTGACCAGCTTAATCGTATGCAATAAACGTTTGGCGTGAATTGAAAGTTCTGCACCGAGAAAGTTCATCTCGATTTTCCGGCGTGGTTCCCTCTTCTCAGTGAGGCAGAACGGAGGGCCTGACAAGGACAGCTGTCTAGCCCTTCGGATGGGACGAAAAACCAAGGTCCCGTGTACACATTGAAGTGCACGTAAAATATCCCTAAGCAGTTGGAATTCGATACTGTTGAATAAGCTCTATACGATGACTAAATGTGCAAATTGTAGTCACCCACGCTGCATGTTTCGCTTAACAATGAAAGGGTGCAGTTTTCAATTTTCGATCCTTTTATTCTTCTACTCCTGATATATTGGACTGTTGATCGATGGTTTCATATAAAAGACTATCGATAAGACTCTTTGTAGAAGAAGTTCCTTAAAAATATTATGTTGATTGAGGAGAAAAGGACCTTTAAAAATGCTCAAAATCGTAAAAATACGACTTTTTTGGATTTTCGATCTCTTTTTTTCTGCTATCCCTGACATTTTAAAAAAAAATGATACATTGATTTCACACAACGGGCTAGCTATTAGACTCTCGATTGACAGGAGTTTCACCACCCTCTGTTCATTATAACCGAAGTTATCGTGCCCTAAAGAATCAACAAATCAGCATATTTATCTCTGCTTACCCTAAGCAGAAAATGCTCATTTTTAAACCTTTAAACTCAATCATGACATTGACCTAGTGAACGTCCACACCAAGTTTGAACATTCTAACTTAATTAGAAGGAGAGTTATTGAGTTTCAAAGTCTCGGCCCTTCAAATAGCTACTACTTTTCATATTCACTTCAAAATGGAATCCATCAGTTGACCTAAATCAAAATTTTGCTCCCAGCGATTTTTGGGCCAACCTTCAAGGATTCAGAAAATATAACTCCCGTGTTTGTAGGTAAAATAGCAAAAAAGCCTTAGGGATTTTTCACGTTTCAAGATGGTGGCACTTCCGGTTCGATCGACAAACTTCATAATTTGTGCACAAATCAGTAATTACTTATCTAGTATCCAAAAAAAAAAAATCAGGTCATTCTGACCTATATTTCGATGATTTTTTTGAAAATTTTGATCCCTAATATCGTCAATGGGAGATAATTTTGAAAATTTCTAATTATATTTTTGAAATCACATCGCTAGGATCTACTTATATACTAAATTTCATGAAGATCGTACAACTATTAAAGAAGTTGTCAAATTGGTCTAAACTTCCGGTTCGAAATCACAGCGACGAATTTTTGAAATTCAAAAATGTGAAACTGCAGATGAAAATGAATTTTTTCAAGGTATTCAAAGAAAAAAGAATTAGTAAGATCGGTCAAAAAATAACAAAGTTACGACTATGCATTGTCAGTTTTTTCGGTCGAAAATTCGGTGATTTCAAATTCGTAAAACGTTTTGAAAATATATATTAAACAACGTTCGCATCCCATTTTTTTTGGGAGGGGGGAGGGTAGGTCAAAATTTCAGAAAGATCCTATGGATAGATTCTAAGAAATCCGATTTGCAGAAAACACACACACACAAAGAAAAAAAAATAATAAGTAGATCTGCTACTGTCCCATGCAGATTGAAAGCTTTCATATTCACTGCCACTTCCTGTCACATGTCATGGGTCATATAAATAATCCAAAGAAGAAAAAATAAATCATTAAAATCGGTCACAATCTATCGAAATTAATGTGATTTTTCACTCGTAAACAACTTTGTCGGCACGAAAAACATCAAAAGCGAAATTCGAATTTTTGAAATATTCAAATAACAAAACCACCCGTATCCCGTCTATCCTGAAATTGAAATGTATTAAATTTTAGACATAGGAGACGCATTGAACATACTATGCCCTATTGTGTTTCTGCTCTGAACGTTTTTTTTTAGGTTTTCCTTCAAGGGTTCAGAAAACGTAACTCCCATGTCTGTAAGTGCAATATCGCAAAAGTTCTATTGTTTTTTCACGTTTCAAGATGGTGTCACTTCCGGTTCGATCGACAAACTCCATGTTTTGTGTACGAATCAGTAATTACTTGTCTAGTATCGATAAACAAAATTAGGTATTTCTGACCTTTATTTCGACGATTTTTTTTGAAAAATTTGATTCTTAATTTCACCAAGGGGAGATAATTTAGAAAATTTTAAAAGTCATTTTTCAAGTCGCATCAGTAATGTCTAGTTACATACTAAATTTCATGAAAATCGTACAACTATTAAAGAAGTTGTCAAGTTGGTCTCAACTTCCGGTTGAAATCACAACGACGAATTTTCGAATATTACAAAACTTTTAAAAATAAGCTCCCCCTGACCAGCTTAATCGTTCGCAATACACGTTTGCCTCTTAAAATCGGCAAATTGCTGACTTTAAAGTGAGAAACATTACAACCGGGCGAAATTTTCTGTTTTATCACTCTTACAGAACCATTGATTACCAACCGATTATTACGAAACTTTAAAAATAAAACAGAAAGAGAGAAATGCGGCTTAACGTCCATTCGACAATAACGAGGTCATTTCGGGACTAACATATGTCTTTTAATTTTATTGAAAAGTATCCCTTGAGCGTACGGGTCTTTAGCCGTGGGAGGTAACCGAAGGACACGGGGAAAACCCACGCGGTTGGACACCATACTCTATGTCACGTGCAACCTGGAAATCGAAACGACGCCGGTTGACTCAATGACAGACGTTACGATACAGCGCGCACATGCTAACCATTCAGCCATTCAGCCTCCCTAAAATCGAAAAATTGCTGACTTATAGCAAGAAACATTTCAACCGGGCATTTCAATCGAAACAACGCCAGTTGACTCAATGACAGACGTTACGATACAGAGCGTAGGTGCTAACCATTCAGCCACGTAAACTCCCTAAATTTGGCAAATTGCTGACCTACAGCGACAAACATTTCAACCGGGCGAAATTATCAACCGAATATTACAAAACTTTTAAAAATAAGTTTCCCCTGACCAGCATAATCGTTCGCAATAAACGTTTTTCCCTAAAATCGGCAAATTGCTGACTTTAAATTGAGATACTTGACAACAGGGCGAAATTTCCTGTTTTATCACTTTTACAGTACCTCTGATTACCAACCGATTATAACAAAACTTTAAAAATAAAAGAGAAAGAGAGAAATGCGGGTTAACGTCCATTCCACACAATCTAGGACAAACAAAACTCACTCATCTTATCAGGATCTCTCGTTGACAAATTCTTCGTCGGACGAATCTAGGTCACATGTTTGCTCATTTGAATTCATCGGCATCGCTCACATATTCAAGATCACACATGTTTAGTCATTGGAAAACTTAACAAAACTTCTATTCTTAGTTTTCGGTTTAATAATTTCTCTTTTAGACGTAATAAACCACCTTTTACGGCTATAGGTACACGAAATAATAGGACTTCTGCTAAATATAAATAACTAGACGTCATTTGTTTATGCTCACAGAGTTACCCATCTTTGTTATACTCTAGACTCGTATAACACGACTTCTATGTTGAATAATCGCCCGTTATTAGTCTCATTTTATGGGGAATTTTCGTGGCTTTCGAATGATATAAATGATATTTGTTTACTGTGAATATTTTTTCGGATAAGACGTGATGAATTTACCGAACGCCGGCGATCGATTTTAACAGGGGAGGAGTTCTTAGGGTTAAGAGAAAAGGACCAAATCGTAAAAATACGACTTTTTAGATTTTCGATCTCTTTTTTCTGCTATCCCCGATATTCAAAAATAATGATACAATGATTTCACACAACAGGCTAGCTATTAGACTTTCGATTGAGAAGAGTTTCACCACCCTCCCTTCATTATAACCGAAGTTATCGTGCCCTAAAGAATCAACAAATCAGCATGCTTATCTCTGCTTACCCTAGGCAGAAAATGCTCATCTTGGACCTCAATCATGACATTGACCTAGTGAACGTCTACATCAAGTTTGAACATTCTAGCTCAATTAGAAGGAGAGTAATTGTGTTCCAAAGTCCCAACCCTTCAAATTGCTACTACTTTTCATTTTCAATTCAAAATGGCGACCATCAATTGACCTAAATCAAAATTCTGCTCTGAACAATATTTAGGCCATATTTCAAGGATTCGGAAAATATAACTCCCGTGTCTATAAGTAAAATAGCAAAAAAGCCTTAGGGATTTTTCACGTTTCAAGATGGTGGCACTTCCGGTTCGATCGACAAACTTCATATTTTGTGTACAAATCAGTAATTACTTATCTAGTATCCCCCCAAAAAATCAGGTCATTCTGACCTATATTTCGATGATTTTTTTTGAAAATTTTGATCCTTAATTTCGTCAAGGGGAGATAATTTAGAAAATTTCTAATTATATTTTTGAAGTCACATCGATAAGATCTACTTATATACTAAATTTCATGAAAATCGTACAACTATTAAAGAAGTTGTCAATTTGGTCTACACTCACAGCGACGAATTTTCAAAATTCGAAAATGTGAAACTGCAGATGGAAATGATTTTTTTCAAGGTATTCAAAGAAAAAAGAATTAGTAAAATCGGTCAAAAAATAACAAAGTTACGACTATGCATTGTCATTTTTTTCGTTCGTAAAAATCGGTGATTTCGGATACGTAAAACGTTTTGAAAATATATTTAATCAAGGTTCGCACCCCATTTTTGAGGGTGTAGGTCAAAATTTCAGAAAGATTCTATGGATAGATTCTGAGAAATCCGATTTGCAGAAAACACACACAAAAAAAGATAATAATAACTAGATCTGCTACTGTCCCATGCAGATATGAAAGCTTTCATATTCAACGTCATGTGTCATCGATGGTATCAAGTATCCTAAATAAAAGGATGAAAAGAAAAAATTATCAAAATTGGTCAAAAACTCGCGAAGTTATAAGTATAAATATAGTATGAAACATTGCACCCAGGCATAACAAAATTATCAAAATTGGTCAAAAACTCGCGAAGGTACAAGGCTAAATATAGTATGAAACATTGCAGCCAGGCATAACAATAATCTGAAAACTAAAGGGAAATAACTGAAACTTGTATTACTGTAATGAGACGGATGAGAAAATGAAATGAAAATGGCGGGAAAGAACTAAAAATGGCACGTTGGACAGGCGACCTTACTCCTTGTCACGTACAACCGGGCATTCGAAAACACGCTAGTTAACTCAATGACAGGCGCGCGTGCTAACCATTCAGCCCCCTCCCCCCCCCCTTTGAAATCAGACACGTGCAATAGGGAGAATAACAAGTCGCTCACAACAAAATCGTAAATTAATGAGTTTAGGTCAAAAGGTTGAGCTACTGTTTTAGAGTATTTATTTGTGTTAAAGAGACACGTTATGGGTTGTTCATAGTTAAATGAAAGTTTAATTTTAAATAAGATTAATAAAATTAGGATTTAATAATGCTAGACAAATATTAAAATAAAGTTTTAAATTAAAAATAATTAATTATTGGTCTAATGCAATGAAATGCTTTGATTTGAAGGATGAAATGTACGATGAGTGTCCAGACTATGTGGCTAAGTCGTTGGCCTGCTACCCAGGAGGTCGGGTGTCCGATCCCTGCATTGGCCGAGAAAGTTCATCTCGATTTTCTGGCGTGTCGCCCCCGCCGTGTACACATTGGAGTAAACGTAAAAGATCCCTTTGCAGTTGGAATTCGATACTGTTGAATACGCTCTATACAATGACTAATTGTGCAGATTATAGACACCCACACTGCATGTTTTGCTTAACAATGAAAGGGTGCCGTTTTCAATTTTCGATCCTTTTATTCTTCTACTCCTGATATTTTGGACTGTTGGTCGATGGTTTCATATAAAAAACTACCGATAAGACTCATTGTAGAAGAAGTTCCCCAAAAATATTATGTTGACTTTAACCCTATACACTCACCCCCTAAATAGGAGTTTTAACGCTGGTATCTGTTACTGGGCAAATGGTAAAAAATAATTCTTAGAAGAACCACATGTTATATGTTTCTGATAAGAGCATTGGCAGGGCTTTCTATAGGGGATCATTTCGTTGACCCCACGTGCATGAACTTTGATCTTGACCTTTTTTATTTGACCTTTGACCCCAAAAATAAGTTTAACTTTTCCATTTGACCTCAAACACCACGGGGATTATAAGCTGGTACCGGTAGGGTTTTTGATGTAGATTCAAAGAAAACAACTATTTTGCCACAAATCTGTGTATTATTCATAATTGTAGCACTAAAATCAAAAAAGTTATGAGACATTAAAGATGATAAACATTGCGATAAAATACAGCAATGGAGTTTTAAGTATTCACATTGTAGCAATTGTGATTTAATGAATGGATTTAAAGATAACAAAATAAAATATCACAAATATATGATTAGAATTAAGTAATTATGCAAATGACCTTTGACATATTATTGACCTTTGACCCCACTATTGACCTTTAACTCAATGGGTTGACCTTTGACATGCCACACTGACTTTCGACCCCAAAATTAGTTTTTTTTTATACTTCTGTTGTTAAAATAATACCCACAGCTGCTATTATGAAAATATTACAGCATTTGCCATAAGGTAAACACGATCCCAAAGACAATAGCCCTTTTTTACACCGATATATGAAAGTAGGCACAAGGCGGATAACAAAAATTCAGAAGGAATACATACAATCAAGTCATTTGTTTGAAAATAGGTAAATAATTAACGAAATTACGGCCGATTTTTAATTTCTTACTAACGTTCAAAATTCGGCCATTTCCGGTCTGCGCAGAAGTTTCAAAATAGCTTTATCTAGTAACCACCACACAGTTTCCCGATAGAAAAATGAACCGCAGGTCGGTTTCTCTTTTCAATCATGGAGAAATAGGCTCCCGCGGTAAATAATAATAATAAAAAAAACTAGACCTGCATGCAGGAATGACGGGTTTCACTGGTGCCAAGTTACTCTTAAATATGTCACTTCCGGTGCCAAGTTACCCTTGAACATATGTCACTTCCGGTACCAACGAAACCACTAAACAGGTTTCCAAATTAACATTGCACACAAATAAAATGTACGCAGAATCAACCAATCAATCCAGCAATATCAAGTCATTTTATACATTTGTTACTTGTAAATGATCTTGACAAAATTAATTCACTTCCTGTGTTAATGAAAATGTTCAATTAGTCTTATGAAATCAGAAATAGCATACGATATCATATAGTGAAAATTTTATGTAAATCGAATAATAATTGCCACTTTTAAAGACCCAAAAACTTGAAAAGTGACTTGTAGAAAATCTGCTATTTCTCTGCAACAGTACAAGTTAGAAACGATTTTGTGGTATCTGTATGATCGTATTGGTCCATTCTATTTGTTGATTGGCATCAAACATCATAATTTAAAAAAAAATTACAAATCAGACTCATTTGAATAAAATATCTGTTTTGAAGGCTAAAAATACAGTTTTTGCCAAAATGACGTTACTTCCGGTGATAATGAAAATCTTAAATTACTTGTATGAAATCCCAAATGGCATTAGGTATAACATGGTGTAACGTTTATGAAAATCGAATAATAATTGACACTTTTATGACCCCGAAACCTTCAAAAGTGACCTGTAGAAAACCGCCTATTTCTCGGCAACCGAACAAGTTAGAAACAATTTTATGATATCTATATGACCATATGAGTTGTGTTTATATGTGAATTTAAACCAAAAGTTAAAATTATTAATACATATTGAGTTATTCTTGGTTGAATAAAACATTGATTTAAAAAGTTTAAAATGCAGTTTTTGACCAAATGATGTCACTCCCGATGTCAATTTTAAATTGTAATCAACTCGATATGACGCTACATGCTTTTTGAATCAAGTGATGTCACTTTTATAAAAATCCAATAATAATTGACTATTTTACAGGCAAAATAACGAAAACAGTGACTTGTACAGAACTGCCCATTTCTTGGTAACTGCTTATATTACAAACGAATTTTAACATACATTTTCTTCGTATGGATTATAGCTACAAGTTTATAAAAGTTACGAAGAAATATTTTAAAATCTGAAAAGCCTGAATAGGTTGTAAATAGGTCAATTTTACACCATTTTTAGCCTCTTAATCGAATTTGCTCGAAAATGAAATCGAAATTAAAAAAACTGCTTCCGACTTTTTTTGCGCCTTGAAAAGGTACACTCTTTGAGTCAAATAATCTGAATATACAACCTCTTTTTGAAAATCTCTTAAAATGAAAAAAAAGTAGAGCATTTTCCAAAATTTCACGATTTTTCGACTTTTTTTGATTTTCAGTCCATTATTTCACCTATTCCAGATATTTCAAAGTCGTAATGGAATATTTCGTACACAAGACTACCGAAAGGTCTCTCGATAGAGAAAGTTTCATAAAAAACTGTGGAGCAGTTTTCGAGATACAGGCATCTAAAAACGCTCCAAATCAGAAAATACTTGATTTTCAGCATGACATATTTTGCTTCCTGCTGATCGTATCCGTACGAATTGGGTATCATTCAGTGGTCCAATCACCGCCCGACCCAATGATACCTTAATTTGTTTAATCCGTTGATATCGGACGGCAAAATCGTGTTTTTACCCAAAACACCATTTTTTCACGTTTTTTTCAAAATATCGCATGTTATTTCGACTACTTCCGGTTTACGGATTGTTGTTGAAATTGCTTTAAACGGTGGTTTGACCATATTGCTTCATGTCCCAGGAATTTCAGAAACGTCGATCCGGCCATAATACGAAACTTAAGCTCACAAAATGTGAAGAAAATTCGAAAAAAATCGAAAAATAAAGGGCGATAAATCTGAATGAAACTTATATTTTTTGCGCCTTGAAAGGGTACACTCTTTGAGTCAAATAATTTTTCCAAAAAATAATATTTGTTTTCGAAGAAGGAAAATAACAGTCAAAATTGTAGTTTTTGGTAAAATTATGCCACTTCCGGTGCCCACAGATAACAATTTCGGTAATAAAAAAAATGACAATTGATACAACGAAGCATATGAACTTTGTTTTATACAAATCGAACAATAAAAAAAATTAATCTAGGACTGAAAAACTGAATTAGCCAATGGCGGCCAAGGAAAATTACTGAGACAAAAATTGTTAACATTTTTGCACAAATCAGATGACTCTTTAATTCTGTGCTCAATACGACTAAAAAATATTCATAAATAAAAAAGTTTTTTGTAAAATTTTAAATTTTCGAAATTTGGCGCCTAATATCTTCGAAGATTTGCCAAAAATCAAAAATCGAAAGTAGCGTAGCTATGTTCCCTGTCTCAGGCTATGCAAAAATGTATCGAAAGTTAAAATCCAATGATTATTGTTAAAATTACTGCAATATTTTCAAAAACGATAACTTCGGTGATTTCGGACATTTCGCATTGTCGCACAACGTTCAAAATAGCTTTATCCTCTAAGTCACACTCAATTTCCCAGTAAAACCGAAGAAATCGTAACGATGCGACAAGTAGTTGCTGAGATATAGTCAAAGTGGAATTGGAATAATAATAAGAATAATAATAAGAATAATAATTTTAATAAAAACAATAGTGTTTCACACAAGCTACGCAGTGTGAAACCCTAATAATAATTTTAGTAATCTCAATAGGCTTTCAGACGAAAGTCTGAAAGCCTAATAACTAGACCTGTAGACCTGCAGTGCTGAATCGGCTTTCAGGAATCAGACAGTAAGTGCGTCATACAATAGCCGATCCATCGAGCTACCAAACGATACTGCAGTTGTTATGATTCAGTGACACCCTCTATCAGATTTGTAAGTAATATTTGCTTGCGAATACACCGGTCAAAATTGTAAAATCTGAAAAAATTACTTCACTTCCGGTGCCAAAAGAAATCATTACCGGTAACAAATAAGTTGAGAATTCGCAATTGAGAATTGTTTTATACACATCAGGCAATAAATAATAAACTTGGAACCCATAAACTGAAATTAAAAAGTTAAAAAACTTAAAAGAGACAAAATATATCTCAAATTAACCGGCACTACCGAGATGAGAGAAATGGGGTTTAACGTCGACTAGACACAAACTATGCCATTTCGGGACTAGCATGGTTTAATTTTATATCAATAATTCCTGTGTAAAATATCATCAAAAAATATTCATAAATAAAAAAGGTTTTCCTAAAAGAATTATTTTTTTTCAAAATATCGGACATTTTTTCGACTACTTCCAGTTTTACGATCGTTGTTGTGATAGCTTTACGAAGTTCTTTGGATACTTAACTTTACGTACCAGAAGTGTCAGAAACATCCATTGAGTAGTTTTGGAAAAAAAGATAAATTAAAGAACATTTCCAAAAATTTAACGATTTTTCATTTTTTTTTTCAAAGTTTGAGGCCATTTTTGGACCACTTATATTATTTCAATGCTTTTCATTTTGAATTCACTATATAGACAACCGATAGGACTTTGAGTAAGAAAAGTTTAAGAAAAATCTGTGGCGTCGTTTTATAGAAAAGGGCGTCTCAGAATGTTAAAAAATCGGAAAATACTAGATTTTTGGCATACAATAATTTATTTCCTTACCATCGAAATCCTATTATTTAGATACCATATGATGGTCCATTAATTGGGCTATCCAGCGACACTTTGGGTCTTTTCGTCCGCTATTACCTAAGGGAGAAATCAAGTTTTTCGCAAGTGCGACAATGTTTTTAACGTTTTTTTTTTTCATCTTTTAAATACTTCCGGTATGGTTATTATTGTCGGAATAGTTTTAATAGCCGGTTTGGGCACTAAAATAGCCACAGGGCTCTGTAATGATATATTACACTATCTGATCAGATAAAATGCCCCTGAGAAATCCTATGTTCAAAAGTGCCAAAAATGCAAAAAATTTAAAATATCGAAAATCAAATTTCAATAACTACATGCATGTTATATATCGTTAGAATCGTAATTAGGTCAGCTATCTGAATATACAACCTCTTTTTGAAAATCTCTTAAAATGAAAAAAAAGTAGAGCATTTTCCAAAATTTCACGATTTTTCGACTTTTTTTATTTTCAGTCCGTTATTTCACCTATTCCAAAATTTCACGATTTTTCGACTTTTTTTTCGATTTTCAGTCCGTTATTTCGCCTATTCCAGATATTTCAAAGTCTTATCGGATGGCTTCATGCCAAATACCCCCGAAAGGACTCTCGGTAGAAAAAAATTAAAAAGAAGTTGCGGTTAAGTTTTCGAGATACAGGCGTCCAAAAATGCTAACAATCAGAAAATACTTGATTTTCAGTGTGCCCTATTTTGCTGTCTGAACATAGTATCCGTATGTATTGGGTATCATACTGCAATTCTCATGCAACCCAACGATACCTTGATCGTTTTAATCCGTTGATATCGGACGGAGACATCACGTTTTCTCCGAAAACTTCCATTTTTTGCATTTTTTTTTCAAAATATTGCACACTATTTCGACCACTTCCGGTTTAAAGACCCGTGTCGAATTTGTTTTATCAGTTTGTATTGGACTATAACTTCATGTTCCATAAGTTTCAGAAACATCATTTTGGCTGTAAAACGACACCACGGCTCACAAAATGGGAAGAAAATTCGAAAAAAATCGAAAAATAAAGGGCGATAACTCTGAATGAAACTTATATTACTGGAATCGGATTGACGTCAGGTATCCAAAATTCTAGGTCAAATTTGCAAATTTTGAAAAATAACAAAAATTGTCTCGTAAGCAACATGTTTTGAATTTTCGAACGATAGAAGTCAGCGACGAAGTTTCGAAATTGAAAAATGTGAGATTGCTAT
Organism: Patella caerulea; assembly: GCA_036850965.1. NCBI lineage: Eukaryota > Metazoa > Mollusca > Gastropoda > Patellidae > Patella > Patella caerulea. The sequence goes on along the minus strand of JAZGQO010000013.1, from coordinate 13,636,016 downwards.
TGTCTCGGAAAAGTATCAGGCTTTCCAAAAATAAAAAGAAATAGACCTGCAAGCAGCACTGAACCGGCTTTCAGGAATCATACAGTAAGTTTATTATACCATAGCCGACCCATTTAGCTACCAAACTATACTTTAGTTGTTTTGCTTCAGTGACTCCCTCTATCATATGTAAAAGTAATATTTGCTGGCGAAAAAAACGGTCAAAATTGTAAATTATGGCAAAATTACGTCACTTCCGGTGCCGAAAGAAATTTTTATAGGTGAAAAATAAGTCGAAAATTCGCAACATACAAAATACAAACTTTGTTGTATACATAACGTGCAATAAATAATTAACCTATAACCCATAAACTGAAATTAAGAAGGTAAAAAACTTAAAAGTGACCCTGGGAAAATTGGCTATTATTCGACAAGTGAACATGCTAGAATCCTTTTTTTGATATCAATTTGATGGTATTGATTCAATCTTACTGCTCATTAGAGTTAGATGTTATAAAGTTAAACGAATAATGAATATAAATCCTTTCTAAAAAATGTTTGTTTTGAAGGCTAAAAATACGTTTTTTGCAAAAATTACATTACTTCCGGTGATATTGAAAATGTTAATTTAGTTCATAGAAGTCATAAATGGCATAAGGCATCAAATGGTAAAAAAAATATAAAAATCGAATAATAATTGACACTTTTATAGACCAAAAACCTTGAAAAGTGCCTATTTCTCTGTAACCGTGGTAAGTGGTATCTGTATGGTCGTATGGCTTTATTCTATTCGTTGATGGGAATCAAATATCATAATTTTAAAAAAATTATAAGGCAGACACATTTGAATATAATATTTGTTTTTTAGGTTAAAAATACAGTTTTTGCCCAAATGACGTCATTTCCGGTAACAGTGAAAATTAGCTTGACCTAGTCCAAATTGGCATTAGGCATCAAATGGAAAATAAATATTGCAAATCGATTAATAATTCACTCCTTTACAGTCAAAATAACGTGAAAAGTGATGCCTGCAAAATTGCATATTTCTTGGCAACTGCTCATATTACAAACTAATTTTCGCATACATTCTCTTCGTCTGGATTATTACTACGAGTTTATGAAAATTATAAATAAATATTTCAAAATATGAAGACGCTGAATGAATTGTAAATAACTGAAATTTACACTTTATTTTACATTTTATTCGAAATTGCCCGAAAACGAAATTGAAATTAAAAAATCTGAGCTAAAGATTTTATACAGCCTTGCAGGGTGCATCCTTTAAGTTATATCAGTTTTGAAAAAAAAAAAATATTTGCTTTCAAAAAGTGGTACCGAACTGTCAAAATTGTAGTTTTTGTTAATATTACGTCACTTATGTTGCCGACAGAAAAATTTCACCGTAACAAAAAAAATTACAATTGGGACCACGGCGCATATGAACATTGTTTTATACAAATCGAACAATAAATAGTTTTTCTGGGTACGAAAAACTAAATTAGCCAATGGCGGCTAACGCAAATTACCGAGATATTTTTTTTTCTCATTTCTGCTCAAGTAGGATGATATTTTAACCCTGTGTAAAATACCATCAAAAAATATTCAAAAATAAAAAAGATTTTCGTATAAAAAAAATATTTTTTTTCAAAATATCGGACATTTTTTCGACTACTTCTGGTTTTACGATCATTGTCGTGACAGCTTTACGAAGTTCTTTGGATACTAAACTTTCTGTAGCAGAATTGTCAGAAACATCCATTGAGTAGTTTTGGAAAAATAGATAAATTAAAGAGCGTTTCCAAAAATTTAACGATTTTTCATTTTTTTTTTCAAAGTTTGGGGCCATTTTTGGACCACCTATATTATTTCAATGCTTTTCATTTTGGATTCACTATATAGACAGCCGATAAGACATTGGGTAAGAAAAGTTTAAGCAAAATCTGTGGCGTCGTTTTCGAGAAAAGGGCGTCTCAGAATGTTAAAAAATCGGAAAATACTAGATTTTTGGCATACAATAATTTATTTCTTACTATCGAAATCGTATAATTTAGATACCATATGATGGTCCATTAATAGGGTTATCCAACGACACTTTGGTTCTTTCGGTCCGCTATTACATAAGGGAGAAATCAAGTTTTTCGCAAGAGCGACAATGTTTTTAACCTTTTTTTTTTCATTTTTTGAATACTTCCGGTATGGTTATTATTGTCGGAATAGTTTTAATAGCCGGTTTGGACACTAAAATAGCCACAGGGCTCTGTAATGATATATTACATTATATGTTCAGATACAATGCCCCTGAGAAATCCTATGTTCAAAAGTGCCAAAAATGCAAAAAAATTAAAATATCGAAAATTAAATTTCAATAACTACATACATATTATACATCGATAGAATCGTAATTAGGTCAGCTATCTGAATATACAACCTTTTTTTGAAAATCTCTTAAAATAAAAAAATAGTAATGCATTTTCCCAAATTTCACGCTTTTTCGACTTTTTTCGATTTTCAGTCCGTTATTTCACATATTCCAGATATTTCAAAGTCCTAATGGAATGTTTCGTACACAAGACTACCACAAGGTCTCTCGATAGAAAAATTTAAAAAAAAAGTTGCGGTTAAGTTTTCGAGCTACAGGCATTCAAAAAAGCTCCAAATCAGAAAATACTTGATTTTCAACGTTCCATATTTTGCTGCCTGTGCATAGTATCCGTACGAATTGGGTATCATACGATAGTACAATCCTAGTGCAGTCAAATGGTACCCTAATTTGTTTAATCCATAGATATCAGACAGAGAAATCGCGTTTTTCCCAAAAATATCCATTTTTTGCATTTTTTTAAAAATATTGCACATTATTTCTACTACTTCCGGTCTACGGATCATTGTTGAAATTGCTTTATTCCTTGCAATGGTCATTTGGCTTCATGCCTCAGAAGTTTCAGATTCGTCAATTCAGCCATAAAACGAAACCCGAGCTCACAAAATGGGTAGAAAATTCGAAAAAAATCGAAAAATAAAGGGCGATAACTCGAAATGAAACTTATATTTCTGGAATCGGATGGTTTTCAGGTATCCAAAAATGTAGGTCAAATTTGAAAATTTTAAAAAATAACAAAAGTTGTCTCTCAAACCACATTTTTCATTTTTCGATCGCAAGAAGTCAGCGATGAAGTTTCGAAATATCAAAATTTTCAACTGCTATCGTCCGAGAAAAGACTCAGGGTTTCCGAAAATGTCATTTGTATGAAAATAGGTACACAATTGACGAATCTACGTCCGTATTTTAATTTTTTGTCACAGCACAAAAGTCGACCACTTCTGGTCTGCGCAGAAGTTTCAAAAATAGTTTATCAAGTAGCCAACACATGGTTTCCCCAACAGAGAATTAGGTCCCAGATCGGTATCTGTTACAGGCACTGAGAAATAGGCTCCGGCGAAAAAAAAAATAATAATAACTAGACCTGCAGACCTGCAGTGCTGAATCGGTTTTCAGGAATCAGACAGTAAGTGCGTCATACAATAGCCGATCCATCGAGCTACCAAACGATACTGCAGTTGTTATGATTCAGTGACACCCTCTATCAGATTTATAAGTAATATTTGCTTGCGAATACACTGGTCAAAATTTTAAAATCTGAAAAAATTACTTCACTTCCGGTGCCAAAAGAAATCATTATCGGTAGCAAATAAGTTGAGAATTCGCAATTGAGAATTGTTTTATACACATCAGACAATAAATAATAAACTTGGAACCCATAAACTAAAATTAAAAAGGTAAAAAACTTAAAGGGAGACAAAATATATCTCAAATTAACCGGCACTACCGAGATGAGAGAAATGGGGTTTAACGTCGACTAGACACAAACTATGTCATTTCGGGACTAGCATGGTTTAATTTTATATCAATAATTCCTGTGTAAAATATCATCAAAATATATTCATAAATAAAAAATAGGTTGCCAGGCAACGAAACATACGCCCACACAGCAGCTAAATCGTCCGGGCAGTCAACAAGAGTTATCGCATATTAAGTAATTATCAGAAAATCATTAGAATTTGTTTGGTTTTTATAAAGTTCTGCTCCATGCTAATGTAAAGTATACGAATCATTTAATATTATGGAATAAGCTGTCACCTCCACTGGATACGAAACATTTAATATTATAGCGACTTTTCGTACAATCAGGGGCCATAATTCAGGAAGTTACGATCAGATATGTCAAAATATCGAAAGGAACCAAGATCTTTATGTTATAAACATGTATTTCAAGTTTCATCAAAATCAGTTCAAAATTGTGACCTCTATAGGGTCCACAACCTTGATATAACATATTTTCACACTATTCGTGTACAAACAGCGGCCATTTTGTCCGTCAATTTTGGTCCAATTTTCACGAAATTCCACATCATCTTTTATAACAATGTAACGGTGATATAATCAAACGTTTTTTAAATCGGATAATAATTTTGACCTACAGAGGGGCCACAAGCTAAAAAAGGCAATTTTTCGGTCAATCACGGGACATATTTCAATAAGTTACGATCAGATGGGCGCAAATATAGAAAGGACCCAAGATCTTTGGGTTATAAACATGCATTTCAAGTTTCATCGAAATTGTGACCTCTACACTGTTCACAAGCTAAAAACGTGATTTTTCGTACAATCAGGGGCCATAACCCATGAAGTTACAGTCCGATACATGCCAATATCGAAAGGAACCGAGATCTTAGGGTGATAAACCTATATTTTAAGTTTCATTGAAATCGGATAAAAATTGTGACCTGTAGACTGTTCACAAACAATTGTGGACGAACGGACGGGCGGACGGACAGGGGCGACGACAATATACGTCCACATAAAAATGTGGGCGTATAAAAAGGTTTTCGTAAAAGAATTATTTGTTTTCAAAATATCGGACATTTTTTCGACTACTTCCGGTTTTACGATCGTTGTTGTGATAGCTTTACGAAGTTCTTTGGATACTTAACTTTACGTACCAGAAGTGTCAGAAACATCCATTGAGTAGTTTTGGAAAAAAAAGATAAATTAAAGAGTATTTCCAAAAATTTAACGATTTTTCATTTTTTTTTTTCAAAGTTCGAGGCCATTTTTGGACCACTTATATTATTTCAATGCTTTTCATTTTGAATTCACTATATAGACAACCGATAGGACTTTGAGTAGTAAAAGTTTAAGAAAAATTTGTGGCGTCGTTTTAGAGAAAAGAGCGTCTCAGAATATTAAAAAATCGGAAAATACTAGATTTTTGGCATACAAAAGTGCCAAAAATGCAAAAAAATTAAAATATCGAAAATTAAATTTCAATAACTACATACATATTATACATCGATAGAATCGTAATTAGGTCAGCTATCTGAATATACAACCTTTTTTTGAAAATCTCTTAAAATAAAAAAATAGTAATGCATTTTCCCAAATTTCACGCTTTTTCTGCTTTTTTCGATTTTCAGTCCGTTATTTCACATATTCCAGATATTTCAAAGTCCTAATGGAATGTTTCGTACACAAGACTACCACAAGGTCTCTTGATAGAAAAATTTAAAAAAAAAGTTGCGGTTAAGTTTTCGAGCTACAGGCATTCAAAAAAGCTCCAAATCAGAAAATACTTGATTTTCAACGTTCCATATTTTGCTGCCTGTTCATAGTATCCGTACGAATTGGGTATCATACGATAGTACAATCCTAGTGCAGTCAAATGGTACCCTAATTTGTTTAATCAATAGATATCAGACGGAGAAATCGCGTTTTTCCCAAAAATATCCATTTTTTGCATTTTTTAAAAAATATTGCACATTATTTCGACTACTTCCGGTCTACGGATCATTGTTGAAATTGCTTTATTCCTTGCAATGGTCATTTGGCTTCATGCCTCAGAAGTTTCAGATTCGTCAATTCAGCCATAAAACGAAACCCGAGCTCACAAAATGGGTAGAAAATTCGAAAAAAATCGAAAAATAAAGGGCGATAACTCGGAATGAAACTTATATTTCTGGAATCAGATGGTTTTCAGGTATCCAAAAAATGTAGGTCAAATTTGAAAATTTTAAAAAATAACAAAAGTTGTCTCTCAAACCACATTTTTCATTTTTCGATCGCAAGAAGTCAGCGATGAAGTTTCGAAATATCAAAATTTTCAACTGCTATCGTCCGAGAAAAGACTCAGGGTTTCCGAAAATGTCATTTGTATGAAAATAGGTACACAATTGACGAATCTACGTCCGCATTTTAATTTTTTGTCACTGCACAAAAGTCGACCACTTCTGGTCTGCGCAGAAGTTTCAAAAATAGTTTATCAAGTAGCCAACACATGGTTTCCCCAACAGAGAATTAGGTCCCAGATCGGTATCTGTTAAAGTCACTGAGAAATAGGCTCCGGCGAAAAAAAAAATAATAATAACTAGACCTGCAGATCTGCAGTGCTGAATCGGTTTTCAGGAATCAGACAGTAAGTGCGTCATACAATAGCCGATCCATCGAGCTACCAAACGATACTGCAGTTGTTATGATTCAGTGACACCCTCTATCAGATTTATAAGTAATATTTGCTTGCGAATACACCGGTCAAAATTTTAAAATCTGAAAAAATTACTTCACTTCCGGTGCCAAAAGAAATCATTATCGGTAGCAAATAAGTTGAGAATTCGCAATTGAGAATTGTTTTATACACATCAGGCAATAAATAATAAACTTGGAACCCATAAACTAAAATTAAAAAGGTAAAAACTTAAAGGGAGACAAAATATATCTCAAATTAACCGGCACTACCGAGATGAGAGAAATGGGGTTTAACGTCGACTAGACACAAACTATGTCATTTCGGGACTAGCATGGTTTAATTTTATATCAATAATTCCTGTGTAAAATATCATCAAAATATATTCATAAATAAAAAATAGGTTGCCAGGCAACGAAACATACGCCCACACAGCAGCTAAATCGTCCGGGCAGTCAACAAGAGTTATCGCATATTAAGTAATTATCAGAAAATCATTAGAATTTGTTTGGTTTTTATAAAGTTCTGCTCCATGCTAATGTAAAGTATACGAATCATTTAATATTATGGAATAAGCTGTCACCTCCACTGGATACGAAACATTTAATATTATAGCGACTTTTCGTACAATCAGGGGCCATAATTCAGGAAGTTACGATCAGATATGTCAAAATATCGAAAGGAACCAAGATCTTTATGTTATAAACATGTATTTCAAGTTTCATCAAAATCAGTTCAAAATTGTGACCTCTATAGGGTCCACAACCTTGATATAACATATTTTCACACTATTCGTGTACAAACAGCGGCCATTTTGTCCGTCAATTTTGGTCCAATTTTCACGAAATTCCACATCATCTTTTATAACAATGTAACGGTGATATAATCAAACGTTTTTTAAATCGGATAATAATTTTGACCTACAGAGGGGCCACAAGCTAAAAAAGGCAATTTTTCGGTCAATCACGGGACATATTTCAATAAGTTACGATCAGATGGGCGCAAATATAGAAAGAACCCAAGATCTTTATGTTATAAACATATATTTCAAGTTTCATCAAAATCAGTTCAAAATTGTGACCTTTATAGGGTCCACAACCTTGATATAACATTTTTTAACACTATTCGCGTACAAACGGCGGCAATTTTGACCTCCACAGGGAACACAAGCTAAACAGGGTTATTTTTCGGACAATCAGGTGCCATGATTCAGGAAGTTACGATCCGATATGCGCAAATATCGAAAGGAACCAAGATCTTTCGGTTATAAACATGCATTTCAAGTTTCATGAAAATCGGTTCAAAATTGTGACCTCTATAGGGTCCACAACTTTGATATAACATATTTTCACACTATTCGCGTACAAACGGCGGCCATTTTGTCCGTCAATTTTGATCCGATTTTCATGAAATTTGAACTCAACCCCCATAACTATGTAACGGTGATATAATCAAACGGTTTTTTGAATCAGATTACAATTTTGACCTCCACAGGGAACACAAGCTAAAAAGGGTGATTTTTCGGACAATCAGGGGCCATAATTCAGGAAGTTGCGATCCGATATGCGCAAATATCGACAGGAACCAAGATCTTTTGGTTATAAACATGCATTTCAAGTTTCATCGAAATCGGATCAAAATTGTGACCTCTACACTGTTCACAAGCTAAAAACGTGATTTTTCGTACAATCAGGGGCCATAACCCATGAAGTTACAGTCCGATACATGCCAATATCGAAAGGAACCGAGATCTTAGGGTGATAAACCTATATTTTAAGTTTCATTGAAATCGGATAAAAATTGTGACCTGTAGACTGTTCACAAACAATTGTGGACGAACGGACGGGCGGACGGACAGGGGCGACGACAATATACGTCCACATAAAAATGTGGGCGTATAAAAAGGTTTTCGTAAAAGAATTATTTGTTTTCAAAATATCGGACATTTTTTCGACTACTTCCGGTTTTTCGCAAGTTCGACAATGTTTTTAACGTTTTTTTTCATTTTTTGAATACTTTCGGTATGGTTATTATTGTCGGAATAGTTTTAATAGCCGGTTTGGGCACTAAAATAGCCACAGGGCTCTGTAATGATGTATTACACTATCTGATCAGATAAAATGCCCCTGAGAAATCCTATGTTCAAAAGTGCCAAAACTGCAAAAAATTTAAAATATCGAAAATCAAATTTCAATAACTACATGCATGTTATATATCGTTAGAATCGTAATTAGGTCAGCTATCGGAATATACAACCTTTTTTTTTTTTGAAAATCTCTTAAAATGAAAAAATAGTAGAGTATTTTCCAAAATTTCACGATTTTTCGACTTTTTTTGATTTTCAGTTTGTTATTTCACCTATTCCAGATATTTCAAAGTCGTAATGGAATGTTTCGTACACAAGACTACCGCAAGGTCTCTCGATAGAGAAAGTTTCATAAAAAAACAGGCATACAGGCATCTAAAAACGCTACAAATCAGAAAATACTTGATTTTCAGCGTGCCATATTTTGCTTCCTGCTGATCGTATCCGTACGATTTGGGTATCATTCAGTGGTCCAATCACCGCCCAACCAAATGATACCTTAATTTGTTTAATCCGTTGATATCGGACGGAAAAATCGTGTTTTTACCCAAAACACCAATTTTTCACGTTTTTTTTCAAAATATCGCATATTATTTCGACTACTTCCGGTTTACGGATTGTTGTTGAAATTGCTTTAAACGGTGGTTTGACCATATTACTTTATGTTCCAGGAATTTCAGAAACGTTGATCCGGCCGTAAAACGAAACTTAAGCTCACAAAATGTGAAGAAAATTCGAAAAAAATCGAAAAATAAAGGGCGATAACTCTGAATGAAACTTATATTACTGGAACCGGATTGCCTTCAGGTATCCAAAAATGTAGGTCAAATTTGAAAATTTTGAAAAATAACAAAAAATGTGTCTTAAACAACATATTTTCATTTTTCGAATGCTAGAAATCAGCGGCGAATTTTCGAAATTGCAAAATTTTCAACTGCTATCGTCCGAGAAAAGACTCAGGGTTTCCAAAAATGTAATTTGTATGAAAATAGGTACAGAATTGACGGCCGTTTTTTAATTTTTTGGCACCGCACGAAATTCGGCCACTTCCAGTCTGCGAAGAAGTTTCAAATACAGTGGAAGGGATAGGCATTATATGGTTTCCTGATAGAAAATTATGTCCCAGATCTGTATCTGTTACAGACACTGAGAAATAGGCTCCCCCGAAAAATAAAATAATAATAATAAATTAGACCTGCTACTGTCCCATGCCCCTTTGAAATCAGACACGTGCAACATGTCATATAGGAAGAATAACAAGCCGCTCACAACAAAATGGTAAATTTTAATTAAAATGAGTTAAGGGCAAAAAGGCGTCTACAGCACCCGGTGTTCCCAGGCGGTCACCCATCCAAGTACTAACCGGGCCCGACGTTGCTTAACTTCAGTGATCGGACGAGAACTGATGTTTTCAACAAGGTATGGCCGTAGACGAGAGAATGTGGACAGAACCCGTAGTTATACTTACTTATATACTTAATTTCATATAGATCGTACAAGTATTACAGCGACGAATTTTCGAAATTCAAAAATGTGAAACTGCAGATGAAAATGATTTTTTTTCAAGGTATTCAAAGAAAAAAGAATGTTTTTTTTTTGGGGGGAGGGGGTCGGTTTTAAAAAGGCGTCTACAGTACCCGGTGTTCCCAGGCGGTCACCCATCCAAGTACTGACCGGGCCCGACGTTGCTTAACTTCTTAACTTCAGTGATCGAACGAGAACTGGTGTTTTCAACGTGGTGTGGCCGTAGACGAGAGAAGGTGGACAGAACCCGTAGTTATACTTACCTGAATTGACCCGCTTATTGATTTTTTTTTTGTTTTGTGTCGGTTTTAAAAAGGCGTCTACAGCATCCGGTGTTCCCAGGCGGTCACCCAACCAAGTACTGACCGGACCCGACGTTGCTTAACTTCAGTGATCGGACGAGAACTGGTGTTTTCAACGTGGTGTGGCCGTAGACGAGAGAAGGTGGACAGAACCCGTAGTTATACTTACCTAAATTGACACGCTTATTGATTTTTTTTATGGGGGGGGGGTCGGTTTTAAAAAGGCGTCTACAGCACCCGGTGTTCCCAGGCGGTCACCCATCCAAGTACTGACCGGGCCCGACGTTGCTTAACTTCAGTGATCGGACGAGAACTGGTGTTTTCAACGTGGTGTGGACGTAGACGAGAGAAGGTGGACAGAACCCATACTTGTACTTACTCAAATTCTTTTTGTGTCTTTTTCCCTGGAGAGACGGGCCGAGCGGAGAGCTGGAGTGGTGCAAAAGAGTGCGCGCTGTGGTCTGATTGGCGGAAAATTGATTTTTTCACGAAGAATCAGGGCAAAATGGCGTCTACAGCACCCGGTGTTCCCAGGCGGTCACCCATCCAAGTACTAACCGGGCCCGACGTTGCTTAACTTCATTGATCGGACGAGAACTGGTGTTTTCAACGTGGTATGGCCGTAGACGAGAGAAGGTGGACAGAACCCGTAGTTATACTTACCTGAATTGACCCGCTTATTGATTTTTTTTGTTTTTTTTTTGTTTTAGAGTATTTACTTCTTTTAAAGAGACACGTTAAGGGTTGTTCATAGTTAAATGAAAGTTTAATTTTAAATAAGACCAATAAAATTAGGATTTAATAATGCCAGACTAATATTAAAATAAAGTTTTAAATTAAGAATAATTAATTATTGGTCTAATGCAATGAAATGATTTGATTTGACGGATGAAATGTACGATGGGTGTCCACACTATGTGGCTAAATCGTTGGCCTGCTAGCCAGGAGGTCGGGTGTTCGATCCCTGCATTGGCCGAGAAAGTTCATCTCGATTTTCTGGCGTGTCCCCCACCGACCGTGTACACATTGGAGTGCACGTAAAATATCCCTAAGCAGATGGAATTCGATACTGTTGAATAAGCTCTATACGATGACTTAATGTGCAAATTGTAGTCACCCACGCTGCTTGTTTCGAAAATAAAACCCCCGTCTCTGTAAGTAAAATAGCAAAAAAGCCTTAGGGATTTTTCACGTTTCAAGATGGTGGCACTTCCGGTTCGATCGACAAACTTCATATTTTGTGTACAAATCAGAAATTACTTATCTAGTATCCAAAACAAAAATCAGGTCATTCTGACCTATATTTCGATGATTTTTTTGAAAATTTTGATCCTTAATTTCGTCAAGGGGAGATAATTTTGAAAATTTCTAATTATATTTTTGAAATCACATCGGTAGGATCTACTTATATACTAAATTTCATGAAGATCGTACAACTATTAAAGAAGTTGTCAAATTGGTCTAAGCTTCCGGTTCGAAATCACAGCGACGAATTTTCGAAATTCAAAAATGTGAAACTGCAGATGAAAATGATTTTTTTTTAAGATATTCAAAGAAAAAAAAATTAGTAAGATCGGTCAAAAAATAACAAAGTTACGACTACGCATTGTCAGTTTTTTCGTTCGTAAAATTCGGTGACTTCGGATTCGTAAAACGTTTTGAAAATATATTTAAACAACGTTCGCACCCCATTTTTTTTTTTTTTTTGGGGGGGGGGGTAGGTCAAAATTTCAGAAAGATCCTATGGATAGCTTCTGAGAAATCCGATTTGCAGAAAACACACACAAAAAAAATAATAATAACTAGATCTGCTACTGTCCCATGCAGATATGAAAGCTTTCATATTCATCGCCACGTGTCATTGATTGTATCAAGTATCCTAAATAAAAGGATAAGAAGAAAAAATTATCAAAATTCGTCAAAAACTCGCAAAATTACAAGTCTAAATATAGTATGAAACATTGCACCCAGGCATAACAATAATCTGAAAACTAAAGGGAAATAACCGAAACTTGTATTACTGTAATGAGACGGATGAGAAAATGAAATGAAAATTGCCGGAAAAAAATTAAAAATGACAGGTTGGACAGGCGACCTTACTCCTTGTCACGTACAACCGAGCATTCGAAAACACGCTAGTTAACTCAATGACAGGCGCGCGTGCTAACCATTCAGCCGCCCAACCCCCCCTTTGAAATCAGACACGTACAAGCCACTCACAAAAAAATGGTAAGTTATTGAGTTTAGTGCAAAAAGGCGTCTACAGCACCCGGTGTTCCCAGGCGGTCACCCATCCTAGTACTAACCGGGCCCGACGTTGCTTAACTTGAGTGATCGGACGAGAACTGGTGTTTTCAACATGGTATGACAGTAGACGAGAGAAGGTGGACAGAACCCGTAGTTATACATACTTGAATTGACCCGCTTATTGATTTTTTTTTTTTGGGGGGGGGGGTCGGTTTTAAAAAGCACAGCACAGCACCCGGTGTTCCCAGGCGGTCACCCATCCAAGTACTGACCGGGCCCGACGTTGCTTAACTTCAGTGATCGGACGAGAACTGGTGTTTTCAACGTGGTGTGGCCGTAGACGAGAGAAGGTGGACAGAACCCGTAGTTATACTTACCTCAATTGACCCGCTTATTGATTTTTTTTTTGGTTTTTTGTCGGTTTTAAAAAGGGGCCTACAGCACCCGATGTTCCCAGGCGGTCACCCATCCAAGTACTGACCGGGCCCGACGTTGCTTAACTTCAGTGATCGGACGAGAACTGGTGTTTTCAACGTGGTGTGGCCGTAGACGAGAGAAGGTGGACAGAACCCGTAGTTATACTTACCTCAATTGACCCGCTTATTGATTTTTTGTTTTTTTGTCGGTTTTAAAAAGGGGCCTACAGCACCCGATGTTCCCAGGCGGTAACCCATCCAAGTACTGACCGGGCCCGACGTTGCTTAACTTCAGTGATCGGACGAGAACTGGTGTTTTCAACGTGGTATGGCCGTAGACGAGAGGTGGTGGACAGAACCCGTAGTTATACTTACCGGAATTGACCCGCTTATTGATTTTTGGGGCGGTTTTTGTCGGTTTTAAAAAGGCGTCTATAGCACCCGGTGTTCCCAGGCGGTCACCCATCCAAGTACTAACCGGGCCCGACGTTGCTTAACTTCAGTGATCGGACAAGAACTGGTGTTTTCAACGTAGTGTGGCCGTAGACGAGAGAAGGTGGGCAGAACCCGTAGTTATACTTACCTGAATTGACCCGCTTATTGATTTTTTTTTGTGGGGGGGGGGAGGTGTCGGTTTTAAAAAGGTGTCTACAGCACCCGGTGTTCCCAGGCGGTCACCCATCCAAGTACTGACCGGGCCCGACGTTGCTTAACTTCAGTGATCGGATGAGAACTGGTGTTTTCAACGTGGTGTGGCCGTAGACGAGAGAACGTGGACAGAACCCGTAGTTATACTTACCTGAATTGACCCGCTAATCGATTTTTTTTTGGGGGGGGGGGGTCGGTTTTAAAAAGGCGTCTACAGCACCCGGTGTTCCCAGGCGGTCACCCATCCAAGTACTGACCGGGCCGGACGTTGCTTAACTTCAGTGATCGGACGAGAACTGGTGTTTTCAACGTGGTGTAGCCGTAGACGAGAGAAGGTGGACAGAACCCATACTTGTGCTTATTCAAATTCTTTTTGTGTCTTATTCCCTGGGGAGACGGGCCGAGCGCAGAGCTGGAGTGGTGCAAAAGAGTGCGCGCTGTGGTCTGATTCGCGGAAAATTGATTTTTTCACGAAGAATCAGGGCAAAAAGGCGTCTACAGCACCCGGTGTTCCCAGGCGGTCACCAATCCAAGTACTAACCGGGCCCGACGTTGCTTAACTTCAGTGATCGGACGACAACTGGTGTTTTCAACGTGGTATGGCCGTAGACGAGAGAAGCTGGACAGAACCCGTAGTTATACTTACCTGAATTGACCCGCTTATTGATTTTTTGTTTTGTTTTTTGTTTTAGAGTATTTAATTGTTTTAAAGAGACACGTTAAATTAAAGTTTAATTTTAAATAAGACCAATAAAATTAGGATTTAATAATGCCAGACTAATATTAAATAAAGTTTTAAATTAAGAATAATTAATTATTGGTCTAATGCAATGAAATGCTTTGATTTGACGGATGAAATGTACGATGGGTGTTCACACTATGTGGCTAAGGCGTTGGCCTGCTAGCCAGGAGGTCGGGTGTTCGATCCCTGCATTGGCCGAGAAAGTTCATCTCGATATTCTGGCGTGTCCCCCCATACGCCGTGTACACATTGGAGTGCACGTAAAAGATCCCTTAGCAGTTGGAATTCTATATTGTTGAATAAGCTCTATACGATGACTTAATGTGCAGATTGTAGCCACCCACACTGCATGTTTTGCTTAACAATGAAAGGGTGCGGTTTTCAATTTTCGATCCTTTTATTCTACTACTCCTGATATTTTGGACTGTTGATCTATGGTTTCATATAAAAGACTACCGATAAGACTCTTTGTAGAAGAAGTTCCCCCAAAATATTATGTTGACTTTAAGAGAAAGGGACCTTGAAAAATGCTCCAAATCGTAAAAATACGACTTTTTGGATTTTCGATCTCTTTTTTCTGCTACCCCTGATATTTAAAAAAAAATGATACAATGATTTCACACAACGGGCTAGCTATTAGACTTTCGATTGACAAGAGTTTCATCACCCTCCCTTCATTATAACCGAAGTTATTGTGCCCTAAAGAATCAACAAATCAGTATGCTTATCTCTGCTTACCCTAAGCAGAAAATGTTCATCTTTGCACTCAATCATGACATTGACCTAGTGAACGTCTACACCAAGATTGAACATTCTAGCTCAATTAGAAGGAGAGTTATTGTGTTTCAAAGTCTCGGCCCTTCAAATTGCTACTACTTTTCATATTCACTTCAAAATGGCAACCACCAGTTGACCTAAATCAAAATTCTGCTCCCTACGATTTTCGGGCCATCCTTCAAGGATTCAGAAAATATAACTCCCGTGTCTGTAAGTAAGATAGCAAAAAAGCCTTAGGGATTTTTCATGTTTCAAGATGGTGGCATTTCCGGTTTGATCGACAAACTCCATATTTTGTGTAGGAATCAGTAATTACCTGTCGAGTATCGAAAAAAATTTTCAGGTCATTCTGACCTATATTTTGACGATTATTTTAAAAACTTCGATCCTTAATTTCACCAAGGGGAGATAATTTAGAAAATTTCTCATTATAATTTTGAAGTCACATTGGTAAGATCTACTTAAATACTAAATTTCATGAAAATCGTACAACTATTAAAGAAGTTGTCAAATTGGTCTAAACTTCCGGTTCGAAATCACAGCGACGAATTTTCGAAATTCGAAAATGTGAAACTGCAGATGAAAATGATTTTTTTCAAGGTATTCAAAGAAAAAAGAATTAGTAAAATCGGTCAAAAAATAGCAAAGTTACGACTATGCATTGTCAGTTTTTTCGTTCGTAAAATTCGGTGATTTCGAATTCGCAAAACGTTTTGAAAATATATTTCATCAACAGCCACCACCCATTTTTTGGGGGGTAGGTCAAAGTTTCAGAAACATCCTATGGATAGATTCTGTGAAATCCGATTTGCAGGAGAAACACAAAAAAAAAAAATAATAATAATCTTAACAGAAACAATAAGCTTTCATATGAAATATGAAAGCTTAACTAGACCTGCAGACCTGCAGTGCTGAATCGGTTTTCAGGAAATGCGTCATACAATAGCCGATACATCGAGCTACCAAACGATACTGTAGTTGTTA
Organism: Patella caerulea; assembly: GCA_036850965.1. Taxonomy (NCBI): domain Eukaryota; kingdom Metazoa; phylum Mollusca; class Gastropoda; family Patellidae; genus Patella; species Patella caerulea. Next base: position 13,619,793 of record JAZGQO010000013.1, on the reverse strand, counting down.
TGATTCAGTGACACCCTCTATCAGATTTGTAAGTAATATTTGCTTGCGAATACACCGGTCAAAATTGTAAAATCTGGCAAAATTACTTCACTTCCGGTGCCAAAAGAAATCATTATCGGTAACAAATAAGTTGAGAATTCGCAATTGAGAATTGTTTTATACACATCAGGCAATAAATAATAAACCTCGAACCCATAAACTGAAATTAAAAAAGTAAAAAACTTAAAGGGAGACAAACTATATCTCAAATTAACCGGCACTACCGAGATGAGAGAAATGGGGCTTAACGTCGACTAGACACAAACTATGTCATTTCGGGACTAGCATGGTTTAATTTTATATCAATAATTCCTGTGTAAATATCATCAAAAAATATTTATAAATAAAAAAGGTTTTCGTAAAAGAATTAATTTTTTTCAAAATATCGGACATTTGTACGACTACTTCCGGTTTTACGATCGTTGTTGTGATAGCTTTACTAAGTTCTTTGGATACTTAACTTTACGTACCAGAAGTATCAGAAACATCCATTGGGTAGTTTTGGAAAAAAAGATAAATTAAAGAGCGTTTCCAAAAATTTAACGATTTTTCAATTTTTTTCAAAGTTTGAGGCCATTTTTGGACCACTTATATTATTTCAATGCTTTTCATTTTGGATTCACTATATAGACAACCCATAGGACTTTGAGTAAGAAAAATTTAAGAAAAATCTGTGGCGTCGTTTTCGGGAAAAGGGCGTCTCAGAATGTTAAAAAATCGGAAAATACTAGATTTTTGGCACACAATAATTTATTTCCTTACCATCGAAATCGTATTATTTAGATACCATATGGTGGTCCATTAATAGGGCTATCCAGCGACACTTTAGTTCTTTTGGTCCGCTATTACCTAAAGGAGAAATCAAGTTTTTCGCAAGTGTGACAATGTTTTTAACCATTTTTTTCATTTTTTTAATACTTCCGGTATGGTTATTATTGTCGGAATAGTTTTAATAGCCGGTTTTGGCACTAAAATAGCCACAGGGCTCTGTAATGATATATTACATTATCCGACCAGATAAAATCCCCCTGAGAAATCCTATGTTCAAAAGTGCCAAAAATGCAAAAAAATTAAAATATCGAAAATTAAATTTCAATAACTACATACATATTATACATCGTTAGAATCGTAATTAGGTCAGCTATCTGAATATACAATCTTTTTTTTGAAAATCTCTTAAAATAAAAAAATAGCAAAGCACTTTCCAAAATTTCACGATTTTTCGGCTTTTTTCGTTTTTCAGTCCGTTATTTCACCTATTCCAGATATTTCAAAGTCTTATTGGATGGCTTAATGCAACATACCTCCGAAAGGACTCTCGATAGACAAAATTTAAAAAAAAGTTGCGGTTAAGTTTCCGAGATACAGGCGTCCAAAAATGCTAAAAATCGGAAAATACTTGATTTTCAGCGTGCCATATTTTGCTGCCTAATCATAGTATCCGTATGGATTGGGTATCATACGATAGTACAATCCTAGTGCAGTCCAATGGTACCCTAATTTCTTTAATCCATTGATATCAGGCGGAGAAATCACGTTTTCCCCGAAAACATCCATTTTTTGCATATTTTTCAAAATATTGCACATTATTTCGACCACTTCCGGTTTAAAGATCCGTGTCGAAATTGCTTTATCAGTTGGTATTGGACTATAACTTCATGTTCCATCAGTTTCAGAAACATCATTTTGGCTGTAAAACGACACCACAGCTCACAAAATGGGAAGAAAATTCGAAAAAAATCGAAAAATAAAGGGCGATAACTCTGAATGAAACTTATATTACTGGAATCAGATTGACATCAGGTATCCAAAAATCTAGGTCAAATTTCCAAATTTTGAAAAATAACAAAAATTGTCTCGTAGGCGACGTATTTTGAATTTTCGAACAATAGAAGTCAGCGACGAAGTTTCGAAATCGCAAAATGTTAGATTGCTATTGTCTCGGAAAAGTCTCAGGCTTTCCAAAAATGTGATTTGTTTGAATATAGGCAGAGAATTGACGAAACCACAGCCGATTTTTAATTTTTTACCAACGTTAAAAATTCGGCCACTTTCGGTCTGCGCAGAGGTTCAAAAATTGCTTTATTGAGTAACCACCACATGGTTTCCCGATAGAAAGATGAACCGCAGATCGGTATCGCTTTTCGATCATAGAGAAATAGGCTCCGGCAGAAAAGAATAATAATAGAAAAAAACTAGACCTGCATGCAGGAATGACGGGTTTCACTGGTGCCAAGTTACTCTTAAAAATATCACTTCCGGTGCCAAATCAAAATTCTGCTCCCTACGATTTTTGGGCCATCCTTCAAGGATTCAGAAAATATAACTCCCGTGTCTGTAAGTAAGATAGCAAAAAAGCCTTAGTGATTTTTCACGTTTAAAGATGGTGGCACTTCCGGTTCGATCGACAAACTCCATATTTTGTGTACGAATCAGTAATTCCTTGTCTAGTATCAAAAAAAAAATTTAGGTCATTCTGACCTATATTTCGCCGATTTTTTTGAAAATTTTGATCCTTAATTTCACCAAGGGGAGATAATTTAGAAAATTTCTAATTATATTTTTGAAGTCACATCGGTAGGATCTACTTATGTACTAAATTGAATGAAAATCGCACAACTATTAAAGAAGTTGTCAAATTGGTCTAAACTTCCGGTTCGAAATCACAGCGACGAATTTTCGAAATTCGAAAATGTGAAACTGCTGATGAAAATGATTTTTTTCAAGGTATTCAAAGAAAAAAGATTTAGTAAAATCGGTCAAAAAACAATAAAGTTACGACTATGCAATGTCCATTTTGTCGTTCGTAAATTTCGGTGATTTCGGATTCGTAAAACGTTTTGAAAATATATTTAATCAACAGCTACCACCCATTTTTGGGGGCGTAGGTAAACGTTTCATAAAGATACTGTGGTTAGATTCTGAGAAATCCGATTTGTGGATAAAACACAAAAAAAATAATAATAATAATCTTAACAGAAACAATAAGCTTTCATATGTAATATGAAAGCTTAATAACTTTAACAGAAACAATAAGCTTTCATATGTAATATGAAAGCTTAATAAATAATAATTTTAGTAATCACAATAGGCTTTCAGACGAAAGTCTGAAAGCCTAATAATAATTTTAACAAAAACAATAGTGTTTCACACAAGCTACGCAGTGTGAAACCCTAACTAGACCTGCATGCAGGAATGACGGGTTTCACTGGTGCCAAGTTACTCTTAAACATGTCACTTTCGGTGCCAAGTTACCCTTGAACATATGTCACTTCCGGTACCAACGAAACCACTAAGCAGGTTTCCAAATTAACCTTGCACACAAATAAAATGGACGCAGAATCAACCAATCAATCCAGCAATATCAAGTCATTTTATACATTTGTTACTTGTAAATGATCTTGACAAAATTAAATTACTTCCTGTGTTAATGAAAATGTTCAATTAGTCTTATGAAATCAGAAATGGCATACGATATCATATAGTGAAAATTTTATGTAAATCGAATAATAATTGCCACTTTTAAAGACCAAAAAACTTGAAAAGTGACTTGTAGAAAATCTGCTATTTCTCTGCAACCGTACAAGTTAGAAACCATTTTGTGGTATCTGTATGATCTATTTGTTGATTGGCATCAAATACCATAATTTGAAAAAAGATTTCAAAACAGACTCATTTGAATAAAATATCTGTTTTGGAGGCTAAAAATACAGTTTTTGCCAAAATGACGTTACTTCCGGTGATAATGAAAATTTTAAATTACTTGTATGAAATCCCAAATGGCAATAGGTATAACATGGTGTTACGTTTATGAAAATCGAATAATAATTGACCCTTTTATGGCCCCGAAACCTTCAAAAGTGACCTGTAGAAAACCGTCTATTTCTCGGCAACCGAACAAGTTAGAAACCATTTTATGATATCTATATGACCATATGAGTTTTGTTTATATGTGAATTTAAACCAAAAGTTAAAATTATTAATACATATTAAGTTATTCTTGGTTGAATAAAACATTGATTTAAAAAGTTTAAAATGCATTTTTGACCAAATGATGTCACTTCCGGTGTCAATTTTAAATTGTAATCAACTTGATATGACGCTACGTGCTTTTTGAATCAAATGATGTCACTTTTATAAAAATCCAATCATAATTGACTATTTTACAGGCAAAATAACGAAAACAGTGACTTGTACAGAACTGCCCATTTCTTGGTAACTGCTTATATTACAAACGAATTTTAACATACATTTTCTTCGTATGGATTATAGCTACAAGTTTATAAAAGTTACGAAGAAATATTTTAAAATCTGAAAAGCCTGAATAGGTTGTAAATATTTTTAACCTCTTAATCGAATTTGCTCGAAAATGAAATCGAAATTAAAAAAACTGCTCCCTACATTTTTTGCGCCTTGAAAGGACACACTCTTTGAGTCATATAATTTTTCAAAAAAATAATATTTGTTTTCGAAATAGGAAAATAACTGTCAAAATTGTAGTTTTTGGTAAAATTATGCCACTTCCGGTGCCGACAGATAACATTATCGGTAACAAAAAAAAAATGACAATTGAGACAACGAAGCACATGAACTTTGTTTTATACAAATCGAACAATAAAAAAATAATCTAGGACTGAAAAACTGAATCAGCCAATGGCGGCCAAGGAAAATTACTGAGACAAAATTTTTTTAACATTTTTGCACAAGTCAGATGACTCTTTAATTCTGTGTACAACACAACTAAAAAATATTTATAAATAAAAAAGTTTTTTGTAAAATTTTAAATTTTCAAAATTTGGCGCCTAATATCTTCGAAGATTTGCCGAAAATCAAAAATCGAAAGTAGCGTAGCTATGTGCCATGTCTCCGGCTATGCCAAAATGTATCGAAAGTTAAAATCCCATGATTATTGTTAAAATTAATGCAATATTTTAAAAAACGATAACTTCGGTGATTTCGGACATTTCGCATTGTCGCAGAACGTTCAAAATAGCTTAATCCTCTAAGTCACACCCACTTTCCCAGTAAAACCGAAGAAATCGTAACGATGCGACACGTAGTTGCTGAGATCTATTCAAATTGGAATCTGAATAATAATAATAATAATAAGAAGAAGAAGAATAATAATTTTAACAAAAACAATAGTGTTTCACACAAGCTACGCAGAGTGAAACCCTAATAATAATTTTAGTAATCACAATAGGCTTTCAGACGAAAGTCTGAAAGCCTAATAACTTTAACAAAAACAATAAGCTTTCATATGTAATATGAAAGCTTAATAATAATAATTTTAGTAATAACAATAATAATTTTAGTAATCACAATAGGCTTTCAGACGAAAGTCTGAAAGCCTAACAATAATTTTAGTAATCTCAATAGCCTTTCAGGCGAAAATAATAATCTTAACAAAAACAACAGTGTTTCACACAAGCTTCGCAGTGTGAAACCCTAATTAAAACACGTCATAAAAAATATCCTGATTAAACACTCTTTTAATATGCGAGTGAAAGTCAAGAACCAGTTTATAAATATGAACTTAGTGTTATTTCATTTAATCATTTAGAACCTAACCGGTGATACGACTGATGTTTGGGCACAGAAGCTCATCCATTCGCTCCTCGTGGTATCACCCTCTGGATGGAACACTGTGTGGGTTTTTTTTAATTCTATTTATTATATCAAAACCTTTATCATTATTTTTTTTATTTTCTCGCTCCCATTTCACAAATCCCACAAGTTGTGTACACGTAAGTTCAATATAGTTATATAGTAAGATATTAGAATTACGTGTACGTAAGTCTTACGGGTGTTTTGTGAAAGAAACGTAAAACAAGAAAGGAGAAAAGTTTATCATCCCATCTATATGTGTATACCAATATCTATCATGATTAGCTTCCTCTCCCGTGAAATACAATAAATGGGTATAAAGTAACATAAGTACATACACATGAAATATCATTAAACGTACAGCAGCAGACCGTATCCTTACTTTAGTAAATATAAGACTACAGCGTTTTATGAACTAAACTACAGAGACCTGGGGGGCTGAAAATACGTACATCTACAAACTTCTCCTGGAGTTTTAAATACATCTGGTGAGATATCATCAAAACCATCTTGACAGCGACAAGAAAAAGTCCTCATTCTGTGTGTACATCTAGCATTCATGTCACAATAATTGTGATTGGCATCCACACAATGACTATATTCTGAAAATAGATTTCACAACATAAATACTCACAGTAACAATGTGCAATTATCATTTTTCTAGTTGGAATAATTTGTCAGCAATCCACCTGTAATCTTTAGGAGCAGAACAGTAGGACGTTAAACTTCAATTAATTTCATTTCCACCTGTAATCCTGCAGCCCCTTGAATAATCTCTGTTTAGCTCTTTTTTTTTTATTTCTAATAATTCCGTAGCCCTAATTTATAAGGGATAGTGGGAGAAAAACTACTAGGCCGTGGACTGGGCACGATTATATGGCTTAGATCGTTACTCTCGTTAAAAGACATGTTGTCGCATTTCCGATTTTTAAAATAGACGCAGCATAAATGATGTTAACTAGCAACCATCTCATGTGGATGTCAGCTCCAGTAATATCTATAAAATTATCTGAATAAGAACTATATATTTATCGTCATAACACGAAGCTGCAACGCGGTCAAGTGATTGACCAATGAAAATCGTCGGATCATGACATGTGATTAGTCACGTGATCATTGTTTATTAGTCAGGTCGAGGTACATATTTAGTGGGAAAAAATTCATACCCAAGCGGTTATTATTTCATATAAGTAAGGTGGGTAGCCTTCCAGAAAAATTTTCCCCGTTGATCGGCCTTGGGGAAAATTTTTAGGGGGCTTTTTTGTTTGGACCCCCGAAATCGCCCTAAAATCCGTTAGTGGCTATGATAACTCGCTTAATATTCATATCTGGGGTTAATAATGTACTAGGAGCCTATAGGAAATCGATACCAAGGAATTCAAAAATGACGTCAAAAATGACCTATTTGAAAATTTACCTCATTCTTGAAGTTTATCATAATTCACAAAAAATGAATTAATATTTATAAATAAAACACACTGATATAAACAAACATTGATTTTATAGGTAAATGATAATATAGTCAGATTTCATAGACTGATCATTGATCGTCATCTTCTAGGTCAACGTTGTCAGAATTCCTGCAAGATTCGCCATGACAGCCCCCACACGCGCTAACGCATTTCAGGCCATTCTTCCTGCAGCTGCATATCATGGTACCGCACTGATTTTTCAGCGACTTGCACTTACATCTCATAAAGTTTAAAACGCTTTCAGGGGCTGCAGGAAGGTCTGTCAGGATGGGTTCGTATCCTTCTGATGTCTTTTTCCAGCCCCACTCGCTCGCATTCAGCTCGCTTTCATTTAATTTTAACCAAACGACGACCTGCAGATGATCTCTGAGCGCATGGTAATAAGCCGCCCGACCTGTGGGTGGTATTCGGAACAAGGTAATGGAATTTTTCTCCGCCATCATGGAGTCTAGTAAAGTAGAATGTTTAAAAGTTTGTACCTTGTCATAGGAAACCGAAAACCCCAATGCATACAATTTCTCGTTCAACCATCTATGTACCATATATGTTTCTTATCTTTATTAAAACCTTTTTAGTGTCGTTTGATTTATAAGACTAACAGTAAGCGGGTAACACCAAACTTTAATTGGTGGCTGGAGTGGAATAGTTTTGTGAAGTAGTTGGAAGCAGTTGATGTTGCGAGTTATGTTTTTTTGCTGTTTGGATGTCATCAATTTTCAACATGAATAGATTTGATAATTTGAGTCTTGGAGAGTTGGCGTCTGCTATTGCAGAATTGACAGATTCGTATAACAGCGACATTGCAACGCTTGAGAGGATGTTATCCCAATCAAGGGTTGATGCTGTTCCTCCGTCATTCATGAGTCAGAGATCGACAGTTCCTGTTAATTCGCAATCTTTATTTTCTGACATGAGCAGATCTCTTGTTCAATATCAGAACCAAAGGCAATCCAGTTTTCGTTTTCTACTTCAGGTTTGCGGAGAGCTGCAGATTATTACAGGGATATGAACCTGTTAGAATAAGGACGTCTACGCCAGTAGATGCTCAACGACAGAGAGATAATAGGTATTCTACCTTAGCCGGTAATTCCAGTCGCTGTTCTCCAGAAACTAGCAGAAGGGCAAGACAGGCAGAGAGTCAAATGTCTGGATTTGACAGGGCTCAGACCACCGATGCTAGATCATTACATGCTAAGCCTATTGCAATGCCTCCTAAATATAATGGTGAAACACGATTGCGTGATTATTTGGTTCAATTTGAAGTCACTGCTGAGATCAACTCATGGAGTGAGGGTGCTAAAGCGAGATATTTGGCGATAAGTCTTACAGGCAAGGCAAATGATGTATTTGGTACGTTGAAACGAACTGATGTTCCTTACTACCCCTGTTTCGTAGAAGCTTTAAAGCAGAAATTTGATCCCCCGGAGTTAGCGGAGATGCACAAAATACAGTTACGAGAGCGACGAAGAAAGCACAACGGAAGTTTATCAGAGTTTGCTCAAGCTGTCCATCGCCTGGTGTATTCTATTTATCCCAAAAGTAGTGAAATAACTTAAGAAGAGATGGCTAAATACCATTTGATCCAGTATTTTGGAGATAGCCAGATGAGAATGCTTGTTAGTCAAGCACATCCTCGAGATTTGAATGCCGCACTACACTATGCTATGGAGTTAGAAGCCATTAAACATTCAGAACCCGATGTACGTACAACTCATGTAGCTAATGTAAACGCCAAGGCTGGACAGACGGCAAAATCTGAGAGTTCTGAACTGCATAAGATAATAGCAAGTCTGAAAGAAGAAATTGAAAGAAGTGAAAGAGAAGTTACGAGAGTCAGAAAATAAGATTTCAGATAGGAAGAGAAAGACCTGTCTGAAGTAACATGCTTTAGTTGTCTAGAGTTAGGGAATTATTCTACGATGTGTCCCTCACCTCGCAAGAGTCACCCTGCTGGTTCTTGGCGAGATGGGGGGATACCATTTCAGCAGACTAATCAGAGAGATACACCTGCTGTACCAGTTCCAATGCCTGCAGCTCCAAGGCCACGTCATTCTAACTTAGACAGAACTGTTGGTGTTGCGAACCCTCCCAGTTCCGGTATTTGTGTTGAAGGCAAAGTAGTGGTGCTGGACAAAAAATTCTAAGTTGATACAGGTGCTAGCCTGTCGATGATTTCAGAAGATTTTTATGATTCATTTGAAGATAAACCTGAGTTGTGTCCGATTAATTGTAAGCTGTTACAAGCAGATGGTTCGCCCTTAAAGGTTAAGGGTTGTGCATCTCTTAAGATTGAAGTTACTGATAAGCCTTTCGTTTTCCCCTTTGCAGTTGTTACCATGCCAACAAAGGCTATACTTGGTCTAGATTTTACAGAAGAGGAAAATGTTATTTTTAATGTTCCTTTGTCCGAGATTTATGTCGGTGGTCAGGTGATCCCATGTCAGTCTAAGGGTAGAATTGGTGTATGTCGTGTTAAAATTGTAGAAGACACAACATTATTACCAGGGCATGAGCAAGTCTTCACTGCTGGAGCTGATATTAAGGAGGGGACCAATCCAGGTGGGGATTGTCTTGTGGGGCCTTTAAGAAATCCCCGGCGTATTATCCTTTAATTGGGTGTACCTTAGTTAAACCAGCAAGGGATGGTTCGCTTCCCCTTAGAGTTTGTAACCCAAGTAAGGAATTGGTTACATTTAGAAAGGGAACTATTGTTGCCCTTGTACGGAATATTAATAGGGTTTTCCCTGAATCCCGAAAAGGATAATTTGGTTCGTGGTTCTTTGATTGATAATATGTTTAAATCTTGTAAGGAAAGCCTACAAGTCAGCAGTATAATAATGCGGCGACTACTTTGTCCAGGAATATAAATGCTTTTGCAGTTGATGGTGGTGGCATTGGTAGAACAGAACTTATATACCATCGTATAGAAACTGTGAGTCATCCACCGATTTGCCAACCGTCCAAATTATCGCCAGACGTTTCTGTTGGTTCTAGTCCAGCTAGTGTTGCGGATTGGGAGGCTGGTGGAAAAGAGCGCCTTTGCCGACTTATACCTAGGAAGTTGCAGACTTGATGGTAATGGAAAACTGAAGGGTTTCAGACCATCGCCTTTGGAGAAATTAGAAGAGAGGAGATTACGCGATAACATTTAAGTAATGTTTGCGACTTCAATCGACGATTATTGTGTTGAACTGTTCATGGTTCATAGTGATATAAAAGCGTGTTGATGGTATACCTTATATGTATTTGTGTTGTGGTGTATATATATTTCGCGGGAACAAATCGACGTGTTAATATGTTTGGAGAAATTAGAAGTGAGGAGATTACGCGATAACATTTAAGTAATTTTTGCGACTTTAATCGACGATTATTGTGTTGAACTGTTCATGGTTCATAGTGATATAAAAGCGTGTTGATGGTATACCTTATTTGTATTTGTGTTGCGGTGTATATATATTTCGCGGGAACAAATTGACGTGTTAATATGTTGAACTGTGATTTTATTGAAACTTGTTACTGATGAACTGATTTCGCGGAAACATGGCGTTTGCGAACAGAAAATCTAGACAGTATGTCGCGTGTTGGAGTAAACGTGACTCGAACTGTGTTTTAATGATTTGATATTTCGAACTTTATAAGTTTATTCCTGTTATCAGTGTTTTTAAATGTTTCATCATGTTTGATATTTCGATCGAGGACGATCGATTTTCGGAGTCGTGGGTAGTGTAACCGGTAGCCGTAGCTATCTCATTTGTATTTCGTTTTCCGGATAAGCGCTCGCATAATCTATTATAGTTGTTCAGGCCATACGGATTTGGATATTCGCGTTTCGTGTATTCTCGTTGTCTAATTTCTTCGCTATTCAGTTTGGCGGCAGCGACCATCATGCGTTCACTATTTTCCAACTGATTTGCTTTTCTTTCCTGATACCAAGATTCAGTAATTATGAAGCTGGCCATGTTCCGAAAGCATACTACTTCTTCCCTACTTCCACCAATATATGCAAAACAGATATGCTCCCCGTAATGCGATTTTAGCTTTATGCGCAGAGCCTTCTCTGAGTATATTTCTGAGCCTTCGCATACAAGTTCACCCATCTGGCGATGCAGTTCTTTGATCGAAAAGATTTCTGCACCCCCTCGCTCTCGAGCCAACTACATAAATGAATCTTGTTTATTTTCATCAACAGGACGTCCTTCTTTATCTAAAATGACCGATTGATTAGCCAGTAGCAACTTCTGGTAGCTCTTATTTCATCGATTAAGTTCAGGACACCCGTTCAGGCGCTTTCAGGGACGTGGTTCTAATTTCCATCGTCTCCACCAGTTTAATGCGATGGCGATCTGGATGACGAGCGTCGGAAATAGCAGGTTCACCACATAAAAAGCAGTGCACTTTCCATTCGAACTGTGTATTCAATTGCCAGGTATATACAGTATTGGGGGGGGGGCTTACGAAAGCTTCTTGGGTTGGTCTCGGCAGAAGAAGATATTATAAATAATTTTTAATACCTTTTTTATTATAGTTACTTTGATAATAAAAATATATTTGATGTGCATATTGTTGTTGTTTGGGGTTGATACAAACATAGAATAGATGCCTACCGGTTTCAAACAAGTTCATTAAATCCCTTTGCGCTGTTGTTTCCCTTGACGATGACAAAATATTCATGCACCGTAACTAATTAACTGTTGTTCTGAGGGGGGGCCTAAATTATTTTCCAATATTCCACTTACAGTGTATTTATCTAATTTACCATTTATTTTAATGCAAAATCAAAACGACACACTTTACATTTACTTTAATGCAAACAAAACAACAAACTTAACATTTATTCAAAATCAAAACAACAAACATGATATCTATTTTAGTTCAAACTCGTTACATAGTTCTTGCCTACTTTGCTTATACATCCATTCTATTCCATAAACGGAAGATCAGGTTTCTGACGTTTAAATTTGTCGATCACTCTCGATTCCATATAGTCTTTTACATTTTGCGATCTGCGAACGAAAAGGCAAGGTTGTTTTGATGACTTCCAGTAATCATTCATTGCCGTTCGAATGACCTTGTCGGCATGGATTAATTCGAGCCCATTTACTGCAATTTGCATCTCGGCTCTTCTCGCTAATGTTCTTTACTAATTTCAATGAATTATCAATGAACGTTTGGGTATCTAATGCTGCAACCATCGCAGATCCCCTCAATTTTAATTTCAATGATAATGTCTCTAAATCTAATAAATTACGAAGAATAGTTATAAATCTTATTGTTTCGTCATCAAAAACATGTTCGGAAAGATAAATCAAAGCACATTTTATCAGTGCTTTTGATTGACTTATTGTGGACGCCTCGTTATTTTCCAACTTTTCTCGCCTTTGCCCAGCACGTCTACATTCTTCAGAAACGGTAAATTGATGGGTAATCCACATTAAGATTTTGTTGCTTTAATTTCGCTGAAATTGTCATGGAGGAGAGACCATAAACATTTGGACCCTAAACATTTTGAATAATCGTCGTAATCTATGGCTTCCACCATACGACCCATCCTCTTCAGAACATGCATTTGGAACTTATCAAACATTATATGTGGTAGCATATTAACAGTTTGGAGAATATTTACAACGTGCCCATACACCTCATAAATATCACACAGATCTGATAGTATACACGCGAATTTTAAATTATAAATTTGATTTGAAAATGTTGCGGATTCTCTCGCTTCTCGGGACTCTTTTGATGTTCCGTCTTTTAAATGTGCTTGATTTTCTTCTAATGTTCTGCCCAGCGCTGGGAAATCTTGTCTAAAACTGGAGTACACTTTTTTTTACTGAGTTCGCAAAACGTGTTTCACTTTAAAAAAAAACCTAACATTTTAAATTCGAGCTGAACTTCATGTGATTGTATAATATCCGCCGTAACATCAAAAAAGTGTTCAAATTCTTTTCCCCAGTTAAATAATTTGACGACGGTTCCAACCAACGATGTGTGCCTTGCAATCCAGCTTTATGGAGAGGGTCCCATATGTGAGGATTGGGTTCGTCTTTATAGCCAAAATGTTCATCTAAATATTCTGGAACGTGTGGTGTAAAATACAGAGCCCATGTATTGATCTTTATCAAAATTATAATCTGATAAACAATTTACAATGCTTTCGCATATGGCACGGCCTTTACGTTCCTTTACTACAGGGTGTCCCCCCAAAAAATGTCGGAATTAGATTACTGTAGTAATTGTGACAAATTGTCGGGTTCTATGTTTCCATGTAGCTTTATCTGCGGAAATTTGCCCGACTGATTTATGACCGGTTTGTTTTAATCTAGGGGGGTTGGGATGGCCTAGTGGTCTAGAGTGCTGCGCTTCGACCTCTAGCTGGCCGGTCACCTCTAGCTTGCGGCTGTGGTTTCGAGCCCTGGTGTGAGCGTATGTGGCATGGAGATAGGGGCGCCTTCTCAACCTCGTGGGTTTCCTCCGGGCACTCTCCGGCTTCCTCCCACTGCTAAAAGACCCCTACGCGCAAGCGAATTATTGAAATAAAATTAAACCATATGTTAGTCCCGAAATGACCTAGTTTGTGTTGAGTGGACGTTAAACCCCATCCCTCTCTCTTTGTTTTAATCTAGTCTTTAAAAATTCTTTCACTCTCGATTTTACTTCCTTTGATAGATATGGAAGCAATTTTGCCGGGAATTGTTCCGAATGGTTTATATCTCCAAGATCGGTTCCATTTATTGTCTCTAACAGGATGAGCCTAGGAAAATCCTAGTCACTTCTACTGTGTTTGGCTAAATGGTAGCAATTTCTCCCAATTCACATGCCTACAATTTTCTCTCGTCTGTCGTGGACGGCGATGGTCTTTGATTTTTCTGTTTCCTCTTTCACTAAAGACTTGTGTAATATTGTTTGTAAATGGGATTTAAGGTTTCTCTTAAAAGATCTAAACTTTTCTGGTTGTATTTTTTCATTACAATTGTCACCTTGAGTAGAATCAATGTAAAACGATCCTGGTGAACCTTTGGATAATTTTGATGTTACTTGATTACCACCAGGCTTACAAATGTTACAGTGCATTATACTAGTCGATTTGTCATAGGTAAATTCGGAAAATCTCGAGTTATTTCTGCAATAGACCGGCATTCCTGCAAAATATAATCAGTAGTCGTATGCGTTGAAATGTTAATGGTGGTTGTAGGTACCTCGTGTGTTTCTGCGTGTTGAGGCGATAATTTTTCAATTTTGTTTAATATTGAATTTAAAAGTTCATTTTGGTCAAGTGACAATTTGGCTTGATCTGAGTCTGGCTGTGTCTGTTTCTCAACTGGTAATGTGGGAGCAGTCTCAAACTCTTTTTGTTTTTCCCCAGCTTCTGTACTTTGCTCAGTATCCGACACATCAACATCGATAGCTTCGACAATGGCTGCCATTTTATCATGAGAACTGGACACCGAAGGTTTTGAGAAAAAGAATGTCATTGACCGTCTGTTTTTGACCGTAGGTCATTGCAGTCTTCGGTGGGTGGGATTTCTCTGTATATGCACTTTTATAATTTTGAAATAAAATAACATCACCACAAACTCGGCAAGAGACTTTGTTCTTTTTTCCACTTGATACTCGATATGAAGCCATCGTTATAGAATTATCACGTGTAAGTGTGGTTACTACACGGTACTGGTGTTTAGGGATCGCCGAGGTCACAGGTGATAGTTCATACAACAATAAAAATAACTAGACCTGCATGCAAGAATGGCGGGTTTCACTGGTGCCACGTTACCTTTGAACTTGTGTCACTTTTGGTGCCACGTTATCCTTGAACATATGTCACTTCCGGTACCAAAGAAACCAACAAACTGGTTTCCACATAAGCATTGTACATATCAAATAAAATGGACGCAGAATCAACCAAATCCAGCAATATCAATTCATTTTATATATATTATGTTACTAGTAAGAGATCCTGGCAAAATTACATTACTTTCGGTGATAATGAAAATGTTCAATTAGTTTTATGAAATCAGAAATGGCTTAATATATCATATGGTGAAACTTTTATGTAAATCGAATAATAATTGCCACTTTTATAGACCAAAAAACTTGAAAAGTGACTTGTAGAAAATCGTCTATTTCTCGGCAACCGTACAAGTAAGAAATCATTTTGTGGTATTTGTATGATCGTATAGGTTCAAATTATATGTTGATTGGAATCAAATATCATAATTTTAAAAACTTTACAAATCAGACTCATTTGAATAAAATATCTGTTTTGAAGGCCAAAAATCCAGTTTTTGAAAAATGACGTTACATAATGAAAATCTTAAATTACTTGTATCAAATCGTAAATGGCATTAGGTATCACAAAGTGCAATTTTTATGAAAATCGAATAATAATTGACACTTTTATTGACCAAAAACCTCGAAAAGTGACCTGTTGAAAATCGTATATTTCTCCGCAACAGAACAAGTTAGAAACCATTTTGCGATATCTGTATGATCGTATGGGTTCATTCTATTAGTTGATTGCAATCAATTACCAAATTTTTAAACAAATACCAAATACGACTCATATGAATAAATTATTTGTTTAAAAGGCTATAAATACAGTTTTTGCCAAAATGACATAACTTCCGGTGACGGCGAACGAGTTAGAATGGTTTGACTTAGTCAATAATGGCATTAGGCATCAAATGGTATAAAAAAAAATATTGAAAATCGAACAATAACTGATTCTTTTACAGGAAAAAACCGTCAAATGTGACTAATGCAAAAATGTGACTATCAGCAACTGCTGATATTACAAACTCATTTTTACATAGATTCTCTTTGTAATTGTTATTGCTACGAGGTTATGAAAGTTACGAAGAAATATTTTCAATTATGGAGACGGTGGATGGGTTCTAAATAGCTTATTTTTACACCTTTTTTCGCCTTTTAATCGAAATCGCCCGAAAACTAAATCGAAATTAAAAAAAACTGAGCCCGACGTTTTGTGCGCCTTTACAGGGCACAACTTTTCAGTAAGATCGGATTTGAAAAAATAATATTTGCTGTCAAAAAGTTGTACTGAACTGTTTTTGCTGAGTTTATGTCACTTCCGGTGCCGACAGGAAACTTTACCCGTAACAAAAAAATGACTTGTTGGACCACGCAGCATATGTACTTTGTTTTATACAAATTGAATAATAAATAATTATTCTAAGACTGAAAAACTGAATTAGCCAATGGCGGCCAAGGAAAATTACGGAGAGAAAAAAAATGTTGACTTTTTTCGACAAATCAGATAACTCTTTAACCCTGAGTAAAGTGCCATACAAAAATATTCGTTAATAAAAAAGTTTTTTTTTGGAAAATTTTAAGATTCGTCGAATATCAAAGATACAAAGAAGAACAGCTATGTGCCTTGTCTCCGGCTATGTCAGAATGCACCACATGTTAAAATCCAATGATTATTGTTAATATTATGACATTTTTCTAACAAAACGACAACTTCGGTGATTTAGGTGAAATATGAAAGCTTAATAATAATCTTTACAGAAACAATAAACTTTCATATGAAATATGAAAGCATAATAATCTTAACAGAAACAATAAGCTTTCATATGTAATATGAAAGCTTAATAATCTTAACAGAAACAATAAGCTTTCATATGTAACATTAAGCTATGTAACATAGCTTAATAATAACTAGATCTGCTACTGTCCCATGCAGATATGAAAGCTTTCATATTTATCGTCACGTGTCATCGATTGTATCAAGTATCCTAAATAAAAGGATAAGAAACAAAATTATCAAAAATGATCAAAAACTAGGGAAGTTACAAGTCTAAATATAGTATGAAACATTGCATCTAGGCATAACAATAATCTGAAAACTAAAGGGAAATAACTGAAACTTGTATTGCTGTAATGAGACGGATGAGAAAATGACATGAAAATGGCGGGAAAGAACTAAAAATGGCAGGTTGGACAGACGACCTTACTCCATGTCACGTACAACCGAAAACACGCTAGTTAACTCAATGACAGGCTTTATGATACAGCGCGTGCGTGCTAACCATTCAGCCACCCAACACCCTTTGAAATCAGACAGATTAATAAGCTACCAGCACAGGTTGTTTAAACATATATAATTTAGTATTTATTGTATTATGTATGCACATATAAGCTAAATTATTTGTTTAAAAGTCTATAAATACAGTTTTTGCCAAAATGACATAAGTTCCGATGACAGCGAACGAGTTAGAATGGTTTGACTTGGTCAATAATGGCATTAGGCATCAAAGAAAATTGAAAATCGAACAAGAACTGATTCTTTTACAGGAAAAAAGCCGTCAAATGTGACTAATGCAAAAATGTGACCATCAGCAACTGCTGATATTACAAACTAATTTTTACATAGATTCTCTTTGTAAGGGTTATTGCTACGAGGTTATGAAAGTTACGAAGAAATATTTTGAAATATGGAGACGGTGGATGGGTTCTAAATAGCTTATTTTTACACATTTTTTCGTCTTTTAATCGAAATCGCCCGAAAACGAAATCGAAATTAAAAAAATACTGTTAAAACCAAAAATGTGTCTGTTCAAATAAAGGCATAGATATACAGAATCCGTTGTCATTTCAGTGTAAGAATTCAGAGAGAGAAAATAATTAGGCCTACTTTACCTTCAAACACATCACGAAACGGCAAATTTCTGCTCTTCTTCGTCGAGATTTTGTCACTAAGAAGCGTAGTTCACAGCAGAATTCCAACTGTTGTCACTAAACCAAACTAATTTGCCAGGGTCCTCGATTGCTTGGTAAATAAGACAGTTCATACTTCGAGAAAATTAGTCAAAACGACGAAAAAATAAACACGCGTGCTAATTTGTAAATAAACACGCGTGTTAATTTGTAAATAAACACGCGTGTTAATTTGTTCACATTACTGCCCGTAATGACGATTTTCCTGTTTGCTGTTTGGCTGAAATCCCGGGTCTAGAATTTTCAGTCGCATTCATATGGCAGTGAAAACGACCGAAGTCAGCGAAAACAAAATAATTAAAAGTTATAAAAAATATTTTGAAGCAGTCCGTTTTTGACAAGGAGATGTGATGGAATGTAATTATTCATTTTATGTATTTTTAAATCAGTCTGTGCAGAAAAAATACCGACATTAAGCCATTCCACGAGAGTAAACTCGCTTTAGTCCACGGCCTATACGAAAGTAGGGAGGGGTGTTTTGACACGCACTAGATTTCCATACATTCAGCATCTACATCAATGATAAACCCTTTAATCTAAAGCTACTCAACCCGTCAACAAATGATCTATTTTTGAAATACGAATATGAAAGCCCCTACATCTTTAGATATTTAAATTATACCTGTCAACAGTTGTAGATATTGCGACATACTGGCATTTTTACCCAATATTAAGCCTGTGCCAGTTAACTTGACCAAACGATCTGTATCAACATAAGCAACAGCTGTAAGTCCACGATTATACATAGTCTGTAGTTTTTCTCTACGAGGTGATGAGTTCTTATCTAGAGCTACTTCAAACACAGCTTTATTACTATCAGGATCGAATGATATGATGTAAACATCTAATATTCCTTTTAATCTTTGATTACTAAAAGCTGAATATAACTGAAAATAGAGAAATACATCATGTTTGTGACGGTATATTAGATTTAAAATTCTAACAAGCGTTCGTCGAACTTCTAACGTCTGTTCATGTAATTTGTAACGTCTATTCATGTAATGACTAACTTCTATTCATGCAATTTTTAAATTAAGACAATGTATATTCCAACTTCTTTATTTGTTCAGTGTAAATTTTAATTTTATTGCATCTTATTTCTCTTATTTAGACGTACCACCGACTGACAGGCAGGATACGCCCAGATTTTCAAGAGATGGAAAGAGAACAAGCTAAAAAGAAAGTGATTTTTCTTAAAATCAAGGGTCATAATTGATGAAGTTACAATTCGATATGCGTAAATGTCGAAAAGAACCAAGATCTTTGGGTTATAAACACGCATGTCAAGTTTCAGCAAAATCAGTTCAAAACTGTGACCTCAACGGGGTTCACAACCTTGACATACCATATTATTACATATTATTACGCATTCAAAGCGACGGCCATTTTGGTCTAATTTTCACAAAATTCGAACTCAACCTTCTTTACGGTGTAAAATCAAACGTTTTTTTTTTTAAATCGGATAATAATTTTGACCTCCAGGGGGACCACAAGCTAAAGGCGATTTTCCGTACAATCAGGCAGGAAGTTTCGATCTGGTATGCGCAAATATCGAAAGGAACCAATATCTTTGAGTTATAAAAAATGCATTTCAAGATTCATCAAAACCGGATTAAAATTGTGACCTCTACAACCTTGACATGCAATAATTTTTTTACACTTTTCGCGTACAAGCGACGGCCATTTTGTCCGTCAATTTCGGTCCGATTTTCACGAAATTCGAACTCAACCTTCTTTACGACGTAACGGTGATATAATCAGACTTTTTTTCTTAATCGGATAATAATTTTGTCCTTCTGAGGGACCACATGAAAAAAGGCGATTTTTCGTACAATCAGTGGCCATAATTCAGGACGTTACGATTCGATGTCCGCAAATATCAAAAGGAGCCAAGATCATGAGTTATAATCATGCATTTCAAGTTTCATCAAATTCGACTCAAAATTGTGACCTCTACGGTGTTCACAGGCTAAAAACGTGATTTTTCGTACAACTAAGGGTCATGGTCCGTGAAGTTACAGTCCGATACATGCCAATATCGAAAGGAACCGATATATTAGGGTGATAAACCTATATTTTAAGTTTCATTTAAATCGGGCGGACAGGGGCGTCGTGTGGACGCATAAAAACGGCTCATTTGGTGATTGCACACCTGGTCGGGACCATTATGTATTGTTTAATGGCAGAGAGTCAGACATTAAGTAATATATTACAATATATTACGTAATGTCTTAAGCTCGAGAACATTAAACAACTTAAAATACAGACTTCTTTTACAGCGAAATACGTCACACTAGTCCAATATTTCACTGGTATAATTAATGAACGATTGGCAAGTTGCCCGTACGATTATTTGAAATACGCCAACATCAAAGGATGACGTTACATCTGTATTTTAAGTTGATATAAACGCGACTCGTTCTTCGTCTGGTTGGGGGGTTAGGATGGCCTAGTAGTCTAGAGTGCCGCGCTTCGACCTCTAGCTGGCCGGTCACCTCTGGCTTGCGGCTGTGGTTTCGAGCTCTGGTGTGAGCGTATGTGGCATGGAGATAGGGGCGCATTCTTAACCTCGTGGGTTTCCTCCGGGCACTCCGATTTCCTCCCACTGCTAAAGACCCCTACGACCAAGCGAATTATTGAAATAAAATCCAAAATGACCTGGTTGTGTCTAGTGGATGGTAAACCCAATTTCTCCCTCTCTTCGTTTGGTTGAAGGTTAGACGAAGTGCTGAAATTTGGAGAGAGAGAGAGAAAGGGAGAGATAAATGGGCTTGATAAAGACGAGATTATCCTCGTCGAAACATCACTTAGTATTAAACTCTGTAACTGTGTATCCATGCCTACAGTATATAAACATTAATAAGCTCATTTGTAAATAAAAATCATTAAATTCTCCAAATCCTGCGCAATCAGTGATCTCGATCTCCCCCACCGAAATCCCAAAATAAATAGATGACACACATTAATTAATTGCACATTTATTTGTTTTCAAAAGTATGGAGCAATCAAACTATACACTAAGTTTCAGTATCATATAGAATCGAGATTATTTTGTCCCAAAGCATCGACCAATGAAATTGATTAGCTATGCAACTCTGCTTAGATTCTGCTTGAAATGTTAATCATTGAACTCAGTCAAGACATACATCAAGTTCAAACATTCTACCTCAATTAAAAACAGAGCTGTTATGTTCCAAAGTCTTGACCAATCAAATTGCTTATCGCTCCTTAGCCTAAGCAGAAAATTCTTACTATCAAACTTAGTCAAGTAATGATACAATGAATCTATATTCTGAGTTTCATCGATCTCACTTCATTATAACCAAAGTTACCGTGCCCCAAAGCATCAACCAATTAGATTGCTTTTTCTGCTCACTGTAAGCAGAACATGTTCATCATTTATCATCGCACTACATCAAGGCATTCACCTAATGAAGGCCAACACCAAGTTTGAACATTCTAGCTCAGTTAGAAGGAGAATTATTGTGTTCCAAAGTTTCCGCCAGTCAAATTCCTTATCGCTACGCTTACCTCGAGCAGAATATGTTTCTTATTAAACTTAGCCAAGGTATTGATGTAATGGAACTATACACCAACTAAATTTATCGTGTCCCAAAGCATCAACCAATCAAATTGCTTATCTCCGCTTATCCTAAGCAGAAAATGCTCATCTTCGAACTCCATCAAGGCAATGACTTAATAAACAGTTATTGTGTTCCAAAGTTTCGACCAATCAAATTGCTTATCGCTATGCTTACCCTGATCAGAAAATGCTCATAATCGAACTAGTCAAGGCATTTATGTAATGAAACTATACACCACTTAATTAGAACTAAAGTTATCGTGTCCCAAAGCACCAACCAATCAAATTGCTTATCTCCGCTTACCCTACGCAGAAAATGACCATCTTCAAACTCCATCAAGGTATCAACCCAATAAACACCTACACCAAGTTTGAACATTCTAGCTCAATAAGGAGGAGAGTTATTGTGTCCCAAAGAGTGTGACGGACAGACGGACGAACCCATTTTAATAGTTCCCCAACTTTCTTCGAAAGGCGGGAGACAAAAAATGAAAATATGATCTTAAGCTTACATTTGAAATATATGTACTTAAAAATCGCTCGAATGGATTTTTTGGTGCTCGTTGACTCCACCTACATAGTCTCGATTATCAAGTAATGTTTACAATTAACTGTGGTCCGTAAGCGTATTCGATTTGAGACGGGACTGCAATTCAATTCGTATTACATTTATTATTTACTACAAATTAGGATTAAGACTTTTAATATATAGGTAAGAAGAGAAAGCCTGCGAAAGGATTTTAAAGTTTGAAAGGAATGGACCAAATCAACGAGGCAGTATTGTAAATAAATTATAATAAATAGCCGACTTCTTGCGTTGCCTGCGTGTATTCTTTTGTACTTCAGGCAGGCCTAAGTGACTCCCTAAGCAGACGAATAGAAAACAGTGGTCCGATGGGGTTGCAATTCAGCTGGGGTAATGTTAGCTGCGATGTTAATCAATTTCCATAATTTTACTGAAACGCAAGGACAGAAGCGTGTATAATAACGACAGTGTGTTTTATAGGGAAGACAGCGTGATGAGCTGCTAATTTCCGGAAGTATTATGACATAAACGTCACGAAGAATCTCCGCCCACGACGCCATTGTGATTAAATCAATCAACGAAATCCTGTTTAAATCATATCCCGATCCAAACCATCCGTGGGTATACAAAGTTGATTTTAGGCTTGTTATTTAAAAAAAGATCTAATTTATAATTTCTATGACATCTGAGGCCCAAAGGAAGACCGACAAAAGTCAGTTTTTGCTCTCCAATAATGTATCTTTAAGAGTAACAATTCATTAGTATGACAGCTAATAAGTATGAAAGCTTCTTAGTAGAACATGCTAAAATTGAGATTGAGATATCTCCGGAATTATACAAAAATAAATGGAAATATCGTTTTAAGAATTAACAGACTGCCTCCAGAACGACCCACCATTGATGGATTTATGTATTTAGATCTTTGAATTAGGAGCCCTTCGATTTACCGTTTATATAGAACAATGTATATTATTTGTTAAGATATATTATAAATGTACTTAATAAGTGCTAGTACAAATTTCACGTAAATAAAAATTTAAAAAAATAAAATAAAAATATTTTTATAAAGTTCTGCCCTATTTTAACGTTTTGTATACGAATCATTTGATATGATGGATTTAGTAATTCAGTTATCAAAATTCATTGAAAATCAATATACTTGTCTCATGACCTCAATCTTAAGTCAATCAGATGATAAATTTGGCCCCCGACCGTCTACAAAATTTTTCAATGTGATCAAGGGCCATGAGTTTGGCTGTTATTATCTGAAATCGCTGACAATCAATAGACTTCTTCGGCTCTTGACCTTAAACAATCGGATATTAACGTTAGCCTCTAGAGTGTCAAGAAGAAATTTTGAAATGATCAAGGGCCATAGCGCTGGCAGTAATTAACGGAAATAGCTGAATTCAAATGCTTCTTCCTCTCATGAGCTTAGATACAGGGTATAAATTTATTGTCAATCGGATATACTAACTTTGGCCTCTAGAGCGTTCACAAGCAATTGTGGGCACCGGGCAGATGGACGGGTGCGACGACAATATACGACCAAATTTCAATGTGGGCGTATAAAAACAATATTCATGAAAGCATGACTATAAGTAAGTGAGCGCAAAATAAACAGAAAATTATTATTAGTAGTATTACCGGGGTAAAATAGGTTGCCAGGCAACGAAACATACGCCCACGGCAGCTAAATCATCCGGAAATTCAACAAGAGTTGTCGCATATTAAGTAATTATCAGAAAATCATTAGAATGTGTTTGATTTTTATTAAGTTCTGCCCCATGCTAACGTTTAGTATACGAAACATTTAATATTATAGATTTACCTGTCCAATTATCGATTTCAAGAAATTCAAACTCAACCATCATTAATGTATGACGGGGATATAGTCAAACTTTTTTTTAATTCGGAATAAAATTGTGACCTCCATAGGGTACACAAGGTAAAAAACGTGACATTCCGTACAATCAGAGGCCATAATTCAGAAAGTTATGGTCCAATGTGCCTGAATATCGAAAGGAGCCGCGATCTTTGGGTTATCAACTTAAATTGTGACCTCTGCAGTCTCCACAACCTTGATATATCATATTTTTACACCATTCGAGTAAAAGTGGCGGACATTTTGTTCAGCAATTTTGGTCCAGTGTTCATGAAATTCGAACCGTACATTCATTACAGTGTAACGGTGGTATAATAATCATTGTGACCTCCAGACGAACCACACGGTAATAAAGGCGATTTTTCGTACAATCAGAGCCCATAATTCAAGAAGTAACAATTCGATATGCGCAAATATCGAAAGGAACCAAGATCTTTAGGTTATAAACATGTATTTCAAAACCGAATTAAAATTGTGACCTCTATAGGGTCCACAACCTTGATATACCATATTTTTTACACTATTCGCGTACAAACGGCGGCCATTTTGTCCGTCAATTTTGGTCCGATTTTCACGACATTCGAACTCGCACTCCATTACCAAGTAACGGTGATATAACCAAACTGAGTTTTAAATCGGATAACAATTTTGACCTCCAGAGGCACCACAAGCTAAAAAGGGACATTTTTTTTCTGGCAATCAGGGGCCATAATTCAGGAAGTTACAATCCGATGGGCGCAAATATCGAAAGGAACCAAGATCGTTGGGTTATAAACATGCTTTTCAAGTTTCACCAAAATCAGTTTAAAATTGTGACCTCTACACTGTTCACAAGCTAAAAACCAGTATTGACAGGGACTGAGATCTTAGGGTGATAAACCTATATTTTAAGTTTCATTGAAATCGGATAACCAGGCGCGGATCCAGAGGGGGGGTCCAGGGGGTCCGACCCCCCCCCCCCTTGCTCAGGCTTGAAAATTTTTTATGCGATTTTATTGGCGATTTTTACACCTGTAAGTTTGGAATTTACCTTCCGGAAATACGTCAGAACGCACCAAATTGAATCTAATTTACCAAATTTTTCTAGAGGGGGGGGGGGGGCAAACCCCCCCGTTAATCACTTGAGCGCAATTAGTTAAGCAATTATCAAACCTAGCCCCCCCCCCCCCCTGCAAAAAATCCTGGATCCGCGCCTGATAACAATTGTGACCTGTAGACTGTTCACAAACAATTGTGGATGAACGGACGGGCGACAAACTGGGGCGACGACAATAAACGTCCACATGAAAATGTGAGCGTATAAGAATGGCATGGTTTTACGAAGCCTTAATTCAACTTCAAAACATTTTGTTTAATTTTAACGCTTTAATATTCGCGTTAAATGGCATTCGTTGACATGTTCACCATCTTGCGCCGTTGATCGCCCCTGCCGGCAAAGCGGCTTATTAGTAAGATAATAATAATAATAATAATAACATTTATATAGCGCTATTCCACACTGTGTAGTATGCTCATAGCGCTCAAGTCAATTCTGCAAAGTCTGAACAATATTCTGTGTCATCTCATTACATATAGCGACGGAACAGATGTGTCTTCAGTGATGATTTAAAACTTGCTAGGGACGGACACTGTTTTAAGGAAGTTGGGAGTTTATTCCAATGGAAAGCAGCTTGATATGAAAATGTTCTTGCTCCAAAAGTTTTTAAATTGTATGTTGGTAATTGTAGTTGACAAGTGTTACTAGATCGAAGGTTTTTGACTGGTAAATGTTCGTTAACAAGTTCTTGAAGATAAACAGGTGCAGTCTTATAAACAGCTTGATAAGTTAGGCACAACAATTTGAATTCTATACGTTCATTAATACGAAGCCAATGAAGAGAGGATAAAACTGGAGATATGTGGTCACGGACTTTGGTTCTTGAGACTAGTCTGGCTGCTGAGTTTTGTATACGTTGGAGGCGTTTTGTTTGCTCATTGGTAATCCCAGATAACACACTGTTGAAATAGTCGAGGCGAGAGAGGATAAGACATCGGACGAGGGTAGCTGCAGCATCTGATGTTATAAAATGACGTATTGAGCCAATATTCCGAAGATCAAAGTAATAAAAAAAATATGGGTCAACCCCCCAAAAATTTCAAGAAAACATGGTTATTTCCTGTAGTATATGGTCTAGACAACAACATATCAAAAGTTTTCTGAAATTGAGCTACCGCAACGGGTCTAAATATGACGTCAAACAAAATGGCCGCCATTCGACCAAAATCCCCCCTTTTCTGCTCATATTCTATCAAAGCCGTTGTTTGAGAAGGCTCAGGTGTAAGACGATGCTATAAAGCAATATCAGATAATACAACAAACTATTGGTTTACCAATGGGAACTGACCCCGCCCCATTTATGGCAAATGCACATTTATACAAATACGAATTCGACTTTCAAGACCACAAAAGAAAAACAGATTACAAGGTAGCTAAGAGTCTAAATTATACATTGATGACATAACACCAATCAATGATAATGGTAATTTCAATATATATAAAGATGAAATATACCCTCCTGAACTTATATTAAATAAAGAAAATTCGGGCACAATAAATGCATCTGTTCTTGACCTGGACATCAATATAATTTACGATAAATTTAATGTCGGTATATTCGATAAAACGGACAAATTTGGTTTTGAAGTAGTAAAATACCCGTCAGCTTACAGTAACATACCAGATACTACACTATATAATGTTTTCTATTCACAGGCGTTACGATTTTTAAAAAATATGCAACAAGAAGGAACTGTTTCTCTCACGAATAAAAACTCTTAATTTTAAGTGCACGGCCAAAGGCGGATCACAATTACGCATTTTTTAAAGAAATTTCTAAACTTCCATTTCTTCAACATAATAGGTTTGACATTTCTTGTAAATGTATTACTGACTACATCTTGGATAATGATTCTATATAATTTTTATCTTCTATAAATGTCTAGTCCTGTTTGGATTATCGACCTTATTATTATGCCTTTGTGAATACACTTATAATCTACGATTTCTTTAGCATTCCTGTTTTGCGTTTCTTACGTGGGTTATCATATGATATTTATGCTATGGTTTGTACAATTACATGGTCTCAAAAACTTATAGTTTTTTAGTTTTTAACGTTATTTCATCTAGATTATCGCCCTTTTTTTTATCGGGAAATTGCACCGTCTAGCGACGACGTCATAACAACTATAACGACAGATTCACGTCACGCCACTCAGTTAGCAGACGACAGTCTCCCTAGACGGTCTTACACCCCTTTGCTTCTATGTATTCAGTTTTGTTCTTGTTTCTGTGACGGTTGTAACGTGTTTCCAAATGCATTCAATATACTTCAATCCTCTTCTTTATTGATTTAATGCATCTAGTTTTTTAGAACTAGGCCTACTTCTTTGATACATTTAACGATGTGGTTACTTGTATAATTTGGAATTTATACAACAATATTATGCTTGCATTCGTATTTCTTGCAACATATAGCAGATCATGACTCATACTGACATATAATTATTTCCTTGGGTTTTTTACTCCCAACTTGTTTTTCAAATTGAGTGAAGTCTGTGTCACCACAGGCCCGGGACTGTACAGCGCAGTGGACGATTACGGCTAGCCCCCGGATCCATTCACTCTTTTTGATTTGTTGTTGTTTGTGGTCTCTTAGCATTATGTCTTATCTGTATATTTGTTTTTGTGTAGAATTGTGTGTGGTGCAGTCCCCCTGCACTTACTATTAGTAATTCATCATTCTGTGAGTGTTGTGCAGTGTTACTCCCTATACAGGGCTTTGATATGGGGTCGGTATGACGTCACGACGAAAAATCGTTCCTTTCTGATGGTTTCTTAGCCATTTCATTTTAGGTTGTAGATGGGTGGATTGGATAAATGTAGACAATTGCTGCAATAGAAATGCCGATGACGATTTATGATCGGTCGAGACCTATATTATGACCTAAACAAAGTCCCAGTCCGAAATCCGTGCCAAAATTTCGTCAATGTGACCGGAATACAAAATGGCCGCCTGTTTTGGCCGGTAAATTCCATTTTCCACCCAATTGTCATAATATGATCGAATTTTGTATCAACCTATATATACCTTTCCGGGGTTACGGAATCCATTTCCATAAAACTTTTGTGATAGGCTAAGTGTTACCGCTGAATCAATATTGGGGGTTATACAAAATGGCGGACAGTTTTGGCGGTAAAGTTCGTATTTTACAGAAGGATCAAGTTTGGTGTCAAAATATACGTTTTCGAGGTAGATGAATCCATTTTTGTACATATTTTAGTGATTAAAAGTGATTCCCTACACGGATGGATAGCAAAAGAGCAGACAATAGGCATGTCGACTAAGATTTATGTTTGGTCTACAGTAAATTATCACCAAATACGTGCCAAACTGGGTCAAATTGGCCAAAATGTCAATTTGTATCCAATTATTCTAATATGATCGAGCTTGGTATCAAAATATATCCTTTCTGAATCCATTTCCATACACGTTTTGGTGAATAATTATACCGCGGAGTCAATGTTGGGAAATCATTCCAGATGGCAACCAGTTACCTTTTGGAGGCAGTTGATTCCATTTTCGACTCACTTTCTCGTTGGTAATTAACAGGTTCCCTGGGTCAAAATATGTAGACATCCCATTGGCGATTAAAAGAAATTTGAGTCTGCCTCGGATCTAATACTATTGCATCCACCAAGCACACCGCGGTCGAACTTTTATCGGCTTTCGGTTAAATCAAGTAACCTCGCCAGGGAAACTGTCGAACTATCAGCCGGTATGGATAAATCAAGCAGGGCCAGTATTTGCCAACCATATCACGTTCCATGTTGTTTGGGGCTTGGATGGCCCAATGGTTAGCACGTGCCCAAGAATCATAAGAGTCAACTGGTATGGCATCGATTCCTCGGTTGTAGGAGTAGGTTCGCCTGTACAGCGTCGTGGGTTTTCTCCGGGTCCTCCGTTTCCTCCCACTGCTAAAGACCCCTACGTGCAAGCGAATTATTGAAATAAAATTGAACCATATGTTAGTTCAGAAGTGACCTAGTTTTCAATTTTAACACTCCGCCAAACCATTCAGGAGCCACGGTGACTAAGTGGGCAAGGTGCGTGTTCGATCCCTGCATTGACCAAGAAAGTTCATTGAGATCTTCCGACGAAGTTTCCTCATGTCAGTGGTGCAGGACGGGAGGGCCTGACAAAGACAAATGTCTAGTCGTTCCGTGGACGAAAAACCCTGGCGTGCACGTAAAAGATCCCATGAAAGTTGGAATTTCCCTCATAGCACACAGTGTGGCGTGAACCCGCCTTAAATAGCCTAGTAGGGGCAGAACAGTGGGACGTTAAACCCCATTTCATTTCATTTCATTTTGCCAAACCATTCTACCTGACAAAGCGGGTTGTTTGTATCAACAGAATGATCCCGATCAGATGCTCAATCGCCATATTGAGCACACGGTGGCGGCACCAAAATGGTTGCTGGGCAGAAGTATCAAAATTCTAAATTTGTTTGACGTCTATGCTTAACATGTAAAGTGACAATGGAGTAGAGATTTTTCTTGTTAATAATAGAAATAAGAAGAAAAAGAATTAAGATTTACACTGAACAAATAAAGAAATTGAATTATACATTGTCCTAATTTAGAAATAACATGAATGGGAGTACATGAATAGAAGTAAGAAATTAGATAGCATACTAGAATTTTTAATCTAATATACCACCATACGTGTTGGAAAAGTTCTAAACCACCTTGCAGTATTCTTAACTAAAGTATCACAATTTTAACCAGGGCTTCTTTTGGTTGATTTGATAGAAGAAATTTAAATATGCGTCTTGGTAAATTTAGCATAGCGACTTTCCCGTCACACTATTCAAGCAGACAATATCGTTGAAGAGTGCCCAATTCAAATTATTCTCAGGTTATTTAAGGTTTAATACACATTAGATAAATACCACTTACCACTTGTCTTATTTCTGAGTTAAATTTGACATATTCATCACTATTTGTATCGTTCAATGATTCAGAAAACTTGTTGGCGAATGTTATCTCCCCTCTAAAAAACTGAGCGGCTAAAATAACAATAAAAAGTATTTATATTTTTTATCTTACAAGAAATAAGTAACTAATTTTATATAAATTATAATAGGCAAACTAAAACAAACTAAAACCCACACAGCATGGATGAATGACTACCAAATAGTCGCAGCAAATCTTTTTAAATAATATTATCTATACACCCGACGTCCCCTCGTTGCAATATTGTAGCGACATATTGTTCGCTGTAACAATTGGTACATTCTTCGGCGCTTTGCGCAAGTAAAAATAATCCCAAACACATAATTCTCAAAACACATAATAACAATTTGCATGGAAATAAATAATTCTATCACAAATTGTGAAGAATGGACTAAAATATATCTTCATATTTTAATTGCATACGTATTTAATTATTAAACTAAAGTAACATTTCTTTTGTGACAGTAGTATAGTAGCTTATAAAGGGACGCTCGCACTTGATGACCCTAGGACTTAGTGCAAGGTGACCTAGTTCGCGGTAACTTTGCACTGATGACCTTGCATGATTGACACCTATGACGGAATTGGTTGCACTGGTTGACCCTATGATGTAGTTCGTCGTGACCTTACAAATGATGAGAGAGAGAGAGAGAGAGAGAGAGAGAGAGAGAGAGAGAAAAAAAAAATGGGGTTTACCGTCCACGCGACACAAACTAGGTCATTTCGGGACTAACACATGGTTTAATTTTATTTCAATAAATCGCTTGCGCGTAGGAATCTTTAGCAGTGGGGCGAGAGAGAAAAGAGGGGGAGCGCGCATTAAAAGGGTCGGAGAAAATTTATTTTATATATTTAAATTTAGGGCCCTGAAAAGGGTCGTTGGTTTACATGTTTATTAAAATAGTAGAAAATCTTAGATGATCTGATCACAGTGGTATGGGTATCTTTTGACACTTTCGAGCCCCGGTGTGAACGTATGTGTCATGGAGATAGGGGCGCCTTCTCAACCTCGTGGGTTTCCTCTGGGCACTCCGGTTTCCTCCCACTGCTAAAGACCCCTACGCGCAGGCGAATTATTGAAATAAAATTAAACCATATGTTAGTCCCGAAATGACCTAGTTTGTGTTGAGTGGACGTTAAACCCCATTTCTCTCTCCCTCATCTCTGCTACTATCACACGAGTTCATCAGGAAGGACATTGTCCTTTGCTGCCTCCCCAGTCATGTTAAAGGGAATGATCAAGCATACTTAGCTGCCAAGTCTGTTTTAGATCTTCCCATATCACACTTTTTATTACCATTTTCAGATTTTAAATCTTCAATAAATCTTTTTATTTATGGCCGCTGGCAACGGACTTGGGATCTTGCAGGCACAAACAAACTTCATCACATCAAGCCTCTCTTATGAGATTGGCCCAACTCCTATACAACTAACAGGTGAGATGAAGTTGTTTTGTGTCGCTCTCGCATTGGTCATACTTTTTTAACTCATATTTTCATTTTAAAGTAAGAGCCTCAACCAGAATGTGAACACATGTTTGCCAAACCGGGTTTATATGGTAAAGTGTTGGACTTTTTAAAAGAGTCAGGATTTTGTTGTAAATTTTAATTATGTATATATGTTACAGTCAATTTGTGTAATCAGTCATTTCGCGTAATGACTAAATGAATCAGTCATTTCACGAAGAGCCTGTGAGCACCAGGCAATACGTGTAATGACTGAAAATTCCAGACATTACACGAAATGACTAAAACTCATGGGCAGACATTGCGCGAAATGGCTGAAGTACTGTCAAACCACAAAAAATCACTGTAAAACATTTATTGACTTAACATCCAACGTT
Organism: Patella caerulea; assembly: GCA_036850965.1. Classification (NCBI taxonomy): domain Eukaryota; kingdom Metazoa; phylum Mollusca; class Gastropoda; family Patellidae; genus Patella; species Patella caerulea. Next base: position 13,588,046 of record JAZGQO010000013.1, on the reverse strand, counting down.
AAATCATACATAATAAATGAAATAAATTCCCTCGAAACGAAATATTAATTTCAGTACTAAAATCTTACTGTCAAATCACTTTTTTTTAAAAGAAAATCCCGACTGGTCCATCACTCAAGTCACTTATTTATGCATAACAGGCTGCTATGACGGCTTGGGCATTTGAGTTTGATTTTTAAGCATTTGCATCTATTCGTCCCATATCTCTTAGAACCAGCACAACTACACCGAACATGCCCCTGTCCACTGCAGCTAGATACTTTATGAACAGCCTGACAAAGTGTTACCATCTTTGTATGGTCTACATCAGATTCCATAAGTAACTGTTGGGGACACAAATCAAACTGATTGCGTGAAAACTTCGCTTTCCGAATCACTGCTTTGACACAAATGGTGTACATGTTATTCTTATCACGGTCGAAGATAATTCCCAGAATATTTCTTGGATCACCACAACCTCTATCCACTAGAGGGATAGGTACAGCTACGTTGTCTCCCACCTGGCACCATTTCTTTCCCGTAGGATGTTTTGCAAACGTGTTCAATTTGGCCAGCTGGAGATTCAAAATCAAAACCCAGACTGGTAGTTTCGGACTGGTAGTTTGTGACAGTACCTGACTGGGAGTTGGCGTCAGATCCTTGCTGGTAGTTTGCGAAGGAATTAAAATTTTCCTGCAAACTTCATATTTCTTGTAAATCTCTGCTTTAAACTAATTTTCGTACGATTCTGCCATGATGATATAAGTACATTTTTTCAATGGAATTTAGTAATTGAACTGGAAAATATGGTGACAATTCTACGGAATACAATTATTGCTTATTACTGAATGATGTTTCGACTAGGCTTATCTTATCATTATCAAGCAATGACAAAATATATAAAATATAACAAGACAATATAAACCTGTAAACAGCAATACGCGGTTAATGCTGACCAATCAGAGACGCCCTTCTAATTACCTTGAAGGAAACCTAACTTATTTAACTTAATGTAATTATTGAAAGTGATTAAGGGTGATAAGGGTAATGCTAATAACAACATTCAGTATGACACTCTACCTGAAAATAAAACACAATGATTAATGGATAACTTATTTTGAAATGTTGACAACGATTTTATCAGGTTTTTTTCGATACATAAAACCCTTAACGAAAATAAAAATTTAATTAATATTGTCGGTGAAAAATGTTGATAAATGCATAAAGATTTAACATGATTTCACTTAAATACAAACACCATTAGAACAAAGATCCTACAAAGCTTCAGTGGCCCCCTAAAGGCCGGATAATTAAATCAGTGAGTAATTTCAGTTATAGCGATTCCTTCAAATTGAAATGACATCATTCATCTATTAAAATGGCAATTGGTCTTCCACGAAACTAAAAACAGGTTATAGGAAGGGCAGGATTTAAACTTAAAAGTTCATTTCAATAAAAACAACCATTCTACATACCTAATGCCCAGAAAAGCGAAATAAAACTAAAAACTAATATTAAATGTTTTATTTTAAAAGTTTATGTTATGTGTTTAGGTCTACACATATTGCCTGATTTGCAAAATCTGCAATCAGGCATTATGTATAAAAAAAAGGGTAGGAATTTTAGTCATTTCGTGTAATGTCTGGAAGCTTCAGTCATTACACGTATTGCCTGGTGCTCACAGGCTCTTCGTGAAATGGCTGATTCATTTAGTCATTACACGAAATTACTGATTACACAGATTGACTGTAACATATATATATATGTGTGTCATTTCATTTTTGTATTTAATACTTATATGCATAAAAGTTGTCTTTAGGGTTTCACACTGCGTAGCTTGTGTGAAACACTATTGTTTTTTGTTAGAATTATTTTTAGGGTTTCACACTGCGTAGCTTGTGTGAAACACTATTGTTTTTGTTAAAATTATTATTCTAATTAAGCTTCCATATGTATTATATATGAAAGCTTATTGTTTCTGTTAAAGTTATTATTATTTTTCTTTTTTGTGTGTGTGTGTTTTCTGCAAATCGGATTTCTCAGAATCTATCCATAGGATCTTTCTGAAATTTTGACCTACCCCCCCCCCAAAAAAAAAATGGGGTGCGAACCTTGATTAAATATATTTTCATAACGTTTTACGAATCCGAAATCACCGAATTTTACGAACGAAAAAACTGACAATGCATAGTCGTAACTTTGTTATTTTTTGACCGATTTTAGTAATTCTTTTTTCTTTGAATACCTTGAAAAAAATCATTTTCATCTGCAGTTTCACATTTTCGAATTTCGAAAATTCGTCGCTGTGATTTCGAACCGGAAGTTTAGACCAATTTAACAACTTCTTTAACAGTTGTACGATTTTCATGAAATGTAGTATATAAGTAAATCTTACCGATGTGACTTCAAAAATATAATTAGAAATTTTCTAAATTATCTCCCATTGACGAAATCAAGGATCAAAATTTTCAAAAAAATTATCGAAATATAGGTCAGAATGACCTGATTTTTGTTTTTTGGATACTAGATAAGTAATTACTGATTTGTACACAAAATATGAAGTTTGTCGGTCGAACCGGAAGTGCCACCATCTTGAAACGTGAAAAATCCCTAAGGCTTTTTTGCTATTTTAGTTACAGACACGGGAGTTATATTTTCTGAATCCTTGTAGGAAGGCCTAAAAAATGTCGCGAATAGAATTTTGATTTATGTCAACCGGGAGTCACCATTTTGAATTGAAAATGAAAAATAGAAGCAATTTGAAGGACCGAGACTTTGGAGCACAATAACTCTCATTCTAATTAAGCTAGAATGCTCAAACTTGGTGTAGATGTTCACTAGGTCAACGTTATGATGGAGTTCAAAGATGAGCATTTTCTGCTTAGGGTAAGCAGAGATAAGCATGTTGATTTGTTCATTTTTTAGGGCACGATAACTTCGGTTATAATGAAGGGAGGGCGGTGAAACTTTTGTCAATAGAGAGTCTGATAGCTAGCCTGTTGTGTGAAATCATTGTATCATTTTTTTTTAAATATCAGGGATAGCCGAAAAAAAGAGATTGAAAATCCAAAAAGTCGTATTTTTACAATTTGGAGTATGTTTAGAGGTCTTTCTCGTAAAGTCAACATAATATTTGTTGGGAAATTCTTCTACAAAGAGTCTTATTGGTAGTCTTTTATATGAAACCATCGATCAACAGTCCAACATATCAGGAGTAGAAGAACAAAAGGATCGAACATTGAAAACGGCACCCTTTCATTGTTAAGCGTAACATGAATTGTGGGTGACTACAATTTGCACATTTAGTCATCGTATAGAGCTTATTCAACAGTATCGAATTCCAACTGCTTAGGGATATTTTACGTGCACTCCAATGTGTACACGGGACCGTGGTTTTCGTCCCATCCGAACTAGACAGCTGTGCTTGTCAGGCCCTCCGTTCTGCCTCACTGACAAGGGGGAACCACGCCGGGAAATCGAGATGAACTTTCTCCGTTCAGAACTTTCAATTCAAGCCAAACTTTTATTGCATACGATTAAGCTGGTCAGTTGGAGCTTATTTTCAAAAGTTTTGTAATAATCGGTTGGTAATTAAAGTACCATGCACATTAAACTGTTAAAACAGAAAATTTCGCCCGGTTGAAATGTTTCTTGCTATAAGTCAGCAATTTTCCAAATTCAGGGAGGCTGAATGGCTGAATGGTTAGCATGTGCGCGCTGTATCGTAACGTCTGTCATTGAGTCAACGGGAGTCGTTTCGATCTCCAGGTTGCACGTGACATGGAATATCCAACCCCGGTTATTGCGAACGATTAAGCTGTTCAGGGGGGAGCTTATTTTTAAAAGTTTTGTAATATTGGGTTGATAACTAAAGGTACCGTGCAAATTAAACTGTTAAAATAGAAAATTTGGCCCGGTTGAAATGTTTCTCGCTGTAGGTCAGCAAGAATGTTCAAACTTGGTGTAGACGTTCACTAGGTCATTGTCTTGATTGAGTTCACAGCAGAAATAACAGTGAAACGATCAATGAACTCATAGCAGAAATAACAGTGCAAAACTTAACGAATTCATAGCATAAATAGCAGAAATGAAATGGGGTTTTACGTCCTACTCTTCTGCACCTGACCTGGGCTAATGGAAGACGGGTATACGCCATACAGTGTGCTATGAGGGAATTTTTGCCCGGGCGGCGCCGCTACGGCCTACTCTTATATCGAATTCCAACTGCCAAGGGATCTTTTACGTGCACTCCAATGTGTACACAGGACCTCGGTTTTTCGTCCCATCCGAACGACTAGGCAGCTGTCCTTATCAGTCCCTCCTTCTGCATCACTGACAAGAGGAAACCACGCCGGAAAATCGAGATGAGCTTTCTCGGCCAATGCAAGGATCGAACACCCGACCTCCAGGCTAACGAGCCAGCGCCTTGCCCACTTAGCCACCATGATTGCCATAAATAGCAATGAAACGATCAACGAATTTATAGCAGTAATAACACTTCAACAATTAACAAATTCGTAGCAGAAATAACGGCGAAGCAATTAACGAATTCGTAGCAGAAATAACAATGAAACGTTCAACGAAATCATAGCCGAAATAAGAGTGGAACTATCAACGAATTAATAGTAGACGAGTTCATAGTAGAAAAAACAGTGAAACAATGAACGAATCATAGCAGAAACCAGAAGGCTATCAATACACTGTGAAATTTGAAACCTAAATGGCCCGGCTAGGAACAATATCTACATGCCCGTAAAAGACTACTTAACAGTTGGAATTCGAAAGAAAAGACCGTAACGACGCTGTCCGATCAAAATTTAGTTAATTCAGTCGGCGCAGAAAGTTAAAACCATTTCTGTTCAGTTCATTCCATTTCCTTAAATCTATGAAAGTTGTGTGAATTGGAAATCGCGTATTACTCAACAGTTTCAGGGGAGATAAGCCGTCTTTGAGATTGGAAATCAATTTTTGATATCGACTGTGTATGATTCCTACTAGATCGATTGTGATTCAGGTTCTAATCAGTTTGGATTGAAGAATCGGTATGGTATATGTGTGTGTGATGGGGTAGGGGTGGTGGCACAAGACGCTATATCCCATTCGCAACCACACACCTAACAAATGCAGGGTATAGGTTGCGATCAGTTCTTTCAAGATTTTCATATATTTAAGCCACTTTATTACACGCCTCATCTGAAAATGTCTGTGTTAGTGTAGATAAATGTTGACCAAATAACATCTTTCACCATTTTGACTTTTAGTTACAGAACTAGCATAGGGGCGTTTTAAGGTTTATCATGGCGGAGGCTGTACTATTTTGAGGGCCCTCTGTCGCGAGGGGAGGTTCTTGATTGATGATTGTCATGCCAATGCAATGGCTGCATTCTCATTCAGTAGTGAATTCGACAGTAACAGTGTATAGAAAACGATTGAGTTGGACTCGGGGCCCTTTCCCTTGGCCCTAGGGACCCTTTTGTCATTCGTGGGACCCTTTTGTCTGTCTTTAGAGCCCTCCCTAACTAGGGTACATTTTCATTTTTCGCATCGGTTTTAGCATTTTTCTCCCGTTTTATTTTTTCAATTGCTTTGATTTTTTTCGCGGAGCGGCTGGCGCCTCCAGCGCCTCAGCTATAAAACGCTTTTGAACTAGCAGTACTATTGACATGATACCGTTTTTTCCAGTAATGGTAACTCACTCGTTTCTTCAAGAATCATTCGGCATTCCAGGTATGCTACATTCTATTCGCTGTCTTCCATAGGAGCGGTAAGATGAGACGTGTTTGTGGGAAAATCCCTAAACAATATGCGAGGGTGGAATAATTGTACATTACTTTAAGGTTTGCGTGAAGTAATTGACATATCGAAATTACAGTTATATGCACTGAATAACCATGACACCTCAGCTATAAAACGCTTTTGAACTAGCAGTACTATTGACATGATACCGTTTTTTCCAGTAATGGTAACTCACTCGTTTCTTCAAGAATCATTCGGCATTCCAGGTATGCTACATTCTATTCGCTGTCTTCCATAGGAGCGGTAAGATGAGACGTGTTTGTGGGAAAATCCCTAAACAATATGCGAGGGTGGAATAATTGTACATTACTTTAAGGTTTGCGTGAAGTAATTGACATATCGAAATTACAGTTATATGCACTGAATAACCATGACACGGAGAGAGAGCGAGAGAGAGAGAGAGAGAAATGGGGTTTAACGTCCACTCGACGCAAACTAGGTCATTTTGGGACTAACATATGGTTTAATTTTATTTCAATAATCTGCTTGCGCATATTAACAGTGGGAGGAAACCGCAGGTCCCGGGGTAAACCCAGGAGATTGGACAGGCGAGATTGTAGGTTAGGGTTAGGGTAAGCGCTAAGGTTAGGTCTTGGGTTAGGATTGGGATTAGCGATATCCCTATTTACATCTCGTGACCTTTGACCAAACGTAATGAAGACATGATGTGACGTATATATGCACATTGAGGTTATCAAGCTATAGACCGGACTAGTAGTAAGCTATAAACGGATAAATAACAAGAGTTTATATGTATATTATTTTATTAAATTTATATATATCTTAACTCACTGATTTACGTATATACATTATGCATGAACAAAAGAAACTATATCCTAGTATTTATAAGTATTAAAGCTATGGTAATATTATGCTATCAAATAGCCGTATTGTCTTAATATTTGTTGTAACCGCAACCTTGATAGTTATTGTAAGGAGGATAACGGTTGTAGTTGTTGTATCCGTTACCGTATCTGTTGTTATTGTAGTTGTTATATCCCTTCCCATATTCGTTGTTATTGTGGCCGTTGTTGTAATTGTAGGGGCCGTTGTAACTATTGTATCCTTTATTATTGTATTGGTTGTACTTGTATAGTCCGTTGTTGTATCGGTTGTATGGCCCGTTGTTGTACCCGTTGTAGTTGTATGATTGTTTGTAAGCTCCAATCTTTCCATGTCCAACAAGTCCGTTTCCAATTATACCGTGTCCGATATCGTTACCAACGATACCATGACCAATTCCGTGTCCAACAATACCGTGTCCGATACCGTTACCAACGATGTCATGCCCAATGCCGTTACCAATCTTTCCATGTCCAATAAGTCCGTGTCCGATTCCGTTTCCAATGATACCATGTCCGACACCGTTACCAACGATGCCATGCCCAATGTCGTTACCAATAAGTCCGTGTCCGATTCCGTTTCCAATGATACCATGTCCGACACCGTTACCAACGATACCATGACCAATTCCGTTTCCAACAATACCATGACCAATTCCGTTACCAATAACACTGACTTTGCCAACAGCTATTATTCCGTGTCTGAGTCGGTTTCCTTGGATACCATGTCCAATACCATGGTTGAGTCCGTTGCCAATAGCTCCTACACCAACAAGACCATGTCCAACACCGGCATGTCCTCTTCCAAATCCTTTACCAATTCCGTTTCCAAAGACACCAACACCATGTCCGAAACCGTGTCCGATTTTAGCATCGATGTATTGGGAAGCAGCTTCTGTCAAACAGATAGCGAAAGCGACGAAAGCCTGAAAAAGAAAAAAAAACATGTGTTTTACAGAAATAGCCGTAGATTTGATTCCATACTAAAAAAAAAATCGCGAGGGTTTATTTATAACCAAGAACTTGACAATCAAGAAATTTTACTGTGCCGCCATTTTTTTATCGAGTTTTGGCGTTACCAGGCAAAATCACAAATAATGTTCAACTCTGGGTAATAATTTACACTTTTTATAATTTACCGCTCTGGCCCTATGAATATAAAACTGCCTTTAATACAATGTCAAGGGCGATAAGCAATAATACAACAGTGACGATGCAATACCATGTTCAACCCTCGGTAATTTTTACCAGTTTTAGATTTAAAGATGGACCTATGGGTATGAATGCCAAGTGCGATAAGCAATCATATAAAAATTTAGTATGTAATGAAACTTATTAGTGCTATACCAAATTAGATATCAGGTTTCTTGTCTAGAAAGTTTAAGTACATCCCATCTGGGTCACGATCCTTGTTACTACATACCGCTAATTGGAAGTATTGAAGATTATTTAGTCAACAAGTTAAATTTACTCTCTGTAGATTGTTACAATGATTTACTGTATTAGCCCAGTCTGTACAGAACAGAGGGGCGAAAAAGCAAGTCCCATTTAAGATTTCAGGGCCCGGGTATGCTTATCTTAAAACTTCAAAGATTTGAAATCTTATGCGGAGTAGGGCAAAGGTCCTACTTTATACACCGACTGGACCATTGAAGACAAACAGATAGATTTTGCCCGGACATCTATATCACGATATACTCTATCAAGGAATCTTTTACGTGCACGCCAATGTGCACACTGAACATTGCTTTTCGTCCCATCCTGACAATTAGACACTATTCCCTGTCAGACCGGACAGACCTACTGTCCTGTACAGCTAACAAGGGCAATAAAGCCTGTACAATTGACTTTCTGGTCAAACCCCGGGAGAGAGCCGAAGACCTACTGGTTAGTTAATCAGTGTCTCTTGATTGAACCTTTTATTTAAAACCTTACACAACAAAACAACACTAAAATCTTGAAACTGGCATATGGCTTAAAGTTACACACTATTGCCGGAAACCATGTTTCACTTGAACTTATCTTGAAACTGGCACATTGCGTATAGAGCTAAAGGCTATTGCGGGAAACCATACTGGCACATCGCTTAAAGCCAAAGCTTTTGCAGGAAACCATGTTTCACTTGAACTTTTTATTTAAAACCTACACGATATCCTGCGAATTTAAAAAGGGTCATTCAGTTTTAAATTTCCCTTGGGTATTTTCCTTTACCCTAAAACATAAACGCTACTCGCGATTACATAGGTTTATACCTTAACCTAACTCTATTACACACAAATACACATACAGGTACATTACATTCACGTACAAACAAAACTTAAGTCAACCTCCCTATAGACTTTTCGCAATATATAGTTACGATCTATGCCTCAAGAAGAACAGTTCTTATGGAGTTTCGTGTCAACCGCGCAAAATCTCCAATTCCGAATTCCTTCCTTACATAGACCGGAGATAATCATTAATTATTTTATTTCCTATTCCGTTTCCTTATTATTCCTTAATTACTAACTACATTTTATCAGCTTATCCCTTAGACTCACTTTAAATCCAGTTTAACAATTTTAACATACCTATCTAGCTATCTAGTCACATACTAGAATTTATAGCCTTGTCCATCAAAACTTGCTAATGAATATATTTTATTATTATTTAGTTGAATTTAAACACCTATCTTAATTAATTTTAATTTTACATTAATTGGTATGTTTAAACAAATTTACATGTTAAATTTTCAGAAAAAAATGTATTTACCCATTAGCTGAATTTCCGCAGACGCTGTCCCCCAGATAGATTTCTTTGGATTGCTATCGTGTAATCTTCTTCCACGGCGTTTCTTCCAGGGTCGATCCTTGGTCACGGCGTCCAAAAAGCAGACCTGTGACACTATGATCGTCTAGGGTTTTCTTCTAGGGTTTTCTTCGGACTTCACGTTGTTTAAAATATGATCAATTATTCCGATTTTCAATTAACTGACACTGGAACACTTTTTACGTTAAATATGTTTTTATATCTATCTAACATCCATAATACAGGTAACTACAATATTATTGAATATAAGTTTAATATCCTTAGCTTGTGTTCTGAGGCGGCATTTCCTCGCCTCTCAGCCGGGAAGGCTGTGGTGTTCTCCCAACCTTCCAATGGTATCTAAAATGTATTTCCTACCGCCCCATCGTGATATCTGAATCCGGCTCGTGAGCCAGGGCAGCTCACGGTAGGAACTTGAATCTCTCGAATGATATCTAAAGAAATTTAAACTTCGAATGTTCTTATAAAGAGGTTACGTGCATAAGTCAGAATTGAGCCCCGGGCAATTGACCAGGTGCTTCCTTTATCGGATTGATCAACTGCACAGATGCTACCCTGGATTTGAAGACAGCTAATGTACTTATATGGGCACCTAGGAGAGTGACTAACCACGTTTTTAACTCATGGGATTACCTTTTTTGGATTATCAGACTTATGATGTCATTTCCCCACTTTAAACTTCCAGACATATTCGTGTTAGCCTAGTTCTTGTTGTCACTAACAATTTCAATACATAAACCAGAATATATTTTACAAACTAAGGTAACCCCTACAGTATATAGCCTCTATAGTGTAACAGCACCAGAAACCAATTCACATTGTAAATCTTCATTTCAGCCATACAACAAAAGACCACGTTTACGACAAAGTGGTAATAAAGAAAAATCTGTTATTTTTGTTACCCAGAAAATCTTTTTCTATCGTCATCTACTGATGTAAGTCACCTTTCGCGATTTTTCTTACTCGTCTCATAATCGATCAAAAATTGCATATTTGGATCATTGTTCGCAAGATAATGATTGGGGTGTTTTTTCGTCCGACCAAGACTGCAAAATACAATTTTTTCAGCACCTCCATTAATTTGAAATGCGAACAGGAGTAGGTGAGATATTTTGGTCTCCTCGTGAATGGTTTTCAGTTCGAGGATATTCTCGACACTTTCCAGGGTATCTTAGTTGTCCAGGGTATCATAAACACGTATTTAAAGATGGGCAGTCCTAGAAATTTATTTTTTAGTAACATATTATGTCAACATTTCATTCTCCCACCCCCACCACTATATCTCGAAAACACACCCTCGAACGCCTAATTATCACCCATATTCGGAATTTACACAAAAAACTGGTCAAGAAATACTTGGTCTCATAAATTCACAGCTCGGGTGGCGATTCACCCCCCCCCCCCCTTCAGCCACCGGACTATTATATTTTCACAAGAAAATTATTTTTAGTAATATATTATGTCAACATTACACTCTCCCAACCCCCACCACACTATATCTCGAAAAGCCCCACAAAAAACTGGTCTAGAAAAACTTGGTCTCATAAATTCACAGCTCGGGTGGCAATTAACCCCCCCCCCCGCCTTCTGCCACCGGACTATTATATTTTAACAACAAAATACCGAAAGAATACACTGATTACTAAATAATGAAGTAACTTTTATGTGTCAATTTACGTTAATGTGTTAAAATTCAACTGACGTGATACGTCAGCTTTCATCAAAATGTCGCAACCTTTGCTTCGTTTGCTATTTAAATAAATCCGGCATTGCCCTGGTTTACACCCTTCTAACTATCTAAGCATTTAAAGAATTCCTTTATATATCAGTTCTTTTAATAAAAACTGTACAACGTAACATGTATATTTTAAAAAGAAAATAACCTTTACAGGAGGCGCAGTTATGTTTTTTACTTAAAATTATGTCTGAAATCAACCAACGACGTAGATATACATATGGAAGGAATAATGCTTGAACCACGCTGAAGATACTGGGGCCTATGTTTCCAATTATCTATTACAATAGTACAATATGGGAGTGGTTTCAAACTTACCAACACAAGTTCCTGTTTGACGATCTGGTAAATAGCCTTGTAGACAAATACATCGTCCTTTTGTTGAACACCTTTCATAATTATTCACATCACATTCATCATTAAATCCAGGTTCACATCTAGTTAAATTAAGTTGCTGATCATCAGGTAAAAAAGCGGTCATATCCACTGCCCCGGAATTCCCATTACGTGGTTTTGCTACATCCTCATTTTGAGCACTGGCGATAAAATCACTGCCCGCCGCGACATTACCCGTCAACGCGGGTTCGTCTGCAATTGTCTCTTCCCGCACCACTTCAGTCTGTTTTTTCTCGGCTCGTGCCATAGAAACAGAATGTGAGATTATTTCTGTTGTAAACCCTTCTGTATGAAGCTTAAAATCTGAAATATATCTCACTCTGGCTTTTTCTCGTCTTCTTTTTGGAGCTCTGTTGGAGGTTCTTGAAGCAACTTGAGCTGGTGAAAGCGGGACTCGTTTTACAATCACTGATTTGATAGTAGTTATTGTACCACCTGATTCTATGGGAATGACTTTGGTTTTCATTTTACTTGTAACTAGTTTAGCTGTTTTCGATTCCAATATGGTTGGACGTGTCAGTTTTGTTTGAGTTGTCTTGGTACTTGTTGTCGTTGGTGTATTTAATGTAGTTGGTATTGTTTGTGTGTTTTTTATTGTTTGTGTTGTCGATGTAGTTTGGGTGGTCGGGGTTGTCTGGATGGTTGCCTTTTTTCGAATGTTGGATGTTTGCAGTGTTTTGAGTGTTGGTGTTGTATTAATTGGAGTTGTGGTGTATGAATTTGGCTTTGTAGACGTGGTAGATGTTTTTATCTGTATTTTTGTGATAGTAGGGGTGATTTTAGTTACACGTGTAGGTGAGGTGAACGATGTTGTTGCCTTTTTTATTGTTGTTTTAAACAATGTTGTTGATGGAACAGACTTTGTTGTATTTTTAACATTCAATTTTTTTGCTGACGATAATGCTGGCGTGTTCTTTTTCAATTTATCAACTGTTGGAATAGTAACATCTGCTAGTACTCTCTTTGTATTCCACTGAATCAGTCCTGTAACGTCTGTAGAAAATGCTGATAGCTGTTTAGTAGTCATCATAGTAGCATTTACTGGTGGTGTTTTTATCTTACTTACAGCACCTATAAAATATAATATTAACAAAAAAGTGTTTTGGTATTAAAAAAGCAATCAAAACAGTTGGACATGTTGGCATTTAAAACTATTCAGATGGATACATTATGTTTTTCTGAATATTACCATAACAACGAATTTTCATGTCTTTAAACCAATTATAAAAAAAGTACGCACACGCACTCAAACAACGAGAAAATATAATTCTGTTTTGTTTTTTGTAATTCGAGACAAATTTGCAAAAGGTTTTGTGTCACTATTATTTCCCCATGAATCAAGTAAATATATGGCCATCTAAAGGTTTCTATTTCTCAATACCCAATTATATTCATATTTTCTAAATACCACAAAAAGCATCATTAATATTGACTTTTGGATGTTTTATGTGATTTTAACGCTGTGACTCGAGCGAATTGGCTACCAGAACACGTTTTGTCCATATTCAAGTAAAGCATTGGTTAAACTTGAAAAATACTCGCATCGTTTATTGTCTTGGTTTAAACAATCAAATTGGCATTTCGTATGAACTATGCAACAAACAAAACTTTTGAATAATTGTTACATTTTCAAATAGTGGTGGATTGGAATGTAATGAACCGTCCCATATTGAATTGAAGTGTTCACTTCGTATGAAGCGTTCATTTCTGACACACTTCTAGGAATACTTCTAACGAAGCGTTTAGTTTATTCTAGGAACCCTTCCCTTGAGGTGTTTAAAAAAACCTCAAATTGAAATGTTCATTTGTAACACGCTTGTAGTAACACTTCAAGTGACGTGTTCACTTAAGAAACATTCCCAAAGTCACTCCATTCTAAGTGTTATAAAAACTCTATCGACACTTCACATCATTTTTATCGTCACTTCTGAAAGGCACTCGATATACAATTACATGCCATTCACATTTCTTGGAGATAGTGCATATAGATGATCATTTCATTGTCACTTCTGAAAGTGCCCCCTCTCCCCGCTCAATAAAAGAAATGTCGCGGAGCTGTCGTTTTTATCAGGCGCGGATCCAGAGAGGGGGTCCAGGGGGTCCGGACCCCCCCCCCCCTGCTCAGACTTGAAAATTTTGCGATTTTATTGGCGACTTTTAGACCTGTAATTTTGGAATTTACCTTCCGGAAATACGTCAGAATGCACAAAATTGAATCTAATTTACCAAATTGTCCTGGGGGAGGGCCCCCAAACCCCCCGTTAATTGGTTGAGTGCCTTTTATCAAACCTACCCCCCCCCCTGCAAAAAATCCTGGATCCGCGCATGTTTATATATATATATACACCGCCTGAACTGTTTTAAATCCATGACTATTACAACAGAGTGGCTACAGACCAAAACGGCATCGCTCCGTATTTTAGTCCCACTTTATTTTGCCGCCGACTAAAAGACAAAAAATTAAAAAAATATATATATTCTTTAATTTAAGTTTACTTTAAATCCGTCACCCCGAAAAATGTAGCGAAATGGCGTCTGTCTAAAAATAGGTCTTTAGGGAGTCCAAATACTAAATATATAACGCTTATTCTTTCGGTATCCACCTTTCTGTTGTGGGAAATTTAATCCCGTAGTCAGTGCTTGCTGAGAAATTGTTAGTTGTGTTTCAATTTTCCATCATACATTTTTTGTCAAATAAAAGTTCCAGTTGGCCATAAAATATATAAACAATTTGGCATCTGAAAATGATAGCTACCACATTCGAATATCCTATGTTTACAAATATTATGCTGGTGGCATTTTATTGTTGTTCAAATGAGTTTAATACATATGTTACATATATTTGAGTATTCGGCCAAATTATATTCGCCCAATTGTGTCTGCTTCGCGGAAACCATTGTAGAATTCATTAGCCAATCACCAATCATGTTTACTGTTTTAGACCAAGGTGATGCAATCGACTGGTGAACCGGGTGAAGGATTCGGCAAGTGTGAACACACATTCGGTCAAATTAATTTGGCTGTGATTTAATTGTCACGGATTGATTCGACCAAATGATTTGGCTAGTGTGTCCACCGCTAAAGTGAGAAGGGAGATTAATGTGGTTTATTGTTCAATAATTCGCGTGTGCTTGGGGGTCTTTAGCAGTGGAAGGGAACCGGAGGACCAAGAGAAAACCCACAAGGTGGGACAGATGGCCCAACTCCGCGTCAGGATTAGTTAAGCAGGGAATCGAAACCATCCCACTTGACTCAACGACAGACCTTGTGATTTCATGCGCACATGTTAAAAACTTGGTCATATATCCAACCCATGTATTAAAAAAAGAGACTCAAGCATAGAACCAAATGTTAGTCTGGAAGTTACCTGGTTGGTGTTGAGCGAACTATCTCACTATGAGAAAGATTTTACTTTAACATATATTGTAAGACCTACCTTTATATCAAATTACAACTGCCATGGGTTCTTTAACATGCCCACTCATGTGTACTCAGGACCTTGAGCTCTTTAACGTGCATACCTATATGTACATGACACCTAAATTTTTTCGTACAGTCCAAACTACTCCAAAGAGCTATACATACTTTCTTGACAGGCCCTGCGAATGAGAAACCATGTCAGAAAATCCTAATGGTCAGAGGGCCTGCATCTTACTCTTTAAGTCATAACGTATTAGCAACTGATATGAAATGAAACAGGGTTTAACGTCCTATTGTTCATCTTTGACTGGGTCGCTCGGATCGGACGAAAAACCGAAGTCCCGTGTATAAATTGTCGTGCACGTAAAAGATTCCTTGACAGTTGGAATTCGATATAAGAGTACTCCGTAGTGCTGCTGTCCGGGCAAAATTTATCTCATACCACACTGTATGGCATATGCCTGTCTTCATTAGCCTTGTTCGGAGCAGAACAGTAGGACAATAATTAAAATTAAATTGAACCATTTGTTAGTCCTGCTATGGCGTAGTTTAAGGAGAGTGGACACTAAACTTCATTTCTCTCTTTCCTTGAAAGGGCCTATGTCCTGCACCACTGACAAGGGGAAATAGAGAGAGAAATGGGGATTAACGTTTAAAGTCCACTCGACAAAAACTATGTCATTTCGGGACTAAAACGTGGTTCAATTTTATTTCAATAATTCGCTTGTGCGTAGGGATCTTTAGCAGTGGGAGTAAAGCAGAGGGCCCAGAGAAAACCCATGAGGTTGGACAGGCAATCCTACCCCTTGTCACATACAACCGAGGAATCGAAACCACGCCTGTTAACACAATGACAACTCTTATGGTGCAGCGTGCACATTCTAACCATTCGACCAACCAAGCCCTACCCACTGTAGTTACTATACTTGCAACCTTAAACTGTGTTAAAGGGACAAAAACACTCTTGCTGGCGTGGCAGCTCCAGAAAATAAATAATAATAATAAAGTCATTTATATAGCGCCTATTCCATGCCGAGGCGTCCTCTAAACGCTTCTAATGTAACTCTGGATACGCTTGTCGAAAAAGGTGGGGTTTTAACTTTTTCTAAAGTCAAGTAATGTTTTGGCACTTTTGATGGAAGTGTTAAAGTGTTTTGTCATTCCACAAAGTTGGAGCAACAATGCCAAACATTCGATCACCATAGGTAACTAGGTTTGATGTTGGCAATTTTAGGAGATCTTTGCTTGATGATCGTGTACGGCGTTCATAATCTTTTATGAGATCAGCGAGGTAGTCTGGGGCAGCATTATTCATGCGTTTATAGACTATGCAAAGAATTTTGAAGTTTATGCGGAATTCAATCGGGAGCCAGTGTAGTGACTTTAGAACAGGTTGGATGTGAGCAGCGATGTTTTGTATTTTCTGAAGTCTGTTAATCTTGGCCCTGTTTCACAAAAACTTAAGCTAAAATCACTAAAATAGATTTTAACTAAAATCAAAATGAAATTTTAAATTTTATACGTTTCACGAAGATTGATTGTAACTTAAAATGCGATATTAATAGATTTTAGTTAAAATCGGTTGCGCCCGCGCAGTGCACATTTCCGCTGCGGGTACTTACGGTGAAAGCAAATACGTGTCGAAACTGAAAACTGTTGACAGGTTGAATTAACGGTTGCAATATCAATGGGTAGTGTTTCATACGTTGAAGCAATGTTTGCACACAGTCAGACATTCGTAGAGAGGTGAAATAAATGATTGTTCTGCGTAATATGTGATTCGAAAAGTATCGGTTGGTTGGCAATGAACTTGGCATTTGATTCGTGACATAGGAATTTGATTTGTACTCGCAGGCTTCAATGGAAATAAAGTGTATCCATATACTAAATCGCATGGATTTGTAGTTTTATGGGAAATTGTCACACACATTATGATATTTGTGACCCAAACGGCTAATCTAGGTTGTAATTTTTCGTCGCATTTTAAAAGTATTTATCAACTTTGAAATTAATACACCAAATAGCCAAAATTCCGATGCCTAGATTTGACATGTCATTCTCATAGACCCACCCTTTCAATGATACTTTGAAAATGATACTTACTCAATTAAATGATTCTTTCCGTAAGATAAAATAGCTTTGGCTCCTAAAATGCCCGTTATTTTTGTTTTTTATTAACGTAAGACTTCATTAATAAATAATAATAAATTTATATTATAATTTCATTTCAAATAGACCTAGGCCTATAACATTTTTCAATAAACACATTTGAGATTATTGATTTATCTCTTTACATATCGTCATAACCCCCACAAGTATACGTAAATACTACATATGGTTTGTCTAGTATTATAGGCATTTAGGCCTTCTATAACCAAGAAATGTGCCATATTAAACCATTGTACACGGACATATTTTCTTCACAGACAAGAGGGCTCTTCTTTCCAAGACATTGGATATGAATAAATGATTTTCTTTTAGTGTTTAGTTTACTGAGGTTTTGAGTGGTTTTTGGTCTTGGAGTTCTAATATGGAGCGCCATCCAAATGCTTAAAGAGCACATAAAATGAGTAAACTAAATTCATTGAGCTTATAGACATTGGTTACTATATGCATTTTACGGCAGTTTAACATCGATCTGATGAAAATTAATTCAGATATCGTCACTCAAAGTCGCAAATATAAGCCTCCCGTAAAAACGACTTGGCCAATTATTGAAAACACCCTTAATCCCCTCAGACGCCAGTGACGTCACAGTGACCGAATGCATATTCGGGATGTTTATTCCTTAATTACCTATATACACCCGGCGTGTGTATTCGTTAACGCCTGACTAATTCCTTAATCCCCCTAATTAAATAACAATTGACTACGGAATAATTTGTTTTGTAATTTAGAATTTGTTTTATAAAGACAGTTGTTGTAGCCATATTCCCCATGTGTTTTTTATTTTTTGTCAGAATAAACCGACCGTAAGCAAACAATAATTGGCTTCTGATTGAAATAAGATTGGTGTGAAATTGTTATAGCCGGCGCTACGGACATCTTTTAAGCCGATAGAAAAATAATCAATTGTCGGCTTTTAAGAATGGTTTCAAATAATAATCATATAAACTTAGATAACCAACATTACTCGGCACCTAAACACTATTTCGTAAATAAAACTGATACCAAACCCATAGAGTGGGATAGTGAAGTAAGGGGAGGCCACGATAAGACGGGCCTGGCACCTAAACACTAGCCCCAAACGATGACACCAACCAACCCAGAAGCAAACGAGATCATCTACCAAATGATATCGCCACCTAATTTAAAATCTAGGTCCACTCGCCTCAATTCTAAACGAAGCATGCACGATAGTACTGACGATGATGACTTGAACTTTGCAAAGAAACCCAAAGGCGACATTACTGACTTGGCTGATAACCAATCACAGTTAGATCGTGTACTCCAAGTTGTGTCTAACCTAAGTGATCAAATGTTACAATCACACGAACAAATGACTGACAAAATGAATAAACTTCAAGAGACTGTTGAAAATAATCTGATTAAGAAAATGGAAAACTTGATAGACTCCCGATTAAATTCAGAAATTTTAAGGGTTGAAAACAGTTTAATAGATAATATTGTTCAAGAAGTTAAGAGGGTGGTTAATTCTGAAATAACCATTGCGACTGTTGACTTTAATAACAAAATGAAAACAATTGAAAAGTCGTGTGCTGAATCTGTCGCTCAGATCAAACATGATAAATGGCAAGTCGCAGGTAACAATAATACCCAACGCACGTGCTTTGTTATAAAGAACTTAACGGAACATCCCGACGAAATACAGGACCCTAATGTTTTGATAAACAGTGTTAACCGTTTGATTAGGGATGGACTTAAACTCACATCGGTAAAGATAACTAAAACGACAGGCACAGCGCGCTCCTATAGTAGTTGTAAATGTGGAATCTGAGTGCATGAAGTCGGATATTATGAAATCAAAACGTTTCTTGAAAAACTCAGAAGAATTTCGAGAGGTTTACATTGAAAATGTTAAAACACCAGAAGAGCGAAAGCAAGAATCTAATTTACGGACAATGTTAAGAGAAATGGGCAAGAGTAAATCGTTCCGTGTTAACGGCGGCCGCATTCTTAAGAATTCTGATCGTAATGGTGAACATTAAGGGTGCGTTCGGTTTGGGTCCTGGAATTGCCGTGGCTTTCCCTTGAAACACAATGAAAATAGCGAATTTAGAAAACATTTAATGAATTCCGTTAACTGCGACATTATAGGTTTGTGCGAAACCTTTCTTGTCTCCAATAATGTATTAGATATTCCCGGATATAAGTGGTTTGGAAATAACAGAAAACAAATACATAGGCGTTCAAAGCGTGGTAATGGCGGGGTAGGGTTTTTAATTAAAAGGGATCTGATCGGAACAGTCTTTAATATTAAAGTATTAGATACATCGATAGAATATATATTATGGCTACACATCACTGGTATGGGCACAGACTTGTCACTGTGTATTGCTATCTGCTACTTCCCCCAGAAGGATCAACCCGTCCAAATGAAGCAGAGGCTTTTTTTGAAAATCTATCGAATCAAATTTATGAATATCAACAGTTGGGATCTATTCAGATTTTCGGTGACTTTAATGCACGTTGTGCTGACGATTCAGATATTGTTGAGTGGGTGGACAGTATTGGCCCTCGAGAGATTCTGGATTTTAACATGAACCATCATGGTAAACTATTTCTGGATTTTCTGGTCGTGACAAATTTTGTTATGTTGAATGGTAGGGTAGGGGCACAGGACTTTACATCAATTTCGACGAAGGGTAAAGCAGTAATAGACTATGTTTGTGTGCCTCATGAATCTCTAGAAACTATTAAACATTTTAATGTCTTAACCATGACAGACGCAATAGCTGACGTTAAGTTACAGCCGACTTCAATCCCTGATCACTCTACGTTGATCTGGGAGATACATGTAGACTATAAATTAAATCAACGACAACATGACGTAATACCAACTCCGTGATACCCCAGGTGACTTTCTATCATTCTCAAACATTGACCCATTATTGTATGAAAAGATAACAGCAATAGAGGGTAACCTGCAATGCCAGAAAGTTGTCCAACGTGCTTATAGTGACTTTCTAGAATTGATAAAAACAGAAATGGATAATAGAATACCCTGTAAGAAAACATCCGCCATCAATTTTGACATCAAGAAAAACAACCGAACCCGAAAGCCTTACTGGAATGACGAACTTGTTGCACAATAGTCTCATGCGCGTAACTGTGAAAAATTGTGGTTAAAATCAAATTCTCACGTTAATAAAGGGAAATTAAAATCGGAATTTTGTCAAGCTAGAAAATGTTTTGACCAATTACATAGAAAAGTAAAAAGACAGTATCGCCAAAAGCTACAAGATGAGCTATCAGAAAAATTTGAGTGTACTAATAGTACAGAATTTTGGAAGACAATCGGTCAAATAGGTATCTCAAATTACAGACAGAATAAGATCCCTTGGCCAGTTATTAACGAGGAAGGTAGACTGGTAACTGATAAGGAAAGTGTCTTGAATAGGTGGCAAGCAGACTTTAATACTATCCTAAATAAAGGACTTACTGATGCAAACTTGGACTTGGGTAAAAATTCGAATTTTGAACACGACTCTATTAAAGACTGCACCAATCTTAATGCCTTGATATCACTTGGTGAAGTAATAACTGCGATTGATAAACTGAAACCCCGAAAAGCGTTTGGCGCTGATGGAATCCCAGCGGAAGTGCTTAAGAATGACGTGTCCGTATTCCTCCTCCATAAAATATGTAATATCTGTTTCGAGACTGGTACCGTCCCAAAAGAATGGACTAGTAGTGTTATATATCCAATCCCAAAACCAGGAATGACAGATAACATGGACCCACTTGAATACCGCGGAATATCTCTGCTGTCCATACCTAGTAAGGTATACTGTCATATTCTGAACTCTAGGTTTGGAGACTGGTTAGAAGAGAACAAATTATTAAGTGACAGCCAGAACGGCTTTAGAAAAGGGCGCAACTGCACCGAACATATTTTCAGCCTCCACAGCTTAATCAATGACAGAAAGCTAAAGAGACAATCAACTTTCGTATGTTTTGTAGACATGCGTAAAGCGTTCGAGTCTCTGTCCAGATTAAAACTCTGGAATAAACTAGAAAATATAGGCGTTTCAACTCATTTCAATAAAGCACTTCAATCGTTGTATGAAAATGCCCAGTGTGCGGTAAAGATTAACGATACTCTTACTCCTTGGTTTAATGTGCACTCGGGGGTCAAACAGGGTTGTCTTCTTTCACCAAACCTATTTGCGGTTTATATTAATGACCTTTGTAACGACATCGAAAAATTAAATTCTGGGTTACAGTGTGGAGATGTGCGTGTTTCTCTGCTCCTTTATGCAGACGATATAGCTATAGTAGCCCCTGATGAAACGTCTTTGAATCGCATGTTAGAAGTGTTGGATAGCTGGTGTGAAAGGTGGGATCTAGAAATAAACCCACAAAAGACTAAAGTCGTACATTATAGACCGCCATCAAAACCACGCTCTGACTATATTTTCAAATGTGGAAACCAAACGATTGACTATGCTGACACATATAGATATTTGGGGATATGGTTAGAACAGCACTTGGATATGACAAAGACCACAAATGGACTCGCCAAATCAGCAAGCCGTGCCCTGGGATTAGTCTGTATGAAGCTTAAAGCGTGTGGAGAGATGACCTATACAATATTTGAAAAACTTTACAAAACCCTCGTCGAACCCATTTTGTTTTATGGATCAGCTATTTGGGGAACACGATCATACTCTAGTATAACCTCAGTACAAAATAAAGCCATCAAATTCTATTTGGGCGCTGGAAAAAACACGTCAAATCTCGCAACTCGCGGTGACTTAAAGTGGACATCATGTCACACCAAGCAGAAAATAGAATGCGTTCGATTCGTATCTAAGCTTACCCGAATTCAAAATAAAGACCGAGTAGTGTATCAAGCTTTTCAGCTCTCCAAACGAAATAAACGGGGGTGGTATTATTCGGTTACTAAACATCGCCACGAATCAGATATGTTAATTATTGATGATTGTGGAATCTCTTCAAAATCAGCTCTAGATAGGGTCTCTAAGAATCTAAATGAGATTGACTCAACTGAATGGACAAAACAAATATTTGATGATCGTAAAAATGAGATGAACGGAAATAAACTCCGTACCTATAGGAGCTTTAAACAAACGCCTCGCACTGAACATTATGTGACACACCCCAACATCCCCAGATACCACAAACGCCTTATTGCCCAAATGCGCTGTGGTTCTCTCCCCATAGCCACCGAAACAGGCTGGTATTCCAGGCCCCCATTACCGTTATGCGACAGAAAATGTGTTTTCTGTAACCTAAATGTGATAGAAAATGAAAAACACACCCTTTTAGTTTGTCCGACATATAGTGATATAAGATATGATCTAATATCGGAAATCAATAAATTAGACCATTCATTTAATGAAATGAATTTGGATGAAAGATTCAAGTTCATAATGAATTGTGATTCAATTCAACAAAAACTTGGAAGTTACTTGTTTAAGATGATGGAGCGAAGGTAGTCTCTGAAAACTTTTGTGTAAACCTAACAAACAAAACGATAGAATAAAATATACGCTGAAGTTTGGGTTTTAAGTGAAAAATATATTTTATTGAACTAAAAGAATTAAATGTTTTATGTAGCCGTGTCTCGTAGGTCAATTATGGCCGGAAGTCATTCTAATTTTACTTGGTTATCTTTTTTTTTTAACAATAAACTTATATGTTTTAACTGTATAGAATGATTTGTGACACCTTAATAAAAATTATTATTATCATCCGATTGTTGCTAGACTAGATTCTCTGGAATGGTACGTACCGGAATATATAATATTTTACACACTTATTTTTGTGTTCTAATTTGTTGACTGAATGACAGTTTTAAAATTTTACTAATTTATAATAGTTATTAAATTATAGAAAATCGCACGAGAAGCTTGATTTCTCGATTGAAGGGTGTAAGTGATCAAACAACAATTTTTTGATTGGTTAGAAGCTTCTAACCGCGGGAAAATTTACAGTTACATGTACATTGTATATACACTTTGGTTAATTCTATAATATGGTTTAATATATTTACAGCGGATATCTTTATATTTTTTACATATTAGTACAAAATGGTACTCATCCTCAACATCGTCATTATCGCAAAATTTACATAGTCTTTTATTTTTAGCAACACTGTTGTATCTACCAGTTTCTATAAATAAGTTATGGGCAGATAAACGGATTTTTGAAATACAATTAGCATATCTATATGGGATGGATTTGGTCAAATAATATTGTAAGGTAAAGTTTGAAATGAAATGTTGATAAAAGAGCCCTTTTGATGAATTACAAATAGGTTCTATACATATTTGTTTAAAAATATCTAAAATTCTATGCTTAATGGTTTTGAAATATGATGAGTTACATGATTTTCTATGTTCCCAAATATAGCCTAAACCCATTTGAAATAATTCATTCCTTACATTTATAATCCATTTACTTTTATTCGCTTCCTGGTCCTGTAAACAACATTTTAAAATCTTATTATCAGTGTTTAGTAGTTTTGTCCAATATTTAAAAATTCTAATTCTTCTTGTTACATATAAAGGGAATCGACCTAATTCAAAATAAATCATACTGTGCATAGTTGTTTGTCTAACTCCTAGTATTCGTTTACAAAAATTTGATTGAACTTTCTCCACGTCAGCGGCTTTATGAAATCCCCATATTTCTGATCCATATGATAAAATGCTTCCGACATAAGTATCGAATACTGACAATTTAGTTTCAATGTTAAAAAAGTTACCATTACATACTCGTAGTACAGAGAATAAAGCCTCCCTGCCCTGATCGGCTACATGTTTCTGGGTTTTCAAAAATTTACCATTATAGTTTAAAATCAATCCTAAATAGTTAAAAGTGTCAACAATTTCTAATTCATTACCATTATAAAACCATTTTTCATTTTCTGATAATTTTCCACTATTTCTGAAAACAACAATTTTAGTTTTGTTCGTATTTACAGTGAGGTTCCATTTACAAGTATATTTACATAATGAGTCAAGCAACTGTTGTAAACCCTCGGGAGTTTCCGAGAACACTGCCTTGTCGTCCGCATACATTAAAAGGAAAAGGTTCGTGGTATCTAGAGGAATGGATGGACAATTTTCCGAGTACAGATGGTTTTCAACATCATTAATGTAAAATGAAAATAATATGGGACTTAAAATTTCGCCTTGAAAGAGACCAGAATTACAATTAAAAAAGTTCGACAAATCACCTTGTAGTTTAACGCAACATTTTACCTGATCATATAACGAACGTATCAATTTTAAAATGTTTCCTGTTATACCTTCCTGAATTAGTTTATACCATAGATTTATCCGCGTAATTAAGTCAAAGGCTATTGAATAGTCAACAAAACAGCAATAAAGACGTTTTTTATTTTTTAAAATTCGATTGATCAACGTAGTTAGAATAAAAATAGCATCTGTAGTTGATAAACCTTTTCTGAAACCAAACTGGGAATGGGTTTTACCACAATGTGATTTGTCATATTCTAATAATCTATTGTTTAATATTCCAGTAAATAATTTGCTAAAACAGCTAACAAGGGTAATTCCTCTATAATTGTCAGGATTACTGGAATCGCCCTTTTTGAAAACGGGCACAATAACACCAATACACCAAGTACTTGGGGAACAACCAGATTCTAAAATATTATTGAATAAAATGTATAAAACGGGTACAAATTGTTGTGAACAATAAATAAATAATTCATTAATAATTCCATCAATTCCACAAGATTTGTTATTTTTTTAAATTTTTGAGGGCTTTATAAATTTCGTGATAAGTAATTGGCCCATTAAGGTCAACACCAGGGTTATCATTTATTTCATTTTCAGAAGATGTCTGATTATCATATTGAGATAAGAATTCGTTTACATCACTATCAATAGTATCTGTTATATTTGAAGCCAAATTACTAAAATGTTCATAGAAGTTATCTATAGTAACCGAGGGATCAACCGAGTTCTCTCTCTTCTTGAAAAGTTTATAAAACATGGCTGGGTTGTCTTTCCGTAGAAAATTAATACGGTTGCCTTCTTGTGCCTAATAGTTGCGTTTAAGTTTAATTTGTAATTTTTTATATGAACATTTTGCGTAAGATAAAATTAATCTATTTTCAAGAGATTTATTTTTATTAAAGTTGCTCAAGGCATTTTTGTAAAGTTTATATTGGGAAGTACAAATTTCATTGAACCAGGGTCGTGTTTTAAGTTTATTACACTTGGTTTTATTTAAATATGTTGAACTTTCTAATTTTTTTTATACAGAAGGGTGATATTATTTCCAAGAGGGTCTTGGTGAATCGGTCAACACTATTATCTATGAAAGTTTTCGACCTGTCATTTAGCGTACAAACATCAATTAAAACTGGTTGATAATTACTCAACTCATTTATTAGTTCACTACACCTGCGATGTTCCCATTTATGAACAACTTTAGTTTTCAGTTTAACACTATGACGACTAATACTACTAACTTCTGAGCTATTCAGATTAAAGTTCAGTTTGATACAAAGTGGTGAGTGGTCCGAAAACTCGTTAAATTGACCAGATTCGAAACTTTGTATTAAATTAAATTGATCATAGTGCATCAAAGAATAATCGATTAGACTTGACCCTTTGTCACTATTAAATGTGTAGGACCCGCTCTTGTCAGACAAATATCTTCCGTTTACTATTCTTAAACCAGTTGTCTTACACATATTTAATAATTCTCTACCAAAGCTATTTATAGTTTTATCCATATTGTTTCCCAATTTCAAACTATGATAGCTATCAGGGCTATAAACAATTATATTAGATAATAGTGCATCCGCTGTTTCATTAAGTTTATCAAAAGCCACAAAATCATATTCAATAGATGCACGACTATTAAGATCACCAACTGCAATAATAGTATGTGATTTAGAAACTTTACTTATCTCTTCTTCTAGACATTTAAACAGATTAATGTCATTTCTCTCATAGAAAATACTATTGTAAGGGGGGGAATAACATGCAAATATAGCAAGCGGCTTGTCAAATAAACTTGGGGATGATACATTTATAAAAACAATGCAGTCTAATATATTCATATGGATTTTACATGCAGATATAATTTTATTTTTAATAAAGATAACGGTTCCCTCACCCCTCCCTTTGTCTCTAGCATATTTGTACACTGTATAGTCTGTCAATTCTATCACATCATCTTCACTAATCCAGGCTTCAAACAAACACAAAATGTCATGTTGGCACACAATATTGATGAAGGCTTGTTCTGTGAGGTTTTTTTCTCAGTCCTTTACCTACATTCCAGGCTAGTATAGAGAGCCCACTCCCCGAGATTTCCTATGCCCGCAATGGAGATGTTTCCGAACTTGAATTGAAGTGTGCGTGGCGTTTCGCTGACGGTCTACCGGAACTACTAGTACCAGTACTTGTGTTTTTATCGTTGGTTTCCCAAGGTCTAATCGGATTATTAGTAAATGTGGCTTGTGGAGGATTTCGTACTGGTTCATTATCATGTCTAATTGAAGGTCTGCGGTCAAAATGTGTAGTATTGTGTTTGGTAATATCATAGAGTTGATTATTAACAAATAGTTTATCTCTTACCAACTTTACTTTGTGACCACTTACAGGGTACAGTTTCTTTCTTTCTTGTTCAACAATAGAGGGGAATTGTTCGTTTATTCCATAAGGTTTGCCCCTCAGCATATTAGCACGACTCTTTACTAAGTCCAAATCACCATAATACAAAAACTTCGCCACGATCGGCCTGCTCCTGTTTTCTTTAAATTTACCAAATCGGTGTATATTTCCGAACTCAATTTTGTGCTCAATTTGTAATTCTCGATACAGAAAATCTCTAAGCATCTCTTCCGTGTTCTCATCATTATACTCCTTCAATCTATTAAATATTAAATTGTATTTCATAGATCTGCACTGCAAATCTATCACCGTATTTTGTAGTTGAACTGTCTGTTCTCTACGGAAGCTCAAATACGAACTATTTTTGTTTTTTTATCGATTTCCTATTTCTATTTTTAATTTTCAATTTTGTAAAATAATTTTCAATTTTGTAAAATAATATTCAATTTTGTAAATTAATTTTCAATTTTGTAAATTAATTTTCAATTTTAAACTTTTAATTTTATAGTTTGTATTTGAATTTCTATTTTGTAAAATAATTTATAATTTTGTTTTTTCTCGAGCACCACAGCCCGAGGTCAAATAGAAGGCAGATTAGCCGAGGAAGGCTGAATGTACATGCGTCTTTTCAACAAAAGGACATTCCATCCACATTTAACATTATCATTTTCGTTATTATAAGTTTGAGATTTGGTCGGTATACTGATTGTCTCTCTGTCATGTTTCAAAAGACACTGTGTTGTAATCTATATATCCCTTTGTTTTAATGAATACAAGCGCGTTACAATATTTTAAGCCATTCTTGGATGTCTATTGGGCCACTGAAAATGTGGACTTTACACCAAGTTTAGGGTATTTATAACGTATAAAACTGTATCAACTATTGCAGCCATAAAAAAAAAATCTATTGTTGTGCTCGGTGCTATTATATCTTTCGTGCACTGATTGGGATCTTTGTATTAATTATTTCTTGCATATGTTGTATGGAAGGTTTGGCTATTTCTATAATCTAAGAACGATATGTTGTCTTTTGTTTCTTCAAATTTGGATTATTTAGAGACGAGGTACCATTCCTTTACATTGCGTCTACAAGCTAGTACTTTGGAAGAGTCTATTTTAATACATATGTGTGCTATACATAGCACCCTAACAGAATCTTACTGTCAATTTAGGTCAAAGGTGATGAAAACTGATAAGGATGTAAAGAAGACATAAATTTAAGATAGGGTCTGTATGTACAGAGAGAGAGAAAGAATGGGGTTTAACGTCCAGTCGATGCAAACTAGGTCATTTTGGGACTAACATATGGTTCAATTTTATTTCAATAATTCGCTTGCGCGATTAGAAATTATTTTACAAAATTAAAAATTATTTTACAAAATTAGAAATTATTTTACAAAATTAGAAATTGAAAAATAAAAATAGGAAATACAAAGTACAAAATTAGAAATTATACTACAAAATCTTAAATTAAAAATGGAAATTATAAAATTTTTTTCAAAATTAAACATTAAAAATAAAAATATTAAAAAAAAAAAAAAAAAATAGTTCGTATTTGAGCTTCCGTAGTTCTCGAATCTCTGATAGCGCATTTGATACTTTTTGATCTTCTTCCATTACCTTGCTCATACATTTTGACAAATTTTCTATTTGAATTTTATCCTCAGATGTTATTTTAAGAAGATCACTGTTTGACACTGATAATTTCTCCAGTTCTGATTCCATTTCAGTCTGATTGTTTTTAATCCGTTTCACATCACTCTCCAGTGAATTAATTTTCCAGACATGTTTGAAAGAATTGTGCATATATCATCAATTTTAGCTATTCTGTGTTCAATATGTCCCATTTTATCATCTAAATTAACAATTAAATCCACTACATTTTTCAACGTGTAGCTATCTTCTTTGATAACACTAGTCACTTTTTCTAAAAGGTGGTCTTGACTAGTCATGGTTCAATACGCCAATGGAAGTCACGGCTCACTAACTCATGGAGAGACTATTTTAACGTCCTCACTCTACCACGTCTATCGATTACAGAATGCAGATTTGGCCGATTTCAAAGTGGATGCGAAATTGCGCAGTGCATCTACATAAATCTGTCTGTGTACTTCCAGGCGTGTTTGTCGGTATTTTCTTTCGGCCCATCTACATTGTCTTTTTGCCTCTGCTACGTCCTCATTATACCACTCTATACCATGAGTAATCCTTACATTACGGGTTACGACTGGTGCATACTTGTCAAGAAGAGTTCGTAGAGTTGTGTTGTGGTTTCTGTAACAAACTGTTTATAACCTCTTGATTCCAGTAGTTTTGTGACTCTTTTTGTATGTTGGTTGGTTTGTTTATCAAAATGAACATTGAAATCACCAAGAATAACATAATTCCTCGCCATTGAATACGGTAGCATCAAGGAAAGCTCATTTTCTCGCCGATAGCTCTGTAGGAACAGCCACTACTGTGCCTGGACAGGCCCGGATCCAGGATTTGTCGATGGAGGGGGGCACACATTGGAGAAAAGGGTTATATGTTACAACTTTGGATTGTTTGGGAGGAGACCATGCTAAAACATGGTTATATCATCTATTAAAGAGCAGATATGTGAACTACAACAGAAACATAGAAAACGAAAATGAAAATTAACTATGTCACTGGGGCTGGATCCGCCATCCGCGCCTGTGGAATAAGACGGAAGACATCAGTAGTGGAACCTTTTCTAACTCCACTGCTGAATGGCAAGGTAAAACCAAGGTCTATGGAGGTTGCGTGTTTGATCCCTGCATTGACCCAGAAAGTTAATCGTGATATTCCGACGCAACTTCCTCTTGTCAGTGGTACAGGACGGACAAGGGTAGCTGTCTATCTAGTCGTTCGGATGGAACGAAAAATCGAGGTCCCTTGTACACATTGGCGTGCACTAAATTTCTCTCATATAGCATACTGTACTTATGGTGTATGCCCATCTTCATTAGCCCTGTTGGAGTACAACAGTAGAGCGATAAACCCCATTTCATTTCATTTCAATGTAAGGACCAGAATTGTTTCAATTTGAGAGAATGTTTTTTAAATGTCGTTTAAAATTTTATTAAAGGAGAAAAGAAATTGTACGACGTGTAAAGTTGTTTTATATACAGTTTAAAAACAAATTTGATTTTGTAAAAAAATGTCACAGTATTTTGTTTTTGATATGTCGACAAAGTTTGGTTTTAATACCTTAAATTAACCTTCAAATACACTGATATGTACAACATTTGATAACAGCACAACCATATATTAAATAGGCCTATATTAAAATTGGGAGAATCTGTTCCTTTAAAAAAAAACAAGCCAACAGTGAGCCTGATGTCCCCCGCCGAAATCCTAATATAAATAGATGACATATTAATTAATCGCACATTTATTTTTTTCAAAAGTATTGAGCAATCAAACTATACACTAAGTCTTATCATTCTCTATCAGATAGAATGAAGATTATCTTGTCCCAAAGCATGAAAGTGATTAGCTCTTCTTAGCTTCAGCTCAAAATGTTAATCCTTGAACTTAGTCAAGACATTCACCTAATGAACATCTACATCAAGTTTAAACATTCTACCCAAAATAAAAGCAGAGTTGTTCCGAAGTCTTGATCAAATTGCTTATCGCTTCTTAGCCTAGGCAGAAAATTCTCACTATCGAACTTAATTAAAGCGGAAATTTCATATTTTCTAAGAAAGTCAAAACATAATTATTTCTATGTCTTTTGCTCAAAAGGTTGTCAACTCACTATTATACGATCATGGGCAACATTTCACAGCCATAAAATTCCCTGACACAGAAAATAATAATACAATTTCTTGAATTACCTCCCTTGTTTTCTCATTCCCTATCATGCAATGGCGTTCTTCAAACTTCAAATTTGAAGTTGAAAATGATATTTTTGCCAATTTCTCAACTGGCAATAGTGAATTATAGGATTAATAGGATTATTCTTTAACAATGTAGGACTGTTTACAAATACAATCTATTTTAGGGCTTTATTTTAATATATTTTTAAAATAGAACTAAAAAATATGAAATTGCCGTTTTAAGGTAATGAATGATATAATGAACTCATTTTCTGAGTTTCATCGCTGCCACTTTATTATAACCAAAGTTATTGTTTATTGTGCCCTAAAGCATCAACCAATCAGATTGCTTATCTCTGGTTATTGTAAACAGAAAATGTTCATCGTCGAACTACATCAAGGCATTCAACTAATGGACGCCAACACCAGGTATGAACATTCTAGCTAAGTTAGAAGGAGAGCCAATGTGTTCCAAAGTCTGGGCCAATCAAATTGCTTATCGCTCTGCTTACCCAGGGCAGAAAATGTTCATTATCGAACTTAGTCGAGGTATTGATGTAATGAAACTATACACCAAGTTTCATCACCTTCACTTAATTAGAACTTAAGTTATCTTGTCCCAAAGTATCAAACAATCAAATTGCTTATCTTTGCTTACTCTACGCGGAAAATGCTCATCTTCGAACTCCATCAAGGCATTGGCCTACCATGTTTTAATACAATGATTTAATAATGAACAATTGGCTTTTGCAGGAATGTAACACATACAATTAAAGTTACAAAAAATATTGACAGTGGGACATTGCTATTTCTGTTTATTATCATTATTAGTACAGCATATGTATAGACCCTTTAATATATATACGCCTACCCCTTAATTGACAAATATAGTTGACCTATTTATTTATTTGTTTTTATTATTATTGTTGCGTGGGGTTCGATAAAGAACGATGGGCTAGTCCAGAAATGTAATTTAAAGACAGTTATTTCACAGCAAACAAATTTTAATAGAAAAGTAGTAGGCTAATTGTATATAATTATTTATATTTTCAAACATTCATAATAGGTCAAAGACAATTATGCCCTGACCTAGATATAATCGTTGCTTAAATCAAGCGAATAATATCTTAATTCTCGTGGATGGAGATTGCGAGGGAAATTTCAGAAAATGTATAGCCTAGACTCTAGCCAATCTAAATTGTTAAGATATAGGAAAACAATCCTTTGATATAAAATTTAACATATGCTTATGAAATATATCTACATGTATAACCAAAACGAAAAAGCGGTGTTTCCTAAACGGTCAAGGATTGGTCAACATTATTGACATGAGTGAGATTTCAACCAATCGTAGCTTTCGTCTCATATTATCGGCGCTATTTTTTCGGAGTTATAACAATGTAAGGTAAGTTAATATAATGTCTCAATTTTTGAAGTGAATGACCAATTTATTTTTATAGCTGTCCATTTTAATGTTTAGTTACAATTTATCAGTAATAAAATTTCAAAATTGGTGAAAAAAGCGGAGAAAAAATGTTATGATGAAGGACTGGTGGAAGTGCAACGGAAGGGCCCATTTCAATGATTAAACTTTCTATGATTTAAGTTGGAACAATACGCCAAAAAAAAATCTGCAGTGATGTTTCTTAGGCCAAATTTCATGAAAAATGAAAATGAAAATTGAAGAATTTTTAATATCCGACAAGCTATTACATTTATTTACATAAGTAAAGATCATTCATGGGATTTTCAAAGATATTGATCTGGTAAGACGTCATACAAAGCATTTCTCTAGCTCATGGAATTCAATATTGCGGCCAAAATCCTAGATGGTGGCAATATTTTGCGGGGTTATCTTTCGATAAAAGTCATTATTTTTTACTTTCCAGCAGATCCTTCCCTTTAAAATCAAAGATGGCGGCCATATATTACAGGAATTGCCGGGTATTTACAGTGTAACGATAAACATGTCGTGTAAAATATCATTTTATAGCTTTTTGCCGATGCTCTTTCAAATAAAGTCACTACTTTAACGAAACTTAGCAAGTGTTAAGTTTCAACAGGGCTTCAGTGTCACAGACTTGCTTATATTCTGGAAGAACAACAGATATTGTGGAGTTTTTAGGTCATATAAACACTGGTTTGAAGTGAACCAAACACCCTATAAACACCGGGTTGAAGTGAGAGAAAGATAGATAGAGAGAGACCCAATAAGCACTGGGTTGAAGTGAGAAAAAACACCTGATAAGCACTGGGTTAAATTGAGAAACACACTCGATAACCACTGGGTTGAACAAAACATTCGACAAGCACTGGGTTGAAGTGAGCAAAACAGTCGATTAGCACTAGCTGAAGTGTACTGAACATTTGATAAACACTGGGTCGAAGTGAGCAAAAAACTCGATAAGCATTTGGTTGAAATGCGAAAAACACCGATAAGCACCGAGTTGAAGTGCGCAAAACACTTCAGGAAGTGGACATTTTGTGAAAGCCCAATTTGCATATTTGGTATGGCTTCTTCCTTATTTCGATATCATTTCTGTCTTCTTTATTTCATTGAACATTTGAAGTGTTGTTATAGAAGTGTTGTGGAAATAAACACTTCAGATATCTAATTTTTCAATTCGAGCACGTCTCGGTTCAGTGTCATCCACGCTTCTTACGGGTGGCGTCATTACTTCAAGTAAAATTCATGGTTACTTTAAATAATATGGTGTTAAATAAAAATATATCCGTATAATAATTCGGTAATAAAGTTGCCCTCACTATAAAAAGAGCAATAACTCATTTCATAATATACAACTGCCAATAATAGAGAAACGTGGACGTATATTGTCGTCGCCCCTGTCCGTCCGGACGTCCGTCCGTCCACAATTTATTTGTGGGCTCTCTACAGGTCAAAATTCTTATCTGATTTTGACGAAACTTGAAATATAGGTTTATCCCCATAAAATCTCGACTGCTTTCGATATTGGCATGTATCGGATCGAAACTTCGTGGATTATGGCCCCTGATTGTACTAAAAATCACGTTTTCAGCTTGTGGACCCTTTTTAGGTCACAATTTTGAACCGATTTTGATGAAACTGGACATGTATGATAATAACCCAACGATCTTGGATCCTAACGATATTTGCGCTCATCGGATCGTAACTTCCTGAATTATGGTCCTTGATTGTCCTAAAATCGCCCTTTTTAGCTTGTGGTCCCTCTGGAGGTCAAAATTATTATCGGATTTAAAAAATCGTTTGAGTATATCACCGTTACATGGTAATAAAGGTTGACTTCGAATTTCGTGAAAATTGACGTACAAAATGGCCACCGTTTATACGCGAATTGTGTGAAAATATGTTATATCAAGGTTGCGGACTCTCCACAGGTCACAATTCTTATCCGATTTTGACAAAACTTGAAATATAGATTTATCCCCATAAGATCTCGACTGCTTTCGATATTGGAATGTATCGGATCAAAACTTCATGGATTATGGCCCCTGATTGTACGAAAAATCATGTTTTTAGCTTGTGGACCCTATAGAGGTCACACTTTTGAACCGATTTTGATGAAACTTGACATGTATGTTAATAACCCAAAGATCTTGGTGCCTATGATATTTTTGCCCATCGGATCGTAACTTCCTGAATTATGGCACCTGATTGTCCGACAAATCGCACTTTTTAGCTCGTAGTCCCTCTGGATGTCAAAATTATTATCCGATTTAAAAAATCGTTTGATTATATCACCGTTACACGGTAATAAAGGTTGAGTTCGAATTTCGTGAAAATCGGACCAAAATTGACGGACAAAATGACCGCCGTTTGGCCCCTGATTGTACTGCTTTCGATATTGGAATGTATCGGATCAAAACTTCATGGATTATGGCCCCTGATTGTACGAAAAATCATGTTTTTAGCTTGTGGACCCTATAGAGGTCACACTTTTGAACCGACTTTGATGAAACTTGACATGTATGTTAATAACCCAAAGATCTTGGTGCCTATGATATTTTTGCCCATCGGATCGTAACTTCCTGAATTATGGCACCTGATTGTCCGACAAATCGCACTTTTTAGCTCGTAGTCCCTCTGGATGTCAAAATTATTATCCGATTTAAAAAACCGTTTGATTATATCACCGTTACACGGTAATAAAGGTTGAGTTCGAATTTCGTGAAAATCGGACCAAAATTGACGGACAAAATGACCGCCGTTTGGCCCCTGATTGTACGAAAAATCATGTTTTTAGCTTGTGGACCCTATAGATGTCACAATTTTGAACCGATTTTGATGAAACTTGACATGTATGTTAATAACCCAAAGATCTTGGTTCCTTTCGATATTTTTGCCAATCGGATCGTAACTTCCTGAATTATGGACCCTGATTGTCCGAAAAATCGCCCTTTTTAGCCCGTGGTCCCCTCTGGAGGTCAAAATTATTATCCGATTTAAAAAAAAAAAACCGTTTGATTATATCACCGTTACATGGTAATGAAGGTTGAGTTCGAATTTCGTGAAAATCGGACGAAAATTGACAGACAAAATGGCTGCCGTTTGTATGCGAACAGTGTGAAAATATGTTATATCAAGGCTGTGGACTCTCTACAGGTCACAATTCTTATTCGATTTTGACAAAACTTGAAATATAGATTAATTCCCATAAGATCTCGGGTGCTTTCGATATTGGAATGTATCGGATCGAAACTTCACGGATTATGGCCCTTGACTGTACCAAAACTCATGTTTTAGCTTGTGGACCCTATAGAGGTCACAGTTTTGAACCGATTTTGATGAAACTTGACATGTATGTTGATAATCCAAAAGATCTCGGTTCCTCTGGATAGTTGCGTCCATCGGATCGTAACTTCCTGAATTATGGCCCCCGATTGTCCGAAAAATCACCCTTTTTAGCTTGTGGTCCCTCTGGACGTCAAAATTATTATCCGATTTAAAAAAAACGTTTGATTATATTACCGTTACATAGTAATTTAGCATGGGGCAGAACTTAATAAAAACTAAACAAATTCTAATGATTTTCTGATAATAACTTAATATGCGACAATTCTTGTTGACTGCCGGACGATTTAGCTGCTGTGTGGGCGTGTGTTTCGTTGCCTGGCAACCTATTTTTCACTCTATTATACCCCTGGACTGTTTCATTCCATATCCATAATATAACTATCTAGAAACTAGAACTAAAGTAGTGTATGTACTAATAACGACAGGTATCTAAATAAGAATCTACTAAAGGGCTTTGTTGTTCCTTTCTAAATAAAATAGTTGAACAGGGGAGCAGAATTCATTGACTCTGCCAGAGTTTCAAAATATATTTATGTATGATAGGTGTTACGTATTGATCATCTCAACAATATTGTTTGTTAATTAATAAATGACTATTTCTTATGAAATTCCACGTCTTTGATATCAAACTCTTTGCATGTTCATATTGGATTAAATATTTAATAAAATTCTTGTTGATATACTATTCAAAAAAGTAGGGGATATTTGATTTTGGGGGCATAGTACTAAAATATGCAAATGACTACGAAAAAGGTCACTATATAACCTAACAGAAGAAACATTTCCAGTTACATGTGACGCCCAAACGCACCAATAGCTACCGCATGGATTGCAGGTGATGCTTGGGATCATCATGGGGGTCCATCCCAAGATTTGCACGACTCTGACTTTGAATGTTACAGTCATTGTGGCATTGAATTCCAGGGTGGAAACATCAGTTTAATTGTTTTAGTGACCAGAAAACAAATTTTGATATGCGTCGGCTTACCCAAAATGAAAGGTTACGTGCCCTTGGCATGCTACAGATCGGCACAACACAGGCGGTTGTCGCGCGGACGATGAATGTTTCTCAGTCTGTCATAAGCAGGCTATGGTCCAGATACCGTGATACACAATCTGTACAGGACAGACCACGCTCAGGTCGACCAAGGGCGACAACTCAAGCCCAGGATCGATTTTTCCGTACCTTGGCCTTGAGAAATCGTGTCATCACAGCAAATCAGATCAGCGCTCGTCTTCAAACAGACACTGGTGTGAGAGTGAGTGGCCAGACGATTCGTAATCGACTGCATAGGGGTCACCTTCGCGCCCGACGTCCTCGCGTGATCCCTTGTTTGAGAGATCATCACATTCAGGCAAGACGTCGTTGGTGTAGGGATCGTCAACACTGGGATAATCGACGCTGGAGCAATGTGATGTTTTCAGATGAGTCAAGGTTCACTGTTAATTTTTTGGACAGACGTAGGAGGGTGTGGCGTCGTCGAAACGAGCGCTTCCAAGACGTTAACGTCATCAGACATGATCGATTAGAGGGTGGTTCTGTTATGGTGTGGGGAGGCATCACTGTTGCTGGAAGAACGGCTTTACATGTTGTTGTAGGGCGTGTTGCAGGCCAGTACTACCGGGACAACATCTTGGCAGTCCATGTTGTGCCGTTTGCACGACGTCATGGCCGCCGTTTCATCTTCCAGGATGACAACGCAAGATGTCACAGGGCCAGGATCGTTACAGGTTACCTCCAACAACAGAACATCACCACATTACCTTGGCCAACACCGAGTCCCGACCTCTCCCCCACCGAGCATGTCTGGGACATGCTTGGACAGAGGTTACGTCAACGTCAACAACGTCCTGCCAATGTCCAAGAACTTGCTGCTGCATTGCAACAGGAATGGGACAATCTGGACCAAAATGACCTTAGACGTTTC
Organism: Patella caerulea; assembly: GCA_036850965.1. Lineage (NCBI taxonomy): Eukaryota > Metazoa > Mollusca > Gastropoda > Patellidae > Patella > Patella caerulea. Next base: position 13,550,716 of record JAZGQO010000013.1, on the reverse strand, counting down.
ATTAGGAGTATGCCACGTCGGATCAATGCTTGTTTGGGAGGATTTACCCGTTACTGACTTTGTTGTGATGCTGTGGTAACTTTGCTGTTTGACCCCGGGTATCATTTTACCCTTATAATGGTCAGTCTGTGCCTTATTAGTCTAACGATCATTTGGAATAAATCGATGAATGTGAACTTCATTTCATTTTGTCATTTGTTTCTTCGTCAGTTTCATTAGGTGACTTTAATAACACTTAAACATCAAATATCCCCTACTTTTTTTGAATAGTATATTTGGTTATGTTGAGTTATGAACTATTTTCATTACATGTGTTAATATTTTAAGTGGCCTAACTAAGTGACAACCAGTACACGAATGCAAAGCAGATAATTAAAAAAACAAATAAGTAGATTAAAGGGTTAGCTACGTTAGCAGATAAGACAATAACCGTGTACACATCCACCCAATGGTAAGTGGAATAAGATTCCTGGAGTTCGGTATCAGAAGAATTGAGAATATGCCCGTGTGTCTTCTTAAATTAAATGTTTTCACACATTACCTATTTGTGTACTGGACAAGATATTGCATGAAACAAGAGTGTGAAGCCAGATAAGATTGAGTATAACAAAAATCCAGGAAGAATACGGCTCCATAATGTGCAAATATCGACAGGAACCAAATAATCATATATTTTAATCATACAAGTCTGGTTAATCAAGTTGTTTATTTGTAATACATGACTTAAAGCGAGAATTTCATATTTTTAAGTTATATTTTTAAAATGTATTAAAATAAAGCCTTAAAATAGATAGTATCTATAAACAGTCCTACCTTGTTAAAGAATAATCCTATTTATTCTATAATTCACTATTGCCAGTTGAGAAATTTTTACAAATGTCATTTTCAACTTCAAATTCAAACGTTTGAAGATATATATTGCATGGGGAGGAATAGAAAAACAAGGGAAGTAACTGTGTTATTATTTCCGGTGTGAATGATTTTTAAGTGTGGGAAAGAATGCCCATGATCCTATAATAGTGAGTTTACAACCTATTGAGCCAAAAGACACAGAAATAATTATGTTTTGACTTTCTTAGACAACATGAAATTCTTGCCTTAAACTAGTGTACGCGAAATAATAAATACAATGAATGAAATGAAATTAAGTGACGTTTAACATCCTTTTCTTCTTCTCCGACTGGGAAGCCACGGTTGATAAGTGAGTAAGACGGTGGATCGCTAGCCTGCATTGGCCGAGAATGTTCACCGGGAGTCAGACCCCCATTAATTTCCCCATTGTCTTCAATGTTAATTCTGGCCTCTTTGGCCACCTCCAACTTTTCTTCAAATTTTCGTTGGGCTGAAAGAGGAACAAATGGTCATGTCTTTGCACTTTGAAGAAGCACACTTAAAACATGTAACTAGTTGCCGTACATATCACCGTAGCCAACCTGATAACCTCGTTATCCTTCCGCCTCAAAATCATGAATATTTACCAAACCCTGGTAGAAAATGTTAATTCAAACCCTCTTCGTCCATTCTAGACCAAAAAATCGACCAAACTGGGCATGCAAAGGGCAGAAAAGAGACAGAGAGAGAATTGCTATAAATAGACGAAGTACATTTTCCGGCGTGGTTTCCCCTTGTCAGTTGTGCAGAACGGAGGGCCTGACAATGACAGTACTCTAGTCATTCGGATGGAACGAAAAACCGAGGACCGTGTATACTTTGGCGTGCACGTATAAGATCCCTTGGTAAGTAGAATTCCATATACGTGTGGGCCACTGCCCCTGCCCTTCATAGCACACTGTATGGCGTATGCCAGTCTTTATTATCCCCGTAGGAGCAGAAAAGTATGACGTTAAACTACATTTAATTTCATTTCCCCCGACTGGGGTGACATTGTTCTATGGGGGAAATATTTTGTCCGTTTCTTTTACGTGCACGTCAATGTGAACATGGACCTCGGTTTTTCTTAACACCAAAACGACTCTACATCTTCTGTCCGGCACTACTGATACGGTGGAACCACGCCAGAAAATCCAGATGACCTTTCTCGGCCAAAACCGGAAACGTCTTACCGAGTGAGCCACTGCGACTCTACAATGAATAAATAATCCAACATGAAATTAAGTAATAGTTCAAACTTTTAAGCGGGTGATGTTTTGTTTAAATAATTGAACGAATGAATCAGGAAATAGACAATATCTATTAAAATGTAAATATTGCTTAAACACACAACCATGTTGTTATAACGAAATCTGTCATTCTTCAAAAATCATATCCGTCTATATAACAAAACGTTTGAAATTTGTCCAAATCAAATCTTTGGTTTAGGTTTAAAATTTATGTTTGTTGAGGTATAACACAAAGAATTTGAAAAGGAACTACATTTGTTCATCTGAAGAATTTTAAGAAGCTATTTGTATGCCAATTATTTGTTGTTACTTTGTATTTTTATGTGAATTTTCATTATTTAAAAATTGCGTATTCAAAATGACAAAGGGTTTTATTATGTTTTTTCGCGAGACTTATAGTCCCGATTCTTGATGTCAATAATATTCCCCCCATTCATATTCTGTCCGCATGCAAACGAATTTGACGCGCATTCCAGCCTGTAGACTACCAACCAAACGATCTGACAATGACAGATATAAGGCAAATAAGGCACACGTGCCTGAGGTCTAAACAACAATCCAGACCACAAAACACAAAGTAAAAAATGTTGTAATCCAGTCACTGTTTTCCTTTTATTGGTGAATCCAAAATATCTGTATTTTAAGGTCACCTATTAAAATGTGCCTCAGTGTCAGTAGATCCTTAATCCAGCACTACATCCTGCACCACCGATAACGGCAAACCAACACCGGGATTGCTATAACTCACTACTCTAATTTGTATTACTGTTCGATTTCTGGTTCATGATAAAGTCTACTCGGAGTGAATGTAAACGATTCGTATAATAGAGAAATTTTGAAAAACAGGGAATCTATAACTGGAATTTTATGCATTTAAGGAGATGGATAATACTCTTGTTACATCAGTCTTTACATGTAGATAAAATGCATATCATTATGTACATATAGGTTATCTACATTTATAGTCGCATATATTCTTGAAATAAACAATATGTAGAAAAGGAGGCTTGCGGGTCGTGTGTAGGTGCACATCATGAGAGGGTGTCAATAGGCTTTTGCCTGTTCGTCAATCCAGTTTCTGTGACAAAATATTGTTTAGAAATAAAATAACTACTGCAGCTAGATTTTAGTTATATTGGACGTTATTTTCTTTTAAAAACAATACATCACAGAACAGTACCGCAACCATATAAGATGCGATGTCACAATTCAAACAACTAAATTAATGATCTAAATCGCTATGGGTGTATTAGTGTATGCCAACTGAACATTAGTGTAGTGTATGTAATATGTATATCTTAATATGCATTAAAAGAAAATTATAAAAAAAACAAACTTATACATACCTAAAGCCATGCATTGCAGCAATAGTACCGTAACACTATACGCACTCAATCCGTAAATACTCATTTTATACGGAATTCACTAAGAAATTAATGTACACGACGGTAAATCGCCAAAGTAGCCGTATATAGTGGATAAAATCTAATCCGAAATAAACTTCAAAATAATCCGAGTATGTCCGTACAATCTATTTCTGATGATTAACCATATTAAGCCGAGTTAAAATAAGAATAATTATTGATATGTTATAATCTGTTGCAACTAAATTGAAGACGTATTATTGTTATTCACGATAAAACGCAAAAACATGGATGAGATGATGTCTTTGAGGCACAAAGCGAATACTAAGAGGATACACGTAAGACGAAGGCTATGTTGTTCGGAGAGCAAATGAATGCCGACATGTGACTCTCAACCCCTTTGGTAAATATACGTAGTCTAAGCTGCACACATCGTTTTGGCGGTAGTGTAGTAGCAAGCGGCTGGGATATCTATTGTAAACATTACGATTGGAGCAAACAGACACAGGACCAACTCTGTGGATTTTCTTTTGTAAAGTGTTAGCCAAAATACAGGTTGTCTAGCTATTTACACCACCAGTCATTTCCGTTATGTTTTGTGCGGTGTTACAGGTATACTAAATGACTGAAACCTAGACAAATGAAAAACTTAAACAAACCTAAATAAACCGCATTTATTTTCAATTAATATGGATCATTATATTTTAATTTCAAATAAATAGGCAGAACATTATACTGTGGTTGAATTATTAAGCCCCCTTCTGGTTTTTGAGGAACTTTTGAAATTTTCTTGAACTAATCTGAAAATTTGATCGTCCCATTTCCTAAAATGTTCATGAAACAAGAACAGCAAAACTACATTCACAGACAATCCCTTAAGCTAGTCTTTCTATTGAAAATATAAAATACAATATTTTCTACCTTCAACAAATTATGATACAAATTACTTTTATTTCTTTGTCAGTGCAAGTCATTTACATGTTCTTCTTGAAATTTTTTTTTTCTGTTTTTTTTTGTTAAAAAAAACCCCTACAACTTATAAACAACTGTTCTCCTTTCTATGTTCGATCTGTGTGTGCTTCAATGTTAAAGAATGCAGGTTGGCCTTTTGAATAATCTTTATGTCAATAGTAAAAGCGTCTATTTAAAGGTTATTGTTCACCAAAATGAATTGCAAACAAAAGTTTAGGAGTGGCAACGTCACTCCAATATAGGTTTTGTAGACGTTTCTCTAACTAAACTCAGCTTCTTACAAATGTAACCTTACTGTAGAAAAACACAATAACAACTACATCTGCTACTGTCCCATGCAGATATGAAAGCTTTCATATTCTTCGTCACGTGGCATGGATTATATCAAGTATCTTAAAAGATTGAAGTACAAGAAAGCTTTATTATCAAAATCGCGAAGTTGTAAGTCTAAATATAGAGAGAAACATTGCACCCGGGTAAAAAAATAATCTGAAAACTAAAGGGAAATAAGTGAGCCTTGTGTTGCTGTAATCGCGATGACTTTCCATTTCAAAACTTTCAGAAAAATGAAATGAAAATGGTAAGAAAACATCGAAAAATTAAATGAGATACTTTTTGAATATGATTGACCTCAACTGTTGGAATATTTACGTTAAATATGTAAATTTGGAAAATAATAAGGACATAATTATCAAAATCGGTCAAAAACTCACAAAGTTACGAGTTAAAATGTAGTGAGAAACATTGCACCAGAGCAAAAAAAAATAATATTTAAACTGAAACTTGTATAGATGTAATCGGGCTTCCAAAATTAGGGTTATGTTATATAATTATGGTTTCCAATATGTTTGGTTATAAGTAGGAAATCGTGACAACTTCTTAAGCATGTTTAAATTAAAGGGTCATAGACTGCAATATACAAGAATGGCACTCTGCAATAAAAAAAAACTGTTCAAAGCAAGATTTCTTTGCAGAAATTAAATAATTGCTAGAACCAGAAAAATATTTATCCACTGTAATAAATAAGCAACATAGAGAAAAATAAATGAAATTGAATGGGGCTTAACGTCCTACTGTTCTGCTCCTGAATGGGCTAATGAAGGCGGGTATGCTCCATAAAGTGTGCAATGAGGAAAATTTTACCCGGGCAGTGGCGTTACGGCCTACGAGGTTGGACAGACGACCATACTCCTTGTCACGTACAACCTAGAAATCGAAACAGCACCAGTTGACTGAATGACACACGTTACGATAAATCGCGCACGTGCTAACCATTCAGCCATCCAACCTCCCCAAAATCGGCAAATTGCTGACCTGCAGTGAGAAACATTTCAACCGGGCGAAATTTTCTATTTTAACAGTTTAATTTGCACGGTACCTTTAATTATCAACCGAATATTACAAAACTTTAAAAAAAAATAAGCTCGCCCTGACCAGCTTAATTGTTCGCAATAAACTTTTGCCCCCTAAAATCGGCAAATTGCTGACTTTAAAGTGAGAAACATTACAACCGGACGAAATTTAATTTTTACAGTACCTTTGATTACCAACCGATAATTACAAAACTTTAAAAATAAAAGAGAAAGAGAGAAATGCAGCTTTCAACACAAACTAGGTCATGTCGGGACTAACACATCGTTTGTAGCCGTGGGAGGAAACCGAAGGACACGGGGAAAAACCATGAGGTTGGACACCATACTCCATGTCACGTGCAACCTGGAAATCGAAATGACGCCGGTTGACTCAGTGACAGACGTTACAATACTGCGGGCACATGCTAACCATTCAGCCATTCAGCCTCCCTAAAATCAGCAAATTGCTGACTTATAGCAAGAAACATTTCAACAGGGCGAAATTTTCTGTTTTAACAGTTTAATTGGCACGGTACTTTAATTACCAATCGATTATTACCCAAACTTTTGATAATAAGCTCCCACTGACCACTTTAATCGTTTGCAATAAACGTTTGGCCTGAATTGAAAGTTCTGCACCGAGAAAGTTTATCTCGATTTTTCGGCGTGGTTCCCCCCTTGTCAGTGGGCCTGGCAAGGACAGCTGTCTAGTTATTCGGATGGGACGAAAAACCAAGGTCCCGTGTACAAATTGAGTGCACGTAAAATATCCAAACCGTCGTTTGGACGTTGCGACCGAACCCGATGCGTCTAACACCACCAACAGTGCATTCCTAAAACTGAAATTTGCTAATAAAGGCATTGACGCTATCGGGTTAAGCCAAATATTGCATCATAAGCAAGTCACAGCACACACCCCCCCCCCTACTTCAAAACTGTTACTGTTCCCAGGATTTCCTATACATATACAAAACCCATTGCATCTAAAATATTTAATTACAGAAACGCATTATCTGACATCAATGCGAAACACTTATATGACAACCCTCCACCCTGTTCTTGCTCTACATCGTCCTTCCTTTATCAGCCAGCTGGGCATGTGGTCACTGGTGATTTGAATATAGTCCAGAATAGTAAGCTGCGTGAAATTTTGTCCAAAGGGCCCAAATACCGGGAACCGCAACCGTTTTCATGGGATCAAAATTTCAAACTTATTATGGATGCCGTAGAGGACTATGCTAGATCATGGGCTAAGAGGGAAGATGTTATCTCTGATACTCTCTCTGATTGGACTAAGTCTATTAGTCGTTTACTAAAACGAAGAACTTATATGCAACGTTTGTCAGTTGACACAAGGCCTAAGTCTATTTTCAATGATGTTAGCATCGTTGAAAATCTCAAAGCCTTGCATGACAAGTATGTCATTGTTCCGGCTGACAAAGCGTCCAATAACTTTGTGTTTATATGTAAACGATATTACTATGACTGTCTCTTCAAAGAACTTAATTTCGGGAAATCAACCGACAGTGCTACCTATAAACGATCTACTCTTAGTAAGGATGAAATTATATCCAATCACAAATCTGTACTCACTTCATTTGGTACTCCATGCGGAGATACCTATACAGATTTGCCCCTGTTATATTGGATACCTAAACTACATAAAAATCCCTACAAACAACGTTTTATAGCAGGTTCATCCCGATGTTCCACAAAACCACTTTCAAAAGTATTGACATCTATACTAACTGCAGTTAAAGAGGGTATTCAAAAATACTGTGACAAAATATACTCTCGTAGTGGTATTAATCAAATGTGGATATTAAAAAATTCCAAAGAATTACTTGATGGTTTACAATCTAGATCCCTTGCTTCGATCTCATCTATTCAAACTTTTGACTTTTCCACTTTGTACACTAAAATTCCTCATAGTAAATTAAAAGCTCGGTTGAAAGATATTATTCACAGTGTCTTTTCATCTAAATCGGGAACTGCTAGATATCAATATTTAGTTGTTAATTACAATTCTTCATATTTCGTTAAGTACCATAGTGATTCAAAAAATAAATTCACCGCCATCAAGATAATTCAGATGTTGGATTTTTTAATTGATAACATCTTTATTGAATTTGGAGGGGAAATATATCAGCAAGTGGTTGGTATCCCCATGGGCACCAACTGTGCACCTTTGCTTGCTGATTTATTTCTGTATTCCTATGAAGCCGAGTACATACAGGCACTAGTTAAAACAAATAAACGACTAGTCAGACATTTTAATTTTACTTATCGGTATATCGATGATGTTCTATCACTGAATAATCCTAAATTTAGTGATTATGTAGAATTCATATATCCTGATGAGCTTGAAATTAAAAATACTACTGACAGTGACAATTACGCTTCCTACTTGGATCTGCGTCTCGATTTTGACAATTGCCATAGACTCAGTGTTAAATTGTATGATAAACGTGATGACTTTGACTTTCCGATTGTTAACTTTCCATTTATTAGTAGTAACATTCCGGTATCACCAGCTTATGGAGTGTTTGTGTCTCAGCTTATTCGATACGCGAGAGCTTGTTCTTTCTATTCTGATTTTTTAAGTAGATCGAGACATTTGTCCACCAAGCTTCAACTACAAGGATACTTACGCACTAAACTTATAAAATCCTTTAAAAAGTTTTATGGCCGTCATATTGACTTGATTGGTAAATATAACATGTCGCTCTCAGCTATTATTCTTGATATATTTAATTGACGCGTATCCTATTTACCATCTCTCTGATTATGTCTACTACACCGATAACAATGTTCATCACGTGCATTTTGCATACCTATAGTCCATTGGCCAATCACGTTATTTTACCTACATTTTGCCTAGTAGTTTGGATGCAGCGATGGCGGGTGTGGCGCGCCAGGCAGGGTAAGCTTACTCTTCCGGACACCTGTTACCACTGTTTGTTGTGTATTTCGTACACGATGAACAGTCCATTTGCTGATTACACTACTTTGCCTAACTATTTTGCCTATTACGTTCCTTAGGACTTCGATTTTTGCCTAATGGTTTGGATTGTTCGTACTTGGTTTTATTTTATTTTATCCCTAAGCAGTTGGAATTCGATCCTGTTGAATAAGCTCTATACGATGACTAAATGTGCAGATTGTCACCCACGCTGCATGTTTCGCTTAACAATGAAAGGGTGCCCGTTTTTAATTTTCGATCCTTTTGTTCTTCTACTCCTGATATTTTGGACTGTTGATCGATAGTTTCATATTAAAGACTACCGATAAGACTCCTTGTAGAAAAGACCTCTAAAAATGCTCCAAATCGTAAAAATACGACTTTTTGAATTTTCGATCTCTTTTTTTCAGATACCCCGGACATTAAACAAAAATGATATAACCAAAGGTATCGTGCCCTAAAGAATAAAAAAATCAGCTTGCTTATCTCTGCTTACCCTAGACAAGAAATGCTCATTTTTGAACTCAATCACGACATTGACCTAATCAACGTCTACACCAGGATTGATAATTCTAGCTCAATTAGAAGGAGAGTTATTGTGTTCCAAGGTCTCGGCTAATCAAATTGCTACTAGTTTTCATTTTTAATTCAAAATGGCGAACACCGGTTGGCCTAAATCAAAATCCTATGAATTGGTCATATAAATTATCCGAACAAGAAAAAGATGAATCATTAGAATCGGTCAAAATCTAGCGAAATTATTGGTGTTTTTCACTCGTAAACAACTTTGTCGGCAAAAAAACATCAAAGGCAAAATTTGAATTTTTGAAATATTCAAATAACGAAAATTCGACCCGTATCCCGGCTATCATGAAATGTATTAATTTCAGACATAGGAGACGCACTGAACATACTATGCCCTATTGTGTTAGTTTACAAGTCCGTAAATGTCGATTTTTCACTATGTTTCATATTCACTTCAAAATGGCGACCATCAGTTGACCTAAATCAAAATTCTGCTCTGAACGTTTTTTTAGGCTTTCCTTCAAGGATTCAGAAAATGTAACTCCCGTGCCTTTAAGTGCAATATCGCAAAAATTCTATTGTTTTTTCACGTTTCAAGATGGTGACACATCCGGTTCGATCGACAAACTCTATATTTTGTGTACGAATCAGTAATGACTTGTCTAGTGTCGATTTTTTTTTTAGGTCATTCTGACCAATATTTCTTAATTTCGTCAAGGGGAGATAATTTAGAAAATTTCTAATTTTTGAATGCACATCGGTAAAATCTACTTATATACTAAATTTCATGAAAATCGTAAAACTATTAAAGAAGTTGTCAAATTGGTCTAAACTTCTGGTTCGAAATCACAGCGACGAACTTTCGAAGTTCGAAAATGTGAAACTGCAGATGAAAATGATTTTTTTCAAGGTATTCAAAGAAAAAGGAATTAGTAAAATCGGTCAAAAAATAACAAAGTTACGACTATGCATTGTGAGTTTTTTCGTTCGTAAAATTCGGTGATTTCGGATTCGTGAAACGTTTTGAAAATATATTTAATCAAGGTTCGCACCCCATTTTTTTTTGGAGGGGGGGCAAAATTTCAGAAAGATCCTATGGATAGATTCTGAGAAATCCGATTTGCCGAAAACACACACACACAAAAAAAAATAATAACTACATGTAGATCTGCGACTGTCCCATGCAGATATGAAAGCTTTCATATTCATCGTCACGATTATATCAAGTATCCTAAATAACAGGATAAGAAGAAAAAAATTATCAAAATTGGTCAAAAACTCGCGGGAAAGAACTTAAAATGGCAGGTTGAAATACGACGTTTTGGATTTTCGATCTCTTTTTTTTCGGTTACCCCGGATTTTAAGAAAAAAACTGATACAATGATTTCCAGCTGTTAGACTCTCGGTTGACAAGTGTTTTTTCGCCCTCCCTTCATTATAACCAAAGTTATCGTGCCCTAAAGAATCAACAAACCAGCTTACTTATATCTGCTTACCCTAAACAGAAAATGATCATCTTTAACATCAATCATGACATTGACCTAGTGAACTTCTACACCAAGATTGAACATTCTTGCTCAATTAGAAGGAGAATTATTGAGTTCCAAATTCTCGGCCCTTCAAATTGCTACCACTTTTCATATTCACTTCAAAATGGAGACCACCAGTTAACCTAAATCAAATTCTGCTCCAAACGTTTTTTAGGCCTTCCTTCAGGGATTCAGAAAATATAACTCCCATGTCTGTAAGTACAATATCGCAAAAGTTCTATTGATTTTTCACGTTTCAAGATGGTGGCACGTCCGGTTCGATCGACAAACTCCATATTTTGTGTACGAATCAGTAATTACTTGTCTAGTATCGAAAAAAAAATAGGTCATTCTGACCTATATTTCAATGATTTTTTTGAAAATTTTGATCCTTAATTTCATCAAGGGGAGATAATTTGGAAAGTTTGTGCTCATATTTTTTAAATCGCATTGGTAGGATCTACTTACTTACAAAATTTCATAAAAATCGTACAACTATTAAATAAGTTGTCAAGTTGGTCTAAACTTCCGGTTCAAAATCACAGCGACGAATTTTCGAAATTCGAAAATCTGAAACTGCAGATGAAAATGTTTTTTATACAAGGTACTCAAAGAAAAAAGAATTAGTAAAATAGGTCAATAAATAACAAAGTTACGATTATGCATAGTTAGTTTTTTCGTTCGTAAAATTCGGTGATTTCGAATTCGTAAAACGTTTTGAAAATATATTTAAACAACTTTCGCACCCCATTTTTGGGAGGTAGGTCAAAATTTCAGAAAGATCATATCGTTAGATTCTGAGAAATCCGATTTGCAGAAAATACACAAAAAAATAATAATAATCTTAACAGAAACTATAAGCTTTCATATGTAATATGAAAGCTTAAATAGATCTGCTTAGCAGATATTAAAACTTTCATATCCACGGACAGTTTCTGTCGCATCTCGTGAGTCTTAAAAGGAAGAAGAATTAATGAAATCGGCCAAAAACTCACCGAGTTATAACTAGAAACAATTTACCCGGTTCATATTCTACCTTAATTAAAAGCAGAGTTGTTATGTTCCATTGTGATCAGTCAAATTGCTTATCGCTCCTAAGTCAAAGCAGAAAATTCTCAACATCAAACTTAGTCAAGGTAATAACATAATGAATCTATATTTGGAATTTCGTCGCTCTCACTTCATTATAACCAAGGTTATCGTGCCTGCCCCAAAGTATCAACCGATCAGATTCCTTATCTCTGCTTACAGTACGCAGACAATGCTCATCTTCACAATCCATCATGGCATTGACCTAATGAACGCCTTCGCCAAGTTTGAACATTCTGTCCCAATTAGAAGGAGAGTTATTTTGTTTCAAATTTTCGACCAATCAAATTGCTCATTGCTCTGCTCATCCATGGCAGACAATGCTCATTGTCGAACGTATTCGGGGTATTGGTGTAATGAAACTATACACTTAGCAGTTGGAATTCGATATTGTTGAATAAGCTCATACGATGACTAAATGTGCAGATTGTAGCCACCCACACTGCATGTTTCGCTTAACAATGAAAGGGTGCCGTTTTCAATTTTCGATCCCTTCGTTCTTCAACTCCTGATATTTTGGACTGTTGATCGATGGTTTCATATAAAAGACTACCGATAAGACTCTTTGTAGAAGATGTTCCCCAAAAATATTATGTTGACTTTACGAGAAAGACCTCTAAACATGCTCCAAATTCTAAAAATACGACCTTTTTGGATTTTCAATCTCTTTTTTTCGGCTACCCTGGACATTTATAAAAAAAATGATACAATGATTTCACACAACAGGCTAGCTATTAGACTCTCGATTGACAAGAGTTTCATCGCCCTCCCTTCATTATAACCAAAGTTATCAACAAATCAGCTTGCTTATCTCTGCTTACCCTCGGCAGAAAATGCTCAATCAAGACAGTTACCTAGTGAACGTCTACATCAAGATTGAACATTCTAGCTCAATTAGAAGGAGAGTTATTGTGTTCCAAATATTCGGCCCTTCAAATTTCTTTAATTTTTCGCTTTCACTTCAAAATGGCGACCATCAATAGACCTAAATCAAAATTCTACTCTACGTTTTTAGGCCATCCTTCAAGGATTTGGAAAATATAACTCCCGTGTCTGTAGTTAAAATAGCAAAAATGCCTAAGGGATTTTCCACGTTACAAGATGGTGGCACTTCCGGTACGATCTACAAACTTCATATTTTGTGTACGAATCAGTAATAACTTGCTAGTATCGAAAAAAAAAATAGGTCATTCTGACCTATATTTCTTTGATTTTTATGAAAAATTTAATCCTTAATTTCGTCAAGGGGAGATAATTTAGAAAATTTCTAATTATATTTTTGAAGTCTCATCGGTACTTATATACTAAATTTCATGAAACTCGTACAACTAAAGAAGTTGTCAAAATGGTCTAAACTTCCGGTTCGAAATCACAGGGACGAATTTTCGAAATTCGTAAATGTGAAACTGCAGATGAAAATGATTTTTTTCAAGGTATTCAAAGAAAAAAGAATTAGTAAAATCGGTCAAAAAATAACAAAGTTACGACTTTGCATTGTCAGTTTGATCGTTTGTAAAATTCGGTGATTTCGGATTCGTAAAACGTTTTGAAAATATATTTAATCAATGTTCGCAACCCATTTTGGATCGATCATCAGTCCCACTCTCTTCAATATCTTGACCAACGACATACAGAACTGAGTTGGCAAATTTGCGGATGACAGTACAATATGGAGAAAAGGGACGAGATTCTGTTAACTAGAGAACATGCAGAAGGCCCTAGATAAGTTCATGGCATGGGCAAACGACTGGGGATTTAAAGTATCAGACAAGAAAGCGGTCGGCATGCTTGTTAGCAGAGATAGTGGGATAAGCAGAATGACTGTGCATGAACGAGAAAACCATCGAATTTAAAGACCAAACCAAATTCCTTGGCGTAATCTTTGATCGAAGGCTAACCTGGAAACCGCACATCGACTGGACTGTAGACAGGTGCTCTAAAATCCTAAACTTAACGAGAAAAACCTGGCAGTTCATGGGGAGCCAATAGAGCTACACTAATGATGGCGTATCGTGCTTTAATACGCTCTGTATTAGCCTACGGCTCTTTGGCCTTCACGAATTGGCACCATCCAATACAAAGCTCTCAACTGGGCGACAGATCCCCAACCTTCGTCAGCTTAAAGAAGACCAAATATGTAAAAGATCCTAGAAAGAAAAGCTTCGGCCAGGGTATCAGAGAAACAGTCAAGGAACTACGACTAAAGGAGCTCGTGATAAATGAACACGACCCACCATCCGTAGCCCCGTGGACACTCCCGATACCTCCAGTTAATCTAGACCTACTACAGAAAACCAACAAGAAGAACTACCCAATTGCTGCACGTGCTCTATCCCTAGAACACATGGAATACAAATGGCCGTCTGATGACTGGGAACATGTTTATACGGATAAAAACACAGGTCATTTCATACTGGGAAATAAAGCTCGTTGAACTTGACACATACAGATTCCGGCTGGATGACAGGATCTACACGAAGACAGGGGCCAATCACCCTAGAAGAGATATATGCAAACTTATATCGAAACTAAGGGTGAAAGAGCGTCTGCGAGATCACAAATACCCATTCATCATCTGTGAGTGCGGACAAGAATGTACCACCAGCCATGTCCTGGTAGACTGCGAGGTATACAAGGAGGAGAGAAAGGAATTAGTGGGATTGCTGGGGGCCAACAACGTACCGTTCAACACTAAGAACCTACTCTTTCCGAGGCCAGATCTAAAGCTACATACCTTCGAACTAATCAACGACTTAATGAACACAGTTGGATTAAGTAAGTAAGTAAGTAAGTAAGTAATTCTTTATTGCTGAAAGTTACATAACTTATAGCAAATACAATGAATTAATACATGAATATGCGATGTAAAGGTGTTAATGATACAAATAGTACAAAAATAAGTTTAAAGAGTATGTACAGTTTTAGGGGAGAATAGCGTCAAGAATAAACTTACGTTTAATAAATGATAAATGTATATGTTTTGCCAATGAGTTTAAAATAACTGGTGGCGTGGAAGACATAATATCTATAAATTTTTGGAGTGAAGGGTGGTTTCTGTAATAAAAAAGAATAAGATGTTCTCTTAAATCTTTATATAATGGACAACAAAGTAAAACATAACGCTAACGCTACAATATACGTCCACATTCCTGCTTTGATTGATATGGTACTTTGTCAAGAAGGCTAGGCGTTTGGTTTGTTTAGCGTTGAGGGTCGTGCACCAACATTAATAGTTGCCGTCCTTAGAGTATAAGGAATAACTATACCAAGATAATCCATTCAGAATTGTGCCTTCCTAACACTAAAGGCAAAAAGTGGGCGTGGCTCTGCCCCTGGGGGTCGGGACATTCATCAAAATCAATAAAGACGATCCATTAAGAATCGTGGCCTGTAGACAACACACATAGACACGAAGTAAAAATGGGCATGACTCTGCCCCTGGGGGTTAGGAAATCACCAAAAACAATAGGGGTCATCTTTATGCAGCCTGTAGGCGACAGACAAACAAATACACGAAATGGGTGTTGCTGTCCCATGGGGGTCGGGCATGCACCCAAAACAAAAGGGGTCATCCTTAGGGTATAAGGAATAAGTATTTTAAGTTTCAAGATGACCGATTAAGAATTATGGCCTGTAGGCGACACACAAAAAGAAAATGGGCGTGACTCTGCCCCTGGGGGTTGGGCTTGGGCATGCACCCCAAATGATAGAAATGTTCCTTAGGGTACAAAGAATAATCATTCAAAGTTTCAAGATGATATGTTAAGAAATGTGGCTTGTAGACGACAAACAAATAAATACAAGGAATGGGCATGGCTCTGCCATTGGGGGTCGGGCATGCACCAAAAAACAATACGGATCATCCTTAGGGTAAGTATACAAAGTTTTAAGAAAATACAGTTAGAATTGTGGCTTCTAGGCGACACAGAGACACACAAAAAGAAAATGGGCGTGGCTCTGCCCCTGGGGGGTTGGGCATGCACCCCAAACGATAGGGATCATCCTTAGAGTATAAAGAGTAAGTATACAAAGTTTTAAAGAAAATCCAATAAGAATTGTGGCCTGTAGGCGACACAAAGACACACGATAAGAAAATGGGTGTGGCTCTGCCCCAGGGGGGTTGGGCATGCACCCCAAATGATAGGGATGTTCCTTAGGGTACAAAGAATGTGTATGCTAAGTTTCAAAATTATAAGTTAAGAAATGTGGCCTGTAGACGACAAACAAATACATACTAGAAATGGGCGTGGCTCTGTCCCTGGGGGTCGGGCATGCTTTAAAAACAATAGAGATCTTCCTTAGGGTATAAGGAATACGTATACCAAGTTTGAAGAAAATGCAGTAAGAATTGCGTCCTGTAGGCCACACAAAGACACACGAAAAGAAAATGGGCGTGGCTCTGGCCCTGGGGGTGGGGCATACACCCCAAACGATAGGGATGTTCCTTAGGGTACAAAGAATGTGTATGCAAAGTTTCAAGATTATAAGTTAAGAAATGTGGCCTGTAGACGACAAACAAAGAAATACTAGAAATGGGCGTGGCTCGGCCCCTGGGGGTCGGGCATGCCCCAAAAACAATAGGGATCTTCCTTGGGGTATAAGGAATAAGTATACCAAGTTTGAAGAAAATCCATCAAGAATTGCGCCCTGTAGGCGAACCACAGACACACACACACACACACATACATACATACACACACACACACACACACACACACACACACACACACACACACACAGACAGGGGCGACGGCATAATACGTTCACATTATGAATGTGGACGTATAAAAATGATATTTATCTTCAACGTCATTAAAATTGCATAATTTACAAATTCTATCATTTCTGTTAATTTTCACTAGTAAATCACTTATTTAGTAAATAAAGTGAAACACATCTAAATTTGGATAAAGATACACAATAATTATAATTTTAGATATTTGATAAATATTCTTTTTGTGATAAGGCAGTCGTGAAAGGTTATAATAATTTAGTTTTGAATATTTCGACCGATCTTCATTCCATTCCTGTGAGTACTGATCGTTTATTCTAAGTTTAAGTTCATCATATACAGGTAAATCAACATATTGATCATCAAAAACTGAGGCGAATCCAAGAGATTCCAATAAACATTTTATATTATACGCCCAATTAAAGCCTTCATTTTTGTTCGACATGAATATATCGTGGAGAATAGCATTGTAGACATGAAATAGTAGACTTGTTTTAGATGAGATAATATGTAGCCAATATTAAATTATAAGTTGGAGACGTGTAATTCGAAGTGATACTCTGCCTAGGTCGCCATAAACTGCTGGTGTTGGGGTGGATCGCTTTACACATAGAATTCTTTTACCAAATTTTAGGTGCAATCGTTCAGTGTCTGGTGATTTATGGAAGCTCCATTCAAGACATGCGTAAGAACCAACATAAGTATCAAGTAAAAAACATTGTTGTTTAACATTTAGGTGTACATTTTCAAAAACATTACATAGTTGATAAAGTGCTTTAGAACCTTTTACAGATAGTGCTTTCTGTGTATTATTAAATCTACCGTTGGAAGACAACTCTATTCCTAAATATGTAAAAGTTTTCACACATTCAACCCTATTATTATTGTACATGAAGTTATAATTGCTACACTTTAAATGACCTCGTTGAAATATAAGAATTTTAGTCTTCCATTTATTACAATAAGAAAGTAAAAATAGGAGAGGATAGAGATTATCACCTTGTTTAACACAAGAAAGCGACGAAAAATAATTTGCCCTTGTACTTCACACATATATTTACATTATCATACATTGATTTAATACATCTGATCAATTTGGAGCTTACACAAGTCAGTTGGAGTTTATCTAATAAACACTTTCTATCTATATTGTCAAAAGCATAAAATCATATGACTCCTACTAAAAGTAGCAGGATAGTGGAGTAAGAGAGGGTCACGCACCTATTCTCACCAAATCGACCCAATAAAAAAACTCTAATAACAAAAATAAAAAATGAGAAATATTTGTTCTTAATGAGTTTTATGTACGAAGGAATATTACTGTGTAAAAATGTTAATTTTCAAAACTGGGACACATATAGTTATCAAGATATGAGTTTTAAAACGTTGTTCTCGAAATCGTTTGGGGTAAGCTACGTTACTAATAATAGCTTAATATGATCAATATTGTGAAAGATTTATTCTTTATAATCGCCTTTATCACTCTTTTATTTCAAGCATCAGATACGTTTTAAACCTCTGAAATATTCTAAGTAATTCTAAAAACATTTTGGTTTACAAATATTTTATTCATAATATACACAAGCAAAACGTGGAATTTTCATCAATAAATTGAAAGCATTATGGTATTACACAAAAATTACACAGTGTAGAGGCATAACAATTTAATATTGATTTAAACTACCCGTGATATAATCTTTCAATTGTTAGTCTTATAAAAGACCAATATTCCATTCAGATTCGTCAGAGGAAATTATACAGACGGTAACGTAAATTTCACCAAAGTGTAACGTATACGGTATATTACGTGATGAAACGCTCCAAAAATGTGAACAGAAACAAACTGATATTACAATATAATGAATGGACAGACTTATCAAATTAAATTAATGCAAATTTAATTGCAACATGTTTATTTTTAGAAATTTTAATAATGTAACGTAAATTACTAAATTCATTAAAAAAAAACCGTAACAACAAACATTATTTGTTTTAATTGAAATTAATCTTTTAATTTTAAGAACTCTTTAGACTTTTTATCATTTAAATGAAAACTTCGACCAGTTTTACCAATTGGAATCGGTTCGTCCGCAATAAGTAAAATATTAGAAAAGTCAACCCCATATTTCGTCAACAGTTGATGGCCACTTCAAAGTTGGTTTATTGAGATCCAGGGCCAAACATCTTCTCATAAACGATATTAAGCAATCGTTTTCTTCATAGTCCACTTCTTTTATGCTACCCAAGTGGATTTGATTTTCATAAATGACAGCAATCCAAATGCCCGTGGTAAATGTTTCAGGTGAAACTGTGGTACCCTGTACAGCACCTGGTGTTGTACCCTGTACAACATTTGTGGTACTTTGTACAACATTTGTGGTACTTTGTACAACATTTGTGGTACTTTGTACATCTGTGGTAGCCTGTACAACATCTGTGGTACTTTGTATAAGAACATTTGGTGAACCCTGTAAAATTTTCTGGTACCTTCTTGATTTCAGCTTCGTCGTCTCTCTTAATCTTTCGAGTAAAACAAGATTCAGAGAAATCGTGAAATTTCCCACTAATGCAAATTGAACAGTAGCAAGAAGTTATTCGAGTTCGTATTTCCCCAACTGTGATGGGACTAACCCAATGAAATGACATTGTGCCTTTGACAGAAATAATACTTTTATTCATTTCAGTTATTTCGGAACGTGAGTTTACGCAATCATCTAAAGGTACAAGTATATAAAACGCACTGTTGTGGTATTTCTCACCCCAAAGATAGAAGTCCGTGGCATCTTGAATTGTAACTTTGCCTTGTCTGGTGGCATTGAGAACTTGGACTGTCCGTCCAATAATGAATGAATGAAATGTTTGGCAACCATTTTTTTATGTTTGCGATGAGTAACTTTAAAATGCCATAAATCATGCCTATGTTGTGGCCAAGGTCATCAGATACGAAAACGTAATTCTTGTGGCATAAGGTATCGTCTTTCATGAGGTATATCCATCTGGACAAGAGCATGACCGTCGGGAAGGTTTTCTTTTTCTACAAACTTACTTATTTTAAGAATTGTTTTAATTTCTTTTTCGTGTGATTTCAACCCCATTCTACAAAAGCCAGTGGTTTTATTTAGTTTTCTTATCAGTCTATATTTATCAATAAGCTTCCCTGAAATTATCTTTCTTATCACCCTTTTTCCTTTAGTTCCATTTACTACTCTTGCTTTTCTTAGTTCTTCGCATAAAACATTTGATAGTAGCAGTCTCTGTCGTACTACCTTGGGCAATTTACTTGAGCTTACCCCTTCATCCCCCAATTCTGATCCAAGGCGTTTTCTAGGTGTTATCGGTGGTTGCTGGATATGATTTTAGGCCTAGTAGAATCCTTTTTAACTTTGTTATTTCATCTTTCATACCTCTTTGATACTGTTTTATATTTTTTCTTGATTCTATCTATTTGTTTTTTTAAAGTTTGATATCTCTCTTCTGTTTTTGGCAGTAGCGTGGCTTATTCGTTTTCTTGTTCGCAATTTTGGATCCGGTAATTTTACAACTAATCTTTTTTCAGATGATATGCTATGATTTGCAGTTGTGCTAGAGTCGTATTGTGACGGTTTTTATTTTATAGCTTACTGTATCCACCCACATTCCCTAGTCTTTCGTCACATTTTGCATTTAGTATATATTCATTTGTCCATCCATAATTCAAAAGTATTAATCCTATGATCGTTCGATGTTGATGTTATTCTACTTTCGATTTATTTATAAATAACCGTTGGTCTCACGAATGAACGTCACGTTCGCGAGTAGGCGTTTTTGCAAGGTATTACGGGAGTTCTCGTTGCCCGCTATTTTACGGGATTTCATTTTGTATATAAGCTATTCACAGCGCATTTCATTAGAGATTAACATAGATCTTCGATTGAGAGGTCAACTTTTAACTTGGCAGTATTAGAACGTGAGTGGATGTCTGAAGGTTCCTTATTGTGTTCTTTTATTATTCAGTGAATCCCTCCAAGTGTTCGGTGCTTAGGTTATATTGTATAATAATGTTTTACTACCTCTAGTGTCATTATATTAGAGATTATATTATTGTTCGTCATTACGTGTGTGTCAGTTCACCATATTTTATATATCGTTTCTGATCGTGTACACGTGTGTTTGTGTTTCGACCATTATTAGGGTTTCGCCTAAAAGCGGTTTCAATATTAATATTATTTTCATTATTGTGCTATATCCTTCTTGTATTTTGTTCAGACGATAATATATTTTTATATAAATATTTATTTTGTTGTTTGTGTTATTGAGTAAGGGGAGACATTGTGCAAGGCGACATCGCAGTCGCATTTCATTCAACTATATTGGAGGTCCCAGTCAAGAACTTGGGAAGGGATTCCTTATAGTCACTCTTTAGCTGACACTTACTCATTACCATCCGAAGAGAGTTGTGATCCCAGGCGAGCTTAGCAAAACCCCTCCCTGGATAACAGATCAGTAGCCGACGTTCCACTGGTGAGTCTTTGCGGTAGAGGGGCCTATTATACTGTGGATACAGCCGTTGAACGCTACAGGGTTTTCTTGGTGGCAGAGGTGGGATTGGATTATCCCTATTTGTGCAATGTCTCACTTCTCAATACATACAAGCAACATTTCCCGCCTGTAACCGTGTTGACCCATTACTGTGTCTCTGTGTTATTTAATTTAACTTGACAACATTATGACCACGTATAGCCTGGTAGACATGGACTTGACACTCGCCCGTGATCGTACTCCAGTGCTTCACCCTAGTGTGGTTCCTGTACAGAATCCTGTTCGACCCAAATGTGGTTCCTGTACAAAGTACTGTGTTTGACCAAAATGTGGTTCCTGTACAAAATAATGTGTTTGACCAAAATGTGGTTCCTGTACAAAATAATGTGTTTGACTCAAATGTGGTTCCTGTACGAAATCCTGTGCATATAGAGCCTTATGTGTCTCCAAAAACGAGCAGGTCAAAAATGGTTGAGTTTAATTTGTTTAGTGATTTGTCCGAATCAAATGCGGATTTGTGTGATCATTGGCATGCCTCTATGGGCCGTGGTAATACAGACAAATCTGATTTTCAGCGCATGGTGTTAAATCAATTAACCAAACTTTAGCAGGAATTAGACTCTAACCGGAGACAAATGTGTGAAATTTCAAGTAATTATGAGAGTATTGTGTCACAATTTACAAATCCTTCTTCACGTGTGCACCCCACAAGCCCCCCTGTATCAAACAAGGGTGATGAAGATTTTCATAGCCTCGTGTTACAACAATTTAAAGTTCTGTCTGAAGAATTAGGTTCTTATCGGAACGAGCTCTGTGAGTTAAAGAATAGTGTGCAACAAAATGTCCCTAAACCTACTGATAAAAATGTGGATGCAGACCACAGTGCCGTTTCTCCACGTGTGACATCTACGCCTTATAATCAAGGCATGGGTAGTGTCTGTTATCGTAAACCGGTTAAAAATCCACAAGACTACGATGGTACTTCATCGTTGATGGACTATATGTGCCATTTTGAGATATGTGCTCATCTAAACAATTGGACAAGTGATGAAATGGCCCTGCATCTTGCAGGCAGTTTAAAAGGTAGGGCCCAGAAAGTGTTATCCTCCATGAAAGTCGAGGACCGGAAAGTGTATTCAAAATTGATAAGTGCCCTTGAAGACAGGTTTCTGCCGCCTAACCAGAGTCAACTCTATCGAGCTCAGCTGAAGGCTCGAAAACGACAGTCTAATGAGAGTTTACCTGAATTAGGGGAAGCAGTTAAACGATTGGTAGCTATGGCATACCCTTCTGCGGATTGTGACTTGTTAAATATACTTTCTAAGGATGCTTTTGTGATGCACTCTGTGATGATAGGGACATGGTGTGGCAGATTCAAAGGTCCAGACCCAGCAATTTGGAGGAAATGGTAAGACTCACGGTAGAACTGGATGCTCATCGTGTTGCCGGCGAATCGAACAAAGGACAACTGCGTGGTATTGATCTTCCATCTCAGAATCGCGAACTAAGGGATCTAACTTGTGGAGGAAATGAACAAGTCTCTAAATACTGTTCAAAAACAATTAATGCATACTCAACAACCGGATGCCTCGCCCTCTAGTGGTAACCGAACAGGAAAAGGTTTAGAAATACGCAGACACGACAATATTCATCACAATTCAAAACAACAGTACACTCCACGATATTATACCCAGTCACATGACAAAAACAATTGGCGACAACCTGCACAACACCCCGTTTCTGGTAGTCCCAATCGTCGCGATCATGTAGACTCAAGTAATGGTCTGAAAAGTGGAACGGCATCTTACGGCCAACCGAGTGAAACCGGTCTGCATGTAAAGTGTATAGTGAATTCATTAAAACTAAATTCGTTGATAGATACTGGAGCAACAGTCAGTATGCTATCTCGCACTGCCTATAATTCGATTCCGGAAGACAAAAGGCCAACTTTAGAATATATGCACCAATCTCTGAAAGCTGCAAATGGTGGCTTTATGCATGTTCTCGGGAAGGCCATATTTTCCATTGAAATTTATGGACAAGTGTATTCGCATACTCTTATTGTGACTGTAATTGGTTCTCAATGTATTCTGGGGTTAGACTTTCTCCAAAAGCATGATTGTCATCTCGACTTGAAAAATAAGACTATAAGCATCAATAGTGATAAGTGTGCCACGCATTTGGAAGGTCCAATTGGGATCTGCCGTGTGTCTCTCGCTGAGAATACTGTTATACCTGCTGGCCATGAAGTATTAGTGAACGGATATATTCCACAGAAGTGTGTTAGTAAATTTTCTCACAAAGAAGTGATGCTAGAGCCCTTAGAACGATTATATGAGCGAAAACATGTGTTACCAGCCAAGGTTGTGTGTGAACTTTCCGATTCTGCTCCCTGGGTTCCAGTCCGCATCCTGAATGCCAACGACTATGATGTGTTTCTAAACAAACATACAGGAATCGGTGATATTGTGCCAGTGAATGTGATTGATACCTGTGATGACCGTTCAAAGTTACCTCCAAAAAGGGATTTACCTCCCCATGTGTTGGAATTGTGTAAAAGAGCGGCCGAGGGTTTGGATAGAGAACAGACGGGTGCAGTCACAAATTATTATCCAAACATCAAGACCTGTTTGCAGCCAATTCCATGGAACTTGGTAGGACAGATATGGTGAAACATACCATTAATGTGGGTCACTCTGAACCTATAAAGCAACGACCAGGGGGCGTAGCCCTTCATCAGAAACAGCAGATGGATAAAATGGTGGATGAAATGTTGACAAGCGGTGTTATTGAACCCTCTTGTGGTCCCTGGGCCAGTCCCGTCGTACTTGTTAAGAAATCAGATGGAACTTTGAGATTTTGTGTCGATTACCGGAAGTTGAATTCATTAACAATTAAGGATGCATATCCATTACCGAGAATTGACGAAACTTTAGATGCATTATCCGGTGTGAAATGGTTTTCTACAATGGATCTGGCTAGTGGCTACTGGCAGGTTGAAGTAGAACCAAAAGATCGTCATAAGACTTCCTTCGCCACATTTAAAGGACTGTACCAATTTAAGGTCATGCCCTTTGGACTGTGTAATGCCCCTGGCACGTTCGAACGGCTAATGGAGTCGGTACTTAGTGGTTTACAGTGGGAGGTGTGTTTAGTTTACCTGGACGACATTATTATTTATTCCCAAACCTTCGTGGAACACTTGGACAGAATTGAGATGGCTTTAAATCGTCTACGCAAGGCAGGATTAAAATTGAAGGCCTCCAAATGTAATTTGTTTCGAGATGAGGTGAAATATTTGGGACATATTGTATCGTCCAATGGTATAGCCACTGATCCGACAAAGATTGAATGTGTGCGTGGATGCAGAACGCCAGTTAATGTAACTGAGGTCCGGAGTTTCCTTGGTCTTTGTAGCTATTACCGACGGTTTATCAAACATTTCTCAGACATCGCTAAACCTTTAAATAAATTAACTGAAAAAGGACAGAAATTTAATTGGACCGATGAGTGTGAAAGTTCATTTCAGACATTAAAACTTCGTCTGACTGAAAGTCCTGTATTAGCCTATCCGGACCCAACGAAATCTTTCATCCTAGACACGGATGCTAGTGGTTATGGTATTGGAGCGGTTGTGTCTCGGGTGCATGATGGTGTCGAACGAATGGTAGCCTATGGGAGCCGATCTCTATCTAAGACTGAAAGAAATTACTGTGTTACTCGAAAAGAGCTTTTGGCTGTTGTATATTTTGTAAAGTATTACAAAGCTTATTTGCACGGCCGATCATGGTGCGGACCGATCATGGTGCACTAAGGTGGTTATTGAATTTCAAAAACCCGGAAGGACAAGTGGCACGTTGGATTGAACAACTAGCTCCATATAATTTTGATATACAACGCAGACCTGGGCGAGTGCACAACAATGCCGATGCCCTGAGTCGGCACCCATGTGTGCAGTGTGGTCGCAAAGAAGAATCCAAATCTAAAGCGTCAAAATGTATGTCAGCCCGTTTACATTTGATAGGAATAGACGCCCATGGCGTCGAACGTATGCAGCAGGATGACCTAGAGATAAGTGCTATCAAATCATGGGTGGAAAATGGAGAAAACCCAAAGTGGGAAGATGTCTCTCCTCAGAGCCCCTTTGTTAAAAGGGCTACACCGAGGAATTTATCCGAGTTTTGGTGCCCCTATTGCCCAGATGCAAGTTTCACCACCCGCTCAAGACTGGAACGCCATTCGCAGGGATTCGGACACAGGTTGCTTGTACTGGAGATGGAGAAGTTAAGGAGAGAAGAAAGGGAGAGTGGAGGAGCGGTGCTAAAAGATAAAAAGAAGAGTAGTGACAGTAAAGATAAAAAGGGGAAAGAGGGTAGTAAGGACGAGAAGAAGAAAGATGGTAGAAACGATGAAAAGAAGAGAGATGGAAGTAAGGATGTGAAGAAAGCTGGTGATAGAAGAGATGAGAGGAAACGAGATGACCGACGAAAAGATGATGATGCCGAGAAGAGGGAGAAAGATAAAAGAGATGAGACGGAGGGCACAGTAGAGAAGAACAGTGTGGAAGAGAGTGGCGCTGTTGGTGGACTGACCTGTACCATTAACTTACGAAGAATTATGTCGGAGTTGGGAGAAGAACCGAAGTTAGATTTTAGTTTGTACAGTGATATCAGTGAAGAAAGTGAAGATGGTGATGGACAGGAGAATATGGTGGAAAGCGAGGTTGGAGTTGATGGAGCTGAAAATGGTAGGGTTGAATGTAGCACGAACACGGAGAAGATGATGACCAGGGATGTTGAAGTGCAGTGTTGTTATGTAAGGTAAAAGAAGAGAACTGAGGTCGAATGGATGATGGAGAATGGAAAGAAGAAGACAGTGGTGTATGAGGCTGATTGGGAGGTTGATTTAGGGATGCAAGGCGTTGGTGATGATGAAGAAGATGAAGATGAGTGTTAAGTTATGTCTGTTGAATGGTAACGATGTTTATGGTTATGGAATATGGATGGTTACGGAATATGGATGGTAATTTATGATTATGGTTAGATATGGTATGATTATGGAGTGAATGGTGAAGTAGATGGTTAGATGGTTTATGGTACACGATGGAAATGAAGATGTTGACGAAGATTTATATTGAACTGATATTGTGATTATCATTATGATTATTGTCAAAAGTTGTTTTTGTATATCTTTTTTGAATGTTTCATAATTTTGTATTTCTTTATATTTCTGTTATAATTCCATGTATGGCAATGCGGGACGTATTGTGCGGAGGCGTGGGTAGTGTGACGGTTTTTATTTTATAGCTTACTGTATCCACCCACATTCCCTAGTCTTTCGTCATATTTTGCATTTAGTATATATTCATTTGTCCATCCATAATTCAAAAGTATTAATCCTATGATCGTTCGATGTTGATGTTATTCTACTTTCGATTTATTTATAAATAACCGTTAGTCTCGCGAATGAACGTCACGTTCGCGAGTAGGCGTCTTTGCAAGGTATTACGGGAGTTCTCGTTGCCCGCTATTTTACGGGATTTCATTTTGTATATAAGCTGTTCACAGCGCATTTCATTAGAGGGGGTTGGGATGGCCTAGTGGTCTAGAGTGCCGCGCTTCGACCTCTAGCTGGCCGGTCACCTCTGGCTTGCGGCTGTGGTTTCGAGCCCTGGTGTGAGCGTATGTGGCATGGAGATAGGGGCTCCTTCTCAACCTCGTGGGTTTCCCCCGGGCACTCCGGTTTCCTCCCACAGCAAAGGCCCCTGCGCGTGCGCTAAGATAATGAAAATCAAAAATAAGCCTTGTCTGCGATATCACCTTCGGTGGAAGCGGACGTTAAACACCAAGAACAACAACATTTCATTAGAGATTAACATAGATCTTCGATTGAGAGGTCAACTTTTAACTTGGCAGTATTAGAACGTGAGTGGATGTCTGAAGGTTCCTTATTGTGTTCTTTTATTATTCAGTGAATCCCTCCAAGTGTTCGGTGCTTAAGTTGTATTGTATAATAATGTTTTACTACCTCTAGTGTCATTATATTAGAGATTATATTATTGTTCGTCATTACGTGTGTGTCAGTTCACCATATTTTATATATCGTTTCTGATCGTGTACACGTGTGTTTGTGTTTCGACCATTATTAGGGTTTCGCCTAAAAGCGGTTTCAATATTAATATTATTTTCATTATTGTGCTATATCCTTCTTGTATTTTGTTCAGAAGATAATATATTTTTATATAAATATTTATTTTGTTGTTTGTGTTATTGAGTAAGGGGAGACATTGTGCAAGGCGACATCGCAGTCGCATTTCATTCAACTATGTTGGAGGTCCCAGTCAAGAACTTGGGAAGGGATTCCTTATAGTCACTCTTTAGCTGACACTTACTCATTACCATCCGAAGAGAGTTGTGATCCCAGGCGAGCTTAGCAAAACCCCTCCCTGGATAACAGATCAGTAGCCGACGTTCCACTAGTGAGTCTTTGCGGTAGAGGGGCCTATTATACTGTGGACACAGCCGTTGAACGCTACAGTATTCAAAATTAAAATCAGTTGTACTTATTTCACTTAAAATACTTTCATCTAGTCTTTTCTTCATTCTGTGCTCTCTCACCCATTTTCGTAATTTTTCGCGCCTTTTCTTTAAATCTTTTATTGGCATTTCGCGAACAGGAAGATAATATCCCTTTGTTCTTTGGCTAAATATATTTCACCTTCTTTGGCCTTCTTTCTTTCTCTGTAGTTTCTTTGAATCTCTGCTCGTGTTTTGCCCATCGATAATTAATATTCTGAAAAGATATGAGAGTAGGCCTATAATCAGATGATTTGAACGCCGTAATCTACTTTACTGTTTAGTAATTTACGTTACGCTCAACTTAACTCGCTTTCAGATAAAATGAAAATATACACCCTAAATGAAATCAATAACTGATCATATAACACTGAAGCATACACCGGATAAGGGTCTTACATAGAAATAAAAATTAAATCCAATCGCAATAATAATGAAATGTAATTTAAATTTACGTTACCAATCTCGCAATGGGCATCATAATAATATTCACTGTTTTTATTTGTTTTCAAGGGTGAGCGTTAAATTTCATGACGTCTATTTAATTTAGAATTAACTAAATGCGAAAAACTTTTACTAGATATCTTCTATTAAAGATCACAAACATCGAAATTTAAAAACATTGTAAATTAACCCTGCATAGCAGTTAGCATAAAGGTTAAAAGACATTCAATTGGAAACTAGAATGTTTGAATATGATGTCATTGAATTTTATTGGAAAGCATATCTTTTACATAATATTGAAATAAAATAGTGTTTAAATTCCAAAATTGAAATATCTTACCTTGAAAATTACAAAAATAACTCTTTATATAGATAAGTTATCCCAGTTGAAAAATAAGCTTAGTAGGCCTATAGCGTATAGGACGATTTAACCTTCAGGGCGTTAAAGTCGAAAGGGGAGATCACTTTGCGTGATCAAAAAGTGACGTAGACGCGAATAACGTAAATGTCATGTAATGTAGATTACATCACGTAGATTACCGATTTCGCTTTTCTCGGAGAACGCTAGATTGGAGACGGGCCTACGCAAATTGTGACGTCATATGTGAATTGTGGGTTAGGGTAAGGGTTAGGCTTGATCATGGGTTAGGGTTAGGGCTAGCCCTGTTTACATTTTGGGACTTTGACCAAATCTACAGGTCCTAGCCCTTACCCTAACCCACAATCAATATATGACGTCATGTGTGCTAAAATGCGTAGAACCGTCTTCGATCTAGCGTTGTCCGCTTTTGTCACGTTTCCAAGAATACCTGACTACAGAAGAATATAAATTTTATATGTTATTTTGACTGTTGGGTTTAAGCAGCTAATCAAAGTGACGGTTGCATTCGACACAACGCTGGTAAATGTGTTATGACAGTAACGTAGCTTAACACGACGCCTTTAGCCAACCCTTATTAAGTTAGACTGTGCGTCCATATGCCCAGTGGGTGTAATGGTGACCTTATCTTATCGTCTTATGCGAATGTAGCTTTAATTCTGTTGTCTAACGTTGTTTAAGAATAATCAACGTGTTATTTTGTTAATCCAAGACATACTTCTGTATAGAACGCAGATTAACTTTATTTGCGCGACATCAAGTAAGTCGATGTACGATTTTATTTTCATCTTCTCGCACAGGAAACTTACCCATTACCTTAACAAAACTACATGCTGCATAGCTAGTAAAAAAAAAACCCGTAATTTCAATATATCTTTTATTCATGAAAGCAATCCGAAAACAGTATCAAAAAGCGACAGTCATTTTAGGAAATAATTTCCACAAATAAACATTCTTTTTTTCAAAAAAATATAAATACATGTGAGTTTTATTACTTTGAATAACTAGTAAATTTTATTATACTTCAGGTAATACAAAATTTCAATAGAACAAAAACATTTCATTACTCAGTAACCATACGACAGTAAATGCAGAGCACGGGATCTATCACGTGAGAATAGTGTAGTCGTGGCCTACAACTAGTTAGCTTGGTTAGCAACCGTACCTTGGAGGTTCTGTAGTAGAAGTGGTCGCATAGTGAAGTCACGTGATATCGTCAACAAGCCATCACGTGACATTCACTACTCTCCTCCCGATCCAAAGGCCTTTGACATAAGCTTCAAGAGAAATACTAGATTTTGTTTTAAAAAACAGATGAATGAATTAAAAATTAACAAAAATGATTAAAATGAAAGGGATTTTATACACAATATCCTTGGGCGAAACATTTTGGAACCAGGCTAGCACGGGACATTTCGCGTGAAATCCCCCTCGCCTGCCAGAAGAACGTCAGCAGTCCGTGCGAGCAGACGTGTCAAAACAAGTCAAGAATGACGAAATATTTACAGTTATTTACAAGTTGTGAAGAGCTACAATGAAAATTGTGTGAACCCTCGAACACATGTTATTGTATGCGGTACAGTTTTTTATGATTGCTGACCGATACTTCCATTAGCAGGTGAGCAGGCACATTTCTAAAAACAGCGAAGTGTAATAGCTTCTATATAAAATAAGACAAAGGCACGTCTGCTATTATAACTCACTCTGCAAGCTTTATTTATGTAGGCTCTTACATAGTAACATACATATATAAGGTATTGGTGGAACTAATGAATATTAACGAGGCTTACTATTGGTATATACATATTGTACTGTATAGTATAGAACTATAGGACATTACATCTCCTTTTTTTTAAATGATATAAATTTCATACCTAAATTTATATTATGACATTACAATTTAAAAATTCAAATTAACAGAAATTTATTAATAGTTTCTTAAAAATGTAAAAATCTTGAAATTTAAAATCACTTATTAAATTCAAAATATTTTAATAACATAGAACAATTTTAAATTCAAAATCCTTGTCTCACAATTTTCTTAACATGCAAATCAAATATGTTAAAACAATACCTCTACAATAAACTAAACAAACTAAGCTAAACTATCTAAAGAAACTAAAATCATTCATAATCATTTAACCATCTTGGTCTATGTATTTCTCTACCATATATTTGGTTCAGGGGGTATTGGAGAAATAGGGTTTTGAACTATCGGTTGAAAGTATTCATTTGTCGGTCTGTAAATTTTCTTTTCTGATGAACGTAGATAATACGGAATCGGGAGTCTTTGCTGTTGTGGATTATATCTTTTCTCTTTTGTTTTTAAAATATGTCGCCTGTTTCTACGGTATTGCCTATTCTGACTTCCTGAAATCATCAAATGTGATCTTGGCAAATTGTGTGGTCCTAGGTATTTAGCTTGTTTCCATCCATTAGGTGTTTGAATACGAACTGCATCATTGGTAGTAATAGGTGGTTGTTGTCGAGTGTGAACATCATAATAGTATTTTTGTTTATCCCGATACATTTCTAATTGTCGTTTTACTATCTCTGGAGATTTGGTATTCGGTCTTAAAAGTTCTTCAGTGGTGGGTAATAATGTCTTCGTTCGTCTACCAAGTAATCTTTGGGCTGGTGATCCTAGTAAATCATCACGTGGCGTATTTCTTAAATCAAGAAGTGCTAGGTATACATCTTTATCTTCTTGGTTACGCCTTTTGATCATTCTCTTCACTGTCTGTACAGCTCTCTCTGCCAGTCCATTAGACTGTTGGTAATTATGAGAAGAAGTAATATGCTTAATTTTGTATTTGCGAACAAAATCTTGAAACTCATAACAGGTAAATTGAGGACCATTATTAGTAATTAATGTTTCCATTATACCATAACGGGCTATATTACTTTTCATACGTTTAATTACTGTTGTAGTTATTGTATTCTCTAATTTGTCTACTTCTATAAAACCTGAGTAGTAATCAACCATTATCAAAAAATAGTCATTTCCAATTTGGAACAAATCACTTCCAACTTTATTCCAAGGAAGGGTTGGTACGGGATGAGGTTTCATTGGTTCTTTTGGTAATTCATTCCTAAATTCCAGACAAGTGGAACAACGACTAGTTATATCTTCAATTTGTTTGTTCATTCCGGGCCAAAACACAATATCCCTTGCTCGTTTTTTAGATTGTACTATCCCTGAATGTGTACTGTGAATTGTTTTCAACAGCTCTTTCCTCATAGTCGTTGGAATACATACTCGGTCTCCTCTAAATATTATTCCATTATAGGTACTGAGTTCTTCCCTAAAATCAAAATATGGTACCGCTTTAGTAGGAACATCTCTTCTATTCTCGGGCCATCCATCGAGTATAAGAGTTTTAACTTCTTGTAATGCTGTATCTTTCAAAGTTTCACTGGCTATACGATCATGACAACTATTAGCTAAAGTATCGACTATGCAAACCATTAATTCTTCTTCTTTCATTTCTGGATCAGTTTTTTTTCTGACAATCGGCTTAAGCAATCAGCTAATCCAATGGATTTTCCTTTCGTATAATTTAAAGTAAAATTATATGGTTGTAATTTTAACATCATTCTCTGAATTCTCATCGGAGCTGCATGAATTGGTTTACGAAATAAACTCTCTAATGGTTTATGATCACTTTCAATTCTAACATCTTTCTTCCCATATATCAACTTGTGAAATCTGGAACATCCAAAAACTACAGCTAACATTTCTTTCTCTATCTGAGCATACTTTTGTTCAGTTACCGTTAACGATCTCGATGCATATGCGATAACATCATCCATCATAATTTCTACACCCTTTAAATCAGCAAAAAGTTGTTGCATCGCTCTCTGAAATACTTCAGGTGCACTACTGATTCCCATAGGCATTCGAAGATGTCTCTATCTACCAAAAGGTGTATTAAATGTTGTATATCTCGAACTATTATCTGATAATTTAATTTGGTAAAAACCCATATTTGCAACTAACACACTGAAATATTTACTGCCTTTTAATCTTGTAACAATATCATCAATCGAATTTAAAGTTCCAATAGCATATTTTTAAGTTATATTTTTAAAATTTATTAAAATAAAGCCCTAAAATAGATTGTACCTATAAACAGTCCTACCTTGTTAAAGAATAATCCTATTAATCCTATAATTCACTATTGCCAGTTGAGAAATTGGCAAAAATATCATTTTTAACTTCAAATTCAAACGTTTGAAGATGGCCGTCCATGGTGAGGAATGGGAAAACAAGGGAGGTAATTCAGTTACTATATGGAGGCAGACCACCATTAATTTCCCCATTGACTTCAATGTTAATTCTGGACTCTTTGCCCACCTCCAACTTATCCCCAAATTTTCGTTGGGCGAAATGCTTTTCACTACAGACAGAGGAACAAATGGCCATGTCTTTGCACTAAAATTTTTATGAGGTTGACCACCAAAATTTTGAGATACACGAACTTGAAGAAGCATACTCAAAACATGTATCTAGTTGCCGTACATATCACCGTAGCCAACCTCATAACGCCGTTATCCTTCCGCCTCAAAATCATGAATATTTACCAAAACCTAGCAGAAAATATTAATTCAACCCCTCTTAGTTCATCCTAGGCCAAAAAATCAACAAAAATGGGCATGCAAAAGGGGAGAAAAGAGACAGAGAGAGAACTGCTATAAATAGACGAACTACAATTTGTGGGTACCGAGATGTAAAATTTAATGGTGGTCTGCCTCCTATATGTTTTTAAAAGTTCATATATCATCAAAATTCTTTTCTTTATAGCTTCACATTTATTTTTGCAAAATTATTATAATACAGAATCAAAAAAAATAACTGCAGAAGAAATGGTGACCCTTTAAAGTTATGTACTGTTTTGCATGCTGGGTTGCAGATCAGGTCCATGGGCCTTTTGTTCTAGAATTGAAGACTCTTTCTTAATTTTGTCAAAATGTGAGTTTCGCAAAAAGATTTAAAGAGTTTCAAACAAGTCTCATCAAAAATATTCAAAATATTGGGATATTTTTCAAAAATTGACCTTATTTTACCTTTTTTTACAAAATGGCCCATTCTTTGACACTTTGTATGTCTCCAAATGCCAATAATTTCCTATTTCTTGGAAACTCTGAGGTGAAAGGCATTTATTTCTAGAAACCTTGGCCAGTATACAAGAAGACAAGCTGCAAATTGGTTGCATTGAGGGTAACTGTAAGGAACTATAATGAAACTTGTAAGCCCACCCCCTGAAAATGTTGCTGTGATAACAAATCCAACTTGTGTCCACATAAGTAATACTGTTGATGGAATATGGCTAAAAGCCACATTTTTCTATCCCTGGCTTGTATACATACATACAAACACAGGTACTTGTAAAAAATATGAATCATTTATTAAAATATGGATTGATAAATGTAAAATAAATGCTGTATTTAGTTGACAACCAGCCACTCCAACAAAAGGGTCACAAAGCTCTATTTTTTTTTAAAAAATGGGAATATTTCAGTATTCAAAACACTTTAACAATCAGAGGTATCCTTGGAATTATATAGTGTCAATATTTTGTGGAAGCAAGTTGTTTTAATCTTTACATCAATTTCCTGACAAAATGAGGTGGAAAAAGGGAGTTATGACATAATTCATTGCATAAAAGGAGTATGAAAAGGCTATTAATTAATATTTCATTGCTCTGTAAGTGCCACATTTCAAAAGATCACCACAAATAATAGATTTACATCAAAAATGTCAAACACTAAGCTGCAAAAGACACATCTACAACATATCCATTTTGGGGTGTGGACTCATTTGGGGAAAATGTCATAGAATAACATGTTTGGCCATAAACAAGAAGTCTTAAAAATTCATGGAATCTTTTATGTAACTATTTGTTTGAGCAAAATAAAATGCTCGGTTACAATTCAAGCACAAAATCCAATTACTGTTAATTCGGAGTCAATATATTTTCAATTGAATATCCAAATATCATGTTCAAGAAAATGGGTGGGGTGGGGAGGTTGAGCCAGTCTAAATGAAATGAAGACAGAGAAATTTCCCTGCAGACACACAGATTTTACTTTCTCGAGAAGGGAAATGCAACAATTGCAGGTTTTAAAACATTAAAATTGTGTTAAGTCTGAGGAACACCCAAGCAAAATGCAGTTCACTCATGTTTTGAAAATTCTAACATGCCTCAGCAGTACATAATTAGACCAAATTTCTTAATTTTTAAATTTCTATTAAAATCATAGATACTTTTTCAATATCTGACAAACACATGGCTCCTTTCCAAGTTATTTAACAATGGAAATAAAGACATGCAAGACATTTTGTTTCATTTTAAAACAGATGAATAATTAAAATTTTGACAGTAATATTGGGGGTAATCTGAAGAATTTCAGACAAATTATCATGATTTTTAGGCAAAATTGAGTGAAATTATTATACTTTCTTCCCATCTAACCTTTACCATGCAGAAAAAGTCAAAATTACACATTAAAATATTTTTCACTCATTTTGAAAAGCAAATAAACACTGAAAATCACAAAATTTGGACTAAAATCAAATATTCCCCTCCCAAATTTGTCAAATATTTTAGAAATTTTACCATTTAACTTTTTTTATTATCAAAATGTCATATATCACATTTTCTGACAAATTGGAGCTCATAGCATCAAATTTAGGCCTCTCATACGCCGTCAGTTTGTTTACGTACAGGAGGCAGACCACCATTAATTTCCCCATTGACTTCAATGTTAATTCTGGACTCTTTGCCCACCTCCAACTTATCCCCAAATTTTCGTTGGGCGAAATGCTTTTCACCACAGACAGAGGAACAAATGGCCATGTCTTTGCACTAAAATTTTTATGAGGTTTACCACCAAAATTTTGAGATACACGAACTTGAAGAAGCATACTCAAAACATGTATCTAGTTGCCGTACATATCACCGTAGCCAACCTCATAACGCCGTTATCCTTCCGCCTCAAAATCATGAATATTTACCAAAACCTAGCAGAAAATATTAATTCAACCCCTCTTAGTCCATCCTAGGCCAAAAAATCAACAAAAATGGGCATGCAAAAGGGGAGAAAAGAGACAGAGAGAGAACTGCTATAAATAGACGAACTACAATTTGTGGGTACCGAGATGAAAAATTTAATGGTGGTCTGCCTCCTATATCCTCAATCAGCTTGTGTCACCCATTTTAACACCTCTAAAATTTTGCCCATGATCGTATAATAGTGAGTTGACAACCTTTTGAGCAAAAGACATAGAAATAATTATGTTTTGACTTTCTTAGAAAATATGAAATTGGAACTTTAAAGGACAATGCTCTCTTAATATTGCCTTATTTAAGCTAGAGGGGTCTATACAAATTCTTACTCTACCATTAGGTTTTCTTATATAACACATACAACAGGACTAACCCAATCAGTAGGTTCTGTCACTTTTATTATAATGCCTCTTTGTTCTAAATTGTCTAACTCTTCCTTCACCTGATTTCTTATCGGTGCTGGAACTGGGCGAGGTGAATGAATTATTGGCTGTACTGCCTTATCTAATTTGATATCGTATTGCCCTGGTATACAACCTATGCTATTATCAAAAACACTACGATATTTTGTTACAATGTCCTGACAATTCCCAGAACAAGATATACTATTAATTCTAGCTATCAAGTTAAAGTTGACACTATCTTGTCGTCCAAGAATATTTATATTCTTTTTACTGTCTAAAACTTGAAATGTGATATATCTACTAAGATTATTGTATCTACAGTTTAAAATTACTTTTCCTAATGCCTTTTCTGGGTGGCCATGCACACCATTTATAAAAACATTTGTCGGTAGCATTTCATAATTTACATTCAATTCATTTAAAACACTATATGATAAAACATTACACATAGCTCCAGTATCAATTTTAAACGTAGTTGCTTACCTTGAATATCCATACAAACATACCAATCATCATTATTATCATTTACATTATTATCATCAATATGTGAAACAAACACATTATTTAAAATACACTGACTTAACATATTATTAACATAATCATCATCATATTTTTCATTATTATCAATAATGTTAAACTCTGGCCTGTAATCACTTCTAAAATTGTTTCTCGGATTATAAGTACTATAATCAAATCTATGTACATTTTGTCCTCGGAAATAACGTCCTCTGCGACTTCCTCGTCCTCTACGAAAACTAAAGTATCCACGCTGTCTTCTGGGATGTATTGAACTTCTACACAACTTTGACTTCGAAAAATGTCCTTTATGTCCACAACTGTTACAATAATTATGATATGCGGGGCATTTCATATATTCATGCGTCTTGCAACAGTATCTACAATATCTCGTATTGTCTCTATTTGATATATTTGAAAAACTATTTCCGGTAACTTTAAAAGTTTTATGAATACTCGATTCTTCCCGTGTTGACATTTCTTTTAAATGTTTCTGTGTTAATTCCGAACTCCTACAAATTCTAATAACATTATTTAATGTAAGTTCAGGATCGTCTAAATCAAGTAATCTCATTTTAACATGAGTATCACTGATTCCTTGAACAATCCTGTCACAGAGTAAGGAGTTTTCAATTTCGCCATACTCACATCCTTTTGCTTTACGTTTTAAATCAGCAATGAAGTCCATTAACTTTCGCCTTCTCTCTGGTGCCTTTCTAAAAAAGTTTGCCTTCTAATATTTCGATATTTCTTATGTCCATAGTGAGCATCAAATTTTGTCAAAACTGTTTCTAAATCTTCATTACTTTCTGCTGCTTGTCCATCAATCGCAGGTCTGTCCCCATCTCTTGGTCTTGCTGGAACCGCAGGTTTAAACTCAAAGGTGTTATAGAGTTTTATGCCATCAGGTCCTAATAAGTGTAACAAAAGATTTACTTTCCGCTTACCCGAAGCGTTTTCCAAATCTTTCGCAATTAAATACACTTCAAAAGTCTGCTTCCATGCTTTCCAGGTTTCTCCTGTATTATCATTTCCATTCGGTATAAACTGAGATGGTGGAGGAATATCCATCATTATACAAATATCTTCTTTTAAATCTTCGAATCAAATATCTATCTTTAAAATTGGGTCTTCTTAAAATTAATCCCAAACTCTGACACCATGTAATAGCTTCTATATAAAATAAGACAAAGGCACGTCTGCTATTATAACTCACTCTGCAAGCTTTATTTATGTAGGCTCTTATATAGTAACATACATATACATATAAGGTATTGGTGGAATGAATATTAATGAGGCTTACTATTGGTATATACATATTGTACTGTATAGTATAGAACTATAGGACATTACAGAAGGACTTAATAATACTGGATATTTTATTTGGTGATTGTGCGAGATACGGTGAGTCTGACTCAAATACAATTCTTTCCAGGTCGATGGATTTTAGTGCTATCATAGTAGCTGGATCCTAGAGAGATTTCCTTGTTACACCAAAGTATACGGGAAAGAACTTATATAGGCTTTGCCTGTTGTTCAATCCTTTTCAATCTATTTGACCCTCCCCCTTCAGTCTCTGTTATTGTATGTCACTATGTATATAAAGCATTTCAACATAGAAATCAAACCTCGACCTGACAAGGCAAACTTCACATTGTATTTCCATTTTTTAACATCTATCTGGAAATAATGACTCTGATATATATTTTCACTTTGATCACGAACTTGGATTTCATTTTCACACTTATAAATGTATAATATATGTATATTGCTATTTATCTTATGTTCCTTATGTCATTCACTTTTATCACGAACCGTTATTTCATTTTATGTATATTGCTATTTATTTCATGTTACTGATGTCATATCATGTATATGAATTGTATGCGGCCCGTAATGGGTGTTATGATACAATAAAATCTTATCTTATCTTATCTAATCGAGACGAATGGACAGGATCTCCGAGGCGACACGTGTTTTGCTCGCTGCATTTTTTTTTACATACGAGTACTACTAGACTACTACCCCTTTCAACCATTTAATTTTGGAAGCAACGGGACAATCGCCAGTCACACGTGTATTATCAAATGTTTGATTCGGTCGTAGAAACCCAAGCAAGCCACCCGAGATAGTATAGGTCTACATACGTAGACAAGATACCTCTACAAAAGTAGTACTGAGTCTGACTAAGACAAGAGACTGAGCAACGAGAGAAAATATTAGTGTGAGTCAAATTCTTTTTATATTGATTTATCTCCTATTTCTTTTGTAGAAAAGATATTTATGTAATTTTATTACGCTCTTTTGGTTTAGTTTGGTATCCAGCCCCGGGATTATAGGTACAAGCAGTGAGTAATAATTGAAGAGACTTGTATTATAAAAAATGTTACCGTAAAAGAAAAAAAAATATTTTCTTTTGCAGACCATTTTTAAATGCTAGTACAGAAGAAGAATAAAACTCCAGTCCCAGCCTCCATCACCAGACACTATTGAAGACAATGTTATGACAGTGCTGGTGAACATTTTGCATTTTCAGTATTCAAGGCCTTCATACAGATTCAGAAAGTAGGCCTATCCATAGTGATGATGCAAGGTAGGTACACTACATAATTATAACCAGGGTTTTCCTGTGTGGTTTCCATCATCCATGTCAATGGTGCACGATGTAGGGCCTGTCTTGATTAGCCCAGGTTAGGTGCAGAAAAATAGGATGTTACCCCATTTCAAGATACAATGTCTAGGTACTGTGTACAAATTGGTGTACATGTTAAAGATCCCTTGACAGTTTGAGTTGTTAAAAAATAAGAATACATGTAGGTCATTGCGCCACTACCCGGGCAGAAGTTTCATAGTAGCTCTTTGCATGACATTTGGCTGTCTTCATTAGTCTGGATGGAGCAGGAAAATAGGACGTTAAACCCCGTTTGATTTACAGTTTTACGTACATTTCGATTTTCATTGCCAGCCATAGATTTATTTCATTCCCAGTGAAGGTCATAAATTATATTGTGGATTTTTGTGACTTGACAATGATTCATTTTGTTCTCTTCTATAGCTAGATTAAACTTATAATATTTTAATGCATAACTGTCAAATTCATTTGCAGGAATAGTAGTGAAGAAAGAACATTTGCTGAGCCTCTGCTCAAAGTGCCACATTTGTGCCAGCCCATCATTGACATAAAAAAAACATTTAGCTCAATATGGTACTAAGTAGTACTTCATGTGGTTGATTGATGTAGTTATCATGTAGGAATCCCACAGAAAAATAATAAAAAAATTGTCTGAATACATATTGTTTTATTTCCACATAAATCCTACATGGCTTTTTCTTATACAAAGGCCTCTCTGATAAATTTTTACCATTGGTACAATGTCAGCATTTTGTCTTCACAACCAGCCCCAATAACTCCTGACAAACTGTTATTAAGCCATGTTCCATATTAATGTC
Source organism: Patella caerulea (assembly GCA_036850965.1). Taxonomy (NCBI): domain Eukaryota; kingdom Metazoa; phylum Mollusca; class Gastropoda; family Patellidae; genus Patella; species Patella caerulea. The sequence goes on along the minus strand of JAZGQO010000013.1, from coordinate 13,510,715 downwards.
TCCTGAAAATATAATTAATATACATATTATTATGTTTGATATCCACTGCACAAATTTAGTCAGTTCAGGAATAACATACACCTATGGCAAATTATAATGCAAACCCATAAGGATAGCAACGTTGAAGCGTGTGATCAAATGTATATCTCCACGTGATTTTCGTTGCTAATTTTATTTTTTTAGGAACCGAACGAGGTTGATAAGTGTGTAAGATGCTAGCTTGGACATAGCTAGTTAGATCTTGGTGTTCATCGAAAAAGTTCACCAGGTTTTTTTCGGGGTGGTTTCCTCTTGTCAGTGATGCAGGATGGGACGAAAAACTGAGATTACACATTCGCATGCACGTAAAATATCCCATGGCAGTTTGAAATCGATATACGAGAAGGCTGTAGCGCCGTTGTCCAGGCAAAATTTCCCTCATAGCAAACTGTATGGCGTATGTCCGTCTTCATTAGCCCAGTCGGAACAGAACAGTAGGAAGTTAAACACCATTCCATTTCTTATTTGTTAGTACAATAATCACAATATTATATCCCTCTGGGCATGTTACCACCGATGTTTACCCAAAATAATAGAAATCGGATTTTTTCACAGCCCAGGTATCACCTAATATACTTTGCCGAATTTTGACAATAATCATACAGGACTACGCCTAAAAATAATTGACAATCGTATCCGATCTACAGAAATAAAATGAAATGGGGGTTTAATATCCTACTGTTCTGCTCCAAACTGGGCTAATGGAGACGGGCATACGCCATATATATATACATACAGTGTGCTATACGTGAAATTTTGAACCGTGGCCTACTGCATTCCAACTGTTTTGCCAAACTGATCCCGCAGTGAATATTCGCTTGGCCGCTACAATCACTGATAAGCATGACATCGACGAGGCTTAATAAGTACGGCATATTAACTTTTTTACTCCGACAAATTAAATTCTCAAACAATTTTTTGAGGTAACAGAAAAATAAATAAAGACGTTTGAAGTAATTGAAGTTAAAAAATATTTCCTATTAAGTGTAAATGGGTATTAAAATGAGTAAAATGCGTCATTTTGCCCGAAGCAGTTAGGTGTTAAGTAAACATTGCACGAGCCTTTGAGCCAATGACTGCAGTCAACGCACGTGCTATGGACACTCATCTGTTACAGAGTTAATTCCTAAGTAATTCTCTGTGAAACAGATTGCTGTTTTGCGTGCACGCTAATTTTGTACACTGGACCTCAGTTTCTCATTCCATCTGAACAACTAGACAGCTTTCATTGTCAAGACCTTCCGTCCTGCATCACTGACAAGGGGGTACCACACCGGAAAATCTGAAATATAATTGTGTATTTCATTTGTGTGTTACACAATTTATTCATTAAACTAGGCATTTCCTACATTGTTTAATTGTCTTTTCTAAATCTGCTTATTGTACGTCTTTCTTTAGACCTGAAATCTTTTCTTATCAATTAAACATTAATTAACACATCCAGACCATAATCAACTTTCGACAGCATCGCTAGCCTGCGATCTTTGGTGGATTATTATCCGATTTACTGATTATTAAATTGATAATCAAGACCATGTTTTTTTCCATATCGACTACAGTTATGATGATCGAGGCTAGGCGGAAATTGCAATTACTTAATTTTCGGTTGAAAATGTATCTTTAATATCATGTTTAGAGGGTCAACAACACAAATCAGGAAAATTTATGAATTTATAACCTAATATGGTCTGTTTATATATTTCTATGGCAGTCACGGTCGTCCGGCGAATTTCTTATATTTGGCTGGCTTGAATTACTCTTATCGTTGGCTGGAATTCTTATCGACGGCTAGCTGTTATAGACGGCCAGGTTGAATTCGGCTCGGCATCGTATGCCTCTGATGTTTGGGGTTCTCAATTAGTGCACAATGTAAAATTAAATTTACCTAAGTGGAGTAATATAGAACACAATAAGATAACCATAAAAACATGTAAGTCAATATTGTGCCAACCCCCTAAAACTACTAATATTGGTTGCCTTGCAGAGGTAGGAATTTTCCCACTGCAACTAGATATATACCATAGAATGCTACTCTATTATAAAAGATTAAACCATCCTGACATGAAAGATTCAAACCTGATACTGGCTGAAGCCTATAATGATGATATTAAAATAGCAAACTCTAATATTAAACTCTCATGGACTGCTTCTATAACTCACTTAATAAATTATTTCAATATAAACCTGTCAAACCTCACAAAAACTAATATCAAATTATCACTTCAATCAAAATTCAACTCCCTTTTCACTGAATCGTGCCACTCTAGCCCATCTAAAACTACAAAACTCAGGTCTTTTGGCTTATTTAAAACCAAAATATATAAACCCACTGAATATCTCTGTCATGTACGTAATAAGAACTTTAAAATAGCCATGACTGCACTCAGACTTAGTTCCCACTCACTACAAATTGAAATCGGTAGATACAAAAATGTCCCCACCAGATCTAAGAATATGCCAACAATGCTCTATGCAAAAAATTGAAGATGAAGCTCATTTTTTACTTGAATGTCCACTGTATGAAGATTTGCGTATGGTACACATACACATATACCCGAAACTTACAGATAACTATCTATCCTTTTCCCTAGAAAACCTATTTAACCCACCTAAAACAGTTGCAAACTCAGTTTGTGTCTTTGTTTTCCATGCATTGAATCTAAGGTCATAATATGTGTAGCCTATCTCTCTTGTATCAAATTACTCTCTGCATTTTCCACTACTATATTTATATTATCATTATCATACATTGTAATAACAATGCAAAGTCTTCATGTCATTTATGTATTTATTATACTCATGCATCATAATTGTATTGACCTGGACCCGGTTGACGTAAATTTTTACATTACACATAATGCTGCCCTGTTGGTATGTATATGTATATGTTATTATTATTATTATAAGCTATATGAAAATGACCATTGTCTTATGCGTGAATGTTAATATTATTGGTCATATTGTTATCAAATGTTCATGTTTATATTGTATGCTGTCCTAAATAGACGTTTCGATGCAATAAAAATCTTATCTTATCTTATCTAAACACTATATCTCAAAAATACACCAAATATGCAGAATGGGATAGTTGAGTAAGGGGAGACCATGATAATACGGGTCTGGCACCTAAGGCTAAAGACTGATCCCACAAAGATGACATCAACCAATCCAGAAATTAGAAGAAACAACTACCAAACAATTTATCAATTATTTTATTAAATAAAGGGAAGACCTTCCCACTAACCATATTTCATGGCCTAAGGCCGCAAATGGAAACATTGCAAAATCATATTCTAAAACAGGAAGAAGCTTCGGCTATCCTATACTTAGTCTGCGATATCACTTATGTGGAAGGGGACGTTAAACCACCAGATTACTACTACTGCATTTAGGTTACGGGGTATTGTAGCACAAATTAGAAATTTCCTCGATTCTGATTGGTCGAAAAGTGTGGTCGAATGGACAATAAACCCCCCTCTGAATTATCAAGGCGAATTACTGCGTATAAATATTCCAGTGTACTTTTTTTCATTTTTGTGCTCAATGATCTTCCTCAACTCAAATCTTTATTGGCAAATATCTTCAAGAAATTCTGCACATATGACTATCACACCATTTTCAAACATCATCTTTTATGAAAACACATTTCTGAAATACATAAAACAGTAGAAAATCAGTCCATATATTAATTAAAACCGTTTTCAGGTATCTAAATATATTCGTAGCTAGGCTGTCACAGTATGGACAAATTTATTTTCTTTTTTGGTAGGATATAGCTTCACTCACCAATCAATTTTTACTTAATCAGGTGGATTTTTTTTATTAAATCACGGTTTGATCAAAGTCTGGCTAACATGATCTACCTAATAATAAGTCATTAGTCACAAGAAACCGCTTAAAAATACAATGAGGGGGTCGAAAATAGCAGCTGAATATCTAAACATGCCAAAATTCACTCGGCAAACGTCGTAAGATTTCGGAATCTAAACTCGGCTGTACGATGAATTCCGCCATATTGGAACTACTTTAAAGGTCCCGGATGAAACATGGCTGCGCCCATTCCAAACACAAGTTGGCGACCTATTTGGCTAGCGACCTATTCGACCGATCCAGCTGTAAGATAATGACGAAATTACACTTCTATTCTGAGCTGAAGGAATGGATAAAAAATAATATATTCTACTTTCATTTGATAGACATAACGTTGGATTTTATTGGTTGATAAATAGAGACTGTTGTCTTTACTCTAAATAGGTTTCCAACGAACAGGTTGCAGCTCGATCGGTCGAATAGGACGCTAGCCGAATAGGTTCCCAATTTGTGTAATAGCGTCAAGTTTTCCTGTTAAAGTAAACCGGTAGCCGCATCGCAAATGTATGGGCGTAGGTACATATCACTTACTGTCATACATCCGAGACTAGATGTAGTCTACGTAGTTTACGGAATCTGTCGAGATTAGCCGAGTGGCCAAAATTGACATTGTTCTATTTCAGAATCGCACCTCTACCAGTTCCCGGGGTCGTAGAGACTTGAAATTTTCAGGGGATGTTCCGATGGGTTAGCGATAACCTCACACCAAATTTTAGCAAAATCGATCAATAACTTTTCATTTTACCGACCTTTAGCTTCTCCGGGGAGATATGTTTATCGGTACGACGCCATTTGCATTTCTTGACAATCTAGACTTGAATAACAAGACACTCAAACGAACTCCAACACTCGGCGCCCCGTGCCTGATGCTGTCGTTCATAAAAGTAATAATAATTTTCGTATATTTTAATTATACGCCCACATGGAAATGTGGTCGTTTATTGCCGTCGCCCCAAACCGTCCGTCCACCTATCGTTCACAATTTCTTGTGAACGCTCTAGAGGCTAAAGTTAATACCCGACTGACTTTAAATTTATGCACAGTGTTTAAGGTCATGAGACGAAAAAGCATATAATGGATTTTGAGGGATATCCGATAATTACTGCCAGAGTTATTACCCTTGATGTCTTCAAAAAATATTGTGAACGCTCTAGCGGCTAAAGTTAATATCCGATTGACTTGAAATTTAAGCACACAGTTTTAGGTCACGAGACGAACAAGCCTATTAATTTTCAGCGATATACACTAATTACTGCCAGAGTTATGGCCCTTGATCACTTTGAAAAACCTTGTGAACGCTCTAACGGCTAAAGTTAATAGCCGATTGACTTGAAATTTATGCACAGTGTTAAAGGTCACGAGACGAAGAAGCCTATGGATATCCGATAATTACTGCCTGGGTTATTACCCTTGATCTCTCAAAAAATTCTTGTGAGCCGTCTAGCAACTAAAGTTAATATCTGATTGACTTTAAATGTATACACAGTGTCTAAGGTCACGAGACGGAGATGCCTATTGATTTTCAGCGATATCCACTAATTACTGCCGGAGTTATGACTCTTGATCACTTTGAAAAATCTTGTGAACTCTCTAACTGCTAAAGTTGATATCCGATTGACTTGTAATTTATGCACAATGTTAAAGGTCACGAGACGAAGACGTCTATGGATATCCGATAATTACTGCCTGGGTTATTACCCTTGATCCCTCAAAAAATTCTTGTGAACGCTCTGGCGACTAAAGTTAATATCTGATTGACTTTAAATGTATACACAGCGTCTAAGGTCACGAGACGGGGATGCCTATTGATTTTCAGCTATATCCAATAATTACTGACAGAGTTATGGCCCTTGGTCACTTTGAAAAATCTTGTGAACGCTCTAACGGCTAAAGTTAATAACCGATTGACTTGAAATTTATGCACACAGTTTAAGGTCAGTTTTTCTACACTTGGCCTTTTGGTACGACCTTCACCCATACAATATTTTAAAGGCCACATTCTTGACTTGGACCACCGACCCTGACCCTTGGTCGTGTCACACACGGCTCGGTCAGAAAACGGTCAAACGTTAAGGGTCTGTGTTTGAAGGGTGGTCTATGGGCCTTGTCAATATGAAAGTCGTGGGTCAAGGCAGGGTTTGAAAGGAATAAAATCATGGAGAGCTCTAAAAGCTGCACCTAAAATTACAAATTCAGAAAATCGCTCTCCTAAAAACCTCACCTCAGATATTCTAGGAGAGTGAAGAGTCGACTCAATGATTTCTGTGACTTAATCCTTCGTATAATAATACAATAGCCTACATCGGTCACTTTATATTTACTTCAAAGTCTCAATCTCAATGTAGCTTTTTCCCCCAAACAATATTGAAATAAATTCCCCCTCATTTAAACAATACTTTCATTAGAAGCAATAATCGCCATATCATGGAATTCGCTAAATTGGATATACCCAGATGTGTAAATAACCCGGAGTTTCCCCTAAACTTTCAGAATTCGTCTGCTCATTATAAATGACTGATAGATGACAAAAACGTTTGTATTTCTTATTCGGAATCAAGGCTACATGATTTTAATAATAATAAACAATTTACGAATTTGTGATAAGTTATTTAGGCTATTAAATTTTCTTTAATTTTTGCACGCGAATTGACAACGTATTGTCCGCCATGTTGGTATTAGACGCTCTCACGTACGCAATGTTTTGAATCGACTCGTGCTCATTTTATTTTGGTTCCTCCACATACATCGGCCTATCAACCGTATTTCGTCATTCAGAACCAAGGCTACATTTTTTAAAAATTAAGTACAATTTATACGTAATATGAAACGTTTTATTATTAATTAGACAAACAAAAAACCATCTATCGCAACATCGTATGGTTTTGACTTTTGAATACGTAACCCATTCTTGGTTACGACCGTGAAAATAAGATTGTTTCGATACATTTCAATACCGATTACTGTCGTTGTTTTTTGTATTTCAGAGGAGAGCCCCCCCCCCCCAAAAAAAAGCTCCCCTCAATCAACAAATTGAAAAAATGGCTCTCCTAAAAGGTTCTCCAAGTTGAATGCTTTAGAAGTTAAGACGAGTGATTTAGAAATTAAGGAGAGTGATCTGATATTAAGGAGAGTGATTGGTAGATAAATGTTAATAAACCCTCAATGAATTTGAAAAGGAGAGTGATTTTCAATTTTAAGGGGAGGGAAAAAAACTCCCCTGGGTCGACATTCAGGTGAGCTGTAGGCGCTCGAGAGCGATCACTCGCCTTAAAAAAACAATGATTGCGATTATCGATAGCAAAATAACTATTGATACCCAACACAAATCGGTGACCATACATGGCCGTGGATAGTTAAAAATCGACCACGAATCTGCGGCCAAATTGTAAAATTCGTAGGCCATGCCGCCGAGGCCGACGGCGTGTCAAGCCTTGCTTGAGGCCGTTAAATAAAAATAGATTAATAGAATATTTTTACGAGAATTTTATTAAAAGCAAAAGCGTTCGCGTTAATTCATTTAAAAGGTTGGGTGATATTTTAAAAAGAGAACCGTGAGTTAGCCTTCGGTACGAGGAGCGTTGTTTATAAAATTCGGGTGCGTTTAAAAATATGTACCTGGGTTTCACTTTAGGTGCATGGTAGGTACGCGAGCGCTTTCGCGCGCCTTTCTTTTCGAGCCCTGACAAGGTCATGTTACAGAAAACTGAACTCAATCTTCCATATTGATCTTTCGAACACAGGCCCTCCACGTTTGACCGTTTTCTGGCCACGCAGTGTGTGACTGGACCAAAGTCAAGGTCGTTGGTCCAAGTCAAGATTGTGGCCTTAAAATATTGTATGGGGTGAAGGTCGTATTCCAATTTCAAGTGTCCAAAACCTGACTTTGAAAAGTTTGAGTTCAGTTTTCTGTAACATGACCTTGACCCTCGATTTTGGCCCAGTTACCCTTTTGAAGGGCATCGTTTCTGCTTTAACCTCAAACATCGACCTTCATAATACAACGAGAATTAATGCCATGGCAAGCAAAAACGTAAAGGCCCTGGGCTCAATGGGAATTTTGGGTTCAAGGTCAAAGTCGATGGCACGGTTGGTTAGCCTTGATTACCGGAGGTCACCACGACCTTTAATATTGACAAGGCTCAAAGACCTCTTTTCGAACTCGGGCCCTCAGCGTTTGATCGTTTTCTGACCAGGTCGTGTGTGACAGGACCAAGGTCAAGGTATGTGGTCCAAGTCAAGATTGTGGCCTTTGATATATTGTATGGAGTGAAGGTCGTACCCAAGGTCAAGTGTCCAAAAACTCACTTTGAAAAGTTTGAGTTTAGTTTTCTGTACCATGACCTTGACCCATGACTTTGACCCTGCTACTTTTTTTGAAGGGCATCGGCTCTGCTTTCACATAGAACATCGACCTTCATAATGCAACGCGCAATAGGGCCATGACAAGCATAAACGTAAAGGCCCCGAGCTCGATGGGAATTTGGGGTTCAAGGTCAAAGTGGAGGTCACGGCTGGTTAACCTTAATTACCAAAGGTCACCACGACCTTTCATATTGACAAGGCCCATAGACCACCCTTCAAACACAGGCCCTTAACGTTTGACTGTTTTCTGACCGATCCGTGTGTGACACGACCAAGGTCAGGGTCGGTGGTCCAAGTCAAGATTGTGGCCTTTAAGATATTGTATGGGGTGAAGGTCGTACCCAAAGGCCAAGTGTCGAAAAACTGACCTTAAACTGTGTGCTTAAGTTTTAAGTCAATCGGAAATTAACTTTAGCCGTTAGAGAGTTCTCAAGATTTTTCAAAGTGATCAAGGGCCATAACCCTGGCAGTAATTAGTGGATATCGCTCAAAATCAAAAGGCATCTCCGTCTCGTGACCTTAGACACTGTGTATACATTTAAAGTCAATCAGATATTAACTTTAGTCGCTAGAGCGTTCACAAGAATTTTTTGAGAGATCAAGGGTAATAACCCAGGCAGTAATTATCGGATACCCATAGGCTTCTTCGTCTCGTGACCTTTAACACTGTGCATAAATTTCAAGTCAATCGGATATTAACTTTAGGCGATAGAGCGTTCACGAGATTTTTCAAAGTTATCAAGGGCCATAACTCTGGTAGTAATTAGTGGATATCGCTGAAAATTGATAGGCTTGTTCGTCTCGTGACCTAAAACTGTGTGCTTAAATTTCAAGTCAATCGGAAATTAACTTAAGCCGTTAGAGCGTTCACAAGGTTTTTCCAAGTGATCAAGGGCCACAACTCTGGCAGTAATTATTGGATATAGCTGAAAATCCATAGGATCCTCCGTCTCGTGACCTTAAACACTGTGCATAAATTTGAAGCCAATCGGATATTAACTTTAGCCTCTAGCGCGTTCACAAGATTTTTCGAAGAGATCAAGGGTAATAACTCTGGTAGTAATTATCGGATTTCCCTGAAAATCCATTACATGCTTCTTCGTCTCATGACATTAATAAACACTGTGCATAAATTTGAAGTCAATAGGGTATTAACTTTAGCCTCTAGAGCGTTCACAAGAAATTGTGGACGACACACGGACGGACGGACGGGCGGCCGGCCGGGGGCGACGGCAATATACGACCACATTTCCATGTGGGCGTATACTTAAAAATATACGAAAATTATTATTAATATTATGAACGGCAGCATCAGGCACGGGGCGCTGAGTGTTGGTTTTCGTTTGAGTGTCTTGTTATTCGAGTCTAAATAGTCAAGAAATGCAAATGGCGTCGTACGGATAAACATATCTCACGGGAGAAGCTAAAGGTCGGTAAAATGAAAAGTTATTGGTCGATTTTGCTAAAATTTGGTGTGAGGTCATAGCGAACCCAGCGGAACATCCTCTGAAAATTTCAAGTCTCTAAGACCCCGGCAACTGGTAGAGGTGCGATTCTGAAATAGAACCTAGGTTCTATTTCAGAATCGCACCTCTACCAGTTCCCGGGGTCGTAGAGACTTGAAATTTTCAGGGGATGTTCCGCTGGGTTAGCGATGACCTCACACCAAATTTTAGCAAAATCGATCTATAACTTTTCATTTTACCGACCTTTAGCTTCTCCGGGGAGGTATGTTTAGCGGTACGACGCCATTTGCATTTCTTGACAATTTAGACTCGAATAACAAGACACTCAAACGAACTCCAACACTCGGCGCCCCGTGCCTGATGCTGCCGTTCATAAAAGAAATAATAATTTTCGTATATTTTAATTATACGCCCACATGGAAATGTGGTCGTATATTGCCGTCGCCCCGACCGTCCATCCACGTATCGTCCACAATTTCTTGTGAACGCTCTAGAGGCTAAAGTTAATACCCGACTGACTTTAAATTTATGCACAGTGTTTAAGGTCATGAGACGTAAAAGCATATAATGGATTTTGAGGGATATCCGATAATTACTGCCAGAGTTATTACCCTTGATCTCTTCAAAAAATATTGTGAACGCTCTAGCGGCTAAAGTTAATATCCGATTGACTTGAAATTTAAGCACACAGTGTCTAAGGTCACGAGACGGAGATGCCTATTGATTTTCAGCTATATCCAATAATTACTGACAGAGTTATGGCCCTTGGTCACTTTGAAAAATCTTGTGAACGCTCTAACGGCTAAAGTTAATAACCGATTGACTTGAAATTTATGCACACAGTTTAAGGTCAGTTTTTCGACACTTGGCCTTTTGGTACGACCTTCACCCCATACAATATTTTAAAGGCCACATTCTTGACTTGGACCACCGACCCTGGCCCTTGGTCGTGTCACACACGGCTCGGTCAGAAAACGGTCAAACGTTAAGGGCCTGTGTTTGAAGGGTGGTCTATGGGCCTGGCCTTGTCAGTACGAAAGTCGTGGGTCAAGGCAGGGTTTGAAAGGAATAAAATCATGGAGAGCTCTAAAAGCTGCACCTAAAATTACAAATTCAGAAAATCGCTCTCCTAAAAACCTCACCTCAGATATTCTAGGAGAGTGAAGAGTCGACTCAATGTTTTCTGTGACTTAATCCTTCGTATAATAATACAATAGCCTACATCGGTCACTTTATATTTCCTTCAAAATCTCAATCTCAATGTAGCTTTTTCCCCCAAACAATATTGAAATAAATTCCCCCTCATTTAAACAATACTTTCATTAGAAGCAATAATCGCCATATCATGGAATTCGCTAAATTGGATATACCCGGATGTGTAAATAACCCGGAGTTTCCCCTAAACTTTCAGAATTCGTGTGCTCATTATAAATGACTGATAGATGACAAAAACGTTTGTATTTCTTATTCGGAATCAAGGCTACATTATTTTAATAATAATAAACAATTTACGAATTTATGATAAGTTATTTAGGCTATTAAATTTTCTTTAATTTTTGCACGCGAATTGACAACGTATTGTCCGCCATGTTGGTATTGGTCGCTCTCACGTACGCAATGTTTTGAATCGACTCGTGCTCATTTTATTTTGGTTCCTCCACATACATCGGCCTATCAACCGTATTTCGTCATTCGGAACCAAGGCTACATTTTTTAAAAATTAAGTACAATTTATACGTAATATGAAACGTTTTATTATTAATTAGACAAACAAAAAAACATCTATCGCAACATCGTATGGTTTTGACTTTTGAATACGTAACCCATTCTTGGTTCCGACCGTGAAAATAAGATTGTTTCGATACATTTCAAGGCCGATTACTGTCGTTGTTTTTTTGTATTTCAGAGGAGAGCCAAAAAAAAAGCTCCCCTCAATCAACAAATTGAAAAAATGGCTCTCCTAAAAGGTTCTCCAAGTTTCGATAAGATGAATGCTTTAGAAATTAAGGCGAGTGATTTAGAAATTAAGGAGAGTGATCTGATATTAAGGAGAGTGATTGGTAGATAAATGTTAATAAACCCTCAATGAATTTGTGAAGGAGAGTGATTTTCAATTTTAAGGGGAGGGAAAAAAACTCCCCTGGGTCGACATTCAGGTGAGCTGTAGGCGCTCGAGAGCGATCACTCGCCTTAAAAAACAATGATAGTTAAAAATCGGCCACAAATCTGCGGCCAAATTGTAAAATTCTTAGGCCATGCCGCCGAGGCCAACGGCGTGTCAAGCCTTGCTTGAGGCCGTTAAATAAAAATAGATTATTTTTACGAGAATTTTATTAAAAGCAAAAGCGTTCGCGTTAATTCATTTAAAAGGTTGGGTGATATTTTAAAAAGAGAACCGTGAGTAAGCCTTCGGTACGAGGAGCGTTGTTTATAAAATTCGGGTGCGTTTAAAAATATGTACCTGGGTTTCACTTTAGGTGCATGGTAGGTACGCGAGCGCTTTCGCGCGCCTTTCGTTTCGAGCCCTGTCAAGGTCATGTTACAGAAAACTGAACTCAAACTTTTCACCACGATCTTCCTTATTGATCTTTCGAACACAGGCCCTCCACGTTTGACCGTTTTCTGGCCAAGCAGTGTGTGACAGGACCAAAGTCAAGGTCGTTGGTCCAAGTCAAGATTGTGGACTTTAAATATTGTATGGGGTGAAGGTCGTATTCCAATTTCAAGTGTCCAAAACCTGACTTTGAAAAGTTTGAGTTCAGTTTTCTGTAACATGACCTTGACCCTCGACTTTGACCCAGTTACCCTTTTGAAGGGCATCGTTTCTGCTTTAACCTCAAACATCGACCTTCATAATACAACGAGAATTAATGCCATGACAAGCATAAACGTAAAGGACCTGGGCTCAATGGGAATTTTGGGTTCAAGGTCAAAGTCGATGTCACGGTTGGTTAGCCTTGATTACCGGAGGTCACCACGACCTTTAATATTGACAAGGCTCAAAGACCTCTTTTCGAACTCGGGCCCTCAGCGTTTGATCGTTTTCTGACCGGGTCGTGTGTGACAGGACCATGGTCAAGGTATGTGGTCCAAGTCAAGATTGTACCCTTTGATATATTGTATGGAGTGAAGGTCGTAACCTAGGTCAAGTGTCCAAAAACTCACTTTGAAAAGTTTGAGTTTAGTTTTCTGTACCATGACCTTGACCCATGGCTTTGACCCTGCTACTTTTTTTGAAGGGCATCGTCTCTGCTTTCACATAGAACATCGACCTTCATAATGCAACGCGCAATAGGGCCATGACAAGCATAAACGTAAAGGCCCCGAGCTCGATGGGAATTTGGGGTTCAAGGTCAAAGTGGAGGTCACGGTTGGTTAACCTTAATTACCAAAGGTCACCACGACCATTCATATTGACAAGGCCCATAGACCACCCTTCAAACACAGGCCCTTAACGTTTGACCGTGTGTGACACGACCAAGGTCAGGGTCGGTGGTCCAACTCAAGATTGTGGCCTTTAAAATATTGTATGGGGTGAAGGTCGTACCCAAAGGCCAAGTGTCGAAAAACTGACCTTAAACTGTGTGCTTAAGTTTCAAGTCAATCTGAAATTAACTTTAGCCGTTAGAGCGTTCACAAGATTTTTCAAAGTGATCAAGGGCCATAACCCTGGCAGTAATTAGTGGATATCGCTCAAAATCGATAGGCATCTCCGTCTCGTGACCTTAGACACTGTGTATACATTTAAAGTCAATCAGATATTAACTTTAGTCGCTAGAGCGTTCACAAGAATTTTTTGAGAGATCAAGGGTAATAACCCAGGCAGTAATTATCGGATACCCATAGGCTTCTTCGTCTCGTGACCTTTAACACTGTGCATAAATTTCAAGTCAATCGGATATTAACTTTAGCCGTTAGAGCGTTCACAAGATTTTTCAAAGTTATCAAGGGCCATAACTCTGGCAGTAATTAGTGGATATAGCTGAAAATTGATAGGCTTGTTCGTCTCGTGACCTAAAACTGTGTGCTTAAATTTCAAGTCAATCGGAAATTAACTTTAGCCGTTAGAGCGTTCACAAGGTTTTTCAAAGTGATCAAGGGCCACAACTCTGGCAGTAATTATTGGATATAGCTGAAAATCCATAGGATCCTCCGTCTCGTGACCTTAAACACTGTGCATAAAATTGAAGCCAATCGGATATTAACTTTAGCCGCTAGAGCGTTCACAAGATTTTTCGAAGAGATCAAGGGTAATAACTCTGGTAGTAATTATCGGATTTCCCTGAAAATCCATTATATGCTTCTTCGTCTCATGACATTAATAAACACTGTGCATAAATTTGAAGTCAATCGGGTATTAACTTTAGCCTCTAGAGCATTCACAAGAAATTGTGGACGACACACAGACGGACGGACGGGCGGCCGGCCGGGGGCGACGGCAATATACGACCACATTTCCATGTGGGCGTATACTTAAAATATACGAAAATTATTATTAATATTATGAACGGCAGCATCAGGCACGGGGCGCTGAGTGTTGGTTTTCGTTTGAGTGTCTTGTTATTCGAGTCTAAATAGTCAAGAAATGCAAATGGCGTTGTACGGATAAACATGCCTCACGGGAGAAGCTAAAGGTCGGTAAAATGAAAAGTTATTGGTCGATTTTGCTAAAATTTGGTGTGGGGTCATCGCGAACCCAGCGGAACATACACTGAAAATTTCAAGTCTCTACGACCCCGGGAACTGGTAGAGGTGCGATTCTGAAATAGAACCGAATAGTATACATAGCAACCACTTGAAATCTTAGGCTAACCACCACTGTCATACGGTATTTTTGAGGATGTAAGTGCGAAATGCAATTGTTTGAACACGAACAAGCTGCTGGGTTGTGATAAAAGTCTGCAAATAAAATAATAAAGACTGAAAACTTACATGAATTGAAACTCACGAAGCGAAGAAACCTTTGTTGCCAAGAGTTACCCCTCTTTTAGTCTCGGATAGCAGGCCGGAATTATTTCTATCACGCTAACACCCATTGACGTCATATAGATATGACGTCAATGCTAACACCATAGACATACTATCATGTAGTTGTGAATAAAGTATTTACTAATATTATTAGTATGTCTATGGCTAACACCCGTCTCTTAAAATGGCACAAACTGATCCCGCAGTGAATATTCGCTTGGCCGTTACAATCACTGATAAGCTTGACATCGACGAGGCTTAATGAGTACGGCATATTAACTTTTTAACTCCGACAAATTAAATTCTCAAACATTTTTTTGAGGTAAAAGAAAAATAAATAAAGACGTTTGAAGTATTTGGAGTTAAAAAATATTTCCTATTTAGTGTAAATGGGTATTAAAACGAGTAAAATGCATCTTTTTGCCCGAAGCAGTTTGGTGTTAAGTAAACATTGCACGAGCCGTTGAGCCAATGACTAACGGCGCGTGCAGTCAACGCACCTGTTGTGAACTGTCGTCTGTTACAGAGATATTTCGTAAGTAATTCTCTGTGAAACAGATTGAAAATGGCACAGTAAGACGAATTTCCCGTTCTTTTAAAAAAATCTTCAAACGTTAAAAAAAATTTCTATCGATATCCGAATAACATTTTCTTTCATAATTCATTTACTAGACACTTGAGAATCCAGAATTTTAAATTTGAAGGAAAGCCAGGACGGCCTAAATCTGTGTTGAGAATATTTTGAAAAATGAACGCAAGCACGTGGGCAAATAACGGCTTTTTGAAATTGGTGTAAAAATGTTTCCTAAATAGTTCCTAAGAAAATCCCTAAATATTTGAGCTACAATATCGATAAACACGTTCCTGTTACGTATTTATCGGGGGTTTATTGTCCATTTAACCATGCTTGAATTATCCATTAGAACAACTCGACGCTATCGCGTCTCGTGTTCTAATGATTCAAGCATGGTTAAATGGACAATAAACCACCTCTAAATAGTGTGGTAAACCACGTAACACCAACACTACCAACTTCCGGTGTATGTTTTATTCTTCACTTTATGTCAAGACCTCAACGAAGCAAGTACTCTTAATTTAGTAACAGTGTTGATTTATCCACTCGTTCACTACATTTGGCGTCGCCGTACAAGGTTTAAATGTATAAAGTCATTCATGGTAAATTGTTTTATATATAATTTACTGTGATATATTTGCTGATCAACGAATGTTTATCAGCGTGTACGATTGATAGTGTAAGACAGAGGAAATAGTCCCCTATCGTTTTCTATTTATCGTAATCGAAATTAGTATTAATTTAGTTATTTCGTATATAATAATCATACATTTTGCTCACAATATAATACAGGATATTAATTATTGGTATTTTGAATATATTGAGAGCGTACATTGCAGAGTTAGTAATATTGTATTACTACGCTGACCCATCGTCTGCAGTGTTCACACTTGGCGGGCAGAGAGCACGTGATCACATCAACAATAACACAGTGATTTCATTGGCTGAGTTTTACACCTGAATACTATCAACCCAGCTATAGTAAATAGAGTAGTAAAAACACAACTCACTCATCTATTGTTTAAGTTCAGTACTTGTTGGCCTTTAGCTAACTTGATAAAAGTTGGTTCACATATGCAATCTGCCACTATTGATGAACTGCAAAATTTACGACACATAGGAAGAGTTAAGGCAGAGAGGATTGTCATGCTAAGACAAGAAGTAGGTGTATTAACAATTGATCACCTTGCTAAAGCTGTTGGTTTGCCATCTGAGCCATAACTTTTGTTCCTCCAGAAAAGGGCGTCTTAGACATAAGAGATGCAGAGAAGATTGACGCTCGTATAACAAAGTTGGAGCAATTTGTTGAAACAAAATTCGAACAGATTCTGACTGCCATTGATAAACAGACTACTACTTTAAGAAATGAATTTGTATTATACAAACCTGTTCCATCTGCAATTCCCAAACACCCTCCTTCCCTTGATCAACAGTATGAATTTCCTAAATCCCCATCAACACAGGCAGACAAGGTAAAGTCTGATGAGGGGGTTCAAAATCCAGTTGCTCCTTCATCAGGTTTGGCTATGTCTACACATAAGTCTATCAAGGATGATCCCGGGTCCAAAGTTATACAGGACATCACAAATGTCATACCCGACAATGGAGTTTATGGTTCTAAATTTCGGGATCATACGGAGACAGGGAACAAACACAGAACTAGGAGACGAAAGCTGCCCAAGGAACCGACAAATCCTATTCATAATAAAGAAGAGAACCCCCCTCCCACTGCCCATGGACACCATGAGACCCGATCGCAAGAATCTGGGCGTCGTAATTATAGCCCTTCCAGCTCTCAAGACTCTGTAGCCTCGTTTGATGGTAGATCACGTGTGTATTCAGACTCTGATTCCGACAGCTATGATGAGGGTCATCATCATCGTCGTCATAGTCCAAACGTGCCCAAGATGGTCTTATTTTCAGGGGATGACAAGACAAGCTGGGAGTCATTTCTCGTACAGTTTGAAAGGGTAGGACATGGGTGTGGTTGGTCAGAACGTAAGCACTTCCAAAAAATGTCAGACTGTCTAAGGGGGAGCGCTCTTGAGTATCAATCGAATTCGCGAGACTATGGGAAATATCCTAATCCTAACTGGCAACCCATTCCCAGGGCTTTCAGCCCTCAACCCTTAAACACCAACGGGAAATCTCCCCAGAGTTACCGCCCATATAATCAAAATTGGCAACCCATTCCTAGGACTTTCGATTCACAGATGTCTAAAATTCCAGGGATCTCATCACCTAGTTACCGCCCCTCTTTTTCGAACAGTCATTCTGAGAAGGGAAAATCAAACCAGGAAATAGTTACTACAAGTGTATCTAAGGGTCCAATGTCTAACTCTGACAGTAAGGCATCTAGCTCTTTAAACTTGCAGCAACTGAGGATGGGGACAGATTCTCAGTTGACCGATCGTCTTTAGATCCTTTTTGTCCCGTTCGACCAACTATAGATGACACCCCTCCGATATTGGTTAGTGAGACTAAGGGAAGCAGTCTGGTAATTCCAATTTCTTCGTTAGGGGAGGAGATGGACGCTGTGGTGGATACTGCTGCCATGATCACCATAGTGGATACTTCTGTTTTAAGCAAGACAAAGGGGATTGTCTTGGGAAAAGCCGTTAAACTGAAAGAAATAGGTTTAGGTTATGTTTTAGGTCACATGGTTAAAAACGTTAATTTCCACATCGGAGCACATATTTTGCAAATGGATGTCTGTGTGGATGCAATTTCCGATCCAATCATCATAGGTTCTTCCTGCTATCCGGATGTGGTCAATAATTATAACTCCTTTCTTAAAATAGAAAATGGCTATCATATAGCTAATGCTGAAGAGGTTGATGAGGTGATGACAGACGATTTTACTGCCGATGATATTAAACTGGTACGAACAACCAAGACCCACGAGGAGTCTCAAGAACAGGTTTGCAGCAGGGTTCCTGCTCATCTGCCTGATCTGTTCGATCGTTCTCTCTTGTTTGGCACATCCACTGTGAAGTCACCTGACCGCAACGCCCATGAATGGGTACAATTCTTAGCTTCTGCCTTGGCAGAGGTCCATGAGCAAGCTCGTCAACATCTTCGAGCTAATCAACTTCGTCAGAAACATTCTTATGACGTTGGTCTTCATTATCATCGGTTTGCCGTTGGAGATGTAGTTTATCTAGCTGATCTGTCGACTAAAGTAGGTCAAAGCAGAAAGTTGCAACCTCCGTGGAAGAAACCTTTTCTGATTGTCCATTCTCAGCCTTCTTTGTACTGGGTTAGGAATAGAAAGGGCGATAAGGTTATCCACCATGATCGTCTAAAGTTGTGTAAAGGCAAAGAACGGACCCGACACATTCTTCTGGTTACAACTGATGATTCATGCATAGTAGATGATCAACTGCCTGTTATAGATGAATTATCCCCAACCCCTGATCCATTTCTTTCACCTTCGATTCCTGTAGAGACATCTTGTAGTGGAGAGTCCGGGTCAGAATCGGTGTTTGTTGGTTCAGTGTGCCCTGCACCAGCTGACATACACCTAATCAATTCTTCCTCTGGATGAAATGTACATAAACCATCCAAATCTGATGACTTCCTGTAGATTTTTGCAAGTGGGTATCTAAATCAGCCTTACAGAAGTATGAATTTGTGTAAATATTTAGGATATTTGTATAGTTTGTGAATTTTAAAATGTCTTGGATGGACAATTTTAAATGGGGTTATTTGTAATTTTATATATTAGATGTCTACAATGGACGAGTTCAATCAAATATACGTCATTTCCTTTATTCATCTTACAATGGTGATTTTATTAAAGATTAATTGGCGATCCTAAAGATAACAACAGCTTTCATTACAGTTTCAGTAGATATCAACCACGAGTATGTCAACGTCTCATTTCTGAGGGTTCATGCTTTGGCAGCTCTCAGGATTGTCTGGGTATTTGGATAGATGAAACTGCTTATAGATTTTATTTGGAACTCCCGAGTTCATTTTATCTGGGAACTTTTTGTTTGTTTTATTAGAAACTTCCGAGTTTATTTTAACCATGGCTTGAACGACTTTTCTTTTATTTTGGACTATTTCAGGGTCTATTGTATTTTGAACAACAAACATTTTTAACATTTGTGTGCTTCAACACTGTTTAATGAACAATTAAGATCACTTGACATTTTAGAACTATATACATCAGCTGACATATTTATTTTTTTTTTTTTTTCTTTTTACTTTTCAATATATATTTTTAACTTGTATGTTCGCCTCCTAACGTTAACGCATGTTCGGCTCAACAAGATGGGGGAGAATGTGGTAAACCACGTAACACCAACACTACCAACTTCCGGTGTATGTTTTATTCTTCACTTTATGTCAAGACCTCAACGAAGCAAGTACTCTTAATTTAGTAACAGTGTTGATTTATCCACTCGTTCACTACAATAGGTAAACGTTTTTTTACCGTCCACCGGAGCCTGGTCTTATGACGTCATATAAGGATTGTGGGTTAGGATAAGGGTTAGGCTTGGCGCAGGGTTAGGGTTAGGGCTAGCCATGTCTACATCTCGAGACTGTGACGAAATCTGCAGGCCACAGCCCTTATCCTAACCCACAATCCTTATATGACGTCATTGGTGAGCGTGTTAGACATGCGCAAATGACCAGGAGCAAACTCACACAAGAGGTCAATTCAAATTGTCACACCGGGGCAAATAATCCGAAAAGATTGTCTACTTTCATTTTTTGAAAGCTTCACTTAGATTGGTCAAATTTTTTACAATAGCCAATCAGCCGCTTCTTTGCAGTCTAAATAAGGCAATAGGTTTGAGCTCTACGCCATCTGGTGACAATTTGCGGAATCATAACAGAGACGATTCTACACACAGAAGTCGAGAAAAAAAAAAAAATAAATGATTTAGGCAATTTTAGGCTTAGACTTACACTCAACTATGTTTAGTTTCGAAGGGGATTTCCGGAGAAAGCCTGTCCAGTCACTGCGAGGAGCCAGTAAAAAGGTATCAAATTCTTCAGATTACCTTGCCTTGGAATTGAATCAAAACAACAGGCCTGCGAATCATTGTCAGTCTGAGTCATTTCAGTGAGTACTGCGTGTCAGGTTCTCGCTATCCATTAGCATTAGTAGCAATTGCTTTGAAACCTAGCAGAAATAATTGCCCAAATATTAGAATTTCAAAACCGTTAAATTTTTAGAATACGTTTAAACTGAAGAGCCATTACGATAATTACAAGACCCGGACATTCGCAAACCACATCACATATTTATTTCATCGCGAAATTCTACTTGAAAATGGAGTGGAATTATTATAAATTTGTGTCAAATATAGTGAGAAATGATTCTTTTGGTGGAAAATAAACAATTGTGGTGACTGGTGACAAATGGACGCAAGGTATTTTACCGTATTTTCATATTGCAGCCAGTGGCGGCGCCAAGGGGTGTTTGGGGCATTTGCACCCCCAAAAATCTGGCCTGCCCTCTGTTTGCCCCCTCAATAATTTTCGAAAAAAGAAAAAAATGTGATCTGGCCAGCTCTTTTTATCTTGACGACCATTGTCTGAAATGCTACCTGGTTGCATTCCCGTCAGTCTATTTTACAAATATAGTGGCGAAAATATTCATTCACTTTTAGTCACTCTTACGCCGCCTGGTCGACATTTTCTTCTCTGGTCGGATAAACTAGTGATTTGGCGACAGACAGTATCTGTTAAGCTCCATTTGTCTCGAAGATCAATGCCTGAAATACTGCCGCCAGTCTGCATTTCGGGCCGATTTTTCAAATTATTGGGGACGTCGTTGAGGTTTCGCAAGTCCGTTGATTTCACAAAATATAGTGGCGAAAATATTCATTAACTTTGAGTCACTTACTCCGCCCGTTTGTCATTTTCTTATCTGGTCGGATAAACTAGTGATCTGGCGACAGGCAGTATCTGTTAAGCTCTATCTCGACGATCAATGCCTGAAATACTGCCAGACTGCATTTTGGGCAGTCTACTTTTCAAATTATTGGGTACTTCGTTGAGTATCATTTGACACTTTCCTCTCTGGGGTAGGAAGGACTAGTGATTAGGCCACAGACAACATCCGATCAGCTCTATTTATCTCTACGATTGGTGCCTCAATACTGTCAGCATTTCCAACAGTTTATTTTTCCAAATTTTCTTGTGGAGGTCCCCCAAACCCCCACAAGGACTAGCTACTTTGGTGCTCACAAAGGTACTTGTTGAGGTATGCAAGTCCATTTGTTTGTTTGCCATTTTGGTCTCTGATCATATAAATTAGTGATCAGGCGACGGATGGTATGTCGTCAGATTTATTTATTTCGACGATCGGTGCCTGACTGAATAGTGACAGACAGCATTTCCGACGGTCTATTTTTCAAAATTTTGTGGGGGGACACTTTACCTCAACGATCATTGTCTGAAATACTGCCAGGCTGCATTTCCGGCAACCTGTTTTTCAAAAATTTTTGGTGGGGTAGTTGAAATGCGTGCCTTTGTCCCCTTAACCTTGGACTTTGCCTATTGATTTTCGGTGATATCCGATAATTCCTGCCAGAGTTATGACCTTTGATCACTTTGAAAATCTTGTGAACGCTCTAGAGGCTAAAGTTAATATCCGATGGAATTTAAATTTATACATGGTGTTTAAAGTCATGATACAAAGAAGCCTATTGATTTTCAGCGATATCCGATAATTACTACCGTACCAGAGTTATGACCCTTGATCACTTTGAAAAATCTTGTGAACGCTCTAGAGGCTAAAGTTAATATCCGATTGAATTTAAATTTATACACGGTGTTTAAAGTCATGATACAAAGAAGCCTATTGATTTTCAGCAATATCCAATAATTACTGCCAGAGTTATGACCCTTGATCACTTTGAAAAATCTAAAGTTAATATCTGATTGACTTTAAATTTATGCACACTATTTACTGTCATGATACAAAATAGCCTATTTATTTTCAGCGATATTCGATAATTACTGCCAGAGTTATGACCCTTGATCACTTTGAAAAACCCTGTGAATGCTCTAAAGGCTAAAGTTAATATCCGATTGACTTTAAATTTGTACACAGTGTTTAGGGTCATGAGACGAAGAATCCTATTTGATTTTCAGTGATATCTGATAATTTCTGGCACTTGATCACTTTGAAATATCTTGTGGACAAAGGCCTTGAGACAAACCATCAAAACTATTCTAATCATTTCTGATAACAACTTAGCTGTTGTGGGCGTATGTTTCATTGCCTGGCAACCTATCTTTGTTTATTTTTAAAACTGCATGTGTTTGACCTCCTCCAAGCAATGAGCATTCCCTATATATATATAGTCCATGGTAAAACTAGAGCTGCCATTGTTATTTACCAAACATATTGAATGCTAATGTAAGGTTCATTTCGATTGGGTAGAAGTCTAAAATCAGCCAATAGAAAACGTTGTTACTTGACAGCCTAATATGTCACCGGATGTTGATGTAGAATGTCCGCGGGAATGATAGAATGACTCGTCTAGTAATAACATTACGTTGTTTAAAATGTTTTCATGTACATGTACATGCTACCGCTTGTCCCATTGGCATCACTATCAATATATCTGGAGATGGTTAGAACTGTCAAGTATGCGACAATTTTAAATTGGAATAACTGGAGGACAAATAGCCACTGATTTGACTGATCTGTTGGGGGACAAAAGTAGGTTTGCAATAACTTTATTTTACGCTAATAATCACGCTGAAAAAGTGATCAAACTGAGCAGTTAAGGAAAATTAAATGAAATGACATAAAAAGAATTTGAGACAAAACTAATAAGGCATAAATACAATGTATAACTAGACCTGCATGCAGGAATGACGGGTTTCACTGGTGCCACGTTACCCTTAAACATGTCACTTCCGGTGCCAAGTTACCCTTGAACATATGTCACTTCTGGTACCAACGAAACCACTAAACAGGTTTCCAAATTAACAATGACACAAGGCCTAAAAAAAAAATGATGTGGTTCTGGTTACCCGACCGACCCTATTTTCCAGTTGCGACCCTAATAAGATGATAATTTTTTATGCGCCCACATGGAAATGTGGTCGTATATTGCCGTCGCCCCCGTCCGTCCGTCCGTCTGTCGGTCGGTCCGTCCGTCCGTCCGTCCGTCCGTCGGTCCGTCCGTCCGTCCGTCCGTCCATCGTCCACAATTTCTTGTGAACACTCTAGAGGCTAAAGTTAATATCCGATTGACTTTAAATTTATACACAGTGTTTAAGGTCATGAGACGAAGAAGCCTATTGATTTTCAGCGATATCCGATAATTACTACCAGAGTTATGACCCTTGATCACTTTGAAAAATCTTGTGAACGCTCTAGAGGCCATAGTTAATATCCGATTGACTTTAAATTTATACACAGTGTTTAAGGTCATGAGACGAAGAAGCCTATTGATTTTCGGTGATATCTGATAATTACTGCCAGAGTTATGACCCTTGATCACTTTGAAAAATCTTGTGAACGCTTTAGAGGCTAAAGTTAATATCCGATTGACTTTAAATTTATACACGGTGTTTAAGGTCGTGAGACGAAGAAGCCTATTGATTTTCAGCGATACCCGATAATTACTACCAGAGTTATGACCCTTGATCACTTTGAAAAATCTTGTGAACGCTCTAGAGGCTATAGTTAATATCCGATTGACTTTAAATTTATACACAGTGTTTAAGGTCATGAGACGAAGAAGCCTATTGATTTTCGGTGATATCTGATAATTACTGCCGGAGTTATGACCCTTGATCACTTTGAAAAATCTTGTGAATGCTTTAGAGGCTAAAGTTAATATCCGATTGACTTTAAATTTATACACAGTGTTTAAGGGCATGAGACGAAGAAGCCTATTGATTTTCGGTAATATCCGATAATTACTACCAGAGTTATGACCCTTGATCACTTTGAAAAATCTTGTGAACGCTCTAGAGGCTAAAGTTAATATCCGATTGAATTTAAATTTATACACGGTGTTTAAAGTCATGATACAAAGAAGCCTATTGATTTTCAGCAATATCCGATAATTACTGCCAGAGTTATGACCCTTGATCACTTTGAAAAGCCTATTTTCGGTGATATCTGATAATTACTACCAGAGTTATGACCCTTGATCACTTTGAAAAATCTTGTGAACGCTCTAGAGGCTAAAGTTAATATCTGATTGAATTTAAATTTATGCACGGTGATTAAAGTCATGATACAAAGAAGCCTATTGATTTTCAGCGATATCCGATAATTACTACCAGAGTTATGACCCTTGATCACTTTGAAAAATCTTGTGAACGCTTTAGAGGCTAAAGTTAATATCCGATTGACTTTAGATTTATACACAGTGTTTAAGGACATGAGACGAAGAAGCCTGTTGATTTTCAGCAATATCTGATAATTCCTGCCAGAGTTATGACCCTTGATCACTTTGAAAAATCTTGTGAACACTTTAGAGGCTAAAGTTAATATTCGATTGATTTTATATTTATACACACTATTAACGGTCATGATACAAAATAGCCTATTTATTTTCAGCGATATCCGATAATTACTACCAGAGTTAATGACCCTTGATCACTTTGAAAAATCTTGTGAACGCTCTAGAGGCTATAGTTAATATCCGATTGACTTTAAATTTATACACAGTGTTTAAGGTCATGAGACGAAGAAGCCTATTGATTTTCGGTGATATCTGATAATTACTGCCAGAGTTATGACCCTTGATCACTTTGAAAAATCTTGTGAATGCTTTAGAGGCTAAAGTTAATATCCGATTGACTTTAAATTTATACACAGTGTTTAAGGGCATGAGACGAAGAAGCCTATTGATTTTCGGTAATATCCGATAATTACTACCAGAGTTATGACCCTTGATCACTTTGAAAAATCTTGTGAACGCTCTAGAGGCTAAAGTTAATATCCGATTGAATTTAAATTTATACATGGTGTTTAAAGTCATGATACAAAGAAGCCTATTGATTTTCAGCAATATCCGATAATTACTGCCAGAGTTATGACCCTTGATCACTTTGAAAAATCTAAAGTTAATATTCGATTGACTTTAAATTTATACACACTATTTACGGTCATGATACAAAATAGCCTATTTATTTTCAGCGATATCCGATAATTACTGCCAGAGTTATGACTCTTGATCACTTTGGAAAACCCTGTGAACGCTCTAGAGGCTAAAGTTAATATCCGATTGAATTTAAATTTATACACAGTGTTTAGGGCCATGAGACGAAGAATCCTATTTGATTTCAGTGATATCTGATAATTTCTGGCACTTGATCACTTTGAAATATCTTGTGGACAAAGGCCTTGAGACAAACCATCAAAACTATTCTAATCATTTCTGATAATTATTTAATGGGCTATTACTCGTAATAAGATTATCATGTGTTGTAAATGTTCTCTTTACTGATAAAAGAAATAATATGCGACAACCCTTGTTGACTGCCCGGACGACTTAGCTGTTGTGGGCGTATGTTTCGTTGCCTGGCAACCTATCTTTAAAAATTTTTTGGAGGTTTAAACTGTCAACAAACGTCTCGAAAACTTCGATACTGAGCCGTTATATCGTCATATGAGTCGCGAAGTTTGAATGGTTCTTCCCGTGACGACGGCCAATCACAGCGCTTGATACACAGAGCGAGACTCTTTTTTTTATAATCAATTTCTGTACGGATTTCTTCACCCCACGACGACGGCCACGACATAAATGTGGATAGGTAGGGCAATCAGGTTTCCTTTAGCCAATATAACGCTTAGTTTTAAAATTATACGACTACACAATGGAATAAAAACCGAAGTTCTGATAAAATAAGAAATACCGATAATTATAAGTTTGAAACGTGTTCATTTATATTATATTAGCGTGAAGTGCCAAATCATTCGGATGTAAACATTCTTTACTTTAGACTCGATTATCACGCGTTTGTTACTGGTGTTCGAAGGAAAACCAGTCATGACGTTCAGGTATAAAGTGTATTTTTAGTAACACGACTCATTAGCCAATCAAATTTAAGGACGAAATGCCGCGTGCAGCTTGATGGATCTCAGTTTGACAGACAAATTTACGACGTTATTGACATTGTTGGATTAGTTTGGGCAATAAACTCGTCAATATTTTGATTATTTTTACAGATTTTTCCTAAAATTTTGCGTTTACATTTTTACATCATTTTTGAATTGGAGAGGCAGACAGACAGATGAAATCATCCTTATATACATGGCCAGTGACAGGGAATCATAAACATACAACTATCTATGTGTAATCTCGCCAACGTCATTTGCCGTAATGGTAAAAAAAAAAATCCCCCCCCCAAAAAAAATCCCTACCGACCGACCCTAATTTTTTGGGGCTATGTAACCAGAACCACAACATTTTTTTTTTTTTGGCCCAAATAAAATGGACGCAGAATCAACCAAATCCAGCAATATCAATTCATTTTATACATTTGTTACTTGTAAATGATCTTGACAAAATTAAATTACTCTTGGTATTAATGAAAATGTTCAATTAGTCTTATGAAATCAGAAATGGCATACGATATCATATAGTGAAAATTTTATGTAAATCGAATAATAATTGCCACTTTCAAAGACCAAAAAACTTGAAAAGTGACTTGTAGAAAATCGGCTATTTCTCGGCAACCGTACAAGTTAGAAACCATTTTGTGGTATCTGTATGATCGTATGGCTTCATTCTATTTGTTGATTGACATCAAATACCATAATTTGAAAAAGATTTCAAAACAGACTCATTTGAATAAAATATCTGTTTTGAAGGCTAAAAATACAGTTTTTGCCAAAATGACGTTACTTCCGTTGATAATGAAAATCTTACATTGCTTGTATGAAATCCCAAATGGCATTAGGTATAACATGGTGTAATGTTTATGAAAATCGAATAATAATTGACACTTTTATGGCCCCAAAACCTTCAAAAGTGACCTGTAGAAAACCGTCTATTTCTCGGCAGCCGAACAAGTTAGAAACAATTTTATGATATCTATATGACCATATGAGTTGTGTTTATATGTGAATTTAAACCAAAAGTTAAAATTATTAATACATATTAAGTAATTCTTGGTTGAATAAATCATTGATTTAAAAAGTTTAAAATGCAGTTTTTGACAAAATGACGTCACTTCCGGTGTCAATTTTAAATTGTAATCAACTTGATATGACGCTACATGCTTTTTGAATCAAATGACATCACTTTTATAAAAATCCAATAATAATTGACTTTATTACACGCAAAATAAAGAAAACAGTGACTTATGCAGAACTGTCCATTTCTTGGCAACTGCTTATATTACAAACTAATTTTCACATACATTCTCTTCGTATTGATTATAGCTACAAGTCTATAAGTCTTGGTTCATTCGATATTTGCGCCAATCGGATCATAACTTCCTAGCTTGAGGTCCCTCTGGAAGTCAAAATTATTATCCGATTTAAAAAACCGCTTGATTATATCACGGTTTCATGGTAATGAAGAGAGAATGTGAATTTCGTGAAAATCAGACCAGAGTTGACAGATAAAATGGCCGCCGTCTGTACGCGAATTGTGTGAAAATATGTTATATCAAGGTTGTGGACCCTATAGAGGTCACAATTTTGAACTGATTTTGATGAAACTCGAAATACATGTTTATAACCTGATGATCTTGGTTCCATTGCATATTTGCCCATATCTGATCGTAACTTCCTGAATTATGGCCCCGGATTGTACGAAAAATCACCCTTTTTAGCTTGTGGTTCCTCTGGAGGTCACAATTATTATCTGATTTAAAAAAAACCTTTGATTATATCGCTGTTACACCGTAGTTATGGGTGAGTTTGAATTATGATTTTCTGATGATTACTTAAAATGCAACAACTCTTATTGACTGCCCGGACGATTTGGCTGCTGTGTGGGCATATGTTTCATTGCCTGGCAACCTATTTTTTAAAAATGGAATAACGTTCTTGTGATTCGAATCCAAATTATAATAATACTTTCGGTTTTCGAACGAAGTTACAATATTTCCGGTTTTGACAAAACTGGGTATTCCGGATCTCTGTCACATAAGACAGAGTCACTGTTACATGGTAATGATGGAGGAAACTGAATTTCGTCAAAATTGGTCCAAAATTGGACCAAAAAATGGCTGCCGTTTGTACGCGAATGGTGTAAAAATATGGTATATAAAGGTTGTGCACCCTATAGAGGTCACAATTTTAATTCGGTTTTGATGAAATTTGAAATACATAATTATAACCTAAAGATCTTGGTTCCATTCCATATTTGCACATATCGGATTGTAACCTCCTGAATTATGGCCCCTGATTGTACAAAAAATCCCTTTTTATACGCCCACATGGAAATGTGGTCGTATATTGCCGTCGCCCCCGTCCGTCCGTCTGTCGGTCCGTCCGTCCGTCCGTCCGTCGGTCCGTCCGTCCGTCTGTCCGTCCGTCCATCGTCCACAATTTCTTGTGAACGCTCTAGAGGCTAAAGTTAATATCCGATTGACTTTAAATTTATACACAGTGTTTAAGGTCATGAGACGAAGAAGCCTATTGATTTTCGGTGATATCCGATAATTACTACCAGAGTTATGACCCTTGATCACTTTGAAAAATCTTGTGAACGCTCTAGAGGCTAAAGTTAATATCCGATTGACTTTAAATTTATACACAGTGTTTAAGGGCATGAGACGAAGAAGCCTATTGATTTTCAGCGATATCCGATGATTAGTACCAGAGTTATGACCCTTGATCACTTTGAAAAATCTTGTGAACGCTCTAGAGGCTATAGTTAATATCCGATTGACTTTAAATTTATACACAGTGTTTAAGGTCATGAGACGAAGAATCCTATTGATTTTTGGTGATATCTGATAATTACTGCCAGAGTTGTGACCCTTGATCGCTTTGATAAATCTTGTGAACACTTTAGAGGCTAAAGTTAATATCCGATTGAATTTAAATTTATACATGGTGTTTAAAGTCATGATGCAAAGAAGCCTATTGATTTTCAGCGATATCCGATAATTACTACCAGAGTTATGACCCTTGATCACTTTGAAAAATCTTGTGAACGCTCTAGAGGCTAAAGTTAATATCCGATTGACTTTAAATTTATACACAGTGTTTAAGGTCATGAGACGAAGAAGCCTATTGATTTTCGGTGATATCCGATAATTACTACCAGAGTTATGACCCTTGATCACTTTGAAAAATCTTGTGAACGCTCTAGAGGCTAAAGTTAATATCCGATTGACTTTAAATTTATACACAGTGTTTAAGGGCATGAGACGAAGAAGCCTATTGATTTTCAGCGATATCCGATGATTAGTACCAGAGTTATGACCCTTGATCACTTTGAAAAATCTTGTGAACGCTCTAGAGGCTATAGTTAATATCCGATTGACTTTAAATTTATACACAGTGTTTAAGGTCATGAGACGAAGAATCCTATTGATTTTTGGTGATATCTGATAATTACTGCCAGAGTTGTGACCCTTGATCGCTTTGATAAATCTTGTGAACACTTTAGAGGCTAAAGTTAATATCCGATTGAATTTAAATTTATACATGGTGTTTAAAGTCATGATGCAAAGAAGCCTATTGATTTTCAGCGATATCCGATAATTACTACCAGAGTTATGACCCTTGATCACTTTGAAAAATCTTGTGAACGCTCTAGAGGCTATAGTTAATATCCGATTGACTTTAAATTTATACACAGTGTTTAAGGTCATGAGACGAAGAAGCCTATTGATTTTCGGTGATATCTGATAATTACTGCCAGAGTTATGACCCTTGATCACTTTGAAAAATCTTGTGATCGCTCTAGAGGCTAAAGTTAATATCCAATTGACTTTAAATTTATACGCAGTGTGTAAGGTCATGATACGAAGAAGCCTGTTGATTTTCAGCAATATCCAATAATTCCTGCCCGAGTTATGACCCTTGATCACTTTGAAAAATCATGTGAACGCTCTAGAGGCTAAAGTTAATATCCGATTGAATTTAAATTTATACACGGTGTTTAAAGTCATGATGCAAAGAAGCCTATTGATTTTCAGTGATATCCGATAATTACTACCAGAGTTATGACCCTTGATCACTTTGAAAAATCTTGTGAACGCTTTAAAGGCTAAAGTTAATATCCGATTGACTTTAAATTTATACACAGTGTTTAAGGTCATGAGACGAAGAAGCCTATTGATTTTCAGCAATATCCGATAATTACTACCAGAGTTATGACCCTTGATCACTTTGAAAAATCTTGTGAACGCTCTAGAGGCTAAAGTTAATATCCGATTGACTTTAGATTTATACACAGTGTTTAAGGTCATGATACGAAGAAGCCTGTTGACTGTCAGCAATATCGGATAATTCCTGCCCGAGTTATGACCCTTGATCACTTTGAAAAATCTTGTGAACGCTCTAGAGGCTAAAGTTAATATCCGATTGAATTTAAATTTATACACGGTGTTTAAAGTCATGACCCTATGAATGCTCTAAAGGCTAAAGTTAATATCAGATTGACTTTAAATTTGTACACTTTGGTTAGGGTCATGAGACGAAGAATCCTATTTGATTTTCAGTGATATCTGATAATTTCTGACGCTTGATCACTTTGAAATATCTTGTGGACAAAGGCCTTCAGACAAACCATCAAAACTATTCTAATCAATTCTGATAATTACTTAATGTTCTCCTTACTGATAAAAGAAACAATATGCGACAACCCTTGTTGACTGCCCGGACGACTTAGCTGTTGTGGGCGTATGTTTCGTTGCCTGGCAACCTATCTTATTAGCTTGTGGTCCCTCTGGTGGTCACATTATTACCTGATTTTTAAAAAACCTTTGATTATATCACCGTTACAGAATAATCTAGATTAAGTCTGAATTTCTTGAAAATCGAACCAAAATTAACAAACAAAATGGCTGCCACTTTTACGCGAATAGCATAAAAATATGGTATATTAAGGTTGTGGAGTGTGGACCCGGTAGAGGTCACAATTTTAATCAGATTTTGATGAAATTGGAATGTAAGTTTATAACCCACAGATTGTGGTTCCTTTGTATATTCGGGCACATTGGACCATAACTTCCTGAATTATGGCCTCTGATTGTATGAAAAATAATGTTTTTTTACCTTGTGGAGCCTATGGAGGTCACAATTTTATTCTGAATTAAAAAAAAACATTTGACTATATCCCTGTTACACATTAATGATGGTCGAATGTGAATTTCTTGAAAATCGATAATTGAACAGCTGAATCCATAATATTAAATGTTTAATAATAATGATATGATAATAATAGTCTATTTATATTGCACAATATCCATGCATGAGCATGCTCAAAGGGCAGTCCAAAAATGATCACAACTGCCATAAATTGAATGCTTTCTTAAACAGGTTTTAAGTCTGGATCTAAGCACCTCAGTATCTGGAGAGTTCTTTATTTCCAGTGGCAGATCATTCCACTCTTTTGGGGCTGAGTAGGAAAAAGTCCTTTGTCCAAAACGAACTAGGCACAACAAGGATTTTTATACGCCTACATTTTCATGTGGACGTATATTGTCGTCGCCCCTGTTCGTCCGTCCGTCCGTCCGTCCACAATTGTTTGTGAACAGTCTACAGGTCACAATTTTTATCCGATTTCAATGAAACTTAAAATATAGGTTTATCACCCTAAGATCTCGGTTCCTTTCGATATTGGCATGTATCGGACCGTAATTTCATGGGTTATGGCCCCTGATTGTACGAAAAATCACGTTTTTTAGCTTGTGAACAGTGTAGAGGTCACAATTTTGAACCGATTTGGATGAAACTTGAAATGCATGTTTATAAACCAAAGATCTTGGTTCCTTTCGATATTTGCGCCAATTGGATCGTAACTTCCTGAATTATGGCCCCTGATTTTCCGAAAAATCACCCTTTTTAGCTTGTGGTCCCTCTGGAGTTCAAAATTGTTATCCGATTTAAAAAACCGTCAGATCATATCGCCGTTACATGGTTATGAAGGTTGAGTTCGAATTTCGTGAAAATCGGACCAAAATTGACGGACAAAATGGCCGCCATTTGTACGCGAATAGTGTGAAAATATGTTATATCAAGGTTGTGAACAGTGTAGAGGTCACAATTTTGAACCGATTTGGATGAAACTTGAAATGCATGTTTATAACCCAAAGATCTTGGTTCCTTTTGATATTTGCGCCAATCGGATCGTAACTTCCTGAATTATGGCCCCTGATTGTCCGAAAAATCGCCCTTTTTAGCTTGTGGTCCCTCTGGAGGTCAAAATTGTTATCCGATTTAAAAAAACGTTTGATTATATCACCGTTCCATGATTATGAAGGTTGAGTTCGAATTTCGTGAAAATCGGACCAAAATTGACGGACAAAATGGCCGCCATTTGTACGCGAATAGTGTGAAAATATGTTATATCAAGGTTGTGGACCTTTTAGAGGTCACAATTTTGAACCGATTTGGATGAAACGTGACATGTATGTTTATAACCGAAAGATGTTGGTTCCTTTCGATATTTGCGCCCATCGGATCGTAACTTCCTGAATTATGGCCCCTGATTTTCCGAAAAATTGCCCTTTTTAGCTTGTGGTTCCTCTGGAGGTCAAAATTGTTATCGGATTTAAAAAAACGTTTGATTATATCACCGTTCCATGGTTATGAAGGTTGAATTTGAATTTCGTGAAAATCGGACCAAAATTGACAGACGAAATGGCCGCCGTTTGTACGCGAATAGTGTGAAAATATGTTTTATCAAGGTTGTGGACCTTATAGAGGTCACAATTTTGAACCAATTTTGATGAAACTTGACATGTATGTTTATAACCCAAAGATCTTGGTTCCTTTCGATATTTGCGCCCATCGGATTGTAACTTCCTGAATTATGGCCCCTGATTGTCCAAAAAATCGCCCTTTTTAGCTTGTGGTCCCTCTGGAAGTCAAAATTGTTATTCGATTTAAAAAAACGTTTGATTATATCACCGTTACATGGTTATGAAGGTTGAAGTCGAATTTCGTGAAAATCGGACCAAAATTGACGGACAAAATGGCCGCTGTTTGTACGCGAATAGTGTGAAAATATTTTATATCAAGGTTGTGGACCTTATAGAGGTCACAATTTTGAACCAATTTTGATGAAACTTGACATGTATGTTTATAACCCAAAGATCTTGGTTCCTTTCGATATTTGCGCCCATTGGATCATAACTTCCTGAATTATGTCCCTGGATTGTCCGAAAAATCGCTTTTGTTCGCTTTGGGTCCCTCTGGAGGTCAAAATTATTATCCGATTTAAAAAAACGTTTGATTATATCACCGTTCCATGATTATGAAGGTTGAGTTCGAATTTCGTGAAAATCGGACCAAAATTGACGGACAAAATGGCCGCCATTTGTACGCGAATAGTGTGAAAATATGTTATATCAAGGTTGTGGACCTTTTAGAGGTCACAATTTTGAACCGATTTGGATGAAACGTGACATGTATGTTTATAACCGAAAGATGTTGGTTCCTTTCGATATTTGCGCCCATCGGATCGTAACTTCCTGAATTATGGCCCCTGATTTTCCGAAAAATTGCCCTTTTTAGCTTGTGGTTCCTCTGGAGGTCAAAATTGTTATCGGATTTAAAAAAACGTTTGATTATATCACCGTTCCATGGTTATGAAGGTTGAATTTGAATTTCGTGAAAATCGGACCAAAATTGACAGACGAAATGGCCGCCGTTTGTACGCGAATAGTGTGAAAATATGTTTTATCAAGGTTGTGGACCTTATAGAGGTCACAATTTTGAACCAATTTTGATGAAACTTGACATGTATGTTTATAACCCAAAGATCTTGGTTCCTTTCGATATTTGCGCCCATCGGATTGTAACTTCCTGAATTATGGCCCCTGATTGTCCAAAAAATCGCCCTTTTTAGCTTGTAGTCCCTCTGGAAGTCAAAATTGTTATTCGATTTAAAAAAACGTTTGATTATATCACCGTTACATGGTTATGAAGGTTGAAGTCGAATTTCGTGAAAATCGGACCAAAATTGACGGACAAAATGGCCGCTGTTTGTACGCGAATAGTGTGAAAATATTTTATATCAAGGTTGTGGACCTTATAGAGGTCACAATTTCGAACCAATTTTGATGAAACTTGACATGTATGTTTATAACCCAAAGATCTTGGTTCCTTTCGATATTTGCGCCCATTGGATCATAACTTCCTGAATTATGTCCCTGGATTGTCCGAAAAATCGCTTTTGTTCGCTTTTGGTCCCTCTGGAGGTCAAAATTATTATCCGATTTAAAAAAACGTTTGAGTATATCACCATTACATGGTATTGAAGAGAGAGTTTGAATTACGTGAAAATCTGACTAGAATTGACAGACAAAATGGCCGCCGTTTGTACACGAGTAGTGTGAAAATATGTTATATCAAGGTTGTGGACCCTATAGAGGTCACAATTTTGAATCGTTTTTGATGAAACTTGACATGTATGTTTATAACCCAAAGATCTTGGTTCCTTTCGATATTTGCGCCCATCGGGTCATTACTTCCTGAATTATGTCCCCTGATTGTACGAAAAATCACCCTTTTTAGCTTGTTGTGCCTCTGGAGGTCACAATTATTATCTGATTTAAAAAAAAAACGTTTGATTATAAAAACCAAACAAATTCTAATGATTTTCTGATAATTCCTTAATATGCGACAAGTCTTGTTGACTGCCCGGACGATTTGGCTGCTGTGTGGGCGTATGTTTCGTTGCCTGGCAACCTATTTTTTTATCTATAGATCTTAAGGTTCTTGCAGGAGTATATGATTGTAAGAGATCACTCAGATATTTTGGGGCTGTGCCATTTAAACATCGAAATGTATAACAGAGAATTTTAAATTTGATTCTGTAACTAACAGGAAGAAAATGGAGTTCTTTAAGAATTGGTGTTATATGACTGTAACGAGGAGCCAGAGATATTATTCTAGCTGCCGTGTTCTGGATCTTTTGGAGTCGCGAAATAAGAGAAGTAGGAGCACCAGTCAGTAAACTATTGCAGTAATCTATTCTGGAAAGAATCAACGAAGACATCATCAGTATCTTAGCAGAGTCAGCATTCAGATACTTCCTTATGCACCCAATGTTCCGTAGAATGAGATAGCACACTTTAGATATATGGTTGATACAGGTTTCCATATTAAGACTGCTATCAAACATCACTCCAAGATTTCGTATGCTATCTGAAATTGGGATAGAAAGGTTGCCAACATGAACATGGGTTAAACCGCAGAGATCACGTCTAGATTCTGGACCAAGAAGTAAAGCTTCAGCTTTCTCATCGTTAAGTTTAAGTTCATTTGCTGTCATCCACAATTTAATTTAGTCATATCATCTTGAAAGTTTTGAATTGGTTATAGCAGCTGACATTGGTGTAGGCTTGAATATGGACATAATTTGAGAGTCGTCAGCGTAAAAATGTTTAAGAAGGTCATGGTCACTATTAAGTGAACCTAAGTCTTTAGTGTATAGGGTAAACAGTACTGGCCCCAATATAGATCCTTGGGGAACTCCACAGGTTAGATCAACAGGAGTAGAGACACAATCGTGAACTGTAACACTTTGACTTCTGTCTGTTAAATATGACCCGAACCAATTCAGTGCCTTACCAGCAAGTCCATAGTCATCTTTTAGCCTCGAAAGTAGATTATTGTGGTTGATGGTATCAAATGCTGCACTCAAATCAAGTAGTACCAAGAGAGCAGCATTGCCACTGTCAATACCACTACGTATACTTAAAGTTACATTATGGGAGATAAGATATAGAGATAGCAGTTCTCACTATAATAGTTAAAAACTAGATAGTGTAAAGATAATTTGCTGAAAATTTCAGTCAAATTGATTCACTATTAGCCGAGAAAAAAGCATTTAAAATATTCATAGCCTCGGTCAACATTACTCAAATCATTAATATAAACAGCATAGTCTCGATTATCCACTTGATTGATTTAATTATCAACCGCCATTAAGCGGCATATACGATTTTAATCTGCCAACATCGAAGGCTAGCCTTGACATAAAGAGTTTATTACGGTCTGGATGTGTTAATTAATGTCTAATTGATTATTTAGATAACATCTCAGGCTTAAAGAAAGACTTGTAAAAAGCAGATTTTGCTCTTGCATAATGCTATTTTAACATTAGATTCCGGGTCCTCCCACTACTAAAGACCTCTATGCGAAAGTGAATTATTAAAATAAAATTGAACCATATGTTAGTCCAGAAATTACCTAGTTTGTTTTGAATGGAACTATGGCGAACCGTCTCTCTCTTTCTCTCGTTTTAAAAAAGATGAATGGCAAATAACGAAAACTAATGGCAAATAACATAAACGAATGGCAAATAACTCTTTGCCATTCGAATGGTGAATATCCTCTGCCCAGCTAATGTACTTCTAACTATTCTCCTTATTTTTTTTGACTGCCAAGACAACAGATTTAATATTTGATTCTCACCATACAGTAAGACAATATAACCACCCTGAGTACTACCGTCCGATAAATTCCCGAATGAGGCATCACAAGTTGAAGATCTTTGAAACTCGAGATCAACTTTGTGTGACTGCACTTTTTATACGCCCACATTTTCACGTGGACGTATATTGTCGTCGCCCCTGTCCGCCACAATTTTTATCTGATTTTGATGAAACTTAAAATATAGGTTTATCACCCTAAGATCTCGGTTCCTTTCGATATTGGCATGTATCGGACTGTAACTTCATGGGTTATGGTCCCTGATTGTACGAAAAATCACGTTTTTAGCTTGTGAACAGTGTAGAGGTCACAATTTTGAACCGATTTGGATGAAACTTGGAATGCATATTTATAACCCAAAGATCTTGGTGCCTTTCGATATTTGCGCCCATCAGATCGTAACTTCCTGAATTATGGCCCCTGTTTGTATGAAAAATCGCCCTGTTTAGCTTGTGGTCCCTCTGGAGGTCAATATTGTTATTCGATTTACAAAACCGTTTGATTATATCACTATTACATGGTTATGGAGGTTATGTTCGAATTTCTTGAAAATATTGACCAAAATCGACAAACAAAATGGCTGCCGGTTGTACGTGAATAGTGTGAAAATAAGTTATATCAAGGTTGTGAACCCTATAGAGGTCACAATTTTTGATGAAACTTGACATGTATGTTTATTACCCAAATATCTTGGTTCCTTTCGATATTTCTGCCTATCGGATCGTAACTTTCTGAATTATGTCCCCTGATTGTCCGAAAAAATTTTTTTTATACGCCCACATTTTTATGTGGACGTATATTGTCGTCGCCCCTGTTCGTCCGTCCGTCCACAATTGTTTGTGAACAGTCTACAGGTCACAATTTTTATCCGATTTCAATGAAACTTAAAATATAGGTTTATCACGCTAAGATCTCAGTTTCTTTTGATATTGGAATGTATCGGACTGTAGCTTCATGGGTTATTGCCCCCGATTGTACGAAAAATCACGTTTGTAGCTTGTGAACAGTGTAGAGGTCACAATTTTAAACTGATTTGGATGAAACTTGAAATGCATGTTTATAATCCAAAGATCTTGGTTCCTGTTGATATTTGTGCCCATCGGTTCGTAACTTCCTGAATTATGGACCCTGATTGTCCGAAAAATTGCCCGTATTAGCTTGTGGTCCCTCGGGAGGTCAAAATTGTTATCTGATTTCAAAAAACGTTTGATTATATCACCGTTACATGGTTATGGAGGATGGGTGCAACTTTTATGAAAATTGGACCAAAATTGACAAACAAGATGGCCGCCGTTTGTACTTGAATGGTGTGAAAATATGTCATATCAAGGTTGTGGACCGTATAGAGGGCACAATTTTGAAACGATTTTGATGAAACTTGACATGTATGTTTATAACCGAAAGATCTTGCTTCCTTTCGATATTTGCACCCATCAGATTGTAGCTTCCTGAATTATGTCCCCTGATTGTCCGAAAAATCACCCTTTTTACCTTTTTAGCTTGTGCTCCATCTGGAGGTCAAAATTGTTATCCGATTTGAGTTCGAATTTCGTGAAAATCGGACCACAATTGACAGACAAAATGGCCGCCGTTTGTACTCAAATAGGGTGAAAATATGTTATATCAAGGTTGTGGATCCTAGAGAGGTCACAATATTGAACCGATTTTGATGAAACTTAATATCAATAACAAACATACATTGTTTATAACCCAAAGATTTTGATTCCTTTCGATATTTGCGCCAAACGGATGGTAACTTCCTGAATTATGTCCCCTGATTTTTTGCTTGTGGTCCCTCTAGAGGTCAAAATTATTATACGATTCAAAAAAACGTTTGATTATATCAACTTTACGTGGTAATGAAGAATGAGATTGAATTTCATGAAAAACGAACCAAAATTAATGGACAAACTTGGAATACTTGTTTATAACCTAAAGATCTTGGTTCCATTGCATATTTGCACATATCTGATTGTAACTTCCTGAATTATGGCCCCTGATTTTACGAAAAGCCGCCATTTTTTAGCTTGTGGTTCCTTTGGAGGTCACAATTATTAACCGATTTAAAATAACGTTTGATTATATCAGTGTTTCACCATAATGAAGGGTGAGGTTGAATTTCTTGAAAATCAAACTAAAACTGATGTACAAAATGGCCGCCGCTTGTACCAGAATACTATAAAAATATGGTATATCAAGGTTGTAGACCCTGTAGAGGTCACAATTTTAATCTGATTTTGATGAATCTTGAAATGCATGTTTATAATCCCAAGATCTTGGTTCCTTTCGATATTTGCGCATTCCTGAATTATGACCCCTGATTGTACTAAAAATCACCTTTTTAGCTTGTGGTCCCTCTGGAGGTCACAACTATTATCCGATTTTAAACAACGTTTGATTACCAGTATATCACCGCTTCACAGTAATGAAGGCTGAGGTCGAATTTCGTAATAATCGGACAAAAAATACCGGACAAAAAGGTATAAAAATATATGATACATAAAGGTTGTGGACCCTGTAGAGGTCACAATTTTAATCTGATTTTGATGAAATTTAAAATATAAGTTTATAACCCAACGATCGCATTTCCTTTTGATATTCGGGCACATTGGACCATAACTTCATGAATTATGGCCCCTGATTGTACGAATAATCATGTTCTTTACCTTGTGGATCATGGAGGTCACAATTTTATTCTGAATTAAAAAACCGTTACACATTAATGATGGTTGAGTGTGAATTTCTTGAAAATCGATAATTGAACAGCTAAATCAATAATATTAAATGTTTCGTATACTTAACTTTAGCATGGGCCAGAACTTTATAAAAACCAATCAAATTTTAATGATAATTATTTAATATGCGACAACTCTTGTTGACTGCCCGGGCGATTTAGCTCCTGTGTGGGCGTATGTTTCGTTGCCTGGCAACCTATTTTCATTTTTCTCATCGGTTTTAGCATTTTTCTCCCGTTTTAATTTTTCGAGTTCTTTATTTTTTCGAGAGGAAGCTGGCGCCTCCAACGTCTCAGCTATAAAACGCCTTTGATCTCGGGTTGAATATTTCTCAGTCTCAATCTGTGTGATGCCGAGAGCATAATTATAGTCTGGACGTTGAGGAACCCAATTTTGTTTGATATATAATGTTTCTCGATGGATTATTGTTGGGTAGGGTCCTCTTGATTTTTCCAGGGTGGGTGTGATCGTGTCACCCTTGGGGAAAATTAATTATTCAAGATGGCGTCAAAGAATGGCGAGAAAAATACAAACAAATCATTTTTCACCATCCTAGGTCGTGTCATACATCGCTTTATAGTATTTATAGGTTTTCAGGATCACAGAACATGAAATCGGGGATATTTTTAACATCCGTCAAAGATATTCAAAATGGCGTCCAAAAATGGCGGCAGAAGTACAAGAATTTCATATTTCGCCCTACTAGGTTTTGTATAATATATCGTTTTATATATTTTGGCGTGACTTAACGCGAATTCAGACATTTTAACCCATCACGAAAGGCGGAAAATACCAAAAAAAAAACCCCCAAAAAAACAAAGTTCACACAGCAGGATTTGTGATAAATAGTTCCAGAAATTTCAATTTTAGCTAAAACTTTAAAGGGACAATAACATCCCACTTCAACTCGTTGCCACCTTTGATGAAACTGTCCTGTTCATTTCCAATACATGCTTAAAAGTAGCCGCATATCAGAAATGAACAGTATACTTTCATAAAAGAATACTGTTCATTTGTGATACACGGATACTTTTAGACGGCCATAGAAACTTACCAAGCAAGAAGAAGCAGACGTTTAGTCCGACCCAGATCGCAATGATAAAAGGTTTCATACTGCACTAATGTACATGAGACAACTAGTCAAAATCATAGTAACAAAACAAACCGGTAGGAACTACATGGCAGTGCAAAAATATATACAATGGCATTAAATCAACATAACAACATATTACGAAAAACAATTATTACACATATCAATTGGCATTTATTCCCTAATTTGGTTTGATTTATATTAATATGCAAAACATATAAATTAGAATACTGAATAATTATTTTAACTAATTGTGATGATAGAATGTGCAGTTCTCTTGCTGGACACTTCACAAGCTTTGAAAATGAGCAGGATAAAACAAAAACCGCCTAGAAAGTCATAAACTTTATTACAAATAAATTTCAATGGACGAACCATCCACCGATGCATACTTTCACCAGGAATGACCCCCATTTCCTTTACACCACATTTAATATCACCGCAGTCCTCTACGCCATAGACAAGTTGTTTTGACGATGTGGTCTAAACAAACACGTGGCTGTATTAAGCTTGGGCTGTCACAACAAGACGCAGTGTAAATTCTACCATGAAATGTAACGTGAGGCACAGAAAGGGATAAAAGAAAGAGCAGAAAGTATTTGTCACTTTTCTGTTGAATCGACTCGATAATAAATACTATTTTTCACATTTTGCTTCAATATACTTGATAGAAATGTGATGTAAGTAACTAATTAGCAACTTTCCTCGGTGAATCGGTGAATATCAATACTGTCCTGATATTCACCGACACACCTCGGAAAGTGTGCTAATAACTATTACTTACTTGTCCAGAGGGTTCGAAAATATACTATTCAAAAAAAGTAAGGGATATTTGATTTTTGGGGCATCATACTAAAATATGCAAATGACTACGAAAAAAGTCACTATAGAACCTAACAGAAGAAACGTTTCCAGTTAAATGTGACGCCCAAACGCATAAATAGCTGCCGCATGGAATGCAGGTGATGCTTGGGATCATCATAGGGGTCCAACCCAAGATTTGCACGACTCTGACTTTGAATGTAACAGTCATTGTGGCATTGAATTCCAGGGTGGAAACATCAGTTTAATTGTTTTAGTGACCAGAAAACAAATTTTGATATGCGTCAGCTTACCCAAAATGAAAGGTTACGTGGCCTTGGCATGCTACAGATCGGCACAACACAGGCGGTTCTTCCAGGATGATGAATGTTTCTCAGTCTGTCATAAGCCAAGATACCGTGATACACAATCTGTACAGGACAGACCACGCTCAGGTCGACCAAGGGCGACAACTCAAGCCCAGGATCGATTTATCCGTACTTTGGCCTTGAGAAATCGTGTCATCACAGCAAATCAGGTCAGCGCTCGTCTTCAAACAGACACTGGTGTGAGAGTGAGTGGCCAGACGATTCGGAATCGATTGCATAGGGGTCACCTTCGCGCCTGACGTCCTCGCGTGATCCCTTGTTTGAGACATCATCACATTCAGGCAAGACGTCGTTGGTGTAGGGATCGTCAACACTGGGATAATCGACGCTGGAGCAATGTGATGTTTTCAGATGAGTCAAGGTTCATTGTTGATTTTTTGGACAGACGTAGGAGGGTGTGGCGTCGTCGAAACGAGCGCTTCCAAGACGTTAAAGTCATCAGACATGATCGATTTGGGGGTGGTTCTGTTATGGTGTGGGGAGGCATCACTGTTGCTGGAAGAACGGCTTTACATGTTGATGCAGGGCGTGTTACAGGCCAGTACTACCGGGGCAACATCTTGGCAGTCCATGTTGTGCCGTTCGCACGACGTCATGGTTACCGTTTCATCTTCCAGGATGACAACGCAAGATGTCACAGAGCCAGGATCGTTACAGGTTACCTCCAACAACAGACCATCACCCCATTACCTTGGCCAGCACTGAGTCCCGACCTCTCCCCCATCGAGCATGTCTGGGACATGCTTGGACATAGGTTACGTTAACGTCAACAACGTCCTGCCAATGTCCAAGAACTTGCTGCTGCGTTGCAACAGGAATGGGACAATCTGGACCAAAATGACCTTAGATGTCTCATTAGGAGTATGCCACGTCGGATCAATGCTTGTTTGGCAAACAGAGGAGGATTTACCCGTTACTGACTTTGCTGTTTGACCCCGGGTATCATTTTACCCTTTTAATGGTCAGTCTGTGCCTTACTTGGTCTAACGATCATTTGGAATAAATCGATGAATGTGAACTTCATTTCATTTTGTCATTTGTTTCTTCGCCAGTTTCATTAGGTGACTTTAATAACACTTAAAAATCAAATATCCCCTACTTTTTTTGAATAGTATATTTTAAAATCCAAGTTACATTTGAAAAGGTTTACGTTAGACTTTTAAAATCAACTGGTTGAATTTTTCCAATTTTTATACGTCCACATTCATAATGTGAACGTATTATGCCGTCGCCCCTGTG
Organism: Patella caerulea; assembly: GCA_036850965.1. Lineage (NCBI taxonomy): Eukaryota > Metazoa > Mollusca > Gastropoda > Patellidae > Patella > Patella caerulea. The sequence goes on along the minus strand of JAZGQO010000013.1, from coordinate 13,467,614 downwards.
TATGTATGTATGTCTGTGTGTGTGTGTGTGTGTCTGTGTCTGTGGTTCGCCTACAGGGCGCAATTCTTCAGGGATTTTCTTCAAACTTGGTATACTTATTCCTTATACCCCAAGGAAGATCCCTATTGTTTTTGGGGCATGCCCAACCCCCAGGGGCCGAGCCATGCCCATTTCTAGTATTTGTTTGTTTGTCGTCTACAGGTCACATTTCTTAACTTATAATCTTGAAACTTTGCATACACATTCTTTGTACCCTAAGGAACATCCCTATCGTTTGGGGTGTATCCCCCACCCCCAGGGGCAGAGCCACGCCCATTTTCTTTTCGTGTGTCTTTGTGTCGCCTACACGGCGCAATTCTTACTGGATTTTCTTCAAACTTGGTATACGTATTCCTTATACCCTAAGGAAGATCTCTATTGTTTTTGGTGCATGCCTGACCCCCAGGGACAGAGCCACGCCCATTTCTAGTATTTGTTTGTTTGTTGGTCTACAGGCCACATTTCTTAACTTATAATCTTGGAACTTTGCATACACATTCTTTGTACCCTAAGGAACATCCCTATCGTTTGGGGTGTATGCCCCACCCCCAGGGTCAGAGCCACGCCCATTTTCTTTTCGTTTGTCTTTGTGTCGCCTACACGGCGCAATTCTTACTGGATTTTCTTCAAACTTGGTATACGTATTCCTTATACCCTAAGGAAGATCTCTATTGTTTTTGGTGCATGCCCGACCCCCAGGGACAGAGCCACGCCCATTTCTAGTATGTATTTGTTTGTCGTCTACAGGCCACATTTCTTAACTTATAATTTTGAAACTTAGCATACACATTCTTTGTACCCTAAGGAACATCCCTATCATTTGGGGTGCATGCCCAACCCCCTGGGGCAGAGCCACACCCATTTTCTTATCGTGTGTCTTTGTGTCGCCTACAGGCCGCAATTCTTATTGGATTTTCTTTAAAACTTTGTATACTTACTCTTTATTCTCTAAGGATGATCCCTATCGTTTGGGGTGCATACCCAACCCCCAGGGGCAGAGCCACGCCCATTTTCTTTTTGTGTGTCACTGTGTCGCCTAGAAGCCACAATTCTAACTGGATTTTCATAAAACTTTGTATACTTACCCTAAGGATGATCCGTATTGTTTTTTGGTGCATGCCCGACCCCCAATGGCAGAGCCATGCCCATTCCTTGTATTTATTTGTTTGTCGTCTACAAGCCACATTTCTTAACGTATCATCTTGAAACTTTGAATGATCATTCTTTGTACCCTAAGGAACATTTCTATCATTTGGGGTGCATGCCCAACCCCCAGGGGCAGAGTCACGCCCATTTTCTTTTTGTGTGTCGCCTACAGGCCACAATTCTTAATCGGTCATCTTGAAACTTAAAATACTTATTCCTAATAGCCTAAGGATGACCCCATTTTGTTTTGGGTGCATGCCCCACGCCCGTGGGACAGCAACACCCATTTCTTGTATTTGGTTGTCTGTCGTCTACAGGCAGCATTTCTTAATGTATCATCTTGAAACTTTGAATACTTATTCTTGGTACCTTAAGAAAAGATCCCTATTGTTTTTGGCGCATGCCCAACCCCAAGGGACAGTGCCACGCCCATTTTTTTTGTCTGTCTGTGTGTCACCTACAGCCCACAATTCTTAATCGATCGTCTTGAAAACTTTTTTTATACTTATACCCTAAGGCTGACCACTGTTATTTTTGAGGGCGTCCACTATTGATTTTGATGAATGGGCAGAGCCAAGCCCACTTTTTGCTTTTGCCTTTAGTGTTAGGAAGGCACAATTCTGAATGGATTATCTTGGTATAGTTATTCCTTATACTCTAAGGACGGCAACTATTAATGTTGGTGCACGACCCTCAACGCTAAACAAACCAAACGCCTAGCCTTCTTGACAAAGTAACATATCAATCAAAGCAGGAATGTGGACGTATATTGTAGCGTTAGCGTTATGTTTTAAAATAGGTGTGTTAAGATGAAATTTATATCATCATTTAATAGGAATATTCTAAAATAATACGATTTGTTGACCAGAATGAAGATTGGGACATATTATTCAGTTACAACAAGAGTGTTATTGGGGCTTTAAGATACGATATGTGACCAAAGCAGTTTTAATATTAATGGAATATGGACGTATATTGCCGTTGCCCTCGTCCGTTCGTCAGTTCGTCCGTCCATCGTCTACAATTTCTTCTGAACGCACTAGAGGCTAAAGTTAATATCCGATTAACTTTAAATTTATAATTTATACACATTGTTTAAGGTCATGAGTCAAAGAAGCCTTTTGATTTTCAACAATATCTGATAATTATTGCCAGAGTTGTGACCCTAGTTCACTTTGAAAAATCTTGTGAACGCTCTAGACTAGAGGCTAAAGTTAATAACTGATTGACTTCATATTTTTACATAATATTTAAAGTCAAGAGACGAAGAAGCCTATTGATTGTCAGCGATTTCCGATAATTACTGCCAGAGTTATGGCCCTTGATCACTTTGAAAAATCTTGGGGATGGTCTAGAGACCAAAGTTAATATCCGATTGACTTTAAATTTATGCACAGTGTTTAAGGTCATGAAACGTAGAAACCAATTGATTTTGAGAGATTTCTGATAACTACTGCCAGAGTTATGGCCCTTGATCACTTTGAAAAATCTTGTGGATGGTCTAGAGACCAGAGTTAATATACGATTGACTTTAAATTGATACACAGTATTTAAGGTCATTAGACGAAGAAGCCTATTGATTTTCTGCAAATTCTCATAATTACTGCCAAAGTTATCTCCCTCGATCACTATGAAAAATCTTGTGGCACTGTAGAGGCCAAAGTTATTATCCGGTTCACTTCAAATTTATTCACAGTCTTTAGGTTCATGAGACGAAGAAACCTATTGATTTTTAGTGATTTCAGATAATTACTGCCAGAGTAATGGTGCTTGATCACTTCAAAAAAGCTCTAGAGGCCAAAGTTAATATCTGATTGACTTTAAATTCATACACAGTGTTTAAGGTCACGAGACGAAGAATCCTATTAATTTTCAGCGAATTCCGATAATCACTGCCAGAGTTATGGCCCTTGATTACTTCATGAGATCTTGTGGACGCTATATATAGAGGCCAAAGTTAATATCTGATTGACTTCAAATTTATACACATTCTTTAAGGTCATGTGATGAAGAAGCCTATTGATTTTCACCGAATTCCGATAATCACTGCCAGAGTTATGGCCTTTGATCACTGCAAAATATCTTGTGGACGCTCTAGAGGCCAAAGTTAATATCCGATTGACTTCAAATTTATACACAGTGTTTAAGGTCATGAGACGATTTTCAGAGACTTCAAATAATTACTGCCAGAGTTATCTCCCTTGATTACTTCAAAAAATCTTGTGACGCTATATAGAGGCCTATTGTTTTTCAGCGATTTCAAATAATTCATGATTCCGAGATTTGGAGTTAAGCTTCGCCCCCTTAGATACTGTTACTATGTCCCACAAGCTTAATAACATCAGCGGTTCAATATGGCGAGGGGGGTTGGGATGGCCTAGTGGTCGAGAGTGCCGCGCTTCGACCTCTAGCTGGCCGATCACCTCTGCCTTGCGGCTGTGGTTTCGATCCCTGCTGTGAGCGTATGTGGCATGGAGATAGGGGCGCCTTCTCAACCTCGTGGGTTTCCTCCGGGCACTCCAGTTTCCTCCCACTGCTAAAGACCCCTACACGCAAGCGAACTATTGAAATAAAATTGAACCATATGTTAGTCCCGAAATGATCTAGTTTGTGTTGAGTGGACGTTAAACCCCATTTCTCTCTCTCTCTCAATATGTCATTTATAATTTTCCACATCACACTACTCACACATTATCCATGTGCACAAACACGTTTAAATGGTTCATATTTGATCCATGTGGATATCATAATTAATTTCTTCGACATTGGCCGGACTAAATCATATTTGATCCATGTGGATATCATAATTAATTTCTTCGACATTGGCCGGACTAAAAATTCGCACGACTCGCCGCATTTTTATACGTCCACATTCATAATGTGAACATATTATGCCGTCGCCCCTGTCTGTGTGTGTGTGTGTGTCTGTGGTTCGCCTACAGGGCGCAATTCTTCATAGATTTTCTTCAAACTTGGTACACTTATTCCTTATACCCCAAGGAAGATCCCTATTGTTTTTGGTGCATGCCCGACCCCCAGGGGCAGAGCCACGCCCATTTCTAGTATTTGTTTGTTTGTCGTCTACAGGCCACATTTCTTAACTTATAATCTTGAAACTTTGCATACACATTCTTTGTACCCTAAGGAACATCCCTATCGTTTGGGGTGTATGCCCCACCCCCAGGGGCAGAGCCATGCCCATTTTCTTTATGTGAGTCTTTGTGTCGCCTACAGGGCGCAATTCTTACTGGATTTTCTTCAAACTTGGTATACGTATTCCTTATACCCTAAGGAAGATCTCTATTGTTTTTGGTGCATGCCCGACCCCCAGGGACAGAGCCACGCCCATTTCTAGTATGTATTTGTTTGTCGTCTACAGGCCACATTTCTTAACTTATAATTTTGAAACTTAGCATACACATTCTTTGTACCCTAAGGAACATCCCTATCATTTGGGGTACATGCCCAACCCCCAGGGTCAGAGCCACACCCATTTTCTTTTCGTGTGTCTTTGTGTCGCCTACAGGCCGCAATTCCTATTGGATTTTCTTTAAAACTTTGTATACTTACTCTTTATACTCTAAGGATGATCCCTGTCCTTTGGGGTGCATGCCCAGCCCCCAGGGGCAGAGCCACGCCCATTTTCTTTTTGTGTGTCTCTGTGTCGCCTAGAAGCCGCAATTCTAACTGGATTTTCTTAAAACTTTGTATACTTACCCTAAGGATGATCCGTATTGTTTTTTTGGTGCATGCCCGACCCCCAATGGCAGAGCCACGCCCATTCCTTGTATTTATTTGTTTGTCGTCTACAAGCCACATTTCTTAACGTATCATCTTGAAACTTAAAATTATTCTTTGTACCCTAAGGAACATTTATTTCTATCATTTGGGGTGCATGCCCAACCCCCAGGGGCAGAGTCACGCCCATTTTCTTTTGGTGTGTCGCCTACAGACCACAATTCTTAATCGATCATCTTGAAACTTAAAATACTTATTCCTTATACCCTAAGGATGACCCCTTTTGTCTTGGGTGCATGCCCGACCCCCCTGGGACAGCAACACCCATTTCTTGTATTTGTCTGTTATCTACAGGCTGCATTTCTTAATGTATCATCTTGAAACTTTGAATACTTATTCTTGGTACCTTAAGGAAGATCCCTATTGTTTTTGGTGCAAAAACTTAAACCCTAAAGATGACCCCTATTGTTTTTGGTGATTTCCTATTCCCCAGGGGCAGAGCCATGCCCATTTTTACTTCGTGTCTATGTGTGTTCTCTACGGGCCACGATTCTTAATGGATCGTCTTTAAACTTGGGATATGTATTCCATATAGCCTAAGTACGTCAACTGCATGTCCCGACTCACACAGGCAAGACACGACCAATTTTTGTGTTTGTCGTTTACAGGCCGCAATTCTGAATGAATCAGCTTGGTACTTGGCTTATGTATTCCTTATAGTCTGAGGGCGTCCACTATTGGTTTTGATGAATGTCCCGACCCCCAGGGGCAGAGCCACGCCCACTTTTTGCCTTTAGCGTTAGGAAGGCACAATTCTGAATGGATTATCTTGGTATAGTTATTCCTTATACTCTAAGGACGGCAACTATTAATGTTGGTGCACGACCCTCAACGCTAAACAAACCAAACGCCTAGCCTTCTTGACAAAGTACCATATCAATCAAAGCAGGAATGTGGACATATATTGTAGCGTTAGCGTTATGTTTTAGCTGTAAGTTTCCGACTCGAATTGGCGTGGATTTCGCTAAGTAATAAAAGAATGTGTCCCAAATCATGATTTGAATTGAATGGTTAACGACACTGCCGTTGATAAATGTGTGGATTTCGGAATCTAAAATATCAGTATTAAATTTTAATTGAATGTCAAACATGACGTTGCACCTGTACATGACACTATTCCAATCACGTGCAGAGGACAGCTGATCACGACCCTGGAATATCTTCTCACATTCCAACTAATTTACGCTAAAAATTATATGTGTAAAATACTCTTTTGACCAAATTATTTTCTATTGTCAAATTGTCCTGTAAATTATACATAAACTTTATTTTCTGACATGGTTCTGAATTTATATTTTTATTGGAGTTGGAGGCAAAATGGAAACAATTGTTACGACGCAGGCTTTATTTTGCCAAAATTGTTAATTGTTATGTATGATATTATTAAGGACAGGTTGATTTAATTAAATTATTTACAATCACACTGTCGTGAGAAGAGAGGGCGGATCATCTCCTCGCTTTGTCATAAATAAAAACATGTTAAAACAATAGGTCCAGCTGACGTCAGATGTTGTTAAATTAAATTATCTGGCGTCTTACTTAAAAAAGTATAAATATAGTTAAAATACATCTCAACCCTCACCACATGTTTTATTACTAATCCATAACGGGGGTTGGGATGGCCTAGTGGTCTAGAGTGCCGCGCTTCGACCTCTAGCTGGCCGGCCACCTCTGGCTTGTGGCTGTGGTTTCGAGCCCAGGTGAGAGCGTATGTGGCATGGAGATAGGGGCGCCTTCTCAACCTCGTGGGTTTCCTCCGGGCACTCGGGTTTCCTCCCACTGCTAAAGACCCCTACGCGCAGGCGAATTATTGAAATAAAATTAAAACTATATGTTAGTCCCGAAATGACCTAGTTTGTGTTGAGTGGACGTTAAACCCCATTTCTCTCTCTCTCTCTCACTAATCCATAACAATCAACTAAGTGTTTATTTAATAATAAATAACAAAGGACATGTTAATTTAACAATAAGTGGGCCTAAAGAGTCCGGGATGAAAGTCTGCGATGAAGCAGCCCGATAAAAAATTAGGTTCGAATGAAACAGCCCGGGTTGAAACGGTCGTGGGGTAAACACTTTTCTAATTCTTTCTTTGATTTCGGAAAAAGTATAAATTTTTGCACCATGAGGGCGTTTGGGGTAACGTTCGTCCATGTTTGTTACAAGTTCCCAACGCGCAGCGTAATACCATTTCGACGATAAATGTAGCAATAACAAACTTCCCACAGAGCATGGCCTTGTTTGTTTGTGGGACAAAAATGGCAGCCAAACTTGAACTACGCTTGGCTAAATATAATCAGGCTTTCTGATTGGTCATTGTCTTTATATGATTGACAGGTCGGATTCATGAATTATTGCCAGAGTTATCTCCCTTGATAACTTCAAAAAAATCTTGTGATGTTATAGAGGCCAAACTTATCATCCGATTGACTTCAGATTGATACACAGGGTTTAAGGTGTTGAAACGAACAAGTATTTTGATTTTCAATGAATTTTGATAACTGAACAGCTAAATCAATGATATTAAATGTTTTGTATACTAATTGTTAGCGTGGGGCAAAACATGGCTCGAAATGTTCACCTGTCTACTTGTCGCCGACAGGCGATTTTTTCGTCCGACAGGTAGCAAATAAAACTACCTGTTGCAAGCGACAGGTGGACTAAATTTGACTTGATGTTCAGTAAATTGACCACAATACTCACATCCACGTCATGGACATGTAGGCTGTATTTATTTATTCATAGAGTCGTTTCTAAATACAAGAATTGAGCACGGAAATACCGCGAAAGCCGCCATTTGCATTGTTTACATTTTGCTCTGTCGCAGGCTACAGGTACTCAGTTTGGAAGTAGACAATTTTGTTTCCATCTACTTAGCACTAGTTTATAGCATTATTTAGTATTATATCTAAATAAATTAAAACGTCACCTGAAATAATTCTACCGTAACGACACCACATTAGAAAGTGACTGGAGTGGAAGTGAAATACACGGCTCAATAGATCGATGCTTCGTAAGTTCGTGTATCTTATCTAATCATTTAAATAATTTACAAGACAATTCGACAAAATCAAATAATCAGGTCGGAAAAATATCTCTGATATTAATATAATTTGTTGCGTAAATATAGTCCCGATACATTGTGTGTGAGGCTGGAATTCCAGGTGGCGCTACCCGTCTTTCGCACGCGGCATATTTCTTACGGTGCGATGCACAGGTGTGATTTGTGTTTTGATATTCAATATGGATATTTTAAAATTTGAATTCTACACCTCAAAGTCGAACTATTCGATTTAGCACGGAGGTGTGATACCATGATAATTTGCAGAATCCACGTGGCTACGGATGATAGAATTGTAGTTGTACGAAGCTTCGAGTCGCTGAGCCAAAGCAGATTCGCCAACTTTCAAGAACTTTTAGGCATTCCGATGTCGAAGAAATAAAAAGGTTCCATATTACCATATTTATATGAAGCAATGTACGTCAATACCTAAACAAACGTGTGTGTACCTACATGTATGGATATGTGTGATACTACACTATTACTTAGTCTTTGGGTTTTAACAATTGAGAGTGACAGGTTATTTACTGAAGTGACAGGTATGATGAAAAGCTACCTGTCACTTGCGAGCCCTGGGCAAAACCTTATAAAAAGCAAACCACTTCTAATGATTTTCTAATAATTACATATGTTGTTACTCATAATCAGATTTTATTACCAAAAAAAAGTAAAAATATGCGACAACCCTTGTTGACTGCCCGGACGATTTAGCTGCTGTGGGCGAAGAAGCCTATTGATTTTCAATGAATTTTGATAACTGAACAGCTAAATCCATGATATTAAATGTTTCGTATTCTAACGTTAGCATGATTTTTACTGATTATTACTTATATATTATAAATGTTTCATTTCCGAAAAAAGTAAAAATATGCGACAACTCTTGTTGACTGCCCGGACGATTTAGCTGCTGTCAGCGTATGTTTCGTTGCCTTGCAACCTATCTTTTGTATTGATTTTGGTTTAATTTTGTAATTTTCAGGAACAGAAGGAATCCTTGATAAAAAGAGTTCAAGATGAAAGACAGAAACGAGAGGTAATAATATGTATCATGGCTATAGAACAAGTTAACCATGTAATTAGTCTTCAATAAAAAATGATGTCTTCAATGGAACCCATCAGTTGTTATTACAAAATTTCAAATTAATCACAGTTAAAAGATGTAATGGATGAATTGATTTGAGCTTCTAGTTCTACACCATATTAACTAGTTTTACCAAGGAATTCACGCAAATTTAAAACAAAAACTGACATTCATGTTGGTAATATTATTTATCGTACACAGTAATTCATGAAATATTTTTGATACTTTTGGATTTGAATTATTTATAGGATCAAAGACAGAGGCAATCAAGTGCTATCAAAATACAGAGTTATTATAGAAGATTTACATGTAGAAAGATACAGGTATGGTGCTTTGCAGGATAACCATTGATTGGAAATTACCTTCAAACTATAATGAAAAATATATTTGTTGTGAAGAAAATTTTTTTTTTTGAAACTATGAGACTCTAATATTCTAGTTCTGTGTAGGATAAACCGTGAGACTGAGGTTATGCTGGGGAAAGAAAGACTGAAGAAAACAACCCTAGATAGGCCGAGGTTTTTCTTTCGAGGGTTTTTTTCTGAAGTCTTTCTTCCCCAGCATAACTGAAGTCGAGGACTTATGCTTATAAACCGTCTATGTTTACATGCAAAATGAAAATATAAGTAAAATATGAGTATTATTAGGAAAATTAAAATACGTATGTTCGATTATGCTTCAACGCCAATATATTTTGGGATTTGTTAATAAAATATTATAATCATTTTGTTAAGCGTAGAAGGACAATAATAACACCAATAATAAATCAATACAGAATATTCCCTGTGTCAAATCGTCTGCAATGATGTTAAATATAGATCAAGTTGTTCATTGGTTCAATATTGCACGTGCAAGTCACGGTCGACCTTTTCATTTGTTTGGCTGGCGTGGACACTGTTCACTAGACTTTGGCAAGTTGGAGTAGATGAGCAGCAGATATGCAAACAAACAGGTAAATATTTTTAATTCAATTATACATGTCTATAAAATATTAACTATTAATTCAAATATTAATTTATGTGAGCGCAACCCGTATCATATTATATGAAAGATAATCCAGTCAAGTCCACTTAGGGGCTGTGATGACTTCACAAATTAGATTGTTGCCTATCGTGCTGGGGGCCCAGGTTCGAATTTAGGAGATGGTAGTATCTAAATAGTACTATTCACATCGCCCCCCCCCCCCCCCACCATGTTTATAGCTTTATACTTAATTTGAAAGTGTATGTAATCGAATATTCAAATATTATAGATCTTTTTATTTTTATTTCTTATAGGTCATAAAAGTGAAGTCATTCCTATTTACAAACGAACCTCTGACGGCCAGAAATTGGATATTTCTAAGTATTTGTAGCCTACCAGCCGCTGTTGGCCAAAATACACGACCAACCCCAGGACGACCAACCACACAAGTCCACACTGGACGACCAACCACAGAAAAGCACATTCCTCAACACGCCGCACTCGACGACCGACCTAAAGTGAAACTTGACCAAACTCTGGAAGTCCAAAATGCCAGAAATACAAAAACCTTCAATATAGAATAAAGCATATAATTTGTGTTGTTTATTTCGCCTTGTTGCAACTGGATTGTTTTTATTCCCCGGATGTACGTGACAAGGATTTAGGGTCGCCTGTCCAATCTCATGGGTTTCCTCCGGGTTCTTCTTACGGCTAGAGACCCTACATGCAAGTGAATTATTGAAACGAACTTGAACCATATGTTAGTCCCGAAATGACTTGGTTTGTGTCGATTGGGTGTTAAACTCAATCTCCCCCGCACAGTAGGACAGAACAGTAGGAAGTTAAACCCTGTTTCATTTCTTATTGAAAGCTGGGTATCTTTAATGTAGTTCTTTTTTGGCGAGTACATAGTTAACCGATTGTTAAAAACTATATTTTACCTTCCCGCCATCTTGATCGAGAGTATATCCCAGTATTCCCGTAAGAAAAACTCGATTTCATGTTTTCTTATGGGAGGGGAAAAACCTACCCCGGAAGAATAACCTGTTTCAGGTTTAAAGAAAAAACCGTCAGAAGAATAAACCCAAATTCCCCTATATATATTCAAAGCCGCCCCCAACTTAAGAACGCAAGTTATTCCGGGCATAGAATTTACCCCAAAGATCAGAGATTTACCATTATAGCGTTATAAAATCTAATAACATTCACTTGTCTGTAAAACTTGTGGTCAGGCTTTACTTTTGGAAGGGAAAGGAACAAAAGATAAATTTTCAGAGTAAATCTCAGCTCTGGTTATTTCAAAACACTTTAAAACGTGCAACAGAAGTATTTTTGACAACCACCATGTCCAGGATGGATCACATTGTTCAAGCTTCAATTGAGACTGGATGAATTTCAGCATTGGATGCAAATAGATGTGCTAGCTTTAAATGACCGGAAGATTGATGTTGTCTGATTTGTGTCCAATAACAAGAAGGTGGATGTGCGAATCAGCACTACAGATGTACGTTTACGAATTGGAGCCACTAAGATCAGTCTTGCGGAATCTGTGAGTGACTTAAGAGTGATGTTGATATTGTTTATTGAGGATTTAGGTCATAATATAGTACACTGATCGGGCAAGACAGTGACATGGTATGGATGGATTGGTAAATGGTAATACTGTATAAAATATATGCCATAATTAGGACTGTGATGCAGTATGTCAGCCATATATTCCTGAAGCAATGACCCAAGAAATCCCTCTCTGGTAATTGCTTGATTGGCTTCTGATACTTGAACTTTTGAGGAAGTGTGTTAGGGTTGGGCGATAATGAAAAAGAAATATCATGATGATAATTTACCAAATATCACGATAAATAATATTATCGTAATACTTTATACAGCTGTATTAAGAAGTCAAATTTTGAATACTTGGTCCGAGAATCATTGCGTGATGCCATATTTTGGTTGCAAGGTCTGTAATGGAGATTCATTTACCTTAGACCAGCTGTTTTTACGCAATAGAATGGTAGTACAAGTAAGTTGAAGTAAAATATTAATAATGATAATAGGTTAACATAACTTAAGTATTATTCTAAGTTTTGTTCTTGATTCTTTTGAACCATTTTTTTATTCCAATATCTCCGATAAAGCAAAGACAATACACGGTTTCTCTTCACACATCACTGGCGATCCCACAGTGTTACTAATAGTAGAATAAAATGAAATAGAAGGCGTTTATTGATTAGACAATAAAAAAAAATAATTACGAGCTTTCAAAGTAGAATTTTTATGATTGGTCGATTTAGCTGAAAACCAAAGTTGAATTCTTGCGATAAATTAGAGAGATATGTTATACATTAATTGTTATCATGTGATACATATGTTAAACCAGCAGCTGCCAGGCAGGATACACCCACAAGTTAATTCAAAATTGATTTATCGTACAACTTTGGACCAAATATGGGAATGGACTTGGGGGCATAAAGATATATTTTAAATTTCATCAAAATGGAAATAAATTGTCACCTTTAGAGGGTTCACATCCTTTGTATTACTTAGATTTTTTACGAAATTCAAACTCAACCTTCATTGGTGTGTAAAATTCATTTTTCGTACAATCAGGGACCAAATACGGGAAGAGACATGGGATCTTTGGGACATATTTTAAATTTCATCAAAATTCAAACTCAACCTTCATTGATGTGTAATAGTGATTTCTGTAAACGATTTTTATACGCCCACATTTTCATGTGGAGGTATATTGTCGTCAGCCCTGTCCGTCCGTCCGTTGGTCCACAATTTGTTTGTGGACTCTCTACAGGTCACAATTCTTATCCAATTTTGATGAAACTTTAAATATAGGTTTATCCCCATAAGATCTTAGCTTCTTTCGATATTTTTATGTATCGAATTGAAACTTCATGGATTATGGCCCCTGATTGTACAGAAAATCATGTTTTTAGCTTGTGGACCATATAGAGGTCACAATTTTGAACCGATTTTGATGAAAATTGACATTTATGTTTATAACCCAAAGATCTTGATTCCTTTCGATATTTTTTCGATAATTATGGCCCCTGATTGACGAAAAATCGCCCTATTTAGCTTGTGATTATCTGATTTAAAAAAACCTGTTTGATTATATCACCGCTACATGGTAATGAAGGTTGAGTTTGAATTTCGTGAAAATCGGACCAAAATTGACAGACAAAATGGCCGCCGTTTGTACGCGAATAGTGTGAAAATATGTTATATAAAGGTTGTGGACCCAATAGAGGTCAAAATTATGATCCGATTTTGATGAAACTTGAAATGTATGTTTATAACCCAAAGATCTTGGTTCCTTTTGATATTTGCACCCATGGATCGTAATTTCCTGAAATTATGGCCCCTGATTGTCCGAAAAATCGCCCTTTTTAGCTTGTGGTCCCTTTGGAGGTCAAAATTATTATCCGATTCAAAAAAACGTTTGATTACATTAATGTTACATATAATGGGGTTGAGTTCGAATTTCATGAAAATTGGACCAAAATTGACAGACAAAATGGCTGTCGTTTGTACACAAATAAAAACATGTTAAATCAAGTTTGTGGACCCTATAGGATCACAATTAAGATCCGATTTGGATGAAATTTGAAATATATGTTTATAAACCAAAAATCTTGGTTCCTTTCGATATTTAGGCACATCGGTTCATAACTTCCTGAATTATGGCCCTTGATCGTATGAAAAATCGCCTTTATTAGCTTATGGTCCCTCTGGAGATCACAATTTTTACCAGATTTAAAAAAAAAACCTGATTGATTATATCACCATATACAACTGGTATTAGTTTTTTTCTTTGATGTCCATAGCAGTTATATCTTATAACAACCTCTCGTGACGTCATCAACCGCTGATGACGTCCTGAGAGGTTGATATTTCATATCAACCGCTGATGACATCATTACAGGTCGATATATTCGGCTCATATCAACCGCTCTTGACGTAGATGATCGAAATAATACAAAGAACACAGAAATAAAATTTTATTCTTTTGACAATAAAAAAAAATTCTTTTGGTACAGTTTGTAGCATTCAGGACCTAAATAGACGGTGTACTTATCGGCTTTAAATCGGTTATCCACACTCCAGTCCATGTCTAAGATATCTTTCAGAATTTTCTTTCTGCCCAAATCATTTCTCCACACATCCCAAGACGTGAAAGTATTTATCACCCAAGAGTTCATTTGTAAAGTATTTTTGGCTACGGCTACAATCCACTCAAAACAGTCGGTCAAATCTTTCTCTGAAGTTGCTGAAAAACAATAGGCTTCTTCATATCATGACCTTAAACACTGTGTATAAATATAAAGTCAATCGGATATTAACTTTAGCCTCTAGAGTCTGAACATACCGAAAAGTAACCTTCAGTCACGGTTCATTGTCAGAATTATCGGAAAAGATTGCCTTTTGATCCAAATTTTCTTCAGGCTTTGTATAGATCCTCATCATAGTTGCATTCACATCTATTCTATCGTCAATATGATGACTAAAAAGGATTGATTATTCGTCTGACTTCGTTTTACTATCCATTTTGTTTTAGCTTTCTTCAGTTCAATTATTACAAAATGGCGTCGTATAAACAAACACGTCACGTGCTGTCGATCAATTAACCAATCACTGTTACCTTTTTTTAGAAGAGTCCATTAAATTTAAGGGTGAACGTTGTATATGTCAGATATAAACCTACTCTCCCTCGGATTTATATGATAGAGAACACTTGGGCTGCGCCGGCGTGTTCTCTATCATATCAACCTCGGGTAGGTTAATATCCTATACATAAAAGGGTAGTCTAGGTTGAGTTTGAATTTCATGAAAATCGGACCAAAATTGACAAGCAAAATGGCCACCGTTTGTACACGAATTGGTTCCTTTCAATATTTGCGCATATCAGTTTGTAACTTCCTGAATTATGGCCTCTTGTTGTACAAAAAATCGCTTTATTATCTTGTGGTCCCTCTAGAGGTCACAATTATTACCTGATTTTAAAATAGGTTTGATAATATCACAGTTACACTGTAATGAATGTTCGGTTCGAATTTCATGACCAAAATTGCTGAACAAAATGGCCACCACTTTTATGCGAATGGTGTAAAAATATGGTATATCAAGGTTGTGGACCCTGTAGAGGTCACAATTTTAATCTGATTTTGATGAAATTTGAAATGTAAGTTTATAACCCAAATATCGGGTTTCCTTTTGATTTTCGGGCACATTGGACTATATCCCTGTTACACATTAATGATGGTTGAGTTTGAATTTCTTGAAAATCGATAATAAGCGTTAGCATGGGCCCCCGTCCGTCCGCTCGTCCGCTCTAGAGGCTAAAGTTAATATCCGATTGACTTTATATTTATACACAGTGTTTAAGGTCATGATATGAAGAAGCCTATTGTTTTTCAGCAATTTCCGTTAATAACTACCAGAGTTATGGCCCTTGATCACTTCAAAAAATCTTGTGGACGCTCTAGAGGCCAAAGTTAATATTCGATTGGCTTTAAATTTATACACAGTGTTTAAGGTCATAAGACGGAGAAGCCTATTGATTTTCAGCAATTTCCGATAATTAGTGCCAGAGTTATGGCCCTTGATCACTTCAAAAAATCTTGTGGACGCTCTAAAAGCCAAAGTTAATATCCGATTGACTTTAAATTTATACACAGTGTTTAAAGTCATAAGACGAAGATGCCAATTGTCAGAGTTATGGCCCTTGATCACTTTAATAAAATCTTGTGAACGATCTATAGGCCAAAGTTAATATCCAAGTGATTGTAACTTCATACAGTGTTTAATAGGGGTGGGCGATATAACCGGTATACCGGTGTA
The DNA here is from genome assembly GCA_036850965.1 of Patella caerulea. NCBI lineage: Eukaryota > Metazoa > Mollusca > Gastropoda > Patellidae > Patella > Patella caerulea. The sequence goes on along the minus strand of JAZGQO010000013.1, from coordinate 13,451,676 downwards.
TTGCGATTCAAACTTGCCAATACATCATATCGTGATACACGTCCAAGAACTGGTTCAGTCAATACGATCGGCAACTTCCGTAATAATCATCGGAATATTCCGTGAGATTGTCAATTCTATTGAAAACTTGAGAATTTCCTTGACGCATTTTTGACGGCACGTGCCTGGCGGTAGCGAATCAACTCGTGAACCCTTCGTACTTGGTAACAGCATTAGCGAACCCAAGCGAGAAATCAATCAACTTATTTCTATTGTTTCTAATTCATTAATTAATGGTGATTGGGTAATAAAAGTAAAACCCGCGATGGAAAGGAATGTTTAATTCGCTAATCATTCAATAAGAAATATATGTTTCAACACCGGATCTTTCAGTATTTACGTAATAGGTCAGAGGTGAAAATTCACACCGTGCCTATCACTTTGGCGCTATTCCAATATTTTCACGCTGTCACTTAAAGCTAATAATTATATGATTATTGAGAGTGAAATAGAAACAGATTTTATAATTTACTGCCAGGCATATTGTGGAATATGATAATGTCGAAGAAATCAACTATTTATTATTTTTTTTGACGTTATGATGCAAAGAAAGCGTATACTCGAGCCGAGATCAACCGTGTCGCCGCCATCTTGGATACGTTCGATCAAACAGATGATAACAAAACTTACGGCTAATAATTCTAGACTTTGGAAAGCTAAATTGAATCAAAACTTTTAGGATTTAATACAAGCTAAATTAAGGAAAATTACACTGTCGAAGCTTTCAATGAAGCAAAGAAAACGACAATTCCCGTCATAAATCCAAAGAAAGGCAGAAATGTTCAATGCCGTAGGCGATGAAGTAACCGTTATTTGGGTGATGTTTCTTTTTAAAAGTTATATTTATATTTACTTTGAACACTGCTGCCAACACGAAGTACTATATTTTTGTTTTATTTTGTAAAAAAAAATCGTAAGGGATACTTTTTCACGTTATTTTGCCGATATCATAGAGAAAAGTCATAATTGGCTTTTCAATATAATTTATAGTAATATAAATGCTACGGTACTTTGTACAATTGAATTTTATATCATTGGGAAGAACACGACAATGTTTACATTTTTCAGGCATGAGAATTTTCCGCGGAATTCCGGGTTTTTATTTTCATTTTGGTCGATTCTGAGATCAATACAAAAAAGCAATAAAAAATTTCAAGGGTGAGGTCTGAAATTTCACATTCACAGTTTATCTACCCGAATCGTCGCGGTACGTGTCGCCTTCTCGGCATTACGTTCCAAGGATTGTGGTACCGTACGTCGTTCATTTTAAGCGCGAAAATGGCGGCAATAATTCAAAGAGAGGAATCGGATGAACGTTTGAAAGAAATTGATTCGAATGTCAAGAATAAGTTTCGATGGAGCTGGTTGGAGAAGTCCGTGGAAATTACGTATAGAAACACTTTGGGAAAAATCGATACATCATCGTTTATGATGAGCGATTTCATTCGTAAAGTTGACAAGGCAGGTGTGGCAATGTGCATCTTATGTGATAAACTGGTTAATTACGGATCGAAAGGACTCGCAGCTCTTGTTGAACATTGTTCAAAATCTAAAAAACACGCTGAGAAAATTACAATCAAGATAACCAATTCCTCCCTCACAAGCTTTGTATCTGCAAAACCGAAACCCGATGACGTTTCGTATGGAATTCATCCAAAGTTGGTGACCCCAAACCACACACCATCTACAGAGTTAAAGAGTTTGGTGCATATGTGTGACAGAATTTCCAATTCTGAGGTAAGAAAATAATTTTTCTTTTATTGTTATTTGGGGAATTGGGATAGACATTACACACTGGAGGCAGTCGCCCGGTAGTCTGTGGGGTTGGGGGGATTATATCTGACCCACACGGTCCCTATCCGGACAGGTAGTCCGGAAGCGCGGAAGCTATGCCCAAATTTTCAAAATATTTGTATCCGGACTTACAAATTTGGTATAACTTGAATAGGAATAAGGTAAAGCATTATATTATTTGATTTACAGAGTGACAGTGCGTAGGCTACAACACATAGAGGTAAATACAATACATTGTCAGCTTTTATTCCTGTCCTGTATTCGTTTCTGCCCATGACTGTATAACCTTATTTTATTTTAACATCCTATTAACCCGAGCTGCACTGGGACGGTAATTGAAATCAATCGATATTATAATTATGGAATAAATGTTGCAAATAGTTACATGTACTTATTTAGCTATTTAACTAGTTGGTATAGTAGTCATATATAATATTGATAATATAGACTTGGTGTTGGCTGTCTTTCTATATATTCTTTTCTGCCTATCTATATAACCTTATAATATTTAGCACTATCAGTGCGATGAATAATATCACAATAGCATGATTAACAATATGTAAGCTTATATTTTGTAGTACTACTACAATTGATATTGTGTAATATTTTGAACATTCTGCTTCAATCCATTTATTGTCTTGTTTTATTTTCATTCTAGGGCATGGTTCTTGGTGTTATTGTAGAGCACTCACTGTCCCTAAGCATGGCACCAGTGCTTGTGGAACTGGCCAAGTCACTTTCTCAAGACAAGCCGGCACTGAATAGTCTGTCCATGGGTCGCCACAGTGCATCATACAAGATGACTGGATTATCTCGCACATTCAGGGAAGAAACAGTTAGCAATCTGAGACGTTTCCCGTTTTCAATAAACATTGATGAAAGCACTTCTAACAATCACAAGAGGATATTGGCAATACTTGTCTCCTACTATATTCCAGATGAAGGTGTTGTTCGAGTTGACCATCTAGCTTCCTTGGAAGTGATTAAGGTCGATTCCCAGTCTTTGTTTGATGCTGTAAATGGCCTGTTCACAGATCTTGAGGTCCCTTGGTCGAACATAGTATCCGCCTTGATGGATTCATGCAGCGTGATGCGAGGAAGCAAATCAGGTGTTGAAGTCAGAATTAGGGAAAAGGCAGTCCAGCTACTTGACATTGATGGAGACTCGTGCCACCACATCCATAATGCCTGCAAGAAGTTCTGTGCACCATTCGAGAACTGGCTTGAAGGATTGTTATGTGACCTACATAATGATTTTAAATGGTCGTCTGATCTGAGAGATTGGCTGTCAGATTTATGTGACATTCTTCATGTCAAATTTACAATGGCGCAGAGATATGTCAGCCACAGGTGGCTCTCTGTATATGATGTGGCTTTGGCAACAGATATGCTGTTTGATTGCTACATAACTTTTTATTACGGGTTTATTCCAAAGACATTGCAACCAAATTACACAGAGATTTTGGAGTCCATATATGAAAAGAAGGGGGTGAGCAAAGAAGCCAGAGAGAGGATAGCAGAAATTCACCATCAGCTGGCAGTCAAAATGAAGACATTGACTGATGATGGAAAAAAGAGAAAGGAACGAATCGTTGAAAAGGTGCTTATTCAATCCAAGAAAACTACCCTACAACTTCATTTTTATATTGCCGCCCTGCCAATTCTACAGAAGTATGTGAAAGTTTTCCAGTCTAAAGAAATCATGATCCACAGGCTTCATGACCAACAACTGGAAAGCTTTCAAAGTTTCCATGTATGTTTTGTGAAACCTGAAAAAATTTCTGGTCTATCAGCAAAGGGATTGAAATCAATACAACTGAACGAGGACCAGGGACAGTTTTTAAAGATTCAGGACATGTTCGTTGGTGCTGAAGTTGATAAAATCATATCTGAATCCTCAAAGGGTGACCACGACATCAGCGACTTCCTCAAGATGGCTGCTGCATCATATGTGAAATGTGCCATCCACATGCAAGCCAAACTGCCTCTGGACAATGGACTATTGAGAGCTTTGTCCTGTATTGATCCTGCAGCCAGAGGGCATACTGTTACTGCAGTAGAGTTGAAGAAGCTGACTACAGTCCACATGAGACACTTCTTGGTGAACGAGGAGCAGGCAACAGTGGGTCATGAGGTGTTAATGTATCAGGTGGATGACAAACTCCCAGAGTTCGAAGGTCAGGATATTGGTCAGTGGTGGGCCAAGATAACAAAGCTCAAGAAATATCCTGGACTGTGCAAAGTTGTAGCTGCTGCTCTCTCCATTTTCCATGGGCCCCAGGTTGAGTCATCTTTCAACCTGATGGGAGACATAATGGACCCCAAGTCTTCCAGACTGAATGTTGAGACGTTTAACTCCCTCCAGACTGTTAAATATACCTTTTTGTCAAAGAAGACCACCTCTGTTAAATACTTTGACAGACCGAGTTGCAAATATTCTGAAGTAAACTTAAGGTTGTGCAGAAATTTAAGAGATGCTGCAGCAAAACATAAAAAGGCAAATCAGATCAAAGCCGAACAAAAGAAGAGCCTTCAGGAAAAGCTGAAAATAAATACATCCAAAAAAGTAAGCAAAATAAAAGCTAAAGAAAAAACACAACAGTCAGTTGAGGCAGCCAGACAACAACATGTAAACCAACAGAAAAAGGAAGCCAGAAAACGGGCACTGGAAGGATTAGTAGAAAGTGTCCAAAAGAAGAAGAAATCGAACTAGACTGTCTGCTGTCATTCTTGTATATATGTTGGAATTTATTTCTGATTTATTTATAATTGTTCTTTGACTTGTGATTCATTTGCCAGACTGAAGGGAAGAGGAACTCCATAATATTAATATTAAAAGAATTAAATACCGGTAACCATTTTATTATTATCTTCACATTCATAATTACAGTGGGTGTTGTTACATAGGCCTATATTATTTATTAAACAATATTTACTATCTACAGCAAGAATGGATACAATATCCATTTTAAGTCTGTTGAAATATGACGATGTTTCAGGTCACATATAACTCAAAATGTGTGAAAAAGCCAGTTTTTGACGGTTAAATATCCCAAAAATTTTCTTGGGGGGGCATGCCCCCAGACCCCCCTAGATAAGCAGTGTGCTTCGCACACTGCATTATCGTGCCTACGGCACTCAATAGTTTTTCCTCCAAAAATATTTTTTCCTGTTCTCATGCCTGATTTTTAGGTATAGTAAATATTTTTTTAGTTATTTTCAATTTTGTAGAGGGTATTAGGATTAACAATAATCCTCTAATTGGCTTTGGGAGATTGGCCCTGCTGATTTAATGAGCTTAGGGGTAGGGTAGCTAATCTTTTAATTGGCTCAGGGCGTTTAATGTTGAATTATGCAATAAATGTAAGCAGAAGTGGGGGAAATAAAAACATGGGTTTTGTGGATATCTTGTTATTGTAGTTGACTAGTTGTACAATAGAGGAATTGCATGTTCAAAGACCTTCATGAGTTTCAGTGTTGCTATGAGATTACATGTAAGGCTGTACTTTTGCAATAAATCTGGAGTTAACACTTTCACAATATATTGCAATATGTATTGCAATACGACAAATCGTATCGCAATATATCGCAATACAATTTTTTTGGCAATACCCACCCCTAGTGTTTAAGGTCATAAGACGAAGAAGCCTATTGTTTTTCAGCGATTGACTTTAAATTTACACACACTGTTTAAGGTCATGAGATGAAGAATCCTACTGATTTTCAGTGATTTCAAATAATAACTTCCAGGGTTATCTCCCTTGATCACTTCAAAAAACCTTGTGACGCTATAGATGCCAAACTTATCATCCGATTGACTTCAGATTGATACACAGAGTTTAAGGTGTTAAAACGAACAAGTATTTTGATTTTCAATGAATTTTGATAACTGAACAGCTAAATGTTTAATATTAGGGTGCCCCACCATATATAAATATCTCCAAATGGCTCAACAATTACACCACAATATTTATATATATAACATGTCTTAAATCTATTTCACACATTTATAGTATAGTCACTAAATAAACGGTCATGTTGAACTTAATAAGGTATGACCATTTAACCATCATAAATAATACACTGAAAAATGGTTCGGAGCGTCGTCCATAACATCCAGACACTTTTGAGTAAAACATAGGTTATGTGCCCTTGTTTTGAAACTAGTCTCACTACACCAGCCAACCGACCATTCTGCGTCTGATTGACAGGCCGGGATAATCCAGACTACTTTTTTACGAAACGTGACAGAAAGGTGGAACAAGAAATTGAATTTAGAAATAACACACGGTGGGCGACTCAACAATTGTTTTTCTAACCTTGTAAAATTAAAATGAAAATACATGTACTGCTGGTATCATGTTCCTGTCCAACCCAAATTATTCAGAGATATTATTCGTACTAAACCAAAATATGTCGCTTAAGACTTACGATGATATTGAGTTAGAGACTTAGCTACTATAATAGGCTACTAAACCAAAATATGTCGCTTAAGACTTTCGATGATATTGAGTTAGAGACTTAGCTACTATAATAGGCTATTATTCGTAGTAAGATTTTCATGTGTTGTAAACGTTCTCCTTTCTGACAAAGAAATAAATATGTGACAACCCTTGTTGACTGCCTGGACGTCTTAGCTGTTGTGGGCGTATGTTTTGTTGCCTGGCAACTAATCTTCATCTTGTAAGAAAAAGTTTTAACACCCTAAAAGGATTTGGTCGCCCTAATGACATGAATAATAACCATGTCAGCATTGAACAAAAGATGAACATTGAAGATAGAAAAGTTGGGTTTTCTTACTTCGAAAGAGAAAAACAGTCAGCTTCTTTAGAAGATAAATACAGAAATAAAGTCCAGGATAATAGCCAATGTACCAATCACGTCCAATCACAAACCTTCCAAATATAACGTCAACCAGGTAGCTAGTTCTGAAAGTCAAAATAGTAATGATTTCAAATATTGACTCTGTAAGAACTTGGCAAATTGAGATGACTAGTGTCAGAAATTTGCAGCTATGAAAATTGATGATCATCTAAAGGCAGTGAAGAATAACCATCCGTGGTTTAGTTGTTTAAAAAAAGGTCGCTGGTAGGGACCACAATTTATCTACCTGCTCAAGAAGCCTTGAATGTAAAAGAGAATACAACAGTAGTCTGTGTAAAATATTTCACAACCCATTATTTTGAGACAATTGTCGGAGCTGAAAAAGAACTCGTCGGAGTTGAAAAGGATTTGAGAAACACAATTAAAGGAATAGAGACTGAGACTTTGAAGGACTTATGCTCTTTTAATCGAATGTAATGGAAGTTTTCTACGCCAGCCCCCCAACATGAAAATGACTGCGCTGAATCAATGGTTAAAGTGTTTTAAACAGCATTAATGAAATCCATACGGAACCAGTTACTGGCACCTTTTGAACTCTATACTTATCTGTTGGAATGGTAAAATTTAATCAATCAACGTCCAATTTATAGAATCCCTAATGACGAACGACCCAAATAATGGCTTGTATTTATGTCCAAATGATGTTCTATACGGTGCACCCTGAGTCATGTGGCACAAGGATCTTTTACAAACACTCAAAACCAGAGAAAAAGGGTAGAATTTGTTCAAAAACTTCAAGACTCTTACAGTGGTCAAGAGATGTTTTTCCATTATTACTATTAATGCCAAGTAAGAAATGGAAGACACAGATATGCAATGTCTGTGTGAATGATATTGTTAATAATCAAAATTCTGTTCAAGGAAAGTGGACAATCGGTACAGTTATCGCAGTTAATCCAGGAGCTGATAACCGTGTTAGAAATGTTAAAGTTAAATGTCAAGACAAAGAATAAGATCGACTACCAAGATAGCTGTTCTATTGCCTGTAAACGGTTATGAATTTGATGAGGAATAATTCCTCATTGGGGGGGGGGGGTGTTCTGTTTACTGATATAAATCATAAGTGGTCTTAATTCCAAACTGTTTCTCTTTTTATATGCCCACATTTTTATGTGGAAGTATATTGTCGTCGCCCCTGTACGTCCGTCCGTCCACAATTTGTTTGTGGACTCTCTACAGGTCACAATTCTTATCCGATTTTGACGAAACTTGAAATATAGTTTTATCCCCAAAAGATCTCGGTTGCTTTCGATATTGGGATGTATCGGATGAAAACTTCATGGATTATGGCCCCTGATTGTACGAAAAATCACGTTTTTAGCTTGTGGACCCTATAGAGGTTACAATTTTGAACCGATTTTGATGAAACTTGACATGCATGTTTATAACCCAAAGATCTTGGTTCCTTTCGATATTTGCGGCTATCGGAATGTAATTTCCTGAATTATGGCCCCTGATTGTCTGAAAAATCACCCTTTTTAGCTTGTGGTCCCTCTGGAGGTCACAATTATTATCCGATTTAAAAACCATTTGATTATATCACCGTTACACCCTAAGGAAGGTTGAGTTCGAATTTCGGGAAAATCGGACGAAAATTGCCATACAAAATGGCCGCCGTTTGTACGCGAATACTGTTAAAAAATGGTATATCAAGGTTGTGGACCATGTAGAAGTCACATTTTTAATTCGATTTTGATGAAACTTGAAATGCATGGTTATAACGCAAAGATCTTGGTTCCTTTCGATATTTGCGCATATCGGAACGTAACTTCCTGAATTATGGCACCTGATTATACGCAAAATCGCCTTATTTTAGCTTGTGGTCCCTCTGGTGGTCACAATTATTATCCGATTTAATAAAACGGTTGATAGTATTACTGTTACACCGTAAGGAAGGTTGAGTTTGAATTGCGGGAAAATCAGACCAAAATTGCCATACAAAATGGCCGCCGTTTACTGTTAAAAAATTGTATATCATGGTTGTGGACCCTGTAGACGCTACAATTTTAATTCGATTTCGGTGAAACTTGAAATGCATGGTTATAACCCAAAGATCTTGGTTCCTTTCGTTATTTGCACATATCCGATCGTAACCTCCTGAATTATGGCCCCTGATTGTCCGAAAAATCGCCTATGGTCCCTCTGGAGGTCACAATTATTATCCGATTTAAAAAGACGTTTGACTCTATCACCGTTACACCCTACGGAAGGTTGAGTTTGAATTTCAAGAAAATCGGACCATAATTGCCAGAAAAAATGGCCGCCTTTTGTACGCGAACAGTGTAAAAGTTGTGGACCATGTACAGGTCACAATTTTAATTCGATTTTGATGAAACCTGAAATGCTTGTTTATAACCTAAAGAGCTTTATTCTTTTCGATATTTGCACATATCAAATTGTAACTTAATGAATTATGGCCTTTGATTGTAGGAAAAATCACTTTCGGTATTGCTTGTTCTCAGTCTATCTCTCGAACAATTATTATCTGATTTAAAAAAAAACTCTGATTATATTACTGTTGCACCGTAAGGAAGGTTGAGTTCGAATTTCGTGAAAATCGTACCAAAATTGCCAGAAGAAATGGTCGCCGTTTGTACGTGAATAGTGTAAAAATATGGTATATCATGGTTGTGGACTCTCTACAGGTCACAATTCTTATCCGAATTTGACGAAAAGTAACATTTCTAGGTTGTGTACCGTCACACCATAATCATTGTCAGCTTCGAATTTCATTAATATCAGACTGGAACTGACCAACAAAATGGCTGCTCTCAATACAGTATGAAATACAGGACTTAATGAGGAAAAATCACTTTCGGTATTTCTTGTTCTTTATCCATCTCTCAAAAATGTGGGCGTATCCTGCCTGGCAGTGCCAGCCTATCTTTTGTTGTTGTTGTACATGCTTTATCTGCTGTTAAGAAACCATTCTCTTAGTAGTTGAGTTAACTATCCCGCCACAGAAATAAAATAACCAATAAAACCAAATAGCTATGTAACCATGCAATGCTGTATAGCAACTACCATTAAATATATACTATTCAAAAAAAATAGGGGATATTTGATTTTGGGGGCATAATACTAAAATATGCAAATGACTACGAAAAAAGTCACTATAGAACCTAACAGAAGAAACATTTCCAGTTACGTGTGACGCCCAAACGCACCAATAGCTACCGCATGGAATGCAGGTGATGCTTGGGATCATCATGGGGGTCCAACCCAAGATTTGCACGACTCTGACTTTGAATGTTACAGTCATTGTGGCATTGAATTCCAGGGTGGAAACATCAGTTTAATTGTTTTAGTGACCAGAAAACAAATTTTGATATGCGTCGGCTTACCCAAAATGAAAGGTTACGTGCCCTTGGCATGCTACAGATTGGCACAACACAGGCGGTTGTGGCGCAGACGATGAATGTTTCTCAGTCTGTCATAGGCAGGCTATGGTCCAGATACCGTGATACACAATCTGTACAGGACAGACCACGCTCAGGTCGACCAAGGGCGACAACTCAAGCCCAGGATCGATTTATCCGTACCTTGGCCTTGAGAAATCGTGTCATCACAGCAAATCAGATCAGCGCTCGTCTTCAAACAGACACTGTTTGCTGGAAGAACGGTTTTACATGTTGTTGCAGGGCGTGTTACAGGCCAGTACTACCGGGACAACATCTTGGCAGTCCATGTTGTGCCGTTCGCACAACGTCATGGCCGCCGTTTCATCTTCCAGGATGACAACACAAGATGTCACAGGGCCAGGATCGTTACAGGTTACCTCCAACAACAGAACATCACCACATTACCTTGGCCAGCACTGAGTCCCGACCTCTCCCCCATCGAGCATGTCTGGGACATGCTTGGACAGAGGTTACGTCAACGTCAACAACATCCTGCCAATGTCCAAGAACTTGCTGCTGCGTTGCAACAGGAATGGGACAATCTGGACCAAAATGACCATAGACGTCTCATTAGGAGTATGCCACATCGGATCAATGCTTGTTTGGCAAACAGAGGAGGATTTACCCGTTACTGACTTTGTTGTGATGCTGTGGTAACTTTGCTGTTTGACCCCGGGTATCATTTTACCCTTATAATGGTCAGTCTGTGCCTTACTTAGTCTAATGATCATTTGGAATAAATCGATAAATGTGAACTTCATTTCATTTTGTCATTTGTTTCTTCGTCAGTTTCATTAGGTGACTTTAATAACACTTAAAAATCAAATATCCCCTACTTTTTATACGCCCACATTGAAATGTGGTCGTATATTGTCGTCGCCTCCGTCCGGCCGTCAGTCCGGCGTCCACAATTGCTTGTGGACACTCCACAGGCTAAAGTTGATATCCGATTGACTTTAAATTTATACACAGTGTTTAAGGTCATGAGACGAAGAAGCCTATTGTTTTTCAGCGATTTCCGATAATAACTACCAGAGTTATGGCCCTTGATCACTTCAAAAAATCTTGTGGACGCTCTAGAGGCCAAAGTAAATATCCGATTGACTTTAAATTTATACATAGTGTTTAAGGTCATGAGTCGAAGAAGCCTATTGATTTTCACCGATTTCCGATAATTAGTGCCAGAGTTATGGCCCTTGATCACTTCAAAAAATCTTGTTGACGCTCTAGAGGCCAAAGTTAATATCCGATTGACTTCAAATTTATACATAGTGTTTACAGTCATGAGACTAAGTCGTCTATCGATTTTCAGTGATTTTCAATAATTGCTGCCAGAGTTATGGCCCTTGATCACTTCGAAAAAATCATGTGGAAGCTCTAGAGGCCAAAGTTAATATCCGATCGACTTGAAATTAACACACAGTGTTTAGGGTCATGAGAAGAAGAAGCCTATTGATTTTCAGAGATTTCAAATAATTATTGCCAGAGTTATCTCCCTTGATAACTTTAAAAAATCTTGTTACGCTATAGAGGCTAAACTTATCATCCGATCGACTTTAGATTGATACACAGAGTTTAAGGTGTTTAAACGAACAAGTATTTTGATTTTCATTTTTATACGCCCACATAGAAATGTGGACGTATATTGCCGTCGCCCCCGTCCGTCCGTCTGTCGGTCCGTCCGTCCGTCGGTCCGTCCGTCCGTCCGTCCATCGTCCACAATTTTTTGTGAACGCACTAGAGGCCAGGGTTAATATCCGATTGACTTTAAATTTATACACAGTGTTTAAGGTCATGAGACGAAGAAGCCTATTGATTTTCAGCAATATTCGATAATTACTGCCTGAGTTATGACCCTTGATCACTTTGAAAAATCTTGTGAACGCTCTAGAGGCTAAAGTGAATATCCGATTGACTTTAAATTTACACACAGTGTTTAAGGTCATGAGACGATGAAGCCTATTGATTTTCAGCGATATCCGATAATTACTGACAGAGTTATGACCCTTGATCACTTTGAAATATCTTGTGAACGCTCTAGAGGCTAAAGTTAATATTGGATTGACTTTAAATTTATACACAGTGTTCAAGGTCATGATATGAAGAAGCCTATTGATTTTCAGCAATATCCGATAATTACTGCCAGAGTTATGACCCTTGATCACTTTAAAAAATCTTGTGAATGATCGAGAGGCTAAAGTTAATATCCGATTGACTTTAAATTTATACACAAGGTTTAAGGTCATAAGACGAAGAAGCCTATTGATTTTCACGGATTTCCGATAATTAGTGCCAGAGTTATGGCCCTTGATCACTTCAAAAAATCTTGTGGATGCTCTAGAGGACAAAGATGATGTCCGATTGACTTCAAATTTATACACAGTGTTTAAGGTCATGAGACGAAGAAGCCTATTGATTTTCAGCGATTTCTGATAATTAGTGCCAGAGTTGTGTCCCTTGATCACTTCAAAATTTCTTGTGGATGCTCTAGAGGCCAAAGTTAATATCTGATTGACTTTAAATTTATACACAGTGTTTAAGGTCATGAGACGAAGAAGCCTATTGATTTTCAGCAATATCCGATAATTATTGCCAGAGTTATGGCCCTTGATCATATCAAAAAATCCTGTGGACGTTCTAGAGGCCAAAGTTAATATCCGATTGACTTTAAATTTACACAAAAGAAGAACTCTGTAATTACTGCCAAGACTTTTGGTACAACGTGCTTACGCGTTACATATGTAATCGCTTTATTGATCACATGTACAAGGTTGTTCCGGTTGTTGTGGTGGTGGGTGGGAAAGCCACGGCTGATATGCCTAAAAGACTTTTTGGGTCCGAACGTTCATTCGGGAAGGACAGTAATCATTTTAATCAAAAACTCCTAAACGACCCTAAAGTCAGAAAACGATTGCAATAAAATTATTAAATTGTTGTATATTTTTGTTATGTTGTTTTTGTGAAAACTATTTACCTTTCTTTTCGGTTGGGGTAAGCGACTCGTCGTTAAGGTACGCTTTGGTGTCGGGATTGTACTGGGGTTCTTTTGATGCTCATCTTTCTTCTTTTGTCCCATCTCCCTCTTTAGCCTTGACAATGTCAAGTAGTCTCCAGTCTTTATAATAACAGCGTCAGACACATCTTCGGGTTTGTTATATTGCACCTTGTACTTCCCATTCTCCGCAATCCTACCCTCTTCTAATATCCTACTTCTGGGAACAATCAGCAAGCCACCGTCGTCAAACTTAACCAGATAATGCGAGTACTCCTTGGTTTGATTTAATGATAACCTGTCGTATTGAATAATCTCGAAATAAACCATTCGACTATAACCTGCCATTTATACGTACAAAGTATCGGCAACAGTTCTTTGATTCTATTTACTCCAATTAATTTTATATAAAACAAACGATAATACTTCTCAACCACCAAGCTAAGAGACAAAGGCTTTCGACAAATCTACAGGAAGCCATGTCATTGTTTAAATTTGACCCATTCAGGTGGTTAATACAATGTAATCATCAGATCCAAACTCTTCTATATACAAACAAAGTCTGGCTCCCTAAGAAAACATCTTGGTTTTGCTTCATGGTGACAAAATACCACGGGTAATACATAACACTTTATTAATTCAAAGAAAACAGATACATATTAAAACACAATTATCAATTTATTAAAACAACTCTTTATTATTGGTTCGAGTAGTCCACTGATGTCTTCCGTTTTGCTAGAAAATACAGAATAACTGTAACATAATTACTTATTTCCACGCAAACTGTCATCATTTTGTAATTAAACCTAATTTTACTTGCTCAAAGCCCCGAATAGAGTATCAATTGTAGCCGTGATTAAGAATTATTGCAGCTATTAACACGGATGAGTACAGATAATACGAATTAATCACTACTCAGTTATCGTTGTTTTAACTGATTGTCTTTGATGTGCTTCATGGTGAATTGTTTTAATAAGTCATAATACATTGTTATCATATACCGATGACAGTCAAGATTTGCTAAGAATATAGTCCCCGTGTCAAACCCAACAGCTCAGGTTTTCGCGCGTTTCTGACCACGTGACTAACGCATTGCGGAAGTGATTTATGGCGCTGTGCTTTATGGGGCGTTGATTTAATTTAATTGAAGCTGCGGGTTATGAAGTAGTGTGTAAAATCTCATCGTACAAATATATAATTTAAAGTTTGGATTTGATAGCAGCCAATAATTGGTGGGTTACATCTAAGTTATAGACGAAGATGTAATGATACGTTTAAAAAATTGTAAGTTGTTTTTTTTTGGCATACATTTTCGCCGGCGTTATGTATGTACATGTATACAGTGCTTTGGGTAAAAAAATCCTAACCTATACAGAATGCCGGTAAATGTCTCCCCGAGATTACCTAACTCATTTGTTATTCAAACCGGCCTGTACTTTATACATATACATGTACATGTATATGTACACTTTTTCCCGGGAGCATTACTATATTACAACCCCTTCAATTTACAAATGTATTATAGACAATATTAGTTCGACCCTAGCTTAAGGTAGGCTCGCAAATTCCTTGCGGGGAGCACGGCAAAGCACGATGTACTTTTATCGAAACACGGTGAATTCCTAGAGAAACACGGTGAATTCCTAGAGAAACACGGTGAATTCCTAGAGAAACACGGCGAATTCCTAGAGAAACACGGCGAATCTTAGAGAAAAATCGCCGCGGAATTAAGCGAAATTTCACCGTGAAATCTAAGAGAATTCGGAGTGTTTTTTTTCGCCGCGTCGGCGCGATTCTGGTCTCAAAAATTTGGTAGGAACTGTAATATCCGATTGACTTTAAATTTATACACAGTGTTTAAGGTCATAAGACGAAGAAGCCTATTGATTTTCAACAATTTCCGATAATTAGTGCCAGAGTTATGGCCCTTGATCACTTCAAAAAATCTTGTGGACGCTCTAGAGGCCAAAGTTAATATCCGATTGACTTTAAATTTATACACAGTGTTTAAGGTCATAAGACGAAGACGCCTATTAATTTTCAGCGATTTCCGATAGTTAGTGCCAGAGTTATGGCCCTTGATCACCTCAAAAAATCTTGTGGACGCTCTGGAAGCCAAAGTTAATATCCGTTTGACTTTAGATTTATACACAGTGTTTAAGGTCATGAGACGAAGAAGCCTATTGATTTTCAGCGATTTCAGATAATTAGTACCAGAGTTATCTCCCTTGATCACTTCAAAAAATCTTGTGGACGCTCTAGAGGCCAAAGTTAATATCCGATTTACTTTAAATTTATACACAGTGTTTAAGGTCATGAGACGAAGAATCCTATTGATTTTCAGCGATTTCCAATAATTAGTGCCAGAGTTATGCCCCTTGATCACTTCAAAAATCCTGCGGACGCTCTAGAGGCCAAAGTTAATATCCGATTGACTTTAAATTTATACACAGTGTATGCTCTAGAGGACAAAGTTAATATCCAATTGACTTTAAATTTATACACAGTGTTTAAGGTCATGAGACGAAGAAGCCTATTGATTTTCAGCGATTTCCAATAATTAGTGCCAGAGTTATGCCCCTTGATCACTTCAAAAATCCTGCGGACGCTCTAGAGGCCAAAGTTAATATCCGATTGACTTTAAATTTATACACAGTGTATGCTCTAGAGGTCAAAGTTAATATCTGATTGCCTTCAAATTTATACATAGTGTTTACAGTCATGAGACTAAGTCGTCTATCGATTTTCAGTGATTTTCAATAATTGATGCAAGAGGTATGGCCCTTGATCACTTCGAAAAAATCCTGTGGAAGCTCTAGAGGCCAAAGTTAATATCCGATTGACTTTAAATTAACACACAGTGTTTAGGGTCATGAGATGAAGAAGCCTATTGATTTTCAGAGATTTCAAATAATTATTGCCAGAGTTATCTCTCTTGATCACTTCAAAAAACCCTTGTTACGCTATAGAGGCTAAACTTATCATCAGATTGACTTTAGATTGATACACAGAGTTTAAGGTGTTGAAATGAACAAGTATTTTGATTTTCAATGAATTTTGATAACTGAACAGCTAAATCCATGATATTAAATGTTTCATGTATATACTAATTGTTAGTGTGGGGTAACACTTTATAAAAAGCAATCAAATTCTAATGATTTTCTGATAATTACATAATGAACCGTTACTCTTAATCAGTTTTTAGTGTATTACAAATGTTTCATTAGTAAAAATATGCGACAACCCTTGTTGACTGCCCGGACGATTTAGCTGCTGTGGGCGTATGTTTCGTTGCCTGGCAACCTATCTTTTTCAATTAAAAAAAAATGTTAACTTTTAATAAATCATATTAAAAGTATTATATGGTTAGATTCAGTTTCCAAGGTGTAGGGTCAACTGCCCACCTCTTTGATTTTCTCTGCAGCATCCCCACAGTGGTGTATGTTAGTCCCAAAATGACACAGTCTGAGTCAAGTGGAGTTATAACCCTCTCTACACATCTTTCTTTCTATTTATCCATGTATCTTCCTTTTTCCCTGCTTGAATGCATATTTTAGGATTTGTATGATGGGCGCAAATGTTTGATAAGGAGAATTGGCAAACAATCGTCAATTTTAAGCCTTACCATGGTCATTGACAATCATTTTTATGCGCCCACATTGAAATGTGGTCGTATATTGTCGTTGCCCCCGTCCGTCCGTCCGTCGGTCCGGCGTCCACAATTGCTTGTGGACGCTCTAGAGGCTAAAGTTAATATCCGATTGACTTTAAATTTATATACAGTGTTTAAGTTCATGAGACGAAGAAGCCTATTGTTTTTCAGAGATTTCCGATAATAACTACCAGAGTTATGGCCCTTGATCACTTCAAAAAATATTGTGGACGCTCTAAAAGCCAAAGTTAATATCCGATTGACTTTAAATTTATAGACAGTGTTTAAGGTCATAAGACGAAGAAGCCTATTGATTTTCAGCGATTTCCAATAATTAGTGCCAGAGTTATGGCCCTTGATCACTTCAAAAAATCTTGTGAACGCCCTAAAAGCTAAAGTTAATATCCGATTGACTTTAAATTTATACACAGTGTTTAAGGTCATAAGACGAAGAAGCTTATTGATTTTCAGCCATTTCCGATAATTAGTGCCAGAGTTATCTCCCTTGATCACTTCAAAAAATCTTGTGGACGCTCTAAAAGCCAAAGTTAATATCCGATTGACTTTAAATTTATACACAGTGTTTAAGGTCATAAGGCGAAGAAGCCTATTGATTTGCATCAATTTCCGATAATTAGTGCCAGAGTTATGGCCCTTGATCACATCAAGAAATCCTGTGGACGCTCTAGAGGCCAAAGTTAATATCCGATTGACTTTAAATTTACACACACTGTTTAAGGTCCTGAGAGGAAGAAGCCTACTGATTTTCATCAATTTCAAATAATTACTTCCAGAGTTATCTCCCTTGATCACTTCAAAAAACCTTGTGGCGCTGTAGATGCCAAACTTATCATCCGATTGACTTCAGATTGATACACAGAGTTTAAGGTGTTGAAACGAACAAGTATTTTGATTTTCAATGAATTTTGATAACTGAACAGCTAAATCCATGATATTAAATGTTTCCTATACTAATTGTTAGCGTGGGGCAAAACTTTATAAAAAGCAAACAAATTCTAATGATTTTCTGATAATTACATAATGAGTTGTTACTCAGATTTTAGTGTATTACAAATGTTTCATTACCAAAAAAAAGTAAAAATATGTGACAACCCTTGTTGACTGCCCGGACGATTTAGCTGCTGTGGGCGTATGTTTCGTTGCCTGGCAACCTATCTTTCAATGAATTTTGATAACTGAACAGCTAAATCCATGATATTAAATGTTTCATACTAATTGTTAGCGTGAGGTAACACTTTATAAAAAGCAATCAAATTCTAATGATTTTCTGATAATTACATAATGAGCTGTTACTCTTAATCAGTTTTTAGTGTATTACAAATGTTTCATTAGCGAAAAAAGTAAAAATATGCGACAACCCTTGTTGACTGCCCGGACGATTTAGCTGCTGTGGGCGTATGTTTCGTTGCCTGGCAACCTATCTTTTTGAATAGTATATTAAAAAATCAGAACAGTGTTTTGAAAAATAAACCAAACTAATCTGGTTATACGATTAATTAAGAACCCAACAAGCTCACCTCCATGTCCGTCTTCTTCAACGGTCCACCATTTTCTGTAAATTTCGGCCAAGAAACGTAAAATTATGTATATTTTTAGTTTACACAATGTTACATGTTATTTCTCTTTGATGTAGAAAAGTATGATTTATGAAAGCCTATTTCATTTTATTTTTATTTTTTCTTAAATGAAAAAAGTTTTAAACATTTATAGATTCAGAGATATCGTCTAGAATTTGATGCCCAGTTAGTATGTTTGAAGAAGAACCCAAATATTAGCAATGGAATTCTTCACAGCCTGGTTGTTAAACTGTGTTATTTCTTTACACCAGAAAAAGATGGTCAAAGACTTGTAAGTAGTAACGATTTAAAGCAATATGTAATGAATAAAGAATTTCATTTTCAACTGTTTGAATTGTCAATTTGAATTAACCCTTTGAACCCTGACCTCCTGGCACTTAACAGTACTGGTACCTAGCCTCCTGGAGGAAAATCAGCTATTTACAAACATATATGAAAAACAGTTGAAACATTCATTTTAATAACCTATAATCAACTCAAAAGCATGCCAAATGATAATTATAGCATGTACTAGCTAAAATTATCATAATATTTAATCTTATTGTGCCAGTCCATGCAGCATGTTGAGCCTTACGTTTTCTATATGGGGGCGTGACTTGTGCCTCGGCCGTGTCAGGAATACCTGGGTCAATATCTTCCGAATTATTCGAATTATTGTCTAAAACCACATTGTCAAATTCTTCGATAAAATACCATCGGCAGGATAATCTTCGTCTAAGTTTTGTTCGTCTGAGCTCTAATAAATTAGCGACTTCTTTGACTGAATAGAACTGACGCTTCCTGTTAGTTCCGCTGCCACTGGGTTTCATTTTGACAGGTAGAAATTAGCTTCGATATTATCAAAAAATCAACCTCAAAATCAAATCAAAGATAAAAGCATGGAGGCTGACATCTTTGTGACGCTATCCCAGCATTACCACACAATTCTTACCCCTGATTGGTCGTTATATTTAGCGTTCTTTAAATAGGTATGACAGCATACCTTGAATCCCGGTGTATCGGGATTACGGTGTATGAGCACTTACTAAAATTCCCGATAGATCGGGACTACGGGTTCAAAGGGTTAAGCTATCAATCAAAATGACATAATCTACATTGTATGTCATCGGCCCCAGTGATGGGGATTCAAATTTTTTCTTGTCGGACATTATTACCGAAATTAAAGGGACATAACTCTTATCGTTATTTAAGAAGGCAGTTTTTAGACCACACCCAAAAATCACGTATCAACAAAATATTCAAATTCGTACCTACTACAATAATAGGTGCACCTCGTTATTTATCAGATTTAATTCCCGTACGGTATTCAAATTTATGTCAGTAATATTCCTACAAAATTACGTGATGTCACAATACGATAGAATAAAAGCGTACCGACTACTGCCGATCAGTACTGTTTATAATTCCGCCAAAATTACGGCGTTTTTCGGGTCATAAGTCCATATACCTTTTTCAGCAGAAGGATTATACTCCATTTCGATTTATATACGGAAGGTAAAAAAAAAGGATTTTCTGAAATTTATTTAGTTATTAACGTCGCTCTACCACAGCGAGTGAGTGACACCATCAGCTAAAATAATCGCACTCCTCTCTAGCACGCGCTATCGTCTAAAACAATAAAGTACTTATACTATTCGAACCGACATATTCGTCAACATTGCCATGCGTACTTATTTCTTTATTTAAAAAAAAAAATAAACCCCATTCAAAATATGCCATCAAAATAGAATCTTTTCTTCGACATTAGACGCGTGAATTTTGTCACGCACATTCATTTTACCGTTTCACACGTCTCGCGAGATTTATACTACGATCGCCACTCGGCAAACGTCGACAGATTCCAGATTTTTCATACACATATTTCAAAGCCTGGAGCTGTTTTTCTTTGAAACAAGGACAACTTTGTTCTAAAAATTCTAAACACTCTTCGAACGACGCAATTTTGATAACTTCTCTTTTAAAACCGGCAAGTTTTCCTAATAAGTAAACCTGTGCGCATCACTTAGCGTCATACAGCCAAGGCTAGGTGTACATGTAGAGTAACGGAATCACCGAGGTTTGCCAAGTACTATAACCGCGTGCGATCAGAAACGGATATGTTTCTGTGTGAAATAGCTTTATTTAACGCTCGCTTCCACCAAAGTGATATCGCAGACGAGTTATATCGCATACATATTAGGACATGTGACATTTATGACTAATTTTTACGGTTTATTCCCGCGAAGGCGTAGTTATTGACCGCAACGGATTAAAAGAGGTCGTTTTCGCCGACTTTGCGGGAATCCATCTCGTAGGATTAAAATGGATTAAAAACGTAACAATGGTGTTATAGATTGTTATGATAAGAATTTACACTTTCATAATCCCCACTGTAACTAATCCCCACTGTAACCAATATTTTAGCATCATTCTTAGCATAAGTATTAGAAACTTAACTAGACTAAAACAACTAAATTAATTTCGCCAAATAAGAAATAAAAACATAACTATACTATAACAAATTTCGCCAAATAATTAAAAACATAACTATACTAAAACAAATTATTTTAATTTTGCCAAATAAGACACCCTGTCTAAATACTCGATTAAATTCAAATCTTCTTCCTTGTGTCTTCCTGTTAATTCCTGGAGCTGGCTTTGGATTTGGGTATATTTATGCCTCTTCAATGGTGGTTCCTGTCCCCCTGCATATTGGACTATTCTTATATCATTAATATTTTGTTCTTGTTGCAAAAATGGGATCATTTCAAACACATTTGGATGGGCTTTTGCAAACCAGTTTCTTGACTCTTGAATGCCACCCTACCAGATTGTTGTTGGTTCTGTGCTCTTCGGTGTCGTAGTGGTTCCATTGACGAATTGAAAATTCACCCTCGAACCATTGATTTGTTATGTAGTCTGTCAAACCGGTTATTTTTGGATTGGCTTGCATTTCTGCAATAGGTGGGCATCTTCAACCTGCACGTAAAATAGACTTGGTAAAAAAATTTGATAACAAAAACGAATGTGACGACCACAGCGGTCAAAATTTCCGCATTTACCCCAATAAGAGAAACCTGGGATCAATACATCAAGACATAATATAATACATCTACCCAAGTTTCTATCGGTATCAACGGTAGAGCTGCAAATCTCCGTATCATCTTCGTCTTCTCTATATTGCACTTGTAGTGAACATAAATTCATAAAATCGTTTTCATCATTTTTATACGCCCACATGGAAATGTGGTCGTATATTGCCGTCGCCCCCGTCCGTCCGTCTGTCGGTCCGTCCGTCCGTCGGTCCGTCCGTCTGTCCGTCCGTCCGTCCATCGTCCACAATTTCTTGTGAACGCTCTAGAGGCTAAAGTTAATATCCGATTGACTTTAAATTTATACACAGTGTTTAAGGTCATGAGACGAAGAAGCCTATTGATTTTCGGTGATATCCGATAATTACTACCAGAGTTATGACCCTTGATCACTTTGAAAAATCTTGTGAACGCTCTAGAGGCTAAAGTTAATATCCGATTGACTTTAAATTTATACACAGTGTTTAAGGGCATGAGACGAAGAAGCCTATTGATTTTCAGCGATATCCGATGATTAGTACCAGAGTTATGACCCTTGATCACTTTGAAAAATCTTGTGAACGCTCTAGAGGCTATAGTTAATATCCGATTGACTTTAAATTTATACACAGTGTTTAAGGTCATGAGACGAAGAATCCTATTGATTTTCGGTGATATCTGATAATTACTGCCAGAGTTATGACCCTTGATCGCTTTGATAAATCTTGTGAACACTTTAGAGGCTAAAGTTAATATCCGATTGACTTTAAATTTATACACAGTGTTTAAGGTAATGAGACGAAGAAGCCTATTGATTTTCGGTGATATCCGATAATTACTACCAGAGTTATGACCCTTGATCACTTTGAAAAATCTTGTGATCTCTCTAGAGGCTAAAGTTAATATCCAATTGACTTTAAATTTATACACAGTGTGTAAGGTCATGATACGAAGAAGCCTGTTGATTTTCAGCAATATCCAATAATTCCTGCCCGAGTTATGACCCTTGATCACTTTGAAAAATCTTGTGAACGCTCTAGAGGCTAAAGTTAATATCCGATTGAATTTAAATTTATACATGGTGTTTAAAGTCATGATGCAAAGAAGCCTATTGATTTTCAGTGATATCCGATAATTACTACAAGAGTTATGACCCTTGATCACTTTGAAAAATCTTGTGAACGCTCTAGAGGCTATAGTTAATATCCGATTGACTTTAAATTTATACACAGTGTTTAAGGTCATGAGACGAAGAAGCCTATTGATTTTCTGGAATATCTGATAATTACTGCCAGAGTTATGACCCTTGATCACTTTGAAAAATCTTGTGATCGCTCTAGAGGCTAAAGTTAATATCCAATTGACTTTAAATTTATACGCAGTGTGTAAGGTCATGATACGAAGAAGCCTGTTGATTTTCAGCAATATCCAATAATTCCTGCCCGAGTTATGACCCTTGATCACTTTGAAAAATCTTGTGAACGCTCTAGAGGCTAAAGTTAATATCCGATTGAATTTAAATTTATACACGGTGTTTAAAGTCATGATGCAAAGAAGCCTATTGATTTTCAGTGATATCCGATAATTACTACCAGAGTTATGACCCTTGATCACTTTGAAAAATCTTGTGAACGCTTTAAAGGCTAAAGTTAATATCCGATTGACTTTAAATTTATACACAGTGTTTAAGGTCATGAGACGAAGAAGCCTATTGATTTTCAGCAATATCCGATAATTACTACCAGAGTTATGACCCTTGATCACTTTGAAAAATCTTGTGAACGCTCTAGAGGCTAAAGTTAATATCCGATTGACTTTAGATTTATACACAGTGTTTAAGGTCATGATACGAAGAAGCCTGTTGATTGTCAGCAATATCGGATAATTCCTGCCCGAGTTATGACCCTTGATCACTTTGAAAAATCTTGTGAACGCTCTAGAGGCTAAAGTTAATATCCGATTGAATTTAAATTTATACACGGTGTTTAAAGTCATGATTGATTTTTAGCAATATCAGATAATTACTGCCAGAGTTATGACCCTTGATCACTTTGAAAAATCTAAAGTTAATATCCAATTGACTTTAAATTTATACACAGTGTGTAAGGTCATGATACGAAGAAGCCTGTTGATTTTCAGCAATATCCAATAATTCCTGCCCGAGTTATGACCCTTGATCACTTTGAAAAATCTTGTGAACGCTCTAGAGGCTAAAGTTAATATCCGATTGAATTTAAATTTATACATGGTGTTTAAAGTCATGATGCAAAGAAGCCTGTTGATTTTCAGCGATATCCGATAATTACTACCAGAGTTATGACCCTTGATCACTTTGAAAAATCTTGTGAACGCTCTAGAGGCTATAGTTAATATCCGATTGACTTTAAATTTATACACAGTGTTTAAGGTCATGAGACGAAGAAGCCTATTGATTTTCGGTGATATCTGATAAATACTGCCAGAGTTATGACCCTTGATCACTTTGAAAAATCTTGTGATCGCTCTAGAGGCTAAAGTTAATATCCAATTGACTTTAAATTTATACGCAGTGTGTAAGGTCATGATACGAAGAAGCCTGTTGATTTTCAGCAATATCCAATAATTCCTGCCCGAGTTATGACCCTTGATCACTTTGAAAAATCTTGTGAACGCTCTAGAGGCTAAAGTTAATATCCGATTGAATTTAAATTTATACACGGTGTTTAAAGTCATGATTGATTTTCAGCAATATCAGATAATTACTGCCAGAGTTATGACCCTTGATCACTTTGAAAAATCTAAAGTTAATATCCAATTGACTTTAAATTTATACACACTATTTACGGTCATGATAAAAATAGCCTATTTATTTTCAGCGATATCCGATAATTACTACCAGAGTTATGACCCTTGATCACTTTGAAAAACCCTATGAATGCTCTAAAGGCTAAAGTTAATATCAGATTGACTTTAAATTTGTACACTTTGGTTAGGGTCATGAGACGAAGAATCCTATTTGATTTTCAGTGATATCTGATAATTTCTGACGCTTGATCACTTTGAAATATCTTGTGGACAAAGGCCTTCAGACAAACCATCAAAACTATTCTAATCAATTCTGATAATTACTTAATGTTCTCCTTACTGATAAAAGAAACAATATGCGACAACCCTTGTTGACTGCCCGGACGACTTAGCTGTTGTGGGCGTATGTTTCGTTGCCTGGCAACCTATCTTAATCATTAGTTGCCAATTGGTGAATAAAATTCAGAGTGAACATAAATTCAAAAAATCTTTAAATAACAACATGTCTCTTTTCAAACGAAAGCCGACAAGTCGATGTTATGTTATCTAACTTGTCTAATTGTAGATATTTTGTATACAGAAGCACGAGGCGACATTACTACATTACGTACAAGATAACTTTATTACAAGAGAGCTATAAAGGGCACATAACTCATAGGGTTCAGACCACACACCTCCACCAAGATTTTTATACGCCCACATTTTCATGTGGACGTATTATGTCGTCGCCCCTGTCCGTCCGTCCGGACGTCCGTCCGTCCACAATTTGTTTGTGGACTCTCTACAGGTCACAATTCTTATCCGATTTTGACGAAACTTGAAATATAGGTTTATCCCCATAAGATCTCGGTTCCTTTGGATATTGGCATGTATCGGATCAAAACTTCATGGATTATGGCCCCTGATTGTACGAAAAATCACGTTTTTAGCTTGTGGACCCTATAGAGGTCACAATTTTGAACCGATTTTGATGAAACTTGACATGCATGTTTATAACCCAAAGATCTTGGTTCCTTTCGATATTTGCGCCCATCGGATCGTAATTTCCTGAATTATGGCCCCTGAACCGATTTTGATGAAACTTGACATGCATGTTTATAACCCAAAGATCTTGGTTCCTTTCGATATTTGCGCCCATCGGATCGTAATTTCCTGAATTATGGCCCCTGAGTGTCCGAAAAATCACCCTTTTTAGCTTGTGGTCCCTCTGGAGGTCACAATTATTATCCGATTTAAAAAACCGTTTGATTATATCACCGTTACACCCTAAGGGAGGTTGAGTTCAAATTTCGAGAAAATCGGACCAAAATTGCCATACAAAATGGCCGCCGTTTGTACGCGAATAGTGTGAAAATATGTTATATCAAGGTTGTGGACCCTATAGAGGTCACAATTTTGAACCGATTTTGATGAAACTTGACATGCATGTTTATAACCCAAAGATCTTGGTTCCTTTCGATATTTGCGCTCATTGATTCGTAACTTCCTGAATTATGGCCCCTGATTGTACGAAAAATAACCCTTTTTAGCTTGTGGTCCCACTGGAGGTCAAAATTATTATCCGATTTAAAAAACCGTTTGATTATATCACCGTTACATGGTAATTAAGATTGAGTTAAAATTTCGTGAAAATCGGACCAAAATTGACAGACAAAATGGCCGCCGTTTGTACGCGACTAGTGTGAAAATATGTTATATGAAGGTTGTGGACCCTATAGAGGTTACAATTTTGAACCGATTTTGATGAAACTTGACATGCATGTTTATAACCCAAATATCTTGGTTCCTTTTGATATTTGCGCTCATTGATTCTTAACTTCCTGAATTATGGCCCCTGATTGTACGAAAAATCACCCTTTTTAGCTTGTGGTCCCACTGGAGGTCAAAATTATTATCTGATTTAAAAAACCGTTTGATTATATCACCATTACATGGTAATTAAGATTGAGTTAAAATTTCGTGAAAATCGGACCAAAATTGACAGACAAAATGGCCGCCGTTTGTACGCGATTAGTGTGAAAATATGTTATATCAAGGTTGTGAACCCTGTAGAGGTCACAATCTTCATTCAATTTTGATGAAACTTGAAACACATGTTTACAACTTAACAATCTTAGTTCCTTTTGATGTTTGTGCATATCGGATTGTAACTTCCTGAATTATGGCCACTGATTGTACGAAACGAAAAATGACCTTTTTTTTAGCTTGTGGTCTCTCTGGGGTCAGAATTATTATCCCATTTAAAAAAAACGTTTGATTATATCACCGTTACATCGTAATGAAGGTTGAGGGCGAATTTTGTGAAAATCAGACAAAAATTGACAGCTGTTCTTGTCAGGCCATCCATCCTTCATCACTAACAAAGGGAAACCACGCCTGAAAATCTAGATGAACTTTGTCACCCAATGCAGGGATCAAACACCCAACCTCAAGGCTACCGAGCCAGCATCTTACCCACTAAAGAACATGATCCCCTGTTGAATTTGAAGCCTACTGAAATGAACCTTTTATAACCCAAAGATCTTAATTCATTTCGAAATTTGCACATATCAAATTCTAACTTAATGATGTAGGAAAAATCACTTTCGGTATTGCTTGTTCTCTATCCATCTCTCGAAAATGTGGGCGTATCCTGCCTGGCAGTGCCAGCCTATCTTTTAGAGTTAATATCATTTAAACACCGTTAGTTTTAACAGTCTAAAACATAGTCTTTTAAATTCTTTGGCTTGTGAATGGTTCTGCCAGATCTTGTCTTGAGGACTTTTTTGGACTTGATAGGTTTTGATTTGACTGCTGTACCTTTTGTATGACTTCTGTACCTCCACCTCCCCCAGATCCAGGAGAGATCGGCATTGATCGATAAGGCCGGATGTGCGTCGAACAGTAATTCCGGTTGAGAGTTTTACCAGGTATAAGCGATGTGGCAATATCTTCGTGATTTTGCCCCGTAACATCCATTGATGGGTATTATTGTGCTGGACTATGACATGGTTTCCAGCACTAAGTTGAGATAACGGGAAGGATCGCTGGTTGTTCCATTGCTGGTGCTTGTTCTTTGAATACTGCTGACGTTGAATTCGACGGTCATCAGGTATGGTCCACTTCTTGTGGAATGCTGTCGGGTGACGTGGTAGGGTATCGTTAAGACGTCAGCCCAGGAACATTTCACTTGGAGATTGGCCATCAAGTAAGGGCGAGTTCCGGAATGAAATTAATCCATTCCGCAAAGCTTTCAAGTCTGGATTATTATGGGTGCGACACTTGCGTACCAGGTTCTTCATGGCCTTGACTGCAGCCTCGGCTTTCCCATTGGATTGGGGATATCGGGGACTGGATGTCGTATGCCGGATGTTCCATTCTTGGGTAAATTTCCGGAATAACTTTGAGGTGTAGTGCGTTCCATTGTCGGAAATGATTTCCTCTGGTATACCATATCTGGAAAATGAGTCTGTCACTGCAGATATGACTGTTTCAGACGATGTATCTTTGTGCAGACGGTATAACTCGGGCCAAAAGGAGAAGTAGTCGACAATAACGATATAATTTTTTGTGCCGTACTGGAATAAGTCAGTGCCAACCTTCTGCCAAGGTCTTTCAGGCATTGGATGTGGCTGAAGGGGCTCACATGGTTGTGAGGGTTGGGTTATCTGGCACTGCCCAGCTCTACGCTTGCCGAGCTCTACGCTTGCCGAACTCTACGCTTGCACTTTTCCATGCCTAAATGGCCATCGTGGAGCTGTTGTAGCATCTGGCGTTGCATAGATTTAGGTATTACGGTACGACAACCATACAGGATTATACCATCATGAAGTGTCAGACTTTAACGTACTGACCAAAATCGTCTAATACTTTCAGGGCAATCATTCTTGGAGTCTGGCCAACCGGATGCAATGGTGGATGCAAGGGTTGACATATGTTGATCATTGACCATACACTCTTGGATCTTGATTAAAGATTTTGACAAGGTGTTTATCGACTGGAGAGACAGCATGGTGTTTACTAGCGCTTCGCTATCATCTTGGTCTATAATATCATCCTTGGCTGGCTGATCAACAGGTGCTCTTGATTTTTATACGCCCACATTTTCATGTGGACGTATATTGTCGTCGCCCCTGTTCGTCCGTCCGTCCGTCCGTCCACAATTGTTTGTGAACAGTCTACAGGTCACAATTTTTATCCGATTTCAATGAAACTTAAAGTATAGGTTTATCACCCTAAGATCTTGGTTCCTTTCGATATTGGCATGTATCGGACCGTAACTTCATGGGTTATGGCCCCTGATTGTACGAAAAATCACGTTTTTTAGCTTGTGAACAGTGTAGAGGTTACAATTTTGAACCGATTTGGATGAAACTTGAAATGCAAGTTTATAAACCAAAGATCTTGGTTCCTTTCGATATTTGCGCCAATTGGACCGTAACTTCCTGAATTATGGCCCCTGATTGTCCGAAAAATCACCCTTTTTAGCTTGTGGTCCCTCTGGAGGTCAAAATTGTTATCCGATTTAAAAAAACGTCTGATTATATCACCGTTACATGGTTATGAAGGTTGAGTTCAAATTTCGTGAAAATCGGACCAAAATCGGAAAGATCTTGGTTCCTTTCGATATTTGCGCCAATCCGATGGTAACTTCCTGAATTATTGTCCCTGATTGTCCGAAAAATCGCCCTTTTTAGCTTGTGGTCCGTCTGGAGGTCAAAATTGTTATCCAATTTAAAAAAACGTTTGATTATATCACCGTTCTATGGTTATGAAGGTTGAGTTTGAATTTCGTGAAAATCGGACCAAAATTGACGGACAAAATGGCCGCCATTTGTTCGCGAATGGTGTGAAAATATGTTATATCAAGGTTGTGGACCTTATAGAGGTCACAATTTTGAACCGATTTGGATGAAACGTGACATGTATGTTTATAACCGAAAGATCTTGGTTCCTTTCGATATTTGCGCCCATCGGATCGTAACTTCCTGAATTATGGCCCCTGATTGTCTGAAAAATTGCCCTTTTTAGCTTGTGGTTCCTCTGGAGGTCAAAATTGTTATCCGATTTAAAAAACCGTTTGATTATATCACCATTTCATGGTTAAGAAGGTTGAGTATGAATTTGGAAAAATCGGACCAAAATTGACGGACAAAATGGCCGCCGTTTGTACGCGAATAGTGTGAAAATATGTTATATAAAGGTTGTGGACCTTATAGAGGTCACAATTTTGAACCGATTTTGATGAAACTTGACATGTATGTTTATAACCCAAAGATCTTGGTTCCTTTCCATATTTGCGCCCATTGGATCATAACTTCCTGAATTATGTCCCCGGATTGTCCGAAAAATCGCTTTTGTTCGCTTTTGGTCCCACTGGAGGTCAAAATTATTATCCGATTTAAAAAAACGTTTGACTATATCACCGTTACATGGTAATGAAGAGAGAGTTTGAATTACGTGAAAATCGAACTAGAATTGACGGAAAAAATGGCCGCCGTTTGTACACGAGTAGTGTGAAAATAAGTTACATCAAGGTTGTGGAGCCTA
This sequence comes from Patella caerulea, assembly GCA_036850965.1. Lineage (NCBI taxonomy): Eukaryota > Metazoa > Mollusca > Gastropoda > Patellidae > Patella > Patella caerulea. Next base: position 13,421,953 of record JAZGQO010000013.1, on the reverse strand, counting down.
TAGAGGTCACAATTTTGAATCGATTTTGATGAAACTTGACATGTAAATTTATAACCCAAAGATCTTGGTTCCTTTAGATATTTGCGCCCATCGGGTCATTACTTCCTGAATTATGTCCCCTGATTGTACGAAAAATCACCCTTTTTAGCTTGTTGTGCCTCTGGAGGTCACAATTATTATCTGATTTAAAAAAAAAACGTTTGATTATAAAAACCAAACAAATTCTAATGATTTTCTGATAATTCCTTAATATGCGACAACTCTTGTTGACTGCCGGGACGATTTGGCTGCTGTGTGGGCGTATGTTTCGTTGCCTGGCAACCTATTTTTTTTTTTTTTAAACAATATTTTATTCAGGTTGTCTGAATGGGATTGGGGAACAGGCTTAGCCTATGTAAAACCCCTCTCCCTCTTGATAAAGCGTCAGCGGCAAAATGTTTTTTACCATCTACCCAAATAGCTGTAAAATTGGTGCGTAGTTTCATCCGTAAACGTTGTAACCTAGGGTTATCAATCTCATCAATCCTATATTGATTGAAAATTGGAATGAGTGGCTTATGGTCAATAAGTAAATCAAAGTGAGGAAGACCGTGGAGAAAAAGATGACATTTCTTCATGGCCCAGACTGCTCCTAGTGCTTCAATTTCAATCATAGCATATCTGGCCTCTGTGGGTTTCAAAAACCTTGAAGCTGCTTGTACAAGGCCTAACCCGTGTAGCCTGGCAGCATCTACTCTAAGGTGGGTTGGTAAACTGGGGTCAATGTACGCCAAAACTGGTGTGCTTGTGAGAAGATCCTTGGTTAGCCTGAAGGCGTCTTCTTGAGCTTGTTCCCAAACAAAATGATTCTTGGGCTTCAGGAGAGGGTGAAGCGGCTGTAGGGCATCTGTGATTTCTGACGAAAAATCTGCCAATTGATTTACCAGGCCAAAGAATGATCTGATGTCTGTAATAGTGTTTGGTTTTGGAAAATTCCTGACGGCATTAGTGAGCTCGGGACTGAGTTCATATCCGTCCGAAGACAGAATATAGCCACAAAATGGAATGGACGGCTTTCCAAACTGACATTTGGTCAGGTTAAGATTGACTGAATGTTCTTGGCATCTCTGGAGAAAAGCAAACAAACGTACTTCGTGCTGCGCTTAATCTTTTCCATATATAACAATGTCATCAACAATTTTGGCTACACCTGTGAGTCCGTGAACCACTGCATCCATGCATCGATTATAATGCTCCGATATATTACTTATCCCATATGGGGCCTTAAGGCACTTATAGTGGCCAAATGGGGTGATGAACGTGGTTAGGTCGGTATCTTCTGGGGCAATAGCCACTTGCCAATAGCCTGTCAAAGCATCAACCTTGGAGAAGATCTTGGCCTCATGTTTTGATATGGAGACGATCGCCTCGTGTGGGGTTAATGATTGATAGCGTTCTCGAATAACGTATTTGTTGAGCTTGGTGAAGTCGACACACATTCTTATATCACCAGTGTCTTTCTTCGGGACTACGACAATAGGGTGACACCACGCAGTGGGTTCTGTGACCAGGGTGATGACTCCTTGGGCTACCATGCTATCCAACTTGGCTTGAAGCTTATCTCTTAAGGGTAGTGGAATTCGTTTTGGGGTGTGAATGGAAAATGGCTTTGCATCATCGTGTAACTGGATGTGGAGCTGTTCACCCTTCATGGAATTGAGTTTGTCATCAAAGACTGTTGGAAAACTGTGTACAACCTTTTGTTGTAAGTTGACAACCATAGCCAATGGATAGGCATTAGGCCAGTACTCTGGAATCAAATGCAATGCTCGGAGGGCAGGTCTTCCTAATATAATGCCTTTCATACCTTGGATCACATAAAGACGTTTAAGTTGTGTTGATGGAGTTGTACTTTAGTTCAGTTTCAAAGTAGCCATCACATTGTAGACAAGAGTGGCCTACACCAACAAGTGATCGATCTGAGGGTTGCAAAGGAACAGCAAACTGCATATTGTGGAACAATACTGGACTAATCGCAGAAACAACTGCGCCTGTATCTAGGCAAGCTCTGTGAAGGTGCGATCCAAGGTAAATATCTATATAGAATTCCAGGTTTGCGTCATCTGAGGTATGTAAAACTCTAGAGCAAATGCTTGAAATTTGCTGCATTCCACTACAGTTAAGTACAATGCGTAGACGATGCAATCTTGGCGAAGTCGTGAATGACATCTTCATCGACTAAGACAGTGTGGACAGTGATTTGTAGTATGAAGTGTGTGATTTGTTGCGTGATGTTCCGCATAGTGACAACATAGACGATGCAATCTTGGCGAAGTAGTGAATGACATCTTCACCGATTAAGACAGTGAGGACAGTGATTGGTAGTATGAAGAGTATGATTTGTTCCGCGTATTGCCATGTCTCCCGTGCACAATTGGTATTTTATTGTAAGTCAATATAAGCATTTGGATGGCGCTCCGTATTAGAGCTCAAAGAAAAAAAAAACAACACAAAAGCCCAGTAAACTAAACACTAAAGGAAAATCATTTATTTAGGTCCAATGTCTTGGAAAGAAGAACCCTCTTATCTATAAATAAAATATGTTCGTGTCAATGGTTTAGTATGGCCCATTTATTGGTTTTAGGAGGCCTAAAGGCCTATAGTAGTATAATACTAGGCAAACCATATGTAGTATTTACGCATACTTTTGGGGTTTATGATATGTAAAGAGATAAATCAATAATCTCAAATGTGTTTATTGAAAAATGTTATAGGCCTATTTGAAATTGAATTTTTATACGTCCACATTCATAATGTGAACGTATTATGCCGTCGCCCCTGTCTGTGTGTGTGTGTGTGTGTGTGTCTGTGGTTCGCCTACAGGGCGCAATTCTTCATGGATTTTCTTCAAACTTGGTATACTTATTCCTTATACTCCAAGGAAGATCCTATTGTTTTTGGTGCATGCCCGACCCCCAGGGGCAGAGCCACGCCCATTTCTAGTATTTGTTTGTTTGTCATCTACAGGCCACATTTCTTAACTTATAAACTTGAAACTTTGCATACACATTCTTTGTACCCTAAGGAACATCCCTATCGTTTGGGGTGCATGCCCAACCCCCAGGGGCAGAGCCACGCCCATTTTCTTTTCGTGTGTCTTTGTGTCGCCTACAGGGCGCAATTCTTACTGGATTTTCTTCAAACTTGGTATACGTATTCCTTATACCCTAAGGAAGATCTCTATTGTTTTTGGTGCATGCCCGACCCCCAGGGGCAGAGCCACGCCCATTTCTAGTATGTGTTTGTTTATCGTCTACAGGTCACATTTCTTAACTTATAACTTTGAAACTTTGCATACACATTCTTTGTACCCTAAGGGACATCCCTATCTTTGGGGTGCATGCCCAACCCCCAGGGTCAGAGCCACGCCCATTTTCTTTTCGTGTGTCTTTGTGTCGCCTACAGGGCGCAATTCTTATTGGATTTTCTTCAAACTTTGTATACTTACTCTTTTTACTCTAAGGATGATCTCTATCGTGTGGGGTGCATGCCCTACCCCGAAGGGGCAGAGCCACGCCCATTTTCTTTTTGTGTGCCTGTGTGTCGCCTACAGGCAGCAATTCTAACTGGATTTTCTTAAAACTTTGTATACTTACTCTTTACACCCTAAGGATGATCCGTATTGTTTTTGTGGTGCATGCCCGACCCCCAATGGCAGAGCCACGCCCATTCCTTGTATTTATTTGTTTGTCGTCTACAAGCCACATTTCTTAACGTATCATCTTGAAACTTTGAAGGCTTATTCTTTGTACCCTAAGTAACATCCCTATCATTTGGGGTGCATGCCCAACCCCCAGGGGCAGAGTCACGCCCATTTTCTTTTTGTGTGTCGCCTACAGGCCACAATTCTTAATCGGTCATCTTGAAACTTAAAATACTTATTCCTTATACCCTAAGGATGATCCCTTTTGTTTTGGGTGCATGCCCGACCCCCGTGGGACAGCAACACCCATTTCTTGTATTTGTTTGTCTGTCGTCTACAGGCTGCATTTCTTGTATCATCTTGAAACGTTGAATACTTATTCTTGGTACCTTAAGGAAGATCCCTATTGTTTTTGGTGCATGCCCGACCCCAAGGGACAGTGCCACGCCCATTTTTTTTTGTCGGTCTGTGTGTCACCTACAGGTCACAATTCTTAATCGATCGTCTTGAAAACTTTTTTTATACTTATTCCTTATACCCTAAGGCTGACCACTATTATTTTCGGTGCATGCCGAACCCCCTGGGACAGAGCTAGCCCAATGCTTTTGTGTCTTGTGTTCGCCTACAGGATGCAATTCTTAACAGATCCTTTTAAAACTTTACAAACCTATTCCTTATACCCTAAAGATGACCCCTATTGTTTTTGGTGATTTCCTAACCCCCAGGGGCAGAGCCATGTCCATTTTTACTTCGTGTCTGTGTGTATTGTCTACAGGCCACGTTTCTTAATGGATCGTCTTTAAACTTGGGATACATGTATGTATTCCATATAGCCTAAGGACGTCAACTGCATGTCCCGACTCACACAGGCAAGACACGCCCAATTTTTGTGTTTGTCGTTTACTTGGCTTATGTATTCCTTATAGCCTGAGGGCGTCCACTATTGATTTTGATGAATGTCCCGGCCCCCAGGGGCAGAGCCACGCCCACTTTTTGCCTTTAGCGTTAGGAAGGCACAATTCTGAATGGATTATCTTGGTATACTTATTCCTTATACTCTAAGGACGGCAACTATTGATGTTGGTGCACGACCCTCAACCTCAATGCTAAACAAACCAAACGCCTAGCCTTCTTGACAAAGTACCATACCAATCAAAGCAGGAATGTGGACGTATATTGTAGCATTAGCGTTATGTTAATATAAAGTTATTATTATTTCTTAATGAAATTTTATGTTAATAAAACAACAAAAATAATTGGCATTTTAGTAGCCAAAGCTATTTTATCTTGGGGAACAAATCATTTAATTGTGCAAGTATCATTTTCAAAAGCCAGACATTTTAATTTGACTAATTGATATATCGATGATGCTCTATCATCACTCAATAATCCAAAATTTAGTGATTACGTAGAATTGATATATCCTGATGAGCTCGAAATTAAAAACACTACTGACAATGACAATCACGCCTCCTACTTGGATCTGCGTCTCGATTTTGACAATTGCCATAAAATTAGTGTTAAATTATACGATAAACGTGATGACTTTGACTTTCCGATCGTTAACTTTCCATTTATTAGTAGTAACATACCAATATCGCCAGCTTAGGGAGTGTTTGTGCCTCAGCTAATTGGTTACATGGGAGCTTGTTCCTTTTATTCTAATTTTTATACGCCCACATTTTCATGTGGACGTATATTGTCGTCGCCCCTGTTTGTCCGTCCGTCCGGACATCCGTCCGTCCGTCCACAATTGTTTGTGAACAGTCTACAGGTCACAATTTTTATCCGATTTCAATGAAACTTAAAATATAGGTTTATCACCCTAAGATCTCGGTTCCTTTCGATATTGGCATGTATCGGACTGTAACTTCATGGGTTATGGCCCCTGATTGTACGAAAAATCACGTTTTTTAGCTTGTGAACAGTGTAGAGGTCACAATTTTGAACCGATTTGGATGAAACTTGAAATGCGTGTTTATAAACCAAAGATCTTGGTTCCTTTCGATATTTGCGCCAATTGAATCGTAACTTCCTGAATTATGGCCCCTGATTGTCCGAAAAATCGCCCTTTTTAGCTTGTGGTCCCTCTGGAGGTCAAAATTGTTATCCGATTTAAAAGATAGGCTGGCACTGCCAGGCAGGATACGCCCACATTTTTGAGAGATGGATAGAGAACAAGCAATATCGAAAGTGATTTTTCCTACATCATTAAGTCCTGTATTTCATACTGTATTGGGAGCAGCTATTTTGTTGGTCAGTTCCAGTCTGATATTCATGAAATTCGAAGACGACAATGATTATGACAATGATTATGGTGTGACGGTACACAACCTAGAAATGTGACTTTTCGTCAAAATCGGATAAGAACTGTGACCTGTAGAGAATCCACAACCATGATATACCATATTTTTACACTATTCGCGTACAAACGGTGACCATTTCGTCCGGCAATTTTGGTACGATTTTCACGAAATTCGAACTCAACCTTCCTTACGGTGCAACAGTAATATAATCAGAGGTTTTTTTTAAATCAGATAATAATTGTTCGACAGCTAGACAGAGAACAAGCAATACCGAAAGTGATTTTTCCTGCAATCAAAGGCCATAATTCATTAAGTTACAATTTGATATGCGCAAATATTGAAAAGAATAAAGATCTTTAGGTTATAAACAAGCATTTCAGGTTTCATCAAAATCGAATTAAAATTGTCACCTCTACAGGGTCCACAACTTTGACATACCATATTTTTACACTGTTCGCGTACAAACGGCGGCCATTTTTTCTGGCAATAATGGTCTAATTTTCTTGAAATTCGAACTCAACCTTCCGTAGGGTGTAACAGTGATAGAGTCAAACGTTTTTTCAAATCGGATAATAATTGTGACCTCCAGAGGGACCATAGGCGATTTTTCGGACAATCAGGGGCCATAATTCAGGAAGTTACGATCCGATATGCGCAAATAACGAAAGGAACCAAGATCTTTGGGTTATAACCATGCATTTCAAGTTTCATCAAAATCGAATTAAAATTGTGACCTCTACAGGGTCCACAACCATGATATACAATTTTTTAACAGTATTCGCGTACAAACGGCGGCCATTTTGAATGGCAATTTTATTCCGATTTTCCCGAAATTCGAACTCAACCTTCCTTACGGAGTAACGGTAATATAATCAACCGTTCTATTAAATCGGATAATAATTGTGACCACCAGAGAGACCACAAGCTAAAATAAGGCGATTTTGCGTATAATCAGGGGCCATAATTCAGGAAGTTACGTTCCGATATGCGCAAATATCGAAAGGAACCAAGATCTTTGGGTTATAACCATGAACTTCAAGTTTCATCAAATCGAATAAAAAATGTGACTTCTACAGGGTCCACAACCTTGATATACCATTTTTTAACAGTATTCGCGTACAAACGGCGGCCATTTTGTATGACAATTTTCGTCCGATTTTCCCGAAATTCGATCTCAACCTTCCTTAGGGTGAAACGGTGATATAATCAAACGTTTTTTTAAATCGGATAATAATTGTGACTTCCAGAGGGACCACAAGCTAAAAAGGGTGATTTTTCGGACAACCAGGGGCCATAATTCAGGAAATTACATTCCGATAGGCGCAAATATCAAAAGGAACCAAGATCTTTGGGTTATAACCATGAATTTCAAGTTTCATCAAAATCGAATAAAAACTGTGACTTCTACAGGGTCCACAACCTTGATATACCATTTTTTAACAGTATTCGCGTACAAACGGCGGCCATTTTGTATGACAATTTTCGTCCGATTTTTCCGAACTTCGAATTCAACCTTCCTTAGGGTGTAACGGTGATATAATCAAACGTTTTTATACGCCCACATTTTCATGTGGACGTATTATGTCGTCGCCCCTGTCCGTCCGTCCACAATTTGTTTGTGGACTCTCTACAGGTCACAATTCTTATCCGATTTTGACGAAACTTGAAATATAGGTTTATCCCCAAAAGATCTCGGCTGCTTTCGATATTGGCATGTATCGGATCAAAACTTCATGGATTATGGCCCGTGATTGTCCGAAAAATCACGTTTTTAGCTTGTGGACCCTATAGAGGTCACAATTTTGAACCGATTTTGATGAAACTTGACATGTATGTTTATAACCCAAAGATCTTGGTTCCTTTCGGTATTTGCGGCTATCGGAATGTAATTTCCTGAATTATGGCCCCTGGTTGTCCGAAAAATCACCCTTTTTAGCTTGTGGTCCCTCTGGAAGTCACAATTATTATCCGTTTTAAAAAGATAGGCTGGCACTGCCAGGCAGGATACGCCCACATTTTCGAGAGATGGATAGACCACAAGCTAAAGAAAGGGGGATTTTGCGTATAACCAGGGACCATAATTCAGGAATTAAAATTGTGACCTCTATAGGGTCCACAAGCTAAAAACGTGATTTTTCGTACAATCAGGGGCCATAATCCATGAGGTTTTCATCCGATACATGCCAATATCGAAAGCAGCCGCGATCTTTTGGGGATAAACCTATATTTCAAGTTTCGTCAAAATCGGATAAGAATTGTGACCTGTAGAGAGTCCACAAACAAATTGTGGACGGACGGACGGACAGGGGCGACGACAATATACGTCCACATAAAAATGTGGGCGTATAAAAACCGTCTGATTATATCACCGTTACATGGTTATGAAGGTTGAGTTCAAATTTCGTGAAAATCGGACCAAAATTGACGGACAAAATGGCCGCCATTTGTACGCGAATAGTGTGAAAATATGTTATATCAAGGTTGTGAACAGTGTAGAGGTCACAATTGTGAACCGATTTGGATGAAACTTGAAATGCATGTTTATAACCCAAAGATCTTGGTTCCTTTCGATATTTGCGCCAATCGGATCGTAACTTCCTGAATTATGGCCCCTGATTGTCCGAAAAATTGCCCTTTTTAGCTTGTGGTCCCTCTGGAGGTCAAAATTGTTATCCGATTTAAAAAAACGTTTGATTATATCACCGTTCCATGGTTATGAAGGTTGGATTCGAATTTCGTGAAAATCGGACCAAAATTGACGGACAAAATGGCCGCCGTTTGTACGCGAATAGTGTGAAAATATGTTATATCAAGGTTGTGGACCTTATAGAGGTCACAATTTTGAACCAATTTTGATGAAACTTGACATGTATGTTTATAACCCAAAGATCTTGGTTCCTTTCGATATATGCACTCATCGGATCGTAACTTCCTGAATTATGGCCCCTGATTGTCCAAAAAATTGCCCTTTTTAGCTTGTGGTCCCTCTGGAGGTCAAAATTGTTATCCGATTTAAAAAAACGTTTGATTATATCACCGTTACATGGTTATGAAGGTTGAATTCGAATTTCGTGAAAATCGGACCAAAATTGACGGACAAAATGGCCGCCGTTTGTACGCGAATAGTGTGAAAATATGTTATATCAAGGTTGTGGACCTTATAGAGGTCACAATTTTGAACCAATTTTGATGAAACTTGACATGCATGTTTATAACCCAAAGATCTTGGTTCCTTTCGATATTTGCGCCCATTGGATCGTAACTTCCTGAATTATGGCCCCTGATTGTCCCAAAAAATCGCCCTTTTTAGTTTGTGGTCCCTCTGGAGGTCAAAATTGTTATCCGATTTAAAAAAACGTTTGATTATATCACCATTTCATGGTTATGAAGGTTGAGTATGAATTTTGTCAAAATCGGACCAAAATTGACGAACAAAATGGCCGCAGTTTGTACGCGAATAGTGTGAAAATATGTTATATAAAGGTTGTGCACCTTATAGAGGTCACAATTTTGAATCGATTTTGATGAAACTTGACAGGTATGTTTATAACCCAAAGATCTTGGTTCCTTTCGATATTTGCACCCAGCGCGTCATTACTTCCTGAATTATGTCCCCTGATTGTACGAAAAATCACCCTTTTTAGCTTGTTGTGGCTCTGGAGGTCACAATTATTATCTGATTTAAAAAAAAAAAACGTTTGATTATTATAAAAACCAAACAAATTCTAATGATTTTCTGATAATTCCTTAATATGCGACAACTCTTGTTGACTGCCCGGACGATTTGGCTGCTGTGTGGGCGTATGTTTCGTTGTCTGGCAACCTATTTTTTAAGTAGATCAAAGCATTTGTCATCTAGGCTTCAACTACAAGGATACTTGCTCACTAAACTCATTAAAACCTTTAAAAAGTTTTATGACCGTCATATTGACTTGATTGGTAAATATAACGTCTCTCTCGACTATTATTCAAGATATATTTAAATGATTCGTATATTATCTCTCTATTTATTTCTGTCTACTACATCCTTAACACTATTCATAGTCATAGTGTTTATTTTACATACCGATAGTCCATTGGCCAATCATGCTATTTTATTTAGATTTCGTCTAATAGTTTGGATGCAGCTATGGCGGGTGTGGCACCAGGCAGGGTAAGCTTACTCTTCTAGACACCTGTTACCACTGTATTTTGTACACGGGGAACAGTCCATTTGCTGATTACAATATTTTGCCTCAGCCTTTTTTAGGACTTTGAATTTTGACTAATGGTTTGGATTGTTCATACATGGTTTTATTTCATTTTATTGAAAGGGTGAGTCTATGGGAATGACATGTCAAATCTAGGCATCGGAACAATGGCTATTTGGTGTATTAATAAGTTGATACATACTTTTAAAATGCGCCGAAAAATTACAACCTAGATTAGCTGTTTGAGTCACAAATATCATAATTTGTTTGTGTCAATTCTCCATAAAACTACAAATACATATTTAGTTTATCGATATACATTATTTCAATTGAAGCCTACAAGTAAATCAAATTCCCAATTCCAAGTTCAAGGCCAACCCACCGATACTTTTCGAATCACATATTAGGCAGTAAACTCATATATTTCACCACTCAACGAATGTCTGATCTTGTGCAAAGACTGCTTCAACGTATGAAACTCTCCCCATTGATATTGCAACCGTTAATTCAACCTGCCAACAGTTTTTAGTTTCGAAGCGTATTTGCTTTCACCGTGAGTACCCGAAGGCAGTGACCGACCTAGAAACTTAAAACCTTCAGCCAAATTTTTAGCCAAATCAAAATTTGATTAGCCAATTCAGAAAGTTTTAGCCCTTCCATTTTTATAAGCATGAGATCATTGAGTGAGGTTACTTTTAAGTTTGAACATCGACTGTTCTTAATATAGTTCTGGTGTGAAAACCCCCTTTCTGCACCCACTATTGTGGGTGGAATAACAAGACTAAGTTCAGCCAGTTTACAGACTGATGAATACATATTTTCATACTTCGAAATAACTTCTCTTATAAAATATTCATGTGATAAATGGGAATACTTTTTAGTTATTAGTAAATTTTTGAATCCAGTCCACTCAGATAACAAAGTGGTTTTATTATCAAACATTAATGGAACTGTGGTAATCAATTGATTATGTTTATCAGTTTTATAATTAGAATTATTTTCACTAAAATGAGTGAATAAAATGTCCATGGACTCAATTCCATAATTTTCTGGAAGTTGGCAAGTTTCATTTTCTTGATACAATTCTCTCCTATCAAACACAGAAAGTGCTTTCACAACATTATCATTAGGACTAAAACGAGCACTAAGATTTTCAATTAAATTGGTAATAAATTTCTCCTTCACCTTCTCAAACTTCTTGACTAGATCAGCATTTAGGTTAATTAAATGTACCTAAAGTCAAAGTTTGGGACCGGTTTTGCACTACCCCACCCAAAAGGAAAAGATTTCGAAAAATTCCACAAATATTGGTCCATCATGTAGCTGGAGTTCTGATAAATTACATATGGTTCATTCTATTTGATTTATTGTGTCTGCATAAGAAAGATTGCTTCTTTGTAATGACAGACACAGTCGATTGAGGGGCTCTAACACGTCAGCCAAATAATGAGTCAATGCTAAAAAATCAAATTTTCAAGTGGGCTTCTCCAAGATGAGTGTGTGATGATTTTAGATTTCTGGTTGTCCTTGGCGAGTAATTGAAAAAATTTTGCAAGTTCATTTAAAGTTTGTTGATATTTATCCCATTCGTGGATGCTTGAGGCAGCTTGACCACTGGCAAGTGCAAGTTTGTGGGCAGCACAATGAAATAAGAGTATTAAGGGGTTATCTAATTTAAATCTTGTTGTGACCCCTGTTTTTGAACCCACCATAGTGGAAGCCCCATCAGTACCAAGACTAATTAAATTATTTTGACTTAAGTCCTTTTCTTCAAGTGTTTGTATAAAGGAATTTAGTTCTTATAATGCTGTTTGTTACAAATCTGATGCATATGATTAAGTTTTGTATATTACTTGTATCTGTGGATTCATCAAAAATCAAAGAATAAAATTTTGATCCTTTAATTTTGTTTGAATTATCAGATTCAATTCACAGGGACTTGAAGGGATTAAAATAAAACTTCTTACTACTGCTTGACTATAATAGTATAGTATTAGTATATAACTATATAATAAAGGGATGGCAGACGCCATCTTTGTTCTGACTTTTTTATGATATATTGCTGTCTGGTGTCATCTCACAATACTCACTAGTTCTGACACTTCATGTCATTTTTATTGCCAACGAGACTTAATTTGATAATTATTCACCTTCCGATGTAATTAAATTGGTCCTTTTAAAGCGTTATTAATAACAAATCAAACTTAAAAAGCTATCACTTATCGATATTCAACTTGCCGAGCCCGGAAGAAACACGAAATAAGGTCAAAAGAAGTCTGTATCACTCAGTCCCTTTATAAACCTATCATTACTCGATATGTGCATAGGAACTGGGTGATCAAGTCTCGCTCTTGATAGAACTTAAGAAGCGAGGCCACTGTTGAGCGAGACTTGATCACCCAGTTCCTATGCACATATCGAGTAATGATAGGTTTATAAAGAGACTGAGTGATCAAGTCTCGCTCGTGATAGAACTTACGAAGCGAGGCCGCTGTTCAGCGAGACTTGATCACCCAGTTCCTATGCACATATCGAGTAATGATAGGTTTATAAAGAGACTGAGTGATCAAGTCTCGCTCGTGATAGAACTTACGAAGCGAGGTCGCTGTTGAGCGAGACCTGATCACCCAGTTCCTATGCACATATCGAGTAATGATAGGTTTATAAAGAGACAGAGTGATACCGACTTCTTTTGACCTTATTTCGGGTTTCTTCCGGGCTCGGCAAGTTGAATATCGATAAGTGATAGCTTTTTAAGTTTGATTTGTTATTAATAACGCTGTAAAAGGACCAATTTAATTACATCGGAAGGTGAATAATGATCAAATAAAGTCTCGTTGGCAATAAAAATGACATGAAGTGTTAGAACTAGTGAGTATTGTGAGATGACACCAGACAATATATCATAAAAAAAGTCAGAACAAAGATGGCGTCTGCCATCCCTTTATTATATAGTTATATACTAATACTATACTATTATAGTCAAGCAGTAGTAAGAAGTTTTATTTTAATCCCTTCAAGTCCCTGTGATTCAATTATATCTGCAATAACACGAATCATGTCATCCACAGAGTTATGGCTGGTATAGCTTAACTTCAACGCATTTTGTTCGTTGCTATCTTTATTTAAATTGTTAGTATTACTACCTAAAATATTTAAACTTTCAAGGCACTGATCGATTAAAAGTTTATTTAGGCTGTCCAGTTTGTCTTTGGGCATTTCTTCCTTTATAAGCTAGTCTACATTCTTCATTATAGAAATGATTCCTGTTTTAATTTTGGTATTGACACAGGAAATGGCCTTAAGTAGAGTGGTTCAGAGACACAACATTTGTCCTTATAAAAACTGACCCGCTTATCTGTGTGATTGCTCCTTCAAGAAATCTTCTGAAGTGAGCAGAAGTTAGTGCCGTGCACGTGGTTTAGGATGTCGCAGCAAATATACGTCACACGAGGTATTTTTACAAACATGTATTGGTATATAACGCAAAGTAAAAAATACACTCATTATGGGCTTCGACTTATGTTTTTATTTAATAGCGAATGTGAGCAAAAATTTCGATTTCACTCCTTGATTTGATTTTTTATTTCGGCGATTTTGGTGATTTAGATACAGAGCTCCGGCTGTAATAGCTTCGTTTCATATCTAACTTTCAAGCAGGTGAAATCGTCAAGATAAATTCACTGCAACCTTTCGAGATTTACTTTTATTAAGCGGTTACAATCTTGGTTTACGCGGCGATCTCTCCTGGTTAGGAAATAAATATTTGCTAGCTCTAAATACGCAGATATATTTGAGACTGGAAAATAACCGAAACAAACGTTTTATTTGTAGTCTTTATTTTCCAGACACTTTTCGGTAACATGGTGTAAATTATTTTTATAATCATAGTATATTATCTTACCATCCTGTAGCCATAGGCTTTGATCGACGGAATAATATTTTCTCTAGATTTGAGACTGAGCCCTGCAAGATATCGTCCACGGATGATTTGCTATCAAGCAATGGATTGGACAATTACCCCTATGATTTGATATCTGTAACAAACTACTTATGACAAAAATCACAAATAGGCTTATGCTAGACAAATGTTAATAAATTCCCGACAACTTCGGAGCATTCAAAATAGACTGGTCAGACCGGGTCAGAATGACGACATAGACTAGGAAGCTGGGTAAATCATACGACGATTTTGACACCCCATTTTTCCGGGATAGTTTACGAAACTCCATCGGCAGACACAAGTGCATTTAATAGAGAGACTCAGAGATCTGCCGATGCGACCTTGACTGATTTAGATAGAAAAAAAAAGTATTTGCGGTTATTGTCATAAAAGCACGTAGAGGGCAAGTTCATGTCTATAGTTGTTGTCAGGTTAACGTCAGTTCGATCTAGGTTCAAGTTAATGTCTAATTTTTGTCTGCATGTTGTCGATGGAGCCAATGACGGATTTGGGTCACAGGTGACACTCTGACTCTCGGTCTCTGAAGAAGATTCTGGACTAACAGTAACACGCGTAGTCGTAGGAAGGAAAAAGGAATCTATCCTTCTTACTTTGGGTTTCCTTGAATTAGTTGTCATTAGTGTGCGAGAAAGTTTATTGTGCTGATGTTAAAGGCCCGTTCTCACAGTGCGACTTGTAGTAACTACTTGTAGTATTTACGTGTAGTATCTACATGTAGATTACAAAATCGTATATAAATGAGTTGATACGACTTGGAATCCCGCGATAATCTCGTCTTGTCTTAGCATAATGGCGTCATCAAGCGGAGAAGAGACGCACAGTGGCTATAAAATACAAAGATGATTAAATCTGGTAGCTACAAATTGATACACTTGCATAGACATATGAAATCGGATTTCAGGAAATAAAATCGCATGAATGAAGGTACAGTAGTTAAAAGTTCATAAATTAAATTTAGTCTAGTCTGTCGTCTGCTATAGGTATATGCTAGGTCTATACTTATAGGCCCACTCACCTGTCATCGCTCGGCCGCAGCTCTCCTGCATCTGCATGGCGATCATAGCCAATGCAGCCTGCCACACATCTCTCTTGGAATAAGTCTTATGACTCACATAAGCAAGGTTGTGCGACGTAAAAATTGATAAAATTCTCTGTCTCAGTTTTGCTGAGCGGCTCTTGATGCTTGATGGGTGCGCTTTGCGTCGATGTTTACAAACAACAAGGGGAGAGAACTCGTGTGTACTAATACTCGACGTCTCTGATTGATCAATTTCATATGATCTGTTGACTGAAATAGGGAAGTTTCTATTTCACCCAAATCGCTTTCAACTGGTTGTGAGCTTGTAAAAGTTGGTACGACTAGGGTGTTCTCACGCTGCAACTCAGGTCACACCGTGAGAATGGGCCTTAAGCGGATGTAAACAACGCAGCGCCACACAAAAGGGGCGTAACTGTGTTGAATACTCGAGACTCGATCTTTCGGTCGTTTTAATGTGTAGCATTGACTGATTTGCGACCGGTAAGATTGAGAATAGAGTAATTAATATACTGGGTTCAAGTTAATGTCTAATTTTTGTCTGCATGTTGTCGATTGAGCCAATGACGGATTTGGGTCACAGGTGACACTCTGACTCTCGGAAGAAGATTCTGGACTAACAGTAACACGCGTAGTCGTAGGAAGGAAAAAGGAATCTATCCTCCTTACTTTGGGTTTACTTGAATTAGTTGTCATTATTATGGAGAAAGTTTATTGTGCTGATATTTGCTACGTACGTAAGTATAGAAATCTTGTAGTTAAGCGGATGTAAACAACGCAGCGCCACACAAAATGGGCGTAGCTGTGTTGAATAGTCGAGACTCGATCTTTCGGTCGTTTTAATGCGTAGCATTGACTGATTTGCGACCTGTAAGATTGAGACTAGAGTAATTAATGTACTAAAAATAGACACTCCGTCGACTCCAGTCGATCGAAAGAAGCTTTGAAAGTTTGAACGATATGATTTCAAGGTTAACATTATCAGATTTACGAAATAACACTCTCTAAAATTCATTCGCCAGCATCATCATTTCATTCGCCAATAAAAATAATTATCGTCATTGGCGAATGTCTAATGCGGTCACTGCGCAGGGGAAATATGCATTGCGCGGGCGCAAGCGATTTTAACTGAAATCTATTAAAATCACATTTTAAGTTAGAACTAATCTTCGTGAAACGCATAAAATTTAAAATTTCATTATACGCCCACATTGAAATGTGGTCGTATATTGTTGTCGCCCCCATCCGTCCAGCGTCCGATTGACTTTAAATTTATACACAGTGTTTAAGGTCATGAGACGAAGAAGCCTTTTGTTTTTCAGCGATTTCCGATAATACCTACTAGAGTTATGGCCTTTGATCACTTCAAAGTTAATATCCGATTGACTTTAAACTTATACACAGTGTTTAAGGTTATAAGTTATAAGACGAAGAAGCCCATTGATTTTCAGCAATTTCCAATAATTAGTGCCAGAGTTATGGCCCTTGATCACTTAAAAAAATCTTGTATCCGATTGACTTTAAATTTATACACAGTGTTTAATGTCATAAGATGAAGAAGCCTATTGATATTCAGCGATTTCCGATAATTAGTGCCAGAGTTGTGGCCCTTGAATAACAAGACGCCAAGGTGGAAGGTTGTGTCTTTGAGAGCTCATCCATTGAAGTGTGAAATCTGGACTGGTGGCCAGTCTTCTCCACACACCAAAAATTGGCCAGTCCTCTCAAAAAAAAACGAAAAAAAAAAACGTAATCTCTAGAGACTGGGCAAATAGAGCTTCATTCTCATCTAGTAGGTCAATCTGCATTATGTAGGTCGTGTGACGTCGTGCACGTGATCACGACATATCTAGTGATAATAAACATGGCTGTCGACTAACTGGCAAACTGGTGTAGGTGCGAGATGTTTGTTGTGGATAACAGTTATTGTTATTTAGTGATACTTTAATGATCTAAGAATTTTGTTGACGGACAATATCTGTCGAATGAACGGATACAACGTATGGGATGAGGTGAATGAACATAAATAATTACACACGACATCATTATAACAACTTAACGAAGCCAGTTCATGCGGATCGGGACTCGGGGCTTGCTTGACAACTGTCAATCATTCCAAATAAGGAACAACGTAAAACAGGACAGGAACGCCCATTTTATTGTGAAGCTCGCAAATTGTCCAGTCTCTGGTGCTGGTTACAGGTTTACTCAATTTTTTTTTTTTTTTTATACAAATGGAAACGAAAGTGTTGGTTTACTAAAAATTAATACTTTTATATAAATCGAAATGTAAAATAAATAGAAGAGACTGGGCCAGTCTACGTGAAATCAAGAAAGATAGAATTTCCGTTGTGTATATACATTTCCTTGGATTTATTTTGTGAAAAAAAAACAATTAATCATAATGGGACTGGATATAGCTGTTTGGAGGATGCATATTGGTATGTATCGGCACAGGGTATTTAATAGGAAATCTTACATTAAATCTCTTCGTATCAGTAGTCTGACAATCTCAGTGTTTCTTATCATATCCACATGCCTGGTCTTTAGCGGGGACGCGGAAACTTATCCAGGCCCATCCAATACTAGACAGGGACAGATCAGTAAATCTGGTGACATAATTTTCCCAGAAAAGGAGGCTACCAATGATCTTATCGCCATTATACAGTCCCTAAAGAAAGACATTGCTGATTTGAGGTCAGAAGTAAAAGACTCAAATATTAAAGAAGAGGTACAGGCAATAAAGTAAGATATTAAGGACTGTCAATTTCAATTTACGCCTCGATAATGAAGAAAATCGATTAAGACAACACAATCTAATTTTCTATGGGTTGAAGGAAAAAGACAATTTTGAGACAAAAAGTGACTGTGAACAACTCATTAAGTGGTGGATAATGGCCGAAGACTGTCCATTATGTAAATAGAAAGAACAACTGAGGTGCGTTAGCCCGGAAGTTTTTCTTTGTATTTACATAATGAACAGTCTGAGGCTATTATCAAACTTAAAACATAGCACCATAGAGATACAAATAATGGATAGTTTTCTAAAAGAACAAGTCACAAAATAATGGATATATTCTTAAAACAACCTGCACATGCTCAGGAAAGCATGTGAAAAACACTCAAGTCAAACAATGCAAGCTTACACAGACGGTCCAAAATGTTCAACATGGAGACGACATGTTTATAACACAGTAGAAAACAAATATTAATGAGAATAACTGTGATCGATAAGCATGTGGATACTGATTACATTTGGTAATGTATTCGATATGGAAGATAATAGCTGTAAAAATTGTGACGGTCTTGATATGCGGGATAATATAGCAGTCAAAGTTGTGATGGAAAGCATGCCTACAAAAATGATTTAGATATTGTTAATATTTTTAGTACCGTGCTGTGGTTAATATGGAGGGAAATAGCCGTCCAAATTTGATTTGAAATTGAATAGATACTCTGATAAAAGACACAGGATCAAAGGCAAAAACCAATTAACGAAATTCGAACTCAGCTATTTACAGCTATTATCTTCCATAGAAATGTGGACGTATATTGCCGTCGCCCCCGTCCGGCCGTCTGTCGGTCTTGTGAACGCACTAGAGGCCAGGGTTAATATCCGATTGACTTTAAATTTATACACAGTGTTTAAGGTCATGAGACGAAGAAGCCTATTGATTTTCAGCAATATCTGATAATTACTGCCAGAGTTATGACCCTTGATCACTTTGAAAAATCTTGTGAACGCTCTAGAGGCTAAAGTTAATATCCGATTGACCTTAAATTTATACACAGTGTTTAAGGTCATGAGACAAAGAAGCCTATTGATTTGCAGCGATATCCGATAATTACTGCCAGAGTTATGACCCTTGATCACTTTGAAAAATCTTGTGAACGCTCTAGAGGCTAAAGTTAATATTGGATTGACTTTAAATTTAAACACAGTGTTCAAGGTCATAATACGAAGAAGCCTATTGATTTTCAGCAATATCCGATAATTACTGCCAGAGTTATGACTCTTGATCACTTTGAAAAATCTTGTGAATGCTCGAGAGGCTAAAGTTAATATCCGATTGACTTTAAATTTATACACAGTGTTTAAGGTCATAAGACGGGGAAGCCTATTGATTTTCACGGATTTCCGATAATTAATGCCAGAGTTATGGCCCTTGATCACTTCAAAAAATCTTGTGGATGCTCTAGAGGACAAAGATGATGTCCGATTGACATCAAATGTATACACAGTGTTTAAGGTCATGAGACGAAGAAGCCTATTGATTTTCAGCGATTTCTGATAATTAGTGCCAGAGTTGTGTCCCTTGATCACTTCAAAAATTCTTGTGGATGCTCTAGAGGCCAAATTTAATATCTGATTGACTTTAAATTTATACACAGTGTTTAAGGTCATGAGACGAAGACGCCTATTGATTTTCAGCGATCTCTGATAATTATTGCCAGAGTTATGGCCCTTGATCACATCAAAAAATCCTGTGGACGCTCTAGAGGCCAAAGTTAATATCTGATTGACTTTAAATTTACACACACTGTTTAAGGTCATGAGACAAAGAAGCCTACTGATTTTCAGCGATTTCAAATAATTACTTCCAGAGTTATCTCCCTTGATCACTTCAAAAAACCTTGTGACGCTATAGATGCCAAACTTATCATCCGACTTCAGATTGATACACAGAGTTTAAGGTGTTGAAACGAACAAGTATTTTGATTTTCAATGAATTTTGATAACTGAACAGCTAAATCCATGATGTTAAATGTTTCCTATACTAATTGTTAGCGTGGGGCAAAACTTTATAAAAAGCAAACAAATTCTAATGATTTTCAGATAATTACAAAATGAGTTGTTACTCTTAATCAAATTTTAGTGTATAACAAATGTTTCATTCCCAAAAAAAGTAAAAATATGCGACAACCCTTGTTGACTGCCCGGACGATTTAGCTGCTGTGGGCGTATGTTTCGTTGCCTGGCAACCTATCTTTAAAATTGGATAAAAATTGTGGCCTGTATAGGTTACACATACTCAGAACACCTGTTGTTTTGTCAATCAGGGGCAATAACCCTGGAAGTTACAGTCCGATATGTGCCAATATCACAAGGAAACAAGATCTTTGGTTTGTAAACACACATGTACAGTTTCATCAAAATGAGCTGAAAATTGTGACCTCTAGTGTGTACAATCACGGGTCATAATCGATGAAGTTACGGTCCCATACATGCCAGTATCGAAAGGAACCGAGAAATGAAATGAAATGAAGCTTAACATTCTACTGTTCTGCTTCTAAGGGCTTATGAAGACGGACATAGGCCATACAGTCTACTCTTATATCGTCCGGCATCAATGACAAAGGGTAAACCACGGCAGAATGTCTGAATGAACTTTCTTGACCATGCCAAGGACTGAAAATACCTGACACCCAGACTAGTGAGCCGGTGTCTTAACCACTAAGCTACGTACGGTAATCCCAAAGGAACCAAGATCTCTCGGATATATACCTATATTTCAAGTTATAATTTGCAGAGTGTCCAAAAAGAAGGTGGCTATATAAAAATGTATGATCTCGTGCTGAATGTACTATTAAACGGACAAGTGACATAACGGACATATTTAAGTGGAATTCTTTATGTAGACAAATGTGTAAAATCAATATTCGGTCATGTGACATTTCGGTAACTATGAGTTTTTTAAAGTAATTTCATGTACTGTAATTTAATTTGTTCAGAGAATAAATTATCCCAAAATACATGTTCATTTTTCATATGAGTGTCTATTATTAATAAAACTGTCCATTATTTTCAATGAATAATGGAAAGTTTTATAAATAATGGACGATTGTTTAAGAAAAGCGTACATTCCCCTATGTACTGGATATAAACATCAAAGGGTGAGTTCATAACTATGTTTTAAAGAGGTGTTAACAAATGATTTGAAACTGGATGACCATGACTCAGTGACAAAATTTGAAAGGATCTACAGATTAGGGGTTAAAAAGAATTCACAAAAAAACAACTACGACCAGTGTTAGTCGTATTTACGAGCTTGAGCGATAGGAACGGCAAAAAAAGAACTCATTGACTCACAAATTGCGATTTCAGAAGATTTTACTGAACGAGCTCGAAGAATTAGAAAAGCGCTTATTCCATTTCTTATTGAGGCTAAAACTAAAGACAAAAAGAGAGCTTGTCTCAATTTCGATAAATTAATAATCGAAAGCAAAGCATATACTATTGATCTTGATACCAATCAACTCATCCGAATATTGAATGACGAACAGCAACCAAGCACACCATATGATATAAAAAATGAAATTAAATCACAAATTAGTTGCAATCTACAAAATATAAATATTGTCTCTTGGAATTGTCGCAGTCTAAAAAGACACATTGATAACCTCGAACATATAGATAAATTGACTACTTTTGACATTGTTGGAATAAGTGAAACTTGGCTATACGAATCACCGCATAAAGCATTGCTTAACAATCATGAACCATTTGGGTTCTATAGGCAAAAAGGAAATCACAGTGGTATTTTAGTATTTATTTCCGAACAAATTCGAAGGGGAGTCCAGAACATTTTGTGTCAATTTGATGATACTGTGATCATATTATTAGATAAATCATTCTTTGGAATAGAAAGAGACCTTATTCTAATCTTCATGTACGTTTCACCGGAAGGATCCAAGTATTATCAAAACAGAGACCATTCAACCATAGAGACACTCGAAGAGATATTTATTAAAATTCACTTCGACTTTCCGGGCTCAAATATTCTCTTGGCAGGTGATATGAATGTTAGAACCGGTGATTTGGTAGATTATATAATTGATGACTCATTGGAATATATTACAACTGAAGATATATACATGTACCCCATAGATGACTTTAATCAAAAGCAACATAATTTTGACAAAGAAATCAACGCATGTGGCACCATAATAATTCACTTATGCATACGGAATACATATAGTCAACGGCCGTTTCCCTAGTGATGCGGATCGTATGTTTACCAGCCATGCTAACAAAGGTGCAAGTGTAGTGGATTGATTACATGGTGGCATCTACGGAACTATTTCCATCTATCAAAAACTACATTGTCATTGATATTGACGACTCTGACCATTTTCCCATCATGTGTTGTATTGAAACGTCGATAACAGGCGAACAACTGAGTACAGAAATGTATGTGTTAGAGCAATGAAAAAGATTCAAATGGCGCGAAGAAAATCGAGACCAATTTATTAGTGAATTACATAGTGATGTTTCAAATTGTTGTTTTCAGGAAATTAGGAAACATGGTGAGAGAGATGATGTATATATGTTCTTTGTGATAAATTCGTAAACACCCTTCAAATCGCAGTAAAATCAATTTGTAAAATTTCAGGGAAGTATCATTCGAAATGTGATTCCGACCTGTCTCTCTATAAACGCTCAAGATCATTATTTAAATCAATATCTTATACTAGCAAATTAAAGCACAACTTAAATTCTCCGATCGATTTCTGGGGCGATGTTACAACTATACTGCGCGACACTTTAAAGACCTGTTAAGCTTTGATAATAATTTAAATAACGAACATGCTGATGCTCAGCTTCATATTCATGACCAAATGTGTGATCTATGTGAAAATAATGTCTCCCAAAGCTTAAACGCAACAATAACATATGCTGAAATATTAACGTGTATAATGAAAAATGGGAAGTCCCCGGGACTAGATGGCATCACAATAGAATTGATAAAGGAGTCGAGTCATATCACAGTCTCAATTCTAGTCGAGATTTTTAACATGATATATGACAAAGGGGTATTTCCACGAGAGTGGTGTAAAGCCCTAATTAGCCCAATACACAAGAAAGGACCCCGTGACATTGTAAGTAAGTATAAGGGGAATATTCCTTCTCCCAGTGATAAGCAAAATATTTACCAAAATAATAAATTGTAGACTCACAAAATGGTGTAATCATAATGATATAATACATGAAAGCCAAGCTGGTTTTCGTAAAAACTATTCTACCATCGATAACATATTTTCTTTACAGGGCATTATTAGTAAATATATTTCTAAAACTCGTGGTAGAATATACTGCCTATTCAACGATTTTGCGGTCGCATTTGATTCTGTACCACATTGCAATCTGTGGAATGTCTTGCTAAAAGATGGCATACATGGTAAATTTATAAATATCATAAGAGATATTTATTCAAAGTCCAAATCGTTTGTCTTAACCCCGGATGGCATAACGGATATGTTTAGTTGTACTAGAGGTACAAGGCAGGGATGTATGTTAAGTCCTCTGATGTTTTCATTGTACATCAACGAGTTTATTAATGAGTTGACTAACGATGAGTGTAGAGGTATATATATTTCACCATTGTTTTCAAATGTGATGTGTTTAATGTTTGCAGACGACATTGCAAATGTCCCGACACTGTATTTAGATTGCAATGTCAAATTACGAGTATTAAAAACTTTTGTGCTAAATTCAAAATGTCCATAAACGTAAGTAAAACAAAATTATCGTTTTCCGTAACGGGGACCCTTTAAGAAATTACGAATCATGGAGTTATAGCAATATAAAAATAGAGACTGTCTCCCAGTATAAATACTTAGGTATTGTATTCACGCCTAAACTCATTTGGTCAAAAGCCAAAGATAGCCTAGCCTCGCAGGGTGAAAAAGTTTTATCAATCCTAAAATGTCTTAATAAAAAATGTAATGGTCTGTCATATGATATGTCAATTAACATATTCGATAAAATAGTTATTCCTATTATAACCTACGGTGCATAATTATTGGGATTTGAATACTCTCAAGTAATAGAAAACGTCCAACTGAAATTTCTGGGGTATATACTAAAATTACCACAACATCCATGTACATCCGCTGTATTAGGGGAAACTGGGCGTTATCCATTATATACTATATATACTTTGTAAAAATATATCAAATATTGGCTGAAATTATTGACGATGGAAGACACCAGATTACCTTAGCAAATTTACAAACTGTTATACGGTTTTGGGTATATTTGGCTGTCCCAATCAGTTGGTAATTTAAAAGTCTTTTTATATATGTTCAAACAGAGAATAGGGGGTATTGAACTACAAGAATGGCATTATAGTATTTCAAATAACAGCAGGTTGCATTATTATTCAAGTTATAAAGTAACCCTAATCTGGAAAGATACCTGTTTAATTTGAAAATAGAAAAAAAATATGTAAAATCTCTTTGTAGACTTAGAATAGGTAGCCACAATCTTATGGTTCTGCAGGGTAAATGATAAAACATCCCATACGAACAGAGACTCTGTAAATTATGCTATACAAATACCATCAAAGAAGAATTTCACTTTGTGATTGTTTGTTCTGCTTGTAACGATTTTCGCAATTCATACGTAAACCAATATATTGTTAATACCACCTCCCAAGGCCAAAACTTTATAAATCCTATGTCCTCTAAAAATGCTGAAACAATTATGAATCTAGCAAAATTCACTTACCATTCCTTTTGTCACAGGAGTATTTTAATGACAGAAAAAGAAAAGTAATAAGTATCAACTAATATCACTGTACGAATCCTCAGTATATTAAGTATATCATTGTACATTTGTATTTATTGTATATTTAAGTGTATTAAATCGTCAATCAACTAAGCATTATAATTGAATAATTTATTTATATCCATTTTGCTGATTGTACATACGTTTACATTATAACTATCAATGGTCAATATAAAATAGATTTATATTCCTTTAAATACTGTGATAATTGCTCATTTTGGTATATATATTAGATACTTATTTATCTACAACTTATATTTACTATTAAGCTCAGGCTCGGAATATTATATCTATGTGTCAACTAGTATATATCTTTTCTCAAAATTGTGATGACAAATTGTACTATGGACCTTTGGTCTTTCATACATGAAATAAAGATTATTATTACTCATCGATTTCCGATAATTAGTGCCAGAGTTATGACCCTTGATCACTTCAAAAAATCTTCTAGACGCTCTAGAGGCTAAAGTTAATATCCGATTGTCTTCAAATTTATACACAGTGTTTACAGTCATGAGAGGAAGACGTGCATTTTTTTTCAATAATTACTGCCAGAGTTATGGCCCTTGATCACTTCAAAAAATCCAGTGGAGGCTCTAGAGGCCAAAGTTAATATTGACTTTAAATTTTCACTCAGTGTTTAACAACATGAGACGATTTTCAGCGATTTCAAATAATTACTGCCAGATTTATCTCCCTTGATAACTTCAAAAAATCCTGTTGGTTCTATGGAGGCCTATTGTTTTTCAGCGATTTCAAATAATTACTGCCAGAGTTATCTCCCTTGATAACTTCAAAAAATCTTGTGATGCTATAGAGGCCAAACTTATCATCCGATTGACTTAAGATTGATACACAGAGTTTAATTAAGGTGTTACGAACAAGTAGTTCGATTTTCAATGAATTTTGATAACTGAACAGCTAAATCAATGATATTAAATGTTTTGTATACTAATTGTTAGCGTGGGGCAAAACCTTATAAAAAGCAAACCACTTCTAATGATTTTCTAATAATTACATAATATGTTGTTACTCTTAATCAGATTTTATTACCAAAAAAAGTAAAAATATGCGAAACCCTTGTTGACTGCCCGAACGATTTAGCTGCTGTGGGCATATGTTTCGTTGCTTGGCAACCTATCTTTGATTATCAGAGAGGAACTAGTAGCTGCCTAATATTAGATTTCATTTCAAAATTTCCTGTTGTCTTAACATCTGTGCTGATGTGATTGTAATATTTGTTCTTTCTTTTTTTAGAGTTTTATATTTCAACATATATTGAAAGAAAAATTAGAATATATAAAGTATGTAGATAATATTCATCAAAGAGGATTATATCATCTTGAACGATTGTTAAAGATATCAATACGGTAAAACTTCAATATTTTATAATTAAGGAATTTACAGTTTTTTATATACCTGCAAATGATGAAATTAATCAGTCGTAAAATTTATACATGTTTGAAACACAGCTTACTGATAATGTAATGCTTAAAGACCACATAAGAAAAAAAAATCTTAATTTCATATAAGTATGTCCATTTTACGGCAAGTTCATACCAATCTGAGTGAAATTAATTCCGCTGTTAATGTTTAAGTATCCAACACGCCCAAACGCTTTTCAATTTTACAATTACGACCTTAATCCGGTTGATTGGCTGCAGACGTAAAGCTCACTACACATATATATCATCTATACAATATATCACTGCCAGTACAATATCGCACTATCAATACACACCACCAGTTGACAAGCATCTATCACTGAAAGCAGTCTATGTATAAATCTCTGCTTGGCTTGTTATTTGTACATCTATCGAAAGAAAATTAATTTGCCGATTATAATGGCGTTAAAATTGTAATTAAGGTGCGTTCGCTTTTTCCTGATTTCTTCTCATATCTGGAAAATTAATTCATTTCTGGTTAGCCTTGTTCCAGGAATTGGCGTTTGCTTTGGAATCAATTGATTTTCAAAATATTTAACGAATCCAAAATCACCAAAATTTACTGATGAAAAAATGGACCTACATAGCTGTAAATTTGTGACTTTTTGATCTACTTTAATAATTCTTTTTTCTTTGAGAATCTTAAAACATTTACTTTAAATCGGCTATTTCCGATTTTCGAATATTATGTCCTTGACATCTCCTCCTGGAAGTAAAACAAACATGTCAACTTCTTGAATATATTAGTACAGTTTTCATGAAATTAGGAATGTAAGTAGATCTGGCTAATCCAACTTCAACGATGTCTTTAGAAATTTTCAAAATTATCTCCCTTTGGAAAAAATAATAACCAAAGTTTTAAAAAAAAAAATCGACGAAATATAGGTCAGATCACCTTGATTTTTTTTTCTGTGCTAGCTAAGTGACTACTGATTCGTAAACAAAAAATGGAGTTTGTAGCTCAATCCGGAAGTGCCACCATCTTGAAATGTGAAAAATCCACAGATAGGGCGACAAGAGTACTCTACAGAAAGTTGGTCTGGACACAGCTTATGTGCACGCTAGCCAGCCGTGGAGTCTATGTTTCTTGTCTTGGTAAATTATTCACTTCTATTATTAATAATCGTATATTAAAGTTTGATCCTAATGAGATGAAAATAACTAGCTGTCAATTTCAGAAACTTCACAAGGCCTCTGAGATATTTTAAATTCACTATGTCGATACACACATGAATGGGATTTGCAAATTGATATTAACTAGATCTGCTACTGTCCCATGCAGATATGAAAGCTTTCATATTCATCGTCACGTGTCATCGATTATATCAAGTATCTCGAATAAAAGGATAAGAATAACAAACTATCAAAATTGGTCAAAAACTTGCAAAGTTACAAGTCTATAAATATACTATTCAAAAAAAGTAGGGGATATTTGATTTTGGGGGCATAATACTAAAATATGCAAATGACTACGAAAAAAGTCACTATAGAACCTAACAGAAGAAACATTTCCAGTTACATGTGACGCCCAAACGCACCAATAGCTACCGCATGGAATGCAGGTGATGCTTGGGAT
This sequence comes from Patella caerulea, assembly GCA_036850965.1. Classification (NCBI taxonomy): domain Eukaryota; kingdom Metazoa; phylum Mollusca; class Gastropoda; family Patellidae; genus Patella; species Patella caerulea. The sequence goes on along the minus strand of JAZGQO010000013.1, from coordinate 13,394,183 downwards.
CATCATGGGGGTCCAACCCAAGATTTGCACGACTTTTGAACGTTACAGTCATTGTGACATTGAATTCCAGGGTGGAAACATCAGTTTAATTGTTTTAGTGACCAAAAAACAAATTTTGATATGCGTCGGCTTACCCAAAATGAAAGGTTACGTGCCCTTGGCATGCTACAGATCGGCACAACACAGGTGGTTGTGGTGCGGACGATGAATGTTTCCCAGTCTGTCATAAGCAGGCTATGGTCCAGATACCGTGATACACAATCTGTACAGGTCAGACCACACTCAGGTCGACCAAGGGCGACAACTCAAGCCCAGGATCGATTTATCTGTAACTTGGCCTTGAGAAATCGTGTCATCACAGCAAATCAGATCAGCGCTCGTCTTCAAACAGCAACTGGATAGAATCGACTGCATAGCGGTCACCTTTGCGCCCGACGTCATCGCGTGATCCCTTGTTTGAGAGATCATCACATTCAGGCAAGACGTCATTGGTGTAGGGATCGTCAACACTGGGATAATCGACGCCGGAGCAATGTGATGTTTGCAGATGAGTCAAGGTTCACTGTTGATTTTTTGGACAGACGCAGGAGGGTGTGGCGTCGTCGAAACGAGCGCTTCCAAGATGTAAAGTCATCAGACATGATCGATTTGGGGATGGTTCTGTTATGGTGTGGGGAGGCATCACTGTTGCTGGAAGAACGGCTTTATATGTTGTTGCAGGGCGTATTACAGGCCAGTACTACCGGGACAACATCTTGGCAGTCCATGTTGTGCCATTCGCACGACGTCATGGCAGCCGTTTTATCTTCCAGGATGACAACGCAAGATGTCACAGGGCCAGGATCGTTACAGGTTACCTCCAACAATCTGGACCAAAATGACCTTAGACGTCTCATTAAGAGTATGCCACGTCAGATCAATGCTTGTTTGGCAAACAGAGGAGGATTTACCCGTTACTGACTTTGTTGTGATGCTGTGGTAACTTTGCTGTTTGACCCCGGGTATCATTTTACCCTTATAATGGTCAGTCTGTGCCTTACTTAGTCTAACGATCATTTGGAATAAATCGATGAATGTGAACTTCATTTCATTTTGTCATTTGTTTCTTCGTCAGTTTCATTAGGTGACTTTAATAACACTTAAAAATCAAATATCCTCTACTTTTTATACGCCCACATTTTCATGTGGACGTATTATGTCGTCTCCCCTGTCCGTCCGTCCACAATTTGTTTGTGGACTCTCTACAGGTCACAATTCTTATCCGATTTTGACGAAACTTGAAATATAGGTTTATCCCCAAAAGATCTCGGCTGCTTTCGATGTTGGCATGTATCGGATCAAAACTTCATGGATTATGGCCCCTGATTGTACGAAAAATAACGTTTTTAACTTGTGGACCCTATAGAGGTCACAATTTTGAACCGATTTTGATGAAACATGCATGTTTGTAACTCAAAGATCTTGGTTCCTTTCGATATTTGCGGCTATCGGAATGTAATTTCCTGAATTATGGCCCCTGATTGTCCAAAAAATCACTCTTTTTAGCTTGTGGTCCCTCTGGAGATCACAATTATTATCCGGTTTAAAAAACTATTTGATTATATCACCGTTACACCCTAAGGAAGGTTGAGTTCGAATTTCGAGAAAATCGGACCAAAATTGCCATACAAAATGGCCGCCGTTTGTACGTGAATACTGTTAAAAAATGGTATATCAAGGTTGTGGAGGTCACAATTTTAATTCGATTTTGATGAAACTTGAAATTCATGGTTATAACCCAAAGATCTTGGTTCCTTTCGATATTTGCGCATATGGGATCGTAACTTCCTGAATTATGGCCCCTGATTATACGCAAAATCGCCTTTTTTATACGCCCCCATTTTCATGTGGACATATTATGTCGTCACCCCTGTCCGTCCGGACGTCCGTCCGTCCGGACATCTGTCCATCCGTCCACAGTTTGTTTGGGGACTCTCTACAGGTCACAATTCCTATCCGATTTTGACGAAACTTAAAATATAGGTTTATCCCCATAAGATCTCGGTTCCTTTCGATATTGGCAGGTGTCGATCCAGAACTTCATGGATTATGGCCCCTGATTGTACGAAGTATCATGTTTTTAGCTTGTGGACCTTATAGAGGTCACAATTTTAAACCGATTGTGATGAAACTTGACATGCATGTCTATAACCCCAAAATCTTGGTTCCTTTCGATATTTGCGCCCATCGGATCGTAACTTCCTGAATTATGGCCCCTGATTGTCCGAAAAATCGCCCTTTTTAGCTTGTGGTCCCTCTGGAGGTCAAAATTATTATCCGATTTAAAAAACCATTTGATAATATCACCGTTACATGGTAGTGAAGGTTGAGTTCAAATTTTGTGAAAATCGAACCAAAATTGACAAACAAAATGGCCGCCGTTTGTACGCGAATAGTGTGAAAATATGTTATATCAAGGTTGTGGACCCAATAGAGGTCACAATTTTGAACCGATTTTGATGAAACTTGACATGTTTGTTTATAACCCAAAGATCTTGGTTCCTTTCGATATTTGCACCCATCGGATCGTAACTTCCTGATTGTCCGAAAAATTGACCTTTTTAGCTTGTGGTCCCTCTGGAGGTCAAAATTATTATCCGATTTAAAAAACGTTTGATTATATCACCGTTACATGGTATTGAAGGCTGACTTTGAATTTCGTGAAAATCAAACCAAAATTGACGGACAAAATGGTGGCCGTTTGTACGCAAATAGTGTGAAAATATGTTACATCAAGGTTGTGGACCCTATAATAGGTCACAATTTTGAACCGATTTTGATGAAACTTGACATGCATGTTTATAACCCGAAGATCTTGGTTCCTTTCGATACTTGCGCTCATTGATTCGTAACTTCCTGAATTATGGCCCCTGATTATACGAAAAGTCACCCTTTTTAGGTTGTGGTCCCTCTGGAAGTCACAGTTATTTTCCGATTTAAAAAAACGTTTGATTATATTACCGTTTCACCTTGAGGAAGGGTTGAGTTCAAATTTGGGGAAAATCGGACCAAAATTGACAGACAAAATGGCCGCTGTTTGTTCGCAAATACTGTTAACTTCCTGAATTAATCGAATTTCGTGAAAATCGTACCAAAATTGCCGTATGAAATGGTCGCCGTTTGTACGCGAATAGTGTAAAGATATGGTAAATCATGGTTGTGGACTCTCTACAGGTCACAATTCTTATCCGATTTTGCCGAAAATCACATTTCAATGTTGTGTACCGTCACTCCATAAACATTGTCGGCTTCGAATTTCATGAATATTAGACTGGAACTGACCAAGAAAATGGCTGCTCCCAATACAGTATGAAATACAGGACTTAATGATGTAGGAAAAATCACTTTCGGTATTGCTTGTTCTCTATCCATCTCTCGAAAATGTGGGCGTATCCTGCCTGGCAGTGCCAGCCTATCTTTTTGAATAGTATATAGTATGAAACTTTGCATAATCTGAAAACTAAAGGGAAATAACTGATACTTGTGTTGTTTTAATCGGGATGATTTCCCACTTCAAAACTTTCAAAAAATGAAATAAAAATGGTAAGAAAACATCGAAAAATTAAATGAGATAGCTTTGAACAAAACTAAAACTTTTTGAATCAGGTTGAACTCAACTGTTTGAATATTTACGTTAAGTATGTGGATTTAGAAAATTATAAAGACATAAGTATCAAAATCGGTCAAAAACTCACAAAGTTAGAAATTTAAATGTTGTGAGAAACATTTCACCCGGGTCAAAAAATAATCTTTCAACTAAAGGGAAATAACTGAAACTTGTATAGCTGTAATCGGGCTTCCAAGATTAGAGATATGTTATATTATTGTGGTTTACAATATATTTGGTTATAAGTAGGAAATCGTGACAACTTCAACGGCACTCTGCAATAAAAAAAAAAAACTTGTCAAAGCAAGATTTCTGAATAATTGCTAGAACGAGTAGAACCAGAAAAATATTTATCCACTATAATAAATAAGCAACATCGAAACAATGAAATGAAATAGAATGAGGTTTAACAACCTACTGTTCTGCGCCTAAAATGGGCTAATGAAGACGGGCATGTGCCATAAAGTGTGCAATGAGGGAAATTTTACCCGGGCATCAGCATTACGGCCTACGAGGTTGGACAGGCGACCATAGTTCTTGTCACGTTCAACCAAGAAATCGAAACAACGCCAGTTGACTGAATGACGGAAGTAATGATACAGAGCGCACTTGCTAACCATTCAGCCACGCAACCTAAAATCGGCAAATTGCTGACCTACAGCGAGAAACATTTCAACTGGACCAAATCTTCTATTTTAACAGTTTAATTTGCACGGTACCTTTAGTTATCAACCGAATATTACAAAACCTTTAAAAATAAGCTCCCCCTGACCAGCTTAATCGTTCGCAATAAACGTTTGAATAAAATATCTGTTTTGAAGGCTAAAAATACAGTTTTTGCCAAAATGACGTTACTTCCTGTGATAATGAAATGAAAATTTTAAATTACTTGTATGAAATCCTAAATGGCATAAGGTATAACATGGTGTAAAGTTTATGAAAATCGAATAATAATTGATACTTCTATGGCTCCCAAACCTTCAAAAGTGACCTGTAGGAAACCGTCTATTTCTCGGTAATCGAACAAGTTAGAAACAATTTTATGATATCTATATGACCATATGAGTTGTGTTTATATGTGAATTTAAAATTATTAATACATATTAAATAATTCTTGGTTGAATAAAACATTGATTTAAAAAGTTAAAAATGCAGTTTTTGACCAAATGACGTCACTTCCGATGTCAATTTTAAATTGTAATCAACTTGATATGACGCTACATGCTTTTTGAATCAAATGATGTCACTTTTATAAAAATCCAATAATAATTGACTATTTTACAGGCAAAATTACGAAAACAGTGACTGCCCTTTTCTCGGCAGCTGCTTATATTACAAACTAATTTTCACATACATTCTCTTCGTATGTATTATAGCTACAAGTTTATAAAAGTTGTGTAAAAATATTTTAAAATCTGAAAAGCCTGAATGGGTTGTAAATAGGTCAATTTTACGCCTTTTTCACCTCTTTATCCAATTTGCTAGAAAATGAAATAGAAATTAAAAAAACTGCTTCCGACATTTTTTGCGGCTTTAAAGGACACACTCTTTGAGTAATATAATTTTTCAAAAAAATTGTACCTAACTGTCAAAATTGTAGTTTTTGGTAAAATTATGCCACTTCTGGTGCTGCCAGAAAAAACTTTTGGTAATAAAAAAAATGACAATTGAGACAACGAAGCATATGAACTTTGTTTTATACAAATCGAACAATAAAAAATTAATCTAGGACTGAAAAACTGAATTGGTCAATGGTTGCCAAGGAAAATTACAGAGACAAAAATTTTAACATTTTTGCGCTAGTCAGATGACTCTTTAATTCTGTGCACAACACGACCAAAAAATAATCATAAATAAAAATTTTTTTTGTAAATTTTCGAAATTTGGCGCCTAATTTCTTCGAAGATTTGTCGAAAATCAAAAATCGAAAGTAGCGTAGCTATGTGCCCTGTCTCCAGCTATGCCAAAATTTATCGAAAGTTAAAATCCAATGATTATTGTTAAAATTACTGCAATATTTTTAAAAACGATAACTTCGGTGATTTCGGACATTTTGCATTGTCGCAGAACGTTCAAAATAGCTTTATCCTCTAAGTCACACCCACTTTCCCAGTAAAACCGAAGAAATCGTAACGATGCGACACGTAGTTGCTGAGATGTATTCAAATTGGAATCTGAATAATGCATGCAGGAATGACGGGTTTCACTGGTAGACGTTACCTTTGAACATGTCACTTCCGGTGCCAAGTTACCCTTGAACATATGTCACTTTCGGTACCAATGAAACCACTAAACAGGTTTCCAAATAAACATTGCTCACATCAAATAAGATAGGTTGCCAGGCAACGAAACATACGCCCACAGCAGTTAAATCGTCCGGGCAGTCAACAAGGGTTGTCGCATATTTTTACTTTTTGGGGGGATAAAACATTTGTAATACACTAAAATCTGATGAAGAGTAACAACTCATTATGTAATTATCTGAAAATCATTAGAATTTGTTAGCTTTTTATAAAGTTTTGCCCCATGCTAACAATTAGTATAGGAAATATTTAATATCATGGATTTAGCTGTTCAGTTATCAAAATTCATTGAAAATCAAAATACTTGTTCGTTTCAACACCTTAAACTCTGTGTATCAATCTGAAGTCAATCGGATGATAAGTTTGGCATCTATAGTGTCACAAGTTTTTTTGAAGTGATCAAGGGAGATAACTCTGGAAGTAATTATTTGAAATCGCTGAAAATCAGTAGGTTTCTTCGTCTCATGACCTTAAACAGTGTGTGTAAATTTAAATTCAATCGGATATTAACTTTGGCCTCTAGAGCGTCCACAGGATTTTCTGATATGATCAAGGGCCATAACTCTGGCACTAATTATCGGAAATCCGTGAAAATCAATAGGCTTCTTCGTCTTATGACCTTAAACACTGTGTATAAATTTAAAGTCAATCGGATATTAACTTTAGCCTCTTGATCATTCACAAGATTTTTCGAAGTGATCAAGGGTCATAACTCTGGCAGTAATTATCGGATATTGCTGAAAATCAATAGGATTCTTCATATCATGACCTTGAACACTGTGTATAAATTTAAAGTCAATCCAATATTAACTTTAGCCTCGAGAGCGTTCACAAGATTTTTCAAAGTGATCAAGGGTCATAACTCTGTCAGTAAATATCGGACATCGCTGAAAATGAATAGGCTTCTTCGTCTCATGACCTTAAACACTGTGTGTAAATTTAAGGTCAATTGGATATTAACTTTAGCCTCTAGAGCGTTCACAAGATTTTTCAAAGTGATCAAGGGTCATAACTCTGGCAGTAATTATCGGATATTGCTGAAAATCAATAGGCTTCATCGTCTTATGACCTTAAACACTGTGTATAAATAATTTAAAGTCAATCGGATATTAACCCTGGCCTCTAGTGCGTTCACAAAAAATTGTGGACGATGGACGGACGGACCGACAGACGGACGGACGGGGGCGACGGCAATATACGTCCACATTTCTATGTGGGCGTATAAAAATGGACGCAGAATCAACCAAATCCAGCAATATCAATTCATTTTTATACGCCCACATGGAAATATGGTCGTATATTACCATCGCCCCCGTCCGTCTGTCCGTTTCTCCGTCGGTCCGTCCGTCCGTCCATCGTCCACAATTTCTTGTGAACGCTCTAGAGGCTAAAGTTAATATCCGATTGACTTCAAATTTATACACGGTGTTTAAGGTCGTGAGCCGAAGAAGCCTATTGATTTTCAGCGATATCCGATAATTACTACCAGAGTTATGACCCTTGATCACTTTGAAAAATCTTGTGAACGCTCTAGAGGCTATGTAGTTAATATCCGATTGACTTTAAATTTATATGCAGTGTTTAAGGTCAAGAGACAATGAAGCCTATTGATTTTCAGCGATAGCCGATAATTACTACCAGAGTTATGACCCTTGATCACTTTGAAAAATCTTGTGAACGCTCTAGAGGCTATAGTTAATATCCGATTGACTTTAAATTTATACACAGTGATTAAGGGCATGAGACGAAGAAGCCTGTTGATTTTCGGTGATATCTGATAATTACTGCCAGAGTTATGACCCTTGATCACTTTGAAAAATCTTGTGAACGCTTTAGAGGCTAAAGTTAATATCCGATTGACTTTAAATTTATACACAGTGTTTAAGGGCATGAGACGAAGAAGCCTGTTGATTTTCAGCAATATCCGATAATTCCTGCCCGAGTTATGACCCTTGATCACTTTGAAAAATCTTGTGAACGCTCTAGAGGCTATAGTTAATATCCGATTGACTTTAAATTTATACAAAGTGTTTAAGGTCATGAGACGAAGAATCCTATTGATTTTCGGTGATATCTGATAATTACTGCCAGAGTTATGACCCTTGATCACTTTGAAAAAACCTGTGAATGCTCTAAAGGCTAAAGTTAATATTCGATTGACTTTAAATTTGTACACAGTGTTTAGGGTCATGAGACAAAGAATCCTATTTGATTTTCAGTGATATCTGATAATTTCTGACACTTGATCACTTTGAAATATCTTGTGGATAACGGCCTTGAGACAAACCATCAAAACTATTATAATCATTTTTGATAATTATTTAATGGGCTATTACCCATAATAAGATTATCATGTGTTGTAAATGTTCTCCTTACTGATAAAAGAAACAATATGCGACAACCCTTGTTGACTGCCCGGAGGACTTAGCTGTTGTGGGCGTATGTTTCGTTGCCTGGCAACCTATCTTATACATTTGTTACTTGTAAATGATCTTGACAAAAATACATTACTTCCGGTGTTAATGAAAATGTTCAATTAGTTTTATGAAATCAGAAATGGCATAGATATCATATAGTGAAAATTTTATGTAAATCGAATAATAAATGCCACTTTTAAAGACCAAAAAACTTGAAAAGTGACTTGTAGAAAATTGTCTATTTCTCTGCAACCGTACAAGTTAGAAACCATTTTGAGGTATCTGTATGATCGTATGGGTTCATTCTATTTGTTGATTGGCATCAAATATCATAATTTGAAAAAGATTTCAAAACAGACTCATTTGAATAAAATATCTGTTTTGAAGGCTAAATATACAGTTTTTGCCAATATGACGTTACTTCCGGTGTTAATGAAAATCTTAAATTACTTGTATAAAATCCTAAATGGCATTAGGTATAACATTCAAACGTTATTCAAACGTTTTTTTAATTTTATTTAAAATTAAAACTTTCCTTGCCGTTGGGAGGAAACCGAAAGAGACGGAGAAAACCCACGAGGTTGGACACCATACTCCATGTCACCTGCAACCTGGAAATCGAAACTACGCCGGTTGACTCAATGACAGATGTTACGATACAGCGCGCACATGCTAACCATTCAGCCATTCAGCCTCCCTAAAATCAGGAAATTGCTGACTTACAGCTTGAAACATTTCAACCGGGCGAAATTTTCTGTTTTAACAGTTAAATGTGCACGGTACTTTAATTACCAACCGATTATTACAAAACTTTTGATAATAAGCTCCAACTGACCAGCTTAATCGTATGCAATAAACGTTTGGCCTGAATTGAAAGTTCTGCACCGAGAAAGTTCATCTCGATTTTCCGGCGTGGTTCCCCCTTGTAAGTGAGGCAGAACAGAGGGCCTGACAAGGACATCAGTCTAGTCGTTCGGATGGGACGAAAAACCAAGGTCCGGTGTACACATTGGAGTGCACGTAAAATATCCCTAAGCAGTTGGAATTCGATACTGTTGAATAAGCTCTATACGATGACTAAATGTGTAGATTGTAGTCACCCACACTGCATGTTCCGCTTAACAATGAAAGTTTGCCGTTTTCAATGTTCGATCCTTTTGTTCTTCTATTCCTGATATGTTGGACTGTTGATCGATGGTTTCATATAAAAGACCACCAATAAGACTCTTCGTAGAAGAAGTTCCCAAAAAATATTATGTTGACTTTACGAGAAAGACCTCTAAACATGCTCCAAATCGTAAAAATACGACTTTTTGGATTTTCAATCTCTTATTTTTTCGGCTTTCCCGGACATTTAAAAAAAATGATACAACTATTTCACAGAACAGGCTACCTATTAGACTCTCGATTGACAAGAGTTTCATCGCCCTCCCTTCATTATAACTAAAATTAACGTGCCCTAAAGAATCAAAAAATCAGCTTGGTTATCTCTTCTTACCCTAGACAAAAAATGCTAATCTCTGAACTCAGTCATGACATTGACCTGGTGAACGTCTACATCAAGACTGAACATTCTAGCTCAATTAGCAGGAGGGTTATTGTGTTCCAAAGTCTTGGCCCTTCAAATTGCTATTACTTTTCATATTCACGTCAAAATGGCGACCATCAGTTGACCTAAATCAAAATTCTACTCCGAACGTTTTTAAGCCGTTCCTTCAAGGATTCCGAAAATATAACTCCCGTGTCTGTACATACAATGTCGCAAAAGTTTTATTACACTTTATGTTTCAAGATGGTGGCACTTACGGTTTGATCGACAAACTCCATATTTTGTGTACAAATCAGTAATTACTTATCTAGTATCATAAAAAAAATCAGGTCATTCTGACCTATATTTTGACGATTTTTTTGAAAATTTTGACCCTTAATTTCACCATGGGGAGATAATTTAGAGAATTTCTGAAGACATTTAAATTTCATGAAAACCGCACAACTATTAAAGAAGTTGTCAAATTGGTCTAAACTTCCGGTTCGAAATCACAGTGACGAATTTTCGAAATTCGAAAATGTAAAACTACTAATGAAAATGATTTTTTTTACAGTATTTAAAGAAAAAAGATTTAGTAAAATCGGTCAAAAAACAATCAATTTACGACTATGCATTGTCCATTTTGTCGTTCGTAAATTTCGTTGATTTCGGATTCGTAAATTGTTTTGAAAATATATTTAATCAACAGCCACCACCCATTTTTGGGGGGATATGTAAAAGTTTCATAAAGATACTATGGTTAGATTCTGAGAAATCCGATTTGTGGATAAAACACACACAAAAAAAAAAATAATGATCTTAACAGAAACAATATTCAGAATTTCCGATAACCGGTAATTTCCGGTTTTATACCGGTAAATTTTAACATTTACCGGTAAATAATCTTTCAGTCGGTCCGTGGGACCGGTAAACATAAACGTCAATAAACTAGCTGCTCTACTTTATCTTTACATTCATCTCTCGTGTCAAACACCTCGAGTGGTGAATGGTGATGGCTGCCAAAAAGCGGTGCTATTTATAGTAACTTGAGTATACCGTTTTATCCGTCTGGATAATCGCTGCTCAATGTCACGTTGTTCTACGAGGAGAACGCTAGATCGAAGACGGTCCTACGCATTTTATGACGACGTCATATGTAGATTGTGGGTAAGGGTGAGATGCGTAGGACCGTCTTCGATCTAGCGTCCTCCGTTATTCACAAAATGGCGTCAAAGCAGACGAATCTTTCGTCTTTTTTCAACGGAGGCGGTGATACTGATAACAAACGCAAAAGAAATATCGGTGACGATGAGTCTGTCGTCGCTGATAAAAATGATGTTCCCTGTCCCAGCACATTGAAAGCTAGTAAAACTGCCCCTGCGCAAGCACCTAAGGCTCGGCAGTTTCAACAACAGTGGCTTGAAGAATTCAAATGGCTTCGTTTTGAAGGGGGCGATCGTGGATTGATGTTTTGCGTATACTGCGAGGCAGCTGGAAAACAAAATGGCTTTACTAAGGGTGGATCAAATTTTAAAAAATTGGAATTAAAAGACCATAAAAGTAGTGCCGTCACCGGGAGGCTTTATTCATCCGATCTCAAAAATCAAACATGCAAACTCACATGGCACAAGCACGAGAAAAAAATGATGACAATTTAACGGCAATGATGAGAACGGTTTTTAGGAAATTATTCAGTTCATAGTGGCACGGCCGAATGTATCGTCGACAAAATAAAGGAAGTTTTTATAGAATGGGGAATCCCTTTAAATAAAGTAATTGGGTTGGGTAGTGACGGAGCTAGTGTGATGACAGGAATTCGGAATGGTGTAGGTGTTAAACTGCTAACTGACTCCCCGTTCTTGATACACGTTCACTGCATTGCTCACCGCGTGGCTCTTGCGTCACAGGATGCCGCCAATTTATCAAAAAAGATCGCAGACTACAGGAAAACACTTAATGAGGTTTACAAATTTTATGAATATTCTGCCACACGGTATAATCGTTTATGCAATTTGTCAAAGGAATTGTCAGATACTGAATTTTCGACTGTAAAACAACCATCGACAGTGAGATGGTTGTCCCTTGGTCGAGCTGTCAAATCGACCAAATTAAATTGGCCCGCTCTGGTTATGGAGGTCGAAGAAGAAGCCGCTGACCGCAAAAATGCTGTAGCTGCTGGTTTACAGAAAATCTTAAAAACTTATTCTTTTATAGCCACAACATACATGCTTTCAGATGTTCTTCCATGCATGGAAAAATTAATAACAGTTTTTCAAAGAGAAACTCTCAATCTCTCCATGATACGACCCATGGTCAATTCAACCATTGAAACATTAGAGGCACTTTTAACCGCAAAAGGAGAGAATGAATCTGAATTCAACAGGATTTTCGATGAAACGGCAGTAAATACGGAAGGTTTTCGTGGAGTTACACTGACATACGCTGATGAACGTTCGCGAACTTCATTTGAAACAGTCCGCAATAATTTTATTTTAGATTTGGTGACGTCACTAAAAACCCGCTTTCCTGAAGATTCCCTAAACGTGTTGAATTCTCTGGACATTGTTTTAAATCCCGCAAGATACCCTAATGCCCGCAACGAACTCGATGTGTTTGGCGGGGATTCCCTTAATATATTAATGGACTTTTTCTGTAAAGATATTCAGGACAGTGATGTAATAATTGATGGTGCGCGCGCAACCCGTGATTTCAGCCATTTCAAACGAGTGTTATTCGGTCTGGGGACAAAATCGCTTGAGGACACCTGTCAAACTATTATTTCTGATTTTTTTCCAGACTTTTGAACATTAGCCGTTATAGCTTTGGTAGTTCCTGTCAGTAGTGTTCCAGCAGAGAGGGGTTTTAGTCTGCAAAATTTAATACACACGTCTTTGCGTAATCGTTTATCGCAGCGGCGGATGAATAACCTCATGACTCTGAACATGCACGCACAGAATTCTGAAGCTCGCCCGTTTAATTTTGTAAAGGCCCGACAGATATTTAAGAGTTCTAAAGACAGACGTTTATAAATTACATTGGTGTTTAAATTTAAAGTGTGTTCAAATTGTTTCAATGAAGTATTTATTTCAATAAATTTATAAGATTGATTAAGATAGTTGTTTTTTTTTCAGACCGGTAAAATTACGAGTGAACCGGTATTTCTAATCTCTATCGGTACTGGCAAATTTTGAAGCTGGCGGAAACACTGATATTACATATGAAAGCTTAATAACTTTAACAGAAACAATAAGCTTAAAAAAACTAAAATTATGATTTTCCGAAATGGGGGTAAACTTATAAGTTATGAGAATTGGACTCTTGATAGTTGTAATATTGAAGTTATAAATAGTTTTAATTATCTTGGACTACTACACCAGTGCTACAATGATCTAACTATTGTTGTACACTACACAACCTTAACCCTGGACTAGAATTGACACGCTATATGATGGCTACAGGAAAACGAGATACAGTTGGCTACTATGATAACAGCTTGTCATTTACAAATCGCGTTTCAATCATCTTTGACTTTTATGATACATGTTGCATGACCCCATCTTTTTACTTTTGTAATTAGAACCACAACACTCTTCTGACAAAAATGTATCTTGAATCTTTTGGACTACACACCATTGCAGAGGAACGCTATCAAAAAGTCACTTTAAAACATAGTATTATAATTGCTGAGCGTGAGAAGAGAGGGTGTGACATTATAAAACAATCTAAATCACAAAACAAATTATTTCATAGTCAATTATTTTTATACGCCCACATTGAAATGTGGTCGTATATTGTTGTCGCGTCGGCCCAGCGTCCACAATTGCTTGTGAATGCTCTAGAGGCTAAATAGGCGGGTAAAGATAAAAATGCACCTAGAACAAATTGCAACAGAAATCATTTCTTTGGGAACTGTTCCGGTATGGTCTCTAGTACTCCCATAACAAAAGCGGCCATTATCGGTCTTGGGGAAATTTGCATAATTAACATAAATCCAAAATGACGGCCAGTGGACCAGAATATCGCCGATATCTCCAAAACGGTTGACTTTAGTGCAAAATAATGTATTACCGACCTATAGGAAATCGATACTCGCGAGTTCAAAAATGCCGACATTTTTTTCCTACGACCTTATTGTAACGTCGTAATGTCATTTTGACGGCATTACGTCTTGCTCGTTGTGACGTCATTATTCAAGTTAATTGTAACTGCGCTTGGAAAACTGCTGGAAACCACGAACGGCTGTATAATTTGTAAAAAAGAACACATCTTCCCCAAAACTGAAACTAAATATCGTCGTTCATCTATAGGCAGGGCCACGGTAGCTCAGTGAGTAAGACGTTAGCTTGCTTACCTAGGGATTCAATGTTTGATCCCTGCGTTGGCCGAGAAAGTTCATTGGGACTTTCCGGCGTGGTTCTCCCTTGTCAGTGGTTTTAAGACAGAGGGTCTGACAAGGGACAACGTATAGTCCTTCGGGTGGTTCGAAAAAACGAGATTCCGTGTACACATTGGCGTGCAATTTAAAGGAGCTAAATCACTAACATTAATTTGGAACCTAGAAATTGACACAAGTGGGTCGCAACGCATATAATACTCTAGTATCAATGTATATAAACTGATTTACATTTAATGGTTTCCGTTTATGTTCGGCGAAATAAGCCGACAGTCTCGATCGAATGCAAATTTCTATCGTCTGACTATTCCAGTCTACATACGCCGTTTGATTTGGTGCAATGTTTCTAGCCTCGTTCCTCGAGTCTCTAGCTAGAACTGGGGCTGAAACGCATAATGGTACACGAATCGTGTACCAATGGTAAAATGTTTATTTTGTCTTGAATATTGTATATCAGAAGCCCACATTTTCCCGATAAGATCACAGCATCAATGTTGATTGAAATTGACAAATAATTCGTGTTTTCAATATTGAAGATTTTTGATAATATTGAGTTAGAGACATGGCTACTTTAAGGTTCCTTTGGCAGTTGGAATTCATAGGTGTACACGTGACCGCGGTTTTTCGTACCATCTGAACAACTAGGCAGCTGTCCTTGTCATGCCCCCCTGCATCACTGACAAGGGGAAATCACACCGGTAAATCGAGATGAACTTTCTCGGCCAATGCAGGGATCAATCTCGAAACCAGAAAAATTTTTGAAGAAATTTCTCTGGTGAATCGAGGTGGCCATTTTCCCAGAAAATGACATGTAATTCCTACGCGCGAAATTTCTCGTTTATTTGCGTCATACGCCCCTGGTTTTTACGTGCCTGGATGGCCGAATCACTTAAAAATATACCCACCAATAGAAAAATAGATCTTTACAAAAACTTGAATTTGTTCGTTTAGGGTCCAATTTTTATGTCAGCAAGTTGACTTTGACTCAAGGATCATTTTACAACAAACGAAACGACGATCCGACCTCTATTTTTTGGAGAAATCGACCCAAAAAGATTGACCAATCAGAGGTCAGAATGGGCGGGGCTTAGGTTCGAAAAAAATTGGAAAAAATGGATGGTCTAATGTGCCAGAGGCCTTCGGCTCCGCGGCTGCCTCTGGGAACGAGATTGTGCAGGGATCGAACACCCGACCTCCAGGCTAGCGAACCAGCACCTTATCCACTTAGCCACTGTGACCTGAAAACAAAAATATAGAAAATCGGCATCTTATAATTTATATAGAAATGTCAAAGAAACAGAACACATCTGATGTTTCCAGAGCCAATTTATGAGACCGAAAATAGAAAATATCGCCAACATCTTCCACTAGGGACCGGGTATCATTCAGATTTGATGAAAAAAGGTAAGAAACTGAGCTTACCATCTAGAATCTAATACACATATTCAGTTAATAGATTGCCATCCAGAAAGTGTTAAATACCATCAAGATTCATCAAAAACCGCCCAGTTTGTGCTACCATTTAGTTTAAGAAATACCATTTACTTTTGACATCCATCATCTAGTTTATGACCATTTAGCTTAGTTTTGATATTGGTCATCCAGTTTATAACCCTTTAGTTTCATAAACTAGACAAATGATGTCAAACTAAATGGTAGCACAAACTGGGCGGTTTTTGATGAATCTTGATGGTATTTAACACTTTCTGGATGGCAATCTATTAACTGAATATGTGTATTAGATTCTAGATGGTAAGCTCAGTTTCTTACCTTTTTTCATCAAATCTGAATGATACCCGGTCCCTAGTGTTCGGAGGAATAAATTATCACTGTTTTGGAGTTTGCATAAGATATAATCCAATTTTCACACCCAACAGTGTAAGCCAAGCCATGGTTACGGCCTACATTGCTTGGAATTACATCCCCTTTGCAGTTACAACTTATGATTTTCAGCAGTGATTCGGGCACACGAGGGCTGTCCATCGTCTTCGCAACGTATTTTTTGCTCGAAAATTGTCAATCCCAATGTTGTAGATTTAGTTCTGTGACAACGTTAGTCCAGGTTTGAACCCGATGGCATATTAGTTAACTGCGATATTGTATTCAAGTCGATATATGGAAATTCCCCCCTCAACCCTCAAGTATTTCTACGAAATGTTTCTCCACTGCTTCTGGTAGGGTTTAGTGTACTTTATTACAAACAAGGCACTAATAGTTTACCAAAGTAGGACCGCCGGAAACCCTTTTTTTAAATGACCAACGAAACGTCATAATATTCATACCTTGTAACTATCAACCAATCTTTGATGATCTTGGTGTCTATCCCTTGGTTTGTGGGAGGAAAGAACACATTAAGATCATAAAAAATGATGTTGGTCAATATGCTGTCAAATATTGTCTCCAACACCTCCAAATGACAATAGTCTATAACTCTCGACTCAAATTTGATGATTTTGATGTCTATACCCAAGTTTGTGGGGGGGGGGGGCAAGAAAAACATTAAGAAAACTTTGGTTTGGTTATTCACAACCTTCAACTGTCTACTATCACTTAATACACGAACACCTTTGTCCATAGGATAAGTTTCAGAGCGTTCAGTTTTAAGTGTCATCCTCCTCTGTATCGACCTACGCCCCCCCGACCCAGTGACATAGTTGATTTTCATTTTCGTTTGCCTTCTTCCTGTTGTAGTTCACATTTCCGCTCTTTAATAGATGATATAAACATCATTTTCACATTGTCTCCGCCCTAGCAATTCAAAGTTGCAACGTATTACCCTTTTCTCCAATCTATGCACCCCCCCCCCCCCCCCTCGACAAAATCCTGGATCCGGGCCTGAGCGGTTCGTTGTTTCCAGCAGTTTTCCGATCGCAGTTTGATAAAATTTGATAATGACGTCACGAGAAAAACGTAATGACGTTACGACGTTACAATAAGGTCGGAGGAAAAAAATGTAGGCATTTTTGAACTCGCGCGTATCGATTTCCTATAGGTCGTAATACATTTATTTGCGCTAAAGTCAACCGTTTCAGAGATTTTGGTGATTTTCTGGTCTCTTGGCGGCCATCTTGGATTTATGTTAATTATGCAAATTTCCCCAAGACTGATAATGGCCGCTTTTGTTATGGGAGTACTAGAGACCACACCGGAACAGTTCCCAAAGAAACGATTTCTGTTGCAGTTTGTTCTAGGTCCCGACACTCATATTGCTATCTTTACCCACCTAAAAGTTAATATCCGATTGACTTTAAATTTATACACAGTGTTTAAGGTCATGAAACGAAGAAGCCTATTGTTTTTCAGCCGAATCCGTTAATTATTGCCAAAGTTATGGCCCTTGATCACTTCAAAAAATCTTGTGGACGCCCTAGAGGCCAAAGTTAATATCCGATTGACCTTAAATTTACACACAGTGTTTAAGGTCATGAGACGAGGAAGCCTATTGATTTTTCAGCGATTTCCGGTAATAACTGCCAGAGTTATGGCCCTTGATCACTTTAAAAAATCTTGTGAACGCTCTAAAGGCTAAAGTTAATATCCGATTGACCTTAAATTTACACACAGTGTTTAAGGTCATGAGACGAGGAAGCCTATTAATTTTCAGCCATTTCCGATAATAAATGGCCTTTGATCACTTTTGGACGTTCTAGAGGCCAAAGTTAATATCAGATTGACTTTAAATTTACACACAGCGTTTAAGGTCATGAGACGAAGAAACCTATTTATTTTCAGCGATTTCCGATAATAACTGCCAGAGTTATGGCCCTTGATCACTTCAAAAAATCTTTTGGACGTTCTGGAGGCCAAAGTTAATATCCGATTAAATTTATACACAGTGTTTAAGGTCATGGGATGAAAAAGCTTATTGATTTTCAGCGATTTCCGATAATTACTGCCAGAGTTATGGCACTTGATCATTTCAAAAAATCTTGTGATCGCTCTAGGGGCCAAAGTTAATACCCGATTGATCTTAGATTTATGCACAGTGTTTAAGGTCATGAAACAAAGAATCCTATTGATGTTTAGCGATTTCCGATAATTACTGTCAAGAGTTATGGCCCTTGATCACTTTGAAAAATCTTGTGAACGTTCTAGAGGCAAAGTTAATATCAGATTGACTTTGAATTTATACACAGTGTTTAAGGTCATGGGACGAAGAATCCTAATTATTTTCAGCGAATTCTGATAATTACTGCCAGAGTTATCTCCCTTGATCACTTTGAAAAATCTTTTGTAACGCTCTAGAGACCAAACTTATCACTGAATTGACTTCAGATTGATACACAGAGTTTAAGGTCTTGAGATGAACAAGTATATTGATTTTCAATGAATTTTGATAACTGATCAGCTAAATCCATGATTTTAAATGTTTAAATGTAGTCGTATAAAAATAAGGACTGGTAGAAATGAGCTTCCTCAAATTAAAATAACAGCTCTGGTTTCGGGCCAATTTTTTTACAAGGGACTCAAAGAACGAGGCTAGACATATGTCACAAGTCCTGTCAAACGGTGACCTGTATTCTTATCTGTAGAGCATGCACAATAAATACTATGGAGATAGATCCGAATAACCAGATGCTTTAGATTGCTATTCGATTGAAACTTCTGGCGTATTTCTCCGAACATAAATAATTTGAAATTATAGTAAAAACGGAAACAATTGAATGTAAATCAATTTATGTACATTCATATTACATCAAATGCATTGAGACCCATTTGTGTCAATTTCTAGGTCCTAAATATTTGTAAATTCTGTACAAAAATACACACTACTTTGTCTTGGGTCTAACCCTGCAAATCCTTGTCCAATTAAACTACATATCTTCTGTTTTCAGAAAAAAATGATTATAAATAGCTCACCTTTATTGAAAGATGTCAATTTTTTTATTCTGGCATCCAATACCATTCATTTTAATGATAAAACTTGGTTTTGGGAAGAAATAAACAACTGATACCAATTATAGTAAAGAGCTTTTTATTTTCTAAATCAAAATGTTGTCATTTGATACTCTCAATAGAAGGCAGGTTAAAAGTTGTCAACACTTAACAGGGTAATAATGCTATCAAGTGGGATATGTTGTTTAGATATAACATACCAGCGAATTAAATGTCAGTGAACTGGACACAAGACAAACATCCAAAATTTAGCCCGTTTTTGGTACCTAGTCTCAACACTGAATATGCGACAACTCTTGTTGACTGCCAGGACGATTTAGCTGCTGTGGGCGTATGTTTCGTTGCCTGGCAACCTATCTTTGTTTATTTAATTAGGGGGATTAAGGAATCAGTCAGGCGTTAATGAATACACACGTCGGCTGTATATACACTAGGGACTGGGTAATTAAGGATGAAACATTCCAAATATGTATTCGGTCACTGTGACGTCACTGGCGTCGGAAGGGTTTAAGAGTGTTTTGATAATTGACAAAGTTGTTTTTATGGGAGATTTATTTTTGCGACTTTTAGTGAAGGTAGCTGAATTAATTTCAAACAGATTGGTGTGAACTTGCCGTAAAGTGGATATAGTAACGATTGGCTACCCGTACCTAAAAGTAATGTTGTCCATCTTATGTGCCCTTCAACTATAAGCCAGTTTGGTCACTCAAGCCAATATCAAAGTATTCAAAGGTAAAATATATGTTACATGTATTTTCGAAATACAAATTAACAAATATTGCCATACCTGTCGCTACTATAGGTGACATTACTGTAAAGTATAATGTTATTTAATTTCAGATATTTGATGAATATTGCAACTACTTGTGAACCTATAGCTTTACCAATGAGAATGTTGGAGGTGTTTACATCACATTTTACATATAAAGATACTTGTTTATCAGGCAAACACAACAATCATATAGTCTTTCATATTTTACAGTTTCTTGTATTTCATGGTGAGTTACTAATGGTTAATAATGAATAGTATTAGTTAAAGATGCCTGGATAACTGTATTTTAGAGAGTCATTTGCGTTACTGATACACAGGGTTTGTATGCTTTCTGAAAAACCTGGAAATTGAGTATTTAGCATGGAAAGTCATTGAATTTTCCCCTCACTCCAGTAATGACTTTTTCCTCAAAGTCAATGCCACTTTGAGAAATCTTGTGACTAAACTAAAGTAAACATTAGCATGGGGCAGGACTTTATACAAACCAAACAAATTCTAATGATTTTCTGATAATTACTAAATGAGTTATTAATCTTAATCAGATTTTTGTGCATTATAAATGTTTCATTACTGAAAAAACTGAAAATATGCGACAACTCTTGTTGACTGCCCGGCCAATTTATAGCTGTTGTGGGTGTATGTTTTGTTGCCTGGCAACCTATCTTTAAGATTGTACATGCATTAATGAAAAAATTAAGTTTGCCAATTGAAACCAATCGTCATAAAACAAGCACATCAGTATTATTCAACGTTTTTAGCTTGTTATTGTAGCTAACTAATACTACATGCCAATATATCTCCAGAAAAAATTAACAACTAGTATTGGGCTTCTGCGTTAGAAAATCCTCTGAGCAAGTAGTAAAGTATCACCGGCTCGCTTCGGGGGCTATTCTTCGTTCGAATATGCACCCAGGTGATACATATGTACATATGTAATATTTCATACATATGGATGAGCTACGACTGGGGGTGTATAGCTCATTCCTGGAGAAGTATTCTGGTGAAGGCGGTCACTGTTCATCAAAGGTCCAAGTCCAAATCCATTTCAATATTACTTTATATACAGTTTAAAAATACATTATTTACAAATTATATACAAGGCCTTCGATCTCCTTGTCTGTGTGTGTATCTCCTCTCTGTTTGTGTATGGATCTTTTAAAGACACTAATTTGCATACGCACAAAGGAACAATTTCGACAAATCAGATGAAAGATAAAATTATTGTAATACATCAAATGAAAAGAAGTTAAATAAATATATAAATTTCATTGGTTGAAAGTTTCATAGTGAAATATCATTTATAGGATCTAATAAGCTTTAAGCCATAACAATTAAAAAGCATTGACACTTGATTGGCATTGATCAGACTGCATTGTTAACTGTATAAATCTTTGCTCAAGGTTTCTCTTAAAGGGACAATAACATTCTTGCTGGCTTTGTAGCTCCAGAAAATAAATAATACCCTTATTCTAAGTACTAGATGTTTAAATGTCCTACCTGTTGTGTAAATTATCCATTACAACCTATTTTATTTGTCCAGAGGGTTCGAAAATATTTTAAAAACCAAGTCACATTTGAAAAGGTTTACGTTAGATTTTTCAAATCAATTGGTTGAATTTTTCCAATTTTTTAAATTAGGTGTATTATGATGAAATTTATATCATCATTTAATTGGAATATTCTAAAATAATACGATTTGTTGACCAGAATGAAGATTGGGACATACTTTTCAGTTACAACAAGAGTGTTATTGGGTCTTTAATAAGTCTACTGGCATTCAAAGAATATAAAACAGTCAACACCAATCTTGCTTTTAGGCAATTACTTTAAATCAAAATATTGACATTAAATGTAAGGAAAGACCAACTGATAACCTTAATATTAGCTATATTGTCTAAATGCTTAATAGATAAATTCTGTATATCCTTAAAGATGAAGTTTGAAAAAGAAGTAAAATTTAGTATCACTATTTGGTGATAATAATTATGGTTACTGTTAATGAAAACTAGTGAGAAATATACGTGTTGTCAGTTGTCGCTTAAACCCGTCAGTACTTGTACCGTACGTCAGTATTTCTGCTAATGGTCAGTAATAATCATACGGTGAGTATGTGAGTTAATTGGTTAGTATTCCTTACTTCTGTCAGTATGTAAAAAAATATGTGAGTAATTAAATAAACGTGAGATTATCTAAACATATCACTAGTGAGGCACGTGCGGGAAAAATTGACGAAAGCGTGACTAATTAAGAAAATGTCATTATTTGAGCTACCGCTCACTATAACCGCCAGTTACCTTTGATGTGCGTTAGTAATTGGACACAGCGCCAGTAGAGCGTGAAATCGTTAACTATATGCATTTCTGGTGAGTATAGGTAATTGTCCCCCGCCTTTCGAAGAAAGCAGGGGACTATTAAAATGGGTTCGTCCATCTGTCTGTCTGTCTGTCTGTCTGTCTGTCTGTCTGTCTGTCTGTCTGTCTGTCTGTCCGTCTGTCTGTCCGTCTGTCTGTCCGTCACACTTTTTGGGACACAATAACTCTCTTCCTAATTGAGCTAGAATGTTCAAACTTGGTGTATGTGTTTATTAGGTCAATGCCTTGATGGAGTTCGAAAATGAGCATTTTCCGCTTAGGGTAAGCAGAGATAAGCAATTTGATTGGTTGATGCTTTGGGACACGATAACTCTCTTCTTCCTAATTGGGCTAGAATGTTCAAACTTGGTGTATGTGTTTATTAGGTCAATGCCTTGATGGAGTTCGAAGATGAGCATTTTCCGCTTAGGGTAAGCAGAGATAAGCAATTTGATTGGTTGATGCTTTGGGACACGATAACTTTTAATTGAGCTAGAATGTTCAAATTTGGTGTATGTGTTTATTAGGTCAATGCCTTGATGGAGTTCGAAGATGAGCATTTTCCGCTTAGGGTAAGCAGAGATAAGCAATTTGATTGGTTGATACTTTGGGACACGATAACTCTCTTCCTAATTGAGCTAGAATGTTCAAACTTGGTGTATGTGTTGATTAGGTCAATGCCTTGATGGAGTTCGAAGATGAGCATTTTCCGCTTAGGGTAAGCAGAGATAAGCAATTTGATTGGTTGATGCTTTGGGACACGATAACTTTAGTTCTAATTAAGTGAGATTGATGAAACTTGGTGTATAGTTTCATTATAGTAATACATTGACTAAGTTCGATAATGAGCATTTTCTGCTCAGGGTAAGCAGAGCTATACGCAATTTGATTGGTCGAGAATTCGGAACACAATAACTCTCCTTCTAATTGAGTTAAAATGTTCAAACTTGGTGTATATGCTTATTAGGTCAATGCCTTGATGGAGTTCGAAGATGAGCATTTTCCGCTTAGGGTTGATGCTTTGGGACACGATAACTTTAGTTCTAATTAAGTGAGAGTGATGAAACTTGGTGTATAGTTTCATTATAGTAATACCTTGACTAAGTTCGATAATGAGCATTTTCTGCTCAGGGTAAGCAGAGCGATACGCAATTTGATTGGTTGAGACTTTGGAACACAATAACTCTCCTCTTAATTTAGTTAAAATGTTCAAACTTGGTGTATATGCTTATTAGGTCAATGCCTTGATGGAGTTCGAAGATGAGCATTTTCCGCTTAGGGTAGGCAGAGATAAGCAATTTGATTGGTTGATGCTTTGAGACACGATAACTTTAGTTCTAATTAAGTGAGAGTGATGAAACTTGGTGTATAATTTCATTACAGTAATACCTTGACTATGATCGATAATGAGCATTTTCTGCTCAGGGTAAGCAGAGCGATAAGCAATTTGATTTGCCGAGACTTTGGAACACAATAACTCTCTTTCGAATTGAGTTAAAATGTTCAAAATTGGTGTGTATGCTTATTAGGTCAATGCCTTGATGGAGTTCGAAGATGAGCATTTTCTTCTTACGGTAGGCAGAGATAAGCAATTTGATTTGCCGAGACTTTGGAACACAATAACTCTCTTTCGAATTGAGTTAAAATGTTCAAAATTGGTGTGTATGCTTATTAGGTCAATGCCTTGATGGAGTTCGAAGATGAGCATTTTCTTCTTACGGTAGGCAGAGATAAGCAATTTTTGGATGACACTTCGTGTTCAGTTTGATTGGTCGATACGTTTGAAAAAAATAAATGTGCGATTAATTAATATGTGTCATCTATTTATTTTGGGATTTCGGCGGGGGACATCAGCCTCACTGTTGGCTTGTTTAATTTCCCGTTAAATTGTCGCTACCTTCTGAATAAAATATTAATTCATTATTTATTATGATTCTTGAATCAGAAAATGTTCTGGGTTTTTTTTTTTTACAACAATAATGGATGGTAGTGAACAGGGGTATTTTTCGGTTACCGCCGTAGTTTGCAGAATACTGTTTTAAAACAATAACGGTGTATTTTTCGGCGATTTCCATAACCGTCGTAGTTTGCAGAATACGGGGCAATGTGTAGTTTGCAGAATACGGGGCAACGTGTAGTTTGCAGAATACGGGGCAATGTGTATAGTGTTATTAATTTACAATTTATATTTTTTCTCGTTCATGCGGATTAGCACTTGTTTTGGGACGTGCGGCGCTTTAATATCTGTATGGTTTAAATTGGAATCACAACTAATGGTTAAAAAAGATCACCAACACAAATCTGTTTTCACTAATTTTATTGAAATAGATAACATGATATATAGCAGATAACAGAAATAATGAATTTCAAACATACGCATACCAGCTGAAATTCTTAGCACTGAAGAATCGTTGTCACTTATCGTGAAATAGTTCCAAATCTTACTACTTCACGACAGTTTTATCTAGATCACTGCTGGTATTGTCTGGATACTTAATCATTATGAATAGAAGTATTGGAAAAGGCGGGAAAATATACCGCATGGTTTACATGTGAGTAGCATAAAAGATGAAAGGGAGGATATCCCTTTGATGTCACAAGATTGACATTCCAGCTTCTAAATGCCAGTGAAAATTTAGAAATAATTTAGTGATTTCTTTTGTTATGCTAGGCTACTTTAAGAATTTAGACATAATATGTATCAACAAATAATAATATAGATCATACTTTATTTATTAATAATATTACAAACAAATAAGTTCCCATTAGATGGTTTATAGTTCTAGAAATGACGAAAGAATGTCACGTGATTGCTCTTCGCTTTGATGTTTCATTCATTGCCGCATGAACCTTTCAGTTCAGACACCTATTATAGACATACAGGTGCCAATCATTTTAGGAATTACATCGTAATCAACACTAATTACTATAGTACTTATAGTAACTATCGACTATCAACACATGACATATTATAATCTTGACTTTATTTAATAATACAGCAAACAATTAACGTCCGCTTGACAAGATAGATGGAGTGTATTTGTGATTTTATTGCTTCAAAAACGCGGCGTTCGTGCTTGATAATCGAGGTAAAATAGTACCATGCGTTTCCTGACTAACAGTGACATTCATCTAGAAGGATTATTATGCCATTCTAGACATTTCAATGTGTTATAGTTTTATATCCACCACTATCGGTAATTATATGTATCAGCAGATATTATATGTTGCTGTCAATATCTGATAGCGGTAAAACTGATAGGTGTCATATCGGACCATCACTATAAATATATTTAGGACCTAAAAATTGACCCAAATGGGTCACAACGTATATAATAATGTAAACTGATTGTATATGAGCTGATTTACATTCAATTGTTTCCCATTGACTCTAATGTCAAATCAGTTACGTTCAGTGAAATACGGCATGAATCTGAACCCAACCATGTCATATATTTGTTAATGTTTGTTTAACATTTCGCTCGGTGTCAAAATTTAGAACCAAAGAGAATAGTCCATACATTAGTAATATAGGTCCAACGCGACGAGAATATACATTCATTTGATACACTCACTCCATTCATTTGACACCTCAGGATAAGCTGCTGATTTGGCGACAAACAGTATCTGACCAGCTCAATTTATCTCGACAACCAGTGTCTGGAATGCTGCCTGGCTGCATTTCCGACAGTTTATTTCACAAAATATTTTGGTGAATATATTCATTCCCATTGAGTCACTCACCCCACCCGTTTGACACTTTCCTCTGGTCGGATAAACTAGTGATTTTGCGACATTTTCGAGAAAAAGCAAGTTGCAGATATCGTTAGATTTTAACACTAAATCACGTAACAACCATGTCATATATTTGTTAATGTTTGTTTAATATTTCGCTCGGTGTTAGAATTTAGAACAAAAGAGAATAGTCCGTACATTAGTAATATAGGTCTAGGTCTTTTATGGGATTAAATTCTGTTAATCTCACCACTTAATTAGCACCTTTGTGTTATAGTGCTCAAGAGATTAAGAATGTTGATTGGCTAGGTTTACCACCTCAATAGAGCGTGAAATCATTAACTTTATAAATTTCTGTTATGGTTTTTGATAAACTGTATCATTCAAAGACAATTTGTTACCGGTGTGACTATTGTACAAAAACTCAAACGACAATTTCGGATATGTAAGTGACAAATTTTAAGAAATAAAAATGCTCTATAAATTTGTTGGAAATCTTTAACAAAAGTTTTGCTATTGTGTTTTCAATTCCTTGAAATTTCCAGTGTTTAGAATTGTCTCAGTTTTGAATTTGTAATATAGTGTAGTTACCACATTGAAGAAGTCCTCACCAAATACAACAACTATCCAAGCCAATTAGTACAGAAAACCATCAAGACCACCACTAACCGTTCCAGAGAAACCACTAAACCAAAACCTGACAAACCACCAGTAAAAATCACTATACCGTTTCAAGGCAAGCTATCTTATCAACTTAGGAGACTCCTCAGTCCAAAAGGGATCCAAGTCACCTTCTATAAAGGACGAACCCTGCAAGACATCCTAAAGGCTAATGAAGCTCCCCCCTAACAAAATTCCACCTCCTAAAGACTGTGTTTACGAAATTGCATGCAGCTGTGATATGAAATACATAGGAGAAACCGACAACCCCTGGATAAAAGAATTAGTCAACATAAATCTAAATCCACCACCACCAATTCCGCTGTAGCCCAACATCTCCAATCCAACCAAGGACATAGAATTGAGTCATACAAAACCCTGACAGTTAATGTCCCTGTTGAAAAGACACGCAAACTTATTGAGACAATACATATCAGAAGAAGCAGACCAGATCTCGACCGCGACATAGGCATATTTTTGCCAAGCGCCTACGACCAAATACTACTACTACTACCTGGTGTTTTAACGTCCGCTTCCACAGAAGTGATATCGCAGACAAGACATAGGAGAGCCGAGGCTTCTTCCTGTTTTTAGAATATGATTTTGCAATCTTTATTCCATTTGCGGCCTCTAGCCATGGAGTAGGTTTAGTGAGAAGTTCTTCCCTTTATTTAATAAAACACATATGGTTTGGTAGTTGATCTGTAAAGACAGCATTTATGCAGACATATATGCGTCTCGTCTCTGGATTGGTAGAAGTCATCTTTTGGGGTTTAGTGTTTAGGTGCCAGGCCCGTCTTATCGTGGCCTCCCCTTATCCCACTTTGCAGGTTTGGTCTCTTTGTAGTGGATTAGTGTTTAGATGCCGAGCCCGTCTAACCGTGACCCTCCCTTACTCCACTATCCTGCTACTTTGGTGTATATCCCCTATGTAGTTTAGTGTTTAGATGCCGAGTTCGTCTTATCGTAGCCCCCTCTTACTTCACTATTCTGCTTAATCCAACGGTGTTCATTAAATCGTGAATTAGTTCGAAGATTTCCAGCTTCAGATCGGGTCTTGGAAAGAGTAGGTTCTTAGTGTTGAGCGGTATGTTGTTGGTCTCCATCATCTCCACTAGTTCCGTTCTCTCTTCCTTGTATACCTCGCAGTCTACCAGGATATGGTTGGTGGTACATTCTTCTCCGCACTCACAGACGATGACTTGGTGTTTGTAGTCTCGCAGCCGCTCTTTCACCCTTAGTTTCGATATAAGTTTGCATATATCTCTTCTAGGGTGATTGATGGCTGTCTTCGTGTAGATCTTGTCATCCAGCCGGAATCTGTATGTGTCAAGTTCAACGAGCTTTAATTCCCAGAGTGAATTGACCTGTCTTTTTACCATACTGTAGATTTCCGTGGTGCTGTATTCTATGGTGCGGAGTGGTGCTGTGTCCCCGAGACCTTCATTTGCGAGTCGATCTGCTTCCTTGTTTCCTCTAATGTTCACATGTGATGGAATCCACACGAGCTCTAATTTGCTTCCCTTCTCTAGGACCCTCTGGTACAGCTGCCTGATTTCCAAAATGACTTCTGGTCTTGATTCCGAGTTGTCATTTTGGATTGAAATTTTGGATTGAAATCAGACTGCTCAGAGAGTCGCTTGGGATGACGAACATACTAGTCTTTTGATAAGAGATCCATGATATGGCATCACGGATGGCCACAATCTCTGCAGTGTACACCGAACAGTTATTGGGCAGTTTCCTGCTTATTCCCTGTTCCCTGTTTGGCAGGTATATACCAAACGAGCTGGTGCCCCTTTCTAGGATCTCTTACATATCTTGTCTTCTTTAGGCTGACAAAGGCCGGGGATCTCTCGCCCAATTGCGAGATCTCTCGCCCAATACCTTGTTGCTAGTTCTTTTCTTCTTAGGGATAGGGGCAACTCTCCGGCTTCCTGTATTAATGCCTACCTCCTGGTCCCAAGCCCTACGCCAGTCGCAATACACAGAGCTTTGTATTGGATGGTGTCAAGCTTACTTAAGAGTGTTGCCGCGCAGTTAATGAAGACCAAAGATCCGTAATCTAATACAGAGCGTATTAGAGCACGATACACCATTATTTATAAGTGTAACTCTATTGGCTCCCCAGGTGCTACCCGTTATTTTTCTCATTAAGTTTAGGACTTTGGAGCATCTATCTACAGTCCAGTCGATGTGCGGTTTCCAGGTCAGCCTTCGATCAAAGATTACGCCAAGGAACTTGGTTTGGTCTTTAAACTCGATGTTTTTCCCGTTCATACACAGAGTCATTCTGCTTATCCCTCTATCCCTGCACACAAGCATGCCGACTGTTTTCTTCTCTGAGACCTTAAATCCCCAGTCGTTTGCCCATGTCATGAATTTGTCTAAGGCCTTTTGCATATTCTTTTGAAGTTCACAGAACCTCGTCCCTTTCCTCCATATTGTGCTGTCGTCAGCAAATTTTGCTAGCTCAGTTCTGGCGTCGAGATATGAAGATTTCTGTATGTCGTTGATCATGATATTGAAGAGAGTGGGACTGATGACAGACCCGTGAGGCGTGCCATTTTCTAATGTTTGCTCGGCACTCAGGAATCTGCCAACATTCACCTGCATCCTTCTATCGCTCAGAAAGCTTTTGATCCACCGAAACATTGTGCCCATTATTCCGATACGTCCCAGCTTGAAAAGCAGCCCGTCCAACCAAATACTCAAATCATAAACATTTAAACTTTATTCCTAATTACTACAAACTCAGATTACTTTGTTAATTTTATTCATTAATTAATTTTATTCATTATAGTTTACTCTCTACTAGTTTTGGGTCCATTAATCTAATATGGTCTACAGTGTTAAACAATAGTGGAATCATCATCTGGCTTCATCAATACAATAGCCCCTGTCCTTAATCAGTTGTGCTTTTTTTGTGTTTTTAGTGTTTTTAGTGTTTTAATTAAGTGTATACATTACCCTTTAAACACCAATAATCCCTATCATTAATATACCATTATGTATACTTCATCACTACTCAGTGGCTTTAAGAAAGTTAATTAGTCCCTTACATCTTGTTTTTGTATACCATAACCTATTGTGTCATAGACCTTTGATCTTGTTGTTTCTATGTATGGTTTCAACCTTGTTGTTGTTGATTTTGTCTATATATGTTGCCTCACTTTTTGTTATATTGTATTGTTATATTGTATTAGCTTGAAAACGTTGAGAGAATACTCTTCGAAACGTCGCGTAAATAAATCAGTAGCTGTTTTTCCATAAGTATGTTTTTAGTTTATTTATCTGCCCAGTTACTAAATGCCTCTTAAAGAATAATATCTCCTAAGTTGCACGATAAAACTGCTACCAAATAAAACTGCAACTGCCATGGTACCTTGAAGATAATAAGGGTTTGTGCAATTGTGACATCGTTCCCAGAATCGGGAATGACGGTGTATATCGGTGAAATTCAAACGGGGGGGGGGGGTATTTTTCAAAGGCGCTCGGGAATGACGGTGTATATCGGTGAAATTCTAAAGGGGGGGGGGGGATTTTTCAAAGGCGCCAGGGTTAGAACCTGAGTCCTTTAATAGACAAAGGAAGCACATTAACAAATTGTTGAAAACAGATTCAAAGATAAATTTGTGTGCTTTACAGATATTAAATACCCAGAAGATTTTTTAGAGGATGGCGTGCACTTGCAGACAGAGGGCTCTGACACAAAGAACACTGGTATGAGAAAATATAGTTGCAGGTTAAGAAGAATTTTGTGTTGACCACGAAACTGATAAATGAACATTTTTATACGCCCACATTGAAATGTGGTCGTATATTGTCGTCGCCCCCGTCCGTCCGTCCGTCCGTCGGTCCGTCGGTCCGTCGGTCCGTCCGTCCGTCGGT
Source organism: Patella caerulea (assembly GCA_036850965.1). Taxonomy (NCBI): domain Eukaryota; kingdom Metazoa; phylum Mollusca; class Gastropoda; family Patellidae; genus Patella; species Patella caerulea. Next base: position 13,363,591 of record JAZGQO010000013.1, on the reverse strand, counting down.
CCGGCGTCCACAATTGCTTGTGGACGCTCTACAGGCTAAAGTTAATATCCGATTGACTTTAAATTTATACAGTGTGTTTAAGGTCATGAGACAAAGAAGCCTATTGTTTTTCAGCGATTTCCGATAATTAGTGCCAGAGTTATGGCCCTTGATCACTTCAAAAAATCTTGTGGACGCTCTAGAGGCCAAAGTTAATATCCGATTGACTTCAAATTTATACACAGTGTTTAAGGTCATAAGACGAAGAAGCCTATTGATTTTCAGCCATTTCCGATAATTAGTGCCAGAGTTATGGCCCTTGATCACCTCAAAAAATCTTGTGGACGCTCTAAAGGTCAAAGTTAATATCCGATTGACTTTAAATTTATACACAGTGTTTAAGGTCATGAGACGAAGAAGCCTATTGATTTTCAGCGATTTCCGATAATTAGTGCCAGAGTTATGGCCCTTGATCACTTCAAAAAATCTTGTGGACGCTCTAGAGGCCAAAGTTAATATCCGATTGACTTCAAATTTGTACACAGTGTTTAAGGTCATAAGACGAAGAAGCCTATTGATTTTCAGCGATTTCCGATAATTAGTGCCAGAGTTATGGCCCTTGATCACTTCAAAAAATCTTGTGGACCCTCTAGAGGCCAAAGTTAATATCCGATTGACTTTAAATTTATACACAGTGTTTAAGGTCATAAGACGAAGAAGCCTATTGATTTTCAGCGATTGCCGATAATTAGTGCCAGAGTTATGGCCCTTGATCACTTCAAAAAATCTTGTGGACGCTCAAGAGGCCAAAGTTAATATCCGATTGACTTTAAATTTATACACAGTGTTTAAGGTCATAAGACGAAGACGCCTATTGATTTTCAGCGATTTCCGATAATTAGTGCCAGAGTTATGGCCCTTGATTACCTCAAAAAATCTTGTGGACACTCTAAAGGTCAAAGTTAATATCCGATTGACTTTAAATTTATACACAGTGTTTAAGGTCATAAGACGAAGAAGCCTATTGATTTTCAGCGATTTCCGATAATTAGTGCCAGAGTTATGGCCCTTGATCACTTCAAAAAATATTGTGGACGCTCTAGAGACCAAAGTTAATATCGGATTGACTTCAAATTTATACACAGTGTTTAAGGTCATAAGACGAAGAAGCCTATTGATTTTCAGAGAATTCCGATAATTAGTGCCAGTGTTATGGCCCTTGATATCTTCAAAAAATCTTGTGGACGCTCTAGAGGCCAAAGTTAATATCCGATTGACTTTAAATTTATACACAGTGTTTAAGGTCATAAGACGAAGACGCCTATGGATTTTCAGCGATTCCCGATAGTTTGTGCCAGAGTTTTGGCCCTTGATCACCTCAAAAAATCTTGTGGACGCTCTGGAGGCCAAAGTTAATATCCGATTGACTTTAGATTTATACACAGTGTTTAAGGTCATGAGACGAAGAAGCCTATTGATTTTCAGCGATTTCAAATAATTACTGCCAGAGTTATCTCCCTTGATAACTTCAAAAATTCTTGTGACGCTATAGAGGCCAAAGTTACTATCCGATTGACTTCAGATTGATACATAGAGTTTAAGGTGTTGAAACGAACAAGTATTTTGATTTTCAATGAATTTAGATAACTAAACAGCTAAATCCATGATATTAAATGTTTCATGTATATACTAATTGTTAGCGTGGGGTAAAACTTTATAAAAAGCAATCAAATTCTAATGATTTTCTGATAATTACATAATGAGTTGTTACTCTTAATCAGTTTTTAGTGTATTACAAATGTTTCATTACCGAAATTAGTAAAAATATGCGACAACCCTTATTGACTGCCCGGACAATTTAGCTGCTGTGGGCGTATGTTTCGTTGCCTGGCAACCTATCTTTACATAAGCTGTATTCACTTATTTAAACCCCTTTATATATTTTCTTAGGGTTTCACACTGCGTAGCTTGTGTGAAACACTATTGTTTTTGTTAAAATTATTCTTATTAAGCTTTCATATTACATATGAAAGCTTATTGTTTCTGTTAAAGTTATTATTATTATTATTATTTTTTTTTTTGTGTATTTTCTGCAAATCGGATTTCTCAGAATCTAACCATAGGATCTTTCTGAAACTTTGACCTACCCCCCTATAAATGGGGTGCGAACCTTGATTAAATATATTTTCAAAACGTTTTACGAATCCGAAATCACCGAATTTTACGAACGAATGCATTTGACCTACAATGCTGTAACTTTGTGACTATTTGACCTATTTAATTAATTCTTTTTTCTATGAGTACCTTGAGACATTTACTTCAAATCTGCAATTTCGAATTTCGAAAATTCGTCACTGTGATTTCGAACCGGAAGTTTAGACCAACTCGTCAACTTGTTTAGTAGTTATACGATTTTCATGAAATTTAATATGTAAGTAAACCTTAATGATTTTCTAAATTATCTCCCCTTGGAGAAATTGAGGATCAAAATTTTCAAAAAAATCGATGAAATATAGGTCAAATCATCTTGATTTTTTTTTGGTTACTAGCTGCGAGACCACTGATTCGTACACAAAAAATGGAGTTTGTAGCTCAACCCGGAAGTGCCACCATCTTGAAATGTAAAAACCTCAAACGCCATTTTGCTATTTTACTTACAGACACAGGAATTATATTTTCTGAATCCTTGGAGGAAGGCCTAAAAAACGTCGGGAGTAGAATTTTCATTTAGGTCAACTGGAAGTCACCATTTTGAATTGAAAATGAAAAATGGAAGCAATTTGAAGGGCCGAGTTTTTGGAACACGATAACTCTCCTTCTAATTAAGCTAGAATGTTTAAACTTGGGGTAGACGTTCACTAGGTCAATGTCATGATTGAGTGTAAAGATGAGCATTTTCTGCCTGGGGTAAGCAGAGATACGCATGCTGATTTGTTGATTCTTTAGGGCACAATAACTTCGGTTATAATGAAGGGAGGGTGGTGAAACTCTTGTCAATCGAGAGTCTAATAGCTAGCCTGTTGTGTGAAATCATTGTATCATTTTTTTTTAAATATCAGGGATAGCAGAAAAAAGAGATCGAAAATCCAAAAAGTCGTATTTTTACGATTTAGAGCATTTTTAAAGGTCCTTTTCTCTTAAAGTCAATAAATATTTTTGGGGAACTTCTTGTACAAAGAGTCTTATCGGTAGTCTTTTATATGAAACCATCGATCAACAGTCCAAAATATCAGGAGTAGAAGAATAAAAGGATCGAAAATTGAAAACGGCACCCTTTCATTGTTAAGCAAAACATGCAGTGTGGGTGGCTACAATTTGCACATTTAGTCATCGTATAGAGCTTATTCAACATTATCGAATTCCAACTGCTAAGGAATCTTTTACGTGCACTCCAATGTGTACACGCCGGTGGGAGGACACGCCAAAAAATCGAGATGAACTTTCTCGGCCAATGCAAGGATCGAACACCCGACCTCCTGGCTAGCAGGTCAACGCCTTCGCCACATAGTGTGTACACCCATCGTACATTTCATCTGTCAAATCAAAGCATTTCATTGCATTAGACCAATAATTAATTATTCTTAATTTGAAACTTTATTTTAATATTATTAAATCCTCATTTTATTGGTAGACGTTCGTCTTATTTAAAGTTAAACTTTCATTTAACTATGAACATCCCTTAACGTGTCTCTTAACAAAACAATTAAATACTCTAAAACAGTAGCTCAACCTTTTGACCTAAGCTCAGTAATTTACCATTTTGTATGTGAGCGACTTGTTATTCTTCTTATATGACATATTGCACGTGTCCGATTTCAAAGGGGAGTTTGGTGGCTGAATGGTTAGCACGCGCGCGCTGTATCATAAAGCCTGTCATTGAGTCAGCTAACGTGTTTTCGAATCTCCGGTCGTACCTGACAAAGGAGTAAGGTCGCTTGTCCATCTTGGTGGGTTTTCTTCATTTCCTCCGGTTTCCTTCCACTGCTAAAGACCTCTACGCACAAGCGAAATATTGAAATAAAATCGAACTATATGTTAGTCCCGAAATGATCTAGTTTGGGACACAATAACTCTCTTTCTAATTCAGCTAGACTTGGTGTAGGTTTTTATTAGGTCAATACCTTGATGACTCTGGAACACAATAATTCTTTTTCTAATTGGGGTACAATGTTCAAACTTGGTATAGGCATTCACTAAGTCAATGTTTTGATGAAGTTCGAAGTAGAATTTTGATTTAGGTCAACTGGTAGTCACTATTTTGAAGTGAATATGAAACATAGTGAAAAGTCGACATTTACGGACTTGTAAACAAACACAATAGAGCATAGTATGTTCAATGCGTCTCCTATGTCTGAAATTAATACATTTCAGGATAGTCGGGATACGGTATTTGAATATTTCAAAAATTCGATTTTTGCCTTTGATGTTTTTCGTGCTGACAAAATTCTTTACGAGTGAAAACTTCACTAGATTGTGACCGATTTTAATGATTTTTTTTTTCCTTGTTCGGATTATTCATACGACACATGACAGGAAGTGACTGTGAATATGAAAGCTTTCATATCTGCATGGGACAGTAGCAGATCTAGTTATTATTAGGGTTTCACACTGCATAGCTTGTGTGAAACACTATTGTTTTTGTTAAAATTATTATTCTTATTAGGGTTTCACACTGCGTAGCTTGTGTGAAACACTATTGTTTTTGTTAAAATTATTATTCTTATTATTATTATTCAGATTCCAATTTGAATAGATCTCAACAACTACGTGTCGCATCGTTACGATTTCTTCGGTTTTACTGGGAAAGTGGGTGTGACTTAGAGGATGAAGCTATTTTGAACGTTCTGCGACAAAGCGAAATGTCCGAAATCACCGAAGTTATCGTTTTTTAAAATATTGCATTAATTTTAACAATAATCATGGGATTTTACCTTTCGATACATTTTGGCATAGCCGGAGACATGGCACATAGCTACGCTACTTTCGATTTTTGATTTTCGGCAAATCTTCGAAGATATTAGGCGCCAAATTTTGAAAATTTAAAATTTTACAAAAAACTTTTTTATTTATAAATATTTTTTAGTTGTGTTGTACACAGAATTAAAGAGTCATTTGACTTGTGCAAAAATGTTAAATTTGTCTCAGTAATTTTCCTTGGCCGCCATTGGCTGATTCAGTTTTTCAGTCCTAGATTATTTTTTTATTGTTCGATTTGTATAAAACAAAGTTCATATGCTTCGTTGTCTCAATTGTCATTTTTTTTGTTACCGATAATGTTATCTGTCGGCACCGGAAGTGGCATAATTTTACCAAAAACTACAATTTTGACAGTTATTTTCCTATTTCGAAAACAAATATTATTTTTTTGAAAAATTATATGACTCAAAGAGTGTGTCCTTTCAAGGCCCAAAAAATGTAGGAAGCAGTTTTTTTAATTTCGATTTCATTTTCGAGCAAATTCGATTAAGAGGCTAAAAATGGTGTAAAATTGGCCTATTTACAACCTATTCATGCTTTTCAGATTTTAAAATATTTCTTCGTACCTTTTATAAACTTGTAGCTATAATCCATACAAAGAAAATGTATGTTAAAATTCGTTTGTAATATAAGCAGTTACCAAGAAATGGGCAGTTCTGTACAAGTCACTGTTTTCGTTATTTTGCCTGTAAAATAGTCAATTATGATTGGATTTTTATAAAAGTGACATCATTTGATTCAAAAAGCACGTAGCCTCATATCAAGTTGATTACAATTTAAAATTGACACCGGAAGTGACATCATTTGGTCAAAAAATGCATTTTAAACTTTTTAAATCAATGTTTTATCCAACCAAGAATAACTTAATATGTATTAATAATTTTAACTTTTGGTTTAAATTCACATATAAACACAACTCATATGGTCATATAGATATCATAAAATTGTTTCTAACTTGTTCGGTTGCCGAGAAATAGACGGTTTTCTACAGGTCACTTTTGAAGGTTTCGGGGCCATAAAAGGGTCAATTATTATTCGATTTTCATAAACGTAACAAAATGTTATACCTATTGCCATTTGGGATTTCATACAAGTAATTTAAGATTTTGATTATCACCAGAAGTAACGTCATTTTGGCAAAAACTGTATTTTTAGCCTTCAAAACAGATATTTTATTCAAATGAGTCTTATTTGAAATCTTTTTCAAATTATGGTATTTGATGTCAATCAACAAATAGAATGAAGCCATACGATCATACAGATACCACAAAAAGGTTTCTAACTTGTACGGTTGCCGAGAAATAGCCGATTTTCTACAAGTCACTTTTCAAGTTTTTTGGTCTTTAAAAGTGGCAATTATTATTCGATTTACATAAAATTTTCACTATATGATATCGTATGCCATTTCTGATTTCATAAGACTAATTGAACATTTTCATAACAACGGGAGTAATTTAATTTTGTCAAGATCATTTACAAGTAACAAATGTATAAAATTGAAATTAATTGATATTGCTGGATTTGGTTGATTCTGCGTCCATTTTATTTGTGTGCAATGTTAATTTGGAAACCTGTTTAGTGGTTTCGTTGGTACCAGAAGTAACATATGTTCAAGGGTAAATTGGCACCGGAAGTGACATGTTTAAGGGTAACTTGGCACCAGTGAAACCCGTTATTCCTGCATGCAGGTCTAGTTCTTATTATTATTATTATTTTTTTTTTTCCAATTTGCTTATATCTCAGCAACTTCTTGTCGGATCGATACAATGTCTTCAGTTTTACTGGGAAAGTGGGTGTGACTTAGAGATTAAAGCTATTCCCGGCATTCTGCGACATTGCGAAACGTCCGAAATCACAGAAAATGTCGTTTTTTGAAATATTGCCGTAATATTAACAATAATCATTGTATTTTAGCATATGTTGCATTTTGACATAGCCAGAAACATGGGACATAGCTATGTTACATTTGATTTTTGATTTTCGATGAATCTTGGAAGATATTAGGCGCCTAATTTTGAAAATTTAAATTTTTACAAAAAAACTTTTTTATTTATTGATATTTTTATATGACATTTTAACCAAGGTTAAAGAGTCATCTGATTTGAGCAAAAATGTCAACATTTTTTTTTTCCGTAATTTTCCTTGGCCGCTATGGGCTAATTCAGTTTTTCAGTCCTACATTAATTATTTATTGTTCGATTTGTATAAAACCATATATACATATGTTCCATGGTTCAAAATGTCATTTTTTTTTTTTTTGTTACCGGTAAAGTTTCCTGAAGGCACCGGAAGTGGCGTAAATTCAGCAAAAACTGCAATATTGACAGTTCGGTACCACTTTTTAAAAGCAAATACTATTTTCTACAAATCTGATCTTACTCAAAAGATGCGCCCTGTAAAGGTGCACAAAATCTCGGACTCAGTTTTTTTGATTTCGATTTTTTGGGGGGGCCATTTCGATTAAAAGGTAAAAAAAGGGGGTAAAAACAAGCTATTTACAACCCATCCAGTGTCTTCATATATTAAAATATTTCTTCGATACTTTCATAAACTTGTAGCAATAATCCATACAAAGAGAATGTATGCGAAATTTAGTTTGTAATATGAGCAGTTGCCGAGAAATGGGCAATTTTGCATGAGTCACTTGTCACGTTATTTTGGCTGTAAAAGAATCAATTATTATTCGATTTTCAATTTTTTTTCACTGTCTGTTGCCTATTGCTACAGTCGACTATTCCAAACCATTTTAACACTTTCACTGTCACCGGAAGTGACGTCATTTAGGCAATAACTGAATTTTTAGCCTTAAAAATACATTTTTTATTCAAATGAGTATTATTTGTAATATTTTTAGAATAATGAAATTTGGTTCCCATCAATAAATAGAATGAATGAACCCATACGATCATATAGATACCACAAAATGTGGTACGGTTGCAGAGAAATGGACGGTTTTCCACAAGTCACTTTTTACTTTATTTTGGCTCGAAAAGAATCAGTTATTATTCGATTTTCATAAAATATTCACGATATGATGTCTTATGCCATTTACGATTTCATAGAACTAATTTGAATTTTTTGGTATCACCGGAAGTGATGCCATTTTGGCAAAAACTGAATTCTTAGCCTTCAAAACAGATATTTTATTCAAATGAGTCTGATTTGTAATGTTTTCAAAATTATGATATTTGATTCCAATCAACAAATAGATTGAACCCATACGATCATACAGATACCACAAAATGGTTTCTAACTTGTGCGGTTGCAGAGAAATAGGCGATTGTCTACAAGTCACTTTTCAAGGTTTTTGGTCTATAAAAGTGGCAATTATTATTCTATTTACATAACATTTTCACTATATGATATCAAAAGGCAATTCGGATTTCATAAAACTAATTGAACATTTTCATTATCACCGGAAGTAATGTATTTTTGTCAGGATCACTTACAAGTAACAAATGTATAAAATGAATTGATATTGCTGGATTTGGTTGATTCTGCGTCCAATTTATTTGAAGTGTGCAATGCTTATGGGGAAACCTGTTTAATGGTTTCATTGGTACCGGAAGTGACATATGTAACGTGACACCGGAAGTGACGTGTTAAAGAGTAACGTGGCACCAGTGAAACCCGTCATTCCTGCATGCAGGTCTAGTGTTATATTTTGTTTTTCAATTCTTATGTAATATATATTGATATATATATATATATATTTCTTTTACAATTTATTATGGTACAATGTGGCCTGATGTAAAAAAAAATGTATTTATGTTTAAAATACAGATGCGACGTCATCCTTTGATGTTGGCGTACCATTATTTCAAATAATGTACGGGCAGTGTGCCAAGCGTACGTTATTCATAAAAGATGTAATAATGTAACCGAGTGACGTATTTCTTTGAAATACACATGCTGGATAGTGTCTGTATTTTAAGAGGTTTAATCATCTCGTGCAAGACATTGCGTAATATATCGATATTGCCCTCGTGCTATTGCACTCGTACAATACCGATATATACTATTCAAAAAAAGTAGGGGATATTTGATTTTTAAGTGTTATTAAAGTAACCTAATGAAACTGACGAAGAAACAAATGACAAAATGAAATGAAGTTCACATTCATCCATTTATTCCAAATGATCGTTAGACTAAGTAAGGCACAGACTGACCATTATAAGGGTAAAATGATACCCGAGTCAAACAACAAAGTTACCACAGCATCACAACAAAGTCAGAAACAGGTAAATCCTCCTCTGTTTGCCAAACAAGCATTGATCCGACGTGGCATACTCCTAATGAGATGTCTAAGGTCATTTTGGTCCGTAATTGATGCGTAATTGTTAAATCAACACGCACAACAATAAATTGTTAGAACAAAAGAAAATATATAGACATACGGAAAATTAAGCTTATCGATATATACCTGGATATAATCAAATTGGGGTCTGACTGCTGGATACGTATAAATGACGACATTGTTTTTGCCTTTTTACGACAGATGAATGTCTATATTTATATTTCATTATTCAATTTTATAAATGGCGTGACTATAAAACACGTACTGTGTCTTCCGTTCATCAACAAATACAAAATACGCATAGAAGAAACAGCCCCGTGCAACTGGACATATAAAGACCTGTCCTTATACAAAGACCTATTTACGTAAAACACACCGACGAATGAAAAATCGCACGGTAAAAACAGTTTTCCTTCCCAAGTTTTGATTTAACAATTACGCATCAGATAAAGCCTCATGGTCCTTGCCATACATGCCAACTATTCCGATTTTGTCGGAATCATTCCGATTTTCTGAGTCTAATTCTGAATTCCGATTTTACTCTTTATAATTCCGTTTTTTAAAATTTATTGGAAGATATTTATTATATTTCATTCCGGACCTTTTTACATTGACGACTGTCTCGGCATTCTCGCTGTTTGTTGTGAATCTGATTGCGATACTGTTTATCGTAGTATGAGTCGGTAAAACAACGGAAATAATAATAATAATATAATAACTATGTATTTCTATAGCGCCTTTACCAGTTGAGTACAACTGCTCAAAGGCGCTGCTGGAGTCTGACAACACATGGATATATACAATACAGGGATTATCTATGAATATGCCTCTTTAAACAAGTGTGTCTTTATTGCACTTTTGAAGTCATCCAGAAATGGAATGGATCTGATGTTGTCTGGCAGTGAGTTCCATAGGGCTGGACCAGCTGCTGCAAATCTGCGGTCGCCATATGTTGTTGACCTTGAGGATGGAGGGTCAAGAAGGTATTTGTTAGCTGATCTGAGTGTTCTGACTGGCTGATGATCCTGGATTAGTTCCTGAAGATAAGGCGGGGCTAGTTTGTGCTTGGATTTGAATACAAGCATCAGTAGCTTATACTTGATTCGTTGTTCCACCCTAAGCCAGTGTAGATTCTTCAGTACTGGTGTTATAGAATCTGATTTCCTTGTCCTTGTCGCTACTCTGGCTGCTGAATTTTGGACCTTCTGCAACTTGGTGACGAGTGTCTTTGGTACACCGTAAAGCAAGGCATTGCAATAGTCTAAATGTGACAGTACACATGACTGGACCAGGGAGACAGCAGCTTTGGTATTGATGAAATTCCTAATCTGACTAATATTGCGGATATTGGCGTAGGCTCTGCTGCATATTTTGTTGATGTGTGATTCAGCGGACAGAGTAGACTGAAACACAAATCCAAGGTTCCTCGCCTCCTGTGCCGGTTCTATGACATGGCTTCCAATTTGGAAAGGCGGAAGATTCAAACTCCGTCGTACAGCTTTAGAACTGAAGACTATTAGTTCTGTTTTGTCACTGTTTAGCTTGAGAAAATTGCAAGACATCCACTGTTTAATATCATCTACACAAAGCGACATCTGAGTGAAGGCCGAGTCAATAGATCTCTGGCAGGTGGGTTTGAACGCTAGATATAGCTGTGTATCGTCTGCGTAGAGGTGAATTGATAAACCATGACGACGGGCTATGTCTCCTAATGGTGAGGTGTATATGGTGAATAAGACCGGCCCAAGGACGGATCCCTGAGGAACTCCATAAGAGAGTTCAACTTTTGCGGACACACTGTACTTTGTCTTCACGGCCTGCATTCGCCCTGTTAGGTAAGACTGAAGCCATTCGTAGGCAGAATCAGTGACACCAAATCTCTGGTTTAGAGTCTGCAGCAAGATGGCCTGATCAACGGTGTCGAGAACATGTGTCATGTTTTCCTTATTATTATTAATATAAAATGGAATAAGCTATTATGTCTGGACTAATCAAGATCAAAATGTCATGTGGTTATTTCTGTCATTTGCCGTGTCTAATTTGCATAATTCGCGGTAAAACGACAGAAATAGCCGAAAACATGTCGCCAGTTTTCTCGATCATTATTAATATAAAATGGAATAAGCTAAGAGGTCATATGGTTATTTCGTCATCGGCCGTGCCTAATTTGCATACTTCGCGGATATTATCTGCTTCGCGGAGCCATTCTCGCATACACTCGTACAGTACACGGCGGATTTACCGTTAGTTGGCAGTAACGATGTGGCTTCTTCCTTATTTCCTTCTGACTTGATAAAAAATGTTTTCAAGCTGTTTTCCATGTGTGAAAAAAACAATGTAGAATTATAAATAAAACCCAGTAAATAATTTACGACTTCCACGCGTCGGTCGTCAAGACAAACCAAATGGCTTCCAATTTCCAAAACGAATGTCAGACAAAAATACCGGGAAACTTACGGCAAAGAATTTCCAGGAATCACTACGTCCTCGCGTAGAGGCGACGAATTCACATTTTGTTTAGTCTGATTTATGTGTTGCTTACGGTGGTATTACGGACATTAAAAAACATTTTGAAACTAAAAAACACTTGAGCTGCTCAAACCTAAAAGCCTCTTACGAAAAATCTTCTAGGCGTATATAAACATATTTTCAGTCTTCACCACGTCCTGCGGCGCTCACGGTGCTTCGCACCGTTCGACCTTGGACCTACGGTCCTTGCTCTATCATCAATACTAGGCATTCCGATTTTCAATCTCCTCAGGTTGGCATGTATGTTATACCCTTTTGGTGCAGTTATAACAACTATCGAGAAAACACACCAATTTAACAATACACACCGTGTCATTCATTTTTCACCCGTAGGTTAATTAACACACTCAGTACAGAAAACGCACCGTCCGAGAGTTGTTAAACCCCTACCGATAATTAACTCGCCTTTCAGTCCATTTTCTCCCCTTGTTAATTAACACACCTTATCTAGAGATTTTAAGCCATAATGAGGAGTTATAATCCGAATATTATGTTTTTATCCAGTTACATTGTTATTGATACTTTGAGGTAGATTTTTATGAAGGAAATTTTGTTTTCCACCCTTACCGATTTCTCAGTGTCAACAAAACTCGCATACACGAGTTATCTCCCATGAAACTCCGATTTGGACACAAAGCAGCGAGGCGCCTTAAATCCTACTACATTGTTATTTTGTGTTTCCACGGTGAATTCCTGTGATTATATGTGAAGTCTGGTGATTGTGAAGGCCCATGATTCCAGGTCGTGGTAACCGATGCGTAACCTGAACGTCCGTTCGCGTCTTATTTCGTACTCTGTACACAAATATATCGATTAGGCTCTCTGTATAAGAAGTTCCCCCAAAATATTAGATAGCCTTTTTGAAAAAAAAACCTCTGAACATGTTCGCTATCTAATATGTAATTGGTTCAGAAATTGATTGAATATTCAATGAGTTACCCCCAATTAAATGATTTCGTGCACGTTAAAGATTTGACGTCACTAACAAAATAACTTGATAATAATTACACGTGGCCTATGCTTCAACATCATCAGGTTTTCTGTAACAAGTACAATATTTGATATACAAGAGAATAAAAAAAAAAAAAAACAGTTTTCCGAATGGAACAAAAAAAAAAAAGTATTGTAAGTGTCAGATAATAACCAAACCCCAGAATCATACCTTTCAACATTAATTTCTCAACTTTAATACAGTTAAAATATTGCCACTTTCAAAAAAGCTCTCTATGCTTTATACGTATGCAAAACATTACAATTATGACCAATTCAGACTTTTGTCGATGTCACACCAATGTGTACACGGGACTTCAGAATCGCGTTTATGTCAGCTACTAAATATGTAACTGGTTCAAAAATTGATTGATTATTCAATGAAATATCGACGTCACTAACATATAAAAATTTAATATTAATCATAGATAAAAGTCCATGCTGAAACAACGTCATACCTTCTATCACGGGTGCAATATTCGTACCTCTGCACCATACTGCTGCATCTTCTTAATAATTGGACTTGTTTATAAACAGCGCAAGGTGTTGATTTGTGTCGAGATGATTACGAATATGAGGTAATTTTGAAAAGAAGAAATAATATTAATTCAAACACAGCAATTAACTATTTCTGTTACAGGGTCACTAAACCCATATTTTGAATAGAAGTAAACCCTCAAATAGTAAGTGCAGGGGGACTGCATCACACACAATTCTACACAAAAACAAATATACAGACAAGACATCATACTCAGAGACCACAAACATAAACAATTCAAAAAGAGTGAATGGATCCGGGGCTAGCCGTAAGCGTCCACTGCGCTGTACAGTCCCGGGCCTGTGGTGACCAAACTTCACTTATATTTGAAAACAATTGGGAATAAAACCCAAGGGAATAATTATATAATGTCAGTATGAGTCATGATCTGTCATATGTTGCAAGAATTAAGAAAGCATATTGTTGTATAAATTCCGTTATATAAGTAACCACACCGTTAAATGTATGATAGTAGTAGGCCTAGTGCCAAAAACTAAATGCAGTAAATCAATAAAGAAGAGGATTGAAGTATATTGAATGCATTTAGGACACACATTACAACCGTCACAGAAACAAACAAAACTGAATACAGTTGTCTGCTGGCTGAAGTTGCAATACTTTTAGCTCAAATATTGTCACTGTAAGAGCAATAAAGGACCTATGAATATGCTCTATACGTTGGCAAGTGTACAGATTATATATTAACTCTTAACTGCATGTTTCGCTTAACAATGAAAGGTGACGTTTTCATTTTTCGATCCCGTTGTTCTCATACTCACTCATGATATTTCGGACTGTTGCGCAATGGTTTCCAGACCTGTCAACCCCTCAGAGCTGAAATGCAGTAGGCTAGTGTAAAAAAGGCAGTAGAAACCATGATTTGGCAGTAGATTTCCAAAAACGCGTAAATTCGCACTTCCAAGGGTAATTAATTTGGAAATGTCAAATGATACATTGAATTGTAGGCCTAACAATACAAAAATTGCATTAAATGGGTAATAAATAAAATACACACACATTCATTAGCAATGAACCATATCTAAAATTATTTATTAAACCAAAATTGAATATGTACCCTACAGAAAGAAATAATTAGTATTTATTAGCAAAGGAAAAATAATTAAAATTAGCAGTCCAGCAGTGGGCCTACACTGGCAGTAGATTCTACCATTTTTCTTTTGTTTTAACTTATTACTAATTATTAGTATTATTAGTATGATTTTAAAAAAAAAAAAATCCTCGTCCGACGTGGGTTTCCTATTCCGACAGTTTTTGTCAATTTTATTTAATGTAAGATAATTGTACTTATTATATAGATTCTACAGCAATTCTTGATTAGGAATAAAGAGAGGAGGGCGTAAAAAATAAGTTTTGCATAGCGACTAAATAAGTAAATAATAAAATATTATTGGCATCGAACATGCTTTTCATGCCGTGACGTTTATCCTCTCTAATGCAATTCAGTGTACGGGATTTTTTCTCAAGGAATTCCGTAAATCTGCTTTTAAATTTATTCGAGGGAGCCCTCCATGTAAGACGTATTCTCATCTTGAAATTAAAGTTCCAGGTTGTGTTGCATTCGAAGTATTGTATTACATGCTGTACGTACGTACGCGCGCAAACGAAAATGTCAGCCATTGCTGCCGTAAATTGGTCGCTATTTGTTTAGTTTATCGCTACATATTTTAAGAGTATTTGGAACACGTGGCAATAATATATCCGCTTTATTAACTCTAAAAAAGGTTGAAACGAATTCGAGAACAAATCTCTTAGCTAAATTACACCTTACAACACCCCAAGTCGATGTTGATAACAGAAAGTCGCAATCTTTTTTGTTTACATGCAAAGAGTTGCTTCCCTTAGTTCCAAAGTTTTGGCGAGACAATTAAAAAAAACCCTTGTTTAAGAATGCGGTAGAAATCTATTACCGCGCAGTAGAGCGGTACACGAGGCCATTTCGCGGCATTTTACCGTGTGATGCGGTAGAGTTGACAGGTCTGATGGTTTCATACCTAAGACAACCGATAAAAATCTCTCTTCAAGGAATTCCAAAAAATATTACATTGACTTTTCGAGAAAAAGACCCCCTAAACATGCTTGAAATTGTAAAAAAACGCCGTTTTCCAATTTTTATACACCCACATTTTCATGTGGACATATTATGTCGTCGCTCCTGTCCGTCCGTCTACAATTGTTTGTGGACTCTACAGGTCACAATTCTTACCCGATTTTGACGAAACTTGAAATATAGGTTTATCCCCAAAAGATCTCAGCTGCTTTCGATATTGGCATGTATCGGATCAAAACTTCATGGATTATGACCCCTGATTGTACAAAAAATCACGTTTTTACCTTGTGGACCCTATAGAGGTCACAATTTTGAACCGATTTTGATGAAACTTGACATGCATGTTTATAACCCAAAGATCTTGGTTCCTTTCGATATTTGCGCCTATCGGAACGTAATTTTCTGAATTATGGCCCCTGACTGTCCGAAAAATTACCTTTTTATATGCTCACATTTTCATGTGGACGTATTATGTCGTTGCCCCTGTCCGTCCCGACGTCCGTCCGTCCGTCCACAATTTGTTTGTGGACTCTCTACAGGTCACAATTCCTATCAGATTTTGACGAAACTTGAAATATAGGTTTATCCCCATAAGATCTTGGTTCCTTTCGATATTGGCATGTATCGGATCAGGACTTCATGGATTATGGCCCCTGATTGTACGAAATATCATGTTTTTAGCTTGTGTACCCTATAGAGGTCACAATTTTGAACCGATTGTGATGAAACTTGACATGCATGTCTATAACCCAAAAATCTTGGTTCCTTTCGATATTTGCGCCCATCGGATCGTAACTTCCTGAATTATGGCCCCTGATTGTCCGAAAAATCGCCCTTTTTAGCTTGTGGACCCTCTGGAGGTCAAAATTATTATCCGATTTAAAAAACCGTTTCATTATATCACAGTTACATCGTAATGAAGGTAGAGTTCAAATTTCGTGAAAATCGGACCAAAATTGACAAACAAAATGGCCGCCGTTTGTACGCGAATAGTGTGAAAATATGTTATATCAAGGTTGTGGACCTTATAGAGGTCACAATTTTGAACTGATCTTGGTTCCTTTCGATATTTGGGCCCATCGGGTCATTACTTCCTGAATTATGGCCCCTGATTGTACGAAAATCACCCTTTTAAGCTTGTGGTCCCTCTGGAAGTCACAATTATTTTCCGATTTAAAAAAATGTTTGATTATATCACCGTTTCACCTTAAGGAAGGTTTGAGTTCAAATTTCGGGAAAATCGGACCAAAATTGACAGACAAAATGGCCGCCATTTATACGCGAATACTGTTAAAAAATGGTATATCATGGTTGTGGATCCTGTATAGGTCACAATTTTAATTTGATTTTGATGAAACTTGAAATGCATGGTTATAACCCAAAGATCTTGGTTCCTTCGGTATTTGCGCATATCGGATTGTAACTTCCTGAATTATTTGAATTTCGTGAAAATCGTACCAAAATTGCCAGACGAAATGGTCGCCGTTTGTACGCGAATAGTGTAAAGATATGGTATATCATGGTTGTGGACTCTCTACAGATGTAGGAAAAATCACTTTCGGTATTGCTTGTTCTCTATCCATCTCTCGAAAATGTGGGCGTATCCTGCCTGGCAGTGCGACGTTCGATCTTGAGATATCTTTTATATGTGAAATTCGAAAGTCCTGTAGATATCCTGTGCGATTAATTCTTTATTAAAACTAAGGCTGATAGAAATAGTTCTAAAAGAACATTGAAATCACCCCCTTAAAAACACAAATTCAAAACTGAGACCATTCTAAACACGAGAAATTTCAAGGAATTGAAAACACGTTAGCAAAACTTTCGTTAGAGATTTTCATCAAATAGAGCATTTTTATACGCCCAGTTTTTTTTTAAATCAGATAATAATTGTTTGAGAGATAGACAGAGAACAAGCAATACCGAAAGTGATTTTTCCTACAATCAAAGGCCATAATTCATTAAGTTACAATTTGATATGCGCAAATATCGAAAAGAATAAAGATCTTTAGGTTATAAACAAGCATTTCAGGATTTATCAAAATCGAATTAAAATTAATTGTCACCTCTACAGGGTCCACAACTTTGATATACCATATTTTTACACTTTTCGCGTACAAACGGCGGCCATTTTTTCTGGCAATTATGGTCCAACTTTCTCTAAATTCTAACTCAACCTTCGGAAGGGTGTAACGGTGATAGAGTCAAACGTTTTTTTAAATCGGATAATAATTGTGACCTCCAGAGGGACCATAGGCGATTTTTCGGACAATCAGGGGCCATAATTCAGGAAGTTACGATCCGATATGCGCAAATAACGAAAGGAACCAAGATCTTTTGGTTATAACCATGCATTTCAAGTTTCATCAAAATCGAATTAAAATTGTGACCTCTACAGGGTCCACAACCATGATATACAATTTTTAACAGTATTCACGTACAAACGGCGGCCATTTTGTATGGCAATTTTGGTCCGATTTTCCCGAAACTCAAACTCAACCTTCCTTACAGTGTAACGGTAATATAATCAACCGTTTTATTAAATCGGATAATAATTGTGACCACCAGAGGGACCACAAGCTAAAATAAGGCGATTTTGCGTATAATCAGGGGCCATAATTCAGGAAGTTACGTTCTGATATGCGCAAATATCGAAAGGCACCAAGATCTTTGGGTTATAACCATGAATTTCAAGTTTCAGCAAAATCAAATTAAAAATGTGACTTCTACAGAGTCCACAACCTTGATATACCATTTTTTAACAGTATTCGCGTACAAATGGCGGCGATTTTGTATGGCAATTTTCGTCCGATTTTCACGAAATTCGAACTCAACCTTCCTTAGGGTGTAACGGTGATATAATCAAACGTTTTTTTAAATCGGATAATAATTGTGATCTCCAGAGGGACCACATTCTCAAAAGGGTGATTTTTCAGACAATCAGGGGCCATAATTCAGGAAATTACATTCCGATAGGCGCAAATATCGAAAGGAACCAAGATCTTTGGGTTATAAACATGCATGTCAAGTTTGATCAAAATTGGTTCAAAATTGTGACCTCTATAGGGTCCACAAGCTAAAAACGTGATTTTTCGTACAATCAGGGGCCATAATCCATGAAGTTTTTATCCGATACATGCCAATATCAAAAGCAGCCGAGATCTTTTGGGTAGAGAGTCCACAAACAAATTGTGGACGGACGGACGTCCAGACGGACAGGGGCGACGACAATATACGTCCACATGAAAATGTGGCCATATAAAAAAACTTTGACTATATCTCCGTTACACATTAATGATGGTTGAGTGTTAATTTTTTGAAAATCGATAATTGAACAGCTAAATCCATAATATTAAATGTTTCATTTACTTAACTTTAGCATTGGGCAGAACTTTATAAAAAACAAACAAATTCTAATGATTTTCTGATAATTGCTTATATGCGACAACTTTTCTTGACTGCCCGAACGATTTTGGTGCTGTGTGTGTGGGCGTATGTTTCGTTGCCTGGCAACCTATTTTTATTTCTTAAAATTTGCCACTTACATATCCAAAATTTTCGTTTGAGTTTTTGTACACTAGAAATTTCTATTGGGTTTAGATTCATGCTGTATTTCGCTGAACATGACTGATATGACATTCGAGTCAAAATGGAAACAATTGAATGTAAATCAGCTCGTATACAATCAGTGTACATTATTATATGCCTTGCGACCCATTTGAGTCAATTTCTAGGTCCTAAATATATTTATAGTGACGGTCCGATATGACACCTATCGGTTTTACCGATATCAGATACTGACAGCAAAATATATCGGCCGACACAGATAAATTACCGATAGTGGTGGATATAAAATGATCACACATTAAAATGTCTCGAATGACATAATAATCCATGTAGATGTATGTCACTGTTAACCAGGAAACGCATGGTAATATTTTATCTTGGTAATCAAGCACGAACACTACGTTTTTGAAGCAATGAAATTGTGTCACACTTCTTACGCAATTACAAATACACTCCGCCTATCTTGTCAAGTGGACGTTAATTGTTTGCCGTATCATTAAATATCGTCGAGATTAAGTGTTGATTACAATGGAATTCCTAAAATGATCGGCACCTGTATGTCTATAATAGATGTCTGAAAGGTTCATGCGGCAATGAATAAAACATCAAAGCAACAAGCTCTGTGACCCGTCTGTAAACAGTGGCAATCATGTGACATTATACCGTCATTTCTAGAACTTGTCGCCAACAGGCGATTTTTTAGTCCGACAGTAAATTGACCACAATACTCACGTCCACGTCATGTACATGTAGGCCGTATTTATTTATTCGTAGAGTCATTTCTAAATACAAGAATTGAGCACCGAAATACCGCGAAAAGCCGCCATTTGCATTGTTTACATTTCGCTCTGCCGCAGGCTACAGGTACTCAGTTTCGAAGTAGACAATTTTATAACAATGAATTTCACACCATCTACGCTTGTTTTCATCTAGTTGGCACTAGTTTATAGCATTATGGAGTATTATATCTAAGTAAATTAAAACGTCACCTGAAATAATTCTACCGTAACGACACCACATTAGAAAGTGGCTGGAGTGGAAGGGAAATACTGAAATTGTGAAATACACGGCTCGATAGATCGATGCTTCGTAAGTTCGTCTATCTTATCTAATCATTTAAATAATTTACAAGACAATTCGACAAAATCAAATAATCAGGTCGGAAAAATATCTCTGATATTAATATTATTTGTTGCGTAAATATAGTCCCGATACATTGTGTGTGAGGCGGGAATTCCAGGTCGCGCTACCCGTCTTTCGCACGCGGCATATTCCTTACTGTGCGATGCACAGGTGTGATTTGTGTTTTGATATTCAATTCAATACGTATATTTTGAAATTTGAATTCTACACCTCAAAGTCGAACTTTTCGATTTAGCACGGAGTTGTGATACCATGATAATTTGCAGAATCCACGTGGCTACGGATGATAGAATTGTAGTTGTACGAAGCTTCGAGTCGCTGAGCCTCTTGTGACATCAGAGGGGTTATGGCGGGGTATCGGGTTCAAAATGCGATCTGCAGTTAAAAGTAGAAAATAAAAAACAAAAGTGAAAATTCTAATCCAAAATGAACATTTTCGTGTGGGAAACATATACCGCTCGTGCTTTTCAACCTAATACGTCCACCTTTTCAACTTGAAGTTGTAAATATTCTACTTTCAACAGCAGAATTTCTACTTTCAATAATCAACTTTTGACATTCGGACTATCAACTTCAGATTTTCTACTCCAGATTTTCTGCTAAAGATTTTCTCCATGCATATTACGGAAATAAATTTGATCACGTGACTATTTCTGCATGTCATTAAAATTCGGCAATTAACCCTAGGTACCACTGGATTTGCAGTCAGCAAACTTGGTCGATGGTTGGGTTAAAATTTGGGAATAGTTTGTTTGACCTAAATAAAAAACGCACCAACTCAAATTTCATTACATCGCTTTTTGTCTATTTGGTATATAGACATAGTTCAACTATAATTCATCTTACATACATCGTGGCAAGACTTAGGGTCGCCTGTCCAACCTTGTGGGTTTTCTCCGGGTACTCCGGTTGCCTCCCACTGTAAAGACCATGTGTTAGTCCCGAAAGACCTAGTTTGTGTCGAGTAGACGTTAAACCTCTCTCTCTCTCTCGCTAATAAAAGTTAAAGAAACTGAACAGATCAACCACTTTAGTTGAGTGCCAGTCTGTCATAATTTAAATCGACTTTACAAATTTATTTACTGTCTGCCTCTAAACAAGCATTCAAAAGCACTACTGGGAGTGAACTAAGATAACAATAAGTAGCCTGGAGCGTGGCTAAGTGAGTAAGACGCTGGCGTGCTGGCCTGGAGGTAGTGGGTTCGTTCCCGGTATTGCTCAAGACAGTTCCTCAGGATTTTCCGGGTGGTTTCCTCTTGCTGGTGAGGTAGGACGTAGGGCCTGACAACAAGGACACATTTGCACGCATGTAAAAGATCCCCTGGGAAAATTTCCCCCATTAGCCTAGTTTGGAGCAGAGCATTAAGACCTTTAATTTCATTAAGTAGCCCTTTCATGCTCATAACCGGGTTCCACTTTCTAGGATTATATCTTGTGGAGTGTGTTCTTTAAGTATTAGAAATGAATACAGATTCTTTGAATAGATCTTCAACACTTTATTTCAGGAGCAATAACAGCAACAAGTAAACAACTTATAACTTTCTATAAATCAGCTCTTCAACTAGCTAGTATATAGGTTCCCTAAGCTGGTCTCCCCAACTATTATTAATCGTACATACATTTCTCTCTTTATATAAATTAGTTACTTACTATTAGTTACTATGAAAGGGTTAAAAGCAATTTAACTGACCAGATCAACCACTTTAGTTGCCATAATTTAAATCAAGAGACTAATTGCTGTCTGCTTCATCTGACTTACCAAGAATTAATGTATATTAAAATATAGATTTGAAATTAAAAATAGAATTAAACAATAATGAAGTAGCATGTTACCTATACATTAATCATATGTATCCACCCTAGTTCAAACAAAAACATGTTTTAAATATTAATGCAATCAAAATCCTTATTTTTCCACTAATCAAAATAACATAATCTATAACTACTTTCACGATAATAATTTTTATACGCCCACATTGAAATGTGGTCGTATATTGTCGTCGCCCCCGTCCGTCCTTCGGTCCGGCGTCCACAATTGCTTGTGGACGCTCTAGAGGCTAAAGTTAATATCCGATTGACTTTAAATTTATACACAGTGTTTAAGGTCATGAGACGAAGAAGCCTATTGTTTTTCAGCGATTTCCGATAATAACTACCAGAGTTATGGTCCTTGACGACTTCAAAAAATCTTGTGGACGCTCTAGAGGCCAAAGTTAATATCCGATTGGCTTTAAATTTATACACAGTGGTTAAAGTCATAAGACGAAGAAGCCTATTGATTTTCAGCGATTTCCGATAATTAGTGCCAGAGTTATGGCCCTTGATCACTTCAAAAAATCTTGTGGACGCTCTAAAAGCCAAAGTTAATATCCGATTGACTTTAAATTTATACACAGTGTTTAAGGTCATAAGATGAAGAAGCCTATTGATTTTCAGCGATTTCCAATAATTAATGCCAGAGTTATGGCCCTTGACACTTCAAAATATCTTGTGAACGCCCTAAAAGCCAAAGTTAATATTCGATTGACTTTATATTTATACACAGTGTTTAAGGTCATTAGACGAAGAAGCTTATTGATTTTCAGCAATTTCTGATAATTAGTGCCAGAGTTATGGCCCTTGATCACTTCAAAAAATCCTGTGGACGCTCTAAAAGCCAAAGTTAATATCCGATTGACTTTAAATTTATACACAGTGTTTAAGGTCATAAGACGAAGAAGCCTATTGATTTTCAGCGATTTTCGATAATTAGTGCCAGAGTTATCTCCCTTGAAAAAAATCTTGTGGACGCTCTAAAAGCCAAAGTTAATATCCAATTGACTTTAAATTTATACACAGTGTTTAAGGTCATAAGATGAAGAAGCCTATTGATTTGCAACCCTTGTTGACTGCCCGGACGATTTAGCTGCTGTGGGCATATGTTTCGTTGCCTGGCAACCTATCTTTATGAATAGTATATATAGAAATAGAGTCGTGGACAGCGCGACTGATTTTGTGCTGGAGGGTAACATATATGAGATGTATATTTCAGGTTATTTTGAGTGTATGAGATGTATATTAAATGAGAAAGTACCATCTAGTATAGAAGATAGAACAATAATACCACCAACACCAGTAGCTAGTAGTATATTTGATCTGATTATGAATCCAATACAGTTTGCTGCTTCTTCATCAAATAAACAGTTCAGGTTGTTTATATCCTTTGTATACACCCAGATAAACACCGCCTGTTTAGAATTTAGAGGACAGTTCTTATCTATTTGATACAGTTGAACTCATTAGAGGCCGAGATCGCTACGCGATCAAGCGTCACTCTAATGAAAAATTGATGCAGTATCAAATGGACAATAACAGTTCTCTAAATTTTAAACAGGAGGTGTTTACCAATATTGTCGTCTAAAATATCAATCTAATTAAAATATAGATCTATATTTCGTTTCGTTCATGTAGATCTAACAAGTTATAGTGGGAGCTCACGTTCTATGACGTCAGGTATCAAGCACGGGACATTTGACCCGATGTCAGTCATTCGATTAACCAATTAGCTACCGCCATGCTTTTTAAAATCTACTTTTGATTTCTATCTGCTAGTAATATTTACCCACAGTTCCACGTATGAAAAGGTCAAACGGTTGATTCGACAGACCATTTGATTGGCTGACCCCTCATTTCAGGCAGAACAGATCCAAGAGTAGTAATGACAAGTAAAAACAAAATTTTGAACTATAAAAAACGAAACGAAATTGGATCTGTGTTTTAATCAGATTGTCTAAAATATGTAACATTTTTCTTGGAATTCTTTCTTTCGCGATAGTTAACTGTCGTTTTTTTGGTTTTAATGACGTAAATACTGTAGTATTTCGTGACTTACTATGTTGAGCCACCAAACACACAAGTAGACGAGCTGTAGTAGACGTGTTGATAGTTTGGTAGCTGTATAATAAGTGAGGTGTTTTACCCCTCATTTACAACATTCCTCCCCATTTTGTTGGCACTTGGTCACGTGTGAGGGTATTGGGAGGAATCTTACAACACTCCAGAAGACATCATACAGGGACCAAACATTGTGTTAAAATCAGTATATAAAACGTCTCGAAATTAAGAATTTTCTGCCATGGCACAAACAAATGAAAAAATGCTGTGGCAGAATGGTACTACGGCACCACGGCATATTTTTTTATTTCAAAATCAATGCTTTTCTTAACTTTTCAAGATGGATAAAATTTATTTATTCACGCCACAAAATTTGACGTGAACGATAGCCTACCAATCGGTTACATGTGGTCGCGCCAGCTCAAAAATAAAAACATGCGAACAAGTTCCTGGTTCTGCTAACAAATTTCATTAACAGATTTTTTTCACATTTGATCAATATTTATACAGGATGACTTTGCGATACTGGTCTAAATTATTAGTATTATAGCACAAACTCAATTCATTCATTCTTCATTCTTGCAATTTCATTTCTCCATCCGTCTCAGTTGTACTTAGAGTTTGACAGATGACATATTTTTGACATCAGGTATTGACCAGTTGTAAGCAGGTTTATTTAACAATGCCCCAAGCCTTAATTCTTTAAATGATTAGTAGTGCCATAAATATTTAAACATGTCAGCTACATTTCCAAAGAATTTACTACACGTGTTCCTTTCACTTATATAGCCATGCTGTATGGTAGTACAATGACCCATATGTAAGTCTGTAAGTCTCGTCTACTTTGACCCCCACATGACTGCCAATGTAAACGATTTGATAGTCCTGTCTATTTTAATATTATTCCATCACATCAAATTATTCTGTTTCTTTTTGAAACTTTGTTTGTAGAGTGTAGGTTAATAAATACTATTTATTTTGCCAATGAGTCGCTACCTATGATTGATGTTGTGACGCTCTGTTACATAGGGGTAGTAAAAAGGGTGTAAATCGGCCCAGGTCGTATGTGACAAACGATACAGTTAAAGATACAAATGACGAGAATGGTAACATTGTTCATGCATTAGCCAGAGTAACTAGGCAACAGTCCGTGCACTCTTTCATGTATGTCTATTTTAGTTTAATCGTTGAAAAAAAACTCCAAAAACCCAACTGTAACGGTAAAGTATGGATATGCCTACAGCACATGGGTTAAAAGTGTACCGGTATTTGGTAATTGCAATATATTTGTCAGACTTCCGTATACAAAATGATAAATATATGATGTTTTTACACAATCAGACGACATCCTCCTGGTACTATTCTATAACCGGTACATTTAGTCATTATAATTTTTAGGATCGTAAGATCTACCACGGTTACGATCCACCACGGCAAAAAAATGAATTATGCCATAGCAGACAGGGGTTGCATCGGCTTTTACCACGGCTTTGCCGTTTGCCGTGGTTAATTATGAGCGCTGGGATAGGGATGGAGACCAGTTGCTATACAAAGAATTTCGATCACTAGAATTCTGATATTCGGCATTGGACAGCTGAATCTAGGAAACGGACGTCGAGAATCCAGCAGTTTGTGTTGGGCGGAGCGCGTATCATTGTCCGAAAAATGACCTTTTGTGGTCCCTCTGGAGGTCAGAATTATTATGATTGTACGAAAAATCAAGTCAGAATTATTATCTGATTTAAAAACCTGTTTCAATATATACCCCCATTACACCCTTAGAATGGATGATATCAAGTTTCGTAAAATTCAGACCAAAACTGACAGACAAAATGGCCGCCCCTCGTACTCAAATCGTGTAAAAATATGGTATATCAAGGTTGTGGACTCAATAGAGGTCACAATTTTCTTCTGATTTTGATGAAACTTGAAATGTAAGTTTATAACTTAAGGGTCTCAGTTCCTTTCAATATTCGTGCATATCGGACTGTAACTTCCTGAATTATTTCCCCTGATTGTACAAAATCACTTTTAAAGCTTGTGGACCCAATTGAATATATGACTGTTACACCCTAAGGGTAGTTAGTTCAAATCTCTTTAAAAAAAAAAACGACCAAAACTGACAAGACAAAGTTCTAGCAAATCGATGTCTGAAACACGCTGGAGGATACAGACATCCAAAACTGGAAATGTATGGTCAGCATCCCCACCCAAATCATGTATTTGCAGGGAACTGTTTTGCTTGCTGATGGTTATTAAATTGAGAACATTACAACCAGCCAATTTGCTCCAGTCTGTCATGTGGACATGGAGCTACTGAAAGGCATGTACGTGTGTGGTGTGATCATATCACTCATAATATGCTCCTTTGTCCAGAAATATATAGTTTGTCGCTAGATATAATTTGGTTTGGTGAAATAATTGCCTCGAACTGCTGCTAACGATGTAAAGGGCCATATTATCTGGCATTTTGGATTTTGGTATCATCTAATCACCCAACAACACAATGAATGATTTTAGTGTATTTAGTGAAATGCTGGCCGTCTTGGATGCCATCTAGAATTTCTCGAAATGCTCAAGGGGGTTACCGAGGCACACCCTGCACATTCTGAAAGAGGACACCGTAGACTACTAAAATCAACCATAAAAAACCTTGTAAACAAATTTCCAGATTCAGCCATAGTTTGGCCAGATTAATAGTGTGGTGAATATACTCCAGCAGGGCTATATCTTCACTCATTACCTTCCGCCATTTTCAACCAAAAGACAGATTAGTGTCATTCTGAACATCATTTTGGCCCTGATATGAATTTTAATGGTCCAAAATTCATTATTAGTGCCAAAATGATGTTCATTTTGACATAGTCTTTGAAAAATGCTTTTCCTTGTCACGAAAATAGACGATTTGGGGCGCCATCCAAGTGCTGAAATAAGGGGCCAGACACGGACACTGTCCGAGCGAATTGACCCCCTTTGACAGGCCAAATTGCCCTTCGTCCGGACATAATTGTCCGACCGAGTTTGGGTGAAACAGTAAGCCAAAAATTCGCGAATTCAAGTCAATCGCTAGCTATTAAATCCAGCCACAAAAATATCAACGACCTGAGTCATAGTGAAAATGTTACTATTTATATCTAGGCTGCAGATAAGATAATCAATAATTTTTAGAATCGGCTTTTTATACGCCCACATTATACGCCCCTGTCTGTCCGGACGTCCGTCCGTCCACAATTTCTTTGTCTACTCTCTACAGGTCACAATTCTTATCCGATTTTGACGAAACTTGAAATATAGGTTTATCCCCAAAAGATCTCGGCTGCTTTCGATATTGGCAAGTATCGGATCAAAACTTAATGGATTATGGCCCCTGATTGTACGAAAAATCACGTTTTTAGCTTGTGGACCCTGTAGAGGTCACAATTTTGAACCGATTTTGATGAAACTTGACATGCATGTTTGTAACCCAAAGATCTTGGTTCCTTTCGATATTTGCGGCTATCGGAATGTAATTTCCTGAATTATGGCCCCTGATTGTCCGAAAAATCAGCCTTTTTAGCTTGTGGTCCCTCTGGAGGTCACAATTATTATCCGATTTAAAAAACCGTTTGATTATATCACCGTTACACCCTAAGGAAGGTTGAGTTCGAATTTGGGGAAAATCGAACCAAAATTGACATACAAAATGGCCGCCGTTTGTACGCGAATACTGTTAAAAAATGGTATATCAAGGTTGTGGACCCTGTGGAGGTCACAATTTTAATTCGATTTTGATGAAACTTGAAATTCATGGTTATAACCCAAAGATCTTGGTACCTTTCGATATTTGCGCATATCGGATCGTAACTTCCTGAATTATGGCTCCTTTTTTATACGTCCACATTCATAATGTGAACGTATTATGCCGTCGCCCCTGTCTGTCTGTGTGTGTGTGTGTGTGTGTGTGTGTGTGTGTGTGTGTGTGTGTGTGTATGTATGTATGTGTGTGTGTGTCTGTGGTTCGCCTACAGGGCGCAATTCTTCATGGATTTTCTTCAAACTTGGTATACTTATTCCTTATACCCCAAGGAAGATCCCTATTGTTTTTGGGGCATGCCCGACCCCCAGGGGCCGAGCCACGCCCATTTCTAGTATTTGTTTGTTTGTCGTCTACAGGCCACATTTCTTAACTTATAATTTTGAAACTTAGCATACACATTCTTTGTACCCTAAGGAACATCCCTATCGTTTGGGGTGTATGCCCCACCCCCAGGGGCAGAGCCACGCCCATTTTCTTTTCGTGTGACTTTGTGTCGCCTACAGGGCGCAATTCTTACTGGATTTTCTTCAAACTTGGTATACGTATTCCTTATACCCTAAGGAAGATCTCTATTGTTTTTGGTGCATGCCCGACCCCCAGGGACAGAGCCACGCCCATTTCTAGTATGTATTTGTTTGTCGTCTACAGGCCACATTTCTTAACTTATAATTTTGAAACTTAGCATACACATTCTTTGTACCCTAAGGAACATCCCTATCATTTGGGGTGCATGCCCAACCCCCTGGGGCAGAGCCATACCCATTTTCTTATCGTGTGTCTTTGTGTCGCCTACAGGCCGCAATTCTTATTGGATTTTCTTTAAAACTTTGTATACTTACTCTTTATACTCTAAGGATGATCCCTATCATTTGGGGTGCATGCCCAACCCCCCAGGGGCAGAACCACGCCCATTTTCTTTTTGTGTGTCTCTGTGTCGCCTAGAAGCCGCAATTCTAACTGTATTTTCTTAAAACATTGTATACTTACCCTAAGGATGATCCGTATTGTTTTTTGGTGCATGCCCGACCCCCAATGGCAGAGCCACGCCCATTCCTTGTATTTATTTGTTTGTCGTCTACAAGCCACATTTCTTAACGTATCATCTTGAAACTTTGAATGATTATTCTTTGTACCCTAAGGAACATTTCTATCATTTGGGGTGCATGCCCAACCCCCAGGGGCAGAGTCACGCCCATTTTCTTTTTGTGTGTCGCCTACAGGCCACAATTCTTAATCGGTCATCTTGAAACTTAAAATACTTATTCCTTATACCCTAAGGATGACCCCTTTTGTTTTGGGTGCATTCCCGACCCCCATGGGACAGCAACACCCATTTCGTGTATTTGTTTGTCTGTCGTCTACAGGCTGCATTTCTTAATGTATCATCTTGAAACTTTGAATACTTATTCTTTTTACCTTAAGGATGATCCCTATTGTTTTTGGTGCATGCCCAACCCCAAGGGACAGTGCCACGCCCATTTTTTTTTTTGTCTGTCTGTGTGTCACCTACAGCCCACAATTCTTAATCGATCGTCTTGAAAACTTTTTTTATATACTTATTCCTTATACCCTAAGACTGACCACTATTATTTTTGGTGCATGACGGACCCCCTGGGACAGAGCCACGCCCAATGCTTTTGTGTCTTGTGTTCGCCTACAGGATGCAATTCTTAACAGATACTTTTAAAACTTTACAAACCTATTCCTTATACCCTAAAGATGACCCCTATTGTTTTGGTGATTTCCTAACCCCCAGGGGCAGAGCCATGCCCATTTTTACTTCGTGTCTATGTGTGTTGTCTACAGGCCACGATTATTAATGGATCGTCTTGACGTCTTAAAACTTGGGATATGTATTCCATATAGCCTAAGGACGTCAACTGCATGTCCCGACTCACACAGGCAAGATACGACCAATTTTTGTGTTTGTCGTTTACAGGCCGCAATTCTGAATGAATCAGCTTGGTACTTGGTTTATGTATTCCTTATAGCCTGAGGGCGCCCACTATTGATTTTGATGAATGTCCCGACCCCCAGGGTCAGAGCCACGCCCACTTTTTGCCTTTAGTGTTAGGAAGGCACAATTCTGAATGGATTATCTTGGTTATTCCTTATACTCTAAGGACGGCAACTATTAATGTTGGTGCACGACCCTCAACGCTAAACAAACCAAACGCCTAGCCTTCTTGACAAAGTACCATATCAATCAAAGTAGGAATGTGGACGTATATTGTAGCGTTAGCGTTATGTTTTTAGCTTGTGGTCCCTCTGGAGGTCACAATTATTATCCGGTTTAAAAAAACATTTGATTATATTACCGTTACACCGTAAAGAAGGTTGAGTTCGAATTTCGGGAAAATCGGACCAAAATGGCCGCCGTTTGTACGCGAATACTGTTAAAAAATGGTATATCAAGGTCACAATTTTAATTTGATTTTGATGAAACTTGAAATTCATGGTTATAACCCAAAGATCTTGGTTCTTGTCGATATTTGCGCATATCGGATCGTAACTTCCTGAATTATGGCCCCTGGTTATACGCAAAATCCCCCTTTCTTTAGCTTGTGGTCCCTCTGGAGGTCACAATTATTATCCGATTTAAAAAAACGTTTGATTATATCACCGTTACACCGTAAGGAAGGTTGAGTTTGAATTTCGGGAAAATCGGACCAAAATTGACAGACAAAATGGCCGCCGTTTGTACGCGAATACTGTTAAAAAAATGTTATATCATGGTTGTGGACCCTGTATAGGTCACAATTTTAATTAAAATGGGTTCGTCCGTCTGTCTGTCCGTCTGTCCGTCACACTTTTTGGGACACAATAACTCTCTTCCTAATTGAGCTAGAATGTTCAAACTTGGTGTATGTGTTTATTAGGTCAATGCCTTGATGGAGTTCGCAGATGAGCATTTTCCGCTTAGGGTAAGCAGAGATAAGCGATTTGATTGGTTGATGCTTTAGGACACGATATTTTTAGTTCTAATTAAGTGAGATTGATGAAACTTGGTGTATAGTTTCATTAAAGTAATACCTTAACTAAGTCAATAATGAGCATTTTCTGCTCAGGGTAAGCAGAGCGATACGCAATTTGATTGGTCGAGACTTTGGAACACAATAGCTCCCCTTCTAATTGAGTTAAAATGTTCAAACTTGGTGTATATGCTTATTAGGTCAATGCCTTGATGGAGTTCGAAGATGAGCATTTTCCGCTTAGGGTAAGCAGGGATAAGCAATTTGATTGGTTGATGCTTTGGGACACGATAACTTTAGTTCTAATTAATTGAGAGTGATGAAACTTGGTGTATAGTTTCATTACAGTAATACCTTGACTAAGATCAAGCATTTTCTGCTCAGGGTAAGCAGAGCGATACTCAATTTGATTGGCTGAGACTTTGGAACACAATAACTCTCCTTCTAATTGAGTTAAAATGTTCAAACTTGGTGTATATGCTTATTAGGTCAATGCCTTGATGGAGTTCGAAGATGAGCATTTTCCGCTTAGGGTAAGCAGGGATAAGCAATTTGATTGGTTGATGCTTTGGGACACGATAACTTTAGTTCTAATTAATTGAGAGTGATGAAACTTGGTGTATAGTTTCATTACAGTAATACCTTGACTAAGATCGATAATGAGCATTTTCTGCTCAGGGTAAGCAGAGCGATAAGCAATTTGATTTGCCGAGACTTTGGAACACAATAACTCTCCTTAGAATTGAGTTAAAATGTTCAAAATTGGTGTGTATGCTTATTAGGTCAATGCCTTGATGGAGTTCGAAGATGAGCATTTTCTTCTTAGGGTAGGCAGAGATAAGCAATTTCATCTTAGGTTCATCTTGATTGATGATTTTTTATGCCAATACAATGACTGCATTCTCATTCTGTAATGGATTCGACAGTAACAGTGTATCGAAACGATTGACTCGGACACGAGGGCCCTTTCCATTGGCCAGAGGAGCCCTTTTGTCAAGCGTGGGAGCCCTTTAATCTGCCTTTAGGGTCCCCCTAACTAGGGTACATTTCCATTTCCATTTTTCTCGTCGGTTTTAGCATTTTTCTTTATAAAACACTTTTGGATGACACTTCGTGTACAGTTTGATTGCTCGATACTTGAAAAAAATAAATGTGCGATTAATTAATAAGTGTCATCGATTTATTTTGGGATTTCGGCGGGGGACATCAGCCTCACTGTTGGCTTGTTCGATTTTGATGAGGAAGGTTGAGTTCTAATTTCGTGAAAATCGTACCAAAATTGCTGGACGAAATGATCGCCGTTTGTATGCGAATAGTGTAAAAATATGGTATATCATGGTTGTGGACTCTCTACAGGTCACAATTCTTATCCGATTTTGATGAAAAGTCACATTTCTAGGTTGTGTACGGTCACACCATAATCATTGTCGGCTTCGAATTTCATGAATATCAGACTGGAACTGACCAACTAAATGGCTGCTCCCAATACAGTATGAAATACAGAACTTAATGATGTAGGAAAAATCACTTTCGGTATTGCTTGTTCTCTATCCATCTCTCGAAAATGTGGGCCTATCCTGCCTGGCAGTGCCAGCCTATCTTTTAGTATGTAATAGAATTCTTATTTCACATAATTAGGCCTATATGTGACAATAACAATACCCACATTATTTGTATTACCAAACGGTTGTTTATATTTATATATAAAATAAAAATAAAAGTATGTGACCACATGTTATTCTTTGTACGAAACCTGGACATTCTTTATTTACTTCATACTCTAGTCAGATCTTTTCTGCGTCATATTTCCTCACCCAATCTTGAACTGTTGCTAATTTTAATGTCGAATTTGAAGATAGAACATAATATCATGTGTTTGAATTTCGCGATGTAACCTCGATCATCAGTTAATTTTATCTTGTAGTGTTTTGAATGTCTGTCTTGACGAATGTGACTACAACAGATATAAAAAGAAAGTATGTAGTGTTGTCATCTCTGTCATCAAAACTTTTTACGTCTATAAATAGCAGACGTCAACATGTACTGCTCTCGTTCCACTGGACCGTTGCAGAGGCACGTAAAGAGTCTTGATGATATAGACAATAAAATTGTGAGATTTCAGATTTGTTTTGATGTGTTTTACGATACTGAATGGTTTTAAAGTTAAAATTAATTTTCAAAACTTTGATTCGCGCTGAAGCAGGGTTTTAAGCTAATAATGCTATTCAAATATGAATTTGATTCGCAAAATCGGACGTTTGAGTCTCAAATTGCGATACGAATGCGGTTAAAATATTCCCTGAATTGCTAAATGCTTCTCAAAGAATAAATAGACACCCCATAGAGTCGATCGAAAGAAGCATTGAATGAGATGATTTCAAGTTTAATATTGATGAAATTGAGGTCACTTGGGGTATAGTTTTATCACTGCAATACCTTGACTAAGTTGGATAATGCGCATTTTGTGCTCAAGGCAAGCAGAGCATTGAACAATTTGATTGGTCTAGAATTTGGAATTGCAATACCTTGACTAAGTTTGATAATGTGCATTTTGTGCTCAGTGTAAGCAGAGCATTGCACAATTTGATTGGTCGAGAATTTGGAATGCAATAAATCTCTTTCTAACTCACTGTTGGCTTATTTAGATTAGTGAAAAGAAGAATCGTATTGAATTTTAGCAATTTGCGTCAATTACTTATAGAGTTATGACCCTTGTTTTACTTTGTTGAACCTTATGAACGTTTTGAATGACAAAAGTTTTCATCCGACCTTTATGAAATTTATATGTAGCATTTGAATTTGTGAAACAAAGAAGCCTATCAAATTTCAGAAATGTCAGTCAATTACTTCTTGTGTCGATTTAGCTGCTGTGGGCATATGTTTCGATCCTTGAATCCCTATCTTATTCATTTAATTTAATTGAAGGGCCATTACCTGTTGTCCATAGCAATGAAGAGGCTGTTTATTCATACGACCTTGTGTTCATATGGTTTGTAATTAGAAATTAAGGTATTTCATTTACTCATTTGTCGTTTAACACTTAATGATATATGTAATTCTCTTCATTGTATTTTCAGTTGTAGAGTTTTGCGATCAGTTACTGAAACATTCTTATGCCCGACCTATACGGAGCAAGTTGGAAAATTTTTACTTCCGGCAATGGCTTATGGAAAATATCCTTTTCCATTTGTCAAACTTGTACAAAGCCTGATTGATCATATGCCAGATGATGGTATAGTTGTTTATGGTATAAGTCCATCACCTTATTTATTAGCATCTGTACTGTCTGTAGCTGATACAAATATTGGTATGTTGTGGTCTTTTACAGAAATTCTATTTAAATTTATATGACAAGATTTATCTTTAATAATTCATCAAACCTTCAAAGTGTTTCTAATACTGGCATAAATGTATAATTTGGACAAATCATCTCATTCCAAAAGGCTCAATATTTTGAATTGAAACTTTCATAGTTATGAAATTGGCAGATTTCTAGTTCATGTATTTCATATTTCAATTTCATGATGTTTTCCATAATATATTATTTTTATTCACACATATTGAATAAAAGCTGTTGCATGGAGTTATAAATAATAAATTAGCAGGGATGTTGTTTCAGTCATATATATGCCGAATATGTTCTACCATGGACCTTATAACACATAAGGTCCATGGTTCTACATAGATTGGCAAATGGGTCATTCCACAAATGAGGGGTCCAAAGTAGGACATGGGTACTAAAATTTTAAGTAATCTCAATCACTGATAAACTTATACCAATAATAGGAGTAATGTATGCCATGTGAGGGACAGTTAATGATTTCTCATTGTTGAGTTCCAAAAAAAAGTAATGAACGATTTTACATGACGGGTTACGTACAGATTTCTCGTGTAAAGGGACACCAAATTAGACTTTTAATGCTAAATTTCTGTGGATGTATAAGATATATTAATGTGTTTATGATGTATTATTATTCAAATGAGGCACCTTCATAAGAAATCTAAGCAGAAATAGTGAATATTTGTGCCAACACCTCTTGTCAGCCAATGTCGATTACATGGATATTCCCAACTTCTCGATACAAACTTAAAAGTGTCTTTAGATGTTTAAAAAAAAAAAAGATTTTACAAAATTGTTGAAGTTTGTATGACCCTAACCCTCGACATGAACTACTGTACTTGAAAATCAGTATTGTATCTTGAAAAATCACCAAGGAAAGGTTTAATGTGATCCGGAGTATTGCAGTTTCATATGTATAGGGACACCAAATGTTGACGACTTGCTTACTAATAATTTAATCGAGCCATATTAAGTAGTATTTCAACTTTAAAACTTGAACAATGAATGAACTTTCAAATATTAAAAAAAAATTAAAACTTTCAACAATCAAAATGAATAGCAGTCTTTGAGAATTGCTTGTGTCCCTTTCAATAGCTTCCGTTGTGATCCCGTTTAGCCAAAAAATTAATTAAAAAAGACTTGAAAGAGCAAGGTAACATTTCAAAATTGTCAGCTTGTCACAGGGAAGCAAAGAAAATAATGGAGCATTAGTTACATACGTGTATACTAATACAATATCTCGTTAATGATAGGGACACAACATTTTTGGTTTCCCATTTTTATACGTCCACATTCATAATGTGAACGTATTATGCCGTGGCCCCTGTCTGTGTGTGTGTGTGTGTGTGTGTGTGTCTGTGGTTCGCCTACAGGCCGCAATTCTTCATGGATTTTCTTCAAACTTGGTATACTTATTCCTTATACCCCAAGGAAGATCCTTATTGTTTTTGGGGCATGCCCGACCCCCAGGGGCCGAGCCACGCCCATTTCTAGTATTTGTTTGTTTGTCGTCTACAGGCCACATTTCTTAACTTATAATTTTGAAACTTAGCATACACATTCTTTGTACCCTAAGGAACATCCCTATCATTTGGGGTGCATGCCCAACCCCCTGGGGCAGAGCCACACCCATTTTCTTATCGTGTGTCTTTGTGTCGCCTACAGGCCGCAATTCTTATTGGATTTTCTTTAAAACTTTGTATACTTACTCTTTATACTCTAAGGATGATCCCTATCGTTTGGGGTGCATGCCCAACCCCCCAGGGGCAGACCCACGCCCATTTTCTTTTTGTGTGTCTCTGTGTCGCCTAGAAGCCACAATTCTAACTGTATTTTCTTAAAACTTTGTATACTTACCCTAAGGATGATCCGTATTGTTTTTTGGTGCATGCCCGACCCCCAATGGCAGAGCCACGCCCATTCCTTGTATTTATTTGTTTGTCGTCTACAAGCCACATTTCTTAACGTATCATCTTGAAACTTTGAATGATTATGCTTTGTACCCTAATGAACATTTCTATCATTTGGGGTGCATGCCCAACCCCCAGGGGCAGAGTCACGCCCATTTTCTTTTTGTGTGTCGCCTACAGGCCACAATTCTTAATCGGTCATGTTGAAACTTAAAATACTTATTCCTTATACCCTAAGGATGACCCCTTTTGTTTTGGGTGCATGCCCGACCCCCATGGGACAGCAACACCCATTTGGTTTATGTATTCCTTATAGCCTGAGGGCGTCCACTATTGATTTTGATGAATGTCCCGACCCCCAGGGGCAGAGCCACGCCCACTTTTTGCCTTTAGTGTTAGGAAGGCACAATTCTGAATGGATTATCTTGGTATAGTTATTCCTTATACTCTAAGGACGGCAACTATTAATGTTGATGCACGACCCTCAACGCTAAACAAACCAAACGCCT
This sequence comes from Patella caerulea, assembly GCA_036850965.1. Lineage (NCBI taxonomy): Eukaryota > Metazoa > Mollusca > Gastropoda > Patellidae > Patella > Patella caerulea. The sequence goes on along the minus strand of JAZGQO010000013.1, from coordinate 13,327,103 downwards.
AGCCTTCTTGACAAAGTACCATATCAATCAAAGTAGGAATGTGGACGTATATTGTAGCGTTAGCGTTATGTTTATACGTCCACATTCATAATGTGAACGTATTATGCCGTCGCCCCTGTCTGTGTGTGTGTGTGTCTGTGGTTCGCCTACAGGGCGCAATTCTTCATGGATTTTCTTCAAACTTGGTATACTTATTCCTTATACCCCAAGGAAGATCCCTATTGTTTTTGGGGCATGCTCGACCCCCAGAGGCCGAGCCACGCCCATTTCTAGTATTTGTTTGTTTGTCGTCTACAGGCCACATTTCTTAACTTATAATCTTGAAACTTTGCATACACATTCTTTGTACCCTAAGGAACATCCCTATCGTTTGGGGTGTATGCCCCACCCCCAGGGGCAGAGCCACGCCCATTTTCTTTTCGTGTGTCTTTGTGTCGCCTACAGGGCGCCATTCTTACTGGATTTTCTTCAAACTTGGTATGCGTATTCCTTATACCCTAAGGAAGATCTCTATTGTTTTTGGTGCATGCCCGACCCCCAGGGACAGAGCCACGCCCATTTCTAGTATGTATTTGTTTGTCGTCTACAGGCCACATTTCTTAACTTATAATTTTGAAACTTAGCATACACATTCTTTGTACCCTAAGGAACATCCCTATCATTTGGGGTGCATGCCCAACCCCCTGGGGCAGAGCCACACCCATTTTCTTATTGTGTGTCTTTGTGTCGCCTACAGGCCGCAATTCTTATTGGATTTACTTTAAAACTTTGTATACTTACTCTTTATACTCTAAGGATGATCCCTATCGTTTGGGGTGCATGCCCACCCCCAGGGGCAGAGCCATGCCCATTTTCTTTTTGTGTGTCTCTGTGTCGCCTAGAAGCCGCAATTCTAACTGGATTTTCATAAAACTTTGTATACTTACCCTAAGGATTATCCATATTGTTTTTTGGTGCATGCCCGACCCCCAATGGCAGAGCCACGCTCATTCCTTGTATTTATTTGTTTGTCGTCTACAAGCCACATTTCTTAACGTATCATCTTGAAACTTTGAATGATTATTCTTTGTACCCTAAGGAACATTTCTATCATTTGGGGTGCATGCCCAACCCCCAGGGGCCGAGTCACGCCCATTTTCTTTTTGTGTGTCGCCTACAGGCCACAATTCTTAATCGGTCATCTTGAAACTTAAAATACTTATTCCTTATACCCTAAGGATGACCCCTTTTGTTTTGGGTGCATGCCCGACCCCCGTGGGACAGCAACACCCATTTCTTGTATTTGTTTGTCTGTCGTATACAGGCTGCATTTCTTAATGTATCATCTTGAAACTTTGAATACTTATTCTTGGTACCTTAAGGAAGATCCCTATTGTTTTTGGTGCATGCCCAACCCCAAGGGACAGTGCCACGCCCATTTTTTTTTGTCTGTCTGTGTGTCACCTACAGCCCACAATTCTTAATCGATCGTCTTGAAAACTTTTTTTATACTTATTCCTTATAGCCTAAGGCTGACCACTATTATTTTTGGTGCATGACGGACCCCCTGGGACAGAGCCACGCCCAATGCTTTTGTGTCTTGTGTTCGCCTACAGGATGCAATTCTTAACAGATCCTTTTAAAACTTTACAAACCTATTCCTTATACCCTAAAGATGAGGTCCCTATTGTTTTTGGTGATTTCCTAACCCCCCAGGGGCAGAGCCATGCCCATTTTTACTTCGTGTCTATGTGTGTTGTCTACAGGCCACGATTCTTAATGGATCGTCTTTAAACTTGGAATATGTATTCCATATAGCCTAAGGACGTCAACTGCATGTCCCGACTCACACAGGCAAGACACGACCATTTTTATACGCCCACATTTTTATGTGGACGTATATTGTCGTTGCCCCTGTCCGTCCGTCCGTCCACAATTGTTTGTGAACAGTCTACAGGTCACAATTTTTATCCGATTTCAATGAAACTTAAAATATAGGTTTATCACCCTAAGATCTCGGTTCCTTTCGATATTGGCATGTATCGGACTGTAACTTCATGGGTTATGGCCCCTGATTGTACTAAAAATCACGTTTTTAGCTTGTGAACAGTGTAGAGGTCACAATTTTGATCCGATTTCGATGAAACTTGACATGCATGTTTATAACTAAAAGATCTTGGTTCCTTTCGATATTTACATATATATGGATCGTAACTTCCTGAATTATGGCCCCTGATTGTCCGAAAAATCACCCTTTTTAGCTTGTGTTCCCTGTGGAGGTCAAAATTGTAATCCGATTCAAAAAACCGTTTGATTATATCACTGTTTCATAGTTAAGGGGGTTGAGCTCGAATTTCGTGAAAATCGGACCAAAATTGACAGACAAAATGGCCGCCGTTTGTACGCGAATAGTGTGAAAATATGTTATGTCATGGTTGTGGACCCTATAGAGGTCACAATTTTGAACCGATTTTGATGAAACTTGACATGTATGTTTATAACCAAAATATGTTGGTTCCTTTCGATAATTGCGCCCATCGGATCATAACTTCCTGAATTATGGCCCCTGATTGTCCGAAAAATTGCCCTTTTTAGCTTATGGTCCCTCTGGAGGTCAAAATTGTTATCGGATTTAAAAAACCGTTTGATTATATCACCGTTCCATGGTTATGAAGGTTGAGTTTGAATTTCGTGAAAATCAGACCAAAATTGACTGACAAAATGGCCGCCGTTTGTACGCGAATGGTGTGAAAATATGTTATATCAAGGTTGTGGACCTTATAGAGGTCACAATTTTGAACCGATTTTCATGAAACTTGAAATGCATGTTTATAACCGAAAAATCTTGGTTCCTTTCGATATTTGCGCAACTTCCTGAATTATGGCCCCTGATTGTCCGAAAAATCACCCTTTTTAGCTTGTGTTCCCTGTGGAGGTCAAAGTTGTTATCCGATTCAAAAAAAACGTTTGATTATATCCCGTTACATAGTTATGGGCGTTGAGTTCAATTTTGTGAAAATCGGACCAAAATTGACAGACAAAATGGCCGCCGTTTGTATGCGAATGGTGTGAAAATATGTTATATCAAGGTTGTGGACCCTATAGAGGTCACCATTTTGAACCGATTTTCATGAAACTTGAAATGCATGTTTATAACCGAAAGATCTTGGTTCCTTTCGATATTTGCGCATATCGGATCGTAACTTCCTGAATTATGGCCCCTGATTGTCCGAAAAATCACACTTTTTAGCTTGTGTTCCCTGTGGAGGTCAAAATTGTTATCCGATTCAAAAAACCGTTTGAGTATATCACCGTTACATAGTTTTGGGGGTTGAGTTTGAATTTCGTGATAATCGGACCAAAATTGACAGAAAAATTGGCCGCCGTTTGTACGCGAATAGTGTGAAAAAATGTTATATCAAGGTTGTGGACCCTATAGAGGTCACAATTTTGAGCCGATTTTCATGAAACTTGACATGTATGTTTATAACCCAAAGGTCTTGGTTCCCTATAATATTTGCGCCCATCGGATCGTAACTTCCTGAATTATGGCACCTGATTGTCCAAAAAATCACCCTTTTTAGCTTGTGGTCCCTCTGGAGGTCAAAATTGTTATCCGATTTAAAAAGATAGGGTGGCACTGCCAGGCAGGATACGCCCACATTTTTGAGAGATGGATAGAGAACAAGCAATACCGAAAGTGATTTTTCCTACATCATTAAGTCCTGTATTTCATACTGTATTGGGAGCAGCCATTTTGTTGGACAGTTCCAGTCTGATATTCATGAAATTCAAAGCCGACAATGATTATGGTTTGACGGTACACAACCTAGAAATGTTACTTTTCGTCAAAATCTGATAAGAATTGTGACCTGCAGAGAGTCCACAACCATGATATACCATATTTTTACACAATTCGCTTACAAACGGTGACCATTTCGTCCGGCAATTTTGGTTCGATTTTCACGAAATTCGAACTCAACCTTCCTTACGGTGCAACAGTAATATAATCAGAGTTTTTTTTTAAATCAGATAATAATCGTTTGAGAGATAGACACAGAACAAGCAATACCGAAAGTGATTTTTCCTACAATCAAAGGCCATAATTCATTAAGTTACAATTTGATATGCGCAAATATCGAAAAGAATAAAGATCTTTAGGTTATAAACAAGCATTTCAGGTTTCATCAAAATCAAATTAAAATTGTCACCTCTACAGGGTCCACAACTTTGACATACCATATTTTTACACTGTTCGCGTACAAACGGCGGCCATTTTTTCGGACAATCAGGGGCCATAATTCAGGAAGTTACGATCCGATATGCGCAAATATCGAAAAGAACCAAGATCTTTGGGTTATAACCATGCATTTCAAGTTTCATCAAAATCGAATTAAAATTGTGACCTCTACAGGGTCAACAACCATGATATACAATTTTTTAACAGTATTCGCGTACAAACGGCGGCCATTTTGTATGGCAATTTTGGTCCGATGTTTCCGAAATTCGAACTCAACCTTCCTTACGGTGTAACGGTAATATCATCAACCGTTTTATTAAATCGGATAATAATTGTGACCACCAGAGGGACCACAAGATAAAATAAGGCGATTTTGCGTATAATCAGGGGCCATAATTCAGGAAGTTACGTTCCGATATGCGCAAATATCGAATGGAACCGAGATCTTTGGGTTATAACCATGAATTTCAAGTTTCATCAAAATCGATTTAAAAATGTGACTTTTACAAGGTCCACAAAACATGATATACAATTTTTTAACAGTATTCGCGTACAAACGGCGGCCATTTTGTATGGCAATTTTCGTCCGATTTTCCCGAAATTCGAACTCATCCTTCCTTAGGGTGTAACGGTGATATAATCAAACGCTTTTTTAAATCGGTTAATAATTGTGACTTCCAGAGGGACCACAAGCTAAAAAGGGTGATTTTTCGGACAATCAGGGGCCATAATTCAGGAAATTACATTCCGATAGGTGCAAATATCGAAAGGAACCAAGATCTTTGGGTTATAAACATGCATGTCAAGTTTCATCAAAATCGGTTCAAAATTGTGACCTCTATAGGGTCCACAAGCTAAAAACGTGATTTTTCGTACAATCAGGGGCCATAATCCATGAAGTTTTCATCCGATACATGCCAATATCGAAAGGAACCGAGATCTTTTGGGGTTAAACCTATATTTCACGTTTCGTCAAAATCGGATAAGAATTGTGACCTGTAGAGAGTCCACAAACAAATTGTGGACGGACGGACAGGGGCGACGACAATATACGTCCACATAAAAATGTGGGCGTATAAAAACGTTTGATTATACCACCGTTACATGGTAATGGAGGATGAGATGAAATTTCGTGAAAATCGGACCAAAATTGACTGACAAAATGGCCGCCGTTTGTACGCGAATAGTGTGAAAAAATGTTATATCAAGCTATAGAGGTCACAATTTTGAACCGATTTTGATGAAACTTGACATGTATGTTTATAACCCAAAGATCTTGGTTCCTTTCTATATTTGCGCCCATCTGATCGTAACTTCCTGAATTATGTCCCGTGATTGACCGAAAAATTGCCTTTTTTAGCTTGTGGCCCGTCTGTAGGTCAAAATTATTATCCGATTTAAAAAAACGTTTGATTATATTACTGTTACATTGTTATAAAAGATGATGTGGAATTTCGTGAAAATTGGACAAAAATTGACGGACAAAATGGCCGCTGTTTGTACGCGAATAGTGTGAAAATATGTTATATCAAGGTTGTGGACCCTATAGAGGTCACAATTTTGAACTGATTTTGATGAAACTTGAAATACATGTTTATAACATAAAGATCTTGGTTCCTTTCAATATTTGCGCCCATCGGATCGTAGCTTCCTGAATTATGGCACCTGATTGTCCAAAAAATCACCCTTTTTAGCTTGTCGTCCCTCTGGAGGTCAAAATTGTTATCCGATTTAAAAAGATAGGGTGGCACTGCCAGGCAGGATACGCCCACATTTTTGAGAGATGGATAGAGAACAAGCAATACCGAAAGTGATTTTTCCTACATCATTAAGTCCTGTATTTCATACTGTATTGGGAGCAGCCATTTTGTTGGACAGTTCCAGTCTGATATTCATGAAATTCGAAGCCGACAATGATTATGGTTTGACGGTACACAACCTAGAAATGTTACTTTTCGTCAAAATCTGATAAGAATTGTGACCTGCAGAGAGTCCACAACCATGATATACCATATTTTTACACAATTCGCTTACAAACGGTGACCATTTCGTCCGGCAATTTTGGTTCGATTTTCACGAAATTCGAACTCAACCTTCCTTACGGTGCAACAGTAATATAATCAGAGTTTTTTTTTAAATCAGATAATAATCGTTTGAGAGATAGACACAGAACAAGCAATACCGAAAGTGATTTTTCCTACAATCAAAGGCCATAATTCATTAAGTTACAATTTGATATGCGCAAATATCGAAAAGAATAAAGATCTTTAGGCTATAAACAAGCATTTCAGGTTTCATCAAAATCAAATTAAAATTGTCACCTCTACAGGGTCCACAACTTTGACATACCATATTTTTACACTGTTCGCGTACAAACGGCGGCCATTTTTTCGGACAATCAGGGGCCATAATTCAGGAAGTTACGATCCGATATGCGCAAATATCGAAAAGAACCAAGATCTTTGGGTTATAACCATGCATTTCAAGTTTCATCAAAATCGAATTAAAATTGTGACCTCTACAGGGTCAACAACCATGATATACAATTTTTTAACAGTATTCGCGTACAAACGGCGGCCATTTTGTATGGCAATTTTGGTCCGATGTTTCCGAAATTCGAACTCAACCTTCCTTACGGTGTAACGGTAATATCATCAATCGTTTTATTAAATCGGATAATAATTGTGACCACCAGAGGGACCACAAGCTAAAATAAGGCGATTTTGCGTATAATCAGGGGCCATAATTCAGGAAGTTACGTTCCGATATGCGCAAATATCGAATGGAACCAAGATCTTTGGGTTATAACCATGAATTTCAAGTTTCATAAAAATCGATTTAAAAATGTGACTTTTACAAGGTCCACAAAACATGATATACAATTTTTTAACAGTATTCGCGTACAAACGGCGGCCATTTTGTATGGCAATTTTCGTCCGATTTTCCCGAAATTCGAACTCATCCTTCCTTAGGGTGTAACGGTGATATAATCAAACGCTTTTTTAAATCGGTTAATAATTGTGACTTCCAGAGGGACCACAAGCTAAAAAGGGTGATTTTTCGGACAATCAGGGGCCATAATTCAGGAAATTACATTCCGATAGGTGCAAATATCGAAAGGAACCAAGATCTTTGGGTTATAAACATGCATGTCAAGTTTCATCAAAATCGGTTCAAAATTGTGACCTCTATAGGGTCCACAAGCTAAAAACGTGATTTTTCGTACAATCAGGGGCCATAATCCATGAAGTTTTCATCCGATACATGCCAATATCGAAAGGAACCGAGATCTTTTGGGGTTAAACCTATATTTCACGTTTCGTCAAAATCGGATAAGAATTGTGACCTGTAGAGAGTCCACAAACAAATTGTGGACGGACGGACGTCCGGACGGACAGGGGCGACGACAATATACGTCCACATAAAAATGTGGGCGTATAAAAACGTTTGATTATACCACCGTTACATGGTAATGGAGGATGAGATGAAATTTCGTGAAAATCGGACCAAAATTGACTGACAAAATGGCCGCCGTATGTACGCGAATAGTGTGAAAAAATGTTATATCAAGCTATAGAGGTCACAATTTTGAACCGATTTTGATGAAACTTGACATGTATGTTTATAACCCAAAGATCTTGGTTCCTTTCTATATTTGCGCCCATCTGATCGTAACTTCCTGAATTATGTCCCGTGATTGACCGAAAAATTGCCTTTTTTAGCTTGTGGCCCGTCTGTAGGTCAAAATTATTATCCGATTTAAAAAAACGTTTGATTATATTACTGTTACATTGTTATAAAAGATGATGTGGAATTTCGTGAAAATTGGACAAAAATTGACGGACAAAATGGCCGCTGTTTGTACGCGAATAGTGTGAAAATATGTTATATCAAGGTTGTGGACCCTATAGAGGTCACAATTTTGAACTGATTTTGATGAAACTTGAAATACATGTTTATAACATAAAGATCTTGGTTCCTTTCAATATTTGCGCCCATCGGATCGTAGCTTCCTGAATTATGGCACCTGATTGTCCAAAAAATCACCCTTTTTAGCTTGTGGTCCCTCTGGAGGTCAAAATTGTTATCCGATTTAAAAAGATAGGGTGGCACTGCCAGGCAGGATACGCCCACATTTTTGAGAGATGAATAGAGAACAAGCAATACCGAAAGTGATTTTTCCTACATCATTAAGTCCTGTATTTCATACTGTATTGGGAGCAGCCATTTTGTTGGTCAGTTCCAGTCTGATATTCATGAAATTCGAAGCCGACAATGATTATGGTTTGACGGTACACAACCTAGAAATGTTACTTTTCGTCAAAATCTGATAAGAATTGTGACCTGCAGAGAGTCCACAACCATGATATACCATATTTTTACACAATTCGCTTACAAACGGTGACCATTTCGTCCGGCAATTTTGGTTCGATTTTCACGAAATTCGAACTCAACCTTCCTTACGGTGCAACAGTAATATAATCAGAGTTTTTTTTTAAATCAGATAATAATCGTTTGAGAGATAGACACAGAACAAGCAATACCGAAAGTGATTTTTCCTACAATCAAAGGCCATAATTCATTAAGTTACAATTTGATATGCGCAAATATCGAAAAGAATAAAGATCTTTAGGCTATAAACAAGCATTTCAGGTTTCATCAAAATCAAATTAAAATTGTCACCTCTACAGGGTCCACAACTTTGACATACCATATTTTTACACTGTTCGCGTACAAACGGCGGCCATTTTTTCGGACAATCAGGGGCCATAATTCAGGAAGTTACGATCCGATATGCGCAAATATCGAAAAGAACCAAGATCTTTGGGTTATAACCATGCATTTCAAGTTTCATCAAAATCGAATTAAAATTGTGACCTCTACAGGGTCAACAACCATGATATACAATTTTTTAACAGTATTCGCGTACAAACGGCGGCCATTTTGTATGGCAATTTTGGTCCGATGTTTCCGAAATTCGAACTCAACCTTCCTTACGGTGTAACGGTAATATCATCAACCGTTTTATTAAATCGGATAATAATTGTGACCACCAGAGGGACCACAAGATAAAATAAGGCGATTTTGCGTATAATCAGGGGCCATAATTCAGGAAGTTACGTTCCGATATGCGCAAATATCGAATGGAACCAAGATCTTTGGGTTATAACCATGAATTTCAAGTTTCATCAAAATCGATTTAAAAATGTGACTTTTACAAGGTCCACAAAACATGATATACAATTTTTTAACAGTATTCGCGTACAAACGGCGGCCATTTTGTATGGCAATTTTCGTCCGATTTTCCCGAAATTCGAACTCATCCTTCCTTAGGGTGTAACGGTGATATAATCAAACGCTTTTTTAAATCGGTTAATAATTGTGACTTCCAGAGGGACCACAAGCTAAAAAGGGTGATTTTTCGGACAATCAGGGGCCATAATTCAGGAAATTACATTCCGATAGGTGCAAATATCGAAAGGAACCAAGATCTTTGGGTTATAAACATGCATGTCAAGTTTCATCAAAATCGGTTCAAAATTGTGACCTCTATAGGGTCCACAAGCTAAAAACGTGATTTTTCGTACAATCAGGGGCCATAATCCATGAAGTTTTCATCCGATACATGCCAATATCGAAAGGAATCGAGATCTTTTGGGGTTAAACCTATATTTCACGTTTCGTCAAAATCGGATAAGAATTGTGACCTGTAGAGAGTCCACAAACAAATTGTGGACGGACGGACGTCCGGACGGACAGGGGCGACGACAATATACGTCCACATAAAAATGTGGGCGTATAAAAACGTTTGATTATACCACCGTTACATGGTAATGGAGGATGAGATGAAATTTTGTGAAAATCGGACCAAAATTGACTGACAAAATGGCCGCCGTTTGTACGCGAATAGTGTGAAAAAATGTTATATCAAGCTATAGAGGTCACAATTTTGAACCGATTTTGATGAAACTTGACATGTATGTTTATAACCCAAAGATCTTGGTTCCTTTCTATATTTGCGCCCATCTGATCGTAACTTCCTGAATTATGTCCCGTGATTGACCGAAAAATTGCCTTTTTATACGCCCACATGGAAATGTGGTCGTATATTGCCGTCGCCCCCGTCCGTCCGTCTGTCGGTCGGTCCGTCCGTCCGTCCGTCGGTCCGTCCGTCCGTCCGTCCGTCCATCGTCCACAATTTCTTGTGAACGCTCTAGAGGCTAAAGTTAAAAGCCGATTGACTTGAAATTTATACACGGTGTTTAAGGTCGTGAGACGAAGAAGCCTATTGATTTTCAGCGATATCCGATAATTACTACCAGAGTTATGACCCTTGATCACTTTGAAAAATCTTGTGAACGCTCTAGAGGCTATAGTTAATATCCGATTGACTTTAAATTTATACACAGTGTTTAAGGTCATGAGACGAAGAAGCCTATTGATTTTGGGTGATATCTGATAATTACTGCCAGAGTTATGACCCTTGATCACTTTGAAAAATCTTGTGAACGCTTTAGAGGCTAAAGTTAATATCTGATTGACTTGAAATTTATACACAGTGTTTAAGGTCGTGAGACGAAGAAGCCTATTGATTTTCAGCGATATCCGATAATTAGTACCAGAGTTATGACCCTTGATCACTTTGAAAAATCTTGTGAACGCTCTAGAGGCTATAGTTAATATCCGATTGACTTTAAATTTATACACAGTGTTTAAGGTCATGAGACGAAGAAGCCTATTGATTTTCGGTGATATCTGATAATTACTGCCAGAGTTATGACCCTTGATCACTTTGAAAAATCTTGTGAACGCTTTAGAGGCTAAAGTTAATATCCGATTGACTGTAAATTTATACACGGTGTTTAAGGTCGTGAGACGAAGAAGCCTATTGATTTTCAGCGATATCCGATAATTACTACCAGAGTTATGGCCCTTGATCACTTTGAAAAATCTTGTGAACGCTCTAGAGGCTATAGTTAATATCCGATTGACTTTAAATTTATACACAGTGTTTAAGGTCATGAGACGAAGAAGCCTATTGATTTTGGGTGATATCTGATAATTACTGCCAGAGTTATGACCCTTGATCACTTTGAAAAATCTTGTGAACGCTTTAGAGGCTAAAGTTAATATCTGATTGACTTGAAATTTATACACAGTGTTTAAGGTCGTGAGACGAAGAAGCCTATTGATTTTCAGCGATATCCGATAATTAGTACCAGAGTTATGACCCTTGATCACTTTGAAAAATCTTGTGAACGCTCTAGAGGCTATAGTTAATATCCGATTGACTTTAAATTTATACACAGTGTTTAAGGTCATGAGACGAAGAAGCCTATTGATTTTCGGTGATATCTGATAATTACCGCCAGAGTTATGACCCTTGATCACTTTGAAAAATCTTGTGAACGCTTTAGAGGCTAAAGTTAATATCTGATTGACTTTAAATTTATACACGGTGTTTAAGGTCGTGAGACGAAGAAGCCTATTGATTTTCAGCGATATCCGATAATTACTACCAGAGTTATGGCCCTTGATCACTTTGAGAAAAATCTTGTGAACGCTCTAGAGGCTATAGTTAATATCCGATTGACTTTAAATTTATACACAGTGTTTAAGGTCATGAGAGGAAGAATCCTATTGATTTTCGTTGATATCTGATAATTACTGCCAGAGTTATGACCCTTGATCACTTTGAAAAATCTTGTGAACGCTTTAGAGACTAAAGTTAATATCCGATTGACTTTAAATTTATACACAGTGTTTAAGGGCATGAGACGACGAAGCCTATTGATTTTCGGTTATATGAGATAATTACTACCAGAGTTATGACCCTTGATCACTTTGAAAAATCTTGTGAACGCTCTAAAGGCTAAAGTTAATATCCGATTGACTTTAAATTTGTACACAGTGTTTAGGGTCATGAGACGAAGAATCCTATTTGATTTTCAGTGATATCTGGCACTTGATCACTTTGAAATATCTTGTGGACAAAGGCCTTGAGACAAACCATCAAAACTATTCTAATCATTTCTGATAATTATTTAATGGGCTATTACTCGTAATAAGATTATCATGTGTTGTGAATGTTCTCCTTACTGATAAAAGAAACAATATGCGTCAACCCTTGTTGACTGCCCGGACGACTTAGCTGTTGTGGGCGTATGTTTCGTTGCCTGGCAACCTATCTTTTAGCTTGTGGCCCGTCTGTAGGTCAAAATTATTATCCGATTTAAAAAAACGTTTGATTATATTACTGTTACATTGTTATAAAAGATGATGTGGAATTTCGTGAAAATTGGACAAAAATTGACGGACAAAATGGCCGCTGTTTGTAGGCGAATAGTGTGAAAATATGTTATATCAAGGTTGTGGACCCTATAGAGGTTACAATTTTGAACTGATTTTGATGAAACTTGAAATACATGTTTATAACATAAAGATCTTGGTTCCTTTCGATATTTGCGCATATTGGATCGTAACTTCCTGAATTATGGCCCCTGATTGTACTAAAAATCGCCTTTATCACCTCGTGGTCCCTCTGGAGGTAACAATTATTACCTGATTTAAAAAAACGTTTGATTATATCACCGTTACAGGGTAATCTAGGTTGAGTTTGAATTTCATGAAAATCGGACCAAAATTGACAAACAAAATGACCGCCGTTTGTACGCGAATGGTGTAGAAATATGGTATATCAAGGTTGTGAACCCTATAGGGGTCACAATTTTAATACGTTTTTGATGAAACTTGAAATACATTTTTATAACCTAAAGAAATTGGTTCCTTGCGATATTTGCGCATATCGGATTGTAATTTCCTGAATTATGGCCTCTGATTATACGGAAAGTTGCCTTTATGGAGTTCAAAATCATTTGATTATATCACCATTACACTGTAATGAATTTTCAGTTTGAATTTTGTGAACATCGGACCAAAATTGATGAACAAAATGGCTGCCATTTTTACACGAATAGTGTAAAAATATGGTACATGTATATCAAGGTTGTGTACCCTGTAGAGGTCACAATTTTAATTCGATTTTGGTCAAACTGAAAGATCTTGGTTCCTGTCGATATTTGGACATATCTGATCGTAACTTCCTGAATTATGGCCCCTGATTGTCCAAAAAATCGCCTATGGTACCTCTGGAGGTCACAATTATTATCCGATTTGAAAAAATGTTTGACTCTATCACCGTTACACCCTACGGAAGGTTGAGTTCGAATTTTGAGAAAATTGGACCATAATTGCAAGAAAAAATGGCTGCCGTTTGTACGTGAACAGTGTAAAAATATGGTATGTCAAAGTTGTGGACCCTGTAGAGGTGACAATTTTAATTCGATTTTGATGAAACCTGAAATGCTTGTTTATAACCTAAAGATCTTTATTCTTTTCGATATTTGCGCATATCAAATTGTAACTTAATGAATTATGGCCTTTGATTGTAGGAAAAATCACTTTCGGTAATGCTTGTTCTCTGTCATTCTCTCGAACAATTATTATCTGATTTTAAAAAAAAACTCTGCTTATATTACTGTTGCACCGTAAGGAAGGTTGAGTTCGAATTTCGTGAAAATCGTACCAAAATTGCTGGACGAAATGGTCACCATTTGTACGCGAATAGTGTAAAAATATGGTATATATGGTATATCATGGTTGTCGACTCTACAGGTCACAATTCTTATCCGATTTTGACGAAAAGTAACATTTCTAGGTTGTGTACCGTCACACCATAATCATTGTCGGCTTCGATTTTCATGAATATCAGACTGGAACTGACCAACAAAATGACTGCTCCCAATACACTATGAAATACAGGACTTAATGATGTAGGAAAAATCACTTTCGGTATTGCTTGTTCTCTATCCATCTCTCAAAAATGTGGGCGTATCCTGCGTGGCAGTGCCAGCCTATCTTTCAATTTAATATTGTGGCTAAACTGACAAAAATACAACGTAAATATTGGGGACACAAAAATTTACGTTGTGAGGCGTGAATAAAAATCCTACCAAACAAAATTTTACATCTTCTGCTGCATGTCTTATGAAAATATTTGGAAATATTAGTATTTTGCTCAACATGGTCTAGTTGTTAAAATGTTAAGTAAAAAATGTCCCCAAAAGGTAACACAAAATTTCAGGGACACCATGACTTGCAACATAAAAAAATTTAACCACAAACCGATTTTCTATGTTTTTATAGAACATAAGTATAAAATAATAAACATATGACATGATGAATTACTTTTTATATGTCTGTCGGTCCGTCCGTCCGTCGGTTCGTCCGTCCATCGTCCACAATTTCTTGTGAACGCTCTAGAGGCTAAAGTTAATCTCAGATTGACGAGAAATTTATACACGGTGTTTAAGGTCGTGAGACGAAGAAGCCTATTGATTTTCAGCGATATCCGATAATTACCAGAGTTATGACCCTTGATCACTTTGAAAAATCTTGTGAACGCTCTAGAGGCTATAGTTAATATCCGATTGACTTTAAATTTATACACAGTGTTTAAGGTCATGAGATGAAGAACCCTATTGATTTTCGGTGATATCTGATAATTACTGCCAGAGTTATGACCCTTGATCACTTTGAAAAATCTTGTGAACGCTTTAGAGGCTATAGTTAATATCCGATTGACTTTAAATTTATACACGGTGTTTAAGGGCGTGAGACGAAGAAGCCTATTGATTTTCAGCGATATCCGATAATTACTACCAGAGTTCTGACCCTTGATCACTTTGAAAAATCTTGTGAACGCTCTAGAGGCCATAGTTAATATCCGATTGACTTTAAATTTATACACAGTGTTTAAGGTCATGATACAAAGAATCCTATTGAATTTCAGCAATATCCGATAATTACTGCCAGAGTTATGACCCTTGATCACTTTGAAAAATCTTGTATACGCTATAGAGGCTAAAGTTAATATCCGATTGAATTTAAATTTATACACGGTGTTTAAAGTCATGATACAAAGAAGCCTATTGATTTTCAGCAATATCTGATGATTACTGCCAGAGTTATGACCCTTGACCACTTTGAAAAATCTAAAGTTAATATTCGATTGACTTTAAATTTATACACACTATTTACGGTCATGATACAAAATAGCCTATTTATTTTCAGCGATATCCGATAATTACTGCCAGAGTTATGACCCTTGATCACTTTGAAAAACCTTGTGAATGCTCTAAAGGCTAAAGTTAATATCCGATTGACTTTAAATTTGTACACAGTGTTTAGGGTCATGAGACGAAGAATCCTATTTGATTTTCAGTGATATCTGATAATTTCTGGCACTTGATCACTTTGAAATATCTTGTGGACAAAGGCCTTGAGACAAACCATCAAAACTATTCTAATCAGTTCTGATAATTATTTAATGGGCTATTACTCGTAATAAGATTATCATGTGTTGTAAATATACTATTCAAAAGAAGTAAGGGATATTTGATTTTGGGGGCATAATACTAAAATTTGCAAATGACTACGAAAAAAGTCACTATAGAACCTAACAGAAGAAACATTTCCAGTTACATGTGACGCACAAACGCACCAATAGTTACCGCATGGAATGCAGGTGATGCTTGGGATCATCATGGGGGTCTAACCCAAGATTTGCACGACTCTGAATTTGAATGTTACAGTCATTGTGGCATTGAATTCCAGGGTGGAAACATCAGTTTAATTGTTTTAGTGACCAGAAAACAAATTTTGATATGCGTCGGCTTACCCAAAATGAAAGGTTACGTGCCCTTGGCATGCTACAGATCGGCACAACACAGGCGGTTGTGGCGCGAACGATGAATGTTTCTCAGTCTGTCATAAGCAGGCTATGGTCCAGATACCGTGATACACAATCAGTACAGGACAGACCACACTCAGGTCTACCAAGGGCGACAACTCAAGCCCAGGATGGATTTATAGGTACCTTGGCCTTGAGAAATCGTGTCATCACAGCAAATCAGATCAGCGCTCGTCTTCAAACAGACACTGGTGTGAGAGTGAGTGGCCAGACGATTCGGAATCGACTGCATAGGGGTCACCTTCGCGCCCGACGTCCTCGTGTGATCCCTTGTTTGAGAGATCATCACATTCAGGCAAGACGTCGTTTGTGTAGGGATCGTCAACACTGGGATAATCGACGCTGGAGCAATGTGGTGTTTTCAGATGAGTTAAGGTTGGACAGACGTAGGAGGGTGTGGTGTCGTCGAAACGAGCGCTTCCAAGACGTTAACGTCATCAGACATGATCGATTTGGGGGTGGTTCTGTTATGGTGTGGGGAGGCATCACTGTTGCTGGAAGAACGGCTTTACATGTTGTTGTAGGGCGTGTTACAGGCCAGTACTACCGGAACAACATCTTGGCAGTCCATGTTGTGCCATTGCACGACGTCATGGCTGCCGTTTCATCTTCCAGGATGACAACGCAAGATGTCACAGGGCCAGGATCGTTACAGGTTACCTCCAACAACAGAACATCACCACATTACCTTGGCCAGCACTGAGTCCCGACCTCTCCCCCATCGAGCATGTCTGGGGCATGCTTGGACAGAGGTTATGTCAACGTCAACAACGTCCTGCCAATGTCCAAGAACTTGCTGCTGCGTTGCAACAGGAATGGGACAATCTGGACCAAAATGACCTTAAACGTCTCATTAGGAGTATGCCACGTCGGATCAATGCTTGTTTGGCAAACAGAGGAGGAATTACCCGTTACTGACTTTGTTGTGATGCTGTGGTAACTTTGCTGTTTGACCCCGGGTATCATTTTACCCTTATAATGGTCAGTCTGTGCCTTACTTAGTCTAACGATCATTTAGAATAAATTGATGTATGTGAACTTCATTTCATTTTGTCATTTGTTTCTTCGTCAGTTTCATTAGGTGACTTTAATAACACTTAAAAATCAAATATCCCCTACTTTTTATACGCCCACATTTTCATGTGGACGTATTATGTCGTCGCCCCTGTCCGTCCGGACGTCCGTCCGTCCACAATTTGTTTGTGGACTCTCTACAGGTCACAATTCTTATCCGATTTTGACGAAACTTGAAATATAGGTTTATCCCCAAAAGTTCTCGGCTGCTTTCGATATTGGCATGTATCGGATCAAAACTTCATGGATTATGGCCCCTGATTGTATGAAAAATCACGTTTTTAGCTTGTGGACCCTATAGAGGTCACAGTTTTGAACTGATTTTGATGAAACTTGACATGCATGTTTGTAACCCAAAGATCTTGGTTCCTTTCGATATTTGCGGCTTACGGAATGTAATTTCCTGAATTATGGCCCCTGATTGTCCGAAAAATCACCCTTTTTAGCTTGTGGTCCCTCTGGAGGTCACAATTATTATTCGATTTAAAAAAACGTTTGATTATATCACCGTTACACCCTAAGGAAGGTTGAGTTCGAATTTCGGGAAAATCGGACGAAAATTGCCATACAAAATGGCCGCCGTTTGTACGCGAATACTGTTAAAAAATGGTATATCAAGGTTGTGGACCCTGTGGAGGTCACAATTTTGATTCGATTTTGATGAAACTTGAAATTCATGGTTATAACCCAAAGATCTTGCTTCCTTTCGATATTTGCGCATATCAGATCGTAACTTCCTGAATTGTGGCCCCTGATTATACGCAAAATCGCCTTTTTTTAGCTTGGAGGTCACAATTATTATTCGATTTAAAAAAACGTTTGATTATATTACCGTCACACCCTAAAGAAGATTGAGTTCGAATTTCGGGAAAATCGGACGAAAATTGTCATACAAAATGGCCGCCGTTTGTACGCGAATACTGTTAAAAAATGGTATATCAAGGTTGTGGACCCTGTGGAGGTCACAATTTTGATTCGATTTTGATGAAATTTGAAATTCATGGTTATAACCCAAAGATCTTGCTTCCTTTCGATATTTGCGCATATCGTAATTTCCTGAATTTTTCCCCTGATTATACGCAAAATCGCCTTTTTTTTAGCTTGGAGGTCACAATTATTATCCGATTTAAAAAAACGTTTGATTATATTACCGTTACACCGTAAGGAAGGTTGAGTTTGAATTTCAGGAAAATCAGACCAAAATTGTCATACAAAATGGCTGCCGTTTGTACGCGAATACTGTTAAAAAATGGTATATCAAGGTTGTGGACCCTGTAAAGGTCACAATTTTAATTCGATTTTGATGAAACTTGAAATTCATGGTTATAACCCAAAGATCTTGGTTCTTTTCAATATTTGCGCATATCGGATCGCAACTTCCTGAATTATGGCCCCTGGTTATACGCAAAATCCCCCTTTCTTTAGCTTGTGGTCCCTCTGGAGGTCACAATTATTATCCAATTTAAAAAAACGTTTGATTATATCACTGTTGCACTGTAAGGAAGGTTGAGTTTGAATTTCAGGAAAATCGGACCAAAATTGACAGACAAAATGGCCGCCGTTTGTACGCGAATACTGTTAAAAAAATGATATATCATGGTTGTGGACCCTGTATAGGTCACAATTTTAATTCGATTTTGATGAGGAAGGTTGAGTTCTAATTTCGTGAAAATCGTACCAAAATTGCCGGACGAAATGGTCGCCGTTTGTACGCGAATAGTGTAAAAATATGGTATATCATGGTTGTGGACTCGCTACAGGTCACAATTCTTATCCGATTTTGATGAAAAGTCACATTTCTAGGTTGTGTACCGTCACACCATAATCATTGTCGGTTTCGAGTTTCATTAATGTCAGACTGGAACTGACCAACTAAATGGCTGCTCCCAATACAGTATGAAATACAGGACGTAAAGATGTAGGAAAAATCACTTTCGGTATTGCTTGTTCTCTGTCCATCTCTCGAAAATGTGGGCGTATCCTGCCTGGCAGTGCCAGCCTATCTTTTTGAATAGTATAGTAAATGTTCTCCTTACTGATAAAAGAAACAATATGCGACAACCCTTGTTGACTGCCCAGGCGACTTAGCTGTTAATTCTTTAAATGACATCTAGAAGCACGGATCACTATTCATAATAAAACACAACACAAGGTATATATGGATATAACTACTTCTCTATAATTTAATAACGACGTTTCGTAACACATACAGGTCACGTTTTCAAGTTAATGACAAATATCCATCTAGTCAGCCTATTTATACATAATTTTAGCTTGCAACAATTTAATAATAATCAGAAGAAACCATAAACATTGAAGTACATACAATAACAATACATGATCAAACAATAATAACGACTACCTCTTAGTCGGATAATCACAAGTTAATCAGTACTCAAGATCAAGGGCCCCACTTAATATGGTTTATCATAACATCTATAATCAGACCAATTACTAATAATAATCTGACGAAGCCATAAAGACAATTAGACGTACATACACTAACAACATGTAATCCATGTGATCATAGTAACTAGCTCTTAGTAGGAGATCCCAAGTTAATCAGTACTCAAGATTACTTAGCTGTTGTGGGTGTATGTTTCGTTGCCTGGCAACCTATCTTTTAAATAATTGGTGATCAGAAAATAGGTATTTTTGCTGCTTTGAGCAATGATATGTATGAATTTTCAATTGGACCCCTCACTTATGGAATAACCCAATTGTATTTCTGGATGGGCATATGCCCAATTGGAAATCAAGATATGGTATGCTGAATCATATTCATAATTCGAAATAGACATTGATTTCTACGGAGATAACTATTACTAATTTTGATTATTGTTGTTAATTGGTGGGATTAATTAAATGATCAACACATTAAACCAAATGTTTGTGTTTTTATACGTCCACATTGAAATGCGATCGTATATTGTGGTCGGTCCAGCGTCCACAATTGCTTGCTAAATTTAATATCCGAATGACTTTGAATTTATACACTACTGCCATAGTTATGGCCCTTGATCACTTTAAAAAATCTTGTTGACGCGCTAGAGGTCCAAAGTTAATATCCGATTGACTTTAAATTTATACACAGTGTTTAAGGTCATGAGATGAAGAAGCATATTGATTTTCAATGATTTCCAATAATTACTACCAGAGTTATGGCCCTTGATCACTTCAAAAAGTTTTGTGGACACTCGGGCCAAAGTTAATATCCAATTGACCTTAAATTTACACACAGTGTTGAAGGTCATGAGACGAAGAAGCCTATTGATTTTCAACGATTCCCGATAATAACTGCCAGGGTTATGGCCCTTGATCACTTCAAAAAGTCTTGTGGACGCTCTAGAGGCCAAAGTTAATATCCAATTGACTTTAAATTTATACACAGTGTCTACTAAGGTCATGAGATGAAGAAGCCTTTTGATTTTCAGTGATTTTCGATAATTACTGCCAGAGTTATGGCCCTTGATCACTTTTAAAAATCTAGTGGACGGTTCAAAGGCCAAAGTTAATATCCTAATGACTTTAAATTGATACACAGAGTTTAAGGTCTTGAGACGAGCAAGTATATTGATTTTCAATGAATTTTGATAACTGAACAGCTAAATCCACGATATTAAATGTTCCGTATACTCAATGTTAGCATGGGGCAGAGTTTTATTAAAAACCTAACATATTCTAATGATTTTCTGATAATTACTTATTGAGTTGTTACTCTTAATTTAGTGTATTATAAACGTTTCATTAACAAAAAAAAGTAAAAATATGCGACAACTCTTTTATTTAGATACTGTGGGCATATGTTTCGTTGCCTGGCAACCTATCTTTTCTGAAGCGCTTAGGAACATTTTGATCTGTAATGTAGCACTATATAAATGAAACAATAATAATAATAATATTAATGGACTCCCTTAATCTATTTGACTGAGGTCCTTATCTGAGTTATGCTTTCACCCTGTCTGTCAACAATTGTTCTACAGTTACCCCCTTTGCCGAAAAAATTGTAAGTGTGATAAAGCTTACATTTTTTAACACCCACATGGTAAGTTGGTTGTATATTGTCATTGTCTTTGTCCGTATGCACCTCCATTGGTCGGCCATATATTTATCATCAGATCGTTTTAAAATGTATGTATGTTGTTTATGATTAGTGTAATGAAAAAGTCTATTGGAATATTACAAATATAAAGATTAATAATAAGATTATATTTTTGAAAGTTCTTTTTAGCACTATTATTTGGTACGTTCGTGAGTATTTTGATAAAATGAGTAAGATCAATAAACAATATTTAGAAAAACATCAATTAATCTTAAATGGAATAGAAAAATGTATCTTGAGGTATGATAGCCGGATAAAAGCAAAGTTCAGCTGGCCAAAAGCCATTGAAGAATGGGAAAACATTGTAGATACAGAGTTGAGCGATCTAGACGTAGTAAATACATTTAAAATAATAAACACTGTCTTTGAATACAAATATCTCCATAGGATTAATTTCCCAAATGATAAATTATTCAAAATTAGAAAAATAGATAAAACACTCTGCACTTTCTGTGAATCTATGGAAAATGCGGCACATCTCTTTGTGCTCTTCCCATTTTCACAAATAATATGGATCATTTTCATACTACTTTAGATCGCAGTAATATAAAGATAAATATAAAAACACATATCAAACGTCTTGGTTTAACTAACAAATCAGATTATATAAATAATACTGAATGGATCTTCATAATTAGGCTTTCAGACTTTCGTCTGAAAGACTATTGTTTTTTATACGCCCACATGGAAATACGGTCGTATATTGCCGTCGCCCCGTCCGTCCGTCCGTCCGTCCGTCGTCCACAATTTCTTGTGAACGCTCTAGAGGCTAAAGTTAATATCCGATTGACTTGAAATTTATACACGGTGTTTAAGGTCGTGAGACGTAGAAGCCTATTGATTTTCAGCGATATCCGATAATTACTACCAGAGTTATAACCCTTGATCACTTTGAAAAATCTTGTGAACGCTCTAGAGGCTATAGTTAATATCCGATTGACTTTAAACTTATACACAGTGTTTAAGGTCATGAGACGAAGAAGCCTATTGATTTTCGGTGATATCTAATTATTACTGCCAGATTTATGACCCTTGATCACTTTGAAAAATCTTGTGAACGTTTTAGAGGCTAAAGTTAATATCTGATTGACTTTAAATTTATACATGGTGTTTAAGGTCGTGAGACGAAGAAGCCTATTGATTTTCAGCAATATCCGATAATTACTACCAGAGTTATGACCCTTAATCACTTTGAAAAATCTTGTGAATGCTCTAGAGGCTATAGTTAATATCCGATTGACTTTAAATTTATACACAGTGTTTAAGGTCATGAGACGAAGAAGCCTATTGATTTTCGGTGATATCTGATAATTACTGCCAGAGTTATGACCCTTGATCACTTTGAAAAATCTTGTGAACGCTTTAGAGGCTAAAGTTAATATCCGATTGACTGTAAATTTATACACAGTGTTTAAGGGCATGAGACGAAGAAGCCTATTGATTTTCGGTGATATCCGATAATTACTACCAAAGTTATGACCCTTGATCACTTTGAAAAATCTTGTGAACGCTTTAGAGGCTAAAGTTAATATCCGATTGACTTTAAATTTATACACAGTGTTTAAGGGCATGAGACGAAGAAGCCTGTTGATTTTCGGTGATATCCGATAATTACTGCCCGAGTTATGACCCTTGATCACTTCTAAAAATCTTGTGAACGCTCTAGAGGCTAAAGTTAATATCCGATTGAATTTAAATTTATACACGGTGTTTAATGTCATGATACAAAGAAGCCTATTGATTTTCATCAATATCCAATAATTACTGCCAGAGTTATGACCCTTGATCACTTTGAAAAATCTAAAGTTAATATCCGATTGACTTTAAATTTATTCACACTATTTACAGTCATGATGCAAAATAGCCTATTTATTTTCAGCGATATCCGATAATTACTGGCAGAGTTATGACCCTTGATCACTTTGAAAAACCCTGTGAATGCTCTAAAGGCTAAAGTTAATATCCGATTGACTTTAAATTTGTACACAGTGTTTAGGGTCATGAGACGAAGAATACTATTTGATTTTCAGTGATATCTGGCACTTGATCACTTTGAAATATCTTGTGGACAAAGGCCTTGAGACAAACCATCAAAACTATTCTAATCATTTCTGATAATTATTTAATGGGCTATTATACTCGTAATAAGATTATCATGTGTTGTAAATGTTCTCCTTACTGATAAAAGAAACAATATGCGACAACCCTTGTTGACTGCCCGGACGACTTAGCTGTTGTGGGCGTATGTTTCGTTGCCTGGCAACCTATCTTACTAAAATTATTATTAGGCTTTCAGACTTTCGTCTGAAAGACTATTGTTTTTACTAAAATTATTATTATTATTATTTTTTTTTTTTTCCCCAGGAGCCTATTTCTCCATGATCGAAAACAGATATCGATCTTGAAAAAACTTTTCTATCGGGAAAACATGTGGTGGCTACTTGATAAACTATTTTTCAAACCTCTGCGCATACCGGAAGTGGCCGAACTTTGTACGCCGTCTAAAAATTAAAAATAGGCCATAGTTTCATGAATTCTTTACCCATTTTTAAACAAATGACATTTTCGGAAACCCTGAATCTTTTGCGAGATAATGACTATCTCACATTTTTCAATTTCGAACATTCGTCTAGACTTCTATCGTTCGAAAATTGAAAAGACGTTGTTTATGAGACAATTTTTTTTATTTTTCAAAATTTGCAAATTTGACCTACATTTTTGGATTCCTGAAGTCTATTTGATTCCAGTAATATAAGTTTCATTCAGAGTTATCACCCTTTATTTTTCGAATTTTCTGCCCATTTTGTAACCCTTATATTTTTTGGAAAGGATAAATCGATATTTCTGAAACCTCTGGAACATAAAGCCCTATAGTCAGACAGTTGCATAAAGCAATTTCAACAACGATCCGTAAACCGGAAGTAGACTAAATAATTTCTGATGTTTGGAAAAAATGCAAAAAATGGGTGCTTTGGGGAAAAACGTGATTATTTCGCCCGATATCAATGGATTAAAGAGATTAGGGTGTCGTTGGGTTGCACGGGAATTAGGGTATCGTATGATACGAAATTCATACGGATACGATGACCCGGAAGTAAAATATAACACGCTGAAAATCAAGTATTTTCTGATTTGGAGCGTTTTTAGACGCCTTTATCTCGAAAACTGTTTCATGTGGACGTATTATGTCGTCGCCCCTGTCCGTCCGGACATCCGTCCGTCCACAATTTGTTTGTGGACTCTCTACAGGTCACAATTCTTATCCGATTTTGACGAAACTTGAAATATAGGTTTATCCCCAAAAGATCTCGGCTGCTTTTGATATTGGCATGCATCGGATCAAAACTTCATGGATTATGGCCCCTGATTGTACGAAAAATCATGTTTTTAGCTTGTGGACCCTATAGAGGTCACAATTTTGAACCGATTTTGATGAAACTTGACATGCATGTTTGTAACCCAAAGATCTTGGTTCCTTTCGATATTTGCGGCTATCGGAATGTAATTTCCTGAATTATGGCCCCTGATTGTCCGAAAAATCACCCTTTTTAGCTTGTGGTCCCTTTGGAGGTCACAATTATTATTCGATTTAAAAAACCGTTTGAGTATATCACCGTTACACCCTAAGGAAGGTTGAGTTCGAATTTCGGGAAAATCGGACGAAAATTGCCATACAAAATGGCCGTCGTTTGTACGCGAATACTGTTAAAAAATGTTATATCAGGGTTGTGGACCCTGTGGAGGTCACAATTTTTATTCGATTTTGATGAAACTTGAAATTCATGGTTATAACCCAAAGATCTTGCTTCCTTTCGATATTTGCGTATATTGGATCGTAACTTACTGAATTATGGCCCCTGATTATACGCAAAATCGCCTTTTTTTTAGCTTGGAGGTCACAATTATTATTTGATTTTAAAAAACGTTTGATTATATCACCGTTACACCCTAAGGAAGGTTGAGTTCGAATTTCAGGAAAATCGGACGAAAATTGCCATACAAAATGGCCGCCGTTTGAACTCAAATACTGTTAAAAAATGGTATATCAAGGTTGTGGACCCTGTGGAGGTCACAATTTTGATTCGATTCTGATGAAACTTGAAATTCATGGTTATAACCCAAAGATCTTGCTTCCTTTCGATATTTGCGCATATCGGATCGTAACTTCCTGAATTATGGCCCCTGATTATACGCAAAATCGCCTTTTTTTTAGCTTGGAGGTCACAATTATTATCCGATTTAAAAAAACGTATGAGTATATTACCGTTACACCGTAAGGAAGGTTGAGTTCGAATTTCGGGAAAATCAGACCAAAATTGCCATACAAAATGGCCGCCGTTTGTACGCGAATACTGTTAAAAAATGGTATATCAAGGTTGTGGACCCTGTAAAGGTCACAATTTTGATTCGATTTTGATGAAACTTGAAATTCATGGTTATAACCCAAAGATCTTGGTTCTTTTCGATATTTGCGCATATCGGATCGTAACTTCCTGAATTATGGCCCCTGGTTATACGCAAAATCCCCCTTTCTTTAGCTTGTGGTCCCTCTGGAGGTCACAATTATTATCCAATTTAAAAAAACGTTTGATTATATCACCGTTACACTGTAAGGAAGGTTGAGTTTGAATTTCGGGAAAATCGGACCAAAATTGACAGACAAAATGGCCGCCGTTTGTATGCGAATACTGTTAAAAAAATGATATATCATGGTTGTGGATCCTGTATAGGTCACAATTTTAATTCGATTTTGGTGAGGAAGGTTGAGTTCTAATTTCGTGAAAATCGTACCAAATTTGCCGGACGAAATGGTCGCCGTTTGTACGCGAATAGTGTAAAAATATGATATATCATGGTTGTGGACTCTCTACAGGTCACAATTCTTATCCGATTTTGATGAAAAGTCACATTTCTAGGTTGTGTACCGTCACACCATAATTATTGTCGGTTTCGAATTTCATTAATATCAGACTGGAACTGACCAACTAAATGGCTGCTCCCAATACAGTATGAAATACAGGACTTAAAGATGTAGGAAAAATCACTTTCGGTATTGCTTTTTCTCTGTCCATCTCTCGAAAATGTGGGCGTATCCTGCCTGGCAGTGCCAGCCTATCTTATTTGATCGTATAGTGTAGTATATCATTAGAGAGCCCTGTTCCCATGCAAACTCCAAAACTGGATGTCAAAACTACTCGACAATGATTCGTATACCGGAAGTAGTTCAAAAAACAACGAAAAATGTAAAATAGATAAAAAAAAGAATTGGAGCTCTTGCAAAAAGTTTGAATTCTCCGTCACATATTAGCAGACCAAAACAATTAAAGTGTCGTTGGATAGTTCCATTAATAGACGATCGTATAACATCTAAATAACACGAATTTGATTCTTAGGAAATAAATTATGGTACGCCGAAAACTAAGTATTTTCTGTTTAGGAGCATTCTGAGACGCCTTTTTCTCGAAAACGACGCCTACGATTTTTCTTAAACATTTTTTACTCAGAGTTCTATCGGTGGCCTAGCGTTTGCATTTAATAATAAAAGCGTTGCAATGTTATAGGTTGTCCAAAAATGACATCAATCTTTGAAAAAAGTTGAAAAATCATTAAATTATTGAAAATGCTCTTTTATTATACGCCCACATTTTTATGTGGACGTATATTGTCATCGCCCCTGTCCGTCCGTCCACAATTTGTTTGTGGACTCTCTACAGGTCACAATTCTTATCCGATTTTGACGAAATTTGAAATATAGGTTTATCCCCAAAAGATCTCGGCTGCTTTTGATATTGGCATGTATCGGATGAAAACTTCATGGATTATGGCCCCTGATTGTACGAAAAATCATGTTTTTAGCTTGTTGAGCCTATAGAGGTCACAATTTTGAACCGATTTTGATGAAACTTGACATGCATGTTTATAACCCAAAGATCTTGGTTCCTTTCGATATTTGCGCCTATCAGAATGTAATTTCCTGAATTATGGCCCCTGATTGTCCGAAAAATCACCCTTTTTAGCTTGTGGTCCCTCTGAAGGTCACAATTATTATCCGATTTAAAAAAACGTTTGATTATATCACCGTTACACCCTAAGGAAGGTTGAGTTCGAATTTCGGGAAAATCGGACGAAAATTGCCATACAAAATGGCCGCCGTTTGTATGCGAATACTGTTAAAAAATGGTATATCACGGTTGTGGACCCTGTAGAAGTCACATTTTTAATTCGATTTTGATGAAACTTGACATTCATGGTTATAACCCAAAGATCTTGGTTCCTTTCGATATTGGCGCATATCGGAACGTAACTTCCTGAATTATGGCCCCTGATTATATGCAAAATCGTCTTATTTTAGATTGTGGTCCCTCTGGTGGTCACAATTATTATCCGATTTAATAAAACGGTTGATTGTATTACCGTTACACCGTAAGGAAGGTTGAGTTCGAATTTCGGGAAAATCGGACCAAAATTGCCATAAAAAATGGCCGCCGTTCGTACGCGAATACTGTTAAAAAATTGTATATCATGGTTGTGGACCCTGTAGAGGTCACAATTTTAATTCGATTTTGATGAAACTTGAAATGCATGGTTATAACGCAAAGATATTGGTTCCTTTCGTTATTTGCGCATATCGGATCGTATCTTCCTGAATTATGGCCCCTGATTGTCCGAAAAATAGCCTATGGTCCCTCTGGAGGTCACAATTATTATCCAATTCAAAAAAACGTTGGATTCTATCACCGTTACACCCTACGGCAGGTTGAGTTCGAATTTCGGGAAAATCGGACTATAATTGCCAGAAAAAATGGCCGCTGTTTGTACGCGAACTGTGTAAAAATATGGTATATCAAAGTTGTGGACCTTGTAGAGGTGACAATTTTAATTCGATTTTGATGAAACCTGAAATGCTTGTTTGTAACCTAAAGATCTTTATTCTTTTCGATATTTGCGCATATCAAATTGTAACTTAATGAATTATGGCCTTTGATTGTAGGAAAAATCACTTTCGGTATTGCTTGTTCTCTATCTATCTCTCGAACAATTATTATCTGATTTAAAAAAAACTCTAATTATATTACTGTTGCACCGTAAGGAAGGTTGAGTTCGAATTTCGTGAAAATCGTACCAAAATTGCCGGACGAAATGGTCACTGTTTGTACGCGAATAGTGTAAAAATATGGTATATCATGGTTGTGGACTCTCTACAGGTCACAATTCTTATCCGATTTTGACGAAAAGTAACATTTCTAGGTTGTGTACCGTCACACCATAATCATTGTCGCCTTCGAATTTCATGAATATCAGACTGGAACTGACCAACAAAATGGCTGCTCCCAATACAGTATGAAATACAGGACTTAATGAGGTAGGAAAAATCACTTTCGGTATTGCTTGTTCTCTATCCATCTCTCAAAAATGTGGGCGTATCCTGCCTGGCAGTGCCAGCCTATCTTTTATCTTTTTTTCAAAAATTACTTAATGAATGTTTCTGATATTTCTGCTACAGGAAGTTAAGTATCTAATCAACTTGTTAAAGCTATTCCGACAATGATCGAAAAACCGGAAGTAGTCGAAAAAATCTCTGATATTTTGATTTTTTTTTACATTTTTACAGAAAACTTTTTTATTTATGAATATTTTTTGATGTTGGTTTACACAGAGTTGAAGTATCACCCTACTTGAGCAGAAGTGAGAAAGAATTTTGTCTCAGTAATTTTCTTTAGTCGCCATTGGCTAATTTAGTTTTTCGTACCTAGATTAATTATTTATTGTTTGATTTGTATAAAACAAAGTGCATATGCTCCGTGGTCTCAAATGTAATCTTTTTGTTACCGTGAAATTTTTCTGCACGCAACGGAAGTGGCGTAATATTAACCAAAACTACAATTTTGACAGTTCAGTACTATTATTTGAAAGCAAATATTATTTTTTTCGAAATCTGATATAGCAAAAAGGATGCGCACTGTAAATGGGCACAAGTCGTCAGCTCAGATTTTTTAATTTCAATTTCATTATTGGGCAATTTTGAATAAATGTAAAAAAAAGTGTAACAATCAGATATTTACAACCCATTCAACATCTTCATATTTTGAACTATTTATTCATAACTTTCATAAACTCTTAGTAATAATCCAGACGAGGCGAATGTATGCAAAAAATAGTTCGTAATATGAGCAATTGCCGAGAAGTATGCAATTTTGCATGCATCACTTTTCACGTTATTTTGCCTATAAAGGAGTAAATAATTTTTTTTCATTCGATGCCTAATGCCAATTTGGAATAGGTTAAGCCAATTTTACAGTTTCACTGTGACCGAAAATGACGTCATTCGGCAATAACTGTATTTTTAACCTAAAAAACAAGTAATTTATTCAAATGAGTCTTTTTTATAACATTTTTAAAATTATGATATTTGAATCCCATCAATGAATAGCATGAACCCATACGATCATACAGATACCACAAAAAAAGTTTCTAACTTATACGGTTGCCGAGAAATAGACGATTTTCTACAAGTCACTTTTCAAGCTTTTTGGTCTATAAAAGTGTCAATTATTATTCAATTTTCATACAATTTGCACCATGTGATGCCTTATGCCATTTATGATTGCAATGATATGATTAACATTTCCATTATCACCGGAAGTAATGGCATATTTGCAAAAAACGTATTTTTAGACTTCAAAACAAATATTTTTTTGACGTGAGTTATATTTATTATTTGTTTAACGTTATAACGTTTGATTCTAATGGCCATTTTTATTGGATCAGTATAAACATACTGATATCAAAAAATTGCTTCTAGCATATTCCCTTGTCGAGAAATAACCAATTTTCTAAGGATCACTTTTTAAGTTTTTTAATTTCAGTTTATGGGTTCTGAGTTTATTATTTATTGCCTGATATGTATAAAACGATTCTCAATTGCGAATTCTCAACTTATTTGTTACCGATAATGATTTCTGTTGGCACCGGTAGTGAAGTAATTTTGCCAGATTTTACAATCTTGACCGGTGTATCTGCAAGCAAACATTACTTTTACAAATCTGATAGAGTGTGTCACTGAATCATAACAACTACAGTATCGTTTGGTAGCTCGATGGATCGGCTATGGATGGCACTTCCTGTCTGATTCCTGAAAGCCGATTCAGCACTTCAGGTCTAGTCATGTAATTATTTTGCATAAATACTATATATATCAGGCTAAACTACAAAACAAATTACACAATATTGATAAGTATGAAAGCTTTTTGGTAGAAGATGATAAATTGGAGATATCTCTGGAATTACACATAAAAATAAATGGAAATATCTTTTTAAGAATTAACAGACTGCCTCAATACCGATTCCCCATTGATGGATTGATGTACTTAGATCTGTGTTTAGTAGTAACCCTTGTGCCTTCATAATGTGAACGTATTATGCTGTCGCCCCTGTCTGTGTGTGTGTGTGCATGTGCATGGACCATCACCAGAGGACCCTCGTTAGAAAACACAGCTTTTACCCGAGGACCAAAAAATCTTCCGAGGACCACGATTTGAAGTCTATTTCCATGTTGGATAACCTAGTCTACTTCACCTGAGAAAATTTCTGCGTGGTCCACACTTAGTGCGTAAAACCCGTTATGTGTGTGCTCTCTTAACACAGTTTACTCTCGGTCAATAAACACACGAGGTGCCTGGGTAATTTAGTGAGTCACGTGACGTCACCCAGCAAACACATGTTCCTTGGAGAGGCTGTTATGTTAGAGGTAAGAAAGAAGAATACGTTTCCTTAATTTAATTGTGAAATACTAGTAGATGAGTTAGTTTATATTTTTGCACAGGACATTTGTTCGTTCAAGAGCATATTGCAGTGAATAACAAGTAAAATTATTTTGGTCTTTGAAGCCAACGAACGTATTTTGTAAACTTCATTTCAATTTAACACGTCGTGGTTGAAACAATATGGCGTCGAGTTTAGGCCTAGGTTTTTTTTTTCTGACTCTGTGTTGTCTACTCATAGACAGTAGCTCATATGTTGTCGTTTTCGTTGAAGTGATGTCATTTCTTTAAATAAGCGACTTATATCAATACTGTATGCATTTTAGTTTACCTGCCAATATATGCTTTTCTTATGACATTGCGCTGGTTACCCGCAGTCAGCCAACTTGTATGGCAAGAACTTTGTTTACATTGTCACAGCTCATTGCATTTTTGTGATTTATTATTTAAATAACTTCATTTCACTATTCTTTTGCATTGGCAAATAAGAATTATTTGACTTAAACTTTGGCACTTGCAAGACCCCTAGGCCATGCTTGATATAAAGAAGGATAAACATGTTTTTTAATAATTTTGATGTACATTTTTGTGTGCCTCAATCAAAGAATCAACAGACGCATCAATGTGTAATGTAAAATGTCATTTATTGACTATAAACAGATAAATGACTGTAACAAAATTAAAAATAAAAACATTAATCAACTGAGCATTTAATCATTAACATGCAGCCACCTCTACCTATAAATCCTGTTGGGCAAAATTAGAGCCCCGATTTATGCCAAAAGCATCCACAGCTGGAATCCAGCGCAGGATGTCTAGCCCAACATGGGACACTGACTTCAATAGCATGTATAATGACCATAACCATGTCTGCCCCACTATCCTTACTCTAATTCGTACTAAACTTTGAAAGATTATGGGTCGCCAAAGAGTGTGATATACAATAAAATTCTAACTGCTTCCACATTTACTATTGATTAGAGACACTATGATTAGTGTAATTTAAGCTAAACTTTAATATAATGATATCTCAAACTTTACTTCTGCATGCAAAATATATACAAGGTAAACAAACGCTTGATCAACCAATACTGTGCACACCAACAAGAAATTTTTTGTCCATTATCGGCTGCTAACTGAGCTTTGCATGCAGAATGATATACAAGGTAAAACTAAAGCAAGATGGACAACAACTTAATTAGCATGCACAATGACAAACATAAAAATGGCACTTGAACATTTAAATACATGAGATCCAACAACTATGCGTGCAAATGGGTATACAAGGACACAATATAATATTAATCTGAAGAATTCAATACAATGAGATCCCCAAACTATGAGTGCAAGTCGGTATACAAGAACACCATACAAAAATAATCTATAACACTAATAGTAATACAATGAACGGGAAAAATATGACTTCGCGATCTAAGGTAGGGCAAGGTAACAGAGACATTGCAGCAGCCTACACTGACAACAATTGACTCCAGTTAAAGGTGGGATTCCGACATTTCTAAAGTTGAAGGACGGGAAGGCGAATATAAGAACGTACCGCATTTCTATGCCACCGCCCAAACAGTCTGATTTGCGTTTCGGATTGGCCGTTTAAAAATGCTGTGGTTGCAGCCCCAATACGAAAGGAATGCAATTTCACACGAGTGGTGTCTAAACCAATGAACGCTACTAAGCGTGTTAAGGACGTGTTGACAAACTGATAAGATACCGAGGTTCCATTATGCCACTGGAACAGTGGACCAGTAGAGTGGGAGAACGAACGAACATACTTAAGCAATAGACAAGGGGCACACGATTGAACCGATGAACTACAGGAACATTTAAAATGCAACAACATGGGTTGTATGGACGGCTGATGTTTGAAATGATGTAGCGAGAGTTCCATAGCAATTAGCCTGTTTTGGCTGAAACTAAACTGAATGTGAGATATTTGTACTACCTGAGATACGTTCGCCAATGCGGAAAAAACCTGCAAACGTCAGTGAAAACAAAGCCTGTAACAAAATTTGTTGCGATCGACAGCTAAATACAATTGGTATGGCATTGATAAGTTTTAACAAAATAGGTAATGTAATCGGAAGCCGAGAAGCGGGAATCAAAGTTTTCAACCGTTTAGCTCCCTTTATAAGGCAATGAACCAAAAAATTATTACAGGGGTCAGGAAAACCCAAAGATTTATGGACAAAGGCAATGACCGAGACGTGCGATGAAATGGTACTTATAGCCAAACCATTTTCATATAAGGACGCCAAAAAATTGACGATGACAACATGGGAAACGGGAAAGTTAGGGTCGATATTCGTCTCTGAACAGAAATTAACAAACTTATTCCAAGCTCTAGCATACGATGCGCGAGAACTAGGGGCCAATGTGTGAGCTGAAGAGGTCAAAGTGTTAACTTGGTGTGGCAAACGGCTTGAGGCTTCAGATCCAACCATGGGGCCCAATTCCCGACTGTCTGAAATTGAAAACGAGACAGACGATCAGCCACTAAATTTGTTTTTCCTTCAATATGTTTGGCCCTGATGAGAATGTTAAAAGTTATAGTGGCTGTAACCAGGCGTCTAATTAACTTGATAATGTTTGCACATTTCGACGATGCTTTGTTTATAACAAAGGTAACACATTGATTATCTGAAAGTATTAATAGTTTATGATTGCGTAATAATGGGCCCCAAGTCTCGATGGCCAGGACGATAGGGAATAATTCCATTACATTAATAGACAAATGTTTCATAGTATCCGGCCAAGAGTGAGCGAACCATTTTGAACCGAAAACTGCTGCAAACCCGGTTGAAGACGCTGCATCCGTGAACAGTTTCAGCGTATCTGAAGCAAGACAGCTATCATTCAAGAACAGGCAGCGACCATTAAATTTATCCAAAAATGTGGACCAAACTAAAAGGTCAAGGCGCGCAGCATTTGTGATCCAAATTTTATAATGCGGTTTTGCAAGATTTATTGTTAAATCGTATAGCCATCACAGAAAAGTGCGACCCGACATGACTTTATAGCTATAATTGCTGCACGAATCTTCACTAACTTGTCATTTGGTAACCGAACTAACATTAACTCAGAATCCACCTCGATACCATAAATTGTCAAGGTCGTCGCAGGTAACATGGTTTTAGAGGCCTTGATGGGAATACTTAAATGGTCTGCTAACGAAAGGAAGTTATTGAGCGAATCAAAACAATTGGAAGAATTTGCCGGACCAGCAAAGAAAAAATTCGTCAATCATGTGACTCATGACCGCACCATATTTAGTTTCCATGATCCATTGGAGAGATGTACTAAAGCGTTCAAAAGTTTGGCAGCTCATACTTAAGCCCATAGGTAGACACATGTCAGCAAAATACAATAATTGGTGATCAAGCGAAACTGTAAAGCCAAGGAGCTCATAATCGCCAGGATAAATAGGTAATAATCTGTATGCATCCTGGATATCCGATTTGGCCATTAAGGCTCCTTGCCCCATTCGTTTAACTATGTCAACAACATCATCAATATTATCATACGATGCTACGGTATGTTCCTCTGATATATTAGAGTTAATCGAATTATTTAAGGGAAAAGACAAATCATGGATTAAACGAAACGAACCTTTCTCTTGTTTCGGAATCACACCTAATGGGGAACATATTAAATTTGGGAAAGGAGGGACAAGAAATGGACCCATTATACGATTATGCATCAACTCTTGATTTATTTTCTGAAATAATATATCGTAATTCTGAGAGCAAGACGAATGATTTCTTGCTACAGAAAAATGTTGTGTGCCCTTATATGGGATACGAAATCCATTGGTGAAACCATCTACTAAAAAGGCACGCTCCTCGGGCTTATAACTTTCTAGAGCAGACAAAAGTCTATTTGGATTAATTGGGGTGGGCACTTTTGCTGGCAGAGGCACCACCTTTCCGAAAGGAATACCGAGAATTGGGTGGATTAATATAAGTTGTAGTCCTAGGTTGGTTTGGGGGCACTGGCATGGCATATGACAGAGGCATGGGGTATGATGGAGGCGCAGTCGGAAATTGCGTCCGTAGCGGTGAAGGCATAGTAGGGTTAATACGAGTGTTGGACAAGGACGGACGTTTGCTGAAACATGACATCATAGGATGTTTAAAAGAACACAATCGACAAACATGCGGGTATTTACAAAGGGGGCGGTTACACCCAATTGGTGGAATTATAATCAAAACACACCAAGTTGGCCGAATTAGGTTGACCCCGTGCAGCGGTATAACCTTTTTGTTCGGTTTGAACAATAGTTTTTGTTGCATACACGGTGGATGCCTTCAGCCACAATTCAGAATGCATCTGATTCCAGGGCAGGTGATATGTTGCGCGGTGCGTACGAAATTGGTGACCATAAAACTGATACGCTCTCACGCCAAAAGACGAATACAAATCAATGATGGACTGCAAATAAGTCAATAAACTAGATATTAAATGTTGACATTTTTGACAATAAATGTCCATAAAAATTAAAAAGGCTCTGCGCCACTGTTCAAAAGTAATTGATTTTGTTTTTGGGGATGATGATATTTGAAATGTGGAACTATCATCCCCTTCCGAAATATTTAAAGACAAGGTATTTGACTGTAATCCAGGCAACTGCAAGGAAAAATCTATGTATTTGTCCAACTAAATGTCTGTCTTAATCTTATCCGACACAGGACTGGAGATGGATGTGGGCGCTTGCGATATCAAGGGAGCGCCGTTACCTGCATTAAATAATTCATCGGCCCGTACAGAAAGGACTGAAGGGCCTGGAGCAGCTGGGGTAACTTCCGGCGACGTTGAAGCCATAGCAGCCAAAGAAGCATTAACAGCTGCTGTATCCTCTAACGACCCCTCTTCAAGTCGCACATCTGTCATAGAAGGAGGTGATGCCGCCTTTGAGTGGGCCTTCCCTCTTTTGGCAGTCTGTTTTATGACCATCCCTTTTTTGGCTAACTTTCAAACCAAGATGTCTGTAAGGCGGTCTTCCGCTGACGTCATTGGTGGCGAGGAATCCGTACGCTCTGGTTCCGAATAGCTGGAGGGACATCTGCGTTTTTGCATGATTCTGAAATAATAACTAGCATGCAAGAAAACAATACACACATAACAAAGCCAAAAGTTCCATATGGATTAGCAAGTTTTCCAAAAGGAAAAGCTAACCTCCCTCACGGAAAGCAAAAGTTCCAAAAGGAAAGTAAAAGTTTCCAAAGGAAAAATAAAAAGTTCCACAAGGGAAAGTAAAAAGTTCCAAAAAGGAAAGCAAATTTTCCAAAAGGAAAAGTAACAAAGTTCCACAAGGGAAAGCAAAAGTTCCACACGGAAAAGCATAAAGTTCCATAGGGAAAGTAAAAAGTTCCACAAAGGAAAGCAAAATTTCTGAAAGGAAAAAGCAACAAAGTTCCACAAGGGAAAACAAAAGTTCCACACGGAAAAGCATAAAGTTCCATAGGGAAAACATAAAATTATAAGCGAAAGCAAAAGTTACATAGCGAAAGCAAAAGTTCCATAGGGAAAGCAACGATACACAGCGAAGGCAAAAGATAAAAGGGGGAAGGCCAACGTTCCACACGGAAGGTAAAGTTCCATTGAGTGCTGCAAAGAAGGCCAAGCATCCCAAAGGAAGGCACAATTTCCATAGGCTTTGGTTATGCTAATGAAGTTGTGGTTGACAGCAACTGACACCATCTCATGTGTCTTAGCAAAGCATCCCTGATGCTTTTCATAAACAAAATACATCCCACAGAATCCGACAAATGAACGCCCTGAGAATCATAGACATGTGTAACTGGCCGACATAAGCCTGCTCTATGTTTCCAAAAGGTTATATTTTGGAAACGTTGACACAACAATGACAGATGATAATTAGTTTGAAAAACACGATCATTATATTGGTCATCAACAACCACGTGACGTTTTATCAGTTGCGAGATTATCACACCTTGGGGACGAAACGTAGTTAAAATGTCATAAGCAGAGTCCACAATTGCATGTGCTAAGATATCCGGCGACACTGACGAATCACATAAATCGTTAGAACCCAAATGAAGAAATACGATATCTGTGCCTAAAAAACGGTCAAAGCCCTTGTACAGTCGCTGGAATCTGTCGTTCAACACGCACAATCCACCATATCCAAAACACGAAATGGCGCACAAATTGCGCGGTAAATGGAAATTAGAATGCAAACCATGTAATTGCGGGATTAAACGTTTGATATACGATGAACCAAACAAAGTTACCTTGATCGGAACCACCGGGAATGTGTCCGTGTCAAAATTTAATGCCGCAAAAGTCGGGCTATACGAAGCACCCACTGCCATTTCACAGAGCGGCCATTTTGATAACGAAACAAAGGAATCGGACAAATGATATGCAAGCGTAAATTTTTTAAACAACACGGAGCACCACAGAATTAAATGCGTAAACAAAGTTGTGCAACCGACACTTCATCTAAGTTACTTCTGGAAAAACACGGGACTGCGATCTATGCGGCTGCTATATCACGGAATCGCCATTATGAACGAAAACAAAGGAATCGTGCTAATGTCGTGAAAGGCGAAGAGACAAGTCTAAAATAAACGACAAGGGCATCACGGAACTAAATATAATTATGTAAAACAAAAGTTTGCACCGAACACGTTATAAGAAAGTTACCTTTGAAGTAAGCAAAGCAAAGAAGTTGAAAATAAGCACTGCAGACAACACTACACATATGTGTTGAAGTTCCGATAGGGTTAAAAAAAAATTCCCCACTCGATTTCTTTTTTATCGGAGACTTGGCAATTTATCTACCACCAAAATAGAAAAAATAAAATTTTTCATCAAGCCCTTTCTACAAAAACAGTAAATATTCATTTTTTCAATGTGACTTATCGAATCAATCCAATATTTCAGATATAACAATCTGTAGAGCAAGTCCTGTCAGTTCACAGTTTATGTATGCCTTGAACAATATGTAACAACACATTTTAACAGTTTTTTTTATTGTATTCCGGATGTCTCATGTCGCGCTTATATCCCCTACTTTCCCACAACTGACTGAAATCGGAGTGAACAGACTCCGATGCCTGCTCACTCCAAAATCCGAGCCCGCGATTGAAGGATTGCCTCTCCGTAGCTGGTAATCGACTCTGGTTCTGATCATACAACTCCTTCTGTGTTTCCAGAAACTGTCCGACATGGTCGAAAACCGCATGACATTTCGACGTTATCGGAATTCCGATATTTATGTACGACTGTTTGAATGCTGAAATCAATTCCTTATAGTCAGCATGCAGTACTTTTCCGAAGCATTTCTTTCGAACATCATTGAAGGATTGAAGTGCGAATATCACTCTATGCTCTTCTTCTCCCAGATTGTTCTCGGTTATAAGTTGTTCTAAGCAGGAAGTGTTCTCTAACAGTTTAACGCATTGCTGGCCGTTGAACTCCCCGCCATGCATCTGCGGTCTGCGAAGGCTTAATTGATCCGACCATTCCTTTGCTATGCTAGTCCCTCGGGACCTCT
This sequence comes from Patella caerulea, assembly GCA_036850965.1. Lineage (NCBI taxonomy): Eukaryota > Metazoa > Mollusca > Gastropoda > Patellidae > Patella > Patella caerulea. The sequence continues at coordinate 13,288,601 of JAZGQO010000013.1, read as the reverse complement.
CGAACTGGTCAACCTGGTTGTAGAGACGGTTGGTGATTCCTAACATAACGTGTAATTCCATCACAGGCAGTATGTCCATGACAAGCACATCATCGGGTAAGCTTTTGGTCAACGGCGTATGCTCACAGCTTTTGAAAGCAACGGATGAAAGGGCTCTCTTGCTCTTGTGGGCAACAGCAGTGGCCTGATATTCCAGTGCGTTTCTTGGAATTGCTCCTAAGGTTCTGAGGTTGATTATACGATCATGATTACCGAATTCGAATGCTGCCACAAAGTCCACTTTGTCCAGTTCGACAAGCTCCAGTACGGATGTAAGATTGTCATAGGTTTCCTTCACGTGATCTACAATTGCAATAATGATAAGCTTCTTTACACCACTATCAACAAAAGCACCATCTTGGTATTTAGCCCTTTTACTCAGTAAAGATCCTGCACCTTCACCTTCACAAGATACTACGTTCAGGCAGAATTTCCCCACAATCAATACAAATCTTTATCATGTGGTCACCTATGACTCCACGAGATTCCATGACGTGACCTACCAATCCTACAAGATCATTGCAATAAACAACCAATCTGGTTACCTTTCCAGTCTCGTCTTTAAAAGCTGAGTCCATATTGAGCGTGGCAGTCGAATAGTACTCGTCCAGTTCCCGATCCCGCTCTCGCAGCTTCTCCATGACTCCGGGTTCAAGTACTTTCCTACCTTTCCATGTTCTCATGAAAAAAGCTAGGTTGTCGGTTTGGTTGAGGGACATGTTAAGAGTCGTCTGCATCTTGATGAGTTCATCTGTCGGTATGAGTGTGTCAGGAAACATGGCTTTGCTGCACGTTGCTTGGGGTCCTGGCTTTCTGATCGTCAGATCAGTACCTCTCGTACCGATTTTGACTGTTGAACCATCGCTGGTTGAAGCTTTGTCTCTAATCAAATCGGAAGCAATGATTTCACTGGCGAGAGGAACATTTTTCACGACCACTGACAGGTTCTCGCGTGCATCATTTGCGGTACAAGGTCTTGGATGAGCTATTCCCCTACCCACAGGCTGAAAACAGCGCTGGCATACTCTGACAGGTCTCGGCGAAGGTAGCTGCGGTTCTTTCACTCCTTTCGGTCGTCCAAGTGGAAAAGGGTTTGAAGGTCTATGACCAACCGACGGTATTTTCCCTGGCGATTTCACACAGGACACATTTGCAGGTTGGACTTGTAATCGCAGTAAGCAAAATTTTAGAGAAATCGTAAGGTTCTGGTAAATCTTCCAATGCCTTCTCTCCCCTTTCTACCTTTAACAGCAGATTCCGGCATCGTCCACAGATTGCTCCAGGTAACTGTATTACACTCTGATCATAGTTTTCAATGTAAAACTGACGTTTGCGACCTAAAAGCACTGGTCCAACTGCCTTCATACCTGCGCCTTTTTGAAAGCAGACGAGGCAAACTTTCAGTCGGCATTCTTGATGTGTAAAGGCTTCGCGGGGCATGACTTCAAAAATAAACTTATTTCAAGTGAATATCCACAAATAAAAAAAATACTTTCCTGGAACTTACTTTCCCGGAAAATCTCAGTACCCAATAAGATCACAGTTATGCACTCGCAATATGAGGTTCGGGCCCATACCTAGAAAAGGGCTCGATGAAAATTTTTAATTTTTCCGTTTTTGGCATACACCAAAGATACCAATTGCCATAAAAATGGATTCGGGTTGGGAACTTTTTTTTGAGCCTATCCGAACTTCAACGTATATGTGACTAGTACAAGCACAATTCCTTCCCCAAACAAGCAAGTGTACAACAAAAGCTAGAATGCCAGGGTTCCCTTTGTCTCAAGTAAGTGAATCTCGTGACCTAATTAATAGCGTCATTTGACTGAGCCCACTGATTAAGAAGATTCTGATTGGCTGAATCACACAAAAATTATTATGGTCATAATTTGTATTTTTGCATTTATTGAAGGTATGATCAAACTTTACCACAAGGATGCCATGGAAAATATTTTTTAAAAATGATGGAAAAAATGGTTGAATGGGAGAAGAACAAAAACAAAGGGAAGAGAACGAGGAGAAAGAGAAAGAGAAATGGGGTTTAGCGTCCACTTGACACAAACAAGGCCATTTCGGGACTAACAAGGAGAAAGCTGCAGAAGAAGGAATGAGGGAAGAATGGATAATTTGTATGCCTGATAACGACCAGTGAATTCTTGTTGAAATGTCGTGTGTATATAATATAGTGATTCAAAGTGATTGTTTTCCATAGAACTGTGTTGTGTTATATGGATGAATAAATTCTATAATCGAAAAGTCGTATGTATATAATATAGTGAGTGTTCTCCATAGAACTGTGTTGTGTTATATGGAGGAATAAATTTTATAATTGAAGATTTAGCTTTTGTTGTTAATGTATGTAGTTTTTGCTGCATGCAAGATATCCTTTACTACTATCTAGAGAAAGTCTTGGCTATTTCTGCTGGAGAGACTTTAAGAAGGGGCAATAAGGAGAAAAATGACATTTTTCACCCAATGTCATTTTCTGACTCATGAAATGTCATCTATGTTAAGCTGTGTGTTGCTTTTTATTAATCCATGTGGACTGTCATTCGTAGAGATACCTCTGCATGTACTGTTGGAGAACATATATAAATTTCAAGGAGGTTGGGTGAATAGAAGGGACCAAGGCGGTGGTGTACAGTTCTGCTATCTTGGACAATTTCGTTTTTTTTCGCACTATGCTCATGTGCAAGCCCTGCCTTTTTTGGAAATATTGGAGCAATGAAGCTGTAATTTTCAGGGAATCATCCAACATATATTCAGGGGTGGCTCAATTAGGATTGAATATTTTAGGCTGTCATAAGCATAAAATGACATTTTTCAATGGAAAGCTGTACAAAATGTGGATTTTGGCTGCACCTATTAACCTGACATTTGCACAGCACATTGGTCATATATTCAGGATGATGGTGTTAAAATTTCAGCCTGTTTTGTCAGAAATGAAGATTTTGAGGGCTTGATCAGTTCGGGGTATTTCGGTCGTTCGGAAATTTTGGGTTTTTTTTTCGCACTATGCTCATGTACAACCCCGTTTTTTTTTGGAAATATTGGAGCAAGTCTGCTGAAATTTTCAGAGAATCATTCTACATGTATGCTGGGGTGTTTTTTCGCACTGTGCTCATGTAGGGCCTACAACCCCTGGTTTTTTTTTTAAATATTGCAGCAAATCCAATGAAATTTTCACAGAATCTTCCTACATGTATTCTGGGGTGGCTGTGCAAATGTCAGCTTGATAGTTCAATTAGAACTGTGTATTTTAGGCTGTCATGTGCGTTTTTTGGCACAAGTGAATTTGCTGTCATTTAATTTTGGCTGAACCTATTAACCTGACATTTGCACAGCACATTGGTAATATATTCCGGATGGTGGTGGTAAAATATAAGCCTGTTTTGTGAAACATTAAGAGTTTGAGGGCTGGCTCAGTTCGGGGTATTTCAGTCGTTTGGACAATTTTTTGTTTTTCGCACTATGCTTATGTACAACCCCTATCACCTGAAATTTGCACAGCGCTCTGGTAATATATTCCAGATGGTGGTGTTAGAATTTCAGCCTGTTTTGTCAAAAATTAATAGTTTAAGGGCTGGCCCAGTTCGGGGTATTTTGGTCGTATTGGTAATTTTTATACGCCCACATGGAAATGTGGTCGTATATTGCCGTCGCCCCCGTCCGTCCATCTGTCGGTCCGTCCGTCCGTCCGTCTTCCACAAGTTCTTGTGAACGCTCTAGGGGCTAAAGTTAATATCCGATTGACTTGAAATTTATACACGGTGTTTAAGGTCGTGAGACGAAGAAGCCTATTGATTTTCAGCGATATCCGATAATTACTACCAGAGTTATGACCCTTGATCACTTTGAAAAATCTTGTGAACGCTCTAGAGGCTATAGTTAATATCCGATTGACTTTAAACTTATACACAGTGTTAAAGGTCATGAGACAAGAAGCCTATTGATTTTCGGTGATATTTGATAATTACTGCCAGAGTTATGACCCTTGATCACTTTGAAAAATCTTGTGAACGCTTTAGAGGCTAAAGTTAATATCCGATTGACTTTAAATTTATACACAGTGTTTAAGGGCATGAGACGAAGAATCCTATTGATTTTCGGTGATATCCGATAATTACTACCAAAGTTATGACCCTTGATCACTTTGAAAAATCTTGTGAACGCTTTAGAGGCTAAAGTTAATATCCGATTGACTTTAAATTTATACACAGTGTTTAAGGGCATGAGATGAAGAAGCCTGTTGATTTTCGGTGATATCCGATAATTACTGCCCGAGTTATGACCCTTGATCACTTTGAAAAATCTTGTGAACGCTCTAGAGGCTAAAGTTAATATCCGATTGAATTTAAATTTATACACGGTGTTTAATGTCATGATACAAAGAAGCCTATTGATTTTCATCAATATCCAATAATTACTGCCAGAGTTATGACCCTTGATCACTTTGAAAAATCTAAAGTTAATATCCGATTGACTTTAAATTTATTCACACTATTTACGGTCATGATACAAAATAGCCTATTTATTTTCAGCGATATCCGATAATTACTGGCAGAGTTATGACCCTTGATCACTTTGAAAAACCCTGTGAATGCTCTAAAGGCTAAAGTTAATATCCGATTGACTTTAAATTTGTACACAGTGTTTAGGGTCATGAGACGAAGAATCCTATTTGATTTTCAGTGATATCTGGCACTTGATCACTTTGAAATATCTTGTGGACAAAGGCCTTGAGACAAACTATCAAAACTATTCTAATCATTTCTGATAATTATTTAATGGGCTATTACTCGTAATAAGATTATCATGTGTTGTAAATGTTCTCCTTACTGACAAAAGAAACAATATGCGACAAACCTTGTTGACTGCCCGGACTACTTAGCTGTTGTGGGCGTATGTTTCGTTGCCTGGCAACCTATCTTTTATTTTTTCGCACTATGCTCATGTACAACCCCTATTTATTTTTTTTGGAAATATTGGAGCAAGTCTGCTAAAATTATAACAGAATCTTCCTACATGTATTCTGGGGTGGCTGTGCAAATGTCAACTTGATAGCTCAATTAGAACTGTATATTTTAGGCTGTCATAAGCATAAAATGACAATTTTTAATGGAAAGCTGAACAAAATGCGGTTTTTGGCTCAAGTGAATGTGCTGTCATTTAATTTTGGTTGAACCTATTAACATGACATTTACACAGTACTTTGGTAATATATTCCGGATGGTGGTGTTAAAATTCCAGTTCGGGGTATTTTGGTCGTATTGGTAATTTTTTATTTTTTCGCACTATGCTCATGTACAACCCCTGTTTATTTTTTTTCGAAATATTGGAGCAAGTCTGCTAAAATTATAACAGAATCTTCCTACATGTATTCTGGGGTGGCTGTGCAAATGTCAACTTGATAGCTCAATTAGAACTGTATATTTTAGGCTGTCATAAGCATAAAATGACAATTTTTAATGGAAAGCTGAACAAAATGCGGTTTTTGGCTCAAGTGAATGTGCTGTCATTTAATTTTGGTTGAACCTATTAACATGACATTTACACAGTACTTTGGTAATATATTCCGGATGGTGGTGTTAAAATTCCAGCCTGTTTTGTCAAAAATTAAGAGTTTGAGGGCTGGCTCAATTCGGGGTATTTCGGTCATTTTTTCGCACTGTGCTCATGTACAACCCCTGTTTTTTTTTGGAAATATTGCAGCAAGTCTAATGACATTTTCACAGAATCTTCCTACATGTATTCTGGGGTGGCTGTGCAAATATCAGCTTGATAGCTCAATTAGAACTGTATATTTTAGGCTGTCATAAGCATAAAATGCCAATTTTTAATGGAAAGCTGAACAAAAAGCGGTTTTTGGCTCAAGTGAATGTGCTGTGATTTAATTGTGGCTGCACCTATTAAAATGAAATTTACACAGCACTTTGGTAATGTATTCCGGTTAGTGGTGTTAGAATTGCAGCCTGTTTTGTCAAACATTAAGAGTTTGAGGACTGGGTCAGTTCGGGGTATTTCGGTCGTTTGGACAATTTTGGTGGGTTTTTTTGCACTACGCTCATGTACAACCCCTGTTTTGGGGGGAAATATTGGAGCAAGTCTGCTGAAATTTTCACAGAATCTTTCTACATGTATTCTGGGGTGGCTGTGCAAATTTCAGCTTGATTGCTCAATTAGAACTGTATATTTTAGGCTATCATAAGCATAAAATGACAAATTTTAATGGAAAGCTGAATAAAATGCGTTTTTTAGCTCAAGTGAATGTGTTGTTATTTAATTTTGGCTGAACCTATTAACACGAAATTTGCACAGCACTTTGGTAATATATTCCGGATGGTGGTGTGAAAATTTCAGACTGTTTTGTCAAACTTAAGAGTTTGAAGGCTGGCTCGGTTAGTGGTATTTGGGTCGTTTGTTAGATTTCGTGTTATCACGACAAAAGTAACTGCTTTCAAATCTTTAATATTGCTACGAAGAACCTGTCATTCTCCCACAACCTTTCTAAATACATGACGTGACCAGTATAAAATATTTGAGGTCCATAGCTACAATATTATGCAATCACAATCCGTTGTACATGCCGAATAGCTGAACGTAGTCAGATATCGGCTGCAAGCAACAGGAATATATGGTCTCAAAACTTTAATATTCATTCAATTAGTATGAAATTTGGAATGCACTTTGAAAATGTATACATAATGGATGCCTAAAAATTTCAGCTTCATAGATGTAAGAGAAATTAAAATAGACAGAAATGAAAATGAATACATTTTTTCTCCAAAGTTCAATATTTGATACTAACATACAAAATGAATTTGACATCAATATTTTGGAGCAATTAAGCTGAAATTTGCAGAGAATCTCCCTAGATACATTACAAGGTGGCCCCAAAAATTTCAGCCCAATTTATTTAGCCAAAATGGAGATATGGACTCTATTACTGTCACAAAATGTCAATTTCTGGCTCATGAAATGTCATTATGTAACGCTGTGTGTTGCTTTGGACTGTAATTTGGAGAGTTACCTCTGTAGGTAATGTTGGAGAACAGATATAAATTTCAAAGAGAGTGGGTGATTAGAAGGGACCAAGGCTGTGGTGTTCAGTTCTGCTATCTTAGACAATTTGGTTTTTTTCGCACTAAGCTCATGTGTGTCATTATGGTGTCATTTGTGGTCAAGGGGAGATAACTCCCCAAGTCCTTAGAGGAATAGCAAAGTTTGTTAAAATCTACATTGTAGTCCTAAAGTATTAAACACTAAAGTCCTCAGAAATAAGGTAAAGTAAGTTGTATTAAAAGGTCCTCTCATGATAATAAATGTAAACTATTATAAACTCAAGACCTCTCTAGTGTATTAATGTAAATCAATCTTACACATGTCCTCGGGTAGTCCTTAAAGTAAAGTATTAAACACTAAAGTCCTCGGAAATAAGGTAAAGTAAGTTGTATTAAGAGGTCCTCTCATGGTAATATATGTAAACTACTATAAACTCAAGTCCTCTCTAGTGTATAAATGTAAATCAATCTTACACAAGTCCACTGTAGATATTAAATATAAGAAAAGACCTCATATAGTCTGTAAAACATGTTATATTTTTATGACTGAATCAATGCAATCTACGTAGCAGACAATGTACATGGTGGCGCTGACAATAACTGTATAAAATCTTAAAGCCGTAAGACGACGAGAAACCTGGGTCCTCGGGAGGCTTTGAAAAACCATAGTCCTCACATAATGAGCTATGCATGTGTGTGTGTGTGTCTGTGGTTCGCCTACAGGGCGCAATTCTTCATGGATTTTCTTCAAACTTGATATACTTATTCCTTATACCCCAAGGAAGAACCCTATTGTTTTTGGTGCATGCCCGAGCCCAGGGACAGAGCCACGCCCATTTCTAGTATTTATTTGTTTGTCGTCTACAGGCCACATTTCTTAACTTATAATCTTGAAACTTTGCATACACATTCTTTGTACCCTAAGGAACATCCCTATCGTTTGGGGGGCATGCCCACCCCCAGGGGCAGAGCCACACCCATTTTCTTTTCGTGTGTCTTTGTGTTGGCTACAGGGCGCAATTCCTACTGGATTTTCTTCAAACTTGGTATACGTATTCCTTATACGCCAAGGAAGATCTCTATTGTTTTTGGTGCATGCCCGACCCCCAGGGGCAGAGCCACGCCCATTTCTAGTATGTGTTTGTTTGTCGCCTACAGGCCGCAATTCTAACTGGATTTTCTTAAAACTTTCTATACTTACTCTTTACACTCTAAGGATGATCCGTAATCGGTATTGTTTGTTGGTGCATGCCCGACCCCAATGGCAGAGCTACGCCCATTCCTTCTATTTATTTGTTTGTCGTCTACAAGCCACATTTCTTAACGTATCATCTTGAAACTTTGAATGCTTATTCTTTGTTCCCCAAGGAACATTCCTATCATTTGGGGCGCATGCCCAACCCCCAGTGGCAGAGTCACACCCATTTTCTTTTTGTGTGTTGCCTACAGGCCACAATTCTTAATCAGTCATCTTGAAACTTAAAATACTTTTTCCTTATACCCTAAGGATGATCCCTTTTGTTTTGGGTGCATGCCCGACCCCGTGGGACAGCAACACCCATTTCTTGTATTTGTTTGTCGTCTACAGGCTGCATTTCTTAATGTATCATCTTGAAACTTTGAATACTTATTCTTGGTACCTTAAGGAAGATCCCTATTGTTTTTGGTGCATGCCGGACTCCAAAGGACAGTGCCACGCCCATTTTCTTTTTGTCTGTGTGTCACCTACAGGCCACAATTCTTAATCGATCGTCTTGAAAACTTTTTTTATACTTATTCCTTATACCCTAAGGCTGACCACTATTATTTTTGGTGCATGCCAGACCCCGTGGGACAGAGCCACGCCCAATGCTTTTGTGTCTTGTGTTCGCCTACAGGATGCAATTCTTAACAGACCCTTTTAAAACTTTGCATACATACCTATTCCTTATACCCTAAAGATGACCCCTATTGTTTTTTGTGATGCAATTCTTAACAGATCCTTTTAAAACTTTGCATGCATACCTATTCCTTATACCAGGGTTCTTAATCCATTTTGAAATGAACCGGCCAAGGGTAAGAATAACGGTCTAGCCTAACGGATAGTCGTATTTTCAACAACAGACATGTTGGTTTATGCATACTTTATTCACGTTAATAATTGCATAACGTATTCCGAATAATAATAGCTTAAACTTCGAATAAACAACACCTTTGTTGTAATTGCATATTTGTATTCATACATCGATAATGATATCGAAATTTATAGTCAAATTTCAGCAACTTGCATATTCCTACTTTCGCTTTCATCCAACCAAACGGAAGTTATAATTTAGTAAAAAGAAAAACTACCAGTAAATATAAATACGTTTTTTTTTTACAATTGTATTATTGTGATCACTTGTCAATATATAAAAATAAAAAGAATGTAAGCACATATCAATAATAATAAATTAGCACAAATTAGTTTCTCTGTATAGTCGGAACTCGGAAATATGCCGACGTGCGAAAAGTCACGTGGCCTATTACCATGATAGGCTATTACTTGACATAATAATTATATACGGGTCAGTAGGTTATTACCAGATTTACTCAACGCTAACATAATAATAATAATTACTATAGGATCAGTAGGTTATTACGTGACTTAAAAAAGGAGACTAAATTAAGAACTTACGACTACGAGACAAAACATTTTCTGTGAAATTTTGCCAAACGAAAGCCATTTGAAAGTAGTTAACCATTCGGTATTAAATAATCTCCCGGTCTTCGATTTTGGTTGACCTATATTGGACGTGGGAGTTTGTCCGACTTTTGGAACTTCCAATGACGACGTGCAGGATTGAAGTTCAAGGTCAATGCAGCCATCACTATCGTCGGCTAAAACTCGCTTACGTTTTCTATTGTCATTCTGTGAGGTGTTCAAGTAGCCTACTTCAACATTAACAGAACACAATTTTTATGGGAAACAATTACTGGTTTATTCTAATATCACGACGTTTCGACAAGTATCCTCTTATCGTTATCAAGCACATACTTCAACATTGTATTAGATAGAAATGAGTTCGTTCGTTCGTTCGTGGGGTTTAACGTCCACTTCCACCTAAGGTGATATCGTAGACAACAGAGTGAACCGACATTGGATTATATACATTCTTTTACTTGATTGACTCAACTAATTAAGTTGTTTATTTAGGAAATGAGCCGATACGGATTGAAGCTGAAGGTATTCATATTGTATTGACTGATTCTTTGATGGGTTTCTTAATTGACGAGTAATAATTAACTCTTTATTATCGGCCGAAAGTTGATTGATTAATGATACCATAGTGGCCGGTTCATTGTTTTACAAACCGGCTAGATTAAAGATCAATCGGCTAAAGCCGACAAAAAACAGCCGATTAAGATCCGTGCCTTATACCCTAAAGATGACCCCTATTGTTTTTCGTGATTTCCTAACCCCCAGGGGCAGAGCCATGCCCATTTTTACTACCTGTCTGTGTGTGTTGTCTACAGGCCACGATTCTTAATGGATCGTCTTTAACTTGGGATATGTATTCCTTATAGCTTAAGGACGTCAACTGCATGTCCCGACTCACACAGGCAAGATTTTTGTGTTTGTCGTTTACATGCGACAATTCTGAATGAATCAGCTTGGTACTTGGCTTATGTATTCCTTATAGCCTGAGGGCGTCCACTATTGATTTTGATGAATGTCCCGACCCCCAGGGGCAGAGCCATACCCACTTTTTGCCTTTAGCGTTAGGAAGGCACAATTCTGAAAGGATTATCTTGGTATACTTATTCCTTATACTCTAAGGGCGGCAACTATTGATGTTGGTGCACGACCCTCAACACTAAACAAACCAAACGCCTAGCCTTCTTGACAAAGTACCATATCAATCAAAGCAGGAATGTGGACGTATATTGTAGCGTTAGCGTTATGTTTCTAATTAAGCTAGAATGTTCAAACTTGGTGTAGGTGTTTACTAGGTCAATGCTGTGGTGCATTTTATGACCAAAAGATCTTGGTTCGTTTCGATATTTGCGCATCGGATCGCAACATCCTGAATTATGGCCCCTAATTGTACGAAAAAAATGCCTTGTTCAGCTTGTGGTCCCTTTGGAGGTCACAACTATTATGGTTGAATTCTAAATTTGTGAAAATTGAACCGAAAGTGCCGGACAAAATGTCCGTCTCTCGTACGCAAACTCTGTAAATGTATGGTAAATCAAGGTTGTGGACCCTCTAGAGGCCACAATTTGGATTTGATTTGATGAAACTTGAAACAACCTAAAGATCTTGTTTCCTTTTGATAATTGTGCATATAGGATCGTAACACTATGAATTATGGTCCTTGATTGTACTAAAAATCAAATTTTTATCTTATTGTCCCTCTAGAGGCCACAATTTGTATACGCTTTAAAATAATGTTTGAATACATCACTGTAACACCCTTATCATGGTTGAGTTTAAATTTCGTAAAAAAATCAGACCAAACCTGCCAGAAAAATTGGTCGTCCCTTGTATGCCAATGTTTAAAATATTTGGTATATAAAGGTTGTGGACACAATTTCGATCCATTTTTGGCGAACCGCCTTAATTTCGATCATATGGAAAATAGCAAGGGAACGGACCTTATATCTTTCAAGCTGACGATTTCTGGTGACCTAATTCTAAGAATGACTGTTAAGTCGTCCACAAGTAAACTTGTCCACACGAAGAGGTTGGTTACTCCATCTACAAATATCAAAATAAATTGGTTGAGTAGTCCGGACGGCATTGGTTGACTTACTCATATTCCTGAAGCAATGGTCCAAGAAATTCCTCTCTCCCATTGCTGAATTGGCTTCTGATTTCTAATACTTGAGCTTTTGAGGGAGTGTGTGTATTCTCCCTGTTCAATCAAATCTATTCCATGTACAGGAACATGACAAGCCTTTGTTTACTATAGGGTCTTCCCTAAATCAGTGATTATTTTAAGGTATTAAATACGGTGAAAGTATTGTTCATCTTCATACAGCATTGTTTACATTTTTATACGCCCACATTTTAATCAAGATGGCGCCTAGCTGGCTGCACATGTAATGGCTCTCTGAGTTTTTGGATAATATATCATAAAGTGGATTCATTTGTGGATTAATACTCGGCATACTGTTGTATTACACTACAGAGCTTTGTTTGCGTCTATTCCCATGAAATTTGGATATATAATTCTATATTTAAAGATTTGTGTCTTACATTAAGAATCTTATTGTGAATTTTACTTTCTTTGTTATTTTTCCTGAACCTTACTTAGAACTCTACTCATTATAGTAACTACAACTTGCAGATTAATCACTGGCCAGACTCATTTAATCACACCTTGACTGAACATTTGATGATCTCTTACTCACCTGCTGATCTGCTGACTTACAGGGACATATCAAAATGTGTTAAACTATCCAGTGAGCTATTTTCTCACCTGAAGTCTTTAAATATTTTAAAGCGTTTTCGGGGAAAACGTGGTGACTCAAAAAATAATAAAACTAATGTAAAACCTATACGCTACGATCATGAGGAAAAGGACTTACATGCCAAGAAAGAAATCAAGTTTAAACCAAAACTACATGTTGCCCTTCTAAATACACGGTCTTGTCGCAATAAGGTTTTTGACATTGCTGATTTAATTATTGATGACAAAATAGATGTTTTGTTTTTGACAGAGACATGGCTAAAAGCCGAAGGTGATGACTCCAGAATATCTGAACTTACACCTGCTGGATATTCCTTTATTAATGCACCTAGATCAACTGGTACCGGTGGTGGTATCGGAGTTCTATTTCAATCTTCTCTTTGCATTGAAAGACTACCAAATTACCCAACTTTTAAAACTTTAGAAAGCCTTAACCTAAAAATCTATGGAAGGGTATCGCTGCCAATATTAAATGCTCTGCTAAAATGTCTTTTCCATTGATTATATGTAAAAAGTACAATGTACGAAGTCACAATACCGGTAATGATAAAGTCAAAATACCTCTAAGGACAAAGTTAAATGTAAAACGACAAATGTAATGTGTCAAATGACAAATGTTTTAATGCAGAATGCTGTTCTTTGACATTTCTACATTTTACATTTCTCTCATTGCAAATCACATTTGCACTCTGCAACATCTCATTTGTCATTCACGCTTTCTTTTCATCAACTTGCGCATAGCATCTTCTTAAATATCCAAATATAGTATGCCACGTGACTTATTAACATATATACGGAAACGTCCGATCTTTCTTGAAATAAGAATATGAATTATTTCTCCCAGTTAACGTGCTGCCATTCTTCAGTTGACTTCATGCCATTCATGGGTTCTTTAGCTAACAATTAAGTTGACCTCAGTTGTTTGTCCCGTACTAGGAGAAACCTTCTCGGCCAATACAGGTCGAGCTGTAAGCCTAAGTGGTTTCATGCGCGTAGAATCATTATTCCACTTTCTAATTTTTTGTTTTCGTAAGATTACATAAAATGAAGGAGGTCAAAGACAAAATATAGTACTGCGGCTGTGCCACTATGGACATACAGATCATATATATTCATACATTTATAATAGGGGGTTGGGATGGCCTAGTGGTCTAGAGTGCCGCGCTTCGACCTCTAGCTTGCCGGTCACCTCTGGCTTGCGGCTGTGGTTTCGATGCCTGGTGTGAGCGTATGTGGCATGGAGATAGGGGCGCCTTCTCAACCTCGTGGGTCTCCTCCGGGCACTCCGGTTTCCTGCCACTGCTAAAGACCCCTACGTGCATGGGAATTATTGAAATAAAATTAAACCATGTTAGTCCCGAAATGACCTAGTTTGTGTCGAGTGGACGTTAAACCCCATTTCTCTCTCTCTCACATTTATAATATAATTATTGATACCGTATTATACATAACACAGGTAAGTGAAAAATTAATACATGTATAGGCCTAATAAGTAAATATTGTCGAGGTCTATATTATGACAATCACAACGGGTGAAAAAATTCCCTGGCTTCTCCGTCCTTTCATTATCCTGTTCCTGTTAAGTGTCATTAATTATTTTTCAAAATTGGGATTAGTTTAAAGGAGCTAAATCGCTAACATTTGATTTGGGACCTAGAAATTGAAGAGTCGCAACGCATATAATAATGTAACATGAATGTATATAAACTGATTTAAATTCAATGGTTTCCGTTTTTACTCTTATTTCAAATCAGTTATGTTCAGCAAAATAAGTCAGTAGTCTCAATAGAATGCAAATTTCTAGCGTCTGGTTATTCCAGTCTACACACGCCGTTTGATTTGTTTCTAGCCTCTTTCCTCGAACTTGGTTTGAAACACGTACCAATGGTAAAATTTTTATTGTGTCTTAAATATTGGATATCAGAAGTCCATTTGTGTCTTAAATATTGGATATCAGAAGTCCATCTTTTTCCGTTAAGATCACAGCATTGTTGATTTAAATTGACAAATAATTCGTGTTTTCAGTGTTGAAGATTTTGGATGATATTGAGTTAGAGACTTAGCTACTTTAATATCAATAAATGTTTACTAATTCGGGGAGGAAATTGGTCAGGATGCTCATATTTTTAGATTCAACAAAAAGTTAAATTTTCCTTTTACCAGCACAAACATATATAACTAATTTAAAAAGAAAAACAACTAATGGCGCGTTAACTGAGTTATCTTTCCTTTGGAACAATTATTCATATTTTTATTTAAAGAAAGATCGATCTTTTCCGTATTTATGTTAATAGGTCACGTGGTATACTATATTTGCATATTTAAGAAGATGCTATGCGCAAGTTGATAAAAAGAAAGCGTGAATGACAAATGAGATGTGGCAGAGCGCAAATGTGATTTGTAATGAGAGAAATGTAAAATGTAGAAATGTCTAAGAACAGCATTGTGCATTAAAACATTTGTCATTTGACACATTACATTTGTCGTTTTACATTCAACTTTGGCTTTAGAGGTATTTTGACTTTATCATTACCGGTATAGTGACTTTGTACATTGTACTTTTTACATATAATCAACGGAAAAGACATTTTAGCATAGCATTTAATATTGGCAGCGATACCCTTCCATAAAAATCAGCTCTTACAACACATGCGTTCATGCGATTTGTTTGTATCGCCCACCATCATCTAGTAAAAACAGAAACAGAATATCTGACTTTGAAGAAGAATTATCTGTTCTTTTATCAACAACATCAAAAACCAATTCTGTTATTTTAGGTGACTTTAATATACACTATGACAAACCAGATTGCTCTAGCAGTAGGAAGATAGTCAAGCTTTTAGCCTCGCACAACTATAGTCAACACATTCAGCATACTACACACAAATCGGGACACATTCTTGACTGGATTCTAACCCCAGAGCCATGTACCCTCATTCAAAATGTATCAGTTGCTGATATTCAAATATCAGATCATTATCTCGTTTCAACCTTATGGAATTTTGAAAAACCGAAGTTGCAGCCAGTTATCATTTCGTTTAGGAAGATTAAGTCATTAGACAGGGAAGCTTTCAGCAACGACCTTAAGTCTTCAGATCTGCTGTCAAATACACCCATAGAACTTAACGAACTGTGCGGTAAATGTAATAGCACTTTACTTGCCCTCCTTGATAAGCACGCCCCTTTTGTGACTAAGAAGGTATATCTCCGGCCTGGCAGGTCTTGGTACAATAAAGATGTTCTCATAGCAAAAGAAGAACGCCGTAAAGCGGAACGAAAATATCGTCATTCTCTGCTGGAAATTCACCGTCAAATCTACCAAAAAGCAAGAGGTGCATACTCAAAAACAATCAAAAATGCGAAATCCGCATACTGCGTTCGAAAGCTAACGAATGAATTCAAGTCTCCCAATCAATGTCATAATTTTATGAAATCACTACTTGGTACTACAACTGAGACATTTCTACCAAAATCTGACGATGATGACAATCTTGCAAACGCTTTCTGTCAATTCTTTTCATCCAAGATAAATCAAATACATGAACAGTTAGATCACGCCAGTGAAAATGAAGAAGCTGAAGGCACTACATCTTTTTCAGCCACATGTGAAGATTATCTAACAGATTTTGAGTTATTTTCTAACGATGAAATTGAAAAACTTATCAAGTCATCTAAGAAGACAACTTGCCTACTCGATCCTCTTCCAACAAATATCCTTGTTGAATATCTTGATCTGCTTCTTCCAGTCATTACTCAAATTGTGAACACAAGTCTTAGTATAGGAGTATTTCCTTTAATATATAAAGATGCGGTTGTAAAACCCCTTATTAAGAAAACTTCTCTTGGCCGGAATGTGTTTAAGAACTACAGACCCGTCTCAAATTTGTCTTTCCTCTCCAAAATCATTGAAAAGGCAATAAACAATCGACCACAGTCTTTCGTGGTTTCTCGAAATCTCTTAGACCAATTTCAGTCTGCTTACAGACCACATCATAGCACTGAGACAACTATTCTTTGTGTGCTAAATGATCTGCTGCGCTCTGTAGACAATGGTAAACTTGTGTCTTTGACCCTGTTAGATTTGTCTGCCGCATTCGATACTGTCGATCACGAAATTCTCTTAAGAAGACTTTATCAAACTTTTCACATAACTGGTACGGCCTTACAATGGATTAAATCTTATCTTACTGACAGAAGACAGAAGATCACTATAAACAAATCTCATTCCGAGTTTGCAAACCTTAATTGCGGAGTGACTCAAGGATCTGTTCTTGGTCCGGTATTGTTTATACTGTACACACGATGTCTGGGGGATGTTATAGACCAGTTTGATATAAGCCATTTCTCTTACGCTGATGATACACAGTTAATCAGTAAGTTTAAACAAGAAAATGTTCATGATTCCTTTGACAATACCACTCGCTGCTCCAAAGCTGTTAAATCCTGGATGAATAATAATAGATTAAAGTTAAACGATGAAAAAACAGAAGCAATACTTGTTGGAACACCACAGCGTCTCGCATCAACTCTAATATGCGACTCTAGTATTGAATTTGCAACAAGGGTTAAAAATCTAGGTGTTATATTTGATCCGTCTTTAACAATGGAAAAACAGGTTGATCAGTTATGTCGTGTTTGTAATTTTCATCTCCGTAGTATAGGAAACATTCGTCATCTATTGACTGCTGCTGCTTGTCATCTTTTGGTGCGGTCTCTAATTTTCTCAAGATTGGACTATTGCAATAGTGCTCTGGCTGGAATATCTCAACATTTATTAAAGCGACTTCAAATAATTCAGAACAACTGTGCCAGAATTATCACAAGAACAGCAAAACGCCAACATATAACATCTGTCCTTAAATCGCTTCACTGGTTACCAATAGAGGCTCGTATAAACTTTAAAATCCTAACACTGGTCTACAAATCTCAGCATGATTCAGCTCCATCATATGTCACAGATCTTATGCAGCCGTATGTACCAATCCGACCACTCCGTTCACGGAATAATCTATCACTTGTTGTACCTTCAACTAAATTAAAATCTTTTGGTGATAAAGCCTTCAGTGTATATGGTCCACGACTATGGAATGACTTACCTGACAAAATAAAGTGTTCAGAAACAGTTGCTCAATTTCGATCTAGACTTAAAGGGACAATCCCGATAAGAACACAGTCTCAAAAATTAAAGTCCGAGTATTTATGAAATTTATGGACCAAAATATAGTGGCATGGTGTATTTACCTTGTCTCAAAATTTCAGCTCAAAATATTGAGTCGTTTGGACTTGAACCTCAACTCTGCTTATCCGGACACGTAACCCTTTTAAGATTTTGGGTCAATTTTTTCATTGGGTGACCTGATAATCGATTAATGTTTCTTTTGAGGTCTATAAAGTGAATGACCCATGCCCTGCACTTGATAACAAAAGGTAAATTTCACCTACATATTATTTTTATAGAAAAAAGTCTGGTTTTATCCAGATACTGTATAATAAAACATTCTCCATTTCTATACGAAGACTGTCAGGTTTAAGTTATTTACAAGCGTATCACAAATATTTGGTTAGTAGGTGGGCCTTAGGTTATGGATTTTAAAGGATTTTAACACAAAACTAAGCAGTTTTATTCCCCAAAAAGTTATCGGGATTGGCACTTTAAGACACTTATGTTCACGATGTATTATCCACAGGAGCTATTAACTTACAGCGCTTAGAGCATGCTCATGGATGGATTAAGCGCTATATAAATGTACATTATTATTATTATTATATTGTCGTCGCCCCCGTCCGTCCGTCCGTCGGTCCGGCGTCCACAATTGCTTGGGGACGCTCTACAGGCTAAAGTTTATATCCGATTGACTTTGAATTTATACACAGTGTTTAAGGTCATGAGACGAAGAAGCCTATTGTTTTTCAGCGTTTTCCGATAATAACTACCAGAGTTATGGCCCTTGATCACTTCAAAATATCTTGTGGACGCTCTAGAAGCCAAAGTTAATATCCGATTGACTTTAAATTTATACACAGTGTTTAAGGTCATGAGACGAAAAAGCCTATTGTTTTTCAGCGATTTCCGATAATAACTACCAGAGTTATGGCCCTTGATCGTTTCAAAATATCTTGTTGACGCTCTAGAGGCCAAAGTTAATATCCGATTGACTTTAAATTTATACACAGTATTTAAGGTCATGAGACGAAGAAGCCTATTGATTTTCAGCGATTTCCGATAATTAGTGCCAGAGTTATGGCCCTTGAACACTTGAAAATATCTTGTGGACGCTCTACAGGCCAAAGTTAATATCCAATTGACTTTAAATTTATACACAGTGTTTAAGGTCATTGATGAAGAAGCCTATTGATTTTCAGCGATTTCCGATAATTAGTGCCAGAGTTATGGCCCTTGATCACTTCAAAAAATCTTGTGGACGCTCTAGAAGCCAAAGTTAATATCCGATTGACTTTAAACTTATACACAGTGTTAAAGGTCATGAGACGAAGAAGCCTATTGATTTTCGGTGATATTTGATAATTACTGCCAGAGTTATGACCCTTGATCACTTCAAAAAATCCTGCGGACGCTCTAGAGGCCAAAGTTAATATCCGATTGACTTTAAATTTATACACAGTGGATGCTCTAGAGGTCAAAGTATCCGATTGACTTCAAATTTATACATAGTGTTTACAGTCATGAGACTAAGTCGTCTATCGATTTTCAGTGATTTTCAATAATTGCTGCCAGAGTTATGGCCCTTGATCACTTCGAAAAAATCCTGTGGAAGCTCCATAGGCCAAAGTTAAATTAACACACAGTGTTTAGGGTCATGAGACGAAGAAGCCTATTGATCTTCAGAGATTTCAAATAATTATTGCCATAGTTATCTACCTTGATAACTTCAAAAAATCTTGTTACGCTATAGAGGCTAAACTTATCATCCGATTGACTTTAGATTGATACACAGAGTTTAAGGTGTTGAAACGAACAAGTATTTTGATTTTCAATGAATTTTGATAACTGAACAGCTAAATCCATGATATTAAATGTTTCATGTATATACTAATTGTTAGAGTGGGGTAACACTTTATAAAAAGCAATCAAATTCTAATGATTTTCTGATAATTACATAATGAGCCGTTACTCTTAATCAGTTTTTAGTGTATTACAAATGTTTCATTAGCAAAAAAAGTAAAAATATGCGACAACCCTTGTTGACTGCCCGGACGATTTAGCTGCTGTGGGCGTATGTTTCGTTGCCTGGCAACCTATCTTTAATAGCCTCATTTATCACACAATGAGTTTTCCTACAATATTTTGTTATGCACTGGTTAATTGGACATAATAAAATCGTGAGTCATGATGTAACTTTATGTAAACATATTTGGTCCAATTTGGAACTTTGTTTCAAATTTAACGAGTTTGTTACACAGTAAGCCATTGGTTGTTAATGGGACTGTTAACCAATAATAATTTAGAAGAAGAATTTTCTGTATTTACAGCAGTGAGTAGTGGGATGGGATTAGCTCTAATCAAACAGAACACTGCGAGGAGTATGTTACTGGGTGAATGAATAAAAAATAATGCCTTTCGACTTATGTCCCAAACTATTCTCTATAAGCACAGAAATACTAATAGTGCCAAACTCACAGAACTAATAGGAGGAATGAGGTTGTTTTGTGTACTATCACGTTTATCAACATTGTCATCAAGCAGGAGACTAGTCAATCTTCGCATGCTACCTTTCTCGAGCAGACATCACTAGTCGCTGGATTGACCTTATATTTTTGTCCTGTATGCACCCCATGAGAGTTTTTCAGGGAATCCAATATTTTCTAGTGAGATTGGATGTTTCTACTTTCCATATATGCCATTATTGTCATATTTTTGGGGAAATAAAAACCTGATAAATTCTTTCTTGGGAAAACATCTTAAGACCATTTTTACTAACAGATTGCTTTGAATTAACGACAGTTGCATATCCAATTGACTTGAGTTTTATAATTACTAATTTTCTATTTCTATTTTACCAGGTAATCTTGATCCAAAAGATGCTTTTTTATACTTGAAACTATTACAAGTATTATTACCACAGTTACCATCACCTAAATCTTATGATTATAATACTGATGATTCAGATAGTGAAGAAGATATATTAGTAGAAGAGGTATTAAATTTGATGAAATCTCTTAACATCTGTTCTGTTAAGATGATCATATTAGTAATTAATATATTTCTTTTAAAGGCATCTAGAATAACTTTAATTTTTATGGCATTGTTCTCAGATCCACATTTTAAGTACAATATTTACTGGGCACACTGGAAAAGTAACACATTCTCCAAGTGGAAAATTAACTTTACTTTGTTTTTATACGCCCACATTTTCATATTGACATATTGGTATTATGCCATCGCCCCTGTCCGTCCGTCCGGCGTCCACAAGCTCTAGAGGTTTAAAGTTAATATCCATTGACTTTAAATTTATACACAGTCTTTAATTGAGGTCATGAGACAATAAAGCCTACTGATTTTCAGCGATTTCCGATAATTACTGTCAGAGTTATGACCCTAGATCACTTCAAAAAATCTTGCAGACGCTCTTTATGGCAAAAGTTAATATCCGATTGACTTAAAATTTATACAGTGTTACAGGTCATGTGACGAAAAAACCTATAAATTTTCAGCAAATTCCGATAATTACTGCCAGTTATCTCCATTGATCCCTTCGAAAAATCTTTTGTAACTCTCTAGAGGCCCAACTTATCATCCAATTTACTTCAGATTGATACACAGAGTTTAAGGTCTTGAGACGAACAAGTATATTGATTTTCAATGAAGTTTGATAACTGAACGGCTAAATCCATGATTCTAAATGTTTCGTATACTAAGCGTTAGCATGGGGCAGAACTTTATAAAAACCAAACATATTTTTTTTTGTTTTTAGGGAGGGGAATGCCACAACGTGTGTGAGTTAAGAAGAGAACAGTTGTTAAATCTCTTAGATTCTTCCAATCATAGAAGCTGTATATTAAACTGTATACACCATATGACTGATACAAGAGTATTAGAAGCTTTATGTAGTGTAAGCCATACACTATTATCAACACAAAAGATATCTGTACATAAGATGATGTGAGTTTCTTATGTCATATTTCTACTTGCAATTCATAATTCCTGTTTACATTACAAATTTTATGCGAGCTGTGCCTGGTACCGGGCCAATCTGGCCCACTAAAGTGAGGTAGTCTAGACATTATACCAGGAACGGCACACGTAAACTTTTGTAGTGTAAATGCTAACTAGTCTAATAAACGTTTCAGTACCGATTACTATGCATTGCGCCAAATGAACCTTGACCTCTTTCCCAACAAACTTTTACAGCTCTGTCACCAGCTCTGTCTTAATCAATCGCCTTAATTGTTTTTATCCGGGTAACTTGCTGACTGAAATTAACTTTGCGGTGAAGAATTCCACATTTGGTGTGCGTGGCAGGGTTCTTAGACACAATGTGACTATTAAAATGGGTTTTCCATCTGTCACTCTTTTTGGACACAATAGCTAACTGAGCTAGAATGTGGGCAACAATAGCTAATTGAGCTAAAATGTTCAAACTTGAGACACAATAACTCTCCTTCTTATTGACCTAGAATGTTCCAACTTGTTGTAGGTCTTTGTTAGGTGAATGTCTTGATTGAGTTCAAAGATGAGCATGTTCTGCTTAGGGTAAGCAGAGATAAGCAATTTGATTTGTTGATGCTTTGGGACACGATAACTTTAGTTCTAATTGTCCCCCGCCTTTCGAAGAAAGTTGGGGGACTATTGAAATGGGTTCGTCCGTCTGTCTGTCTGTCTGTCTGTCTGTCCGTCTGTCCGTCCGTCACACTTTTTGGGACACAATAACTCTCTTCCTAATTGAGCTAGAATGTTCAAACTTTGTGTATGTGTTTATTAGGTCAATGCCTTGATGGAGTTCGAAGATGAGCATTTTCCGCTTAGGGTAAGCAGAGATAAGCAATTTGATTGGTTGATGCTTTGGGACACGATAACTTTAGTTCTAATTAAGTGAGATTGATGAAACTTGGTGTATAGTTTCATTATAGTAATACCTTGACTAAGTTCGATAATGAGCATTTTCTGCTCAGGGTAAGCAGAGCTATACGCAGTTTGATTGGTCGAGAATTTGGAACACAATAACTCTCCTTCTAATTGAGTTAAAATGTTCAAACTTGGTGTATATGTTTATTAGGTCAATGCCTTGATGGAGTTCGAAGATGAGCATTTTCCGCATAGGGTAAGCAGAGATAAGCAATTTGATTGGTTGATGCTTTGGGACACGATAACTTTAGTTCTAATTAAGTGAGAGTGATGAAACTTGGTGTATAGTTTCATTATAGTAATACCTTGACTAAATTTGGTAATGAGCATTTTCTGCTCAGGGTAAGCAGAGCGATACGCAATTTGATTGGTCGAGACTTTGGAACACAATAACTCTCCTTCTAATTGAGTTAAAATGTTCAAACTTGGTGTATATGCTTATTAGGTCAATGCTTTGATGGAGTTCGAAGATGAGCATTTTCCGCTTAGGGTAAGCAGAGATAAGCAATTTGATTGGTTGATGCTTTGGGACACGATAACTTTAGTTCTAATTAAGTGAGAGTGATGAAACTTGGTGTATAGTTTCAGTACAATAATACCTTGACTAAGTTCGATAATGAGCATTTTCTGCTCAGGGTAAGCAGAGCGATACGCAATTTGATTGGTCGAGACTTTGGAACACAATAACTCCCCTTCTAATTGAGTTAAAATGTTCAAACTTGGTGTATATGCTTATTAGGTCAATGCCTTGATGGAGTTCGAAGATGAGCATTTTCCACTTAGGGTAGGCAGAGATAAGCAATTTGATTGGCTGATGCTTTGAGACACGATAACTTTAGTTCTAATTAAGTGAGAGTGATGAAACTTGGTGTATAGTTTCATTACAGTAATACCTTGACTAAGATCGATAATGAGCATTTTCTGCTCAGGGTAAGCAGAGCGATAAGCAATTTGATTTGCCTAGACTTTGGAACACAATAACTCTCCTTCGAATTGAGTTAAAATGTTCAAAATTGGTGTGTATGCTTATTAGGTCAATGCCTTGTTGAAGTTCGAAGATGAGCATTTTCTTCTTGCGGTAGGCAGAGATAAACAATTTTTGGATGACACTTCGTGTTCAGTTTGATTGGTCGATACGTTTGAAAAAAATAGGTTGCCAGGCAACGAAACATACGCCCACACAGCAGCCAAATCGTCCGGGCAGTCAACAAGAGTTGTCGCATATTAAGGAATTATCAGAAAATCATTAGAATTTGTTTGGTTTTTATAATCAAATGTTTTTTTTTAAATCAGATAATAATTGTGAAGGGTGATTTTTCGTACAATCAGGGGACATAATTCAGGAAGTAATGACCCGATGGGCACAAATATCGAAAGGAACCAACATGTCAAGTTTCATCAAAATCGGTTCAAAATTGTGACCTCTATAGGGTCCACAACCTTGATATAACATGTTTTCACACTATTCGTGTACAAATGACGGCCATTTTGTCTGTCAATTCTAGTCCGATTTTCACGTAATTCTAACTCTCTCTTCATTACCATGTAACGGTCATGTAGTCAAACGTTTTTTTAAATCGGATAATAATTTTGACCTCCAGAGGGACCAAAAGCTAACAAAAGCGATTTTTTTGACAATCCGGGGACATAATTCAGGAAGTTATGATCCAATGGGTGCAAATATCGAAAGGAACCAAGATCTTTGGGTTATAAACATACATGTCGAGTTTCATCAAAATCGGTTCAAAATTGTGACCTCTATAAGGTCCACAACCTTTATATAACATATTTTCACACTATTCGCATACAAACGGCGGCCATTTTGTCCGTCAATTTTGGTCCGATTTTCCCAAATTCAAACTCAACCTTCATAACCATGGAATCGTGATATAATCAAACGGTTTTTATACGCCCACATTTTCATGTGGACGTATTATGTCGTCGCCCCTGTCCGTCTGGACGTCCGTCCACAATTTGTTTGTGGACTCTCTACAGGTCACAATTCTTATCCGATTTTGACGAAACTTGAAATATAGGTTTATCCCCAAAAGATCTCGGTTCCTTTCGATATTGGCATGTAACGGATCAAAACTTCATGGATTATGGCCCCTGATTGTACGAAAAATCACGTTTTTAGCTTGTGGACCCTATAGAGGTCACAATTTTGAACCGATTTTGATAAAACTTGACATGCATGTTTGTAACCCAAAGATCTTGGTTCCTTTCGATATTTGCGGCTATCGGAATTTAATTTCCTGAATTATGGCCCCTGATTGTCCGAAAAATCACCCTTTTTAGCTTGTGGTCCCTTTGGAGGTCACAATTATTATTCGATTTAAAAAACCGTTTGATTATATCACCGTTACACCCTAAGGAAGGTTGAGTTTGAATTTCGGGAAAATCGGACGAAAATTGCCATACAAAATGGCCGTCGTTTGTACGCGAATACTGTTAAAAGATGGTATATCAAGGTTGTGGACCCTGTGGAGGTCACAATTTTGATTCAATTTTGATGAAACTTGAAATTCATGGTTATAACCCAAAGATCTTGCTTCCTTTCGATATTTGCGCATATCGGATCGTAACTTCCTGAATTATGGCCCCTGATTATACGCAAAATCGCCTTTTTTTTAGCTTGGAGGTCACAATTATTATTCGATTTAAAAAACCGTTTGAATATATCACCGTTACACCCTAAGGAAGGTTGAGTTCGAATTTTGGGAAAATCGAACGAAAATTGCCATACAAAATGGCCGCCGTTTGTATGCGAATACTGTTAAAAAATGGTATATCAAGGTTGTGGACCCTGTGGAGGTCACAATTTTGATTCGATTTTGATGAAACTTGAAATTCATGGTTATAACCCAAAGATCTTGCTTCCTTTCGATATTTGCGCATATCGGATCGTAACTTCCTGAATTATGGCCCCTGATTATACGCAAAATTGCCTTTTTTTAGCTTGGAGGTCACAATTATTATCCGATTTAAAAAAACCTTTGATTATATTACCGTTACACCGTAAGGAAGGTTGAGTTTGAATTTCGGGAAAATCAGACCAAAATTGCCATACAAAATGGCCGCCGTTTGTACGCGAATACTGTTAAAAATGGTATATCATCGATTTTGATGAAACTTGAAATTCATGGTTATAACCCAAAGATCTTGGTTCTTTTTGATATTTGCGCATATCGGATCGTAACTTCCTGAATTATGGCCCCTGGTTATAGGCAAAATCCCCCTTTCTTTAGCTTGTGGTCCCTCTGGAGGTCACAATTATTATCCAATTTAAAAAAACGTTTGATTATATCACCGTTACACTGTAAGGAAGGTTGAGTTTGAATTTCAGGAAAATCGGACCAAAATTGACGGACAAAATGGCCGCCGTTTGTACGCGAATACTGTTAAAAAAATGATATATCATGGTTGTGGACCCTGTATAGGTCACAATTTTTATTCGATTTTGATGAGGAAGGTTGAGTTCTAATTTCGTGAAAATTGTACCAAAATTGCCGGACGAAATGGTCGCCATTTGTACGCGAATAGTGTAAAAATATGCTATATCATGGTTGTGGACTCTCTACAGGTCACAATTCTTATCCGATTTTGATGAAAAGTCACATTTCTAGGTTGTGTACCGTCACACCATAATCATTGTCGGTTTCGAATTTCATTAATATCAGACTGGAACTGACCAACTAAATGGCTGCTCCCAATACAGTATGAAATACAGGACTTAAAGATGTAGGAAAAATCACTTTCGGTATTGCTTGTTCTCTGTCCATCACTCGAAAATGTGGGCGTATCCTGCCTGGCAGTGCCAGCCTATCTTTTAAATCGGATAACAATTTTGACCTCCAGAGGGACCACAAGCTCAAAAGGGCGATTTCTTGGACAATCGGGGGCCATAATTGAGGAAGTTACGATCTGATGGGCGCAAATATGGAAAGGAACCAAGATCTTTGGGTTAGAAACATACATGTCAAGTTTCATCAAAATTGGTTCAAAATTGTGACCTCTATAAGGTCCACAACCTTGATATAACATATTTTCACACTATTCGCGTACAAACAGCGGCCATTTTGTCCGTCAATTTTGGTCCGATTTTCATGAAATTCGAACTCAACCTTCATAACCATGGAACGGTGATATAATCAAACGTTTTTTTAAATCCGATAACAATTTTGACCTCCAGAGGGACCACAAGCTAAAAAGGGCAATTTTTCGGACAATCAGGGGCCATAATTCAGGAAGTTACGATCCGATGGGCGCAAATATCGAAAGGAACCAAGATCTTTGGGTTATAAACATACATGTCAAGTTTCATCAAAATCGGTTCAAAATTGTGACCTCTATAAGGTCCACAACCTTGATATAACATATTTTCACACTATTCGCGTACAAACGGCGGCCATTTTGTCCGTCAATTTTGGTCCGATTTTCACGAAATTCGAACTCAACCTTCATAACCATGCAACGGTGATATAATCAAACGATTTTTTAAATCGGATAACAATTGTGACCTCCAGAGGGACCACAAGTTAAAAAGGGCGATTTTTCGGACAATCAGGGGCCATAATTCAGGAAGTTACGATCCGATGGGCGCAAATATCGAAAGGAACCAAGATCTTTGGGTTATAAACAAACATGTCAAGTTTCATCCAAATCGGTTCAAAATTGTGACCTCTACGCTGTTCACAAGCTAAAAAACGTGATTTTTCGTACAATCAGGGGCCATAACCCATGAAGTTACAGTCCGATACATGCCAATATCGAAAGGAACCGAGATCTTATGGTGATAAACCTATATTTTAAGTTTAATTGAAATCGGATAAAAATTGTGACCTGTAGACTGTTCACAAAAAAATGTGGACGGACCGACGGACGGACGGACAGGGGCGACGACAATATACGTCCACATAAAAATGTGGGCGTATAAAAATAAATGTGCGATTAATTAATATGTGTCATCTATTTATTTTGGGATTTCGGCGGGGGACATCAGCCTCACTGTTGGCTTGTTAAGTGAGATTCATGAAACTTGGTGTATAGTTTCATTTCAGTAATACCTTGACTAAGTTCGATAATGAGCATTTTCTGCACAGGGTAAGCAGAGCGATACGCAATTTGATTGGTCGAGACTTTGGAACACAATAACTCTCCTATTTATTGAGTTAAATTGTTCAAACTTAGTGTATATGCTTATTAGGTCAATGCCTTAATGGAGTTCGAAGATGAGCATTTTCCGCTTAGGGTAAGTGTTGATAAGCAATTTGATTGGTTGATGCTTTGGGACATGATAACTTTAGTTCTAATTAAGTGAGAGTGATGAAACTTGGTGTATAGTTTCATTACAGTAATACCTTGATTAAGTTCGATAATGAGCATTTTCTGCTCAGGGTAAGCAGAGCGATACGCAATTTGATTGGTCGAGACTTTGGAACACAATATAACTCTCCTTCTAATTGAGTTAAAATGTTCAAACTTAGTGTATATGCTTATTAGGTCAATGCCTTGATGGAGTTCGAAGATGAGCATTTTCTGCTTAGGATAGGCAGAGACAAGCAATTTGATTGGTTGATACTTTGGGACAAGATAACTTAGGTTCATCTTGATAAATTTAGTCCTGATTAAGTATAAGTGAGCAAACATTTTCTGCTCAGGGTAAGAAGAGCGATAAACAATTTGATTGGCTGAGACTCTGTAACACAACAACTCTCCTTTTAATTAATGTTCACACTTGATGGAGTTCGATGATTAACATTGTCGGCATACGGTAAGCAGAGATTTGTTATAATTGGGTGAGTCATTACCTTGATTAAGTGGCAGTGGCTTTTTAAGATTTATCATGGCGGAGGCTATACTATTTTGAGGGCCCTCAATTCGCGGGTGGGTGGATAGGTGTGGTCTTGATTGATGATTTTGATGCCAATTCAATGACTGCATTCTCATTCAGTAATCGATTCGACAGTAACCGTGAATAGAAAACAATTGACTCGGACTCAGGGCCCTTTCCCTTGGCCAGAGGGGCCCTTCTATCAGACGTGGGGCCCTTTTGTCTGCCTTTAGGGCCCCATAACTAGGGTACATTTTCATTTTTCTCATCGGTTTTAGCATTTTTCTGCTGTTTTATTTTTCCAATTTCTTTGATTGTTTAGGTGGGGAGTCTGTCGCATCCAGCGCCTTAGCTATAAAACGCCTTTGATCCTATGAAATGGTATAACCGTCCGTTGCAAAACTGTGAATCCATTTCGATTCAGATCTCATTTTCATATGCCCACATTGAAATTTGGTTGTATATTGTCGTCGCCCCTGTCCGTCCGTCCAGCATCCATAATTGCTTGTGGACGCTCTAGAGGCTAAAGTTAATATCCGATTGACTTTAAATTTGTACAGTGTTTAAGGTCATGAGACGAAGAAGCCTATTGATTTTCAGCGATTTCCGATAATTAGTGCCAGAGTTATGGCCCTTCATCACTTAAGCAAATCTTGTGGACGCTCTAGAGGCCAAAAATAATATCCGATTGACTTTAAATTTATATAGTGTTTAAAGTTGTAAGACGAAGAATCCTATCGAATTTCAGCAATTTCTGATAATTAGTGCCAGAGTTATGGCCCTTGATCACTTAAAAAAAATCTTGTGGACACACTAGAGGCCAAAGTTAATATCCGATTGACTTTAAATTTATACACAGTGTTTAAGGTCATGAGACGAAGAAGCCTATTGATTTTCAGTGATTTCAAATAATTACTGCCAGAGTTATCTCCCTTGATCACTTCAAAAACCTTGTGGCGCTATAGAGGCCAAACTTTTCATCCGATTGACTTCAGATTGATACACAGAGTTTAAGGTGTTGAAACGAACAAGTATTTTGATTTTCAATGAATTTTGATGAACAGCTAAATTCACGATATTAAATATTTGATGTATATCTAATTGTCAACGTGGTGTAAAACTTTATTCTCATAATTGGCTGATTTGTTACTCTAAATCAGATTTTAGTGTATTACAAATGTTTAATTACCAAAAAAAAGTAAAGATAGGCTGGCACTGCCAGGCAGGATACGCCCACATTTTCGAGAGATGGATAGAGAACAAGCAATACCGAAAGTGATTTTTCCTACATCATTAAGTTAGAATTTGATATGTGCAAATATCGAAATGAATTAAGATCTTTGGGTTATAAAGGTGCATTTCAGTAGGCTTCAAATTTGACTGGGGATCATGTTGCTAAGTGGGTAAGAACTGGCTCGATAAGCCTTGAGGTTGGGTGTTTGATCCCTGCATTGGGTGACAAAGTTCATCTAGATTTTCTTACGTGGTTTCCCCTTGTTAGTGATGAAGGATGCATGGCCTCACAAGAACAGCTGTCAATTTCGGTCTGATTTTCACGAAATTCGACCTCAACCTTTATTCTGATGTAACAGTGATATAATCAAACGGTTTTTTAAATGGGACCTCCAGAGAGACCACATGCTCAAAGATAGGCTGGCACTGCCAGGCAGGATACGCCCACATTTTCTAGAGATGGATAGAGAACAAGCAATACCGAAAGTGATTTTTCCTACATCATTAAGTTAGAATTTGATATGTGCAAATATCGAAATGAATTAAGATCTTTGGGTTATAAAGGTGCATTTCAGTAGGCTTCAAATTTGACTGGGGATCATGTTGCTAAGTGGGTAAGAACTGGCTCGATAAGCCTTGAGGTTGGGTGTTTGATCCCTGCATTGGGTGACAAAGTTCATCTAGATTTTCTTACGTGGTTTCCCCTTGTTAGTGATGAAGGATGCATGGCCTCACAAGAACAGCTGTCAATTTCGGTCTGATTTTCACGAAATTCGACCTCAACCTTTATTCTGATGTAACAGTGATATAATCAAACGGTTTTTTAAATGGGACCTCCAGAGAGACCACATGCTCAAAGATAGGCTGGCACTGCCAGGCAGGATACGCCCACATTTTCGAGAGATGGATAGAGAACAAGCAATACCGAAAGTGATTTTTCCTACATCATTAAGTTAGAATTTGATATGTGCAAATATCGAAATGAATTAAGATCTTTGGGTTATAAAGGTGCATTTCAGTAGGCTTCAAATTTGACTGGGGA
Organism: Patella caerulea; assembly: GCA_036850965.1. Taxonomy (NCBI): domain Eukaryota; kingdom Metazoa; phylum Mollusca; class Gastropoda; family Patellidae; genus Patella; species Patella caerulea. The sequence continues at coordinate 13,257,874 of JAZGQO010000013.1, read as the reverse complement.
TCATGTTGCTAAGTGGGTAAGATGCTGGCTTGATAAGCCTTGAGGTTGGGTGTTTGATCCCTGCATTGGGTGACAAAGTTCATCTAGATTTTCTTGCGTGGTTTCCCCTTGTAATGATGAAGGATGGATGGCCTCCACAACCTTGATATAACATATTTTCTCACTAATCGCGTACAAACGGCGGCCATTTTGTCTGTCAATTTTGGTCCGATTTTCATGAAATTTTACCTCAATCTTCATTACCATGTAACGGTGATATAATCAAATGGGTTTTTTTAAATCGGATAATAATTTTGACCTCCAGAGGGACCACAAGCTAAAAAGGGCGATTTTTCGCACAATTAGGGGCCATAATTCAGGAAGTTACGATCTGATGGGCGCAAATATCGAAAGGAACCAAGATTTTGGGGTTATAAACATGCATGTCAAGTTTCATCACAATCGGTTCAAAATTGTGACCTCTATAGGGTCCTCAAGCTAAAAACATGATATTTTGTACAATCAGGGCCATAATCCATTAAGTTCCGATCCGATACATGCCAATATCGAAAGGAACCGAGATCTTATGGGGATAAACCTATGTTTCAAGTTTCGTCAAAATCGAATAAGAATTGTGACCTGTAGAGAGTCCACAAACAAATTGTGGACGGACGGACAGACAGGGGCGACGACATAATGCGTCCACATGAAAATGTGGGCGTATAAAAATATGCGACAACCCTTGTTGACTGCCCGGACGATTTAGTTGCTGTGGGTGTATGTTTCGTTGCATTGCAACCTATCTTTGCCCCTTGGAAGGGCTTGCCGAATTGAACAATGGTGGGGTCTAAGGATATAACAATGAAATTTGGTGTAAAGGTTTCATTGCATCAGTACCTCGACCAAGTTGGATAATGAGCATTTTTTGCACAGGGTAAGCAGAGTGATAAGCCTTTTGATTGTTGGAGACTTTAGAACACAGTAATTCTCCTTTTAATTCAGGTAGAATATCCAAATTTGGTGTAGATGTCAATTAGGTGAATGCCTTGATGCAATTAAATGATAAAAATTGCCTGCTTACGGTAAGCAGAGATAAGCTATTTAATTGGTTGATGCTTTGGAGAACAATAACTTTGATTTTAATGGAGGTGTTGAAACTCTGAGTATATATTCATTATTCCATTACCTTGACTAAGTTTTTAGGCTAAGGCTAATAGTCTCGCGGCCAAGACACCAAAAGGGGCTTAAATAACGAGATACCCCTACCTGAGGTACAACAAAGAGACACTTCACTGGGGCTCAAAACTGGTTGTTGGACAAATTTTCAACATGGCCCAATATATTTTTTATACGCCCACATTTTCATGTGGACGTATATTGTCGTCACCCCTGTTCGTCCTCCAATTGTTTGTGAACAGTCTACAGGTCACAATTTTTATCTGATTTCAATGAAACTTAAAATATAAATTTATCACCCTAAGATCTCGGTTTCTTTCAATATTGTCATATATCGGACTGTAACTTCATAGGTTATGGCCCCTGATTGTACGAAAAATCACGTTTTTATACGCCCACATTTTCATGTGGACGTATTATGTCTTCGCCCCTGTCCGCCCGGACGACCGTCCGTCCACAATTTGTTTGTGGACTCTCTACAGGTCACAATTCCTATCCGATTTTGATGAAACTTGAAATATAGGTTTATCCCCATGAGATCTCGGTTCCTTTCGATATTGGCATGTATCGGATCGGAACTTCATGGATTATGGCCCCTGATTGTACGAAATATCATGTTTTTAGTTTTTGGACCCTATAGAGGTCCTAAATTTTGAACCGATTGTGATGAAACTTGACATGCATGTCTATAACCCCAAAATCTTGGTTCCTTTCGATATTTGCGCCTATCGGATCGTAACTTCCTGAATTATGGCCCCTGATTGTCCGAAAAATCGCCCTTTTTAGCTTTTGGTCCTTCTGGAGGTCAAAATTATTATCCAATTTAAAAAAACGTTTGATTATATTACCGTTACATGGTAATGAAGGTTGAGTTCAAATTTCGTAAAAATCGGACCAAAATTGACAAACAAAATGGCCGCCGTTTGTACGCGAATAGTGTCCACAACCTCGATATAACATATTTTCACACTATTCGCGTTAAAACGGCGGTCATTTTGTCAGTCAATTTTGGTCCGATTTTCACGAAATTTGAACTCAACCTCCATAACCTTGTTACGGTGATATAATCAAACGGTTTTTTAAATCGAATAATAATTTTGACCTCCAGAGGGACCACAAGCTAAAAAGGGCGATTTTTCGGACAATCAGGGGCCATAATTCAGGAAATTACGATCCGATTGGCGCAAATATCGAAAGGAACCAAGATCTTTGAGTTATAAACATTTATTTTAAGTTTCATCCAAATCGGTTCAAAATTGTGACCCCTACACAGTTCACAAGCTAAAAGATAGGCTGGCACTGCCAGGTAGGATACTCCCACATTTTCGAGAGATGGATAGAGAACAAGCAATATCGAAAGTGATTTTTCCTACATCATTAAGTCCTGTATTTCATACTGTATTGGGAGCAGCCATTTTGTTGGTCGGTTCCAGTCTGATATTCATGAAATTCGAAGCCGACAATGATTATGGTGTGACGGTACACAACCTATAAATGTGACTTTTCGGCAAAATCGGATAAGAATTGTGACCTGTAGAGAGTCCACAACTATGATATACCATATCTTTACACGATTCGCATACAAACGGCGACCATTTCGTCCGGCAATTTTGGTACGATTTTCACGAAATTCGAATATTTCAGGAAGTTACGACCCGATATACGCAAATACCGAAAGGAACCAAGATCTTTGGGTTATTACCATGCATTTCAAGTTTCATCAAAATCAAATTAAAATTGTGACCTATACAGGGTCCACAACTATGATATACCATTCTTTAACAGTATTCGCGTACAAACGGCGGCCATTTTGTCTGTCAATTTTGGTCCGATTTTCCCGAAATTTGAACTTAAGGTGAAACGGTGATATAATCAAACGTTTTTTTAAATCGGAAAATAATTGTAACTTCCAGAGGGACCACAAGCTAAAAAGGGTGATTTTTCGTACCATCAGGGGCCATAATTCAGTAAGTTACGATCCGATGGGCGCAAATATCGAAAGAAACCAAGATCTTTGGGTTATAAACATACATGTCAAGTTTCATCAAAATCGGTTCAAAATTGTGACCTATATAGGGTCCACAACCTTGATATAACATATTTTTTCACACTATTCGCGCACAAACGGCGGTCAATTTTGGTTCGATTTTCACGAAATTCGAACTCAGCCTTCATTACCATGTAACGGTGATATAATCAAACGGCTTTTTAAATTGGATAATCATTTTGACCTGCAGAGGGACCACAAGCTAAAAAGGGCAATTATATCACCGTTACATGGTAATGAAAAGAGAATTTGAATTTCATGAAAATCGGACCATAACTGACGGATAAAATGGCCGCTGTTTGTACGCGAATAGTGTGAAAATATGTTATATCAAGGTTGTGGATCCTATAGAGGTCACAATTTTGAACTGATTTTGATGAAACTTGGAATACATGTTTATAACCTTAAGATCTTGATTCCATTGCATATTTGCGCATATCGGATCGTAACTTCCTGAATTATGGCCCCTGATTGTACGAAAAATCACCCTTATTAGCTTGTGGTCCCTCTGGAGGTCACAATTATTATCTGATTAAAAAAAAAACGTTTGATTATATCACAGTTACACCATAGTTATGGGTGAGTTTGAATTATGTTTTTCTGATGATTACTTAAAATGCAACAACTCTTGTTGACTGCCCGGACGATTTAGCTGCCGTGTGGGCGTATGTTTCGTTGCCTGGCAACCTATTTTTTGCACTTTTACCAATGCTCACAGTTTCTTTAAAGACAAAATATTTCATAGGTGTAGTACGGAAGTCCATGAAGGTCAATCAAATGAAAAAAAAAAAAATCTGACTATCTTGTAATTACAAGATATCCAAGATAGCGAGAAGCCCATGGGTAAAAATTTTATGGTCGCCATACACCGATTTCATGCTCCCATTAATACCACTGACTTCATACTTTCGCCAACTACATATTTATATCATAATTCATAAGCTTAATGAGCGTGCGGGTCTTTAGCAGTAGGAGGAAACCTGAGAAAACCTATGTTGCTTGACAGACGACCCTACTCTTTGTCACGTAGAGCGGAGATTCGAAACTCTATGATACAGCGCGCACGTCCTAACCATTCGGCCATCCACCCCCCACCCCGACTACTAAAGACCCCTACCCGCAAGCGAATTATTGAAATGAAATTAAACCACATGTTAGTCCCGAAATGACCTAGTTTGTGTCGAGTTGACGTTAAACCCATTTGTCTCACTCTCTCAATGGCAGACTTTATAGTACAGCGCGCACATGCTAACCAGTCGGGCATCCAACCCCCATCCCACTACTAAAGGCCCCTACGCACAGGCGAATTATTGAAATAAAATTGAACCACATGTTAGTCAAGAAATGACCTATTTTGTGTCAAGTGGACGTTAAACCCCATCTCTCTCTCTCTCTCTCTTCGTTGGCCTATAGCTATCCGATAAAGCAGTGTGGGACGACCTTAAAATAAACTAGTTACTGTCTGTTCCAGGCGACACTTTAACTCGAAAATTGCTTGCTATTTCTTTAATTTTTATACGCCCACATTGAAATGTGGTCGTATATTGTCGTCGCCCCCGTCCGTCCGTCCGTCCGTCCGTCGGTCCGTCCGTCCGTCCGTCGGTCCGGCGTCCACAATTGCTTGTGGACGCTCTACAGGCTAAAGTTAATATCCGATTGACTTTAAATTTATACACAGTGTTTAAGGTCATAAGACGAAGAAGCCTATTGTTTTTCAGCGATTTTCGATAATAACTACCAGAGTTATGGCCCTTGATCACTTCAAAAAATCTTCTGGACGCGCTAGAGGCCAAAGTTAATATCCGATTGACTTTAAATTTATACACAGTGTTTAAGGTCATGAGACGAAGAAGCCTATTGATTTTCAGCGATTTCCGATAATTAGTGCCAGAGTTATGGCCCTTGATCACTTAAACAAATCTTGTGGACGCTCTAGAGGCCAAAGTTAATATCCAATTGACTTTAAATGTTTACACAGTGTTTAAGGTCATGAGACGAAGAACCCTATTGATTTTCAGCGATTTCCGATAATTAGTGCCAGAGTTATGGCCCTTGATCACTTCAAAAAATCTTGTGGACGCTCTAGAGGCCAAAGTTAATTTCCGATTTACTTTAAATTTATACACAGTGTTTAAGGTCATGAGACGAAGAATCCTATTGATTTTCAGCGATTTCCAATAATTAGTGCCAGAGTTATGGCCCTTGATCACTTCAAAAAATCTTGTGGATGCTCTAGAGGCCAAAGTTAATATCCGATTGACTTTAAATTTATACACAGTGTCTAAGGAGGTCATGAGACGAAGCCTTTTGATTTTCAGCGATTTCTGATAATTACTGCCAGAGTTATGGCCCTTGATCACTTCAAAAAATCTTGTGGATGCTCTAGAGGCCAAAGTTAATATCCGATTGACTTCAAATTTATACATAGTGTTTACAGTCATGAGACTAAGTCATCTATCGATTTTCAGTGATTTTCAATAATTGCTGCCAGAGTTATGGCCCTTGATCACCTCAAAAAATCTTGTGGACGCTCTGGAGGCCAAAGTCCATATCCGATTGACTTTGGATTTATACACAGTGTAGGTCATGAGACGAAGAAGCCTATTGTTTTTCAGTGATTTTCAATAATTGCTGCCAGAGTTATTGCCCTTGATCACTTCGAAAAAATCCTGTGGAAGCCCTAGAGGCCAAAGTTAATATCCGATCGACTTTAAATTAACACACAGTGTTTAGGGTCATGAGACGAAGAAGCCTATTGATTTTCAGAGATTTCAAATAATTTTTGCCAGAGTTATCTCCCTTGATAACTTCAAAAAATCTTGTTACGCTATAGAGGCCAAACTTATCATCCGTTTGACTTTAGATTGATACACAGAGTTTAAGGTGTTGAAACGAACAAGTATTTTGATTTTCAATGAATTTTGATAACTGAACAGCTTAATCCATGATATTAAATGTTTCATGTATATACTAATTGTTAGCGTGGGGTAACACTTTACAAAAAGCAATCAAATTCTAATGATTTCCTGATAATTACATAATGAGCTGTTACTCTTAATCAGTTTTTAGTGTATTACAAATGTTTCATTAGCAAAAAAAGTAAAAATATGCGACAACCCTTGTTGACTGCCCGGACGATTTAGCTGCTGTGGGCGTATGTTTCGTTGCCTGGCAACCTATCTTTAATCTATATGGTTAAAACTTAACGACCAACCTGGAATTGTCATCCCTTTACTTTCTACCACACGTTATCTAATTTCAGATCAACCTATATAACCTTTCTCTCTTGAAAAATCGTAATTTCTTTAAGTTTTGATGACAGCCATGCGTGACCTAGATATTTAGAATAAACTAAATCGAACAGGGGTGTGGATAATGTTTGGGGTCGTTTCGTCCTACTTGCATGTTTAAATAGTTGTTCCGACCCAGTAGAATATAAGTTGTTTCAAAGAGCTATTTACGGGAGGTAATATAAATTTGCTATTAGGTTTCCGATCACATTTGTTTGCTCCACTGCCTTAGATGGCTTTTGGAAATTGATATAAACTACATACAAAGTGTGACCTAATATTGTAGTGACACATCATGATAATTTGGAAGTACGCTAAATGACAATTGAAACGAATTGTCTATCTAGCTTTCGGACAATACATTTATAACTGTATAAAGGATGTTATCGAACTAATAGGCGTTAAGGTTCGACGAAGAAAGTTACGGGTGACAATTCCAGGTAAGTCGTTAAGTTTTAACCAATTAAAAATTGAAGAAATAGTAAGCATTTTTCAAGTTGTAGGGTCACCTGGAACAGACAGTAGGCTGTCTTGTAATTACAAGATACTTATAAAGAAATGGCTATCTTGTAGTTACAAGATAGTTACAAGAAAACTATCTTGTAATAACAAGATAGCCTTATTTAGGGATCTTGTAATTACGAGATCAAGATAGGCTATGTAAGGCTATCTTGTAATAACAAGATAGCTATCTTGTAATTACAAGATAGGTATAAAAAATTGGCTATCTTGTAGTTACAAGATACTCAGGATATATATTTTTTCATTTGATTGACCCTTATAGGCTTCCGTAGGGTAGGGATAGCTTTTGGACTCCTGTTCTTTAATGAGGTGAAAACTTGAATATAATTTACTATTACATAAAAGAGTAATGGAGGACTCCTGTATATTTTTGGCCAATCGTGGTAAATTTGCAGATATGACGTAACTATCATCTTCTTTATCTACTTCGAGGTATTGAAGTCTGTCATGCTTGACCTAATTATTTGGGATAAACCAAATCGAACAGGGGTGTAGATATGCCTTTGAGTCATTTCGTCCTATTTGAATGTTTAGATAGTTGTTTCGACCTAGTAGAATATAACTTGCTTAAAAGAGCTATTTAAGGGAAGTAATATAAATTTGTTATTTGGTTTCAGACCACAGTTTTTTTGTTCCACTGCCTTAGATACGGTATTTTTTTTTAGATAGTCTAGTCTATTTCTTTTTTGATTTAGTTTTTCTTTTGGTATTTTGTGAAACGCCCCTAAGCAAATGATACTTTGACAGAAAACGGAATGGGTAGTAGCCACACAAGGTCAACTGCTGTTAGATCAAAGCCACGTCATTGCGTTTTTGTGTTCACAGACCACGAATTATTTTATTTTACATATAATTTATTCATATAGATTAACCCTGAACTTCATTAAATTTCTGCAAGTCTATCTTTTAAACAAGAAAGCAGAAATAAACTGTTTTATAGAAATCATTTATTTCCACAAATTCACAGAAAATTCTCCAACTATATACATCACTGAAGTTGTTTGGCCTACATTCATGCTATCTATTATACAATTTACGTACACAATCTACACATTTCACAACACTCGCGCTCACATCAATCTCCCTGACAGTACATTTCGCATGCATCCACCTTTCACACAAATCAGAGCCCACCCAATCAACAATCGCATCTGACTCACTTCCCGGTAGGTTCTCACAGTCACATACACTACACACGTCCATATTATCAGCACTCAAATCTTCATTCGCAACACCACCCTCATCCATATTCTCAGCAACATTTTCACTCTCTCCACTGACATTCTGTTCACTCTCATAATCGAACTCACTGTCACATCCGAATGAAATGACAACTGGTGGTACTTCTTTAGTTAATCTACCCGCTTCCCATCCAATGGGTTATACTTTTTACGATTATTTTTTTTTTTGTATCTATTCAACTAAAATAACTGAAACAAACCGTGTGCGCCTGTCGAACGGGAAAATAAATAAAAATGGATACCGATAATCGATACTAGTCTATAAAATAATAAGATATCTAAAAATATTTACACTTCATCCGAAAGGTTACCATGCTATATATCTAATGCTGAAAATAAGTGTTCGGTGAGGAATATTTTAGAAGACATGCACTTCAGTGAATTTCTCAAAGGAATATTTAAATACTGGAAACCAAATAAAACAAAACCAAAACACACGCACACACAAATTGTTGATATTGAAAATAATCGAAAATAAGTATTACCCCGAAAATGACGGTGCGAAACCTCCCGCTCAAAGTATTATTAACCGAATGCACCCGATTTGTGGAATACCGTCTACCACTACATGATATACGAGTGACTCAATTTACACATGCGCAGAGTCAATGTTTATGTTCTGAGAAATTGAAAGTTTCGAAAAATGTTAAATTTACAAGAGAATAAATGATTTTATCGAACTTATTGGCGTTAAGGTTCAACGAAGAAAGTAATGGGGTGACCATCCCAGGTAGGTCGTTAAGTTTGAACTTTTTTTTTGCACTGCCATGTAGTTCCTACCGGTTTGTTTTGTTACTATGATTTTGATTAGTTGCCTAGTGCAGTATGAAACAACTGGTTATCATTGCGATCTGGGTCGGACTAAACGTCCGCTTCTTATTGCTTGATAAGTTTCTCAAACGGTATAAAAGTATCCGTGTATCAGAAATGAACAGTACTCTTTTCCGAAAGTGTACTATTCATTTCTGATACACGGCTACTTTTACGCGTGTATTGGAAATGAACAGGACAGTTTCATCAAAGGTTGCCATTGGCAACGATTTGAAGTGGGATGTAAGGCTGGGTTAAGAGACCCCAGAAACCCAAGTCTTCAGTTGCACCAGTGGTGGGTGTAGTAGGAAAAGCCACCCATAGTACCGTGCCATTTTTGACGAAAGGCTGACAAAAATGTTATGCCGATGGCATATATATTCTCGAGTTGATATTTTAAAGGCGGAGGGGAGGAGAAATAAACAAGCAAAGTCGCACCTACAAATAGTTCGATTGAAATGGTGTAATTTAAAGTACTATACAGAACATGTAGTTTTGATTTAGACGATCGGGGATAGACGGTAACTGAAATTTTTTTTGGAGATGTCAATTTTTTTTTTTAGCTTCATCCATACATTAGTCGAAGCGGAGTGTACAATGAAGGCCGGGCATTGGCGGAAAAAAGTATCCACTTATACCCCGAGAAATCTGAATTGCAAATATTTGTGATGTAGGCTACGTTTTACTGCTCCTCAAATATGAGCAAATGCTATTCAAATTTTGAATTGATTAGCCAAAATGTGAATCTGTCACAAAAATTTGCTACACATTGGTTTTAGACTAAATTGTACTAAAACTGTATAGTCATTCGGATGGAGTGGAAAAACGAGGTCCTGTGTACAAATTTGCGTACATGTAAAAGATCCCTTGGTGTAGTAGTTGAAATTCGATATAATTGTAGGCCGTAGCCAGGTTTGTTGTTAAAGTTCATATGGAAGTCGATACTAAACGCCAAAAACGAACGAACTAAAGTCAGTTATTTCCTAATCACTTGCCATTAATGATAATGAGCCGTAAGCGAAAACTTGAACAGCCTTCGTCAACGTCCGATAAAAGAATTTCAAACTTTTTTTTTTTTTTTTTGTATTTCACCACCAAAATACTCTCGAACTGAATATATAATAGTTAAAAAAATAAATAACGTAAATGGAATATGCTGAAAATTTGAGTCAATTTACTTCCCTTGAACCGAGATTAGTAGCTTTTGATATTAGGCCCAGCCTCGATCATCATCACTAAAGAAAGATTTAGCTCTTAATCCTTCCATAATGTATGTTTGTGCATATGAAAAATGTAGATGTCTTAAGGATGAATGAAAATTTTCAAAGAAAAATATTCATTAAAAACAAATAACGGTACACTGCGTGGTTACCCCAGATGTTGAAAAAGCTTTTAAAACATGGGCTTCTGCAAAGCAGTGAAGAATTTTGTAAATTGTAATATCATATGTATATTATATGTAAATAAAAATTACTGAAAAAATATAATAAAATAGATATTCGTTCTTTTCTTGTTTTTGGCGGAAAAAATATATGGCTAATAAATTCAAATGAAAAATTGGCGGAAAAAAATTGAACCCAGAGTGAGCACTGCGCGACACGTGGCTGAACTAAATTGTTCTCCGGTGCCGCTGAACCCAATGAAGTCGAATTTGACGTTATCAGCGTATTTCAAAACAGCTGGTCTAACGCCTAATCTGGTTTCACGTAGACGTTTACGGACCGTCTGGTCTGAGATTCTACGCTGTCGAGGAATTGCTGCTGCAATAGAGGTCGCTGTTGAGAACCGTTTTCGCAAATGACGTAACCTGAAGTGATTATCACAGGCAGGTGGGGTCACTCATTTTTGGCCCGAGGTTGGGCGGTCACGTGTTGAACTTTGCTGTCGGTACCTATCCCAAAGGCGAGAAATGGTACTCTGGGAAACATTCAGCAGCCTGGCTAGTGGCTACATCTGTCTAGGATTCACCTGCTTGTAACCGACCAATAGTGTTGTTGCGTTGGTCTTCGTTCAAATGTGGCATCACTTGGTTCGTTGAGTGTTTACATGTGCAGCCGATTTGGAAACCTAGAACCCCCGGATTTTAAAGACCTTAGATTTAGGTTCCATGCGAATAGCTCGCGAAGTTGTCAAACTCTTGTATCTTGGTGTAATCAAGCGAAATCTGTAGGAAAAGCCACTACTGTGCCTGGAGTAAGACGGAAGACATCAGTAGTGGAACCATTTGTAGAATGACCTCTGCTCGTTTTGATAAAAGACACGATCTCATTAAACATATTATTTATTCAAAGGAAATATGCAGTGCAGTTACAGATTTTATAATCTCATAAATAAACAATACCAAATAAGATTATCACTCGTACCATTTTCCCTAATTGTTGTATGATTTGTAAGCCGAAGTTTACTGTCGGTAACTAAGACTTGGAATAGCGCTCCTCTCAAAAAGGGTCTATCAGCTATGCTGATATTCTGTTATCTGTAGTGTTATAGATATCAGTAATGGTGGCCGTGGCTATGAACCGAAGAGTGAATCGCCATACCACCGGGAAGTCCTTCACAGTGATCATGGACCAATGATTACAGCAAGCAGAATGGACCACTGACGTCCGGATGCGGTCCTGGAGGGAATCCGTGGAAGATGACGATGTTTCCAGTCGTTTTTAGGTAGGTACATATTTCCGAGTAAACTGACAATGGAAAGCCAAAAAGACCAAGGGATAATTTAACAAATTTTAAGTTAGGGAGTTTCTAAAAATAAAGTTTCAAATTAGTAAAATAATTAAGTGAAGAAAATAAGTAAAAACAGTGAAGTTTAAAAAATGGACGATCACTAGCCTATTATAATATGTCGCAATGAAGAGGGCATGTATCACACGTTTGATGTGGGGTTTGGGAGACTTCCTCATCTAGCCAGTGACTCATGGAACTGCATTGTGCTACATAATAGATACAATACATTATTTAGTAAATAAGAGTTCGGTTTAAACATGGATAATTTTCTATAAACGTAGGAATAAATAAGAATCCTAAAATTGATACGGTAAAACCATACTAAACGAAATAAATAATGTCTCCGATCAATAAAGCTAGATCATAATGTCTCTGATCTATAAAGCTGAATCGTAATAATGTAATGTAGCGTTCTGTCCAATAAATGTATGTGTTTGACCGTGTATGGTTAAGGTATGGACCTGTGTAAAATAGCATTTAGATGTAGGTAAAGGAAAATGTCCCTTTGTAAATTCAAGAGATAGCTTGTGGGTTGGTATTTGGTTTTAAATAAATGGTTTAAATTAAAACAAGGTGCATTGCAATATATAGTGAGTTGGATTTGAATGTGCGATTAGCTGTCGAATAAATTTTGAATTCCCTGATATGTCATGAGTAGTACTACGTAAAACCATACTAATGTATTGAAAACGTCAAAAACTTCTTTGTAAATTGTTATATGTGTTAAATGTCAGGAATATAATAGCTTACCGGTTGTGGTTGTTTTGTTATTACAACTAGGAATATAAGACAATCGGGTCTTCAAATAAATACTGATCACATTTGTTTCAAGATGCTGTTTCGTTCGATCCCAGCGAGCAAGATCTACAGGCTTGGGATGTATATAACACGTTCTATATAGCACCAATGTTAAGACAGGTTATAGTCTTAATGAAAGACAGGTACATGTGAATTCCAAAGCGTGGTTAGTGTAGACGATTTGCTTATGAGATAAAACTGTCAGTAAGGAAGGAAGAATACTAATTAGGGTTTCACACTGCGTAGCTTGTGTGAAACACTATTGTTTTTGTTAAAATTATTATTCTTATTATTATTATTCAGTTTCCAATTTGAATAGATCTCAGCAACTACGTGTCGCATACTGGGAAAGTGGGTGTGACTTAGAGGATAAAGCTATTTTGAACGTTCTGCGCCAATGCGAAATGTCCGAAATCACCGAAGTTATCGTTTTTATACGCCCACATTGAAATGTGGTCGTATATTGTCGTCGCCCCCGTCCGTCGGTCCGTCCGTCCGTCGGTCCGGCGTCCACAATTGCTTGTGGACGCTCTACAGGCTAAAGTTAATATCCGATTGACTTTAAATTTATACACAGTGTTTAAGGTCATGAGACGAAGAAGCCTATTGTTTTTCAGCGATTTCCGATAATTAGTGCCAGAGTTATGGTCCTTGATCACTTCAAAAAATCTTGTGGACGCTCTAGAGGCCAAAGTTAATATCCGATTGACTTCAAATTTATACACAATGTTTAAGGTCATAAGACGAAGAAGCCTATTGATTTTCAGCGATTTCCGATAATTAGTGCCAGAGTTATGGCCCTTGATCTCCTCAAAAAATCTTGTGGACGCTCTAAAGGTCAAAGTTAATATCCGATTGACTTTAGATTTATACACAGTGTTTAAGGTCATAAGACGAAGAAGCCTATTGATTTTCAGCGATTTCCGATAATTAGTGCCAGAGTTATGGCCCTTGATCACTTCAAAAAATCTTGTGGACGCTCTAGAGGCCAAAGTTAATATCCGATTGGCTTCAAATTTATACACAGTGTTTAAGGTCATAAGACGAAGAAGCCTATTGATTTTTCAGCGATTTCCGATAATTAGTGCCAGAGTTATGGCCCTTGATCACTTCAAAAAATCTTGTGGACGCTCTAGAGGCCAAAGTTAATATCCGATTGACTTTAAATTTATACACAGTGTTTAAGGTCATAAGACGAAGAAGCCTATTGATTTTCAGCGATTTCCGATAATTAGTGCCAGAGTTATTGCCCTTGATCACTTCAAAAAATCTTGTGGACGCTCTAGAGGCCAAAGTAAATATCCGATTGACTTTAAATTTATACACAGTGTTTAAGGTCATAAGACAAAGACGCCTATTAATTTTCAGCGATTTCCGATATTTAGTGCCAGAGTTATGGCCCTTGATCATCTCAAAAAATCTTGTGGACGCTCTGGAGGCCAAAGTTAATATCCGATTGACTTTAGATTTATACACAGTGTTTAAGGTCATGAGACGAAGAAGCCTATTGATTTTCAGCGATTTCAAATAATTACTGCCAGAGTTATCTCCCTTGATAACTTCAAAAATTCTTGTGACGCTATAGAGGCCAAAGTTACTATCCGATTGACTTCAGATTGATATATAGAGTTTAAGGTGTTGAAACAAACAAGTATTTTGATTTTCAATGAATTTAGATAACTGAACAGCTAAATCCATGATATTAAATGTTTCATGTATATACTAATTGTTAGCGTGGGGTAAAACTTTATAAAAAGCAATCAAATTCTAATGATTTTCTGATAATTACATAATGAGTTGTTACTCTTAATCAGTTTTTAGTGTATTGCAAATGTTTCATTACCGAAATTAGTAAAAATATGCGACAACCCTTGTTGACTGCCCGGACGATTTAGCTGCTGTGGGCGTATGTTTCGTTGCCTGGCAACCTATCTTTGAAAATATTGCAGTAATTTTAACAATAATCATTGGATTTTAACTTTCGATACATTTTGGCATAGCCTGAGACAGGGCACATAGCTACGCTACTTTCGATTTTTGATTTTCGGCAAATCTTCGAAGATATTAGGCGCCAAATTTCGAAAATTTAAAATTTTACTAAAATTTAAAATTTTACTAAAAAATTTTTTTATTTATGAATATTTTTTAGTCGTATTGTGCACAGAATTAAAGAGTCATCTGACTAGTGCAAAAATGTTAAATTTTTTTGTCTCAGTAATTTTCCTTGGCCGCCATTGGCTAATTCAGTTTTTCAGTCCTAGATTAATTTTTTATTGTTCGATTTGTATAAAACAAAGTTCATATGCTTCGTTGTCTCAATTGTCATTTTTTTTGTTACCAATAATGTTATCTGTCGGCACCGGAAGTGGCATAATTTTACCAAAAACTACAATTTTGACAGTTATTTTCTTATTTCGAAAACAAATATTATTTTTTTTGGAAAAATTATATGACTCAAAGAGTGTGTCTTTTTAAGGCGCAAAAAATGTAGGAAGCAGTTTTTTTAATTTCGATTTCATTTTCGAGCAAATTCGATTAAGAGGCTAAAAATGGTGTAAAATTGACCTATTTACAACCTATTCAGGCTTTTCAGATTTTAAAATATTTCTTCGTAACTTTTATAAACTTGTAGCTATAATCCATACGAAGAAAATGTATGTTAAAATGAGTTTGTAATATAAGCAGTTCCCAAGAAATGGGCAGTTCTGTACAAGTCACTGTTTTCGTTATTTTGCCTGTAAAATAGTCAATTATTATTGGATTTTTATAAAAGTGACATCATTTGATTCAAAAAGCATGTAGCGTCATATCAAGTTGATTACAATTTAAAATTGACACCGGGTGTGACGTCATTTGGTCAAAAACTGCATTTTAAACTTTTTAAATCAATGTTTTATTCAACCATGAATAACTTAATATGTATTAATAATTTTAACTTTTGGTTTAAATTCACATATACATGTAAATACAACTCATATGGTCATATAGATATCATAAAATTGTTTCTAACTTGTTCGGTTGCCGAGAAATAGACGGTTTTCTACAGGTCACTTTTGAAGGTTTCGGGGCCATGAAAGTGTCAATTATTATTCGATTTTCATAAACGTTACACCATGTTATACCTAATGCCATTTGTGATTTCATACAAGTAATTTAAGATTTTCATTATCACCGGAAGTAACGTCATTTTGGCAAAAACTGAATTTTTAGCCTTCAAAACAGATATTTTATTCAAATGAGTCTGTTTTGAAATCTTTTTCAAATTATGGTATTTGATGCCAATCAACAAATAGAATGAACCCATACGATCATACAGATACCACAAAATGGTTTCTAACTTGTACGGTTGCAGAGAAATAGCAGATTTTCTACAAGTCACTTTTCAAGTTTTTTGGTCTTTAAAAGTGGCAATTATTATTCGATTTACATAAAATTGTCACTATATGATATCGTATGCCATTTCTGATTTCATAAGACTAATTGAACATTTTCATTAACACCGGAAGTAATTTAATTTTGTCAAGATCATTTACAAGTAACAAATGTATAAAATGAATTGATATTGCTGGATTGATTGGTTGATTCTACGTCCATTTTATTTGTGTGCAATGTTAATTTGGAAACCTGTTTAGTGGTTTCGTTGGTACCGGAAGTGACATATGTTCAAGGGTAACTTAGCACCGAAAGTGACATGTTTAAGAGTAACTTGGCACCAGTGAAACCCGTCATTCCTGCATGCAGGTCTAGTTAATTTTGAAGTTATTAACTACTGTAGGTCGTATATTGTCGTCGCCACTGGCCGGCAGGCGTCCACAATACATTGTGGACGTTCTAGAGGCCAAAGTTAATATCTGATTGAGTTTAAATTCATACACAGTGTTTAAGGTCATGAGACGAAAAAGCTTATTGATTTTCAACAATTTCCGATAATAGCTGCCAGAGCTATGGCCCTTGATCACTTCAAAAAAATCTTTTGGACGTTCTGGAGGCCAAAGTTAATACCCGATTGACTTTAAATTTATACACAGTGTTTAAGGTCATGAGACGAAGAATCCTAATGATTTTCAGCGAATTCTGATGATTACTGCCAGAGTTATCTCCCTTGATCTGCTTGATCACTTTGAAAAATCTTTTGTAACGCTCTAGAGGCCAAAATTATCACCCAGTTGACTTCAGATTGATACACAGCGTTTAAGGTATTGAGATGAACAAATTGATTTTCAATGAATTTTGATAACTGATCAGCTAAATCCATTATTTTAAATGTTTCGTATACTAAGCTTTAGCATGGGGCAGAACTTTATAAAAAACCATACAAATTCTAATGATTTTCTGAAAATTACTTTATGAATTGTTAATCTTAATCAGATTTCAGAGTATTAAAAATGTTTCATTACCGAAAAAAGTAAGAATATGCAACAACTCCTGTTGACTGCCGGGACGATTTAGCTGTTGTTGGCGAATGTTTCGTTGCCTGGCAACCTATCTTTATTTATGTAGATTAAGTTCTGTTGTTAATAGTTTATTCAGTTAAAAGTAAATATAATTAGGGATTAATACAGCTGTGTTCCCACCGAAGTAAATACAATTTTAACTTTAAATAAAAAATGTAAGAATATGATTCAGATATAATCACATCCAATTGAAATAAATGTTCTAAATGGGTAATGTAAATTGTAATTGGTCTAATTGGACAAGTACGCTGGTCATTTATGGGATTTATTGTACCCAGTCTTAACGCACAACAAAGTCGAACCAGACAGGGGTATTCCAGCATGTAAAATGATAAAACCCTGAAGCGCAGTTTGCAGATGTGTTTCCAATCCCCAAATTAGTCGTGCAAGACACAGATGAATAGAACATATATTTATGTAGTGTTAGAAACAGTGAACTTATCATTATTGAAACAGTGTTTTGGGGTTGTTTTTTTTTATGTGTTTGAGTATTCATATTGTCAATGAATCAGTGACCTTGTATCATATTGTAGCATGGTTATCAGTGTAATGGCATTTAAGAATTAGGATTTGCAATTGTAATTGTAATATTGATATTGTATTGTTTTTAATGTATGTTAGATAACGTTTATTGTGGAGATGGTGTCGGCTGAGACCGAGGGCGAAAATACGCTCCATGGAACAGATGATTCCACACCAGCACCAAGAAATAACCAAGTGAGATTCACTTTGTCATAATTAGTGCAGGAATGCCCGAATTTAAAGGTATAATGGGGAGTGTAGACCGCATAAATGGTGTCGTCCTACAAAAAGTCTAGGACTAAGGTTGTTCCGGAAATATAATATAACTAATGTAATCACGTGTGTTTTCATTACTATTATTATAATACCATGTTTACTGTTTTATATCATCGTGTGTGCTCTTCTTAATCCATGTGTGATTTAACAAATTGTGTGTACCTTCAATTGATACAGATGAAGACAGTGTCCCACCTGTGAGAATTGTGTTTGTTATTTTCTTTTAGTAAATAATTTTTGGGTGAGGAAGGAATGTGACAAAGTGATCTATACATTAAATTGAACCATACATATACATATACATGTACATAGAACTCTGCTAGATTTGATGTTATATTATATGTGAAGTTTTCAACTCTATACAACTTCTGCTAGTCACAGACTTATAAAAACATCTAACGTATTAAATATGTTCTTTACGGGCTACAAACGAATGAGCTCTGCTCGTTTTGATAAAAAGGCACGATCTCATTAAACATATTATTTATTCAAAGGAAATATGCTGTGCAGTTACAGATACTATAATCTTATAAATAAACAATACCAAATATAAGATTATCACTCTGGTACCATTTTTCCTAATTGTTGTATGCTTTGCAAGCCGAAGTTTACTGTCAGTAACCTCGGTTTCCTCTTACTGCTAGAGATCCCTACGCGCAAGCGAATTACTGAAATAAAATTAAAATATGTTAGTCCCGAAATGGCCTAGTTTGTGTTGAGTGGATGTTAAACCCCATTTCTCCCTCTCTCTTTATTGTCAGTAACTAAGAATTGGAATAGCGCTCCTTTCAATAAGGGTCTGTCAACTATGCTGATATTCTGTTATCTGTAGTATTACAGATATTAGTAATGGTGGCCGTGACTGTGATTCCAACAGGGAATCGCCATACTAGCGTAATTAAGACTTGGAATCAGGGCCGTATCTAGCGAGGGCGCAGGGGGTACATTGCACTCCGAGAAAAATTAGGCGCCTAGACAAATGGCGCCCGCTCAAAGACTTTGACAACCCCCTCAATTATAAAGTAATGCACATGTTTATGATGACAAAGTAATGCTCTTAAGGCATGGATCAATCGGCCGGTTTTACGGGCGCTCACATTCTTATAACACCTATGTGGAGGCTATGAGGCGTCACCACAGATGCGGATCCAAGGGGCGGAGACACTAGGAACGACTGCCTCTCCTAAAAAATCTGCTGCCCATAAAATACAAAGTATGGCCGAAAAGGGAGTTTCGGGCAGCGTTATTTTTCAAAATTTTCTGAGGGTGGACCCCAAACGTTGGTGTGCCACGCCATAGGTCAAATGCCCCTCCTATCATCTCTTTCTTGGTCAGCGGCTGTCCCACCACATGACATTAGAGGGTTCGTTTTGATCGCCCTATCCATATTTAATAGGGCCCTACCGGTCTTCGGTTTCGCCGCCACCAAGTGACATTTTAAGAGATTCTCATTCTGGTCGCTCTATCCACATGACCGTATTGGTGTTTCAGAGACTAGTTCTAGTTTAGAGGTCCACACGTTTCTTATTTTGGTGTGTTTAACATCAAAATAAGAAATAACGACACCGAAATTGACACACAGGATTGTGGCGTCGTCGAAAACGGGTTTTTCAAAATTTTCGTGGGGCGGGGGATGATGTCTGAGTGTCGCCGCTCCACACTCAGTAACTCGGGTATTATATTGGCACCTCTCCCACCACCCGCTGCTTCACCCTCACTCTGCTGCACCCCCACTTCTAAAATCCTACATGCTTGGAATAGCGCTCCTCCAGAGTATGCCTATTTCATGTTCTCAATAAAGGTGTATCACCTACGCCTATATTCTGTTACCTGTAGGCGGTTCTGGGCATTTAATCTGTTTTCCATATCATCCCAAATCATTATTTATATTAATCCCCTGTGTTTTAATTAATGTTTTGCTGGAACATCTTGGAATTTTACTTTTAGAAGTGGGAAGACTGTTGCGCTGATAAATAAAACAATAGAATGCGTAGTATTTTTACCATCAAGAGTCTCTTCATTTTGATCAAAATTATCAATGGCCACATCAATCGTAGCAAGCCTTCATGGATATTATAACATGATGCTTTTATCCGTATGTAACTGTTCGCATGTCTATGACCATAGGAAGGGTCAGACTTCGTCGTAACTTACAGTATGGTCTAGGACCTTCAATGTGTCAATTAATTGGCAACTCCCAAAGTCGCTGTACATTTGGACAGCTAGGCCAAGTGTAACAATTTTTCTCTGGTATCTAAAATATCAGTATAAGTTATAAATTGAAGCATTCTTATAGGATGCTGTGTTGATTTACAAAGCACAAATGCCTCGTTAAGTCACAGAAAGATAGTTTGAACGATCACCCTTTACGGATTCAACATTTATCAGAAGAATGCCAGCTGCTCTGTGGAGTATTTGTTTATCATCGTTTTCTTGTAGACTATCGATTGAATCATCGTATTCCTCATCTGGATTAACCGCGTACTGACGGTGAAGTTCAGCTCTTTTCATTAAAGCAATGCCGACGGTAAGTTGATTAGAACAAACTAAATCTGAGAGGCCTGGTCTGGGTATAAAGGAAATGGATTGGCCATATATATGTTGAATCCGCTCCTTAAGCTTCCATGTATAACACAATTTGCATGTAACCATAAAACGAATTGTTATTGATATTTGAATATAACTTACCAATATTTAATGGAAAGCACTGCTTTTTGTCAATAGCCCTAGTTCTTAGCCTATGTCAACAACCAAACAATCTGACAGACGTCAAAACCTCCCCTTTTAGTACTGTAAACCAGTCACGATATAATTGGCAACATTTTCTGCACTTAAAAATCTTGCATGTACAGTGGACATCCGAACTCTTATCACTACGGCACTCTGTCACATCAGACATGATTTTTTTCCCGATTTATTTCCTTATTACTTCAGCCATAAAATCTCTGGTAAATCCGGACTCTATACGTTCCGGATTACAACATCAGTCAGCCGATTTCCATTGAATCCAAACATTATAACCCGGCCTTCAATCGATAGTTGTGAAGAAATCAATTATTACCAATCAATTATCGGTGAGATTAAAACTCGACACAGACTTGGCATTGGTTAAAAGTAACACTTATATGCTTAAAGATAAGCCATATGGGATCAATGAGCAATATCCTCAAGCCATCGAATTAGCTCGCAGAAAACTATACCCAATCATGAAAAACTTGAAGTCCGGTGGTAACAAAGTAAAAATGGTACGTGAAAAGCTCTATGTAAATGATATCTATATACAGGTCCAACAGAACAAATAATTCTACCCAGTAATATACAAAGCCAGCACTTTCGAGGTGACTCTAATAAACCCTTACCTGTCAACAGACCGTGGGAAACCAGGGATCACCGCAGACGCCCAGCAAAGAGACAGGCCCTTTTTAGTTCGGAATCCGAGGGCAGCACACCGAATAGGCAGACAACGGTATAGGACGAACCCGAGAGTGGCATAGGTATAATTTCTTGGAACGTCGGTAAAGGTCTCTGTGCAAAACCCAAGAACGAAATTATGTGATTTTGATATAGTCTGTTTATTTGAATGTTGGATTAGCAATGATGATGAAATAGAATAAGATAACTATACATCTTATAATTTTCCTAGAACTCATGTGAAAGGAGGGGGGTCAGTGATCTTTATTAAGAATAATATTGTAAATAGATGCAGCATAGTGTATAACATTTATGATTGTATAATAGTTATCAAAATCACTCCATCAGATCTAAATACTAAAGGTATTATATATATAATCGCTTGTTATTTCCACCCACAGAATAGTGTTTATTATTCGTCAGTCCCTGATTTTGACCCTTTTTCCGAACTCAGAGAGCTATTAAATACTCCATTGATGAAAATGTATTGGTATTAGTTGGAGATTTTAATAGCAGAACTTCGACTAATCCTGACTTCATTATATATGATAAATTAAATCCCGATATTGAGTCGAATTTATTATCTCTGTCGCATTACTCACACGATAATGATGAAAACTTACAAACTAGACACAATATGGATGAAGTGGTCAACTGTTATGGGAGACAACTTCTATACTTTTGTGTTATGACAGGTTTTCGAATTGTAAACGGTAGATTTGGGGAAGATAAAGAGGGTAATTTTACTTTCACTAGTTCAAAAGGCTCCAGTCTAATAGATTATCTCATATTACGCTGTGATCATTTCAAACTCTTAAGTTATTTCTGCTCTGGAATATTCACTGAGTTCTCTGACCATTCACCATTGTGCTTTAACATTAATTTAGCATTGAATAGAAGTCATGAGAAAAATGAAGCGAAGGGTCAAAATTGTGTAAATTTTAGGTGGGACGATATGATGAATGACAAAATCCAGAATGACCTTGAAACGTCCTTGAACCATATCTCATCTATGTATCATATCACTGAGCAAACTCAAAAAGGCATTGACCAGGCTGTTGATAACTTTCCAAATTCCCTTTCTGACATAATCTCACCGTATTACAAGAAAACTATTTATACACATAAGGTGAACTCAAAACGCATTAAGAGCGCAGATAAACCATGGCTCAATGATCTATGTAAAGTTAATGCAATTCATATCAATTAGCATTAAAATCCTTAACAAGAAAAAATCAGTTACGAATCGAATAAATCTCTCAAAATCTCGACTTGATTATAAAAAATATGAAATTATAGTAAAGAATACTTACAAAACCCACCAAGGAAATATGATGGATCTTTTGGGTAAAAATAATCCTAAGAGATTTCATAAACTGTTTAAAAGGAAAAAGACCCAAATCTTAAGTAATATTGAATTAAAAGAATTTTTTGAGCATTTTTCTAAACTATCGTCACATGACTCAGAACATTAAAAGGAAATTGACGAATTTATTAATACATATGATATTCATTTCCCTCATCACTATAATGAGAATTTAGATTTCCCAATTAATACTGATGAAATGTTTAAGGCTATAAAGAATTTTAAAGCGAAGAAGGCTTGTGGTTTTGACCAGATATTCAACGAGGTGTTTATACTTTAGTCAACGAAACTAATCCCATGTCTGCTAATATTATTTAATAATATTCTAGAGTCTGGAATATACCCAACGTCATGGTGTATAGGAAATATTGTTCCCGTATTTAAACGCAGAGATGTTAATAATCCAGATTGCTACAGGGGAATTACTTTAGTTAGTTGTATGGGGAAGCTCTTCACAACAATATTAAATAATAGACTTGTAGCTTTTGATAAGATAAATAACCTAATACCACACTCACAATTTGGGTTTAGAAAAGGTTTGAGTACGACTGATGCTATATTTATCCTTCAATCCTTAATAAATAGAACACTAAAAAACAAGAAACGGTTGTGTTGCTGTTTTATCGATTATAGTAAAGCTTTTGATTTGATCAATCGATCATATTTATGGTACAAATTAATTCATTTATGTATTGATGGCAAGCTCCTGAAAGTGGTTCGCTCTCTATACAGTAAAGTGAAATGTTCTATAAAATTAAATGGTAGTTTATCCGATTTATTTTCATGTAGTGCTGGGATATTTCAAGGTGAAATATTATCACCTCTATTATTTTCATTATATATTAGTGATGTTGAATCTCATCTTAAATCCAGTAATTGTCAACCACTTTCCTTATCCTACCTAAATCTATTTTTAATAATGTATGCCGATGATAAAGTTTTATTTTCTGAAACGCCAAACGGATTACAGGAGTTGTTAGATTCACTTGCTGTATATACTAATAAATGGGATTTAACGGTAAATACTAGTAAAACTAAAGTAGTTATTTTTAGAAATTGTGGCAAAATAACAGGTAAAGAAAAATGGGATTTTAACGGTCATGAATTAGAGGTTGTGAATGAATTTAATTATCTAGGCATCTTACTTAATTTTAATAGTAAATTCTTGACTACGCAGAAAAACTTAGCTTTATAAGGAAGAAAGGCAATGTTCTCCGTTAGTAACACTTGCAGGGAGAATGATTTTAATGTCAAAACATCACTGTATGCCTTTGATACCTATGTTGGTAGTATATTGAATTATGGTGCTGAAATCTGGGGGTTTCATAAAGCACCTGAAATTGGCAAACTGCATTTTTATTACCTAAAATTAATTTTAGGTGTTAAACAAAAACTGGGTAGATATCCTTTACATATCTTAAGGAAAATTAAAATTTTTAAGTATTATATTAAACTTTTTTTCTACAGAAAATGACTTACTTAGATGTTGTTTAACTGATATGCTTAATAATAATGATAACTGGATTTGTAACCTTAAAAATGAATTAGATGGTCTTGGGTTAGGGTATATGTGTCAAAATGTTGACAAACATTCAGCGTTCATTTTTAAGCAGAGAATATTTGATATTTTTAAACAGTCGTGTTATAGCAATATATGCCATTCTCCTAAAGGAATCTACTATCAACATGTTGTATTAAATTTTACACTCCACCCCTATCTTTTAAAGCCTATAAAGCCCGTATTATTAAAACATTTAACTCGCCTACGCTTATCAGCCCATAAATTATTTATAGAAACCGGTCGATATGCTAAAGTGCCACGTGATCAACGATTATGTATGTTTTGCCAGCTTGGGGAAGTGGAAGATGAATTTCACCACGTCCAAATTTGCTCGTCATTTGTGGATATACGCATTAAGTTTATTATTCAGGGTTCATACGCTACCTGGAAAACTTGGAAAGTCATGGAATTCCACGTATGAAAATTCCAGGCCTGGAAAACCTGGAATATGAGTATTTTATCATGGAAAGTCATGGAATATTCACCTCCGTCCAGTAAATCACCCTTTCTCCGAAATTTGATCCATTTATTCAATCTTTAAAACTTGTACGAAAGAAAACCATGTTTTTGCATACCTAATGAGGTTATTTTAAGAATAAGTTATTTGATTGGTCGGTCGCTAAGGTTAATGGTTGAAGTGTCCAATCAGAAACAAGCAATTCTCCAGGTTAGGTTATTAGACACTGAGCTGATGTCCCAGATATTCTTTCTCGTCGGTTTATCACTGATATTCTTGACAAATATGTCATTGTTTGTCGATATTCTGGCTTTAATTTTTTTTAGATCACTCAACAAGTTTGACAACACTCATAATTCAATAAATAATAGTAATACCATTACTAATTTCTGTTGTTTTGAATAACATTTATGTCAGTCAAGTTATTTTTACATACGTATGTGTCAAAGTTACATGCATGTAATAAATATACACACAGCAGGAAATAAAATAAGTCAATATTGAAATATTGTATAATTTATAAGAAATCCATATATGAAAAATCATTTTATTAAAGTAAAATAATTAAATGGAACATATCTGCCTAACTAACAGATCCCAAATCATTCTTTTTTTTTCTCCAGTTAACAATTTTAGTCAAATTATATCTCTGAAAGTTATGGTCAGATTTTATTGAAACTTGGAACCACTTCCTATACAGACTTTTTGCAATCGGAGAATTTTTTTTTTTTTTTTTTTTTTTTTTTTTTGTTGAAGTCTGCAAAATAGTTGCTGATGTATTGCAAGAAGTAAAACAATGTTTGCCAATTGTTTGTTGAATCTAAAAGTTAATTTAGTAGGGAAAGTTTCATAATTTGGAAAATTTGGATTTCTTTGCATGCCATATGTGAGTGTAGATTAGCTTATTCATTCAGATTTAATTCATAGACAAACTTCAGTGCAATGCTCTAATATTGGTCCTGGAAATTGCCCTTTTTGGTCCTGGAAAGTCATGGAAAAGTCATGGAATTTGATTCTCATTTTAGTGTACGAACCCTGTATTACACTAGACCTAATGTTTTTAAATTCTTCCAGTTGCTTAGTACCAGTAATATAAAAGACTTGTATAAACTAGGCAAATATTTGTCTTATGCTGATAAGCGTCCATCAGAGATGTTTAAAGATAAAAAAAAAAATAAATAATAATAATGTAATTAAATAAAATGTAGAAAGTCTAATTGATTAAAACCTTAATGCTGTTTGGTATAATTAACTTTAATTACTAACTTTGATGACATTATAATAATATATAATTTAAATTTCAACCCTCTGTTTAATTACTTTGTATATTGTACATACTGTTTATTGTGTAAATAATGTAATTATATGTACACTGATGAGTTTTATACCCAAAGTAAATAAGGAACTGAACTGAAGCCACAAAAGATTAACAAGCAATTTCCACCCTCTGTTTAATTACTTTGTATATTGTACATACTGTTTATTGTGTAAATAATGTAATTATGTACACTGATGAGTTTTATACTAAAGTAAATAAAGAACTGAACTGAACTGAAGCCACAAAAGATTAACAAGCAAACACCAATCATTTATTGGTGAGATAAACACTCGCTACCGTACGTAGGTCTTTGTTGATTACTTCGATAATTTTATAATCTCTTTTAAGGCAGTTGTGACAAATACTCGAATCGAGCATATCCACAAATTTCTCAACAAATTCAGTCATAAAAATATTCCTTGCACCTTTTAGTTAGAAACACTCGTTGCGCATGCCGATTGAATCCGAATAACGTAAGTTTGCACTCGACAGATTCCGGTACAATGTCACGACGTCCTTGACATAGAACAACAGATAATCAATGTAGAGTGGTTCAGGCTCAAAATGTTTTATAACAAACGGACACTATTTAGAGTGGTTCAGGCTAAAAATGTTTTATAACAAACAGACACTATTTCGGGACAGTAAAGACATTATATGATAAGACTTACTATAAAAACTTCATTGATCAACAATGGAAGTCTGGCCACTTCTGAATTTTGAGGATATATAATCATTTGGACATATATTATAAATGGCTCAAAATCTTCCCAGCTTCCATAATCAAAGGAGTTATCTCTTAGTGAGAATAAGAGCTATGTCCCTTGGTTGTACTAAAAAAAATATGCTCCAAGCTACGCACGTCCCGGAAACGAAATAACTTGATCGCAGTCGGAAAATATCGTTTATTTCCATACTGCAAAGTAACCGAATACACTCTATGAGACGATTGGATTTGACATATGTACGCATGCGCGAACGCTTCGTTGTTTTAACAGTGAACCCGCGCCTTCAAATGTCTTTATATTAACCATGTTTATAATGCTACAGTAGAAATTAAAATACATGTTAAGCTGGAGATGAAAAGATCGGCATTTGACATGAATTATTTCAAGATTAGCCTCATACATATATTAAAATGAACAGTGCGTTTATTTATTTATACCCAGACAGTGGCCTATTTATAACGGCATGTTATACAGAGGGAGCGAGGGAGAGAGAGGGGTCTATAAATCTAATAATGTAACATTTTAATGTTTATCTCAAAGATAACTAAATATTATATTGTGCAGTACGATGTTTGTTATGAAAAATAAATTGCCGGGTAAAGTACGAGGAAAATATAATGACATGTAATACGGGGAGTGAGAGAGGGGGATAAACACACCAAAAAAACTATTAATTAAGACTTTATTTTTTGTCCCTCAGATAAATAAATATTTTGTACTGCATGATGTTTGTTATGAAAAAAAACACATTGCTGGGTAAGTGGCGTATGCGCCGAGCCAGCGATTATTGCGTATGTACCGAATTTAGAGCCAAATTTTGTAGTTTCGTCTGTAGGCCTATAAAGGGTGGTATTTTTCGGCGACTTCAAGGTTTCCTAAACATGTGGACACCGACGCGCTCACATGATATTCTTTGAACTGTAGATTTTGATGGAGTGTAATTATATTTTTTTTTTCCCGCGAGAGCCAAACATGCGGTTATAACCACTGCTACGTTACCATTGGAAACGTTTAGATTTTTAAGTTTCATGACCAAATTATGGCATTCTGCTGTGTATCTTTGATTTTTGACATCATACTAAATTCCTTCGTTCATCTAAAAAGGTTTGGACTTGCAACCATTCTTTTTACCTGCCAATTGTTTTTTATTTTCATTATTAGCCTTCATGTGAATCATTTCTTTTTTAGTCTTCGGAAGTTGATTTTTTTTTAAAAACTTGGTGATTGTGCTTTTATGACAATCGCCGCAAATACTTTTCTTTCTATCTAAATCAGTTAAGGTCGCATCGGCAGATGTCCGAGTCTCTCTGTTTATTAAATTAATTTCACTTGTGTCTGCCGATGGAGTAACGTAAACTATCACGGAAAAAATGGGGTGTCAAGAAAATCATCGTATGATTTCATACCTTTTAGTGGACTTAACCTTACTTTTACTCACCTTCCTAGTCTTTGTCGTCAGTCTGACCAGTCTATTTTGAATGTATTTGTCACCAAAAGTCACACAGTCGTCATGTAAAGCAGTCATGATAGACCGATGCTCCGAAGTTGTCGGGAATTTATTAACATTTGTCTAGCATAAAGCCTATGTGATTTTTGTCATAGGTAGTTTGTTACAGTTCCCAAATCATAGGGGTACTTGTCCAATCCAATGCATGATAGCAAATCATCCGTGGACGATATCTTGCAGGGCTCAGTCTCAAAACTAGAAAAAAATAAGTCCGTCGATCAAAGTCTATGGCTACAGGATGGTTAGATAATATACTATGATTATAAAAATAATTTACACCATGTTACCGAAAAGGGTCTGGAAAATAAAGACTACAAATAAAAAGTTTGTTTCGGTTATTTTCCGGTCTCAAATAGTTCTGCGTATTTAGAGCTAACAAATATTTATTTCCTAACCACAATAGTCGCCAGCGTAAACCAAGAATGTAGCCACTTAATAAAAGTAAATCTCGAAAGGTTGTAGTGAATTTATCTGGGCGCTTTCACCTACTTGAAAGTTAGAAATGAAACAAAGCTATTATAGCTAGCTCTGTATTTAAATCACCAAAATCGCCAAAATCAAAAATCAAATCAAGGAGTGAAATCGAAATTTTTGCTCACGTTCGCTATTAAATAAACACGTAAGTCGAAGCCCGTAATGAGTGTATTTTTTACTCCGCGTTAAATACCAATACAGGTTTGTAAAAATACCTCATGTGACGTATATTTGCTGCGACTTCCTAAACCACGTGCGCGGCGCTAACTTCTGCTCACTTCAGAAGATTTCTCGACGGAGCAATCACACAGATAAGCGGGTCAGTTTTTATAAGGACAAATACTGTGTCTCTGAACCACTCTACACTATTTCGGGATTATTTTAACATTAAATGATAAGACTTACTATAAAAACTTCATTCATCAACAATGGAAGTCTGGCCACATTTGATTTTTGAGGATATATAAGCATTTGGACACATATTATAAATGGCTCAAAATCTTCCCGGCTTCCATTATCAAGGGAGTTATCCCTTAGTAAAAGTAAGAGCTATCTCCCTTGGTTGTAATAAAAACAAATACTTCAAGCTCCGCACGCCCCTGAAACGAACTATCTGTATCGCAGTCGGAAAACATCGTTTATTTCCTTGCTGCAAAGTAACAGAATACACTCTATGAGACGATTGGATTTGACATATGTACGCATGCGCAAACGCTTAGTTGTTTTAACAGTAGACCCAGGCCTTCAAATGTCTTAATATTAACTGTGTTTATAATGCTACAGTGTAAATTATAATACACGTTTAGATGAATATGAAAAGATATACGTTAGACATGAATTGTTTCAAGATTAGCCTTATTCATGTATTGAAATGAACAGTGCGTTTATTTATTTAAACCCACAGACACTGGTCTGTTTATAATGGCATGTTATACAGAGGGAGAGAGAGAGAGAGACACGTCTATAAATCTAATAATAAAACACTTTAATAATGTTACTTCCAAAGACAAATAAATATTATATTGTGCAGTATGATGTTTGTTATGAAAAATAAATTGCCGGGTAAAGTACGAGGAAAATATAATGACATGTAATACGGGGAGTGAGAGAGAGGGATAAACACCTCAATAAAACTATTAATTTAAGACTTTATTTTTTTGTCCCACATATAAATAAATATATTGTGCTATATGATGTTTGTTATGAAAAAAACCCACATTGCCGAATAAAGTATGGAGACGATATTCTATAAGTATTACAAATACAATAAAGATCCAGCTTCAGAGAGATTTGAATTCGAATTTGGTATAGTGGGGATGGGTAAATACAACATAATAGATAATATATTAACAACAAATTCAAAATAAGGACCACGTTCTCTCGTGTGGTATGCTAGCATTTACACACGAATTAATATTTATGCTGTTATCTGTTCTATTTCGTATTCATTTATACAGGCATATTCAAAGCGCTCAATAACATTTACCAAAACACATTTCATCGTGACCAACGCCCCCTGAATGAATATGTCTATATGTTAGAGCTGCATTTGCTACCGAGTGTTGTCTTTTGCAACATCATCACATCATATACATGTACTTATACAGTATAACAATATATGTCTGTTCAGATATTTTTATAACAGTCAATGTTATCATGTCAGCTATTATACCACAGAAATACAAGTTTCCCAAAGATGATTTAAGTTGAAATTAAATTAATCTATTAATTGTAATCGCCTGTACACACAACCTATTTAAATTTAACTTTCTAAATCAGTTACCTCATCGTCACTCGATACCACGATCTATATTTAAATGTAATACATAAGTTGATAATATCCCCTTCTTTGTTATACGTCCACATTCATAATGTGAACGTATTATGCCGTCGCCCCTGTCTGTGTGTGTGTGTGTGTGTGTGTGTGTGTCTGTGGTTCGCCTACAGGGCGCAATTCTTCATGGATTTTCTTCAAACTTGGTATACTTATTCCTTATACCCAAAGGAAGATCCCTATTGTTTTTGGGGCATGCCCGACCCCCAGGGGCCGAGCCACGCCCATTTCTAGTATTTGTTTGTTTGTCGTCTACAGGCCACATTTCTTAACTTATAATCTTGAAAGTTTGCATACATATTCTTTGTACCCTAAGGAACATCCCTATCGTTTGGGGTGTATGCCCCACCCCCAGGGGCAGAGCCACACCCATTTTTTTTTCGTGTGTCTTTGTGTTGCCTACAGGGCGCAATTCTTACTGGATTTTCTTCAAACTTGGTATACGTATTCCTTATACCCTAAGGAAGATCTCTATTGTTTTTGGTGCATGCCCGACCCCCAGGGACAGAGCCACGCCCATTTCTAGTATGTATTTGTTTGTCGTCTACAGGCCACATTTCTTAACTTATAATTTTGAAACTTAGCATACACATTCTTTGTACCCTAAGGAACATCCCTATCATTTGGGGTGCATGCCCAACCCCCTGGGGCAGAGCCACACCCATTTTCTTATCGTGTGTCTTTGTGTCGCCTACAGGCCGCAATTCTTATTGGATTTTCTTTAAAACTTTGTATACTTACTCTTTATACTCTAAGGATGATCCCTATCGTTTGGGGTGTATGCCCCACCCCCAGGGGCAGAGCCACACCCATTTTTTTTTCGTGTGTCTTTGTGTTGCCTACAGGGCGCAATTCTTACTGGATTTTCTTCAAACTTGGTATACGTATTCCTTATACCTTAAGGAAGATCTCTATTGTTTTTGGTGCATGCCCGACCCCCAGGGACAGAGCCACGCCCATTTCTAGTATGTATTTGTTTGTCGTCTACAGGCCACATTTCTTAACTTATAATTTTGAAACTTAGCATACACATTCTTTGTACCCTAAGGAACATCCCTATCATTTGAGGTGCATGCCCAACCCCCTGGGGCAGAGCCACACCCATTTTCTTATCGTGTGTCTTTGTGTCGCCTACAGGCCGCAATTCTTATTGGATTTTCTTTAAAACTTTGTATACTTACTCTTTATACTCTAAGGATGATCCCTATCGTTTGGGGTATATGCCCCACCCCCAGGGGCAGAGCCACGCCCATTTTCTTTTCATGAGTCTTTGTGTCGCCTACAGGGCGCAATTCTTACTGGATTTTCTTTAAACTTGGTATACGTATTCCTTATACCCTAAGTAAGATCTATATTGTTTTTGCTGCATGCCCGACCCCCAGGGACAGAGCCACGCCCATTTCTAGTATGTATTTGTTTGTCGTCTACAGGCCACATTTCTTAACTTATAATTTTGAAACTTAGCATACACATTCTTTGTACCCTAAGGAACATCCCTATCACTTGGGATGCATGCCCAACCCCCTGGGACAGAGCCACACCCATTTTCTTATCGTGTGTCTTTGTGTCGCCTACAGGCCGCAATTCTTATTGTATTTTCTTTAGAACTTTGTATACTTACTCTTTATACTCTAAGGATGATCCCTATTGTTTGGGGTGCATGCCCAACCCCCAGGGGCAGAGCCACGCCCATTTTCTTTTTGTGTGTCTCTGTGTCGTCTAGAAGCCGCAATTCTAACTGGATTTTCTTAAAATCAGCGTGGTACTTGGTTTATGTATTCCTTATAGCCTGAGGGCATCCACTATTGATTTTGATGAATGTCCCGACCCCCAGGGGCAGAGCCACGCCCACTTTTTGTCTTTAGTGTTAGGAAGGCACAATTCTGAATGGATTATCTTGGTATAGTTATTCCTTATACCTAAGGACGACAACTATTAATGTTGGTGCACGACCCTCAACGCTAAACAAACCAAACGCCTAGCCTTCTTGACAAAGTACCATATCAATCAAAGCAGGAATGTGGACGTATATTGTAGCGTTAGCGTTATGTTCAAACAATGAAATGTAAAGTTTAATTAACAAACATTATTCTTGACTATATATTTCCTGGAACAAAAAGATTTAGTACAAACCAATGAATAAAAAGATGATCGCCGAAACCGCCAGTAGATAATATCCTCTTCTTTATCAGGCAATAAAATGTAAAATTAAATTAACAAACATTGTTCACAATATTTCCTGCAACAAAGGGATTTACTACAAACTAATAAATATGCACAGTTAAAATGAACCAGAAAACAACCGAAACTGTAAATAGGGGTATTATATGATCAAAAGGTATTTACGTTGTTGGAATGTCTGTCAGCTGGGACATCTGGAATGAAGAATAAAATGGACATAAAAATTAAAAAAATAATCAATAAGCTGTATTTTATAACCGCTAAGAAAGAGGCATTGTAAACTTCTTCCTATTACGTAGGGTGAGCCATACAAATTATTTTTTCCAAATTTGCCTTTAAATTTGGAACAGAACGTTCCTTACCCGCCGAAGAAAAATAAAAAAGTGATTTGTCCGAAACTGGTTGGTTCATGACGTATCTACGAAATCGGAGCTGTGCTTTCAATGCCTCTTTTGTTTCCCCGAGTGACGAAAACTTTAAAAGCCCATCATCCATTCCCTCTTTACTTATCCAAAGTCCCATCCCGGCAATTTCTGCTGTTAGGCGCTCTTTTTTCCTAATCTCAAGTTGCCCCCTTTCTTTTAATTTATCCCTTTTCGCCAAAAGAACCTCTAACCGTTTTCTCTCAATCTCTTCGCGCCTTTGTCTAAATTTAGAAAGTTGTTTTTTTGTTATAATTCCAGCATCCATTATGACCAAATTACGTCTATCAGGAGAAAGAGTTTTAAGCCATTCGTTAGATTTGTTCATTTTATATAAAATGGATGCTTCCTTGCCAAAAGTATTAGAGGAGGGCGCGATCCTCATTAATCTATCGAGATGACTGAACACGGTTTCCGGCAATTTGTTGTGAGGCATGGCAGAACCCGAACATGAAGGAATGAAGTCATCTCGATACTCAAGTAAAATATTTGAAATGTACTTTTTAAACTCGACAAAGAGGATTTCCAAAATATGGAGGAGGGTTGAATTAATAGCACAATCAAAATCTAATTTTGTTAAGTGATCAAGTACAGAATCGTTTTCAATTTTAATCAGAGATTCAAATGGGTGTGATTTACCTTCCGCAAAGTCATGTAAGTTTGCTGTTTCAAAATAATCATGTAATTTTTTATAAATATGTTTCATATCAAGAGCATTAATGCTGCTTTCTAATATGCGCCACAGTGGAGCAGTTATTAGTTTATTTATCAAACCCAAAGCCTGGCATTCTATGAGGAATACAGGAATTTTAATGTCTAATGAAATGCTTTGGGTCAATCGATTTTCTGCGCCAAAATCATCAAGAAATGTTTTAATATGGTTAGCGAAATAAGTTACAATTGCGGCATTGTGAAAAATGATATTAAACCCGTTACCATGAAATGGCGTTAGCGGTAATTTTGAAATTCCTAAAGAATTTAAATATAACTTGAAAGGTAAATAACAACCCGACTTTTCGTCTCCACCCTGAGTAAAGGCCTTACAGATGGTTCGAACCAATCGAACACACCCCGATTCGTTTGGCGAAAATGATGTAGCGGTTTTAAACGTTTGGGCCGAGAACGTTTTAAAATACAGTTCTTCAAATTTTTCAATTCCAGAACACTTTTATCCGCCAAACCAGTTAATAAATGAAGACCACAAAAGAAATGATTAATATTCATATGAATATTTCGCTCCGAATCTGATAAATCTGACCAGTTGTCTACTAATTTAGCGCAAATACTGCCTCTGTATTGAGTAAATAAAGAATTAAATAGCTTTTCGGTGCTGGCTCTGTCTGACATGGTATTTTTAATTTCGAAAATAACGGATTTACTAAATGGTCCAGCAATTTCGTCAAGATCTGCCAAAATTTCGGTTAATGTCGTTAATGTAGTTTGCGCAGATTTATCAGCCATTTCACGAAGACCAAGAACAAGTGGCGTATGTGTCGAGTCAGCGGTTATTGCGTATGTGCCGAATTTAGAGCCAAATTTTGTAGTTTCGTCTGTATAAAGGGTGGTGTTTTTCGCCGACTTCAAGGTTTCCGAAACATGTTTTAAAGATACACCGACGCGCTCACATGATATTCTTTGAACTGTAGATTTTGATGGAGTGTAATTAGATTTTAGTCCCGCGACAGCCAAACATGCGGTTATAACCGCTGCTACGTTACCATTTGAAACGTTTAGATTTTTAAGTTCCATGACCAAATTATGGCATTCTGCTGTGTATCTTTGATTTTTGACATCATACAAAATTACTTCGTTCATCTTAAAAGGTTTGAACTTGCAACCATTTTTTTTACCTGCCAATTGTTTTTTATTTTCATTATTAGCCTTCATGCGAATCATTTTTTTTTAGTCTTCCGAAGTCGATTTTTTAACTGGGCGATCTTGCTTTTATGACACTTTGATAATCGCCGCAAATACTTATTTTTCCTATTTAAATCAGTCAAGGTCACATCGGCAGATGTCTGAGTCTCTCTATTTATAAAATTAATTTCACTAGTTTCTACCGATGAAGTCTCGTCAGCTATCCCTGGAAAAAATGGGGTGTCAAGAAAATCGTCGTATAATTTCATAAATTTATTGGACTTAGCCTTACTTTTACCCAGCTTCTTAGTCTGTGTCTTCAGTCTGACCAGTCTAGTTTGAATGTATTTGTCACCAAATGTCACACAGTCGTCATGTAAAGCAGTTATGATAGACCGATGCTCCGTAAATGTCGGGAATTTATTAACAATGCCTAGTATAAGCCTATTTGTTATTTTTGCCATAGGTAGTTTGGTTAGAGTGCTCAAATCATAGGGGTACTTGTCCAATCCAATGCTGGATAGCAAATCATTGGTGGACGCCATCTTGCAGGGCTCAGTCTCAAATCTAGAATAAAATAAGTCCGTCGATCAAAGCCTATGGCTACAGGATAATTAAATAATATTATTAATATACTACGATTATGAAAATAATTTACAGTAAGTTACCGAAAAGTGTCTGGAAAATAAAGACTACCAATCAAAAGTTTGTTTCGGTTATTTTCCGGTCTCAAATAGTTCTGCGTATTTAGAGCTAGCAAATATTTATTTCCTAACCAGAATAAGTCGCCGCGTAAACCAAGATTGTAACCACTAAGTAAAAGTAAATCTTGAAAGGCTGTAATGAATTTATCCCGGCGATCTCATGTGGTTGAAAGTTAGAAATAACACGAAGCTATTACAGCTAGCTCTGTATTTAAATCACCAAAATCGCCAAAATCAAAAATCAAATCAAGGAGTGAAATCAAAATTTTTGCTCAAGTTCGCTATTATATAAACACGAAAGTCGAAGCGCGTAATGACTGTATTTTTACTTGGCTTTATATACCAATACATGTTTGTATAATACCACGTGAAAAGCTATTTGTGACGTATATTTGCTGCGACCTCCAAATTCACGTGTCCGGGACTAAATATCGCTCACTTAAGAGAAAACCCTCGATAAGGCAAGCAGACAGATAAGTGGGTCAGTTTTCATAACGACAAATAATTGACTCTCTGAACCACTCTAATCAATGACTCATACGCGATAGCAAGCATAAGTGTGCGATCAACAGAAGACGACGAAGAAGATAAATTATCGAGAAACTTGACCTATTGAAAATGCCTACGCATGTTAAACGAAATACAAATTAATGTAAGAAAGTTTTAAATGTACGGAAAAATTTATCATTTTTAAATGGAATAATGCTCTGGTGATTCGAATCTACATTATAATAATACTTCCGGTTTTCGAATTAACAATATTTCCGGTTTGACAAAAATGAGTACTCGGACACTCTTCGTGATCCGGCATCTTGCAACGATCCTTTACAATGTCGGATCGGACAGAGTCCACTGTATAGTAAATTCTAATCAGTAGATTTCTGCACTTAAAAATTTTGTATGTATAGTAGATTCTAATCAGTAGAGCATATTTCGGAATTAATTTAGCGCAGCATTTTAATCACAGAAGAGGTGTATACACCACATGTGAAATACAAATACATGTATGGTGCGTTTTACTCATTGTTTGCGCAACACTTTTCTATAAAAAATGAATTTGTATGCAAGCAATATTGTTTATTCTAAAATTCAAATCATAAAGTGTGATTGAGAAAAAACCATAATAAAGCTTATCCGATATTGTCTAATCTTCAAATATTTGGATTTTAAGCATATGGTCAAAATTGATGATTTTTTACAATTGTCATAGAAACCACAAGAAATTACTGTTTACTATTATGTACATTTTGAAAATCACCCAAGAACCGATTTCATAATGTCGATAAAATTTCCTTTCCATCCATACCAAATAACCTTTGTTCTACCATAAGTATGGGTATCGGAAAAAATATGGACTTAAACCGCTAGCCTAAAAGCAGAGCTAAACAATTTCATTGATCGATGCTTTGGGGCAAGATAGTTTTAAAGGACAATATTGGTGCCAGTCATTATCACATATGTGGTAGAACTGATTAAACACTTTCCAAATATAATATTAACACAGAGATCATCGCTACCATAGAGGAGTAATAAAGGATTCATGAATCGGAAGTGACGAACGCCAAAGGAAAACACGAGTTATCTCTCTATGTGAATGACTGGAGTGACGAGTGATGACAGATAAACGGCCGAATTTCTGCTCACTAAAAATTCCTTCGAAGACAAAAAATTGTTATGTGGGACCGCAAGAGGTTATCTGACGATACAATAAAGTAATTAAATGTCATAAGATAAGAGAACACGGGAAAAATAGAAATACTCCGTACAGCCCCTTGTTTTTATTCATTCTATAGGGGAGACCGGGGCACATTGAACCACTTTGTTCACATACATGTTTTTCCTCATTTCATATCAAATGTTTTTATTAGAAGATCTCTTTATTTCATGATCAAAATTTAAAAAAAAAATCAATATGCCCTCTTATATGGATCAAACCCCGGTTTATCTGGATTGTATAGATTAGACATAATATATGAACTTCAGTATAAGAATTTCCTAGGCTAAGAAGTTAACAGTTAACATGTATGGAAAATTTTACTCTTTTAAGCGCTTTTTTGAAAAATTCAATGCCTAAGAAAATTGACAGCATGTGGCTTATTGATAGAGAAATGGGTCTAAGAAGTTATCTCACTTCTGTATAGTGTTGGGTTGTATAGTATTATTTATAAAGGCTATATCCATGGTGGTTCAATGTGCCCGGTCTCCCCTACCTTATAAAAACATGATAATGCACGGACTTTTAATCTGTTTTTCTTTCCTGTTCTCTTATCTAATGGCAGTCAATTCTTTTTATGAATTGTAAGATATTCTCTCACAGTGTCACACAGCAACTTTAGGTCTTCGGGGGAATTATTAGTGAGCAGATATTCGCCCATGTATCTGTTATCACTAGTCATTTCAGTTAGTTATATAGAGGAATAACTCGTGTTTTCCTTTGGCGTTCGTCACTTTCGATTCATGAATCCTTTATTACTCCTCTATGGTAGCGATGATCTCTGTGTTAATATTATATTTGGACAGAGTTTAATCAGTTCTATCATATATGTGATAATGACTGGCACCAATATTGTCCTTTAATTCTATCGATAGAGAGTGATAAAACTTTGTGTACAGTTGATAATCATTTGGATTGCTTGATACTTTTGAAAAAAATAAATGTACTATTAATTAACATGGGTCATCTATTTATTTTGGGATTTCGGCGGGAAAGATCAGTCTCACTATTGGCTTGTTTCAGTTTGTAGTACGTTGTTGACTCTCAAATAACGAAAATTATATAATATGTCATATAAATGCCCCCAGCTATCAACAAAAAAATATCTGCTAAGACAATTTAGCTGCTGTGGGCGTATGTTTGATTGCCTGGCAACCTATCATATCATTTATTTTAACAGTTATTTGGTGTCCATTTTACAACTCGTTAGCCATGCTCATGTGGAAATCTGTTTGACAGTTTCATGAGTACGGGAAGTGACAGCACTGGTGAAACCTCTCATCACTGCATCATAGTTCTACTTCTTAATCTTATCTCACTGTGAAACTGATATCGTTTAAGATGGGGTTTTTTGACTTTAAAAAATGCTATAGAGTTTGATTTCAAAACATCGTTTGATAATTGACAATAATCGTTTGAAAACTACAAAAATGGTTTAATTAGAACCATAGTTTAATTTAATGGTACAGCGTTTGATATCTCCGAGTGGGGGTTAAAAATTGACGAACCGTCGAATTATGTAATGCGTTTGATTACTAGACATCGCTTTAATTTCCGAGCTGCCGATTAATTTATCAAGTGTTTAAATATTAGACGAAAAATTTATTTGCTCGCGAGTCGTTTATCCGATCGGTTCATTTTGATTACGATTATTTACACATGAAATGAAGTACGAATAAAAAGGGTGGATATAAAAAAATGCACACGAAGATATGCTAAACTTACCGTGGTCGTAGTATTATTATCCATTAAAAATAATGATTCACGGTACCATTGACAAATACATCAAAAATCGGTACGTCCATTGTTATTATACCATCGGAAATCGGTAGAGCACATTCCCGGTGATGTATTTTTCTTTAAATCACAAATGATGAAAATAGATTTCCACGTGTACACGTGACTAGAAGACCTGGCAATGATTCCACCATTGACAAATACATCAACAATCGGTAAATCACGTCCAATGTTATTATATCATTGGAAATCGGTAAAGCACATTCCAGGTAAAGTATTTTCTTTAAATCACTAATGGATGAACACAACTTTTCATCTGCACATGTGGTCGTGTGATAATCTCGCGAGACTTGTATACTGGCGCCAAACGTCGCTATTCGTCGATCGCCATAGACGAGCTATCGCTCAGGGTGGTGCGGGTCTGTTCATCCCACGATCTTTTCACCCTGGGCTGTTTCATCTCAACCTTATTTTTTATCGGACTGTTCATCCCGGGCTGTTTCATTTCGGATTAGGCTAGCGACGTTTCGGATTAATAATTAAAAGACTGTGGAAAATTTATGTGACAGTACAGACATTTATCTTTTCGTTTTATGGGAGGCTGATAGTTGCCTTATTCAGTTGATCGGCGACTGTTGAGATCGCGATTAACATTGCTAGTTCTCTTTTGTTTTGTTTCATCGGCGAGTAATAAACTAGGTAATAAAATATTGTTGAAAATTTGTGTATATTTAGTAATACTTCATTGTTTTTCTTTTATCAAATAGTAAACGACCTTGATTGACCAATCACTGCCATTGGGTTTTTTTGTGAAACGGAATAATTGCAATCAACACACGGCCGCCATTATCGATGATTGACAACTCACGTTTTTCCTCATCCACCAAACAACCGTAAGATTTCTTTGCACAGCCACAACAATAACATGGGGATTATCGGCTAATCAGCTTTAATTATTCCGCTTTGATCGTTGCTATTTCTAATATTTTCCATAGAAAAACATTGCTTTGTACGCACAAATTTATCGATTGGTATTGCCAAGCTTGTCGAGGAATAATGCATGTCAACGTGCAGCTCGCGGATTATCGTTAACAATTTCTAGATACTTGTAAAAAGAGTGCATGTCGTGTAAATATTTATTTTAATTTTTGTGTAGGTCATTTTCAAATCAATTCATCAGCATATTATTCGTTTTAAACAAATGCATTACGGGAAACGATGATCATCAAAGAACCGCAAGTGCAACTATTCACTAATGATTTAACGTTTGGTGGAGCCTTTTTACTAATCACGTGTTTCGTGTTAATAAATATTTTCTTTCGTGATTTGAATTGGCCTATTTCAAATAAATTCATCAACAACATTTTTATATAGATAGTACAGATATAAAAAAAATAAAACGCTCTTTTCGTAAACATTCAACATTTGAAATTTTGCCGTAGGTTCGTTATGCACAACTCCAGGTGCTGTACTTGATGGCGAGGTGTAAATTATATAATTTAGCCTGCATGTTATTTGTGCGGGGGGGGGGGCTTATTATAAATTGATTTGACAGTTGTGTTAAACCTTTCCTTTAAACTTATTCCCCGAGTCAGAAGCGTCACCTACCCAAGTCAGAAATGTCACATACCTGAGTCTGAAACGTCGAGGTTTTATTCTTGAGTCCGAAGTGACGCGGGATCGAAATGACAAGTAATCTATTCATTCCGGGCTGTTTGACCCCCCCCCCCCCCACCACCGTCCTTGTTATTGTTGTTTATTATAGATTTAACATCGAATACATTTAATATGATATTATGGACAGGTTAATTAAATTAAATTATTTACACTTCATAGGTTGAATGTTGGTTATTAGAATAGCAGTTAATTAACTAAGCTGTACTTATTGTTAAATAAACTGTTAAGCACTTACTTATAGTTAAACAAACGTGTACTTTTTTTTATTTATTATTTAATAACAAGTAATTATTTGTTTTGGATTAGTAATAAAAACATGCGGCGAGGGTTGAGTTGTATTCACACATTTAAGTAAGAAGCCAGATAACCTAACAATTAAAATTAATTACTGATCTATGTCTTCATTGCTCTTCTGTAATATCATTCTTTCACATATAATTTTTATCGCAAATTAGTCGGAATGCGAGAAAGGAATTCCAGGGGGAACGATCAGCTGTCCTCTGCACGTGATTAGAATAGTGTCATGTACAGGCGCGACGTCGTGTTTGATATTCATTTTTATACCGATATATTAGAATCCGAATTCGACGCCTGAACGGCAGTGTCATAGACTTATACAATAAATATAAAGCATGATTTGGGACACGTGTTTTTACTTAGTGGAATCCATGTCACTAAAAAATAACATAAACACTAAAAAATAAACACTAAAAAATAAACACTAAAAAATAACATGAACTCTTAAAATACTGGAAGAGACTGGTTCACAGATATAAAATTGGAAAACAATCACATATAAAGAACGATTCAAAAAAAATAATTGCTGCATGCAATCATTAGTTTATACATATTATTATAAAGAACGTTTTAAAGACATTTATTTGCAGCATGCACATTAAAAAGAAATCGAACATTGGAATATCATGGTTTATACATATGAATAACGTTTGCAAGAACTAGCGGCATGCAAACCTCTTAATATATATCCCCATGTACATTAATTACAGAAATGGTCTGTGTATACACGGTATGGTGAGCTAGTCACCTTTTGGCCAGGTGAATATACGGTGGAGTCATAAATGTCCGTTGTAAGTGTAGATTGATTATCTGTTTGGCCGAATGCTTAGGTTTTTCAAATCCTGGGTGCCATATGAAATGCATATTTTCAATATACATGTATGTTAGTACAGTATGGGTTAATCCTGAGATTGGTCGAAAGATGTTGTTTTATTAATTATCACCTGTGCTCACCTGTGTGGGTGCCACACAAAATCATGTCTTTGAATATACAGTTGAGTCATAAATGTCCTTTTTAATGTGTTTTTTTTATTTACATTCATTATTTGATTGGTCAAATGCTATTGTTTTATCAATTCCCACTTGTATTTACCTGTCTGCGTTGAGGTGAAACATGTTTTTGTTACGACAAAGGGAGCGGTCTTATAAGTGTGATTTAAATTGATTTTTTAACAAACAAGGACTTTTTATTTTTTTGTGTTAACCAATTGTATGTTTTTACCAACTTCCAACCCACGCAGTGTAAATAATTTAATTTAATCAACTTAATATCATATTAAATGTATTTTACGTTAAATCTGTAATATACAACAACATTGGGATGAAACAGCCCAGGGTGAAAAGATCGTGGGATGAACAGACCCGCACCACCCTGAGCGATAGCTCGTCTATGGCGATCGACGAATAGCGACGTTTGGCGCCAGTATACAAGTCTCGCGAGATTATCACACGACCACATGTGCAGATGAAAAGTTGTGTTCATCCATTAGTGATTTAAAGAAAATACTTTACCTGGAATGTGCTTTACCGATTTCCAATGATATAATAACATTGGACGTGATTTACCGATTGTTGATGTATTTGTCAATGGTGGAATCATTGCCAGGTCTTCTAGTCACGTGTACACGTGGAAATCTATTTTCATCATTTGTGATTTAAAGAAAAATACATCACCGGGAATGTGCTCTACCGATTTCCGATGGTATAATAACAATGGACGTACCGATTTTTGATGTATTTGTCAATGGTACCGTGAATCATTATTTTTAATGGATAATAATACTACGACCACGGTAAGTTTAGCATATCTTCGTGTGCATTTTTTTATATCCACCCTTTTTATTCGTACTTCATTTCATA
The DNA here is from genome assembly GCA_036850965.1 of Patella caerulea. Taxonomy (NCBI): domain Eukaryota; kingdom Metazoa; phylum Mollusca; class Gastropoda; family Patellidae; genus Patella; species Patella caerulea. The sequence goes on along the minus strand of JAZGQO010000013.1, from coordinate 13,214,924 downwards.
TGTAAATAATCGTAATCAAAATGAACCGATCGGATAAACGACTCGCGAGCAAATAAATTTTTCGTCTAATATTTAAACACTTGATAAATTAATCGGCAGCTCGGAAATTAAAGCGATGTCTAGTAATCAAACGCATTACATAATTCGACGGTTCGTCAATTTTTAACCCCCACTCGGAGATATCAAACGCTGTACCATTAAATTAAACTATGGTTCTAATTAAACCATTTTTGTAGTTTTCAAACGATTATTGTCAATTATCAAACGATGTTTTGAAATCAAACTCTATAGCATTTTTTAAAGTCAAAAACCCCCATCTTAAACGATTTCAGTTTCCCAGTGTCTGTTTCCTCAGTTTATTATATAGTGTAGCATTTAATACATCGTTTGTATGAAATTTATGATGTATGTGTCACAACAACATACACAGGGTATGTATTATATTTATTGTTTATGCTTTAAACTTCAGGTTATTATATAGTTTAGCATTTAATACACAGTTTGTAAGAAATTTATGGTGTGCATGTACATCAGTTTCTACAACAACATGTACAGGGTATGTATAATATTTATTCTTGATGCTTGATTGATACCTGAAGAAAATTTTAATATTGTCGGCCCTGTCCACACTATAGGTTTATCTCGAAAAAGATCTCTGCTCCTTTCGATATTGGCATTAATCGGACCATAACTTCCTTGATTGTGGCCCCTGATTGTATGAAATATCACGCGCCAACTCATTACATCGTTTTTTGTCTATTTTGTTTATTTTCCCCCAAGTTCAACTATAATTCATCTTACATACATCGCGGCAAGGATTAGGGTCGCCTGTCCAACCTTGTGGGTTTTCTCTGGGTACTCCGTTTTCCTCCCACTGTAAAGATCATGTGTTAGTCCCGAAATGACCTAGTTTGTGTCTAGTGGACGTTAAACCTCTCTCCTCTCTCCTCTCCCTCTCTCACACACACATACATTTGTCTTTTTATGCAAAATAGTTACTAAGAGAGTGTTGACATAAACATAATTATTGAAGGAACAATTCTTAAGGCAAATACAAGATAAAGAAACTGAACAATCAACCACTTTAATTGAGTTGCCAGTCTGTCATAATTTAAATCGACTTTACAAATTTATTTGTTGTCTGCTTTTAAACAAGCTTTCAAAAGCACTAATGGGAGTGAACTAAGATAACAATAAGTAGCCTGGAGCAAGAGTGGCTAAGCGAGTAAGACGCTGGCATGCTGGCCTGGAGGTAGCGGGTTCGTTCCCGGTATTGCTCGAGACAGTTTCTCAGGATTTTCCGGGTGGTTTCCCCTTGCTGGTGAGGTAGGACGTAGGGCCCGACAACAAGGACAACTGTCTTGTTGTTTGGATAGGACGAAATACCACGGTCTCATGTACACATTTGCACGCATGTAAAAGATCCCCTGTCATTTGGAATTCAATATATAAGTAGGCTGTAGCGCTGCTGCCCAGGCAAAATTTCCCTCGTAGCACTCTGTATGGCGTATGCCCGTCTTCAGAATCCCAGTCGGTGCACAACAATAGGATGTTAAACCCCATTCCATTTCATAAGTAGCAGTGGATTACAGTGGCTAAGTGGGTAAGATGCTAGATGCCGCTGTCCGGGGAAAATTTCGCTCATTAGCCTAGTTTGGAGCAGAGCATTAAGACATTTAATTTCAATAAGTAACCCTTTCATGCTCATAACAGGGTTCCACTTTCTAGGATTATATCTTATGGAGTGCGTTATTTAAGTATTAGAAATGAATAAAGATTTTTGGAATAGATCTTCAACACGTTATGTCTGGAGCAATAACAGCAACAAGTAAACAACTTATAACTTCCTATAAATCGACCCTTCAACTAGCTAGTATGTTCCTTAAGCTGGTCTCCCCAACTATTATTAATCGTACATACACTTCTCTCTTTATATAAATTAGTTACTTACTATTAGTTACTAAGTCTAAAGCCATTTAACTGATCAGATAAACCACTTTAGTTGCCATAATTTAAATCGAGTGACCAATTGCTGTCTGCTTCATCTGACTTATCAAGCATTAATGTATATTAAAATATAGATTTGAAATTAAAAATAGAATTAAACAATAATAAAGTAACATGTTACCAATACATAAATCATATGTATCCACCCTACTTCAAACAAAAACATGTTTTAAATATTATTACAATCAAAATCCTTATTTTTCCACTAATCAAAATAACATAATCTATAACTATTTTCACGATAATAATTTTTATACGCCCACATTTTCATGTGGACGTATATTGTCGTCGCCCCTGTTCGTCCGTCCGTCCACAATTGTTTGTGAACAGTCTACAGGTCACAATTTTTATCCGATTTCAATGAAACTTAAAATATAGGTTTATCACCCTAAGATCTCGATTCCTTTCGATATTGGCATGTATCGGACTGTAACTTCATGGGTTATGGCCCCTGATTGTACGAAAAAATCACGTTTTTATACGCCCACATTTTCATGTGGACGTATATTGTCGTCTCCCCTGTTCGTCCGTCCGTCCGTTCACAATTGTTTGTGAACAGTCTACAGGTCACAATTTTTATCCGATTTCAATGAAACTTAAAACATAGGTTTATCACCCTAAGATCTTGGTTCCTTTCGATATTGGCATGTATCGGACTGTAACTTCATGGGTTATGGTCCCTGATTGTACGAAAAATCACGTTTTTATACGCCCACATTTTCATGTGGACGTATTATGTCGTCGCCCCTGTCCGTCAGGACGTCCGTCCGTCCGTCCGTCCACAATTTGTTTGTGGACTCTCTACAGGTCACAATTCTTATCCGATTTTGACGAAACTTGAAATATAGGTTTATCCCCAAAAGATCTCGGCTGCTTTCGATATTGGCATGTATCGGATCAAAACTTCATGGATTATGGCCCCTGATTGTACGAAAAATCACGTTTTTAGCTTGTGGACCCTATAGAGGTCACAATTTTGAACCGATTTTGATGAAACTTGACATGCATGTTTGTAACCCAAAGATCTTGGTTCCTTTCGATATTTGCGGCTATCGGAATGTAATTTCCTGGATTATGGCCCCTGATTGTCCGAAAAATCACCCTTTTTAGCTTGTGGTCCCCCTGGAGGTCACAATTATTATTCGATTTAAAAAACCGTTTGATTATATCACCGTTACACCCTAAGGAAGGTTGAGTTCGAATTTCGGGAAAATCGGACGAAAATTGCCATACAAAATGGCCGCCGTTTGTACGCGAATACTGTTAAAAAATGGTATATCAAGGTTGTGGACCCTGTGGAGGTCACAATTTTGATTCGATTTTGATGAAACTTGAAATTCATGGTTATAACCCAAAGATCTTGCTTCCTTTCGATATTTGCGCATATAGGATCGTAACTTCCTGAATTATGGCCCCTGATTATACGCAAAATCGCCTTTTTTATACGCCCACATTGAAATGTGGTCGTATATTGTCGTCGCCCCCGTCCGTCCGTCCGTCCGTCGGTCCGTCGGTCCGTCCGTCCGTCGGTCCGGCGTCCACAATTGCTTGTGGACGCTCTACAGGCTAAAGTTAATATCCGATTGACTTTAAATTTATACAAAGTGTTTATGGTCATGAGACGAAGAAGCCTATTGTTTTTCAGCGATTTCCGATAATTAGTGCCAGAGTTATGGCCCTTGATCACTTCAAAAAATCTTGTGGACGCTCTAGAGGCCAAAGTTAATATCCGATTGACTTCAAATTTATACACAGTGTTTAAGGTCATAAGACGAAGAAGCCTATTGATTTTCAGCGATTTCCGATAATTAGTGCCAGAGTTATGGCCCTTGATCACCTCAAAAAATCTTGTGGACGCTCTAAAGGTCAAAGTTAATATCCGATTGACTTTAAATTTATACACAGTGTTTAAGGTCATAAGACGAAGAAGCCTATTGATTTTCAGCGATTTCCGATAATTAGTGCCAGAGTTATGGCCCTTGATCACTTCAAAAAATCTTGTGGACGCTCTAGAGGCCAAAGTTAATATCCGATTGACTTCAAATTTATACACAGTGTTTAAGGTCATAAGACGAAGAAGCCTATTGATTTTCAGCTATTTCCGATAATTAGTGCCAGAGTTATGGCCCTTGATCACTTCAAAAAATCTTGTGGACGCTCTAGAGGCCAAAGTTAATATCCGATTGACTTTAAATTTATACACAGTGTTTAAGGTCATAAGACGAAGAATTCTATTGATTTTCAGCGATTGCCGATAATTAGTGCCAGAGTTATGGCCCTTGATCACTTCAAAAAATCTTGTGGACGCTCTAGAGGCCAAAGTTAATATCCAATTGACTTTAAATTTATACACAGTGTTTAAGGTCATAAGACGAATACGCCTATTGATTTTCAGCGATTTCCGTTAATTAGTGCCAGAGTTATGGCCCTTGATCACCTCAAAAAATCTTGTGGACGCTCTAAAGGTCAAAGTTAATATCCGATTGACTTTAAATTTATACAAAGTGTTTATGGTCATGAGACGAAGAAGCCTATTGTTTTTCAGCGATTTCCGATAATTAGTGCCAGAGTTATGGCCCTTGATCACTTCAAAAAATCTTGTGGACGCTCTAGAGGCCAAAGTTAATATCCGATTGACTTCAAATTTATACACAGTGTTTAAGGTCATAAGACGAAGAAGCCTATTGATTTTCAGCGATTTCCGATAATTAGTGCCAGAGTTATGGCCCTTGATCACCTCAAAAAATCTTGTGGACGCTCTAAAGGTCAAAGTTAATATCCGATTGACTTTAAATTTATACACAGTGTTTAAGGTCATAAGACGAAGAAGCCTATTGATTTTCAGCGATTTCCGATAATTAGTGCCAGAGTTATGGCCCTTGATCACTTCAAAAAATCTTGTGGACGCTCTAGAGGCCAAAGTTAATATCCGATTGACTTCAAATTTATACACAGTGTTTAAGGTCATAAGACGAAGAAGCCTATTGATTTTCAGCTATTTCCGATAATTAGTGCCAGAGTTATGGCCCTTGATCACTTCAAAAAATCTTGCGGACGCTCTAGAGGCCAAAGTTAATATCCGATTGACTTTAAATTTATACACAGTGTTTAAGGTCATAAGACGAAGAAGCCTATTGATTTTCAGCGATTTCAAATAATTACTGCCAGAGTTATCTCCCTTGATAACTTCAAAAATTCTTGTGACGCTATAGAGGCCAAAGTTACTATCCGATTGACTTCAGATTGATACATAGAGTTTAAGGTGTTGAAACGAACAAGTATTTAGATTTTCAATGAATTTAGATAACTGAACAGCTAAATCCATGATATTAAATGTTTCATGTATATACTAATTGTTAGCGTGAGGTAAAACTTTATAAAAAGCAATCAAATTCTAATGATTTTCTGATAATTACATAATGAGTTGTTACTCTTAATCAGTTTTTAGTGTATTACAAATGTTTCATTACCGAAATTAGTAAAAATATGCGACAACCCTTGTTGACTGCCCAGACAATTTAGCTGCTGTGGGCGTATGTTTCGTTGCCTGGCAACCTATCTTTTTAGCTTGGAGGTCACAATTATTATTCGATTTAAAAAAACGTTTGATTATATTACCGTCACACCCTAAGGAAGGTTGAGTTCGAATTTCGGGAAAATCGGACGAAAATTGCCATACAAAATGGCCGCCGTTTGTACGCGAATACTGTTAAAAAATGGTATATCAAGGTTGTGGACCCTGTGGAGGTCACAATTTTGATTCGATTTTGATGAAACTTGAAATTCATCGTTATAACCCAAAGATCTTGGTTCATTTCAATATTTGCGCATATCGGATCGTAACTTCCTGAATTATGGCCCCTGGTTATACGCAAAATCCCCCTTTCTTTAGCTTGTGGTCCCTCTGGAGGTCACAATTATTATCCAATTTAAAAAAACGTTTGATTATATCACCGTTACACTGTAAGGAAGGTTGAGTTTGAATTTCGGGAAAATCGGACCAAAATTGACAGACAAAATGGCCGCCGTTTGTACGCGAATACTGTTATCAAAATGATATATCATGGTTGTGGACCCTGTATATGTCACAATTTTAATTCGATTTTGATGAGGAAGGTTGAGTTCTAATTTCGTGAAAATCGTACCAAAATTGCCGGACGAAATGGTCGCCGTTTGTACGCGAATAGTGTAAAAATATGGCATATCATGGTTGTGGACTCGCTACAGGTCACAATTCTTATCGGATTTTGATGAAAAGTCACATTTCTAGGTTGTGTACCGTCACACCATAATCATTGTCGGTTTCGAGTTTCATCAATATCAGACTGGAACTGACCAACTAAATGGCTGCTCCCAATACAGTATGAAATACAGGACTTAAAGATGTAGGAAAAATCACTTTCGGTATTGCTTGTTCTCTGTCCATCTCTCGAAAATGTGGGCGTATCCTGCCTGGCAGTGCCAGCCTATCTTTTAGCTTGTGAACAGTTTAGAGGTCACAATTTTGAACCGATTTGGACGAAACTTGAAATGCATGTTTATAACCCAAAGACCTTGGTTCCTTTCGATATTTGCGCCAATCGGATCGTAACTTCCTGAATTATGGCCCCTGATTGTCAGAAAAATCGCCCTTTTTAGCTTGTGGTCCCTCTGGAGGTCAAAATTGTTATCCGATTTACAAAAAACCGTTTGATTACATCACCGTTCCATGGTTATGAAGGTTGAGTTCGAATTTCGTGAAAATCGGACCAAAATTGATGGACAAAATGGCCGCCGTTTGTACGCGAATATTGTGAAAATATGTTATATAAAGGTTGTGGACCTTATAAAGGTCACAATTTTGAACCGATTTTGATGAAACTTGACATGTATGTTTATAACCCAAAGATCGTGGTTCCTTTAGATATTTGCGCCCATTGGATCATAACTTCCTGAATTATGTCCCCGGATTGTCAGAAAAATCGCTTTTGTTCGCTTTTGGTCCCTCTGGAGGTCAAAATTATTATCCGATTTAAAAAAACGTTTGACTATATCACCGTTACATGGTAATGAAGAGAGAGTTTGAATTACGTGAAAACCGGACTAGAATTGACGGACAAAATTGCTGCCGTTTGTACACGAATTGTGTGAAAATATGTTATATCAAGGTTGTGGACCCTATAGAGGTCACAATTTTGAATCGATTTTGATGAAACTTGACAGGTATGTTTTAAACCCAAAGATCTTGGTTCCTTTCGATATTTGCGCCCATCAGGTCATTACTTCCTGAATTATGTCCCCTGATTGTACGAAAAATCACCCTTTTTAGCTTGTGGTGCCTCTGGAGGTCACAATTATTATATGATTTAAAAAAAAACGTTTGATTATAAAAACCAAACAAATTCTAATAATTTTCTGATAATTCCTTAATATGCGACAATTCTTGTTGACTGCCCGGACGATTTGGCTGCTGTGTGGGCGTATGTTTCGTTGCCTGGCAACCTATTTTTTAGCTTGTGAACAGTGTAGAGGTCACAATTTTGAACCGATTTGGATGAAACTTGAAATGCATATTTATAACCCAAAGATCTTGGTTCCTTTCGATATTTGCGCCAATCGGATCGTAACTTCCTGAATTATGGCCCCTGATTGTCCGAAAAATCGCCCTTTTTAGCTTGTGGTCCCTCTGGAGGTCAAAATTGTTATCGGATTTAAAAAAACGTTTGATTATATCATCGTTCCATGGTTATGAAGGTTGAGTTCGAATTTCGTGAAAATCGGACCAAAATTGACAGACAAAATGGCCGCCGTTTGTACGCGAATAGTGTGAAAATATGTTATATCAAGGTTGTGGACCTTATAGAGGTCACAATTTTCAACCGATTTTGATGAAACTTGACATGTATGTTTATAACCCAAAGATCTTGGTTCCTTTCGATATTTGCGCCCATCGGATCGTAACTTCCTGAATTATGGCCCCTGATTGTCCGAAAAATCGCCCTTTTTAGCTTGTAGTCCCTCTGGAGGTCAAAATTGTTATCGGATTTAAAAAACCGTTTGATTATATCAATGTTCCATGGTTATGAAGGTTGAGTTCGAATTTCGTGAAAATCGGACCAAAATTGACGGACAAAATGGCCGTCGTTTGTACGCGAATAGTGTGAAAATATGTTATATCAAGGTTGTGGACCTTATAGAGGTCACAATTTTGAACCAATTTTGATGAAACTTGACATGTATGTTTATAACCCAAAGATCTTGGTCCCTTTCGATATTTGCGCCCATCGGATCGTAACTTCCTGAATTATGGCCCCTGATTGTCCGAAAAATTGCCCTTTTTAGCTTGTAGTCCCTCTGGAGGTCAAAATTGTTATCGGATTTAAAAAACCGTTTGATTATATCAATGTTCCATGGTTATGAAGGTTGAGTTCGAATTTCGTGAAAATTGGACCAAAATTGACGGACAAAATGGCCGCCGTTTGTACGCGAATAGTGTGAAAATATGTTATATCAAGGTTGTGGACCTTATAGAGGTCACAATTTTGAACCAATTTTGATGAAACTTGACATGTATGTTTATAACCCAAAGATCTTGGTCCCTTTCGATATTTGCGCCCATCGGATCGTAACTTCCTGAATTATGGCCCCTGATTGTCCGAAAAATTGCCCTTTTTAGCTTGTAGTCCCTCTGGAGGTCAAAATTGTTATCGGATTTAAAAAACCGTTTGATTATATCACCATCCCATAGTTATGAAGGTTGAGTTTGAATTTTGTGAAAATCGGACCAAAATTGACGGACAAAATGGCCGCCGTTTGTACGCGAATAGTGTGAAAATATGTTATATAAAGGTTGTGGACCTTATAGTGGTCACAATTTTGAACGCATTTTGATGAAACTTGACATGTATGTTTATAACCCAAAGATCTTGGTTCCTTTCGATATTTGCGCCCATTGGATCATAACTTCCTGAATTATGTCCCTGGATTGTCCGAAAAATCGCTTTTGTTAGATTTTGGTCCCTCTGGAGGTCAAAAATTATTATCGGATTTAAAAAAACGTTTGATTATATCACCATTCCATGGTTATGAAGGTTGAGTTTGAATTTTGTGAAAATCGGACCAAAATTTACGGACAAAATGGCCGCCGTTTGTACGCGAATAGTGTGAAAATATGTTATATAAAGGTTGTGGACCTTATAGTGGCCGCAATTTTGAACGCATTTTGATGAAACTTGACATGTATGTTTATAACCCAAAGATCTTGGTTCCTTTCGATATTTGCGCCCATTGGATCATAACTTCCTGAATTATGTCCCCGGATTGTCCGAAAAATCGCTTTTGTTAGCTTTTGGTCGCTCTGGAGGTCAAAAATTATTATCAGATTTAAAAAAACGTTTGACTATATCACCGTTACATGGTAATGAAGAGAGAGTTAGAATTACGTGAAAATCGGACTAGAATTGACGGACAAAATGGCCGCCGTTTGTACACGAATGGTGTGAAAATATGTTATATAAAGGTTGTGGACCCTATAGAGGTCACAATTTTGAATCGACTTTGATGAAACTTGACATGTATGTTTATAACCCAAACAGCTTGGTTCCTTTCGATATTTGCGCCCATCGGGTCATTACTTCCTGAATTATGTCCCCTGATTGTACGAAAAATCACCCTTTTTGGCTTGTGGTCCCTCTGGATTATTATCTGATTTAAAAAAAAATGTTTGATTATAAAAACCAAACAAATTCTAATGATTTTCTGATATTTCCTTAATATGCGACAACTCTTGTTGACTGCCCGGACGATTTGGCTGCTGTGTGGGCGTATGTTTCGTTGCCTGGCAACCTATTTTTATTTCTGTACAAAGAATTCCTGTAAGGCCTAAAATATCTAAGGACATGTACAGGTTGGTCTTCTGAACAAACGCCTACGTAAATATGATCTTAGGTCTTGACTACTGGTGCTTTTTGGACTAAAACTTGCAACAACTTGCATTGCTGCAACCTCAACATGGCTATTGGCAGGATGACATATTGTTTCTCTTGTCACCATTCACACGAGGTTGTTAAAAACAGATACATCGTATCCGGAACATTTTAAAAACCCACATCCTTTTTATACGCCCACATTTTTATGTGGACGTATATTGTCGTCGCCCCTGTCCGTCCGTCCGTCCACAATTGTTTGTGAACAGTCTACAGGTCACAATTTTTATACGCCCACATTTTCATGTGGACGTATTATGTCGTCGCCCCTGTCCATCCGGACGTCCGTCCACAATTTGTTTGTGGACTCTCTACAGGTCACAATTCTTATCCGATTTTGACGAAACTTGAAATATAGGTTTATCCCCAAAAGATCTTGGCTGCTTTCGATATTGGCATGTATCGGATCAAAACTTCATGGATTATGGCCCCTGATTGTACGAAAAATCACGTTTTTAGCTTGTGGACCCTATAGAGGTCACAATTTTGAACCGATTTTGATGAAACTTGGCATGCATGTTTGTTACCCAAAGATCTTGGTTCCTTTCGATATTTGCGGCTATCGGAATGTAATTTCCTGAATTATGGCCCCTGATTGTCCGAAAAATCACCCTTTTTAGCTTGTGGTCCATCTGGAAGTCACAATTATTATTCGATTTAAAAAACCGTTTGATTATATCACCGTTACACCCTAAGGAAGGTTGAGTTCGAATTTCGGGAAAATCGGACGAAAATTGCCATACAAAATGGCCGCCGTTTGTACGCGAATACTGTTAAAAAATGGTATATCAAGGTTGTGGACCCTGTGGAGGTCACAATTTTGATTCGATTTTGATGAAACTTGAAATTCATGGTTATAACCCAAAGATCTTGCTTCCTTTCGATATTTGCGCATATAGGATCGTAACTTCCTGAATTATGGCCCCTGATTATACGCAAAATCACCTTTTTTTTAGCTTGGAGGTCACAATTATTATTCGATTTAAAAAACCGTTTGATTATATTACCGTCACACCCTAAGGAAGGTTGAGTTCGAATTTCGGGAAAATCGGACGAAAATTGCCATACAAAATGGCCGCCGTTTGTACGCGAATACTGTTAAAAAATGGTATATCAAGGTTGTGGACCCTGTGGAGGTCACAATTTTGATTCGATTTTAATGAAATTTGAAATTCATGGTTATAACCCAAAGATCTTGCTTCCTTTCGATATTTGCGCATATCGGATCGTAACTTCCTGAATTATGGCCCCTGATTATACTCAAAATCACCTTTTTTTTTAGCTTGGAGGTCACAATTATTATCCGATTTAAAAAAAACGTTTGATTATATTACCGTTACACCGTAAGGAAGGTTGAGTTCGAATTTCGGGAAAATCAGACCAAAATTGCCATACAAAATGGCCGCCGTTTGTACGCGAATACTGTTAAAAAATGGTATATCAAGGTTGTGGACCCTGTAAAGGTCACAATTTTAATTCGATTTTGATGAAACTTGAAATTCATCGTTATAACCCAAAGATCTTGGTTCTTTTCAATATTTGCGCATATCGGATCGTAACTTCCTGAATTATGGCCCCTGGTTATACGCAAAATCCCCCTTTCTTTAACTTGTGGTCCCTCTGGAGGTCACAATTATTATCCAATTTAAAAAAACGTTTGATTATATCACCGTTACACTGTAAGGAAGGTTGAGTTTGTATTTCGGGAAAATCGGACCAAAATTGACAGACAAAATGGCCGCCGTTTGTACGCGAATACTGTTATAAAAATGATATATCATGGTTGTGGACCCTGTATAGGTCACAATTTTAATTCGATTTTGATGAGGAAGGTTGAGTTCTAATTTCGTGAAAATCGTACCAAAATTGCCGGACGAAATGGTCGCCGTTTGTACGCGAATAGTGTAAAAATATGGTATATCATGGTTGTGGACTCGCTACAGGTCACAATTCTTATCCGATTTTGATGAAAAGTCACATTTCTAGGTTGTGTACCGTCACACCATAATCATTGTCGGTTTCGAGTTTCATTAATATCAGACTGGAACTGACCAACTAAATGGCTGCTCCCAATACAGTATGAAATACAGGACTTAAAGATGTAGGAAAAATCACTTTCGGTATTGCTTGTTCTCTGCCCATCTCTCGAAAATGTGGGCGTATCCTGCCTGGCAGTGCCAGCCTATCTTTATCCGATTTCAATGAAACTTAAAATATAGGTTTATCACCCTAAGATCTCGGTTCCTTTCGATATTGGCATGTATCGGACTGTAACTTCATGGGTTATGCCCCCCTGGTTGTGCGAAAAATCACGTTTTTAGCTTGTGAACAGTGTAGAGGTCACAATTTTGATCCGATTTCGATGAAACTTGAAATGCATGTTTATAACTGAAAGATCTTGGTTCCTTTCGATATTTGCGCATATCAGATCGTAACTTCCTGAATTATGGCCCCTGATTGTCCGAAAAATCACCCTTTTTAGCTTGTGTTCCCTGTGGAGGTCAAAATTGTAATCCGATTCAAAAAAACGTTTGATTATATCACCGTTACATAGTTAAGGGGGTTGAGTTCGAATTTCGTGAACATCGGACCAAAATTGACAGACAAAATGGCCGCCGTTTGTACGCGAATAGTGTGAAAATATGTTATATCAAGGTTGTGGACCCTATAGAGGTCACAATTTTGAACCGATTTTGATGAAACGTGACATGTATGTTTATAACCAAAATATGTTGGTTCCTTTCGATATTTGCGCCCATCGGATCGTAACTTCCCGAATTATGGCCCCTGATTGTCCGAAAAATTGCCCTTTTTAGCTTGTGGTCCCTCTGGAGGTCAAAATTGTTATCGGATTTAAAAAACCGTTTGATTATATCACCGTTCCATGGTTATGAAGGTTGTGGTTGTGGTTGTGAAAATCGGACCAAAATTGACAGACAAAATGGCCGCCGTTTGTACGCGAATGGTGTGAAAATATGTTATATCAAGGTTGTGGACCCTATAGAGGTCACAATTTTGAACCGATTTTCATGAAACTTGAAATGCATGTTTATAACCGAAAGATCTTGGTTCCTTTCGATATTTGCGCATATCGGATCGTAACTTCCTGAATTATGGCCCCTGATTGTCCGAAAAATCACACTTTTTAGCTTGTGTTCCCTGTGGAGGTCAAAATTGTTATCCGATTCAAAAAACCGTTTGATTATATCACCGTTACATAGTTATGGGGGTTGAGTGTGACTGTGAATTTCGTGAAAATCGGACCAAAATTGACAGAAAAAATGGCCGCCGTTTGTACGCGAATAGTGTGAAAAAATGTTATATCAAGGTTGTGGACCCTATAGAGGTCACAATTTTGAACCGATTTTCATGAAACTTGACATGTATGTTTATAACCCAAAGGTCTTGGTTCCTTTCAATATTTGCGCTCATCGGATCGTAACTTCCTGAATTATGGCCCCTAATTGTCCAAAAAATCACCCTTTTTAGCTTGTGGTCCCTCTGGAGGTCAAAATTGTTATCCGATTTAAAAAAAACAACGTTTGATTATACCACCGTTACATGGTAATGGAGGTTGAGATGAAATTTCGTGAAAATCGGACCAAAATTGACAGACAAAATGGCCGCCGTTTGTACGCGAATAGTGTAAAAAAATGTTATATCAAGCTATAGAGGTCACAATTTTGAACCGATTTTGATGAAACTTGACATGTATGCTCATAACCCAAAGATCGTGGGTCCTTTCTATATTAGCGCCCATCTAATCGTAATTTCCTGAATTATGTCCCGTGATTGACCGAAAAATTGCCTTTTTATACGCCCACATGGAAATGTGGTCGTATATTGCCGTCGCCCCCGTCCGTCCGTCTGTCCGTCCGTCTGTCCGTCCGTCCGTCCATCGTCCACAATTTCTTGTGAACGCTCTAGAGGCTAAAGTTAATATCCGATTGACTTGAAATTTATACACGGTGTTTAAGGTCATGAGACGAAGAAGCCTATTGATTTTCAGCGATATCTGATAATTACTGCCAGGGTTATGACCCTTGATCACTTTGAAAAATCTTGTGAACGCTTTAGAGGCTAAAGTTAATATCCGATTGACTTGAAATTTATACAAGCCTATTGATTTTCAGCGATATCCGATAATTACTACCAGAGTTATGACCCTTGATCACTTTGAAAAATCTTGTGAACACTCTAGAGGCTAAAGTTAATATCCGATTGACTTTAAATTTATACACAGTGTTTAAGGTCATGAGACGAAGAAGCCTATTGATTTTCGGTGATATCCGATAATTACTACCAGAGTTATGACCCTTGGTCACTTTGAAAAATCTTGTGAACCTTCTAGATGCTAAAGTTAATATCCGATTGACTTTAAATTTATACACAGTGTTTAAGGTCATGAGACGAAGAAGCCTTTTGATTTTCGGTGATATCTGATAATTACTGCCAGAGTTATGACCCTTGATCACTTTGAAAAATCTTGTGAACGCTTTAGAGGTTAAAGTTAATATCCGATTGACTTTAAATTTATACACGGTGTTTAAGGTCTTGAGATGAAGAAGCCTATTGATTTTCAGCGATATCTGATAATTACTACAAGAGTTATGACCCTTGATCACTTTGAAAAATCTTGTGAACGCTCTAGAGGCTAAAGTTAATATCCGATTGAATTTAAATTTATACACGGTGTTTAAAGTCATGATACAAAGAAGCCTATTGATTTTCAGCAATATCCGATAATTACTGCCAGAGTTATGACCCTTGATCACTTTGAAAAATCTAAAGTTAATATCCGATTGACTTTAAATTTATACACACTATTTACGGTCATGATACAAAATAGCCTATTTATTTTCAGCGATATCCGATAATTACTGCCAGAGTTATGACCCTTGATCACTTCGAAAAACCCTGTGAATGCTCTAAAGGCTAAAGTTAATATCCGATTGACTTTAAATTTGTACACAGTGTTTAGGATCATGATACGAAGAATCCTATTTGATTTTCAGTGGTAATTTCTGGCAGTTGATCACTTTGAAATATCTTGTGGACAAAGGCCTGGAGACAAACCATCAAAGCTATTCTAATCATTTCTGATATTATTTAATGGGCTATTACTCGTAATAAGATTATCATGTGTTGTAAATGTTCTCCTTACTGATAAAAGAAACAATATGCGACAACCCTTGTTGACTGCCCGGACGACTTAGCTGTTGTGGGCGTATGTTTCGTTGCCTGGCAACCTATCTTTTAGCTTGTGGCCCCTCTGTAGGTCAAAATTATTATCCGATTTAAAAAAACGTTTGATTTTATCATCGTTACATTGTTATAAAAGATTATGGGAATTTCGTGAAAATTGGACCAAAATTGGCGGACAAAATGGCCGCTTTTTGTACGCGAATAGTGTGAAAATATGTTATATCAAGGTTGTGGACCCTATAGAACTGATTTTGATGAAACTTGAAATACATGTTTATAACATAAAGATCTTGGTTCCTTTCGATATTTGCGCATATTGGATCGTAACTTCCTGAATTATGGCCCCTGATTGTACTAAAAATCGCCTTTATCACCTCGTGGTCCCTCTGGAGGTAACAATTATTACCTGATTTAAAAAAACGTTTGATTATATCACCGTTACAGGGTAATCTAGGTTGAGTTTGAATTTCATGAAAATCGGACCAAAATTGACAAACAAAATGACCGCCGTTTGTACGCGAATGGTGTAGAAATATGGTATATCAAGGTTGTGAACCCTATAGGGGTCACAATTTTAATACGTTTTTGATGAAACTTGAAATACATTTTTATAACCTAAAGAAATTGGTTCCTTGCGATATTTGCGCATATCGGATTGTAATTTCCTGAATTATGGCCTCTGATTATACGCAAAGTTGCCTTTATGGAGTTCAAAATCATTTGATTATATCACCATTACACTGTAATGAATTTTCAGTTTGAATTTTGTGAACATCGGACCAAAATTGATGAACAAAATGGCTGCCATTTTTACACGAATAGTGTAAAAATAAGTTACATTTATATCAAGGTTGTGTACCCTGTAGAGGTCACAATTTTAATTCGATTTTGGTCAAACTGAAAGATCTTGGTTCCTGTCGATATTTGGACATATCTGATCGTAACTTCCTGAATTATGGCCCCTGATTGTACGAAAAGTCGCCATAATATTAAATGTTTCGTATCCAGTGGAGGTGACAGCTTATTCCATAATATTTAATGATTCGTATACTTTTCATTAGCATTGAGCAGAACTTTATAAAAACCAAACAAATTCTAATGATTTTCTGATAATTACTTAATATGCGAAAACTCTTGTTGACTGCCCGGACGATTTAGCTGCTGTGTGGGCGTATGTTTTGTTGCCTGGAAACCTATTTTTAGTGGAAGCCACAGAAACCTGTACTTTTTGGTTACCCATCTTTGCAAAAAATTCAAGCTATCTATGTCTAACCCTTTGTATTTGGGCAAACGAACGATATTTCTTTTCCGTTTTGGATCGAGAAGCCCCCTCTTTCAAGACCCTGATAGTTAATCCAGATTTCGTATTACTGCTACTACTACTACTGAATGAGGAATAACGTTGATATTCATCCCTTCTTCTTTAATATATAATATGTACAATTTATGTTGCTTAGCTGTACCGCTTTCCCCACAATATAACACATTTTGACTTGCCGGGAATGTAGCTCGCCGGTGTGTGTTCTCTTAGATGAACACAGATTATTGGAATGGATCTTCAGCACTTTATTTCAGGAGCAAATAAAAAACCTAGCAACAATTAAACAACAAATAACTAACTATAAATCAAAACCCCCACTAGTATATACATTCTTCCTAAGCTGGTCTCATTGCCGTTGATAATGAATAGAGAAGCCCAGTCGAAACGTCGCTCAGTAATAAACAGTAATTGTATTCCATAAAATTGTGACCTGTATATGCTAAAGACCCCTACGCACAAGCGAATTATAGAAATAAAATTAAAAAACATATGTTAGTCCCGAAATGACCTAGTTTGTAAATATTATATATTAAAGAAGAAGTTACTCAGTCGAACAAATCAGTCGATAAAATCAGTGAAATATCTCTGTCGAAAACAAAACCAGGCAGATAATTCAGTCGAATAATCCAGTCGAAAAAAAAAACAGGCAGATAATTCAGTCGAATAATCCAGTCGAAAAATCAAGTCGAATAACCGAGTCGCTCAATACAAGGAAAACGTAAAGCGTGACTTTATTTGGCAGTTAGTTTTATGCATCGGACGCAGACTAAACACTAACTGTTTATAGCACGGCCATTGTTTTCAGTCGCCGACATAGGGCCCGATTCCTAGAAAATTCTTAAGCACGTTCTTGTGCTTAGATTTTAAGTAGACTTTACAATTAAGTAAACTTATCTTATTTTGTGTTCCCAGAAAATCCTTAAGAACGTTCTTGTGCTTAGATTTTAAGTAGACTTCAGTGTAAGCACAAGCACTTTGTTATGTGTTCCAAGAAAAAACTTAAGCACAACTTCGTTCTTACAATTGTCAATCTAAGCACAAGTCCCGAGCAAGGTATAGGGCATGCGTACCAACCATAAGCCTGTTTCTGCTTCAAACAATATGGCTGACCGTATAGTTAGTTATTCGACGGCATTTACTACATCTTTTGATACCTAAGAGACATTTGGAAGACGGAAAATCTTTAAGAAATATATTCTCGACAAGAATGCTATAGAATATTTCGCTTCTACACTAAAAACATTTTATTTATTTACAAATTGGTAAACAACACAAACACAGGCAACTTGAAAGGAGCTAAATCGCTAACATTTGGGACCAAGAAATTGACACAAGTGGGTAGCAACGCATATAATACTCTAATATGAATGTATATAAACTGATTTACATTCAATAGTTTCCGTTTTTACTCAAATTTCAAATCAGTTATGAGCGGCGAAATTTGCCAACAGTGTCAATCGAATGCAAATTTCTAGCGTCTAGTTATTCCAGTCTACATGCGCCGTTTGATTTGGTGCAATGTTTCTAGCCTTGTTCCCCCGAGTCTCTCACCAGAACTTGGCTGAAACGCATTATGGTACACGATTCGTGTACCAATGATAAAATATTTATCTTGTCTTAAATATTGGATATCAGAAGCCCATCTTTTTCCGATAAGATCTCATCATCAATTTTGATTTAAACTGACAAATAATTCGTGTTTTCAATGTCGAAGATTCTGGATGACATTGAGTTAGAGACTTAGCTACTTTAAAATCAGGCGCTGTCTCAGTCATTCCGTCTGCTTGCATGTGCTTGCCTTTTTGGGTTTTTTTTTTTTTTTTTTTTTTTTAGCTTATAGGCCTATAGGGGCCATGCCAAAGGGATCACGTGGTTAAGTGGGTAAGACGCCAGCCAGGGCTTATTCCAAGAAAATTCTTAAAAGTAAACACAAAGTTATGCTTAACTTTTGCTTACGTAAGAAACCTTATAAAATACCGTCTCTAGAAAATTCTCAAGACCGTTCTTACGTAAGCACAAGTTAAGTATGAGTCTAAGCACATTGTGACTGGTAAATTGAGAGTACGGTGCTCTCTAACGTCAAAAAAATATTTTTGGTATGCAAATTACACCGTAATTGTAAATTCGTCTGCATCACAGAGTTTCTATATATGGCCACAGAACACTAATTATTGCCCTATTGACTTTAATGTTAATTCTCGTCTCTTCGACCGGCTGTAACTTTTTCCCAAATATTCGTTGGGAAAAACGCTTTCTGCCACAGATGGAGCAACATGTGGCAGACTCTTGCCCAAAAGCATGTATGAGGTTCTTCATGAAAAACTTGAGATAGACAAGCTGGAAGTAGAGACAGCTAACCTTGCAATTTTCGGCCCTCCCTTTCAACGTAACCAACCTCACAACTCTTGTATCCTTCCGCCTCAAAATCATGAATATTCACCAAAACCTGGCAGAAAATGTATTTTCAAACCCTTTTCTTTGATTCTACACCAAAAATTCAACAAAAATCGCCATGCAAAAGGGGGAAAAAGGGAAAGGGAGAGAAGGACTAAAAATAACTTTCGCCCTTGTTTCGTGGGTGACTGTCCAGGAATATTTGGTGATCTGTGTCCTATATAGGGGTGAAACTTCGGATATCACCAAAAGGACTTTTGTATTTGCTTCCCATATGTTCTGGCAACATGCTGGTGAAAGGAAATCAAAATCAAAGAATAACTGCAAAAATGATGGCCCTTTAAGTATACATGCTGCTTTAAGTACAGTGGTGCATCTCAGGTCCCTGGGCCTTTTGTGCTAAAATTTAAAAAATCTTTTTTAATAGAGGCAGTATTTGAGCTCTGTGAAAAAAATAGACAAGTTGCAAACAAACTACATAGAAAACACTCAGAATTTGGAATTTTTATCAAAAATATATTTTTTTACTGCCATGTCATGAAAAATGTACAAAATTTACATGATGCATCTTTAAAAAACCCAATAATTTTCCACTTTTTTTAGATAGCCAGACTGGCAAGTAATATATTTTTGGAAACCCTGGACAATATGCAAACAGAAAAATCACAAAACTGTTGCATTGATTGAAATTATAAAGGTCTGTACTGAAACATGTAACCCAACCCCCTAAAAATGTCAATGACTGAATCAATCTTATCTTTGGTTGCAGAGCCAACTTTACCAAAGGAATCTGTCTAACAGATATGATTTACCATCCCTGGCTAATATATGAACATAAAAACTAAAATAGGTGCAATAAATGTGAATTATGGTTAAAATAGGCCTTGCTTAAAGAAAAAAAATGCCATAATTGGTCTATGTCCACCCCTCTCGAACAAAAGGGTCACAGAATACACAATTTTCACAAATTTGGAAATAGTTTAATGTTTTCAACATCTCAAACCCCAGAGGCATCATACAAATCTTTATTGCAATTATTGTACTGAAGCAAGATGTCTGGACCTTTACATCAATTGCCTTAAAAAATGAAGTCAAAAAGGTAGTTATGACATAGTTGACAACATAATAGAGGCCTGAAAAGGAGCAAAATTAACATTTTACTGTTCTACAAGTGACATAAATGCAACAAACACCACAAATCCTAGATTTTGATAAGAAAATATTGACCATTAAGCTGACATTTACACATCTACACCAGTTCTGTATCAGGGTGTGGTCTTACTGGCCTGACATGTCTCAAGGATCTAAGTTTGACTATGAACAAAAAAGGTCAGAAATCCTTGAAATGTACAAAATGATCATTTATTGGCAAAAAATAACATTCCCATCTGTAATTCAACAACAAATTCCAATTATTATCATTTAATTGTCAACACAGGTGCAATTAAATATCTCAAAACACATTAATAAAAACGGGTGGGGTGGGGCATTTATAGCCCCCCTAAACAGAAAGATGGGGTGAAAAATGTCTACAAAGACAGCGATATTGCTTCCTACATGAAGAAAATGCAAGAATTTAATGCTTCAAAGAAGAAAAAAAATGCTTGTTCTGGGTAAAATAGTGGCCAAATTGAGCCTACCCCTGTTTTGAACATTTTGTACAAACCCATCTGCTGAATATCATTAACTCAGTGTTGACAATTTTCCATTTTCTGTAGGAAAGCTGGAGCTATTTCTAAACTTGACAAACTTATACATCCCATCTAAGTTACATTAGCAATGAAAATAAGGGCATTTTTAGAAATTTTGAGTCATTTGAGTAGGTATGAAAGCATTAATTTTTACATCGAAATGGGAGAATCTGGAGATTTTCTGTTAATATTCCTGATTTTTAGACAAAATTAGGTGAAATTACAATGTTGTTCACTTTATCTGTGCTTTCTGGGGCTGAATACACCAAAATTGGACATTGAAATATTTTTCTTACTGTTAGAAATTAAATAAAAACTGAAAATTGGAAAATTTGCAGTAAAATCACAATTTTTCCCAAAACTTTGATAAATTTTTTTCTAAATTTATTCTTTTATAGTTTTTCTGTAGTCAAGTCATTTTATACATATTTTCTGACAAATTAGTCATCTTATTTTCAAAACTAAGGCATATCAGTCACAGCCTTGTCATACACAGACAGGCCACAGAACACTAATTATTGCCCTATTGACTTTAATGTTAATTCTCGTCTCTTCGACCGGCTGTAACTTTTTCCCAAATATTCGTTGGGAAAAACGCTTTCTGCCACAGATGGAGCAACATGTGGCAGACTCTTGCCCAAAAGCATGTATGAGGTTCTTCATGAAAAACTTGAGATAGACAAGCTGGAAGTAGAGACAGCTAACCTTGCAATTTTCGGCCCTCCCTTTCAACGTAACCAACCTCACAACTCTTGTATCCTTCCGCCTCAAAATCATGAATATTCACCAAAACCTGGCAGAAAATGTATTTTCAAACCCTTTTCTTCGATTCTACACCAAAAATTCAACAAAAATCGCCATGCAAAAGGGGGAAAAAGGGAAAGGGAGAGAAGGACTAAAAATAACTTTCACCCTTGTTTCGTGGGTGACTGCCCAGGAATATTTGGTGATCTGTGTCCATATAGCTCTATGGTCTGCATGGAGTTATAAATAGACCAATGACATTAACCTCCCGAAAATAATCGATTTAGATGTATTTTATTATTTAACAAATGAAATGAAATGAAATTTAACGTCCTACTATTTTGCTCCTAATCTGGGGTAATGTAGACGTACATACGTCATACAGTGTGCTATGAGGTAAATTTTGCCAGGGCAGCGGCACTACTCTATCGAATTCCAACTGCCAAGGAATCTTTTACGTGTACGCCAGTTTGTACACGGGACCTCGTATTTTCGTCCCATCCGAATGACAAGACAGCTGTCCTCCGTCCTGCATCACTGACAAGGAGAAACCACGTCGGAAAATTTGGATAAACTGTTTCGGCCAATGCAGGGATCGAACACCGGACCTCCAGGCTAGCGAACCAGCGTCTTACCCACTTAGTCACTTTGTTTACTTCGCCAATATCAAATATACTAACTTAATTATTATGTCACGTTTCATCAATTGCACATTAATTACTTTTCCTCCATTCGTCGTCGTAACCATCAACAAAACTAACAGCTTGCGTCCTTGGCAACGGAAGTATTCTTTACGCATGCACAACCGGAAACGGAAGTATCTACTCAAACATCAACAATCTTCCCCTCATCAAATAAACTTATATACAAAGTTTTTTTTTCACCATCACCAATATCTATATTAAAGTTTGTAACCAATAAACTTTCAACGGTAACACATTTACAGTTTGGTATTTACACAACATCCAACATATGAAAGTTTATTCTAAATTAGTATCTAATTTCCATACGCCATTATTAATGTTTTTTATTAACTGGAAACTAGAAGCACCCTTTTTAGTTAAACAATCTGCAAGTTGTAATTTTGAAGACGACCAATAAATATTCTTAATTTGTTTCCGTTCAATAAGTTCTTTTATAACACTAATCTCAAGTCTTAGTCTTTTGTCAACTGTAAACTTTGTGGATTTTATAGCTTCATATAATGATTTATTATCTATCACACATGTAATTGGCAATTCTTTTACTGAATGATGTCCTTTTGTTATTTCAATAAATAAAGTTGATAAAAACACAGCATCATCTATACCATCTGTCAAAGCCAGAGTCTCAGCAGCAAATGTACTCCGAACAGCTCTACGGATTTTCTTGGATTGCCAGCATAAAGGAGAAAAGCTACCATCTCTTCCCTTTAGTATTATAAAGTGCCCACCTTGACTTCCTCCATCAGGCAAATTACCAAGAGAGACATCACTGAACACTACCAATTCTAAATCATTTTCTTCTCCAAGATTTTGAAACTTTAGACAAACAGCTTCAGATTTCAACTTTCCTATTAACTTATTAAACTCAAACAAATTTTGAACTGTAGCATTACGAACATTAGCAGCAAACTTACAGACATCAAACATAATATCTGGCCTACTCTGTCGAGCTACCCATAAAATTTGACCTACTTTAGAACGATATAACTTTAAATATTTATCATCTAATTTACTTGACCTGTTTAGAGTTTTATCAACTTTAGCTGGTTGAAGATTATTAATATACTCCTCCTGTTTTAAAAGAATACAACCATTATCTAATATAATTTCAATTCCTAGATATCTAAATGCTGTAACTTCTTCAGAACCAATCAGAAAAGTATCCCTAATTTTATTTATAACTTTACTCTGAAATTCAACTGAACCACCCCATACAAAATCATCTACATGACTGGCAAGAATACCTTCCAGGTGACCATTATAATACCAGTAGAATACTGCAGGATCAACTGACGAAATTTTACCACCATTTGCAATCATAACTTCTCGTACTCTGTTATACCAGTATAGTGACGCATCTCCCAAACCATATACACATTTCTTTAATTGCCAGATTTTACCAGGGGGAGAATTAGCTTCAACAGGAGGTTTTATAAAAACATCTCTAGACAATTCGGATCCTTGCAAGAATGCCGTCTTTATATCCATGGAGTGTGGAATCCATTTTTCTTGTGCTAATATAGCCAGAACTACTCTCAGAGCTTCAGTTGAACAAGTAGGAGAATCTTTTGGTATTAATTCATTGTCAATTTCTTCAAAACCTCTAATGACTAGCCTTGCTTTTGGTTTGATTCCATCTACCCTTTGTTTCATCGTACAAATCCATCTTGTGGAAATGGGTTTCTGGCCATTCTCATCTATCTCCATATATACACCATTCTTCTTCCAACTTTCTAATTCATCTAATTTTGCGGGGATAAAATCAACATTTTCATTAACCACAACATTTTCTGTAATTTCTGGACTGTCATCATTTTCTTCTTTATCATCATCTCTATGACTTATCTGCAATTTTAAGTTACCAACAGTTTCTAAATTAATAGAAATTTCTTCACCCTCTAGATGCACTGGATCTAAATATTTAATATTATACCAGTTTTTATGTTTGCCAGTTGCTTTTCCTGCACGACTAATCACTTCAGCTTTACAATCATTATCATCTGTAGTAAATGTTATTATCTGACCAGTTTTAAAAGATAAATTAATACCTGCAGATGACATTTCTTGACTAGTAGCTAACCTAGGTAAAACATCCGGATTGACATTGTCTTCACTTACATTTTCATCTTCATAAGACAAAACAGGTGGGGTTATCTGGTTATCAGGTATATCTTGAGTTGACTCATTAACGTCCTTGGTACCATTTATTGTTGAAGTTTTCGTTAGCCTACACTGATGAACTCGAACATAGGAACTACCATGCTTTACAAATACAACAACTCCATCTTGTCCAATTACAGTTGCTGGCCCTTTCCACTCTGTTGAATCAGATCTTTTATAATACACTTTTTCCCCATAAGTTATTGGTTCACAGGAGGACCTAGTTTGTTTTCTTAAGGCACGTCTTATTTTTTCAGAACATTCAGCTTCTGTAAATGCCTGTCTTGCAGAATGTAAGGCAGAAATGTGTTGTCCAACAGCAGCACTTCTAGTCACACCTTCTAAAGCTGGTAGAGAATCAACCAATATGGAAGGTAGATTCGGGGCTTGGCCAAAGACTAGTTGATAGGGACTAAAACCATGAACTGAAATCAGAGAGTTCTTTGCCATAAGAGCCCAGGCTAAACCAATTTCCCAAGTACATTTGTTATCAGCACAAACCTTCTGAAGAATTTCAGTTAATATCTTATTATGTCGTTCCATTAAACCATTAGACCATGGGCTATATCCGGGTGTAGTCTTCAATTCTATATTTAGATTTTCTGCCATATCCTGTACCTCTTTATTACAAAACTAACAGCTTGCGTCCTTGGCAACGGAGGTATTCTTTACGCATGCACAACCGGAAACGGAAGTATCTACTCAAACATCAACAACTTGATCCCCTTATACCTTTGACGTGTCCCCCATAGGCCTACACATATAAAATATACCACAGACTAAACAAAAGAAAACAACCCAAAACGCAAGTACATGCAAACAAACCGAATAATTGTGAGAGCGAATGATCTTTAAGTAGCCCGCGTGTGTGTTATTTACCAATTTGGAAATAAATGAATTGTGTTTAGGGTAGAAGCGAAATTTCGTATAGCATTCTTCTCGAGAATATGTTTCTAAAGGATTTTCTGTCTTTCAATTGACTCTTAGGTATCAAAAGATGTAGAAAATATCGTCGAATAAATCCACGGTCAGCCATATTGTTTGAAGCAGAAACAGGCTTAAAGGTTGGTAAGCAAGCCCTATACCTTGCTTGGGATTTGTGCCTAGATTGACAATTTTAAGAACAAAGTTGTGCTTAAGTTTTTTCATGGAACACATAATATTGTGCTTGTGCTGACACTAAAGTCTACTTAAAATCTAAGCACAAGAACGTTATTAACATTTTCTGTTTACACAAAATAAGATAAGTTTACTTATTTGCAAAGTCTACTTAAAATTTACATATAAGCGCAAGAACGTGTTCAAGAATTTTGTTTTAGGAATCGGGCCGAGGTAGGGTGTTCGATCCCTGCATTGGCCGAGAAGGTTCATCCCCTTGTCAGTGATGCAGACGAAAAAAATAACGTCCCGTGTAAAAATTGGCGTGCACGTCAAAGATCCCCTGGCCGTTGTAATTCGATATAGGAGTAGGCCGTAGCGCCGCTGCCCGGGGAAAATTTCTCTCATAGCACACTTTATGGCGCATGCCCGTCTTCATTAGCCCAGCCTAGGAGTAAAACAGTGGGACGTTAAAACCTATTTCATTTCATGTCATTTGTCAAATACTTCTAAATCGACTATTTGAAGTTAATGTCATTGATCTATTTATAACTCTATATGCAGACGAATTTACGGTGTAATTTTGTGACGCTAAAGAGCATCTTAGTCTCAATTTACCAGTCACTGTGCTTAAACTCGTACTTGGCTTGATCTTACGTAAGAACGGTCTTGAGAAGTTTCTATAGGGACGGTATTTCATGAAGTTTCTTACGTAGCAAAAGTGAAGCATAACTTTGTGCTTACTTTTAAGAATTTTCTAGGGACAGGGCCCAGTCGTTGACCCTTAACCCGAAGTTGATGACCTTATTCTCAAAATGAAGTCAACAGGTTGTTTAGGGGATTGCTATTAAATTAAAGAAAAATTTCAATAAAGTTTTGATTTCAACTTCCAATTTGAGCTTGGGGGAAAACGAAATAGACATAAAACGATGTAATGAAATTTGAGTTAGTGCCTTTTTATACGCCCACATAGAAATGTGGACGTATATTGCCGTCGCCCCCGTCCGTCCGTCTGTCGGTCCGTCCGTCCGTCCGTCCATCGTCCACAATTTCTTGTGAACGCACTAGAGGCTAAAGTTCATATCCGATTGACTTTAAATTTATACACTGTGTTTAAGGTCATGAGATAAAGAAGCCTATTGATTTTCAGCAATTTTCGATAATTACTGCCAGAGTTGTGGCCCTTGATCACTTCAAAAAATCTTGTGGACGCTCTAGAGGCTAAAGTTAATATCCGATTGACTTTAAATTTATACAAGTTTAAGGTCATGAGACGGAAAAAACTATTGATTTTCAGCGATTTCCGATAATTATTGCCAGACTTATGGCCCTTCATAACTTTGTAAAATCTTGTGGACAGTCTTAGAGGCCAATGTTAATATCCGATTGACTTTAAATTTATACACAGTGTTTAAAGTTATGAAACAAAGAATCCGTCCGTCCATCCATTGTCCACAATTTCTTGTGAACACACTAGATGCTAAAGTTAATATCCAATTGACTTTAGATTTGTACACAGTGTTTAAGTTCATGAGACAAAAAAGCCAATTGATTTTCAGCGATATCTGATAATTACTGTCAGAGTTATAGCCCTTGATCACTTTGAAAAATCTTGTGGACGTTCTAGAGGCTAAAGTTAATATCTGATTGACAGTGTTTAAGGTCATAAGCAGAAGAATCCTATTGATTTTCAGCGATGTCCAATAATTAGTGCGTGAGTTATAGCCCTTGAACACTTTGAAAAATCTTGTGGACGCTTAAGAGGCTAAAAATATCGGATTGACTTTGTTGGTTGTGGACGCTTTAGAGGCTAAAAATATCGGATTGACTTTGTTGGTTGAAATGGAATACATTCAAGAGCATTACTATGTGATCATTTTACCAGGGTTACATTTTTATACGTCCACATTCATCTAATCTGAATGAAATTTTAATGCGTCATTTGAATTAGTGAACTGAGGAAGCTTTATGAATTTCTGTGATTTCCATTAATTACGTCAAGTGTTATGGCCCTTGTTTGTGGAAACTTGTGAATGCTTTAATGACCGAAGTTATCATTTAATATGTTTGAAATTCATCTTCATTTAAATTAGTGAAACCAAGAAGACTTTTGAATTTCAGCAATTTCTGTTTATGAATTTCAGCAATTTCTGTTTATTACTTCTTGAAGTAATAAATGGAAATTGCTGAAATTTATACGCATCATTAAAACAAAGAAGCATATTAAATTACAGCAATTTCCGTTAATTACTTCTAGAATTATTGCCCTTGTTTAATTTGATTTGTATGATATATATATGTATTATTTAAATTAGTGAAACGGTGAAACATATTTAATTTTAATTATTTTTTTAAATAACTTTAAGAATTATGGCCTTTGTTTCTCTTATGGATGGTCTAACAACCTGATTTATAAACCGATCTGTATGGATTTGTATTAGATTTATATGATTAATCTATGTTAGTAAATTGAAAGTATGGCCCTTGTTTTGCTTTGTTGAGTCTTTAAATATTTGAACATGTTTGTTCATTCTACAGTATTTGACAATAACTAATAAGGTCACTTACAAACCATTGTAAAGGATGGGTTTTGGCATGGGTAATAAATAACACCTAATATCTCCACTCTTGTTAATATTCCAGCTGACATGTATAGTTCAATGTCACATTAAGATTTGAAACTGTGATTTTTACGGAAGCCCATAAGGGTCAATCAAATGAAAAAAAAAATTCTGACTATCTTGTAATTACAAGATAGGCTATCTTGTTATTACAAGATAGCTATCTTGTTATTACAAGATAGCCTAAGATAACCTATCTTGTAATTACAAGATAGACTATCTTGTTATTACAAGATAGCTATCTTGTAATTACAAGATACCGAGATGCCAATTTAAAGGTCACCATACACCGATTTCATGCTCCCATAAATACCATTGCCTTCATACACCCACCAACTGCATATTCATATCATAACTCATCAATTTTAATACGCTCTTTGAAGCCACAGAACGCTATTTCTATTTTTCAAACTTCTTTAAATTTTGATTTTTGAAAAGTAAGTAAGGAAAGGGATATTCTGAAAAACGGACCCTCCATCAATGAAATGAGCTAACTGACATAGCGTCTAAAAGCAGATTATTTATAGCTTGTGGTATCTCCTGATGTATACAATGTTTTGAGAGGGATTTGAAGCAAACGTTTGATAGATTAATTAGCTTGAATATATTTTTAGCCCAAATATATCATCAAATCACACAGTTTGTACGCGCGGAAGGTATCTTTAAGGAGAACATGAAATGAATGTATCATAAATGCTATTAATGAAGGAATGAAGTTAATGAGAGTATGAATAGTATTTAATGAGGGCACAACCTGGTGATGCCGATCCCATGACATACAAAAGGGGGATTCGAAACCACGTCAGTTGACTCAATGACAGGCTTTTAAGATAAAGCACGCACGTGCTGACAAATCGACCTGCCAACCCTCCAGCTCAACGAAGTATTATTGTATGTTATGGGATCGGCATCATCAGGTTGTCAGTCCTCCGGGTTCCTCCAACTGCTAAACAGAGAGGGGTATATGGTTTAACGTCCACTCGACACAAACTAGGTCATTTCGAATCCCCATTTGTACGTGACAAGGAGTAGGATCGCCTGTCCATCCTCGCCTGTCCTCCGGTTTCCTCCAACTGCTAAAGAGAGTGAGGGGAGGTGTAACGTCCACTCGACACAAACTAGGTCATTTCGGGACTAACATATAGTTTAATTTCAATAATCGCTGGCACGTATGGATCTTTAGCAGTGGGAGGAAAGCAGAGGACCCGGAGAAACCCCACGATGTTGGACAGGCGATACTACTCCTTGTCGCGTACAACGGGGGATTCGAAATCACGCCAGTTGACTCAATGACAGGCTTTACGATACAGTGTGCATGTGCTAACAAATCGACCTGCCAACCCTCCAGCTCAACGAAGTATTATTGTATGTTACGGGATCAGCATCATCAGGTTGTCAGTCCTCCGGTTTCCTCCAACTGCTAAACAGAGAGGGGGATGTGGTTTAACGTCCACTCGACACAAACTAGGTCATTTCGGGACTAACATATGGTTTAATTTTATTTCAATAATGCACTTGCGCGTAGGGTTCTTTAGCAGCGGGGGGAAAGAGGAGGACCCGGAGAAAACCCACGATGTTGGACAGGCGACCCTACTCCTTGTCACGTACAACAGCGGTTTCGAAACCACGCCAGTTGACTCAATTACAGGCTTTGTGATACTGCGCGCACGTGCTAACCATTCGCCATCCAACCCCCAAACCCACTACTAAAGACCCCTACGCGCAAACGAATTATTGGAATTAAATTAAACCATATGTTAGTCCCGAAATGACCTAGTTTGTGTCGAGTAGACGTTAAACCCCATTCCCCTCTCCCTCCCTCCCTCTCTCTCTCTCTCTCTCTCTCTCTCTCTATCTCTCTCTCTCTCTCTCCCACACACACACACTTTGGCTTATAACTATCCGATAAATCAGTGTGGGACGACCTTGAAATACAAGAAAACTAATTTGGCTATCTTGTAATTACAAGATTTGTAATTACAAGATAGCCTACAAGATAGCCTATCTTGTAACTACAAGATAGCTATCTTGTAATTACAAGATAGCTATCTTGTAATTACAAGATAGTCAGAATATTTTTTTTTCATTTGATTGACCCTTATGGGCTTTGGCTATCTTGTAATTACAAGATAGGCTATCTTGTAATTACAAGATAGGCTATCTTGTAACTACAAGATAGCTATCTTGTAATTACAAGATAGTCAGAATTTTTTTTTTTTCATTTGATTGACCCTTATGGGCTTCCGTAGATTTTTCATGTCTGTCAGTAAGGAGATCTTTGATTAGGGCCAAATGTCTAGAAATGGAATTTTAACTTGTCAGTATTAATTATAGAGATGCTTGGTGTCTTGTATAGTGTAAACAAGTGATTAGAATTAGATTGATATCATGTTTAAAGTATAGAGGTTCTGTATATAAACACAAAGTTTTACACACTGACTTATTTGTTATTGAGAATTACTATTGTATGGATATATTTGTATAACTGTGAAGGAATTGTATTGTGTTATTATGTTTGTATGTAGAGTTGTGAATGAGGAAAACATTTTGGATAGTGTACATGGATAAGTAGTAGAACTTCCATAATTATTGGATATTGTCATGTTGAATTGGTGGTAAGTTTTAAAATATTAATTATGAAGTATAAAATTTTATCTGAAATAAATTCAAAAAGAAAAAAAATTACTTGAAATTATTTATGCTTTAAATTTAAAGATACATTATGGGGGATTAGGTAAAGGGCTGGCAGTTCTCACTATAATAGTTTAAAACAAGACATGTAATCGGAATTTGCTGAAAATTTCAGTATTTAGTGATTGAATTTTGGGCCTAGCTTCAATCATCATTACTAAAGTCAGCACGATAAAAAAACAAAGTCTTGATTATCCATTTTTTGATTAATCAAATTGCAGTTATTTAGAAATTTAAATTTCTTTAAGGATCTGTCATTTAGTAACCAATTAAAGGGACAATAACATTCTTGCTGGCTTGGTAGCTCCAGAAAATAAATAATACCCTTATTCTAAGTACTAGATGCTTAAGTGTCCTACCTGTTGTGTAAATTATCCATTACAACCTATTTTACTTGTCCAGAGGGTTCGAAAATATTTTAAAATCCAAGTCACATTTGAAAAGGTTTACGTTAGACTTTTCAAATCAATTGGTTGAATTTTTCCAATTTTTTAAAATAGGTGTGTTAAGATGAAATTTATATCATCATTTAATTGGAATATTCTAAAATAATACGATTTGTTGACCAGAATGAAGATTGGGACATATTATTCAGTTACAACAAGAGTGTTATTGGGGCTTTAAATTTTATGAATGATTATTATATTTTTTGTTAAAAAAAAAGCCCCAATCATTGAAACAGTGAAGTGTATTGAATCAAAATACCTGTCCTTGCCAGTTGGAGATATATAGTACAACTAGTCTCTGATTGGACAATGTTTGCTGACTGTCCTTATCTCTCCCTATACTGCTTTCCTCACTTCTGTTTTAAGGCTATTTTTGAATCCTTCATTTTTTGACACATCTGACACACATTTATAATAACTCAACACTATTTTCAAGTAGAATTTTGCAATTAAAAAATAAATGCATTTAAAGAAAAAGAAGCAACTAGTCGGACGCCAGAAAAAAGATTTCAGATTTAAAGATGCATTATGAAATATGTCTATTGCCGGTCTTTTTTCTGGCTTCAAGTGTTATATAGATAATTATTGTTCACCCCTCACAAGGCCCTTTCAAAGAAAGTAGGGGACTGTTAAAATGGTTTGGTCTAACTGTCACACTTTTTGGAATGAGCTTCAATGGTCAAACTTGGTGTAGGTGTCTATTAGGTGCATGTTTTCAAGCTTGGGTTTTAAAAGTGGAGATAAACAATTTGATTGGTTGAGGCAATTTGATTACTCAGTGCTTTTTATAAAGACAAATGTTTAAAGGGACAATAACATTCTTGCTGGCTTGGTAGCTCCAGAAAATAAATAATACCTTTGTTCTAAGTACTAGATGTTTAAGTGGCCTACCTGTTGTGTAAATTATCCATTACAATCTATTTTACTTGTCCAGAGGTTTCGAAAATATTTTAAAATCCAAGTCACATTTGAAAAGGTTTACGTTAGACTTTTCAAATCAATTGGTTGAATTTTTCCAATTTTTTAAAATAGGTGTGTTAAGATGAAATTTATATCATCATTTAATTGGAATATTGTAAAATAATACGATTTGTTGACCAGAATGAAGATTTGGACATATTATTCAGTTACAACAAGAGTGTTATTGGGGCTTTAAATTTTATGAATGATTATTATATTTTTTGTTAAAAAAAAAGCCCCAATCATTGAAACAGTGAAGTGTATTGAATCAAAATACCTGTCCTTGCCAGTTGGAGATATATAGTACAACTAGTCTCTGATTGGACAATGTTTGCTGACTGTCCTTATCTCTCCCTATACTGCTTTCCTCACTTCTGTTTTAAGGCTATTTTTGAATCCTTCATTTTTTGACACATCTGACACACATTTATAATAACTCAACACTATTTTCAAGTAGAATTTTGCAATTAAAAAATAAATGCATTTAAAGAAAAAGAAGCAACTAGTCGGACGCCAGAAAAAAGATTTCAGATTTAAAGATGCATTATGAAATATGTCTATTGCCGGTCTTTTTTCTGGCTTCAAGTGTTATATAGATAATTATTGTTCACCCCTCACAAGGCCCTTTCAAAGAAAGTAGGGGACTGTTAAAATGGTTTGGTCTAACTGTCACACTTTTTGGAATGAGCTTCAATGGTCAAACTTGGTGTAGGTGTCTATTAGGTGCATGTTTTCAAGCTTGGGTTTTAAAAGTGGAGATAAACAATTTGATTGGTTGAGGCAATTTGATTACTCAGTGCTTTTTATAAAGACAAATGTTTAAAGGGACAATAACATTCTTGCTGGCTTGGTAGCTCCAGAAAATAAATAATACCTTTGTTCTAAGTACTAGATGTTTAAGTGGCCTACCTGTTGTGTAAATTATCCATTACAATCTATTTTACTTGTCCAGAGGTTTCGAAAATATTTTAAAATCCAAGTCACATTTGAAAAGGTTTACGTTAGACTTTTCAAATCAATTGGTTGAATTTTTCCAATTTTTTATACGCCCACATTGAAATGTGGTCGTATATTGTCGTCGCCCCCGTCCGTCCGTCCGTCCGTCCGTCCGTCCGTCGGTCCGTCGGTCCGTCGGTCCGGCGTCCACAATTGCTTGTGGACGCTCTACAGGCTAAAGTTGATATCCGATTGACTTTAAATTTATACACAGTGTTTAAGGTCATGAGACGAAGAAGCCTATTGTTTTTCAGCGTTTTCCGATAATAACTACCAGAGTTATGGCCCTTGATCACTTCAAAATATCTTGTGGACGCTCTAGAGGCCAAAGTTAATATCCGATTGACTTTAAATTTATACACAGTGTTTAAGGTCATGAGACAAAGAAGCCTATTGATTTTCAGCGATTTCCGATAATTAGTGCCAGAGTTATGGCCCTTGATCACTTCAAAAAATCTTGTGGACACTCTCGAGGCCAAAGTTAATATCCGATTTACTTTAAATTTATACACAGTGTTTAAGGTCATGAGACGAAGAATCCTATTGATTTTCAGCGATTTCCGATAATAACTACCAGAGTTATGGCCCTTGATCACTTCAAAATATCTTGTGGACGCTCTAGAGGCCAAAGTTAATATCCGATTGACTTTAAATTTATACACAGTGTTTAAGGTCATGAGATGAAGAAGCCTATTGTTTTTCAGCGATTTTCGATAATAACTACCAGAGTTATGGCCCTTGATCACTTCAAAATATCTTGTGGACGCTCTAGAGGCCAAAGTTAATATCCGATTGACTTTAAATTTATACACAGTGTTTAAGGTCATGAGATGAAGAAGCCTATTGTTTTTCAGCGATTTTCGATAATAACTGCCAGAGTTATGGCCCTTGATCACTTCAAAATATCTTGTGGACGCTCTAGAGGCCAAAGTTAATATCCGATTGACTTTAAATTTATACACAGTGTTTAGGGTCATGAGACGAAGAATCCTATTGATTTTCAGCGATTTCCGATAATTAGTGCCAGAGTTATGGCCCTTGAACACTTAAAAATATCTTGTGGACGCTCTAGAGGCCAAAGTTAATATCCAATTGACTTTAAATTTATACACAGTGTTTAAGGTCATGAGACGAAGAAGCCTATTGATTTTCAGCGATTTCCGATAATTAGTGCCAGAGTTATAGCCCTTGATCACTTCAAAAAAATCTTGTGAACGCTTTAGAGGCTAAAGTTAATATCCGATTGACTTGAAATTTATACAAGCCTATTGATTTTCAGCGATATCCGATAATTACTACCAGAGTTATGACCCTTGATCACTTTGAAAAATCTTGTGAACACTCTAGAGGCTAAAGTTAATATCCGATTGACTTTAAATTTATACACAGTGTTTAAGGTCATGAGACGAAGAAGCCTATTGATTTTCGGTGATATCCGATAATTACTACCAGAGTTATGACCCTTGGTCACTTTGAAAAATCTTGTGAACCTTCTAGATGCTAAAGTTAATATCCGATTGACTTTAAATTTATACACAGTGTTTAAGGTCATGAGACGAAGAAGCCTTTTGATTTTCGGTGATATCTGATAATTACTGCCAGAGTTATGACCCTTGATCACTTTGAAAAATCTTGTGAACGCTTTAGAGGTTAAAGTTAATATCCGATTGACTTTAAATTTATACACGGTGTTTAAGGTCTTGAGATGAAGAAGCCTATTGATTTTCAGCGATATCTGATAATTACTACAAGAGTTATGACCCTTGATCACTTTGAAAAATCTTGTGAACGCTCTAGAGGCTAAAGTTAATATCCGATTGAATTTAAATTTATACACGGTGTTTAAAGTCATGATACAAAGAAGCCTATTGATTTTCAGCAATATCCGATAATTACTGCCAGAGTTATGACCCTTGATCACTTTGAAAAATCTAAAGTTAATATCCGATTGACTTTAAATTTATACACACTATTTACGGTCATGATACAAAATAGCCTATTTATTTTCAGCGATATCCGATAATTACTGCCAGAGTTATGACCCTTGATCACTTCGAAAAACCCTGTGAATGCTCTAAAGGCTAAAGTTAATATCCGATTGACTTTAAATTTGTACACAGTGTTTAGGATCATGATACGAAGAATCCTATTTGATTTTCAGTGGTAATTTCTGGCAGTTGATCACTTTGAAATATCTTGTGGACAAAGGCCTGGAGACAAACCATCAAAGCTATTCTAATCATTTCTGATATTATTTAATGGGCTATTACTCGTAATAAGATTATCATGTGTTGTAAATGTTCTCCTTACTGATAAAAGAAACAATATGCGACAACCCTTGTTGACTGCCCGGACGACTTAGCTGTTGTGGGCGTATGTTTCGTTGCCTGGCAACCTATCTTTTAGCTTGTGGCCCCTCTGTAGGTCAAAATTATTATCCGATTTAAAAAAACGTTTGATTTTATCATCGTTACATTGTTATAAAAGATTATGGGAATTTCGTGAAAATTGGACCAAAATTGGCGGACAAAATGGCCGCTTTTTGTACGCGAATAGTGTGAAAATATGTTATATCAAGGTTGTGGACCCTATAGAACTGATTTTGATGAAACTTGAAATACATGTTTATAACATAAAGATCTTGGTTCCTTTCGATATTTGCGCATATTGGATCGTAACTTCCTGAATTATGGCCCCTGATTGTACTAAAAATCGCCTTTATCACCTCGTGGTCCCTCTGGAGGTAACAATTATTACCTGATTTAAAAAAACGTTTGATTATATCACCGTTACAGGGTAATCTAGGTTGAGTTTGAATTTCATGAAAATCGGACCAAAATTGACAAACAAAATGACCGCCGTTTGTACGCGAATGGTGTAGAAATATGGTATATCAAGGTTGTGAACCCTATAGGGGTCACAATTTTAATACGTTTTTGATGAAACTTGAAATACATTTTTATAACCTAAAGAAATTGGTTCCTTGCGATATTTGCGCATATCGGATTGTAATTTCCTGAATTATGGCCTCTGATTATACGCAAAGTTGCCTTTATGGAGTTCAAAATCATTTGATTATATCACCATTACACTGTAATGAATTTTCAGTTTGAATTTTGTGAACATCGGACCAAAATTGATGAACAAAATGGCTGCCATTTTTACACGAATAGTGTAAAAATAAGTTACATTTATATCAAGGTTGTGTACCCTGTAGAGGTCACAATTTTAATTCGATTTTGGTCAAACTGAAAGATCTTGGTTCCTGTCGATATTTGGACATATCTGATCGTAACTTCCTGAATTATGGCCCCTGATTGTACGAAAAGTCGCCATAATATTAAATGTTTCGTATCCAGTGGAGGTGACAGCTTATTCCATAATATTTAATGATTCGTATACTTTTCATTAGCATTGAGCAGAACTTTATAAAAACCAAACAAATTCTAATGATTTTCTGATAATTACTTAATATGCGAAAACTCTTGTTGACTGCCCGGACGATTTAGCTGCTGTGTGGGCGTATGTTTTGTTGCCTGGAAACCTATTTTTAGTGGAAGCCACAGAAACCTGTACTTTTTGGTTACCCATCTTTGCAAAAAATTCAAGCTATCTATGTCTAACCCTTTGTATTTGGGCAAACGAACGATATTTCTTTTCCGTTTTGGATCGAGAAGCCCCCTCTTTCAAGACCCTGATAGTTAATCCAGATTTCGTATTACTGCTACTACTACTACTGAATGAGGAATAACGTTGATATTCATCCCTTCTTCTTTAATATATAATATGTACAATTTATGTTGCTTAGCTGTACCGCTTTCCCCACAATATAACACATTTTGACTTGCCGGGAATGTAGCTCGCCGGTGTGTGTTCTCTTAGATGAACACAGATTATTGGAATGGATCTTCAGCACTTTATTTCAGGAGCAAATAAAAAACCTAGCAACAATTAAACAACAAATAACTAACTATAAATCAAAACCCCCACTAGTATATACATTCTTCCTAAGCTGGTCTCATTGCCGTTGATAATGAATAGAGAAGCCCAGTCGAAACGTCGCTCAGTAATAAACAGTAATTGTATTCCATAAAATTGTGACCTGTATATGCTAAAGACCCCTACGCACAAGCGAATTATAGAAATAAAATTAAAAAACATATGTTAGTCCCGAAATGACCTAGTTTGTAAATATTATATATTAAAGAAGAAGTTACTCAGTCGAACAAATCAGTCGATAAAATCAGTGAAATATCTCTGTCGAAAACAAAACCAGGCAGATAATTCAGTCGAATAATCCAGTCGAAAAAAAAAACAGGCAGATAATTCAGTCGAATAATCCAGTCGAAAAATCAAGTCGAATAACCGAGTCGCTCAATACAAGGAAAACGTAAAGCGTGACTTTATTTGGCAGTTAGTTTTATGCATCGGACGCAGACTAAACACTAACTGTTTATAGCACGGCCATTGTTTTCAGTCGCCGACATAGGGCCCGATTCCTAGAAAATTCTTAAGCACGTTCTTGTGCTTAGATTTTAAGTAGACTTTACAATTAAGTAAACTTATCTTATTTTGTGTTCCCAGAAAATCCTTAAGAACGTTCTTGTGCTTAGATTTTAAGTAGACTTCAGTGTAAGCACAAGCACTTTGTTATGTGTTCCAAGAAAAAACTTAAGCACAACTTCGTTCTTACAATTGTCAATCTAAGCACAAGTCCCGAGCAAGGTATAGGGCATGCGTACCAACCATAAGCCTGTTTCTGCTTCAAACAATATGGCTGACCGTATAGTTAGTTATTCGACGGCATTTACTACATCTTTTGATACCTAAGAGACATTTGGAAGACGGAAAATCTTTAAGAAATATATTCTCGACAAGAATGCTATAGAATATTTCGCTTCTACACTAAAAACATTTTATTTATTTACAAATTGGTAAACAACACAAACACAGGCAACTTGAAAGGAGCTAAATCGCTAACATTTGGGACCAAGAAATTGACACAAGTGGGTAGCAACGCATATAATACTCTAATATGAATGTATATAAACTGATTTACATTCAATAGTTTCCGTTTTTACTCAAATTTCAAATCAGTTATGAGCGGCGAAATTTGCCAACAGTGTCAATCGAATGCAAATTTCTAGCGTCTAGTTATTCCAGTCTACATGCGCCGTTTGATTTGGTGCAATGTTTCTAGCCTTGTTCCCCCGAGTCTCTCACCAGAACTTGGCTGAAACGCATTATGGTACACGATTCGTGTACCAATGATAAAATATTTATCTTGTCTTAAATATTGGATATCAGAAGCCCATCTTTTTCCGATAAGATCTCATCATCAATTTTGATTTAAACTGACAAATAATTCGTGTTTTCAATGTCGAAGATTCTGGATGACATTGAGTTAGAGACTTAGCTACTTTAAAATCAGGCGCTGTCTCAGTCATTCCGTCTGCTTGCATGTGCTTGCCTTTTTGGGTTTTTTTTTTTTTTTTTTTTTTTTAGCTTATAGGCCTATAGGGGCCATGCCAAAGGGATCACGTGGTTAAGTGGGTAAGACGCCAGCCAGGGCTTATTCCAAGAAAATTCTTAAAAGTAAACACAAAGTTATGCTTAACTTTTGCTTACGTAAGAAACCTTATAAAATACCGTCTCTAGAAAATTCTCAAGACCGTTCTTACGTAAGCACAAGTTAAGTATGAGTCTAAGCACATTGTGACTGGTAAATTGAGAGTACGGTGCTCTCTAACGTCAAAAAAATATTTTTGGTATGCAAATTACACCGTAATTGTAAATTCGTCTGCATCACAGAGTTTCTATATATGGCCACAGAACACTAATTATTGCCCTATTGACTTTAATGTTAATTCTCGTCTCTTCGACCGGCTGTAACTTTTTCCCAAATATTCGTTGGGAAAAACGCTTTCTGCCACAGATGGAGCAACATGTGGCAGACTCTTGCCCAAAAGCATGTATGAGGTTCTTCATGAAAAACTTGAGATAGACAAGCTGGAAGTAGAGACAGCTAACCTTGCAATTTTCGGCCCTCCCTTTCAACGTAACCAACCTCACAACTCTTGTATCCTTCCGCCTCAAAATCATGAATATTCACCAAAACCTGGCAGAAAATGTATTTTCAAACCCTTTTCTTTGATTCTACAC
Source organism: Patella caerulea (assembly GCA_036850965.1). Classification (NCBI taxonomy): domain Eukaryota; kingdom Metazoa; phylum Mollusca; class Gastropoda; family Patellidae; genus Patella; species Patella caerulea. The sequence continues at coordinate 13,175,760 of JAZGQO010000013.1, read as the reverse complement.
CAAAAATTCAACAAAAATCGCCATGCAAAAGGGGGAAAAAGGGAAAGGGAGAGAAGGACTAAAAATAACTTTCGCCCTTGTTTCGTGGGTGACTGTCCAGGAATATTTGGTGATCTGTGTCCTATATAGGGGTGAAACTTCGGATATCACCAAAAGGACTTTTGTATTTGCTTCCCATATGTTCTGGCAACATGCTGGTGAAAGGAAATCAAAATCAAAGAATAACTGCAAAAATGATGGCCCTTTAAGTATACATGCTGCTTTAAGTACAGTGGTGCATCTCAGGTCCCTGGGCCTTTTGTGCTAAAATTTAAAAAATCTTTTTTAATAGAGGCAGTATTTGAGCTCTGTGAAAAAAATAGACAAGTTGCAAACAAACTACATAGAAAACACTCAGAATTTGGAATTTTTATCAAAAATATATTTTTTTACTGCCATGTCATGAAAAATGTACAAAATTTACATGATGCATCTTTAAAAAACCCAATAATTTTCCACTTTTTTTAGATAGCCAGACTGGCAAGTAATATATTTTTGGAAACCCTGGACAATATGCAAACAGAAAAATCACAAAACTGTTGCATTGATTGAAATTATAAAGGTCTGTACTGAAACATGTAACCCAACCCCCTAAAAATGTCAATGACTGAATCAATCTTATCTTTGGTTGCAGAGCCAACTTTACCAAAGGAATCTGTCTAACAGATATGATTTACCATCCCTGGCTAATATATGAACATAAAAACTAAAATAGGTGCAATAAATGTGAATTATGGTTAAAATAGGCCTTGCTTAAAGAAAAAAAATGCCATAATTGGTCTATGTCCACCCCTCTCGAACAAAAGGGTCACAGAATACACAATTTTCACAAATTTGGAAATAGTTTAATGTTTTCAACATCTCAAACCCCAGAGGCATCATACAAATCTTTATTGCAATTATTGTACTGAAGCAAGATGTCTGGACCTTTACATCAATTGCCTTAAAAAATGAAGTCAAAAAGGTAGTTATGACATAGTTGACAACATAATAGAGGCCTGAAAAGGAGCAAAATTAACATTTTACTGTTCTACAAGTGACATAAATGCAACAAACACCACAAATCCTAGATTTTGATAAGAAAATATTGACCATTAAGCTGACATTTACACATCTACACCAGTTCTGTATCAGGGTGTGGTCTTACTGGCCTGACATGTCTCAAGGATCTAAGTTTGACTATGAACAAAAAAGGTCAGAAATCCTTGAAATGTACAAAATGATCATTTATTGGCAAAAAATAACATTCCCATCTGTAATTCAACAACAAATTCCAATTATTATCATTTAATTGTCAACACAGGTGCAATTAAATATCTCAAAACACATTAATAAAAACGGGTGGGGTGGGGCATTTATAGCCCCCCTAAACAGAAAGATGGGGTGAAAAATGTCTACAAAGACAGCGATATTGCTTCCTACATGAAGAAAATGCAAGAATTTAATGCTTCAAAGAAGAAAAAAAATGCTTGTTCTGGGTAAAATAGTGGCCAAATTGAGCCTACCCCTGTTTTGAACATTTTGTACAAACCCATCTGCTGAATATCATTAACTCAGTGTTGACAATTTTCCATTTTCTGTAGGAAAGCTGGAGCTATTTCTAAACTTGACAAACTTATACATCCCATCTAAGTTACATTAGCAATGAAAATAAGGGCATTTTTAGAAATTTTGAGTCATTTGAGTAGGTATGAAAGCATTAATTTTTACATCGAAATGGGAGAATCTGGAGATTTTCTGTTAATATTCCTGATTTTTAGACAAAATTAGGTGAAATTACAATGTTGTTCACTTTATCTGTGCTTTCTGGGGCTGAATACACCAAAATTGGACATTGAAATATTTTTCTTACTGTTAGAAATTAAATAAAAACTGAAAATTGGAAAATTTGCAGTAAAATCACAATTTTTCCCAAAACTTTGATAAATTTTTTTCTAAATTTATTCTTTTATAGTTTTTCTGTAGTCAAGTCATTTTATACATATTTTCTGACAAATTAGTCATCTTATTTTCAAAACTAAGGCATATCAGTCACAGCCTTGTCATACACAGACAGGCCACAGAACACTAATTATTGCCCTATTGACTTTAATGTTAATTCTCGTCTCTTCGACCGGCTGTAACTTTTTCCCAAATATTCGTTGGGAAAAACGCTTTCTGCCACAGATGGAGCAACATGTGGCAGACTCTTGCCCAAAAGCATGTATGAGGTTCTTCATGAAAAACTTGAGATAGACAAGCTGGAAGTAGAGACAGCTAACCTTGCAATTTTCGGCCCTCCCTTTCAACGTAACCAACCTCACAACTCTTGTATCCTTCCGCCTCAAAATCATGAATATTCACCAAAACCTGGCAGAAAATGTATTTTCAAACCCTTTTCTTCGATTCTACACCAAAAATTCAACAAAAATCGCCATGCAAAAGGGGGAAAAAGGGAAAGGGAGAGAAGGACTAAAAATAACTTTCACCCTTGTTTCGTGGGTGACTGCCCAGGAATATTTGGTGATCTGTGTCCATATAGCTCTATGGTCTGCATGGAGTTATAAATAGACCAATGACATTAACCTCCCGAAAATAATCGATTTAGATGTATTTTATTATTTAACAAATGAAATGAAATGAAATTTAACGTCCTACTATTTTGCTCCTAATCTGGGGTAATGTAGACGTACATACGTCATACAGTGTGCTATGAGGTAAATTTTGCCAGGGCAGCGGCACTACTCTATCGAATTCCAACTGCCAAGGAATCTTTTACGTGTACGCCAGTTTGTACACGGGACCTCGTATTTTCGTCCCATCCGAATGACAAGACAGCTGTCCTCCGTCCTGCATCACTGACAAGGAGAAACCACGTCGGAAAATTTGGATAAACTGTTTCGGCCAATGCAGGGATCGAACACCGGACCTCCAGGCTAGCGAACCAGCGTCTTACCCACTTAGTCACTTTGTTTACTTCGCCAATATCAAATATACTAACTTAATTATTATGTCACGTTTCATCAATTGCACATTAATTACTTTTCCTCCATTCGTCGTCGTAACCATCAACAAAACTAACAGCTTGCGTCCTTGGCAACGGAAGTATTCTTTACGCATGCACAACCGGAAACGGAAGTATCTACTCAAACATCAACAATCTTCCCCTCATCAAATAAACTTATATACAAAGTTTTTTTTTCACCATCACCAATATCTATATTAAAGTTTGTAACCAATAAACTTTCAACGGTAACACATTTACAGTTTGGTATTTACACAACATCCAACATATGAAAGTTTATTCTAAATTAGTATCTAATTTCCATACGCCATTATTAATGTTTTTTATTAACTGGAAACTAGAAGCACCCTTTTTAGTTAAACAATCTGCAAGTTGTAATTTTGAAGACGACCAATAAATATTCTTAATTTGTTTCCGTTCAATAAGTTCTTTTATAACACTAATCTCAAGTCTTAGTCTTTTGTCAACTGTAAACTTTGTGGATTTTATAGCTTCATATAATGATTTATTATCTATCACACATGTAATTGGCAATTCTTTTACTGAATGATGTCCTTTTGTTATTTCAATAAATAAAGTTGATAAAAACACAGCATCATCTATACCATCTGTCAAAGCCAGAGTCTCAGCAGCAAATGTACTCCGAACAGCTCTACGGATTTTCTTGGATTGCCAGCATAAAGGAGAAAAGCTACCATCTCTTCCCTTTAGTATTATAAAGTGCCCACCTTGACTTCCTCCATCAGGCAAATTACCAAGAGAGACATCACTGAACACTACCAATTCTAAATCATTTTCTTCTCCAAGATTTTGAAACTTTAGACAAACAGCTTCAGATTTCAACTTTCCTATTAACTTATTAAACTCAAACAAATTTTGAACTGTAGCATTACGAACATTAGCAGCAAACTTACAGACATCAAACATAATATCTGGCCTACTCTGTCGAGCTACCCATAAAATTTGACCTACTTTAGAACGATATAACTTTAAATATTTATCATCTAATTTACTTGACCTGTTTAGAGTTTTATCAACTTTAGCTGGTTGAAGATTATTAATATACTCCTCCTGTTTTAAAAGAATACAACCATTATCTAATATAATTTCAATTCCTAGATATCTAAATGCTGTAACTTCTTCAGAACCAATCAGAAAAGTATCCCTAATTTTATTTATAACTTTACTCTGAAATTCAACTGAACCACCCCATACAAAATCATCTACATGACTGGCAAGAATACCTTCCAGGTGACCATTATAATACCAGTAGAATACTGCAGGATCAACTGACGAAATTTTACCACCATTTGCAATCATAACTTCTCGTACTCTGTTATACCAGTATAGTGACGCATCTCCCAAACCATATACACATTTCTTTAATTGCCAGATTTTACCAGGGGGAGAATTAGCTTCAACAGGAGGTTTTATAAAAACATCTCTAGACAATTCGGATCCTTGCAAGAATGCCGTCTTTATATCCATGGAGTGTGGAATCCATTTTTCTTGTGCTAATATAGCCAGAACTACTCTCAGAGCTTCAGTTGAACAAGTAGGAGAATCTTTTGGTATTAATTCATTGTCAATTTCTTCAAAACCTCTAATGACTAGCCTTGCTTTTGGTTTGATTCCATCTACCCTTTGTTTCATCGTACAAATCCATCTTGTGGAAATGGGTTTCTGGCCATTCTCATCTATCTCCATATATACACCATTCTTCTTCCAACTTTCTAATTCATCTAATTTTGCGGGGATAAAATCAACATTTTCATTAACCACAACATTTTCTGTAATTTCTGGACTGTCATCATTTTCTTCTTTATCATCATCTCTATGACTTATCTGCAATTTTAAGTTACCAACAGTTTCTAAATTAATAGAAATTTCTTCACCCTCTAGATGCACTGGATCTAAATATTTAATATTATACCAGTTTTTATGTTTGCCAGTTGCTTTTCCTGCACGACTAATCACTTCAGCTTTACAATCATTATCATCTGTAGTAAATGTTATTATCTGACCAGTTTTAAAAGATAAATTAATACCTGCAGATGACATTTCTTGACTAGTAGCTAACCTAGGTAAAACATCCGGATTGACATTGTCTTCACTTACATTTTCATCTTCATAAGACAAAACAGGTGGGGTTATCTGGTTATCAGGTATATCTTGAGTTGACTCATTAACGTCCTTGGTACCATTTATTGTTGAAGTTTTCGTTAGCCTACACTGATGAACTCGAACATAGGAACTACCATGCTTTACAAATACAACAACTCCATCTTGTCCAATTACAGTTGCTGGCCCTTTCCACTCTGTTGAATCAGATCTTTTATAATACACTTTTTCCCCATAAGTTATTGGTTCACAGGAGGACCTAGTTTGTTTTCTTAAGGCACGTCTTATTTTTTCAGAACATTCAGCTTCTGTAAATGCCTGTCTTGCAGAATGTAAGGCAGAAATGTGTTGTCCAACAGCAGCACTTCTAGTCACACCTTCTAAAGCTGGTAGAGAATCAACCAATATGGAAGGTAGATTCGGGGCTTGGCCAAAGACTAGTTGATAGGGACTAAAACCATGAACTGAAATCAGAGAGTTCTTTGCCATAAGAGCCCAGGCTAAACCAATTTCCCAAGTACATTTGTTATCAGCACAAACCTTCTGAAGAATTTCAGTTAATATCTTATTATGTCGTTCCATTAAACCATTAGACCATGGGCTATATCCGGGTGTAGTCTTCAATTCTATATTTAGATTTTCTGCCATATCCTGTACCTCTTTATTACAAAACTAACAGCTTGCGTCCTTGGCAACGGAGGTATTCTTTACGCATGCACAACCGGAAACGGAAGTATCTACTCAAACATCAACAACTTGATCCCCTTATACCTTTGACGTGTCCCCCATAGGCCTACACATATAAAATATACCACAGACTAAACAAAAGAAAACAACCCAAAACGCAAGTACATGCAAACAAACCGAATAATTGTGAGAGCGAATGATCTTTAAGTAGCCCGCGTGTGTGTTATTTACCAATTTGGAAATAAATGAATTGTGTTTAGGGTAGAAGCGAAATTTCGTATAGCATTCTTCTCGAGAATATGTTTCTAAAGGATTTTCTGTCTTTCAATTGACTCTTAGGTATCAAAAGATGTAGAAAATATCGTCGAATAAATCCACGGTCAGCCATATTGTTTGAAGCAGAAACAGGCTTAAAGGTTGGTAAGCAAGCCCTATACCTTGCTTGGGATTTGTGCCTAGATTGACAATTTTAAGAACAAAGTTGTGCTTAAGTTTTTTCATGGAACACATAATATTGTGCTTGTGCTGACACTAAAGTCTACTTAAAATCTAAGCACAAGAACGTTATTAACATTTTCTGTTTACACAAAATAAGATAAGTTTACTTATTTGCAAAGTCTACTTAAAATTTACATATAAGCGCAAGAACGTGTTCAAGAATTTTGTTTTAGGAATCGGGCCGAGGTAGGGTGTTCGATCCCTGCATTGGCCGAGAAGGTTCATCCCCTTGTCAGTGATGCAGACGAAAAAAATAACGTCCCGTGTAAAAATTGGCGTGCACGTCAAAGATCCCCTGGCCGTTGTAATTCGATATAGGAGTAGGCCGTAGCGCCGCTGCCCGGGGAAAATTTCTCTCATAGCACACTTTATGGCGCATGCCCGTCTTCATTAGCCCAGCCTAGGAGTAAAACAGTGGGACGTTAAAACCTATTTCATTTCATGTCATTTGTCAAATACTTCTAAATCGACTATTTGAAGTTAATGTCATTGATCTATTTATAACTCTATATGCAGACGAATTTACGGTGTAATTTTGTGACGCTAAAGAGCATCTTAGTCTCAATTTACCAGTCACTGTGCTTAAACTCGTACTTGGCTTGATCTTACGTAAGAACGGTCTTGAGAAGTTTCTATAGGGACGGTATTTCATGAAGTTTCTTACGTAGCAAAAGTGAAGCATAACTTTGTGCTTACTTTTAAGAATTTTCTAGGGACAGGGCCCAGTCGTTGACCCTTAACCCGAAGTTGATGACCTTATTCTCAAAATGAAGTCAACAGGTTGTTTAGGGGATTGCTATTAAATTAAAGAAAAATTTCAATAAAGTTTTGATTTCAACTTCCAATTTGAGCTTGGGGGAAAACGAAATAGACATAAAACGATGTAATGAAATTTGAGTTAGTGCCTTTTTATACGCCCACATAGAAATGTGGACGTATATTGCCGTCGCCCCCGTCCGTCCGTCTGTCGGTCCGTCCGTCCGTCCGTCCATCGTCCACAATTTCTTGTGAACGCACTAGAGGCTAAAGTTCATATCCGATTGACTTTAAATTTATACACTGTGTTTAAGGTCATGAGATAAAGAAGCCTATTGATTTTCAGCAATTTTCGATAATTACTGCCAGAGTTGTGGCCCTTGATCACTTCAAAAAATCTTGTGGACGCTCTAGAGGCTAAAGTTAATATCCGATTGACTTTAAATTTATACAAGTTTAAGGTCATGAGACGGAAAAAACTATTGATTTTCAGCGATTTCCGATAATTATTGCCAGACTTATGGCCCTTCATAACTTTGTAAAATCTTGTGGACAGTCTTAGAGGCCAATGTTAATATCCGATTGACTTTAAATTTATACACAGTGTTTAAAGTTATGAAACAAAGAATCCGTCCGTCCATCCATTGTCCACAATTTCTTGTGAACACACTAGATGCTAAAGTTAATATCCAATTGACTTTAGATTTGTACACAGTGTTTAAGTTCATGAGACAAAAAAGCCAATTGATTTTCAGCGATATCTGATAATTACTGTCAGAGTTATAGCCCTTGATCACTTTGAAAAATCTTGTGGACGTTCTAGAGGCTAAAGTTAATATCTGATTGACAGTGTTTAAGGTCATAAGCAGAAGAATCCTATTGATTTTCAGCGATGTCCAATAATTAGTGCGTGAGTTATAGCCCTTGAACACTTTGAAAAATCTTGTGGACGCTTAAGAGGCTAAAAATATCGGATTGACTTTGTTGGTTGTGGACGCTTTAGAGGCTAAAAATATCGGATTGACTTTGTTGGTTGAAATGGAATACATTCAAGAGCATTACTATGTGATCATTTTACCAGGGTTACATTTTTATACGTCCACATTCATCTAATCTGAATGAAATTTTAATGCGTCATTTGAATTAGTGAACTGAGGAAGCTTTATGAATTTCTGTGATTTCCATTAATTACGTCAAGTGTTATGGCCCTTGTTTGTGGAAACTTGTGAATGCTTTAATGACCGAAGTTATCATTTAATATGTTTGAAATTCATCTTCATTTAAATTAGTGAAACCAAGAAGACTTTTGAATTTCAGCAATTTCTGTTTATGAATTTCAGCAATTTCTGTTTATTACTTCTTGAAGTAATAAATGGAAATTGCTGAAATTTATACGCATCATTAAAACAAAGAAGCATATTAAATTACAGCAATTTCCGTTAATTACTTCTAGAATTATTGCCCTTGTTTAATTTGATTTGTATGATATATATATGTATTATTTAAATTAGTGAAACGGTGAAACATATTTAATTTTAATTATTTTTTTAAATAACTTTAAGAATTATGGCCTTTGTTTCTCTTATGGATGGTCTAACAACCTGATTTATAAACCGATCTGTATGGATTTGTATTAGATTTATATGATTAATCTATGTTAGTAAATTGAAAGTATGGCCCTTGTTTTGCTTTGTTGAGTCTTTAAATATTTGAACATGTTTGTTCATTCTACAGTATTTGACAATAACTAATAAGGTCACTTACAAACCATTGTAAAGGATGGGTTTTGGCATGGGTAATAAATAACACCTAATATCTCCACTCTTGTTAATATTCCAGCTGACATGTATAGTTCAATGTCACATTAAGATTTGAAACTGTGATTTTTACGGAAGCCCATAAGGGTCAATCAAATGAAAAAAAAAATTCTGACTATCTTGTAATTACAAGATAGGCTATCTTGTTATTACAAGATAGCTATCTTGTTATTACAAGATAGCCTAAGATAACCTATCTTGTAATTACAAGATAGACTATCTTGTTATTACAAGATAGCTATCTTGTAATTACAAGATACCGAGATGCCAATTTAAAGGTCACCATACACCGATTTCATGCTCCCATAAATACCATTGCCTTCATACACCCACCAACTGCATATTCATATCATAACTCATCAATTTTAATACGCTCTTTGAAGCCACAGAACGCTATTTCTATTTTTCAAACTTCTTTAAATTTTGATTTTTGAAAAGTAAGTAAGGAAAGGGATATTCTGAAAAACGGACCCTCCATCAATGAAATGAGCTAACTGACATAGCGTCTAAAAGCAGATTATTTATAGCTTGTGGTATCTCCTGATGTATACAATGTTTTGAGAGGGATTTGAAGCAAACGTTTGATAGATTAATTAGCTTGAATATATTTTTAGCCCAAATATATCATCAAATCACACAGTTTGTACGCGCGGAAGGTATCTTTAAGGAGAACATGAAATGAATGTATCATAAATGCTATTAATGAAGGAATGAAGTTAATGAGAGTATGAATAGTATTTAATGAGGGCACAACCTGGTGATGCCGATCCCATGACATACAAAAGGGGGATTCGAAACCACGTCAGTTGACTCAATGACAGGCTTTTAAGATAAAGCACGCACGTGCTGACAAATCGACCTGCCAACCCTCCAGCTCAACGAAGTATTATTGTATGTTATGGGATCGGCATCATCAGGTTGTCAGTCCTCCGGGTTCCTCCAACTGCTAAACAGAGAGGGGTATATGGTTTAACGTCCACTCGACACAAACTAGGTCATTTCGAATCCCCATTTGTACGTGACAAGGAGTAGGATCGCCTGTCCATCCTCGCCTGTCCTCCGGTTTCCTCCAACTGCTAAAGAGAGTGAGGGGAGGTGTAACGTCCACTCGACACAAACTAGGTCATTTCGGGACTAACATATAGTTTAATTTCAATAATCGCTGGCACGTATGGATCTTTAGCAGTGGGAGGAAAGCAGAGGACCCGGAGAAACCCCACGATGTTGGACAGGCGATACTACTCCTTGTCGCGTACAACGGGGGATTCGAAATCACGCCAGTTGACTCAATGACAGGCTTTACGATACAGTGTGCATGTGCTAACAAATCGACCTGCCAACCCTCCAGCTCAACGAAGTATTATTGTATGTTACGGGATCAGCATCATCAGGTTGTCAGTCCTCCGGTTTCCTCCAACTGCTAAACAGAGAGGGGGATGTGGTTTAACGTCCACTCGACACAAACTAGGTCATTTCGGGACTAACATATGGTTTAATTTTATTTCAATAATGCACTTGCGCGTAGGGTTCTTTAGCAGCGGGGGGAAAGAGGAGGACCCGGAGAAAACCCACGATGTTGGACAGGCGACCCTACTCCTTGTCACGTACAACAGCGGTTTCGAAACCACGCCAGTTGACTCAATTACAGGCTTTGTGATACTGCGCGCACGTGCTAACCATTCGCCATCCAACCCCCAAACCCACTACTAAAGACCCCTACGCGCAAACGAATTATTGGAATTAAATTAAACCATATGTTAGTCCCGAAATGACCTAGTTTGTGTCGAGTAGACGTTAAACCCCATTCCCCTCTCCCTCCCTCCCTCTCTCTCTCTCTCTCTCTCTCTCTCTCTATCTCTCTCTCTCTCTCTCCCACACACACACACTTTGGCTTATAACTATCCGATAAATCAGTGTGGGACGACCTTGAAATACAAGAAAACTAATTTGGCTATCTTGTAATTACAAGATTTGTAATTACAAGATAGCCTACAAGATAGCCTATCTTGTAACTACAAGATAGCTATCTTGTAATTACAAGATAGCTATCTTGTAATTACAAGATAGTCAGAATATTTTTTTTTCATTTGATTGACCCTTATGGGCTTTGGCTATCTTGTAATTACAAGATAGGCTATCTTGTAATTACAAGATAGGCTATCTTGTAACTACAAGATAGCTATCTTGTAATTACAAGATAGTCAGAATTTTTTTTTTTTCATTTGATTGACCCTTATGGGCTTCCGTAGATTTTTCATGTCTGTCAGTAAGGAGATCTTTGATTAGGGCCAAATGTCTAGAAATGGAATTTTAACTTGTCAGTATTAATTATAGAGATGCTTGGTGTCTTGTATAGTGTAAACAAGTGATTAGAATTAGATTGATATCATGTTTAAAGTATAGAGGTTCTGTATATAAACACAAAGTTTTACACACTGACTTATTTGTTATTGAGAATTACTATTGTATGGATATATTTGTATAACTGTGAAGGAATTGTATTGTGTTATTATGTTTGTATGTAGAGTTGTGAATGAGGAAAACATTTTGGATAGTGTACATGGATAAGTAGTAGAACTTCCATAATTATTGGATATTGTCATGTTGAATTGGTGGTAAGTTTTAAAATATTAATTATGAAGTATAAAATTTTATCTGAAATAAATTCAAAAAGAAAAAAAATTACTTGAAATTATTTATGCTTTAAATTTAAAGATACATTATGGGGGATTAGGTAAAGGGCTGGCAGTTCTCACTATAATAGTTTAAAACAAGACATGTAATCGGAATTTGCTGAAAATTTCAGTATTTAGTGATTGAATTTTGGGCCTAGCTTCAATCATCATTACTAAAGTCAGCACGATAAAAAAACAAAGTCTTGATTATCCATTTTTTGATTAATCAAATTGCAGTTATTTAGAAATTTAAATTTCTTTAAGGATCTGTCATTTAGTAACCAATTAAAGGGACAATAACATTCTTGCTGGCTTGGTAGCTCCAGAAAATAAATAATACCCTTATTCTAAGTACTAGATGCTTAAGTGTCCTACCTGTTGTGTAAATTATCCATTACAACCTATTTTACTTGTCCAGAGGGTTCGAAAATATTTTAAAATCCAAGTCACATTTGAAAAGGTTTACGTTAGACTTTTCAAATCAATTGGTTGAATTTTTCCAATTTTTTAAAATAGGTGTGTTAAGATGAAATTTATATCATCATTTAATTGGAATATTCTAAAATAATACGATTTGTTGACCAGAATGAAGATTGGGACATATTATTCAGTTACAACAAGAGTGTTATTGGGGCTTTAAATTTTATGAATGATTATTATATTTTTTGTTAAAAAAAAAGCCCCAATCATTGAAACAGTGAAGTGTATTGAATCAAAATACCTGTCCTTGCCAGTTGGAGATATATAGTACAACTAGTCTCTGATTGGACAATGTTTGCTGACTGTCCTTATCTCTCCCTATACTGCTTTCCTCACTTCTGTTTTAAGGCTATTTTTGAATCCTTCATTTTTTGACACATCTGACACACATTTATAATAACTCAACACTATTTTCAAGTAGAATTTTGCAATTAAAAAATAAATGCATTTAAAGAAAAAGAAGCAACTAGTCGGACGCCAGAAAAAAGATTTCAGATTTAAAGATGCATTATGAAATATGTCTATTGCCGGTCTTTTTTCTGGCTTCAAGTGTTATATAGATAATTATTGTTCACCCCTCACAAGGCCCTTTCAAAGAAAGTAGGGGACTGTTAAAATGGTTTGGTCTAACTGTCACACTTTTTGGAATGAGCTTCAATGGTCAAACTTGGTGTAGGTGTCTATTAGGTGCATGTTTTCAAGCTTGGGTTTTAAAAGTGGAGATAAACAATTTGATTGGTTGAGGCAATTTGATTACTCAGTGCTTTTTATAAAGACAAATGTTTAAAGGGACAATAACATTCTTGCTGGCTTGGTAGCTCCAGAAAATAAATAATACCTTTGTTCTAAGTACTAGATGTTTAAGTGGCCTACCTGTTGTGTAAATTATCCATTACAATCTATTTTACTTGTCCAGAGGTTTCGAAAATATTTTAAAATCCAAGTCACATTTGAAAAGGTTTACGTTAGACTTTTCAAATCAATTGGTTGAATTTTTCCAATTTTTTAAAATAGGTGTGTTAAGATGAAATTTATATCATCATTTAATTGGAATATTGTAAAATAATACGATTTGTTGACCAGAATGAAGATTTGGACATATTATTCAGTTACAACAAGAGTGTTATTGGGGCTTTAAATTTTATGAATGATTATTATATTTTTTGTTAAAAAAAAAGCCCCAATCATTGAAACAGTGAAGTGTATTGAATCAAAATACCTGTCCTTGCCAGTTGGAGATATATAGTACAACTAGTCTCTGATTGGACAATGTTTGCTGACTGTCCTTATCTCTCCCTATACTGCTTTCCTCACTTCTGTTTTAAGGCTATTTTTGAATCCTTCATTTTTTGACACATCTGACACACATTTATAATAACTCAACACTATTTTCAAGTAGAATTTTGCAATTAAAAAATAAATGCATTTAAAGAAAAAGAAGCAACTAGTCGGACGCCAGAAAAAAGATTTCAGATTTAAAGATGCATTATGAAATATGTCTATTGCCGGTCTTTTTTCTGGCTTCAAGTGTTATATAGATAATTATTGTTCACCCCTCACAAGGCCCTTTCAAAGAAAGTAGGGGACTGTTAAAATGGTTTGGTCTAACTGTCACACTTTTTGGAATGAGCTTCAATGGTCAAACTTGGTGTAGGTGTCTATTAGGTGCATGTTTTCAAGCTTGGGTTTTAAAAGTGGAGATAAACAATTTGATTGGTTGAGGCAATTTGATTACTCAGTGCTTTTTATAAAGACAAATGTTTAAAGGGACAATAACATTCTTGCTGGCTTGGTAGCTCCAGAAAATAAATAATACCTTTGTTCTAAGTACTAGATGTTTAAGTGGCCTACCTGTTGTGTAAATTATCCATTACAATCTATTTTACTTGTCCAGAGGTTTCGAAAATATTTTAAAATCCAAGTCACATTTGAAAAGGTTTACGTTAGACTTTTCAAATCAATTGGTTGAATTTTTCCAATTTTTTATACGCCCACATTGAAATGTGGTCGTATATTGTCGTCGCCCCCGTCCGTCCGTCCGTCCGTCCGTCCGTCCGTCGGTCCGTCGGTCCGTCGGTCCGGCGTCCACAATTGCTTGTGGACGCTCTACAGGCTAAAGTTGATATCCGATTGACTTTAAATTTATACACAGTGTTTAAGGTCATGAGACGAAGAAGCCTATTGTTTTTCAGCGTTTTCCGATAATAACTACCAGAGTTATGGCCCTTGATCACTTCAAAATATCTTGTGGACGCTCTAGAGGCCAAAGTTAATATCCGATTGACTTTAAATTTATACACAGTGTTTAAGGTCATGAGACAAAGAAGCCTATTGATTTTCAGCGATTTCCGATAATTAGTGCCAGAGTTATGGCCCTTGATCACTTCAAAAAATCTTGTGGACACTCTCGAGGCCAAAGTTAATATCCGATTTACTTTAAATTTATACACAGTGTTTAAGGTCATGAGACGAAGAATCCTATTGATTTTCAGCGATTTCCGATAATAACTACCAGAGTTATGGCCCTTGATCACTTCAAAATATCTTGTGGACGCTCTAGAGGCCAAAGTTAATATCCGATTGACTTTAAATTTATACACAGTGTTTAAGGTCATGAGATGAAGAAGCCTATTGTTTTTCAGCGATTTTCGATAATAACTACCAGAGTTATGGCCCTTGATCACTTCAAAATATCTTGTGGACGCTCTAGAGGCCAAAGTTAATATCCGATTGACTTTAAATTTATACACAGTGTTTAAGGTCATGAGATGAAGAAGCCTATTGTTTTTCAGCGATTTTCGATAATAACTGCCAGAGTTATGGCCCTTGATCACTTCAAAATATCTTGTGGACGCTCTAGAGGCCAAAGTTAATATCCGATTGACTTTAAATTTATACACAGTGTTTAGGGTCATGAGACGAAGAATCCTATTGATTTTCAGCGATTTCCGATAATTAGTGCCAGAGTTATGGCCCTTGAACACTTAAAAATATCTTGTGGACGCTCTAGAGGCCAAAGTTAATATCCAATTGACTTTAAATTTATACACAGTGTTTAAGGTCATGAGACGAAGAAGCCTATTGATTTTCAGCGATTTCCGATAATTAGTGCCAGAGTTATAGCCCTTGATCACTTCAAAAAAATCTTGTGGACGCTCTAGAGGCCAAAGTTAATATCCGATTTACTTTAAATTTATACACAGTGTTTAAGGTCATGAGACAAAGAATCCTATTGATTTTCAGCGATTCCCAATAATTAGTGCCAGAGTTATGTCCCTTGATCACTTCAAAAAATCCTGCGGACGCTCTAGAGGCCAAAATTAATATCCGATTGACTTTAAATTTATACACAGTGGATGCTCTAGAGGTCAAAGTTAATATCCGATTGACTTCAAATTTATACATAGTGTTTACAGTCATGAGACTAAGTCATCTATCGATTTTCAGTGATTTTCAATAATTGCTGCAATAGTTATGGCCCTTGATCACTTCGAAAAAATCTTGTGGAAGCTCTAGAGGCCAAAGTTAATATCCGATTGACTTTAAATTAACACACAGTGTTTAGGGTCATGAGACGAAGAAGCCTATTGATTTTCAGAGATTTAAAATAATTATTGCCAGAGTTATCTCCCTTGATAACTTCAAAAAATCTTGTTACGCTATAGAGGCTAAACTTATCATCCGATTGACTTTAGATTGATACACAGAGTTTAAGGTGTTGAAACGAACAAGTATTTTGATTTTCAATGAATTTTGATAACTGAACAGCTAAATCCATGATATTAAATGTTTCATGTATATACTAATTGTTAGCGTGGGGTAACACTTTATAAAAAGCAATCAAATTCTAATGATTTTCTGATAATTACATAATGAGTCGTTACTCTTAATCAGTTTTTAGTGTATTACAAATGTTTCATTAGCAAAAAAAGTTAAAATATGCGACAACCCTTGTTGACTGCCCGGACGATTTAGCTGCTGTGGGCGTATGTTTCGTTGCCTGGCAACCTATCTTTAAAATAGGTGTGTTAAGATGAAATTTATATCATCATTTAATTGGAATATTGTAAAATAATACGATTTGTTGACCAGAATGAAGATTTGGACATATTATTCAGTTACAACAAGAGTGTTATTGGGGCTTTAATTAATATGTGTAATATATATATTTTGGGATTTTGACAGGAGATGCCAGCCTTACTGCCAGCTTGTTTAGACATTTATTCACATGACAAGAACTTAATGAACTCTCTAGATCATCTGATGGTCAAGATATTATATAACACCATACATTAAAATGAACAATCAATAATATTTTTATTAATGGTGCTTGACAAACAAAATTATCTACATCAGTATATCATGATAAAACTTTAATCACTCAACTTCTTCCAGCTCTTTATGTAAATCATGTATAATGCATCTTTAATGAATATAATCTGTTTATTTTGGGATTTCTGCAATCTAATTAAAATATAGACTTATATTTCGTTTTGATTTTTATACTTTCGATGGCCTACACTTATGTAGATCTAACACGTTACAGTGGGAGCTCACGTTCTATGACGTCAGGTATCAAGCACGGGACATTTGACCCGATAACGTCAGTCATTCGATTAACCAATTAGGGACCGCCATGCTTTTTAAAATCTACTTTTGTTTTGTTTTGATTTCTATCCGCTGGTGTTAGTATAGACGTCATTGGCTGGTAATATCTACCCACAGTTCCACGCATGAAAAGGTCAAACGGTCGATTCGACAGACCATTTGATTGGCTGACCCCTCATTTCAGGCAGAACACGTTTTAAATAACAAGTCTTCCAGATCTAAGAGTAGTGAAGACAAGTAAAAACGAAATTTTGAACTATAAAAAACGAAACGAAATTGGATCTGTGTTTTAATCAGATTGGGATTTCTGCAGAGAATATTAGCTTTACTTTTGAATTGTTAAATGTATTTCTGCCATAAAATTTGTTAAAGAAAAACTTCTTTAATGAAAACTCATCTTTACAATGTTTGTTTAAATAGAATCCCTCTTACTCTTGACAAGAATTCATGGTTTAGAGAATTTGTTTCTCTAAATTTAGGTTTTTTTTAAAGTACTGACAGTTAATGATGCCAAAGACAAAGAAGAAAAGTTTTATTAAAAGACAAGAGGCAAGGAAAGAATTGATGAAGAAGAAAAGAAGTGACCACACAGATGACTGTTTGCAAATTGATTTAGTTGAAAATCCTATCATTAAAACTAGAAATGTTGACACAAATGAGGTTCAATCCCATAATAATGAAACTGAAAATCTTGAAACAAATGAAATTGAAAACCCTAATATTATAACTGAAAATCTTGAAACAAAAGTTGAACCCTCTAATGTTATAACTGAAAATCGTGAAACACATGAAGTTGAAAACCCAAATATTGAAACTGGAAATCTTGAAACAAATTATGTTGAAAACCCTAATACTGAAATTGGAAATCTTGATATACATGACGCCACAATTCCTGTAATCAGAACTGAAAATATAGCATTAAATGGAACTGAAACTCCCATACCTATAACTGTAATAGGAATTGTAGAAAGTGAGATTGGAAAAGATGACAAAAAATTAAACGATGAGCTTGCCTGCATTTTTAAAAATGAAACGAAGGATAAATATTCATTAAATCTTGGTCGATATTTTGAGTTTCAAGAAAGACAGACCAAAGCAAAACGTTTGAAAAATGTTCAAGTAGAAGTTGCAATGAAAAAGGATAGAAAAGTGTATTGGAGGGAATTTAAGAGAAGAAAGCGCCTGAGTCTCCAATTTAAACAAAAGGAAGCTCATATAAAACAAACAAAATGCTTAAACCCACAATTCAAAGAAACAGAAAAAAAAGTTTGGAGAAATTCTAAGAAGGCTCGCCGTTCAGACCTGGAATTTAGAGAGGTAGAAAAAAGTAGGGAAATGAAATCTAAAAGTTTAAGACGTACAAACCCAGAATATAGAGAGGCAGAAAAAAGTAAGGAAATGAAATCTAAAAGTTTAAGACGTACAAACCCAGAATATAGAGAGGCAGAAAAAAGTAAGGAAATGAAATCTTAAAGTTTAAGACGTACAAACCCAGAATATAGAGAGGCAGAAAAAAGTAAGGAAATGAAATCTGAAAGTTTAAGACGTACAAACCCAGAATATAGAGAGACAGAAAAAAGTAGGGAAATGTAATATGACCAGGTAATATTTAATACAGCCATTCACCCAGTATTAGAATTAAGACTGACACCACAACTTGGCTCCAAGATGGATTATCTAGTCAGTTCTCCATGACCAGCTGCTAGGATAGAGATTAGAGACAATAGTAGTAATGAGATAATCCATCTATAAACACATAATCAAGGCCATGTAGTCACCTCAGCAAATGGATGAATGGATGTCAATTAAATACTACCCCGTATTAACAACTATAAAATATTATTAAGTTTAAATATATATATAATTGTTTATTGTTACTAAGCAACCTTTAATGTTATATTAGAGGAATGATTGTAGATTTGAGACAGTTGACCACAGGCAGGCAGTAGGACATACTGAAGGGCAGGTCTCTGATAAGTTATTTCTTAGATGCTGTTCCTTATTAAGTCACCTAGCCTGTGGGTCAATAGTGTGTATATATTATTATTGTTTAAAAGTATTACAGAATATAAGTTATACCAAGAACAAGTGAGTTGTTGAATTATTATATGTTCAACCTGACACCCCCAGCTAGATTGAGCATATAACCCATCATCCGAAGGCTGGCAATAAGCGAGGTCCATATACCCCGGATGATATATGGGGAGATAGCCAATTGATCAACGGAATCTCACAAGCCAAGCGAGTGTTCTTCTTTTTGTCTACACCCTAGAAAAGAAAGCTGATATTTTGCCGATTTGTTCTTCTTTTCAATTAAACAAAGAATGATGGAGAGTTGTAACAACCATGCTACATATTTACAAAAATTCTCAGGATATGGACAAAAGGACCCTATATTGTGGCTAGATTCATTTGAAAGCTATTGTGTTCTTCAAAACTGGGAAGAGGACAAATATAAGATAGCAGGCCTTAGATTAGCAATGAAAGACAATGCCGCTGTATGGTTAAAATGTCTTCCAGATGAAACAAGAAGTGACTATAAATCAGTAAAAAGTGCTTTTATAGAACAATACTGTACAGAAGTGGATGATGGTAAAGAAGTGGTGAGGCTAATTACACAGAGAAAACAACAACCAGGAGAATCGGTGGATGATTACCTTACAGAAATGAAAAGACTTCTTTTAATGAGATCCAGATATTTTCCAGAGGATTGGACAGCTAAAATTATGACAAGGGGATTGCAACCAGAAATACAAAAATGGGTAGCGTATAAAGACAAGTCTCATACAGTAATGGAAGTCGAAAAATGTGCAAAATTTACAGAAAGTATATGTAATTATTATGAAGGGGAAGAAAACAGTGAAAAATTAGAACGTCATCAAAACGAACAATCAAAACTTAAAGAGGTCGTGAATAACTATTATGCACTGTTAAATCAAAGCAACCATGAATATGAACAAGTTTCAACATATGATGCGGAGTATGAACAATGCGCAAAATCGAGAATGGATTTTAACGAATACAAATCAAGGCTAGCAGAAGGTAGGTGCGATTACGATTATCATAATAGTTATTCATCATATCAGAACAGTAGCTTTTCTCAAAATTCACACATGGCGTTATGTCCCATTTATGTAGCAGATAACAATAACCATGATAATGCTAGGAAACGCCTTCAAAAATATCATAACAAACATCGTTTTACACAGTATAACAAACTTCCAAAATTACAAAATAGTCCGTTAATTAAAAATAGGTATTGTGACAGGAACACTCAGTCCAAAAAGAAACAAAGTCAAAAACGTATTATCGATTTATCCATCAATGTCGTAAATGCGGAGCAAAATAGTTCCATAACAGTAATGTTAGGAAAAATTTGTATAAGAGCGTTAGTTGACTCAGGTGCCAGTGTGTCTATAATATCTAAAGATCAGTACAATAATAGTGGACTGAAAGACATACATAAACAACAACCAACTGAGACTGGACATGTTAGAGGTGTTGGAGGTTCACTAACAAAGGTACATGGCAGTGTGTCATTACCAATACGAATAGGGCGACTAACATTGCACCAAGAATTCCTGATTTTAGATAGCAATGTTCACTCCTTAATATTAGGTGTCGATTTCTTAAAAACACAAAAGGCAGTGACAGATTTTGATTTACAGACACTTAGTCTTCAAAATGGAATGACAGTCGTACCACTGGGAGAAAAACAATCATCAGTTACAAGGTATTTGGTCAAATTAAAGGACAACTTAAAAATTCCAAAAAGAACGGAAGCCATAGTACCTGTTGTTATCGAAAACGTTGGACTGAGAAATGGTATAGGCATCATTGAAGCAAATAAAACACTTATCAATAAATGTTATGTACTTGGTGCTCGATGTTTAGTAGATGTCACTAATGGTTTAGCTTCATACAAACTACTAAACCCTACTAATGATGATGTGAGTCTAAGCAGTAAACAAGTGTTGGGAATGATGTCATGGGTGTGCGAAGATGAAATCCTAGATGAGTTAACTGATGAGCACCCACAGATCAATGTCATGCAAGAGTCATTGGAAGATGCTGACAAAAACAAAGTATTCATTGACAAAGCTAAATCTCTGGGTGTGGATCTAAGTGAGGCAGATCTAAAGGAACATCAAAAGCAGCAGCTCCTGACACTAATTGGTCAGAATAGGGATGTCTTTGCAAAGGATATGTCAGAATTAGGTTCATGCAATGTAAAAGATTCCTATCATACCATTGACACAGGAGATGCCAAACCAATAAAACAAAGGTTTTATAGAGCAACACCAAAGATGAAAGAGGAAATGTCGAAAATGATTGATGAAATGCTAATAAATCAAGTTATTGAACCTTCTACATCTGAATGGTTATCGCCAGTGGTTCTTATCAGAAAGAAATCAGGTGATCTTCGGTTTGCCATTGATTACAGAGCCTTAAACACAGTAACCAAACCAATCCATTTCCCTTTGCCCAGAATGGAAGATGTGTTCGACTGCATTGGAGAGGCCCACGCTAACATTTTTTCAACATTAGATATGTTTTCTGGATATTGGCAAGTAAACTTAGACCCTGCCACAAAGCACAAAACAGCGTTCACATGTCACAGAGGTGTTTTTGAGTTTAATCGGCTACCCTTTGGCTTGTCGAATTCACCAAGCGCTTTTCAACGTACTTTAACAGAAGTCCTGAGAGATCTGACATGGAAGATAGCACTAGTTTACGTTGATGATATTATAGTTTGGTCCAGGTCATTCGAAGAACATTTGAACCATTTAACTATAATTTTTAGCAGGATTCGCGAAGCAAACCTTAAGTTAAAACCTTCCAAGTGTCACTTTGCGGCTCAAAAGGTTTTATACTTAGGTCACATCATCTCAAAAACTGGTATTGCTGTGGACAAAACAAAGACTGAAGCAGTACAGACATTTCCTCAACCAAAAAACATCAGTGAAGTCAGAGCATTTATAGGACTGTGCAGCTACTACAGACGCTTCGTTAAAAACTTTGCACAGAAAGCAGCGCCACTCAACCAATTGCTACGGAAAGACGTGGCATTCCAATGGACACCGGAAATAGATGAGGCATTCAAAATGTTAAAGAGGGCTTTGATATCACCACCAATACTTCGATACCCAAATTTTGAAAAGAAGTTCTTGTTGCATGCAGATGCAAGCTCCAATGCTATTGGATATATATTAGGACAACATGATGAAGATGGCAAGGAAGTTGTAATCGCATATGGTGGACGGGCCTTAAATGACAGAGAAAAGCGATGGCATATTACAGAACAGGAATGTTTAGCTATAATAGAAGGTGTCAAACAATTCCATGTTTATTTAGCCAATACAGAATTCACGATTTACACAGATCATGTAGCCCTTACGTATGTTAAGTCCATGAAATTTAAATCTGGTAGACTCTACAGATGGTCCCTTAAACTAAATGAGTACCAGTTCCAGATCATACACAAAAAGGGAAAGAACCACACGAATGCGGATGCACTATCACGTAGAACCTATGATGTAGCAGTTCAAGATGTAACTGTCCAAAGTGATGATGAAGACATCAACAAGCAAGAGATATGTCAGGATGCCATAACAGAGGATCAGCTGCAGCAGGCACCAACGAATCATGCGGAAATTGAGTTGAAGAGTATGTCAACAGCTGAAATATTGGTAGCAGCAGAACAAGCTTATCTCCAACAAGCACCTTTAGAAAGCATACAGGAAGTACTAACAATACTGCCAGAAGAGATGCAGAAGCTTCAGGCAGAGGATGTTTTGTTGCAACCCCTCATCAAATTTCTAAAAGATGACATTCTCCCAGAAGATGATATAAAGGCCAGAAGAATCCTAATTGAACAAGGCTTTTACCAACTAACAAATGGCATATTGTATCATCTTCATTCACCACGAGGGAAAGGCACCAAAATAGAAAGAGAGGTCAAACAACTATGCATACCTCAAAATATGAGAGATGATATTTTGAAGAACTACCATGACTTCTTAGGTCACCAAGGACAAGACAGAACACAAAAAGCCATTCAATTAAAATACTTCTGGCCAAAAATGTATTCAGATATAGAAAAATATGTCAAGTCATGCGAAACCTGTCAAACATCAAAACCGTACTACCATAAAAAGCCAGCCACACTTCGTCCACTACCCATTGGTACCACCTTTAGCAGAATCCATATGGATATCTTGGGACCACTGAAGACAACAAAAGAAGGGTATCATTCAATTCTATTGATTGTATGCCCCTATTCAAAATGGGTTGAAGCATTTCCCTTGAAGTCAACAGAGGCCATAGTGATTGCAAGAATACTTTTTGCAGAAATAATATGCCGCTATGGGACACCAAAGGAAATTCTGACAGACAGAGGGCAGAATTTTATGAGCAAATTGATCAACGAAGTTTGTAAACTTCTGGGTGTTAAGAAACTCAATACATCAAGTTACCACCCACAAACGAATGCAGCATGTGAAAGGATGAACTCAACAATACTGACAGCAATCCGATCTTATTGCAAGCCAGATCAATCAGATTGGCCAGATATCCTTCCAGGAGTCCTTATGGCGTACAGAGCAACACCAGCTACAGAATCTACAAATATGAGTCCCTTTCATATGCTATTCGGTCGCGAGCCCACACTCCCAATTGATGTTGAACTACTACAACCAGACAACCTTAAAAGAGACGCAAAACAATATTTTGAGCAAATCCAAACAAACCTAAAAACTGCGAATGATATTGCAAATAAAAACATTCAAAAGGCCCAAGAAAAGTATAGCAAGCAACACAACAAAAAAGCTGCACCACCAAAGTTCAAAAAGGACCAAATGGTTTGGTTATATTGTACTAAGGTACAGGTAGGATTTTGCAGGAAACTTCAACGTAAATGGGTAGGACCATATTATATCTGTCATGACTTTGAAAATAACACATATAAATTAAGAAGGAATGCTGATCACCAGCTCGTCAAGTCACCCATTCATGCAGACAGGTTAAGGCCTTACATTGATCCTGCAAAGCGCCCTACCAATTTACCCGAGATACCAGAAGATCAGCAAACTGACCTGAATCCTGAGGAGATCAATCAAAATCTGTCACAAACTGCTGATGCACAATCGCACCCTAATCCAAATAATGATAATAACAGTCAGTTAACTGCACAAACTAACAATACTAATAATGACGTGACACAAAATATACAGATTCAACACACAAAATTTGAAGACAAACATATTGACAAGATATTGCAATCAAGAAAATACAGAGGACAATTTTGGTATAAGACACGACTCAGGGAAATAAAAGGACCCCAATGGATAGTTCAGGATCTTTTGCCGCAAGATCTTGTACGAAATTTTCATGCCACAAAAACCCAAAAAGGACTGGTAAAGAAAAGGGCAAAGAAAGCGAAAACAAATTAATCTCCCCACTCCCACCTACCCCTGATGATGTGGGGCCAAGAATTCGTCATCCGCAAGCTAAATTGTGAATCGTAAAAGGCGATTAAAATTTCCAATAAGGAAAGAGATCTGATTTTTTTTTTATGTTTGTTTAAACACATATTGGCTTACATTGAGGTATATAGAGTCAAATGGCCTAGCTAACCAAATGATTCAACATACAGAACTGCTTATATATCATTGGTGACGATCAGTGCTATATAAGTACTATAACAAAATTTAATTTCTGTATAAGACAACATCGATCTCAGTCCTTCAAACAACTGCCCATGAGCAACTCGTTCCACTTATAAGAATAAACCAAAAGAGGGTTCAGAAGATACATGAGATGAGAACATGAGTCCAAAATTGAGAAAGCTATATTTATCTGATATGGAGGCTATTGTGGTAATTGACATCACACCTATTTTACTGGTGATCAATGATGCACATTCCTATATATATATTTTTTTAATTGAATATATGGTCATAATATTAGTGTTCATACTTTACTTATTATATTATATTATTATAATGCTATTGTGTTAATATACATCACACCTATTTTACTGGTGATCATGATGAACAGTCTTATATTTTTTATATGTGTTCACAATATCAGTGTTCAGACTTCACGATTACTATATTATATTATTATAATGCCATATATATAATCGTAAGGTGTCATTCTAATTTTTAAGGCAGATTTTAATAATGCCTAACAAGTGACTAATGATCGAATAGCAGCAGAAATTGGAAGAATAATCCTTTATTGTCTGACAGGCAAAACAAGATCAGAATAGAGCTGTACAGCATAGAGATAGTAATTATTACACATGTATATGCATTTATGAAGCATGGCACATTTTTTTTTCTTTTTGTTTTTTTTGTTTTTTTTTTAATTGAACGGTAATCGTTTATGCCTACTTAATGCATTTTATGTTTTTTTTATTTAAATTATTACGTTGTCATTTTTATGAATCCTTTGCTAACTACTGTAGGATATGTTTTTATGTCTTAAATATTGGATATTATATGAGGATCCTTGAGTTTCATGTCAAAATAACAACATCAATATCCATTTAAATTGATAAATAATGAACTCTGATTCATCTTTGGAAATTTGAATATTATAAAAAATGTTGAGTTAAAAACTTAAGAACATTGTCTTGAGTGTCGGGTCGACACTTAAATAGGGGGCGTCCATATATGACCAGGTAATATTTAATACAGCCATTCACCCAGTATTAGAATTAAGACTGACACCACAACTTGGCTCCAAGATGGATTATCTAGTCAGTTCTCCATGACCAGCTGCTAGGATAGAGATTAGAGACAATAGTAGTAATGAGATAATCCATCTATAAACACATAATCAAGGCCATGTAGTCACCTCAGCAAATGGATGAATGGATGTCAATTAAATACTACCCCGTATTAACAACTATAAAATATTATTAAGTTTAAATATATATATAATTGTTTATTGTTACTAAGCAACCTTTAATGTTATATTAGAGGAATGATTGTAGATTTGAGACAGTTGACCACAGGCAGGCAGTAGGACATACTGAAGGGCAGGTCTCTGATAAGTTATTTCTTAGATGCTGTTCCTTATTAAGTCACCTAGCCTGTGGGTCAATAGTGTGTATATATTATTATTGTTTAAAAGTATTACAGAATATAAGTTATACCAAGAACAAGTGAGTTGTTGAATTATTATATGTTCAACCTGACACCCCCAGCTAGATTGAGCATATAACCCATCATCCGAAGGCTGGCAATAAGCGAGGTCCATATACCCCGGATGATAGTAATCTAAAAGTTTAAGACGTACAAACCCAGAATATAGAGAGGCAGAAAAAAGTAGGGAAACACCAGCAAAGCAAAGAAAGAGGAGAAATCCAAAATACCGAAAGATAGAAAATGAAGTTAAAAATAAACAATCAAAACGGTCAAATCAAGAATTTAGAGAGGCAGAAAAATGTAGGGAAATGAAATCTAAAAGTTTAAGACGTACAAACCCAGAATATAGAGAGGCAGAAAAAAGTAAGGAAATGAAATCTAAAAGTTTAAGACGTACAAACCCAGAATATAGAGAGGCAGAAAAAAGTAAGGAAATGAAATCTAAAAGTTTAAGACGTACAAACCCAGAATATAGAGAGGCAGAAAAAAGTAGGGAAATGAAATCTAAAAGTTTAAGACGTACAAACCCAGAATATAGAGAGACAGAAAAAAGTAGGGAAACACCAGCAAAGCAAAGAAAGAGGAGAAATCCTGAATACCGAAAGATGGAAAATGAAGTTAAAAATAAACAATCAAAACGGTCCAATCAAGACTTTAGAGAGACAGAAAAAAGTAGAGACATTTCAGCAAAGCAAAGAAAAAGGAGTAATCCAGAATATAATAAAGAAGCAGAAAAAAAAAGGAAATGAAATCTAAAAGTTTAAGACGTTCAGACCTGGAATATAGAGAGGCAGAAAAAGGAAGAGAAACTGCAGCTAAAAGAAATCAACGTAATGAGAAGTCTGGTATTCAAAATGAAAATCTGGTAGCGGATTTTCATAATAAAATTAAACATGGGCCAACATTTTCTTGTGAATGTTGTCATCAGTTATGGTTTAGACATAGCGTAAAAAAATCAAGTAGCATAAAACATATGAATGATGCAGCAAATTTATGTCTTGGCGATAAAGGCAAAGGTAATGGATGGATTTGTGGCACCTGTGAGAGTTATATTAAGAAAAATAAGATTCCACCCTGCTCTCTATATAATGGAATGGATTTCCCCCCCCAAACCTGAAAATTTAGACTTGTATCCTTTAGAATGGCGATTACTCTCCCCTAGAATACCCTTTATGAAAATATATGCCGCCCCACGAGGAAAACAAAAAAAAATTCGAGGAAACGTAGTAAATGTACCTGCAAATGTAAATGCTACTGTTAGAATGTTACCGAGGGCCACTGATGACACAATGACAATAGCAGCACAATTGAAACGGCAATTGAAATACACTCATGCGGTGATGACAGAAAATATACGTCCTTATAAGATAATGGAAGCTGCTGAATGGTTACAAAAAAATGGTAAGTTGTATGAAAGAGAAGGCATATGTTTTGATGAATACTGGAATAATAACATAGATGATGACTTGGCAAACACTAAAAACAATAAATTAGAATCTGAAAATGATGATAAAACTGAAAATAGAATTGATAATGATGAAAAGTTGGAAAATAAAGAAAATGAAGATGAATAGAGTGAAGATGAAGGAGAGGGGATGTCAAATGCAAAAGATACTCTTCTCACATCACCAGACTTTATTGAAAATAATGAAAAAGAGAAGATTCATAATTTTGCCCCAGGGGAAGGAAATATCCCGATGAGTATCTTTATGGATAGGAATTCTGAAGAGATGTCATTTCCTAATATATTTTATGGAAATGCACGTTTGGAAAAGAACAAAAGAAAAGTCCCTGTATATTACTCTGAAATATGTAAGTCTGAACTTAGACGGGATGACAGAAGAGCAGCTAATGACATTGACAATATTTTCTTCAAACTGAAAACCCTACAAATGAAAATTGTCCTTGGAAACGCATCAATAGCTCTTAGAAAAAATAAGACTGAAGGAAAAAAAATAACAGCTGGAGACTTGCGAACCCCGGGAACCATAGAAAAACTTGTACATTTTGACGAGGGCTATATGATTTTGAAAACGTTAAGAGGCTCACCCCCCTACTTTAAGAAGGCCAAGAGCGATTTATTTGCAATGATACGACAACTTGGGCCTGCCTCTTTTTTCTGTAGCTTTTCTGCCGCTGAGACTCGTTGGAAGCATCTGTTACAGATACTTGGAAAAGTACAAGATGGAAGGACTTGTGTCATCTGATCCCGTAACCTGTACCAGACAGTTTGATTATCAAGTCAATCTGTTATTCAAAGATGTCTTGAAAAAGGAAAACTCGCCAATAGGTAAGGTCACAGACTTCTTTTATCGAGTGGAGTTCCAACATCGTGGCTCGCCCCACATACATACCTTACTGTGGGTTGAAAACGCCCCTATTTTCGGAGAAAGTAGTAAAGACGAAATTACTGATTTTATTGAAAACAAAATTTCTTGTAGTAAAAATGTTGACAATGAATATGTAAAGGAATTGATAACCTATCAGGTCCATAAACATTCCCATACTTGCAGAAGAAAGAATCAAAAGATCTGCAGGTTTGGATTCCCAAAGCCTCCAATGGAGAAAACTGAACTATTAGAACCCCTTGATTCATCTATTCCTGATGTGGAGATCAAGAAACATAAGAGCAATTATATTAAAATGAAATTGATAATGGATGACATGATCGAAGGTGAGGATATTGCTTTTGATCAGTTTTTAGAGAAAATAAATTTGAAGTATGATCAATATATTTTAACAATTAGATCATCTATATCACATCCTACTGTATTTTTGAAAAGAACCCCTAATGAATTAAGGATCAACGCATATAATGAAACATTACTTAAATTATGGCAAGCTAATCATGATATTCAGTATGTCCTAGACGTTTATGCATGTGCAATGTATATTGCATCTTATATTGCAAAATCACAGAGAGGTATCAGTGACATATTGAGAAAAGCCTGTCAAGAAGTGAGAAGCGGAAGTTATGGAATTCGGGAACAAGTAAAGGTTATTGGTAATAAATTCCTTAATAATGTAGAGGTGAGTTCACAGGAGGCTGTGTACATCATATTGCAACTACCAATGAGAAGATCATCAAGGGAGGTTGTATTTATCAATACCTCACCACCAGGAGAACGAGTCCAACTTCTGAAGACAAGAGAAGAATTAGAAAACATGGATGAAGATGACGAAAACATCCAGTCTGGTAATATGTTAGGGAGGTACCAAAACGACCAAAGAAACTTGAAGAAATAACTTTGGCAGAATATGTAGCCCATTATGACAGGAAGAAGAGCTACACTAAGCGTTCAAAAACTTCAGAAATTGAAACATTAATAGAAAATGCTGCAGAGCACAACTCTGATTTGGAAGAAGAAGTGACTAATATGAAAAATGAGAAAAGAAGAAATATTCCTAGAGTGATCAGATATGTCAATTTCAATATTGATAAAGATCCTGAAAAGTATTATCGAGAATTATTGATGTTGTATACCAGTTGGCGGAATGAAAATGAAGACCTTATTGAAAATTTTGGAAGCTATGCAGAAAGTTACGAAGCAAAGAAAGAGGTAATTGTTATTCAACGGAAAATATACGAAAATAACCGTTCTGATGTTGATGCTGCAATAGTTGCTGAAGGCCAGGATATGGAAGATTTGTGGGATGTGCAGGCTCCAATCACACAGCAAAATGAAAAGGATGATGAACACGAGGAAAATATTGAAATTGAAATTTTGAAAAAGAGAAAAGAACCTGTAAAATTTGAATATGATCTTGGATTAGATCTGGGTGTTCCAAAACAAGAAAAGGAAGATGAAATAACTTTATATGAGATGCCGGAAGATGAATATAGATCACTTATGAGAAGTCTGAATGAAAAGCAAATGAAATTTGTGTACGATACATTGCATAGTATTAAAACCTATGAAAGCCAAATCTTTAGATTTTTAAGTGGAGGGGCAGGTGTTGGTAAAAGCTTCGTTACAACTGCATTATATCAAAGTCTGTTACGGTATTTCAAAAGTAAAGCTGGCGATGACTTTCAAGTAATAAAACAATTGCTTCTGGCTCCAACCGGCAAAGCGCCGTACACCATTAAAGGGAACACCATCCATCAGGCCCTGAAGGTACCCGTAAATCAGTCCTTGTAATACAAGCCCCTTGATTCTAGTAGATTAAATACCTTGAGAGCGAGTCTTGGAGGGTTGAAAATAGTATTCATTGACGAAATATCAATGGTAGGAAATCAGATGTTAAATTTTATAAACCATAGATTGCAAGATATAAAAGGCTCCCCATTATTATTTGGCGGTGTAAGTATAATAGCTGTCGGGGATTTATTTCAATTGAAACCTGTATTTGATGGATTTGTTTTTGAAACATTGAGCAAGGGTTATGGACCGCTAGCGAGTAATTTATGGAGAGACAACTTTGTGATGTACGAATTACAGGAAATAATGCGCCAGAAAGACAGCAAAATATTTGCCGAGTTATTGAATAGGTTTAGGGAAGGCAATCATGATGCTAATGATATTGAAATATTGAAAACTAGAATAATACAAAAGAATACAACAGAATATCCTTATGAAATGCAACACCTGTTCCTTAGTAATGAAAAAATGAATAATTTCAATGCACAGGTTTTTAATAAAATGTCTGGTGAGAAATTTGAAATAAAAGCAAAAGATAGTGTTGTTGGCTCTGCGGCCCAAACTGTGGCAAAGGCATTGTTAGAAAATGTACCAAATGATCCCAGAAAAACAACGCAGCTGCACACTATCTTAGGTTTAGTAGAAGGAATGAAATGTGAATTATGCATAAATGTAAGAACAGAAGATGGAATGACCAATGGAGTATCATGTACAATCAAACTGATTGAAACCTCTCCTTCTAAGCTTGCAATTGGAAGTATTGTTTGGGTAGAATTTGAAAATACAACCATTGGCAAAAAAACTCGAAATGATATGAGAAATCTGTATAAGTCCCGTATATCTTCTTCATGGACACCAATAATTCCTGTATCTAGGCAAATAAGAATTGGAAAATTTAAATCTGCTGAATTAATGAGAACACAAATTCCATTACGACCATCAGCGGCCAAAACAGTACACCGGTCTCAAGAAGACACATTGGAAAAGGTAGTTGTAGATTTTGATGGTAGGAAAATGCCCCATATTCATTATGTTGGTCTTAGTAGAGTTAAAACATTGGAAGGATTGCATATTGTAAACTTATGTGAAGAAAAGATACAAATTAGTACAGATGTAAAAGAAGAAATGAAGATGTTGAGAACAGAAAGAAAAATGAAATGTGTAACAAGAGAACCACCCCTAGAAAATATGGAAAATCTTGTCATTATGCATCATAATGTCAGATCTCTGCAAAAGTATATTGAAGATGTAAAAGCAAATAAAACTTTGCTGAAAGCCTCCATAATAATCCTAACAGAAACAAGACTGAAAAAGAAAGATGCTGATATATACTATATACCCAGATTCACATTGTTTAGAAATGATGCTTTCACAGAAAAGACTAAAGGTCACCATGGTATAGCTGTGTATATCAGAATAGAAAAACTAAAATTGAAAATGATGAATGTAAGGTCTGTAAATTCATGTGGCATTGAAATTAGTGTAATTAGTTTATCAATTGATCACAATGGATGTACGAGAAACTTATTTATTTTAGGCCTGTATAAACCTCCTAAAATTTCTTTAGGTGACTTGGAAATAATAATAAAGAATTTAAAATCTGAAATCAATGAAACTGATTTTATTGTCATTCTTGGTGATTTTAATATTCAGACAAAAAGTGAGGAATATAGGAAACTGAATGATAAGTTTCATGGAATGCATCAATTTATTAAAGAACCAACAACAGATGCAGGTACAACTATAGATTTAATCTATAGTAATGTACCCGATGACTATATTGAAACTGGAACCCTTGAAAATTATTACTCTGATCATAAAATAATTTATTCTGTGATCAGTTCCCTCCCACAAATTGCAAAATCAGATTCAGAATTGAAAAATGCAACTTTACATACAGAAAGAACAGAATCAGTTTCAACTTGTCAGATTGGTAAGAGTAAACTTGCCAATACCAGCGGCCTGAGGTATGTATTGGACGCCGCCCCAAATCTCACGTTGGATCCAGGTAATATGGTAATTGAAAGAAGGGTTATAAGGGGTTTTGGTTATAATATTACAGAAACTGATTTGAAAACACTTGATGGAAGTAATTGGTTGAATGACCAAGTAATCAACTTTTATTTGAAGATAATTGAAAGTAATGAGAATACTGTAAACAATGATATGGTAGTCCTTGATACATTTGCATATGTGAGAATAGATGGAAACTTGATTAATGCTGTGGCATATTTTCTTCCCCAGAATCTTTTAATCCATGATAAGATTGTAATACCAATATTTAAAGATGGTCACTGGAGTCTGATTTTTGTGTTTGTAAGATCTAAAACAATAAAGTATTATGACTCAATAGTACATTTTGCAAAAGGTAAGCAGATTATGGCACAAATAAAATTATTTCTTCAAAGATTAGAAGGAAACAACTTACCAAATTGGAAAATGATATATGAAAAACAGGTAAGTTTACAGACCAATGGAAATGACTGCGGAGTATTTGTATGTATGAATACTGAGCTAATACTTCAAGGAAGACCCTTAAAAGTTAGTAGAAGGCAGGTCCTCGAATATCGAAAAAAAATGGATGAAAAGATCCGAAATTATTGATTAAAATGCCAGATTTATAATAGATAACTTAAATTTCATTTACTTACTTTTTGGTTTTTCAAATCAGAAAATGGGAACTTGACAACAATCATGGCAGTAAAACAACCAATTTATTTTTTTTGATCTGCCCAATGATCCAGACAGGAATGGTCGGGTAATCGTGTTCATTCTTAAACCAGAATTCACTTGTAACACCTTCTAATTAGTTTTAAACTACAAGATAAGGCTTGTTTTTCATTAGTATGAATTAATTTAAGAAAAAATATTGGCTATGTTGGTCATCTAGTTTAACTAATGTAGTTAGCTTATTAATATGGACCATGATATCAGGGGCATCTGGTTAAACTAATGTAGGTAGCTTATTAATATGGACCATGATATCAGGGGCATCTGGTTCAATTAATGTAGGTAGCTTATTAATGTTAATGTGGACCATGATAGCAGGGGCATCTTGCTCAATTAATGTAGGTAGCTTATTAATGATCCATATTGATAATCTGGTTCAACTTTAATGTAGTTATGTTAATAGTTAATGGTGGACATGGGCATCTAGTTCAACTCAATCGGTGTATTTTGTGTATATTTTTACTATGCAACAAATATTAGTGCATCTTTATGATAACGATAATATTTTTGGATATATCTATCATACAAATATATACTATGTGTGTAATTTTCTGTTAATATTAATGGAAGTTTATAATTGATGTTTAAAGTTTAAAAAATGGTCTGGATAAGTTAATTAATGCCTAAGTAATAATATAAGATAACATTTCAGGCCTAAAGAAAGACCTGCTACAGGCAGATTTACTCTTGTATAATGTATGTTTAAACCTATGACTGTGTGTTATATTTACTTTATAATGGCATATACTTAATCTTTTGGTGTGATAAATTCTTAAGCTGGATTAGTCAATTCTTATCTAAATTCATATAATGAATAAACCAGCAATAATTTTGTCCTTGAAATTATTTTTGTATAGTCCTCACTCAGATGTTTTCTTTGTTTGCTGAACCTTTATTGATGATATGATACCGGATTGTACTGGGCAAAATAATGAAGATGTTTACAATGACATTATATTTGTTAGACTCTTAATAAGTTATTCCTCTAGGCCTGGACTTAGTTTGTAAAGAATTGTTTGTGTGATATGCTTATTTCCAAAATGTATAGTTACCTTTACATCAGCATGAACACAGTTGTTCATTTACTCCATATTCAATCTTATTGGGGGGAGTAAGATTGAAAATGCAGTAACTGAAGAAATCAATTCTTAATTATTTGGAAGAGTTAGTCACTCATTACAATTATGTCATTGTAAATCTCTTTACTTGTTTGCTGAATCAGGTATCTGCAAATAAAGAAAATGTGTGAGAACTTTCCATAAATAATTTCAAGGACAAAATTATTGCTGGTTTATTCATTATATGAATTTAGATGAGAATTGACTAATCCAGCTTAAGAATTTATCACAAGGGGACACCAAAAGATTAAGTATATATATGCCATTATAAAGTAAATATTACACACAGTCATAGGTTTAAACATACATTATACAAGAGTAAATCTGCCTGTAGCAGGTCTTTCTTTAGGCCTGAAATGTTATCTTATATTATTACTTAGGCATTAATTAACTTATCCAGACCATTTTTTAAACTTTAAACATCAATTATAAACTTCCATTAATATTAACAGAAAATTACACACATGTATATATTTGTATGATAGATATATCCAAAAATATTATCGTTATCATAAAGATGCACTTTAGCTTGATTTTTTTAAGCATTATCTGATCACACTTTCTACATGTAACCAATACGAGTTTCTGTGCCAACTGTGGCCACTAGCTTGACCCAGATTGCTCTTTTTTCTGTAATACTGTAACTAATGATACTCAATAATATAAACTTTTGCATCTTCATCATCAGGTTACAGAATGAACACTTTTACAGGGGGTAGCTAGAAGGTGTGATGGGAGGCTACCTTTTTCGGGGGGATGGAGGAGGGTGATCAAAATGATGCATGTTTCAGTACAACTAATCATGAAAACCAAGCTCATGGGCTTACTGTAGATATTTTACAAAGGATGTCTATCAAGTTTGTAACATATCATTTTTGATATCAGAAATGGAAAGAATTTGTATTTTGATCAAAAGAATTATAATAAACAGCCTCAAACCTATCTTAATGATTTAGATTTCTGATAACTACTTATTACCGTTTGGCACTATTCATTAGTTTTTAGTGATTTTTAAATGCTCCCATTACGTATAAAATCATAAATATGCGGCAACTCTTGTGAACTGGTCGGACGACTTAGCTGCTGTGGGCGTATGTTTCGTTGCCTGGCAACCTATCTTTTATTTAAGCCAGACAAACTATTCCCAAGCAATGATACTACACATACTGATAAAGATGAGAGCATCCTCGTCGAAACATCGCTTAGTATCAAACTCAGTAATTGTGTATCCATAAAATTGTACCTTGTGTTAATATGTTCAATTACTAAATGCATGCCAATCAAAGAAAATTTCAGTCCGTTTTTGTACCATTTTAAATGTCTTGGGGCGCGTGATATCTTCTGTCATGCAACATAAGTATAGACGAAAGCATAGTTGGTTCTAAGGGCAGACACATAAGAATTAAAAAAACATCATCAGTGGGGACCGAAGGAATATAACCTAAGACTCGATATTTGTATCATACCTTATATGACACATTAACTATAAAAACTTCTCAATATGGACAGCCATATGATGTATGTGATAAATTGTTGAGAAACCCAGTGGAAAGTATCATCATTTAATTGTAGACAATTACTATACAAATATATGTTACAGACACGGCTCGTTCAAACCGCAAGCAATTGCCACTTGAAACCAAATATACTTTTAAGAAATAATAGATGAAATTATTGCTGTACGCAATAGTCTGTTGCTGGCAGTCAACAAGTTCGACAGCAGACATTTTAGATTTTTAGCCACGCATGGTTCCGCTTACAGTGTAAAGAAAACGAAGAATGATAACTGACTCGACTCTCAATTAGTAAATGAATATAATCATGCTATGGGAGAAGTAGACCTTAGTTAGAGTGGTTTAGGCTCAAAATGTTTTATAACAAACGGACACCATTTCGGGACAGTAAAGACATTATATGATAAGACTTACTATAAAAACTTCATTCATCAACAATGGAAGTCTGGCCACGTCTAATTTTTGAGGATATATACTATTCAAAAAAAGTAGGGGATATTTGACTTTGGGAAATGACTACGAAAAAAAGTCATTATAGAACCTAACAGAAGAAACATTTCCAGTTACATGTGACGCCCAAACGCACCAATAGCTACCGCATGGAATGCAGGTGATGCTTGGGATCATCATGGGGGTCCAACCCAAGATTTGCACGACTCTGACTTTGAATGTTACAGTCATTGTGGCATTGAATTCCAGGGTGGAAACATCAGTTTAATTGTTTTAGTGACCAGAAAACAAATTTTGATATGCGTCGGCTTACCCAAAATGAAAGATCGGCACAACACAGGCGGTTGTGGCGCGGACGATGAATGTTTCTCAGTCTGTCATAAGCAGGCTATGGTCCAGATACCGTGATACACAATCTTTACATGACAGACCACGCTCAGGTCGACCAAGGGCGACAACTCAAGCCCAGGATCGATTTATCCGTACCTTGGCCTTGAGAAATCGTGTCATCACAGCAAATCAGATCAGCGCTCGTCTTCAAACAGACACTGGTGTGAGAGTGAGTGGCCAGACGATTCGGAATCAACTGCGTAGGGGACACCTTCGCGTGATCCCTTGTTTGAGAGATCATCACATTCAGGCAAGACGTCGTTGGTGTAGGGATTGTCAACACTGGGATAATCGACGCTGGAGCAATGTGATGTTTTCAGATGAGTCAAGGTTCACTGTTGATTTTTTGGACAGACGTAGGAGGGTGTGGCGTCGTCGAAACGATCGCTTCCAAGACGTTAACGTCATCAGACATGATCGATTTGGGGGTGGTTCTGTTATGGTGTGGGGAGGCATCACTGTTGCTGGAAGAACGGCTTTACATGTTGTTGCAGGGCGTGTTACAGGCCAGTACTACCGGGACAACATCTTGGCAGTCCATGTTGTGCCGTTCGCACGACGTTATGGCCGCCGTTTCATCTTCCAGGATGACAACTCAAGATGTCACAGGGCCAGGATCGTTACAGGTTACCTCCAACAACAGAACATCACCACATTACCTTGGCCAGCACTGAGTCCCGGCCTCTCCCCCATCGAGCATGTCTGGGACATGCTTGGACAGAGGTTACGTCAACAACGTGGTGCCAATGTCCAAGAACTTGCTGCTGCGTTGCAACAGGAATGGGACAATCTGGACCAAAATGACCTTAGACGTCTCATTAGGAGTATGCCACATCGGATCAATGCTTGTTTGGCAAACAGAGGAGGATTTACCCGTTACTGACTTTGTTGTGATGCTGTGGTAACTTTGCTGTTTGACCCCGGGTATCATTTTACCCTTATAATGGTCAGTCATTTGGAATAAATCGATGAATGTGAACTTCATTTCATTTTGTCATTTGTTTCTTCGTCAGTTTCATTAGGTGACTTTAATAACACTTAAAAATCAAATATCCCCTACTTTTTTTTTGAATAGTATATAATCATTTGGACATATGTTATAAATGGTTCGAAATCTTCCCGGCTTCCATAATCAAAGGAGTTATCTCTTAGTGAGAATAAGAGCTATGTCCCTTGGTTGTTATAAAAAAAAGTATGCTTCAAGCTACGCACGCCCCTGAAACGAAATAACTTTATCGCAGTCGGAAAACATCGTTTATTTCCTTACTGCGAAGTAACAGAATACACTCTATGGGACGATTGGATTTGACATATTTGACACTTGCTGGATAAGTGGCGTATGTGTCAAGCCAGTGGTTATTGCGTATGTACCGAATTTAGAGCCAAATTTTGTAGTTTCGTCTGTATAAAGGGTGGTATTTTTCGCCGACTTCAAGGTTTCCGAAACATGTTTTAAAGATACACCGACGCGCTCACATGATATTCTTTGAACTGTAGATTTTGATGGAGTGTAATAAGATTTTAGTCCCACAACAGCCAAACATGCGGTTACAACCACTGCTACGTTACCATTGGAAACGTTTAGATTTTTAAGTTCCATGACCAAATTATGGCATTCTGTTGTGTATCTTTGATTTTTGACATCATACAAAATTCCTTCGTTCATCTAAAAAGGTTTGGGTTTGCAACCATTCTTTTTACCTGCCAATTGTTAATTTTTTATTTTCATTATTAGCCTTCACGCGAATCATTTCTTTTTTAGTCTTCCGAACTTGGCGATCGTACTTTTATGACACCTTGACAATCGCCGCAAATACTTTTTTTCTATTTAAATCAGTCAAGGTCGCATCGGCAGATGTCCGAATCTCTCTATTTATTAAATTACTAGTAGTTTCGCTTGTGTCTGCCGATGGAGTCTCGTAAACTATCCCGGAAAAAAATAGGGTGTCAAGAAAATCGTCGTATGATTTCATACATTTAGTTGGCTTACCCTTACTTTTACTCAGCTTCCTAGTCTTTGTCGTCAGTCTGACCCGGTCTGACCAGTCTATTTCGAATGTATTTGTCACCAAACGTCACACAGTCGTCGGGAATTTATTAACATTTGTCTAGCATAAGCCTGTTTGTGATTTTTGTCATAGGTAGTTTGTTACAGTGCTCAAATCATAGGGGTACTTGTCCAGGGGCGGATTGGAACCGGCCCGGGCTACCGTGTCGGAGCGGCCCCTTTTACCAACCGCGGAGCCTGGACCGGGGAGGGGGCGCATAGGGGGTGACCGGGGGAAATTTGAGCCTAACCATGCGAATTTTTATGGATTACCAAAGATTCATAAAAGCCAGGAAATTCGAAATGCGGTAATGGAACAAAGACAGGAAGTGATTACCATTCCAGACCCTACTGGACCGGTTGTAGGTGGACCAAATAGCTCAACACAACGTTTAAGTAATATTATAGACATTATTCTCAAACCTCTATGTAAGCACATCAAGAGCTACGTACATTCTTATGTAATTTACCTATAGGCCGTGATGTGAAATTTCTAGCAAGCTTGCTTCTGTTGCTCCATCCCGACGATTTTCAGGCGGAAAACAAACTACATAATCTAATTCTTCTAGTATTACTTTGTATTTCCACACAACTTTTCTTTTATCAATTCTTTGACGTTTGACAGAAAACGTAAAATAAAAATGGGCTTATTTATCAATGTGCGATGGTATTTGAATTTCGCGGTGATTTGGTTATAATAGATCACGTGACAAAGCTCACCAATCAGACGCAGACGACGAAAGGACAACGGGTCGTGTATAGTGAAAGGTCACCGGTTTGTTTACGTTTTGATAGTAAAAAGCGGAAGAATAACTAGAACTGTATACTCCGTGTAGATTTTGTTTAAAACACCGATGTAAAACCGTTTTCTGTGAGAAACTGGGAAAAATTTAGGGTATGTGCTAACCAGTGGATCAAATTAGATGGAAATATTGATATGTTGGACAATGAATTGTAGGAATGTGCAGACAAAACTCTCTCTCATTCTAATAATACAGATTTCTCACATAGCATACGATTACATCATGTGTACCTACTTCAAGAATACACATGATGGCAAATGGCCGCCATTTAAAATACTACGCCCGCCTCTTAGAGACGATAACTTAACTCGCTATAAATTGTAAAAAAATTTACTTCGGCTAGAATTAAAAAACACCTAAGATTAACATTTGCTAAAAATTTCTAAAAAACAACCTAAATTTATGGAAATGGGGCCAAATCAAATCAGGCAAATTACATCAAATAGTCCATGTTAAACGTATAGCAAAAATTTTAAACTAACGCGAGCACGCGCGTTTCTAGACAACGCCATAGCGGGTCATAGCAACCAGTGAGTATAAATTGGAAATCCCCAATGACGTAGATATTATAAATTGGAAAGCCGAGTCTGTCTTAAAATAAGTAGTACCGTCAGTAAACAAGATGGAAGCCATCTGCTATCGTGTTTGATCATGGAGTAGGCAAGCACAGGTGTGTCGTATGCTCACATAGATGGAAATATTGATATGTTGGACAATGAATTGTAGGAATGTGCAGACAAAACTCTCTCTCATTCTAACAATACAGACTTCTCACATACATTACCAACGTAAAAAAAACCCAACAACTGTGTATGAATAAAGAACTATGTTTAGAGCAGCTAATATTTTACCAGCGAAATAAGAAAAAGAATAATAGGTCTGGTTAATTTGTTAAGGGGATCATATCTTAACATTTTCCAATTTTATTGCAAATGCAAGTTGATGAAGATATTCTCCTATTCTTAAATGTATGACAACTCAGACCAAGACAAAAGACCACTATGGGAAAGACTGTGTCACCATTGAGGTGAAATACCATGTGCATTACTTTAAAGTTGCCTTACTGTATCTGCAGAAATTTATGCCCTTCTTGTTAAACTCTACTGTAACAAATGACAGGGTTAGGTTGACTATAGAGACCAAGAACCAAACAATATTTTCTCTGTGGATGCAAATCAGGCTGCATTAGGCTACAGATAGTTGTATTTGTTACAAGTGAAAGATTTCTAGTATGGATTTGTGAAAATTGTTTGAATATGAAAGTGACAGTCAAATGATATTGATGAAATTACATGATTTTTTATGAATAGGCCTACACCTGTATACATACATATGTATTTTTGTAAGCGGTTTGGACATTGGTGTGCATGTTAAAAGACCCCTTGGCAGTTGGAATTCGATATAAGAGTAGGCCATAGTGCTGTGCCCAGGCAAAATTTCCCTCATAATAAACTGTATAGCGCACGCCCGTCTTCCTTAACCCAGTACATGTATATAGGAGCTACAGATAGATGTATTTTTTAGAAGTGAAAGTTTCTAGTATGGATTTGTGAAAATTGTTCAAATATGAAAGTGACAGCCAAATCATATTGATGAAATTGTGATTTTTATTAGTAGGCCTAAACCTGTATGCATATGTATTTTTGTAAGTGGTTTTTACATTAAATATTTTAAACATGTTTTACTTAAATGTACTGTACATGTCGATAATTGTTCATATCATATTTAGCTATTTTAAGTTGACATATATGTTTTTATTTTCCTTTTTTATTCCAATTCAATTCAGACGTGGTTTCTCCTTGTCAGTGGTGCAAGCAGAGGGGCTGACAAGGTACGAGGACTGCTGTCTAGTCGTTCAAATGTGACGAAAAACCGAATTCCTGTGTAACATTGGTGTGCACGTAAAAAGGTCCCTAGGCAGTTGGAATTCGATATAAGGGTAGGCCATAGTGCTGTGCCCAGGCAAAATTTTCCTCGTAGTACACTGTATAGTGTATGCCCGTCTTCATTAGTCCAGTACATGTATAAGAGCAGAACAGTAGGACGGCGTTTAACTCCATTTCATTTCTTATTCATATTACTGGAACCATTTTATTTAGTTAACTGTTTGTTTTTCTCTTATATGTACTTTTCTTTACTGGCATATATCTTTTGATTTTGTACAGTGTATACGGACACAAGACCTGATCTGTGTGTAAATACATGTAGTCTGTGCATTTAAGCCCCCCCCCCCCAAAACAAAAAAAAAATAAAAAAAAATTGATGATTTCTTAGGAGTATTCTTAGCCGGCCACATCCTCAGCCCCTCCAAAAAATTCTGTACCCCCCCCCCAATTTTATGAGCTTGCGACGGGCCCGATTCTGTGGATATAAAAATCTGAAAAGCAGATTATAAACCATTCGCCAGTATTAAAGCTGAACTCCGGTTACAAAAATACCGAAATAATTAAATAAAAAAAAGTTAACGCCCCCAGCCGCCATACTTGTTTCCAAGTTGTGAAATAAATATGGCGGACATGGAGGCTTATGACGTGGAAAGGTAAGCCGCTCTCACTTCCTGTGTGTTTGTTGTCAGCGAGCTATACACATCCGGTTTTATTCTTACACTGATTGTTCTATTTTTTCCCAACAGTTTACGAAATTATCGAAGATTGCAAAATGTCTGATCAGGTAAGCCTGTAAATATTTATATGAACTACGTCTTCTACAATATAGCCTAATCTTTACTCTAAACCAAAAGATGCAACAACATGACTTACCGCAATCTGAAATTTTCAACCATAACAAATCCCTACACAAACTATTGTCTTCTTCCATATCCATATCATTACAGCGTAGATGGGCCACGTCTTCTTGTAAATATCTTACACATATATGTAAATCACCCAAAAAGTTATCGCAGCAAATGTCCAGTGTAATTATAACTAATACTATGCAATAAACAGATAGTTTAGATTAGATTTTCACATGTCAGCATGATGTCACCATCTTCAATTGTATTTGGCGCACGAAAAGGGGCATAACTACATTTTGGGCCGGCTCTCATTGGGGGAGTGTTTGACAGTGCTAAATTTTTTGATGTAATGTTTTCTTTTTCTATTTCACCAAAAGTGGAAGAAATTGATATCTATGAATTTTTCACTGACCCTTCAATGCCTTATGATATCGATAGGCCTAAAGATATCAATGGTAGCTACCGTCCGGCCTACTACTGTGGAACATCAGGCACCTCTAAATGTACAAAATAATTATACAAAAGTAAAACTCAAGCAAAACAAAACATCCAATATTAGGCCCAATTATGTATAACAAAAAAAAAACGTAACATCAATAAATTTAGCACTGTCAAACACTCCCCCAATGAGAGCCGCCCCAAAATGTAGTTATGCCCCTTTTCGTGCGCCAAATACAATTGAAGATGGTGACATCATGCTGACATGTGAAAATCTAATCTAAACTATCTGTTTATTGCATAGTATTAGTTATAATTACACTGGACATTTGCTGCGATAACTTTTTGGGTGATTTACATGTAAGATATTTACAAGAAGACGTGGCCCATCTACGCTGTAATGATATGGATATGGAAGAAGACAATAGTTTGTGTAGGGATTTGTTATGGTTGAAAATTTCAGATTGCGGTAAGTCATGTTGTTGCATCTTTTGGTTTAGAGTAAAGATTAGGCTATATTGTAGAAGACGTAGTTCATATAAATATTTACAGGCTTACCTGATCAGACATTTTGCAATCTTCGATAATTTCGTAAACTGTTGGGAAAAAATAGAACAATCAGTGTAAGAATAAAACCGGATGTGTATAGCTCGCTAACAACAAACACACAGGAAGTGAGAGCGGCTTACCTTTCCACGTCATAAGCCTCCATGTCCGCCATATTTATTTCACAACTTGGAAACAAGTATGGCGGCTGGGGGCGTTAACTTTTTTTTATTTAATTATTTCGGTATTTTTGTAACCGGAGTTCAGCTTTAATACACTATATAAATGATGTTATTATTATATACATTTTCATTAAAGATACATTATATAAGATTTAGATAAAGAACTAGCCATTCTTGCTATAATAGTTCAAAAGTAGATAATGTAAAATGAATAATTTGAAAATTTCATTCAAATTACTCTATTGCAAGCAAAGATATTAGCCTTTAAAGGTTTGACAGACATGTTCAACAATTTCAACCACTGTACTGTTTGATCAAAGCTAAGTCTTGGTCCTCCATATTATATCGGAGAAATCTCATGCCATCGAGTGTTGTTGTTGAATACTGTATGAGGAAGTATATAAAATTGCATTCATTTCTTATTTTTATACGCCCACATTGAAATGTGGTCGTATATTGTCGTCGC
This sequence comes from Patella caerulea, assembly GCA_036850965.1. Taxonomy (NCBI): domain Eukaryota; kingdom Metazoa; phylum Mollusca; class Gastropoda; family Patellidae; genus Patella; species Patella caerulea. The sequence goes on along the minus strand of JAZGQO010000013.1, from coordinate 13,132,360 downwards.
CCCCGTCCGTCCGTCCGTCCGTCCGTCCGTCCGTCGGTCCGTCGGTCCGGCGTCCACAATTGCTTGTGGACGCTCTACAGGCTAAAGTTAATATCCGATTGACTTTAAATTTATACACAGTGTTTAAGGTCATGAGACGAAGAAGCCTATTGTTTTTCAGCGATTTCCGATAATAACTACCAGAGTTATGGCCCTTGATCACTTCAAAAAATCTTGTGGACGCTCTAGAGGCCAAAGTTAATATCCGATTGACTTTAAATTTATACACAGTGTTTAAGGTCATGAGACGAAAAAGCCTATTGATTTTCAGCGATTTCCGATAATTAGTGCCAGAGTTATGGCCCTTGATCACTTAAACAAATCTTGTGGACGCTCTAGAGGCTAAAGTTAATATCCGATTGACTTTAAATTTATACACAGTGTTTAAGGTCATGAGACGAAGAAGCCTATTGATTTTCAGCGATTTCCGATAATCAGTGCCAGAGTTATGGCCCTTGATCACTTCAAAAAAATCTTGTGGACGCTCTAGAGGCCAAAGTTAATATCCGATTTACTTTAAATTTATACACAGTGTTTAAGGTCATGAGACGAAGAATCCTATTGATTTTTAGCGATTTCCAATAATTGGTGCCAGAGTTATGGCCCTTGATCACTTCAAAAAATCCTGCGGACGCTCTGGAGGCCAAAGTTAATATCCGATTGACTTTAAATTTATACACAGTGTCTAAGGTCATGAGACGAAGAAGCCTTTTGATTTTCAGCCATTTCTGATAATTACTGCCAGAGTTATGACCCTTGATCACTTCAAAAAATCTTGTGGATGGTCTAGAGACCAAAGTTAATATCCGATTGACTTCAAATTTATACATAGTGTTTACAGTCATGAGACTAAGTCATCTATCGATTTTCAGTGATTTTCAATAATTGTTGCCAGAGTTATTGCCCTTGATCACTTCGAAAAAATCCTGTGGAAGCTCTAGAGGCCAAAGTTAATATCCGATCGACTTTAAATTAACACACAGTGTTTAGTGTCATGAGACGAAGAAGCCTGTGGATTTTCAGAGATTTTAAATAATTATTGCCAGAGTTATCTCCCTTGATAACTTCAAAAAATCTTGTTACGCTATAGAGGCCAAACTTATTATCCGATTGATTTTAGATTGATACACAGAGTTTAAGGTGTTGAAACGAACAAGTATTTTGATTTTCAATGAATTTTGATAACTGAACAGCTAAATCCATGATATTAAATGTTTCATGTATATACTAATTGTTAGCGTGGGGTAACACTTTATAAAAAGCAATCAAATTCTAATGATTTTCTGATAATTACATAATGAGCTGTTACTCTTAATCAGTTTTTAGTGTATTACAAATGTTTCATTAGCGAAAAAAGTAAAAATATGCGACAACCCTTGTTGACTGCCCGGACGATTTAGCTGCTGTGGGCGTATGTTTCGTTGCCTGGCAACCTATCTTTTAGTACTGTATTTCTTTCTATAAAATAAATGTATACTTATTTGACATCTCTTATAATATGTCTTTATTGTTTTTTTTTATTTAAAAACAAGTATAATTGCATGTTCAGGGTTGATAGGTGAATCATTATTAATATTCTGTTGTATCAGTGGGCTCATGTAGATAGTATTATTTTTTTTGTTTTTTTCTCAACATTATATATAATTATTATACCGAACCAGTATTTCAATCATGCCAAAAACGTTTTCATCTGTATACTATATTTATATTTCTTTTGCATATTGTTGTATTGAAATAAAATGGAAAAAATACTTTTTCCAGGAAATATCACATTCATTGATACAATTTCGCTTTTGACCATATTTTTTCCGCAAATCAGGGGCTAGCCGTGTTCACGGTGTCAGCACAACATTTATCTGATGTTATTGTCCCGTAATTCAGGCATATTTGCAGAAAAATTCTCTCATACAAATGTAAACAAGCCAACGTGTTCCGTCTCGTAAAAGGTATTCCCTGGTCTATTTATGGCTATTGACCTCTGACCTAATGACGTTGATTGCTTTTATGGTTTCTGATTGGCATAGAATATGATTTCTTCACGACATTATGGCTACACTTGACAAATATAGTCCGAGGCGTAATTCGAGTGTTGGTCTGATTGTACAAAACATCGCAATAGAAATGTGTACTACAGTGACGACTTACTTGTTTACTTGTGCAGCAAAGCGTCAGATTTTCGCCTGGAATTTGCTGGGACAAAATGAAACGATTTTCGTGGCTAAATCACAGCCTACTAGTAAAGCTGAACCAAATAGCGTACTTGTCACGTTTGATGTTGAAAGCTTGTATAGCAATATTGAAATTGATCTGGGCATAAGATCTATACATTTCTGGCTCGATAGATTCGAATCCGAAATACCCACACGTTTCTCCAATACTTTTATCATAAATGCAGTCACGATATTCATTTCCAATAACATTTTTTTATTTTGATAAACAATATTACGAACAAATTAAAGGTGTGGCTATGGGAACAAAAATAGACCCAACATACGCGACTTTAACACTAGGCTACCTTGAAGAAATTTGGTACACTAATATTGGAGAACGTTTCGGTTTGGAATTAAAATTACAGATTGAACATTCATGGAAACATTTCTTACATGATTGCTTTATCATATTTGTTAAGGATAATGTTTTATTAAATGAATTATATCTCATGCTTCTTAACTCACTAAATGAAAATTTAAATTTTATAGAAGAAAAAAATTATAAATCAACTAGACCTGCATGCAGGAATGACGGGTTTCACTGGTGCCACGTTACCCTTAAACATGTCACTTCCGGTGCCAAGTTCCTTGAACATATGTCACTTCCGGTACCAGCGAAACCACTAAACAGGTTTCCAAATTAACATTGCACACAAATAAAATGGACGAAGAATCAACAAAATCCAGCAATATCAATTCATTTTATACATTTGTTACTTGTAAATGATCTTGACAAAATTAAATTACTCCCGGTGTTAATGCAAATGTTCAATTAGTCTTATGAAATCAGAAATGGCATACGATATCATATAGTGAAAATTTTATGTAAATCGAATAATAATTGCCACTTTTAAAGACCAAAAAACTTGAAAAGTGACTTGTAGAAAATCTGCTATTTCTCTGCAACCGTACAAGTTAGAAACCATTTTGTGGTATCTGTATGATCGTATGGGTTCATTCTATTTGTTGATTGGCATCAAATACCATAATTTGAAAAAGATTTCAAAACAGACTCATTTGAATAAAATATCTGTTTTGAAGGCTAAAAATTCAGTTTTTGCCAAAATGACGTTACTTCCGGTCAGGGGTGTGGTGAGGGCAATTATTGAGAAGAAATTATGAGTAACAAAAAAGATTTTGGCACAAAAACCCTTTTACTGACCGCGGAGCTGTGGCCGGCGAAGCCGACCACCGCGAGCGCCGAAGGCGCGAGCCCGCGGCCGATAATGAAAATCTTAAATTACTTGTATGAAATCACAAATGGCATTAGGTATAACATGGTGTAACGTTTATGAAAATCGAATAATAATTGACCCTTTTATGGCCCCGAAACCTTCAAAAGTGACCTGTAGAAAACCGTCTATTTCTCGGCAACCGAACAAGTTAGAAACAATTTTATGATATCTATATGACCATATGAGTTGTATTTATATGTGAATTTAAACCAAATGTTAAAATTATTAATACATAATAAGTTATTCATGGTTGAATAAAACATTGATTTAAAAAGTTTAAAATGCAGGTTTTGACCAAATGACGTCACTTCCGGTGTCAATTTTAAATTGTAATCAACTTGATATGACGCTACGTGCTTTTTGAATCAAATGATGTCACTTTTATAAAAATCCAATCATAATTGACTATTTTACAGGCAAAATAACGAAAACAGTGACTTGTACAGAACTGCCCATTTCTTGGTAACTGCTTATATTACAAACTCATTTTAACATACATTTTCTTCGTATGGATTATAGCTATAAGTTTATAAAAGTTACGAAGAAATATTTTAAAATCTGAAAAGCCTGAATAGGTTGTAAATAGGTCAATTTTACACCATTTTTAGCCTCTAAATCGAATTTGCTCGAAAATGAAATCGAAATTAAAAAAACTGCTTCCTACATTTTTTGCGCCTTGAAAAGACACACTCTTTGAGTCATATAATTTTTCAAAAAAATAATATTTGTTTTCGAAATAAGAAAATAACTGTCAAAATTGTAGTTTTTGGTAAAATTATGCCACTTCCGGTGCCGACAGATAACATTATCGGTAACAAAAAAAATGACAATTCAGACAACGAAGCATATGAACTTTGTTTTATACAAATCGAACAATAAAAAATTAATCTAGGACTGAAAAACTGAATTAGCCAATGGCGGCCAAGGAAAATTACTGAGACAAAATTTTTTAACATTTTTGCAGTAGTCAGATGACTCTTTAATTCTGTGCACAATACGACTAAAAAATATTCATAAATAAAAAAGTTTTTTGTAAAATTATAAATTTTCGAAATTTGGCGCCTAATATCTTCGAAGATTTACCGAAAATCAAAAATCGAAAGTAGCGTAGCTATGTGCCCTGTCTCAGGCTATGCCAAAATGTATCGAAAGTTAAAATCCAATGATTATTGTTAAAATTACTGCAATATTTTCAAAAACGATAACTTCGGTGATTTCGGACATTTCGCATTGTCGCAGAACGTTCAAAATAGCTTTATCCTCTAAGTCACACCCACTTTCCCAGTAAAACCGAAGAAATCGTAACGATGCGACACGTAGTTGCTGAGATCTATTCAAATTGGAATCTGAATAATAATAATAATAACTAGACCTGCAAGCAGCACTGAACCGGCTTTCAGGAATCATACAGGAAGTTTATTATACCATAGCCGACCCATTGAGCTACCGAACTATACTTTAGTTGTTTTGCTTCAGTGACACCCTCTATCCTATGTAAAAGTAATATTTGCTGGCGAAAAGACCGGTAAAAATTGCAAATTATGGCAAAATTACGTCTCTTCCGGTGCCGAAAGATATTTTTATAGGTGAAAAATAAGTCGAAATTTGCAACATACAAAATTTGTTTAATACATATCGGGTAATGAAAAATTAACCTATAACCCATAAACTGAAATTAAGAAGGTAAAATAATTAAAAGTGACCCTTGGAAAATTGGCTATTATTCGACCAGGGAACATGCCAGAAGCCTTTTCTTGATATCAATATGATGGTATTGATTCAATCTTACTGCCCATTAGAGTCAGACGTTATAAAGTTAAACAAATAATAAATATAAATCCCTTCTAAAACATGTTTGTTTTGAAGGCTAAAAATACGTTTTTTGTAAATATTACATTACTTCCGGTGATATTGAAAATGTTAACTTAGTTGATAGAAGTCATAAATAGCATAAGGCATCAAATGGTAGAAAAATGATAAAAATCGAATAATAATTGACACTTTTATAGACCAAAAACCTTGAAAAGTGACTTATAGAAGATCGCCTATTTCTCTGTAACCGTACAAGTTAGAAACCATTTTGTGGTATCTGTATGGTCGTATGGATTCATTCTATTCGTTGTTAACGTGAAAAGTGCTGCATGCAAAATTGCATATTTCTCAGCAACTGCTCATATTACAAACTAATTTTCGCATACATTCTCTTCGTCTGGATTATTGATACGAGTTTATGAAAATCACAAATAAATATTTCAAAATATGAAGACGCTGAATGAATTGTAAATAATTGAATTTTACACTTTATTTTACATTTTATTCGAAATTGCCCGAAAATGAAATTGAAATTTAAAAAATCTGAGCTAAAGATTTTATACACCTTTGCAGGGTGCATCCCTTTACTTATATCAGTTTTAAAAAGAAAAAAAATTTGCTTTCAAAAAGTGGTACCGAACTGTCAAAATTGTAGTTTTTGTTAATATTACGTCACTTCCGTTGCCGACAGAAAAATTTCACCGTAACAAAAAAAATTGCAATTGGGACCACGGAGCATATGAACTTTGTTTTATACAAATCGAACAATAAATAGTTTTTCTGGTTACGAAAAACTAAATTAGCCGATGGCGGCTAACGCAAATTACCGAAACATTTTTTATTATCATTTCTGCTCAAGTAGGATGATATTTTAACCCTGTGTAAAATACCATCAAAAAATATTCATAAATAAAAAAGGTTTTCGTAAAAAAAAAAAATTTTTTCAAAATATCGGACATTTTTTCGACTACTTCCGGTTTTACGATCGTTGTTGTGATAGCTTTACGGAGTTCTTTGGATACTTAACTTTCTGTACCAGAAGTGTCAGAAACATCCATTGAGTAGTTTTGGAAAAAAAGATAAATTAAAGAGCGTTTCAAAAAAATTAACGATTTTTCGATTTTTTTCAAAGTTTGAGGCCATTTTTGGACCACTTATATTATTTCAATGCTTTTCATTTTGGATTCACTATATAGACAACCGATAGGACTTTGAGTAAGAAAAGTTTAAGAAAAATCTGCGTCGTCGTTTTCGAGAAAAGGGCGTCTCAGAATGTTAAAAAATCGGAAAATACTAGATTTTTGGCATACAATAATTTATTTCCTTACCATTGAAATCACATTATTTAGATACCATATGATGGTCCATTAACAGGGCTATCCAGCGACACTTTTGGTTTTTTGGTCCGCTATTACCTAAGGGAGAAATCAAGTTTTTCGCAAGTGCGACAATGTTTTTAACCTTTTTTTTAAATTTTTTGAATACTTCCGGTATGGTTATTATTGTCGGAATAGTTTTAATAGCCGGTTTGGGCACTAAAATAGCCACAGGGCTCTGTAATGATATATTACATTACCAGATCAGATAAAATGCCCCCGAGAAATCCTATGTTCAAAAGTGCCAAAAATGCAAAAAATTTAAGATATCGAAAATTAAATTTCAATAACTACATACATATTATACATCGTTAGAATCGTAATTAGGTCAGCTATCTGAATATACAATCTTTTTTTGAAAATCTCTTAAAATAAAAAAATAGTAGAGCATTTTCCAAAATTTCACGATTTTTTTACTTTTTTCGATTTTCAGTCCGTTATTTCACCTATTCCAGATATTTCAAAGCCTTATTGGATGGCTTCATGCAAAATACCTCCGAAAGGACTCTCGATAGAAAAAATTTAAAAAAAAGTTGCGGTTAAGTTTTCGAGATACAGGCTTCCAAAAATGCTAAAAATCAGAAAATACTTGATTTTCAGCGTGCCATATTTTGCTGCCTGATCATAGTATCCGTATGAATTGGGTATCATACGATAGTACAATCCTCGTGCCACCCAATGGTACCTTAATTTGATTAATCCGTTGATATCGGACGGTGACATCACGTTTTTCCCGAAAACATCCATTTTTTGCATTTTTTTCAAAATATTGCACATTATTTCGACCACTTCCGGTTTAAAGATCCGTGTCGAAATTGCTTTATCAGTTGGTATTGGACTATAACTTCATGTTCCATAAGTTTCAGAAACATCATTTTGGCTGTAAAACGACACCACAGCTCACAAAATGGGTAGAAAATTCGAAAAAAATCGAAAAATAAAGGGCGGTAACTCTGAATGAAACTTATGTTACTGGAATCGGATTGACGTCAGGTATCCAAAAATGTAGGTCAAATTTCCAAATTTTGAAAAATAACAAAAATTGTCTCGTAGGCGACGTGTTTTGAATTTTCGAACGATAGAAGTCAGCGACGAAGTTTCGAAATCGCAAAATGTGAGATTGCTATTGTCTCGGAAAAGTCTCAGGCTTTCCAAAAATGTGATTTGTTTGAATATAGGTAGAGAATTGACGAAACCACGGCCGATTTTTAATTTTTTATCAACGTTCAAAATTCGGCCACTTCCGGTCTGCGCAAAAGTTTGAAAATTGCTTTATTGGGTAGCCACCACCTAGTTTCCCGATAGAAATATGGATCGCAAATCGGTATCTCTCTTCGATCATAGAGAAATAGGCTCTTTTTTTAAAAAGCTCTTAAAATAAAAAAATAGTAGAGCATTTTCCAAAATTTCACGATTTTTCGACTTTTTTCGATTTTCAGTCCCTATTTTATCCTATTCCAGACATTTCAAAGGCTTATTGGATGGCTTCATGCAAAAGACTTCCAAAAGGACTCACGATAGAAAAAAATTTAAAAAAATTGTAGGTTAAGTTTTCGAGATACAGGCGTCCAAAAACGCTCCAAATCAGAAAATACTTGATTTTCAGCGTGCCATATTTTGCTGCCTGATCATAGAATCCGTATGAATTGGGTATCATACGATAGTACAATCCTAGTGCAGTCCAATGGTACCCTAATTTCTTTAATCCATTGATATCGGGCGGAGAAATCGCGTTTTTCCCCAAAATATCCATTTTTTGCATTTTTTTCAAAATATTGCCCATTATTTCGACCACTTCCGGTTTAAGGATTCTTGTCGAAATTGCTTTATAAGTTGGTATTGGACTATAACTTCATGTTCCAGAAGTTTCAGAAACGTCAATTCTGCCATAAACCGAAACCCGAGCTCACAAAATGGGAAGAAAATTCGAAAAAATTCGAAAAATAAAGGGCGATAACTCTGAATGAAACTTATATTACTGGAATCGGATGGACTTCAGGTATCCAAAAATGTAGGTCAAATTTGAAAATTTTTAAAAATAACAAAAATTGTCTCGTAAACAACATCTTTTCAATTTTCAAACGATAAAAGTCATAGACAAATGTTCGAAATTGAAAAATGTGAGATAGCCATTGTCTCAGAAAAGATTCAGGGATTCCAAAAATGTAATTTGTTTGAAAATGGATAAAGAATTGGCGAAACTATGGCCAATTTTTAATTTTTTGACAACGTACAAAGTTCGGTGACTTCCGGTATGCGCAGAAATTTCGAAAATATTTTATCAAGTAGCCACCACATGGTTTCCCAATAGAAAATCTAATTCCAGATCGATATCTGTTTCGATCATAGAGATCTAGGCCCTCGCGGTAAATAATAATAATAATAATAATTTTAGTAATCTCAATAGGCTTTCAGACGAAAGTCTGAAAGCCTAATAAGAATAATAATAAGAATAACTAGACCTGCATGCAGGAATGACGGGTTTCACTGGTGCCACGTTACCCTTAAACATGTCACTTCCGGTGCCAAGTTACCCTTGAACATATGTCACTTCCGGTACCAGCGAAACCACTAAACAGTTTTCCAAATTAACATTGCACACAAATAAAATGGACGCAGAATCAACAAAATCCAGCAATATCAATTCATTTTATACATTTGTTACTTGTAAATGATCTTGACAAAATTAAATTACTCCCGGTGTTAATGCAAATGTTCAATTAGTCTTATGAAATCAGAAATGGCATACGATATCATATAGTGAAAATTTTATGTAAATCGAATAATAATTGCAACTTTTAAAGACCAAAAAACTTGAAAAGTGACTTGTAGGAAATCGGCTATTTCTCTGCAACCGTACAAGTTAGAAACCATTTTGTGGTATCTGTATGATCGTATGGGTTCATTCTATTTGTTGATTGGCATCAAATACCATACTTTGAAAAAGATTTCAAAACAGACTCATTTGAATAAAATATCTGTTTAAGAGGCTAAAAATACAGTTTTTGCCAAAATGACGTTACTTCCGGTGATAAGGAAAATCTTGAATTACTTGTATGAAATCCCAAATGGCATTAGGTATAACATGGTGTGACGTTTATGAAAATCGAATAATAATTGACCCTTTTACGGCCCCGAAACCTTCAAAAGTGACCTGTAGAAAACCGTCTATTTCTCGGCAACCGAACAAGTTAGAAACCATTTTATGATATCTATATGACCATATGAGTTTTGTTTATATGTGAATTTAAACCAAAAGTTAAAATTATTAATACATATTAAGTTATTCTTGGTTGAATAAAACATTGATTTAAAAAATTTAAAATGCATTTTTTGACCAAATGATGTCACTTCCGGTGTCAATTTTAAATTGTAATCAACTTGATATGACGCTACGTGCTTTTTGAATCAAATGATGTCACTTTTATAAAAATCCAATCATAATTGACTATTTTACAGGCAAAATAACGAAAACAGTGACTTGTACAGAACTGCCCATTTCTTGGTAACTGCTTATAGTACAAACGAATTTTAACATACATTTTCTTCGTATGGATTATAGCTACAAGTTTATAAAAGTTACGAAGAAATATTTTAAAATCTGAAAAGCCTGAATAGGTTGTAAATAGGCCAATTTTACACCATTTTTAGCCTCTTAATCGAATTTGCTCGAAAATGAAATCGAAATTAAAAAAACTGCTTCCTACATTTTTTGCGCCATGAAAAGGCACACTCTTTGAGTCATATAATTTTTCAAAAAAAATAATATTTGTTTTCGAAATAGGAAAATAACTGTCAAAATTGTAGTTTTTGGTAAAATTATGCCACTTCCGGTGCCGACAGATAACATTATTGGTAACAAAAAAAATGACAATTGAGACAACGAAGTATATGAACTTTGTTTTATACAAATCGAACAATAAAAAATTAATCTAGGACTGAAAAACTGAATTAGCCAATGGCGACCAAGGAAAATTACGGAGACAAAATTTTTTAACATTTTTGCACTAGTCAGATGACTCTTTAATTCTGTGCTCAATACGACTAAAAAATATTCATAAATAAAAAAGTTTTTTGTAAAATTTTAAATTTTCGAAATTTGGCGCCTAATATCTTCGAAGATTTGCCGAAAATCAAAAATCGAAAGTAGCGTAGCTATGTGCCCTGTCTCAGGCTATGCCAAAATGTATCGAAAGTTAAAATTCAATGATTATTGTTAAAATTACTGCAATATTTTAAAAAACGATAATTTGGTGATTTCGGACATTTCGCATTGTCGCAGAACGTTCAAAATAGCTTTATCCTCTAAGTCACACCCACTTTCCCAGTAAAACCGAAGAAATCGTAACGATGCGACACGTAGTTGCTGAGATCTATTCAAATTGGAATCTGAATAATAATAATAATAATAATAAGAACTAGACCTGCATGCAGGAATGACGGGTTTCACTTTTGCCATGTTACCTTTGAACTTGAACTTGTGTCACTTTTGGTGCTACGTTACCCTTGAACATATGTCCTTTCCGGTACCAATGAAACCAATATACAGGTTTCCACATAAGCATTGCACACATCAAATAAAATGGAAACAGAATCAAACAAATCCAGCAATTTTATTTTATACATTTGTTACATGTAATTGATCCTGACAAAATAACAGTACTTCCGGTGATAATGTAAATGTTCCCTTAGTCTTATGAAATCAGAAATGGCATAAGGCATCATATGGTGAAAATTTTATGTAAATCGAATAATAATTTCCACTTTTATAGACCAAAAACCTTGAAAAGTGACGTGTAGAAAATCGTCTATTTCTCGGCAACCGTACAAGTTAGAAACCATTTTTTGGTATTTATATGACCGTATGAGTTTAATCTATTTGTTGATTGGAATCAAATATCATAATTGTATAAACATTACAAATCAGACTCATTTGAATAAAATATCGGTTTTGAAGGCTTAAAATACAGTTTTTGCCAAAATGACGCTACTTCCGGTGATAATGAAAACGTTAAATTAGTTTTATAACATCGTCTATGACATTAGGCTTCAAAGGGTGAAAATTTTATGAAAATCAAATAATAATTGACACTTTTATGGGCCAAAAACCTTCAAAAGTGACTTTAAGAAAATCGCCTATATCTCGACAACCGAACAAGTTAGAAACAATTTTATGATATCTATTTGACCGTATGAGTTTTGTTAATATGTGAATTTAAACCAAAAGTTAATTTTATTATTACATGTGACATAATTCTTGGTTGAAAAAAAGATCGATTTTAAAAGTTAAAAATTGAGTTTTTGACTAAATGACGTCACTTCCGGTGTCAATTTTAAATAGTAATCAACATGATATGACACACACTTGCTTTTTGAATCAAATGATGTCACTTTTGTGAATATCCATTAATAATTGACTATTTTACAGGCAACATTACGAAAACAGTGACTTATGCAAAACTGCCCATTTCTCGGCAACTGCTTATATTAGAAACTAATTTTAACATACATTCTCTTCGTATGGATTATAGTGACAGGTTTATAAAAGTTAAGTAAAAAAATTTTAAAATCTGAAAAGCCTGAATGGGTTGTAAATAGGTCAATTTTACGCCTTTTTTCACCCCTTAATCCAATTTGCTAGATAACACTTTTGGTAATAAAAAAAATAACAATTGGGACAACGAAGCATATGAACTTTGTTTTATACAAATCGAACAATAAAAAATTAATCTAGGACTGAAAAACTGAATTAGCTAATGGCGGCCAAGGAAAATTACTGAGACAAATTTTTTTAACATTTTTGCGCTAGTCAGATGACTCTTTAATTCTGTGCACAACACGACTAAATAATATTTATAAATAAAAACGTTAAATCGAATAATAATTGCCACTTTTAAAGACCAAAAAACTTGAAAAGTGACTTGTAGAAAATCGGCTATTTCTCGGCAACCGTACAAGTTAGAAACCATTTTGTGGTATCTGTATGATCGTATGAGTTTTGTTTATATGTGAATTTAAACCAAAAGTTAAAATTATTAATACATATTAAGTTATTCTTGGTTGAATAAAACATTGATTTAAAAAAGTGTAAAATGCATTTTTTGACCAAATGATGTCACTTCCGGTGTCAATTTTAAATTGTAATCAACTTGATATGACGCTACGTGCTTTTTGAATCAAATGATGTCACTTTTATAAAAATCCAATAATAATTGACTATTTTACAGGCAAAATAACGAAAACAGTGACTTATGCAGAACTGCCCATTTCTTGGCAACTGCTTATATTACAAACGAATTTTAACATACATTTTCTTCGTATGGATTATAGCTACAAGTTTATAAAAGTTACGAAGAAATATTTTAAAATCTGAAAAGCCTGAATAGGTTGTAAATAGGCCAATTTTACACCATTTTTAGCCTCTTAATCGAATTTGCTCGAAAATGAAATCGAAATTAAAAAAACTGCTTCCGCCATTTTTTGCGCCTTGAAAGGGCACACTCTTTGAGTCATATAATTTTTCAAAAAAATAATATTTGTTTATGAAGATCGTAAATAACTGTCAAAATTGTAGTTTTTGGTAAAATTATGCCACTTCCGGTGCCGACAGATAACACTTTCGGTAATAAAAAAAACGACAATTGATACAACGAAGCATATGAACTTTGTTTTATACAAATCGAACAATAAAAAATTAATCTAGGACTGAAAAACTGAATTAGCCAATGGCGGCCAAGGTAAATTACTGAGACAAAATTTTTTAACATTTTTGCACTAGTCAGATGACCCTTTAATTCTGTGCACAATACGACTAAAAAATATTCATAAATAAAAAAGTTTTTTGTAAAATTTTAAATTTTCGAAATTTGGCGCCTAATATCTTCGAAGATTTGCCGAAAATCAAAAATCGAAAGTAGCGTAGCTATGTGCCCTGTCTCAGGCTATGCCAAAATGTATCGAAAGTTAAAATCCAATGATTATTGTTAAAATTACTGCAATATTTTTAAAAACGATAACTTCGGTGATTTCGGACATTTCGCATTGTCGCAGAACGTTCAAAATAGCTTTATCCTCTAAGTCACACCCACTTTCCCAGTAAAACCGAAGAAATCGTAACGATGCGACACGTAGTTGCTGAGATCTATTCAAATTGGAATCTGAATAATAATAATAATAATAATAATAAGAATAATAATTTTAACAAAAACAATAGTGTTTCACACAAGCTACGCAGTGTGAAACCCTAATAATAATTTTAACAAAAACAATAGTGTTTCACACAAGCTACGCAGTGTGAAACCCTAATAATTTTAACAAAAACAATAGTGTTTCACACAAGCTACGCAGTGTGAAACCCTAATTAACTTTTTAGATGTAACGATAACATTATCTGAAAATGGGGTCATTACAACGGATCTATATTATAAAACTACTGACACGCACCAGTATTTAGATTTCAATTCATGTCACCCTTCACATACAAAAAGAAACATCCCGTTTAATCTTGCTAGGAGAATTTGTACAATCGTATCATGTGAAAAGAAAAAAACTCATAAGGTTACAAGAATTAAAACAATTCCTTCGAAATCAAAACTGTCCTTTTGGTTTAATAGAAAATGGTATTAAACAAGCATTAAAAATAGATCAGGAAATTTTAAGAAAACCTAAAGTTTTACGTAAACAAAATGAAATTTTGACTTTAGTTACAACACATAATCCTTCTCAAGAACGGGGTATGGACATAATTTGATCACATTTACCACAGTTATTTAAAAGTGAAAAACTTAAATATATTATCAACAAAACAAATGTGGTCAACAGTCTCAAACAACCCCCGAACTTGAGACGAATTCTCACTTCCTCAAAATTTGATTTAGAAAACTAAACAACCTGTTGTTTCCAAATGTGGGGATGAAAGATGTTTAACTTGTAATATGATAGTCGAAGGAAGCTCCATTAAAATAAATGAATCCAATGATTTTCATGTAAAACAAAGCATGACATGCAAATCAAAAAATGTAATTTATCTCATCATATGCTATGGTTGTAAAGGGAAATACATTGGTAAAACAATGATTTACTTGAATGTAAAGAAAATTATTTCATCAAAAAGTACAAACCCGAATTAAATAAACGGATATTATAATAAGAGATGAAGTAATTCTCTTTTTAGTGATAATTTACTAAATGTAAAAATGTGTAAATAATATTTTATGGTGTATTTGATATATTTATAGTAACATCATGACGTTACGTCTATTGTTCTACGTAATTCTTCATAAATAAAAATGGTCTGATGATGTTCAGTACGAACAAAAAGCGCTAACCGTCAAATTAGTATTTTGGTGTCTTTCTTTAATTTACGTGTCAGATAAAGCATGGTGGTCCTTAATTATACTCCTTTTGGTGCAGTTATCGCCACTAGCGAGAAAATACGTCAATTGAACAATACACAACATTGACATTCATTTTTTACCGGTCAGTTAGTTAACACACCTGTACAGAAAATGCACCTAGCGTTAATTAACGAAACTTCAGTCAGTTTTTCACCCTGGTTAATAAACATACTTTTTTTTTCACAATTAAGACACTGTAAATACCGAGTAATAGTCCGAAAATTAATTTTCTTCCGACAGACGTACAAATAACAAGCATGACTGAGAATTCTATGATGGCTGTGCACAAAGTCACTCCTTAGCATTTCGCCTTGCAAATGGCTATAAACAGCCATGCCAGAGAGTTGGTCGTCATAGATTCACCACTCAGAACAGAGTACTTTCTCCCATAAAGCACTGATGAAAAGCTTAAACAGTGTGTGAGCTGTGTACTATCAAGGGATGAAGGGTTTGAAGGTACATGTATAACCTCATGGTGTCGAGAGTGTGGGGTGGGTCTGTGCCGCAACTGTTTTTCTGGTTATCACACAGAGTAAAAATAACCAGAGTGGAGACTTCTTCATTTGCATACGGAGGAGGTCGCGCATTGCATCTTGGGTCTCGTCTGTAATGTCACTAAACATGGCGGCTAAAGAAGACGTATCGCAGTAGAACAAAAGAAAATGTAAACATCCGAGTGTTGGATATGGTACCCAGAGTAGGTCCTACGCAGGGTGTTTTAATTTTAGGTACTATTAAGGGATTAAAGTTCTTTAGATTTCCCGAAGAAAAACATCTCAGTCAATGTCGCGTCGTCTGCTATGAGTACGATACGAGTCATCGTCGAGTGCTAGGCCTAGTCACAGAGTGCTATAAATATATAATAAATACTGAGCCATAATAACATAATAATATGTTATAATAACAGCAATATACATATTATCAAAAATGTTATTTTGTAAGAGTACATATTTGGTATACAGGTCACAATTCTATGGAATACAATTACTGCTTATTACTGAGCGACGTTTCGACTAGGCTTCTCCAGTCGTTATCAAGCAATGATACTGTTATGCTATTCAAAATCACATTTTCCCTTTTAATAGTTTTAATGTAGGCCTTAATCCGACCACCTATAAATTCCATAATAGAACACTGTATATATTAAATTTTCTATTTCTAAATAATTCCATTATAGTACACAGTATAAATTAAAGTTTCTATTTCTAAATAACCAGTTGACAAAAATATCACAAAAATAAAAGTAACTCTGAACACAGATCAGACCTAATGTCATGGATATCTAGAGCACTGTGGCACACAAAGGCGGTCAAAAAATTACATGGTACCCCGAGCAACCAGAGCAATATGCAAAATATTCAATTTCAAGTTGTTTTTGGTTTTGTAAAAAGAGAAACTAATCAACTCAAAAATGTAATAGTATTGAAAATAAAATATTTTTTTTCATTTTTTAAAAATTAAAGCCAACATTAAGTAAAAGAACAAAAATCATAAAAGAAGACAGGGAGTCAACATTGGGGCCAAAGGCATTTTATCTTGGAAAACAACCAACGGCTCAAATTTGTTTATTGGAAAATGTTCTGGGCTATTTAAAAAATTCAATTTTAATATTCTTAAATTATTATTTAATATTATTTTAATGAAAGCATACTTAATTAAGTAATACGCTGTAGAAGACAGGGGTACTTTTCTTTGGGAGAAAAAATAAATCATGTTGAGTAAAATGGGCCTTATCCAAAAATTAAAAAGGGCGTGGTTCTTTGACATTTTCAAATGGGCCATTTTAAGATTTATGGGAATGTATATTTCAAATCTAGGAATCGAAACAACAAGTATTTGGTGGATTAGTTTTAAAGTTAATAAAAAAAAAAAAAAATCAACAATAGTTTACGGCCTTATAAACCAATTCGTAAACCGCTACAATTGCCGTCTTTCACTTCATTACTTTATTTCATATTCATAGTATGCATGTTTTAAAAATATTAATCATGTTTTATAAATTCCCGAAACACACACACACCTAACATGATTGTATGTGATAATTCTCAGTAATTTTTTTTTTTACCGAAAATACTATAAAACTACGAAATTAAAGAGATTTAGTTCATCGATATAGGTATCGTAACGTTGAGCGTACTGTCGGTGTGTGTGTATTACAGACGAATCCCATCATGCATTGCGCGTCGGGTTGTTTCAAAAGGGAGTAATGCGAGTCGCCACTCTGGTTATTTTTACTCTGTGGTTATCATTAGTAAAAATGTCAAAGGTTAAAACATGAACTGAAAATGAAGAAAACTGTGTACGGTATTATAAAATGATCAATTTGCTTAATCATTTTAATGACGTGAAAACATGGACTTTTATCTTTTGTAAGAGTGCCAATATTTCACGTAAACATTTAGTATTACCAATATACTGGGCTAGGATGTAGTGATTTTGTTGTAATCCAATTTGATTGATTGATATTATTGATTGTTGATATTTTTTTTAATTGGTGATTCAAAATGTGTACATTAGTTTCAACTGTATTTCACATGTAGTACAATTTTGATCCAAATAGTATCATTTGATTGTTGATATATCTGTAGATCCGTCTGTTTTCTTCGAAACTGCTAAAAAGGTATACGTTAATTGCATTAATACACCTGAACTGTAAGCCAACTTACCTGTATTTCACCTGTAATGCAGTTTTGATTTTTATCAAATTGTCTTATCAACTGGATATTGATTTGTTTAAAGTTTTTTTTAATCCTGTTATGTTTCATTGGAATGGTGCACACAAGCTGCATATTTATTTATTACACCTGAATTTACCTGTTCGGGGAGCTTCGTTCCAGTCTGGCGACAACATGGAGGATAGTGGCGGAGACGTGGCTGTAAATGAAATAATTATGCCAAGAAGCCCCCGTGGCATAGATTATGACTTCCAAGCTGAATGTAGAACGAGCATGCGGAATGCTATTGTGTTGGTAACATAAAATATGTCGCCACTTACACCACGACTGCCTACTTTTACTCAACTGCCACCAGATCTCTCAGTGGAGGTGTCATAAATAAATATAAAGAAAAAAAAAACAATGTACTTTATTATTTAATTCACAATCAGAATGTGACGTTACTGTGTACCAGAGATACCAGTGCAAGGAGGCTCTTCTATTCGCGCCCCCACCCTTTTGCCATACCTTAGAAGACACACCTTTAGAAGACACGTGTTGTTTTTGTTTTTATCTGTACCGTCTTGTGTCGCTTCTGTCAGGTTTTTTTTTTTTTGTCGATATGGTTACCGATATCCGTGTAAATATTACGTACTAATTTATGGGCGGGAGATGTTGAACTAGGAGTTAATTAGCAGTTAAAGCAGTAGGGGCAAGTCAGAATGCGGGAATGTCTTACACAGCCCGACCGATACGATTTTTGGCCAGACAATTACCCGATTCAAGAATGTTTTAATTGTGACAACACTAAAAATCAGCATGGTTATTGTCTTGGAAAAGTATTCCGGTCACCGATAATATAATCATTTTTGTTCTGCTTATTCGAGAGTCCGTTATAAAAATGGACTTGTCGATTAGGGACCAATGAATATCTTCTGTTATAAACGATTGTCCGTTATACAGTAGAGTAACTGTTATAAAAAGACTTTGAAAACAAGAAAATTTTTATTACAAAAATCAGATCCAAACCGTTATGTCTGTATAAGCGATTGTCCGTTGTATGTGCATCCGTCATATGCGTAGTCTTCTTATTATGTTACATTACCTACAACTTTCTAGTGTTTCAAAACTTTTAGTTAGATTAAATGTTATAATAAATGTATACCTGACAGTGTGTTTAAAACCTAAACTAATAAACAGATCAAACTATCGCAATAGTCCAATAGTATCGCAATATTGAATCCCCAATGGCAATAGTATTGCAATAGCTGTTTACCTAATAGCAATACTATCGCAATAGTGAAAATTACCAACACCTAGTCATAAATTACGAGTCATAACATAATTTAAGTGGTGAAATAGTTTATTCTTCCGACGCAACGGCAGAATCCTCTAGACGACTCCTTCCACAAGCGGGGAAGGGGAGGGGCGGGAGAGGTGATAATATAATCTAAGCCATAAAGGTTTCTTATAGCAAGTATTACTATTTCATTTGCAGTCCTTGTTTTTATTTCTTTGTACACAGCTTTATATAAATACCATACATTTCTGTTCTACTTTTTAATTTATTAATTAATTGCTTGTTCAAAATTTGTAAGTCATACATTTTTAACCATCGTTAAGCATAAACTGAAAATTTCATTGGCATTACCAAGTCTTAAAATTAGTCCAGAGTTCAACTACTAAAATGCGATCGAACAAGTAAATGTGCTATTTTCAAGCAAAATCGATATTAGCTCAGTGGTCAGAGGGGGAGAGAAAATGGGGTTTAACGTTCACTCGACACAAACTAGGTCATTTTGAGACTAACATATGGTTTCATTTTATTTCAATAATTCGCTTGCGCGTAGTGGTCTTTAGCAGTGGTAGGAAACCGGCGTGCCCGGGGGAAACCCACGAGGTTGAGAAGGCGCCCCTATCTCCATGCCACATACACTCACACCTGGGATCGAGCTCAGTGGTCAACCCGGATGATGTATTTCCATTGTTGGATAATATACGTTATGGGTAAACATGGCACAAGCTTCCAGAAACATGCTCCAAGCTTTTACACAGCAGAATTAGATTCAGAAAGCTTTTCAGTAATGTGTTTAGAAAATGTCATGCCACAAACAAAAAAAAAAGTCTGAATGTGTGAACATACCACGATTTCACGCAGTTGTAAATTGTAGAAACCATACCTGCGCCTGCAAAAATCAAATATAGACTCAAAAACAAGTTCGTAATTAAAATCAGCACATCGTCCCATTTTCCAACCATGCGCGAAAGCCATATTAGTAATATGCTAAGTATGTGAACATATGTGATCATTTTAAACAGTTGTAATTGGCAGAAATGGAATTTGCGCCCCGAAAAATATATCCTGGCATAATCCAGGTATCACAGACGACTACTTAATCAATATCCGCATATCGTTTTCACGCCAAAAATGGTCATCATATTGTAAATATGCGAAATAGGTGGACTTATGATCATTTTACACCAACGAAGACTACTTAATCAATATCAGCACATCATCATACTTTCCTGCCAAAAATGACCGCTATCTTGGAAATATGCTAAGAATATGAACATGTGAACAGGGTTGTCCTACTAATCATCCAAACTTGGCTCCAAAATTGCCCATTTTTTGCTTATTTTTCTATTAAAATATATTTTTCCAATTTTCCAGGTAGGTATCAACTGAATCAATCTAATATTTTGTTTGGATGTATCTGGGTTGTTTGGATGTATCTGGGTTGGTAAGCTGCCATGGGGCCATCATCTCACAAAAAAGTTTTGGTCCAAATCCCTGACTCATGATGCTCTCATGGACACGCATTTTTATACGCCCATATTTTCATGTGGACGTACATGTATATTGTCGTCGCTCCTGTCCGTCCGGACGTCCGTCCGTCCACAATTTGTTTGTGTGCTCTATACAGGTCACAATTCTCATCCGATTTTAATGAAACTTCAAATATAGGTTTATCCCCATAAGATCTCGGCTGCTTTCGAAATTGGCATGTATCGGTTCGAAACTTCGAGGATTATGGTCCCTGATTGTACGAAAAATCATGTTTTTAGCTTGTGGACCCTATAGAGGTCAAAATTTCGAACCGATTGATGAAATTGACATGTATGTTTTAAACCGAAAGATCTTGGTTCCTTTCGATATTTGCACCCATCGGATCGTAACTTCCTGAATTATGTCCCCTGATTGTCCGAAAAATCATACTTTTTAGCTTGTTGTCCCTTTTGAGGTCAAAATTATTATCCGATTTAAAAAACCGTTTGATTAAATCACCGTTACATGGTAATGAAGGTTGAGTTCAAATTTCGTGAAAATCGGACCAAAATTGACGGACAAAATGACCGCCGTTTGTACGCGAATAGTGTGAAAATATGTTATATCAAGGTTGTGGACCCTATAGAGGTCACAATTTTGAACCGATTTTGATGAAACTTGACATGCATGTTTATATCCCAAAGATCGTGGTTCCTTTCGATATTTGCGCCCATTTATTCGTAACTTTCTGAATTATGGCCCCTGATTGTACGAAAAATCACTCTTTTTAGCTTGTGGTCCGACTGGAGGTCAAAATTATCATCCGATTTAAATAGCCGTTTGATTATATCACCGTTACATGTTAATGAAGTTTGATGTCAAATTTCGTTCGTGAAAATCGGACCAAAATTGACGGACAAAATGGTCGCCGTTTGTACGCGAATAGTGTGAAAATATGTTATATCAAGGTTGTGGACCCTATAGAGGTCGCAATTTGGAACCGATTTTGATGAAACTTGACATGCATGTTTATACCCAAAGATCTTGGTTCCTTTCGATATTTGCACCCATCGGATCGTAACTTCCTGAATTATGGCCCCTGATTGCCCATTTAGCTGGAGGTCATAATTATTATCCGATTTCAAAAACCGTTTGATTAAATCACCGTTACATGGTAAAGGTTGAGTTGAAATTTTGTGAAAATCAGACCAAAATTGACGGACAAAATGGCCGCCGCTTGTACCCGAAAAGTGTAAAAATATGGTATATAGGTTTTAATCTGATGTTGATGAAACTTGAAATGCATGTTCATAACCCAAAGATCTTGGTTCCTTTTGATATTCAACGGATAATATCGGATTGTAACTTCTTTGGTCCCGCTAGAGGTCTCAATTATTATCCAATTTTAGAAATAATATTAAATGTTTCGTATACTAAACGTTAGCATGGGGCAGAATTTTATAATCAACTTGGCTTTCTTATGTACGTTTTTTTCAACTGACCTTTTGATTATTTTCAGGTCAAGTACACCATTATTATCTATGATAGGTAGAGGCTCACCGATGACTGAATGTGATAAAAATCGAATTATACCATTATTATATGTATTTTGTGCCATGTTTAGTCATTCCTTGTTAACATTACATGACGCTGATTTCTATGGTGATGAACACGGTAAGTTTTTATTTGCCCACTTTTCATGTAAAATAGATCTATGAGTGGCTAGTAGCTGTCCCAGATTTCCCTCATAAAGTAACTAGTTTCGCAAAGTTCAAACTCATCAGGCTTAAGTGAGATTGGGCCAATGTTCCCTTTATATATAGTCGTCTTGGAACGGAGCAAAAAAAGGGTCTCCGTTTAATAGTTAACAGAGAGGGGGCCAAAGAGCTGCCATTATAAAATGCTTATTTGCAACGCATCTGACTGTCATTTAAAATGATATATGCAAGTGGGAATTATTTGGAAAACCAGACTGGGTTATTGAAATGTGAATATGGACTAAACTTTTTATATGCCCAAATTTTCATGTGGACGTATATTACCGTTCCCTCCGTCCGTGGACACTCTACAGGTGGATTATAATCCAAGGATCTTAGTTCCTGTTGATATTTGCGCATATCGGATCATAATTTCCTTGATGATGGCCCCTGATTGTACAAAAATAGACTCTCCAGAGGTCACAATTTTTATCTGCTTTAAAAAGTCTAAATGTATCACCGTCACACTCTATTGCCCTAATGACGGTTGGTTGGGTTTGAATTTCGTGAAAATCTGGCCGAAATTTCTGAGAAAATGTAAAAGTATGTAATGGCATGGTTGTGGACTCTGTAGAAGTCACAATTTTTATACGCCCACATTTTCATGTGGACGTATTATGCTGTCGCCCCTGTCCGTCCGTCCGTCCACAATTTGTTTGAGGACGCTCTACAGGTCACAATTCTTATCCGATTTTGATGAAACTTCAAATATAGGTTTATCCCCATAAGATCTCGGCTGCTTTCAATATTGGCATGTATCGGATCGAAACTTTATGGATTATTGCCCTTGATTGTACGACAAATCATGTTTTTAGCTTGTGGACCCTATAGAGGTCACAATTTTGAACTGATTTTGATGAAACTTGACATGTATGTTTATAACCCAAAGATCTTGGTTCCTTTCGAAATTTGCACCCATCGGATTGACCTGCATACTCTCCTGACTTGGCTCCAATTGAGCATGCTGATGAGTTGGGCAGACGTGTGAGAAACAATCATATGCAACCTGATAATCTTCAAGAATTGGTGCAATTCCTTCAAACAGAGTGGCAGGCCATTCCTCAGATGTTTTTTTCGACGTCTGATCGACATCATGTTGTGTTGACTGCTTACGAGCTCGTGGTGGTTTCACTCGTTATTAACAAAGTTATCGAATTACAGTTTTGTTGGACCTCATTATGCCCAAAATTGCGAATTTTTATCAATAGTTGTGTATAGAAAGTGCATATTAAGGGATCTTAATCGTTTTTATACGCCCACATTGAAATGTGGTCGTATATTGTCGTCGCCCCCGACCGCCCGTCCGTCCGTCCGTCGGTCCGTCCGTCGGTCCGGCGTCCACAATTGCTTGTGGACGCTCTACAGGCTAAAGTTAATATCCGATTGACTTTAAATTTATACACAGTGTTTAAGGTCATGAGACGAAGAATCCTATTGATTTTCAGCGATTTCCGATAATTAGTGCCAGAGTTATGGCCCTTGATCACTTCAAAAAATCTTGTGGACGCTCTAGAGGCCAAAGTTAATATCCGATTTACTTTAAATTTATACACAGTGTTTAAGGTCATGAGACGAAGAATCCTATTGATTTTCAGCGATTTCCGATAATAACTACCAGAGTTATGGCCCTTGATCACTTCAAAATATCTTGTGGACGCTCTAGAGGCCAAAGTTAATATCCGATTGACTTTAAATTTATACACAGTGTTTAAGGTCATGAGACGAAGAAGCCTATTGTTTTTCAGCGATTTTCGATTATAACTACCAGAGTTATGGCCCTTGATCACTTCAAAATATCTTGTGGACGCTCTAGAGGCCAAAGTTAATATCCGATTGACTTTAAATGTATACACAGTGTTTAAGGTCATAAGACGAAGAAGCCTATTGATTTTCAGCGATTTCCGATAATTAGTGCCAGAGTTATGGCCCTTGAACACTTGAAAATATCTTGTGGACGCTCTAGAGGCCAAAGTTAATATCCAATTGACTTTAAATTTATACACAGTGTTTAAGGTCATGAGACGAAGAAGTCTATTGATTTTCAGCGATTTCCGATAATTAGTGCCAGAGTTATAGCCCTTGATCACTTCAAAAAATCTTGTGGACGCTCTAGAGGCCAAAGTTAATATCCGATTTACTTTAAATTAACACACAGTGTTAAGGGTCATGAGACGAAGAAGCCTATTGATTTTTAGAGATTTAAAATAATTATTGCCAGAGTTATCTCCCTTGATAACTTCAAAAAATCTTGTTACGCTTTTGAGGCTAAACTTATCATCCGATTGACTTTAGATTGAAACACAGAGTTTAAGGTGTTGAAACGAACAAGTATTTTGAGAGAGAGAGAGAGAAATGGGGTTTAACGTCCACTCAACACAAACTAGGTCATTTCGGGACTAACATATGGTTTAATTTTATTTCAATAATTCGCTTGCGCGTTGGGGTCTTTAGCAGTGGGAGGAAACCGGAGTGCCCAGAGGAAACCCACGAGGTTGAGAAGGCGCCCCTATCTCCATGCCACATACGCTCACACCAGGGCTCGAAACCACAGCCGCAAGCCAGAGGTGACCGGCCAGCTAGAGGTCGAAGCGCGGCACTCTAGACTACTAGGCCATCCCCCCCCCCCCAAATATTTTGATTTTCAATGAATTTTAATAACTGAACAGCTAAATCCATGATATTAAATGTTTCATGTATATACTAATTGTTAGTGTGGGGTAACACTTTATAAAAAGCAATCAAATTCTAATGATTTTCTGATAATTACATAATGAGCCGTTACTCTTAATCAGTTTTTATACGCCCACATTTTCATGTGGACGTATATTGTCGTCGCCCCTGTTCGTCCGTCCGTCCGTCCGTCCACAATTGTTTGTGAACAGTCTACAGGTCACAATTTTTATCCGATTTCAATGAAACTTAAAATATAGGTTAATTACCCTAAGATCTCGGTTCCTTTCGTTATTGGCATGTATCGGACAGTAACTTCTTGGGTTATGGCCCCTGATTGTACGAAAAATCACGTTTTTAGCTTGTGAACAGTGTAGAGGTTACAATTTTGAACCGATTTGGATGAAACTTGAAATGCATGTTTATAACCCAAAGATCTTGGTTCCTTTCGATATATGCGCCAATCGGATTGTAACTTCCTGAATTATGGCCCCTGATTGTCCGAAAAATCGCCCTTTTTAGCATGTGGTCCCTCTGGAGGTCAAAATAGTTATCCGATTTAAAAAAAACGTTTGATTATATCACCGTTACATGGTTATGGAGGCTTAGTTCGAATTTCGTGAAAATCGGACCAAAATTGACAGACAAAAAGGCCGCCGTTTGTACGTGAATAGTGTGAAAATATGTTATATCAAGGTTGTGGACTCTATAGAGGTAACAATTTTGAACTGATTTTGATGAAACTTAACACATATGTTTATAACCCAAAGATCTTGGTTCCTTTCGATATTTGCACCCATCGGATCGTAACTTCCTAAATTATGTCCCCTGACTGTCCGAAAAATCGTCTTTTTTAGCATGTGGTCCCTCTGGAGGTCAAAATAGATATCCGATTTAAAAAAAAACGTTTGATTATATCACCGTTACATGGTTATGGGGGCTGAGTTCGAATTTCGTGAAAATCGGACCAAAATTGACAGACAAAATGGCCGTCGTTTGTACGCGAATAGTGTGAAAATATGTTGTATCAAGGTTGTTGACCCTATAGAGGTCACAATTTTGATCTGATTTTGATGAAACTTAATACCTATGTTTATAACCCAAAGATCTTGGTTCCTTTCGATATTTGCGCCCATCGGATCGTAACTTCCTAAATTATGTCCCCTGACTGTCCGAAAAATCGCGTTTGTTAGCTTGTGGTCCCTCTGGAGGTCAAAATTATTATCGGATTTAAAAAAACGTTTGATTATATCACTGTTACATGGTAATGAAGAAAGAAGGTGAATTTCGTGAAAATCGGACCAGAATTGACGGATAAAATGTCCGTCGTTTGTACGCGAATAGTGTGAAAATATGTTATATCAAGGTTTCGGAACCTATAGAGGTCACAATTTTGAACCGATTTTGATGAAACTTGAAATACATGTTTATAACCTAAAGATCTTGTTCCATTGCATATTTGCGCATATAGGATCGTAACTTCCTGAATTATGGCCCCTGATTGTACGAAAAATCTACTTTTTATACGCCCACATTGAAATGTGGTCGTATATTGTCGTCGCCCCCGTCCGTCCGTCCGTCCGTCCGTCCGTCGGTCCGTCGGTCCGGCGTCCACAATTGCTTGTGGACGCTCTACAGGCTAAAGTTAATATCCGATTGACTTTAAATTTATACACAGTGTTTAAGGTCATGAGACGAAGAAGCCTATTGTTTTTCAGCGATTTCCGATAATAACTACCAGAGTTATGGCCCTTGATCACTTCAAAAAATCTTGTGGACGCTCTAGAGGCCAAAGTTAATATCCGATTGACTTTAAATTTATACACAGTGTTTAAGGTCATGAGACGAAGAAGCCTATTGATTTTCAGCGATTTCCGATAATTAGTGCCAGAGTTATGGCCCTTGATCACTTAAACAAATCTTGTGGGCGCTCTAGAGGCTAAAGTTAATATCCGATTGACTTTAAATTTATACACAGTGTTTAAGGTCATGAGACGAAGAAGCCTATTGATTTTCAGCGATTTCCGATAATTAGTGCCAGAGTTATGGCCCTTGATCACTTCAAAAAAATCTTGTGGACGCTCTAGAGGCCAAAGTTAATATCCGATTTACTTTAAATTTATACACAGTGTTTAAGGTCATGAGACGAAGAATCCTATTGATTTTTAGCGATTTCCAATAATTGGTGCCAGAGTTATGGCCCTTGATCACTTCAAAAAATCCTGCGGACGCTCTGGAGGCCAAAGTTAATATCCGATTGACTTTAAATTTATACACAGTGTCTAAGGTCATGAGACGAAGAAGTCTTTTGATTTTCAGCGATTTCTGATAATTACTGCCAGAGTTATGACCCTTGATCACTTCAAAAAATCTTGTGGATGGTCAAGAGGCCAAAGTTAATATCCGATTGACTTCAAATTTATACATAGTGTTTACAGTCATGAGACTAAGTCATCTATCGATTTTCAGTGATTTTCAATAATTGTTGCCAGAGTTATTGCCCTTGATCACTTCGAAAAAATCCTGTGGAAGCTCTAGAGGCCAAAGTTAATATCCGATCGACTTTAAATTAACACACAGTGTTTAGTGTCATGAGACGAAGAAGCCTGTGGATTTTCAGAGATTTTAAATAATTATTGCCAGAGTTATCTCCCTTGATAACTTCAAAAAATCTTGTTACGCTATAGAGGCCAAACTTATTATCCGATTGACTTTAGATTGATACACAGAGTTTAAGGTGTTGAAACGAACAAGTATTTTGATTTTCAATGAATTTTGATAACTGAACAGCTAAATCCATGATATTAAATGTTTCATGTATATACTAATTGTTAGCGTGGGGTAACACTTTATAAAAAGCAATCAAATTCTAATGATTTTCTGATAATTACATAATGAGCTGTTACTCTTAATCAGTTTTTAGTGTATTACAAATGTTTCATTAGCGAAAAAAGTAAAAATATGCGACAACCCTTGTTGACTGCCCGGACGATTTAGCTGCTGTGGGCGTATGTTTCGTTGCCTGGCAACCTATCTTTTTTAAACTTGTGTCCTCTAAAGAGGTCACAATTATTATCCGATTTTAAAATAAACTGTTTGGACCAAAACTTTCGGACAAAATGGCTGCCGCTTCTACGCAAATAGTGTAAAGGTATGATATATCAAGGTTGTGGACTTGTAGAGGTCACAATTTTAATCCGATTTTGATGGAACTTGAAATGCATGCTCGTAATCCAAAGATCATGGTTCCTTTCCATTTTTGCGCATATCATATCGTAATTTCCTAAAATTATGGCCCCAGATTGTAAGGAAAATAGTGTTTTCAGCTTGTGGATCCTATACAGGTCAAAATTTTTATCTGATTTAAAAAAAAACGTTATAAGATATCACTGTTAGGCCTACATCCTAAGGATGGTTGAGTTTGAATTGCGTGAAAATCGGACTGAATCTGCTTAGCAAAATGGCTGTGGCTCGTTCGCAAATAGTGCCTTTTATTGCATGCTTCTTCTGGAAGGCATGTTGAAGTTCACTTTACATTTGATCATTTAAAGTGGTTGTGACTTTGAATATGTGAATGTGATTGTGTAATATTATCAAACTTTATCACTATAGACCTAGCCTATAATACTACTGCAATATTTCTTTTTTTATTATATTATACTGTATAATGATGGTATGTTGAGCAAATGTGAGCTCACGAAAGTGAACCTGAATAATGACAATAATGAATAATTCATATCAATCACGTGACATAAGTAATGAAACATATCAATACACTATATAACACTACACGACTTTTGAACCAAAGTTGCCAACACAAAAATAACTTTAGAGACAAAAAAAGCATCGGACATTTTAGATTACAATATATAGAACATTCTTGAGAGAATGCTAGTGTTTATACAATACATATAATAACATCATGCAATACTTCATAATTGTTTTCTAACGTCCAAACCTCGGTCCGGGTCCAAGTATGCCTAGTTGTCGTTCATCTTAGTCCGAGTCGTTTGTTTGGATTATCAGGGTTGAAAGGTCAGAATAAGTGTTTTGATTGGTCACCTATTCCACACTTCATTCATAAATAACTGACATTTGGCGCTCGGCTTTCAAGCTATCCAGTCGTGACTCGACGAAAGATGGACCAGTGCCAGTAAGCTAATATGCCTTTGTATTTTATACTAAAACAGTGGATGGTTTTCCAATCGTATTCGTGGGTTTTGTTTTAATCATAAAGTATGTGATCAGAGGTGTGGCTTCAATCCTAATCTTGTAATTGTATTGTACGCAGGCCCCTTATAGTTATACTTATAATATTAATTAAATTTATTATTTGGACCGTATTGAATTGATTCCTTGTTTCTCATTTTCCACGCGCTTAGGTCTAGGCCCATAAATTAAGGATCGCACAAAAAAAACAAAAAAAAAACAAACGTGTATAGTTTACACTATCGTACTGTGACCCCGAGTGGTCAATTTTTTCATTGGCTGAGATTGTCATCCAATATCCAATTCATTTATTGTCCAACGGCTTACAAAATGGCTAGCGATATGTGGGTATAATTTCATTAAATTAACCTGTCAATAATTAATATCATAATAATCAATGACATGCGCCGTTTTTAGATACATTCTTTTCAATGGTATCCCCCTCCCCCGCGCTCGCCTTTCGTTAATACTTACGCATTTCCAAATCCAATCGAATCCACACGATGTACATGTACGTCTTTCAATTTCATTAATTAAGGATTACAGGTCAAAGTTTCGAATGACAAAAAAAACTATTTTGTGAAAATATGCATAAAATGCTACCCAAGTTTAAAAAAAAACATATTTTAATTAGATCCAAAGTTATATGGAATTTTAAAATCCGAGATCGACGTCAATATATACTCAATAATTTTGTAATCAAAATGCACTGATCTGTGCGACGTCATTAATAAGCGGTATTTCCCCTTCAGAATGGCAAGTATCAATTTGTAATAATTTGAAAGACAATATGTCAAATATTTATAATCTGCTCGGGTTCTTCAATGGTTCAAGAGAATGTATCCCTGCGCAAGTATTCCACGAGCGATAATACCCCAAAATTTATCTATCGTTTGATTGGTTCTTCTATATTAAAATAACCTGGATTCACCAATGAAGTGAATCGTAGCAGTGAAATCTCGGGCCGCGTGACGTCAGAGCGGTATTTTCCCATGAGCGTCTCCTGTAAATAAACGGTAATTTCGCTTACATTTCGATATTTTTTAGCCTGAATCTTTGCAGATATTTTGATTGATTTTAAACTATTACAATACAATTGCTAGTAATACATTTACATTAAATAGTAATTCAGAAACGTAGATTGAAGTGCGCTATATTTCAGCCGCTGACTGTCTGAGTTCACGCCAGTCACGTGACCTAAAACCTCTACTTTTCATCGATATTGGAGATTTAGCAAGCGTAAATTTTTGGTCCGGATCGCGTATCCGCATCAGTTTTGCGTATGACAACAACAATGCGTCCGAATAACATATGAGAAGTGCACTAAATCATTTACATGCTAGCGTAAATGTCTGCAGTACAATCCTAATGATAAATTATAGTATATATGACGATTGTTCTAGGGTATTTGCAATTGTGCCATTCTTTCACTGATTGACTCAAAACTTTGTAACAATACAAACAGCTATACATCACATAAAAATCATACACATACATACAGATTTTTTTTATTTTAATTGAGCTCCAGTCATCTTTTGCAAAATATCTCTATTGCTATGTAGTCATATCTAATTTTTATACGCCCACATGGAAATGTGGTCGTATATTGCCGTCGCCCCCGTCCGTCCGTCTGTCGGTCCGTCCGTCCGTCCGTCCGTCCATCGTCCACAATTTCTTGTGAACGCTCTAGAGGCTAAAGTTAATATCCGATTGACTTGAAATTTATACACGGTGTTTAAGGTCGTGAGACGAAGAATCCTATTGATTTTCAGCGATATCCGATAATTACTACCAGAGTTATGACCCTTGATCACTTTGAAAAATCTTGTGAACGCTCTAGAGGCTATAGTTAATATCCGATTGACTTTAAACTTATACAGTGTTTAAGGTCATGAGACGAAGAAGCCTATTGATTTTCGGTGATATCTAATTATTACTGCCAGAGTTATGACCCTTGATCACTTTGAAAAATCTTGTGAATGCTCTAGAGGCTATAGTTAATATCCGATTGACTTTAAACTTATACACAGTGTTTAAGGTCATGAGACTAAGAAGCCTATTGATTGTCGGTGATATCTAATTATTACTGCCAGAGTTATGACCCTTGATCACTTTGAAAAATCTTGTGAACGCTTTAGAGGCTAAAGTTAATATCTGATTGACTTTAAATTTAGACACGGTGTTTAAGGTTGTGAGACGAAGAAGCCTATTGATTTTCAGTGATATCCGATAATTACTACCAGAGTTATGACCCTTGATCACTTTGAAAAATCTTGTGAATGCTCTAGAGGCTATAGTTAATATCCGATTGACTTTAAATTTATACACGGTGTTTAAGGTCATGAGACAAAGAAGCCTATTGATTTTCGGTGATATCTGATAATTACTGCCAGAGTTATGACCCTTGATCACTTTGAAAAATCTTGTGAACGCTTTAGAGGCTAAAGTTAATATCCGATTGACTTTAAATTTATACACAGTGTTTGAGGGCATGAGACGAAGAAGCCTATTGATTTTCGGTGATATCCGATAATTACTACCATAGTTATGACCCTTGATCACTTTGAAAAATCTTGGGAACGCTTTAGAGGCTAAAGTAAATATCCGATTGACTTTAAATTTATACACAGTGTTTAAGGGCATGAGACGAAGAAGCCTGTTGATTTTCGGTGATATCCGATAATTACTGCCCGAGTTATGACCCTTGATCACTTTGAAAAATCTTCTGAACGCTCTAGAGGCTAGAGTTAATATCCGATTGAATTTAAATTTATACACGGTGTTTAATGTCACGATACAAAGAAGCCTATTGTTTTTCATCAATATCCAATAATTACTGCCAGAGTTATGACCCTTGATCACTTTGAAAAATCTAAAGTTAATATCCGATTGACTTTAAATTTATTCACACTATTTACGATCATGATACAAAATAGCCTATTTATTTTCAGCGATATCCAATAATTACTGCCAGAGTTATGACCCTTGATCACTTTGAAAAACCCTGTGAATGCTCTAAAGGCTAAAGTTAATATCCGATTGACTTTAAATTTGTACACAGTGTTTAGGGTCTTGAGACGAAGAATCCTATTTGATTTTCAGTGATATCTGGCACTTGATCACTTTGAAATATCTTGTGGACAAAGGCCTTGAGACAAACCATCAAAACTATTCTAATCATTTCTGATAATTATTTAATGGGCTATTATACTCGTAATAAGATTATCATGTGTTGTAAATGTTCTCCTTACTGATAAAAGAAACAATATGCGACAACCCTTGTTGACTGCCCAGACGACTTAGCTGTTGTGGGCGTATGTTTCGTTGCCTGGCAACCTATTTTTTAAACCATAGCTTAATGACATAAATTATCTCAATTCTTCTAGAAAATAGCAATCAGTTATAAGTTTTCAGAAATACAAAAAAGGGCAATATCTATTAAACAGGGCCACAATATTTGCAAAATCTGATATATTTTAATATTGATTATCAATAGCATAAAGAAGTTATTTTTCCTTATTTCTTTCAAACTGGTGCAAGGGTGCGGGATGTTTGATCACTAATCATAATCATCTTTTTTCGATTGAATCCGCACCACATATTATGTCTTTCTTCAAAGCGTTATTCTTTTCAATTGTTTAGTCCTCGAAATTAAAAAAAAAATGAATAATGCCGTGGCAGAATGGTACTGCTACGGCACCACAACATTTTTGTTATTTTAAAATCAATGCTTTTTTTTAACGTTTCAAGATGGATAAAACTTACTTATTCAATCCACAAAATTTGAGGCGAATGATACCAATTGGTTACCTGTGGTCGCGCCATGCAGCTCAAAAACATGCGACTAAATTCCTGGTTACGCAAATTGAAAGATCGGTTACCTTAACAAATTTATTATCATTTGATCAATATTTATACAGGATGGTGACACTGGCCTAAATTATTAATATTATACCACAAACTCAATTCATTCATTCATCATTCTTGCCATTTCATTTCTCCATCAGTCTTACCGGTATTGACCAGTTGTAAGCAGGTTAATTTAAAAATACCCCAAGCCTTAATTCTTTAAATGATTAGTAGTGCCATAAATATTTAAACATGTCAGCTATATTTCCAAAGAATTTACTGCGCGTGTTCCTTTCACTTATTATATAGCCATGCTGTACGGTGGTACTGACCCGTATGTAGGTCGTCTACTTTGACCCCCACATGGCATAGCTTGACTACCAATGTAAACGATTTTACTGTCTTATCTGTATATTTTAATATGATTTCATCACATCAAGTTATTCCGTTTCCTATTGAAACTTGGTTTGTAGAGTGTCGAGGTTAATAAATACTATTTATTTATTCACAGCGGGATCAGTTTGGTCCATCGTATGTGACAAACGATGCAGTTTAAAATACAAATGATGAGAATGGTAACATTGTTCATGCATTAGCTAGAGTAACTGGGGAACAGTCCGTGCTCTCTATCATCTGTGTCTATTTTTAGTTTATAATCGTTGAAAAAACCCACCACTGTAACGGCAAAGCATGGATATATGCCTACGTACAACACATGACATGGGTTAAAAGTGTACCGGTATTCGGTAATTGCAATATATTTGTCAGACTTTCGTCTACAAAATGATAAATGTCACTTTATTACACAGTCAGACGACATCCTCCCTGGTACTATTCTATAACTGGTACATTTAGTCATTATAATTTTTAGGATCGCATGATCTACCACGGCAAAAAAAAAAAAAATAATTATGCCGTGGCAGAGGTTGCGTCAGTTTTTACCTTGGCTTTGCCGTTTGCCGTGGTTAATTTCGTGCGCTGTTGTTTTTGTTTTCCCATGATTTGCGCCTTTCGTCGATAGGTTATTCTTTTCAATCGTATCCCCACGACATGTGTCTTTTTTCCACTGTATCCACACCTATCTTTTATCGACATTGCCTTTTGATATTTTGTTCTTTTCGATCAAAAGAGTACATTATCTTTCTGTAACATGGTTTTCTTTTCGATCAAATCCCCACTATGTGCTCTACCACACATCATTGCCACAGTGGCAACAGAAACAAGGAATCAATCCAACATGGCCATAAAGTCACAAGAAGTGGTTGTGACTTTGTGATTTTTATCCTCACTGGTAAGGACCCTTCATGCAATCCAATCATTAAGATAGAATTGTACCATTTGTTCTGAGATGACCTAGTTTGTGTCATTGAAGCTCCTGCCCCCTCCCCCAGCTCACATACATTTTACATACATTATGTTCAAGGGAAACATACTGATTGAAAGTAATAACAACCTTTCGCATCGGTACGAATACAAAAACGTCATCGATTCGTGTGTACTTATGTCAACTAGTAATGAGTGTTCGGCCAGTGAAAAACGTTACGCGTATGGAGCTGGATTCACGTAGGTATGCAAACAAACATTGTTCTTGTCTCGTATATTGAATTTTACACAATTTTGTGTGGCCTTGTGTATATTATTGGTTGTGTACAGTTTGTTAAATGTCCTCAAATTCAGTATTCTACTTGATTTGTTGTACAACTGTTAAAAACCGATTGAAAACTTTTCCTGGACCAAGAAGTTCACAGAGTGGAAATTAACAATATCTAGCTATTATCGTGCGATGGATTGCAAAACTGTGTGTTAGAGGATACACAAACGTAAATGGACCTATGTATTCGATTTCGTACCTATGCGAAAGGTCCCAAATTTTTCACATTACCCGAACTTTCACAGACCCTGTATACTATGGAAGGGTATCGCTGCCAATATTGAATGCCTTGCTAAAATGAGATGCTACAGAGCGCAAATGTAAAATAGTATATAAAGGGAAATGTAAAATGCAGACACGCCACAAAATAACCTTTTCCAATAAAACATTTGTCATTTGACACATTACATTTATGATTTATGTTTAACTTTGGCCTTAGATGTATTTTGACTTTATCATAACAGGTTTTAGGACTTTGTACATTGTATTTTTTTTTACATATAGGTAATCAAAAAAACATTTAAACAGAGCATTTAATATTGGCAGCGATAGCCTTCCATATTATACTGTTGGTTCTATTTGTACCGGTAATTTGTTTATTTTATAATTCTTACAATGCTTAGCCAAGACAGATAAAGGGAATTATTGTCGGTCGTTATGTGCTTGCAGTTTGCCTTGACGTACCCATAAAAACACCAATGGAAATTGCTGAAATGTTGTTTTTTTCTTTTTGTGCGTGCTAGGCCTATAAGAATAACATGTAAAATATCTTTTTAAATTGGCTAGACCCCAATATATTTAGATAATTAAATAAGGGTAGAACAATTTATAGTTGAAAAAAAGGAGTAACCCTACTAAAATGCCCCCTACTCTCCAAAATTTACAGTTTATTGTTTAATAAATGAAATATTATTAACCATGCTTAATAATTTTTTTGTTCATCTCAGATGCCGAGATTAAAAAAACAGTCAGAAGATGAAAAGAAAAAAGAAAGAAAGAAATATATGATGAGGAGTAGATCCATATCTACTCCTGAAGTAGAAAGTAGCATTCACACGGGCTCTTATCGATCTGATATTGGCCCATTTGTGGATAGTGATGATGATAATCACACAGGGTCGTATTGCTCTGATATTGACCCGAGTGTGGACAATAATGAAAAGAAAGAAAAGAAAAAGCTTAATGCAAGTAGAAGTACTTCTACAACTAGTGCTACTTTTGAAGAACACGTGGCATATGGTTGCATTAGTACAAATGGCGATTTTGAAATGAAAGAAAAGCTGAATGCAAGTAAAAGTACTTATACAACTAGTGTTACTGTTGAAGAAAATGTGGCAGATGGTTGTATAAGTACACATGATGATTTTGAAATTGAAGAGTACAGTGGGGTGGTAAAGCCTTCTGTTACTGAAAGTAATGTAGCGCCAAGTTTTGTAGGTCGAGAAAATGATATAAAAAATCTAACTTTGTCACAGCTTGACAAATATTTTGATTTTCAAAAAAAACAGAATTTGTTGAAACAAAAAACAGCTCATGCTGTCAGTAAGAAAACTAATGCAGGCAGACGTGTATATTGGAAGTCTTATAAACAGGTAAAACGAAAGAATTCTAAGTATAAGGCAAATGAGAGGCAGCGAGAAACTGAACTCAGAAAGTCAAAGAGATTAAACCCTGAGTACAGGGAATCAGAAAAGATGAGGGAAACCTCTGATAGAAAGGTAAAGAGATTAGACCCTGGGTACAGGGAATCAGAAAAGATGAGGGAAACCTCTGATAGAAAGGTAAAGAGATTAGACCCTGTGTACAGGGTATCAGAAAAGATGAGGGAAACCTCTGATAGAAAGGTAAAGAGATTAGATCCTGTCTATGGTTCTAGAGATAAGCAAAAACACTCTGATTTCCTGAAAAGGAAACGTCTAGATCCCGATTACAGGGAATCGGAGAAGATGAAGGAAACTTCTGAAAGAAAGGTGAAGAGATTAAACCCTGGGTACAGGGAATCAGAAAAGATGAGGGAAACCTCTGATAGAAAGGTAAAGAGATTAGACCCTGGGTACAGGGAATCAGAAAAGATGAGGGAAACCTCTGATAGAAAGTTAAAGAGATTAGATCCTGTCTATGGTTCTAGAGATAGGCAAAAACACTCTGATTTCCTGAAAAGGAAACGTCTAGATCCTGAGTACAGGGAATCAGAGAAGATGAAGGAAACTTCTGACAGGAAGGTGAAGAGATTAAACCCTGGGTACAGGAAATCAGAAAAGATGAGGGAAACCTCTGATAAAAAGGTAAAGAGATTACACCCTGGGTACAGGGAATCAGAAAAGATGAGGGAAACCTCTGATAGAAAGGTAAAGATATTAAACCCTGGGTACAGGGAATCAGAAAATATGAGGGAAAGAAAATTGAAAAAATTAAAGAGATTGAATTCTGACACTAGAATTAGTCACAATAGAAAGGCCGCCATTAGTAGGCGTAAGAAAAGGGCTAAATTGAAATCGTTGGACACTAACGAATTAATATCTCTTTTCCATCAGAAGGTAAGCAATGGGCCAACCTACACCTGTGAAAGTTGTCACCAGTTATGGTACAAACACAGTGTAAAACGGTCCACAGCAGTTAGTAAGTTGAATGATTCTGCTATAAAATGTTTAACAGAAAATGGCAGTGGATGGATATGTGGCACTTGTGAAAAGTATATCAAAAAAGATAGGATTCCACCGCTATCTATCTATAATGGTAATGCTTTCCCAGAGCTAGCAGAAGAGTTGAAACTGTTTCCACTAGAGTGGAGACTGTTATCACCTAGAATCCCTTTCATGAAGGTGTATGCAGCTCCACGTGGTGGACAAAAGAAAATCAGAGGAAATGTTGTAAATGTTGTTGCTAATGTGTGTAGTACCATCAGTTCTCTTCCCAGAGCTCCAGATGAAAACGTCACAATAGCTGCTAAATTGAAACGGCAACTTAAGTATAGTCATGCTGTTATGACTGAAAATATCAGACCATATAAGATAATGGAAGCTGTAGCATGGTTGAGAGCAAATGGTGACCTCTTCCATAAGGAAGGGGTTCACTTTAATGAAGCAACTATACCAAATAATGCAAATGATGAAGACATGGTCAAACATGTTGACCACTGTAAAGAAAATAGTGAAATATCTCCAGAAGGAAATGGTCTAAATACCATTCATGTTGACAACTCTGACGAAACAAATGTTTTATCGGAGGGTGAGAAAAGGAACAAAGAAAGATGTGTCAACGAGAATGATAACTCAGGTAAGGAAGCCACTACTTCAGGGAATCCTGAGAGGTTCGCCACCATACTTTAAAAAAGCTAAATCTGATCTTTTCGGAATGATAAGAATGTTAGGAGAGGCTACCTACTTTTGTAGTTTAAGTGCCGCTGAAACGAAGTGGAAGCATTTGCTTCAAATATTAGGCAAGTTGCAAGATGATAAAGAATATACTGACGAGGAAATAGAGAACATGGACTGGGAGAAAAAGTGTAAGCTTATTTCGTCAGACCCAGTTACATGTGTTAGACAGTTTGATTACCAGGTCAATCTGTTGTTCAGAGATGTACTGAAAGCAGAGAACTCACCCTTGGGAAAAATAACTGATTTTTTTATAGGGTTGAGTTCCAGCACAGGGGCTCGCCTCATATTCATGCTTTGTTATGGGTTGATGGGGCTCCTAAATACAAGTGCAGTGAAAATGAAGAAATTGTTGAGTACATTGATAGCAAGATATCATGTAGAAGAATTGTGGATGACGATGATTTACAGCCACTAGTAAATTATCAGAAACATAAACATTCTCATACATGTAGAAGGAAGAACTGAAAGATTTGCAGGTTTGGTTTCCCAAAACCACCAATGCCAAACACTGTAATTCTAGAACCACTAGATGCAACGGTTGGTGAGAATGTCATCAATTCACATAAAAGTGATTATGACAAAGTGAAAGTAGTTTTAGATGAAATGAAAGAGGGTGAAGACATTTCTTTTGAAGATTTCTTATGAAAGGTCTCTATCACTTATGAAAAGTATATTATGGCAGTACGTTCATCAATTAGATCAGCAACTGTCTTTTTGAAAAGAACGCCGAATGAATTGAGGATTAATTCCTATAATCCTCTTCTTCTGAAGGCATGGAGAGCAAATCTCGATATCCAATTTGTGCTTGATGTATATGCTTGTGCTATGTATATAGCCTCATATATAGCTAAGTCACAAAGGGGTATTAGTGATTTGCTAAGGCAAGCAATGAAAGAAGTTAGAAACGGTAATTATGGCATCAGAGATCAAGTTAAGGTAATTGGCAACAAGTTTCTGAATAATGTAGAAGTTAGTGCCCAGGAAGCTGCATATATCATACTGCAACTTCCTATGAGAAAAGCATCGAGAGAGGTTGTGTTTATTTACACATCTCCTCCGAGTGAAAGGGTATATCTGTTGAAATCACAAGATAAACTAGATAACCTGGATGATGAAGACGAAAATATCCAATCAAGTAATTATCTTGAAAGGTATAAAAACCGTTCAAAGCAGTTAGAAAATGTAAGTCTGGCTGATTTCATTGCTTGGTACGATAGGAAAAATACCTATATTAAACGATCAAAGCAACTAGAAAACGACCAGACATTAGTTGAAGACCAAATGGAGCACAACTCTGATTGGGACGATGAAGACTTGAGAGAGAAATCTTCTCAAACAAAGAAAATAAATAAAAAATCTATGATAAAGAAAAGGGCAGTGGCAAGAGTCATTAGATATGTCAATTTTAATGTTGACAAGGAGCCCGAGAAACATTACAGAGAACTCTTCATGTTGTATTCCAATTGGAGGGATGAAGAAGTTGATTTATTGGGAGGATTTGATTCCTTCCAAAGCAGATATGAACAAATGGAAGAACAAATAGTTGAGCAAATAAAGCAATATGATGCAAATAGGGATGCTGTAGATGCAGCTATTCTTGCTGAAGGTCAGAATTTGGAAGATGCCTGGGACGAACAGGCACCTGTTGCCCAGCAAATCGAAAAAGAAGATGAAATAGAAGAAATGTTAATTATAAAGAAGGATTCTGAAAGTGGTAAGATGCCTGGGACGAACAGGCACCTGTTGCCCAGCAAATCGAAAAAGAAGATGAAATAGAAGAAATGTTAATTATAAAGAAGGATTCTGAAAGTGGTAAGCCTACCAAATACGAGTATGATATTGGTATGGATTTGGGTCTTCCCACTGAAAGTAATGTTGAACAGGTAGCACTCTATGAAATGCCCGATGAAAATTATAGATCTCTGATGAGTTCTTTGAATCAGAAGCAGCTATATTTTGTATATGATACTTTGAATGAAATAAAACTGTCACGGAATCAGGTTTTCAGATTTTTAAGTGGCGGAGCTGGTGTAGGCAAAAGTTTTGTAACAACTGCTTTGTATCAAAGTTTGTTGAGGTATTACAAAACTAAAGCAGGTGATGATTTTGAAACTATTAAGCAAATATTGTTGGCTCCGACGGGCAAGGCCGCTTATAACATCATGGGTAGTACGTTACATAGCGCGCTGAAGATCCCTGTGTGTCAGATTAAATACGTTAAGATGTAGCCTTGGGGGTTTGAAAGTTATCTTTATTGATGAGATATCCATGGTAGGGAGTGGAATGATGAATTTTGTTAATAAAAGATTTCAAGATATCAAAGGCAGCCCACTGTTATTCGGTGGATGTCATGTTATCTGTGTTGGAGATCTGTTTCAATTGAAACCGGTATTTGATGGCTATATATTTGAAAATCTCAACAGTGCCTATGGGCCATTGGCGAGTAATATATGGAAAGATAATTTCTGCATGTATGAACTTACAGAAATTATGAGGCAAAAAGATAGCAAAGCCTTTGCTGAACTATTGAATAGATTAAGAGAAGGCAATTATATATCTGAGGAAGAAAAATGTAATGATATCAACATTCTTAAATCAAGATTGTTGAAAGTTAATGAAGAGAGTGAGTATCCTTTTGACATACAACATCTCTTTTTAAGTAATGAAAAGATGAAAAACTTTAATGATAAAGTTTTTGATAACATGGTTGGTGAAAAAATTGTAATTTTAGCAAAAGATAGTCTAGTTGGGTCTGCTTCGCAAGCTGTGGGCAAAAGTATACTAGAGAAAATTCCAGAAGATCCGAGAAAAACCATGCAATTACATTCCACTTTAGGATTGGTAATTGGGTTGAAGTGTGAAATAGCTTTAAATGCTAGATTGGACGATGGGTTGACCAATGGGGCGTCTTGCGTGGTAAAAAAAATCCAATCAGGCGCGTCCAGATCAGCAAGTAGCACCATAGTCTGGGTCCAGTTTGAAAATCCAG
This sequence comes from Patella caerulea, assembly GCA_036850965.1. Taxonomy (NCBI): domain Eukaryota; kingdom Metazoa; phylum Mollusca; class Gastropoda; family Patellidae; genus Patella; species Patella caerulea. Next base: position 13,091,369 of record JAZGQO010000013.1, on the reverse strand, counting down.
ATGTTGGTAAGTTAACAAGAAAAGATTATAAAAGTCATTTCAGTGCAGAAATTGATCCCCTGTGGACACCTATTCTGGCTGTTTCACGACAGTTTAGAGTTGGGAAATGCAAGAATGCAGAAGTAATGAGAATGCAGATACCTTTGAGACCAGCTGCTGCAAAAACTGTTCACCGGTCCCAAGGGGATACTTTAGAAAGCGTGGTCGTTGATTTCGAAGGTAGGAAAACTCCGCATATTCATTATGTTGGATTAAGCAGGGTGAAAACTATTGAAGGTTTACACATCATAAACCTGAATGAAAAGAAAATATCAGTAAGTAATGATGTCAAAGTAGAAATGAATGAATTGCGTACAACACGTAAAGTCATATGCAGAACGCTTTATTTGAGTTCTGTCAGCTCAGATAAAATAATTGTGGTTTATCATAATGTTAGATCACTGCAGAAATATTTTGAAGATGTAAAAGCAAGTCTTTGTAAAATAAATGCATCTGTCGTCATACTGGCAGAGACAAGAGTAAAAGCAAGTGCAAAATCAGAAATGTATAATGTACCTGGTTATACCTTGTATAGAAATGATGCTGTAACAGAAATATTGAAAAATCATCATGGTATGGCTGTATATGTCAGTGATAAAATGAAAGTGAAAAATATTGTTGTTGAACCATTCAATATGAACGGTGTTGAGATGAATGTTATAACATTAGATATTGAAATTGGAAATATAAAGAAATCTTGCAAGATACTTGGGCTATATAAACCCCCTAAAGTGTCAGAGAGTCAGTTCTGTTCAGCTCTTATAGATGTGAGAAAAACGTCAAATGAAACTGATTTCACCATAGTTCTTGGTGATTTCAATATGAAATTTGAAAAATGTAAGACTTCTAGGGTCAATGAAGTTTTGAAGGGCATGAGCCAGTTGATTGATGAACCTACCACTGATTCAGAAACAGTGATATATTTGATATACACTGATCTACCGAAAGATCACATAAGGTCTGGTGTTCAGGAGAACTACTTTTCAGACCACAAAGTGATCTATTTGATGATCAGTAAAGAAAAACTAAGTAATGATGAAAATAAAGCTTACAACAACATTAATGTTGGAAATGAAAATATGTGGAAATCCCACACTGTTAAGGAAAATAAAAAGGGTTCTTTATTTGGAGAAAATATTCCTGCAAGAAGAATTTCTAAAGAAATGAAAAGAAAGACTGGCATCCACAATGAAATGCAGGTTGATGATGTAATAGTCAGAAAGTATGGCTATCAGATAAGCAGAAGAGATCTAGCAACTCTTGCTCCAAGACAGTGGCTTAATGATCAAGTAATAAATGTGTATATGAAATACTTACAAGAAAGAGAAAGAAATGAAGGCAATCAAATATTGGCTGAAGAAATTTTCTGTTACACCAGAATAGAAGGAAATTTAAGAAATGCAGTAGAATTCTACCGAGGTAGAAATATTCTACAATATGATATGGTTCTAGTTCCAGTGTACACTTCAAGTCACTGGAGCTTATTGGTAGTATATGTAAGATCGAAGACAATAAAATACTTTGATTCGCTTGGAAGTTGTAGTAGAGGTGCTGTATGTTTGAACACATTGCTCAGTTTTATTAATGAGATTGAGACAGTACAATCAAACACATGGAAAACGATAATGGAAAACACATAACTATACAAGATAATAGTTATGACTGTGGTGTTTATGTATGTATGTTTGCCGATTTAATTCTTCAAGGTTTGTCTTTGAAGAACAGAAAGAAAACCACTCAAGGTTATCGCCAGCACATGAAGGAAATAATAATGATGTGAAATACTGGGACAACAACTATGCTCTTGCTCATTGCAAAAACATATGCTGTTGTCTTGGTATGTAATAGTAATAGTGTGGGAAAATGCAATTTTGAAAGATAAATCTCTTATACACTAGTTACAGAGTGTAAAGCAGAAGAAAGATATCAGCTTTTGATATTGTAAATGGTATGTGGCAGGTTTAAGGGAGCCAGCCCAGGTGATGATTATGTTATGCTATATATAAAGCAGAAAAAGGTGTAGCCTAATACTCCTGTATTAGATAGAAAAAAGCTGCTGGTTATCACCAGCACACAAAGGAAATAATAGAAAGGTAGCAACTATGTTGTTGTTTATATAAAAGTTAATGTTATAAATAATGCAGAAAGTTGTAACGGCTGATACTCATGTATTACTGGCCAAGAAAGTGTAAGATTGGTGGGTGTAGGGGAGTCAGGGAGCCTGCCTATATAAATATTTATTTATTTATATGAAAAGTATGTGTAGGAAAAAGCTGTTGGTTATTGCCAGCACATGAAGGAAATAATACAATGGTAGCAATTATGTTGTTGCCTATGCAAGTAGTAAAGGCTAATACTCATGTATTACTGGCCGTGAAAGTGTAAGATTGGCGGCTGTAGGGGAGTCGGGGAGCCTGCCTATATAAATATTTATTTATTTATATGAAAAGTATGTTGAATTCTTCAAGGTTTATCTCAATCTGATTAAAATACAGATATTTCTATTTCGTTTCATTTTTTATATATATATACATTTCTAATCGGTTGTAGTGCATTTTGTCCCTATGACTTCAATTTGATGAAAAATAAAAATCGTGTTAATATATCTGGTGTGATAACCCCAGGTTCCATACACCACACAGACTATTATCGCTTAATCAATCAGAATGCAGATTATACAAATCCAACTGTAGCAAAGATAAGTAAAGCGAAATAGAACTTCTGTTTTATCAGATAAGGTTTATCTTTGAAGAATGAAGTGAAGTAAGCTGCTGGTTATCTCCATCCTCGGTATCCCCAATGTTATCGTTAACTTCATCACATATAAAGAACTTGTTTGTTAATTATGCGAAGAGATGCAACTAATTTAATGTGATAGAAGTGATACCTACATTCAGCAAGGTCTTAAAATACTTTGACAAAGTATGTTTCCTTAATTCGTTGTTCTTGGTTGAAATAAAATGGTTGTTACTTCCCTTCTCCCACTTGCGAAGTTTTTAGTTGGTCGATAAATAAATAAAGCACAATTATCAAGGGCTGATACTTTGACCATTTGTCTACTCCGTAAATAGTCTTAGAGGTAAATGTAAAACGGAACGATGGCTCTGGGAATATCGAGGATTGCTTATCACCAGCAATACAGTACAAAATGATCGCACTGTCATTGTACATAGAGCAGAAAATATTGGCTTCTAATACAAATGTATTATTGGCCAATGTAGTAGAAAGATGCAGATTGGACTTGGATGGTTGGTCTAATGGTATGGAAATGGTATGGATTAATAACTGAAATTTTACTAATTGATGAGAAGATAAGTATTAAAAGATTGATTTGTAAATATTGTTTATGAATCTAGTCCTTAAATGATTGCTTTTGAAGAACAGAAAGAAATATGTTAGTTATTGCCAAACGAAATGAAATGTAATTGGGTGTAACGTCCTACTCCAATGGACCTAATTACGCCACAGTTTGCTATGGAGGAAATTTGCCAAGGAATCTTTTACGTGCATGTTAATGTGTAAAAGGGTTTTTCATCCCATCTGAACAACTAGGCAGCCGTCCTTGTCAAACCCTCAGCCTTGCACTACTAACAAAGGAATACCACATTGGGAATCTAGATGAGCTTTCTAGACCAACGTTGTTGCAAACACATGCCCAGATGATTTATTGTTAAATTAATACTTTATTTCCAACAACCAATTAATATCTTTATATACATATTTTTCTATTTCTTTCAGAACTGGCAATTACCAAATATTACAGAGTTACATAATAAAAGATATTCCTACTAATTTTAAATATTCACAAAGTCCATACATGTATCTTTAGAACACTCTTATTTTTTAAAATAAATTCTCATTCATTATTTCAATTACGCTTTTTCACAGACTTCTTTTACAGTAACATTTTCATGTGGACATATATTGTCGTCGCCCCTGTCCATCCGTCTGTCCACAATTGTTTGTGGACTCTCTACAGTTAAAGATTTTGAGACAAACCAACATATTGATTTTCAATGAATTTTGATAATTGAACAGCTAAATCAATAATACTAAATGTTTCGTATACTACAAGTTAGCAAGGAACAGAACTTTATAAAAAAAACAAACAAATTCTAATGATTATCTGATAATTACTTAATATGCGACAACTCTTGTTGACTGCCTGGACGATTTAGCTGCTGTGGGCGTATGTTTCGTTGTCTGGCAACCTATCTTTTGTCGGCTTTAGCCAATTTATCTTAGTGTATTACAAATGTTTCATTAGCAAAAAAAGTAAAAATATGCGACAACCCTTGTTGACTGCCCGGACGATTTAGCTGCTGTGGGCGTATGTTTCGTTGCCTGGCAACCTATCTTTTGTCGGCTTTAGCCAATTTATCTTTAATCTAGCCGATTCGTAAAACAATGAATCGGCCACTATGGTATCGTATATCAATCTACTTTCCGCCCATTTACAAAGAGTTGAAGACTGAAAGATATGTTAGATCCGAATAGTTAACTACTTTCAAACGTCTTTCGCTTGATAAAATTCACAGAAAATGTTTTGTCTCGTAAGATAATAGGGACCTTTAGCATCGGTACGAAAACGAACACGTCATCAATTCGTGTGTACTTGTGACACCAATCTGTAATGAGTGTTCGGCCAGAGAAAAACGTTGCGCGTGTGGAGCTAGATTCACGTATGTACGCATACGAAAATGTTTTTTGTAAGATAATAGGGACCTTTAGCATCGGTACGAAAACGAACACGTCATCAATTCGTGTGTACTTGTGACGCCAATCCGTAATGAGTGTTCGGCCAGAGAAAAACGTTGCGCGTGTGGAGCTAGATTCACGTATGTACGCATACGAAAATGTTTTTTGTCACGTACACTGATTTTTCCATTGTTGATTGTGTAGTGTTTGTAGAATGTGTTCAAATGCAATATTCTGTTTGATTTGTTGTGCATCTACCAAATTATCGATTGAACACTTTGCCTGGACAGAGAAGTTCATGGAATGGAAATTAACCCATCTAGCTATTATCGTACATCGGATTGCGAAACCATGTGTTACAGGATACGTATACGAAAACGTAAACGAACATATGTTCGTTTGTGCCTGAGCTCCCTCCCCATAAATAAACAAACTCGTGGTTGGATGGAGGAAAAATGTCATTTATTAATGTAAATACCCTAATCTAGCTAAAAAATTAATAAATGACTGTACGTACACCAAGTAACACATAATAAGTGACTGTACGCAGCGCTCACGCTGTGGATCGCCAAATTCGCCAATTGCGATTAAAATATAATTTTGGCTATAGAATATTCAATTTGGCGAAATTTTTGGCGATATTTTTTTCCTGTATGGCGATTCTTTTTTTACCTGGAAATAAAAAAGTTATCGGCACAAAGCTTTGATTTCCGCGCATACATACTAAACAGTGTACCGTCGATCGCGCCTCGTCGAGTCAATCAACAATCAATTAGGTATCAATAATAGCCCTATCTTTTGTCTCTTGATCAATCTGGGATTAGTGTTGATAAGTATTTACAGTCAGAGTAGTAATAAACTAATTAAGAGACAAAAGATTTAATTGTGTGTTTTCAAATACGAATCGGTTGCTTTGTTGATGGTTTCGATATATTCAAAATGGCGGACACTGTAAACAATACTCACTCGATTTGTTCGGGATTATTGGATTATGACTGCTGTTTGATCTATTTCATACCGAAATTGACGATATCGTTAATAAATGAAGCCAGGTATGTTGTTACAGTTTATAAATCTGTATATAAACTTGGGACTGTCGAAAGCCATGTATTATCAAATCATATGCCATGGGTCGTAAGCGAAAAATTGAAAAGCCTTCTTCAACGTCTGACAGAAGAATGTCAGATTTTATTTAATATTCCACCACCAAAATGCCCGAAGACTACAGATGATACCGACATGATGATACTGACATGATGATATTACAGCCCTAGATATTGAACTGATACCCCAAAAGACCACCGCAGAGAAAAATTTCGAAAAACGTAAAATAATAAGTGCATTTGGAAAAGGTAGATCTTACACAAAGTACTTCAATGACTTGATGTTGGGCTTAAAAAGATGAAAAAATATGGCCTAACATCAATTCCGAAAACAGTAAGAATCAAGCATAAAGTAATAGCAAAAGTAAAACAAATCAACATAAAGCACTGAAAATCTAAGATACAAAATTTGGCACAGTATTACAAATACATTTGGTACAGTAGTACAAATACATTTGGCACAATATTATAAAAACAGTTAAACAGCAGTAAGAATCATTAAAGGTAATATAATTACGAAAAATCACTGAGAATCAACAAAAATGAGCGAAAATGAAATTGGTGGGGAAGGAGGAGGGAAATTGAAATTTTCAGCGATCGTTCACGTGTGGTCTCACTGGCATATACGCTCCGAATGAAATCTCGCGAGAGCACCATGGTCACGAGGTCAGCTCAAATTACTTTATTGTAATAATGTATATTTGTGCCTGAGCTCCCTCCCCATAAATAAACAAACTCGTGGTTGGATGGAGGAAAAATGTCTTTTATTAATGTAAATATCCTAATCTAACTAAAAATTAATAAATGACTGTACGTACACATATTAAGTGACTGTTCGTACACAAAGTACTTCAATAATCTGATGATGGGCTTAAAAAGATGAAGAAATATGGCCAAATGAATTGCTGTCTGAACAAGGCCAGGCAGACAATTTCAGGACCAACACAGGCGACATAAACCCCCACTCCACGAGTATGTAAATCTATAAACATAACATATGATAAACTTTTTAGCAAGAGATAGTTATATAAATGGAGAATTCAGATCCCAGCTGACCCCCCTACTTAGGACCGTGAATACATACTGAAATTGCAGCGCATACAATTGAGACTTGATCGGACTACTCTGACAAGTGAGAATCTCTGCACTTGTGCCTTTATAAAGAGATTGTACATAAACCTTAAGACATTATTGGTTGCAACTAAATACTACTATAAAGTATAATTGACACCAATGAAGCATTGAGGTCGAGGTACATAATAAATCTAATACAAGCAGTAATTGCTTTTCATATATAAGACATCTCAAATATGAAAGGTTTCTCCACTTAACTCATGTGTTGGGATGTACAGAAAAATAAAGGAAGATTTCCAAATACATGCATAAATGTAACAATTATGAAAAAAATATCAAAGGGTATTATAAAATTTACAGTGGACGGAAATTCAACACCAGATATATTTACATTCAGATATAAGTATCCAGACAACAAAAGACCCTGCAAACTACTCTGGAGAGTCTGAGGCTGTCCATGTGTTACAATGAACGGGAAAATACAAAAAACTTAATTTTAATACATGAGTAAATGTAACAACTATGAATATACATTATAACAAACAGTATTATGAAAAATTACATCGGACGGAAACTCAACACCAGATCTATTGACATACAAATATACGTATCCAGTCAACAAAAAGGACCCTGCAAACTACTCTGGAGAGTCTAAAGCTAACGAAATAAACCACAATATTTATACCGTAACGGAAGACACAGGACTCAGGACCATAACCTTAATCTAATGAATTTAGGCAAGGCAAACGGATATAAGATTGGAAAGCGTTGCTCTTCCATCGTCCAAAACGACGGATAGTGTCCTCAGAATGGCCTTTCAAAAAGGCAGTTGTATCAGCGCCCATGCGAAAGGAATGGAGCTTGTAGCGCGAAACATCCAACCCTAAAAAAGCTACTATTTTTGACAATTGAGCATTTACAAAGGAATACATTGCTGGTTTACCAACAGGCAATTGGAATAAAGGTCCGGTAGTATGTGGGAAACATTTCAAATAATGGAACAGTAAGCAAGGGGTGCAAGCCCTGCTGGTTGGTGAACATGAGCATTGCAATAGTAGTCTAGTCGGATCCGACGTGGATTTATGTTTAAAATAGATTAATGTTATTTCAACTGACGACAACACACTTTCAGTGAAGATAAAGCGTACATGATTAGTTTGGACTACGGAGGTAGATTGGTTTTTTGATTTTTCCACTAGCTCTCCCAAACGGAAAAAACCTGCGAATGCTACAGCAAAAATTTCCCGCAACAGAATTTGGTGCGCCTGCAAGGTAATCACTGTCGGAATTGCTGATAACAAACGTGAAAGAATATTATTTGTGATCGGGAGACGATTTTCACAAGGAACGTGAAGTTTCTTAGCGCCTTTCAATAAATTTGTGACTGTATGGGGAAAACCCAATGACTTTTGTACGAATGCCAAGACGGACACATGTGAGGCGATTGAAGATGGTGCAAAGCCATTCTCAAACAAAAAGGCCAAAAAATTCAAAATTACCGGAAAAGGAATCGGAAATGTAGGGTATAGAGTATAACGTTTGCAAAAATCAGTAAACCTAGACCAAGATCGATGATAGGATGCACGGGAACCAGTAGATAACGCTTGACCGACTAACAACTTTGATGTGGCTGTCAAATCGTCAAGATTGCGGGATCCACCACCTGTGGAGATGGATCTAACCATGGAGCGTGTTCTCTCGCTCGCTGAAATAGAAAACGAGACAAGGAATCAGCAACAGTATTAGAATGTCCCGGAATATGTTTAGCTCGTATTAAAATATTGAAACGGAGTGCCACTAACATCAAACGCCGCACTAGTCTCATGAGAGCCGGACATTTTGAAGTGGCTTTGTTTATCACAAAAACTACACACTTATTGTCGGTTAATAGTAAAAGCTTAAGGTTTTTTAAAAGGTGTCCGAAGTGCTCCACATCGGCTACAATTGGGAATAACTCTAAAACATTAATGCTGAAGGGTGAAAATTGATCGGACCATTCACCAACGAACCATCAGTATATAATTTCAAAAAATCGGATTCCACCCAAGTATCATGCAAAAACATCTGCCATTAAAATTGGACATGAAAAGATGCCATGCACGCAGATCTAACCGCGCAGCATTTGTAATGCGTATTATGAAAAAGGGTTTTGATATTCCAATTGTTAGATCATACAATCTTCGCAGGAAAATACGACCCGGCACTACTACCGTGGTGGCAAAATTAAGGTGGCCTAATAAAGATTGTAATTCATTTAGGGTAACTTTTTTCCGTGACATCAACTCTTACTCTGTGAGACGATCACAGATTTTGATTATTTTTTCTTGGGGCAAGCGTACTTCCATTGTCACTGAGTCCACTTCTATTCCATTAACCATAATCCAATGCAGGGCCGAACTGAATCGTTCAAATGTTTGGCAACTCATACTTAACCCCATGGGAAGGCACATATCCGCAAAATACCACAGTTGGTTATCGATACTAATGGTAAACCCCAACAATTCGTAATCCTCCGGGTGGATTGGAAGTAATCGATAAGTGTCCTGTATATCTGCTTTAGCCATTAGTGCCCCCCCCCCCCCCTGCCCAGAGAGCGAACAATTTCAACAACATTATCAATAGTTTCATATTTTACAGAGCAAAATTCCTCGGGAATGCCGGAGTTTGTGGAGTCCTCAAAAGGAAAGGACAAGTCGTGGATTAGACGAAAAGCACCAAACGCCTGCTTGGGAACAACACCTAAAGGAGAGCAGCGAAGGTTTGAAAATGGGGGGTGTTTAGAGGGTCCCAATACCCGACCCTTGGATATTTCTATATTTATTTTCTTCACTAGTATGTCCATGTGGTCCACACAGGATTTATGATTTCGCGCAACAGAAAATACCCGTTGACCCTCAAATGGTATTCGGAATCCCTCCGAAAACCCCTTAAATAAAAATAAGCGCTCTTCTTTATTAATTTTTCGTAAAGCCTATTTGGGTCCACTGAAGTTGGCACCGGGACTAGATTGTTTCCTACGAATGGAATAGCGAGATAACGAACCGGTAGTATTCAATGACCCTGTGGGGTTGGTAACCTTTACTACCGGGCGGGACGAAGCGGGGGCGTTTGCACGGTTTGGGTTGTTGGAGATGTCGTTGAAATTAGTATTGGTTGACGGGATAGGTGAGGACTGGTTTGAATTTCGGTTACGGCGCGAGTAACAGCTAACCACAAAATGATTAAATCCACACCTCAAACAATTTTGAAATGAGCAGCCCTGATTCGAATTGAATGCAAAGCAAAGATTCAAACAAGTATTCGTTCGAGCGGAGACAACAATATTGGGTTGACTACTGTTAGCAGGGATTTTTGCCAATTTTCAGGCATACAAAGTGGTGGCTTGCAGCCACAACTCTGGATGCAATCGATTCCAAGGTAGGTCCTGAGACTGACGCAGAGTCCTGAACCCTGTGTCGTAAAATTGCAAGGCAGCCCCCCCCCCCCCTAATTCGTAAAGCCTATTTGGGTCCACTGAAGTTGGCACCGGGACTAGATTGTTTCCTACGAATGGAATAGCGAGATAACGAACCGGTAGTATTCAATGACCCTGTGGGGTTGGTAACCTTTACTACCGGGCGGGACGAAGCGGGGGCGTTTGCACGGTTTGGGTTGTTGGAGATGTCGTTGAAATTAGTATTGGTTGACGGGATAGGTGAGGACTGGTTTGAATTTCGGTTACGGCGCGAGTAACAGCTAACCACAAAATGATTAAATCCACACCTCAAACAATTTTGAAATGAGCAGCCCTGATTCGAATTGAATGCAAAGCAAAGATTCAAACAAGTATTCGTTCGAGCGGAGACAACAATATTGGGTTGACTACTGTTAGCAGGGATTTTTGCCAATTTTCAGGCATACAAAGTGGTGGCTTGCAGCCACAACTCTGGATGCAATCGATTCCAAGGTAGGTCCTGAGACTGACGCAGAGTCCTGAACCCTGTGTCGTAAAATTGCAAGGCAGCCCCCCCCCCTAATTCTGCGCCAAATCTGTAACAAAGGACATATATGCCAGTAAACTCAGCACTGACTGGGGCGACTTTTGGACAAACACATCCATAAAAATTGCAAATGCCTCCCGCCATTGGTCCAATGACAGGCTTTTGACCTTGGTTGAGGAAACCAGTTTAAAAACTGGTTCCTCATTCACCTCTGAACTAGTTAGGGCCAATTGATCTGGCACAGAGCCAGGAAGGAGGCTCGCAAAATTTACGAACTTGTTTGTCCAAATGTCCTTTTTAATTTTTCTGAAATGTGGCTCGAAATGAGCCACCCCTCACCCATACTGGAGGTAGGCGGTTGGAGTTCTGGACCTTTGAATAGTTGTGTTGCCTCCACTGCAAACACGCTTGGGGCAGTAGTGCCACTTGGTGTCTCAGCGTGGACTGTAACAGGCACTGTTGTTGGAGGAACGTCAGGTATTGATGCAAGTGATCTGGCAGTACTGGGAGCTGGTGGAGAATTTGAATCTTCAAAGGCAGTAGATGCATCGGGTGACTTAACTAAAAGTCCCCGTTTAAACAATTTCTGCAATAGAATGTTTGTTAATCTATCTTCTGCAGTTGTCGGTACGATTTCAGTGTCTTCTTCGTCATCACTCTGAAATTTGTTTCTGCGACGCTTGGACATCCTGAAACAGTTCCAATCCAACATAAATACACACAAATACTAGCCCAAAATGTAGAACGTAGCGGAAGCTAATCAATATGTTCGGAAGGAAATAGCACACACACTGCACTAACATGCCACAACAATTGCCCAGCACAAGTACTACTCACACACATACCCCATAGTATGTCACCATAATTAAATAGCTGTACAAGCACTATCCACACGCATACACCCAAAGAATGACACCACATGAATGGGATAACGTATATCCCAATTAAAAAAACATCTATCCAGACAAGGAAATAAAACAACATATATATATATATATATATATATATATATATATATATATATATATATATAATATACAGTATATAAAATAATACACACACTACCAAAACACACACCAATATACCCCATACATGTAGTATGGCACCACAACTGATTAGATGTACAAGCACAACCCACACACATACACCCAAAGTATGTCACCACAGAAATAGAATATAAATATATATTCCAATTAAAAACATCTATCCAGACAAGGAACTACAACAACCATATTATATATGTATATAAAAAATGATACACACGCACTACCACAACACACACTAATATGCCCCATAGTATGGCACCACAACTGATTAGTCGTACAAGCACCACCCACACACATACACCCAAAGTATGTCACCACAGAAATAGAATATAAACATATATTGCAATTAAAAACATCTATCCAGACAAGGAAATACAACAACCACATATATATACATATATATATAAAATAATACACACTACCAAAGATGACTACATGTAGTCTACTATACAATTCCAAAACGATGGGTACAATGGACAAACCCCAACACAACGATATAGTAATACACTGACAGATTAGAACAGCCCCACAATCGCCCAACTAAGATGTGGGGAGCAGACAAAACCAGCGGATATGTCGTAGAATGGCATCTCTTACACTGCGACGGAAAAGTGGGTAACCTATCTCCTTTGATAAATGAATACCATCAGTATCATAAGGGTTACGGACTGGGTTTAATAGCCTTGCTCTATGATGCCATAACGAAATATTAGAACGATCAATGCACAATGATGCCAATATTTTATTTGTCTCGGCTACTTTCTCGTTATAAGTGGCGTGGGTCACTAGTTTACGGGGTAAAAGTTCCGAAATTACTACGCACTTCGGATTCCATCCATGGATAATGTAATCGACAAAGGACACAATGGCTAGCGCCAATTGATATGGATTACTGTTTAAAACCGATAAATCATTGGAGCCCATATGTAACAATATAATATCGGCATTACGAAAATCTTAACTGTTTGACTTAAAAAGGCGTCCGTGCGGATCGCCTCGAACAAGTAAACCACCATAACCGCGAAAAGTAATCCTACATAATCGAGGGTCTTAACCTAAATTTAAGTAAGACTGGTTGAAATTCGTGAAATCACGAAGCCGTTTTATGTAGCTAGAACCGAAAATGCACACTTGCATTGGGTCAGATAACGAACTCGATTCCGGAGTAAGCGACTGCTGACCAACTTGGAACAAAGGGAATGCCGCCATTTTTTTGGCGGAGATTACACCGAAGCAGATAACTGTCGATACCGGCCGAACAAAAATTGCACGTACACCACACGTTAATACAATCGACAGAAAAACTAAGTATACTTAACTTATGACAATAATTGGTGCAAAAAACATTTTCCAAAGCACAGGCACTAACCAATAATTGAAATTGAAATTTTCAGCGATCGTTCACGTGTGCTCTCACTGGCATATACGCTCGGAATGAAATCTCGCGAGAGCACCATGGTCACGAAGTCAGCTCAAATTACATTATTGTAATAATGTATATTTTCGTGTTCGTTTTCGTACCGATGTGAAAGTTCCCTATTAAAGTCTTCTTTTTACGGGTACCTGTAACACTAAAAGTAAACTAATCTGAATCACAATTGGCCACGTGACCATTCCCCCCATATGGCATATTTCCGAGTTCCGACTATTCACGGAAAATAATTTGTGCTACATTGTTTTATTATTGACACGTGCTTACAAATATTCTTATACGTATAAAATAATTACTAACGAACTTATTTGTATTTGCTTGTAGTTTTTCTTTTTATTAAATTAATTTTAACTTCAGTTTGTTTGGATGAAAGCAAAAGTAGATTATGCATTATGGAAGTTGCCAAAATTTGACTATAAATTTCGATATTGTATCGATATATGAATACTAGTATAGAAGAATTATGGCCCCTGATTGTCCGAAAAAATCGCCCTTTTTAGCTTGTGGTCCCTCTGGAGGTCAAAACTATTATCCGATTTTAAAAAAAAACGTTTGATTATAGCACCGTTACGTGGTAATGAAGGCTGAGTTCGAATTTCGTGAAAATCGGACCAAAATTGACGGACAACATGGCCGCCGTTTGTACGCGAATAGTGTGAAAATATGTTATATCAAGGTTGTGGACCATATACAGGTCACAATTTTGAACCGATTTTTGATGAAACTTGACATGTATGTTTATAACCCAAAGATCTTACCAAAATTGCCGGACAAAATGGTCGTCGTTTGTACGCGAATAGTGTAAAAATATGGTATATCATGGTTGTGGACTCTCTACAGGTCACAATTCTTATCGGATTTTGACGAAAAGTCACATTTCTAGGTTGTGTACCGTCACACCATAATCATTGTCGGCTTCGAGTTTCATGAATATCAGACTGGAACTGACCAACAAAATGACTGCTCCCAATACAGTATGAAATACAGGACTTAATGATGTAAGAAAAAATCACTTTCGGTATTGCTTGTTCTCTATCCATCTCTCGAAAATGTGGGCGTATCCTGCCTGGCAGTGCCAGCATATCTTTAGCTTGTGGACCCTATAGAGGTCACAATTTTGAACCGATTTTGAAACTTGACAAGCATGTTTATAACCCAAAGATCTTGGTTCCTTTCGATATTTGCGCCTATCGAAATGTAATTATGGCCCCTGATTGTCCGAAAAATCACCCTTTTTAGCTTGTGGTCCCTCTGGAGGTCAAAATTATTATCCAATTTATAAAAAACCGTTTGATTATATCACCGTTACATGGTAATGAAGGCTGAGTTCGAATTTCGTTAAAATCGAACCAAACTTGACGGACAAAATGGCCGCCTTTCGTACGCGAAAAGTGTGAAAATATGTTATATCAAGGTTGTGGACCTTATAGAGGTCACAATTTTGGACCGATTTTGATGAAACTTGACATGCATGTTTATAACCCGAAGATCTTGGTTCTTCCTGAATCATGGCCCCTGATTGTCCGAAAAATCACCCTTTTTAACTTATCCGATTTAAAAAAAAAAAAAAAACGTTTGATCATATTAACGCTACACCGTAAGGAAGGTTTGAGTTCAAATTTCGGGAAAATCGGACCAAAATTGACAGACAAAATGGCCGCCGTTTGTATGCGAATACTGTTAAAAATAGTATATCATGGTTGTGGACCCTGTATATGTCACAATTTTAATTTGATTTTGCATGGTTATAACCCAAAGATCTTGGTTCCTTTCGGTATTTGCCCATATCGGATCGTAACTTCCTGAATTATTCGAATTTCGTGAAAATCGTACCAAAATTGCCGGACGAAATGGTCGTCGTTTGTACGCGAATAGTGTAAAAATATGGTATATCATGGTTGTGGACTGTCTACAGGTCACAATTCTTATCCGATTTTGCCGAAAAGTCACATTTCTAGGTTGTGTACCGTCACACCGTAATCATTGTCGGTTTCGAATTTCATGAATATCAGACTGGAACTGACCAACAAAATGGCCGCTCCAAATACAGTATGAAATACAGGACTAAATGATGTAGGAAAAATCACTTTGCTTGTTCTCTATCCATCTCTCGAAAATGTGGGCGTATCCTGCCTGGCAGTGCCAGCCTATCTTTTTAGCTTGTGGTCCCTCTCGCTTCAGAATTATTATGATTAATTATCCCATTTAAAAAACCGTTTGATTATATCACCGTTACATCGTAATGAAGGTTGAGGTCGAATTTCGTGAAAATCGGACCAAAATTGACAGCTGTTCTTGTCCGGCCATCCATCCCTTATCACTAACAAGGGGAAACCACGCCAGAAATTCTAACTTAATGATGTATGAAAAATCACTTTCGGTATTTCTTGTTCTCTATCCATCTCTCGAAAATGTGGGCGTATCCTGCCTGGCAGTGCCAGCCTATCTTTATACGCCCACATTGAAATGTGATCGTATATTGTCGTCGCCCCTGTCCGTCCGTCCGTCTGTCGGTCCGTAGTGCCAGATTTAGGGCCCTTGATCACTTAAAAAAATGTTGTGGACGTTCTAAAGGCCAAAGTTAATACCCTTGATCACTTTGAAAAATCTTGTGAACGCTTTAGAGGCTAAAGTTAATATCCGATTGACTTTAAATTTATACACAGTGTTTAAGGTCATGAGACGAAGAAGCCTATTGATTTTCAGCGATAATTACTGCCAGAGTTATGGCCCTTGAACACTTCAAAAATATCTTGTGGACGCTCTAGGTCATCTGGAAGTAAATTTACACACACTGTTTAAGGTCATGAGACGAAGAAGCCTACTGATTGCCAAAATTATGGCCCTTGATCACATCAAAAAATATTGTGGACGCTCTAGATTTCAAATAATTACTTCCAGAGTTATCTCCCTTGATCACTTCAAAAAAAACTGTGTCGCTATAGATGCCAAACTTATCATCCGATTGACTTCAGATTGATACACAGAGTTTAAGGTGTTGAAACGAACAAGTATTTTGATTTTCAATGAATTTTGATAACTGAACAGCTAAATCGATGATGTTAAATGTTTCCTATACTAATTGTTAGCGGGAGGCAAAACTTTATAAAAAGCAAACAAATTCTAATGATTTCTAGATAATTATATAATGAGTTGTTACTCTTAATCAGCTTTTAGTGTATTACAAATGTTTCATCACCCAAAAAGTAAAAATATGCGACAACCCTTGTTGACTGCCCGGATGAATTAGCTGCTGTGGGCGTATATTTCGTTGCCTGGCAACCTATCTTTAAGGTCATGAGACGAAGAAGCCTATTGATTTTCAGCGATTTCCGATAATTAGTGCCAGATTTAGGGCCCTTGATCACTTGAAAATGTTGTGGACGCTCTAAAGGCCGAAGTTAATATCCGATTGACTTTAAATTTACACACAGTGTTTAAGGTCATAAGACGAAGAAAACCTGTTGATTTTCAGCGATTTCCGATAATTAGTACCAGAGTTGTGGCCCTTGATCACTTAAAAAAATCTTGTGGATGCTCTAGAGGCCAAAGTTAATATCCGATCGACTTCAAATTTATACACAGTGTTTAAGGTCATGAGATGAAGAAACCTATTGATTTTCAGCGATTTCCGATAATTTGTGCCAGAGTAATGGCCCTTTATCACTTCAAAAAATCTTGTGGATGTCCCCCCCCCCCTGCTCGCTCACTGGCTCGTACGTCGCCTATGGACACACAACGAAGCATATCTGAACAATGTACATGAAATTAAATATTTGGCGATAAAAATGGACACGTTGTGCAATTGAACATAGGAAATTTCACATTGTGCACTAAAAATGGGTGTTCCCGATAAATCATCAAATCTGCTGTTTGCGAATGAACTTTTGATGTCAAGATGCTGAAAATGTTCCAAGGATCATTAATATGTAACTCATCTAACGAATCGATGCCAAATTGTTGAGAAATCGGCAGCATTTCCTTGTAATAAATCCTGCCAATCAGGTTCCACTGGGGTTGGAGTTTAGGAATCGATTTTTGCTGATTAATGGCGGGCAAGTTTTACCAGTGATAAACGGAGGGTTAAGTTATCTCTGGGATAGAGATTGCGTTAAACTGCCACCACTGTAGTAAATCTCTCAATGTGAGTTAAGCAGAAACGAGAAAAATTGTCATTTGGAGTAAATTTGGAATGTGGATCTATAAAAAAAAACACCCTTCAGCTGGCACTTGTTAAAATACTCAATGTACAACATATTATATTTTATTGTGGAAAAATCTGTATATATAAAACATACACTATTTTATTTCAGATCAAATTTCGAACATGCCATTTTCTCTATCTGAATTAATTCCAATGAGTTTAGCTTTATGTGAATCATGTATTGGTATAATAGAATTAGCTCATCCTGATGCCAAGTTATCTATTAACGAAGATTACAGACAAGCTTTACTTAAATCTGGTATTAAACATCATAAACTGGCAGCTGAATTAGAAGATAAAGAAACTAAATTATGGGCCGGTCTCTTTAAGGTATAATTACTGCATATTATTTTTCTGTTTAAGATTCTTGGCTGATTAGAAAATTTTCTAGGTTAGAATTTAATGAAAAAAAGATTGCAAAATGACTGTTTAAATATTGAAATGTGGTTATATGGATGTTGTCGTCAGCTATATCTAACTGGTGTCCACTATTGCTTTTGGTTACTTTAGAGTAGTGTTGGCATTTGAACATTTTTGTTGGAAATAAAGGGACAAAACTCTTATCGTAGTTTAAGTAGCCATTTTTCAGACCAAACAGAAAAATTGCCTGTCAACAAAAGATTCAAATTTGTACATAGAAAAAAATAGGTTCAACTCGTTATTTTTTCCCCTGTCGCACGTTTTAGGACACAATAACTCTCTCTCTCTAATTCAGCTAGAATGTTCAAACTTGGAATAGGTGATTATTTGGTCAATACCTTGATGGATTCTGAAGATGAACATTTTCTGCTTAGGGTAAGCAGAGATAAGCAATTTGATTCTTTGAGGCTTTGAGACACGATAACCTTATTCCTAATTAAGTGAGAATGATGAAACTTGGTGTATAGTTTCATTACAGGGTAAGCAGAGCGATAAGCAATTTGATTGGACGAAAATTTGGAACACAATAACTCTCCTAATTGAGTTAAAATGTTTGATCTTGGTGTATGTGATTATTAAGTCAATGCCTTTATGGAGTTTGAAGATGAGCATTTTCTGCTTAGGGTAAGAAGAGATAAGCAATTCGGTTGGTTGATGCTTTGGGACACGATAACTTTAGTTCTGATTAAGCGAGGGTAATGAAACTTTTATAGTTTCATTATATCAATACCCTAAGTTCAATAATGAACATGTTCTTCTCAGGGTAAGCAGAGCGATAAGCAATTTGATTGGCCGAGACAATACCTCTCGTTCTAACTGAGCTAGAATGTTCAAACATGGTGTAGGTGTTCATTGGGTGAATGCCTTGATGCAGTTCGATGATGATTATTTTCTGCTTGCAGTAAATTACTTACATGTACACTATTCCAATCGAAATATTTGTCAACATTTCTCAGCTTGTTTATTTGGGTTTTTAAACCCCTTTCAAAATACCATAAACCCGAGAATATGCATCAAAATAGAATCTTATCTCCGACATTTTTGATGTGATGATTGCCATGTTTACATCCCTCGTACTCTCACTCCTCTCATGAAATTTTTTTGTCACCCGCCTTTCGAAGAAAGTTGGGGGACTATTAAAATGGGTTCGTCCGTCTGTCTGTCTGTCTGTCTGTCCGTCACACATTTTGGGACACAATAACTCTCTTCCTAATTGAGCTAGAATGTTCAAACTTGGTGTATCTGTTTATTAGGTCAATGCCTTGACGGAGTTCGAAGGTGAGGGTAAGGGTAAGCAGAAATCAGCAATTTGATTGGTTGATGCTTCGGGGCACGATAACTGTAGTTCTAATTAAGTGAGATTGATGAAACTTTGTGTATAGTTAGTTGCATTACAGTAATACCTTGCCTAAGTTCGATAATGAGCATTTTCTGCTCAAGGTAAGCAGAGCGATACGCAATTTGATTGGTCGAGACTTATGAACACAATAACTCTCTTCCTAATTGAGTTAGAATGTTCAAACTTGGTGTATGTGTTTATTGTATCAATGCCTTGATGGAGTTCGAAGATGAGCATTTTCCGCTTAGGGTAAACAGAGATAAGCAATTTGATTAGTTGATGCTTTGGGACACGATAACTTTAGTTCTAATTAAGGGAGAGTGATGAAACCTGGTGTATAGTTTCATTACAGTAAATACCTTGACTAAGATTGATAATGAGCATTTTCTGCTCAGGGTAAGCAGAGCGATAAGCAGTTTGATTTGCCGAGACTTTGGAACACAATAACTCTCCGAATTGAGTTAAAATGTTCAAAATTGGTGTGTATGCTTATTAGGTCAATGCCTTGATGGAGTTCGAAGATTAGCATTTCTTTCTTAGAGTAGGCAGAGATAAGCAATTTGATTGGTTGATACTTTGGGACAAGATAACTTAGGTTCATCTTGAATGATGATTTGTATGCCAATACAATGACTGCATTCTCGTTCAGTAATGGATTCGACAGTAACAGTGTATAGAAACGATTGACTCGGACACGAGGGCCCTTTCCCTTGGCCAGAGGGGCACTTTTGTCAATCGCGGGGGCCCTTTTGTCTGCCTTTTGGGTCCCCCTAACTAGGGTGCATTTTCATTTTTATATGCCCACATTGAAATGTGGTCTTATATTGTCGTCATCCCGTCCGTCCGTCCGGCGTCCACAATTGCTTGTGGACGCTCTAGAGGCTAAAGTTAATATCCGATTGACTTTAAATTGACACACAGTGTTAAAGGTCATGAGACGAAGAAGCCTATTGTTTTTCAGCGATTTCAGATAATAACTACCAGAGTTATGGCCCTTGATCACTTAAAAAATCTTGTGGACGCTCTAGAGGCCAAAGTTAATATCCGATTGAATTTAAATTTATACACAGTGTTTAAGGTCATGAGACGAAGAAGCCTTGTGATTTTCAGCGATTTCCGATAATTAGTACCAGAGTTATGGCCCTTGATCACTTCAAAAAATCCTGTGGACGCTCTAGAGGCCAAAGTTAATATCAGATTGACTTTAAATTTATACACGGTGTCTAAGGTCATTGGACGAAGAACCCTTTTCATTTTCAGCGATTTCCGATAATTACTGCCGGAGTTATGGCCCTTGATCAATTTAAAAAATCTTGTGGATGCTCTAGAGGCCAAAGTTAATATCCGGTTGACTTCAAATTTATACATAATGTTTACAGTCATGAGACGAAAATGCCTATCGATTTTCAGTGATTTTCAATAATTACTGCCAGAGTTATGGCCCTTGATCACTTCGAAAAAATCCTGTGGCCAAAGTTAATACCCGATCGACTTTAAATTTACACACAATGTTTAATGTCATGAGACGAAGAAGCCTATTGATTTTCAGAGATTTCAAATAATTACGTCCAGAGTTATCTCCCTTGATAACTTCAAAAAATCTTGTGACGCTATAGAGGCCAAACTTATCATCCGATTGACTTCAGATTGATACACAGAGTTTAAGGTGTTGAAAGCATTTTGATTTTCAATGAATTTTGATAACTGAACAGCTAAATCAATGATATTAGATGTTTCGTGTATATACTAATTGTTAGCGTGGGGTAAAACTTTATAAAAAGCAATCAAATTCTGATGATTTTCTGATAATTACATAATGAGTTGTTGCTCTTAATCAGTTTTTAGTGTATTACAAATGTTTCATTACCGAAAAAAAGTAAAAATATGCGACAACCCTTGTTGATTGCGCGGACGATTTAGCTGCTGTGGGCGTATGTTTCGTTGCCTGGCAACCTATCTTTGATTGTATATGTTATAATGGCAAGTAAATATTTTTTGTTAAAGTAAATATATTCCGTCTTTGTATTGCATATATTATGGCAAACAAGCTAGCACACTAATAAAAGGTAATACATTTAGCTGTTGAGGTTATCGATCCAACCATTATTCTATAAAGAATGCAGTATGCAAATAAGATGGCTTGATTCGTGCATGGATGCTGTTAGCCAATAGAAACTGTAAATTTTCCAGCGGTTAGATGCCTTTGACCAATGAAAGAAATAGTTGTTTGAGGCAAATACGGTTTTTATCGAACATTCAGCCAATGTTTTAAAATTACCTCTTGGTTGAATATGATCAACTAAACAAAGTTTATGTAGAATTTGAGAATAATTAATGAACCTCAAAATGAAAATGTATAAAAGAGGAAGAATATAGATCCAGTCAAAACAATTTTCCAAAGGTTCAATTGATCACGTACGTAGTTGCATCGCGGATTTGACTCAAGCTTCACACACGATTTTCTATGATAAGTATTAGTGACTTTTAACTAACCTGTCATTTATAATTTTCCACGTCACACAGTCATCATCCATGTACACAAACACGATTAAATGGTTTTGGTTTTTATTTTAATCAATGTGAATATCGTAAGTAATTTCTTCAACATCGGCCGGACTAAAAATTCATACGAATCACGGCATTAGCTTTACGTGAGGATTCGTGCAATTCCGTAATCCAAATTGACGTGGATTCTTCTAAGTAAAAGCTTGCGTCCAAATTATGCTTTAAATTTATAATATACAGGTCTGTGACACTGTCGTTGAGAAATGTGTAGAATTTCAATTCTAAAATATCTGTATAAAATTGAACATCAAACACGGCGTGGCGCCTGTACATCACACTATGCTATAATTAATCAGCTGATCGCACCCCCTGGAATTCCTTTCTCACATTCCGACTTATTTACGCTAAAATACTCTTTTGATAAAATTGATTTCTTTTGTCAAATTGTCCTGTACATTATACATAAACTTTGTTTTCGGACATTGTTCTGAATGTTTTCAATGTTTATATTTTCATTGGAGACAAAACGGAAAAATCGAATTGTTACGGTGCAGGCTTTGTGCCCAAATTTTCATGGAGTCAAAGTTAAACTTAAGGTTTTTATGTGGTTTTCATCAAAGTCAAGATAGGAGTGAAAGATTGATATTGAAATTTTATTTTTATTTTATCCAATAAATATTGAAACACGTATCTTTATTTTTTAAGTATTATTAATGGTCAATAGATGGCTTCATATGATGTGGTCAAAATATGAAATACATGAATGACTCTTCGTAATAATGGATTGCTCCTCTACTTTAGAAAAGCTTTTTATGGCTTCTCTATTTTTTTTCAACCGGGAAGCACTGTGTCTTGGTGTCTGATTGGGCATGTTCCTGGTCAGACAATTTAAGACTTTTGGAAAATAGCGTTGAACATGTCCGAATTATATGTCCGAAATCTTATCACTGCATGTGTCTCACAATTGGCTTGTTTTATCTAGGTTATCTCTACATTGGTTCGTCATTTACATAATCGTGATACACGACGTCCATTCTGTCCCCAGTCTCACTGGTTATCTAGTCATATCAGTATCCAGGCGGATAGGGTAAGTTATTGTCCTAGTCCCTCGTCAGAACATGTCAAATATTTGGAACTGTTAGTTAGAGCTGCAAAATTTTGTTTGAATTGTAGAATATGTCAATGTTTCTTATAACAAATTTAAGAATATTAGGTCATTGCCATAAACTGGTCATATTTAACTCTTACAATGCCAAGAGTAATACATATTTTCTCTCATTTGGTGGTACCTGTCTAAATACCTCAACTAAGCAATCTGATCAGTGAAGAAATCACATATACATGTAATTATTTTAGACATATTTATGTGGGAGACTTAATTTCTGTGTCCCGTGTGATTCAGGCAAAGTTATTGCTGCTTTGCTGCTATCATTCTTAAAGGTATTATCTGTTGATGTTAGACCTTAAAGAATAAACACATGCACCAATCGACAAGGAGTAGTTTACAATAACATTTTGTAAATCATTTTTAGTGAAGCCTGTACCGCAACAAGCGCAGTGGATGTTTACAGCTGGCCCCTGCAAGGCTCTACACAGGATTTTGAACTTGCATGTGCAAACTTAAATAAATTTTCAAAACCACTAGCCAAACAAAATTTTCAGTTGCCAAGTTTAAAAATTAGAATAATTTGTCGTATGATATAGCTAACTCTTCAACTTGTCCTATAATAATAATAATAATAATAATAATAATAAAAGATGTTTTAAACATACTTTAAAAGATGCTTTAAACAGACTTGTTTTATTAATTCAGTAATTGTCAAATGGAGTCCAGCACAGTCACTAAGGCACAGTCTTTAGTTACAGTACTCATTTAGTCAGAATGTCATCAGCTTCACTTTGGGTGGTGTAGCATCGGTATGACTGGCATTTTTTTTCGACTGGGAGTCATTGCGAGACGAAGCTTGTAATTTTGCTTGTTTGGGTAGTGTAGCGTCAGTAGCATGACTATCATCATTTTTCCCCGACTGAGATTCACTGCGAGACAAAGTTACTTTACTAGTAAAGTATGACGATATAGATTTGAATCGTCTGGGAGCCATGCTGCCAGCTGTCTCGTAAACTTCCAATAAATACAGCGCATGCGCAATGAGAATTTCTACGCAGAAGACAATGGGATTGACCCAATTTCAAACTGGGAAGTAAACAAGAGTGACAGTCGACCGGGATCATGGCCGATTACGTTATCTTGACAGAGAAAAGTTCAGATTGCTATAGTGTTAATTGGGGACTTCAAGATATATGTTCACTTGCTAGAAACCTAGCATTTATAAATATCTGGTCACCATTGTCAAAATTCACTCGCAAGTGTTTCAATCGCATTGTAGAGCCTTGCCCCAGATCCATTCACTTGATTTGTTTTGGTTTTTTTGCTATGTCTCTTTTTTGTCTTGTAAGCAGGTTTATCTTGTAGATTTTTGTTATTAAGAACTAGATGATATATGATATTCCTGAAATGTGCATTGATAATATTTTCATTGTTATTGTAGCCATCCCAGATATACCGTACACATAATGCTGTATTTACTAGACGACCATTAGGATCTTTACAATCTTTGACCAAAACCAGTTATGGTAAGAGTATTATTTATACTAATGTTTTAGATAATTATCCGTTGATACATTTAATCTAATGGTTGGAGGCTTTATGGAAAATTAATTTAATGTTGAAATTCTTTTTCAGATGATGATGGCCCTCCATTAGCTAACAGAGATGTTAATCTAATGGTTGGAGGCTTTATGGAAAATTGATTTAATGTTAAAATTCTGTTTCAGATGATGATGGCCTTCCATTAGCTAACAGAGATGTTAATCTAATGGTTGGAGGCTTTATGGAAAATTAATTTAATGTTGAAATTCTGTTTCAGATGATGATGGCCCTCCATTAGCTAACAGAGATGTTAATCTAATGATTGGAGGCTTTATGGAAAATTAATTTAATGTTGAAATTCTGTTTCAGATGATGATGGCCCTCCATTAGCTAACAGAGATGTGAGAAATTTAGTTATTTTAACGGAACTACCATTTGTTGTATGTTTCGCTGAAAGAGTCAAGGTAAATATTTTTATTAAAATTACCGGGAATTCTCGTATTTATTAAGCCCTGGGCTTAATTTGGAATTTGACCACGTCAGTGATGAACCATGTCTTCGAAAAGTATAATGTACACCAATTTAATGTGACTTCAGCAATGCCCACACATGTGGTTTGAAAATTTAAAAGGGGGACCACTCTGAAATAAAGTTTAAATTCGAAATTTAAACCTGTTATTGAGCCCATGGTGATGAAACAGTTATGAAAACATTGAGATTAGAGACTTAAAAAAGGGGTTGCTAAATGCACAGTAACCAATGCTAAATACAATCTGTGGTAACATGATAAACAATCGACTTAAATTAGGTTCAAGCGGTAGTTTCTTGTGAATAAAACGTTTAAAATTTCGTCAGGGATTTGAAATTTGAAGCAAACATTTGATAGATAAATTAGCTTAAATATGATTTCAGTTGGATACAGGCCACAATTTTTTCTGATCTTCTTGAAACCGTACCTAATTATTCTTTATACCCTAAATGATCCCTACTGCTTTTGGTGCATGCCCAAGCCCCAGGGGCAGAGGCACGCCCAGTTCTTGTATTTGTTTGTTTGTTGTGAATGCCCAACGCCCAGGGGAAGAGCCATGCCAATTTTCTTTTTGCGTGTATATCACTTACAGCAAGCAATGTTTAAAGGACAATATTGGTGTCAGTCATTATTACATATTTGATAGAACAGGTTAAATACATTCCAAATATAACTTTAACACAGAGATCATTGCTACAGATGATGTTTAACTAACACTGGAATGAAGGGGTAGTGACTTCAAACATGACAAACACAAGTTATCCTTCTAAATAACTGACTGAACTAACGAGCAGTAACATATGTTTACACCCCACTTCTACTCGTTGCCAATGGCAACCTTTGATGAAACTGTCCTGTTCATTTCCAATACATGCATAAAAGTAGCCATGTATCAGAAATGAAGAGTACACTTTCGAAAAGAGTACTGTTCATTTCTGATACACGGATACTTTAATACCGTATAAGAAAGAAAGAAATGTGGTTTTATGTCCTGATATTCACCGATACACCGAGGAAAGTGTGCTAATAACTATTACTTATCTCCAAAAGATCTAGGCTGCTTTCGATATTGGCATGCATTATAACCCCTGATTATATGAATTTTGTGACCAAAACTGCTGGACAAAATGGCCGCCACTTGTACGAGAATAGCGTAAAATACTGTATATCACGGTTGTGGACCCTGCAGAGGTCACAATTTTAATCAAATTTTGATGAAACTTTTAATGCATGTGGGTCATTCCATAAATGAGGGGTCCAATTGAAAATTCATACATATCATTGCTCAAAGCAGCAAAAATACCAATTTTCTGATCACCAATTATTCAAAAAAGTAATTGATCATGTAATATGTTTATTATTTTATACTTAGGTTCTATAAAAACATAGAAAATGTTGCAATTCATGGTGTCCCTGAAATTTTATGTTACGTTTTGGGGACATTTTTTACTCAACATTTTAACAACTAGACCATGTTGAGCAAAATACTAATATTTCCAAATATTTTCATAAGACATGCAGCAGAAGATGTAAAATTTCGTTTGGTAATTTTTCATTTCTAAACAAATGTTAAATAATCTCAGTCGGAGGATTTTTATTCACGCCTCACAACGTAAATTTTTGTGTCCCCAATTATTTACGTTGTATTTTTATACGTCCACATTGAAATGTGGTCGTATATTGTCGGCCGTCCGCCCGTCCGTCGGTCCTGCGTCCAAAATTGCTTGTTGACGCTCTAGAGGCTAAAGTTAATATCCGATTGACTTTAAATTTATATGCAGTGATTAAGGTCATGAGTGCCAGAGTTATGACCCTTGATCACTTCAAAAAAATCTTGTGGACGCTCTAGAGGCCAAAGTTAATATCCGATTTACTTTAAATTTATACACAGTTTTTAAGGTCATGAGACAAAGAAGCCTATTGACTTTCAGCGATATCTGATAATTACTGCCAGAGTTATGGCCCTTGATCACTTCAAAAAATATTGTGGATGCTCTAGAGACCAAAGTTATTATCCGATTGACTTCAAATTTATACATAGTGTTTACAGTCATGATATGAAGAAGCCTCCTGATTTCAGTGATTTTCAATAATTACTGCCAGAGTTATCTTCCTTGATAACTTCAAAAAATCTTGGGACGTTATAGAGGCCAAACCTCAGATTGATACACAGATTTTGATTTTCAATGAATTTTGATAACTGAACAGCTAAATCCAGGATATTAAATGTTTCATGTATATACTAATTGTTAGCGTGGGGTAAAAATTTATTCTCATAATTACATGAGTTGTTACTCTAAATCAGATTTTAGTGTATTACAAATGTTTCATTACCGAAAAAAGTAAAAAATATGCGACAACCCTTGTTGACTGCCCGGACGATTTAGCTGCCGTGGGCGTATGTTTCTTTGCCTGGCAGCCTATCTTTTAAGCTTGTGGTCCCTCTGGAGGTCACAATTATGGTCCGTTTAAAAAAACCGGTTGATTATATAAACGCTACACCTTAAGGCAGGTTGAGTTCGAATTTCGGGAAAATCGGACCAAAATGGCCATACAAAATGGCCGCCGTTTGTACGCGAATACTGTTTAAAAAAATGGTATATCATGGTTGTGGACCCTGTAGAGGTCACAATTTTAATTCGATTTTGATGAAACTTGAAATGCATGGTAATAACCCAAAGGTCTTGGTTCTTGTCGATATTTGCGCATATCGGATCGTAGCTTCCTGAAGTATGCCCCCTGATTGTATGCATAATTGCCTTTTTTAAACGCCCACATGGAAATGTGGTCGTATATTGTCGTCGCCCTTTCCGTTCAGCAATTTCCGATTATTACTATCAGAATTATGACCCTTGTTCACTTTAAAAAATCTTGTGAATGCTCTGGAGGCTAACGTTAATATCCGATTGACTTTAAATTAATGTCAGTGTTTAATGTCATGAGATGAAGAAGCCTGTTGAATTTCAACAATATCCGATAATTACTGCCGGAGTTTTCAGCGATATCCGATAATTACTGATTTGATTTGCTGTGATGACACGATTTCTCAAGGCCAAGGTACGGATAAATCGATCCTGGGCTTGAGTTGTCGCCCTTGATCGACCTGAGCGTGGTCTGTCCTGTACAGATTGTGTATCACGGTATCTGGACCATAGCCTGCTTATGACAGACTGAGAAACATTCATCGTCCGCGCCACAACCGCCTGTGTTGTGCCGATCTGTAGCATGCCAAGGGCACGTAACCTTTCATTTTGGGTAAGCCGACGCATATCAAAATTTGTTTTCTGGTCACTAAAACAATTAAACTGGTGTTTCCACCCTGGAATTCAATGCCACAATGACTGTAACATTCAAAGTCAGAGTCGTGCAAATCTTGGGTTGGACTCCCATGATGATCCCAAGAATCACCTGCATTCCATGCGGTAGCTATTGGTGCGTTTGGGCGTCACGTGTAACTGGAAATGTTTCTTCTGTTAGGTTCTATAGTGACTTTTTTCGTAGTCATTTGCATATTTTAGTATTATGCCCCCAAAATCAAATATCCCCTACTTTTTTTGAATAGTATATTAAATGTTTCGTATCCAGTGGAGGTGACAGCTAAATCCATAATATTAAATTTTCGTATACTTAACGTTAACATGGGGCAGAAATTTATAAAGCCAAACAAATTCTAATGATTTTCTGATATTTACTTAATATGCGACAACTCTTGTTGACTGCCCGGACGATTTAGCTGCTGTGTGGGCGTGTTTTTCGTTGCCTGGCAACCTATTTTTTTACCGGTATAGATTCCTGTCGTCACCAGAGGTGACGTAAATTCATGAAAAACTACAATTTTGACAGATTTTGACAGTTCACTACCACTTTTTGAAATCAAATATCATTTTTTTACATATTACCCAAAAGACGCGTCCTGTGAAGGTGCACAAAATCTCAGACTCTTTTATTTTTTAATTTCAATTTCGTTTTTTGGCTATTTTGATTGAAAGGTAAGCTATTTAAAACCCATCCAGCGTCTTCATATTTCAAAATATTTCTTTGTTACTTCCAAAAACTTGTTGCAGTAACCTATACAAAGAGAATGTATGTCAAAATGAGTTTCTAATATCAGTAGTTGCAGAGAAATATGCAATTTCGCGCGAGTCACTTTTCATGTTATTTTGGCTGTAAAAGAACCAATCATCATTCGATTTTCAATTTTCTTTCACTATTCGATGCCTATTGCCACAGTCGACTTTGCCAAACACTTTCATTGTCATCGGAAGTGACGTCATTTAGGCAATAACTGAATTTTTAGTCTTAAAAATACATTTTTTATTCAAATGAGTATTATTTGTAATATTTTTAAAATCATGAAATTTGGTTCCCATCAACAAATAGAATGAACCCATACAGTCATATAGATACCACAAAATGGTTTCTAACTCGTACGGTTGCAGAGAAATGGACGATTTTCCACAAGTCTCTTTTCAAGTTCTTTGGCCTATTAAAAAGTACTTATTTTTCGATTTTCGTAAAATTTTCACCATGTGATACCTAATGCCATTTACGATTTCATACAATTAATTTAAGATTTTCATTGTGACCAGAAGTAACGTCATTTTGGCAAAATCTGTAATTTTAGCCTTCAAAATAGATATTTTATTCAAATGAGTCTGATTTGTAATGTTTTTAAAATTATGGAAACCATGTTATCTTACAGATACCCCAAAAATGGTTTCTAACTTGTATGTTTACCGAGAAATAGACCCTTTTCTATAAGTCAATTTTCCAGGTTTTGGGTCTATAAAAGTGGCAATATGTATTTAATTTACATAAAATTTTCACCATATGATGCCTATGATGATTTCCTAAAACTAATTGAACATTTTCGTTATCACTGGAAGTACTTTAATTTTGTCAGAATCACTTACATTTAACACATACATGTATATAAAATGAATTGATATTGCTGGATTTGGTTGATTCGGCTTCTATTTTATTTGATGTGTGCAATGTTTATGTGGAAATCTGTTTATCGGTTCGATTTGTACTTGAAGTGATATGAGTTCAAGGCTAACGTGGCACCAAAAAAGACATAAGTTCAAAGATAACGTGGCACCAGTGAAACCCGTCATTCTTGCTACGCAGGTCTAGTTAAAGTTTATTATTTTATTGTAGATTGTTCAGCGATTAATTATGTCGGATAAAGAAGACAATCAGGGAGAAATGACAAACTTTATCATAGGACCAGCTATTAATGTTGTTATACGAAGAAACTATATCTATGAAGATGCTTTTGAAAAACTTTCCAGTGAAAATGGTAATGATTTTAAATCTACTTTGTTCGATCAAAAAGAAAAATATCAACGAAAATGAATCAATAAACTAACATCATACTGTATTTTTATACGCCCATATTTTCATGTGGACGTATATTGTCGTCGCCCCTGTCCGTCCGTCCACAATTGTTTGTGAACAGTCCACAGGTCACAATTTTTATCCGATTTCAATGAAGCTTAAAACATAGGTTTATCACCCTAAGATCTCGGTTCTTTTCGATATTGGCATGTATCAGACTGTAACTTCATGGGTTATGGCCCCTGATTGTACGAAAATAATCACGTTTTTAGCTTGTGAACAGTGTAGAGGTCACAATTTTGAACCGATTTGGATGAAACTTGAAATGCATGGTTATAACTCAAAGATCTTTCCTTTCGATATTTGCGCCCGTCGGATCGTAACTTTCTGAATTATGGCCCCTGATTGTCCGAAAAATCGCCCTTTTTAGCTTGTGGTCCCTCTGAAGGTCAAAATTGTTATCCGATTTAAAAAAAAACGTTCGATTATATCACCGTTACATGGTTATGGAGGTTGTGTTCAAATTATGACCCCTGATTGTCCGAAAAATCGCCCTTTTTAGCTTGTGGTCCCTCTGAAGGTCAAAATTGTTATCCGATTTAAAAAAAAAAAACGTTCGATTATATCACCGTTACATGGTTATGGAGGTTGTGTTCAAATTTCATGAAAATCGGACCAAAATTGACTGACAATATGGCCGCCGTTTGTACGCGAATAGTGTGAAAATATGTTATATCAAGGTTGTGGACCCTAAAGAGGTCACAATTTTGAACCGATTTTGATGAAACTTGGCATGTATGTTTATAGCACAAAGGTCTTGGTTCCTTCCGATATTTGCGCTCATCGGATTGTAACTTCCTGAATTATGTCCCCTGATTGTCCGAAAAATCGCCTTTTTTTACCCCGTGGGCTCTCTGGAGGTCAAAATTGTTACCCGATTTTAAAAACCGTTTGATTATATCACCGTTATATGGTTATGGAGGTTATGGAGGTTGAGTTCGAAATTCGTGAAAATCGGAAAAAATTGACAGACAAAACGGCCGCCTTTTGTACGCGAATAGTGTGAAAATATGTTGTATATCAAGTTTGTGGACCCTATAGAGGTCATGACGTCGTGCGAACGGCACAACATGGACTGCCAAGATGTTGTCCCGGTAGTACTGGCCTGTAACACGCCCTGAACAACATGTAAAGCCGTTCTTCCAACAACAGTGATGCCTCCCCACACCATAACAGAACCACCCCCAAATCGATCATGTCTGATGACGTTAACGTCTTGGAAGCGCTCGTTTCGACGACGCCACACCCTCCTACGTCTGTCCAAAAAATCAACAGTGAACCTTGACTCATCTGAAAACATCACATTGCTCCAGCGTCGATTATCCCAGTGTTGACGATCCCTACACCAACGACGTCTTGCCTCAATGTGATGATCTCTCAAACAAGGGATCACTCGAGGACGTCGGGCGCGAAGGTGACCCCTATGCAGTCGATTCCGAATCGTCTGGCCACTTACTCTCACACCAGTGTCTGTTTGAAGACGAGCGCTGATCTGATTTGCTGTGATGACACGATTTCTCAAGGCCAAGGTACGGATAAATCGATCCTGGGCTTGAGTTGTCGACCTGAACGTGGTCTGTCCTCTACAGATTGTGTATCACGGAATCTGGACCATAGCCTGCTTATGACAGACTGGGAAACATTCATCGTCCGCGCCACAACCGCCTGTGTTGTGCCGATCTGTAGCATGCCAAGGGCACGTAACCTTTCATTTTGGGTAAGCCGACGCATATCAAAATTTGTTTTCTGGTCACTAAAACAATTAAACTGATGTTTCCACCCTGGAATTCAATGCCACAATGACTATAACATTCAAAGTCAGAGTCGTGCAAATCTTGGGTTGGACCCCCATGATGATCCCAAGCATCACCTGCATTCCATGAGGTAGCTATTGGTGCGTTTGGGCGTCACATGTAACTGGAAATGTTTCTTCTTTTAGATTCTATAGTGACTTTTTTCGTAGTCATTTGCATATTTTAGTATTATGCCCCCAAAATCAAATATCCCCTACTTTTTTTGAATAGTATAGTTAAAATTGTACTTTTAATAAACTTGTGTACAATACGAGATAGGTGTCCCTAGGGCGAGCCGGTCACCAGACTAATGTTACATTAGAATATAGAACATATATACAAGCTTTCGATTAAAGTAATTATATAATGATATTTGATAAGATATTGAATTGCACATAGGAAACAGATGTTTAATTACAGAAGAAGATATGGACATAGCAAGAACGCGGGTTAACTATAATTACGTAATATATATCGTTACATTAAGTTTAAACTCAAAACAGTTAAAAGACTTGAAAGATTAGTGAGATATCAATTCGGACATTGGTCATTTACTATTTTACCTAAAATCATATAATAAAATATATACAAAGATACACTATAACAGAACGGAAAGAATAGACACACTCCCACTTAAGTTCAAGAAACAGACGCTATTCCAGCAATGGTCAGAGAGGGATTTCTCGTGCCATTGCTTCAGGAATATGACGGACCTGTGACCTGTGGTGATATTACTTTGTCGAACTCGGTGTAATCAGCTTGTCGTTGCGTGAAAATACCGTGCTATGTATGACCTTATGACTATATATCTTTGACACGTGTCCATATAGCCGCTTGTGATTCAATCAAACGTTGTGTCACAAAGTCGTCTTTGCGTGTTATATAGAGACCTCTTACTTAATATGGAAATAGGGGCTTAATTTAATAAGAACAACTAAATTTAAACACGTGTTAATATTTCTATTGTTTACGATTGTATTATTTTTCTCTCGGTACTAATAAACTACGAGGCGAGTGGATCCAATTGTAATTTAGCGTGTATAGAAATACGTGATGACCGATCGAGAGCACGGGCTGCATGTGTCGCCAACTTGTTCTATTTATAAAAGCATGCAATCACCTTTGGAAATCAGTTAGTTTCCAGTCTAAAACGACTTTATAATTTCTTTTGTTATTTCGGTCGCTTTATTAGGGTTTCACACTGCGTAGCTTGTGTGAAACACTATTGTTTTTGTTTAAATTATTATTCTTATTAAGCTTTCATATTACATATGAAAGCTTATTGTTTCTGTTAAAGTGATTACTATAATTATTATTATTTATTATTAAGCTTTCATATTACATATGAAAGCTTATTGTTTTTGTTAAGATTATTATTATTAAGCTTTCATATTACATATGAAAGCTTATTGTTTTTGTAAGGATTATTATTGCTATTATTATTTTTTTTTTATGTAGTTTCTGCAAATCGGATTTCTCAGAATCTAACCATGGGATCTTTCTGAAACTTTGACCTACCCCCCCCCCCCCCAAAAAAAAAAAAAAAAAAAAACTGGGTGTCAGTTTTTGATTATATATATTTTCAAAACGTTTTACGAATTCGAAATCACAGAATTTTACGAACGAATGAATTTGACCTGCATTACTGTAACTCTGTGACTATTTGACCTATTTCACTAATTCTTTTTTCTTTGAGTACCGTGACAAAAATCATTTTCAACTGCAGTTTCAGATTTTCGAATTTCGAAAATTCGTCGCTGTGATTTCGAACCGGAAGTTGAGACCAACTAGACAACTTCTTTAATAATTCTACGATTTTCATGAAATTTAGTATGTAAGTAGATCTTACCCATGTGACTTCAAAAATATAAATAGAAATTTTCTAAATTATCTCCCCTTGGTTAAATTAAGGATCAAAATTTTCAAACAGATCGAAGAAATATAGGTCAGAATAACCTGATGTTTTTTTCTGATACTAGATAAGTAAATACTGATTCGTACACAAAATATTGAGTTTGTGGATCGAACCGGAAGTGCCGCCATCTTGAAACGTGAAAAAATCACAAAGGCTTTTTCGATATTTTACTTACAGACATGGGGGTTACATTTTCGGAATCCTTGAAGGAATGCCTAAAAATCTAGAGGATCAGAATTTTGATTTCGGTCACGTGATGGTCACCATTTCGAACTGAATATGAGTAAAGGTGAAAAATCGACATTAACGAGCACGTGAATGAAAGCAATAGGCCGTAGTTTGGAGAATATGTCTCCTATTTCCAAAATGAATACATTTCTGGATAGCCGGGATCAGGGTCGAAATATTGTTATTTGAAAATGTCACATTTTCGAATTTTGTCTTTGATGTTTTTCGTGCCGATAAAGTTGTTTACGATTGAAAAATCATGTTTTTCGTGCCGATAAAGTTGTTTACGATTGAAAAATCATAAAAACTTCGCTATATTTTGACCGATTTTAATGATTTTTTTTGTTGATGAGATTATTTACATGACCCATGACATGTGACAGGAAGTGACTGTTAATATGAAAGCTTTAATATCTGCTTTGCAGATCTAGTTTTATTTTATTTTTCGGGGAAGGCCATTTCTCAGTGTCTGTAACAGATACAGATCTGGGACATAATTTTCTATCAGGAAACCATATAGTGGCTATCCCTTCCAATGTATTTGAAACTTCTGCGCAGACCGGAAGTGGCCGAATTTCGTGCGGTGCCAAAAAATTAAAAAACGGCCGTAGATTCGTCAATTCTGTACCTATTTTCATACGAATTACATTTTTGGAAACCCTGAGTCTTTTCTCGGACGATAGCAGCTGAAAATTTTGCAATTTCGAAACTTCGCCTCTGACTTCTAGCATTCGAAAAATGAAAATATGTTGTTTAGGACACATTTTTTGTTATTTTCAAATTTGACCTACATTTTTGGATTCCTGAAGGCAATCCGGTTCCAGTAATATAAGTTTCATTCAGAGTTATCGCCCATTATTTTTCGATTTTTTTCGAATTTTCTTCACATTTTGTGAGCTTAAGTTTCGTTTTACGGCCGGATCGACGTTTCTGAATTTCCTGGAACATGAAGTAATATGGTCAAACCACCGTTTAAAGCAATTTCAACAACAATCCGTAAACTGGAAGTAGTCGAAGTAATATGCGATATTTTGAAAAAACGTGAAAAATTGGTGTTTTGAGTAAAAAACACGATTTTTCCGTCCGATATCAACGGATTAAACAGATTAATGTATCATTTGGTCGGGTGGTGCTTGGACCACTGAATGATACCCAATTCGTACGGATACGATCAGCAGGAAACAAAATATGGAACGCTGAAAATCAAGTATTTTCTGATTTGGAGCGTTTTTCGATGCCTGTATCTAGAAAACTGCTCCACAGTTTTTTTATGAAACTTTCTCTATCGAGAGACCTTGCGGTAGTCTTGTGTACGAAACATTCCATTACGACTTTGAAATATCTGGAATAGGTGAAGTAACGGACTGATAATCAAAAAAAGTCGAAAAAGCGTGAAATTTTGGAAAATGCTCTACTTTTTTTTCATTTTAAGAGATTTTCAAAAAAGGTTGTATATTCAGATAGCTGACCTAATCACGATTCTAACGATATATAACATGCATGTAGTTATTGAAATTTGATTTTCGATATTTTAAATTTTTTGCATTTTTGGCACTTTTGAACATAGGATTTCTCAGGGGCATTTTATCTGATCAGATAGTGTAATATATCATTACAGAGCCCTGTGGCTATTTTAGTGCCCAAACCGGTTATTAAAACTATTCCGACAATAATAACCATACCGAAAGTATTCAAAAAATGAAATCAAAAACGTTAAAAACATTGTCGCACTTGCGAAAAACTTGATTCCTCCCTTAGGTATTAGCGGACCAAACGAACTAAAGTGCCGCTGGATAGCCCAATTAATGGACCATCATATGGTATCTAAATAATAGGATTTCGATGGTAAGGAAATAAATAATTGTATGCCAAAAATCTAGTATTTTCCGATTTTTTAACATTCTTGTCTGTAAAACGACGCCACAGATTTTTCTTAAACTTTTCTTACTCAAAGTCCTATCGGTTGTCTATATCGTGAATTCAAAATGAAAAGCATTGAAATAATATAAGTGGTCCAAAAATGGCCTCAAACTTTGAAAAAAATTGAAAAATCGTTAAATTTTTGGAAACGCTCTTTAATTTATCATTTTTTCCAAAACTACTCAATGGATGTTTCTGACACTTCTGGTACGTAAAGTTAAGTATCCAAAGAACTTCGTAAAGCTATCACAACAACGATCTTAAAACCGGAAGTAGTCGAAAAAATGTCCGATATTTTGAAAAAAAAATAATTCTTTTACGAAAACCTTTTTTATTTATGAATATTTTTCATGATATTTTACACAGGAATTATTGATATAAAATTAAACCATGCTAGTCCCGAAATGACATAGTTTGTGTCTAGTCGACGTTAAACCCCATTTCTCTCATCTCGGTAGTGCCGGTTAATTTGAGATATATTTTGTCTCCCTTTAAGTTTTTTTACATTTTTAATTTCAGTTTATGGGTTCCAAGTTTATTATTTATTGCCTGATGTGTATAAAACAATCCTCTATTGCGAATTCCCAACTTATTTGTTACCGATAATGATTTCTTTTCGCACCGGAAGTGAAGTAATTTTTATACGCCCACATGGAAATGTGGTCGTATATTGCCGTCGCCCCCGTCCGTCCGTCTGTCCGTCCGTCCGTCGGTCCGTCCGTCCGTCCGTCCATCGTCCACAATTTCTTGTGAACGCTCTATAGGCTAAAGTTAATCTCCGATTGACTTGAAATTTATACATGGTGTTTAAGGTCGTGAGACGAAGAAGCCTATTGATTTTCAGCGATATCCGATAATTACTACCAGAGTTATGACCCTTGATCACTTTGAAAAATCTTGTGAACGCTCTAGAGGCTATAATTAATATCCGATTGACTTTTAATTTATACACAGTGTTTAAGGTCATGAGATGAAGAAGCCTATTGATTTTCGGTGATATCTGATAATTACTGCCAGAGTTATGACCCTTGATCACTTTGAAAAATCTTGTGAACGCTTTAGAGGCTAAAGTTAATATCCGATTGACTCTAAATTTATATATGGTGTTTAAGGTCGTGAGACGAAGAAGCCTATTGAATTTCAGCGATATCCGATAATTACTGCCAGAGTTATGACCCTTGATCACTTTGAAAAATCTAAAGTTAATATTCGATTGACTTTAAATTTATACACACTATTTACGGTCATGATACAAAATAGCCTTTTTATTTTCAGCGATATCCGATAATTACTGCCAGAGTGATGACCCTTGATCACTTTGAAAAACCCTGTGAATGCTCTAAAGGCTAAAGTTAATATCCGATTGACTTTAAATTTGTACACAGTGTTTAGGGTCATGAGACGAAGAATCCTATTTGATTTTCAGTGATATCTGATAATTTCTGGCACTTGATCACTTTGAAATATCTTGTGGACAAACATACTCCGCGCAGTGTTGCGTCTGATTAGAGGTAATCCAACTACACACTGCTAATATGAGTGGATATTGTTGTGTTAAATTTTGATTGATCAGTTGTCCGTCTACCAACCAATCACGAGCTGCCAATACTGGACCAAATATGTTTACATAACGTATACGTCATGACTCACGATTTTATTATGCCTAATTAACCCGTGCATAGCAGAATACTGCAGTAAAACTAATTGCGTGACAAACGAGGCTATCAAGTCGAATGAAATGTAAACAATACTGTTTGGAAACGAACATACTTTCACGGTTTTAATACCTTAAATCACTGTCCAAAGTTTTAGGGAAGCCCCAGATGAAACGAAGGACTGTCATGTTGCTGTACTTAAGTGATAGCTTTCATTGAAAGGAAAGAATAGACACACTCCCGCATAAGTTCAAGAAACAGACGCCATTCTAGCAATGGTCAGAGAGGGATTTCTCGGGCCATTGCTTCAGGAATATTGTGGACAAAGGCCTTGAGACAAACCATCTAAACTATTCTAATCATTTCTGATAATTATTCAATGGGCTATTACTCGTAATAAGATTATCATGTATTGTAAATAGTAAATGTTCTCCTTACTGATAAAAGAAACAATATGCGACAACCCTTGTTGACTGCCCGGACGATTTAGCTGTTGTGGGCGTATGTTTCGTTGCCTG
This sequence comes from Patella caerulea, assembly GCA_036850965.1. Classification (NCBI taxonomy): domain Eukaryota; kingdom Metazoa; phylum Mollusca; class Gastropoda; family Patellidae; genus Patella; species Patella caerulea. The sequence goes on along the minus strand of JAZGQO010000013.1, from coordinate 13,052,921 downwards.
GCAACCTATCTTTTCAGGTTTTACAATTTTGACCGGTGTATTCGCAAGCAAATATTACTTACAAATCTGATAGAGGGTGTCACTGAATCATAACAACTGCAGTATCGTTTGGTAGCTCGATGGATCGGCTATTGTATGACGCACTTCCTGTCTGATTCCTGAAAGCTGATTCAGCACTGCAGGTCTGCAGGTCAGCAGGTCTATTTAGGCTTTCAGACTTTCGTCTGAAAGACTATTGTTTTTAAAAAAATTATTATTAGGCTTTCAGACTTATTATTGTTATTTACCGCGGGGGCCTAGATCTCCATAATCGAAAACAGATATCGATCTGGAACTAGACTTGCATGCAGGAATGACGGGTTTCAATGGTACCACGTTACCCTTAAACATGTCACTTCCGGTGCCAAGTTACCCTTGAACATATGTCACTTCTGGTACCAACGAAACCACTAAACAGGTTTCCAAATAAACATTGCTCACATCAAATAATATGGACGCAGCATCAACCAAATCCAGCAATATCAATTCATTTTATACATTTATTACTTGTAAATGATCTTGACAAAATTACATTACTTCCGGTGTTAATGAAAATGTTCAATTAGTTTTATGAAATCAGAAATGGCATAGATATCATACAGTGAAAAAAAAATTTGTGAAATGAATAATAATTGCCACTTTTAAAGACCAAAAAACTTGAAAAGTGACTTGTAGAAAATCGGCTATTTCTCTGCAATCGTACAAGCTAGGAACTATTTTGCGGTATCTGTATGATTGTATGGGTTCATTCTATTTGTTGATTGGCATCAAATATCTTAATTGGAAAAAGATTTCAGAACAGACTCATTTGAATAAAATATCTGTTTTGAAGGCTAAAAATACAGTTTTTGCCAAAATGACGTTACTTCCGGTGATAACGAAAATCTTAAATTACTTGTATGAAATCACAAATGGCATTAGGTATACTGGTGTAACGTTTATGAAAATCGAATAATAATTGACCCTTTTATGGCCCCGAAACCTTCAAAAGTGACCTGTAGAAAACCGTCTATTTCTCGGCAACCGAATAAGTTAGAAACCATTTTATGATATCTATCATATGAGTTTTGTTTATATGTGAATTTAAACCAAAAGTTAAAATTATTAATACATATTAAGTTATTCTTGGTTGAATAGAACATTGATTTAAAAAGTTTAAAATGCATTTTTTGACCAAATGATGTCACTTCCGGTGTCAATTTTAAATTGTAATCAACTTGATATGACGCTACGTGCTTTTTGAATCAAATGATGTCACTTTTATAAAAATCCAATCATAATTGACTATTTTACAGGCAAAATAACGAAAACAGTGACTTATACAGAACTGCCCATTTCTTGGTAACTGCTTATATTACAAACGAATTTTAACATACATTTTCTTCGTATGGATTATAGCTACAAGTTTATAAAAGTTACGAAGAAATATCTTAAAATCTGAAAAGCCTGAATAGGTTGTAAATAGGCCAATTTTACACCATTTTTAGCCTCTTAATCGAATTTGCTCGAAAATGAAATCGAAATTAAAAAAACTGCTTCCTACATTTTTTGCGCCATGAAAAGGCACACTCTTTGAGTCATATAATTTTTCAAAAAAAATAATATTTGTTTTCGAAATAGGAAAATAACTGTCAAAATTGTAGTTTTTGGTAAAATTATGCCACTTCCGGTGCCGACAGATAACATTATTGGTAACAAAAAAAATGACAATTGAGACAACGAAGTATATGAACTTTGTTTTATACAAATCGAACAATAAAAAATTAATCTAGGACTGAAAAACTGAATTAGCCAATGGCGACCAAGGAAAATTACGGAGACAAAATTTTTTAACATTTTTGCACTAGTCAGATGACTCTTTAATTCTGTGCTCAATACGACTAAAAAATATTCATAAATAAAAAAGTTTTTTGTAAAATTTTAAATTTTCGAAATTTGGCGCCTAATATCTTCGAAGATTTGCCGAAAATCAAAAATCGAAAGTAGCGTAGCTATGTGCCCTGTCTCAGGCTATGCCAAAATGTATCGAAAGTTAAAATCCAATGATTATTGTTAAAATTACTGCAATATTTTCAAAAACGATAACTTCGGTGATTTCGGACATTTCGCATTGTCGCAGAACGTTCAAAATAGCTTTATCCTCTAAGTCTCACCCACTTTCCCAGTAAAACCGAAGAAATCGTAACGATGCGACACGTAGTTGCTGAGATCTATTCAAATTGGAATCTGAATAATAATAATAATAAGAAGAAGAAGAATAATTTTAACAAAAACAATAGTGTTTCACACAAGCTACGCAGTGTGAAACCCTAACTAGATCTGCTACTGTCCCATGCAGATATCAAAGCTTTTATATTCATCGTCACGTGTCATCGATTATATCAAGTATCTCAAATAAAAGGATAAGAATAACAAACTATCAAAATTGGTCAAAAACTCGCGAAGCTACAAGTCTAAATATAGTATGAAACATTGAGTAATCTGAAAACTAAAGGGAAATAACTGATACTTGTGTTGCTGTAATCGGGATGACTCCCGACTTCAAAACTTTCAGAAAAATGAAATGAAAGTGGTAAGAAAACATCGAAAAATTAAATGAGATAACTCTGAACAAAACTAAAACTTTTTGAATCAGGTTGAACTCAACTGTTTGAATATGTACGTTAAATGTGTAGATTTGGAAAATTATAAAGACATAATATCAAAATGGGTCAAAAACTCACAAAGTTACAAATTTAAATGTAGTGAGAAACATTGCACCCGGGCAAAAAAATAATCTTTAAACTAAAGGGAAATAACTGAAACTTGTATAGCTGTAATCGGGCTTCCAAGTTATGTTATATAATTATGGTTTCCAATATGTTCGGTTATAAGTAGGAAATCGTGACGACTTCTTAAAGTTGGGTTCCCAGATAAGTATTTATCGGGTGGTCATTGCCTATAAAAGTATGGCAAATTTGGTATATATGGAAAGAAGAGATATCCAATCTTACTAGAAAAATACTGGATTCCCTGAAAAACACTCATGGAGCGTAAACAGGACAAAAATGTAATGGGTTCCCTTAAAGGACAATATTGGTGCCAGTCATTATCACATATGTGATAGAACTGACTAAACACTTTCCAAATATAATATTAACACGGATATCATCGCTACCATAGAGGAGTAATAAAGGATTCATGAAATCGGAAGTGACGAACGCCAAAGGAAAACACGAGTTATTCCTCTATATAGCTAACTGAAGTGACTAGTGATTACAGATACATGGGCGAATATCTGCTCACTAATAATTCCCTCGAAGACCTAAAGTTGCTGTGTGACACTGTGAGAGAATATCTTACAATTCATAAAAAGAATTGGCTGTCACTACATAAGAGAACGCGAAAGAAAAACAGAAAAAAGTTCGTGCATTACCATGTTTTTATAAGGTAGGGAAGACCGGTGCACATTGAACCACCATGGATATATCCTTCATAAATAATACTATACAACCCAACACTATACAGTGTTCAATGTGCCCCGGTCTCCTCTATAGAATGAATAAAAACAAGGGGCTGTACGAAGTATTTCTATTTTTCCCGTGTTCTCTTATCTTATGACACTTAGTTACTTTATTGAATCGTCAGATATCCTCTTGCGGTCCCATAACAGCTTTTTGTCTTCGAAGGAATTATTAGTGAGCAGAAATTCGGCCGATTATCTGTCATCACTCGTCACTTCAGGCATTCACATAGAGAGATAACTCGTGTTTTCCTTTGGCGTTCGTCACTTCCGATTCATGAATTCTTTATTACTCCTCTATGGTAGCGATGATCTTTGTGTTAATAATATTTTTAGAAAGTGTTTAATCAGTTCTATCACATATGTGATAATGACTGGCACCAATATTGTCCTTTAATAGTCAACCCGACGAATAAGGGTACCTGCACGCTTGGCGTTGAAGGCTGCACGCGAACTTGAGTGATTTGTGTACATTTTGAAAAACTTTGTGAAGAGTTAGACATACAACAATTTCTGGGGTAAAAATCACGGAAAAAGACGCATGCAGTGGATAATCCGAGAATTTAATTAGGATTCTATATTTGTAGTAAATAGTCAGCGCTTACAGACAACATCGTCTTGTGTATGCAATGCATTCTCCCCTGTCGGTTGCCATTGGTTACGGTGAGGGGTAATCGCCTGACGCAAACATGGTCTCTTTCGATAGATTTTTATAGCAGGCTATTCTCGTCAATAAAAATGTTATGAGAACGATTTGAAGCAAAATTATGATAAGATAATTAGTTTGAATATGTTTTTAATTCTAATATATCATCAAATCACCCAGTTTGTATCCGGGAACCCAACTTTAAGCATATTTTAAACAAAGGATCATAGACTGCAATATACAAGAATGGCACTCTGCAATAAAAAAAATGGCCAAAGCAAGATTTCTATGCAGAAATTAAATAATTGCTAGAACCAAAAAAATATTTATCCACTATAATAAATAAGCAACATAGAGAAAATGAAATGAAATTGAATGGGATTTAACGTCCTACTGTTCTGCTCCTACAATGGGCTAATTAATGAAGACGGACATACGCCATGAAGTGTGCAATGAGGGAAATTTTACCCGGGCAGCGGCGTTACGGCCTACGAGGTTGGACAGGCGACCATACTCCTTGTCACGCACAAACAAGAAATCGAAACAACGCCAGTTGACTCAATGACAGACGTTATGATACAGAGCGCACGTGCTAACCATTCAGCCACGCAACCTCCCTAAAATCGGCAAATTGCTGACCTACAGCGAGAAACATTTCAACCGGGCGAAATTTTCTATTTTAACAGTTTAATTTGCACGGTACCTTTAGTTATCAACCGAATATTACAAAACTTTTAAAAATAAGCTCCCCCTGACCACCTTAATCGTTCGCAATAAACGTTTGCCCCTTAAAATCGACAAATTGCTGACTTTAAAGTGAGAAACATTACAACCGGGCGAAATTTTCTGTTTTATCACTTTTACAGTACCTTTGATTACCAACCGATTATTACAAAACTTTAAAAATAAAAGAGAAAGAGAGAAATGCGGCCTAACGTCCATTCGACACAAACTAGGTCATTTCGGGACTAACATATGTTTTTTTTAAACTTTATTTAAAAACTCCCCTTGCGCGTACTGGTCTTTAGCCGTTGGGAGGAAATCGCCCGTTGACTCAATGACAGACGTTACGACACAGCGCGCACATGCTAACCATTCAGCCTCCCTGAATTCGGAAAATTGCTGACTTATAGCAAGAAACATTTCAACGGCGTGGTTCCCCTTGTCAGTGAGGCAGAACGGAGGGACTGACAAGCACAGCTGTCTAGTCGTTCGGATTGGACGAAAAACCAAGGTCCCGTGTACACATTGGAGTGCATGTAAAATATCCCTAAGCAGTTGGAATTCGATACTGTTGAATAAGCTCTATACGATGACTAAATGCGTAGATTGTAGTCACCCACACTGCATGTTTCGATTAACAATGAAAGGGTGCCGTATTCAATGTTCGATCCTATTGTTCTTCTACTCCTGATATGTTGGACTGTTGATCGATTGTTTCATATAAAAGACTACCAATAAGACTCCTTGTAGAAGAAGTTCCCAAAAAATAGTATGTTGACTTTACGAGAAAGACCTCTAAACATGCTCCAAATTGTAAAAATACGACTTTTTTGGATTTTCAATCTCTTTTTTTCGGCTATCCCTGATATTTAAAAAAAATGATACAATGATTTCAAACAACAGGCTAGCTATTACACTCTCTATTGACAAAAGTTTCACAGCCCTCCCTTCATTATAACCGAAGTTATCGTGCCCTAAAGAATCAACAAATCAGCATGCTTATCTCTGCTTACCCTAAGCAGAAAATGCTCATCTTTGAAGTCAATCATGACATTGACCTAGTGAACGTCTACACCAAGTTTGAACATTCTAGCTTAATTAGAAGGAGAGTTATTGTATTCCAAAGTCCCGGTCCTTCAAATTGCTTCTATTTTTCATTTTCAATTCAAAATGGTGACCATCACGTGACCGAAATCAAAATTCTATTCGCGACATTTTTTAGGCCTTCCTACAAGGATTCAGAAAATATAACTCCCGAGTCTATAAGTAAAATAGCAAAAAAGCCTTTTTGATTTTTCACGTTTAAAGATGGTGGCACTTCCGGTTCGATCGACAAACTCCATATTTTGTGTACGAATTAGTAATTACTTCTCTAGTATTCAAAAAAGAAAAATTAGGTCATTCTGACCTATATTTCGACGATTTTTTCGAAAACTTTGATCCTTAATTTCACAAAGGGGAGATAATTTAGGAAATTTCCAAGGACATCATTGAAGTCGCATTGGCAAGATCTACTAACATTCTAAATTTCACGAAAATCGCACAACTATTAAAGAAGTTGTCAAATTGGTAATAACTTCCGGTTCGAAGTGACAGCGACGAATTTTCGAAATTCGAAAATCCGAAATTGCAGATTTGAAGTAAATGTTTCAAGATACTCAAAGAAAAAAGAATTAGCAAAATCGGTCAAAAAATAACAAAGTTACGACTATGCATTGTCAGTTTTTTCGTTCGTAAAATTCCGTGATTTCTGATTCGTAAAACGTTTTGAAAATATATTTAATCAAGGTTCGCACCCCATTTTTGGGGGGGTAGGTCAAAATTTCGGAAATAGGGTGAAACCCTAATTAGATTTTCTATTGGGAAACCATGTGGTGGCTACTGAATAAAATATTTTTGAAATTTCTGCGCATACCGGAAGTGACCGAACTTTGTACGTTTTCTAAATATTGAAAATCGGCCATAGTTTCGTCAATTCTTTATCCATTTTCAAACAAATTACACTTTTAGAATCCCTGACTCTTTTCTTGGACAATGGCTATCTCACATTTTTCAATTTCGCACATTCAATTTCGAACAAACATGTGGTGGCTAGTGCATAAACTATTTTTCAAACTTCTGCGCATACAGGATGTGGCCGAACTTTGTAGGTTGTCCGGATATTGAAAATCGGCCATAATTTCGTCAATTCTTTACCCATTTTTAAACAAATGACATTTTCGGAAACCCTGAATCTTTTGCGAGATAATGGCTATCTCACATTTTTCAATTTCGAACATTCGTCTATGACTTATATCGTTCGAAAATTGAAAAGTCGTTGTTTACGAGACAATTTTTGTTATTTTTCAAAATTTTCAAACTTGAGCTACATTTTTGGAAACCTGAAGTCCATCCGATTCCAGTAATATAAGTTTTATTCGGAGTTATCGCCGTTTATTTTTCGATTTTTTTCGAATTTTTTTCCCATTTTGTGAGCTCGGGTTTCGTTTAATGGCTGAATTGCCGTTTCTGAAACTTCTGGAACATGAAGTTATAGTCCAGTACCAACTTATAAAGCAATTTTGACAAGAATCCTTAAACCGGAAGTGGCCGAAATAATGTGCAATATTTTGAATAAAATGCAAAAAATGGATATTTTGGGGGAAAACGCGATTTCAATGGAATAAAGAAAATAGGGTACCATGAATATTTTTTGACGGTATTTTACACAGGGTTAAAATATCATCGCACTTGAGCAGAAATGAGAAAAAAAGTTGTTTCGGTAATTTGCGTTAGCCGCCATCGGCTAATTTAGTTTTTCGTACCGAGAAAAATTATTTATTGTTCGATTTGTATAAAACAAAGTTCATATGCTCCGTGGTCCCAACGGAAGTGACGTAATATTAACAAAAACTACAAATTTGACAGTTCGGTACCACTTTTTGAAAGCTCAGATTTTTTAATTTCAATTTCATTTTCGGGCAATTTCGAATATTTTGAAATATTTATTTGTTATTTTCATAAACTCGTAGCATTAATCCAAACGAAGAGAATGTATGCGAAAATTAGTTTGTTATATGAGCAGTTGCCGAGAAATATGCAATTTGGCATGCATCACTTTTCACGTTATTTTGCCTATAAAAGAGTGAATTATTATTCGATCTGCAATATATTTTTTTTCCATTTGATGCCTAATGCCAATTTGGATTAGGTCAAGCCAATTTTACATTTTCACTGTGACCTGAATTGACGTCATTTGGGCAAAAACTGTATTTTTAATTTAAAAACCATTATTTTATTCAAATGAGTCTGCCTTATAATATTTTTAAAATTATGATATTTGATTCCCATCAACGAATAGAATGAAGCCATACGACCATACAGATACCACAAAATGGTTTCTAACTTGTACGGTTACAGAGAAATAGGCGATCTTCGATAAGTCACTTTTCAAGGTTTTTGGTCTATAAAAGTGTCAATTATGATTCGATTTTTATAATTTTTTTACCATTTGATGCTTTATGCCATTTATGACTTCTATGAACTAAATTAACTTTTTCAATATCACCGGAAGTAATGTAATTTTTGCAAAAAACGTATTTTCAGCCTTCAAAACAAACATTTTTTTGAAGGGATTTATATTTATTATTCGTTTAACTTTATAACGCCTGGTTCTAATGGGCTGTAAGATTGAATCAATACCACAGTATTGATATCAAGAAAAGGCTTCTAGCATGTTCCCTTGTCGAAAAATAGCCAATTTTCCAAGGGTCACTTTTAAGTTTTTTACCTTCTTAATTTCAGTTCATGGGTTATTTTAATTATTTATTGCCCGATATGTATTAAACAAAGTTTGTGTTTTGTATGTTGCGAATTTTCGACTTATTTTTCGCCTATGAAAATTCCTTTCGGCTCCGGAAGTGACATAATTTTGCCATAATTTACAATTTTGACCGGTCTTTTCGCCAGCATATATTACTTTTACATATGATAGAGGGTGTCACTGAAGCAAAACAATTAAAGTATAGTTTGGTAGCTCAATGGATCGGCTATGGTATAATAAACTTCCTGTATGATTCCTGAAAGCCGGTTCAGTGCTGCTTGCAGGTCTAGTTATTAGGCTTTCAGACTTTCGTCTGAAAGACTATTGTTTTTACTAAAATTATTATTAGACTATTGTTTTTACTAAAATTATTAGACTTTCAGACTTTCGTCTGAAAGACTATTGTTTTTACTAAAATTATTATTATTATTTTTTTCCGCGGGAGCATATTTCTCCATGATCGAAAACAGATATCGATCTGGAACAAAGTTTTCTATCGGGAAAACATGTGGTGGCTAGTGCATAAACTATTTTTCAAACTTCTTCGCATACCGGAAGTGGCCGAACTGTGTAGGTTGTCATGATATTGAAAATCGGTCATAATTTCGTCAATTCTCTACCCATTTTTAATCAAATGACTTTTTTTGGAAACCCTGAATCTTTTGCGAGCCTATTTCTCCATGATCGAAAACAGATATCGATCTGGAACAAACTTTTCTATTGGTCATAATTTCGTCTTTTCTCTACCCATTTTTAATCAAATGACTTTTTTGGAAACCCTGAATCTTTTGCGAGATAATGGCTATCTCACATTTTTCAATTTCGAACATTCGTCTATGACTTCTATCGTTCGAAAATTGAAAAGACGTTGTTTATGAGACAATTTTTGTTATTTTTCAAAATTTGCAAATTTGACCTACATTTTTGGATTCCTGTAGTCTATGTGATTCCAGTAATATAAGTTTCATTCAGAGTTATTGCCCTTTATTTTTCGAATTTTCTGCCCATTTTGTAACCCTTATATTTTTTGGAAAGGATAAAACGATATTTCTGAAACCTCTGGAACATAAAGCCATATTGCCAGACAGTTGCATAAAGCAATTTCAACAACGATTCGTAAACCGGAAGTAGTCGAAATAATTTCTGATGTTTGGAAAAAAATGCAAAAAATGGGTGCTTTGAGCGAAAACGTGATTATTTCGTCCGATATCAACGGATTAAAGAGATTATGGTATCGTTAGGTTGCACGAGAATTGAAGTATCGTATGGTACCCATTTCATAAAGATACGATGGCCCGGAAGTAAAATATCGCACGCTGAAAATCAAGTATTTTCCAATTTGGAGCGTTTTTGGACGCCTTAATCTCGAAAACTGCTCTAGCGATTTATCTTAAACTTTCGTGAACGCTCTAGAGGCTAAAGTTAATATCCGATTGACTTGAAATTTATACGGTGTTTAAGGTCGTGAGACGAAGAAGCCTATTGATTTTCAGTGATATCCGGTAATTACTACCAGAGTTATGACCCTTGATCACTTTGAAAAATCTTGTGAACGCTCTAGAGGCTATAGTTAATATCCGATTGACTTTAAATTTATACACAGTGTTTAAGGTCAGGAGACGAAGAAACCTTTTGATTTTCGGTGATATCTGATAATTACTGCCAGAGTTATGACCCTTGATCACTTTGAAAAATCTTGTGAACGCTTTAGAGGCTAAAGTTAATATCCGATTGACTTTAAATTTATGCACAGTGTTTACGGTAATGAGACGAAGAAACCTATTGATATTCGGTGATATCCGATAATTACTACCAGAGTTATGACCCTTGATCACTTTGAAAAATCTTGTGAACGCTCTAGAGGCTAAAGTTAATATCCGATTGACTTTAAATTTATACACAATGTTTAAGGTCATGAGACGAAGAAGCCTTTTGATTTTCGGTGATATCTGATAACTCCTGCCCGAGTTATGACCCTTGATCACTTTGAAAAATCTTGTGAACGCGCTAGAGGCTAAAGTTAATATCCGATTGAATTTAAATTTATACACAGTGTTTAAAGCCATGATACAAAGAAGCCTATTGATTTTCAGCAATATCCGATAATTACTACCAGAGTTATGACCCTTGATCACTTTGAAAAATCTTGTGAACGCTCTAGAGGCTAAAGTTAATATCCGATTGACTTTAAATTTATACACAGTGTGTAAGGTCATGATAAGAAGAAGCCTGTTTATTTTCAGCAATATCTGATAATTCCTGCCCGAGTTATGACCCTTGATCACTTTGAAAAATCTTGTGAACGCGCTAGAGGCTAAAGTTAATATCCGATTGAATTTAAATTTATACACGGGGTTTAAAGCCATGATACAAAGAAGCCTATTGATTTCAGTGATATCTGATAATTTCACCAGAGTTATGGCACTTGATCACTTCGAAATATCTTGTGGACGAAGGCCTTGAGACAAACAATCAAACCTATTCTAATCATTTCTGATAATTTTTTAATGGCTATCACCCGTAATAAGATTATCATGTGTTGTAAATGTTCTCCTTACTGACAAAAGAAACAATATGCGACAATCCTTGTTGACAGCTCGGACGACTTAGCTGTTGTTGGCGTATGTTTCGTTGCCTAGCAACCTATCTTTTAGCTTGTGGTCCCTCTGGACGTCACAATTATTTTCCGATTTAAAAAAACGTTTGATTATATCACTGTTACACCTTAAGGAAGGTTTGAGTTCGAATTTCGGGAAAATCGACAAAATGGCCGCCGTTTGTACGCGAATACTGTTAAGAAATGGTTTATCATGGTTGTGGACCCTGTATAGGTCACAATTTTAATTCGATTTTGATGAAACTTGAAATGCATGGTTATAACCCAAAGATCTTGGTTTCTTTCGGTATTTGCGCGTATCGGATCGTAACTTCCTGAATTATCGCCCCTGATTGTCCGAAAAATCGCCTATGGTCCCTCTGTAGGTCACAATTATTATCCGATTTATAAAAACGTTACAGTGTAATCTAGCTTGAGTTTGAATTTCGTGAAAATCGGACCAAAATTGACAAACAAAATTGCCACCGTCTGTACGCAAATGGTGTAAAAAATATGGTATATCAAGGTTGTGGACCCTATAGATGTCACAATTTTAGTTCGATTTTGATGAAACTTGAAAAACCTTTTTATAACCTAAAGGTCTTGGTCCCTTTCGATATTTGCGCAAATCGGATTGTAACTTCCTGAATTATGGCCTCTGATTATACGAAAAATCGCCTTTATTATCTTGTGGTCCGTCTGGAGGTCACAATTATTACCGGATTTAAAAAAAACATTTGATTATATCACCGTTACATCGTAATGAATTTTTGGTTTGAATTTCGGGAACATCGGACCAAAATTGCTGAACAAAATGGCCGCTACTTTTAAACGAATAGTGTAAAAAATATGGTATATCAAGGTTGTGGACCCTGTAGAGGTCACAATTTTAATTCGATTTTGATGAAACCTGAAATGCATGTTTATAACCTAAAGATCTTTATTCTTTTCGATATTTGCGCATATCAAATTGTAACCTTATGAATTATGGCCTTTGATTGTGGGAAAAATCACTTCCGTAATTACTGCCAGAGTTATGACCCTTGATCACTTTGAAAAATCTAAAGTTAATATCCGATTGACTTTAAATTTATACACACTATTTACGGTCATGATACAAAATAGCCTATTTATTTTCAGCGATATCCGATAATTACTACCAGAGTTATGACCCTTGATCACTTTGAAAAACCCTGTGAATGCTCTAAAGGCTAAAGTTAATATCCGATTGACTTTAAATTTGTACACAGTGTTTAGGATCATGATACGAAGAATCCTATTTGATTTTCAGTGATAATTTCTGGCAGTTGATCACTTTGACAAAGGCCTTGAGACAAACCATCAAAACTATTCTAATCATTTCTGATAATTATTTAATGGGCTATTACTCGTAATAAGATTATCATGTGTTGTAAATGTTCTCCTTACTGATAAAAGAAACAATATGCGACAACCCTTGTTGACTGCCCGGACGACTTAGCTGTTGTGGGCGTATGTTTCGTTGCCTGGCAACCTATCTTTGGAATCCCTGAATCTTTTCTTAGACTATGGCTATCTCACATTTTTCGATTTCGAACATTCGCCTATGACTTTTAGCGTTCGAAAATTGAAAACATGTTGTTTACGAGACAATTTTTGTTATTTTTCAAATTTGACCTACATTTTTGGATACCTGAAGTTCATGCGATTCCAGTAATATAAGTTTCATTCAGAGTTATCGCCCTTTATTTTTCGATTTTTTTCGAAATTTCTTCCCATCTTGTGAGCTCGGGTTTCGTTTTATGGCAGAATTGACGTTTCTGAAACTTCTGGAACATGAAGTTATACACCAATACCAACGAATAAAGCAATTTCGACAAGAATCCTTAAACCGGAAGTGGTCGAAACAATGTGCAATATTTTGAAAAAAATGCCAAAAATGGATATTTTTGGAAAAAACGCGATTTCCCCGCTCGATATCAATGGATTAAAGAAATTAGGGTACCATTGGACTGCACTAGGATTGTACTATCGTATGATACCAAATTCATACGGATACTATGAACAGGCAGCAAAATATGTCACGCTGAAAATCAAGTATTTTCTGATTTTTAGCATTTTTGGACGCCTGTATCTCGAAAACTACTCCTGCGATTTTTATGAAACTTTCTAAATCGAGAGACCTTGTGGTAGTCTTGTGTACGAAACATTCCATTACGACTTTGAAATATCTGGAATAGGTGAAATAACAGACTTAAAATCGAAAAAAGTCGAAAAATCGTGAAATTTGGGAAAATGCTCTACTATTTTTTTATTTTAAGAGATTTTCGAAAAAAGGTTTTATATTCAGATAGCTGACCTAATTACGATTCTAACGATGTATAATATGTATGTAGTTATTGAAAGTTATTTTTCGATATTTTAAATTTTTTGCATTTTTGTCACTTTTGGACATAGGATTTCTCAGTGGCATTTTATCTGATCAGTAAATGTAATATATCATTACAGAGCCCTATGGCTATTTTAGTACCAAAACCGGCTATTTAAACTATTCCGACAATAATAACCATACCGGAAGTATTCAAAAAATATAAAAAATGGTTAAAAACATTGTCGCATTTGCGAAAAACTTGATTTCTCCCTAAGGTAATAGCTGACCAAAAGAACTAAAGTGTCGTTGGATAGCCCTATTAATGGACCATCATATGGTATGTAAATAATACGATTTCGATGGCAAGGAAATAAATTATTGTATGCCAAAAATCTAGTATTTTCCGATTTTTTAACATTCTGAGACGCCCTTTTCTCGAAAACGACGCCTACGATTTTTCTCAAACTTTTGTTTACTCAAAGTCCTATCGATTGTCTATATAGTGAATCCAAAATGAAAAGCATTGAAATAATATAGGTGGTCCAAAAAGAGCATCAAACTTTGAAAAAAATTCAAAAATCGTTAAATTTTTGTGAACGCTCTTTTATTTATCTTTTTTTCAAAAACCACTCAATAGATGTTTCTGACACTTCTGGTACAGAAAGTTAAGTATCCAAAGAACTTCGTAAAACTATCACGACAACAATCGTAAAACCGGAAGTAGTCGAAAAAATGTCCGATATTTTGAAAACAATTATTTTTTTTACGAAAACCTTCATTATTTATGAATATTTTTTGATGATATTTTACACTGGGTTAAAATATCACCCTACTTGAGCAGAAATGAGAAAAAAAATTGTCTCGGTAATTTGCATTAGCCGCCATCGGCTAATTTAGTTTTTCCTACCCAGAAAAATTATTTATTGTTCGATTTGTATAAAAAACAAGTTCATAAGCTCCGTGGTCCCAGTTGTAATTTTTTTTGTTACGGTGAAATTTTTCTGTCGGCAACGGAAGTGACGTAATATTAACAAAAACTACAATTTTGACAGTTCGGTACCACTTTTTGAAAGCAAATATTATTTTTTTTTCAAAGCTGATATAACTAAAAGGATGCACTCTGCAAAGGAGCACAATATCCTTAGCTCAGACTTTTTAATTTCAATTTCATTTTCGGTCAATTTCGAATAAAATGTAAAATAAAGTGTAAAATTCAGTTCTTTGCAATTCATTCAGCGTCTTCGTATTTTGAAATATTTATTTGTAATTTTCATAAACTCGTAGCAATAATCCAGACGAAGAGAATGTATGCGAAAATTAGTTTATAATGTGAACAGTTGCCGAGAAATATACAATTTTGCATGCATCACTTTTCACGTTATTTTGCCTATAAAAGAATGAATTATTATTCGATTTGCAATTTTTTTTCCATTTGATGCTTAATGTCAATTTGGACTAGGTCCAGCCAATTTTACAATTTCACTGTGACCGGAAATGACGTCATTTGGGCAAAAACTGTATTTTTAACCTAAAAAACAAATATTTTATCCAAATGAATCTGCCTTAGGCGATCGTCGATAAGTCACTTTTCAAGGTTTTTGATCTATAAAAGTGTCAATTATTATTCGATTTTTATGATATTTTTACCATTTGATGCCTTATGCCATTTATGACTTCTATGAACCAAATTAACATTTTCAATATCAACGGAAGTAATATAATTTTTGCAAAAAACGTATTTTGAGCCTTCAAAACAAACATTTTTTTTGAAGGGATTTATATTTATTATTCGTTTAACTTTATAACGTCTGGCTCTAATGGGCAGTAAGATTGAATCAATACCATCATATTGATATCAAGAAAAGGCTTCTAGCATGCTCCCTTGTCGAAAAATAGCCAATTTTTCCCTGGGTCACTTTTAAGTTTTTTTACCTTCTTAATTTCAGTTTATGGGTTATAGGTTAATTATTTATTGCCCGATATGTATAAAACAAAGTTTGTATTTTGTATGTTGCGAATTTTCGACTTATTTTTCACCTATAAAAATTTCTTTCGGCACCGGAAGTGACGTAATTTTGCCATAATTTACAATTTTGATCGGTCTTTTCGCCAGCAAATATTACTTTTACATATGATAGATGGTGTCACTGAAGCAAAACAATTAAAGTATAGTTTGGTAGCTTAATGGATCGGCTATGGTATAATAAACTTCCTGTATGATTCCTGAAAGCCGGTTCAGTGCTGCTTGCAGGTCTAGTTATTATTATTTTTATACGCCCACATTTTCATGTGGACGTATATTGTCGTCGCCCCTGTTCGTCCGGACGTCCGTCCGTCCGTCCGTCCGTCCGTCCACAATTGTTTGTGAACAGTCTACAGGTCACAATTTTTATCCGATTTCAATGAAACTTGAAATATAGGTTTATCACCCTAAGATCTCGGTTCCTTTCGATATTGGCATGTATCGGACCGTAACTTCATGGGTTATGGCCCCTGATTGTACGAAAAATGACGTTTTTTAGCTTGTGAACAGTGTAGAGGTCACAATTTTGATCCGATTTGGATGAAACTTGAAATGCATGTTTATAAACCAAAGATCTTGGTTCCTTTCGATATTTGCGCCAATTGGATCGTAACTTCCTGAATTATGGCCCCTGATTGTCTGAAAAATCGCCCATTTTAGCTTGTGGTCCCTCTGGAGGTCAAAATTGTTATCCGATTTAAAAAACCGTTTGATTATATCACTGTGCCATGGTTATGAAGGTTGAGTTCGAATTTCGTGAAAATCGGACCAAAATTGACGGACAAAATGGCCGCCATTTGTACGCGAATAGTGTGAAAATATGTTATATCAAGGTTGTGAACAGTGTAGAGGTCACAATTTTGAACTGATTTGGATGAAACTTGACATGCATGTTTATAACCCAAAGATCTTGGTTCCTTTCGATATTTGCGCCAATCAGATCGTAACTTCCTGAATTATGGCCCCTGATTGTCCGAAAAATCGCCCATTTTAGCTTGTGGTCCCTCTGGAGGTCAAAATTGTTATCCGATTTAAAAAACCGTTTGATTATATCACCGTGCCATGGTTATGAAGGTTGAGTTCGAATTTCGTGAAAATCGGACCAAAATTGACGGACAAAATGGCCGCCATTTGTACGCGAATAGTGTGAAAATATGTTATATCAAGGTTGTGAACAGTGTAGAGGTCACAATTTTGAACCGATTTGGATGAAACTTGACATGCATGTTTATAACCCAAAGATCTTGGTTCCTTTCGATATTTGCGCCAATCGGATCGTAACTTCCTGAATTATGGCCCCTGATTGTCCGAAAAATCGACCTTTTTAGCTTGTGGTCCCTCTGGAGGTCAAAATTGTTATCCGATTTAAAAAAACGTTTGATTATATCACCGTTTCATGGTTATGAAGGTTGAGTTCGAATTTCGTGAAAATCGGACCAAAATTGACGGACAAAATGGCCGCCATTTGTACGCGAATAGTGTGAAAATATGTTATATCAAGGTTGTGGACCTTATAGAGGTCACAATTTTGAACCGATTTGGATGAAACTTGACATGTATGTTTATAACCGAAAGATCTTGGTTCCTTTCGATATTTGCGCCCATCGGGTCATTACTTCGTGAATTATGTCCCCTGATTGTACGAAAAATCACCCTTTTTAACTTGTTGTGCCTCTGGAGGTCACAATTATTATCTGATTTAAAAAAAACCAGGTTTGATTATAAAAACCAAACAAATTCTAATGATTTTCTGATAATTCCTTAATATGTGACAACTCTTGTTGACTGCCCGGACGATTTGGCTGCTGTGTGGGCGTATGTTTCGTTGCCTGGCAACCTATTTTTATTTTCGCCGGAGCCTATTTCTCAGTGCCTGTAACAGATACCGATCTGGGACCTAATTCTCTATTGGGAAACCATGTGTTGGCTACTTGATAAACTATTTTTGAAACTTCTGCGCAGACCGGAAGTGGTCGAATTTTGTGCTGTGTCAAAAAATTAAAAAACGGCCGTAGATTCGTCAATTCTGTACCTATTTTCATACAAATGACATTTTCGGAAACCCTGAGTCTTTTCTCGGACGATAGCAGTTGAAAATTTCGATATTTCGAAACTTCATCGCTGACTTCTTGCGATCGAAAAATGAAAAATGTGGTTTGAGAGACAATTGTTGTTATTTTTCAAAATTTTCAAATTTGACCTACATTTTTGGATACCTGAAAACCATCCGATTCCAGAAATATAAGTTTCATTCCGAGTTATCGCCCTTTATTTTCCGATTTTTTTCGAATTTTCTACCCATTTTGTGAGCTGGGGTTTCGTTTTATGGCAGAATTGACGTTTCTGAAACTTCTGAGGCATGAAGCCAAATGACCATTGCAAGGAATAAAGCAATTTCAACAATAATGTGTAGACCGGAAGTGGTCGAAATAATGTCCGATATTTTGAAAAAAATGCAAAAAATGGGTATTTTGGGGAAAAACGCGATTTCTCCGTCCGATATCAATGGATTAGACAAATTAGATTACCATTGGATTGCACTAGTATTGTGCTATCGTATGATACCCTGAAAATCAAGTATTTTCTGTTTTGGAGCGTTTTTGGATGCCTGTAGCTCGAAAACTTAACCGCAACTTTTTTTTAAAATTGTTTCTATCGAGAGTCCTTTCGGAGTTATTTTGCATGAAACCATCCAGTAAGACTTTGAAATATCTTGAATAGGTAAAATAACTGACTGAAAATCGAAAAAAGTCGAAATATAGTGAAATTTTGGAAAATGCTCTATTTTTTTATTTTAAGAGATTTTCAAAAAAAGATTGCATATTCAGATAGCTGACCTAATTACGATTCTAACGATGTATAATATGTATGTAGTTATTGAAATTTTATTTTCGATATTTTATTTTTTTTTTTGCATTTTTGGCACTTTTGAACATAGGATTTCTCAGGGGGATTTTATCTGATCGGATAATGGAATATATCATTACAGAGCCCTGTGGGCTATTTTAGTGCCCAAACCGTCTATTAAAACTATTCCGACAATAATAACCATACCGGAAGTATTCAAAAAATGAAAAAAAAAATGGTTAAAAACGTTGTCGCACTTGCGAAAAACTTGATTTCTCCTTTAGGTAATAGCGGACCAAAAGAACTGAAGTGTCACTGGATAGCCCTATTAATGGACCACCATATGATATCTAAATAATACGATTTCGGTGGTTAGGAAATGAATTATTGTATGCCAAAAATCTAGTATTTTCCGATTTTTTAACATTCTGAGACGCCCTTTTCTCGAAAACGACGCCACAGATTTTTCTTAAATTTTTCTTACTCAAAGTCCTATCGGTTGTCTATATAGTGAATCCAAAATGAAAAGCGTTGAAATAATATAAGTGGTCCAAAAATGGCCTCAAACTTTGAAAAAAATTGAAAAATCGTTAATTTTTTGGAAACGCTCTTTAATTTATCTTTTTTTTCCAAAACTAATCAATGTATGTTTCTGATACTTCTGGTACGTAAAGTTAAGTATCCAAAGAACTTCGTAAAGCTATCACAACAACGATCGTAAAACCGGAAGTAGTCGTTAAAATGTCCGATATTTTGAAAAAAAAATAATTCTTTTACGAATACCTTTTTTATTTATGAATATTTTTTGATGATATTTTACACAGGAATTGTCGATATAAAATTAAACCATGCTAGTCCCGAAATGACATAGTTTGTGTCTAGTCGACGTTAAACCCCATTTCTCTCATCTCGGTAGTGCCGGTTAATTTGAGATATAGTTTGTCTCCTTTTAAGTTTTTTACCTTTTTAATTTCAGTTTATGGGTTCTAAGTTTATTATTTATTGCCTGGTGTGCATAAAACAATTCTCATTTGCGAATTCTCAACTTATTTGTTACCGATAATGATTTCTTTTGGCACCGGAAGTGAAGTAATTTTACCAGATTTTACAATTTTGACAGGTGTATTCGCAAGCAAATATTACTTACAAATCTGATAGAGGGTGTCACTGAATCATAACAACTACAGTATCGTTTGGTAGCTCGATGGATCGGCTATTGTATGACGCACTTCCTGTCTGATTCCTGAAAGCCGATTCAGCACTGCAGGTCTGCAGGTCTAGTTATTATTATTATTATTTATTTCCGCTGGAGCCTATTTCTCCATGATCGAAAACAGATATCGATCTGGAACAAACTTTTCTATCGGGAAAACATGTGATGGCTAGTGCATAAACTATTTTTCAAACCTTTGCGCATACCGGAAGTGGCCGAACTTTGTAGGTTGTCCGGATATTGAAAATCGGCCATAATTTCGTTAATTCTTTACCCATTTTTAAACAAATGACATTTTCGAAAACCCTGAATCTTTTGCGAGATAATGGCTATCTCACTTTTTTCAATTTCGAACATTCGTCTATAACTTCTATTGTTCGAAAATTAATAAGACGTTATTTATGAGACAATTTTTGTTATTTTTCAAAATTTACGAATTTGACCTACATTTTTGGATTCCTGAGGTCTAAGCGATTCCAGTAATATAAGTTTCATTCAGAGTTATTGCCCTTTGTTTTTCGAATTTTCTGCCCATTTTATGCGCCGTATATTTTTTGGAAAGGATAAAACGATATTTCTGAAACCCTAGAATCATAAAGCCATATGGCCCGTCAGTTGCATAAAGCAATTTCAACAACGATCCGTAAACCGAAAGTAGTCAAAATAGTGTCTGATATTTTGTAAAAACTCAAAAAATGGGTGCTTTTGGGAAAAGCGGTATTTCTTCGTCCGATATCAAGCGATCAAATGGATTACGGTATCGTTGGTTTACATTGGAATTGGGGTATCGTATGATTCACAATTCATACAAATACCATGACCCGGAAGTAAAATTTAGCACGCTGAAAATCAGATTTGGAGCGTTTTTAGACGCCTTTATCTCGAAAACAGCTCCAGCGATTTATCTTAAACTTTCTCTATCGAGAGTCCCTTCGGTGGTCGTTAGCATGAAGCCATACATTAAAATCTTCCAATAACTGGAATAGGACCAAAAACGGACTGAAAATCGAAAAAAGTCTAAAAATCGTGAAATTTTGGAAAATGCTCTACTATTTTTTTATAGTAAGAGATTTTCAAAAAAAAAAGATATATTTTTAAAAAGCTGACCTAATTACGATTCTAATGATGTATAATATGTATGCAGTTATTGAAATTTAATTTTCAATACTTTTACATTTTTACATTTTTAACACTTTTGAATATAGGATTTCTCAGAAGTATTTTATTTAATCGTATAGTGTCGTATATCATTAGAGAGCTCTGTTCCCATGCAAACTCCAAAACTGGATGTGAAAACTACTCGACAATGATTCGTTTACCGGAAGTAGTTTCGAAAACTACTCAATGAATGTTTCTGACATTTCTGGTACAGGAAGTTAAGTATGTAATCAACTTGTTTAAGCTATTCCGACAATGGTCGTAAAACCGGAAGTAGTCGAAAAAATCTCCGACATTTTGATTTTTTTTTACATTTTTATAGGAAACTTTTTTATTTATATTTTTTGATGGTAGTTTACACAGAGTTAAAGTATCACCCTACTTAAGCAGAAGTGAGAAAGAATTTTGTCTCAGTAATTTTCTTTAGTCGCTATTGGCTAATTTAGTTTTTCGTACCTAGATTTATTATTTATTGTTCGATTTGTATAAAACAAAGTTCATATGCTCCGTGGTCTCAATTGTAATTTTTTTTGTTACCGTGAAATTTTTCTGCACGCAACGGAAGTGGCGTAATATTAACAAAAACTACAATTTTGACAGTTCGGTACCACTTTTTGACAGCAAATATTATATTTTTCGAAATCTGGTAAAGCAAAAAGGATGCACGCTGTAAAGGAGCACAATATCCTTAGCTCAGACTTTTTAATTTCAATTTCATTTTCGGGCAATTTCGAATAAATGTATAAAAAAAGTGTAACAATCAGTTATGTACAACCCATTCAACGTCTTCATATTTTTAACTATTTATTCGTAACTTTCATAAACTCGTAGTAATAATCCAGACGAGCAGAATATATGCAAAAAATAGTTCGTAATATGTGCAATTGCCGAGAAATATACAATTTTGCATGCATCACTTTTCACGTTATTTTGCCTATAAACGAGTAAATTATTATCCGATTTTCAATATTTTTTTTTTTTCATTCGATGCCTAAATGCCAATTTGGACTTGGTTAAGCCAATTTTACAGTTTCACTGTTACCAGAAATGACGTCATTTTGGCAAAAACTGTATTTTTAACCTAAATAACAAATATTTGATTCAAATGAGTTTTTTTATAATATTTTTTAAAAATTATGATATTTGATTCCCATCAACGAATAGTTTGAACCCATACGATCATACAGATACAACAAAAAGGTTTCTAACTTGTACGGTTGCCGAGAAATGGACGATTTTCTACAAGTCACTTTTCAAGCTTTTTGGTCTATAAAAGTGTCAATTATTATTCAATTTTCATACAATTTTCACCATGTGATGTCTTATGCCATTTATGATTGCAATGATCTGATTTAACATTACCATTATCACCATGTGATGTCTTATGCCATTTATGATTGCAA
Organism: Patella caerulea; assembly: GCA_036850965.1. Lineage (NCBI taxonomy): Eukaryota > Metazoa > Mollusca > Gastropoda > Patellidae > Patella > Patella caerulea. The sequence goes on along the minus strand of JAZGQO010000013.1, from coordinate 13,030,619 downwards.
TGATCTGATTTAACATTACCATTATCACCGGAAGTAATGTCATATTTGCAAAAAACGTATTTTTAGACATCAAAACAAATATATTTTTGAAGTGAGTTATAATTTTTTTATTTGTTTATTGTTATAACGTTTGTTTCGTATGGCCATTTAGATTAGATCAATGTAATCATACTGATATCAAAAAATTGCTTCTAGCATATTCCCTTGTCGAGAAATAACCAATTTTCTAAGGATCACTTTTTTTGTTTTTTACCTTTTTAATTTCAGTTTATGGGTTCTAAGTTTATTATTTATTGCCTGATATGTATAAAACGATTCTCAATTGCGAATTCTCAACTTATTTGTTACCGATAATGATTTCTTTTGGCACCGGAAGTGAAGTAATTTTGCCAGATTTTACAATTTTGACAGGTGCATTTGCAAGCAAATGAGGGTGTCATTGAATCATAACAACTACAGTATCGTGTGGTAGCTCGATGGATGACGTACTTCCTGTCTGATTCCTAAAAGCCGATTCAGCACTGCAGGTCTGCAGGTCTAGTTAGCCTATTGAGATTACTAAAATTATTAGGGGGGTTGGGATGGCCTAGTGGACTAGAGTGTCGCGCTTCGACCTCTAGTTGGCCGGTCACCTCTGGCTTGTGACTGTGGTTTCGAGCCCTGGTGTGAGCGTATGTGGCATGGATATAGGGGCGCCTTCTCAACCTCGTGGGTTTCCTCCGGGCACTCCGGTTTCCTCCCACTGCTAAAGACCCCTACGCGCAAGCGAATTATTGAAATAAAATTAAAAACCATGTTAGTCCCGAAATGACCTAGTTTGTGTTGAGTGGACGTTAAACCCCATTTCTCTCTCTCTCTCACTAAAATTATTATTATTATTATTATTTATCGCGGGGGCCAAGTTCTCCATGATCGAAAGCAGATATCGATCTGAAATCAACTTTTCTTTCGGGAAACCATGTGGTGGCTACTTGATAAAGTATTTTCGAAAATTCTGCGCATACCGGAAGTGGCAGATCTTTGTACTTTGTCAAAAAATTGAAAATTGGCCATAGTTTCGTCAATTTCAAACAAATGACATTTTCGGAAACCCTGAATCTTTTCCGAGCCAATAGCAATCTAAGATTTTGTAATTTCGAAAATTCGTCGCTGACTTCTAGCGTTCGAAAATTGAAAAATTTTGTTTAAGAGACATTTTTTTCATTTTTCAAAATTTTCAAATTTGACTTATATTTTTGGATACCTTAAGTCCATCCGATTCCAGTAATATAAGTTTCATTCAGAGTTATCTCCCTTTATTTTTCGATTTTTTTTTCGAATTTTCTACCTATTTTGTGAGCTCGGGTTTCGTTATATGGCCGAATTGGCGAATCTGAAACTTCTAAGGCATGAAGCCAAATGACCATTGCAAGGAATAAAGCAATTTCAACAATGATCCGTAGACCGGAAGTAGTCGAAATAATGTGCAATATTTCGAAAAAATTCATAAAATGGATAGTTTTGGGGAAAACACGATTTCTCCGTCCGATATCAATGGATTAAACAAATTAGGGTACCATTGGCCTGCACTAGGATTGTACTATCGTATGATACCCAATTCATACGGATACTATGATCAGGCAGCAAAATATGGCACGCCTGTATCTCGAAAACTACGCCAGGGATTTTTATGAAATTTTCTCTATCGAGAGACCTCGTGGGGGTCTTACGTACGAAACATTCCATTACCACTTTGAAATATCTGGAATAGGTGAAATAAGGGACTGAAAATCGAAAAAAGTCGAAAAATCGTGAAATTTTGGAAAATGCTCCACCATTTTTTTATTGTATATTCAGATAGCTGACCTAATTACGATTCTAACGATGTATAATATGTATGTGGTTATTGAAATTTAATTTTCGATCTTTTAAATTTTTATACGCCCACATTGAAATGTGGTCGTACATTGTCGTCGCCCCCGTCCGTCGGTCCGTCGGTCCGGCGTCCACAATTGCTTGTGGACGCTCAACAGGCTAAAGTTAATATCCAATTGACTTTAAATTTATACACAGTGTTTAAGGTCATGAGACGAAGAAGCCTATTGTTTTTCAGCGATTTCCGATAATAACTACCAGAGTTATGACACTTGATCACCTCAAAAAATCTTGTGGACGCTCTAGAGGCCAAAGTTAATATCCAATTGATTTTAAATTTATACACAGTGTTTAAGGTCATGAGACGAAGAAGCCTATTGATTTTCAGCGATTTCCGATAATTAGTGCCAGAGTTATGGCCCCTTATCACTTCAAAAAATCTTGTGGACGCTCTAGAGGCCAAAGTTAATTTCCGATTTACTTTAAATTTATACACAGTGTTTAAGGTCATGAGACGAAGAACCCTATTGATTTTCAGCGATTTTCGATAATTAGTGCCAGAGTTATGGCCCTTGAACACTTGAAAATATCTTGTGGACGCTCTAGAGGCCAAAGTTAATATCCAATTGACTTTAAATTTATACACAGTGTTTAAGGTCATGAGACGAAGAATCCTATTAATTTTCAGCGATTTCCGATAATTAGTGCTAGAGTTATGTCCCTTGATCACTTCAAAAAATCCTGCGGACGCTCTCGAGGCCAAAGTTAATATCCGATTGATTTTGAATTTATACATAGTGGATGCTCTAGAGGTTAAAGTTAATATCCGATTGACTTCAAATTTATACATAGTGTTTACAGTCATGAGACTAAGTCGTCTATCGATTTTCAGTGATTTTCAATAATTGCTGCCAGAGTTATGGCCCTTTATCACTTCGAAAAAATCCTGTGGAAGCTCCATAGGCCAAAGTTAATATCCGATCGACTTTAAATTAACACACAGTGTTTAGGGTAATGAGACGAAGAAGCCTATTGATTTTCAGAGATTTCAAATAATTATTGCCAGAGTTATCTCCCTTGATAACATCAAAGAAATCTTGTGACGCTATAGAGGCCAAACTTATCATCCGATTGACTTTAGATTGATACAGAGAGTTTAAGGTGTTGAAACGAACATGTGTTTTGATTTTCAATGAATTTTGATAACTGAACAGCTAAATCCATGATATTAAATGTTTCATGCATATACTAATTGTTAGCGTGGGGTAACACTTTATAAAAAGCGATCAAATTCTAATGATCTTCTGATAATTACATAATGAGTTGTTACTCTTAATCAGTTTTTAGTGTATTACAAATGTTTCATTAGCGAAAAAAGTAAAAATATGCGAAAACCCTTGTTGACTGCCCGGACGATTTAGCTGCTGTGGGCGTATGTTTCGTTGCCTGGCAACCTATCTTTTGCATTTTTGGCACTTTTGAACACCGGATTTCCCAGGGGCATTTTATCTGATCAGATAATGTAATACATCATTACAGAGCCCTGTGGCTATTTTAGTGCCCAAACCGGCTATTAAAACTATTCCGACAATAATAACCACACCGGAAGTATTCAAAAAATGAAAAAAAAAGGTTAAAAAAGTTGTCGAACTTGCGAAAAACTTGATTTCTCCCTTAGGTAATACCGGACCAAAAGAACTAAAGTGTCGTTGGATAGCCCTATTAATGGACCATCATATGGTATCTAAATAATACGATTTCAATGGTAAGGAAATACATTATTGTATGCCAAAAATCAAGTATTTTCCGCTTTTTTAACATTCCGAGACGCCCTTTTCTCGAAAACGACGCCTACGATTTTTCTTAAACTTTTCTTACTCAAAGTCCTATCGGTTGTCTATATAGTGAATTCAAAATGAAAAGCATTGAAATAATATAGGTGGTCCCAAAATGGCCTCAAACTTTTTTTTTTCCAAAACTACTCAATGGATGTTTCTGACAGTTCTGGTACAGAAAGTTAAGTATCTAAAGAACTTCGTAAAGCTATCACGACAATGATCGTAAAACAGGAAGTAGTCGAAAAAATGTCCGATATTTGGAAAAAAAATAATTTTTTTACGAAAACCTTTTTCATTTATGAATATTTTTTGATGGTATTTTACACAGGGTTAAAATATCATCCTACTTGAACAGAAATGAGAAAAAAAATTGTCTCGGTAATTTGCGTTAGCCGCCATCGGCTAATTTAGTTTTTCGTACAAAGTTCATATGCTCCGTGGTCCGAATTGTAATATTTTTTGTTACGGTGAAATTTTTCTGTCGGCAACGGAAGTGACGTAATATTAACAAAAACTACAATTTGGACAGTTCTGTACCACTTTTTGAAAGCAAACTTTATTTTTTTCAAAACTGATATAACTAAAAGGATGCACCCTGCAAAGGTGCACAAAATCTTTAGCTCAGATTTTTTAATTCCAATTTCATTTTCGGGCAATTTCGAATAAAATGTAAAATAAAGTGTAAAATTCAGTTATTTACAATTCATTCAGCGTCCTTATATTTTGAAATATTTATTTGTTATTTTCATAAACTCGTAGCATTAATCCAGACGAAGAGAATGTATGGGAAAATTAGTTTGTAATATGAGCAGTTGCCGAGAAATATGCAATGTTGCATGCATCACTTTTCACGTTATTTTGCCTATAAAGGAGGGAATTATTATTCGATTTGCAATATTTGTTTTTCATTTGATGCTTAATGCCATTTTCGACTAGATCCAGCCAATTTTACATTTTCACTGTGACCGGAAATGACGTCATTTGGGCAAAAACTGTATTTTTAACCTAAAAAACAAATATTTTATTAAAATGAGTCTGCCTTATAATATTATGATATTTGATTCCCATCAACGAATAGAATGAAGCCATACGACCATACAGATACCACAAAATGGTTTCTAACTTGTACGGTTACAGAGAAATAGGCGATCTTCTATAAGTCACTTTTCAAGGTTTTTGGTCTATAAAAGTGTCAATTATTATACGATTTTTATAATTTTTTTACCATTTGATGCCTTATGCCATTTATGACTTCTATGAACTAAATTAACATTTTCAATATCACCGGAAGTAATGTAATTTTTGCAAAAAAGGTATTTTTAGCCTTCAAAACAAACATTTTTTTCAAGGGATTGATATTCATTATTCGTTTAACTTTATAACGTCTGACTCTAATGGGCAGTAAGACTGAATCAATACCATCATATTGATATCAAGAAAAGGCTTCTAGCGTGTTCCCTTGTCGAATAATAGCCAATTTTCCCAGGGTCACTTTTAAGTTTTTTACCTTCTTAATTTCAGTTTATGGATTATAGGTTAATTATTTATTGCCCGATATGATAAAACAAAGTTTGTATTTTGTATGTTGCGAATTTTCGACTTATTTTTCACCTATAAAAATTTCTTTCGGCACCGGAAGTGACGTAATTTTGCCATAATTTACAATTTTGACCGGTCTTTTCGCCAGCAAATATTACTTTAACATATTTTGGAGGGTGTCACTGAAGCAAAACAACTAAAGTATAGTTTGGTAGCTCAATGGATCGGCTATGGTATAATAAACTTTCTGTATGATTCCTGAAAGCCTGTTCAGTGCTGCTTGCAGGTCTAGTTATTATTATTATTATTTACCGCGGGAGCGTAGATCACCATGTTCGAAAACAGATATCGATCTGGAATTAGATTTTCTGTTGGGAAACCTTGTGGTTGCTACTTGATAAAATATTTTTGAAATTTCTGCGCATACCGGAAGTGACCGAACTTTGTATTTTGTCTAAAAATTGAAAATTGGCCATAGTTTCGTCAATTCTTTATCCATTTTCAAACAAATTACCTTTTTATACGCCCACATGGAAATGTGGTCGTATATTGCCGTCGCCCCCGTCCGTCCGTCTGTCGGTCCGTCCGTCCGTCCGTCCGTCCATTGTCCACAATTTCTTGTGAACGCTCTAGAGGCTAAAGTTAATATCCGATTGACTTGAAATTTATACGGTGTTTAAGGTCGTGAGACGAAGAAGCCTATTGATTTTCAGTGATATCCGGTAATTACTACCAGAGTTATGACCCTTGATCACTTTGAAAAATCTTGTGAACGCTCTAGAGGCTATAGTTAATATCCGATTGACTTTAAATTTATACACAGTGTTTAAGGTCAGGAGACGAAGAAACCTTTTGATTTTCGGTGATATCTGATAATTACTGCCAGAGTTATGACCCTTGATCACTTTGAAAAATCTTGTGAACGCTTTAGAGGCTAAAGTTAATATCCGATTGACTTTAAATTTATGCACAGTGTTTACGGTCATGAGACGAAGAAACCTATTGATTTTCGGTGATATCCGATAATTACTACCAGAGTTATGACCCTTGATCACTTTGAAAAATCTTGTGAACGCTCTAGAGGCTAAAGTTAATATCCGATTGACTTTAAATTTATACACAATGTTTAAGGTCATGAGACGAAGAAGCCTTTTGATTTTCGGTGATATCTGATAACTCCTGCCCGAGTTATGACCCTTGATCACTTTGAAAAATCTTGTGAACGCGCTAGAGGCTAAAGTTAATATCCGATTGAATTTAAATTTATACACAGTGTTTAAAGCCATGATACAAAGAAGCCTGTTGATTTTCAGCAATATCCGATAATTACTACCAGAGTTATGACCCTTGATCACTTTGAAAAATCTTGTGAACGCTCTAGAGGCTAAAGTTAATATCCGATTGACTTTAAATTTATACACAGTGTGTAAGGTCATGATAAGAAGAAGCCTGTTTATTTTCAGCAATATCTGATAATTCCTGCCCGAGTTATGACCCTTGATCACTTTGAAAAATCTTGTGAACGCGCTAGAGGCTAAAGTTAATATCCGATTGAATTTAAATTTATACACGGGGTTTAAAGCCATGATACAAAGAAGCCTATTGATTTCAGTGATATCTGATAATTTCACCAGAGTTATGGCACTTGATCACTTTGAAATATCTTGTGGACGAAGGCCTTGAGACAAACAATCAAACCTATTCTAATCATTTCTGATAATTTTTTAATGGCTATCACCCGTAATAAGATTATCATGTGTTGTAAATGTTCTCCTTACTGACAAAAGAAACAATATGCGACAATCCTTGTTGACAGCTCGGACGACTTAGCTGTTGTTGGCGTATGTTTCGTTGCCTAGCAACCTATCTTTTAGCTTGTGGTCCCTCTGGACGTCACAATTATTTTCCGATTTAAAAAAACGTTTGATTATATCACTGTTACACCTTAAGGAAGGTTTGAGTTCGAATTTCGGGAAAATCGACAAAATGGCCGCCGTTTGTACGCGAATACTGTTAAGAAATGGTTTATCATGGTTGTGGACCCTGTATAGGTCACAATTTTAATTCGATTTTGATGAAACTTGAAATGCATGGTTATAACCCAAAGATCTTGGTTTCTTTCGGTATTTGCGCGTATCGGATCGTAACTTCCTGAATTATCGCCCCTGATTGTCCGAAAAATCGCCTATGGTCCCTCTGTAGGTCACAATTATTATCCGATTTATAAAAACGTTACAGTGTAATCTAGCTTGAGTTTGAATTTCGTGAAAATCGGACCAAAATTGACAAACAAAATTGCCACCGTCTGTACGCAAATGGTGTAAAAAATATGGTATATCAAGGTTGTGGACCCTATAGATGTCACAATTTTAGTTCGATTTTGATGAAACTTGAAAAACCTTTTTATAACCTAAAGGTCTTGGTCCCTTTCGATATTTGCGCAAATCGGATTGTAACTTCCTGAATTATGGCCTCTGATTATACGAAAAATCGCCTTTATTATCTTGTGGTCCGTCTGGAGGTCACAATTATTACCGGATTTAAAAAAAACATTTGATTATATCACCGTTACATCGTAATGAATTTTTGGTTTGAATTTCGGGAACATCGGACCAAAATTGCTGAACAAAATGGCCGCTACTTTTAAACGAATAGTGTAAAAAATATGGTATATCAAGGTTGTGGACCCTGTAGAGGTCACAATTTTAATTCGATTTTGATGAAACCTGAAATGCATGTTTATAACCTAAAGATCTTTATTCTTTTCGATATTTGCGCATATCAAATTGTAACCTTATGAATTATGGCCTTTGATTGTGGGAAAAATCACTTCCGTAATTACTGCCAGAGTTATGACCCTTGATCACTTTGAAAAATCTAAAGTTAATATCCGATTGACTTTAAATTTATACACACTATTTACGGTCATGATACAAAATAGCCTATTTATTTTCAGCGATATCCGATAATTACTACCAGAGTTATGACCCTTGATCACTTTGAAAAACCCTGTGAATGCTCTAAAGGCTAAAGTTAATATCCGATTGACTTTAAATTTGTACACAGTGTTTAGGATCATGATACGAAGAATCCTATTTGATTTTCAGTGATAATTTCTGGCAGTTGATCACTTTGACAAAGGCCTTGAGACAAACCATCAAAACTATTCTAATCATTTCTGATAATTATTTAATGGGCTATTACTCGTAATAAGATTATCATGTGTTGTAAATGTTCTCCTTACTGATAAAAGAAACAATATGCGACAACCCTTGTTGACTGCCCGGACGACTTAGCTGTTGTGGGCGTATGTTTCGTTGCCTGGCAACCTATCTTTGGAATCCCTGAATCTTTTCTTAGACTATGGCTATCTCACATTTTTCGATTTCGAACATTCGCCTATGACTTTTAGCGTTCGAAAATTGAAAACATGTTGTTTACGAGACAATTTTTGTTATTTTTCAAATTTGACCTACATTTTTGGATACCTGAAGTTCATGCGATTCCAGTAATATAAGTTTCATTCAGAGTTATCGCCCTTTATTTTTCGATTTTTTTCGAAATTTCTTCCCATCTTGTGAGCTCGGGTTTCGTTTTATGGCAGAATTGACGTTTCTGAAACTTCTGGAACATGAAGTTATACACCAATACCAACGAATAAAGCAATTTCGACAAGAATCCTTAAACCGGAAGTGGTCGAAACAATGTGCAATATTTTGAAAAAAATGCCAAAAATGGATATTTTTGGAAAAAACGCGATTTCCCCGCTCGATATCAATGGATTAAAGAAATTAGGGTACCATTGGACTGCACTAGGATTGTACTATCGTATGATACCAAATTCATACGGATACTATGAACAGGCAGCAAAATATGTCACGCTGAAAATCAAGTATTTTCTGATTTTTAGCATTTTTGGACGCCTGTATCTCGAAAACTACTCCTGCGATTTTTATGAAACTTTCTAAATCGAGAGACCTTGTGGTAGTCTTGTGTACGAAACATTCCATTACGACTTTGAAATATCTGGAATAGGTGAAATAACAGACTTAAAATCGAAAAAAGTCGAAAAATCGTGAAATTTGGGAAAATGCTCTACTATTTTTTTATTTTAAGAGATTTTCGAAAAAAGGTTTTATATTCAGATAGCTGACCTAATTACGATTCTAACGATGTATAATATGTATGTAGTTATTGAAAGTTATTTTTCGATATTTTAAATTTTTTGCATTTTTGTCACTTTTGGACATAGGATTTCTCAGTGGCATTTTATCTGATCAGTAAATGTAATATATCATTACAGAGCCCTATGGCTATTTTAGTACCAAAACCGGCTATTTAAACTATTCCGACAATAATAACCATACCGGAAGTATTCAAAAAATATAAAAAATGGTTAAAAACATTGTCGCATTTGCGAAAAACTTGATTTCTCCCTAAGGTAATAGCTGACCAAAAGAACTAAAGTGTCGTTGGATAGCCCTATTAATGGACCATCATATGGTATGTAAATAATACGATTTCGATGGCAAGGAAATAAATTATTGTATGCCAAAAATCTAGTATTTTCCGATTTTTTAACATTCTGAGACGCCCTTTTCTCGAAAACGACGCCTACGATTTTTCTCAAACTTTTGTTTACTCAAAGTCCTATCGATTGTCTATATAGTGAATCCAAAATGAAAAGCATTGAAATAATATAGGTGGTCCAAAAAGAGCATCAAACTTTGAAAAAAATTCAAAAATCGTTAAATTTTTGTGAACGCTCTTTTATTTATCTTTTTTTCAAAAACCACTCAATAGATGTTTCTAACACTTCTGGTACAGAAAGTTAAGTATCCAAAGAACTTCGTAAAACTATCACGACAACAATCGTAAAACCGGAAGTAGTCGAAAAAATGTCCGATATTTTGAAAACAATTATTTTTTTTACGAAAACCTTCATTATTTATGAATATTTTTTGATGATATTTTACACTGGGTTAAAATATCACCCTACTTGAGCAGAAATGAGAAAAAAAAATGTCTCGGTAATTTGCATTAGCCGCCATCGGCTAATTTAGTTTTTCCTACCCAAAAAAACTTTTTATTGTTCGATTTGTATAAAAAACAAGTTCATAAGCTCCGTGGTCCCAGTTGTAATTTTTTTTGTTACGGTGAAATTTTTCTGTCGGCAACGGAAGTGACGTAATATTAACAAAAACTACAATTTTGACAGTTCGGTACCACTTTTTGAAAGCAAATATTATTTTTTTTTCAAAGCTGATATAACTAAAAGGATGCACTCTGCAAAGGAGCACAATATCCTTAGCTCAGACTTTTTAATTTCAATTTCATTTTCGGTCAATTTCGAATAAAATGTAAAATAAAGTGTAAAATTCAGTTCTTTGCAATTCATTCAGCGTCTTCGTATTTTGAAATATTTATTTGTAATTTTCATAAACTCGTAGCAATAATCCAGACGAAGAGAATGTATGCGAAAATTAGTTTATAATGTGAACAGTTGCCGAGAAATATATAATTTTGCATGCATCACTTTTCACGTTATTTTGCCTATAAAAGAATGAATTATTATTCGATTTGCAATTTTTTTTCCATTTGATGCTTAATGTCAATTTGGACTAGGTCCAGCCAATTTTACAATTTCACTGTGACCGGAAATGACGTCATTTGGGCAAAAACTATTTTTAACCTAAAAAACAAATATTTTATCCAAATGAATCTGCCTTAGGCGATCGTCGATAAGTCACTTTTCAAGGTTTTTGATCTATAAAAGTGTCAATTATTATTCGATTTTTATGATATTTTTACCATTTGATGCCTTATGCCATTTATGACTTCTATGAACCAAATTAACATTTTCAATATCAACGGAAGTAATATAATTTTTGCAAAAAACGTATTTTGAGCCTTCAAAACAAACATTTTTTTTGAAGGGATTTATATTTATTATTCGTTTAACTTTATAACGTCTGGCTCTAATGGGCAGTAAGATTGAATCAATACCATCATATTGATATCAAGAAAAGGCTTCTAGCATGCTCCCTTGTCGAAAAATAGCCAATTTTTCCCTGGGTCACTTTTAAGTTTTTTTACCTTCTTAATTTCAATTGTTTGTGAACAGTCTACAGGTCACAATTTTTATCCGATTTCAATGAAACTTGAAATATAGGTTTATCACCCTAAGATCTCGGTTCCTTTCGATATTGGCATGTATCGGACCGTAACTTCATGGGTTATGGCCCCTGATTGTACGAAAAATGACGTTTTTTAGCTTGTGAACAGTGTAGAGGTCACAATTTTGAACCGATTTGGATGAAACTTGAAATGCATGTTTATAAACCAAAGATCTTGGTTCCTTTCGATATTTGCGCCAATTGGATCGTAACTTCCTGAATTATGGCCCCTGATTGTCTGAAAAATCGCCCATTTTAGCTTGTGGTCCCTCTGGAGGTCAAAATTGTTATCCGATTTAAAAAACCGTTTGATTATATCACTGTGCCATGGTTATGAAGGTTGAGTTCGAATTTCGTGAAAATCGGACCAAAATTGACGGACAAAATGGCCGCCATTTGTACGCGAATAGTGTGAAAATATGTTATATCAAGGTTGTGAACAGTGTAGAGGTCACAATTTTGAACTGATTTGGATGAAACTTGACATGCATGTTTATAACCCAAAGATCTTGGTTCCTTTCGATATTTGCGCCAATCAGATCGTAACTTCCTGAATTATGGCCCCTGATTGTCCGAAAAATCGCCCATTTTAGCTTGTGGTCCCTCTGGAGGTCAAAATTGTTATCCGATTTAAAAAACCGTTTGATTATATCACCGTGCCATGGTTATGAAGGTTGAGTTCGAATTTCGTGAAAATCGGACCAAAATTGACGGACAAAATGGCCGCCATTTGTACGCGAATAGTGTGAAAATATATACAATAATAATATAAACACAGGACTTGGTTAGCTATCTGTAATCCTTCACTTTTTAAGTCAGAGCGAGGTAGACAGAATAGTATCCGAAATTTTGTGTGTGATATTTCTTCTGTTGAACCCGAAGTTAAATAAAGCTACATGTATATCCCACACCCCATTGGGTTATGATATTGTAACTTAAATGAAAGTAGAATCTAAAGCCTGATGTCTGAGAAAATATTCTATTTTGATGGCATAATGTCGAATTTATGATAATATTATTAGCCTTTCACACTATTGAGATTACTAAAATTATTATTTTTTTATTATTATGCTTTCATGTGGACGTATATTGTCGTCGCCCCTGTCCATCCGGACGTCCGTCCGTCCATCCACAATGACACTCTACAGGTCACAATTCTTTTCCGATTTTGACGAAACTTCAAATATAGGTTTATCCCCATAAGATCTCGGTTGCTTTCGATATTGGGATGTATCGGATCGAAGCTTCATGGATTCCCAGCTAACAAAATTTAGTTTTCCGAACGTTTTCAAAACATTATTTTTTCGTTATTTAACGCTCCCTTTGAATGTTTGTGGCACGTGACCCAGGAAAGTTTTGTAGTTGTTGCGTTGACGTTTTTACAAACGTTACAGGATACGTTTACTGGACGTTAATTTTAACGTTTTGAAAACATTGATGTTAACGTTTTGAAAACATCAATAGTTCTGTTATTTCACGTTCCCTTTGAATGTTTGTGGCACGTGACCCAGGAAAGTTTTGTGGTTGTTGCGTTGACGTTTTTACCAACGTTACAGGATACGTTTACTGAATATTATAGTTAACGTTAGGAAAACATTCGTTATTCTGTTATTTCAGTTTTGTTGTCGTAACGTTAACGTTTTTACAAACGTTACAGGATACGTTTAATGAACATTATAGTTAACGACTTCAAAACATTAATGTTAACGTTAGGAAAACATTCGTTATTCTGTTATTTCACGTTAGTTCTGAATGTGCATCTGAGGTTTTTACAAACGTTACAGGATATGTTTACTGAACATTAATGTTAACATTTTGAGAACATTAATGTTAACGTTTTGAAAACATCAATTATTCTATTATTTCACGTTAGTTTTGAATGTTCATCTGACGTAAGCCAGGAAAGTTTTGTTTTCGTAACGTTAACGTTTTTATACGCCCACATTTTCATGTGGACGTATTATGTCGTCGCCCCTGTCCGTCCGTCCGTCCGTCCACAATTTGTTTGTGGACTCTCTACAGGTCACAATTCTTATCCGATTTTGACGAAACTTGAAATATAGGTTTATCCCCAAAAGATCTCGGCTGCTTTCGATATTGGCATGTATCGGATCAAAACTTCGTGGATTATGGCCCCTGATTGTACGAAAAATCAGGTTTTTAGCTTGTGGACCCTATAATGGTCACAATTTTGAACCGATTTTGACGAAACTTGACATGCATGTTTGTAACCCAAAGATCTTGGTTCCTTTCGATATTTGCGGCTATCGGAATGTAATTTCCTGAATTATGGCCCCTGATTGTCCGAAAAATCACCCTTTTTAGCTTGTGGTCCCTCTGGAGGTCACAATTATTATTCGATTTAAAAAACCGTTTGATTATATCACCGTTACACCCTATGGGAGGTTGAGTTCGAATTTCGGGAAAATCGGACGAAAATTGCCATACAAAATGGCCGCCGTTTGTACGCGAATACTGTTAAAAGATGGTATATCAAGGTTGTGGACCCTGTGGAGGTCACAATTTTGATTCGATTTTGATGAAACTTGAAATTCATGGTTATAAACCCAAAGATCTTGCTTCCTTTCGATATTTGCGCATATCGGATCGTAACTTCCTGAATTATGGCCCCTGATTATACGCAAAATCGCCTTTTTTTTTAGCTTGGAGGTCACAATTATTATTCGATTTAAAAAAACGTTTGAATATATCACCGTTACACCCTAAGGAAGGTTGAGTTCGAATTTCGGGAAAATCGGACGAAAATTGCCATACAAAATGGCCGCCGTTTGTACGCGAATACTGTTAAAAAATGGTATATCAAGGTTGTGGACCCTGTGGAGGTCACAATTTTGATTCGATTTTGATGAAACTTGAAATTCATGGTTATAACCCAAAGATCTTGCTTCCTTTCGATATTTGCGCATATCGGATCGTAACTTCCTGAATTATGGCCCCTGATTATACGCAAAATCGCCTTTTTTATACGTCCACATTCATAATGTGAACGTATTATGCCGTCGCCCCTGTCTGTGTGTGTGTGTGTGTGTATGTATGTGTGTGTGTGTCTGTGGTTCGCCTACAGGCCGCAATTCTTCATGGATTTTCTTCAAACTTGGTATACTTATTCCTTATACCCAAAGGAAGATCCCTATTGTTTTTGGGGCATGCCCGACCCCCAGGGGCCGAGCCACGCCCATTTCTAGTATTTGTTTGTTTGTCGTCTACAGGCCACATTTCTTAACTTATAATTTTGAAACTTAGCATACACATTCTTTGTACCCTAAGGAACATCCCTATCATTGGGGGTGTATGCCCCACCCCCAGGGGCAGAGCCACGCCCATTTTCTTTTCGTGTGTCTTTGTGTCGCCTACAGGGCGCAATTCTTACTGGATTTTCTTCAAACTTAGTATACGTATTCCTTATACCCTAAGGAAGATCTCTATTGTTTTTGGTGCATGCCCGACCCCCAGGGACAGAGCCACGCCCATTTCTATTATGTATTTGTTTGTCGTCTACAGGCCAGATTTCTTAACTTATAATTTTGAAACTTAGCATACACATTCTTTGTACCCTAAGGAACATCCCTATCATTTGGGGTGCATGCCCAACCCCCTGGGGCAGAGCCACACCCATTTTCTTATCGCGTGTCTTTGTGTCGCCTACAGGCCGCAATTCTTATTGGATTTTCTTTAAAACTTTGTATACTTACTATTTATACTCTAAGGATGATCCCTATCGTTTGGGGTGCATGCCCAACCCCCCAGGGGCAGAGCCACGCCCATTTTCTTTTTGTGTGTCTCTGTGTCGCCTAGAAGCCGCAATTCTAACTGTATTTTCTTAAAACTTTGTATACTTACCCTAAGGATGATCCGTATTGTTTTTTGGTGCATACCCGACCCCCAATGGCAGAGCCACGCCCATTCCTTGTATTTATTTGTTTGTCGTCTACAAGCCACATTTCTTAACGTATCATCTTGAAACTTTGAATGATTGTGCTTTGTACCCTAAGGAACATTTCTATCATTTGGGGTGCATGCCCAACCCCCAGGGGCAGAGTCACGCCCATTTTCTTTTTGTGTGTCGCCTACAGGCCACAATTCTTAATCGGTCATCTTGAAACTTAAAATACTTATTCCTTATACCCTAAGGATGACCCCTTTTGTTTTGGGTGCATGCCCGACCCCCATGGGACAGCAACACCCATTTGGTTTATGTATTCCTTATAGCCTGAGGGCGTCCACTATTGATTTTGATGAATGCCCCGACCCCCAGGGGCAGAGCCACGCCCACTTTTTGCCTTTAGTGTTAGGAAGGCACAATTCTGAATGGATTATCTTGGTATAGTTATTCCTTATACTCTAAGGACGGCAACTATTAATGTTGGTGCACGACCCTCAACGCTAAACAAACCAAACGCCTAGCCTTCTTGACAAAGTACCATATCAATCGAAGTAGGAATGTGGACGTATATTGTAGCGTTAGCGTTATGTTTTAGCTTGGAGGTCACAATTATTATCCGATTTAAAAAAACGTTTGATTATATTACCGTTACACCGTAAGGAAGGTTGAGTTTGAATTTCGGGAAAATCAGACCAAAATTGCCATACAAAATGGCCGCCGTTTGTACGCGAATACTGTTAAAAATGGTATATCAAGGTTGTGGACCCTGTAACGGTCACAATTTTAGTTCGATTTTGATGAAACATGAAATTCATGGTTATAACCCAAAGATCTTGGTTCTTTTTGATATTTGCGCATATCGGATCGTAACTTCCTGAATTATGGCCCCTGGTTATAGGCAAAATCCCCCTTTCTTTAGCTTGTGGTCCCTCTGGAGGTCACAATTATTATCCAATTTAAAAAAACGTTTGATTGTATCACCGTTACACTGTAAGGAAGGTTGAGTTTGAATTTCGGGAAAATCGGACCAAAATTGACGGACAAAATGGCCGCCGTTTGTACGCGAATACTGTTAAGAAAATGATATATCATGGTTGTGGACCCTGTATAGGTCACAATTTTAATTCGATTTTGATGAGGAAGGTTGAGTTCTAATTTCGTGAAAATCGTACCAAAATTGCCGGACGAAATGGTCGCCATTTGTACGCGAATAGTGTAAAAATATGGTATATCATGGTTGTGGACTCTCTACAGGTCACAATTCTTATCCGATTTTGATGAAAAGTCACATTTCTAGGTTGTGTACCGTCACACCATAATCATTGTCGGTTTCGAATTTCATTAATATCAGACTGGAACTGACCAACTAAATGGCTGCTCCCAATACAGTATGAAATACAGGACTTAAAGATGTAGGAAAAATCACTTTCAGTATTGCTTGTTCTCTGTCCATCTCTCGAAAATGTGGGCGTATCCTGCCTGGCAGTGCCAGCCTATCTTTTTAGCTTGGAGGTCACAATTATTATCCGATTTAAAAAAAACGTTTGATTATATTACCGTTACACCGTAAGGAAGGTTGAGTTCGAATTTCGGGAAAATCGGACGAAAATTGCCATACAAAATGGCCGCCGTTTGTACGCGAATACTGTTAAAAAATAGTATATCAAGGTTGTGGACCCTGTGGAGGTCACAATTTTGATTCGATTTTGATGAAATTTGAAATTCACGGTTATAACCCAAAGATCTTGCTTCCTTTCGATATTTGCGCATATCGGATCATAACTTCCTGAATTATGGCCCCTGATTATACGCAAAATCGCCTTTTTTTTAGCTTGGAGGTCACAATTATTATCCGATTTAAAAAAACGTTTGATTATATTACCCTTACACCGTAAGGAAGGTTGAGTTCGAATTTCGGGAAAATCAGACCAAAATTGCCATACAAAATGGCCGCCGTTTGTACGCGAATACTGTTAACAAATGGTATATCAAGGTTGTGGACCCTGTAAAGGTCACAATTTTAATTCGATTTTGATGAAACTTGAAATTCATGGTTATAACCCAAAGATCCTGGTTCTTTTCGATATTTGCGCATATCGGATCGTAACTTCCTGAATTATGGCCCCTGGTTATACGCAAAATCCCCCTTTCTTTAGCTTGTGGTCCCTCTGGAGGTCACAATTATTATCCAATTTAAAAAAACGTTTGATTATATCACCGTTACACAGTAAGGAAGGTTGAGTTTGAATTTCGGGAAAATTGACAGACAAAATGGCCGTCGTTTGTACGCGAATACTGTTAAAAAAATGATATATCATGGTTGTGGACCCTGTATAGTTCACAATTTAATTCGATTTTAATGAGGAAGGTTGAGTTCTAATTTCGTGAAAATCGTACCAAAATTGCCGGACGATATGGTCGCCGTTTGTACGCGAATAGTGTAAAAATATGGTATATCATGGTTGTGGACTCTCTACAGGTCACAATTCTTATCCGATTTTGATGAAAAGTCACATTTCTAGGTTGTGTACCGTCACACCATAATCATTGTCGGTTTCGAGTTTCATTAATATCAGACTGGAACTGACCAACTAAATGGCTCTTCCCAATACAGTATGAAATACAGGACTTAAAAATGTAGGGAAAATCACTTTCGGTATTGCTTGTTCTCTATCCATTACTCGAAAAAGTGGGCGTATCCTGCCTTGCAGTGCCAGCCTATCTTTATAAACGTTACAGGATACGTTTACTGAACAATAATGATAACGTTTTGAAAACATTAATGTTAACGTTTTGAAAACATCAATTATTCTGTTATTTCACGTTAGTTTTGAATGTTCATCCGACGTAACCCAGGAAAGTTTTGTTGTCGTATGGCAAACGTTATTTACAAACGTTACATGATAAGTTAACTGAACATTAATGTAAACATTTTGACAACATTAGTTATTCTGTTATTTTACGTTAGTTTTGAATGTTCATTTGACGTAAGCCAGGGAAGTTACTGGTAACGTCTATAGCATGTCTTAAAATTCACCCCCTTAACGTTCCGGATAACGTAAATAGGATGTGTTAAATTCCTCTCCTTAAACGTTCCTGATAACGTCTATATCATGTGTTAATTTCTCCTAGCCTAAACGTTACAGATAACCTCTGGAGAATGTTAAAATCCTGCCCTGTACGGTTTCTGATAACGTCTATAGCACGTGCGTTTCCCCCCTCCTTTAACGTTACAGATAACGTCTAGTGCAGGTGTTACAACCCTTCCGGTAAACGTTGCCTGTAACGTCTACAGCATGCATGACACCCCCCTCCGTAAACGTTCCTAATAACGTATATAGCAGGCGTGAAACCCCCTCCGTTAACGTTCTCCATAACCCCCGGCCTCAACGTTACCGATAACGTCAGTAGTACGTCTTTAATTCCATCCCTAAACGTTACCTATAACGTCTATAGCAGGTGTTCAATTCTCCCCCTGAAACGTTCTCTATAACGTCTATAGCAGGTTTTCAATTCTCCCCCTGAAACGTTCTCTATAACGTCTATAGCAGGTTTTCAATTCTCCCCTGAAACGTTCTCTATAACGTCTATAGCAGGTTTTCAACCCCCCCCCCCCCGAAACGTTCTCTATAACGTCTATACCATGCACTACATTCTTCCCCCTAAACGCTACACATAAAGTGTAATTCAAGCATAACCTGTAATATTATTTCTTCAAATGTCAGCTTAATTTTATCATCAAAAAATATGAACATTAACCAGAATATTTTTAAAAAATAAATTTAATAAGTAATGATAACAATAAATTAAAAAATATAAATCAATATCACAGACATCATACATCAATATCACAAAAACGGTAAATAATCCTACAGTATCATTGCATCACAGCATAATCCTACAGTATCACAGAATCAGTATGCATGTATAATGATGCAGTATCAGTATTATAATGATATACATGTAGTATTAGTCTCAAAGAATCAGTATATTATCATAAAGTATCACGGAATCAGTACATTATCAGTCAGTATCAGTATATAATCATAAAATATCACAGAATCAATATATTATCATGCAGTTTCAGTATATAATCATAAAGTATTACAGAATCAGTTATTATCATACAGTATCAGTATATAATCACAAAGTATCACAGAATCAGTACATTATCGTAAAGTATCACAGAATCAGTACATTATCATAAAGTATCAGTATATAATCATAAAATATCACAGAATCACAAAATCAGTATATTATCATACAGTATCAGTATATAATAATCACAAAGTATCACAGAATCAAAATATTATCATGCAGTATCAGTATTTAATCACAAAGTATCACAGAATCAATATATTATCATGCAGTATCAGTATATAATCATATAGTATTACAGAATCAGTATATTATCATACAGTATCAGTATACATGTATAATCACAAAGTATCACAGAATCAGTATATATCATACAGTATCAGTATATAATCACAAAGTATCACAGAATCAATATATTATAGAGTATCAGTATATAATCACAAAGTATCACTATATAATCATAGTATCTCTCTAATCACTATCTTATCATACAGTATCACAGGATTGGAATCACAGAATCAGTATATAATCATACAGTATCACAGTAATCAGAACCACAGAATCAGTACATGTATATACTCATATTATAGTATCACAGAATCAGTACATGTATGTACTCATAGTATCACAGAATCAGTACCGGTACATTGTATATAATCATATAGTAAGAATCAGTATATATATAATCATAGTTTCACAGAATCAGTATATAATCATGCATTATCAAAGTAATCAGAATCACAAAATATGTATACAATCATATAATATCACAGAATCAGAACCACAAAACCAGTATATTATCATACAGTATAAATATTGTCATACTACACTATTACAGAATCAGTTTATATGTTGTCATACAGTATCACAGAATCAGCATATAATCATGCAGTATCAAAGAATCAATATATAATTATGACTCATCACTATCACTTGTATCTTGTAAGGTAACTTTTCTGTAATAAAACAAAATGAGGCAAGTTATTAGCTTTGGCATGAAATGTCTATACAATAAATATCTAGTAAACTAATGAGTGAATGACAGCACATAATATGGTTGTGCTTATTGTGACATTAAACCCCATTTCATTTCATGTCATTTCCAAACTACCAATCAACACCGAAATTTATCAAAACTATTTCGATATGCTTACAACAAGTGTCTCAACTGGCACGCTTTGAAGAAAGTATTAGTAAGATATGCAAGTATAGACAGCAGTGGGCAAATTTTGAAATCTTTACTTATAATAATAATAATTTTTGAAATATTTGTACTTCAATAAAGCTTTGCATTATATTGTAAATTCAACAGGTAGACATTATTTAATCACATTTTTTATACGCCCACATGGAAATGTGGTCGTATATTGCCGTCGCCCCCGTCCGTCCGTCCGTCTGTCGGTCCGTCCGTCCGTCCATCGTCCACAATTTCTTGTGAACGCTCTAGAGGCTAAAGTTAATATCCGATTGACATGAAATTTATACACGGTGTTTAAGGTCGTGAGACGAAGACGCCTATTGATTTTCAGCGATATCCGATAATTACTACCAGAGTTATGACCCTTGATCACTTTGAAAAATCTTGTGAACGCTCTAGAGGCTATAGTTAATATCCGATTGACTTTAAATTTATACACAGTGTTTAAGGTCATGAGACGAAGAAGCCTATTGATTTTCGGTGATATCTGATAATTAATGCCAGAGTTATGACCCTTGATCACTTTGAAAAATCTTGTGAACGCTTTAGAGCTAAAGTTAATATCTGATTGACTTTAAATTTATACACGGTGTGAGACGAAGAAGCCTATTGATTTTCAGCGATATCCGATAATTACTACCAGAGTTATAACCCTTGATCACTTTGAAAAATCTTGTGAACGCTCTAGAGGCTATAGTTAATATCCGATTGACTTTAAATTTAGACACAGTGTTTAAGGTCATGAGACGAAGAAGCCTATTGATTTTCGGTGATATCTGATAATTAATGCCAGAGTTATGATCCTTGATCTCTTTGAAAAATCTTGTGAACGCTTTAGAGGCTAAAGTTAATATCCGATTGATTTTAAATTTATACACAGTGTTTAAGGGCATGAGACGAAGAAGCCTATTGATTTTCAGCAATATCCGATAATTCCTGCCCGAGTTATGACCCTTGATCACTTTGAAAAATCTTGTGAACGCTCTAGAGGCTAAAGTTAATACCCGATTGAATTTAGATTTATACACGGTGTTTAAAGGCATGATACAAAGAAGCCTATTGATTTTCAGCAATATCCGATAATTACTGCCAGAGTTATGACCCTTGATCACTTTGAAAAATCTAAAGTTAATATCCGATTGACTTTAAATTTATACACACTATTTACGGTCATGATACAAAATAGCCTATTTATTTTCAGCGATATCCGATAATTACTGGCAGAGTTATGACCCTTGATCACTTTGAAAAACCCTGTGAATGCTCTAAAGGCTAAAGTTAATATCCGATTGACTTTAAATTTGTACACGGTGTTTAGGGTCATGAGACGAAGAATCCTATTTGATTTTCAGTGATATCTGGCACTTGATCACTTTGAAATATCTTGTGGACAAAGGCCTTGAGACAAACCATCCAAACTATTCTAATCATTTCTGATAATTATTTAATGGACTATTACTCGTAATAAGATTATCATGTGATGTAAATGTTCTCCTTACTGATAAAAGAAACAATATGCGACAACCCTTGTTGACTGCCCGGACGACTTAGCTGTTGTGGGCGTATGTTTCGTTGCCTGGCAACCTATCTTCCCAAAATATTGCTAATCAAAACCAGAAATTGATAATCAATTGCCTAAATTTACCTCATTTGATTAGCAGTTTTGCAAATCATGTCTGAAAAAATCTTCAGAAGTATGGCAGCAACAACATTTGAATATGTGTTATGATTCCTGATAAATGTATGTGAAGTAAAAGTTTGAAATACTTCACAGCTAAGATTTTCGCAAGTCTGTTAAGATCTTCTGTAGATATAACAAATCTTTGGACAACAGTCACACTGAAATTTTGAACTTATGATTTTCTCTGGCCTGATGAAGTTTCACACAGACTAATGGCAACAATATTCTTTCAAATTGAAAATTAGAATGAAAATATGATAAAGTTGATTACCTGAGCATATTTGAGGATATCTCCACTGTAATCATTGATGTCTTTAATAGTACTGTTTACATGTAATTTTCTACAGGCTTCTGAAATCAAATTTAAGATTAGTTAAACATGTGTTCGTGTTAGGGTGCATTTGGACCTACCTACACCAAATTTGAATATTTTTGCTCAATTAGAAAGAGAGTCATTGTGTCCTAAAAAGTAAGACAGACAAACAAACCCATTCTAATAGTCAAAAGGTGGGGGACAAAAACTGATTTTTCATACAATCAGGGACGATAATCCAGGATATGGTACGACATGTGATAATACCAAAAAGGAACCACAAGTTTCACGATATAATCATACATTTGAAGTTTTATCGGGTTACATAATTGTACAGTATTGATGTGCAAGAAGCAGTCATTTTGCCTGGCAGTTTTGGTACCATTTTCACAAAATCCAATGTCATTAGGGTTTAACAGTGATATATTTGAACGTTTTGTACAATCAAAGGGTTAACAAAGTAAAAACATATTTCATCATCAATCTTAGTCAAGGTAACGATATGATGAATTCTATATTCAGAGTTTCATCTTAATTTTAATCAACGTTAACATGCCCCAAAGCATCAACCAATCAGATTGCTTATTTCTGCTTAACGTAAGCGGACAATGTTTAAAATTGAACTCCATCAAGGCATTCATGAAAGCCTACACCAAGTTTGAACATTCTACCTCAATAAGAAGGAGAGTTATTGTGTTCCAAATTCTCGACCAATCAAATTGCTTAATGCTTTGCTTACCCAAAACAGAAAATGTTCATAATCAAACTAAGTCAAGGTATTGATTTGATAAAATTATACACTAAGTTTCCTCACTCTCATTTCATTAGAACTAAAGATATCTTGTCCTGAAGCATCAACCAATCAAATTGCTTATCTTTGCATAACCTAAGCAGAAAATATTCTCATCGTCAAACTCCATCATTGCATTATCCCAATAAA
This sequence comes from Patella caerulea, assembly GCA_036850965.1. Taxonomy (NCBI): domain Eukaryota; kingdom Metazoa; phylum Mollusca; class Gastropoda; family Patellidae; genus Patella; species Patella caerulea. The sequence continues at coordinate 13,007,078 of JAZGQO010000013.1, read as the reverse complement.
CATCTACGCCAAGTTTGAACATTCTAGCTAAGTCAGAATGCGAGTTATTGTGTTCCAAAGTCTCAACCAATCAAATTCCTTATATTGTCGCTCTGCTTACCCGGAGCAGAAAATATTCAGTATCGAACTTAGTCAAGGTATTGATGTAATAAAATTATGCACCAAATTTCATCACTTTCACTTTAATTAGAACTAAATTTGTCATGTCCCAAAGCATCCACCAATCAAATTGCTTATCTCTGCTTACACCTACACCAAGTTTGAACATTTTCAGTCAATTCGTTGAATACCTCCACAACAAGTTCTAAAATACAAAAATTCAGACGTAAAAGTAAATATTTCCTTCAGTGCACTACTCTGCCGCTTTAAAAATCATTTTATACATTCAAAAATAGTAATCTTCGATCATCAATATGAAATTCACCCATGTTCCAATCACGATAGATGGCAAACCTGGATAATCACATCTCACAGCAAATTCCTTCTGATTTCTCTCCGCTTGTAGCCTACCTCAATACAAACCGTCGGACTGTTATGTGTCCTGTGGTTTATTTTATACAAGGAACAAGTGCGCAAACTGAAAAGTCTCAATAAGTTTGTTGTTGAAAATTTAGAGCGTATCGTAGAATAGGCCTACACAACTCCCTTAAAATGATAATTCAGCATAACAGGTGGTTGCCATGCAAGACACATTTTGCAAGAGATGGACAGAGAACAAGCTGGGACCATTAACCAGCAAGTGACGTTTCGATATTCACCAATATCGAAAGGAATCAAGATCATTTGGATATAAACAAATAATTTCAATAAGTTTCATCAAAACCTGATAAAATTTACAACATGTACATACTATTACACTATTTGAGTACAAGGAACAGCCATTTTGTAGGGTAGGCCTACTTTCAGACCGATTTTCACAAATTTTGAACTCTGCCATCATTTATGTGTAACCTTGATATATTCAATCTGTTTTTTCTCAAGCTGAAAACGCAACTTTCTGTTCAGTCAGGGGCCATACCATAATACAGGAAGTTACGGTCTGGTATGAGCGAATGTCAAAAGGAACAGTTCAAGATTTATCAAAATAGGTTAAAAATTGCAACTTCTGGAGAGTCCACAATCTTGGTATTCCGTGCACATACTTTTACACAATTGGTGTAGACAGAGCAGCCTTTTTTGTTTCGCAGGTTTGGTTGATTTTCCTGAAATTCGAACTCAACTATCATTACGGACAAACAAGGTGTAACAGTGATATATTCGAACGCTTTTCTAAATCGACTAATAATTGTGACCTCTTAGAGGAAACACAAGCTAAAAAAGGCCATTCTCGTACAATCGGGGGTTAAAATTCAGGAAGTTACGAGCCGATATGCACAAATATCAAAAGGAACCAGGATCTTTGGGTTATAATTGGTTCAAAATTGTGACCTAGACAGTGTTCACAAGCTTAAAACGTGATTTTTCGTACAATCAGGGGCCATAATCCACGAAGTTACAGTTCGATAGTGCCAATGTCGAAAGGAACCGATATCTTAGGGTGATAAAACCATCAAGTTTCATTGAAATCGGATAAAAATTGTGATCTGTAGAGTGTTCGCAAACAATTGTGGACAGACGGACAAGCGACAACAATATACGTCCACATGTAAATGTGGGCGCATAAAAATTGTGACCGTCCACCAAGTAAAAACGTGATTTTCAGTGCAATCAGTGGCCATAAACAATATTTTAAAGTTGTACGTCACATGCCAATTTCGAAAGGAATCGAGATCATTTGAAAATTTCAGATAAAAATTTTGACCCGCCGAGCGCCCACAGGTTGAGAAACTTCCAAAATGTGTGCATATAAAAACAGTAAGCTTATATATTATCCAATATTTTATTACATGTAAATAATTGTGATACAAGTTGAAATAATAGTGGATTTGGTAAAAGCTTCACAAATTACTTGCGAATTTGGAAATCAAATTTGGAGGGGCCATTAGACACAATGAAATGAAACAGAGTTTAACGTCATACTGTTCTGATCCAAACTGGACTTATGAAGACGGGCATATGCCATACAGTGTGCTATGATGGAAATTTTGCTCGGACAGCAGCACTATGGCTTACTCTTATTATATCGAATTCCAATGACTAGACTGGATTATTGAAGACTACATGTATGACGTCCGAAGGAATTGAATGTATAATTGAAGTAAATATTTACTTTTTACATCCGAATTGTTAAATTTTAAAATTTGTTATGAACATCAAACACAATTCACAAAATCTCATTTGAAGGTAAATAATGACCAGTGTTTTTGGAGTCAAAATATAGTTTGTTACTGGAGTGATTATATAATAGATATCTCTTTTTAGCATGTACCTTACTAATAGAATCAGGATGAACTTTCTCGGCCAATGTAGGGATCAACAACTAACCTCCTGGCTAGCAAGCCAGCGTCTTACCCACCATGACCCCCTTAATATTGGTGAACCTTTAACTTTAGCATTATTAATGTGGGTTCTAAAACAAACCACCCCAGATTACAGTAGACCAACACAACAATCTACAAGTCTGTAGCTAGCTCGTCCCGGGATCACGTGGCTAAGTGGGTAAGATGCTGGCTCGCTAGCCTGGAGGTCGGGTGTTTGACCCCTGCATTGGCAGAGAAAGTTCATCCAGATTTCCCGACGTGGTTTCCCCAAGTCAGTGATGTATAACGAGGGCCTGATAATGACAGGTGTCAAGTCGTTTGACATTGACATGCACATAATAGATCCCTTGGCAGTTGGACTTAAATATAACTATAAGGGTAGGCCGAGTGCCGCTGCCCGGGCATATTTTCCCTCATAGCACACTGTATGGCGTATGCCCGTCTTCAGTAGCCCAGTTTAGGAGCTGGGCCCTGTTTCACAAACACTTAAGCTATAATCACTAAAATAGATTTCATTTAACTAAAATCAAAATGCAATTTTAAATTTTATGCAATTTTAATAGATTTTAGTTAAAATCACTTGCGCCCTCGCACATTTCCGCTGCGGGTACTTACATGTGTACCTTGAAAGCAAATACACTTCGAAACTGAAAATTGTTGACAGGTTGAATTAACGGTTGCAATATCAATGGGGAGAGTTTCATACGTTGTGGCAATGTTTGCACACGGTCAGAGAGAGAGCGAGAGAAATGGTGTTTAACGTCCAAACAACAAAAACTAGGTCATTTTTGGACTAACACATGGTTCAACTTTATTTCAAAAATTTCGCTTGCACGTAGGGGTCTTTAGCAGTGGGAGGAAACCGGAATACCCAGAGAAAATCCATGAGGTTGGACAGGCGACCCAACTCCTTGCCATGTACAACCAGGGATTCAAAACCACGCCAGTACTCAATAGCAGGCCGTATGATACAGTGTGCGCATGCTAGTGATGTGCGGTTTTTAAATTTTCTTTCGGTTTTCGGTTTTTCTGAGGCAAAAAACCTTGGTTTCGGTTTTGGTTTTTTTTATTCATTTAAAGACTGTATAATGTATGTACTGATTTATGGTTATTTTATAGGAATACTTGAAAGCCAGAAAAAATATCAAAAATATTGATGTAAATAGTAAACAACAAGGTTTTTTATTTTACTGTTATATGACTTTAATTATGACTGGTAGTAAGTTACTGTAAAAAAAGATCTGACACACACAACGCCATAGGCATAATAATAAATTAATATAACGACATAATATCAGTAACAATAAAGTTAGATTCTACTGTAAAAAAAAAAAAATACCAAAATAAATTTGCATAACAAAATAATACCAATCCAACAAATCGAAACATGTGGTCTTTCATTTCTCGTTTATAAACTTAAAAACAAAACTTACGCAATTGCCGTTTTCGGGTGTTGTTCAAATGTTGTTTCTAAACCTGACTCAAAATTGTTAAATTATATTCTTATAATTTATGCATCAGAAATATGTTTTTTACAAAGATTAAATCTACATTTTGTGTCATCTAATCTTTCATAGTTATTGAGCAAGCCATGGAGTATGGAGGCATTTTACTTTTTATACGCCCACATTGAAATGTGGTCGTATATTGTCGTCGCCCCCGTCCGTCCGTCGGTCCGTCCGTCGGTCCGGCGTCCACAATTGCTTGTGGACGCTCTACAGGCTATAGTTAATATCCGATTGACTTTAAATTTATACACAGTGTTTAAGGTCATGAGACGAAAAAGCCTATTGTTTTTCAGCGATTTCCGATAATTAGTGCCAGAGTTATGGCCCTTGATCACTTCAAAAAATCTTGTGGACGCTCTAGAGGCCAAAGTTAATATCCGATTGACTTTAAATTTATACACTGTGTTTAAGGTCATAAGACGAAGAAGCCTAATGATTTTCAGCGATTTCCGATAATTAGTACCAGAGTTATGGCCCTTGATCACTTCAAAAAATCTTGTGGACGCTCTAGAGGCCAAAGTTAATATCCGATTGACTTCAAATTGATACACAGTGTTTAAGGTCATAAGACGAAGAAGCCTATTGATTTTCAGCGATTTCCGATAATTAGTGCCAGAGTTATGGCCCTTGATCACTTCAAAAAATCTTGCGGACGCTCTAGAGGCCAAAGTTAATATCCGATTGACTTTAAATTTATACACAGTGTTTAAGGTCATAAGACGAAGACGCCTATTGATTTTCAGCGATTTCCGATAATTAGTGCCAGAGTTATGGCCCTTGATAACCTCAAAAAATCTTGTGGACGCTCTAAAGGTCAAAGTTAATATCCGATTGACTTTAAATTTATACACAGTGTTTAAGGTCATAAGACGAAGAAGCCTATTGATTTTCAGCGATTTCCGATAATTAGTGCCAGAGTTATGGCCCTTGATCTTGTGAACGCTTTAGAGCTAAAGTTAATATCTGATTGACTTTAAATTTATACACGGTGTGAGACGAAGAAGCCTATTGATTTTCAGCGATATCCGATAATTACTACCAGAGTTATAACCCTTGATCACTTTGAAAAATCTTGTGAACGCTCTAGAGGCTATAGTTAATATCCGATTGACTTTAAATTTATACACAGTGTTTAAGGTCATAAGACGAAGAAGCCTATTGATTTTCAGCGATTTCCGATAATTAGTGCCAGAGTTATGGCCCTTGATCACTTCAAAAAATCTTGTGGACGCTCTAGAGGCCAAAGTTAATATCCGATTGACTTTAAATTTATACACAGTGTTTAAGGTTATAAGACGAAGAAGCCTATTGATTTTCAGCGATTTCCGATAATTAGTGCCAGAGTTATGGCTCTTGATCACTTCAAAAAATCTTGTGGACGCTCTAGAGGCCAAAGTTAATATCCGATTGACTTTAAATTTATACACAGTGTTTAAGGTCATAAGACAAAGACACCTATTAATTTTCAGCGATTTCCGATAGTGCCAGAGTTATGGCCCTTGATCACCTCAAAAAATCTTGTGGACGCTCTGGAGGCCAAAGTTAATATCCGATTGACTTTAGATTTATACACAGTGTTTAAGGTCATGAGACGAAGAAGCCTATTGATTTTCAACGATTTCAAATAATTACTACCAGAGTTATCTCCCTTGATAACTTCAAAAATACTTGTGACGCTATAGAGGCCAAAGTTACTATCCGATTGACTTCAGATTGATACATAGAGTTTAAGGTGTTGAAACGAACCAGTATTTTGATTTTCAATGAATTTAGATAACTGAACAGCTAAATCCATGATATTAAATGTTTCATGTATATACTAATTGTTAGCGTGGGGTAAAACTTTTATAAAAAGCAAACAAATTCTAATGATTTTCTGATAATTACATAATGAGTTGTTACTCTTAATCAGTTTTTAGTGTATTACAAATGTTTCATTACCGAAATTAGTAAAAATATGCGACAACCCTTGTTGACTGCCCGGACGATTTAGCTGCTGTGGGCGTATGTTTCGTTGCCTGGCAACCTATCTTTAGAGGAAGCCATCGTTCGATATTGACAACCGGCTTCGGGTTGCATAAAATTTTGGATTGTAAACCGAACCGAAACGGAAGTGGTGGCTACATTAAAATTTTGGAATTATTAAGTAAACCGCACATCACTAGCACACGCTAACAATTTGGTCATCCACCCCCCCCCCACCCTGCACACGGTCAGACAGTCGTAGAGAGGTCAAATAAAAAAGTTTAATGCGTAAAAATGATTCGAAAAGTGTTGGTGGGTTGGCCTTGAACTTGACATTTGATGTGTGACACTAGCAATTGATTTACTTGCAGGCTTCAATGGAAATAATGTGTATCAATAAACTAAATTGCTTGGATTTGTAGTTTTATGGTATTTTGGACAAGAGAAACTATTGAGTATTGTCACAAACAAATAGGCAATAGCCAATGTTCCGATGCCTTGATTTGTTGAAATGTCATTCTAATAGACCCTTTCAATGATACTTTGAAAATGCCAAAGTGCCTACTTATCTTACTCAATCAAATGATTTTTTCCCCAAGATAAAATAAATGAAATGAAATGGGGGTTAACGTCCTACTTTCTGCTTCTAACCTGGGCTAATGAAGACGGGCGTCACACAATACAGTGTGCTATGAGGGAAATTTTGCCTGGGCAGCAGCGCTATAGCCTACTCTTATATCGAATTCCAACTGCCAAGGGATCTTTTACGAGCACGACAATGCCTCCTATAATTTACCTTATTAATGTTGTTTTATTAACGTTAGACTTCATTGAGAAATAATAACAAATTTATGATATTAAAATTTAATTTCAAATACCTGTAACATTTTTCAATAACCACATTTGTGATTATTGATTTTTCTTTTTGCAAATCAAAACCCCCGAAAGCATGAATAAATACTACATGGTATGTCTAGTATTATAGGCCTTCTAAAATCACGAAAAAAGCCATTAAAACATTGTACACGAAGATATTTTCTTTATAGAAGAGAGTGTTCTGCGCTTCTTTCCATGAAGGGGGTGGGTGGGTGGGGGTGGTGTGTGTTTGGATGCTGATGGTTAGCACGTACATGTTGCATCATAAAGCCTGTCATTGAGTCAACTGGCATGGTTTCGAATCCCCGGTTGTACGTGACAAGTCACCTGTCCAACCTCGTGGGTTTTCTCCGGGTCCTTCAGTTTCTTCCCACTGCTAAAGACCCCTTACATGCAAGCAAATTATTGAAATAAAATTAAACAATATGTTAATCCCGAAATGACCTAGTTTGTGTCGAGTGAACGTTAAACCCCATTACTCTCACTCTCTTTTCACGACATTGGATAGGCCTATATATACTGAGCGCCATAAAAAACACATCACTTATTTTTTCATGTAACAAAATGATTCTGTAAACATATCTTATTTATTTTGCTTCTTATTAACAATTTTGAAATGGGAACACATCAATAACAACACATTTGTACACTTATGGATGTTTAATCTGTAGAGAGAGAGAGAGAGAGAGAGATGGGGTTTAACGTCCACTCAACACAAACTAGGTCATTTCGGGACTAACACATATGGTTTAATTTTATTTCTATAATTCGCTTGCGCGTAGGGGTCTTTAGCAGTGGGAGGAAACCGGAGTGCCCGGAGGAAACCCACGAGGTTGAGAAGGCGCAAGCCCCATCTCCATGCCACATACACTCACACCAGGGCTCGAAACCACAGCAGCAAGCCAGAGGTGACCGGCCAGCTAGAGGTCGAAGCGCGGCACTCTAGACCACTAGGCCATCCCAACCCTCGTTTAATCTGTAATCAACGGTACAAAGTCAGAGGGGTCAAAACCAAAAGTACGACAGTAATACATGTACTACTATAAGTAGTATTGGTTGTCATCTTGCCAAGCAAATCATCGCAAGTAAAATTAACAATTTTTTGAGAACTGATTTGGATATGGTACCGACTCGAGGCCTAGCCTACAAATTGAAATTGGTATTAATTGGTAGGCCCTACCTGGTGATCAAAACCAATTTAAAAAAAAAAACAAAAAAACTTCTATTAGAAGTTCTAAGAGTTCTGTGAAATTTTGTAAACAAAATTGACTTTTCAACATTCTGAACAACCTACAAAAAGGGCAGTTTATGGGTTTATATAGATTTCAAACTATTAATATTCGTATTAGATCTAGACGAGTAATTAATATTCTACTGAATAATAATAAATACTAAATCATCTGGTCTAGCTAGGCTGGTTATGTTACATTTAGACATTATGTGTTTTCGGCCATGTCTACTGACAAAGTTGCTGTCAAGTGTCTACTTATATATAGTTTAACAATAAATAAATTGTACTCACCGTCTAATAGTAATAAATTTTCCTTTCGTGTTGTCATTGTCTTCGACATGCATAACTCAATGACTGACTGTGACAAAAATAGCGCCAATATTTTGAACCTAATCGACAGTCGGTATACTTCGGCTTTTTCTGCCATGAATATGACCTAACACTAACAGTCACATTTCTGGGCTTATAACATTTTGTTTTAATATTTCGGTGATATTAAATCTCTATACCCACAAAGAGCCCATTTGTGGGTATAATTTTAACTCCATGACCGTGAGCATTTTTTTTTTCTTGAACAAAGTTGGGTACAAGAATAAAAAACGTAAAATAATTTAGAGGTAAAATAGAGTAATAATATTTACTTTAAAAAAAAAAAAAATAGATTTGTGACCTTAAAAATTGGATGTTTGACCAAGTTCACGGTCGTGGTTCAAAAGAACATTAAATAACTTTCAAACCATCTGAACTGTCTCAAGGTCCTAGGCCATGGTCAAATAGGTGAAACTGGCTTTGGAATAAAACTTCTTTTTTTTTAAAGGTCAATTTTCCACCCTTTGTCCTTGACCTGTAAATAACCCCCATAAATGATCTTGAACTTGAATTTACGTCCCATATTTATTTAGCTATATCTCTTAACGCAAAGGCCCCTGTAGATGCATGTCCCGGATGGTGTTTCAAAACCGGTGGTACTTTTTACCGCCGACCACCGCCGACCAAATGCTTTTTAAATATAATTACCGCCGATCAGTGCCGGAGGTAAGGAGGGCAAAGTGGGACAAATGTTCCGGGCCCCCCACATTTTATCCCGGATTTCACTAAAATAAAGTAAATGAAAACATCATAAGAGAAATACTCAAATTGTCAACGAATTCTAAACGTCAATGAAATCGCCGCCGACCAAATACTTGTTACCGCCGACCAAATGCTTAATGATTCCCATATTCCTGAAGCAATGGCCCGAGAAATCCCTCTTTGACCATTGCTGGAATAGCGTCTGTTTCTTGAACTTATGCGGGAGTGTTTCTATTCTTTGCTTTCAATGAAAGCTCTCACTAAGTACAGCAACACGACAGTCCTTCGTTTAATCTGGGTCTTCCCTAAAACTTTGGACAGTGATTTAATAAAGTATGTTCGTTTCCAAACAGTATTGTTTTTCAAGGTAAATGTTCGAACCCTTGGTTTTGACCTATGGTATATAATGACGTTTCATAAATGACATTGAACTTGACCTTACCTCGCACATTTTTAATGCAACGTTTGCTAATGATGTAAAATGTAAGAAAAGAAGTGAAACGGTATTATGTTTTTGCGAACTTAATTGAAATGAATGTGATTCATTTGACGTTCTTGGAACAACTAATCTGAACGTTTCTAAAGTAAACGTCAGTAGAACGATCTTAACTAATGTTTAGTAACGTCTCACAGTATCAACAATATAACGTCATAAAAACAGAGTTGAAACATTGGTCTAATGTATTACTAACGTTCTAAGAATCATAAACTAAAACGCCACGAAAGTTACGTTAGAAGAACAAAATTTACTGACGTTTACAGGTTGTCTGATTAGGCTTGGGGAATAACGTTGAATCAGGTGGTTCAGTTGACGTTATTGGAACAACTAATCTGAACGTTCCTAATGTAAATGTCACTAGAACGATACCAATTAATGTTTTGTAACGTTTCACAATATCAACGATATAATGTCATAAATAAACCAGAGTTGAAACATTAGTCTAATGTATTACGAACGTTCAAAGAATCATAAGTTGAAACGCTACAATAGTTACGTTAGAAGAACATAATTTACTGACGTTTCGAGGTTGTCTGCCCAACCTTGGGAAATAACGTTGATTCAGGTGGTTCAGCTGACGTTCTTGGAACAACTGATCTGAACATTTCTAAAGTAAACGTCAGTAGAACAATATTAATTAATGTTTAGTAACGTTTCACAGTATCGACGATATTACGTCCTAAAAAACAGGGTTGAAACATTAATCTAATGTGTTAATGCAACGTTTGCTAATGACGTAAGATGTAAAAAATGTAAACTAGAAATACAACGTTTTACGAACTTTATTGGAAGGGTTTATTTTACTCGTTTAATTTTAACGTTTTTATACGCCCACATGGAAATGTGGTCGTATATTGCCGTCGCCCCCGTCCGTCCGTCTGTCGGTCCGTCCGTCCGTCGGTCCGTCCGTCTGTCGGTCCGTCCGTCCGTCCGTCCATCCGTCCATCGTCCACAATTTCTTGTGAACGCTCTAGAGGCTAAAGTTAATATCCGATTGACTTGAAATTTATACACAGTGTTTAAGGTCGTGAGACGAAGAAGCCTATTGATTTTCGGTGATATCCGATAATTACTACCAGAGTTATGACCCTTGATCACTTTGAAAAATCTTGTGAACGCTCTAGAGGCTAAAGTTAATATCCGATTGACTTTAAATTTATACACAGTGTGTAAGGTCATGATACGAAGAAGCCTGTTGATTTTCAGCAATATCCGGTAATTCCTGCTCGAGTTATGACCCTTGATCACTTTGAAAAATCTTGTGAACGCTCTAGAGGCTAATGTTGATATCCGATGGAATTTAAATTTATACATGGTGTTTAAAGTCATGATACAAAGAAGCCTATTGATTTTCAGCGATATCCGATCATTACTACCAGAGTTATGACCCTTGATAACTTTGAAAAATCTTGTGAACGCTCTAGAGGCTATAGTTAATATCCGATTGACTTTAAATTTGTACACAGTGTTTAGGGTCATGAGACGAAGAATCCTATTTGATTTTCAGCGATATCTGATAATTTCTGGCACTTGATCACTTTGAAATATCTTGTGGACATACGCCTTGAGACAAACCATCAACACTATAATCATTTCCGATAATTATTTAATGGGCTATTACTCGTAATAAGATTATCATGTGTTGTAAATGTTCTCCTTACTGACAAAAGAAACAATATGCGACAACCCTTGTTGACTGCCCGGACGACTTTGCTGTTGTGGGCGTATGTTTCGTTGCCTGGCAACCTATCTTTACATGAGGAAAACAGAACGTTTTAAAAACTGAATTTCAATATAATTGATATAACGTCACAAACAAATATATTACCAACGTTTCACTGTATCGACGAAATAACGTCATAATAAAACGGGGTAAAAACATTAATTTGATGTTTTAATGCAACGTTTCCTAATGATGTAAGATGTAAAAAAAAGAAGTAAAATAGAAATATATTTTGGGAGTTGTATTGTATGGTTGCGTTTATATTTTCTTTTAATTTCAACGTTTTAAGATAAGGTAAACAAAATGTTTTAAAAACTAAAATCCAATGATCAATATAACATCACAAACGAATATGTTAATGAGATCCAAAGAATCATAAGCTAAAACTGACGTTTACAGGTTGTCAGACAAATCTTAGGAAATAACATTGAATCAGATGGTTCAACTAATCCCAACGTTTCTGAAGTAAAACTCGCTAGAACGATTATAATTAGTGCTAAGTTTAAACGCTCCAATAGTTACGTTAGAAGATCATAATTTACTGACGTTTCCAGGGTGTCTGACTAGGCTTGGGAAATAACGTTAATTCAGGTGGTTCAGCTGACGTTCCTGGAACAACTAACCTAAACGTCACTAAAGTAAACGTCAGTAGAACAATATTAATTAATGTTTGGTAACGTTTCACATTATCGATTATATAACGTCATAAAAAACGGGGTTGAAACATGAATCTAATGTTTCAATGCAACGTTTGCTAATGATGTAAGATGTAAAGAATGTAAAACAGAAATACAACGTTTTACGAACTTTATTGGAAGGGTTTATTTATCGTTTAATTCTAACGTTTTTAGATGAGGAAAACAGAACGTTTTAAAAGCTTTATTTCAATATAATTAATATAACGTCACAAACAAATATATTACCAACGTTCAAAGGATCATAATTTAAAGCGTTGCAAAAGTTACGTCCGAAGGATATAATTTACTGACGTCTGCAGTTTGTCTGACCAGGATTGACAAATAACGTTCAATCAGGTGGTTCGATCAGTTGACGTTCTTGGAACAACTAATCTGAACGTTTCTAAAGTAAACGTCAGTAGAACGATATTAACTAATGTTTAGTAACGTCTCACAGTATCAACGATATAATGTCATAAAAGAACAGAGTTGAAACATTAGTCTAATTTATTACGAAATTTCAAAGAATCATAAGTTAAAACGCTACAATAGTTACGTTAGAAGAACATAATTTACTGACGTTTCCAGGTTGTCTGAGCATAATTCACCGTATATGGAATTATTAATATAATAAAGGTACTTTTGTAAGGAACAAGCCACAGGCGGGTTTTTATGAGCTTAAGTAGACGATAAAACTTCAAACTTCTGGGAAATAGATTCTAACAACTTCTCTTTCTATCCGAAGAAAGAGCTTTTACACATTGGCGAATAACGAACAACGAGCCAGTTTGTTGTTTTGTATTGGATTATAACACTTCGAACTCTTAGGAAATAGATTCTAACAATTTCTCTGTCTATCCGAAGAAAGAGCAGTTTCACATTGGTGAATAACGAACAAAAGTTACTTTATTAGATTACTAATTCCATATCTGGTGAATACCGAACAACAAACCAGCTCGTTGTTCGGTATTCGCCAATACCGAACAACAAACTGGCTCGTTGTTCGGTATTTGCGAATACCGAACAACGAACAACAAGCTAGCTTAATGCCGCTTCTCACGGTATCAACGATATAAAGTCATAAAAAACAGAGTTGAAACATTAGTCTAGTGTATTACTAACGTTCAAAGAATCATAAGTTAAAACGCTACAATAGTTACGTTAGAAGAACATAATTTAACGATGTTTCGAGGCTGTCTGCCCAGCCTTGGGAAATAATGTTGAAACATTAGTCTAATGTATTACTAGCGTTCAAAGAATCATAAGTTAAAACGCTACAATAGTTACGTTAGAAGAACATAATTTACTGACGTTTCGAGGTTGTCTGCCCAGCCATGGGAAATAAAGTTGATTCAGGTGGTTAAGCTGACGTTCTTGGGACAACTGATCTGAACGTTTCTAAAGTAAACGTCAGTAGAACAATATTAATTAATGTTTAGTAACGTTTCACAGTATCGACGAAATAACGTGATAAAAAAACAGGGTTGAAGCATTAATGTAATGTTTTATTGCAACGCTTGCTAATGATGTAAGATGTAAAGAATGTAAAATAGAAATACAACGTTTTACGTACTTTATTGGAAGGTTTTATTTTTTCGTTTAATTTCAACGTTTTTAAATTAGGAAAACAGAACGTTTTAAAAACTGAAATTCAATATAATCAATATAACGTCACAAACAAATATATTACCAACGTTCAAAGAATCATAATTCAAAACGTTACAAAAGTTACGTTAGAAGAACATAATTTACTGACGTCTACAGTTTGTCTGACCAGGCGTGACAAATAACGTTGAATCAGGCGATTCAGTTGACGTTCTTGGAACAACTTATCTGAACGTTTCTAAAGTAAACATCAGTAGAACGATATTAACTAATGTTTAGTAACGTCTCATGGTATCAACGATATAACGTAATAAAAAACAGAGTTGAAACATTAATCTAATGTTTTAATGCAACGTTAGCCGATGAAACATTATGAAAACATTCAAAATAACGTCCGGTCATTGTTGAATGAAAGTAAAATTAAAACGTCAAAAGACAACATTCTGATCATGTTTCTGGAACGTTTATAAAAAGTACAGTCTATCTCTGAACCCTTTCTGAACGTTTGGAGAACGTGCTTAAGTTACAAAAGTTACGTTAGAAGAACATAATTTACTGACGTCTACAGTTTGTCTGACCAGGCGTGACAAATAACGTTGAATCAGGCGATTCAGTTGACGTTCTTGGAACAACTTATCTGAACGTTTCTAAAGTAAACATCAGTAGAACGATATTAACTAATGTTTAGTAACGTCTCATGGTATCAACGATATAACGTAATAAAAAACAGAGTTGAAACATTAATCTAATGTTTTAATGCAACGTTAGCCGATGAAACATTATGAAAACATTCAAAATAACGTCCGGTCATTGTTGAATGAAAGTAAAATTAAAACGTCAAAAGACAACATTCTGATCATGTTTCTGGAACGTTTATAAAAAGTACAGTCTATCTCTGAACCCTTTCTGAACGTTTGGAGAACGTGCTTAAACAAACATTCTGAACGCAACCATATTAGAACCAATTACGAATGTTACCAAAACGTTTTGTGTTTGCTGGGTTATGGCCCCTGATTGTACGAAAAGTCGTGTTTTTAGCCTGTGGACCCTATAGAGGTCACAATTTTGAACCGATTTTGATGAAACTTGACATGTGTGTTTATTACCCAAAGATCTTGGTTCCTTTCGATATTTGCACCCATCGGATCGTAACTTCCTGAATTATACCCCCCGGTTGTCCGAAAAATCGCCCTTTTTGTCAAAATTATTATCCGATTTAAAAAACCGTTTGATTATGTCACCGTTACATGGTAATGAAGATTGAGTTCAAATGTTGTGAAAATCGGACCAAAATTGACAAACAAACTGGCCGCCGTTTGTACGCGATTAGTGTGAAAATATGTTATATCAAGGTTGTGGACCCTATAGAGGTCACAATTTTGAACCGATTTTGATGAAACTTGACATGCATGTTTATAACCCAAAGATCTTGGTTCCTTTCGATATTTGCGCCTATCGAAACGTAATTTCCTGAATTATGGCCCCTGATTGTCCGAAAAATCACCTTTTTTATACGCCCACTGGAAATGTGGCCGTATATTGCCGTCGCCCCCGTCCGTCCGTCTGTCGGTCGGTCCGTCCGTCTGTCGGTCGGTCCGTCCGTCTGTCAGTCGGTCCGTCCGTGCGTCGGTCCGCCCGTCCGTCGTCCACAATTTCTTGTGAACGCTCTAGAGGCTAAAGTTTATCTCCGATTTGAAATTTATACACGGTGTTTAAGGTCGTGAGACGAAGAAGCCTCTTGATTTTCAGCGATATCCGATAATTACTGCCAGAGTTGTGTCCCTTGATCACTTTGAAAAACCCTGTGAATGCTCTAAAGGCTAAAGTTAATATCCGATTGACTTTAAATTTGTACTCAGTGTTTAGGGTCATGAGACGAAGAATCTTATTTGATTTTCAGTGATATCTGATAATTTCTGGCACTTGATCACTTTGAAATATCTTGTGGACAAAGGCCTTGAGACAAACCATCAAAACTATTCTAATCATTTCTGATAATTATTCAATTTGCTATTACTCGTAATAAGATTATCATGTGTTGTAAATAGTAAATGTTCTCCTTACTGATAAAAGAAACAATATGCGACAACCCTTGTTGACTGCCCGGACGACTTAGCTGTTGTGGGCGTATGTTTCGTTGCCTGGCAACCTAACTTTTTAGCTTGTGGTCCCTCTGGAGGTCATAATTATTATCCGATTTAAAAAAAAACCGTTTGATTATATCACCGTTACACCCTAAGGAAGGTTAAGGTCGAATTTCGGGAAAATCTGACCAAAATTGCCATACAAAATGTCCGCCGTTTGTATGCGAATACTGTTTTAAAAATGGTATATCAAGGTTGTGGACCATGTAGAGGTCACAATTTTAATTCGATTTTGATGAAACTTGAAATTCGCGGTTATAACCCAAAGAACTTGGTTCCTTTCAATATTTGCGCATATTGGATCGTAACTTCCTGAATTATGGCCCCTGATTATACGCAAAATCGCC
The DNA here is from genome assembly GCA_036850965.1 of Patella caerulea. Classification (NCBI taxonomy): domain Eukaryota; kingdom Metazoa; phylum Mollusca; class Gastropoda; family Patellidae; genus Patella; species Patella caerulea. Next base: position 12,991,012 of record JAZGQO010000013.1, on the reverse strand, counting down.
TTTTTATACGCCCACATTGAAATGTGGTCGTATATTGTCGTCGCCCCCGTCCGTCCGTCTGTCCGTCCGTCCGTCGGTCCGTCCGTCGGTCCGTCGGTCCGGCGTCCACAATTGCTTGTGGACGCTCTACAGGCTAAAGTTAATATCCAATTGACTTTAAATTTATACACAGTGTTTAAGGTCATGAGACGAAGAAGCCTATTGATTTTCAGCGATTTCCGATAATTAGTGCCAGAGTTATGGCCCTTGATCACTTCAAAAAATCTTGTGGACGCTCTAGAGGCCCAAGTTAATATCCGATTGACTTCAAATTTATACACAGTGTTTAAGGTCATAAGACGAAGAAGCCTATTGATTTTCAGCGATTTCCGATAATTAGTGCCAAAGTTATGGCCCTTGATCACCTCAAAAAATCTTGTGGACGCTCTAGAGGCCAAAGTTAATATCCGATTGACTTTAAATTTATACACAGTGTTTAAGGTCATAAGACGAAGACGCCTAATTTTCAGCGATTTTCGATAGTTGGTGCCAGAGTTATGGCCCTTGATCACCTCAAAAAATCTTGTGGACGCTCTGGAGGCCAAAGTCAATATCCGATTGACTTTAGATTTATACACAGTGTTTAAGGTCATGAGACGAAGAAGTCTATTGATTTTCAGCGATTTCAAATAATTACTGCCAGAGTTATCTCCCTTGATAACTTCAAAAATTCTTGTGACGCTATAGAGGCCAAAGTTACTATCCGATTGACTTCAGATTGATACATAGAGTTTAAGGTGTTGAAACGAACAAGTATTTTGATTTTCAATGAATTTAGATAACTGAACAGCTAAATCCATGATATTAAATGTTTCATGTATATACTAATTGTTAGCGTGGGGTAAAACTTTATAAAAAGCAATCAAATTCTAATGATTTTCTGATAATTACATAATGAGTTGTTACTCTTAATCAGTTTTTAGTGTATTACAAATGTTTCATTACCGAAATTAGTAAAAATATGCGACAACCCTTGTTGACTGCCCGGACGATTTAGCTGCTGTGGGCGTATGTTTCGTTGCCTGGCAACCTATCTTTTTAGCTTGTGGTCCCTCTGGAGTTCACAATTATTATCCGACTAAAAAAAACCCTTTGATTATATTACCGTTTTTGTCCCCCGCCTTTCGAAGAAAGTTGGGACTATTAAAATGGGTTCGTCCGTCTGTCTGTCCGTCTGTTTGCCCGTCTGTCCGTCACACTTTTTGGGACACAATAACTCTCTTCCTAATTGAGCTAGAATGTCCAAACTTGGTGTATGTGTTTATTAGGTCAATGCCTTGATGGAGTTCGAAGATGAGCATTTTCCGCTTAGGGTAAGCAGAGATAAGCAATTTGATTGGTTGATGCTTTGGAACACGATAACTTTAGTTCTAATTAAGTGACATTGATGAAACTTGGTGTACAGTTTCATTACAGTAATACCCTGACTAAGTTCGATAATGAGCATTTTCTGCTCAGGGTAAGCAGAGCGATGCGCAATTTGATTGGTCGAGACTTTGGAACACAATAACTCTCCTTCTAATTGAGTTAAAATGTTCAAACTTGGTGTATATGCTTATTAGGGCAATGCCTTGATGGAGTTTGAAGATGAGCATTTTCCGCTTAGGGTAAGCAGAGATAAGCAATTTGATTGGTTGATGCTTTGGGACACGATAACTTTAGTTCTAATTAAGTGAGAGTGATGAAAATTGGTGTATAGTTTCATTACAGTAATATCTTGACTAAGTTCGATAATGAGCATTTTCTGCTCAGGGTAAGCAGGGCGATACGCAATTTGATTGGTCGAGACTTTGGAACACAATAACTATCCTTCTAATTGGGTTAAAATGCTTAAACTTGGTGTATATGCTTATTAGGTCAATGCCGTGATGGAGTTCGAAGATAAGCATTTTCCGCTCAGGGTAAGCAGAGATAAGCAATTTGATTGGTTGATGCTTTGGGACACGATAACTTTAGTTCTAATTAAGTGAGAGTGACGAAACTTGGTGTATAGTTTCATTACAGTAATACCTTGACTAAGATTTATAATGAGCATTTTCTGCTCAGGGTAAGCAGAGCGATAAGCAATTTGATTTGCCGAGACTTTGGAACACAATAACTCTCCTTCGCATTGAGTTAAAATGTGTAAAATTGGTGTGTATGTTTATTAGGTCAATGCCTTGATGGAGTTCGAAGATGGGCATTTTCTTGGTAGGGTAGGCAGAGATAAGCAATTTGATTGGTTGATACCTTAGGACAAGATAACTTTAGATAACTTAGGTTCATCTTGATTGGTGATTTTTATGCCAATACAATGACTTCATTCTCATTAGTAATGGATTCGACAGTACCAGTGTATTGAAACGATTGACTCGGACACGAGGGCCCTTTCCCTTGGCCAGATGGGCCCTTTTGTCAAGCGTGGGGGCCCTTTTGTCTGCCTTTAGGGTCCCCCTAACTAGGGTACATTTTCATTTTTCACGTCGGTTTTACCATTTTTCTTTATAAAACACTTTTGGATGACACTTCGTGTACAGTTTGATTGCTGGATACGTTTGAAAAAAATAAATGTGCGATTAATTAATATGTGTCATCTATTTATTTTGGGTTTTCTGCGGGGGACATCAGCCTCACTGTTGGCTTAGTTTTTTTTACCTTGTGGTCCCTCTGGATGTCACAATTAGTTTCCAATTTAAAAAAAAAACGTTTCATTATGTCACCATTACATCTTAAGGGAGGTTTGAGTTCGAATTTCGGGAAAATCGGAACAAAATTGACAGACACAATGGCCGCCGTTTGTACACGAATACTGTTAAAAAAATGGTATATCATGGTTGTGCACCCTGTATAGGTCACAATTTTAATTTGATTTTGATGAAACTTGAAATACATGGTTATAACCCAAAGATCGTGGTTCCTTTCGTTATTTGCGCATATCGGATCGTAACTTCCTGAATTATGGCCCCTGATTGTCAGAAAAATCGCCTATCGTCCCTCTGGAGGTCACAGTTATTATCCGATTTAAAAAAAACTTTTGACTCTATCACCGTTATACCCTATGGAATGTTGAATTCGAATTTCGAGAAAATCGGACCATAATTGCCAGACTAAATGGCCGCCGTTTGTACGCGAATAGTGTAAAAAATATGGTATATCAAAGTTGTGGACCCTGTAGAGGGTTCATAATCTAAAGATCTTTATTCTTTTCGATATTTGCGCATATCAAATTGTAACTTAATGAATTATGGCTTTTGATTGTAGGAAAAATCACTTTCGGTATTGCTTGTTCTCTATCTATCTCTCGAACAATTATTATCCGATTTAAAAAAAAAAACTCTGATTATATTACTGTTGCACCGTAAGGAAGGTTGAGTTCGAATTTCGAGAAAATCGGACCATAATTGCCAGACTAAATGGCCACCGTTTGTACGCGAATAGTGTAAAAATATGGTATATCAAAGTTGTGGACCCTGTAGAGGGTTTATACTCTAAAGATCTTTATTCTTTTCGATATACACTGACTAATCAAAATCGGTATTAGTAATTACATTAAACAATGCATAATAAGGAAAAGGGAAATAACTCTGTTTTAAAAATGGCGGGAGTTTTCCCCGGTGTGCCGAAAGTCGATCTGTAATAATAAAAAACAGTTTATGTCTTCAATTATAACGATAGTTGGTAATGTTTTGGTTGTTTTTAAGATGAAAAATTATAACTTTAGGCTAAAAATGTCCTTGAAAATCCTGGAATTTGACGTATAATTATCCTTGAATATCCTTGAAAAAAATGTTTGACGAAGCCGTGGGAACCCTGTTACATGGTAATGAAGATTGAGGTCAAATTTCGTGAAAATCGGACCAAACATGACGGACAAAACGGCTGCCGTTTGTACGCGAATAGTGTGAAAATATGTTATATCAAGGTTGTGAACCCTATAGAGGTCACTATTTTGAACCGATTTCGACGAAACTTGACATGCATGTGTATAACCCAAAGATCTTGGTTCCATTCGATATTTGCACCCATCGGATCGTAACTTCCTGAATTGTGGTCCCTGATTGTCCGAAATATCGCCCTTTTGAGCTTCTGATTCCTCTGGAGGAGGTCAAAATTATGAAACTTGAAATGCATGTTTATAACCCAAAGATCTTGGTTCCTTTTGATATTCAACGGATAATATCAGATTGTAACTTCCTGAATTATAGCCCCTGATTGTACGCAAAATTGACTTTTTATACGCCCACATGGAAATGTGGTCGTATATTGCCGTCGCCACCGTCCGTCCGTCTGTCGGTCGGTCTGTCCGCCCGCCTCTCCGTCTTCCACAGTGCTGCTTGCAGGTCTAGTTTTGAATGAGATTTTTGTTTTTAAATAAATGAATGAATATGCTAATTACTACGGTTTACTGCCAAATAAATTTGGGGATGTCATTTTATTACCTTCCATATAAATCAAAGTGGAGTATAAGAAGAATGCCGGACTTTGCTGAAAAATGTATCGACTAATGACCCGAAAAATATGGTAATTTTGGGGAAATTTGAAACAAGTACAGATTGGCAGTAGTCAGCACGGTTTCATTCTATGGTATTACAATGTCATGTAAATTTTGAAGGAATATTATCAAGCCTGGACACAACTCAAGAATTTGTGCCTGACATGACACAGGTTGTGTCTGACAAACATCGCTGCTGCGTTTCCAATAAACTAAATAAAACTGTACTGATTGCATGAATACCCTCTGTTACAAAGAAATCAAAACAAACTCATTGTCTAGTGCTTTGTTCATTCAAAAAATTATTCAATTATCAATAGGAAGAATCGGGAAACCCCAAAAATCAGAATCTGATTTGCTATCTTAATTGAAGAATAAATTAAATTTTTCTTTATTCTGTGTATTAGTTTCACACGCCCACATTGAAATGTGGTTGTATGTTGTTGTCGCCCCCGTCCGTCCGGTGTCCACAATTGCTTGTGGACGCTCAAGCTAGAGGCTCAAGTTAATATCCAATTGACTTAAATTTATACACAGTGTTTAAGGTCATGAGACGAAGAAGCCTATTGATTTTCAGCGATTTCTGATAATTACTACCAGAGTTATGGCCCTTGATCACTTCAAAACATCTTGTGGCTGCTCTACAGGCCAACGTTAATATTCGGTTGACTTTAAATTTGTACACACTGTGCACTGTCATAAGACTTTGTTCATTCAAAATATACTATTCCAAAAAAGTAAGGGATATTTGATTTTTAAGTGTTATTAAAGTCACCTAATGAAACTGACGAAGAAACAAATGACAAAATGAAATGAAGTTCACATTCATCGATTTATTCCAAATGATCGTTAGACTAAGTAAGGCACAGACTGACCATTATAAGGGTAATATGATACCCGGGGTCAAACAGCAAAGTTACCACAGCATCACAACAAAGTCAGTAACGGGTAAATCCTCCTCTGTTTGCCAAACAAGCATTGATCCGACGTGGCATACTCCTAATGAGACGTCTAAGGTCATTTTGGTCCAGATTGTCCCATTCCTGTTGCAACGCAGCAGCAAGTTCTTGGACATGGCAGGACGTTGTTGACGTTGACGTAACCTCTGTCCAAGTATGTCCCAGACATGCTCGATGGGGGAGAGGTCGGGACTCAGTGCTGGCCAAGGTAATGTGGTGATGTTCTGTTGTTGGAGATAACCTGTAACGATCCTGGCCCAGTGACATCTTGCGTTGTTATCCTGGAAGATGAAACGGCGGCCATGGCGTCGTGCGAACGGCACAACATGGACTGCCAAGATGTTGTCCCGGTAGTACTGGCCTGTAACACGCCCTGCAACAACATGTAAAGCCGTTCTTCCAGCAACAGTGATGCCTCCCCACACCATAACAGAATCACCCCCAAATCGATCATGTCTGATGACGTTAACGTCTTGGAAGCGCTCGTTTCGACGACGGCACACCCTCCTATGTCTGTCCAAAAATTCAACAGTGAACCTTGACTCATCTGAAAACATCACATTGCTCCAGCGTCGATTATCCCAGTGTTGACGATCCCTACACCAACGACGTCTTGCCTGAAAGTGATGATCTCTCAAACAAGGGATCACGCGAGGACGTCGGGCGCGAAGGTGACCCATATGCAGACGATTCCGAATCGTATGGCCACTCACACACACACCAGTGTCTGTTTGAAGACGAGCGCTGATCTGATTTGCTGTGATGACAAGGCCAAGGTACGGATAAATCGATCCTGGGCTTGAGTTGTCGCCCTTGGTCGACCTGAGCATGGTCTGTCCTGTACAGATTGTGTATCACGGTATCTGGACCATAGTCTGCTTATGACAGACTGAGAAACATTCATCGTCCGCGCCACAACCGCCTGTGTTGTGCCGATCTGTAGCATGCCAAGGGCACGTAACCTTTCATTTTGGGTAAGCCGACGCATATCAAAATTTGATTTCTGGTCACTAAAACAATTAAACTGATATTTCCACCCTGGAATTCAATGCCACAATGACTGTAACATTCAAAGTCAGAGTCGTGCAAATCTTGGGTTGGACCCCCATGATGATCCCAAGCATCACCTGCATTCCATGCGGTAGCTATTGGTGCGTTTGGGCGTCACATGTAACTGGAAATGTTTCTTCTGTTAGGTTCTATAGTGACATTTTTCGTAGTCATTTGTATATTTTAGTATTATGCCCCCAAAATCAAATATCCCCTACTTTATTCAATTATCAATAGGAAGAATCAGGAAACCCCAAAAATCAGAATCTGATTTGCTATCTTAATTGAAGAATAAATTAAATTTTTCCTTATTCTGTATATTAGTTTTATACGCCCACATTGAAATGTCCGGTGTCCACAATTGCTTGTGGACGCTCAAGCTAGAGGCACAAGTTAATATCCGATTGACTTTAAATTTACACACAGTGTTTAAGGTCATGAGACAAAGAAGCCTATTGATTTTCAGCGATTTCAAATAATTGCTGTCTTGGTTACTTTGAAAAATCTTGTGACGCTATAGAGGCCAAACTTATGCTATTGACTAAAGATTGATACACAGAGTTTTTACGGTGTTGAAACGGACAAGTATTTTGATTTTCAATGAATTTTGATAATTGAACAGCTAAATCCATGATCTGTAGCATGCCAAGCGCACGTAACCTTTCATTTTGGGTAAGCCGACGCATATCAAAATTTGATTTCTGGTCACTAAAACAATTAAACTGATATTTCCACCCTGGAATTCAATGCCACAATGACTGTAACATTCAAAGTCAGAGTCGTGCAAATCTTGGGTTGGACCCCCATGATGATCCCAAGCATCACCTGCATTCCATGCGGTAGCTATTGGTGCGTTTGGGCTTCACATGTAACTGGAAATGTTTCTTCTGTTTGGTTCTATAGTGACTTTTTTCGTAGTCATTTGTATATTTTAGTATTATGCCCCCAAAATCAAATATCCCCTACTTTTTTTTGAATAGTATATTATTCAATTATCAATAGGAAGAATCAGGAAACCCCAAAAATCAGAATCTGATTTGCTATCTTAATTGAAGAATAAATTAAATTTTTCCTTATTCTGTATATTAGTTTCATACGCCCACATTGAAATGTCCGGTGTCCACAATTGCTTGTGGACGCTCAAGCTAGAGGCACAAGTTAATATCCGATTGACTTTAAATTTACACACAGTGTTTAAGGTCATGAGACAAAGAAGCCTATTGATTTTCAGCGATTTCAAATAATTGCTGCCTTGGTTACTTTGAAAAATCTTGTGACGCTATAGAGGCCAAACTTATGCTATTGACTTCAGATTGATACATAGAGTTTAAGGTGTTGAAACGAACAAGTATTTTGATTTTCAATGAATTTTGATAATTGAACAGCTAAATCCATGATATTAAATATTTTGTATATTAATTGTTAGTGTTGGTCAGAACTTTATAAAAAGCAAACAAATTCTAAGGATTTTCTGATAATTACGTAATAACTGAAAAGATAAATCCATGTTATTAAATGTTTCGTATACTAAACATTCTGCATGGGACAGAACTTTATAAAAGCCAAACAAATGCTAAAGATTTTCTGATAATTACTTAATGACTTGTTAATCTTAATCAGATTTTCGTATATTGAAAATGTTTCATTACCGAAAAAAGTAAAACTATGCAACAACCCTTGTTGACTACCCAGACGATTTAGCTGCTGTGGGTTATGTTTCGTTGCCTGGCAACCTATCTTTTAGATCGAAGTTCTAAGTAATCGTCCAGGTCACTATTAGTATTATTATTATAATATCATCATAATCTTTTAGAGGCATTTAGTAACTGGATAGTATAATACACAAAAAATCATACCATATTGATGGCGATAATATTATCATTATTGTCTGACACAACGTGAACTACATGTACGTGATGATCCACAAGACTCCCCTGTTCTTCAAAGGACAACCATAAATCTGGATCGTACTATGCATGATCTTCTCATAGCCATTTGGGTCATTCCATAAATGAGGGGTCCAATTGAAAATTCATGCATATCATTGCTCAAAGCAGCAAAAATACATATTTTCTGATCACCAATTATTTAAAAAAGTAATTCATCATGTAATATGTTTATTATTTTATACTTATGTTCTATAAAAACATAGAAAATCGGTTTGTGGTTATAATTTTTTATGTTGCAATTCATGGTGTCTCTGAAATTTTGTGTTACGTTTTGGGGACATTTTTTACTTAACATTTTAACAACTAGACCATGTTGAGCAAAATACTAATATTTCCAAATATTTTCATAAGACATGCAGCAGAAGATGTAAAATTTCGTTCGGTAATTTTTCATTTCTAAACAAATGTTAAATAATCTCAGTCGGAGGATTTTTATTCACGCCTCACAACGTAAATTTTTGTGTCCCCAATATTTACGTTGTATTTTTGTCAGTTTAGCCACGATATTAACTTGAAAAATAAAACCGAAATGTTTCATCTCTATTCCATCTCGTTGGCGTTGTAATAAATAACAAATTCCGAATACGTAATCAGATGTATAGTGTAAAATTGTCCGTAAAAATTAGTTTTATCGATATTCAAAATTGCGTCCCTCGTTCAATTTACGAAGTGCTTGTTTATGCCACCGGTAACGCCGTCTATTACCTGTGAATTACGTCAGAGAGGGATGTTTAGTTTAAATTTACGGTCACATGATACACATATCCAAAGCAGTCGATGGCCCGGCGAATGGATATTTTCTGAATAAGTTCGAATCAAAGTTTAGTGTCCCAGTATTTACGTTGTGATTGAAATTACGTTGTGACGCGAATTTTCCTCTTGCATACGGTGCATAAATGCTGAACGTTATAATTGCCGAGTCTAAAATAATAGTATTTTTCGATACCTGAAAATTATCGCTTCCTTGGTATTCGAGAATCACGTGACAGAATGGTTGCAGTGTCGGAATATTATTATAAAAATGGGAAACCAAAAATGTCGTGTCCCTATCATTAACGAGATATTGTATTAGTATACACATATGTAACTAATGCTCCATTATTTTCTTTGCTTCCCTGTGGCAAGCTGACAATTTTGAAATGTTACCTTGCTCTTTCAAATCTTTTTTAATTAATTTTTTGGCTAAACGGGTTCACAACGTCAGCTATTGAAAGGGACACAAGCAATTCTCAAAGACTGCTGCTCATTTTGATTGTTGAAAGTTTTATTTCTTTTTAATATTTGAAAGTTCATTCATTGTTCAAGTTTTAAAGTTGAAATACTACTTAATATGGCTCGATTAAATTATTAGTAGGCAAGTCGTCAACATTTAGTGTCCCTTTACACGTGAAACTGCAATACTCCGGATAACATTAAACCTTTCCTTGGTGATTTTTCATGATACAATACTGATTTTCAAGTACAGTAGTTCATGTCGAGGGTTAGGGTCATACAAACTTCAACAATTTTGTAAAATCTTTTTTTTTAAACATCTAAAGACACTTTTAAGTTTGTATCGAGAAGTTGGGAATATCCATGTAATCGACATTGGCTGACAAGAGGTGTTGGCACAAATATTCACTATTTCTGCTTAGATTTTTTATGAAGGTGCCTCATTTTAATAATAATACATCATAAACACATTAATATATCTTATACATCCACAGAAATTTAGCATTAAAAGTCTAATTTGGTGTCCCTTTACACGAGAAATCTGTACGTAACCTGTCATGTAAAATCGTTCATTACTTTTTTTTGGAACTCAACAATGAGAAATCATTAACTCTCCCTCAAATGACATACATTACTCCTATTATTGGTATAAGTTTATCAGTGATTGAGATTACTTAAAATTTTAGTACCCATGTCCCACTTTGGACCCCTCATTTGTGGAATGACCCATTTGCGCAACGTAGCTGTTTTCAAGGTGCGACTATTATTAGAATTAGTAGAAGAAATGTCATTTTGCTTCGAAAAGCGGGGGGGGGGGGTCAAATGGTTAGCGTGCGCGCGCTGTATGATGCGAGGAAGAATTGAAGAAAGATACTATTGTTGGCATAGTGCTAGCCTACAAATTTGGACTGTATTACGTGTTTATATGTAAATACCAAGGTCGTGTGACTTATACGGGATTTATCATCTGCTAGAAGTAGTAGAAGGCTGAAATCTCGTTCTCGCATAATTTTTTTAAGTCTTGAATAATCTGAGTATTTTAGTTGCACAGATAGCCTAGTGTGAGAATAACTGCCTGGTGTGATCAAGATCATCAGTTACGATCATCTAAATTTCGTTTTAAAAAACTTGGAAGAACAAATTGACAGGAACAATAAAATTTGTGCCTGACATGGCGTAAAATTGGGACATACAACGTCCGCGTCCGGTCACTTGTGTCCAGCTTTGAATATTATTGACATAAATTAGAATACCGTACAGGAATTAAACATGAAAAAAACATGGTGCACCTATTTTTTTTTTTTTTCTTAAATTTGTTACATATGAATTTGAATACTTTGTTGACACGTGATTCTTAATTGTTGTCTGAAAACACCTGCTTAAATAGCTATATAAGAGTTATGCCCCTTTATTTTCAGGAAAAAAACGGCTGACAAGAAAAAATTTGAAATCCCATAACTGGTGTAGGCATTCATAAGGTGAATGCCTTTATCAGGTTTGATAACAAATGTCTGCTTACGTTAAGCAGAGAAAAGCATGATGATTGGTTGATGCTTTGTGACTAGATAACGTTTGTTATGATTAAGTGTTAGTGATGACACTACGGGTATAGATTCCTTACATCATTACCTTGACTAGGTTCGATGATCTAAAGAGCGATAAGTATATGATTGGTGAAGACTTTTAATTGAGGCAGAATGTTTGAACTTGATTTAGTTGTTAATTAGACGAATGCCTTGACTTGGTTCAATCATTAACATTATGAGCTAACCAAAGCTGAGCTAAGCAATTTCATTAGTCAATGATTCTGATACAGATTGATGAAACTTAGTGTATAGTTGATAATCAGTTTGATTGCTTGATACTTTTGCTAAAAATAAATGTGTGATAAATTGATATGTCTCATCTATTTATATTGGGATTTTGGCGGGGGACATCGGCTTCACTGTGGGTGGTGCTGATATCAAGTAAAGTTTTTTGCATGGATGCATTGGACGCAAACATCGATACTCGCATCAATGCATCGGAAACTTTTTGCCGCCATTTTGTTTTTCAAATATTACAGAAATAACATTAGTATTTATGATAGAAACATAGATTTCCTCAACATTATCATTATTATAGATTGTTTGAATAATGATATTCTAATATCGTTCGATTCAGTTGACATGCATTAGCTATTGACGTTGTGACTTCGAGGGCGTGACGTGGCGATAAGCAGGAGTCAGGGGCGGTTTCCATTTATTACAGGTCGTATCAAAGCATGTCTATAGGGATTTATGAAATACATTCTGTATTGCCCGTTACAAAAAATAAGACTAAATCGTTTTAACACTATAGCGTTGTAAACCGGCCGGGAAATATTACCCTCCTGACACAGTTCTAAGTTCGTTTGGCTATGGACAGATGTAATGAACTGTGAAATTGACCTCGGGTCAAAGGGCATGTTAGTCAGGGGAAGTAATTACCAACAAAGACCGTCCTTGTAGTCACTGGAAAATGGAGACAAACATAACGCAAGCGTAACTGAAACAGGTGAAGCTGGACTAGTCTAATAATACTACATGCGGTATTTATTGAATTGTTCTGTTACATGTATTTTGTTTTATTTTGAGTTAAAAAGACAAACACACAGAAAAATGTATGGAAAATGTGTTATATATTCTAGCTGACGAATTGTGAACTCCTCGGAAATTATTAGTATTTTTTGCTGATGCATCGTTAATACGAAAAAGACTGAGAATCGCATCGGCTTCGGCTAGTTAAATATATAATGATTACTGTCTTTTAGAGCCAAACATCAAGTTAAAGATGAGAGTACAACTAAAAAATGCAGCAGGTTTAGATGAAGCTGGTATTGATGGTGGAGGTGTCTTCAGGGAATTCCTAACAGTTTTATTAAAATCAGCCTTTGACCCCAACAGAGGGTTCTTCAAAATCACAACAGATCGTTTGTTGTATCCAAATCCGCAAGCCTCTTGTCTGGAAGAAAATTTTACTAAACATTATTTTTTTATAGGAAGAATGATAGGAAAGGTAACATTTCTATTATCAGTTTCTGTTACTGGCTGTATTGCTATCCTGAACATATTTTTTGTCCCCCGCCTTTCGAAGAAAGTTGGGGGACTATTTAAATGGGTTCGTCCGTCTGTCTGTCTGTCTGTCTGTCCGTCTGTCTGTCCGTCACACTTTTTGGGACACAATAACTCTCTTCCTAATTGAGCTAGAATGTTCAAACTTGGTGTATGTGTTTATTAGGTCAATGCCTTGATGGAGTTCGAAGATGAGCATTTTCTGCTTAGGGTAAGCAGAGATAAGCAATTTGATTGGTTGATGCTTTGGGACACGATAACTTTAGTTCTAATTAAGTGAGATTGATGAAACTTACTGTATAGTTTCATTATAGTAATACCTTGACTAAGTTCGATAATGAGCATTTTCTGTTCAGGGTAAGCAGAGCTATACGCAATTTGATTGGTCGAGGATTTGGAACACAATAACTCTCCTTCTAATTGAGTTAAGATGTTCAGACTTGGTGTATATGCTTATTAGGTCAATGCCTTGATGGAGTTCGAAGATGAGCATTTTCCGCTTAGGGTAGGCAGAGATAAGCAATTTGATTGGTTGATGCTTTGAGACACGATAACTTTAGTTCTAATTAAGTGAGAGTGATGAAACTTGGTGTATAGTTTCATTATAATAATACCTTGAATAAGTTCGATAATGAGCATTTTCTACTCAGGCTAAGCAGAGCGATAAGCAATTTGATTTGCCGAGACTTTGGAACACAATAACTCTCCTTCGAATTAAGTTAAAATGTTCAAAATTGGTGTGTATGCTTCTTAGGTCAATGCCTTGATGGAGTTCGAAGATGAGCATTTTCTTCTTACAGTAGGGAGAGATAAGCAATTTTTGGATGACACTTCGTGTTCAGTTTGATTGGTCGATACGTTTGAAAAAAATAAATGTGCGATTAATTAATATGCGTCATCTATTTATTTTGGGATTTCGGCGGGGGACATCAGCCTCACTGTTGGCTTGTTTCTCCTATGTTAACAGTTGGTATCCATGTGTAATGTAATTTCTTTCTGTCTAGATTTGAGGAAGGGGAAAGGCAACACTCTCTAGTAGAGAGAACTATAGCTGGACTGGCTGATACACCCGCGTGGATACTAGATGAAAGGAGAGATACCGTGGGGCGAAGGAGTGGATAGTAATAAATTAAAAGGTCCCCACTCAACAGTAGCACAACATATATTATAATAATAGCATTATTCATACAACAAAGGGGGATCACGTTCGTTAAGTGGGTAGTTGGAATTCGTTATTAGCCCAGTTTAAGAGCAAAACAGTAGTACATTAAACCTTATTTCATTTCATTTCTATTTACAGGCTATATATGAAAACATGTTGGTGGAACTACCATTTGCTAGTTTTTTCTTGGCAAAAATTTTAAGTCGTCACAACTCTAATCTGGATATACATCATTTACAATCATTAGATCCTGTCATGTACAAGTAAGTTACAATTTCAAATGTATGTTGATATAGAGAACTTTTTATACGCCCACATTTTCATGTGGACCATGTGGACGTATTATGTCGTCACCCCTGTCCGTCCGGACGTAATTTGTTTGTGGACTCTCTACAGGTCACAATTCTTATCCGATTTTGACGAAACTTGAAATATAGGTTTATCCCCGTAAGATCTCGGTTCCTTTCGATATTGGCACGTATCGGATGGGAACTTCATGGATTATGGCCCCTGATTGTACGAAATATCATGTTTTTAGCTTGTGGACCCTATAGAGGTCACAATTTTGAACCGACTTTGATGAAACTTGACATGCATGTTTATAACCCCAAAATCTTGGTTCCTTTCGATATTTGCACCCATCGAATCGTAACTTCCTGAATTATGGCCCCTGATTGTCCGAAAGATCGCCCTTTTTAGTTTGTGGTCCCTCTGGAGGTCAAAATTATTATCAGATTTAAAAAACCGTTTGATTATATCACCGTTACAGGTAATAAAGGTTGAGTTCAAATTTCGTGGGAATCGGACCAAAATGGACAAACAAAATGACCGCCGTTTGTACGCGGAAAGAGTGAAAATATGTTATTGTCATATAGTAATACACTATATGATATGTGTTGTCCCTTTAATGTAAGGTTGAATGTATGTGTGAGAGAGTGTATACTCCAGTTAGCTTGAGGTTGTCTCTTGGTGAGGACATCATTCTTGTGTCGAAATAAACCCCTCAAGAACTTATATACTTGTTTCATCTTCTACTTTTCATAAATAGGCCAAGGGCCTATTTGACATGGCGGAGATTGCCATGATCCCACTCTCAGGATATTTATTCATGAAGTGGAATTTATACAGTTTGTTTGGTAAATCATAACGGAATACTGTGATTTGTGACTATTCTGAATAATATAGTTTGACTGATTGGTTATAGAATGTGACATGACTTTCAACCCTGCCTTCAGAAGTTTATCGGTTTACAGAACTTTGTGATTATTTAACTTGATAATGTTTTATCCAAGTTTGATTAATTTCAAATCGAAGAATGTGACATAACTTTTAAGAAATCTGCATGATTAGGAGTGCATCTGGTTCACGGAACTTTGTGAAGAGTGGATTTTTAGATTGGATGTGCAGTTTATAAAGAATTTGTTTGTGTGTGGATTTTTCATATTGAATTTGCAGCACATTTAGGATTTGTGTATTTTATATTCGGATTCGCAGTTTATTTTCTACTTCTAGGATAAAAGTGTGTGGATATCTTTTACTGTTTGTTTAAAATCAGTTTCATAATTTGTGCAGAATACTTTTTTATCATTATCTGAACATTGCTTATTAAAGCATTTATTGTGTACTATTAGGCCCATTTTTACAGCATTTATTGATTTATTTCGTGTAGTAAAGTAAAGTAAGCAAAATAGGCCGAAGTTGACCTGCACTTAATGACAGATGAACTCCATCGATACATTGTATTAACTGTCAAGTTCCAAATCTTCTGCACCTGGCTATAGTATAGAAGTCGCCATACACTATTGTTTATATTTTACTGAGACTGATTGATATACTGTGAATTATTAACTGTTATATAACCGTAATTTTTGACTATTGTTCAACAGTTTTTACTATATTGTTTAGAGGTCATAATACCTAGAATTTAAAGTGACAGTTCATACGAAAAAAAAATAAATAAATACCTCTCAATTACTTGTATGTGAATAAGTTGTAGAATTGATAAGTTTGGATGTTTGTGTACGAATGTTTGGTTTTGATCTGTGTTTTTTTTTAAAACCATTAATCATTTATTGACGGGTGTGTGATTGCAACCTTACTAGGCCTAATTCATTTATTCTATATCCTTCACTACTAAGATTTTATATTGCATTTTTTTTATAATGTATACATGTACGTATCCGTCCGTCGCCATCAATACATAGTCTGTCGCACTTCCACTGTCCGTTACTATTTTAATTTCAACCATTATGGAGCGTCAGCCCTTTTATGAACTTTTTGATGGTAGCAACATTGATCTGTCATTTAAGGATTACCTTTCTCATTGCAAGATCGATCATGATACCGCTGATATACCTGAGATTGTTAGTCTGTTTAGACAGACGCTTAAGGGTGAAGCCCGCCTCTGGATCAAAGGGCTCGCATTTCGCTCCCTTAATGACTTAAAACAAAACTTTCTGGACCGCTTCCAGTTCGGTCTATATAAAGAGTTTTCGACTCTTGTCTATGACAGTACAAAATCACCCATTCGTAACCTGGAAGATCTTCGTCGCCTAGCCTCGCGACTCAATTACAATGACGATCTCCTTCGGGATCGTTTTCTATCCATTCTTCCACTGGCTTGTCAACAAGCGTTGATAATGTCTAGTACTGATAATACGCCAGTAAATCAACTTGCTTCGATGCACATGGTACTCCGTCGTGTTCTGCAAATCAGGAGCGCCATGTTGTTTTTGCTACCAATAGTCGCAATGTCCTAGAAGATGCGTTTGACAATCTTACATTAAAAGAAGACCATAGTCATATGTCACGTTCACTGCATCCGCACCACAAACAGCATCACGAACGACAATATTCTCGATCACCTCAGCGGAAGTCTTCTCATAGGTATTCTTCAGATCATCAGGAATATTCACAACATCGACGATCTTCACAATCCCCGTACGGGCGTCACTCTTACCGTCGACGTTTATCTCAGGCACCTCATAGGTCGTATCCTTCCTCTCCACACAAAAATAATCAACAGTTTTCTGCGGAATCGGCTCGTCATTCGCGTCGACCACATAATGGTTACAATTTACCCCCAAGACCTAGGAAGACAGTTATTTTCTGCGACTTTTGTTTTGCACCAGGACATGCATGACAGTATTGTTATGAGCGCCAGAAGCTCATCCGACAACGCAACTTTGTTAATGGCAAATCTTCGGATTTTTTAAAACAGGGATATCCGATAATGCTCCTCGTGTATCCCTGAATTCTATCTGGCCAAATTCTGTAAATACGTGTTCTCAACCCGGTTCTACCGAAGATTTTTCTATCAGTTTAGATTGTCATAATTTTTGTCAAGGTTCTCTTACAGACGGAAAATCTGTTCTTCTTTTGTTTGATAGTGGTGCATCTAAGACACTGATTTCGTCATCAGCTATCCAATCTTCTGCGTACTTACGTAGCTTGCCTGTAAATATGTTAGATAAACCCTTGCAATTTCGTATGGGTAATGGTTCTACCCTAATTCGTGTTTCTTCAAATAAGTTCCCTGTTGTTGTTCTAGGCTTCAAACTCCCAGTTGAGGCCTGTATTGTACAAAATCTTGTAGGAATTGATATTATTCTTGGACAGGAAACTTTGGCTCATCTCCATGGCGTACTCGACTTTAAGTCAAATACTATTCGCTGTAAATCCAGACAAATGGCCTTTTCGTCCAGTCATGATGTTTATATAAAGCACAACCACACACGACAAGTAATAGTTCATGGTAAAGTCCCTAGAGTTGTAAAGAATCGGGAGATTCTTCTTAAAGCAGAATCATCAATATCTGATTCTTGTCCATTACTAAAAGCTTGTCTCTCCCAATAGAAATAGTGTGGTTATTCCAATAACTAATTCTACAAAGAAGACTTTACGTATTAAAGCTTCTAGGCCCTTGTCATATCTTTCTCTTAACCACATATTCGCATGTGAGAGCATAGATGTTGTGGACAAAGAGTCTTCTTCAGATATCTCCACAGATATCATCTTATTGGAGAAACAAGTTGATCTTTCAAAGAGCATTCTTACACCTAACCAACAGCCAGACTTCCATCGCTTTCTTAGGCAACACAGAGAAGCATTTAGTCTACAGAGTGAAATTGGCCACGATAAAGATCTGGAGATGGATATTGATGTTAATGACAGAGCGCCTTTCTACATACGACCATATCGTACAACCGACAATGAGAAGTACATTATTGACAAAGAGTGGCAAAAATTGGTTAAACTCGGTATTTTGTCAGAGGGACACCAACCCTATACCTCACGAGTGCTTATTCTACCCAAGAAAAATACAACTGAGAAGCGTGTTGTAATAGATTACCGCTATCTCAACTCTCATATAAAACGTATGAACCACCCATTCCCTCTCCTGTCTGAAACACTACGCACCATTGGTCATTCTGAAGCAACAGTATTAAGCTGTCTTGATGTAAAGTCAGCATTCTTTGCTTTGCCCTTGTCACAAAATGCTCGCAGTATACTGGCATTTCATCGTACCACGGTGGTAAGCATTATTTCTTCAAACGCTTGTCACAGGGCCTGGGCATTTCCCCTGCCACTTTTCAATCCCACATTGATAAAATTTTGTCCGAAATTCCAGAAAGTAGAAAGTTCTGCATTGCTCATCATGATGACATCATTCTATTTAATCATTCTATTAATCAAGCATGGGCTAAAGATATCCCCTCATAAATATGCTTTATTTCAACATAAAGTTACCTACATGGGCCACATTCTTTCCACAGACAAAAATGGGTCATTAACTATAAAACCCCTTTCTAATCGATGTCAAGCAATTAGGAATTTACCACGTCCTAAATCTTCTAAAGAGGTTAGACGTTTTATTGGAGCTGTAAACTACATATCTAGTTTTATGCCAAGACTACAGCTTGTTCTACGACCACTTCACAAGATCTCAAACAAGAAAGCTAAGTTTGAATGGACAGCTCAGTATGAAGATGCATTCGAAGAGGTAAAAGCACTTCTTGTCAAACCACCTATTCTTCATTTACCCCAAAGTGTCGGGCGCCTTACTTTATATAGTGATACATCACGCTTAGCTACATGTTCGTATCTTACTCAACTTGTGGACAATGAACAACACATTTTAGGATACTACAGTAGAAGGTTACCACCTGCATGCCAACGGTACCGTGTAACAGAGTTAGAACTCCACGGCTTGCTTATAAATATAACAAACTTTCAGCATCTCTTAAAGAGCGTTGAATTTGACGCTGTAGTTGATCACGCTGCAATTGTACCCCTGCTTCAGTCAAAGCGTGAACCATGTACGAATCGTCTTCAAAAACTTATTGTTAAGTTGTCCGCCTATGCCTTCAAAGTAAAATATCAGAAGGGTTCTGAAATGGTACTCGCAGACTTTCTCTCGCGCAGTCCTGCTCAAGACTCTGATTTAGAGATTGATGCAATAGTCCCGACAGCTTTTAGCTTCTCTGAGTTTGCCTTCCCCATTACTCAACCAAAGGAGAGACCTGTTACTAGGAACTATGCAAAACAGAAAAACATTCATGTTCCTAATATATTCCCGCCTAGGTCCACCCCACCCACCCCAACTGTGCAGGTAAATCCTCCTTTTTCATCACCTCCTTCTTTATCAAGTGTGAGTCCCCCTGATTATCGACACACTTCCACAACCAGATCGTCCACATAGAGTGGTGAATGCTTCATCCCTTCCTTGCGACATTACTACAGAGGAACGTTTGGTAGATAACACATACGCTGAACAATCTTCGGAGGATCTTGAAATTCCCATTGAATTATGTGTGCCCCCAAAGCCCGTTGTTCAGTGCTGTGCTGATATGGTTAATCCACACTTCCCAAAGCAAAGGGAACTTAACAAGTTGCTGAAGATCATTCAAAGGAAGATAATCAGAAATTATAATTTATCGTTGGACGCAAACCAATTACGTCTTTCACAAGACACATCGCCTTATTTTAAGCCTGTTTATGATTATCTTTCCCACGGCATCCTTCCTAGTGACAAAAATGCTGCAAAGTCTATAAAGATCAAGTCAGAGGAATACATTCTATGCGACTCCCTCTTCTTTCGCCTTATCATTCATAAAGATGGCGAAAACTTTACACTACAATTGGCAATCTCCGAAAGTATGTGTGATAGTCTCATTAATCTATACCACGACAGTCGTCTTAGTAATCATCAGGGTATAATGCGTACATATCTCACAATGCGCAAATGTTTTTATTTTCCCCGTATGTTTGAGACAATTTCCACTTATATCAAGACTTGTTCCACTTCTGAGTATCACACTTTTGATCGGTTAAGTATCGATTTCAACTCTATGCCTTCCTCTCCTTCAGGTTTTAGGCATCTCATGGTTATCACCGATGAGATTACACGCTTTGTTGTTCTGCCCTTAAAACGTTAGATGCCGAATCCATCTGTGAAGCTTTAATCCAAAAGATTGTATGTTTTTTCGGTCCTCCATCCATCATCATTACGGATGCAGCTGCTTCTTTGACTGGTAGTCTTGTTTCAACGCTTTGTAATTGTCTGGGAATCAGCCAACAGACAATAAGTGTCGAGAACCATGGAAGCCTTCTAGTGGAGCGTCATATCAAATCCATTTCTGACCTCATAAAAGTCAACCTTAATCAGTATGGTACAGATTGGGTGCGCTATATTGGCACATGCTGCTATTCTTACAATTCATTTGTGTCTCCCCATTTAGGTGACCAGTCCCTTTGAACTAGCTTTTGGAAAGCAGGCTAAAAGCCTAACAGATATCAAGTGGCAGTTTGACGGTGTTTCACATTCTTACGGTGATTATGGTTCACATCTAAAAAGCAAATTTGACAACTTTTCAAAGATGGCACTTGAACTTCAGAAACAGAAACAGCAGCACCAAAATGTCAGTATTTCACATTGTCTAAGCAAAAATCCTGTTTATGGGTTAGGTCAGCTAGTCTACATGTTTAAGCCAACTTCATCAATCCTCACTGCTCAGTCTCGCAAAATAAAAGCTGATTGGTGTGGACCTTACGTGATACACCAATTCTTAGACAGGACCCACTATGTTCTTGCTACTTTGGATGGTCATGTTCCTCCAGATGTGTTCTCTATTAACCGCCTCAAACCTTGTTTTGTGCGTGCTCCAAATCTCAATGAACGTATTACACACATTGATCAATTGCAGCAGAAATTAGGTAAAGCTTCACATACTGTAAATTCAGTAACTTGTGCGAATGCCCTGGAATTCACAGATGAACGGAATAATGTTTTATCTAGGTCTGATAGTTCCCATATCTGCAATAGAGTTACTTTTCCTGTCGATACTTCACTTTGCCTTAGTCACTATGCTGAAAATCATCATTTAGCCTCTGTTAATGCTTTATCCTCATCACAGATAGAGCAGCAGTGCAATCTGCTATCTCAGGTTCCTAATATTGATCATATGTATATGGTTATCTCAAAGGCTAGTTTTAAACAAGGACAATTACATGTTCTTGTTGGCATCCCTAATGCACACGGGACATGTTCGTATGAATGGATTAATGTTACCTCTTCCCCATGTCACCATGACATATATTGACGAGAAGAGAATTCCCCGCATAAAGGAGTACACAAAGATTTTATCATCTACTGCACATTTAAAGAGGACGATTTTGAGAATTGTTGTTGACAATTTTGTGTTCATAACTATATATCTGTTACTATTCTTTTGGTATCTATAAAATATCACGATTAATTATCATATACACTGTTATATTGATCTGAATATGTTAACTGTAGGGTTGGAGCATTTTGAACACACTAGATATTAATAGTCATCAATTTTCATTTTTGTATTATAGTTCCATGTATAAATGTTATAATTTTATACTATTCAAAACAAGTAGGGGATATTTGATTTTGGGGGCATAATACTAAAATATGCAAATGACTACGAAAAAGGTCACTATAGAACCTAACAGAAGAAACATTTCCAGTTACATGTGACGCCCAAACGCACCAATAGCTACCGCATGGAATGCAGGTGATGCTTGGGATCATCATGGGGGTCCAACTCAAGATTTGCACGACTCTGACTTTGAATGTTACAGTCATTGTGGCATTGAATTCCAGGGCGGAAACATCAATTTAATTGTTTTAGTGACCAGAAAACAAATTTTGATATGCGTCGGCTTACCGAAAGGTTACGTGCCCTTGGCATGCTACAGATCGGCACAACACAGGCGGTTGTGGTGCGGACGATGAATGTTTCCCAGTCTGTCATAAGCAAGCTACGGTCCAGATACCGTGATACACAATCTGGACAGGACAGACCACGCTCAGGTCGACCAATGGCGACAACTCAAGCCCAGGATCCATTTATCCGTACCTTTGCCTTGAGAAATCGTGTCATCACAGCAAATAAGATCAGCGCTCGTCTTCAAACAGACACTGGTGTGAGAGAGAGTGGCCAGACGATTCGGAATCGACTGCATAGGGGTCACCTTCGCGCCTGACGTCCTCGCGTGATCCCTTGTTTGAGAGATCATCACATTCAGGCAAGACGTCGTTGATGTAGGGATCGTCGACACTGGGATAATCGACGCTGGAGCAATGTGATGGTTTCAGATGAGTCAAGGTTCACTGATTTTTTGGACAGACGTAGGAGATTGTGGCGTCGTCGAAACAAGCGCTTCCGAGACGTTAACGTCATCAGACATGATCGATTTGAGGGTGGTTCTGTTATGGTGTGGGGAGGTATCACTGTTGCTGGAAGAACGGCTTTACATGTTGTTGCAGGGCGTGTTACAGGCCAGTACTACCGGGACAACATCTTGGCAGTCCATGTTGTGTCGTTCGCACGACGTCATGTCCGCCGTTTCATCTTCCAGGATGACAACGCAAGATGTCACAGGGCCAGGATCGTTAAAGGTTACCTCCAACAACAGAAAATCACCACATTACCTTGGCCAGCACTGAGTCCCGACCTCTCCCCCATCGAGCATGTCTGGGACATGCTTGGACAGAGGTTACGTCAACGTCAACAACGTCGTGCCAATGTACAAGAACTTGCTGCTGCGTTGCAACAGGAATGGGACAATCTGGACCAAAATGACCTTAGACGTCTCATTAGGAGTATGCCACGTCGGATCAATGCTTGTTTGGCAAACAGAGGGGGATTTACCCGTTACTGACTTTGTTGTGATGCTGTGGTAACTTTGCTGTTTGACCCCGGGTATCATTTTACGCTTATAATGGTCAGTCTGTGCCTTACTTAATCTAACGATCATTTGGAATGAATCGATGAATGTGAACTTCATTAGGGTTTCACACTGCGTAGCTTGTGTGAAACACTATTGTTTTTGTTAAAATTATTATTCTTATTATTATTAGGGTTTCACACTGCGAAGCTTGTGTGAAACACTATTGTTTTTGTTAAAATTATTATTAGGGTTTCACACTGCGAAGCTTGTGTGAAACACTATTGTTTTTGTTAAAATTATTATTCTTATTATTATTATTATTATTATTATTCTTTTGTTTTGAGTAGATCTCAGCAACTACGTGTCGCATCGTTACGATTTCTTCGGTTTTACTGGGAAAGTGGGTGTGACTTAGAGGATAAAGCTATTTTGAACGTTCTGCGACAATGCGAAATGTCCGAAATCACCGAAGTTATCGTTTTTACAAATATTGCGGTAATTTTAACAATAATCATGGGATTTTAACTTTCGATACATTTTGGCATAGCTGGAGACAGGGCACATAGCTGCGCTACTTTCGATTTTTGATTTTCGGCAAATCTTCGAAGATATTAGGCGCCAAATTTCGGAAATTTAAAATTTTACAAAAAACTTTTTTATTTATGAATATTTTTTAGTCGTGTTGTGCACAGAATTAAAGAGTCATCTGACTTGCGCAAAAATGTTAAAAAATTTTGTCTCAGTAATTTTCCTTGGCCTCCATTGGCTAATTCAGTTTTTCAGTCCTAGATTAATTTTTTATTGTTCGATTTGTATAAAACAAAGTTCATATGCTTCGTTGTCTCAATTGTCATTTTTTTTATTACCAAAAGTGTTATCTGTCGGCACCGGAAGTGGCATAATTTTACCAAAAACTACAATTTTGACAGTTAGGTACATTTTTTGAAAACAAATATTATTTTTTTGAAAAATTATATGACTCAAAGAGTGTGTCCTTTAAAGGCGCAAAAAATGTCGGAAGCAGTTTTTTTAATTTCTTTTTCATTTTCTAGCAAATTGGATTAAGAGGTGAAAAAAGGCGTAAAATTGACCTATTTACAACTCATTCAGGCTTTTCGGATTTTAAAATATTTTTACGTAACTTTTTTAAACTTGTAGCTATAATCCATACGAAGAGAATGTATGTGAAAATTAGTTTGTAATATAAGCAGTTGCTGAGAAATAGGCAATTTTGCATGAGTCACTTTTCACGTAATTTTGGCTGTAAAAGAATCAATTATTATTCGATTTTCAATTTTCTTTCGCCATTGGATGCCTTATGCTATAGTGGACTATGTCAAACCATTTTACCCCTTGCGCTGCCACCGGAAATGACGTCATTTGCTCAAAACTTAAATTTTAGCCATCAAAAAACAATATTTTATTCAAATGAGCCGTATTTGTTATTTTTTCAAATTGTGATATTTGATTCTATTGATCAAATAGATTGAACCCATACGATCATACAGATACCACAAAATGGTTTCTAACTTGTACGGTTGCAGAGAAATGGGCGATTTTCCTTAAGTCACTTTTCAAGGTTTTTGGTCTATAAAAGTGTCAGTTATTATTCGATTTTCATAAAATTTTCACCATATGATATCTTGTGTCATTTATGATTTCATAGAACTAATTTAACATTTTCAGTATCACCGGAAGAAATGTCATTTTGGCAAAAACTGTATTTTTAGCCTTCAAAACAGACATTTTTTTCAAATGAGTCTGATTTGTAATATATTTCAAATTATGATATTTGATTCCAATCAACAAATGGATTGAACCAATACGATCATATAGATACCAAAAGATAGTTTTTATCGTGTACGGTTGCCGAGAAATAGACGATTTTCTACAAGTCACTTTTCAAGGTTTTTGGTCTATAAAAGTGGCAATTCTCATTCGATTTACATACAATTTTCGCCATTATGCTGCCTTATGCCATTTCTGATTTCATAAAACTAATTGAACATTTTCATTATCACCGGAAGTAATGAAATTTTGCCAGGATCACTTACAAGTAACATATATATAAAATGAATTGATATTGCTGGATTTGGTTGATTCTTCGTCCATTTTATTTGATGTTTACAATGCCTATGTGGAAACCTGTTTGATGGTTTCATTGGTATCGGAAGTGACATATGTTTAAGGGTAACGTGGCACCGAAAGTGACGTGGCATGCAGGTCTAGTTCTTATTATTATTATTATTCTTTTGTTTTGAGTAGATCTCAGCAACTGCTTGTCGCATCGTTACGATTTCTTCGGTTTTACTGGGAAAGTGGGTGTGACTTAGAGGATAAAGCTATTTTGAACGTTCTGCGACAATGCGAAATGTCCGAAATCACCGAAGTTATCATTTGTGATAATATTGCAGTAATTTTAACAATAATCATTGGATTTTAATTTTCGATAGATTTTGGCATAGCCGGAGACAGGGCACATAGCTACGTTACTTTCAATTTTTGATTTTCGGCAAAGCTTCGAAGATATTAGGCGCCAAATTTCGAAAATTTAAAATTTTACAAAAAACTTTTTTATTTATGAATATTTCTTAGTCGCGTTGTGCACAGAATTAAAGAGTCATCTGATTAGCGCAAAAATGTTAAAATTTTTTGTCTCAGTAATTTTCCTTGGCCGCCATTGGCTAATTCAGTTTTTCAGTCCTAGATTGATTTTTTATTGTTCGATTTGTATAAAACAAAGTTCATATGCTTCGTTGTCTCAATTGTCATTTTTTTTATTACCAAAAGTGTTATCTGTCGGCACCGGAAGTGGCATAATTTTACCAAAAATTACAATTTTGACAGTAAGGTACCATTTTTCGAAAACAAATATTATTTTTTTGAAAAATTATATGACTCAAAGAGTGTGCCCTTTCAGGGGGCAAAAAATGTCGGAAGCAGTTTTTTTAATTTCGATTTCATTTCCGAGCAAATTCGATTAAGAGGCTAAAATGGTGTAAAATTGACCTATTTACAACCTATTCAGGCTTTTCAAATTTTAAAATATTTCTTCGTAACTTTTATAAACATGTAGCTATAATCCATACGAAGAAAATGTATGTTAAAATTAGTTTGTAATATAAGCAGTTGCCAAGAAATGGGCAGTTCTGCAGAAGTCACTGTTTTCGTTATTTTGCCTGTAAAATAGTCAATTATTATTGGATTTTTATAAAAGTGACATCATTTGATTCAAAAAGCATGTAGCGTCGTATCAAGTTGATTATAATTTAAAATTTACATTGGAAGTGACGTCATTTTGTCAAAAACTGCATTTTAAACTTTTTAAATCAATGTTATATTCAACCAAGAATTATTTAATATGTATTAATAATTTTAACTTTTGGTTTAAATTCACATATAAACACAACTCATATGTTCATATAGATATCATAAAATTGTTTCTAACTTGGTCGGTTGCCGAGAAATAGACGGTTTTCTACAGGTCACTTTTGAAGGTTTTGGGGCCATAAAAGTGTCAATTATTATTCGATTTTCATAAACGTTACACCATGTTATACCTAATGCCATTTGGAATTTCATACAAGTAATTTAAAATTTTCATTATCACCGGAAGTAACGTCATTTTGGCAAAAACTGTATTTTTAGCCTTCAAAACAGATATTTTATTCAAATGAGTCTGTTTTGAAATCTTTTTCAAATTATGATATTTGATGCCAATCAACAAATAGAATGAACCCATACGATCATACAGATACCACAAAATGGTTCCTGACTTGTACGGTTGCAGAGAAATAGCCGATTTTCTACAAGTCACTTTTCAAGTTTTTTGGTCTTTAAAAGTGGCAATTATTATTCAATTTACAAAAAAATGTTCACTATATGATATCTATGCCATTTCTGATTTCATAAAACTAATTGAACATTTTCATTAACACCGGAAGTAATGTAATTTTGTCAAGATCATTTACAAGTAACAAATGTATAAAATGAATTGATATTGCTGGATTTGGTTGATTCTGTGTCCATTTTTATACGCCCACATAGAAATGTGGACGTATATTGCCGTCGCCCCCGTCCGTCCGTCGGTCCGTCCGTCCGTCCGTCCGTCCATCGTCCACAATTTCTTGTGAACGCACTAGAGGCCAGGGTTAATATCCGATTGACTTTAAATTTATACACAGTGTTTAAGGTCATGATACGAAGAAGCCTATTTTCAGCAATATCCGATAATTATTGCCCGAGTTATGACCCTTGATCACTTTGAAAAATCTTGTGAACGCTCTAGAGGCTAAAGTTAATATCCGATTGACCTTAAATTTATACACAGTGTTTAAGGTCATGAGACGAAGAAGCCTATTGATTTTCAGCGATATCCGATAATTACTGCCAGAGTTATGACCCTTGATCACTTTGAAAAATCTTGTGGAGGCTAAAGTTAATATTGGATTGACTTTAAATTTATACACAGTGTTCAGGGTCATGATACGAAGAAGCCTATTGATTTTCAGCAATATCCGATAATTACTGCCAGCGTTATGACCCTTGATCACTTTGAAAAATCTTGTGAATGCTCGAGAGGCTAAAGTTAATATCCGATTGACTTTAAATTTATACACAGTGTTTAAGGTCATAAGACGAAGAAGCCTATTGATTTTCACGGATTTCCGATAATTAGTGCCAGAGTTATGGCCCTTGATCACTTCAAAAAATCTTGTGGATGCTCTAGAGGACAAAGATGATGTCCGATTGACTTCAAATTTATACACAGTGTTTAAGGTTATGAGACGAAGAAGCCTATTGATTTTCAGCGATTTCTGATAATTAGTGCCAGTGTTGTGTCCCTTGATCACTTCAAAAAATCTTATGGATGATCTAGAGGCCAAAGTTAATATCTGATTGACTTTAAATTTATACACAGTGTTTAAGGTCATGAGACGAAGAACCTATTGATTTTCAGCGATCTCTGAAAATTATTGCCAGAGTTATGGCCCTTGATCACATCAAAAAATCCTGTGGACGCTCTAGAGGCCAAAGTTAATATCCGATTGAAGGTCATGAGACGAAGAAGCCTACTGATTTTCAGCGATTTCAAAAAATTACTTCCAGAGTTATCTCCCTTGATCACTTCAAAAAACCTTGTGACGCTATAGATGCCAAACTTATCATCCGATTGACTTCAGATTGATACACAGAGTTTAAGGTGTTGAAACGAACAAGTATTTTGATTTTCAATGAATTTTGATAACTGAACAGCTAAATCCATGATGTTAAATGTTTCCTATACTAATTGTTAGCGTGGGGCAAAACTTTATAAAAAGCAAACAAATTCTAATCATTTTCAGATAATTACATAATGAGTTGTTACTCTTAATCAGATTTTAGTTTATTACAAATGTTTCATTCCCAAAAAAAGTAAAAATATGCGACAACCCTTGTTGACTGCCCGGACGATTTAGCTGCTGTGGGCGTATGTTTCGTTGCCTGGCAACCTATCTTATTTGATGTGAGCAAAGTATTTGGAAACCTGTTGAGTGGTTTCGTTGGTACCGGAAGTGACATATGTTCAAGGGTAACTTGGCACCGGAAGTGACATGTTCAAGGGTAACGTGGTTCCAGTGAAACCCGTCATTCCTGCATGCAGGTCTAGTTATTATTATTATTCAGATTCCAATTTGAATAGATCTCAGCAACTACGTGTCGCATCGTTACCATTTCTTCGGCTTTACTGGGAAAGTGGGTGTGACTTAGAGGATAAAGCTATTTTTAACGTTCTGCGACAATGCGAAATGTCCGAAATCACCGAAGTTATCGTTTTTGAAAATATTGCAGTAATTTTAACAATAATCATTGGATTTTAACTTTCGATACATTTTGGCATAGCCTGAGACAGGGCACATAGCTACGCTACTTTCGATTTTTGATTTTCGGCAAATCTTCGAAGATATTAGGCGCCAAATTTCGAAAATTTAAAATTTTACAAAAAACTTTTTTATTTATGAATATTTTTTAGTCGTATTGTGCACAGAATTAAAGAGTCATCTGACTAGTGCAAAAATGTTAAAAAATTTTGTCTCAGTAATTTTCCTTGGCCGCCATTGGCTAATTCAGTTTTTCAGTCCTAGATTAATTTTTTATTGTTCGATTTGTATAAAACAAAGTTCATATGCTTCGTTGTCTCAATTGTCATTTTTTATGTTACCAATAATGTTATCTGTCGGCACCGGAAGTGGCATAATTTTACCAAAAACTACAATTTTGACAGTTATTTTCCTATTTCGAAAACAAATATTATTTTTTTGAAAAATTATATGACTCAAAGAGTGTGTCTTTTCAAGGCGCAAAAAATGTAGGAAGCAGTTTTTTTAATTTCGATTTCATTTTCGAGCAAATTCGATTAAGAGGCTAAAAATGGTGTAAAATTGGCCTATTTACAACCTATTCAGGCTTTTCAGATTTTAAAATATTTCTTCGTAACTTTTATAAACTTGTAGCTATAATCCATACGTAGAAAATGTATGTTAAAATTCGTTCGTAATATAAGCAGTTACCAAGAAATGGGCAGTTCTGTACAAGTCACTGTTTTCGTTATTTTGCCTGTAAAATAGTCAATTATGATTGGATTTTTATAAAAAAGACATCATTTGATTCAAAAAGCACGTAGCGTCATATCAAGTTGATTACAATTTAAAATTGACACCGGAAGTGACATCATTTGGTCAAAAAATGCATTTTAAACTTTTTAAATCAATGTTTTATTCAACCAAGAATAACTTAATATGTATTAATAATTTTAACTTTTGGTTTAAATTCACATATAAACAAAACTCATATGGTCATATAGATATCATAAAATGGTTTCTAACTTATTCGGTTGCCGAGAAATAGACGGTTTTCTACAGGTCGCTTTTGAAGGTTTCGGGGCCATAAAAGGGTCAATTATTATTCGATTTTCATAAACGTAACACCATGTTATACCTAATGACATTTGGGATTTCATACAAGTAATTTAAGATTTTCATTATCACCGGAAGTAACGTCATTTTGGCAAAAACTGTATTTTTAGCCTCCAAAACAGATATTTTATTCAAATGAGTCTGTTTTGAAATCTTTTTCAAATTATGGTATTTGATGCCAATCAACAAATAGAATGAACCCATACGATCATACAGATACCACAAAATGGTTTCTAACTTGTACGGTTGCAGAGAAATAGACGATTTTCTACAAGTCACTTTTCAAGTTTTTTTGGTCTTTAAAAGTGGCAATTATTATTCGATTTACATAAAATTTTCACTATATGATATCGTATGCCATTTCTGATTTCATAAGACTAATTGAACATTTGCATTAACACCGGGAGTAATTTAATTTTGTCAAGATCATTTACAAGTAACAAATGTATAAAATGAATTGATATTGCTGGATTTTGTTGATTCTGCGTCCATTTTATTTGTGTGCAATGTTAATTTGGAAACCTGTTTAGTGGTTTCGCTGGTACCGGAAGTGACATATGTTCAAGGGTAACTTGGCACCGGAAGTGACATGTTTAAGGGTAACATGGCACCAGTGAAACCCGTCATTCCTGCATGCAGGTCTAGTTAAGTTTTCATATTTCATATGAAAGCTTATTGTTTCTGTTAAGATTATTATTATTTTTTTTTTTTTGTGTTTCTCCTGCAAATCGGATTTCACAGAATCTATCCATAGGATGTTTCTGAAACTTTGACCTACCCCCCAAAAAATGGGTGGTTGCTGTTGATTAAATATATTTTCAAAACGTTTTGCGAATTCGAAATCACCGAATTTTACGAACGAAAAAACTGACAATGCATAGTCGTAACTTTGCTATTTTTTGACCGATTTTACTAATTCTTTTTTCTTTGAATACCTTGAAAAAAATCATTTTCATCTGCAGTTTCACATTTTCGAATTTCGAAAATTCGTCGCTGTGATTTCGAACCGGAAGTTTAGACCAATTTGACAACTTCTTTAATAGTTGTACGATTTTCATGAAATTTAGTATTTAAGTAGATCTTACCAATGTGACTTCAAAATTATAATGAGAAATTTTCTAAATTATCTCCCCTTGGTGAAATTAAGGATCGAAGTTTTAAAAATAATCGTCAAAATATAGGTCAGAATGACCTGAAAATTTTTTTCGATACTCGACAGGTAATTACTGATTCCTACACAAAATATGGAGTTTGTCGATCAAACCGGAAATGCCACCATCTTGAAACATGAAAAATCCCTAAGGCTTTTTTGCTATCTTACTTACAGACACGGGAGTTATATTTTCTGAATCCTTGAAGGATGACCCGAAAATCGTAGGGAGCAGAATTTTGATTTAGGTCAACTGGTGGTTGCCATTTTGAAGTGAATATGAAAAGTAGTAGCAATTTGAAGGGCCGAGACTTTGAAACACAATAACTCTCCTTCTAATTGAGCTAGAATGTTCAATCTTGGTGTAGACGTTCACTAGGTTAATGTCATGATTGAGTGCAAAGATGAACATTTTCTGCCTAGGGTAAGCAGAGATAAGCATGCTGATTTGTTGATTCTTTAGGGCACAATAACTTCGGTTATAATGAAGGGAGGGTGATGAAACTCTTGTCAATCCTGAGTCTAATAGCTAGCCCGTTGTGTGAAATCATTGTATCATTTTTTATACGTCCACATTCATAATGTGAACGTATTATGCCGTCGCCCCTGTCTGTGTGTGTGTGTGTGTGTGTGTGTGTGTGTGTGTGTTTGCACATGGTGTATTAGCAGGACGCGAAGTTGAAAGAACACCAACGTTGTAAGGACATTTTGAATTGTTGGGACTTACACTCAGGTCCCCACAATTATTTTTGTACCAGGGCCTTGTAAACCACCTAAAAACTATATATTTTCAATCTTACGCAAGTCCTACAAAATGTGGAAAATCATGACAGTCTCACACACTGAACACACATTTTACTTGCTATGTCACACACATTTGAAGTGTTTGAAGCATGGATATTATCAATATCCAATCAGATGGCCAGTTACAAAGTTAGATATATTGACCAATCAGAGGCCATTTCTTTAAAGTCCTGACAGAAGAGGCTACTCAAATTTTTTCACACAACTTGTTCATTTAATTGCGAAAGGTACAGATAAGTGTCGCCTGGTACTACCCAAAGCTAAGCAACAGTCTAGAAGTATATTTTTTCTTAAGGGAGAGCCAATATATGATACCAATAAACGTTATGTAGAACATTAGTGTGTATTTCCTGTATGATTCATTATCACATTGGCAATAAGTCCTATCAATGACTGAAATTATTGATTTGGGTATTGTTATAGAAAAGTTTTGATAATTAATCAAATTGCGCGGGTGTAAATTTGAAATTATTAGTCACTTTGTTCTGTTGAGAAAGAGGATACATCTCTAGAAATTAACAGTAGAAAGAAAAAAGAAATAGGTAAGTGCTTACATTATGTTTTAACTACTTCAATTTTAATGCTGTCAAAATTTGTACAAAATTATGATTTGTCAAAATATTTCTTTTACAAAAAATGGAAAGAAACGGAAATAAATAATGCGTATTTTTTAGATCAAAAGGTCCGTCATTGGCTCAAGGGCCCTGATTTTGTTGTCCGATAACATGAGCAGTACCGTGGGTCCCCCAGTTGCATGTTACTATTAAAGACTCACGAATAGTACCATATGTTAGTCCCAAAAGGCACTTTCTCCTCTCTGTCTCATCCTCTCTGTATTCCTGCTTATCTCTCCTCACACTCGATTCCCCTCAATCCCCCCCCCTTTCTCTCTATCCCAACTTTAATCTTTCCCCCTGCTCATTCCCCGTCTCTCCCCCCTCCCTGTCTTTATTACCATGTATCTCTCTATCACTCTATTCCCCTGTATCTTATCCTATCTCTCATCTCTCTCGCTTACCATCCCTATTTCTATTCTTGCAAATCCTCCTCTGTATCTGTTCTTTTCTGTCTCTCTTCTGTATCCCCATACCTTTCACCCCTCTCCTCGTATCCTCTCTCAACCTCTCCTCGTATCCTCTCTCAACCTCTCCTCTCTCTCATTTTGTCCTTGGTATCCTTATCCCTCGCATCTCCACATCCTCTCTATCTCCCCCACCGCCTCTCCTCCCCTCTTCATCTATATTGTCATGTCTCTCCTCATTCAAGCCCCCTTATTCTCTTAGATATTGAGTGGAAGCCAGAATGTTTCACTTTCTTCCCCTCTTTCCCTTCCTGCATCTTTATAGTCCTCTCTCTGGTTTCTGTATCCCCATCCCTCTCACCCCTCTCCTCGTATCCTCTCTCAACCTCTCCTCTCTCTCATTTTGTCCTTGGTATCCTTATCCCTCGCATTTCCACATCCTCTATATCTCCTCCAACGCCTCATTCAAGACCCCCTATTCTCTTGAATATTGTGTGGAAGCCAAAATGTTTCGCTTTCTTCTCCTCTTTCCCTTCCTGCATCTTTATCGTCCTCTCTCTGGTTTCCTCTCACTGTTAAAAACCGATTGAAGTACAATTGCACTATATGGTGTAGTTGGTTGCGAAATACCTTATCTCGCTCCCTTTCTCTCTCCCATACCATCTCTCACTTCCTCCATCCTCCCTTTCAAAATGGTGTAGTTGGTTGCGAAATACCTTATCTCGCTCCCTTTCTCTCTCCCATACCATCTCTCACTTCCTCCATCCTCCCTTTCACACTTCCCCTTTCAAGTGTTATGTGGGCACCAGACTCTCTTCTCTCCATTTATTCTTTCTATTTCTCCTTTCTTTTTTTCTGTTTCCTCTGCATCTCTGTCTTCTCTCATCGTTCTTTTGGCCTCTCTTTACCTACTATCTTCATCTCATAAACAAGTCTTAAAGCCCAAACTGTTCAACTGGGTTTCAAAGCCCTGTGTCATAGAATAATATTTTAACTTTAAAATTAAGATGTTTGGGCATTTCAAAATTCTATTTCTTAAAAAAAAAACCACCTTGGTGTGAAAAGGTGTACTAGAAATATGCTGTAATAATAGAAATAATAAGTGTTCAGTTGATGGTAGTTTCTCTTCACCCATTTGAGTGATAAGTGGACATCAGTCTCTCTTTCTCTCCCTCTCTGGATTTGAAGTAATCAAAGCTTAGCCCAACCCAAGTGTTAGTAACCACTATTATTGTATCATTTCAGGGAATATGGAAACACGGTCTGGTGAAGAGCAGAGGAGAGCAGGATATATTGAATGTGAAATGTGCATCACAAACAATATGGTTTTAAGGTGGTGAAACTGGCCCTGTGTGAACAGAGTAATTGGACATTTATTTAACCAATAATTGAATTCTTAAAAACTGACTCAAATGTATTAAAGATTCCAGAATATTAATTTCTCGAATTTAACTTTTGAGGGTATCCATTGTTAAGTTTAAAATGTTGTTGGACTTCAGTGAAATTGCTTTTGTGTTAAAATCATAAAGAATTAAAACAAAAAGTGAATTATGAAGTATTTTGTTTTACCCAAACCAGTTTCTACTGCATTTTGAAAATTGAAACCCACCCATGGAACATCCAATAGTACACGTGTACCAGTGTGCCACAGTTTTACGAATTTAGAGGAAAGGTCAGACAAGTCACAATCCAAAACACAACCGTAAACCAACTTTCAGTTTGTCGCACAGTCAACAACGACTCTTACCTTATCCCAAGTTATATTTACCAGTTAGACTAACCAACTGTGTTTCCTTATTGTCATTTATTGATTTACATGCTTAATTATTAGGGGGGTTGGGATGGCCTAGTGGTCTAGAGTGCCGCGCTTCGACCTCTAGCTGGCCGGTCATCTCTGGCTTGCGGCTGTGTTTTCGAGCCCTGGTGTGAGCGTATGTGGCATGGAGATAGGGGCACCTTCTCAACCTCGTAGGTTTCCTCCGGGCACTCCGGTTTCCTCCCACTGCTACAGACCCCAACGCGCAAGCGAATTGTTAAAATAAAATTAAACCATATGTTAATCCTGAAATGACCTAGTTTGTGTTGAGTGGACGTTAAACCCCATTTCTCTCTCGCTCGCTCTCTCTCTCTCTTTCTCACTTAATTATTAGTAATATTTGCAGCTGATAGTTTATCTGTCTTTGTCCGAGGTAAAGAGGGGAGGGGGGTGGAGTCTAGTAGTGAGCTTAATTTCTGCACTTTCTTCCCCACACCAAAGAGTCATGCCCTTTAATTTTATGTAATAGAAATATCAAAGAATTTCCCCAAAATGACACAGTTAGTGTTGAGTGAATGTAAAACTCATTGGGTTTTATTTTATTTTGATTGTATTTCTACTCAATGTAATGTGTATACATTTGTGGCTTAATCCGCGATCAGATTAGGTTATGTCGCTTGTTGCCCTGTGTTTTATTTTCTATTTTACTTTAGGTCCCCTGCATGGGCCGCCGTTATAATTTGATCCTGATTAAAGTTTAAAGTACTGTAATGATGGAGATGTCACCAGCAATTTAAGAATTCTTATGGACTGGATCGTTATTAACTGCCTTTTAACTCTTCACAATTTAATCGAATTGCTTCCCAGTAGTGATACAATGACTTAGTGTGTGTCCAGATTTTAAGTCAAAACAAATTTATATTGATTCGTGGTCAAAGGGGAGACCAATCTTGGTGTGCCTGTAATGTGGTCTAATTGCAGCCTTGTCACACTTCATACCAAATCTAGCTTGGACATGTTCAGTTCCAACAGCGTGTGTGAATTAATTATATACATCGTTATAAGGACACCTTCAGTACCAACAATTTATTAAATTTGTGGTGTGTGAATTGAATGTACGTCTTTAACGGGACCCTCTCGATAACCATTATGTATGTCATTATACGGACGTCCCAATAGTGCATTAAAACATAGGTGTGTACAATTAAATAGAAGTAATTATCAGGACGTCCCAGCAGTTCATTAAATCCTGGGTGTGTAACTTGTGTATAATAAGTGTAACTATACCGCTTTGACGGTACGGCTCTTTAAGTGTCCATCAACAAGATTTGTCACACAACGTCCCACTAAAGTGTCCCAACAATCTCAATTGCTACTGTTTAATATTAAAGATTTATTATAACACATTTTTCATTACCCGTTGGTACTTTAGACCGATCAGTAATATATTTAAGATAAAAATATAAGAATAAAGCTTAGTCCCCACAAGTGTGGTTACTGTCAAGGACCTGACAAAGACTTAGATGCAGGTATGTGTGTGTGTGTGTGTGTGTGTGTGTCTGTGGTTCGCCTACAGGGCGCAATTCTTCATGGATTTTCTTCAAACTTGGTATACTTATTCCTTATACCCCAAGGAAGATCTCTATTGTTTTTGGTGCATGCCCGACCCCCAGGGACAGAGCCACGCCCATTTCTAGTATGTATTTGTTTGTCGTCTACAGGCCACATTTCTTAACTTATAATTTTGAAACTTAGCATACACATTCTTTGTACCCTAAGGAACATCCCTATCATTTGGGGTGCATGCCCAACCCCCTGGGGCAGAGCCACACCCATTTTCTTATCGTGTGTCTTTGTGTCGCCTACAGGCCGCAATTCTTATTGGATTTTCTTTAAAACTTTGTATACTTACTCATTATACTCTAAGGATGATCCCTATCGTTTGGGGTGTATGCCCCACCCCCAGGGGCAGAGCCACGCCCATTTTCTTTTCATGAGTCTTTATGTCGCCTACAGGGCGCAATTCTTACTGGATTTTCTTCAAACTTGGTATACATATTCCTTATACCCTAAGGAAGATCTCTATTGTTTTTGGTGCATGCCCTACCCCCAGGGACAGAGCCACGCCCATTTCTAGTATGTATTTGTTTGTCGTCTACAGGCCACATTTCTTAACTTATAATTTTGAAACTTAGCATACACATTCTTTGTACCCTAAGGAACATCCCTATCATTTGGGATGCATGCCCAACCCCCTGGGGCAGAGCCACACCCATTTTCTTATCGTGTGTCTTTGTGTCGCCTACAGGCCGCAATTCTTATTGTATTTTCTTTAAAACTTTGTATACTTACTCTTTATACTCTAAGGATGATCCCTATTGTTTAGGGTGCATGCCCAACCCCCAGGGGCAGAGCCACGCCCATTTTCTTTTTGTGTGTCTCTGTGTCGTCTAGAAGCCGCAATTCTAACTGGATTTTCTTAAAATCAGCGTGGTACTTGGTTTATGTATTCCTTATAGCCTGAGGGCGTCCACTATTGATTTTGATGAATGTCCCGACCCCCAGGGGCAGAGCCACGCCCACTTTTTGCCTTTAGTGTTAGGAAGGCACAATTCTGAATGGATTATCTTGGTATAGTTATTCCTTATACTCTAGGGACGACAACTATTAATGTTGGTGCACGACCCTCAACGCTAAACAAACCAAACGCCTAGCCTTCTTGACAAAGTACCATATCAATCAAAGCAGGAATGTGGACGTATATTGTAGCGTTAGCGTTATGTTTTTTAAATATCAGGGGTAGCAGAAAAAAGAGATCGAAAATCCAAAAGTCGTATTTTTACGATTTGGAGCATTTTTCAAGGTCCCTTTCTCTTAAAGTCAACATAATATTTTGGGGGAACTTCTTCTACAAAGAGTCTTATCGGTAGTCTTTTATATGAAACCATAGATCAACAGTCCAAAATATCAGGAGTAGTAGAATAAAAGGATCGAAAATTGAAAACCGCACCCTTTCATTGTTAAGCAAAACATGCAGTGTGGGTGGCTACAATCTGCACATTGAGTCATCGTATAGAGCTTATTCAACAATATAGAATTCCAACTGCTAAGGGATCTTTTACGTGCACTCCAATGTGTACACGACGGATGGGGGGACACGCCAGAATATCGAGATGAACTTTCTCGGCCAATGCAGGGATCGAACACCCGACCTCCTGGCTAGCAGGCCAACGCCTTAGCCACATAGTGTGAACACCCATCGTACATTTCATCCGTCAAATCAAAGCATTTCATTGCATTAGACCAATAATTAATTATTCTTAATTTAAAACTTTATTTAATATTAGTCTGGCATTAT
Organism: Patella caerulea; assembly: GCA_036850965.1. Classification (NCBI taxonomy): domain Eukaryota; kingdom Metazoa; phylum Mollusca; class Gastropoda; family Patellidae; genus Patella; species Patella caerulea. The sequence goes on along the minus strand of JAZGQO010000013.1, from coordinate 12,952,829 downwards.
TAAATCCTAATTTTATTGGTCTTATTTAAAATTAAACTTTAATTTAACGTGTCTCTTTAAAACAATTAAATACTCTAAAACAAAAAACAAAACAAAAAATCAATAAGCGGGTCAATTCAGGTAAGTATAACTACGGGTTCTGTCCAGCTTCTCTCGTCTACGGCCATACCACGTTGAAAACACCAGTTGTTAGTACTTGGATGGGTGACCGCCTGGGAACACCGGGTGCTGTAGACGCCTTTTTGCCCTGATTCTTCGTGAAAAAATCAATTTTCCGCGAATCAGACCACAGCGCGCACTCTTTTGCACCACTCCAGCTCTGCGCTCGGCCCGTCTCCCCAGGGAATAAGACACAAAAAGAATTTGAGTAAGCACAAGTATGGGTTCTGTCCACCTTCTCTCGTCTACGGCTACACCACGTTGAAAACACCAGTTCTCGTCCGATCACTGAAGTTAAGCAACGTCCGGCCCGGTCAGTATTTGGATGGGTGACCGCCTGGGAACACCGGGTGCTGTAGACGCCTTTTTAAAACCGACCCCCCCCCCCCCAAAAAAAAAAAAATCAATAAGCGGGTCAATTCAGGTAAGTATAACTACGGGTTCTTTCCACGTTCTCTCGTCTACGGCCACACCACGTTGAAAACACCAGTTCTCGTCCGATCACTGAAGTTAAGCAACGTCGGGCCCGGTCAGTACTTGGATGGGTGACCGCCTGGGAACACCGGGTGCTGTAGACGCCTTTTTAAAACCGACACCTCCCCCCCCCCCCACAAAAAAAAATCAAAAAGCGGGTCAATTCAGGTAAGTATAACTACGGGTTCTGCCCACCTTCTCTCGTCTACGGCCACACTACGTTGAAAACACCAGTTCTTGTCCGATCACTGATGTTAAGCAACGTCGGGCCCGGTTAGTACTTGGATGGGTGACCGCCTGGGAACACCGGGTGCTATAGACGCCTTTTTAAAACCGACAAAAACCGCCCCAAAAATCAATAAGCGGGTCAATTCCGGTAAGTATAACTACGGGTTCTGTCCACCACCTCTCGTCTACGGCCATACCACGTTGAAAACACCAGTTCTCGTCCGATCACTGAAGTTAAGCAACGTCGGGCCCGGTCAGTACTTGGATGGGTTACCGCCTGGGAACATCGGGTGCTGTAGGCCCCTTTTTAAAACCGACAAAAAACAAAAAAAAATCAATAAGCGGGTCAATTGAGGTAAGTATAACTACGGGTTCTGTCCACCTTCTCTCGTCTACGGCCACACCACGTTGAAAACACCAGTTCTCGTCCGATCACTGAAGTTAAGCAACGTCGGGCCCGGTCAGTACTTGGATGGGTGACCGCCTGGGAACATCGGGTGCTGTAGGCCCCTTTTTAAAACCGACAAAAAACCAAAAAAAATCAATAAGCGGGTCAATTGAGGTAAGTATAACTACGGGTTCTGTCCACCTTCTCTCGTCTACGGCCACACCACGTTGAAAACACCAGTTCTCGTCCGATCACTGAAGTTAAGCAACGTCGGGCCCGGTCAGTACTTGGATGGGTGACCGCCTGGGAACACCGGGTGCTGTAGACGCCTTTTTAAAACCGACCCCCCCCCCCAAAAAAAAAAAAAATCAATAAGCGGGTCAATTCAGGTAAGTATAACTACGGGTTCTGTCCACGTTCTCTCGTCTACGGCCACACCACGTTGAAAACACCAGTTCTCGTCCGATCACTGAAGTTAAGCAACGTCGGGCCCGGTCAGTACTTGGATGGGTGACCGCCTGGGAACACCGGGTGCTGTAGACGCCTTTTTAAAACCGACACCTCCCCCCCCACAAAAAAAAATCAAAAAGCGGGTCAATTCAGGTAAGTATAACTACGGGTTCTGCCCACCTTCTCTCGTCTACGGCCACACTACGTTGAAAACACCAGTTCTTGTCCGATCACTGATGTTAAGCAACGTCGGGCCCGGTTAGTACTTGGATGGGTGACCGCCTGGGAACACCGGGTGCTATAGACGCCTTTTTAAAACCGACAAAAACCGCCCCAAAAATCAATAAGCGGGTCAATTCCGGTAAGTATAACTACGGGTTCTGTCCACCACCTCTCGTCTACGGCCATACCACGTTGAAAACACCAGTTCTCGTCCGATCACTGAAGTTAAGCAACGTCGGGCCCGGTCAGTACTTGGATGGGTTACCGCCTGGGAACATCGGGTGCTGTAGGCCCCTTTTTAAAACCGACAAAAAACAAAAAAAAATCAATAAGCGGGTCAATTGAGGTAAGTATAACTACGGGTTCTGTCCACCTTCTCTCGTCTACGGCCACACCACGTTGAAAACACCAGTTCTCGTCCGATCACTGAAGTTAAGCAACGTCGGGCCCGGTCAGTACTTGGATGGGTGACCGCCTGGGAACATCGGGTGCTGTAGGCCCCTTTTTAAAACCGACAAAAAACCAAAAAAAATCAATAAGCGGGTCAATTGAGGTAAGTATAACTACGGGTTCTGTCCACCTTCTCTCGTCTACGGCCACACCACGTTGAAAACACCAGTTCTCGTCCGATCACTGAAGTTAAGTAACGTCGGGCCCGGTCAGTACTTGGATGGGTGACCGCCTGGGAACACCGGGTGCTGTGCTGTGCTTTTTAAAACCGACAACCCCCCCAAAAAAAAATCAATAAGCGGGTCAATTCAAGTATGTATAACTACGGGTTCTGTCCACCTTCTCTCGTAGACGCCTTTTTGCACTAAGCTCAATAATTTACCATTTTTTTGTGAGTGGCTTGTACGTGTCTGATTTCATAAAACTAATTGAACATTTTCATTATCACCGGAAGTAATGAAATTTTTCCAGGATCACTTACAAGTAATATATATATATATATATATATATATAAAATGATTTGATATTGCTGGATTTGGTTGATTCTTCGTCAATTTTATTTGATGTTTACAATGCTTATGTGGAAACCTGTTCGATGGTTTCATTGGTATCGGAAGTGACATATGTTCAAGGGTAACGTGGCACCGAAAGTGACGTGGCACCAGTGAAACCCGTCATTCCTGCATGCAGGTCTAGTTTCATTTTGTCATTTGTTTCTTCGTCAGTTTCATTAGGTGACTTTAATAACACTTAAAAATCAAATATCCCCTACTTTTTTTGAATAGTATAGTTTGCTTTCTTTAAAAATATAGTTGTATTGCACTACATATTGCAGGCCTTTGCTTTAAGCGAGGGGGATGTCATATAGTAATGGCACTATGTGTTGTCCCTTTAATGTATGGTTGTATGTATGTGTGAGAGAGTGTATACTCCAGTTAGCTTGAGGTTGTCTCTTGGTGAGGACATCATTCTTGTGTTGTAACAGTTCATGGGAAAAAACGCCTCAAGAACTTATATACTTGTTTCATCTTCTACTTTTCACAAATAGGCCAAGGGCCTATTTGACATTATATCAAGGTTGTGGACCCTATAGAGGTCACAATTTTGAACCGATTTTGATGAAACTTGACATGTATGTTTATAACCCAAAGATCTTGCTTCCTTTTGATATTTGCACCCATCGGATCGTAACTTCCTGAATTATGGCCCCTGATTGTCCGAAAAATTGCCCTTTTTAGCTTGTGGTCCCTCTGGTGGTCATAATTGTTATCCGATTTAAAAAACCGTTTGATTATATCACCGTTACATGGTAATGAAGGCTGAGTTCGAATTTCGTGAAAATCGAACCAAAATTGACAGACAAAATGGCCGCCGTTTGTACGCGAATAGTGTGAAAATATGTTATATCAAGGTTGTGGACCCTATAGAGTTCACAATTTTGAACCGATTTTGATGAAACTTGTCATGCATGTTTATAACTCGAAGATCTTGGTTCCTTTCGATATTTGCGCTCATTGATTCGTAACTTCCTGAATTATGGCCCGTGTTTGTACGAAAAATCACCCTTTTTAGCTTGTGGTCACACTGGAGGTCAAACTTATTATCCGATTTAAAAAACCGTTTGATTATATCACCGTTACATGGTAATGAAGATTGGGGTAAAATTTCGTGAAAATCGGACCAAAATTGACAGACCAAATGGCCGCCGTTTGTACGCGATTAGTGTGAAAATATGTTATATCAAGGTTGTGAACCCTTTAGAAGTCACAATTTTGAACTGATTTTGATGAAACTTGACATGCATGTTTATAACCCAAAAATCTTGGTTCCTTTCGATATTTGCGCCCATTGGATGGTAACTTCCTGAATTATGGTCCCTGATTGTCCGAAAAATGACCTTTTTATACGCCCACATTTTCATGTGGACGTATTATGTCGTCGCCCCTGTCCGTCCGGACGTCCGTCCGTCCACAATTTGTTTGTGGACTCTCTACAGGTCACAATTCTTATCCGATTTTAACGAAACTTGAAATATAGGTTTATCCCCAAAAGATCTCGGTTCCTTTCGATATTGGCATGTATCGGATCAAAACTTCATGGATTATGGCCCCTGATTGTACGAAAAATCACGTTTTTAGCTTGTGGACCCTATAGAGGTCACAATTTTGAACCGATTTTGATGAAACTTGACATGCATGTTTGTAACCCAAAGATCTTGGTTCCTTTTGATATTTGCGGCTATCGGAATGTAATTTCCTGAATTATGGCCCCTGATTGTCCGAAAAATCACCCTTTTTAGCTTGTGGTCCCTCTGGAGGTCACAATTATTATTCGATTTAAAAAACCGTTTGATTACATCACCGTTACACCCTAAGGAAGGTTGAGTTTGAATTTCGGGAAAATCGGACGAAAATTGCCATACAAAATGGCCGCCGTTTGTACGCGAATACTGTTAAAAAATGGTATATCAAGGTTGTGGACCCTATGGAGGTCACAATTTTGATTCGATTTTGATGAAACTTGAAATTCATGGTTATAACCCAAAGATCTTGCTTCCTTTCGATATTTGCGCATATCGGATCGTAACTTCCTGAATTATGGCCCCTGATTATACGCAAAATCGCCTTTTTTTTAGCTTGGAGGTCACAGTTATTATTCGATTTAAAAAAACGTTTGATTATATCACCGTTACACCCTAAGGAAGGTTGAGTTCGAATTTCGGGAAAATCGGACGAAAATTGCCATACAAAATGGCCGCCGTTTGTACGCGAATACTGTTAAAAAATGGTATATCAAGGTTGTGGACCCTGTGGAGGTAACAATTTTGATTCGATTTTGATGAAACTTGAAATTCAAGGTTATAACCCAAAGATCTTGGTTCCTTTCGATATTTGCGCATATCGGATCGTAACTTCCTGAATTATGGCCCCTGATTATACGCAAAATCGCCTTTTTTTTTTAGCTTGGAGGTCACAATTATTATCCGATTTAAAAAAACGTTTGTTTATATTACCGTTACACCGTAAGGAAGGTTGAGTTCGAATTTCGGGAAAATCAGACCAAAATTGCCATACAAAATGGCCACGGTTTGTACGCGAATACTGTTAAAAAATGGTATATCAAGGTTGTGGACCCTGTAAAGGTCACAATTTTAATTCGATTTTGATGAAACTTGAAATTCATGGTTATAACCCAAAGATCTTGGTTCTTTTCGATATTTGCGCATATCGGATCGTAACTTCCTGAATTATGGCCCCTGGTTATACGCAAAATCCCCCTTTCTTTAGCTTGTGGTCCCTCTGGAGGTCACAATTATTATCCAATTTAAAAACACGTTTGATTATATCACCGTTACACTGTAAGGAAGGTTGAGTTTGAATTTCGGGAAAATCGGACCAAAATTGACAGACAAAATGGCCGCCGTTTGTACGCAAATACTGTTAAAAAAATGATATATCATGGTTGTGGACCCTGTATAGGTCACAATTTTAATTCGATTTTGATGAGGAAGGTTGAGTTCTAATTTCGTGAAAATCGTACCAAAATTGCCGGACGAAATGGTCGCCGTTTGTACGCAAATAGTGTAAAGATATGGTATATCATGGTTGTGGACTCTCTACAGGTCACAATTCTTATCCGATTTTGATGAAAAGTCACATTTCTAGGTTGTGTACCGTCACACCATAATCATTGTCGGTTTCGAATTTCATTAATATCAGACTGGAACTGACCAACTAAATGGCTGCTCCCAATACAGTATGAAATACAGGACTTAAAGATGTAGGAAAAATCACTTTCGGTATTGCTTGTTCTCTGTCCATCTCTCGAAAATGTGGGCGTATCCTGCCTGGCAGTGCCAGCCTATCTTTTAGCTTGTGGTCCCTCTGGAGGTCCCATTTAAAAAAAAACGTTTGATTATATCACCGTTACATAGTAATGAAGGTTTGAGGTTGAATTTTGTGAAAATCAAACCAAAATTGACACCTTTTCTTGTGAGGCCATCCATCCTTCATCACTAACAAGGGGAAACCACGCAAGAAAATCTAGATGAACTTTGTCACCCAATGCAGGGATCAAACACCCAACCTCAAGGCTTATCGAGCCAGCATCTTACCCACTTAGCAACATGATCCCCAGTCAAATTTGAAGCCTACTGAAATGCACCTTTATAACCCAAAGATCTTAATTCATTTCGATATTTGCACATAACAAATTCTAACTTAATGATTTAGGAGAAATCACTTTCGGTATTGCTTGTTCTCTATCCATCTCTCGAAAATGTGGGCGTATCCTGCCTGGCAGTGCCAGCCTATCTTTATGAACCCACATGGAAATGTGGTTGTTATTCTGTCCATGGTTCTGTCACCACACCACATTTCTGACCATTAGTCAGAGGAAGAATCCTATTGCATTTCACCAATCTCTTTTAATTACTATGGGTCATGGTTGGTAGGACAATGACAGGCTAGCCAGGAAGTTGGGTGTTCCATCCATTTCATTTCATTTGCAACTTCCAGGGGCCACACTCAATTTGTATATGCCCATATTTTCATGTGGAAGTATATGTTGTCGCCCCTGTCCTCCCGTCTTTCCAGATTTGTCTGTGAACACACTAAAGGTCACAATTTTTTTTCCGATATCAATGAAACTTGAAATATATGTTTATCACCCTAAAATCTCGGTTACTTTCGAAAAATCACGTTTTTAGCTTGTGAGCACTTTAGAGTTCACAACTTTTAATCAATTTTGATGATACTTGAAACACATGTTTATTTCCCAAAAATCTTGGTTCCTTTTGATAATTGCTCATATCGGATCGTAACTTCCTAAGGTATTGCCCTGATTGTACGAAAAAACATCTTTTTATACGTCCACATGGAAATGTGGTCTATATTGTTGTCGTCCTGTCTGTCGGTCAGTCGTCCACAATTTCGTGTGAACGCTCTACAGGCTAAAGTTAATATCCTATTGACTTAAATTTATACACAGTGTTTAAGGTCATGAGACCAAGAAGCCTATTGATTTTCAGCTATATACGATAATTTCTGCCAGAGTTAGAACCCTTGATCATCTTGAAAAATATTGTGAACACTCTAGAGGCTAAAGTTAATATCCGATTGGGGAGGGGGGTGGCCTATTATGTGATAATTACTGCCAGAATTGTGACCCTTGATCACTTGGAAAATTCTTGTTGACTCTCTAGGGCATAAAGTTAACATCCGATTAACTTTAAATTTATACGTAGAGTTTAAGGCCATGATTTTCAGCGATTTCCAATATAATAGTACTACCAGAGTTATGGCCCTTGATCACTTTGAAATTGTGAACACTCTAGGATCTAAAGTTAATATGGCCTTTGATCACTTTGAAATAGCTTGTGAATGAAGGCCATGCGACTAACAACCAAAACAATTCTAACCATTTCTGATAAATTATGATTATATCACCGTTACGCCATAATAAAGGTTCAGATCAAATTTCGTAAAAAATTGGGCCAAAATTGCCAGACAAAATGGCTGCCACTTTACGCAAATAGTGTAAAAAATATGGTATATCAGGGTTGTGAACCCCGTAGAGGTAACAATTTTAATCCAATTTCAATGAAACTTGAAATGCATGTTTATAACTCAAAGATCTTGGTTCCTTTAGATATTTGTGCAAATTGGAATCATAACTTCCTGAACTGTGGCCCGTGATTATACGAAAAATCGCCTTTTTATGCGCCTACATTGAAATGTGATCGTATATTGTCGTCGCCCCCGTCCGCCCTTCCGTCTGTTCGTCCGGCGGTCTGGCTTCCACAATTACTTGTGGACGCTCTAGAGGCTAAAGTTAATATCCGATTGACTTTAAATTTATACAATAAGAAGCCTAGTGTTTTTAGTGATTTCAAATAATTACTGCTTTGGTTACTTTGAAAAATCTACCAGTTAATATCCTATTTACTTTAAATGTATATACAGTGTTTAAGGTCATAAGACGAAGAATCCTATTGATTTTCACTGATTTCCGATAATAACTACCAGAGGTATGGCCCTTGATCACTTCAAAAAATCTTGTGGACGCTCTAGAGGCCAAAGTTAATATCCGATTGACTTTAAATTTATACACGGTGTTTAAGGTCATGAGACGAAGAAGCTTATTGATTTTCAGCGATTTCTGGTAATTACTTAGTTCCAGAGTTGTGGCCCTTGATCACTTCAAAAAATCTTGTGGACGCTCTAGAGGCCAAAGTTAATATCCGATTGACTTTAAATTTATACACAGTGTTGAAGGTTATTAGACGAAGAAGCCTATTGATTTTCAGCGATTTCCGATAATTTGTGCCAGAGGTATAGCCCTTGATCACTTCAAATAATCTTGTGGACGCTCTAGAGGCCAAACTTAATATGCGATTGACTTCAGATTGATAGACAGAGGCTAAGGTGTTGATACGAACAAATATTTTGATTTTCAATGAATTTTGATAACCGAACCGCTAAATCTATCATATTAAATGTTTCATATACTAATTGTTAGTGTGGGGCAAAACTTTATATTTTAAAAAGCAAACAAATTCTAATGATTTCTCATAATTACATAATCAGTTGTTACTAGTGTATTACAAATGTTTTATTACCGAAAAAAGTGAAAATATGCTTGTTGACTGCCAGGACGATTTAGCGGCTGTGGGCGTATGTTTCGTTGCCTGGCAACCTATCTTTTATCATGTCTTCCCTCCGCAGGTCACAATTATTATACAATTTTAAAAAACGTTTCATTATATCAGTATTTACTCCGTAATGAAGGCTGTGTTTGAATTTCGTGAAAACTGGATCAAAATTGCCGGACCTTGTACGCGAATAGTGTAATAATATGGTATATCAAGGTCACAATTTTAATCTAATTTTGATGAAACTTGAAATGCATGTTTATAACCCAAAGATCGGGGTTGCTTTCGATATTCATGCTAATCGGCTTGTAACTTCCTGATTTATGGCCACTGTTATTATTCGATTTAATAAGACATTTGAATATTTAACCGTTACAATCGGGCTAAGACTACTGGACATAATGGACGATCCTAGTACGCAAATAGTGTAAACATCTGGTATATCAAGGTTGTGGTCTCTCTATAGAAGTCACAATTTTGATCCTATTTTGTTGAAACTTGAAATATATCTTTATAACCCAAACATCTTGGTCCTATCAATATTTGCGCATATCGGATCGTAAATTCTTGAATTATGGCCCTTGACTGTTCAAAAAATCGTTTTTTACACGCCCACATTGAAATGTGGTCGTATATTGTCGCCACAACCGTCCGTTCGGCGTCTTCAATTGCTTGTTGTCGCTCTAGAGTCTAAAGTTAATACCCGATTGACTTAAAATTTATACACAGTGTTTAAGGTCATGAGTTGAAGAAGCCTATCTATTTTCAATGATTTCCGATAATTACTGCCAGAGTTCCGGTCCTTTATCACTTCAAAAAATCTTGTACGCGCTCTAGAGGCCAAAGTTAATATCCAAATGACTTTAAATTGATATACAGTTTTAAGCATGAGATGAATAAGTATATTCATTTTTAATGAATTTTGATAACTGAAAAGATAAATCCATGATATTAAATGTTTCGTATACTAAACATTCTGCATGGGGCAGAACTTTATAAAAGCCAAACAAATGCAAAAGATTTTCTGATAATTACTTAATGACTTGTTACTCTTAATCAGATTTTAATGTATTATAAATGTTTCATTACCGAAAAAAGTAAAAATAAGCGACAGCTCTTGTTTACTGCCGGCGCGATTTATCTGCTGTGGGCGTATGGTTCGTTGCCTGGCAACCTATCTTTGTTTAGCTTGTTCTCTATCCATCTCCTGCAAAATGTGGGTGTATTCGGCCTGGCAGCCGCTGGTTGTTTTTTTACTCATGTGGAGGTATTATGCCGTCGCCCCTGTCCGTCCGTCCACAATTTGTTTGTGGACTGACTCTCTTAAGGTCACAATTCTTATATGAATCTTACTTTTCTGATGCGGTGCACAGACAACAACGTAATCCCCAAAGGTCTGCGCCTTAAGTCCCCGGTCCAGTCAGCAGCAGCTACTCAAATAATTGAACGAGCCAGTCAAAGCCTCATCAGAGAATGGATACAGTACCACAGAAACACCAAACATCGCCTTCCACAAACAATATAATAATACTAATAATAATAATAATCGTTTTCTATAGCGCTGAACATTCAGTCAGTCTGACTGCTCTGTGGCGCTTTACAGTGTAGATATGTTATAAAATAAGAAAAAACAAAACAAAAACATACATGTATATACAAATAAACACAATAATACAAAGGAATAGTTAAGTTACAATATACAGATAAAAAGTGAAGCATTTCAATTATTGTTCAAAAGTTTGGGTAAAAAACAGGGTTTTTAAACGTCGTTTGAATACAGCCAAGTTTGGACTATTTTGGACTTCCAGGGGCAATTTGTTCCATTCTTTTGGTGCTGCGTACACAAAAGCTCTCTCCCAAATTTTGACTTTTGTACTGGACATACAAGGTGGTTTTTATGAGATGAACGTAAGGAACGAGAAGGTACATATTGCTTAATCAAATCTGATAAATAGGATGGTGCCAAAGGATCGTTTAAACAATTGAAAGTGATTGTGTTAATTTTGAACATAATGCGTTGATTAACCGGTAGCCAATGTAACTGTTTTAGAACAGGTGTAATATGGTCAGATGATCTGGTGAGAGACACAATTCGAGCCGCTTTATTCTGGATTTTCTGTAGCTGACATGCAAGAGTTTTAGGAAGAGAATACAATAATAAATTACAATAATCTAAGGATGACATAACAAGAGCATTTATTAACATTTTAGTAGTATCAAGGTCAATATAGGATCGAATTTTGCCAATGTTATACAAGTGAAAGTTCGCCTTTTTGCACATCATAGATACATGGGTTTTCATATCGAAGGAAGAGTCAAAGAACACACCAAGATTCCTGACACAGTTGGTTGGGGTTATTGCTGTGCTTCCAATAGTCACATGATTCATGTCAATGTTCTTCTTATTCCCGATTATTATATTTTCTGTTTTGTCATCGTTCAATTTCAAAAAATTGCAGTGCATCCAGATTCTAATTCGTTCAATGCATGCTTCAAGTTCTGATGTAGTGGTATCTGGTGAAGGATCGAGTTCAACATATAACTGGGTATCATCCGCATATAGGTGGTAATCAAGACCCATCTCACGGATGATATCTCCAATTGATGCAGTGTATGATGTGAACAAAACCGGCCCCAATACGGATCCCTGGGGAACACCAAAATCAAGAACTTTAGGCATTGATTGCGATGCGTCGATAACAATTCTCTGTTGTCTTCCATCAAGAAAACAGAGGACAGACTTACAAAAAGTGTTTACAGAAAACCAACACATACTGATCAGTACATCAGTTTCAATTCCCACCACGCACACAGTGTTAAGAATGCAACCATAGAAACTTAATCCGTCATGCTGTCAACATCTGTGACAAAGAATACCTCCAAAAAAAAATTAGACCACATAGAAGAAGCCCTTTCAAACCTGAACAACTACCCACGACCATTTGTTAAAAAGAACATTAAAACCACCATTGACACCCCCACAGATCCAGGAAACCCAAAACCAGAAAACACCTATAAGAATCGCCGTACCGTTTCAAGGAAAGCTCACTTACCACCTCAGGAGAATCCTCAACCCAACGGGCATCCAAGTCACCTTCTCGAAAGGGCGAACCCTCAAAGATATCCTGAAAGCCAATGGTAAGCTACCTCCAAACAAACCCCCACCCCAGAAAGAATGTGTCTACAAAGTTGCCTGCTCCTGTTCTCGAATTCTCATACCTATTTCGCGAAACTAGACACCCCTTGATAAAAGAATAGGCCAGCATAAATCCAAGTCGTCCATCACAAACTCAGCTGTTGCGCAACACCTCCAGACCAACCCTGGGCACAGAATCCAGTCATATGAAACCCTGACATCTAATCTCCCAATAGAAAATACACGGAAATTAATGGAGGCAATACACATCAGAAGGAACAGTCCTGATCTTAACCGTGACACAGCGATATTTTTGCCCAATGCGTATAATCAATTACTTGAAATAATTGCATGTTTCTACCTCCTCCAAAAACTGTACACTTGTGTTGTGTTACATCATGTGACTTTATTTACTACACTGTTTATTTATGCTTTTAAATTTTTGTTTCATTAATCTATATCTCTATCGCATAGCCAATTATCTTTCTATCATATATTTACAAGGTTTTAAAGTGGTGGGTAGGGAAACAGTTATATTCATCTAGCCTTAACACCCTTCATATGTTTACATATATCTGTTGTACATACTCTATAGCTTAGTGCTATTGTTTTAACCATATTAATCACTTTGTATATTCAGCTATCATCGCAAACACTTAGTGGTCTCATTTATCGTACAACATACTGGCGTCCCTCTTACCTGTATATTATTACCAAATTGTATATTATTAACTTTGATCTACTAGTTGTTAGGTATGGTTTCTCTTCTTGTTAAAACACCCTTACCGGTTATGGACTGTCAAGTTAATTAACTCTATCTGCTTTTGTATAATTAAATAAGTGTTGGTGTAAGCCTTTGATCATGTTTTTGTCAAGTATGGTTTCAGTTATGTTATTTTATTTTGTCTTTATATGCTTGCCCCATACCTGTTTTACTGTGCTCCTTTGGAATATACCTGCCAAATAAATAGAAAGCGAGTGGCGAAGTGGACTAACTTGCAGTTTATCGCCAACTTTGTCAAAATATTTTAAAATATATTTGCGAGGGAGAAATGTTTGTATTTTGTGTAGGTTATGTGTGATAGAGAATTGTTAGTTAAATTATTATCAACATGTTAAATATGTTCACTGCATAATGCTGCTCGGATTATATGTGGAGCTCGGAATAGGGAACACATCACACCCTATATGAGAGATCTTCATTGGCTACCAGTAAAATCCCGCATGTCTTTTAAAATACTGTGTAACACATACAATTCGCTATACTCTGATTCCCATCCAGTCTATCTGAAAGAACTTCACACATTTTACTCCAACCAGCGATCTAATCTGAGATCAGCCGATGACAGAACTCGCCTTTTGATCCCAAAATTCAACAAACTAGTTGGTCAATTCTCATACCCCTGTAATTCTGCCAAACTCTGGAACAACCTACCAGTAACCATTAGACAATCAAATTCATATTATATATTTAAGCGTAAATTGAAAACTCATCTTTTCGGACAGTGTTATGATTAATCTTGTGAAGCGCTTAGAAACTTTTTTGATAAGTAATGTAGCGCTATAATTAGCATACAATGCTGTGTTAAAAAAAACAACAAAAAGAACAGGGAATAAGCAGGAAACTACCCAATAACTGTTGGTATACACTGCAGAGCTTGTGGCCATTCGTGACGCTATATCATGGATCGTTCCAAGCGACTCTCTGAGCAGTCTGATTTCAATCCAAAATGACAACTCGGACTCAAGACCAGAAGTCATTTTGGAAACCAGGCAGCTGTACTAGAGGGTCCTAGAGAAGGGAAGCAAAATAGAGCTCGTGTGGATTCCACCACATGTCAACATTCGAGGAAACGAGGAGGCAGCTCGACTCGCCAACGAAGGTCTCAAGGACACAGCACCACTCCGCACCATAGACTAGATCACCACGGAAATCTACAGTATGGTTAAAAGACAGGTCAATTCAATATGGGAATTAAAACTCATTGATCTTGACACATGCAGATTCTGACTGGATGACAAGATCTACACGAAGACAGCGCGAGCAATCGCCCTAGAAGAGATATATGCAGACTCGTATCAAAACTAAGGGTGAAAGCTCGTCCGCGAGACTACAAATACCAAGTCATCGTCTGCGAGTGCGGAGAAGAATGTACCACCAACCATGTCCTGGTAGACTGCGATGTATACAAGGAGGAGAGAAGGGAACTAGTGAGAATGACGGAGACCAACAACATATCATCATTCACCACTAAGAACTTACTCTTCCCGAGACCAGATCTGAAACTGCAAATCTTCGAACAAATCCACGCCCTAATGGACACGGTTGGGCTAAGTAGAATAGTGAAGTAAGAGGGAGCCACGGTTAGACGGGCTCGGCATCTAAACACTAAACTACATAGGGGATTTATACCAAACTGGCAGGATAGTGGAGTAAGGGAGAGTCACGATCAGATGGACTCGGCATCTAAACACTATTCCGTCAATCTAAACACTAATCTCAAACGGTGACATCTACCAATCCAGAAGCAGAAGCGATCATCTACCAAATGATATGTTTTATACTAAATAAAGGGAAGAACTTCCCACTAAACCCAATCTATGGTCTAAGGCCAAAATGGAAAGATTGCAAAATCATATTCTAAAAAACAGGAATCAGCTTCGGCTCTGCAATATCATTTATGTGGAAGCAGACGTTAAACACCAAGAAGATAGATAAATGTCATTGTGCTTGATAGCGATAAGAGGATACTTGTCGAAACTTCGTGATATTAGAATAAATCCATTGATTGTTTCCTATAAAAATTGTGTTCTTTTATTCTTAATATACTATTCAAAAAAAGTAGGTGATATTTGATTTTTAAGTGTTATTAAAGTCACCTAATGAAACTGACGAAGAAACAAATGACAAAATGAAATGAAGTTCACATTCATCGATTTATTCCAAATGGTCGTTAGACTAAGTAAGGCACAGACTGGCCATTATAAGGGTAAAATGATACCCGGGGTCAAACAGCAAAGTTACCACAGCATCACAACAAAGTCAGTAACGGGTAAATCCTCCTCTGTTTGCCAAACAAGCATTGATCCGACGTGGCATACTCCTAATGAGACGTCTAAGGTCATTTTGGTACAGATTGTCCCATTCCTGTTGCAACGCAGCAGCAAGTTCTTGGACATTGGCAGGACGTTGACGTAACCTCTGTCCAAGCATGTCTCAGACAGTCTCGATGGGGGAGAGGTCGGGACTCAGTGCTGGCCAAGGTAATGTGGTGATGTTCTGTTGTTGGAGGTAACCTGTAACGATCCTGGCCCTGTGACATCTTGCGTTGTCATCCTGGAAGATGAAACGGCGGCCATGACGTCGTGCGAACGGCACAACATGGACTGCCAAGATGTTGTCCCGGTAGTACT
The DNA here is from genome assembly GCA_036850965.1 of Patella caerulea. Classification (NCBI taxonomy): domain Eukaryota; kingdom Metazoa; phylum Mollusca; class Gastropoda; family Patellidae; genus Patella; species Patella caerulea. Next base: position 12,937,256 of record JAZGQO010000013.1, on the reverse strand, counting down.
GGCCTGTAACACGCCCTGCAACAACATGTAAAGCCGTTCTTCCAGCAACAGTGATACCTCCCCACACCATAACAGAACCACCACCAAATCGATCATGTCTGATGACGTTAACGTCTTGGAAGCGCTCGTTTCGACGACGCCACACCCTCCTACGTCTGTCCAAAAAATCAACAGTGAACCTTGACTCATATGAAAACATCACATTGCTCCAGCGTCGATTATCCCAGTGTTGACGATCCCTACACCAGCGACGTCTTGCCTGAATGTGATGATCTCTCAAACAAGGGATCACGCGAGGACGTCGGGTGCGAAGGTGACCCCTATGCAGTCGATTCCGAATCGTCTGACCACTCACTCTCACACCAGTGTCTGTTTGAAGACGAGCGCTGATCTGATTTGCTGTGATGACACGATTTCTCAAGGACAAGGTACGGATAAATCGATCCTGGGCTTGAGTTGTCGCCTTTGGTCGACCTGAGCGTGGTCTGTCCTGTACAGATTGTGTATCACGGTATCTGGACCATAGCCTGCTTATGACAGACTGAGAAACATTCATCGTCCGCGCCACAACCGCCTGTGTTGTGCCGATCTGTAGCATGCCAAGGGCACGTAACCTTTCATTTTGGGTAAGCCGACGCATATCAAAATTTGTTTTCTGGTCACTAAAACAGTTAAACTGATGTTTCCACCCTGGAATTCAATGCCACAATGACTGTAACATTCAAAGTCAGAGTCGTGCAAATCTTGGGTTGGACCCCCATGATGATCCAAAGCATCACCTGCATTCCATGCGGTAGCTATTGGTGCGTTTGGACGTCACATGTAACTGGAAATGTTTCTTCTGTTAGGTTCTATAGTGACTTTTTTCGTAGTCATTTGCATATTTTAGTATTATGCCCCCAAAATCAAATATCCCCTACTTTTTTTGAATAGTATACATAATTTAATCGATCCAACTTAACTTGGTAATTCCACAAACAAGTATTCCCTTGTCTGAGATAAAAATAGCGAATACCAGCTAAATAATACTGAATGGTAGACAATGTAACCTTTAAAATAGAATGACAAAAAGCTGCAAATTGAATTAAATTCGATTCAGATACCTTAAGTAATAAACGTACATCTGAACAATAAATATAGATCAAAAGAAAACGCTTAAAACATGTCAATCTCGACTTCTAAGTTTAGCACTGTAATTCTCATAGGTATTCGGGAACTACACAAGTGTCCCAATCTGCTAAAGGTGCTAACCGTCGAAATTTCTGAAAATCAAAACGTGAAAGGGAATCAGCTATATCATTCTTACACCCCATTACATGTTGTGCCTTTAGTGTACAAATAAAACGCATAGCACAGAGAGTTAACTTTCTTGAAAATGTATTGATTAATGAACATCTATAAGAGGCCCTACCCTTGCATATTATCTGGTACAGTTGCTTCATTATTGAACACAACTTGCTTTGTACCCCAGTTGTGACCCTAAAAATAGTTGCTATTAAAATTGGATACATTTCCAGCAAGGCTAAAGAGAATTCTTTTGAATTCAATATTTCTCGGGGGCCATTTACCACTAAACCATTTTCCCTTAAAAAACCCCAGCAAAACCTTTAGTGCTAGAGGCATATGTGTACAGCTGCGGCATAGGTAAACCGCTGTTCGGAGAAAAAAGAAGAACCATTCCAATCTCTAAGAAACTTGGGCCACATGTGAACTCTAGCCTACACGCCTCATCAATTTTCACAAAATGAGACAAATCTTTAACTTTGGTAGACAGTGTAATCAAATACGACACGAAAGAGCGACCAGGTCTGACTACACAGGCTGCAAAATTCAAATGACCCAGCGAGAGTAATTCACTTTTCCTGACACTTTTCTTCAAAAGAAAACTTTACGAGGACATGACGACAGACTACACCCTAAAACAGCCAAACTTCTTCCGGCAACAAACGTATAACTCTATTTGAGATTGAAATGGTCATTTATTGCAAATAAATGACGAAAGGAGTATTACATATATAATAATAATAATCTAACAACAAGATATTATGGTACAAACTTAACACACTATAATATGTAATGCGGTATATTGACATTGCTTAATTACATAAATATTAGGCTTCCTAAGAAATGGGGTACAGTATATCCTGCCATAGAGTGGGAGTGGCGCGCAGGTGAGATTAACTAACCTGCTGCGACGGGACCAATCCCTTCATCGATTACATCAATATTGGGAGGCTAAATACAGACAAAACTAATAGGACTATCTATGCTATATGACTAGAAAAACTACTAAATTGTGGAGAGAATGTTGAAAACTATGGTAGGTTGTGATAATAACTTCTGCGAATAACCACAACTAGGCTAGAATATACTATTTAAACAAATACAATTGGACTAAACACTATTTTAACAGATATAATTTCTGTTGCGAATAAGACATGTGGTTATATACAAAAGCACAACGGTATAACCATGACAGTCAACAAGTGTTGAGCTATGGCATAGTAACAAAGACACAGAACTAATGAATGAGATGTACAAAATGAACTTAAGTATAGGTATAAATGGAACATCGTAAATATTGGCAACATATATATACAAAGGTGAAACCTAACCAAAATCCAGCTGCTGCCCTTGCTTAAAGCTGGTGATGGAGGTGTTCTAAGTAAAGAGCACACAGTAACATTTCCCAGCTGCTGTTTTTGCTTACAGCTGTGGTAGACACTGCAGTTCGGACTATGTGGCACAAAAGTACAATAGGATATTGGTTAAATGAGATGTACAAAATGAACTTAGGTATAGGTATAAATAGAACATCGTAAAATATTGACAACATATAATGATATATACGAAGGTGAAACCTAACCAAAATCCAGCAATAAGATGTACCAATGGGAAAACGCAAATATTTTTTAAAAGCAGAGGATTGCCACCTCCCAAGTTGTTGGATGCTATTATCATCCATCCCCTTCATAGCCGCTGTTGTGCCCCCCCCCCCCATCCGAAAACTATGGCCTTTATAATTATGTGCCTCAAAGCCATCACATTTTAAACATGTCTGAAGTTGAGTGGTAAACAAATGTCGAGAAACTGGAGTTTTGTCTAGGAAGGAAAATAAAGGCCTCTTAAAGCGTCTCCTAAGGGCAATGTAATTTTGTATCGCCAGAACAGGACACATAAAAATATTGTTAGTGTCTGGCAAAACCGGGCAGGGCTTACCTTCACTATGTTTGAAATGTTTCAATGAGATTCCCATGGCTTGGTTTGGAGGTGTGGGGTGGTCAACAAAATGGATATTATCGAATTGTAAATTACGAGTAGCCACTTTATTAGTGGAAGTAAATTCACCGACACGAAGGAGGGCATGAAAGGCAATCAAAAACATTGCTTTTAAGCATGGTTTGGAGAAATGCTGAGTAATTACAAAAACGCAAAGATTCGACCAAGGAGGACAGGATTGATGGAGTAATAGGAAGTCGTTGATCACAATGAGGTTTTAATTTGCTGTAACCTTGCATCATTTTTTTTTTTATTAAATAATTATTAAGCGGGTCGGGATAGTGAAGGATTTGCTGGAAATATGAGATGGCTGACAAATGCGTTGAGACGGTGGCAGGAGCTCGCCCATTTTTATAGGAGCTGGCTATAAAGAGCAAAAGATGTTCAATATTAACCGGAAAAAACAGAGAATTAGGGAAATACCGAGTCACAAAATTTTCATAGAATATTTTCGATTGGTGATATAACTTTTGTGAGGAGGGAGCTAGCGCTGACTGAAAAATGTGTGATTGTAGCTGCTTCTGCTGTAGATAATTATCCGGATGTGGGGTGGCAGCCGAGTTTAGATGATCAAGAGACTGTATGGTACTGGAGTAGCACTGGGGTTCATTGTGGGATACAATGTTTTAAATAACTTGACCTGTGTACGAGAAAGATCAGCAGCATGGTTAAGTTTACCTGGTATATGGGATAAGCGGAACATTATATTATACTTTAGAATTGAAATCATAAATCGACTAACTAATCGCATAATTACTTTGTCTTTTGATGTTTGTTTATTCAAAATGTCAACCACTGACATTTTATCTGAATAAATATTGATGCAGGAATTTTTCAAAATAGGAGCATATAATTTTACTGCCAGCACAATTGGAAAGAGCTCACGAATGGTAATATGATGGTACCCCAAAAACATTTCGATCCGCATATTCCCCCCCAAACCCAAATTGTGAATGGGTATAAAAGTGCAGTGACTGGGAGGTGTTTCAAATTTCAGACAATATCAAGGCTTTGCCATTCAATGTTTTTAAAAATTCAAGCCCGGCTTGCATATCAGCTTTGGCCTCGGCGGTAAGGCGACGTCTGTGATGGGGGCGTTTTAAGCCAATGGTGAAGTTTATGATACGGCGTAAAAATGCTTTGCCAGGGGATACCACGTAGCAAGCATAATTTAGGAGACCTATCAAACTCTGTAAGTCTCGCAGGGTGACCTTGGAATTTGTTTTTAAATTTAAAAAAGAGATAAGATTATTTTTGAGTTTGTCTAATTTATCCTGTGTTAGGCGAAGTTCCATTGCCAAGGTATCAAATTCCAAACCCAGAAAGCTTAAGCATGTGGTTGGTTGTACCTTTTTTATACGCCCACATGGAAATGTGGTCGTATATTGCCGTCGCCCCCGTCCGTCCGTCTGTCGGTCGGTCCGTCCGTCCGTCGTCCACAATTTCTTGTGAACGCTCTAGAGGCTAAAGTTAATCTCTGATTGACTTGAAATTTATACATGGTGTTTAAGGTCGTGAGACGAAGAATCCTATTGATTTTCAGCGATATCCGATAATTACTACCAGAGTTATGACCCTTGATCACTTTGAAAAATCTTGTGAACGCTCTAGAGGCTATAGTTAATACCCGATTGACTTTAAATTTATACACAGTGTTTAAGGTCATGAGATGAAGAAACCTATTGATTTTCAGTGATATCTGATAATTACTGCCAGAGTTATGACCCTTGATTACTTTGAAAAATTTTGTGAACGCTTTAGAGGCTAAAGTTAATATCCGATTGACTTTAAATTTATACAAGGTGTTTAAGGTCGGGAGCCGAAGAAGCCTATTGAATTTCAGCGATATCCGATAATTACTACCAGAGTTATGACCCTTGATTACTTTGAAAAATCTTGTGAACGCTCTAGAGGCTATAGTTAATATCCGATTGACTTTAAATTTATACACAGTGTTTAAGGTCATGAGACGAAGAAGCCTATTGATTTTCGGTGATATCTGATAATTACTACCAGAGTTATGACCCTTGATTACTTTGAAAAATCTTGTGAACGCTCTAGAGGCTATAGTTAATATCCGATTGACTTTAAATTTATACACAGTGTTTAAGGTCATGAGACGAAGAAGCCTATTGATTTTCGGTGATATCTGATAATTACTGCCAGAGTTATGACCCTTGATCACTTTGAAAAATCTTGTGAACGCTTTAGAGGCTAAAGTTAATATCCGATGGACTTTAAATTTATACACAGTGTTTAAGGGCGTGAGACGAAGAAGTCTATTGATTTTCGGTGATATCCGATAATTATTACCAAAGTTATGACCCTTGATCACTTTGAAAAATCTTGTAAACGCTCTAGAGGCTAAAGTTAATATCAGATTGAATTTAAATTTATACACGGTGTTTAAAGTCATGGTACAAAGAAGCCTATTGATTTTCAGCAATATCCGATAATTACTGCCAGAGTTATGACCCTTGATCACTTTGAAAAATCTAAAGTTGATATTCGATTGACTTTAAATTTATACACACTATTTACGGTCATGATACAAAATAGCCTATTTATTTTCAGCGATATCCGATAATTACTGACAGGGTTATGACCCTTGATCACTTTGAAAAACCCTGTGAATGCTCTAAAGGCTAAAGTTAATATCTGATTGTCTTTAAATTTGTACACAGTGTTTAGGGTCATGAGACGAAGAATCCTATTTGATTTTCAGTGATATCTGATAATTTCTGGCACTTGATCACTTTGAAATATCTTGTGGACAAAGGCCTTGAGACAAACCATCCAAACTATTCTAATCATTTCTGATAATTATTTAATGGGTTATTACTCGTAATAAGATTATCATGTGTTGTAAATAGTAAATGTTCTCCTTACTGATAAAAGAAACAATATGCGACAACCCTTGTTGACTGCCCGGACGACTTAGCTGTTGTGGGCGTATGTTTCGTTGCCTGGCAACCTATCTTTTCATGTTTGATGGGAATGCCAATGTCAGAACAGAGGGCATGGAAGGATGCCAGATATCTTGCACATGCGGGAGACTGAGGAGGTCCAACGAACAAGAAATCATCAGGACATGCACGGTACCTTTGGCCTTAAATTTTGATTCCATAATCCAATGGATAGCTGTACTAAATTCTTCAAATAGTCGGCATGAGAAACTAAGTCCAAAAGGCAAGGTTTTATCGTAGAAATAATTGCCATCAAAACTGAACCCTAAAAGGGGGCGATCATGGGGGTGAATTGGAACAATTTTATAAGCGTTTTCTAAATCTGTTTTAGACATTAGGGCGCTTGGACCTGTTTGGCGAATTAGGTCAATAGCGGTTGCAACGGTTTGGTAGGCGACAGTGCATAAGTGATCTGGTATACCATCATTAACTGAGGAACCCACAGGAAAAGATGGATGATGGACTACACGGAATTTCCCCAGTTCTTTTTTTGGGGGGAATAACAACCATTGGGCTAATTTTGAGGTTACGGATTGGTAAAGTTCTATAAGGCCCTGCAAAATGGCCTGCAACAACTTCTTTATCTATGATGTCCTTAATAATTGCAGGATGTGCAAGGGTAGAATGCAAATATTTGGAAATTGTGGGGTTTCGAGTCCCTTCAAAGGGGATATGAAACCCATGGGTGAATCCGTTGACCAAATAATCACGCTTACCAGAATCGTAGAGCTCTAGCCAAAATTGTAAACGGTTAGGTTTGACCGGTGTTGTTATCGAATTATCCATGCAATTAGATTGATTTGGGGCATATTTGTTAGAGGTTGTTGGTTTCGATAGGCTAATTTTGAGGTTACGGATTGGTAAAGTTCTATAAGGCCCTGCAAAATGGCCTGCAACAACTTCTTTATCTATGATGTCCTTAATAATTGCAGGATGTGCAAGGGTAGAATGCAAATATTTGGAAATTGTGGGGTTTCGAGTCCCTTGAAAGGGGATATGAAACCCATGGGTGAATCCGTTGACCAAATAATCACGCTTACCAGAATCGTAGAGCTCTAGCCAAAATTGTAAACGGTTAGATTTGACCGATGTTGTTATCGAATTATCCATGCAATTAGATTGATTTGGGGCATATTTGTTGGAGGTTGTTGGTTTCGATAGGCTAGGGTTTTGGGTCCCAGTCATTGCATTTGGCTTGAGGGGGTAACTACAACGAGGGTGGGAACCTCGACATCTTTGGCAAACATGTCGAAAGGAGCATGGTGACCGTGTGCATGACCCTGTATTGTTGTAGTTCCAACACAACTTTTGCTCAGTAGTGGGCTTGTTAGTTTCGGTTCTGCTGCTTGGTTTGTTATAAGGTCTTACACGAAAAGAAGGGTTTATATTTTGTAACTTGCAATGCAAGGCTTTTTGGAAGAGTTCAATGTTTAAACATTGCCATGGAATTAATGTGGACTGGCGCCAAAGACGGAATTTCGAGTCATAGTCCAACGCTGCAGCCTGGCCGCTTGACTAGCTAATTCCCGGATGGCCGAAATATATTTCATTAAGTGAGGTGTTTCTGTAGGAAATTTTTCAGCATATATGCTGACAAAAACATGAAATGCTTTGAGCCATTGCGTAAATCCATGTAGTTTGGGTGGGGCTTCCTCCTTACATAATAAAAATTTGTTATCAGAAGTTTCACTAACTAGGAAGCGGCATTTAGAGGCTTTAGCAACTAGTAATTGGAACATTTCAATATATTTATTGGCCCAAATCTTGCCTTTAATTTTGGGGTCAGCCACGAAGGACAAGGGTTGAGCTGTGGCATTTGTACCTGCCTTATCATTAAGGAGATTAGTTTGAACAGTAGGGTGTGTAGATGACATACCTTCATCCTGGAGAGGAATGGGTGGAGGCTGCGATGACCGAGAAGTTGAATTTATAGATGCCAGGACCGCTTGGGTGATGACTGGGAAGGCATTTGTTATTGCCCCCTGGATCTGCGTATAAACACTGGCAGCTGAACATAAAGTATTACCGACTGGAGGTAGTTGACTGGAATCAGTAGTGAGGCAGTTGTCATTTGGGACTTGGTGTGAGCTTGCCGTAGAGGTTAAATGAGAGGTGGATGGCGCAGAGGTTTGCATTGAGGTGGCTGGTACCTCCTGGATCTGGGTATGTACACTGGCAGCTGTAGATGAACGATTACTGACCGGAGGTAGTTGACTCGAATCAGTAGTGAGGCAGTTGTCAGTTGGCACTTGTTGTGAGCTTACTGTAGAAGGTAACTGAGAGATTGATGGCACAGGGGTTAGCCTTGAGGTGGTTGGCACAGAAATCTGCCGAGGGCGTTTATTTGGTCTATGTGAGAGGCTTGATGGTTGCCTAACAAGTTTAGTTGGACTAGGCTTTGAATTGGCAATACGCGACATCACATTTACATGCTTACCGCCAAGGCGTTGCGACCTCTTCGAGGGCTGCATGATTGGTGTACCTGAAAAATACCAGTAGCTTTATGAATACGGTGTAGATAAATGTATAAGAACGCCAACGGTTTGACCACGGCTTACTGGTAACAGTGGGGAATAAACCCCTGATGATAGCAGTAGGGCTAGGCTAGTACATAATAATAATCTTGACTGAAGGGCAGTCATAATCAGAGCCTGTGGTATATGTGAGACAGAATACTGCTGGAAATAATGTAAAGAGATGGTGACTGTACTATAAAATATAAGCCAACATAACATTAGCTATGGTACACAATGATCAATAAAGTATTAGCACATTCGCTCTATTCCAGTCCATAAAGTATTAAATGTTGGTAAACATATCGGTGCCCATAGGCTATAAAATATAGGCACATATGTCGTTATTCCTGTTCATAGGCTCAAAACCATTTATCTTAGCCATAGGCTCTGAAATATTGGAACCTATGCCACTGTCTCTGCCTATAGGCTCAAATGATTGGCGTATACATGTATGCCTCTATCCTGCCCCTAGGCTCTAAAATACTGGCATGTATGCCGGATAGTTCAAGTTAATAAACAGCCGTGGGCTCTAAAATATTGGCACATATGCCGCTGTCTCCACCCATATAAATATAGGCACATATGTCGTTATTCCTGCCCATAGTCTCAAAACGATATCAATCTAAGCAGGAATGTGGTTGCAGCATTAGCGATGCCCTCTCTATAAATCTCACAATGCCTCATTCGGCATTTCTGTAAAAAGAATTCTTCATTGTCTGCAGTTCCAACACAAGGTATTTTAAATTGCCCTGTTTTTGGAACAAGGTATTTTGTTCAGAACGAGGCTTGGTAAAAATGCCTCGTTTACTAAACGTGTTTTCTTTTTCAAGATAGTTATTAGCAGTATTTGCTATCAGCGAATTTGTAAAAATTAAAATTTATGTTATTTAATACAAAAATAAACCTGTCCAAATTATGATATTATAATTAGAGAAATAGACAAGTCAAGAATACATGCCAAAGTTAATATCCGATTGACTTTAAATTTACACACAGTGTTTAAGGTCATAAGACGAAGAATCCTATTTATTTTCAGCGATTTCCGATAATTACTTCCAGAGTTATGGCCCTTGATCACTTATTAAAAATCTTGTGGACGCTCTAGAGGCCAAAGTTTATATCTGATTTTCTTTAAATGTATACACAGTGTTTAAGGTCATGAGACGAAGAATCCTATTGATTTTCAGCGATTTCCGATAATTAGTGCCAGAGTTATGACCCTTGATCACTTCGAAAATATCCTGTGGAAGCTCTAGAGGCCAAAGTTAATATCCGATCGACTTTAAATTTACACACAGTGTTTAAGGTCATGGGACGAAGAAGCCTATGGATTTTCAGCGATTTCAAATAATTACTGCCAGAGTTATCTCCCTTGAGAAATTCAAAAAATCTTGTGACGCTATAGAGGCCAAACATATCATCTGATTGACTTAAGATTGATACACAGAGTTTAAGGTGTTGAAACGAACAAGTATTTTGATTTTCAATGAATTTTGATAACTGAACAGCTAAATCTATGATATTAAATGTTTCATGTATATACTAATTGTTAGCGTGGGGTAAAACTTTATAAAAAGCAATCAAATTCTAATGATTTTCTGATAATTACATAATAAGTTGTTACTCTTAATCAGTTTTTAGTGTATTACAAATGTTTCATTTCCGAAAAAAGTAGAAAATATACGACAACCCTTGTTGACTGCCAGGACGATTTAGCTGATGTGGGCGTATGTTTCGTTGCCTGGCAACCTATCTTTCTCTATTGTGTCAAAGATTTAGAAATAGTGACACCCCTAGTGGATTGAACCCATATAACATGGTGGAGTTGCCGGATCTTTCCCCGAATTAACTTTATTGCCAGTGATTTTGAGTGGATGTCATGAATTTTTCTAAGATCGAATTGGGTTTGATTTTCGTTTTGAGTCAGTCAACACGCGTCTGCTTCTAGACAGTGAAGACCAGCTTTAATTTATTAAGCTGCTCATCAGTGCTTAAAAATTGTATAATATTCTGTGCGAAAATCTTCAATTTTATGTTGGGTTGAGTCAACGCCGTGAACATAAAGTACGAATAGATTTGTGGATTGAATTCTTAGATAATTGTTTAAAATGTATCAGAGACTCGATTACGATTTATATATTATCTTTGGTGGCCATAGAGGTGTATATATTGACTAGAGTGTATTGTGGTCACGTGATTCCCATTGACGTAACGTTAACGCCGTGGGTCGACACTGGAGACCGTCCGCCATGTTTCAACCGGGAAAGAATGACGGAAGTGCCCAGATGAACGCTATGTAAACAAAGGGAAATAGAATGGCGAAGGGTTGATAAGTCCATTAAAAAGCAGTTCTAATTCAACAATATCACCCCCCCCCCCCCAAAAAAAAAAAAAATGATGATTGAAAGGTCTTACCTTACAGTCCTAAAAACAAAATCGCTTTGGTCAACTGGCATATTTTGCGGGCTTTATTATTAAGAGTCACTGTGGCAATGTGTAAATTGTGCGCAGAACTACGAAATCATGTTTATTTTATTAATTGAGCTAAGTGAACGTCCTCGAATGTCCAGAGTGTTCAGCAAAATTTTGAACATTGCTCCTCGCAGTTCACATAAAACTTTATTTTGGATAGATCTAAATAATTTGTTGGACGATTTGAAATGAATGTTCTGCTTGATTGGCAGAGATAACTGACTCTACTATAAATAGCGTCATCCAGGTGATAAATAAAGAAATAAAATAGATTTTAAAAGTAATCTAGGCGGACTTCTATCATTTACCAGTAGAATAATATCTGATGCCGATTGGATTTTTTAAAAAAAAAAAAAAAAAAGAAAATATAAAGAGGACTAGCAAGGCCTAAGTAGGCCTATATGGTTTTCAATTTCCATGAACTGGTGTCTGATTTTTCTTTGCTTGAAAAATACGGCGGTATATTAAATTTTACAAAAAAAAAAAAGACAAACCTCTTGATGAGCTTTTCGTAGTAGCAGCAACGATTGAAAAAAAAATATAAGGCCTAATTAAAAATTTATTTTTTACAAAATTTGTTTGGGGAATGAAGTTTTCAAGACTTTCACTGATTTGTCCTTCATATAATAACCTTCCTTTTTTAAAAAATTAGTTCGGCGGTCTTAAGCGGAAGAAAATAAAAGAACTGATATTGCAAGAAACGTTCGCTTTATATTCATTCTGTACATCTGTGAACACAATGTCGTCCTAATTAATTAAATCAGAGGGAGTGAAACTAAAAGATAACAAAACAACTACTGGCCAGTGAGTGCATGTCTGTGACTAAACACTCCACTCCAATAAACAGACTTACTCCCTGCGATATTTTTCGTACAAAGCCGCATGTGTGTATAATATATAAGTTGCGCAATTTTCGAATAATTAAATAAAACATTAATTTGGAGGTTTGCTAAACAGACGGACCTTGTAATCATTACATAATAAAAGTATCAGTACTAATAAATTAAGAGAATGGACCCGCCGGGTTTTCGGTCCCAAGCTTCGAGTGTTCGACGTCTTCTCGCCGTATTTATTTCAATATTTTACACAATTATCATGATTTTACTATATCTATTAATTCACTATTTCACTTATAACTTATCATGCCTACTTATGAAATGATAATCCACTCCCTTTTCGCCTGACATTGAATTTACCAAAATAATAACAACTTTCCGACATATCGGTATATGCCAACGCAGGCTAAATCTTCCCGGTTGTAAAATGGCTGCCAACCTCCATAGTCGGCACGCGATCACGTGACCACCATACACTCTAGTCAATATATACACCTCCATGTTGGTGGCAAAATAACTTTAATCGTTCTGTGAAGATAAAAACAAAAGCGTAGGGAGGCCATTTTGTTCAAGGGAAATAACTCGCGCTGAAAACTTATTGCACGAAATCGGTCCGTAATAAATTTATTTGTCTTCTTTTAAATACCAATCGAGCAGATCCTATCCACCTATTTGAAATATAGGTTCACTTGTTTTTGTCCATTTGCGAGCCGTTACTAATTAGAACAAAAGTTGTGAAGTTTATAGCTTTTCGGAATGTGCATTGGTAAATCTTAGCGAAACCTGTAGTCTCGTTTTTATACGCCCACATGGAAATGTGGTCGTATATTGCCGTCGCCCCCGTCCGTCCGTCCGTCCGTCTGTCCGTCCGTCCTTCCGTCCGTCCATCGTCCACAATTTCTTGTGAACGCTCTAGAGGCTAAAGTTAATATCCAATTGACTTGAAATTCATACAAGGTCCTTGAGGTCGTGAGACGAAGAAGCCTATTGATTTTCAGCGATATCCGATAATTACTACCAGAGTTATGACCCTTGATCACTTTGAAAAATCTTGTGAACGCTCTAGAGGGTATAGTTAATATCAGATTGACTTTAAATTTATACACAGTGTTTAAGGTCATGAGACGAGGAAGCCTTTTGATTTTCGGTGATATCTGATAATTACTGCCAGAGTTATGACCCTTGATCACTTTGAAAAATCTTGTGAACGCTTTAGAGGCTAAAGTTAATATCCGATTGACTTTAAATTTATACACGGTGTTTAAGGTCGTGAGACGAAGAAGCCTATTGATTTTCAGCGATATCCGATAATTACTACTAGAGTTATGACCCTTGATCACATTGAAAAATCTTGTGAACGCTCTAGAGGCTATAGTTAATATCCGATTGACTTTAAATTTATACACAGTGTTTAAGGTCATGAGACGAAGAAGCCTATTTATTTTCGGTGATATCTAATAATTACTGCCAGAGTTTTGACCCTTGTTCACGTCAGTTAGCAATTTCGCGTCAAAAGTATGGCAGATCTTAATAAACGTTCGCTGTACCCGATCGGTAAATCCCGATTCAAAGAACGATGACATTAATATTATAGCAACAAAAAATATATATATTTTCACGAATCCGGTAGGTTTAGAGTATTCTGAACGGTCGCTTGGTGAACAAAAAACTGTTCTATTTATCTTGACACTAAAAAAAATTTTTTAGTAAGCAGGTTTTGTAATGGGTAGGTCGGGTTACCGGAAACATAACAGTTTTTTGGGGGGCCTGTGTCACCCTACGATCACGACCGTATAGGCTACCCGTTTCATGGTCAACTGAATGAACGACTTGTGTTATCGGTATCTGCGTACGTGCATGTGACGTCACGGTAAATAGCCAATAAAAATTCCACACCGTTCGATCTATTTTAGTAGCTGTGACAGCTGTGTGGTTCGAGATCTAATTCGATAGAAAAATTCAGTCAAAAGAACCCAGAAAGAAACAAAACAATAAATTCCTATTTTCTTTTATGCCGTGAATTAAGCAGTTGTACAACGTCAATTTCAGTGACGACTACGGCAAATTGCGTCGTCATAATTGTCATATTATTTTTTTTTTTTTTTTTCTACGGCAATTTCGCTTAAAAGTATGGCAATTGCCGTGGGTGCCGTCGTGAATTTTGACCCCTGATATTATGATTGTAGACCTTGTAGAGGTCACAATTTTAATCTGATTTTGATGAATCTTTAAATGCATGTTTATAATCCAAAGATCTTGGTTCCTTTCGATATATTTGCGCATATGGAATTATAACTTCCTGAATTATGGTCTTTGATTGTACTGAAAATCACCTCTGGAGGTCACAACTGTTATCTGATTTTTAAAAATGTTTGATTATATCACCATTTCACTGTAATGAAGGTTGAGGTCGAATTTCGTAAAAATCGGACCGAAACTGCCAGACAAAATGGCCGCCGGTAATACACAAATAATGTAAAAATATTATATATCAAAATCATTCATCACCCTAGGCTTGAACAAATTATATTGGCTCCGTGTTCAAGAAAGAATAAACTTTAAAATCTTATCGTTAACCTATCAATCGATAAACAAATCTGTGCCAGGTTACCTTCAAAATCTAAACCTAAACAATCATTAAGATCGGAAGGCAAACTGGTATTGGATTTACCTTTCTATAATTTGAAATCATTTGGATCTAGAACTCTGATACAGAGCATCAATTGTTTGAATACACTTCCAGAAAATATTCAATAATGTGATTTAGTGTCGGTTTTTACATCCAAAGTGAAAACTTGGTTATTTAGTCACTAACATTAACACACAAATGTGAGAACATTTTCTAGCGCCTAGTGCATTCCCTAGTGGATTGAATAGTTTTGCAATACAAATATCATTATTATTTGAATTTCTGATTATTGAGATATTGCCCTTAATAATGTCATAAACTATTGTACAGATGAAAATATACTGTATAAAGATTTTTTAAATATATAATGGTTTCAATGTTCTCATTGTATTTTATTTTATTTTTTTTTTCTTTGAGGAATCTGTTATATTTAAAGAGTTATGAGGGTGATGTCAGTGAATTGGGGTTAGATTTTTCCGTTGTCAATAGTGGTTTAGGTGAAACAGAGGTAAGAAGTACAAAAGGTTCATTGACAGTCAAATACCTTTATTATAATGTTATTAGATTGTTTCATTTTATTTTTAAGAATCAGTAACTTTACCTGAAAAATCATAATTTGTATTGATCAGATTATACTGTTGTCTATAGCAGTTTTGCTGAAACAGGCATTATGTTAATTCTTATAAAGTAATTGAGGTTCGTAACCAGTCAAATATTTTTATCAGAATGTTATTAGGTTGTTTAACTTTATTCTTAACTAAACAGCTAAATCCATGATATTAAATGTTTCGTCTACCGAACATTAGCATGGGGCAGAAATTTATAAAAACCAAACAAATTCTAATGATTTTCGGATTAATACTTCATGACTTGTTACTCTTAATCAGATTTTAATATATAATAAATGTTTCATTACCGACAATAGTAAAAATATTCGACAACTCTTGTTGACTGCCGAAATGATTTAAAGGTCTCGGATGAGTATAACAGTCTTCTAAATTTAAAGACTAAAATGGCTTTCGATTCCATTTTATGTAAAAGAAGCTTACTGTACGGCGGTATTTTTACAAAAAAAAACCACACACAATGGCCTATGATTGGTTCCAGTCTACGAATAAGGTCGCCGTCGCTTGGAATATTCAGTAATAAATGTCCGTCAATTAGATTATATTCTTTGAATGACTACCACCTATTGTTATATAAAACACAAATTCCAGCCACCTTTTTCGGTTCCGTCTGAAATCATATAGCCCACAGTTGTGTAATTACACCACCGTCGCATGGAATATACAACAGTCATAAATGCCTGTCGATAGATTCTTTGAATGATCGCTGTACCTATTGTTTAATAAATCCCCTAATCCAGACAAATGTTGACTTGTTAACTGCCGGAATGATTTAATGGTGTCGAATGAGTATAACCGTCCTCTAAATTTAAAGACTAATCACTGCGTATTGATACATTTCTTTATTGATTTTCATTTCTTAAAATGTCAGTCACTTTCACACTTCCAAACTTTAATCTCGGAACATTTGATGAAATCTTTCCTGATATTGAAGAAGTTATTAAGCCAACTTCAGGTAATTATGTAGCACATATCTGAAATAGAATTTAAAAGATTTAATTATATTAATTTGAAAATTATCATTTAAAATATTACTGTATTTTGCACTGTCATTGTAATCAATTAAATTTCCATAGCTACATTGAATAAGCTCAAATGAATTATTATTGTTTCCTTTTAGAAAAGTCACACCCACATAAATATTTCTGTGTTGTGTCATCTGAATCATCGACAATTTAGAAGTATTTGTTTTCATTTTAGATAGTAAAAACCAAACAAACTCACTAAGGAGTTGTCAAAAAATCCAGCGTCAAGTGTGACCAATCTAACCAACCGATTTGCTACCGTAGAAGAAAAACAGTTAAATCAACGGCAAGAAACATGTGTTAGTTTGTTCAAACGTAAGCAATTTGAAATAAAAATAAAGAATTATGCACTTAGCTTACTATTTTTTCAACTCCACATAAGCGTCTAAAAATATTGCTTTGTTATCAACATCATGTCCCAGGAATGTAAATGTTAGGTGCAGTCTTCACCCCTCGCGCGGATTGCAAACTGCCCTGTCGTGTTGCCTAGGTTGCACTCCGCGCGCGCAGATTACACTTTGTGCTGATGAAGCTGGTGCGCAGATTGCCCACGTTGTGCTGATTAACCCTCGATGTTTTTCGAGTTGTTAGTTGTCTGTCAGACGTAAATATATATATGACCTGCCCCCTATCGGCTTTGTAGTTAATAATTTTTAAAATCACAACATAATTAGCGTGTGTGCTTAGAAAATAAGATTTAATTTGAAATTGTCAGCAGTATCTCATAATCGGTGCTGGCCACGTAACTGAATGTAAGAAATATTTGCTGTAGTTTGACGTCACTACATGTGGTTACAATTTATGTGTTCACAATTAATAGAAAAAAAATATTTTGAAAATATTCACTGATTCAACTTGGTCATCGTTTTATTCCCTCTATTATTCATATTCCATCAAGAGGAATTTTTTTTATAAAAATGGCTGACTAAATTACTACGTGCACCAAACAACGACAATTTTCCATTGGTTACAGCTGTCTAAACGTGGGTAAATTTAGAGTAGCTATTGGCTAACAAAACGCATAAACAACCTTATTTGCATATTGCATACATAATATTTATTGTGTTTTGTGTAGGATGGCATGCAGCGCTAAAGAAGACGATAACCTCGCACGTACTATGCTGTAATTAATATATAACATCCGCTTGGTCGTAAAATGCGTAATAAACTTGACCAAAAAAATAAAATAAAAATCTAGTTCGGGTCATGAGCACGGATCACTCATCCACTTGTTTTCCTCAATTGCATACGGCCAATTACGGGTCTTGTAATAAACTTGCCGTATCTTTCTTATATGATACTATATCGAAGTTTTTGTAAGTATCGATTTCTGGCATCGGTCGGGAAACCTTACACGTACATAAAAATGGCTTTCGATTCCATTTTATGTAAAAGAAGCTTACTGCATGGCAGTATTTTTACAAAAAAAACACACACAATGGCCTATGATTGGTTCCAGTCTACGAATAAGGTCGCCGTCGCTTGGAATATTCAGTAATAAATGTCCGTCATTTAGATTATATTCTTTGAATGACTACCACCTATTGTTATATAAAACACAAATTCCAGCCACCTTTTTCGGTTCCGTCTGAAACCATAAAGCCCACAGACGTGTAATTACACCACCGTCGCATGGAATATACAACAGTCATAAATGCCTGTCGATAGATTCTTTGAATGACCGCTATACCTATTGTTTAATAAATCCGCTATACCTATTGTTTAATAAATCCCCTAATCCAGACACATGTCTGGGTTTCATCCGAAACAACACCGTCCAGGTTAATATGAAAAGGATGGTAAATGAAATGAGTAGTGCGCCTTTGTGCTTCGAATGATTGGCGGTTAATTGGAACTCCTTAACAGACAAATTATTTTCTCATCTTTATATTTTCACAAGAAACAATTTTAAATATCGTTGTGACGACATCACTCGTACTGATAACACCTACTGCACCAGAGCTCCAAAGCTATTGCTGAGTTTATCATAGATAAAGAAGCCTAGCCAAGATTCAAGTATCCAAAGACTCCTCAAATCCAGAAAGACTACTAGATACTGCAAAGATCTTCCAGTCCTAAGTAATTTAAGGTTGTTCGTATTTTTATTTTTATACCTTCACAAGGTATAAGCCTTTATTCTCTTGTATTTTTCTCTACTTTCTTTTGTTCATTACTATTTACCTTTTTTCTTAAATTCATTTTTCTTTTGTCAAATTTCCCTTCTCCCTCCCGTGCTTTATTATTAGGATAATATCTCTTTTTACTTATTCAACGTATATAGGCTTTTTTATTATTCTATTTTTACCCATCTCTCATTTATAATCTACGCTATTTAGTTACTTTTTTCTTTTTATTTATTCTTTTTGTCTTTCCATCCATCTTTCACTAGTCGAAAAGCCCAGCGAACAAACCAATCAACTGATTATACTCATAACAAGATTCTTAATAAAAACAAGAACAAGCTAAACTATTTTTACAGTTAACAAGCCTGACAACTGTTAAGTAAACTCACACAAGCAATAAGAGCCCATAGTTAATTAGTTTTAAATAACATTGATTGACTAGCGGTTCTCTGTGGAAAGGGTTAACAACAGTTAAATCAGCTTACGAGCTTAAATAACAACAGCTTTAAACTCCAATCAACACTGTTCGGTCCCTCCTTTTGCTTTTTGATTATTTCGGCAGCACAAGAACGATGGCGTCAGAGGCTAGCTCAACCATGTCCATGGCTGACGCTTTTAAAAGCATCCCTGCACCAAAGTTCTTTCCTGTGACAAAAAGGAGAGAGGAACAGACTCACGTCGTTCTAATGAAGCCACTTGAAGGCAAGTCCTTCCAAGGGGCCAAACTTACGGCTGTGGGGAAGGAGATAAAAAGTAAGTGGGGTATCACCAGCATACCCGATATCAAGATTGCAGTGCCAGGCCATCTCAGACTAGCCCTAAAAAGCAGGTCTGACATGGATATGGCGTTGGGACAGAAGGCACTTCTTGGTATGTCCGTGATGGTGTCCGAACCGATCACCTTGTCTATAGACAAGGTGGTTGTTCATGGGATACCAGCCGAATATACCGGGGATGAAATTCTGGAAGACTTGACAGAGAGGGGGTACCAGACAACCGAGGTGTACCGGTTTAAAGTGGCCGAGGGGAAGGACCAGGGAAGCGTCGCCCTGTCCTTCAAGAAAGGAACAGCGCCCGAGGCCCTAAAAATCGTGTACCTGAATAGACGTACCCACCCCTATGTTCAGAGGGTGAGGCACTACAGCACTGGTGATATGCCCAGTTGCTTGCCGGTGTTAACACCAAAGGCGAACACCAAAGAGGTACCTACTACGGAATGTGAGACGCCGATAGATCAGTAAACCCACAAGACTGAGAGGCATCCATCCAGACAGTCATCATGACGGGCCAGGTAAAAGTCCTACAACCTAATATCAATGGACTGGCTCCCAGGTGTGCTGAACTGAGAAAATACATAAACCGCAACCCCAAAGATGTAATATGCCTCCAAGAAACCAAGCTACTACCAACGAAGAGCGACATCTACCTACCCGGATATACTTGTCAGAGAAGGGACAGACCGGGAAGCATGACACGTGGCGGTGGCCTTGCCATTTACGTAAGTGACAACATAAATTACATTTCTGTTCCACTGAATGTAACCAACCCCCTAGAAGCAATGGACATAGTCATCACATTGAGCAATAAAACAAAGTTGACAATAGTGAATGTCTATGCACCCCCAGAGGTCACAATAGAACCAGATGACTTCCAGTCACTTCTTGATCAGCTTCCACGGGGCGAATCGGTGCTTTGTGGAGATTTCAACGCAAAGCACGCTCCGTGGGGGTCACCGCGGAATGACTGCAGGGGGACTAGCCTATGCTCAATAATAGAAGGGAACGACATATGCGTACTGAATGATGAAAGCCCTACATTTGTTGGAGGAAATGCCCCACCTCCACACCTAGATCTCACATTCTGCACGCTTGGTATGGCAAACCGCTGCGATTAGCTAGTACATGAAGACGAGACACTTGGCAGTGACCATTTGGTGATAGAATTTAACATCCAAGCTGAAACCAACAAAGAAGTCTATAACGGAAGACCCAATTGGAAAATGATAGAAGCTGATTGGGCTAACTTCCGTGTAGGCTGCCTCGATTGTAAGGAAGAAGATATCGACACCGACATCGACGTGTACTCCGCCAATATCACGAATGCAATTTTAGGTGCAGCTGACAACTCCATTCCAAAGACTTCTGGCAGAAAACCAAGGAATACAAAACCCTGGTGGTCTTCAGAATGTCAAGAGGCAGTTTACGAAAGAAAGAAGGCACTTCAATGAAGTCAACCACCAAAATTACTTGAAGTTGAAATACGCCGCAAGAGACGCCATCCAGAAGGCACAAAGTGGGCACTGGAGGACATTCTGTAATGCGTTGAACCAAAACACGCAAACAGGTGTCGCCTGGAAGAAACTGAACGCCATGCACGGAAAACGCAGATCGTTCAACATACCAAACCTTGAAGATAGAGACAAGTACGTTACCAACGGCAATGAAAAGGCAGATTTACTTGCTAAGACATTTGCAGATGGCAAGTAAAGATGAAAACCAACCACCAGAATTCATGAAGAGGAAAGAAATCTTTTACTCACAGCACCCTTCATTAGTAATTGAATCTAATGTAGAGGCAGAACCAATCAATCTGCCCTTCTCCGAGGAAGAGTTAAATAAGGCTCTTTCCCTCAAGAAGGATAGCGCGGCTGGTGGGGACAAAGTAAAGTACCCAATGCTCAAACATCTGCCCAGAAATGCCAAAAAGATACTACTGAACTTCTTCAACACATCTTGGTTGACAGGGGAGGTACCTAAAGAATGGCGGAAAGCCAACGTCATCCCTCTTCCGAAACCAGGGAAAGAGAGAACAAAGGCAGAGTCCTATCGACCAGTAAGCTTGACATCTAGACTGGGCAAAACCTTGGAGACAATGGTTAACATCCGACTTCAGTTCTACCCGGAGAGTAACCGACTGATCGACGAAAATCAAAGCGGGTTCAGGAAGGGACGATCAACAATGGACCACTTGGTGCGACTACAGCAAGTCATGTCTCAGGCACTCCTCTCGGGGCACCTGCTATGTGCCGTGTTTGTAGATTTAACCAAGGCTTTCGATTTAGTTTGGTTGGACGGGCTGCTTTTCAAGCTGGGACGTATCGGAATAACGGGCACAATGTTTCGGTGGATCAAAAGCTTTCTGAGCGATAGAAGGATACAGGTGAATGTTGGCAGATTCCTGAGTGCCGAGTAAACATTAGAAAATGGCACGCCTCAGGGGTCAGTCATCAGTCCCACTCTCTTCAATATTATGATCAATGACATACAGAAATCTTCATATCTGAGCTAGAAAAATTTGCTGACGACAGCACAATATGGAGGAAAGGGACGAGGTTCTGTGAACTTCAAAAGAATATGCAAAAGGCCTTAGACAAATTCATGACATGGGCAAACGACTGGGGATTTAAGGTCTCAGAGAAGAAAACAGTCGACTTGCTTGTGTGCAGGGATAGAGGGATAAGCAGAATGACTATGTGTATGAACGGGAAAACCATCGAGTTTAAAGACCAAACCAAGTGCCTTGGCGTAATCTTTGATCGAAGGCTGACCTGGAAACCGCACATCGACTGGACTGTAGATAGATGCTCCAAAGTCCTAAACTTAATGAGAAAAATAACGGATAGCACCTGGGGAGCCAATAGAGTTACACTTATAATGGTGTATCGTGCTCTATTACGCTCTGTATTAGACTACGGATCTTTGGTCTTCATGAACTGCGCGCCAACACTCTTAAGTAAGCTTGACACCATCCAATACAAAGCTCTGTGTATTGCGACTGGCGTACGACTTGGGACCAGGAGAGGGGCATTACTACAGGAAGCCGAAGAGTTGCCCCTATCCCTAAGAAGAAAAGAACTAGCAACAAGGTATTGGGCTAAGATCTCGCAATTGGGCTAGAGATCCCCGGCCTTTGTCAGCCTAAACAAGACAAGATATGTAAGAGATCCTAGAAAGAAAAGCTTCGGCCAGGGTATCGAGGAACAGTCAAGGAACTACGACTGGAGGAGCTCGTGATAAACGAACACGACCCACCATCGATCGCTCCTTGGACACTCCAAATACCACCGGTCAATCTAGATCTGCTACAGAAAACCGACAAGAAAAACAACCCCACTGCAGCACGGGCTCTCTCTCGGGAAGACAACTGGCCGTCGGATGACCGGGAACATGTTTATACGGATGGCTCACGCAGTCCTGAAAGGGGCACCAGCTCGTTTGGAATATACCTGCCAAACAGGGAACAGGGAATAAGCAGGAAACTGCCCAATAACTGTTCGGTGTACACTGCAGAGATTGTGGCCATCCGTGATGCTATATCATGGATCTCTTATCAAAAAACTAGTAAGTTCGTCATCCCAAGCGACTCTCTGAGCAGTCTGATTTCAATCCAAAATGACAACTCGGACTCAAGACCAGAAATCATTTTGGAAATCAGGCAGCTGTACCGGAGGGTTCTAGAGAAGGGAAGCAAATTAGAGCTCGTGTGGATTCCATCACATGTGAACATTAGAGGAAGCAGATCGACTCGCAAATGAAGGTCTCGGGGACACAGCACCAATCCGCACCATAGAATACAGCACCACGGAAATCTACAGTATGGTAAAAAGACAGGTCAATTCACTCTGGGAATTAAAGCTCGTTGAACTTGACACATACAGATTTCGGCTGGATGACAAGATCTACACGAAGACAGCTATCAATCACCCTAGAAGAGATATATGCAAACTTATATCGAATGTACCACCAACCATGTCCTGGTAGACTGCGAGGTATTCAGGGAAGAGAGAACGGAACTAGTGGAGATGATGGAGACCAACAACCTACCGCTCAACCCTAAGAACCTACTCTTTCCAAGACCCGATCTGAAGCTGCAAATCTTCGAACTAATTCACGATTTAATGAACACCGTTGGATTAAGTAGAATAGTGAAGTAAGAGGGGGCTACGATAAGACGAGCTCGGCATCTAAACACTAAACTACATAGGGTATATACACCAAAGTAGCGGGCTAGTGGAGTAAGGGAGGGTCACGGTAAGACGGCCTCGGCATCTAAACACTAATCCACTACAAAGACACCAAACCTACACAGTGGGATAAGTGGAGGCCACGATAAGACGGGTCTGGCACCTAAACACTAAACCCCAAAAGATGACTTCTACCAATCCAGAGACGAGACGCATATATGTCTGCATAAACGGCACAACATGGACTGCCAAGATGTTGTCCCGGTAGTACTGGTCTGTAACACACCCTGCAACAACATGTAAGGCCGTTCTTCCAGCAACAGTGATGCCTCCCCACACCATAACAGAACCACCCCCAAATCGATCATGTCTGATGACGTTAACGTCTTGGAGGCGCTCGTTTCGACGACGCCACACCCTCCTACGTCTGTCCAAAAAATCAACAGTGAACCTTGACTCATCTGAAAACATCACATTGCTCCAGCGTCGATTATCCCAGTGTTGACGATGCCTACATCAACGACGTCTTCCCTGAATGTGATGATCTCTCAGACAAGGGATCACGCGAGGACGTCGGGCGCGAAGGTGATCCCTATGCAGTCGATTCCGAATCGTCTGGCCACTCACTCTCACACCAGTGTCTGTTTGAAGACGAGCGCTGATCTGATTTGCTGTGATGACACGAATTCACAAGGCCAAGGTACGGATAAATCGACCCTGGGCTTGAGTTCTCGCCCTTGGTCGACCTGAGCGTGGTCTGTCCTGTACAGATTGTGTATCACGGTATCTGGACCATAGCCTGCTTATGACAGACTGGGAAACATTCATCGTCCGCGCCACAACCGCCTGTGTTGTTCCGATCAGTAGCATGCCAAGGGCACGCAACCTTTCATTTTGGGTAAGCCGACGCATATCAAAAATTGTTTTCTGGTCACTAAAACAATTAAACTGATGTTTCCACCCTGAAATTCAATGCCGCAATGACTGTAACATTCAAAGTCAGAGTCGTGCAAATCTTGGGTTGGACCCCCATGATGATCCCAAGCATCACCTGCATTCCATGCGGTAGCTATTGGTGCGTTTGGGCGTCACATGTAACTGGAAATGTTTCTTCTGTTAGGTTCAATAGTGACTTTTTTTGTAGTCATTTGCATATTTTAGTGTTATGCCCCCAAAATCAAATATCCCCTACTTTTTATACGCCCACATGTGGACGTATTATGTCGTCGCCCCTGTCCGTCCGTCCACAATTTGTTTGTGGACTCTCTACAGGTCACAGTTCTTATCCGATTTTGAAGAAACTTGAAATATAGGTTTATCCCCAAAAGATCTCGGCTGCTTTCGATATTGGCATGTATCGGATCAAAACTTCATGGATTATGGCCCCTGATTGTACGAAAAATCACGTTTTTAGCTTGTGGACCCTATAGAGGTCACAATTTTGAACCGATTTTGATGAAACTTGACATGCATGTTTGTAACCTAAGACCTTGGTTGCTTTCGATATTTGCGGCTATCGGAATGTAATTTCCTGAATTATGGCCCCTGATTGTCCGAAAAATCACCCTTTTTAGCTTGTGGTCCCTCTGGAGGTCACAATTATTATCCGATTTAAAAAAAAACGTTTGATTATATCACCGTTACACCCTAAGGAAGGTTGAGTTCGAATTTCGGGAAAATCGGACGAAAATTGCCATACAAAATGGCCGCCGTTTGTACGCGAATACTGTTAAAAAATGGTATATCAAGGTTGTGGACCCTGTGGAGGTCACAATTTTAATTCGATTTTGATGAAACTTGAAATTCATGGTTATTACCCAAAGATCTTAGTTCCTTTCGATATTTGCGCATATCTGATCGTAACTTCCTGAATTATGGCCCCTGATTATACGCAAAATCGCCTTTTTTTAGCTTGTGGTCCCTCTGGAGATCACAATTATTATCCGATTTAAAAAAACGTTTGATTATATTACCTTTACACCGTAAGGAAGGTTGAGTTCGAATTTCGGAAAAATCGGACCAAAATTGCCATACAAAATGGCCGCCGTTTGTACGCGAATACTGTTAAAAAATGGTATATCAAGGTTGTGGACCCTGTAAAGGTCACAATTTTAATTTGATTTTGATGAAACTTGAAATTCATGGTTATGACCCAAAGATCTCGGTTCTTGTCGGTATTTGCGCATATCAGATCGTAACTTCCTGAATTATGGCCCCTGGTTATAAGCAAAATCCCCCTTTCTTTAGCTTGTGGTCCCTCTGGAGGTCACAATTATTATCCGATTTAAAAAAAACGTTTGATTATATCACCGTTACACCGTAAGGGAGGTTGAGTTTGAATTTCGGGAAAATCGGACCAAAAATGACAGACAAAATGCCCGCTGTTTGTACGCGAATACTGTTAAAAAAATGGTATATCATGGCTGTGGACCCTGTATAGGTCACAATTTTAATTCGATTTTGATGAGGAAGGTCGAGTTCTAATTTCGTGAAAATCGTACCAAAATTGCCGGACGAAATGGTCGCCGTTTGTACGTGAATAGTGTAAAAATATGGTATATCGTGGTTGTGGACTCTCTACAGGTCACAATTCTTATCCGATTTTGATGAAAAGTCACATTTCTAGGTTGTGTACGGTTACACCATAATCATTGTCGGCTTCCAATTTCATGAATATCAGACTGGAACTGACCAACTAAATGGCTGCTCCCAATACAGTATGAAATACAGGACTTAATGATGTAGGAAAAATCACTTTCGGTATTGCTTGTTCTCTATCCATCTCTCGAAAATGTGGGCGTATCCTGCCTGGCAGTGGAAGCCTATCTTTTTGAATAGTATAATTTTAAATATGTGTACGTTTTAATAAAATATTGGTTTGTAAGGGAATTGAAATTAACACCCAAGTATCTCGTTACCTCGTCAGGTAGCGCATTTGAGCATAGAATGCTTGACAGTTAATTGGAATTTCTTTGCAGACTAATCATTATTGGAAGTTAATTGGAATTCCATGAAAAAAAGACCACCAAACTAGCAGGATAGTGGAGTAAGGGAGAGTCACGAACAAACGGACTCGGCATCTAAACATTGTATCTCAAAATGACACCAAATATGCAGAAAGGGACAGCTGAGTAAGGGGAGACCATGGTAAGACGGGTCTGGCATCTTAAGACTTATCCCATAAAGACGACATCAACCAATTCAGAAATCAGAAAAAACAACTACCAAATAACTTGTTTTTATTATTAAGTAAAGCGAAGACCTTCCCACTAACCCTACTCCATGGCCTAAGGCCGCAAATGGAAAGATTGCAAAATCCTATATCTAGTCTGCGATATCACTTATGTGGAAGCGGACGTTAAACCACCAGAAGATAGATAGATAAATGAGTAGTCTGCGATATCACTTATGTGGAAGCGGGCGTTAAACCACCAGCTTACGATACCACCCTTGGTGGAAGTGGACGTTAATACCCAAGAACGAACGAAATGATCTGCACCTGTAATCTTCGATTTCTGTTATACGTAAGCTATAGTGTTATCACCGTGCACATGATATGGATTAATCTAGCTGGAAATACACCTGTGGACCAGTGTGGACCACCGATAATGTAAGACAATTTTTCACGAATATAATTATGTTAGACTTGCGTACTATTACAATTCTGTGCTACCCTACTCGACACTGTGCAAAACACTGTAAGTTGTTCCTTGAGGCTGTCGACTTGAAAATAATTCCAACCAATAATACTATAAATAATATGCAAATATGGTTGTTTATGCGTGCTGTTAGCCAATAGCTACTGTACATTTTCCCGCATTTATACGGCTCTAACCAATGAAAAATTATCGCAGTTTGGTGCACGCCATTTTTATAAAACAAAAAATGTCCTCTTGTTGGAATATGAATAACAGAAATAATAAAACGATGACCAAGTTGAATAAGTGAATACTTTCAAAATCATTTTTATACGCCCACATTGAAATGTGGTCGTATATTGTCGTCGCCCCCGTCCGTCCGTCCGTCAGTCGGTCCGGCGTCCACAATTGCTTGTGGACGCGCTAGAGGCTAAAGTTAATATCCGATTGGCTTTATAAATGTTTAAGGTTATGAGACGAAGAATCCTATAGTTTTTCAGGGATTTCCGATAATAACTACCAGAGTTATGGCCCTTGATCACTTCAAAAAATCGTGTGGACGCTCTAGAGGCCAAAGTTAATATCCGATTGGCTCTAAATTTATACACAGTGTTTAAGGTCATGAGACGAAGAAGCCTATTGATTTTCAGCGATTTTCGATAATTAGTACCAGAGTTATGGCCCTTGATCACTTCAAAAAATCTTGTGGACGCTCTAGAGGCCAAAGTTAATATCCAAGTTAATATCCGATTGACTTCAAATTTATACACAGTGTTTAAGGTCATGAGACGAAGAAGCCTATTGATTTTCAGCGACTTCCGATAATTACTGCCAGAGTTATGGCCCTTGAACACTTCAAAAATATCTTGTGGACGCTCTGGAGGCCAAAGTTAATATCCGATTGGCTTTACATTTATACACAGTGTTAAAGGTCATGCGGCAAAGAATCCTATTGATTTTCAGCAATTTCCGATAATTAGTGCCAGAGTTATGGCCCTTGATCACTTCAAAAAATCTTGTGGACGCTCTAAAGGCCAAGTTAATATCCGATTGACTTCAAATTTATACAGTGTTTAAGGTCATGAGACGAAGAAGCCTATTGATTATCAGCGACTTCCGATTATTACTGCCAGAGTTATGGCCCTTGAACACTTCAAAAATATCTTGTGGACGCTCTAGAGGCCAAAGTTAATATCCGATTGGCTTTACATTTATACACAGTGTTAAAGGTCATGCGGCAAAGAATCCTATTGATTTTCAGCAATTTCCGATAATTAGTGCCAGAGTTATGGCCCTTGATCACTTCAAAAAATCTTGTGGGCGCTCTAAAGGCCAAAGTTAATATCCGATTGACTTTAAATTTATACACAGTCAGAAAAGTATTGTGGTTCCAATTTAGAAGGGTAAGTATTCTTTTTTTACGCCGGTCAGATCAATTAGCTTTGCTCACCGATGTTTTTGTGATAATGAATGTCAAATACACTTGATCAAATGTGGAGTTCCTGTTGCCGTTTGGTGAGTGATTAAACTGTCAGTTTGATTGTAAAATACCTTTATTCTTTAAAAAAAAATAAATGATGTTAGACATTATAACCTTAATTTATCACAAACTTATATCCATCGAATGATTTATATTTAGATGTTGTTCCAACACCAATCAACAAATAATACGAGTCATACGAGGCTACTTTATTACAAAAAAATCGGTGAGCAAAGCTAATTAATTTATGACCCAATCTCTGTGTAACTGTAGACTGATTGGTTAATGACAGGTATAAACAACACTACACTTGCGATAAACATAGTTAGATGACTTTTCTCAATCTGTTAATTCTAACGTATATTGAGATATTTTTTCATATTTCATTTTTACGGTCTATTTCAGTGTAATAATGTCAAATCCGCAAGCAAAAAGAAAGGCACCGTACGTCGATAACGGATCGTCATTAAAAAAAATCGCGTTTCAACCATGTTTGACGTTTATGATATATTTTGCGTGACCACGTCTTTTTACTTCTGTACTCCTATACTCGGGTAAATTCGAACCACAATACTCTTCGGACGAAAATGTATCTCGAATCGTTTGGACTGCCTACGATGGTAGATTGTATTAAATCGCTGCCGTGAGAAAATAGAACGACCGTACATTATGAAACAAATTCTTAATAAGAATCACATTAATCTCAATACTCCTCTAACGAAAATGTATCTCGAATCGTTTGGACTACACACGATTGTAGATTGTATCAAAATCGCTGCCGTGAGAAAACAGAACGACCGTACATAATGAAACAAATTCTAAATTAGAACCATGATACTCTTCTTGCGGAAATGTATCTCGAATCGTTTGGACTGTACACGATGGTAGAGTGTATTAAAATCGCTGCCGTGAGAAAACAGATCGACCGTACATTATGAAACAAATTCTAAATTGGATCTTGAATTAAAATGAATTACAAAACAAAATATAGGTTGCCAGGCAACGAAACATACGCCCACAGCAGCTAAATCGTCCGGGCAGTCAACAAGGGTTGTCGCATATTTTTACTAATTTCGGTAATGAAACATTTGTAATACACTAAAAACTGATTAAGAGTAACAACTCATTATGTAATTATCAGAAAATCATTAGAATTTGATTGCTTTTTATAAAGTTTTACCCCACGCTAACAATTAGTATATACATGAAACATTTAATATCATGGATTTAGCTGTTCAGTTATCTAAATTCATTGAAAATCAAAATACTTGTTCGTTTCAACACCTTAAACTCTATGTATCAATCTGAAGTCAATCGGATAGTAACTTTGGCCTCTATAGCGTCACAAGAATTTTTGAAGTTATCAAGGGAGATAACTCTGGCAGTAATTATTTGAAATCGCTGAAAATCAATAGGCTTCTTCGTCTCATGACCTTAAACACTGTGTATAAATCTAAAGTCAATCGGATATTAACTTTGGCCTCCAGAGCGTCCACAAGATTTTTTGAGGTGATCAAGGGCCATAACTCTGGCACTAACTATCGGAAATCGCTGAAAATTAATAGGTGTCTTCGTCTTATGACCTTAAACACTGTGTATAAATTTAAAGTCAATCGGATATTAACTTTGGCCTCTAGAGCGTCCACAAGATTTTTTGAAGTGATCAAGGGCCATAACTCTGGCACTAATTATCGGAAATCGCTGAAAAACAATAGGCTTCTTCGTCTCATGACCTTAAACACTGTGTATAAATTTAAAGTCAATCGGATATTAACTTTAGCCTGTAGAGCGTCCACAAGCAATTGTGGACGCCGGACCGACGGACGGACGGACCGACGGACCGACGGACGGACGGACGGACGGGGGCGACGACAATATACGACCACATTTCAATGTGGGCGTATAAAAATTATTCGGCAGTCATTTGTTTTATTTAATCACGGGGATTAAGGAATCAGTCAGGCGTTAAATATACACACGCCGGGTGTATATAAGTAATTAAGGAATAAACATTCCTAATAAGCATTCGGTCACTGTGATGTCACTGGCGTCTGGGGATTATGAGTGTTTTTGATAATTGGCAAAGTCATTTTTACGGGAGGTCTATTTTTACGACTTTGAGTGAAGATAACTGAATTAATTTTAGTCGGATTGATGTGAATTTGCCGTAAAGTGGATAAAATAACCATGGTCTACAAATACAGAAAACATTTTAGAGCCATTTCATGTGCAAGATGTGGTCACGCAAAATGGTTTTTCTTAAAATTATTTTCTTCTTTTGTGCTATGCTTCTATTCTATTGTGCAACAGGAGCGGCAGTGGGACCGTAGACAAACTCGTATCTTCTTAATAACATGGAGCTGGCTGACATCTGGTTCTGTGCGTATTCCTCCCACAGACTAAAAATGCGACCCTGGCCTAGAGTGCGAATACGTTGATATCTTTTTAACTTCCCCTCTGACACAAGCTTTATCTGTAACGGCAATATCGATACTTCGTTGTGCAGCAATCTACAGAGCAGGTTAACAATCGCCGTCAATATTGACAAAAATCACAACTCGTAGTCAATAATCACAACTCACCCAGCAGAATGGACTCAATAATCAACACGAATATTTTTCAATCTCTTTTTAACCGCTTTAACAATCGCCAATCAATTATCGTCAAGAATCACAATTAATGGGTTCAGTAATCAACACCAGATTAAAAAGTACAAAGCAATTGGGGGTTCAATTCTGGTTCAGCAGCAATTTTTATAAAATTCACGCAACAAGCAGCCATCTTTGTTTTATAAAGTTCGCGTTGCAGCTATTTTTATAAACTTTTCGTAGTGGTTGGATATTGTTAAGTCCTCGTGTTTCAACATTATTTCAACAACACTTATATTTTTAAATTTCTTTCAACATATTTAAAAAAAAAAGTACAAAGCAATTTGGGGTTCTAATTCTGGTTCAGCAGTAATTTTTATCAAATTCGCGCAACAAGCAGCCATCTTTGTTTTTTAAAGATTGCGTTGCAGCCATTTTTATAAAATTTTCGTAGTGGTTGGATATTATTAAGTCGTTGTGTTCAACATTATTTCAACAACACATAGGAAAAGATATGAATCAATCTGTGGTACGAATTATGTTCCAACTTTATTTCAACAACACGTAGAAAAGGGTACGAATCATGTTTCAACTGTATTTCAACAACACGTAGGAAAAGGTATGAATCAATCTGAGTTACGAAAGAACTAAGTACAAAACAGCCAGGTTACGAAACAGCTTGCATCCATCATTAAACTTTTAAATTTCACAAAAAGCCTGGATTCAACAACTGGCAAAAAGCATTAAACTTAAAATTGAGGACGTCCTGTACATTTGAAGTCAATTATTCCTATATCCTTACCAAAAGTGAAACAGAAAATCCTTTTCGAACTGTATTTTCTTGTATTTTGGTATGTGTTTTTAATTTGTATTTTCTGTTCCAGAGGGGCTCATTCACCGATATAACACTGAAAACTTTGAGAATTTACTAAGAAATCTTTTAAATGAAAAGCTCTGCATAGAAGATTCAGAAGTTAGGTCAGCAAATGGGAAGATGTATTCCAAGTCATCTTTTGCTGGCTTGAGAACAGCAATACGTACGTGCTCCTCCTTATGAAAAGAATATTAATATTCATTCTGAACGAGAATTTCACTTTGCAAATAACGTTTTTTAAGCGTAATCAGAAAATTTAAAAAAAAGAAGCCTTGATAAGTCTTCACACCATATATTGATATCTAAAGGTGACATGATAAAAATTCAAGTTTGTCTCACCAAAAAAATTACTTTACAAAGTATGGTTTGATCTTATGTTAGGTTTTGCCAGTCGAGGATATGAAAACCAAAGATCTTTCGATAAAGATACTTTTGTTGTTCTAACAGATGACACTGGTCTCCGGAATATTTCTCAAAGCTGTGTTTATACATGTATTACAGAAAATCATCATGGTGATTTAAATGATTCTGTTGAAATTGAAATGTACAATATATGCTACAGGTGGCCTGAATTATCCATTTTCGTCATTCCAACTTTACCTCTCAAAATTAACTCCTGACAATAAATGTTTGTTTCAAAGCCCCCAAAACCACCTGCAGTTTGAAGATGCAGTATGGTAAAATAATAAACCGCTAGGTACCACCACTTTAAAATGCACAATGAAAACCATTTCGAAGTTGGCTTGGTTAACTAATACATACACCGGTCACAAAAATGAGCAAAGTTTAAGTTCATACAACTTCGATTCCAATTCCAAACAGACAATATTCTTCTATTTACAAGGTTGTTCACAAACATCTGCACGTTCTTCGCCTCTTCATCACGCCAGAATCATCGCCCCAGTATTTTCAATCACTAGAATCAAATGTTCAGTTCCAATCTGTAGGTAAATGTCTGCAAACTAGTCACCTGTTCAATATTAACGAGTCGAGTGTTACGGTCAACAGTTATTTTAAATAAAGAACTCATTTACATCGTTTTCGTTGTTACGATGTATGTAATATGTTACCACTTCCATTGTTTTACTAAATTAAGCCTAAATCTATTTCCGGGCGATGTCCATTTAATTCAGAAATAAATGTTAGAATAGTTGACAATTGTTTGTAATATATTTTTGGCTACAATATCGATAAACACTTCCTGTTTAGAATTTATCGGACTGTTATTGTCCATTTGATACTGCTTAAATTAAGCGGTATCAAATGGACAATAACAGCACGATGAATTCTAAACAGTCAGTGTTTATCTCCTTATCAGATTTTAGTGTATTATAAATATTTGATTGCCGAGACATGTAAAAATATGCGACAACTCTGAATTGTTGACTGCCCGGACGATTTAGCTGCTGTGGGCGTATGTTTCTTTCCCTATAATGGACGTATATTGTCGTTGTCTGTATGTACGCGTGTATCTGTGGTTCGCCTACAGGACGCAATTCTTAACTGATCATCTTGAAACTTATTCCTTATACCGTAAGGATGGTCCCTATTATTTTTGTTGCATACCCAACCTCCAGGGACAGAGCCATGCCCATTTTCTTTTTGTGTGTCTGTGTGTCGCCTACAGGTCACAATTCTTAAAGATACATTAGTTAAGAGTTTAATAAAGGGCTGGTCATTCTTGCCATAATTATTTAAAAATAGATGATAAAAAGAGAAACTATTGAAAATTTCAGCCAAATAACTTCATTATGAGCCAAATGTTCATTGATTATTGTTTTGACATAGTGGTAAGTAGCGAACGGGTATATGTCAACCTTACCTCAATGAATAACATAGCTTTAGATTCTTAATTACCTGTAAGACCGTCCCTTTAAAAAATGAAAAATACTAGACCAAGGCGAGTCTCACTTACCACAGGGGTATCGATTGCCGATACCGGGAGTAAATATATCGCCATATTAATTCAGCATTCTTTTTCTTACAGTCATCCTGTTAAGACGTAAAATATCCAATGCGTCAAGCAATTCTTTTGAGTCCTGAGTTTGTTAATTGATTTATTTTGTTATATTCTCATCCTTTTGAGTTTTTTTAGACATGTATTTTTTAAAAAAGTTTTGGAGGTTGTTGTGACGAGCACGCGTGTTCACGTGACCTCTTTTTTATACGCCCACATAGAAATGTGTATATTGCCGTCGCCCCCGTCCGTCCGTCTGTCGGTCCGTCCGTCCGTCCGTCCGTCCGTCCATCGTCCACAATTTTTTGTGAACGCACTAGAGGCCAGGGTTAATATCCGATTGACTTTAAATTTATACACAGTGTTTAAGGTCATGAGACGAAGAAGCCTATTGATTTTCAGCAATATTCGATAATTACTGCCTGAGTTATGACCCTTGATCACTTTGAAAAAACTTGTGAACGCTCTAGAGGCTAAAGTGAATATCCGATTGACTTTTGTGGACGCTCTAGAGGCCAAAGTTAATATCCGATTGACTTTAAATTTACACACAGTGTTTAAGGTCATGAGACTATGAAGCCTATTGATTTTCAGCGATATCCGATAATTACTGACAGAGTTATGACCCTTGATCACTTTGAAATATCTTGTGAACGCTCTAGAGGCTAAAGTTAATATTGGATTGACTTTAAATTTATACACAGTGTTCAAGGTCATGATATGAAGAAGCCTATTGATTTTCAGCAATATCCGATAATTACTGCCAGAGTTATGACCCTTGATCACTTTAAAAAATCTTGTGAATGATCGAGAGGCTAAAGTTAATATCCGATTGACTTTAAATTTATACACAGGGTTTAAGGTCATAAGTCGAAGAAGCCTATTGATTTTCACGGATTTCCGATAATTAGTGCCAGAGTTATGGCCCTTGATCACTTCAAAAAATCTTGTGGATGCTCTAGAGGACAAAGATGATGTCCGATTGACTTCAAATTTATACACAGTGTTTAAGGTCATGAGACGAAGAAGCCTATTGATTTTCAGCGATTTCTGATAATTAGTGCCAGAGTTGTGTCCATTGATCACTTCAAAAAATCTTGTGGATGCTCTAGAGGCCAAAGTTAATATCTGATTGACTTTAAATTTATACACAGTGTTTAAGGTCATGAGACGAAGAAGCCTATTGATTTTCAGCAATATCCGATAATTATTGCCAGAGTTATGGCCCTTGATCATATCAAAAAATCCTGTGGACGTTCTAGAGGCCAAAGTTAATATCCGATTGACTTTAAATTTACACACACTGTTTAAGATCATGAGACGAAGAAACCTACTGATTTTCAGCGATTTCAAATAATTACTTCCAGAGTTATCTCCCTTGAACACTTCAAAAAACCTTGTGACACTATAGATGCCAAACTTATCATCCTATTGATTTCAGACTGATACACAGAGTTTAAGGTGTTGAAACGAACAAGTATTTTGATTTTCAATGAATTTTGATAACTGAACAGCTAAATCCATGATGTTAAATGTTTCCTATACTAATTGTTAGCGTGGGGCAAAACTTTATAAAAAGCTAACAAATTCTAATGATTTTCAGATAATTACATTAGACCCCATTGCGTCATTTCTAGTTCAGAAGACTTATGTCCGGAAACGGTTTGTGGTATCATCTAGACAAATGGATTCATATTTGTCAGTCATGTATTTCACAAAGTGAAAAGTGTAAAATGAATCATCAAAGTCTCTATGTCCGGCAACTTTTGTGGTATAGTCTAAATATGGTATCCACAGATCATTTTTGTCTGTAATGTATTGCACACCAAGTTTTAAGTTTAAAAATAATCATCAGGAAAATAATTTGAAATGCATTTACGACTTGTATAGATATCCCAAAAGTAACCCCCCATGATTTCCTCTTTTCTAATGTGTCCTTACATGTAGAACTTGTTGTGAAATACGTCACTGGCAAAAATGATCTGTGGATACCACGTCTAGACTCTACTACAAAAGTTACTGGACACAGAGTCTTCGATGCAAAAACGGATCACATTACCATTTCTGAACAAATAGAACTTTTAATTTAAAAATTCTTAACAACTGCATATACTCACTCCGGTAAAATGGCACAAAGACAAGAGATGAAATTAAAAAGGCCCTAGTATGTTTTTATGTATAAAACAATTAAACTACATTTATTGTGTCTTGAGGTTAAATTATTTGAAATTCTAATTAGCCAAATGGTAAGATGTGCACATGGTTAATTGACTGACAGGTAGATTCCCGAGTCCGGCCAATGTAAGTTGCCCTAAAAAAAAAAAAATATTACACTTTGATGTTATAAACCAATCCAAGAGAAAGATTGGTGAATGTCCCTTTTTTCTGAAACAATCATCTACAATTATCCAATTCAGTGACTCTGAAAACTTAATAGAGGCCATATGAAACAGAAAATTAACGATTATCTTAAAATTTCATGATTTTAGGGAAATTCTGGCCGTCATTTTAAATTTCCGCCATCTTGGATTTTTGAGACTCTTTTTTTTTAAATTGATTTTATGTTCAATGACTTTGAAAACCCTTTATATTACATATATAAAACAATATCAAAGAGTGAAATAACTTTCATCTGACAAATAGGCCATTTTAGATAAATGTTGGTTGCCATTTTGAATTTCCGCCATCTTGGATTTTGGAAACTATTTTTTTTTTTTAGATTAATTTAATTTCAGTGACACTGTAAACCCTTTAAATTATATATTACAAACAAATTCAAATAGTGAAATGACTTTAACCTGATCAATCGGCCATTTTGGGTATATTTTGGTCGCCATATGGCATTTCCGCCATCTTGCATTTGGGGAAACTAGTTTGATATATAAAAAACAATACCTTGCGTGATAATCACCCATCCTTTCTGGAAATTCATTTTTCTTCCAATTTTGGTGGCCATTTTTGAAATCAGACAAACCCCAAACAGAAAGATAAATCTGTATTCAAAAATCGTGTTCAGCTAGCAATTTCGCATCTGGAAATTGCTGGTCTGAAATGAATTGTAAGAAAATGCCTTATTGTGACACCCCCAGATATGTATTTCAATGGATAGGCGTCCATTTTGAGAAAAATCTCCATACCGACCACATCCCAAAATAATCAGTAGTGTTCATGCCATCTATGTGCCAAATTTCATGCTTTTAACCCGAAGTGCACGATTTTTTGCTTAACCTCCCCACTATTATGGTGGGATTCAGCTATGTTATTCTTCAGGTAAGGTTGACAGAATGAATTAAATTTTTTAACAGTAAATTTAATTTTTCTTAATTTTCTTATACTTTACCTGAATGAATAACTTAATCCCCCCCCCCCCCCGCTAGATTTCATTAAGATTAAGACAAAGAATGATGAATTAATCTGTGATATATTTACTTCCGGTAGCCACAAAAGCCACCTATGGTAACGGAGACTAGCATTGGTCTAGTATCTTTATACGCCACATTTTCACGTCGACGTATATGCCGTCGCCCCTGTCCTTCCACTATTGTTTGTGGACTCTCTACAGGTCACAATTCTTATCCGATTTTGGTGTATCCCCATAAGATCTCGGCTGCATGTATCGGATCGAAACTTAATGGACTATGGCCCCTGATTGTCAGCAAAAATCAGGTTTTAGCTTGTTGACCCTATAGCAGGGTGACCCACCATAAATAAATATCTCCAAATACCTTGACAATTACATGTATACCAAGCCTTAAATCAGTTTCACACATTTATAGTCACAAAATAAACGATCATGTTTTACCTAATAAGCTATGACCATTTAACATCTATAAATAATAGACAGAAAAAAAACTGGTTCTGAATGTCGTCCATAACATCCAGACACTTTTGAGTAAAAAATAGGTTACATGCCCTTGTTTTGAAATTAGTCTCGCGTAGCCAGTCTACCGACCATACTACGTCTGATTGACAGGTCGGGAAAATCAAGACTGTCTTTTTACGAACCATAGCAAAAGGCTGGAATAAGAAATTGAATTTAGAAATACGCACGTAAGGGAACTCAAAAATTGTTTTTAAGAACTTTGTAAAAGTAAAATGAAACTACTGTTAGTATCATGTTCTTGCTGACGAAAGTATTTCAGAGATATTATTTGACTACTAAACCAAAAGTTGCAACTCCTATTCTTAACGGTACAGCTAATGATAAGCCATTTAAAAAATAAAACGAACGTAATTTCTAGAGCTGCTATATTAACCAAGAATCTGAATTTTACTACTATTCAAAATCGTCAACAAGAGAATTTTTACGGCTGTTATTGTTCATCGACTGTTAGAGAAGTGCACTGTCATGGCTATTTATAGTATTATAGACTCCACGTCTGACTTTTCATTTTGAGCCGATTTTAATGAAACTTGTAGTGTATGTTTATAACTCAAAGATCTTGGCTCCTTTCGATATTTGCCCATATTGGATTGTAGCTTCCCGAATTGTGGCCCTTTATTGTACGAAAAATCGCTCTTTTTAGCTTGTGGTCCCTCTGAAGGTCAAAATTATTATCCGAATTAGAAAACCGTCTGATTATATCACAATTACACCATAAAGAAGGTTTTGTTCGAATTTCGTGAAAATTGACGGACAAAATTGCCGCCACTTGTAGGCGAAAAATATAAAAATATGGTATGTCAAGGTTGTGGACCATTAGATGTCACAATTTTGAACTGATTTTGATGAAAATTGACATGCACGTTTATATCCCAAAGATCTTGGTGCCTTTTGATATTTGCGCCCATTGGATCGTAATTTCCCGAATTATGGTCCCTGATTGTCCGAAAAATTACCCTGTTTAGCTTGTCGTCCCTCTTGATTTGAAAAAAACTTTTGATTATATCACATTGAGGTCACAATTTTGAACGGATTTTGATGAAACCTGAATTGCATGTAAAAAACCCAAAGATCTTGGTTCCTTCGATATTTGCGCATATCGAATTGTAACATCGTGAATTATGGCCCTTGATTGTAGGAAAAATTACTTTCTGTTTAGCTTATTCTCTATCCATCTTTCGAAAATGTGTTTGAGCGACTACTGTAATAAATCAAAGAGTAAAACTACTAAAAGACTTCGAAACTTTTCCACGAATTGTTTAATATTGAAATTATATTTTCTGTTTAGATACTTAGATGGGCTAATGAAGAGGGGCATACGCCATACAGTGTGCTATGAGAAAAATTTTGCCCGGGCAGCGGCACTATGGCCTACTCATATATCGAATTCCAACTGCCAAGGGATCTTTTACGTGAACATTTTCTGCTTAAGATAAGCAGAGACAAGCAAGTTGATTGATTGAGCTTTAGGACACGATAACTTAGGTTCTAATTAAGTGAGAGTGATGAAACTTGGTGTGTGTAGTTTCAGCACATCAATACCTTGACGAATTTATTAATGAACATTTTCTGCTAAGGGTAAGCAAACCGATAAGCAATTGGATTGGTTGAAAATTTAAAGGTCGACAACTGTAATTCCAATTGATTGATAGTTGTAAAATTTCATGTATAGATTTATTACATCAGTAATATCTGATATTTTGAAAAAAAATGCAAGGAGTATGGTTACTTGTCCAACCTGGTGGGTTTTCTTTGGGTTCTTTGGTTTCCTCCAAATACTAAAGACCCTATGAACGCTAGAGTATAAATGAAATAAAATTTAACCTAGTATGTGTCAATCAAACAGTGATGTATATATCTAATTAAAATAATGGCACAGGGAATGTGCCAAGTGTACATTATATACACCAGTTGAAATTTAGAATGCACGTGACATATTATATTGCAAAGCACAAGTGAGTGTCTGTATTTGAAGTTGTTAAATGGTCTTGAGCTTAAGACATTACATAATATATTGAAACAACAGCTCGGGATTACATCCCTCTTGTTATTTCAATAGAATACCTTTTTTTTTCTTTTTTCTTTAAATTTATTTTTCTAAATATTTAACCAAGCAAACTATGATCTGTTGTTTTGTCCTTAAGTTTTGTACATGTATCTTTGCTGCAATCATTCAAGCAATCTGGGGACTAGTATGAATTTGACAATGTCTGAATTCCCAATTATAATTCCTATTTCAATTTTCCAAAATATTGTGATATAAAAAAACTCACATTTGGCTCATCACCACATATGTAACTATTTATATTTGACTTCTTGTAATGTTGTTATATTTTATCAGGTGATTGAATTAAAAATTGATGGTCGAAATATAACAGTGAATAATGATAATAGGATAGAGTATATACATTTAATGGCTGATTATAGACTGAACAAACAGGTTAGTTGATTACATGTTACTACAAGGGATGGTTTGCTTGTTGGTTGAATGTTTCACTGTAGATTTAGGTCTGTCTACTAGACAGATAGAATGCAAGGAACCCAGTAGTTTGGGGACTTGTTATTGTTTACATACCAAGATCAATTTATCATTTGTGACATGTGTGCTAAAAAAAATGACGTCAAATTGTTCTTACTGGCCACATGATAACCTAGATTTTGGTCATGAGCCTTAAAATATATGAAATGTTTTAGATAAGAAGTCATTGTACAGCTTTTAGACAAGGCATGGCGGATGTTATAAATTTAGAATGGTTACAGATGTTTAATCATCAGGAATTACAGGTTTTGATATCTGGTTCATCAATACCTATAGATATAGATGATCTACGACAACATACAAACTATTCAGGTTATCCTACTTGCTTTATTTTAAGTACTCTAGATATATAATATTCTTCTATCAGTCTGTAATATTCTGATATGTATTTTGTCCCCTGCCTTTCTGTCTGTCTATCCATCTGGGCCTGTAGCCATCTCGCAAGATTTGGTTGGGCTATGGAATTTTTTGGAGGGACTGAGTATGCGACCGAGTAAATTTTGAAAATTTAGTGCTCATCCTCTCATCTGAACTCTAGGCCGGGCAATACAGCTGTAGTATCAAACTTCAAGTGAACTATAAATATTCTATTCATAGAATTACAGTTATAGGTTGTATAATAGGCACCTTGTGTTGACACAATACGCACCTACATTTTAGAAGCCCATAGACACCGTACATCGGGTGTAGGTAAATGCAAACTTTTGAACCTGGGCCTTGTAGGCTAACCAATAAACCAAGGCCCCTTTTAAACCCGTAACTTGGGTATAAATGGGCAGGTCCCAGGAAAATGGCGATAAATTATGCAACTTCTGGTACCAACAAGAGCTCAAGCTAATTTTGTAGTTTTTCTTCTTCCTGTAAAGGGGTAGGCAGCCCCTTTCTAATAAACCGTACAGATTTACGGGTGTGGTTTCTCTTTGTCAGTGATGCAGGACAGAAGGTCTGACAAAGACAGCTGGCTAGTTGTTCGGATGGGATGGATAACTGAGGTCCTAAGCACACATTGGCGTGCACGTAAAAGAACACTTGGCAGCTGGAATTCGATATAAGAGTAGGCCGTGGCGCAGCTGCCCGGTCAAAATTTCCCTCATAGCACACTGGGGCTAATTCGTGATCGACACAAACGTGGGCAATGGGCCCACGGGGTCGCCTACCAATTTGAAACTCATAAAAAATCATAATTGTCGCCGAAATATGATATGCGGGGTGGTGGCGGGTGGCTAATTGATTCGTCGTTCCGTCACACTATACACAATAACTTTCCTACTAATTGAGCTAGAATGTTTAAATGTGGTGTAGATGTTTATTAGGTATGTTCATTAGGTGAGTGTCTTGACTGAGTTCAATGATAAATATTTCCCTTTAGGTGGGTTAATCAGTCACTGTAATTTTTGTTAATAAGATATGACATTTTTTGTTAATTTGGGTGGTGAACTACATATTAATCCCCCCAAAAACACCAATTATAATTACCAAATGTTCCAAACTTGGTCCAAAAGCATGAATCACTCCGACATCCATTATAGACATAAGTAGTATCGAGGGCAGACTGGAGCAATTTTGGAATTCCAGACATTCCAATGTCGTGACGTCACACATTCCAAAGGCGTGACGTCAGAGGATTCCACAGGGGTTCTATTTATAGTTTGAATATGGTTATTGTTGACTGAACAATGAGGTTATGAATAATAAAAAAGGTATGCAGGTGTTTTATTCTTTGATCTCTTTTGACTTTTTGTAACCTGGGGTATGGGGTCCCCGAATTGTTTATTGAGGGGTGGGGGGGATATTTCGCTTTATAGTCAGGTGTGTCGAGGTTACATTGAGTTCACACCAAGTGTAGCTATACCTGCATTAAGGGATAATGACCTCCGCTATTAAAATTGACAGGTGATTTTGGCGGTTTTGTACTAAACCAATAGTTTTAATCTACATATTTGGTGGGGGGTTTGTTAAATTTTGGTTCTAAGTTTCGAAAATCTAGGTATAAAAGGTGACTACACGTTCAAATGTAGAATTGTTTTATGAAGTTGAACAAGAGGTTAACATCATGAGTAACGACTTGTATCGAAAGGATATTGGAAATGATTATTTGGTTGTAAAATGTATTTGGCAAGAAGATGTGTGTTATCACATCAGACTGTATGGTTACGGTTTTAAGGGTGATAGATATCCAACCCCCAATGGTATCATGTTTTTCGAGCAGCAATGGCAAACATTGATGAACACTGTCTCCGAG
Source organism: Patella caerulea (assembly GCA_036850965.1). Taxonomy (NCBI): domain Eukaryota; kingdom Metazoa; phylum Mollusca; class Gastropoda; family Patellidae; genus Patella; species Patella caerulea. The sequence goes on along the minus strand of JAZGQO010000013.1, from coordinate 12,894,620 downwards.
ATAGATGAGTATTTACAAAAAAACATTGTAAAGAAATCAGTACCTATTGGTAATGATGTGTACGTAACGATTGACAACAAATACCCTGGAGTCAACATTCGTAAATTTTGGTGGTGTGAAGAGGAACGAATGCCAAAACCTACCCGAAAGGGTGTTCATTTAAACTTGAAACAATGGGAGGCTTTGAAAGTTAGCTTCAAAGAGCTGTGTGAAAATAATTTTACGTGTGAGGAACCACCCCTAGGTGTGGTAGGCTTAGCAAAGGCGGAGACTTGTGTATAATTTCTGTCAAACGTTTTTTTTATTGGTCGGCGTTCTGCTGCATATTTGGCATTCCACAGGTGTTCTATTTATAACTTGAATATGGTTATTGTTGACTGAACAATGAGGTTATGAATAATAAAAAAGGTATTGTGTGCAGATGTTTATTCTTTGATCTTGTTTGACTTTTGTAACAAGGGTATGGGGTCCACGAATTGTTTATTGGAGGGTGGGGGGATATTTCGCTTTATAGTCAGGTATGTAGGGTTCACGTTCAGGTCGCATGTAGATACACAGTTAAGGGATAATGACCTGCGCTATTAAGGTTGACAGGTACCAGTGTTGCAATTGTTTATCCGTGGTTGTTTATACCCACACCCCAAGCTCCATATACCCTCCACCCAACCAACCCCCAACCAAACCCCAAACCCCATTTCAACTGTCTACACTCTTCAATTAGTGTCGATTCTAAGAAACCAACAATAGCCTTTTTTATAATATTTTTATTTATTGGTAAGGTTATATATATATATATATATATATATTTTATGGCCAATAAATGTGACGGCATATTCCAGTCCGCCAACTCCCTATAAGTGTCGAGAACGGTGATTATTTTTTTGAACGCATGGTTCGATTCTTCAACCATTCTCAAGCGTGCCAGGATGTAATCGGTAAAAGCTAATAATCTACAGAAAAGAACGAATCAGATAGGTATTGGTAAAAAAAACAATATTAATATTGAAAGAATTGCATTGTCTACCTCCGAAACCCACCCCCTCTATATCCCAATCCAAGTACACACAAACACCTACAAATGAGTAGAAATGAAACGGAGTGAAACATTTAACTACCTCAGTGTTGTGGGCTATACCTGAACTAATGAAAATCAGTGCCTATTGAATTGAGACACGGTGCCAGCGTACACATCATTAGTGTAATTATGCTTTGTAAGTATGTGTGACCCTGGACAAGACTGTACCTTAAACGTCAAAAAATATAATATTATAATTTATATTAAGAATATTTTCACAGTAAAATATTAATAGGTTGGTTAATACCAATAGATGTGCACATTGCTTTCAACATAAAGTTCACGGTCTCAACGTATATACAAGGTTGGGGAGGGAGGAGGTTGGGGATGGCGGGAGAAATATTTACGAGTTGTAATATTACGGACACCTAGGGTTTGACAGCTGTCTACACCGTAATATAGCATCTTACGCTCCTAACGGGGATAATATTTGTTGAATATGTTTGACGAATATGGTTGCTTAGGTATGAACAGTTTTAAAAATAAACAAAACAGGCGAAAGTAGTATATTAATCTCAGTTGTTAGGAGAGCGATTTAGCTAATTTGCAGGTGTCTTTAATTACGCACAACTAAGACTGTCCTCCGTGGGCCGTGTGAAAGTAAGCACTTAACATGAAACCCTGTTTTTAAAGTAGGTGATGCAAGGTTCTTAGATACATTGAGTCTGGGTATGTCGCGTAACACCCTGTCTTTTAGTATACGCATAACAATTATTGGACAAATTCGGAAAATAAGGTCCGAAATTCCAGGGATATACCGAACATTCAAAGCTGTATAGAAATATTCCTTCAAATACTACATGTATAGTTCCACACAAACACCTCCATGTAGTGTGTAATAAGTGAAAAGAATAGTTTACCCGATCAGATAAAATCCTTGCATACTATTAAAAAAACCTAATTAACTAATGATGATATTTTATTACCCCCCCCAAAATATTTACACCAGAAAATATAATCCAGTCTAAACTGCGTTACAATAAAAGTAACATCGCTTACCTGTTCCCTGCGGTCAATAGATATAGACCGCACGGTATATCATTTGTTAAACTGTTTTGTCGATGATAGGTTTCGAACTATAAATAAATGACCGAATAGTTTTCATTTCAAAACTATAACCAATATAAAATATAAAATACTAGCTGCATCAATTACTTTCTCTGTTCACGTGTATCTGACCCGGCAAAAACATCATACGTAGCAATAACTATCAAATTTACATACATATACGATTAAAATAATTATAAAAATATCGTACAGCTAATTGAATTATGAAGTGTACATATTATAATTGTATTTTGTAGTATGTTTTGTAACATGGCTGCAAATTAGTACCAGATTTGAACTTTTTTATGAATGTTTACCGCTTTAACAATGCATATATGTTTCATTCACGACTGGAGTGTTCACATTTCTTCGATCTGGAGGAAGATTTGAAATTGAGTGTCTATTTGTAGTAATTTTATACCATTGAGAACTAAGCAATATGAACGTTTGAGTTGTGACGTTTGCAAATAATTAAATGATTTTGATTGTCGAAATCACTTACTCGTTTGGTCATTTATCATTTAAATGAAAGGATTTTTATTTATTTTCTATTTTTGGGGATATTTTACACGTCTTGCCAAAGTATATAATATAGACAAAAGAAATTTTGAAATTGTCGAAAGTTTGAAAACTAGCAGATCTTATTTAAATCTGGCACAAGGGGTGATTTGATTAATAACAATAATGGCTTTAAGGTTGGATCGCATGTTTGATGGGGTCTATTCAACTAGGCAAATGGTGAAAAGACACACAACTTGCTATCCTGCACAGTCCCCCAACCCTTCTCTCTGTCTCTCTGTCTGTCTCTCTCACACAAACTCACAACCCCCTTCTCTCTAACTCATTAAACTCTCTCTCTCACACACAAACTCACCCCCCCCCACCCTTTCTAACTCATTAAACTCTCTCTCTCACTCTCTCTCACTCTCTCTCACCCCCCCCCCCTCTCTCTAACTCATTAAACTCTCTCTCTCACTCTCTCTCACACACAAACTCACAACCCCCCCCCTCTAACTCATTAAACTCTCTCTCACTCTCTCTCTCACACACACACGTACTGTCCCTCTCTCTCTCTCTCTCTCTCACTCATTAAACCCTCTCTCTACCACTCTCTTCTTACAAATAATATCTTTTCATGCTGTTTATTTAAAAAATGTATATATATTTCCTCAGCCCCTTTTGCTAAATATGTATACCAATCTTACTACCCCATTTTTTCACTCAAAAATGGTGATTAGCACAGACAACCAAACATCCACACAGCCACTCTCTTCTTACAAATAATATCTTTTCATGCTGTTTATTTAAAAATGTATATATATTTCTTCAGACCCTTTTGCTAAATATGTATACCAATCTTACTGCCCCCCTTTTTTTCACTCAAAAATGGTGATTAGCGCAGATAACCAACCATCCACACAACCACGTCTCTCGCATGTCCCCCACACACACACACACGATCACACGCCACCACGGGCTATGTTTACCGCTGCGTGAATAATATCTTTGCATGTTGTTTATTACAAAATGCATATATTATTTCCACACCCCCGGTCATTTATTTTAAAAAATATGTATACCAACCCGACTCTTTTTTCCCCTCAAAAATCGGTGATTAGAACGCTCAGTTATTCACGTCATTGGTTTCTTGTCTTTATGTATTAATATCTATTTGAACTCTCTTTTTTCGGCCAGAAAAACGGAACTTATTTTATTCTTGAAATACCCCAAGTAAATGATATAGACGTGTGTGAAACTACCGTATCGTTAAGTTTCGTGTATAATATTCATTTTGAGCGGTAATATCCCCGTGAATAATATTATATAAAATACTAAATTATTCAATATACTGTATATCCCCAAACCTGTACGAAATAATTTCTTAATTGTCATCCGTGCTTATACGGGAAAAGTGTTCATTTTATTGTATGTCATACTTGGTCATTTTTGAGAGTGGGTAGTAGTTTTATCAATAACTTTCTCAAATTACATCAACCGTACACCAAACGTCAAAATATTACAGACCCACACAAAATTGCGATTAGCTTATCAAGCGGGGACATTTGTTGCAATAACAAGTACCTATATTCCCCCATTGATTTACTATAACATTGATGCGTCCACAATAAAAGAACGTTAACAGTAACTTCTGTAGATATGGAAAAAAAACGATATCGATTACATAGAAATACCAAAATTATATTCCAAAAATGGCAGATTAAACATACATTATGCAAGTCAAGGCTAAATCTGCCTATTACAGGATTTTCTTTAGGACTGAAATGTTTTCTAAATCATTAATTAGACATTAATTACTAGTCCAAAGACCATAATCAACTTGCGATTGCATCGGATTTCTCCGATATTGAATAGATTAGAGCGGTTCGACCATATTTTAATTTAATTTAATAAGTGGTGGTAGCAATTATTGCACACGTCTTGTCAGACCACCAAAGGTTAATATCTTTACCCCCGTAATGCAATAATTGGAATGAAAATTTTAAATTGTTCATTTTACATTATATATTTTCAAACTGTTATAGCAAGAATGGCTATCTCTTTATCTAAATGTTACATGGTGTATCTTTAAGTTTACGGTTCATGCGTGAATTTATAGATACAAAGTTACATGTTCTTTGTATGTAATTTTACAATTTTATAATAATGTGCCGCGAATATACATAACGGGGATAAAGCATAGCGTTTCCCCGGTATAATAACCCCGTAACCGAACAAACAACACTTCAAAATGCATATATATAACGTTCATGAAAACATCTTACCATTCGACACATAGATACGGTGGGGATTTATTAAAAACACATATAATATAACATATGTAACTGGTCAAAAATATTACTATATGATATATATGTCGAGATGCCAAAAGTCTTTTTTTTTTCAAAATGAAATAATAAAATATTGACGGTGGAACTCTGTAAGAGGCATATAAGTATTATCGCTCTTTTTATTTCGAACAGAATATAAAAACATCTCGTTGGAAAGATTAAACATTAGTGACATGGATATATTTCATCAGTTAATTATACTAAAAATATGTATAATGATTTATGTAGTTATTTTCGAATGATATGTACTCGTGAAGTAAGGTTGGTTAATAAATAAGCTCTTTCAGTATTTAATCAATTGTAACAATGATTTGTCAAGTCGTTTGCCTGAAACATTGAGTTTTAAATATGTTTCGTACTAGATAGAGTAACGGAATATATATGTATGTACAAACAAAAAGTTTCTTTGAACTATATTTCGGTAATTGCACTTTTAGTAAAAACCATTTAGAAACCGCTACTATAAAAACGGAATTCAGCTGTGTTGCGTTATGGGGAAATGGAAGTACATGTATACGGTATTAGACTGGGAAAGATTTGCGAATGAATGTCGATGAAGGGTGGGGAGGGGGGATTTCCAAGTGATGTTCATATAAGTTGTGAATAAAAGAGATAACTTACTCCCGACCACATAACTCTTATTGCCTGGATCATCCCAACGTGATTAAATAATCGACTAATAATGTGTTAAAGCAAATATAGCCTCATACAACAGAATGACCATTTGTCCAGACGGGGAAAAATGCCTCTTCAGACTAAAGTAATAGAATATCGACAGTCTTGTAGTCCGATTAAACTTATCCCCCAAGAATGTAACTCCATCTCGACAAATAACGACACCCCCGCCAAACACACACCAATCCTAATACTCACAATCTCAGACAAGCCCATACAGTTTGAAAGGTATATTATTTGGGTGCTGACGATATCATAAGGGAGTACTAAAATCGCTGAGGTATGTCGAATGTACAAGCGTCTGTTGTCAACAAAATGAAGACAGGGTACCCCCTTATAGTAGTAAACCAAGCATCCATTTTTTTTAAAAATGCGGTTCTGAACTCAAAAAAGCGAAGAATTAAAAATTAATTTATGAAATTAAAAATTAATTTATGAAATTAAAAATTAATTTATAAAATTAAAAATTAATTTATAAAATTAAAAATTAATTTATAAAATTTACAAAATTGAAAACAAATTTACGAAATTAAAAATTATTCTTCAAATTTCTTTTTGTTTTACAAAATTAATTATTCTTCTATATAATTAAAAATTATCGCAAAAATAAAAATTATTTTTCAAAAATAAAAATTATTTTTCAAAAATAAAAATTATTTTTCAAAAATAAAAATTATTTTTCAAAAATAAAAATTATTTTTCAAAAATAAAAATTATTTCGCAAAAATAAAAATTAAACGTTGTAGTCTTCCAGTTTGAGCTGGGGGTTCAATTAAGGTGCTTGAAATTTATTCTGACAATGCCCACAATTATTTCTATATTACACTGGTAATGCAACCTTTTGTTCGTCAAGTGCTGAAGGCTATGTGATAAACATTGTGTAGAATATGTTTTTCGGTGTCGGTGCATCTAAAATATGGAATAAACGTCTAGATACTCACTTCGTCTTTGTTGTGTCATTAGTAACAGTAAACAGACTGGGTGGACAAGAAAACAAACACAATATATGCATTCAAACGACGTCTTTATTATACACATTACAGTCTCAGAAATTTAAATCGAAAATCTTATGTCGAGTACATAAAAACAATGCAATATCCACACCAGTATGACAAAATGTGTTTTGTTTCGAATTCGTTTTAGGTATGCCACCACAGAATTTCGTTGGATTTCGTGCTGGGGTTCCATTAGCTTTCAAAGACTTGTTGTCGCAGTATCTCCATTTTAAGCTTATGTTCATCCACTATAGCATTAATCTTAGCATTTAACAATGCCAATCTTAGATCATGGACAGCTGTCCTATTATTTACACCGAATGGTTCGGAAACGATGTCGAAGGGTTGCTGACTGATTACATTCGGATCTACATTACTGACGTCGCGACCGTAGTTGTATTCAGTAATATCTGAAAAAAAGAAAATATCAAAATCGTTTAACAAGGACATGTCAATACTTAAATAATGTGAATAACTTATGTTGTTGTGAATAACTTATGTATCTTTATCTTTCAGGTACAAAAACGTTGTATCTAATTTGTCGTTTTAACATAGTATAGTGTTTTAATTACTTACCAGAATAAGCCTCATTTTCTACGCATTCACCCGGCCTTTTCTTTGACGTTCTTGTTAACTTCATTTCGTTTCTTTTAAGACGACGCCAATAATTCTTTAGTTGAGTCGAACTTCTAACGGAGAAATTTTGCTGTTTGCTGAAACGTCTTTCAATTTCTTTCCAAGCCTGCTCTTTGAGAGAAACCGACTCAACATCCCTTCGCTTATTATCAAGTATATTTAGGAATTCTTTTACCACGTTCAATAGAAATTGTTTCTCGAAATCTGTCATTGAAGGGGAGCGGCTTCTTGGGGTATCCATCACGTACAAATTATATATGTTGTACTGAGAAAACTTACCACAACTCTACTTTATAAATAATCACAATAATACAATAATAGCAGCATTGCAACAGCAATTGGCCAGAAGGTAGTAAACGATAGTTGTGTACAATATACACAAGATACGCTATGACACCCAATATCTTTCAATGCGGCTTTTGCCGACAACGATGACATTTCTTCCACACCGTCAGTTGTTTCTCCTGGACAAAAACCGAATGCATTGGCGTTGCTAAGAAAGCCGTCGTCATCTTTATTGATAGTATGGGTAGCGCCTATTTATTCCTGACAGAGTGGAATTGCAAAGAAGATAAAATCAAACAGTGGGATATAGATAACACGTCAGCCGAAACACATGATTTCGAAACTTATTTGTTGAAACCCTGAATTAACACTAAATCTGTCTATGATCTAAGATTGGCATTGTTAAATGCTAAGATTAATGCTATTGTGGATGAACATAAGCTTAAAATGGAGATACTGCGACAACAAGTCTTTGAAAGCTAATAGAACCCCATTACGAAATCCGACGATATTCTGTGGTGCACCGACACCGAAAAACATATTCTACACAATGTTTATTTTTGAAAAATAATTTTTATTTTTGAAAAATAATTTTTATTTTTGCGATAATTTTTAATTATATAGAAGAATAATTAATTTTGTAAAACAAAAAGAAATTTGAAGAATAATTTTTAATTTCGTAAATTTGTTTTCAATTTTGTAAATTTTTTCTCAATTTTATAAATTAATTTTTAATTTTATAAATTAATTTTTAATTTTATAAATTAATTTTTAATTTCATAAATTAATTTTTAATTTCATAAATTAATTTTTAATTCTTCGCTTTTTTGAGTTCAGAACCGCATTTTTAAAAAAAATGGATGCTTGGTTTACTACTATAAGGGGGTACCCTGTCTTCATTTTGTTGACAACAGACGCTTGTACATTCGACATACCTCAGCGATTTTAGTACTCCCTTATGATATCGTCAGCACCCAAATAATATACCTTTCAAACTGTATGGGCTTGTCTGAGATTGTGAGTATTAGGATTGGTGTGTGTTTGGCGGGGGTGTCGTTATTTGTCGAGATGGAGTTACATTCTTGGGGGATAAGTTTAATCGGACTACAAGACTGTCGATATTCTATTACTTTAGTCTGAAGAGGCATTTTTCCCCGTCTGGACAAATGGTCATTCTGTTGTATGAGGCTATATTTGCTTTAACACATTATTAGTCGATTATTTAATCACGTTGGGATGATCCAGGCAATAAGAGTTATGTGGTCGGGAGTAAGTTATCTCTTTTATTCACAACTTATATGAACATCACTTGGAAATCCCCCCTCCCCACCCTTCATCGACATTCATTCGCAAATCTTTCCCAGTCTAATACCGTATACATGTACTTCCATTTCCCCATAACGCAACACAGCTGAATTCCGTTTTTATAGTAGCGGTTTCTAAATGGTTTTTACTAAAAGTGCAATTACCGAAATATAGTTCAAAGAAACTTTTTGTTTGTACATACATATATATTCCGTTACTCTATCTAGTACGAAACATATTTAAAACTCAATGTTTCAGGCAAACGACTTGACAAATCATTGTTACAATTGATTAAATACTGAAAGAGCTTATTTATTAACCAACCTTACTTCACGAGTACATATCATTCGAAAATAACTACATAAATCATTATACATATTTTTAGTATAATTAACTGATGAAATATATCCATGTCACTAATGTTTAATCTTTCCAACGAGATGTTTTTATATTCTGTTCGAAATAAAAAGAGCGATAATACTTATATGCCTCTTACAGAGTTCCACCGTCAATATTTTATTATTTCATTTTGAAAAAAAAAAGACTTTTGGCATCTCGACATATATATCATATAGTAATATTTTTGACCAGTTACATATGTTATATTATATGTGTTTTTAATAAATCCCCACCGTATCTATGTGTCGAATGGTAAGATGTTTTCATGAACGTTATATATATGCATTTTGAAGTGTTGTTTGTTCGGTTACGGGGTTATTATACCGGGGAAACGCTATGCTTTATCCCCGTTATGTATATTCGCGGCACATTATTATAAAATTGTAAAATTACATACAAAGAACATGTAACTTTGTATCTATAAATTCACGCATGAACCGTAAACTTAAAGATACACCATGTAACATTTAGATAAAGAGATAGCCATTCTTGCTATAACAGTTTGAAAATATATAATGTAAAATGAACAATTTAAAATTTTCATTCCATATTAGATATTAACCTTTGGTGGTCTGACAAGACGTGTGCAATAATTGCTACCACCACTTATTAAATTAAATTAAAATATGGTCGAACCGCTCTAATCTATTCAATATCGGAGAAATCCGATGCAATCGCAAGTTGATTATGGTCTTTGGACTAGTAATTAATGTCTAATTAATGATTTAGAAAACATTTCAGTCCTAAAGAAAATCCTGTAATAGGCAGATTTAGCCTTGACTTGCATAATGTATGTTTAATCTGCCATTTTTGGAATATAATTTTGGTATTTCTATGTAATCGATATCGTTTTTTTTTCCATATCTACAGAAGTTACTGTTAACGTTCTTTTATTGTGGACGCATCAATGTTATAGTAAATCAATGGGGGAATATAGGTACTTGTTATTGCAACAAATGTCCCCGCTTGATAAGCTAATCGCAATTTTGTGTGGGTCTGTAATATTTTGACGTTTGGTGTACGGTTGATGTAATTTGAGAAAGTTATTGATAAAACTACTACCCACTCTCAAAAATGACCAAGTATGACATACAATAAAATGAACACTTTTCCCGTATAAGCACGGATGACAATTAAGAAATTATTTCGTACAGGTTTGGGGATATACAGTATATTGAATAATTTAGTATTTTATATAATATTATTCACGGGGATATTACCGCTCAAAATGAATATTATACACGAAACTTAACGATACGGTAGTTTCACACACGTCTATATCATTTACTTGGGGTATTTCAAGAATAAAATAAGTTCCGTTTTTCTGGCCGAAAAAAGAGAGTTCAAATAGATATTAATACATAAAGACAAGAAACCAATGACGTGAATAACTGAGCGTTCTAATCACCGATTTTTGAGGGGAAAAAAGAGTCGGGTTGGTATACATATTTTTTAAAATAAATGACCGGGGGTGTGGAAATAATATATGCATTTTGTAATAAACAACATGCAAAGATATTATTCACGCAGCGGTAAACATAGCCCGTGGTGGCGTGTGATCGTGTGTGTGTGGGGGGGGGGACATGCGAGAGACGTGGTTGTGTGGATGGTTGGTTATCTGCGCTAATCACCATTTTTGAGTGAAAAAAAGGGGGGCAGTAAGATTGGTATACATATTTAGCAAAAGGGTCTGAAGAAATATATATACATTTTTAAATAAACAGCATGAAAAGATATTATTTGTAAGAAGAGAGTGGCTGTGTGGATGTTTGGTTGTCTGTGCTAATCACCATTTTTGAGTGAAAAAATGGGGTAGTAAGATTGGTATACATATTTAGCAAAAGGGGCTGAGGATATATATAAACATTTTTTAAATAAACAGCATGAAAAGATATTATTTGTAAGAAGAGAGTGGTAGAGAGAGGGTTTAATGAGTGAGAGAGAGAGAGAGAGAGAGGGACAGTACGTGTGTGTGTGAGAGAGAGAGTGAGAGAGAGTTTAATGAGTTAGAGGGGGGGGGTTGTGAGTTTGTGTGTGAGAGAGAGTGAGAGAGAGAGTTTAATGAGTTAGAGAGAGGGGGGGGGGTGAGAGAGAGTGAGAGAGAGTGAGAGAGAGAGTTTAATGAGTTAGAAAGGGTGGGGGGGTGTGAGTTTGTGTGTGAGAGAGAGAGTTTAATGAGTTAGAGAGAAAGGGGTTGTGAGTTTGTGTGAGAGAGACAGACAGAGAGACAGAGAGAAGGGTTGGGGGACTGTGCAGGATAGCAAGTTGTGTGTCTTTTCACCATTTGCCTAGTTGAATAGACCCCATCAAACATGCGATCCAACCTTAAAGCCATTATTGTTATTAATCAAATCACCCCTTGTGCCAGATTTAAATAAGATCTGCTAGTTTTCAAACTTTCGACAATTTCAAAATTTCTTTTGTCTATATTATATACTTTGGCAAGACGTGTAAAATATCCCCAAAAATAGAAAATAAATAAAAATCCTTTCATTTAAATGATAAATGACCAAACGAGTAAGTGATTTCGACAATCAAAATCATTTAATTATTTGCAAACGTCACAACTCAAACGTTCATATTGCTTAGTTCTCAATGGTATAAAATTACTACAAATAGACACTCAATTTCAAATCTTCCTCCAGATCGAAGAAATGTGAACACTCCAGTCGTGAATGAAACATATATGCATTGTTAAAGCGGTAAACATTCATAAAAAAGTTCAAATCTGGTACTAATTTGCAGCCATGTTACAAAACATACTACAAAATACAATTATAATATGTACACTTCATAATTCAATTAGCTGTACGATATTTTTATAATTATTTTAATCGTATATGTATGTAAATTTGATAGTTATTGCTACGTATGATGTTTTTGCCGGGTCAGATACACGTGAACAGAGAAAGTAATTGATGCAGCTAGTATTTTATATTTTATATTGGTTATAGTTTTGAAATGAAAACTATTCGGTCATTTATTTATAGTTCGAAACCTATCATCGACAAAACAGTTTAACAAATGATATACCGTGCGGTCTATATCTATTGACCGCAGGGAACAGGTAAGCGATGTTACTTTTATTGTAACGCAGTTTAGACTGGATTATATTTTCTGGTGTAAATATTTTGGGGGGGGTAATAAAATATCATCATTAGTTAATTAGGTTTTTTTAATAGTATGCAAGGATTTTATGTGATCGGGTAAACTATTCTTTTCACTTATTACACACTACATGGAGGTGTTTGTGTGGAACTATACATGTAGTATTTGAAGGAATATTTCTATACAGCTTTGAATGTTTGGTATATCCCTGGAATTTCGGACCTTATTTTCCGAATTTGTCCAATAATTGTTATGCGTATACTAAAAGACAGGGTGTTACGCGACATACCCAGACTCAATGTATCTAAGAACCTTGCATCACCTACTTTAAAAACAGGGTTTCATGTTAAGTGCTTACTTTCACACGGTCCACGGAGGACAGTCTTAGTTGTGCGTAATTAAAGACACCTGCAAATTAGCTAAATCGCTCTCCTAACAACTGAGATTAATATACTACTTTCGCCTGTTTTGTTTATTTTTAAAACTGTTCATACCTAAGCAACCATATTCGTCAAACATATTCAACAAATATTATCCCCGTTAGGAGCGTAAGATGCTATATTACGGTGTAGACAGCTGTCAAACCCTAGGTGTCCGTAATATTACAACTCGTAAATATTTCTCCCGCCATCCCCAACCTCCTCCCTCCCCAACCTTGTATATACGTTGAGACCGTGAACTTTATGTTGAAAGCAATGTGCACATCTATTGGTATTAACCAACCTATTAATATTTTACTGTGAAAATATTCTTAATATAAATTATAATATTATATTTTTTGACGTTTAAGGTACAGTCTTGTCCAGGGTCACACATACTTACAAAGCATAATTACACTAATGATGTGTACGCTGGCACCGTGTCTCAATTCAATAGGCACTGATTTTCATTAGTTCAGGTATAGCCCTCAACACTGAGGTAGTTAAATGTTTCACTCCGTTTCATTTCTACTCATTTGTAGGTGTTTGTGTGTACTTGGATTGGGATATAGAGGGGGTGGGTTTCGGAGGTAGACAATGCAATTCTTTCAATATTAATATTGTTTTTTTTACCAATACCTATCTGATTCGTTCTTTTCTGTAGATTATTAGCTTTTACCGATTACATCCTGGCACGCTTGAGAATGGTTGAAGAATCGAACCATGCGTTCAAAAAAATAATCACCGTTCTCGACACTTATAGGGAGTTGGCGGACTGGAATATGCCGTCACATTTATTGGCCATAAAATATATATATATATATATATATATATATATAACCTTACCAATAAATAAAAATATTATAAAAAAGGCTATTGTTGGTTTCTTAGAATCGACACTAATTGAAGAGTGTAGACAGTTGAAATGGGGTTTGGGGTTTGGTTGGGGGTTGGTTGGGTGGAGGGTATATGGAGCTTGGGGTGTGGGTATAAACAACCACGGATAAACAATTGCAACACTGGTACCTGTCAACCTTAATAGCGCAGGTCATTATCCCTTAACTGTGTATCTACATGCGACCTGAACGTGAACCCTACATACCTGACTATAAAGCGAAATATCCCCCCACCCTCCAATAAACAATTCGTGGACCCCATACCCTTGTTACAAAAGTCAAACAAGATCAAAGAATAAACATCTGCACACAATACCTTTTTTATTATTCATAACCTCATTGTTCAGTCAACAATAACCATATTCAAGTTATAAATAGAACACCTGTGGAATGCCAAATATGCAGCAGAACGCCGACCAATAAAAAAAACGTTTGACAGAAATTATACACAAGTCTCCGCCTTTGCTAAGCCTACCACACCTAGGGGTGGTTCCTCACACGTAAAATTATTTTCACACAGCTCTTTGAAGCTAACTTTCAAAGCCTCCCATTGTTTCAAGTTTAAATGAACACCCTTTCGGGTAGGTTTTGGCATTCGTTCCTCTTCACACCACCAAAATTTACGAATGTTGACTCCAGGGTATTTGTTGTCAATCGTTACGTACACATCATTACCAATAGGTACTGATTTCTTTACAATGTTTTTTTGTAAATACTCATCTATCTCGGAGACAGTGTTCATCAATGTTTGCCATTGCTGCTCGAAAAACATGATACCATTGGGGGTTGGATATCTATCACCCTTAAAACCGTAACCATACAGTCTGATGTGATAACACACATCTTCTTGCCAAATACATTTTACAACCAAATAATCATTTCCAATATCCTTTCGATACAAGTCGTTACTCATGATGTTAACCTCTTGTTCAACTTCATAAAACAATTCTACATTTGAACGTGTAGTCACCTTTTATACCTAGATTTTCGAAACTTAGAACCAAAATTTAACAAACCCCCCACCAAATATGTAGATTAAAACTATTGGTTTAGTACAAAACCGCCAAAATCACCTGTCAATTTTAATAGCGGAGGTCATTATCCCTTAATGCAGGTATAGCTACACTTGGTGTGAACTCAATGTAACCTCGACACACCTGACTATAAAGCGAAATATCCCCCCCCACCCCTCAATAAACAATTCGGGGACCCCATACCCCAGGTTACAAAAAGTCAAAAGAGATCAAAGAATAAAACACCTGCATACCTTTTTTATTATTCATAACCTCATTGTTCAGTCAACAATAACCATATTCAAACTATAAATAGAACCCCTGTGGAATCCTCTGACGTCACGCCTTTGGAATGTGTGACGTCACGACATTGGAATGTCTGGAATTCCAAAATTGCTCCAGTCTGCCCTCGATACTACTGACATACAGGTGCCGATCACTCTAGGAATTACATCGTCATCAACATATGACATATTAGAATCTGGAGTCGTCATCGTTTCTGGAGTATAACGTCCACTTCCACTCGTAGACAAAATAGATAGGAGTGTATTTGTGATTGCGTAGAAAGCGTGACACAATTTTTTTACTTCAAAAAAGCAGCGTTCGTGTTTGATTTCCGAGGTTAAATAGTACCATGCGTTTACTGACTAAAGGACAAATATCTACATAGATTAGGATGTCGTTTGTGACATTTTAATGTGTAATAGTTTTATATCCACCACTATCGATAATTTATATGTATTGGCTAATATATTTCGCTGTCAATATGTGATATCGGTAAAAACGATAGGTGCCATATCGGACCATCACTAGTACTTTTATAACTTTTTACCCTCTGATCAATTTATGGGGCCAAAAGAGATTTTGTTAAAAAATGGATTGTTAAGTCAAATATCTTGTGGAACTCTTGTACAAAACACCACAGACCAACACACACACTCTATCTGAGTAATTGTAAGTCGAAAATGTTAATAAAATTTGTTGTACAACTTCAATATTTTGTAAAATATTTAACATGACACAAAAGCCCCCAAACCTTGCCATAATAAATGAACTGATTTAAAGTAGCTGAGTCTCTAAGCTCAATGCCATCTAAAATCTTCAACGTTGAAAACACGAATTATTTGTCAATAATCAATATTGATGCCGTGATCTTACCAGAAGAAGATGGGCTACAGATATCCAATATTTAAGACAAAATAAACGTTGTGTACCATAATGCGTTTCAGCAAGAGATTGGGGGAACGAGGCTACACATATTGCACTAAACCAAACGGCGTATGTAGACTGGGATAACAAGACGCTAGAAATTTGCATTCGATTGACACTGCTGGCTTATTTCGCGGGATATAACTGATTTTAAATTAGAGTGAAAAGAAAAACCATTGAATGTAAATAAGTTTATATACATTCATATTACAGTATTATATATGCGTTGCGACCCATTTGTGTCAATTTCTAGGATCCAAATGTTAACGATTTAGCTCTTTTAAGTAGGCCCTAGAATGTTATATAGACATTTTTCCAGGAAGGAATCACTGATTTTCGCAAAGATGATGGGATTGTAAGGTAAATATACGGTAATACACAGAGGAGCAGGATAACCTTACCAAGTTGCCACTTGAGTATAACTTTGTATACTACAAATGGTGTCAAATAATTAAGACAATCAAACGATCATTTGTGGTTGGATCAAATAGTAATGTATGTTTCAATTTTCTGATTTACTGAAATAAATAAGCTTATAATCTAATAGAATCTACTAGGTAAATGACCATTTCAATAGTCATAATTTCGAACTTCCTGGACGAGTCTTAAATCTTAAAATAGTCTTCAAAAATATTACAAGTACCTAATAAACAAGCCAACAGTGAGGCTGATGTATGGTGGTCTATCGTTATCATCCAGGATTTAACAAAATTTCTTTTAAAAACTAAACAAAATGAAAAAAAAAGGCAAAGTTAAAAGTTAATTGAAAGCAAAAGTTAAATCTAAAGCAAAAGATAATCAAAGGTACAAATTAAATTAAATCCAAACGCAAAAGGTAAAATTAAATCAAAAGCAAAAGTTAAAATTAAATCAAAAGCTAAAGTTAAATCAAAAGAAGAAATTAAATCAAAAGCAAAAATAAAAGTAAAATCAAAATGTAAATTAAAATCAAAACACAAATTAAAAGTAAAAATAAACCCAAATTGTAAATTAAAATCAAAATACTGATTAAACCTTTTTCTTTTATTAATCTCTTCAATCCATCAAGCATCATAGCCCAAGTGTTGCAGAATTTGTGATTTATGTGTCCACCTAATATTAGGCTATATTACCCGTATCTATTTTAACGCGCATGTTGTTGTTTTTTTTTTTGTCCTGTTTTTATTTTCAATATACCATATATTGTATGTATAGTTTGTATTGTCTGTCTGTAAATTGGTACACGTGTATAACTTTTTATACGCCCACATTTTCATGTAGACGTATATTGTCGTCGCCCCTGTTCGTCCGTCCGTCCGTCCACAATTGTTTGTGAACAGTCTACAGGTCACAATTTTTATCCGATTTCAATGAAACTTAAAATATAGGTTTATCACCCTATGATCTCTGTTCTTTTTGATATTGGCATGTATCGGACTACGATTGTACGAAAAATCACGTTTTTTAGCTTGTGAACAGTGTAGAGGTCACAATTTTGAACCGATTTGGATGAAACTTGAAATGCATGTTTATAACCCCAAGATCTTGGTTCCTTTCGATATTTGCGCCAATCGGATTGTAACTTCCTGAATTATGTCCCCGGATTGACCGAAAAATCGCTTTTGTTAGCTCTGGAGGTCAACATTATTATCCGATTTTAAAAAAAAACTTTGACTATATCACCGTTACATGGTAATGAAGAGAGAGTTTGAATTACGTGAAAATCGGACTAGAATTGACGGACAAAATGGCCGCCGTTTGTACACGAATAGTGTGAAAATATGTTATATCAAGGTTGTGGACCTTATAGAGGTGACAATTTTGAATCGATTTTGATGAAACTTGACATGTATGTTTATAACCCAAAGATCTTGGTTCCTTTCGATATTTGCGCCCATCGGGTCATTACTTCCTGAATTATGTCCCCTGATTGTACGAAAAATCACCCTTTTTAGCTTGTGTTCCCTCTGGAAGTCACAATTATTATCTGATTTAAAAAAAAAAACCGTTCGATTATAAAAACCAAACAAATTCTAATGATTTTCTGATAATTCCTTATTATGCGACAACTCTTGTTGACTGTTCGGGCGATTTGGCTGCTGTGTGGGCGTATGTTTCGTTGCCTGGCAACCTATTTTTCATCTTTACACATTGTATATATGGTCTCCCTAAAAGGCGTTCCGATGCAATCAAATTCGGTTCTTTTCTATTCTATACACACGTTTACACATTCGTTAGTGTAATGGTAGACGTTACTGATTCCCTCTACACTACCTCCGCTTTTGGATGGGTGGCCCCCGAGACGCAGCTATACCCAAGGTCAGGTTGTCGCTATGAGTATTTTCGGAGAGAAGAAACACTCTGACGCCCACGTTGGGCAAACACTAGAGACTTTTGGCAAGTATAAATTCCTGGTCCGTATCACTTATCCGTATCGATTTTGCTTTTGACATCATCAATGTCTGTGCATTTCTCATACGTGTTACGGCACATGTTGGGCAAACACTAGAGACTTTTGGCAGGTATAAATTCCTGGTCCGTATCACGTATTGGTATGGATTTTGCTTGTGACATCGTCAATGTGTGTGCATTTCTCATGCGTGTTACGGCACACGGATACAGTAGCACGTGTCGATTTTTTTTTGATACGGAAAAAGTCCGTATAACATCGTTATCATTTTACGATCTACATGTATTTTGCTTCTTTTAGACGTCAAAATGGTGTACCATAGCGTTTTTATGAATCTATGTGTATCCTAGAACACAAAAGTGTATATTTGATGTGATTTGAACCATGATAAAGACTGGAATTTAATCATTATTTTTGGTGGGTTTTCTCGGAATTTTTATATTTTTCCTGTCTGTACGTCTGCATGCTAGTTGAGTTGAGTAGTGGGGAGGGGGACCTTGCAAATCTGTAAATGATTTGATTCTATGGTAAACGGGTATAAACTTTTTATTTATCAGTGAAACAAATTACTATAAGTCGAAGATTTTTAATAAGATTCGACATTAACTTTTTTTAATAACGCAGCGACTGTCGAGCGACTTCACTCGCTTTAGGCATTTGTACTTGTAGGCTAGGACCTAGGCACTGGACTGGCACTGATGGTGATCTTGGACAATAACTCTCATCATGCTGTAATAGAACTCCGTGGTAATGCGTAAGGCGCCAGTCCAACCTCGTGGGTTTTCTCCGAGTATTCCGGTTTCCACCCACTACTAATGACCCCTACGCCCAAGCGAATTATTTTTTTTTTTTTGTAAACAATATTTTATTTCATTTGAAAATGGATGGGAGAACAGGCTGGGCCTATGTTGACTCCTTTCCAAAATTTACAAATGTACATACAGAACATATATACATCAAGAACCTATAAATATACAAAATATAATTTAAAATAATTTAAATATAAACTAAACATTTATACATATATACACCAAGAAACATATTTAATAATACAAAATATAAAATAAAAAAATAAAAATATTTAGATAAACTAAACATTTATACATATACACAGTTGTCCGTTCCGTAATGTAGTAGTGCTGCAAACCCCTACCTCCAGTAAAAACCTACCTAAAAACGTGAAGTATTGTATTGGTTATATTATGTATAAAGTAAATAAATCGGCGTTAAAAACGTTTTGACAATTTTAAAAATTTATGATCAGTGTTAAAAACGAACTGATTTTGATCAAAAGAGAGGACAGTCTGTCCATTTAATAAAATACCAATATCTTGAAATTGCTGCTTGAGTAAGCCAATAGTTTGTCCTCTGACACCCGTATGTAGGGAGCATACCAATAGATAATGGTAACAATCTCCAAAAAGGTGACCACATGCGCAGGCGGGGCTATCCGTTAAATGTCTTAAAAACTTATGACCATTTAAATCGCTGCAGCATAATCTCAGTTTACTGTGTATTATTTGATTTTTTCTATCTCCAATGTAAAAGTAATGTGGAATAATATCGTCGTTTTTAATCAACCTGGAAGCAAATGATGACACAGAATTAGAATTTTGCACTTCGGGTTCCAATTTGTTCCATTCTCTGATCGTCGACGGAATAAATGAATTTGAAAAAATGTTTGTTCTACAAAAGTACTCTTCGAGATTTTTACAATTTCTTAAACGGTATGGTGATTTTTTCTCTAGTATAAGGTTAGAAATATAAGACGGAGCTAGACCATTGATTAACTTATAGAATAATTTTAGTTTGTGTCTTCGTCGACGTTCAGCTAAAGGAACAAATCCTGTTTCTTTATAGAGTTTTGCATGGCTCGTGCCTCTAACCGCTCCACAGATAGTCCTTAGTGCATCTAACTGTAAAGTTTCTAATTGTGAAGCTAATTTATCTGAGCAACCAGCACAAATTACATCAGCATAATCAAAATGTGGTAGAATAAAAGAAGTATAGATGGTGTTTAATGATTTTCTATTTAGTCGATATTTTAATGATCTAAAACAGTTGATAAGTTTCCCTACTTTATTACAGATATGATTTATATGGACATCCCATTTGCAATTTGGTTGAAAGTTTAGCCCAAGATGTTTATGCTCCGATACTTCTTTTATTCGCACAGTGTCCAAATACAAGTGTGGTTTCGTGTAATTTATTTTAGTTGAAAAAGTTATTGTTTCAGTTTTTAGGGGGTTGAAAGTTACAAGCCATGACTTCGACCAGTTGTTAATAGTAATTAAATCATTATTTAGGATAGCCACGTCTGCCTGGGGATTCGTTATTTGTAAGTAAAGGGATGTGTCATCTGCAAATAATCTAATATTCGAGTTAATATCATTTACAATATCATTAATATATAACAAAAATAAAAGAGGACCGAGAACTGAGGCCTGGGGGATACCCGCAGGGACAATCCTGGGGTCAGAGGAGGCCCCACTAACAACTACTACCTGACTACTAAACCAATCAAGCAGCCCCCCTCGTACACCAGACGCTCTCAGCTTATGACAGAGTCCAGCGTGCCAGACTCTGTCAAAAGCCTTGCTGATGTCACAGAACACGGCCCTTGTATACTTTCCGTGATCTATGGCTTGACAAAAAGAATGAGTTAAATCAATTAGTTGGTAGATAGCACTATCTCCCTTTAAGAAACCACCTTGAAACGAAGTTAGTATATTGTTTTCACAAAAGAAGTTAAAGACATGTTTATATATACATTTTTCGAATATTTTTACAACAATGGTTAATAATGATACAGGTCTATAGTTTCCGCATTCATGAGGAGATCCTTTTTTGAATATTGCTACTACATTTGCTGATTTCCAAATTTCAGGGACTTTTTTATGAAAGAGGGACAGATTACAATTTCATTTACAATAGTTTTTAATATTTTCCAATTGATATCATCGGGGCCTTTAGCTTTTGAAGTATCTAAACATAGAATGATATCTTTAACTTCTTTTGGGCTTAGCACGATCTCTGTGAGATAGTTTAGGTTTTGTTGAAGGGGTGGCAAGTAAATATTGTCGTCGTTAAGTTTTGATTGGTTAATAAAAAAGTCATTAATTGTGTAAAGTGAGTATGGTTATTTACTTGTAGAGGTACCCGTTCATTGTTGACCGCAGATTTTGAATTCACAAATGAATTAACTAAGTTCCACCAATCCTTGGTACCGAAGTTAGCTTTATTATTAATTCTATCATCTAATCTCTCAAAATAATCTTTTTTGCTCGTCCTTATTAAAGTTATGTGATCATTTCTGATTTTTCGAAAATTTGCCCAATCTATAGGATTCCCAGATAATTTTGCTTTTCTATGAATTTTGTTTTTCCGTCTTTTCATTTTCCTGATTTGAGAATTCATCTATGGTTTATCTTTTGGTCTTATTGTTACTAATTTGTTTGGGATGTTATTTTTGGCTAACTTATTTAACTCACTTGTGACGTCAAGACACGTTTGACTGATATTACTTTCATCAAATAGATCGTACCAAGCTACATTAGATGCATCTAAAATAAGGTTGTCGTGGTCCGTGTTCCCATAATCCCAAATAATTCTTTGAAAACATTTATAGTGGGGTAAATTAAATGCTAGTTTACTAAAAATCGGACAATGGTCGCTGCAGAAATTATCAAGGCAGTCAGATTCAACTATAAAATGTTGTGAATTTGTTAAAATTAAATCAATAAGACTATTTTTTCCATAATCATCATATCGAGTTGGTTCTTTGATAACCTGGTTAAGATCTAGTATTATCATAGTATAGTAGGGTGAATCTCCACCATTTGTAGAAGTGCGTTTCTCGTGTATTTTCTGGAATCTCGTTGTAGATTAAATGAAGACAGGACTCTTGTTGGTTGTTAATAATTCGATATATACTTTAGTAAACAATACTCAATAGCAGATAATTAATATAACAAGTATTAGAACAATTATTGGCTAAATGCTTAACAGTACATAAGCTCCAATATGGATATGGGGAGTGGCATAAACTTATGTCTCCAAATATCCAAATACAGGTCTGTTCTTAGGCATGCGATCTAAGCTGATCTCCCAAGACACGTTGTAGCCAGCTCTCCCCTAATTCTGTCAATTGGGTCTATATATACCCATGCAATGCCTAGGGCATTAATCCTATAAATCTATTGTCTACAAACAGTAAACGGTGGCAACTAAAATGCTATAGCCCGTAGACGTTAATTACAATTAATAAGATAGATTTTAAGTGTAAAACAAAGAATACTGGAGACATGTGATTGATGAGATAAATAAGACAATATAAATGTATATAAATGGGAGTAATTAAGGTGGATTAAGATCCATTAAAATATAGCCTTCAAAATTAAGTAATACTGTGCGGATTAGCACGACGTATTAAGCATTTACTATTGGGCCGAAATTCACCCTACTATAATAGCATTATGTAAAAAAGTATTCTGCATTGCTAACATATCAATATTAAAATCACCGTAAATAAAACAATTAGTAACATCATCAGATGCGGCCAAAGTTATAGACTCAACTATTAGGTTATTTATGAAATTTGTGGACGTTGGCGGTCTATAAAACGTTCTAATTAAAAATACGTTATTTATGGTTTTAACTTCCAACCATATTACTTCTATATCGTCAAGTTCTAGATCATGGCGTCTTTTAAAAAGTAGTGAATTACGAACATAGACCGCGACACCGCCACCATGGTTATTTCTGTCGTTGCGAACGGGGGTGTTATATGAAGGTATAGAAATAGAAGATGAAGAGATATCTTTGTCAAGCCATGTTTCACTTACCGTTATGATGTCATACTCAGAAAGTTCTGCTGGAATTAGGTCAATCTTGTTTCTAATGCTCCTTACATTCAGGTGTACGACGGATATACGATTAGGTGCAGTAGGGCCAGGGTTCGTTTCAATATCACCAGAGAGGTTTATTAATAGAAAGATCCAATATAGGGATGTTAATTTTTCAAAAGCATATAGTCCTATATTACTGATAATACTTCGGTTTTTGAGCAAGTGTCTGGCGAGTGAAAATATGTAATTGAGCAGCAGTTGGGACTAATAGGGGAATAAGTAAAATTGAGGCTAACGGTATAGATAAATGGGGATATTTTTGGTTTCCAGTGTGTGTATAACGGAACGGCGCAGATATATACATACAACAATGGTTTTACATATATACATAATTGATAATAACTAAAGATGATCGATTTCTGACGGCACAGATTTCGTTTGAAACTCCACTAAACCATCCCTAAGTGACACTTCCATTTTGCTCGATATTTAACTACACACATATACACTAAATGTTGTATATATGGAAAACACATGTTAGCTGAAAAGAAAACAAATATTCAATTATATTAAGGCCCGTTCTCACGGTGCGACTTGTAGTACCTACTTGTAGTATCTACATGTAGATTACAAAATCGTATATAAATGAGTTGATACGACTTGGAATCTCGCGATAATCTCGTCTTGTCTTAGCATAATGGCGTCATCAAGCGACGAATAGACACTGGCTATTATTGCCCTACATTTGATAAATAAGAACAAAAAGAAAAAGAGAAAACCCAAATCTGTCTGGGTTAGGTTGTGCGAGGTAAAAATTGACAAAATCGCTGTCTCAGTTTTGCTGAGTGGCTCTTGATGGGTCCTCTTCGCGTCCATGTTTACAAACAACAAGGGGAGAGAACTCGTGTTTGTACTAATACTCGACGTCTCTGATTGGTCAATTTCATACGATCTGTTGACTGAAATAGGGAAGTTTCTATTTCACCCAACTCGCTTTCAACTGGTTGGGAGCCTGTAAAAGTTGGTACGACTAGGGTGTTCTCACGCTGCAACTCGGGTCGATACTACAAGTAGTTACTACAAGTCGCACCGTGAGAATGGGCCTTTAAGAATATTATAAACTTATGTCAATGACTATACGGATATCATTAACCTGCTAATATCAGTTATAATAAATGCTAATGACTAAGATTTTATAATGTAATAATAACAGTAATAATAAATATATATAAAATTGTAATTATCATGTAAAAATAACAGTAATAATATATACAAAAAACTTAGATATTATTATGTAAGAATAACAGTAATAATTCATACAAATAGCTTAGATATTATCATGTAGTAATAACAGTTATAATACATACAAATAACTTAAATATTATCATGTAGTAATACCAGTTATAATACATACAAATAACTTAGATATTATCATGTAAGAATAACAGTAATAATACATACAAATAACTTAGATATTATCATGTAAGAGTAACAGTAATAATACATACAAATAGTTTAGATATTATCATGTAAGAATAACAGTAATAATACATACAAATAGCTTAGATATTAACATATAACTAATAATTAAGAAATCATTACAATGGCAGTAATAATGCATACTAATAACTAAGATATCATTATGTAAAATTAACAGTAATAATACATACAACTTGCTAAGATAATAATAACAGTAATAATACATACAAATAACTTAGATATTATCATGTAAGAATAACAGTAATAATACATACAAATAGCTTAGATATTATCATATAACTAGTAATTAGGCAACAGTGGTTTGGCAGTTAACGTTAAAGACAGGCTTTACAATAACCTGATAATACAATTGCAACAATAGTTAGATATTGGCTTAAGTTACTCATTCCCAAATCAAATAAAAACAATAACGGCTTAAAAATGACAGAGCCACAAACAGTTGTCACGATAGTTTCATGACATGTACCTAAAAGTAACCCAATGCATGTGCGAATATTTTCAATTCGTCATTATCATAACCTGACATGGTACTCATCATGTAACTAAAACAAGGTCTTATAGATGTTTGAAAAATTTCCAGCTTAGCAACTTCATTACAATTTTATAGCGCACGACAGCTATGTCTGAAATTATCTGTGAATTATAGCACATGAATTGGTATATATATATATATAAACCTACAAAGTAGATTTGTGAATTTGGTGTCATCATTACGGCTTTGTGCATCCAGTGTGTCTACCACACAGTTAATATTACTTAGTGATTAATTTCAATTTTCATTGACTTGACAGTAGTATGATAGGATGTGACACTGACAATGTCGCTGACAGTTGTGGGCAAATCAGTCTGGTAATATTACGAATACATGTTAAATATTTTCAATTGACAATGACATGACATTTTGAACTTGACAGTGGCATGTCAGGACATGACTACAATGTCGCTCACAGTGTAAAACGAAAACAAGTTTCTATTTAAGTAAAGGAAATCCATTACATAGTCCGTAAGATATACTAATACATGTTAAGTGTTTCGATTGACAATGACATGCTATTTTGAACTTAACAGTGACATAACGGGACATGATAACTGCAATGTCGCTCACAGTGTAAGACAAAGGCAAGTTTCTATTAGCTTAAACGAATGCCATTACATGCTACATAAGTCGATTCACACAGGGATAACAAGACATGGCAACTACAATGCCGCTAAATATTTTTGATTGACACTGGCAATGTCGCTGACAGTTGTAAACAAAGCAGTCACTTACTTTTGGTTAAAGATAAAACTGATAAGTATTTTCGATTAACAAAGACATGACAGATGATGTCGTATAAATAGTGACATGAATTTTAACAGAATATCTAAGTACCCAATCACATTCCTATTGAGTTAAGAGAAGCCTTTTCATGTTAAATAGCCCCGATTGATATTGGCATAACAAATTCAACAGATAACTATCAACTAAAGAGAAAAACAAATACATGTTAAATAATTTCTTTTGACAGTGAAAAAGAATTTGACTTAAGAGAAAACTAATTCAATGCTGAATATTTTCAATTGACAATAACACGACAATTTGACTGATAATGATCATTGTACTTGCCAGTAGTATGGCATGATGTGACACTGACAGTGTCGCTGAAAGTTGTAGGCAAGACTGTCTTGAGATATAACTAATACATGTTAAAAATTTCATTTAACAAGGTTTTAAAATATCTGACAGATAATGATCTATGTGCTTGATAGGGGTATGACAAGAGATGGCACTCACATTGCTATGTCAGTTGTAGACAAAGAAATGTCTATTGGCTTAAGAAAACCTAATACGTGTTAAAATTTTCAACTGACAATGATATTACAATTTTGAAGGAAAATGTCCGTACACCCCCTCCCCACCCCATTATAGCAAAAGATCACCTATCAATGTGAATGATTTCTATAACATTATAAATTTACAAGCGTATAAAATGTCTTCATGATAATTATATGACAGTTAAAATATAATACTTCAATTGTAAATTATTTAATATTTATATTTGATCAGAATCAAATCTTATCAGTAAGTCATTTTAACACGCATCTTATAGTTAATATGTTGATTTACAACCGCATGAGAATTATTAACTTTGGGTTGATTATCCTTTCTGTTGAGTTAAGTATATCTATTCATATTTTTAAGATTAACATGACAGTTAAGATAATGTCAATTGTTTTTACCTGACTTTAACATTCTATAG
Organism: Patella caerulea; assembly: GCA_036850965.1. Classification (NCBI taxonomy): domain Eukaryota; kingdom Metazoa; phylum Mollusca; class Gastropoda; family Patellidae; genus Patella; species Patella caerulea. The sequence goes on along the minus strand of JAZGQO010000013.1, from coordinate 12,867,733 downwards.
TATAACAATAACATGTGATAGAAGAGGCGCTACGCTACAATCTATATGCATAGTCATTATAAGTATTTGCTTATTGTAATTATTATCTAGTGGTAGGCATATTTTCAACCTGACAATGGCGTGACATATGTTATGACAAGACATGACATAGTGATCACATGCCGGAGCCTATTAGTAACTTTAATGATTTTCCAACTTATGGGTTTAGCACAATCTAAAACATCGATTAAGATATTATAGAATATAGACTAGTATAAATTATATTGTATTTGACAGTTAACATGGTAATTATGACAATTACATTGTAATTATGACCTACTATTTAACATCTAGTGATTCGTGTGCGTTGTCTGGGTCGCCAATTTTGTAGCCAGGTATATCGCTTTTCTGGTTGATTCGAATTGGATCACTCCCTTTGCCATCCTTTAGGAACTCACGGAAATAAATCCTTCCATCAAACGTCCAACAGCTATGCAGATCTTTGGAGCGATACGCTTTTCTAGCAAGACTAAAAAGATACGATCGTCGTCTTGTAAGATCTTCGTTTATGTAGACTGTAGTATTGTTTGCACGGGGTATTTTCAGCTTTTTACGATCACTCATGAGTTGTCTTTTTTGTTTGTAACTAGACACAGTCGAACAATAATCTGACGGGGTCCATTTTCTGTTTCTATCTCTGTATTATACTGGATTCTCTTTCTCCCTACTCGATGACAATTTTCTATGTGATCGTGACCAAAACTAGGACATACACACTTAATTATTTCAAGGGCAACGTCCTCTACGTTTTCATCTGCATTTTCACCAATTCCACAGTTCCGACGACTGTATTGCTCGAGTTCGTCTCTATCATTTATGATTTTTTGTTCTAGATCCAGTGTGCAACTTAATAACTGTCCTTTTAAATCTTCCTCTTTTAGGGGTTTAATGAACTCTTTGATATTGTCTTGCAAGAGTTCTTTAATCGAGAGCTGTAGAGCTTTTTGAACATTTGGTAGGCATAAAGCCTCAGCAATTTTTTTCTGAGATTGAGTCAGCGGTGGAATTTAGAAAAACATTTTCCATGGTATCGCTATCATCATCAGGTAAATGAACAGAAGTGGATTCTGATGTTTGGTTGATAGTCTGTAGAAGGGTGTTTTCGACTATAGTTTTAGGGAATGTATTTTCTAAATCATTTGGTATTGATAAGGTCGTCTTCCGTGACTCACTTTGGGTTAACATTGATCTAATCCCTCTTTGTTTTTTAGGCGATTTCATGCTGTACAGGGATTTTGACATTCTGTAAATAGCCTTTTGCATATATCTTGGAGATACAGAGTGGAGTCGTTTCTTACCTTTCGGTGTAGGAAAAATGGGAGGATCGTTTTGATTTTTCTCTGGAAGCCCAGCCAGGGAAACGTTGTCGAATTTTCAATATTGCTTTCCTCCTCTATCATTCTGTATATCACACTAAGTTTTCCTCAACTGTGGTGATGTGGCGATGGTTACACAAACAAGTATGGCGGACTTATCCAAACACACTGTCACGAATTATTGAAATAAAATTAAACCATATGTCAGTACCGAAATGACCTAGTTTGTGTTGAGTGGACGTTAAACCACATTTCTCTCTCTTTACCTGAATTAGCGGGTTAGGTTCTTGACGGGGTATCTTGTCACATTGTTTGCCCAACTTGGGCGTCGGAGTGCTTCTTCTCTCCGAAAAAACTCACGTGGGCGTCCTAGTGCTTTTCTCTCCGAAAAAACTCATAGTGACAAACCTGACCTTGGGTATAGCTGCGTCTCGAGGGCCATTCATCCAAAAGCGGCGGTTGCATCGGAACGCACTTTTAGGGCGGCCATTAAAGATGAAAAAGTTATACACGGGCATCAATTTACAGACAGACAATACAAGCTATAAATGCAATATGCCTATATAGAAAATAATAAAAAAGACAATACAAAACAATAAAAAAAAGAAAAAAAAACATGCGCGCATAAAATAAATACGGGTAATATAGCCTAATATTAGGTGGACATATAAATCACAAATTCTGCAACACTTTGGGCTATGATGCTTGATGGATTGAAGAGATTAATAAAAGAAAAAGGTTAAATCAGTAACGTTTACGGTTAGATATATATTGCTTTCTCAAATCTTTATACGTTTCACACCCCATAAGGAAATACTGTTCTGATTCAGTTTTATTATACGCCCACATAGAAATGTGGACGTATATTGCCGTCGCCCCCGTCCGTCCGTCTGTCGGTCCGTCCGTCCGTCCGGCGGTCCGTCCGTCCGTCCGTCCATCGTCCACAATTTCTTGTGAACGCACTAGAGGCCAGGGTTAATATCCGATTGACTTTAAATTTATACACAGTGTTTAAGGTCATGTGACGAAGAAGCCTATTGATTTTCAGCAATATCCGATAATTACTGCCAGAGTTATGACCCTTGATCACTTTGAAAAATCTTGTGAACACTCTAGAGGCTAAAGTTAATATCCGATTGACCTTAAATTTATACACAGTGTTTAAGGTCATGAGACGAAGAAGCCTATTGATTTTCAGCAATATCCAATAATTACTGCCAGAGTTATGACCCTTGATCACTTTGAAAAATCTTGTGAACGCTCTAGAGGCTAAAGTTAATATCCGATTGACCTTAAATTTATACACAGTGTTTAAGGTCATGAGACGAAGAAGCCTATTGATTTTCAGCGATATCCGATAATTACTGCCAGAGTTATGACCCTTGATCACTTTGAAAAATCGTGTGAACGCTCTAGAGGCTAAAGTTAATATTGGATTGACTTTAAATTTATACACAGTGTTCAAGGTCATAATACGAAGAAGCCTATTGATTTTCAGCAATATCCGATAATTACTGCCAGAGTTATGACTCTTGATCACTTTGAAAAATCTTGTGAATGCTTGAGAGGCTAAAGTTAATATCCGATTGACTTTAAATTTATACACAGTGTTTAAGGTCATAAGACGAAGAAGCCTATTGATTTTCACGGATTTCCGATAATTAGTGCCAGAGTTATGGCCCTTGATCACTTCAAAAAATCTTGTGGATGCTCTAGAGGACAAAGATGATGTCCGATTGACTTCAAATTTATACACAGTGTTTAAGGTCATGAGACGAAGAAGCCTATTGATTTTCAGCGATTTCTGATAATTAGTGCCAGAGTTGTGTCCCTTGATCACTTCAAAAATTCTTGTGGATGCTCTAGAGGCCAAAGTTAATATCTGATTGACTTTAAATTTATACACAGTGTTTAAGGTCATGAGACGAAGATGCCTATTGATTTTCAGCGATCTCTGATAATTATTGCCAGAGTTATGGCCCTTGATCACATCAAAAAATCCTGTGGACGCTCTAGAGGCCAAAGTTAATATCTGATTGACTTTAAATTTACACACACTGTTTAAGGTCATGAGACAAAGAAGCCTACTGATTTTCAGCGATTTCAAATAATTACTTCCAGAGTTATCTCCCTTGATCACTTCAAAAAACCTTGTGACGCTATAGATGCCAAACTTATCATCCGATTGACTTCAGATTGATACACAGAGTTTAAGGTGTTGAAACGAACAAGTATTTTGATTTTCAATGAATTTTGATAACTGAACAGCTAAATCCATGATGTTAAATGTTTCCTATACTAATTGTTAGCGTGGGGCAAAACTTTATAAAAAGCAAACAAATTCTAATGATTTTCAGATAATTACAAAATGAGTTGTTACTCTTATCAGATTTTAGTGAATAACAAATGTTTCATTCCCCAAAAAAGTAAAAATATGCGACAACCCTTGTTGACTGCCCGGACGATTTAGCTGCTGTGGGCGTATGTTTCGTTGCCTGGCAACCTATCTTTTGTACAGCGGGAGAACAAATCGTCGTATCAAGGCGATCGGAAATAGCCGACGGTTACCGATTGGGGTCAAGGACGTTGAATGATAACGATAGGCCGACAAATATTTTTTCATTTTACTTTTGCGTGAAAAAAAAAAAAAATGTTGAATGATAACGATAGGCCGACAAATATTTTTGTTTTGCTTTTCACTTTTATTTTTGTTTTACATTTTAAATTACTTTATAAAAAATGATTTTAGTTTTCATTTGTGTTTTGATTTTAATTCACATTTTGGTTTTACTTTTACTTTTACTTTGTGTTTTGATTTTAATTTACATTTTGATTTTACTTTTAGTTTTATTTTGCTTTTGATTTAATTTTTACTTTTGATTTAACTTTTGCTTTTGATTTAATTTTTACTTTTGACTTAATTTTGACTTTTGATTTAACTTTTGCTTTTGATTTAATTTTTGCTTTAAATTTACTTTTAATTTTGACTTTGCTCTTCATTTTATTTATAGTTGGGTACGAGACCTAAAATCCGTGACCAATTTGCGGGGAAGTTGTTTTGAAGGTGGTTTCTATGTGAAAAAAACCTGCTGAAGCGATTAAGCTTGTGTGCCTCTCTCTAAAATGTTGGAGGGCCAAATTCAAAATGGTGGTCAGATGTGGCGGTAAAATGTAAAATTATGTAATATAGGCGTCTGATGTGTCTATTCGTATGTTTTAAGGGTCTCTGAATCGAAATATTGTAATCAAAAATCCATCCAGCCACTAGTTTTGCCAATATGGCCAAAATATCCAAGATGGCCACCATCTTTGGCCTGGTAAATAGTTTCGGGGTTAATGTCTTCAATTTTGATGAATTTGTCTCGATAGATGGCAACCAGCAATAATACTCACCGATATTTATCATCTGATATACTCTGTAGTCCACTGATTTTGATTTTAATTTAATCAACGCTTAATAATGGAGCCATGTAATATTTAATTACGCATGATAATCAACATCACCAACTTATCCAAAGTCAAAGTTTTACGAATCAGAATCCGATTCAAAAGATAGGTCCAGTTTTGATTGTTCAGATTCAGAAGTTGAAGTTTCACCGGAATCTTCATCACTTGCACTATCACTGCAGTGAACAGACAAGTCACTTAAAAGTCCTGGTAATGCTGGGTTCACATGTCTTATTGAGCCGCAAAGTCAATTATGGAGCATTTTCCAACCATTACCAACGGAAGAATGTGTGACCTCAGACTTTCAGTAATTAAGCATTAAATAAGCCTGAAAATAAAATAAAGACAAGACACAACTATCGTTATGCGACAGTTGTTTTATTGATAGCTCGAAGATGAACTTAACTACTGAAAATCGGACGGATGGGGAGGATGCCGCTATTGCATTTATTTATCTCAGAAGACAACATCGTCACGGTCGTATTTCATTATAATATCACTATCGGTCGCCCAAACTCTGCTGCGTGGCTCGTCTAAACTAATTACCTGTAATATATTAAGGTTCGCCCAAACTTTCTACCTGCAATGCACGTGCATACAGGTAGTATATAAGCCGGCCAATCGGGCTTGTTGGGAGATGAATTATGACAGTGGTACTGACTACTGAGTACTCGAGTGAAATTATACTTTTAACTTTGTTGTCTTAGGTTCCTCTGTGCAGGATTCGTATGTTCTACTCATCGTTGTATATTTTGGTATGAGTAAATAAGTTAGTATGAGTAAATTTATGTACAAATGTTGACTATTTATTTATGGTATCGTCGTTGAATAGTCGCCGATACATGGCATCGTCGTTGAATAGTAGCCGATACATGGCATCGTCGTTGAATAGTAGCCGATACATGGCATCGTCGTTGAATAATAGCCGATACATGGCATCGTCGTTGAATAGGAGCCGATATATGGCATCGTCGTTGAATAGGAGCCGATACATGGCATCGTCGTTGAATAGGAGCCGATACATGGCATCGTCGTTGAATAGGAGCCGATAAATGGTATCGTAGTATGGTCTTGGCGATGGGTGGACAGTTTGTTCCTGGAATGGTATCGTCGATGACTGGGCGCCGATAAATGGTATTGTCGAAGTATGGTCTTGCCGATGGGTGGACATTTTGTAACGTCATAATTCATTTAGTGCGCGCACTCGTGAAAGAATTGTTATGTTGTATATTTATGTTATTCTATATAAACTGAATTTTTTTTTTATCTTAGTTTTCTTGAAACAGACCGGGAGATGCATCTCCATACAATATCGTATTGGTAATTGTGTGTTCGCTCTTGTGCAGCTGCAAAAGAATAGACATGTTCATTGTCTGTGTTTCCGGTCAGAAGACCACATGTTCCGTGCGCGAGGCCACATGTTCCCTCGGTACAACCTATGGGAACAGGCACATTAAAAAACAAAGGTTCATTTTCCTTGTGGCGCGTCACAAGGTCACACGTGAACACGCCACAAGTGAACAGCCTATGGATACAGGGTCTTACATGGGTCCGTTATTAAGCGTTGATTAAATTAAAATCGAAATCAGTTGACTTTCAGATGATAAATATCGGTGAGTATTATTGTTGGTTGCCATCTATCGACACAAATTCATCAAAATTGAAGACATCGACCCCGAAACTATTTTCCAGGCCAAAAATGATGGCTATCTTGTATTTTTCGGCAATATTGGCAAAACTAGTGGCTGGATGGATTTTTGATTACAATATTTCGATTCAGGGGCCCTTACAACATACGAATAGACACATCAGAAGTCTATATTACATAATTTTATATTTTCCCGACACATTGACCACCATTTTGAATTTGGCCCTCTAGCGGCTTCCGCCAGCATTTTAGAGAGAGGCACCGAAGCTTAATAGCTTCAGCAGGGTTTTTCATATAGAAACCACCTTCAAAACAACTTCCCCATAAATTGGTCACGGATTTTAGGTCTCGTACCCAACTATTAGGTTTTTAAAGAAATTTTGTTAAATCCTGAATGATAATGATAGGCCACCATACTGATGTCCCCCGCCGAAATCCCAAAATAAATAGACATTGCACATTTATTTTTTTCAAACGTATCGAGCAATCAAACTGTACACGAAGTGTCATCCAAAAGTGTTTTATAAAGGAAAATGCTAAAACCGACGAGACAAATGAAAATGTACCCTAGCTAGGGGGAACCTAAAGGCAGACAAAAGGGCCTCCACGCTTGACAAAAGGACCCCCACGCTTGACAAAAGGACCCCTCTGGCCAAGGGAAAGGGCCCTCGCGTTCGAGTCAATCGTTTCTGTACACTGTTGCTATCGAATCCATTACTGCATTGGAATGCAGTCATTGTATTGGCATAAAAATCATCAATCAAGATGAACCTAAGTTATCTTGTCCCTAAATATCGACCAATCAAATTGCTTATCTCTGCCTACCCTAAGCAGAAAATGCTCCTCTTCGAACTCCATCAAGGCATTGACCTAATAAGCATACACACCAATTTTGAACATTTTAACTCAATTAGAAGGAGAGTTATTGTGTTCCAAAGTCTCGGCAAATCAAATTGCTTATCGCTCTGCTTGCCCTGAGCAGAAAATGCTCATTATCGATCTTAGTCAAGGTATTACTGTAATGAAACTATACACCAAGTTTCATCACTCTCACTTAATTAGAACTAAAGTTATCGTGTCACAAAGCATCAACCAACCAAATTACTTATCTCTGCTTACCCTAAGCAGAAAATGCTCATCTTCGAACTCCATCAAGGCATTGACCTAATAAACACATACACCAAGTTTGAACATTGTAGCTCAATTAGGAAGAGAGTTATTGTGTCCTAAAAAGTGTGACGGACAGACAGACAGACGGACGGACGGACCCATTTTAACAACTAATAAATGAGTCATAAGTTGTTGAGGGGTGGGGGTAGGATGGCCTAGTGGTCTAGAGTGCTTCGGCCTCTAGTTGGCTGGTGGCCGCTGACTTGCAGCTGTTGTTTCGATCCCTGGTGTGATGGTATGTGGCATGGAGATAGGGGCGCCTTCTCAACCTCCCCGGGCACTCCGGTTTCCTCCCACTGCTAAAGACCCCTACGCACAAGCAAATTATTGAAATAATATTAAAACCATATGTTAGTCCCGAAATTACATAGTTTGTGTCGAGTGGACGTTAAACCCCATCTCTCTCTCTCTCCCTTTCTCTCTCTCTCGTAAGTTTTATGTCAAATTTAATGAAATGAATTATCTGAAATTCATATATTTTATTCACTTATTAAATCATAACCGAGATAATAAATACAAAGCGTGCTTTGATCCATTCTAAATGTTATATGGCACAAATTTCACACGTGTAACATACGTAACATATTTGTGTAATGTACGTAACACCAAATAATGTTCTGTCAATGGGAGAATTGGGCCTAAAGTATCTGTTAGCACACCAAAATATATACTATTGTGTGTTCACTACAAAATGGTAAAACAGCACCACAGTCACAAAGTTCAAATCAAAGTTCTGCTCTCTATATTAGATATACATGTCAGCTATCCAAAGCCATAAACAATGACTTTCTGCAACACATGATAATAAAATTATTAAACTTTGATTTTGTTCAATCGGCTCTAAATGTAACATACATAACGCAAGAATCGTCGTATTGCTGTTGTGAGCATATGTTTCGTTATCTGGCCATCTATACTCTACAGTAGTAAAGAAACTATTGCATGAAAACTGTTAAAATAGCTGTTAAATCTGTTGGTGGACATAGGTTTCTTTGGAACAATTTTTACATCCCTATTTTTATGATATAAATTTCTGCATCTCTCTCTAGAACATGTAGTGTAAATTTCTTTAGAAAATTATGATGTGAATAAATATTTAATTTGATTATGACATATATTTAACTGACATAATAATTACATACTGTAAATTATAAAGGTGGCTTTACTGATCAACATCCAGTAATTCAGATATTTTGGAAAGTGGTTTATGGTTTCACAGATAAACAGAAGAATCAGTTATTAAAGTTTGTTACAAGCTGTTCACAACAGCCATTATTAGGTTTTAAGGTAAATATTTTATCTATATAAAGTCATTTTAGCCATTATTCCCTGTTTCAAGTGATTTTGTTATCCCTTAAATAACAAACTGTACTATATCTATATATAATATTTGTGTCAGTTGTCTGTTTCGAGATGACAGCTACTCTAAGCCTGCCCAGAGGTTGAGTTACGGGTATAGTATAATAAAGCCTAGTTAAAATATTTTCTCCGCGGTGTAAATATTTTCTTCGCGATGTAAATATTTTCACCGCGGTTGGCCATCCAACTCCCCATTATGTATGTGTGGCCCGAAAATAGTATACTGTCATTATAAGGTGCCCCATCAACCATGGGCGCTTCCGCGGGATAAGGCACCCCTTAGATCAATCCGTTTCGGACACCTCGTCTGCAGTGGTGTTGATCGTGTGAGTCATTATGAGGCGACTCAACAATCATGCTGTTACGGACTCCTCTACGGGATACGACACCCCACAGATCAAGCTGTTTTGGGTGTGTCATTACTTGTTGTGTTAATCACGAGTCGTTATGAGGCGCCTCACCAATGGGGGCGCTTCATAAATAATGACATAATTATCGTGACTCGGCCTTGTGTGGCGCCCATACTTATATGGGAACGTTGGTCGTTGACGTTGTATTGCCGGGGGGGGGGGGGCAGCATGTAACAATTTTAGTTCTCAGGTAGGCTTAGGCCTATAATATACTATTCAAAAAAAGTAGGGGATATTTGATTTTTAAGTGTTGTTAAAGTCACCTAATGAAACTGACGGAGAAACAAATGACAAAATGAAATGAACTTCACATTCATCGATTTATTCCAAATGATCGTTAGACTAAGTAAGGCACAGACTGACCATTATAAGGGTAAAATGATACCCGGGGTCAAACAGCAAAGTTACCACAGCATCACAACAAAGTCAGTAACGGGTAAATCCTCCTCTGTTTGCCAAACAAGCATTGATCCGACGTGGCATACTCCTAAGGTCATTTTGGTCCAGATTGTCCATTTCCTGTTGCAACGCAGCAGCAAGTTCTTGGACATTGGCAGAACGTTGTTGACGTTGACGTAACCTCTGTCCAAGCATGTCCCAGACATGCTCGATGGGGGAGAGGTCGGGACTCAGTGCTGGCCAAGGTAATGTGGTGATGTTCTGTTGTTGGAGGTAACCTGTAACGATCCTGGCCCTGTGACATCTTGCGTTGTCATCCTGGAAGATGAAACGGCGGCCATGACATCGTGCGAACGGCACAGCACGGACTGCCAAGATGTTGTCCCGGTAGTACTGGCCTGTAACACGCCCTGCAACAACATGTAAAGCCGTTCTTCCAGCAACAGTGATGCCTTCCCACACCATAACAGAACCACCCCCAAATCGATCATGTCTGATGACGTTAACGCCTTGGAAGCGCTCGTTTCGACGACGCAACACCCTCCTACGTCTGTCCAAAAAATCAACAGTGAACCTTGACTCATCTGAAAACATCACATTGCTCCAGCTTCGATTATCCCAGTGTTGACGATCCCTACACCAACGACGTCTTGCCTGAATGTGATGATCTCTCAAACAAGGGATCACGCGAGGACGCCGGGCGCGAAGGTGACCCCTATGCAGTCTATTCCGAATTGTCTGGCCACTCACTCTCACACCAGTGTCTGTTTGAAGACGAGCGCTGATCTGATTTGCTGTGATGACACGATTTTTCAAGGCCAAGGTACGGATAAATCGATCCTGGGCTTGAGTTGTCGCCCTTGGTCGACCTGAGCGTTGTCTGTCCTGTACAGATTGTGTATCATGGTATCTGGAACGTAGCCTGCTTATGACAGACCGAGAAACATTCATTGTCCGCGCCGCAACCGCCTGTGTTGTGCCGAACTGTAGCATGCCAAGGGCACGTAACCTTTCATTTTGGGTAAGCCGACGCATATCAAAATTTGTTTTCTGGTCACTAAAACAATTAAACTGATGTTTCCACCCTGGAATTCAATGCCACAATGACTGTAACATTCAAAGTCAGAGTCGTGCAAATCTTGGGTTGGACCCCCATGATGATCCCAAGCATCACCTGCATTCCATGCGTCACATGTAACTGGAAATGTTTCTTCTGTTTTGTTCTATAGTGACTTTTTTCGTAGTCATTTGCATATTTTAGTATTATGCCCCCAAAATCAAATATCCCCTACTTTTTATACGCCCACATTTTCATGTGGACGTATATTGTCGTCGCCCCTGTTCGTCCGTCCGTCCGTCCGTCCGTCCACAATTGTTTGTGAACAGTCTACAGGTCACAATTTTTATCCGATTTCAATGAAACTTAAAATATAGGTTTATCACCCTAAGATCTCGGTTCCTTTCGATATTGGCATATATCGGACCGTAACTTCATGGGTTATGGCCCCTGATTGTACGAAAAATCACCGTTTTTTAGCTTGTGAACAGTGTAGAGGTCACAATTTTGAACCGATTTGGATGAAACTTGAAAAAGGCATGTTTATAAACCAAAGATCTTGGTTCCTTTCGATATTTGCGCCAATTGGATCGTAACTTATATCAAGGTTGTGAACCCGATAGAGGTCACAATTTTTGAACCGATTTGGATGGAACTCGGAATGCATGTTTATAACCCAAAGATCTTGGCTCCTTTCGATATTTGCGCCCATCGGATCGTAACTCTCTGAATTATGGCCCCTGACTGTCCGAAAAATCGCCCTTTTTAGCTTGTGGTCCCTCTGGAGGTCAAAATTGTTATCCGATTTAAAAAACCGTTTGATTATATCACCGTTCCATGGTTATGAAGGTTGAGTTCGAATTTCGTGAAAATCGGACCAAAATTGACGGACAAAATGGCCGCCATTTGTACGCGAATAGTGTGAAAATATGTTATATCAAGGTTGTGTACCTTGTAGAGGTCACAATTTTGAACCGATTTGGATGAAACGTGACATGTATGTTTATAACCGAAAGCTCTTGGTTCCTTTCGATATTTGCACCCATCGGATTGTAACTTCCTGAATTATGGCCCCTGATTGTCCGAAAAATTGCCCATTTTAGCTTGTGGTCCCTCTGGAGGTCAAAATTGTTATCCGATTTAAAAAAACGTTTGATTATATCATCGTTCCATGGTTATGAAGGTTGAGTGTGAATTTCGTGAAAATCGGACCAAATTTGACGGATAAAATGGCCGCCGTTTGTACGCGAATAGTCAGGGTGAAAATATGTTATATCAAGGTTGTGGACCTTATAGAGGTCACAATTTTGAACCAATATTGATGAAACTTGACATATATGTTTATAACCTAAAGATCTTGGTTCCTTTTGATATTTGCGCCCATCGGATCGTAACTTCCTGAATTATGGCCCCTGATTGTCCAAAAAAATCGCCCTTTTTGGGTTGTAGTCCCTCTGGAGGTCAAAATTGTTATCCGATTTAAAAAAAAACGTTTGATTATATCACCATTTCATGGTTATGAAGGTTGAGTATGAATTTTGTGAAAATCGGACCAAAATTGACGGACAAAATGGCCGCCGTTTGTACGCGAATAGTGTGAAAATATGTTATATAAAGGTTGTGGATCTTATAGAGGTCACAATTTTAAACCGATTTTGATGAAACTTGACATGTATGTTTATAACCCAAAGATCTTGGTTCCTTTCGATATTTGCGCCGATTGGATCATAACTTCCTGAATTATGTCCCCGGATTGTCCGAAAAATCGCTTTTGTTCGCTTTTGGTCCCTCTGGAGGTCAAAATTATTATCCGATTTAAAAAAAACGTTTGACTGTATCACCGTTACATGGTAATGAAGAGGGAGTTTGAATTACGTGAAAATCGGACTAGAATTGACAGACAAAATGGCTGCCGTTTGTACACGAGTAGTGTGAAAATTCTAATGATTTTCTGATAATTCCTTAATATGCGACAACTCTTGTTGACTGCCCGGACGATTTGGCTGCTGTGTGGGCGTATGTTTCGTTGCCTGGCAACCTATTTTTTTGAATAGTATATAACAATTACCGGCATAAACATCTTAAAAACACCGTCTTTTACATACATTAGCTCCGTTTTGAAACGAATTACTAATATCAGATTTTATTTTGGGATTACTTTAGTCTATTTTACAACGTATTACACAATAGGGTTTCGGTATTTACACGTTAAATCTCATCCAAGGATTCCAAATTTTCTATAAATTTATGTTTACTTGCACAATAGGCATATAGTTATTTTGAGGGACCGTAAAGGTGTCAGAATGTGATTCCCTGATAGAATGATATAAATTTCGATTTTATTTGTAAGGTGCTCAAAATTATTCTCTTCGATAACTTTCGGGCATTTTGGCGACGGCAATATGAAGCAAAAGGTATACCGTTTTCTCAACCATGGCATTGGTCATAATATAATTTGAAATAATAATATCTGACTAGTCATGTTTTTATATATTTTAAATGTCGTATGAAGCCACAGGTCAGCTACCAAAATACATGTAGATAATTCTCTTCGAAAAGCATTGACAGCCATTTGAATATTTCCATTTATTTTTATACACCCACATTGAAATGTGGTCGTAAAATTGTCGTCGCCACCCTCCGTCTCGCCATTAGTCTGTCCGTTTGTGTGTCGGTCCGGTGTAAACAATTGCTTGTGGACGTTCTAGGAGTTAAATTTAATATCCGGTTGACTTAACTACATGTAATACACAGTGTTAATCCCACCCCACACTGTCTGTTTCAATGTAGGTCGATTGGCAACTGGCCTTACGGGTACTTAAATAGAGTAATATTTACTGTTTTTGTTTATCATTGGAAAAAGTAACCCCATACCAAAGCGTCAGAGTTTGGCACAATCTGTTTGTGGAGAAAACAACGTTGGTTGATACTTCGAGGACATCCAATCATTTTCCATCGATAGCTTCTAAGTCCGATTTAACAGACGGATTAATGTTCCCACAATATTCAGAATTAATAAGTGCTTCTCTTCTCTCAGATTTGAATGTAACTTGGCAATGTAAAGAACACCATCCCCTTTTCGTGCCTGTTTTATAAACACATATATTGCTAACTGTGCTCATGTTCAGATCTTCCTAAATTATTCATAACCCCTCCATCAATATAGCACGTGTCATTCAACCTCAATTTACCGCAGCTGGCCCCGCCCCCGTTAAGTGCCCTAAGTTTAATCTCGATCATGGCCAGTTGGGTTGACGTATCGGGTGTCGCCGTTATGATGCTTCAGTGACTACGACGTCAGCGCTTTACAGGCTGATAGCTGAAATACTGTCATCAGAAATGCAAATAAAATGGAGGTCAATGGACAGAGCACGACAAAGACACCCCGGTGGATTTTGAATAAATCTAGTCGCGTAAAGCAATCAATCACTCCAGGTTTTTTCACGTTCCATCCATCCCCCATGTTCAAGCCGCCAGAGTGTACATGTATTGTTATTACCTAAGGTGTTAAACCCTTGACGCAGTCTCCCCATCATCAATTTGTTAAGAGAGAGAGATGGGGGGGGGGTATATATATAGAGAGAGATGGGGTTAAACGTCTACTCGACACAAAGTAGGTCATTTCAGGACTAACACATGGTTCAATTTTATTTCAATAATTCGCTACAGCTTGTAACTCCTGTTGTACAAATTTAGCTAATAACCGAGAGAGAGAGAAGGGGGGGGGGAGATAGAGATGGGGTTTAACGTCAACTCGACACAAACTAGGTCGTTTCGGGACTAACACATGGTTCGATTTTATTTCAATAATTCGCCTACAGCTTGTAACTCCTGTTGTACAAATTTAGCTTATGAGAGAGAAAGAGAGTGAAAGAGAGAGAGGTTTAACATACACTCGACAAAAACTACGTCACTTCGGGGCTAACATATGGTACAAATTTGTTCTATAATTCGCTTGCGCGTAGGGATCTTTAGCAGTGGCCAGTAGAAAAACCCACTCCTTGTCACTACAACCAGTTGACCCAATGTGCTAACCATCGGGCACGCACCCCTACCTCCCGCTTTGATAAGACACTACCGTCTGGGCAAAACAAATCACTTTAAATTAAATATAGAAACTTTCGCTAATACGTACTTGATAAAACTTTTTAATACACAATACCAACAAAATGCCACGTATACATGATAGAGACGGATTCCTACCAGTGCGTATGCGGTACCGGAATAAAACCGAACTTTCAAATAGATATTTCCGAACCACATTGAAATAATATAGATTTAACACTGATTAAAAACAATAATATTTTGAAAATGTCAACCGGATATTACATTTAACCCCTAGAACGTCCACATACACTTGTTTACACTGGACCGACAAACCAAGTAATGACACACCCAAAACAGCTTGATCTGTGGGGTGTCTTGTCCCGTAGAGGCGCCAGTAATGGCATGATTGTTGAGTCGCCTCATAATGACTCGTACGATCAATACCACTGCAGACGGGTGCCCGAAACGGATTGATCTGAGGGGTGTTTTATCCCGCGTCGGCGCTGATGGTTGATGGGGCACCTTATAATGACAGTATACTATTTTCGGGCCACACATACATTATGGGGAGTTGGATGACCAACCGCGGAGAAAATATTTACAACGCGGTGGAAACGTTTTTCATGTTTTTGGTTTTTTTTATCACAGTTTTCACTGTAATGGTGTAAATTTCAAGAAAAATGTATAAATCGGTATATGGCACTAACAGGCCACCGTACCGTACGACGAGACAATGACGGCGACTGGGAATCGGCGACTGGTTTACGGTCAACTGAAACTGATCAGTCGTGACTACCTTACCTTGGCGACCTGAGCGCTCTTACGACTGATGCAAGTTGGACGGCCACCGTCCAGTCGTCTCCAGTTTTTTCGATTCGCGCATGTTCAAATCTTACGACTGGGGACAACTAGTTGTCTCTAGTTGCAAGCGACATGAGCGCTCTTGCGACAATCTCGATTCGGCGCTTCCGTAAGATTCAGTTATTTAGTCACGTGGTACCAAGGGAGGCAACAATCATGGCGGAAAAGTGGATCCAGGCCGACGAAGATGAGAGCAACGACCCTCGTTATTCGACATCACGTGACTAAATCTGATTTGTTTAAAAACAAGGAAAAAACATGTTAATACCGCGCACTGTGGGGATAAATGAGCAGTAGGGTAAGCCTACCCCCTTTTATTTATTACAACGACATATTTTGTTGATGTGGAACTCGCACAATACTGGATCTTCGGCGTCATGTTAAATATTTGGAGATTGTGGGTTAGGGGAAGGGATAGGACCTGTAGATTTCGTCAGAGTCTCGAGATGCAAACATGGCTAGCCCTAACCCTATCCATGGACCAAGCCTCACCATTACCCTAACCCACAAATAACAGTTGGTATCAAAATATTTAGCACGGCGCCGAAGATCCAGTATTGTGCGTGGAACTCACCTCTTTCAGAATTGCCGCCACTGTCACTTTGAATATTATCACGTGCCACTTGCAGTCATGTGATCAATTGTGACTCCGATTCTATAACTGATGCCGGGCGACATAAGCGGGCTTACGATAAGACCAACTAGTTGCTCGTGGTTGAATCCATTCGTGGATAAATTCAGTCGTAGTGACATAAGCTCTCAGTCGTCGTTAGTTGCCACCAGTTTCGTCGCTCCCAATTAAACCCTAGTACGTTAGTCCCGAAATGTCCTAGTTTGTGTCGAGTGGACGTTAAACCCCATTCTTTCCCTCCCTCTCTCTCTCTCTCTCTCTCTGTTTCGTCGGGTCGTAAGGCGACAAAAGCTAGACTTAAGGGCAGCTGAAGTCTGGTAGTGGTAAACTTCAGTTTCAGACTATTCAGAGTTGCATGACTTCCGGTTAAATGCTCTATCTGTGCAAAACCAGATCAAACCTTAGATATAATTATGAATTAAAGGAACGCCAATACCTATAGTACATGTCACAGCTCTATTGCACGCGTTGAAAAAAAAGTTGTTTTTTAGAGTCACACAAATTAATGTTCCGATTTTCACGCGAGTAATTGCAGATCTACAAATTAGATTATTTATTGGGATAGCACGTGCTTAATTAGGACGGTTTGCTTCAAAGCAGTTCACCGGAATTCTATTGTGTATAATAAACCTGACATTTTGTGGTTCCTCTCGCATATGTTACATTAAATAAGCACTAATTTCTTCTTTGCGATATCAGTTATGGGGAAGCAGACTTCAAATAAAGCTATTTCACACTTAACGTTGTTAATCAGTTTACAGGTTCAATCAGAGACCGCAGTTGTTACTTAAAACATTATATAGGTCAACGTTTTCCAGGATTCCGATCAATCAACCATGACAATATGTTAACCTATTTTGACTGTATATACGTAATTCGACACAACATTCGGTAAATAAGAGTGATTTAATTGCCAAATAAAAGATGAAATATTTAGAATATGGATCATGTTTTCTATACAATGTAACTTTGAATAAGAAAAATAATTTTGTATTGATTAATAGATTATTCACGGGATAACGAAACAAGCCAAATATCAAAGGGTTCATTGGCTTCAGTTCCATCGTTATTACTAGAGTGGTTCAGAGACACAGTATTTGTCCTCCTAAAAACTGACCCGCTTATCTGTGTGATTGCTCCGTCGAGAAATCTTCTGAAGTGAGCAGAAGTTAGCGCCGCGCACGTGGTTTAGGAAGTCGCAGCAAATATACGTCACATGAGGTATTTTTACAAACATGTATTGGTATATAACGCCGAGTAAAAAATACACTCATTACGGGCTTCGACTTACGTGTTTATTTAATAGCGAACGTGAGCAAAAATTTCGATTTCACTCCTTGATTTGATTTTTGATTTTGGTGATTTAAATACAGAGCTAGGTATAATAGCTTCATTTCATTTCTAACTTTCAAGTAGGTGAAATCGCCCAGATAAATTCACTACAACCTTTCGAGATTTACTTTTATTAAGTGGCTACATTCTTGGTTTACGCTGGCGACTTAGGAAATAAATATTTATTAGCTCTAAATACGCAGAACTATTTGAGACCGGAAAATAACCGAAACAAACTTTTTATTTGTAGTCTTTATTTTCCAGACCCTTTTCGGTAACATGGTGTAAATTATTTTTATAATCATAGTATATTATCTAACCATCCTGTAGCCATAGGCTTTGATCGACGGACTTATTTTTTTCTAGATTTGAGACTGAGCCCTGCAAGATATCGTCCACGGATGATTTGCTATCCAGCATTGGATTGGACAAGTACCCCTATGATTTGGGAACTGTAACAAACTACCTATGACAAAAATCACAAATAGGCTTTATGCTAGACAAATGTTAATAAATTCCCGACAACTTCGGAGCATCGGTCTATCATGACTGCTTTACATGACGACTGTGTGACTTTTGGTGACAAATACATTCAAAATAGACTGGTCAGACTGACGACAAAGACTAGGATGGTGAGTAAAAGTAAGGTTAAGTCCACTAAAATGTATGAAATCATACGATGATTTTCTTGACACCCCATTTTTTCCGTGATAGTTTACGTTACTCCATCGGCAGACACAAGTGAAACTAGACCTGCATGCAGGAATGACGGGTTTCACTGGTGCCACGTTACCCTTAAACATGTCACTTCCGGTGCCAAGTTACCCTTGAACATATGTCACTTCCGGTACCAGCGAAACCACTAAACAGGTTTCCAAATTAACATTGCACACAAATAAAATAGACGCAGAATCAACAAAATCCAGCAATATCAATTCATTTTATACATTTGTTACTTGTAAATGATCTTGACAAAATTAAATTACTCCCGGTGTTAATGCAAATGTTCAATTAGTCTTATGAAATCAGAAATGGCATACGATATCATATAGTGAAAATTTTATGTAAATCGAATAATAATTGCCACTTTTAAAGACCAAAAAACTTGAAAAGTGACTTGTAGGAAATCGGCTATTTCTCTGCAACCGTACAAGTTAGAAACCATTTTGTGGTATCTGTATGATCGTATGGGTTCATTCTATTTGTTGATTGGCATCAAATACCATACTTTGAAAAAGATTTCAAAACAGACTCATTTGAATAAAATATCTGTTTAAGAGGCTAAAAATACAGTTTTTGCCAAAATGACGCTACTTCCGGTGATAATGAAAATCTTAAATTACTTGTATGAAATCCCAAATGGCATTAGGTATAACATGGTGTGACGTTTATGAAAATCGAATAATAATTGACCCTTTTATGGCCCCGAAACCTTCAAAAGTGACCCGTAGAAAACCATCTATTTCTCGGCAACCGAACAAGTTAGAAACCATTTTATGATATCTATATGACCATATGAGTTTTGTTTATATGTGAATTTAAACCAAAAGTTAAAATTATTAATACATATTAAGTTATTCTTGGTTGAATAAAACATTGATTTTAAAAGTTTAAAATGCATTTTTTGACCAAATGATGTCACTTCCGGTGTCAATTTTAAATTGTAATCAACTTGATATGACGCTACGTGCTTTTTGAATCAAATCATGTCACTTTTATAAAAATCCAATCATAATTGACTATTTTACAGGCAAAATAACGAAAACAGTGACTTGTACAGAACTGCCCATTTCTTGGTAACTGCTTATAGTACAAACGAATTTTAACATACATTTTCTTCGTATGGATTATAGCTACAAGTTTATAAAAGTTACGAAGAAATATTTTAAAATCTGAAAAGCCTGAATAGGTTGTAAATAGGCCAATTTTACACCATTTTTAGCCTCTTAATCGAATTTGCTCGAAAATGAAATCGAAATTAAAAAAACTGCTTCCTACATTTTTTGCGCCTTGAAAGGGCACACTCTTTGAGTCAAATAATTTTTCCAAAAAATAATATTTGTTTTCGAAGAAGGAAAATAACTGTCAAAATTGTAGTTTTTGGTAAAATTATGCCACTTCCGGTGCCGACAGATAAAACTTTTGGTAATAAAAAAAATGACAATTGATACAACGAAGCATATGAACTTTGTTTTATACAAATCGAACAATAAAAAATTAATCTAGGACTGAAAAACTGAATTAGCCAATGGCGGCCAAGGAAAATTACTGAGACAAAATTTTTTAACATTTTTGCACTAGTCAGACGACTCTTTAATTCTGTGCACAATACGACTAAAAAATATTCATAAATAAAAAAGTTTTTTGTAAAATTTTAAATTTTCGAAATTTGGCGCTTAATATCTTCGAAGATTTGCCGAAAATCAAAAATCGAAAGTAGCGTAGCTATGTGCCCTGTCTCAGGCTATGCCAAAATGTATCGAAAGTTAAAATTCAATGATTATTGTTAAAATTACTGCAATATTTTAAAAAACGATAATTTGGTGATTTCGGACATTTCGCATTGTCGCAGAACGTTCAAAATAGCTTTATCCTCTAAGTCACACCCACTTTCCCAGTAAAACCGAAGAAATCGTAACGATGCGACACGTAGTTGCTGAGATCTATTCAAATTGGAATCTGAATAATAATAATAATAATAACTAGACCTGCATGCAGGAATGACGGGTTTCACTGGTGCCAAGTTACTCTTAAACATGTCATTTTCGGTGCCAAGATACACTTGAACATATGTCACTTCCGGTACCAACGAAACCACTAAACAGGTTTCCAAATTAACATTGCACACAAATAAAATGGACGCAGAATCAACCAATCAATCCAGCAATATCAAGTCATTTTATACATTTGTTACTTGTAAATGATCTTGACAAAATTAAATTACTTCCGGTGTTAATGAAAATGTTCAATTAATCTTATCAAATCAGAAATGGCATACGATATCATATAGTGAAAACTTTATGTAAATCGAATAATAATTGCCACTTTTAAAGACCAAAAAACTTGAAAAGTGACTTGTAGAAAATCTGCTATTTCTCTGCAACCGTACAAGTTAGAAACCATTTTTTGGTATCTGTATGATCGTATGGGTTCATTCTATTTGTTGATTGGCACCAAATACCATAATTTGAAAAAGATTTCAAAACAGACTCATTTGAATAAAATATCTGTTTTGAAGGCTAAAAATTCAGTTTTTGCCAAAATGACGTTACTTCCGGTGATAATGAAAATCTTAAACTACTTGTATGAAATCACAAATGGCATTAGGTATAACATGGTGTAACGTTTATGAAAATCGAATAATAATTGACACTTTTATGGCCCCGAAACCTTCAAAAGTGACCTGTAGAAAACCGTCTATTTCTCGGCAACCGAACAAGTTAGAAACAATTTTATGATATCTATATGACCATATGAGATGTATTTATATGTGAATTTAAACCAAAAGTTAAAATTATTAATACATATTAAGTTATTCATGGTTGAATAAAACATTGATTTAAAAAGTTTAAAATGCAGTTTTTGACCAAATGACGTCACTTCCGGTGTCAATTTTAAATTGTAATCAACTTGATATGACGCTACATGCTTTTTGAATCAAATGATGTCACTTTTATAAAAATCCAATAATAATTGACTATTTTACAGGCAAAATAACGAAAACAGTGACTTGTACAGAACTGCCCATTTCTTGGTAACTGCTTATATTACAAACGAATTTTAACATACATTTTCTTCGTATGGATTATAGCTACAAGTTTATAAAAGTTACGAAGAAATATTTTAAAATCTGAAAAGCCTGAATAGGTTGTAAATAGGCCAATTTTACACCATTTTTAGCCTCTTAATCGAATTTGCTTGAAAATGAAATCGAAATTAAAAAAACTGCTTCCTACATTTTTTGCGCCTTGAAAAGACACACTCTTTGAGTCATATAATTTTTCAAAAAAATAATATTTGTTTTCGAAATAAGAAAATAACTGTCAAAATTGTAGTTTTTGGTAAAATTATGCCACTTCCGGTGCCGACAGATAACATTATTGGTAACAAAAAAAATGACAATTGAGACAACGAAGCATATGAACTTTGTTTTATACAAATCGAACAATAAAAAATTAATCTAGGACTGGAAAACTGAATTAGCCAATGGCGGCCAAGGAAAATTACTGAGACAAAAAATTTTAACATTTTTGCACTAGTCAGATGACTCTTTAATTCTGTGCACAATACGACTAAAAAATATTCATAAATAAAAAATTTTTTAGTAAAATTTTAAATTTTCGAAATTTGGCGCCTAATATCTTCGAAGATTTGCCGAAAATCAAAAATCGAAAGTAGCGTAGCTATGTGCCCTGTCTCAGGCTATGCCAAAATGTATCGAAAGTTAAAATCCAATGATTATTGTTAAAATTACTGCAATATTTTCAAAAACGATAACTTCGGTGATTTCGGACATTTCGCATTGGCACAGAACGTTCAAAATAGCTTTATCCTCTAAGTCACACCCACTTTCCCAGTAAAACCGAAGAAATCGTAACGATGCGACACGTAGTTGCTGAGATCTATTCAAATTGGAATCTGAATAATAATAATAATAATAATAATAATAATAAGAATAATAATTTTAACAAAAACAATAGTGTTTCACACAAGCTACGCAGTGTGAAACCCTAATAATAATAAGAACCTGCATGCAGGAATGACGGGTTTCACTGGTGCCATGTTACCTTTGAACTTGAACTTGTGTCAATTTCGGTGCCACGTTACTCTTGAACATATGTCACTTCCGGTACCAATGAAACCAATATACAGGTTTCCACATAAGAATTGCACACATCAAATAAAATGGAAAAAGAATCAAACAAATCCAGCAATATCATTTCATTTTATACATTTGTTACATGTAATTGATCCTGGCAAAATTACAGTACTTCCGGTGATAATGTAAATGTTCCATTAGTTTTATGAAATCAGAAATGGCATGAGGCATCACATGGTGAAAATTTTATGTAAATCGAATAATAATTGCCACTTTTATAGACCAAAAACCTTGAAAAGTGACGTGTAGAAAATCGTCTATTTCTCGGCAACCGTACAAGTTAGAAACCATTTTTTGGTATTTATATGACCGTATGGGTTTAATCTATTTGTTGATTGGAATCAAATATCATAATTGTATAAACATTACAAATCAGACTCATTTGAATAAAATATCGGCTTTGAAGGCTTAAAATACAGTTTTTGCCAAAATGACGTTACTTCCGGTGATAATGAAAACTTTAAATTAATTTTTTAACATCGTCTATGACATTAGGCTTCAAAGGGTGAAAATTTTATGAAAATCGAATAATAATTGACACTTTTATGGGCCAAAAACCTTCAAAAGTGACTTTTAGAAAATCGCCTATATCTCGGCAACCGAACAAGTTAGAAACAATTTTATGATATCTTTTTGACCGTATGAGTTTTGTTAATATGTGAATTTAAACCAAAAATTAATTTTATTATTATATGTGACATAATTCTTGGTTGAAAAAAATATCGATTTTAAAAGTTAAAAATTGAGTTTTTGACTAAATGACGTAACTTCCGGTGTCAATTTTAAATAGTAATCAACATGATATGACGCAGACTTGCTTTTTGAATCAAATGATGTCACTTTTGTGAATATCCATTAATAATTGACTATTTTACAGGCAAAATTACGAAAACAGTGACTTATGCAAAACTGCCCATTTCTCGGCAACTGCTTATTTTAGAAACTAATTTTAACATACATTCTCTTCGTATGGATTATAGTTACAGGTTTATAAAAGTTAAGTAAAAATATTTTAAAATCTGAAAAGCCTGAATGGGTTGTAAATAGGTCAATTTTTCGCCTTTTTTCACCTCTTAATCCAATTTGCTAGAAAATGAAATAGAAATTAAAAAAACTGCTTCCGCCATTTTTTGCGCCTTGAAAGGACACACTCTTTGAGTCATATAATTTTTCCGAAAAATAATATTTGTTTAAGAAGAAGGAAACTAACCGTAAAAATTGTAGTTTTTGGTAAAATTATGCCACTTCCGGTGCCGACAGATAACACTTTTGGTAATAAAAAAAATGACAATTGAGACAACGAAGCATATGAACGTTGTTTTATACAAATCGAACAATAAAAATTTAATCTAGGACTGAAAAAGTGAATTAGCCAATGGCGGCCAAGGAAAATTACTGCGACAAATTTTTTTAACATTTTTGCGCTAGTCAGACGACTCTTTAATTCTGTGCACAACACGACTAAAAAATATTTATAAATAAAAAAGTTTTTTGTAAAATTTTAAATTTTCGAAATTTGGCGCCTAATATCTTCGAAGATTTGCCGAAAATCAAAAATCGAAAGTAGCGTAGCTATGTGCCCTGTCTCCGGCTATGCCAAAATGTATCGAAAGTTAAAATCCAATGATTATTGTTAAAATTACTGCAATATTTTCAAAAACGATAACTTCGGTGATTTCGGACATTTCGCATTGTCGCAGAACTTTCAAAATAGCTTTATCCTCTAAGTCACACCCACTTTCCCAGTAAAACCGAAGAAATCGTAACGATGCGACACGTAGTTGCTGAGATCTATTCAAATTGGAATCTGAATAATAATAATAATAATAATAAGAATAATAATTTTAACAAAAACAATAGTGTTTCACACAAGCTACGCAGTGTGAAACCCTAATAACTAGACCTGCATGCAGGAATGACGGGTTTCACTGGTGCCATGTTACCTTTGAACTTGAACTTGTGTCACTTTCGGTGCCACGTTACCCTTGAACATATGTCACTTCCGGTACCAATGAAACCAATATACAGGTTTCCACATAAGCATTGCACACATCAAATAAAATGGAAACAGAAACAAACAAACCCAGCAATATCATTTCATTTTATACATTTGTTACATGTAATTGATCCTGACAAAATTACAGTACTTCCGGTGATAATGTAAATGTTCCATTAGTTTTATGAAATCAGAAATGGCATAAGGCATCTCATGGTGAAAATTTTATGTAAATCGAATAATAATTGCCACTATTATAGACCAAAAACCTTGAAAAGTGACGTGTAGAAAATCGTCTATTTCTCGGCAACCGTACAAGTTAGAAACCATTTTTTGGTATTTATATGACCGTATGGGTTTAATCTATTTGTTGATTGGAATCAAATATCATAATTGTATAAACATTACAAATCAGACTCATTTGAATGAAATATCTGTTTTGAAGGCTTAAAATACAGTTTTTGCAAAAATGACGTTACTTCCGGTGATAATGAAAACGTTAAATTAGTTTTATAACATCGTCTATGACATTAGGCTTCAAAGGGTGAAAATTTTATGAAAATCGAATAATAATTAACACTTTTATGGGCCAAAAACCTTCAAAAGTGACTTTTAGAAAATCGCCTATATCTCGGCAACCGAACAAGTTAGAAACAATCTTATGATATCTTTTTGACCGTATGAGTTTTGTTAATATGTGAATTTAAACCAAAAGTTGATTTTATTATTATATGTGACATAATTCTTGGTTGAAAAAAATATCGATTTCAAAAGTTAAAAATTGAGTTTTTGACTAAATGACGTCACTTCCGGTGTCAATTTTAAATAGTAATCAACATGATATAACGCACACTTGCTTTCTGAATCAAATGATGTCACTTTTGTGAATATCCATTAATAATTGACTATTTTACAGGCAAAATTTCGAAAACAGTGACTTATGCAAAACTGCCTTTTCTCGGCAACTGCTTATATTACAAACTAATTTTTACATACATTCTCTTCGTATGGATTATAGCTACAAGTTTATAAAAGTTATGTAAAAATATTTTAAAATCTGAAAAGCCTGAATGGGTTGTAAATAGGTCAATTTTACGCCTTTTTTCACCCCTTAATCCAATTTGCTAGAAAATGAAATAGAAATTAAAAAAACTGCTTCCGCCATTTTTTGCGCCTTGAAAGGACACACTCTTTGAGTCATATAATTTTTCAAAAAAATAATATTTGTTTTTGAAGATCGTAAAAAACTGTCAAAATTGTAGTTTTTGGTAAAATTATGCCACTTCCGGTGCCGACAGATAACACTTTCGGTAATAAAAAAAATGACAATTGAGACAACGAAGCATATGAACTTTGTTTTTTACAAATCGAACAATAAAAAATTAATCTAGGACTGAAAAACTGAATTAGCCAATGGCGGCCAAGGAAAATTACTGAGACAAAAAATTTTAACATTTTTGCGCTAGTCAGATGACTCTTTAATTCTGTGCACAATACGACTAAAAAATATTCATAAATAAAAAAGTTTTTTGTAAAATTTTAAATTTTCGAAATTTGGCGCCTAATATCTTCGAAGATTTGCCGAAAATCAAAAATCGAAAGTAGCGTAGCTATGTGCCCTGTCTCAGACTATGCCAAAATGTATCGAAAGTTAAAATCCAATGATTATTGTTAAAATTACTGCAATATTTTCAAAAACGATAACTTCGGTGATTTCGGACATTTCGCATTGTCGCAGAACGTTCAAAATAGCTTTATCCTCTAAGTCACACCCACTTTCCCAGTAAAACCGAAGAAATCGTAACGATGCGACACGTAGTTGCTGAGATCTACTCAAATTGGAATCTGAATAATAATAATAATAATAATAATAAGAATAATAATTTTAACAAAAACAATAGTGTTTCACACAAGCTACGCAGTGTGAAACCCTAACTAGACCTGCATGCAGGAATGACGGGTTTCACTGGTGCCACGTTACCCTTGAACGTGTCACTTCCGGTGCCAAGCTACCTTGAACATATGTCACTTCCGGCACCAACGAAACCACTAAACAGGTTTCCAAATAAACATTGCTCACATCAAAAAAAAAACCAAAAACCGGGGAATCAACCAAATCCAGCAATATCAATTCATTTTATACATTTGTTACTAAATGATATTGACAAAATTACATTTCTTCCGGTGTTAATGAAAATGTTAAATTAAAGTTCCAATTTCACTTTTTCTAAGAAAGTCAAAATATAATTATTTCTATGTTTTTTGCTCAAAAGGTTGTCAACTCACTATTATACGATCATGGACAACATTTTGGGGGGGTTAAAAAGGGTGACACTGGTTTTTTGAGGAAATAGTTACTCAATTACCTCCCTTGTTTTCCCATTCTTCTACATGGACGGCCATCTTCAAACGTTTGAATTTGAAGTTGAAAATGATATTTTTGCCAATTTCTCCACTGGCAATAGTGAATTATAGGATTGATAGGATTATTCTTTAACAAGGTAGGACTGTTTATAGGTTCAATCTATTTTGGGGCTTTATTTTAATAAATTTTAAAAATATAACTTAAAAAAATGCTATTGGAACTTTAATTCTATGAAATCAGAAATGGCATAGATATCATAATATAGTGAAAATTTTTTTCCACTTTTCAAGACCAAAAAACTTGAAAAGTCACTTGTAGAAAATCGGCTATTTCTCTGCAACCGTTCAAGTTAGGAACCATTTTGTGGTATCTGTATGATTGTATGGGTTCATTCTATTTGTTGATTGGCATCAAATATCATAATTTGAAAAAGATTTCAAAACAGACTCATTTGTATAAAATATCTGTTTTGAAGGCTAAAAATACAGTTTTTGCCAAAATGACGTTACTTCCGGTGAAAATGTAAATCTTAAATTACTTGTATAAAATCCTAAATGGCATTAGGTATAGCATGGTGTAAAGTTTATGAAAATCGAATAATAATTGACACTTTTATGGCCCCAAAACCTTCAAAAGTGACCTGTAGAAAACCGTCTATTTCTCGGCAACCGAACAAGTTAGAGACAATTTTATGATATCTATATGAACATATGAGTTGTGTTTATATGTGAATTTAAACCAAAAGTTAAAATTATTAATACATATTAAGTTATTGATGGTTGAATAAAACATTGATTTAAAAAGATTAAAATGCAGTTTTTGACCAAATGACGTCACTTCCGGTGTCAATTTTGAATTGAATTCAACTTGAAATGACGCTACATGCTTTTTGAATCAAATGATGTCACTTTTATAAAAATCCAATAATAATTGACTATTTTACAGGCAAAATAACGAAAACAGTGACTTATGCACAACTGCCCATTTCTTGGCAACTGCTTATATTACAAACTAATTTTAACATACATTTTCTTCGCATGGATTATAGCTACAAGTTTTTAAAAGTTACGAAGAAATATTTTAAAATCTGAAAAACCTGAATAGGTTGTAAATAGGTCAATTTTACACCATTTTTAGCCTTTTAATTGAATTTGCCCGAAAATGAAATCGAAATTAAAAAAACTGCTTCCGACATTTTTTGCGCCTTCAAAGGGCACACTCTTTGGGTCATATAATTTTTCAAAAAAATAATATTTGTTTTCGAAAAATGGTACCTAACTGTCAAAATTGTAGTTTTTGGTAAAATTATGCCACTTCCGGTGCCGATAGATAACACTTTTGGTCATAAAAAAAATGACAATTGAGACAACGAAGCATATTAACTTTGTTTTATACAAATCGAACAATAAAAAATCAATATAGTACTGAAAAACTGAATTAGCCCATGGCGGCCAAGGAAAATTACCGAGGCAAAAAATGTTAACATTTTTGCGCTAGTCAGACGACTCTTTAATTCTGTGCACAACACGACTAAAAAATATGCATAAATAAAAAAGTTTTTTGTAAAATTTTAAATTTTCGAAATTTGGCGCCAAATATCTTCGAAGATTTGCAGAAAATCAAAAATCGAAAGTAGCGTAGCTATGTGCCCTGTCTCCGGCTATGCCAAAATGTATCGAAAGTTAAAATCCAATGATAAATGTTAAAATTACTGCAATATTTTCAAAAACGATCATTTGGGGATTTCGGACATTTCGCATTGTCGCAGAACGTTCAAAATAGCTTTATCCTCTAAGTCACACCCACTTTCCCAGTAAAACCGAAGAAATCGTAACGATGCGACACGTAGTTGCTGAGATCTATTCAAATTGGAATCTGAATAATAATAATAATAAGAATAATAATTTTAACAAAAACAATAGTGTTTCACACAAGCTACGCAGTGTGAAACCCTAATAATAATTTTAACAAAAACAATAGTGTTTCACACAAGCTACGCAGTGTGAAACCCTAATTACTTTAATAAACAGAGAGACTCGGACATCTGCCGATGCGACCTTAACTGATTTAGATAGAAAGAAAAGTATTTGCGGCGATTGTGATAAAAGCACAATCACCAAGTTTTAAAAAAAAATCAACTTCCGAAGACTAAAAAAGAAATGATTCGCATGAAGGCTAATAATGAAAATAAAAAAACAATTGGCAGGTAAAAAGAATGGTTGCAAGTCCAAACCTTTTTAGATGAACGAAGGAATTTTGTATGATTTCAAAAATCAAAGATACACAGCAGAATGCCATAATTTGGTCATGAAACTTAAAAATCTAAACGTTTCCAATGGTAACGTAGCAGTGGTTATAAAAAAAATATAATTACACTCCATCAAAATCTACAGTTCAAAGAATATCATGTGAGCGCGTCGGTGTCCACATGTTTAGGAAACCTTGAAGTCGGCGAAAAATACCACCCTTTATAGACCTACAGACGAAACTACAAAATTTGACTCTAAATTCGGTACATACGCAATAATCGCTGGCTCGGCGCATACGCCACTTACCCAGCAATGTGTTTCTTTTTCATAACAAACATCATGCAGTACAAAATATTTATTTATCTGAGGGACAAAAAATAAAGTCTTTTAAATTAATAGTTTTATTGGGGTGTTTATCCCTCTCTCCCACTCCCCGTATTACATGTCATTATATTTTCCTCGTACTTTACCCGGCAATTTATTTTTCATAACAAACATCGTACTGCACAATATAATATTTAGTTATCTTTGAGATAAACATTAAAATGTTACATTATTAGATTTATAGACCCCTCTCTCTCCCTCGCTCCCTCTGTATAACATGCCGTTATAAATAGGCCAGTGTGTGGGTATAAATAAGTAAACGCACTGTTCATTTTAATATATGTATGAGGCTAATCTTGAAATAATTCATGTCAAATGCCGATCTTTTCATCTCCAGCTTAACATGTATTTTAATTTCTACTGTAGCATTATAAACACAGTTAATATAAAGACATTTGAAGGCGCGGGTTTACTGTTAAAACAACGAAGCGTTCGCGCATGCGTACATATGTCAAATCCAATCGTCTCATAGAGTGTATTCGGTTACTTTGCAGTATGGAAATAAACGATATTTTCCGACTGCGATCAAGTTATTTCGTTTCCGGGACGTGCGTAGCTTGGAGCATAAATTTTATTTAGTACAACCAAGGGACATAGCTCTTATTCTCACTAAGAGGGACTCAGACTAGTAATTATTTGCCCATTGACTTCAATGTTAAATGCCTGTAACATCACAGGCTGTAGTTTTTTTCTCAACATTCCGTTGCTTCCAATCTTTTTAGGCACAATGGGGACCACATTTGGCAATCTCCTCATCATAAGTTTGTAGGGGGTTGACCGTTTAGATTTTTTGCTACGGGGATTTTAAGTTGATTGGGGTGAAAATCTCACTTCTGACACAATGATTGCTCCGCAGAAAGACATTTTACACCCCCTATCCCTCCGCTGTAATATCCTCAGTATTACCCAAAACTGCTATGAAATTGAAAATTTGATGCCTTTTCTCCAATTCTAGACCAAAAAGTCAACCCAAAAATGCAGGAAGAGGGGAGAAAAAAAATAAGGGGAAAATTGTCTATTTAGGAGATAAACACCTCCTGTTTCGCATTTAGAGGGGTGTTATTGTCCAATAGACATGTCCTGAGATCATTAGGACCCAAGACGCGTTAGCGTCGCGGGTTCTAATGTAAAATCTCAGGACATGTCTATTGGACAATAACACCCCTCTAAATGCGAAACAGGAAGTGTTTATCGACATTGTAACATGCTATTTTTAAGGATTTTAAAAGAACTTATTTTATTGTGTAAACTTTAAAATTCGCCAAACTGCAAAGAAAATGTTATTCGAATATTTCAAATAAAATATTTTTAACGTTTGAAGACTTTTAAAAAGATTAGTAAATTTGCCTAAGTGTGGTCTTTTCAACCGGTAGTGCCAGTCGTGAATGAATTAGTCACGGCCTGTCAACCGAGACTACAAAGGGGTAACTCTTGGCTACAATGATGGCTTCGTTTTCGCAGTTTGTGATAACATGGGTGAGTTTTTAGCCTTTATTATTTTATTTGCAGACTGTCAACACAATTTTATTGCCAGTTCTTGTTCAGAGTAGAGCAGTTCTTACACACATCCCTCAAAATGCCCTATAAAACTATTTGATGCCTAGGATTCAAGTGGTTGCTATGTATATCGTTCTGACGTGTTGTCAATCAATATCATGGTCAATTTTGGTATAGTTTCCCATTATTCTAGGCCATCTCAGCTGCTATTTCATCTCCCCTAGTTACTATATTTTCAACCAATTTCTTGTGACTAATGACGCATTATCAGGCGGATCATGTTATTTAGAATTTGAGCAAACTTTGACTTAAAATTTCCACTTTATTTAAAGTAAACACTGCGGAGTACAAAAATCACAAACAAATTTGTCCACATTGCTTAGTTACGAATAATTTACAATGTCTGAAAACGGTTTTTATTAATTTATGACTGATTTTCTTCTGTTTTATGTATTTCAGAGATGTGTTTGGATAAAGGCTGAAGTTTGAAAATAGTGTGATGGTCATTCGAGGGACATTTCTTGAAGATATTTGTCAATAAAGATTTGAGTTGAGGAAGATGGCTGAGCACAAAATGAAAAAAAAAGTACCCTAATATTTATACGCAGTTATTCGCCTTGCTGAAACAGAGGGGTGTTATTGTCCAATCGACGGTGTCTAATCGACCAATCAAAATGCTTGATTCGCCCTTAAGCATGTTACAATTATAAATCGCACTACATTCGTCCTTCATGAAATGAGGGGAAATAATTACTAGTCTTAGTCCTATATACCTCACATGTTGCTGCTATTTGAACAAATCTTTTGTAATCTAATAAACAAACATATATGCAATTCCCTGGCCAAAGATTATGAAAATTCATGCATTTTCAGATGAGCAGTGCTGCATTTTGCAAACACTATAATACATCAGAAAACTGCGGAATTTCAGAGAGAAATTTCAAAGGACATGAATTTTGAATTCCACATAACTTTTTATACGCCCACATTTTCATGTGGACGTATATTGTCGTCGCCCCTGTTCGTCCGTCCGTCCGGACGTCCGTCCGTTCACAATTGTTTGTGAACAGTCTACAGGTCACAATTTTTATCCGATTTCAATGAAACTTAAAACATAGGTTTATCACCCTAAGATCTCGGTTCCTTTCGATATTGGCATGTATCGGACTGTAACTTCATGGGTTATGGCCCCTGATTGTACGAAAAATCACGTTTTTTAGCTTGTGAACAGTTTAGAGGTCACAATTTTGAACCGATTTGGACGAAACTTGAAATGCATGTTTATAACCCAAAGACCTTGGTTCCTTTCGATATTTGCGCCAATCGGATCGTAACTTCCTGAATTATGGCCCCTGATTGTCCGAAAAATCGCCCTTTTTAGCTTGTGGTCCCTCTGGAGGTCAAAATTGTTATCCGATTTAAAAAACCGTTTGATTATATCACCGTTCCATGGTTATGAAGGTTGAGTTCGAATTTCGTGAAAATCGGACCAAAATTGACGGACAAAATGGCCGCCATTTGTACGCGAATAGTGTGAAAATATGTTAAATCAAGGTTGTGAACAGTGTAGAGGACACAATTTTGAACCGATTTGGATGAAACTTGAAATGCATGTTTATAACCCAAAGATCTTGGTTCCTTTCGATATTTGCGCCAATCGGATCGTAACTTCCTGAATTATGGCCCCTGATTGTCCGAAAAATTGCCCTTTTTAGCTTGTGGTCCCTCTGGAGGTCAAAATTGTTATCCGATTTAAAAAACCGTTTGATTATATCATTGTTCCATGGTTATGAAGGTCGAGTTTGAATTTCGTGAAAATCGGACCAAAATTGACGGACAAAATGGCCGCCATTTGTACGCGAATAGTGTGCAAATATGTTATATCAAGGTTGTGAACAGTGTAGAGGACACAATTTTGAACCGATTTGGATGAAACCTGAAATGCATGTTTATAAGCCAGAGATCTTGATTCCTTTCGATATTTGCGGCAATTGGCTCTTAACTTCCTGAATTATGGCCCCTGATTGTCCGAAAAAATGCCCTTTTTAGCTTGTGGTCCCTCTGGAGGTCAAAATTGTTATCCGATTTAAAAAAACGTTTGATTATATCACCGTTCCATGGTTATGAAGGTTGAGTATGAATTGTGTGAAAATCAGACCAAAATTGACGGACAAAATGGCCGCCGTTTGTACGCGAATATTGTGAAAATATGTTATATAAAGGTTGTGGACCTTATAGAGGTCACAATTTTGAACCGATTTTGATGAAACTTGACATGTATGTTTATAACCCAAAGATCGTGGTTCCTTTAGATATTTGCGCCCATTGGATCATAACTTCCTGAATTATGTCCCCGGATTGTCAGAAAAATCGCTTTTGTTCGCTTTTGGTCCCTCTGGAGGTCAAAATTATTATCCGATTTAAAAAAACGTTTGACTATATCACCGTTACATGGTAATGAAGAGAGAGTTTGAATTACGTGAAAACCGGACTAGAATTGACGGACAAAATGGCCGCCGTTTGTACACGAATAGTGTGAAAATATGTTATATCAAGGTTGTGGACCCTATAGAGGTCACAATTTTGAATCGATTTTGATGAAACTTGACAGGTATGTTTTAAACCCAAAGATCTTGGTTCCTTTCGATATTTGCGCCCATCGGGTCATTACTTCCTGAATTATGTCCCCTGATTGTACGAAAAATCACCCTTTTTAGCTTGTGGTGCCTCTGGAGGTCACAATTATATTAAAAAAAAACGTTTGATTATAAAAACCAAACAAATTCTAATGATTTTCTGATAATTCCTTAATATGCGACAATTCTTGTTGACTGCCCGGACGATTTGGCTGCTGTGTGGGCATATGTTTCGTTGCCTGGCAACCTATTTTTTATTGTTGAACATAAATGCATTCTGTAATAAGATGAGATAAATTCAATGTAAATCAAACATGAAAATACTTTAAAACAGCAATCATGATGCAATATTAGACTTTTTAACACTTTCATCAAAAAACACATAGTTTTTCGCAGTTAACGTAGTTTCAAGTGCCAAATTATGGTTAAATCTAAGATGTTGAAACCTGCAGTGCCTATCAATTTTAAACTGTCTCCTATATAGCTGTATTTCCATAGGATAAGTAAGTTGAAATAATCTGATTGTGTAACACTACAACAGCTTTTTCAACCCCACCCCCCAGTATGAAATCGTATAATTTGAAAGCACATGAATTTTGAATTCCACAGAACATTTTTATTATTGAACATAAATGCATTCTGTAAAAAGATGAGATAAATTCATTGACATCCAGAAAATGGTCAAAATGTGCAATTCTGTCATTCAGTTACATGCCAAGGAGAGAAGAAAACCCCATGCAGTACCAAATTTCCAGCCCTTTAGTCAGCAGAAGTGGGGATCAGGTTGGATGTACTTCGTAAAGTGTATGAAATGCACATTTATCTCACCTGTTTTGCTTCTTTTTTTCTTTTTAAAGCTTGTGTTGAGGTCAATCAATCCACTCTATGAATGAAACATTAGCCTTGGCACCTGAAATGATAGAAAGTTGGGGATAAATATGCAATAAAAAACTGTGGGATAATAAGAAAGGAAAAAAAAAAAAATGGTCTCAATTGGAAATAGAAATAAACCTCTTTGTTTCTAGCAAACATCCCGTCACTGGACCTACAACTAGTAACCAGTTCACAGTCAGTAGTCAGTAAAAAAAAGTAAACTCTGAGTGTCACATAAGTCTAAGGCAATCTCAAAGGTAGATACCATCTTTTGAAGTTTGGTCTAAATGTCAAGGTCAACTGCAGATTTGGTCAAAAGTCACACAGGTGTGAATTTTGGAGTCTACCTGTTAACGTGTCATTGTGTGTAGGCAAAACATTTTAGGTCTAAATATTAAGGCCAACTGCAGACATGGTTCAAGGTCACCTGTAAATTGGGTTGTGGGCGCATGATTTTTGGACAAAATTGTGGGTTAGGGCTAGGGTCAGGACTGGGTTTTGGCTTGGGCCGAGGGCACATGCTTGTTGACAAGATTGTAGGTTAGGGTTAGGGTAAGGGCTGGGTCTTGGGTTAGGGTTAGAGTCAGCTCTGTTTACATCTCGGGACCTTTAGGCCAAATCTGCAGTTGAATAGGCCTTAATGTTGAGACTTAAAACCACGTTTTGACACCATAGCGAACGAAATTTTAACATCTACACCTCAAATTCACCCTCGGCCAACAGATACCCCCCAATAATGGCTATTTTGATATGTAATAGACACAAAACTTACTGCTGAGCAATAAAAAAACAGTATTCTTACCATTTCTGACACTTTCCGTTCAAAACTTCAGGAAATAAGTGGCTGAGAAAATATCCGTCTTCATTGCTTATTGTGGTATCAGGACTCAGACTAGTAATTATTTGCCCATTGACTTCAATGTTAAATACCTGTAACATCACAGGCTGTAGTTTTTTTCTCAACATTCCGTTGCTTCCAATCTTTTTAGGCACAATGGGGACCACATTTGGCAATCTCCTCATCATAAGTTTGTAGGGGGTTGACCGTTTAGATCTTTTGCTACGGGGATTTTAAGTTGATTGGGGTGAAAATCTCACTTCTGACACAATGATTGCTCCGCAGAAAGACATTTTACACCCCCTATCCCTCCGCTGTAATATCCTCAGTATTACCCAAAACTGCTATGAAATTGAAAATTTGATGCCTTTTCTCCAATTCTAGACCAAAAAGTCAACCCAAAAATGCAGGAAGAGGGGAGAAAAAAAATAAGGGAAAATTGTCTATTTATAAATCGCACTACATTCGTCCTTCATGAAATGAGGGGAAATAATTACTAGTCTTAGTCCTATATACCTCACATGTTGCTGCTATTTGAACAAATCTTTTGTAATCTAATAAACAAACATATATGCAATTCCCTGGCCAAAGATTATGAAAATCCATGCATTTTCAGATGAGCAGTGCTGCATTCTGCAAACACTATAATACATCAGAAAACTGCGGAATTTCAGAGAGAAATTTCAAAGGACATGAATTTTGAATTCCACACAACTTTTTTATTGTTGAACATAAATGCATTCTGTAATAAGATGAGATAAATTCAATGTAAATCAAACATGAAAATACTTTAAAACAGCAATCATGATGCAATTTTAGACTTTTTAACACTTTCATCAAAAAACACATAGTTTTTCGCAGTTAACAGTTTCAAGTGCCAAATTATGGTTAAATCTAAGATGTTGAAACCTGCAGTGCCTATCAATTTTAAACTGTCTCCTGTATAGCTGTATTTCCATAGGATAAGTAAGTTGAAATAATCTGATTGTGTAACACTACAACAGCTTTTTCAACCCCACCCCCCAGTATGAAATCGTATAATTTGAAAGCACATGAATTTTGAATTCCACAGAACATTTTTATTATTGAACATAAATGCATTCTGTAAAAAGATGAGATAAATTCAATATAAATGAAACATGAAAATACTTTAAAACAGTAAACATGATGCAATATTAGACTTTTTGACACTTTCATCAAAAATCACACAGTTTTCTCTGTTAACACAGCTTCAAGTGCCAAATTTTGGCCAAATCTAAGATGTTGAAACATGAAGTACCTATGAATATCAAAATATCACCTATATAGCTGTATTTCCACACGATAAGTTAGTGGAAAAAATCTGATTATGTAACACTACAACAGTTTTTTTCATCCCCACCCCCCAGTATTGAATCAGATACACTGCTGACCAATCATAGGTCAACCTGTTCACTCTGGTCTGTCAAATGATTTACAATGGTGATGGTGCCTACAACTTTCCTGGCAAAGAGATATGAACAACCGTCAACACACAGGCCATTTATTCGCATTTATGTTATCTTCCAATATGAGAGGTCATGATATACACAAGGGTGTCCTGTTCAAGCTCGGCAATGAAATCATCATCAAAAAGCAAAGTTTACAGGGGTCCTCGGCTGGAACCCAAACTGATTACGATTTGCCTTCCACTTTCACCACCGGTGTCATAGAGATCAGGGATGAAATTGATATGCATCATCATTCTACTAAAGCCAGTCCAGGAAGTCATCGGGTTTTGAGATGTAGACCTGAAATGTTAAATTTGGACGATAATGAGCATTCTGGGGTGAATACTATCCAGGTAAATGGGTCATTGACATCCAGAAAATGGTCAAAATGTGCAATTCTGTCATTCAGTTACATGCCAAGGGGAGAAGAAAACCCCATGCAGTACCAAATTTCCAGCCCTTTAGTCAGCAGAAGTGGGGATCAGGTTGGATGTACTTCGTAAAGTGTATGAAATGCACATTTATCTCACCTGTTTTGCTTCTTTTTTTCTTTTTAAAGCTTGTGTTGAGGTCAATCAATCCACCCTATGAATGAAACATTAGCCTTGTCACCTGAAATGATAGAAAGTTGGGGATAAATATGCAATAAAAAACTGTGGGATAATAAGAAAGGAAAAAAAAAAAATGGTCTCAATTGGAAATAGAAATAAACCTCTTTGTTTCTAGCAAACATCCCGTCACTGGACCTACAACTAGTAACCAGTTCACAGTCAGTAGTCAGTAAAAAAAAGTAAACTCTGAGTGTCACATAAGTCTAAGGCAATCTCAAAGGTAGATACCATCTTTTGAAGTTTGGTCTAAATGTCAAGGTCAACTGCAGATTTGGTCAAAAGTCACACAGGTGTGAATTTTGGAGTCTACCTGTTAACGTGTCATTGTGTGTAGGCAAAACATTTTAGGTCTAAATATTAAGGCCAACTGCAGACATGGTTCAAGGTCACCTGTAAATTGGGTTGTGGGCGCATGATTTTTGGACAAAATTGTGGGTTAGGTCTAGGGTCAGGACTGGGTTTTGGCTTGGGCCGAGGGCACATGCTTGTTGACAAGATTGTAGGTTAGGGTTAGGGTAAGGGCTGGGTCTTGGGTTAGGGTTAGAGTCACTTCGTGTACAGTTTGATTTCTCGATACTTTTGAAAAAAATAAATGTGCGATTAATTAAAATGTCATCTATTTATTTTGAGATTTCGGTAGGGGACATCACCCTCACTGTTGGCTTGTTTCAAAAAGTGGTGATGCTGTCTGTCTGCTTACAATCCTTTAATCCATGACCATATTTTTCAGTATAATTATAATCTATTGTAGGATTTATACCCAGCTTTTTGTATACATGATGCTGGTCAGGATTTAGATCGACTGCCAACAGCTTCAACATGTATGAATTTATTAAAACTGCCACACTTTACAGATGAAAATCAACTACGTCATAAACTTCTATACGCAATTGAATCAAATGCTGGTTTTGAATTAAGTTAATGTATTGTATAAAATATATTTTATGCATACTATATATTTCATACTTTTTTATACGCACACATTGTAATGTTATCCTATATTGTCGTTGCCCCTGTCCATCGGTCTGTTGGTCCGGCATCCACAAATGCTTTAAATTTTAATTTATACACAGTGTTTCAGGTCATGAGACGAAGAAACCTATTGATTTTCAATTGTTCCGTTAATTACTGCCAGTGTTATGCCCTAGGACTACTTTGAAATTCTTGTGGACGCTCTAGAGATTAAAGCTAATGTCCAATTAACTTTAAATTTCTACTCAGTGGACCTATTTAAGGTCATGAGATGAAGTAGGCCAACC
The DNA here is from genome assembly GCA_036850965.1 of Patella caerulea. NCBI lineage: Eukaryota > Metazoa > Mollusca > Gastropoda > Patellidae > Patella > Patella caerulea. Next base: position 12,828,961 of record JAZGQO010000013.1, on the reverse strand, counting down.
GTATAATTATGTTTTCAACGATTTCCGATAGTTATTGCCAAAGTTAAGGCCCTTGACCACTTTGAAATATTCAATCGTCGAGTATTGCTTTTTGGGAAATCTACCACCAAAGCGTGGTTTCTATTGCATTTAAGCTTCGAGGGGTTGACGGTTCTGTCGCAGTAGAGGCTAAAGTTTTGTTTTTATGACTAATTTCAGCATTTGTATCAATAATGAGATGTTACTCTTAATCAAATGGGCACAAAAGCCCGACCCAACTATTCTTGAGTAAAATTTCTCAATACAATGCCAAGTGGTAATCAGTCGGTCGTTGGGGCGTTTTCAAGGTATGGGTTCATTTGCACTGAAAGTGAATGCGCAGCCATTTGTGTATAATGAAAATAAGCTGAAACGGATCGAAAGCAGTCACCCTTTCAATGAAAATGTAATCTTGCTAAATTCACCTTTTGTTCTTTGTGATTTCAGAGGTCAAATGTTAACATTTTCCGTTTTAGCACTAGGAAGATTTAAAGCAATAAATATCAGCGTAAAATAAAAAAAAAATAAACTAAAACCTGTTAATCAAAAAGGATCTTTCATGCTATGGTTGTCATTTTTGTCCCCCGTCTTTCGAAGAAAGTTGGGGGACTATTAAAATGGGTTCGTCCGTCTGTCTGTCTGTCTGTCCGTCTGTCTGTCCGTCACACTTTTTGGGACACAATAACTCTCTTCCTAATTGAGCTAGAATGTTCAAACTTGGTGTATGTGTTTATTAGGTCAATGCCTTGATGGAGTTCGAAGATGAGCATTTTCCGCTTAGGGTAAGCAGAGATAAGCAATTTGATTGGTTGATGCTTTGGGACACGATAACTTTAGTTCTAAATAAGTGAGATTGATGAAACTTGGTGTATAGTTTCATTATAGTAATACCTTGACTAAGTTCGATAATGAGCATTTTCTGCTCAGGGTAAGCAGAGCTATACGCAATTTGATTGGTCGAAAATTTGGAACACAGTAACTCTCCTTCTAATTGAGTTAAAATGTTCAAACTTGGTGTATATGCTTATTAGGTCAATGCCTTGATGGAGTTCTGCTTAGGGTAGGCAGAGATAAGCAATTTGATTGGTTGATGCTTTGAGACACGATAACTTTAGTTCTAATTAAGTGAGAGTGATGAAACTTGGTGTATAGTTTCATTACAGTAATACCTTGACTAAGATCGATAATGAGCATTTTCGGCTCAGGGTAAGCAGAGCGATAAGCAATTTGATTTGCCGAGACTTTGGAACACAATAACTCTCCTTCGAATTGAGTTAAAATGTTCAAAATTGGTGTGTATGCTTATTAGGTCAATGCCTTGATGGAGTTCGAAGATGAACATTTTCTTCTTACGGTAGGCAGAGATAAGCAATTTTTGGATGACACTTCGTGTTCAGTTTGATTGGTCGATACGTTTGAAAAAAATAAATGTGCGATTAATTAATATGTGTTATCTATTTATTTTGGGATTTCGGCGGGGGACATCAGCCTCACTGTTGGCTTGTTGCTTTATAAAAACGGGAGAACCCTCGTCGAAACGTCGCTGAAATAAATCCTTTAAGTAACTTGTATTCTATATAATTGTGTTATGTGTTATCCTCATCCAGTTAATAAATGCCACTCAAACAATTCACTGGAAAATTGTCAAATTGAAATACCCACACTGAGTCTGCAATCTCGAAAAGTGTAAGAGAATAGGGCATAAAATAATAGAAAAAACTAGGTATAAAAGAATGGAGACAGGAATAATTGTATTACAATTATCAATATGTCATTACTGACAAATGAAAAAAATATGCGACAACTCTGGTTGACTGCCCTGACGAGTTAGATGCTGTGGGTGTATGTTTCCTATCTTTTATATCTACGTGAAGGATAATCTGTATTTGTATTTAAAGATTGTATACCCATGGAATCTAATTTAATAATTCCAAACATTATGTAAAAATGTTAAATTTAAACGATGCTAGTTGTAAGAGACTAATAGTAATCAAAGTACTTTTAGAAAATTGTACAGTATACAATAAATGCCAGTACCAGTTGAAAGTTTTGTTGGTTTTTTTTTTGAAGAAACCTCGCCTTGTAGTTGATTTCTGCAAGAATTCGACCCGGTGAATCCAATGAGCTTAGTTATTCCTCCTAAAAGTGACAGCTAATTCCGTTAGGGGTCCAAATTCAAAATAGATTATAATTTTGGCAGAAACTAATAATAACGTTCCCTAAAAAGGTGTGTGTGTGTAAATATATTAAAAAATAGATTTTAGCTGGATTATATATATTAGATATGTGTAGATTCTGAATACGGATGATGCCACTCTGACACCCTTGGGGAAATTTAAATATTCAGGTTGGCCGCCATGAGGTATTTTCTGATTATTTATTGGGGTAAACTTTGTGACAGATTCTCGATTCTCTCGGACCTTGGTTTGAAGGTGGGGTCTATAAGAATTTGATGCACCGAATCCAACGAGCTTGGATATTCCCCCTACAAGTGACGGCTACTCCGCTAGGGAGTGGAGGCGGGGATGAAAATTGGGGGCTCATTTTGGCGGGAAACTCGTAAAGTTCCATAAAAAGGTGTGTAATATATTGTCGACCCGGAGAAAATCCACGAGGTTGGATACTTCTGATGTTGTAACAGTGCAGCTTTCCTATTTCATATGAAAGCTTATTGTTTCTGTTAAGATTAGTAAGCTTTCATATTACATATGAAAGCTTATTCTTTATGTTAATTTTTTTTTTTTTTTTTTTGTGTGTGTATTTTCTGCAAATCGGATTTCTCAGAATCTAACCATGGGATCTTTCTGAAACTTTGACCTACCCCCCCCCCCAAAAAAAAAATGGGGTGCGAACGTTGTTTAATTATATTTTCAAAACGTTTTACGAATCAGAAATCACCGAATTTTACGAACGAAATAACTGACAATGCATTGTCGTAACTTTGTTATTTTTTTACCGATTTTACTAATTCTTTTTTCTTTGAATACCTTGAAAAAAATCATTTTCATCTGCAGTTTCACATTTTCGAATTTCGAAAATTCGTCACTGTGATTTCGAACCGGAATTTTAGACCAATTTGACAACTTCTTTAATAGTTGTACGATTTTCATGAAATTTAGTATATAAGTAGATCTTACCGATGTGACTTCAAAAATATAATTAGAAATTTTTCTAAATTATCTCCCCTTGGTGAAATTAAGGATCAAAGTTTTCAAAAAAAATCGTCGAAATATAGGTCAGAATGACCTAATTTTTTTTTAATACTAGACAAGTAATTACTGATTCGTACACAAAATATGGAGTTTGTGGATCAAACCGGAAATGCCACCATCTTTAAACGTGAAAAATCAATAAGGCGTTTTTGCTATTTTACTTACAGACTCGGGAGTTATATTTTCTGAATCATTGTAGGAAGGCCTAAAAAACGTCGGGAATAGAATTTTGATTTAGGTCAACTGGGCGTCACCATTTTGAATAGAAAATGAAAAATAGAAGCAATTTGAAGGGCCGAGACTTTGGAGCACAATAACTAGAATGTCCAAACTTGGTGTAGGCGTTCACTAGGTCAGTGTTATGATTGAGTTCAAAGATGAGCATTTTCTGCAGAAATAAGCATGCTGATTTGTTGATTCTTTAGGGCACGATAACTTCTGTTATAATGAAGGGAGGAAGGTGAAACTTTTGTCAATAGAGAGTCTAATAGCTAGCCTGTTGTGTGAAATCATTGTATCATTTTTTATACGCCCACATTTTCATGTGGACGTATATTGTCGTCGCCCCTGTTCGTCCGTCCGTCCGTCCACAATTGTTTGTGAACAGTCTACAGGTCACAATTTTTATCCGATTTCAATGAGACTTAAAATATAGGTTTATCACCCTAAGATCTCGGTTCCTTTCGATATTGGCATGTATCGGACTGTAACTTCATGGGTTATGGCCCCTGATTGTACGAAAAATCACGTTTTTTAGCTTGTGAACAGTGTAGAGGTCACAATTTTGAACCGATTTGGATGAAACTTGAAATGCATGTTTATAACCGAAAGATCTTGGTTCCTTTCGATATTTGCGGCAATCGGATCGTAACTTCCTGAATTATGGCCCCTGATTGTCCAAAAAATCGCCCTTTTTAGCTTGTGGTCCCTCTGGAGGTCAAAATTGTTATCGGATTTAAAAAACCGTTTGATTATATCACCGTTCCATGGTTATGAAGGTTGAGTTCGAATTTCGTGAAAATCGGACCAAAATTGACGAACAAAATGGCCGCCGTTTGTACGCGAATAGTGTGAAAATATGTTATATCAAGGTTGCGGACCTTATAGAGGTCACAATTTTGAAGCGATTTTGATGAAACTTGACATGTATGTTTATTACCCAAAGACCTTGGTTCCTTTCGATATTTGCACCCATCGGATCGTAACTTCCTGAATTATACCCCCCGGTTGTCCGAAAAATCGCCCTTTTTAGCTTGTGGTCCCTCTGGAGGTCAAAATTATTATCCGATTTAAAAAACAGTTTGATTATGTCACCGTTACATGGTAATGAAGATTGAGTTCAAATGTCGTGAAAATCGGACCAAAATTGACAAACAAACTGGCCGCCGTTTGTACGCGAATAGTGTGAAAATATGTTATATCAAGGTTGTGGACCTTATAGAGGTCACAATTTTGAACTCATTTTGATGAAACTTGACATGTATGTTTATAACCCAAAGATCTTGGTTGCTTTCGATATTTGCGCCCATTGGATCATAACTTCCTGAATTATGTCACCGGATTGTCCGAAAAATCGCTTTTGTTAGCTTTTGGTCCCTCTGGAGGTCAAAAATTATTATCGGATTTAAAAAAACGTTTGACTATATCACCGTTACATGGTAATGAAGAGAGAGTTTGAATTACGTGAAAATCGGACTGGAATTGACGGACAAAATGGCCGCCGTTTGTACACGAATAGTGTGAAAATATGTTATTTCAAGGTTGTGGACCCCTATAGAGGTCACAATTTTGAATCGACTTTGATGAAACTTGACATGTATGTTTATAACCCAAAGATCTTGGTTCCTTTCGATATTTGCGCCCATCGGGTCATTACTTCCTGAATTATGTCCCCTGGTTGTACGAAAAATCACCCTTTTTAGCTTGTGGTCCCTCTGGAGGTCACAATTATTATCTGATTTAAAAAAAAACGTTTGATTATAAAAACCAAACAAAATTTAATGATTTTCTGATAATTCCTTAATATGCGACAACTCTTGTTGACTGCCCGGACGATTTGGCTGCTATGTGGGCGTATGTTTCGTTGCCTGGTAACCTATTTTTGGTCAAATCAGATGACTCTTTATCTCTTGGTAAAATACCACATAAAAATATTCATTAATATATTTTTTTAATTTTTTTTTTTGTAAAATTTTAAATTCCCAAAAATTGGCGCCTAATATCTCCGAAGATTCGTCGAAAATAAAAAAAAATCTAAAGAACTGTAGCTATGTGCCTCGTCTCCGGCTATGTAAAAATTAAGTATTACAATCCGACAATTATTGATTATGTTACGGCAAAATTTCGAAAAACGACAACTTTGGTGATTTCGGACATTTCGCATTGTCGCAGAACGTCAAAATAGCTTTAAAATGTAAGTTAAACCCACTTTCCCAGTAAAACCGAAGACACCGAATCGATCCGTCAGATATGATCCGATGGATAAAAGATAATAATAACTAGACCTGCGTAGCAGGAATGACAAGTTTCACTGGTGCCACGTTACCTTTGAACTTATGTCACTTTCAGTGCCATGTTACCCTTAACTCATATCACTTCCAGTACAAATGGAACAAGGGTTGCAAAGGGTGGGAAACTTTCCGGGAATTTTCAAATCTATTTTTAGAACTAAAAATGTCTAATTATTTACTGGAATTTCTATTTTCTCTTTTACTTTCATCTATATACACTATTAAAACTTATTTAACCATGTTAGTTGTGTTCCAAATGGTAAAACTAAAGAGATAAATAAATTCTGCTCTCAAAGGTATGACCATATATCACTAATTATTTCCCCATTGACTTCAATGTTAAATCTCGTCTCTTAGACCGGCTTTAACTTTTTCCCAAATATTCGTTGGGAAAAACGCTTTCTGCCACAGATGGAGCAACATGTGGCAAACTCTTGCCCAAAAGCATGTATGAGGTTCTTCATGAAAAACTTGAGATACACAAGCTGGAAGTAGAGACAGCTTACCAGGCAATTTTCGGTCCCCCCTTTCAACGTAACCAAACTCATAACTCTTGTATCCTTCCGCCTCAAAATCATGAATATTCGCCAAAACCTGGCAGAAAATGTATTTTCAAACCCTTTTCTTTGATTCTACACCAAAAAGTAAACAAAAATCACCATGCAAAAGGGGGAAAAAGGGAAAGAGAGAGAAAGACTAAAAATAACTTGGCCCTACAATTTGTGGGTACCGGCGTAGAAATATTTAGTGATCTGTGTCCGTATACAAAAAAAAAAATGCCAGTGTAAGGAATTATAATTAGTTACTGGAATTTACTATTTTCACTTTCATCTCTATAAACTATTAAGACTCATTTAAGCATGATAGCTGTGTTTTATAGAGATTTTCTGTAACTATGCCTCGTATTCTATCAGATATTTGGAAGCATTTCCAAATGGTAAAGAGGGATGGTAAAGTGATATATTTCTGCTCTCAAAAGTATACAAAGAATGCTACGAAAAATGAAAAACCACCTGACAAAGTGTAAAAACTTTCCTAAAAATTTTAAGAAACCAAATCAACTACAAAAACTAAAGTCAACTGGATCGTCTTCTTTTGTAAAGGAGACATCAACTGCTTCAACATCACAACAGTCATAGGGAAATACTCTTGAAATGGCATCTTCAGATAACAATAGCAACATATCTGTATCTGGTATTGTAAACTTCCTCCATTGTGTCAGCGTCAAACTTATCTACATTTTTCGATTCAATAACAAATGAAAACCAAAGAATAGCCGATGCAAATTTAGCCAGATGCTAACATCAAATGTATACTGGAATCGTTTCTTCAATGCCATACGTCCAGCATATTCACCTCCAACAAGACATGCCTTATCTACCCACCTACTGGGGGCAGAATACCTTAGAGCGAAAACCAAGGTTGAAGAAACTATTAACAATGCTGACTGCCTCGCAATTATAAGTGATGGGTGGTCGAATATCAGAGGTGAAGGAATTATGAATTATGTTGTCTCAACACCCCTTTCTGTATTTTTATAAAAGTACAGACACCATAGATGAGCGACACACAAGTCAGTACATATCAGATGAACTTTTGAAAGTCATATTTGATTTAGGACCTGAGAAAATACATGCTATCATAACTGACAATGCAGCTAATATGAAAGCTGCCCGGACCACTATTCAAGAAACTCATCCACATATTACACCAATTGGCTGTGCTGCTCATGGTCTTAGCCTACTTTCGGAAGATATCATAAATATAAATTCGATGAACAGCCTTTTTAAAAGTGCTAAAAAGAATGTAAAACATATTAAGAAACGACAAGTAATATCAGCAACCTTTACGTCAAAAGAGAAAGGCCGAAACAAAACATTATCCCTGAAATTACCATGTGAGACCAAATGGGGAGCAGTAGTCATAATGTATAAAAGTCTTTTAGATGGAAAAGAATCCCTGCAAGAATTAGCCATAATGGAATCTCTCAGTATTGAAGCTGATATTCGAAAGATATTACTTTGTAACGATATATTTTGGACAAGGTTAACAAACACTTTAAAACTTATAGAACCAAAAGCTCAAGCAATAACCGAAGTATAAGGACATAAAACAATTCTATCTGATGTGTTTAGGATGTTCAATGAATTGGAAACAAAACTTACAGAAAATGACCAGCAATCCCCACTTACCAAAGCTGAAGAGAAGTCTGTACCTGGATTTTTACAGAAAAGAAAGCAATTTTGCCTTACGCCTATGCATGCCACCGCCTATATACTAGATCCCAACTGTTACCAAAATGCTTTACCTTTTGGTGATATTGAAATTGATGAAGCATATTGATTCATTAGTTCCCTTGCATCACAGTACAAACTTAATGAAGGCAAAGTAATGGCTAGTTTGGCTAAATATCGGTCAAATGATGGATTGTGGAAAGGAGAAAGTATTTGGGCATCATCAAAATATATTTCTGCATCGACTTGGTGGAAGGGACTGTGTGCATCAGAAGCTATTTCGAGTATAGCTTCATTAATTCTTGCAATACCACCTTCATCAGCAGCATCAGAACGCATTTGGTCTCTCCTTGGTACAACTCATACAAAAGTTAGAAACAGATTACCAAATGAACGTGTTGAAAAATTAGTCTGTATAAGATCTAATTTGAAACTCTTCGAAGCTGACAACGATCCTTCCACCACAGATGTTCACGAGGATTCATCTGAACCTGAAATCTCTCTTTTATCCACCGATGATGAAGTAGATAAGGATTTTGAAGATAATGATGAAATGGCAGAGTTACCTAACTTTGAGCATTAATTATAGAATGTAAAACCTATGTATGAACAATTGAACAGAACTATCTCATTATTAGTTATTAGATTTTAAAATATGCCATATCAGATAATATGTTTTGTATCTTTTAGTTATTAAAATATTACTTCACTTGCAACTCATTAATAGCAACACAGGTTTCATTTTATGACACCAAATTCAAAATTCCCAAAATTCCCGGGAAAATTTTCCTGTTTGTAAATTCCAGGGAATTTTGCAACCCTAAATGGAACCGATATAATCATTGTACACGTCAAATAAAATTGAAGTGATAGAGCCTACGAAGCGAGGTCGCTGTTGAGCGAGGCTTGATCACCTAGTTCCTAGGCACATATCGAGTAATGATAAGTTTATAAAGGGACTGGGTGATACAGACTTCTTTTGACCTCATTTCGTCGTAATTCCGTTCCGTTCAAGATATGAATCGCCAAATGTAATTAATAACGCTGTTGGAGGGTGTATAGTGATCAAATAAAGTCTCGTTGGCAATTAAAACGATGGAAAATCTTAGAACTAGTGAGTATTGTGAGATGATAACAGACGATATATCGTAAACTTGTCATAACAAAGATGGCGTCTGAATTACATTTATTATACTATACTATATAGTCAAGCAGTAGTAAGAAGTTTTATTTTAATCCCTTCAAGTGCCCGTGGGTGAAGACTAGTTCGATAAAGTTCACCCCACTAAATTATTCACATGACACCGCTATAAATCTAAGCTAGTCCCTATCGTTACATACGCGCTTGACGAAAACCTATGTCCATAAGAAACACGATACTGCAACATAACAACTATTTATTCACCTTCACATATTACACAAAAGTTCACAGGTTGCAAGTCACAATCTTATATGCATACATAGATAATCTTAGCGTCTGCTAATGTTACCAAAGAGCAGCTTCGGTTGGATTTTAGGACATTATTATTATTATTTATTATTAGCGTTGCGCTAGAAAACAGTACCTGTCACGAACTCGCATCACTCACTTTCAACTTCACTTTCATCACTCGGCAATCCTCAACAGATTCCGGTTCTGGTAACATGTTAGTTGGAAACCATAAAGAGAATAAAGACAACAGTCGCCCAAAATTACCTTTCCGATTATATATAGCTGGATGATCAGAATTCTGTACGATGGTCCGAATTTTGACTCGGAATATAACCCGTTCTTTCCCTTTAAAATATTGAAAAAATGGCGACGTTTAGGATGAGAGAGCGCCCCTTTGATGTGATTGTGCCAAGTGTTACTAATAATATTTAGAATACTTATTCAATTACCTTTCAGAATATATATAGCCAAATTACACTTCTATTCTGAGATAAAGAAATGGATAAAAAATAATATATTCTACCTTCATTTGGTAGAGGTAACGTTGGATTTTATTTGTTGATAAAAATAGATGAGTTTGGGCGACTGCTGTCTTTATTCTGAATCGGTTCTCAACGAACAAGTTGCCAGCTGGATCGATCGAATAGGTCGCTAGCCGAATAGGTCGCTAATTTGTGTTCGGTATGGGCGCAACCATGTTTCATCCGGGACCTTTAAAGTAGTTCCAATATGGCGGAATTCGTCATACAGCCGAGACTAGATGTAGTTTCGGAATCTGTCGAGGCATGCCGAGTGCACTTTCATCGCACATGTTCTCAACATCCGCTCGGTTGCTAAGCAATTGACTCGATTTACAAGATACTATGTACTATTCTACAATATGCAATTAGACTCAATTAACTCACATAATTTAACCTAATATTCTGCATGTTTGCAATGACACATTATATTGCCATATGTAGATTTTGAACATTACTGATACGTGTATGTATACTCAGCCAAATTAAAAACTTGACACTCGGGATTTTTGGGACTAGATTTTTAATATTTGGTTTAAGGCAACTATTTTAGTGTTATGTTGTGCACAGACGACCTTGACATCAACAGAAAGCAAGAATAAGTCTCGTCGAAAGTCCTTGACATTGATAAGGTTCGTGATGTCACAGTACCCCACAAAATGAAATTCACATACTTGGAAAACAATCGGAATGAAGTGTTTAGTAACGGTTGTGGCCTCCTCTAGCGTCTCGTACGTCTTCTCATGGATCTCAGAACATTAGTAAACACTACCCTCGGAAGACGTCGCCACTGCTCAGCAAGAGCATGTTGAAGGTCCTGCAACGTCAGTGGTTGATTCCCTTGCTGACGAACACGTCGACCCAGTTCGTCCCAGATGTGTTCAATAGGATTAAGGTCGGTGCTAAGCGACGGCCAATCCAGTTCTTGGACACCGGCATTTCTTAAAATTCTGGGTAGCAATTGCCGAATGGGGTCGAGCATTGTCTTGTTGAAAGGTTAGTCCTGGCCCATGTCTCTGCATAAACGGAAGAAAACAGGTTGCAAAATCTGATCCCTGTACTGGACAACAACAAGAGGAGAACGTCTATGTGCACAAAAATAACCCCAAACCATGACGCTGCCGCCACCGAATTGGTCAACTTCTCTGACGCATACTTGAGCGTAACGTTCGCCTCGTCTGCGGTACACTCGGATCTGCCATCGGCAAATCTCAAAGTGAATCGAGATTCGTCACTAAAGACAACCGAATTTCACTGTCTTTGATTAAATCTTATGTGTCTTGTGGCCCACACAAGTCGATTACGGCGATGAAGAGGTGTCCATATTGGTCCATTATAGGGCCTCCAGCAGCCTGCAAGCGATTTCGAACAGTTTGTGCAGTTACCCTTCCACCAAACATCTCTCTACTTGTGGAGGTTGCAGTGACAAATCTGTTTCTAAGATGACGTAATCGTATTGCTTGATCTTCCTGGAGTGACGTCACACGTGGCGCTCCTGCCCTTGGGCGGTCGGCAATAGTTCCAGTTTGAAGCACTCTCATTCTAAGATTTAATTATTGTCTGGCGTGAACAATTAAAGGCTCTGGCAACAGTGACCACAGACTGACCAGCATAGAGCCTACCTATAGCACGTAGACGTTCTACATTTGAAAGGCGCGGCATTTTCTAACAAAGATGAAAATAACAATTTTAATTTGTTTTTCCAGTTCAAGTTACGTGTGCGTGTTCAGTTTAAACAAACTTGCATCGATTGACCTCACGAGTTTGTGTTTGCACGTGTTTTTCAGGTTTTTCACCTTTATATGCTCAAAAGTCACGTGATCCACGTGACTTTATAATTTTATGAAATTAAAGGCTTCTTACTACTTACTATCGTTAGAAACACTTTAAAAAAATTTTGACTTACAAGAAAAAAAAATTGTTGAAATTCATCAGTGTCAAGTTTTTAATTTGACTGAGTATATTATAAAGATATAAAGTTGTTGAAATTCATCAGTGTCAAGTTTTTAATTTGACTGAGTATATTATAAAGATATAAAAACACAGTTAACGTAATAAGTCTTCAAGACTTATGAACGTTGGAAATAGTTATCATGACGTGAAGTCCAAGTGAGTTCTAGGCGATAAGTGACTGCAAGACTTCAAGTCATATGATTGATACAAGCTCAAAATTCTGTGACGGGTAAAAGAAGTTGTGACATGGGCAAATCTAAAGCAGACTTGGCCGCTGAGTCTGCTTGATCATTCCCTGACTGGGGAGCCAGCAAAGCCTAAAGATATGAACATGAACATAGCTGCAATCAAAATCCAAGTAAGAAAAACAAGTATCAACAGAGACTGACATTCCTTACAAAGGGTATGGGTTTAGAATTGAAAGTAGACTGACAACCTAAAGAACGATAAGACGATCAAGTTACTGGTTACAGATTTGAGTTCATGGTGACGGTTAGCGTATTGGTCTTGAATTAATTTTGGCACCTCCGACCGCCTAGACCATGATACAGGCGTTACAACATTGTGCAGTAGTAAAAGTTGTGACATTCCACATAGCATTTTTCACTGCTCATTGGTTCACTGCACATATGACAAACAGACGATACTATATCCACGCGTGTCTCAACATTTTAATTAGTTTGTGAGATAAATTAGCAACGTGCTTCAATAGCCATGATCAGTTTCCACAATGACCTGAAAGTTCCCCCAGTTGACATACCCATATGCAGCTACCGCGCGACACTCCAAATAAAATTTAGTAGATACTCAATGAACGTCATTGTATAAGCTTTAAAGCTGAACTCCGATTACAAAACTACAGAAATAATTAAATAAAAAAAAATACTGCCATACATAATCGCCACTGTTTCAATGGTCAGCCAGAATTCATAACAGCGAAACAGGGAATATTTTACTTTTTTACATTTGATTAGCAGTTTCTAGAAAAATTGTGTAAGAATGCTAATCAATTGCATAATTGAGTAGCAAAATTTACCAATTGATTAGCAGTTTTTTTAGTATGTAATAGAATTCTTATTTCACATAATTATGTGACAAAAACAATACCCATATTATTTGTATTACCAAACTGTTGTTTATATTTATATATAACCGATTAAAAACAAATAAATGATAATATATTTAATACTATTACCATATTGAATTAGAAATGGGGTCACAATTGCAAAGTAACAATGTATTTACAAATATTACAGGGAACTCTTTTGCGTACGATTACGGAGTGAAATTGTCGGAAATACGAACTGCGTATGTCGCCGTGCTAATTTTAGAATATAATATTATTAACACACGTGAGTTTGTTTATCTGTAGGCCTACTACGCGATCGACACGCCCAACAATTAATTTAGAAATGTCTGTAGTTAATCCTAATCAAAGAATTATCGATATATGTTTGAAATATGATAGAAAAATCACTTTGCGGGATAAACATTTCGAATTGACTAAAATCATAGCGCGTTTATAACGCCAAGAACATTTCGCTGACAGGCGCCATTTTTGATCTGGTAGTAAATCACGTGATCGATGACCTCCGGGTCAAACCTTTATTATAGTACGCGAGGCGACGGCAGAGTCGAATGCTGGCTAGCGAGACTTGCGTGGAGAATGATAGAAAGTATGTAGTGTTGTAGCAAGTAATTTCTCAATCTCGTTCCCAGAGGCAGCCGCGGAGCCAAAGGCCTCTGGCACATTAGACCGTCCATTTTTTCCAATTTTTTTCAAACCTAAGCCCCGCCCATTCTGACCTCTGATTGGTCAATCTTTTTGGGTCGATTTCTCGAAAACTAGAGGTCGGATCGTCGTTTCGTTTGTTGTAAAATGAGCCTTGAGTCAAAGTCAATTCGCTGACATAAAAAATTGGATCCTAAACGAACAAATTCAAGTTTTTGTAAAGATCTATTTTTCTACGCGTGGGTACATTTTTAAGTGATTCGGTCATCCAGGCACGTAAAATCAGGAGCGTACGACGCAAAGAAACGAGAACTTTCGCGCGTAGGAATTACATATCATTTCCAGGAAAATGGCTACTCCGATTCACCAGAGAAATTTCTTCAAAGATTTTTCTGGTTTCGAGATTGGTAATTTCTATCAAAACCTTTTACGTCTATAAATAGCAGACCACAACATGTACTGCTCTCGATTCCACTGGACCGTTGCAGAGGCACGTAATGAGTCTTGATGATATAGACAATAAAATAGCGAGATTTGAGATTTGTTTTGATGTGTTTTACGATACTGCATGGTTTTCAAGTTAAAATTAATTTTGAAAACTTTGATTCGCGCTGAAGCAGGGTTTTATGCTAATAATGCTAATCAAATATGAATCTGATTCGCAAAATCGGACGTTGGAGTCGCAAATTGCGATACGAACCCGGTTAAAATATTCCCTGCAGTGAAAGTCTAAAGGACTATTGCATATATGAAACCAATCTAAGTCAGGAATACTTGACAGTTAACATAAATCAAAACGTAAAAAGAAATATTACAAAATTACGTCTTAATTTATTTCCATTAGCCCAAAATTTGTTTAGACGCAACCAAAGCAATAGCCCCATTTGTACACAATGTAACTGTGGTATTATTGAAGACTTGTTTTATTTTATTCTTGATTGTAACAATTATAAACATTTACGATCAATTTATATACCAAATCAGTATATCAGCCACCCCCAACTAAAGCAAAATTCCACCAGTAATTCCACCAGTTATGTAACAGTTACGATATAAATACACTTGTTTCGATATCTTGTTATATAAATAAAGCTATACGTACTCGACAGTTTAATTGCAAATAGTGAAACTTTAAGGCTGTGTTGGATAATAACCAAACTGTATATTGTAAATAGAATAATAATTTATCATTGTGCAATAATATAATTATATTACATTATATTTATAACTCAAAACCTATTTACTAAACAGTGTCTCATTATAAAGTAGCCATCAATATACACTAAATTCTGTATAATTGCTAGAAAATATCACTATGTATATATGTTCAAATGTTATTTGTATCTATAGATCGTAAGATCTCCATACTGAATAAAAGTATTATTATTATTAATTTGCAGTACAAGTATGGCCACTGTACGATGTACGAAAACAGAGGCAGGCCACGCCCACATCCAGTATACACTTTGTCAACCACACTGTCCACATCCGGCTAGCAATATTTCAACTACCACTTACCTACCATATTCCTGAAGCAATGGCCCGAGAAATCCCCATCTGGCCATTGCTGGAATAGCGTCTGTTTCTTGAACTTATGCGAGAGTGTGTCTATTCTTTCCGTTCAATGAAAGCTACCACTTAAGTACAGCAACATGGCAGTCCTTGGTTTAATCAGGGTCTTCCCTAAAACTTTGGAAAGTGATTTAAGGTATTAAAATCGGGGAAACTATGTTCGTTTCCAAACTGTATTGTTTACATTTCATTCGACTTGATAGCCTCGTTTGTCACGCAATTAGTTTTACTGCAGTATTCTGCTCTGCACGGGTTAATTAGGCATAATAAAATCGCGAGCCATGTCGACGTAACGTTATGTATTTTGGCTCAATATTGACACTCGTTTTAAATGTAAAACTTTTGTAGGGCAGCTACAACAATATCCACTCATAATAGCAGTGTGTAGAGGGATTACCTCTAATCAAACGAATCGCTGCGCGGAGTATGGTTACCTACTGACTGAGGGGTTTTTCTCCATAAGTTTACTGAAAATATTATTGTTACACAATTATTATGTCTGATCAGGTACATATCATTTTACCAATTAGACGAAATAAGTATCCTACGGTACGGTGTAGTTTTGCACTAAAAGTATGGGAAAAATTGTCTTACCCCAAACAAACAACAAATCTACCAACAATAGCCATTCATTTTTTTGTTTTATTTCGTGAAAGGTTTTGCACAACAGCGTAAAACACCAAATAATTTCTAGTATTATAAAGCTCAGTATTATCGTTCCAAAATATATCCGAAGCAGCAAGAAAGAAACTGTTCTCTCCATCGAAGGAGTATATATTCACTTCAAAATATTTTTCATCTTGTTGTTATTTATGACGACCAAGGTAGGGTGCCCCACGTGCCAACTGAAAAGTTGTTCTTGACACGTTGATCCTGCACGTTTTAGTTCAATGACTTACTACTGATTTCTAACAGTCTCGCACACTCGTTGATGCTATAAATAGCAACAGCATGCGGAAATGTTCAAAACACCAAACACTACTACAGCCGTCAAAAATCTATTGTTGACGATTCTGAATAGTAATAATATTTAACTTTTTGGTTATTACGGCATCTTTAGAAATTACGCTCGTTTTATTTTTTAAATTGCCTTATAATTAGCTGTACCATTAGAAGCTGCATATTTTGGTTAAGTACAAATAATATCACTGACTCAACATCCGTATGGAAGAATAATGATCAAAGCAGTAGTTAGGGTTTCACACTGCGTAGCTTGTGTGAAACACTATTGTTTTTGTTAAAATTAGGGTTTCACACTGCGTAGCTTGTGTGAAACACTATTGTTTTTGTTAAAATTCTTATTATTATTAGGCTTTCAGACTTTCGTCTGAAAGCCTATTGAGATTACTAAAATTATTATTAGGCTTTCAGACTTTCGTCTGAAAGACTATTGTTTTTACTAAAATTATTATTATTAAGCTTTCATATGTATTACATATGAAAGCTTATTGTTTCTGTTAAGATTAATTAAGCTTTCATATTACATATGAAAGCTTATTGTTTCTGTTAAGATTATTAAGCTTTCATATTACATATGAAAGCTTATGAAAGCTTATTGTTTCTGTTAAGATTATTAAGCTTTCATATTACATATGAAAGCTTATTGTTTCTGTTAAGATTATTATTAAGCTTTCATATTACATATGAAAGCTTATTGTTTCTGTTAAAGTTATTATTATTATTATTTTTTTTTTGTGTGTTTTCTGCAAATCGGATTTCTCAGAATCTATCCATAGGATCTTTCTGAAATTTTGACCTACCCCCCCAAAAATGGGGTGCGAACCTTGATTAAATATATTTTCGAAACGTTTTACGAATCCGAAATCACCGAATTTTACGAACGAAAAAAATGACAATGCATAGTCGTAACTTTGTTATTTTTTGACCGATTTTACTAATTCTTTTTTCTTTGAATACCTTTAAAAAAACCATTTTCATCTGCAGTTTCACATTTTCGAATTTCGAAAATTCGTCGCTGTGATTTCGAACCGGAAGATTAGACCAATTTGACAACTTCTTTAATAGTTGTACGATTTTCATGAAATTTAGTATCTAAGTAGATCCTACCGATGTGACTTCAAAAATATAATTAGAAATTTTCTAAATTATCTCCCCTTGACGAAATTAAGGATCAAAATTTTCAAAAAAATCATCGAAATATAGGTCAGAATGACCTGATTTTTTTTTTGGATACTAGATAAGTAATTACTGATTTGTACACAAAATATGGAGTTTGTCGATCGAACCGGAAGTGCCGCCATATTTAAAAGTGAAAAATCAATAAGGCTTTTTTGCTATTTTACTTACAGACTCGGGAGTTATATTTTCTGAATCCTTGTAGGAAGGCCTAAAAAATGTCGCGAATAGAATTTTGATTTCGGTCACGTGATGGTCACCATTTTGAATTGAAAATGAAAAATAGAAGCAATTTGAAGGGTCGGGACTTTGGAACACAATTACTCTCCTTCTAATTAAGCTAGAATGTTCAAACTTGGTGTAGACGTTCACTAGGTCAATGTTATGATTGAGTTCAAAGATGAGCATTTTCTGCTTAGGGTAAGCAGAGATAAACAAGCTAATTTGTTGATTCTTTAGGGCACGATAACTTCGGTTATAATGAAGGGAGGGCGGTGAAACTTTTGTCAATAGAGAGTCTAATAGCTAGCCTGT
This sequence comes from Patella caerulea, assembly GCA_036850965.1. Classification (NCBI taxonomy): domain Eukaryota; kingdom Metazoa; phylum Mollusca; class Gastropoda; family Patellidae; genus Patella; species Patella caerulea. Next base: position 12,811,110 of record JAZGQO010000013.1, on the reverse strand, counting down.
TGTGTGAAATCATTGTATTATTTTTTCTAAATATCAGGGATAGCCGAAAAAAAGAGATTGAAAACCCAAAAAGTCGTATTTTTACAATTTGGAGCATGTTTAGAGGTCTTTCTCGTAAAGTCAACATAATATTTTTTGGGAACTTCTTGTACAAAGAGTCTTATTGGTAGTCTTTTATATGAAACCATCGATCAACAGTCCAACATATCAGGAGTAGAAGAACAAAAGGATCGAACATTGAAAACGGCACCCTTTCATTGTTAAGCGAAACATGCAGTGTGGGTGACTACAATCTACACATTTAGTCATCGTATAGAGCTTATTCAACAGTATCGAATTCCAACTGCTTAGGGATATTTTACGTGCACTCCAATGTGTACACGGGACCTTGGTTTTTCGTCCCATCCGAATGACTAGACAGCTGTGCTTGTCAGGCCCTCCGTTCTGCCTCACTGACAAGGGGAACCACGCCGGGAAATCGAGATGAACTTTCTCCGTGCAGAACTTTCAATTCAGGCGAAAACGTTTATTGCATACGATTAAGCTGGTCAGTTGGAGCTTATTTTCAAAAGTTTTGTAATAATCGGTTGGTAATTAAAGTACCGTGCACATTAAACTGTTAAAACAGAAAATTTCGCCCGGTTGAAATGTTTCTTGCTATAAGTCAGCAATTTTCTGAATTCAGGGAGGCTGAATGGCTGAATGGTTAGCATGTGCGCACTGTATCGTAACGTCTGTCATTGAGTCAACGGGCGTCGTTTCGATCTCCAGGTTGCACGTGACATGAAGTATGATGTCCAACCTTGTGGGTTTTCTCCGTGTTCTTCGGTTTCCTCCCAACGGCTAAAGACCTGTAAGCGCAGGGGGAGTTTTTAAATAAAATTAAAAAACATATGTTAGTCCCGAAATGACCTAGTTTGTGTCGAATGGACATTAGGCCGCATTTCTCTCTTTCTCTTTTATTTTTAAAGTTTTGTAATAATCGGTTGGTAATCAAAGGTACTGTAAAAGTGATAAAACAGAAAATAATCGGTTGGTAATCAAAGGTACTGTAAAAGTCATAAAACAGAAAATTTCGCCCGGTTGTAATGTTTCTCACTTTAAAGTCAGCAATTTCCCGATTTTAAGTGGCAAACGTTTATTGCGAACGCTTAAGCTGGTCAGGGGGGAGCTTATTTTTAAAAGTTTTGTAATATTCGGTTGATAACTAAAGGTACCGTGCAAATTAAACTGTTACAATAGAAAATTTGGCCCGGTTGAAATGTTTCTCGCTGTAGGTCAGCAATTTGCCGATTTTAGGGAGGTTGCGTGGCTGAATGGTTAGCACGTGCGCTCTGAATCATAACGTCTGTCATTGAGTCAACTGCCGTTGTTTCGATTTTTTGGTTGTACGTGACAAGGAGTATGGTTGCCTGTCCAACCTCGTAGGCCGTAACCGCCGCTGCCCGGGTAAAATTTCCCTCATTGCACACATTATGGCATATGCCCGTCTTCATTAGCCCATTTTAGGAGCAGAACAGTCGGACGTTAAACCCCATTCAATTTCATTTCATTTTCTCTATGTTGCTTATTTATTATAGTGGATAAATATTTTTCTGGTTCTAGCAATTATTTAATTTCTGCATAGAAATCTTGCTTTGGCCAGTTTTTTTTATTGCAGAGTGCCATTCTTGTTTAAACAAACATGATCCTTTGTTTAAAACATGCTTAAGAAGTCGTCACGATTTCCTACTTATAACCAAACATATTGGAAATATTAGTCTGGCATTATTAAATCCTAATTTTATTGGTCTTATTTAAAATTAAACTTTCATTTAACTATGAACAACCCTTAACGTGTCTCTTTAAAACTATTAAGTACTCTAAAACAGTAGCTCAACCTTTTGACCTAAACTCATTAATTTACCATTTTGTTGTGAGCGACTTCTTATTCTTCCTATATGACATATTGCACGTGTCTGATTTCAAAGGGGGGTTGAGTGGCTGAATGGTAAGCACGCGCGCCTGTCATTGAGTAAACTAGCGTGTTTTCGAATGCCCGGTTGTACGTGACAAGGAGTAAGGTCGCCTGTCCAACCTGCCATTTTTAATTTTTTTTTTCCCGCCATTTTCATTTCATTTTCTCATCCGTCTCATTACAGTAATACAAGTTTCAGTTATTTCCCTTTAGTTTTCAGATTATTGTTATGCCTGGGTGCAATGTTTCATACTATATTTAGACTTGTAACTTCGCGAGTTTTTGACCAATTTTAATAATTTTTTCTTCGTATCCTTTTATTTAGGTTACTTGATACAATCAATGACACGTGACGATGAATATGAAAGCTTTCATATCTGCATGGGACAGTAGCAGATCTAGTTATTTTTTTTTTTGTGTTTCTCCTGCAAATCGGATTTCACAGAATCTAACCATAGGATGTTTCTGAAACTTTGACCTACCCCCCCCCCCCAAAAATGGGTGGTGGCTGTTGATTAAATATATTTTCGAAACGTTTTGCGAATTCGAAATCACCGAATTTTACGAACGAAAAAATTAACAATGCATAGTCGTAACTTTGTTATTGATAGACCTATTTTACTAAAAAAAAATTCTTTGAAAACCTCGACGAAAACCAATTTCACCTGCAATTTCAAATTTTCGAATTTCGAAAATTCGTCGCTGTGATTTCGTTCCGGAAGTCATGACCAATTTGACAACTTCTTTAATAGATACACGATTTTTATGAAATTTGGAATGTAAGTAGATCTTACCGATGCGAGTTTAAAAATGACTTTTAAAATTTTCTAAATTATCTCCCCTTGGAGAAATTGGGGATCGAAATTTTCAAAAAAATCGACGAAATATAGGTCAGATCATCTTGAATTTTTTTTTAGATACTACCTACGAGACCACTGATTAGTACACAAAAAATGGAGTTTGTAGCTCAATCCGGAAGTGCCACTATCTTGAAAAGTGAAAAATCCCTAAGGCTTTTTTGCTATTTTACTTACAGACACGAGAATTATATTTTCTGAATCCTTGAAGGATGGCCCAAAAATCGCAGGGAACAGAATTTTGATTTAGGTCAACTGATGGTTGCCATTTTGAAGTGAATATGAAAAGTAGTAGAAATTTGAAGGGCTGAGACTTTGGAGCACAATAACTCTCATTCTAATTAAGCTAGAATGTTCAAACTTGTTGTAGACGTTCACTAGGTCAATGTTATGATTGAGTTCAAAGATGAGCATTTTCTGCTTAGGGTAAGCAGAGATAAGCATGCTGATTTGTTGATTCTTTAGGTCACGATAACTTCGGTTATAATGAAGGAAGGGCGGTGAAACTTTTGTCAATAGAGAGTCTAATAGCTAGCCTGTTGTATGAAATCATTGTATCATTTTTTTTAAATATCAGGGATAGCCGAAAAAAAGAGATTGAAAATCCAAAAAGTCGTATTTTTACAATTTGGAGCATGTTTAGAGGTCTTTCTCGTAAAGTCAACATACTATTTTTTGGGAACTTCTTCTACAAAGAGTCTTATTGGTAGTCTTTTATATGAAACCATCGATCAACAGTCCAACATATCAGGAATAGAAGAACGAAAGCGAAACATGCAGTGTGGGTGACTACAATCTACGCATTTAGTCATCGTATAGAGTTTATTCAACAGTATCGAATTCCAACTGCTTAGGGATATTTTACGTGCACTCCAATCTGTGCACGGGACCTTGGTTTTTCGTCCCATCCGAAGGACTAGACAGCTGTGCTTGTCAGGCCCTCCGTTCTGCCTTACTGACAAGGGGAACCACGCAGGGAAATCGAGATGAACTTTTTCCGTGCAGAACTTTCAATTCAGGCAAAACGTTTATTGCATACGATTAAGCTGGTCAGTTGGAGCTTATTTTCAAAAGTTTTGTAATAATCGGTTGGTAATTAAAGTACCGTGCACATTAAACTGTTAAAACAGAAAATTTCGCCCGGTTGAAATGTTTCTTGCTATAAGTCAGCAATTTTCCGAATTCAGGGAGGCTGGATGGCTGAATGGTTAGCATGTGCTCGCTGTATCGTAACCTTTGTCACTGAGTCAACGGGCGTCGTTTCGATTTCCAGGTTGCACGTGACATGGTGTATGATGTCCAACCTCGTGGGTTTTCTCCGTGTTCTTCGGTTTCCACCCAACGGCTAAAAACCAGTACGTGCAAGGGGAGTTTTTAAATAAAATTAAAAAACATATGTCAGTCCCGAAATGACCTAGTTTGTGTCGAATGGACGTTAGGCCGCATTTCTCTCTTTCTCTTTTGAAAGTTTTGTAATAATCGGTTGGTAATCAAAGGTACTGTTAAAGTGATAAAACAGAAAATTTGGCCCGGTTGTAATGTTTCTCACTTTAAAGTCAGCAATTTGTCGATTTTAAGGGGCAAACGTTTATTGCGAACGATTAAGCTGGTCAGGGGGAGCTTATTTTTAAAAGTTTTGTAATATTCGGTTGATAACTAAAGGTACCGTGCAAATTAAACTGTTAAAATAGAAAATTTGGCCCGGTTGAAATGTTTCTCGCTGTAGGTCAGCAATTTGCCGATTTTAGGGAGGTTGCGTGGCTGAATGGTTAGCACGTGCGCTCTGTATCATAACGTCTGTCATTGAGTCAACTGGCCTTGTTTCGATTTCTTGGTTGTACGTGACAAGGAGTATGGTCGCCTTACCAACCTCATAGGCCGTAACGCCGCTGCCCGGGTAAAATTTCCCTCATTGCACACTTTATGGCGTATGCCCGTCTTCATTAGCCATTGTAGGAGCAGAACAGTAGGACGTTAAACCCCATTCAATTTTATTTCATTTTCTCTATGTTGCTTATTTATTATAGTGGATAAATATTTTTCTGGTTCTAGCAATTATTTAATTTCTGCATAGAAATCTCTGGCCAGTTTTTTTTATTGCAGAGTGCCATTCTTGTATATTGCAGTCTATGATCCTTTGTTTAAAACATGCTTAAGAAGTCGTCACGATTTCATACTTATAACCAAACATATTGGAAACCATAATTATATAACATATCTTGGAAGTCTGATTACAGCTATACAAGTTTCAGTTATTTCCCTTTAGTTTAAAGATTATTTTTTTGCCCGGGTGCAATGTTTCTCACTACATTTAAATTTGTAACTTTGTGAGTTTTTGACCTATTTTGATATTATGTCTTTATAATTTTCCAAATCTACATATTTAACGTACATATTCAAACAGTTGAGTTCAACTTGATTCAAAAAGTTTTAGTTTTGTTCAAAGTTATCTCATTTAATTTTTCGATGTTTTCTTACCATTTTCATTTCATTTTTCTGAAAGTTTTGAAATCGGAAGTCATCCCGATTACAGCAACACAAGTGTCAGTTATTTCCCTTTAGTTTTCAGATTACTCAATGTTTCATACTATATTTAGACTTGTAACTTCGCGAGTTTTTGACCAATTTTGATAGTTTGTTATTCTTATCCTTTTATTTGAGATACTTGATATAATCGATGACACGTGACGATGAATATGAAAGCTTTCATATCTGCATGGGACAGTAGCAGATCTAGTTAAGCTTTCATATTACATATGAAAGCTTATTGTTTCTGTTAAGATTATTATTATTTTTTTTTTGTGTATTTTCTGCAAATCGGATTTCTCAGAATCTAACCATGGGATCTTTCTAAAACTTTGACCTACCCCCCCAAAAATGGGGTGCGAACGTTGTTTAAATATATTTTCAAAACGTTTTACGAATCCGAAATCACCGAATTTTACGAACGAAAAAACTGACAATGCATAGTCGTAACTTTGTTATTTTTTGACCGATTTTACTAATTCTTTTTTCTTTGAATACCTTGAAAAAAATCATTTTCATCTGCAGTTTCACATTTTCGAATTTCGAAAATTCGTCGCTGTGATTTCGAACCGGAAGTTTAGACCAATTTGACAACTTCTTTAATAGTTGTACGATTTTCATGAAATTTAGTATACAAGTAGATCTTACCGATGTGACTTCAAAAATATAATTAGAAATTTTCTAAATGATCTCCCCTTGGTGAAATTAAGGATCAAAGTTTTCAAAAAAAATCGTCGAAATATAGGTCAGAGTGACCTAATTTTTTTTTTCGATACTAGACAAGGAATTGCTGATTCGTACACAAAATATGGAGTTTGTCGATCGAACCGGAAGTGCCACCATCTTTAAACGTGAAAAATCAAAAAGGCTTTTTTGCTATTTTACTTACAGACTCGGGAGTTATATTTTCGGAATCCTTGAAGGAATGCCTAAAAATCTATCGGATCAGAATTTTGATTTCGGTCATGTGATGGTCACAATTTTGAATTGAAAATGAAAAATAGAAGCAATTTGAAAGGCCCGGACTTCGGAACACAATAACTCTCCTTCTAATTAAGCTAGAATGTTCAAACTTGGTGTAGACGTTCACTAGGTCAATGTTATGATTGAGTTCAAAGATGAGCATTTTCTGCCTAGGGTGAGCAGAGATAAGCATGCTGATTTGTTGATTCTTTAGGGCACAATAACTTCGGTTATAATGAAGGGAGGGCGGTGAAACTTTTGTCAATAGAGAGTCTAATGGGTAGCCTGTTGTGTGAAATGATTGTATCATTTTTTTTAAATATCAGGGATAGCCGAAATAAAGAGATTGAAAATCCAAAAAGTCGTATTTTTACAATTTGGAGCATGTTTAGAGGTCTTTCTCGTAAAGTCAACATACTATTTTTTGGGAACTTCTTCTACAAAGAGTCTTATTGGTAGTCTTTTATATGAAACCATCGATCAACAGTCCAACATATCAGGAGTAGAAGAACAAAAGGATCGAACATTGAAAACGGCAACCTTTCATTGTTGAGCGAAACATGAAGTGTGGGTGACTACAATCTACGCATTTAGTCATCGTATAGAGCTTATTCAACAGTATCGAATTCCAACTGCTTAGGGATATTTTACGTGCACTCCAATGTGTACACGGGACCTTGGTTTTTCGTCCCATCCGAAGGACTAGACAGCTGTGCTTGTCAGGCCCTCCGTTCTGCCTTACTGACAAGGGAACCACGCCGGGAAATCGAGATGAACTTTCTCTGTGCAGAACTTTCAATTCAGGCAAAACGTTTATTGCATACGATTAAGCTGGTCAGTTGGAGCTTATTTTCAAAAGTTTTGTAATAATCGGTTGGTAATTTAAGTACCATGCACATTAAACTGTTAAAACAGAAAATTTCGCCCGGTTGAAATGTTTCTTGCTATAAGTCAGCAATTTTCCGAATTCAGAGAGGCTGGATGGCTGAATGGTTAGCATGTGCTCGCTGTATTGTAACCTTTGTCATTGAGTCAACGGGCGTCGTTTCGATCTCCAGGTTGCACGTGACATGGTGTATGATGTCCAACCTCGTGGGTTTTCTCCGTGTTCTTCGGTTTCCTCCCAACGGCTAAAGACCAGTACGTGCAAGGGGAGTTTTTAAATAAAATTAAAAAACATATGTTAGTCCCGAAATGACCTAGTTTGTGTCGAATGGACGTTAGGCCGCATTTCTCTCTTTCTCTTTTTAAAGTTTTGTAATAATCGGTTGGTAATCAAAGGTACTGTTAAAGTGATAAAACAGAAAATTTGGCCCGGTTGTAATGTTTCTCACTTTAAATTCAGCAATTTGTCGATTTTAAGGGGCAAACGTTTATTGCGAACGATTAAGCTGGTCAGGGGGAGCTTATTTTTAAAAGTTTTGTAATATTCGGTTGATAACTAAAGATACCGTGCAAATTAAACTGTTAAAATAGAAAATTTGGCCCGGTTGAAATGTTTCTCGCTGTAGGTCAGCAATTTGCCGATTTTAGGGAGGTTGCGTGGCTGAATGGTTAGCACATGCGCTCTGTATCATAACGTCTGTCATTGAGTCAACTGGCCTTGTTTCGATTTCTTGGTTGTACGTGACAAGGAGTATGGTCGCCTTACCAACCTCGTAGGCCGTAACGCCGCTGCCCGGGTAAAATTTCCCTCATTGCACACTTTATGGCGTATGCCCGTCTTCATTAGCCCATTGTAGGAGCAGAACAGTAGGACGTTAAACCCCATTCAATTTCATTTCATTTTCTCTATGTTGCTTATTTATTATAGTGGATAAATATTTTTCTGGTTCTAGCAATTATTATACGCCCACATTTTCATGTGGACGTATTATGTCGTCGCCCCTGTCCGTCCACAATTTGTTTGTGGACTCTCTACAGGTCACAATTCTTATCCGATTTTGACGAAACTTGAAATATAGGTTTATCCCCAAAAGATCTCGGTTCCTTTCGATATTGGCATGTATCGGATCAAAACTTCATGGATTATGGCCCCTGATTTTACGAAAAATCACGTTTTTAGCTTGTGGACCCTATAGAGGTCACAATTTTGAACCGATTTTGATGAAACTTGACATGCATGTTTGTAACCCAAAGATCTTGGTTCCTTTCGATATTTGCGGCTATCGGAATGTAATTTCCTGAATTATGGCCCCTGATTGTCCGAAAAATCACCCTTTTTAGCTTGTGGTCCCTCTGGAGGTCACAATTATTATTCGATTTAAAAAACCGTTTGATTATATCACCGTTACACCCTAAGGTAGGTTGAGTTCGAATTTCGGGAAAATCGGACGAAAATTGCCATACAAAATGGCCGCCGTTAGTACGCGAATACTGTTAAAAAATGGTATATCAAGGTTGTGGACCCTGTGGAGGTCACAATTTTGATTCGATTTTGATGAAACTTGAAATTCATGGTTATAACCCAAAGATCTTGCTTCCTTTCGATATTTGCGCATATCGGATCGTAACTTCCTGAATTATGGCCCCTGATTATACGCAAAATCGCCTTTTTTTTAGCTTGGAGTTCACAATTATTATTCGATTTAAAAAAACGTTTGATTATATCACCGTTACACCCTAAGGGAGGTTGAGTTCGAATTTCGGGAAAATCGGACGAAAATTGCCATACAAAATGGCCGCCGTTTGTACGCGAATACTGTTAAAAAATGGTATATCAAGGTTGTGGACCCTGTGGAGGTCACAATTTTGATTCGATTGTGATGAAACTTGAAATTCAAGGTTATAACCCAAAGATCTTGCTTCTTTTCGATATTTGCGCATATCGGATCGTAACTTCCTGAATTATGGCCCCTGATTATACGCAAAATCGCCTTTTTTTTTAGCTTGGAGGTCACAATTATTATCCGATTAAAAAAAAACGTTTGATTATATTACCGTTACACCGTAAGGAAGGTTGAGTTCGAATTTCGGGAAAATCAGACCAAAATTGCCATACAAAATGGCCACCGTTTGTACGTGAATACTGTTAAAAAATGGTATATCAAGGTTGTGGACCCTGTAAAGGTCACAATTTTAATTCGATTTTGATGAAACTTGAAATGCATGGTTATAACCCAAAGATCTTGGTTCCTTTCGGTATTTGCGCATATCGGATCGTAACTTCCTGAATTATTCGAATTTCGTGAAAATGGTACCAAAATTGCCGGAAGAAATGGTCGCCGTTTGTACGCGAATAGTGTAAAGATATGGTATATCATGGTTGTTGACTCTGTACAGGTCACAATTCTTATCCGATTTTGACGAAAAGTCACATTTCTAGGTTGTGTACCGTCACACCATAATCATTGTCGACTTCGAATTTCATGAATATCAGACTGGAACTGACCAACAAAATGGCTGCTCCCAATACAGTATGAAATACAGGACTTAATGATGTAGGAAAAATCACTTTCCGTATTGTTTGTTCTCTATCCATCTCTCGAAAATGTGGGCGTATCCTGCCTGGCAGTGCCAGCCTATCTTTTAATTTCTGCATAGAAATCTCTGGCCAGTTTTTTTTTTATTGCAGAGTGCCATTCTTGTATATTGCAGTCTATGACCCTTTGTTTAAAACATGCTTAAGAAGTCGTCACGATTTCCTACTTATAACCAAACATATTGGAAACCATAATTATATAACATATCTTGGAAGCCCGATTACAGCTATACAAGTTTCAGTTATTTCCCTTTAGTTTAAAGATTATTTTTTTGCCCGGGTGCAATGTTTCTCACTACATTTAAATTTGTAACTTTGTGAGTTTTTGACCGATTTTGATACTATGTCTTTATAATTTTCCAAATCTACATATTTAACGTACATATTCAAACAGTTGAGTTCAACCTGATTCAAAAAGTATTAGTTTTGTTCAAAGTTATCTCATTTAATTTTTCGATGTTTTCTTACCATTTTCATTTCATTTTTCTGAAAGTTTTGAAATCGGAAGTCATCCCGATTACAGCAACACAAGTATCAGTTATTTCCCTTTAGTTTTCAGATTATGCAATGTTTCATACTATATTTAGACTTGTAACTTCGCGAGTTTTTGACCAATTTTGATAGTTTGTTATTCTTATCCTTTTATTTGAGATACTTGATATAATCGATGACACGTGACGATGAATATGAAAGCTTTCATATCTGCATGCGACAGTAGCAGATCTAGTTGTTATTTTTTTTTTGGTTTTTGTCCACAAATCGGATTTCTCAGAATCTAACGATAGGATCGTTCTGAAACTTTTACCTATCCCCCCAAAAATGGGTGGTGGCTGTTGATTAAATATATTTTCAAAACGTTTTACGAATCCGAAATCACCGAATTTTACGAACGAAAAAACTGACAATGCATAGTCGTAACTTTGTTATTTTTTGACCGATTTTACTAATTCTTTTTTCTTTGAATACCTTGAAAAAAATCATTTTCATCAGCAGTTTCGCATTTTCGAATTTCGAAAATTCGTCGCTGTGATTTCGAACCGGAAGTTTAGACCAATTTGTCAACTTCTTTAATAGTTGTACGATTTTCATTCAATTTAGTGTATAAGTAGATGTTACCGATGTGACTTCAAAAATATAATTATAAATGTTCTAAATTATCTCCCCTTGGTGAAATTAAGGATCAAAGTTTTCAAAAAAATCGTCGAAATATAGGTCAGAATGACCTAATTTTTTTTTTCGATACTAGACAAGGAATTACTGATTCGTACACAAAATATGGAGTTTGTCGATCGAACCGGAAGTGCCACCATCTTGAAACGTGAAAAATCAATAAGGCTTTTTTGCTATTTTACTTACAGACTCGGGAGTTATATTTTCTGAATCCTTGTAGGAAGGCCTAAAAAATGTCGCGAACAGAATTTTGATTTAGGTCAACCGGGAGTCACCATTTTGAATTGAAAATCAAAAATAGAAGCAATTTGAAGGGCCGAGACTTTTGAGCACAATAACTCTCCTTCTAATTAAGCTAGAATGTTCTAACTTGGCGTAGACGTTCACTAGGTCAATGTTATGATGAAGTTCAAAGATGAGCATTTTCTGCTTAGGGTAAGCAGAGATAAGCATATTGATTTGTTGATTCTTTAGGGCACAATAACTTCGGTTATAATGAAGAGAGGGCGGTGAAACTTTTGTCAATAGAGAGTCTAATAGCTAGCCTGTTGTGTGAAATCATTGTATCATTTTTTTTAAATATCAGGGATAGCCGAAAAAAGGAGATTGAAAATCCAAAAAGTCGTATTTTTACAACTTGGAGTATGTTTAGAGGTCTTTCTCGTAAAGTCAACATAATATTTGTTGGGAACTTCTTCTACAAAGAGTATTATTGGTAGTCTTTTATATGAAACCATCGATCAACAGTCCAACATATCAGGAGTAGAAGAACAAAAGGATCGAACATTGAAAACGGCACCCTTTCATTGTTAAGCGAAACATGCAGTGTGGGTGACTACAATCTACACATTTAGTCATCGTATAGAGCTTATTCAACAGTATTGAATTCCAACTGCTTAGGGATATTTTACGTGCACTCCAATGTGTACACGGGACCGTGGTTTTCGTCCCATCCGAACTAGACAGCCGTTCTGCCTCACTGACAAGGGGGAACCACGCCGGGAAATCGAGATGAACTTTCTCCGTGCAGAACTTTCAATTCAAGCCAAACTTTTATTGCATACGATTACGCTGGTCAGTTGGAGCTTATTTTCAAAAGTTTTGTAATAATCGGTTGGTAATTAAAGTACCATGCACATTAAACTGTTAAAACAGAAAATTTCGCCCGGTTCAAATGTTTCTTGCTATAAGTCAGCAATTTTCCGAATTCAGGGAGGCTGAATGGCTGAATGGTTAGCATGTGCGCGCTGTATCGTAACGTTTGTCATTGAGTCAACGGGCGTCGTTTCGATCGCCAGGTTGCACGTGACATGGAATATGATGTCCAACCCCGTTTATTGCGAACGATTAAGCTGTTCAGGGGGAGCTTATTTTTAAAAGTTTTGTAATATTCGGTTGATAACTAAAGGTACCGTGCAAATTAAACTGTTAAAATAGAAAATTTGGCCCGGTTGAAATGTTTCTCGCTGTAGGTCAGCTAGAATGTTCAAACTTGATCGAGTTCACAGCAGAAATAACAGTGAAACGATCAACGAACTCATAGCAGAAATAACAGTGCAAAACTTAACGAATTCATAGCAGAAATGAAATGGGGTTTTACGTCCTACTCTTCTGCACCTGACCTGGGCTAATGGAAGACGGCCATACGCCACACAGAGTGCTATGAGGGAATTTTTGCCCGGGCAAGGGATCTTTTACGTGCACTCCAATGTGTACACGGGACCTCGGTTTTTCGTCCCATCCGAACGACTAGGCAGCTGTCCTTATCAGGCCCTCCTTCTGCATCACTGACAAGAGGAAACCACGCCGGAAAATCGAGATGAGCTTTCTCGGCCAATGCAAGGATCGAACACCCGACCTCCATTCTAACGAGCCAGCGCCTTGCCCACTTAGCCACCGTGATTCCCATAAATAGCAATGAAACGATCAACGAATTTATAGCAGTAATAACACTTCAACAATTAACGAATTCGTAGCAGAAATAACGATGAAACAATTAACGAATTCGTAGCAGAAATAACAATGAAACGTTCAACGAAATCATAGCCGAAATAAGAGTGGAAAAATGAACGAATTAATAGTAGACGAGTTCATAGTAGAAAAAACAGCGAAACAATGAACGAATCATAGCAGAAACCAGAAAGCTATCAATACACTGTGAAATTTGAAACCTAAATGGCCCGGCTAGGAACAATGTCTACATGCCCGTAAAAGACTACTTAACAGTTGGAATTCGAAAGAAAAGACCGTAACGACGCTGTCCGATCAAACTTTAGTTAATTCAGTCGGCGCAAAAAGATAGGTCGTTAAAACCATTTCTGTTCAGTTCATTCCATTTCCTTAAATCTATGAAAGTTGTGTGAATTGGGAATCGCGTATTACTCAACAGTTTCAGGGGAGATAAGCCGTCTTTGAGATTGGAAATCAATTTTTGATATCGACTGTGTATGATTGCTACTAGATCGATTGTGATTCAGGTTCTAATCAGTTTGGATTGAAGAATCGGGGTGGTATATGTGTGTGTGATGGGGTGGGGGTGGTGTCACAAGACGCTATATCCCATTCGCAACCACACACCTAACAAATGCAGGGTATAGGTTGCGATCAGTTCTTTCAAGATTTTCATATATTTAAGCCACTTTATTACGCGCCTCATCTGAAAATGTCTGTGTAAATGTAGATAAATGTTGACCAAATAACATCTTTCACCATTTTGACTTTCAGTTACAGAACTAGCATAGGGGCGTTTTAAGGCTTATCATGGCGGAGGCTGTACTATTTTGAGGGCCCTCTGTCGCGAGGGGAGGTTCTTGATTGATGATTGTCACCCCAATGCAATGGCTGCATTCTCATTCAGTAGTGGATTCGACAGTAACAGTGTATAGAAAACGATTGAGTTGGACTCGGGGGCCCTTTCCCTTGGCATTAGGGACCCTTTTGTCATTCGTCGGACCCTTTTGTCTGTCTTTAGAGCCCTCCCTAACTAGGGCGCATTTTCATTTTTCGCATCGGTTTTAGCATTTTTCTCCCGTTTTATTTTTTCAACTGCTTTGATTTTTTTCGCGGGGAGGCTGGCGCCTCCAGCGCCTCAGCTATAAAACGCTTTTGAACTAACAGTACTATTGACATAATACCGTTTTTTCCAGTAATGGTAACTCACTCGTTTCTTCAAGAATCATTCGGCATTCCAGGTATGCTACATTCTATTCGCTGTCTTCCATAGGAGCGGTAAGATGAGACCTGTTTGTGGGAAAATCCCTAAACAATATGCGAGGGTGGAATAATCGTACATTACTTTAAGGTTTGCGTGAAGTAATTGTCGAAATTACAGTTATATGCACTGAATAACCATGACACGGAGAGAGAGAGAGAGAGAGATGGGGTTTAACGTCCACTCGACGCAAACTAGGTCATTTTGGGACTAACATATGGTTTAATTTTATTTCAATAATCTGCTTGCGCATATTAACAGTGGGAGGAAACCGCAGGTCCCGAGATAAACCCATGAGATTGGACAGGCGAGATTGTAGGTTAGGGTTAGGGTAAGCGCTAAGGTTAGGTCTTGGGTTAGGATTAGGATTAGCGATATCCCTATTTACATCTCGTGACCTTTGACCAAACGTAATGAAGACAGGATGTGACGTGTATATGCACATTGAGGTTATCAAGCTATAGACCGGACTAGTAGTAAGCTATAAACGGATAAATAACAAGAGTTTATATGTATATTATTTTATTAAATTTATATATATCTTAACTCCCTGATTTACGTATATACATTATGCATGAACAATAGAAACTATATACTAGTATTTATAAGTATTAAAGCTATGGTAATATTATGCTATCAAATAGCCGTATTGTCTTAATATTTGTTGTAACCGCAACCTTGATAGTTATTGTAAGAAGGATAACGGTTGTAGTTGTTGTATCCGTTACCGTATCCGTTGTTATTGTAGTTGTTATATCCCTTCCCATATTCGTTGTTATTGTGGCCATTGTTGTAACCGTTGTTGTAATTGTAGGGGCCGTTGTAACTATTGTATCCTTTATTATTGTATTGGTTGTACTTGTATAGTCCGTTGTTGTATCGTTACCAACGATACCATGACCAATTCCGTGTCCAACAATACCGTGTCCGATACCGTTACCAACGATGTCATGCCCAATGCCGTTACCAATCTTTCCATGTCCAATAAGTCCGTGTCCGATTCCGTTTCCAATGATACCATGTCCGATACCGTTACCAACGATACCATGACCAATTCCGTTTCCAACAATACCGTGTCCGATACCGTTACCAACGATGCCATGCCCAATGCCGTTACCAATCTGTCCATGTCCAATAAGTCCGTGTCCGATTCCGTTTCCAATGATACCATGTCCGATACCGTTACCAACGATACCATGACCAATTCCGTTTCTAACAATACCGTGTCCAATACCGTTACCGATACCGTTACCAACAATACCATGACCAATTCCGTTACCAATAACACCGACTTTGCCAACAGCTACTATTCCGTGTCTGAGTCGGTTTCCTTGGATACCATGTCCAATACCATGGTTGAGTCCGTTGCCAATAGCTCCTACACCAACAAGACCATGTCCAACACCAGCATGTCCTCTTCCATATCCTTTACCAATTCCGTTTGCAAAGACACCAACACCATGTCCGAAACCGTGTCCGATTTTAGCATCGATGTATTGGGAAGCAGCTACTGTCAAACAGACAGCGAAAGCGACGAAAGCCTGAAAAAGAAAAAAAAACATGTGTTTTACAGAAATAGCCGTAGATTTGATTCCATACTAAAAAAAAATCGCGAGGGTTTATTTATAACCAAAAACTTGACAATCAAGAAATTTTACTGTGCCGCCATTATTTAGTACATGATCGAGTTTTGGCGTTACCAGGCAAAATCACAAGTAATGTTCAACTCTGGGTAATAATTTACACTTTTTATAATTTACCGTTCTGGCCCTATGAATATAAAACTGCCTTTAATACAATGTCAAGGGCGATAAGCAATAATACAACAGTGACGATGCAATACCATGTTCAACCCTCGGTAATTTCTACCAGTTTTAAATTTAAAGATGGACCTATGGGTATGCATGCCAAGTGCGATAAGCAATCATATAAAAATTTAGTATGTAATGAAACTTATTAGTGCTATACCAAATTAGATATCAGGTTTCTTGTCTAGAAAGTTCAAGTATATCCCATCTGGGTCACGATCCTTGTCACTACATACCGCTAATTAGAAGTATTGAAGATTATTTAGTCAACAAGTTAAATTTACTCTCTGTAGATTGTTACAATGTTTTACTGTATTAGGCCAGTCTGTACAGAACAGAGGGCGAAAAAGCAAGTCCCATTTAGGATTTCAGGGTCCGGGTATGCTTATCTTAAAACTTCAAAGATTTGAAATCTTATACGGAGTAGGGCAAAAGTCCTACTTTATACACCGACTGGACCATTGAAGACAAACAGGTAGATTTTGCCCGGACATCTGTATCACGATATACTCTATCAAGGAATCTTTTACGTGCACGCCAATGTGCACACTGAACATTGCTTTTCGTCCCATCCTGACAATTAGACACTATTCCCTGTCAGACCGGGCAGACCTACTGTCCTGTACAGCTAACAAGGGCAGTCAAGCCTGTACAATTGACTTTCTGGTCAAACCCCGGGAGAGAGCCCAAGACCTACTGGTTAGTTAATCAGTGTCTCTTATCACTGAGCCACCATGATCCCCATACATTAAAAACGCAGAGTTCGTAGATGAGCATATTATGCTTAGGTTAAGCAGAGATAAGCAATTAGATTGGTTTATGATTTTGGACACTTTCACTTCAGTCAGAGTGATGAAACTTGGTGTATAGTTTCATTACATCAATACCTTGAATACGTTCGACAATGAGCATTGTCTGCCCTGGATAAGCAGAGCGATGAGCAATTTGATTGGTCGAGAATTTGAAACAAAATAACTCTCCTTCTAATTGGGGCAGAATGTTCAATCTTCGTGAAGGCGTTCATTAGGTCAGTGCCATAAAGGAGTGCGAAGATGAGCATTGTCTGCTTACAGTAAGCAGAGATAAGCAATCTGATTGGTTGATTCTTTGGGGCACGATAACTTTGGTTATAATGAAGTGAGAGTGACAAAATTCCAAATATAGATTCATTATGTCATTACCTTGACTAAGTTTGATGTTGAGAATTTCTGCGTAGATTTAGGAGCAATAAGCAATTTGACAGATCACATTGGAACATAACACCTCTGTTTCTAATTAAGGTAGAATTTGAACCGGTTGAATTGTTTCTCGTTATAACTCGGTGAGTTTTTGGCGGATTTCATTAATTCTTTTTCCTTTTTAAGATTCTTTATATAACTCTTGAGATGCGACAGAAACTGACCGTGAATATGAAAGCTTTAATATCTGCTTAGCAGATCTAGTTGTTATTTTTTTTTTGTGTTTTATCCACAAATCGGATTTCTCAGAATCTAACCACAGTATCTTTATGAAACTTTTACCTACCCCCCCAAAAATGGGTGGTAGCTGTTGATTAAATATATTTTCAAAACGTTTTACGAATCCGAAATCACCGAAATTTACGAACGACAAAATGGACAATGCATAGTCGTAACTTTATTGTTTTTTGACCGATTTTACTCAATCTGTTTTCTTTGAATACCTTGAAAAAAATCATTTTCATCAGCAGTTTCACATTTTCGAATTTCGAAAATTCGTCGCTGTGATTTCGAACCGGAAGTTTAGACCAATTTGACAACTTCTTTAATAGTTGTGCGATTTTCATTCAATTTAGTATATAAGTAGATCCTACCGATGTGACGTCAAAAATATAATTAGAAATTTTCTAAATTATCTCCCCTTGGTGAAATTAAGGATCAAAGTTTTCAAAAAAAATCGTCGAAATATAGGTCAGAATGACCTAATTTTTTTTTTCGATACTAGACAAGGAATTACTGATTCGTACACAAAATATGGAGTTTGTCGATCGAACCGGAAGTGCCACCATCTTGAAACGTGAAAAATCAATAAGGCTTTTTTGCTATTTTACTTACAGACTCGGGAGTTATATTTTCTGAATCCTTGTAGGAAGGCCTAAAAAATGTCGCGAACAGAATTTTGATTTAGGTCAACCGGGAGTCACCATTTTGAATTGAAAATCAAAAATAGAAGCAATTTGAAGGGCCGATACTTTTGAGCACAATAACTCTCATTCTAATTAAGCTAGAATGTTCTAACTTGGTGTAGACGTTCACTAGGTCAATGTTATGATGAAGTTCAAAGATGAGCATTTTCTGCTTAGGGTAAGCAGAGATAAGCATATTGATTTGTTGATTCTTTAGGGCACGATAACTTCGGTTATAATGAAGGGAGGGCGGTGAAACTTTTGTCAATAGAGAGTCTAATAGCTAGCCTGTTGTGTGAAATCATTGTATCATTTTTTTTAAATATCAGGGATAGCCGAAAAAAAGAGATTGAAAATCCAAAAAGTCGTATTTTTACAACTTGGAGTATGTCTAGAGGTCTTTCTCGTAAAGTCAACTTAATATTTGTTGGGAACTTCTTCTACAAAGAGTCTTATTGGTAGTCTTTTATATGAAACCATCGATCAACAGTCCAACATATCAGGAGTAGAAGAACAAAAGGATCGAACATTGAAAACGGCACCCTTTCATTGTTAAGCGAAACATGCAGTGTGGGTGACTACAATCTACACATTTAGTCATCGTATAGAGCTTATTCAACAGTATCGAATTCCAACTGCTTAGGGATATTTTACGTGCACTCCAATGTGTACACGGGACCGTGGTTTTCGTCCCATCCGAACTAGACAGCTGTGCTTGTCAGGCCCTCCGTTCTGCCACACTGACAAGGGGGAACCACGCCGGGAAATCGAGATGAACTTCCTACGTGCAGAACTTTCAATTCAAGCCAAACTTTTATTGCATACGATTAAGCTGGTCAGTTGGAGCTTATTTTCAAAAGTTTTGTAATAATCGGTTGGTAATTAAAGTACCGTGCACATTAAACTGTTAAAACAGAAAATTTCGCCCGGTTGAAATGTTTCTTGCTATAAGTCAGCAATTTTCCGAATTCAGGGAGGCTGAATGGCTGAATGGTTAGCATGTGCGCGATGTATCGTAACGTCTGTCATTGAGTCAATGGGCGTCGTTTCGATCTCCAGGTTGCACGTGACATGGGATATGATGTCCAACCCCGTTTATTGCGAACGATTAAGCTGTTCAGGGGGAGCTTATTTTTAAAAGTTTTGTAATATTCGGTTGATAACTAAAGGTACCGTGCAAATTAAACTGTTAAAATAGAAAATTTGGCCCGGTTGAAATGTTTCTCGCTGTAGGTCAGCTAGAATGTTCAAACTTGGTGTAGGCGTTCACTAGGTCATTGTCTTGATCGAGTTCACAGCAGAAATAACAGTGAAACGATCAACGAACTCATAGCAGAAATAACAGTGCAAAACTTAACGAATTCATAGCATAAATAGCAGAAATGAAATGGGGTTTTACGTCCTACTCTTCTGCACCTGACCTGGGCTAATGGAAGACGGGCATACGCCATACAGTGTGCTATGAGGGAATTTTTGCCCGGGCAGCGGCGCTACGGCCTACTCTTATATCGAATTCCAACTGCCAAGGGATCTTTTACGTGCACTCCAATGTGTACACGGGACCTCGGTTTTTCGTCCCATCCGAACGACTAGGCAGCTGTCCTTATCAGGCCATCCTTCTGCATCACTGACAAGAGGAAACCACGCCGGAAAATCGAGATGAACTTTCTCGGCCAATGCAAGGATCGAACACCCGACCTCCAGGCTAACGAGCCAGCGCCTTGCCCACTTAGCCACCGTGATTCCCATAAATAGCAATGAAACGATCAACGAATTTATAGCAGTAATAACACTTCAACAATTAACGAATTCGTAGCAGAAATAACAATGAAACGTTCAACGAAATCATAGCCGAAATAAGAGTGAAACAATCAACGAATTAATAGTAGACGAGTTCATAGTAGAAAAAACAGTGAAACAATGAACGAATCATAGCAGAAACCAGAAGGCTATCAATACACCGTGAAATTTGAAACCTAAATGGCCCGGCTAGGAACAATATCTACATGCCCGTAAAAGACTACTTAACAGTTGGAATTCGAAAGAAAAGACCGTAACGACGCTGTCCGATCAAAATTTAGTTAATTCAGTCGGCGCAGAAAGATAGGTCGTTAAAACCATTTCTGTTCAGTTCATTCCATTTCCTTAAATCTATGAAAGTTGCGTGAATTGGGAATCGCGTATTACACAACAGTTTCAGGGGCATACGATTACATCATGTGTACCTACTTCAAGAATACACATGATGGCAAATGGCCGCCATTTAAAATACTACGCCTGCCTCTTAGAGACGATAACTTAACTCGCTATAAATTGTAAAAAAATTTACTTCGGCTAGAATTAAAAAACACCTAAGATTAACATTTGCTAAAAATTTCTAAAAAACAACCTAAATTTATGGAAATGGGGCCAAATCAAATCAGGCAAATTACATCAAATAGTCCATGTTAAACGTATAGCAAAAATTTTAAACTAACGCGAGCACGCGCGTTTCTAGACAACGCCATAGCGGGTCATAGCAACCAGTGAGTATAAATTGGAAATCCCCAATGACGTAGATATTATAAATTGGAAAGCCGAGTCTGTCTTAAAATAAGTAGTACCGTCAGTAAACAAGGTGGAAGCCATCTGCTATCGTGTTTGATCATGGAGTAGGCAAGCACAGGTGTGTCGTATGTTTCAGGGGAGATAAGCCGTCTTTGAGATTGGAAATCAATTTTTGATATCGACTGTGTATGATTGCTACTAGATCGATTGTGATTCAGGTTCTAATCAGTTTGGATTGAAGAATCGGGGTGGTATATGCTGACAATCAAACCACGTGATGTAAATAATTAGCCATGCGGTGTGAATTGGTCCACAGCGGACTGTTCAGTGTGAGTGAATTTACGCGACGGCTTTGTGTACTAAACGTTAAAAAAACATAAATTCGTGTTTATAATATCCTAACAAACAGTCCATTTCATCAGATTTTTGGCCCAAGGACGGGACGTGAATACAATACATCAGTAAACTTATGTCAAATCTGTATGCTTTCTATAGAGCCCAGTAAGCGAGTTAAACCAACTATGTCACTTCCGGTTTTAATGAAAATTAATTTCTCGTTCACAAAAACTTTTTTACTTTTTTTACAGTGGGGATTCTTTCTGAATATATATTTCAGATTTATGAAAACCTTGTTGAAAATCGTTGGTCGTCCCCTTTAACAGTGGGAGGAAACCGCAGGTCCCGGGGTAAACCCAGGAGATAGGACAGGCGAGATTGTAGGTTAGGGTTAGGGTAAGCGCTAAGGTTAGGTCTTGGGTTAGGATTAGGATTAGCGATATCCCTATTTACATCTCGTGACCTTTGACCAAACGTAATGAAGACAGGATGTGACGTATATATGCACATTGAGGTTATCAAGCTATAGACCGGACTAGTAGTAAGCTATAAAACGGATAAATAACAAGAGTTTATATGTATATTATTTTATTAAATTTATATATATCTTAACTCCCTGATTTACGTATATACATTATGCATGAACAGTAGAAACTATATACTAGTATTTATAAGTATTTTAATAAAAAGCTATGGTAATATTATGCTATCAAATAGCCGTATTGTCTTAATATTTGTTGTAACCGCAACCTTGATAGTTATTGTAAGAAGGATAACGGTTGTAGTTGTTGTATCCGTTACCGTATCCGTTGTTATTGTAGTTGTTATATCCCTTCCCATATTCGTTGTTATTGTGGCCATTGTTGTAACCGTTGTTGTAATTGTAGGGGCCGTTGTAACTATTGTGTCCTTTATTATTGTATTGGTTGTACTTGTATGGTCCGTTGTTGTATCGGTTGTATGGCCCGTTGTAGTTGTATGATTGTTTGTAAGCTCGAATCTTTCCATGTCCAACAAGTCCGTTTCCAATTATACCGTGTCCGATACCGTAACCAACGATGTCATGCCCAATGCCGTTACCAATCTTTCCATGTCTAATAAGTCCGTGTCCGATTCCGTTTCCAATGATACCAAGTCCGATACCGTTACCAACGATACCATGACCAATTCCGTTTCCAACAATACCGTGTCCGATACCGTTACCAACGATGCCATGCCCAATGCCGTTACCAATCTGTCCATGTCCAATAAGTCCGTGTCCGATTCCGTTTCCAATGATACCATGTCCGATACCGTTACCAACGATACCATGACCAATTCCGTTTCCAACAATACCGTGTCCGATACCGTTACCAACGATGCCATGCCCAATGCCGTTACCAATCTGTCCATGTCCAATAAGTCCGTGTCCGATTCCGTTTCCAATGATACCATGTCCGATACCGTTACCAACGATACCATGACCAATTCCGTTTCCAACAATACCGTTTCCGATACCGTTACCAACTATACCATGACCAATTCCGTTTCCAACAATACCGTGTCCGATACCGTTACCAACAACACCATGACCAATTCCGTTACCAATAACACCGACTTTGCGAGGGTTTATTTATAACCAAAAACTTGACAATCAAGAAATTTTACTGTGCCTCCATTATTTAGTACATGATCGAGTTTTGGCGTTACCAGGCAAATCACAAATAATGTTCAACTCTGGGTAATAATTTACACTTTTTATAATTTACCGTTCTGGCCCTATGAATATAAAACTGCCTGTAATACAATGTCAAGGGCGATAAGCAATAATACAACGGTGACGATGCAATACCATGTTCAACCCTCGGTAATTTCTAGCAGTTTTAAATTTAAAGATGGACCTATGGGTATGAATGCCAAGTGCGATAAGCAATCATATAAAAATTTAGTATGTAATGAAACTTATTAGTGCTATACCAAATTAGATATCAGGTTTCTTGTCTAGAAAGTTCAAGTATATCCCATCTGGGTCACGATCCTTGTCACTACATACCGCTAATTGGAAGTATTGAAGATTATTTAGTCAACAAGTTAAATTTACTCTCTGTAGATTGTTACAATGTTTTATTGTATTAGCCCAGTCTGTACAGAACAGAAGGGCGAAAAAGCAAGTCCCATTTAAGATTTCAGGGACCGGGAATACTTATCTTAAAACTTCAAAGATTTGAAATCTTATACGGAGTAGGGCAAAAGTCCTACTTTATACACCGACTGGACCAATGAAGACAAACAGATAGATTTTGCCCGGACATCTACATTACGATATACTCTATCAAGGAATCTTTTACGTGCACGCCAATGTGTACACTGAACATTGCTTTTCGTGCCATCCTGACAATTAGACACTATTCCCTGTCAGGCCAGGCAGACCTACTGTCCGTACAATTGACTTTCTGGTCAAACCCCGGGAGTGAGAGAGAGAGAGAGAGAGAGAGAGAGAAATGGGATTTAACGTCCACTCAACACAACCAGGTCATTTCGGGACTAACATATGGTTTCAATTTTATTTCAATAATTCGCATGCGCGTAGGGGTCTTTAGAGGTGGGAGGAAACCGGAGTGCCCGGAGGAAACGCACGAGGTTGAGAAGACGCCCCTATCTCCATGCCACATACGCTCACACCGGGGCTCGAAACCACAGCCGCAAGCCAGAGGTGACCGGCCAGCTAGAGGTCGAAGCGCGGCACTCTAGACCACTAGCCCCCCCCCCCGCGGAGAGAGCCCAAGACCTACTGGTTAGTTAATCAGTGTCTCATATCACTGAGCCACCATCATGATCCCCATACATTAAAAACATGGAGTTCGAAGATGAGCATTTTATGCTTAGGGTAAGCAGAGATAAGCAATTAGATTGGTTGATGATTTCGGACACTTTCACTTCAGTCAGATTGATGAAACTTGGTGTATAGTTTCATTACATCAATACCTTGAATACGTTCGACAATGAGCATTGTCTGCCCTGGATAAGCAGAGCGATGAGCAATTTGATTGGTCGAGAATTTGAAACAAAATAACTCTCCTTCTAATTGGGGCAGAATGTTCAATCTTCGTGAAGGCGTTCATTAGGTCAGTGCCATGAAGGAGTGCGAAGATGAGCATTGTCTGCTTACAGTAAGCAGAGATAAGCAATCTGATTGGTTGATTCTTTGGGGCACGATAACTTTGGTTATAATGAAGTGAGAGTGACAAAATTCCAAATATAGATTCATTATGTCATTACCTTGACTAAGTTTGATGTTGAGAATTTCTGCGTAGACTTAGGAGCAATAAGCAATTTGACTGATCACATTGGAACATAACACCTCTAATGTGAACCGGTGGAATTGTTTCTCGTTATAACTCGGTGAGTTTTTGGCGGATTTCATTAATTCTTTTTCCTTTTTAAGATTCTTTATATAACTCATGAGATGCGACAGAAACTGACCGTGAAAATGAAAGCTTTAATATCTGCTTAGCAGATCTAGTTGTTATTTTTTTTTTGTGTTTTATCCACAAATCGGATTTCTCAGAATCTAACCACAGTATCTTTATGAAACTTTTACCTACCCCCCCAAAAATGGGTGGTAGCTGTTGATTAAATATATTTTCAAAACGTTTTACGAATCCGAAATCACCGAAATTTACGAACGACAAAATGGACAATGCATAGTCGTAACTTTATTGTTTTTTGACCGATTTTACTCAATCTGTTTTCTTTGAATACCTTGAAAAAAATCATTTTCATCAGCAGTTTCACATTTTCGAATTTCGAAAATTCGTCGCTGTGATTTCGAACCGGAAGTTTAGACCAATTTGACAACTTCTTTAATAGTTGTGCGATTTTCATTCAATTTAGTATATAAGTAGATCCTACCGATGTGACTTCAAAAATATAATTAGAAATTTTCTAAATTATCTCCCCTTGGTGAAATTAAGGATCAAAGTTTTCAAAAAAATCGTCGAAATATAGGTCAGAATGACCTAATTTTTTTTTTCGATACTAGACAAGGAATTACTGATTCGTACACAAAATATGGAGTTTGTCGATCGAACCGGAAGTGCCACCATCTTGAAACGTGAAAAATCAATAAGGCTTTTTTGCTATTTTACTTACAGACTCGGGAGTTATATTTTCTGAATCCTTGTAGGAAGGCCTAAAAAATGTCGCGAACAGAATTTTGATTTAGGTCAACCGGGAGTCACCATTTTGAATTGAAAATCAAAAATAGAAGCAATTTGAAGGGCCGAGACTTTTGAGCACAATAACTCTCATTCTAATTAAGCTAGAATGTTCTAACTTGGTGCAGACGTTCACTAGGTCAATGTTATGATGAAGTTCAAAGATGAGCATTTTCTGCTTAGGGTAAGCAGAGATAAGCATATTGATTTGTTGATTCTTTAGGGCACGATAACTTCGGTTATAATGAAGGGAGGGCGGTGAAACTTTTGTCAATAGAGAGTCTAATAGCTAGCCTGTTGTGTGAAATCATTGTATCATTTTTTTTAAATATCAGGGATAGCCGAAAAAAAGAGATTGAAAATCCAAAAAGTCGTATTTTTACAACTTGGAGTATGTTTAGAGGTCTTTCTCGTAAAGTCAACATAATATTTGTTGGGAACTTCTTCTACAAAGAGTCTTATTGGTAGTCTTTTATATGAAACCATCGATCAACAGTCCAACATATCAGGAGTAGAAGAACAAAAGGATCGAACATTGAAAACGGCACCCTTTCATTGTTAAGCGAAACATGCAGTGTGGGTGACTACAATCTACACATTTAGTCATCGTATAGAGCTTATTCAACAGTATCGAATTCCAACTGCTTAGGGATATTTTACGTGCACTCCAATGTGTACACGGGACCGTGGTTTTCGTCCCATCCGAACTAGACAGCCGTTCTGCCTCACTGACAAGGGGGAAGCACGCCGGGAAATCGAGATGAACTTTCTCCGTGCAGAACGTTCAATTCAAGCCAAACTTTTATTGCATAC
The DNA here is from genome assembly GCA_036850965.1 of Patella caerulea. Taxonomy (NCBI): domain Eukaryota; kingdom Metazoa; phylum Mollusca; class Gastropoda; family Patellidae; genus Patella; species Patella caerulea. The sequence continues at coordinate 12,785,102 of JAZGQO010000013.1, read as the reverse complement.
GATTACGCTGGTCAGTTGGAGCTTATTTTCAAAAGTTTTGTAATAATCGGTTGGTAATTAAAGTACCATGCACATTAAACTGTTAAAACAGAAAATTTCGCCCGGTTCAAATGTTTCTTGCTATAAGTCAGCAATTTTCCGAATTCAGGGAGGCTGAATGGCTGAATTGTTAGCATGTGCGCGCTGTATCGTAACGTCTGTCATTGAGTCAACGGGCGTCGTTTCGATCTCCAGGTTGCACGTGACATGGGATATGATGTCCAACCCCGTTTATTGCGAACGATTAAGCTGTTCAGGGGGAGCTTATTTTTAAAAGTTTTGTAATATTCGGTTGATAACTAAAGGTACCGTGCAAATTAAACTGTTAAAATAGAAAATTTGGCCCGGTTGAAATGTTTCTCGCTGTAGGTCAGCTAGAATGTTCAAACTTGGTGTAGGCGTTCACTAGGTCATTGTCTTGATCGAGTTCACAGCAGAAATAACAGTGAAACGATCAACGAACTCATAGCAGAAATAACAGTGCAAAACTTAACGAATTCATAGCAGAAATGAAATGGGGTTTTACGTCCTACTCTTCTGCACCTGACCTGGGCTAATGGAAGACGGCCATACGCCACACAGTGTGCTATGAGGGAATTTTTGCCCGGGCAAGGGATCTTTTACGTGCACTCCAATGTGTACACGGGACCTCGGTTTTTCGTCCCATCCGAACGACTAGGCAGCTGTCCTTATCAGGCCCTCCTTCTGCATCACTGACAAGAGGAAACCACGCCGGAAAATCGAGATGAGCTTTCTCGGCCAATGCAAGGATCGAACACCCGACCTCCAGGCTAACGAGCCAGCGCCTTGCCCACTTAGCCACCGTGATTCCCATAAATAGCAATGAAACGATCAACGAATTTATAGCAGTAATAACACTTCAACAATTAACGAATTCGTAGTAGAAATAACGATGAAACAATTAACGAATTCGTAGCAGAAATAACAATGAAACGTTCAACGAAATCATAGCCGAAATAAGAGTGGAACAATGAACGAATTAATAGTAGACGAGTTCATTGTAGAAAAAACAGCGAAACAATGAACGAATCATAGCAGAAACCAGAAGGCTATCAATACACTGTGAAATTTGAAACCTAAATGGCCCGGCTAGGAACAATATATACATGCCCGTAAAAGACTACTTAACAGTTGGAATTCGAAAGAAAAGACCGTAACGACGCTGTCCGATCAAACTTTAGTTAATTCAGTCGGCGCAAAAAGATAGGTCGTTAAAACCATTTCTGTTCAGTTCATTCCATTTCCTTAAATCTATGAAAGTTGTGTGAATTGGGAATCGCGTATTACTCAACAGTTTCAGGGGAGATAAGCCGTCTTTGAGATTGGAAATCAATTTTTGATATCGACTGTGTATGATTGCTACTAGATCGATTGTGATTCAGGTTCTAATCAGTTTGGATTGAAGAATCGGGGTGGTATATGTGTGTGTGATGGGGTGGGGGTGATGGCACAAGACGCTATATCCCATTCGCAACCACACACCTAACAAATGCAGGGTATAGGTTGCGATCAGTTCTTTCAAGATTTTCATATATTTAAGCCACTTTATTACACGCCTCATCTGAAAATGTCTGTGTTAGTGTAGATAAATGTTGACCAAATAACATCTTTCACCATTTTGACTTTCAGTTACGGAACTAGCATAGGGGCGTTTTAAGGTTTATCATGGCGGAGGCTGTACTATTTTGAGGGCCCTCTGTCGCGAGGGGAGGTTCTTGATTGATGATTGTCACCCCAATGCAATGGCTGCATTCTCATTCAGTAGTGGATTCGACAGTAACAGTGTATAGAAAACGATTGAGTTGGACTCGGGGGCCCTTTCCCTTGGCACTAGGGACCCTTTTGTCATTCGTCGGACCCTTTTGTCTGTCTTTAGAGCCCTCCCTAACTAGGGCACATATTCATTTTTCGCATCGGTTTTAGCATTTTTCTCCCGTTTTATTTTTTCAACTGCTTTGATTTTTTTCGCGGGGAGGCTGGCGCCTCCAGCGCCTCAGCTATAAAACGCTTTTGAACTAACAGTACTATTGACATAATACCGTTTTTTCCAGTAATGGTAACTCACTCGTTTCTTCAAGAATCATTCGGCATTCCAGGTATGCTACATTCTATTCGCTGTCTTCCATAGGAGCGGTAAGATGAGACCTGTTTGTGGGAAAATCCCTAAACAATATGCGAGGGTGGAATAATCGTACATTACTTTAAGGTTTGCGTGAAGTAATTGACATATCGAAATTACAGTTATATGCACTGAATAACCATGACACGGAGAGAGAGAGGGAGAGAGAGAGAGAGAGAGAGAGAGAGAGAGAGAGAGAAATGGGGTTTAACGTCCACTCGACGCAAACTAGGTCATTTTGGGACTAACATATGGTTTAATTTTATTTCAATAATCTGCTTGCGCATATTAACAGTGGGAGGGAACCGCAGGTCCCGGGATAAACCCAGGAGATTGGACAGGCGAGATTGTAGGTTAGGGTTAGGGTAAGCGCTAAGGTTAGGTCTTGGGTTAGGATTAGGATTAGCGATATCCCTATTTACATCTCGTGACCTTTGACCAAACGTAATGAAGACAGGATGTGACGTATATATGCACATTGAGGTTATCAAGCTATAGACCGGACTAGTAGTAAGCTATAAACGGATAAATAACAAGAGTTTATATGTATATTATTTTATTAAATTTATATATATCTTAACTCCCTGATTTACGTATATACATTATGCATGAACAATAGAAACTATATACTAGTATTTATAAGTATTTTAATAATTAAAATTTTTCCACTTAACCAAGTGTCTTACCTTAAATCGGTATTCAAAGGTTGTATTTTACACATACTTGGCTATGTGAAAAGTTAACTGCACACTTAAATTATGGAATACTCACATTCGCCAAAAAGCATGATTTTTTTTATTTATGGAATACCCTCCACTGCCAAAAATCACGAATTACTGACATTGCCAGCTAGTTATGCCCCTTAAGAGCATCGCTATATTCTATTAAATTCTTAGTTTACATCACCAGGAAAATGTTTGTCGAAATATTATATTGTAACCCATGAAAATAGTATGATTATAATTTAAGATAAATTATGATAGTGTGCATCCTTTGCCGGAACAGCTGTTTTCACACACTTTTTTTTTAAAATAAAATCCATCCAAATAGATTACAATAAATAGTGGTAGTATAATAATGGATATTGTAAGCTTTAATTTTTTTAACAATATAAGGCGAATAGAAAACAACATATTATTAACAATACACAGTGACCCTTGTCTTCTAAGTTAGACTGGACAAATTATACAGTGTTGTTTGTTAATCTATCATTTGAGAAATTCATAGATATTGTGTAAGTACCTACACTTTAGATTTTGACAGGTCTGGCATTGACGGTACATTGTGTGTACGAAATATTCAGGCTTCATTATATTTTAACTAAATAAATACTACCGATTATGTATATATGGGAATGAGTTGTAAAAATTAGATCATGCCTTGCTTCTAGCGGTAGTATAAATAATTTCCGAAATCTATAAAGCAAAGTCTCCACAAATGAATTTAACTATATTTTATGACAGCCATGGAGACATACAAACATAACATGATAAATGATCGGGAAAAGATATCCTTAACTACATCGGTGGTAATAACCTTATACTCTATTATGGCACTACAACATCAAAGTTGACGACGAAAAAATAAATTGGAAGTCAGCTACGCTCGGCGACATTGTCTTTGTTTTAATTTGAATTCCCTTTCTTTTAAAATCGTCACTACGGGACTGCTTTTACAGCATTAAAAGAAGTCATTATAATCTCACTTAACTTTAAGGTACCTCCCGTAGGTCACTTAAAGTTAAATGGATATTTCTCACTTAAACTGGCCTTTGAATACCACTTGAAGACTAACACTCAAAAGTTAAGGCAGCTTAACTTTAAGGGAAAATTTGATACTTAACAGCGCCTTTGAATACCAATTGCCCTTAACTTACAGGAAGTTACGTATATTTTAGTGAAAGCTAGTAGTTAAGTGACTATCTTACACTTAAGATATCCTTTGAATACGGACCCAGTTCTCGTCCGATCACTGAAGTTAAGCAACGTCGGGCCCGGTCAGTACTTGGATGGGTGACCGCCTGGGAACACCGGGTGCTGTAGACGCCTTTTTAAAACCGACAAAACCCCCCAAAAAAATCAATAAGCGGGTCAATTCAGGTAGGTATAACTACGGGTTCTGTCCACCTTCTCTCGTCTACGGCCACACCACGTTGAAAACACCAGTTCTCGTCCGATCACTGAAGTTAAGCAACGTCGGGCCCGATCAGTACTTGGATGGGTGACCGCCTGGGAACATCTGGTGCTGTGGACGCCTTTTTAAAACCGACCCCCCCCCCCAAAGATAAAATCAATAAGCGGGTCAATTCAGGTAAGTATAACTACGGGTTCTGTCCACCTTCTCTCGTCTACGGCCACACCACGTTGAAAACACCAGTTCTCGTCCGATCACTGAAGTTAAGCAACGTCGGGACCAGTTAGTACTTTGATGGGTGACCGCCTGGGAACACCGGGTGCTGTAGACGCCTTTTTGCCCTAAACTCATTAATTTACCATTTTGTTGTGAGTGGCTTGTACGTGTCTGATTTCAAAGGGGGGTTGGGCGGCTGAATGGTTAGCACGCGCCTGTTTTCGAATGCTCGTTAGTACGTGACAAGGAGTAAAGTCGCCTGTCCAACCTGTCATTTTTAATTTTTTTCCGGCAATTTTCATTTTATTTTCTCATCCGTCTCATTACAGTAATACAAGTTTCGGTTATTTCCCTTTAGTTTTCAGATTATTGTTATGCCTGGGTGCAATGTTTCATACTATATTTAGACTTGTAATTTTGCGAGTTTTTGACGAATTTTGATATTTTTTTCTTCTTATCCTTTTATTTAGGATACTTGATACAATCAATGACGCGTGACGATGAATATGAAAGCTTTCATATCTGCATGGGACAGTAGCAGATCTAGTTATTATTTTTTTTTTTGTGTGTTTTCTGCAAATCGGATTTCTCAGAATCTATCCGTAGGATCTTTCTGAAATTTTGACCTACCCCCCCAAAAATGGGGTGCGAACCTTGATTAAATATATTTTCAAAACGTTTTACGAATCCGAAATCACCGAAATTTACGAACGACGAAATGGACAAAGCATAGTCGTAACTTTGTTATTTTTTGACCGATTTTACTAATTCTTTTTTCTTTGAATACCTTGAAAAAAATCATTTTCATCTGCAGTTTCACATTTTCGAATTTCGAAAATTCGTCGCTGTGATTTCGAACCGGAAGTTTAGACCAATTTGACAACTTCTTTAATAGTTGTACGATTGTCATGAAATTTAGTATATATGTAGACCTTACCGATGTGACTTCAAAAATATAATTAGAAATTTTCTAAATTATCTCCCCTTGACGAAATTAAAGATCAAAATTTTCAAAAAAATCATCGAAATATAGGTCAGAATGACCTGATTTTTTTTTTTTGATACTAGACAAGTAATTACTGATTTGTACACAAAATATAAAGTTTGTTGATCGAACCGGAAGTGCCACCATCTTGAAACGTGAAAAATCCCTAAGGCTTTTTTGCTATTTTACTTACAGACACGGGATTTATGTTTTCTGAATCCTTGAAAGATGATCTAAAAATTGTTCAGAGAAGAATTTTGATTTAGGTCAATTGATGGTTGCCATTTTGAAGTGAATATGAAAAGTAGTAGCAATTTGAAGGGCCGAAACTTTGAAACACAATAACTCTCCTTCTAATTGAGCTAGAATGTTCAATCTTGGTGTAGACGTTCACTATGTCAATGTCATGATTGAGTTCAAAGATGAGCATTTTCTGCCTAGGGTAAGCAGAAATAAGCATGCTGATTTGTTGATTCTTTAGGGCAAGATAACTTCGGTTATAATGAAGGGAGGGCGGTGAAACTCTTGTTAATCGAGAGTGTAATAGCTGGCCTGTTGTGTGAAATCGTTGTATCTTTTTTTTAAATATCAGGGATAGCTGACAAAAAGAGATCGAAAATCCAAAAAGTCGTATGTTTACGATTTGGAGCATCTTTAAAGGTTCTTTTCTCTTAAAGTCAACATAATACTTTTTGGGAACTTCTTCTACAAAGAGTCTTATCGGTAGTCTTTTATATGAAAACTTCGATCAACAGTCCAAAATATCTGGAGTAGAAGAATAAAAGGATCGAACATTGAAAACGGCAACCTTTCATTGTTAAGCGAAACATATAGTGTGTGTGACTACAATCTGCACATTTAGTCATTGTATAGAGCTTATTCAACAGTATCGAATTCCAACTGCTTAGGGATATTTTACGTGCACTCCAATGTGTACACGCGACCTTGGTTTTTCGTCCCACCCGAACGACTAGACAGCTGTCCTTGTCAGGCCCTCCGTTCTGCCTCACTGACAAGGGGGGACCACGCCGGAAAATCGAGATGATCTTCCTCGTTGCAGAACTTTCAATTCAGGCCAAACGTTTATTGCATACGATTAAGCTGGTCAGTTGGAGCTTATTTTCAAAAGTTTTGTAATAATCGGTTGGTAATTAAAATACCGTGCGAATTAAACTGTTAAAACAGAAAATTTCGCCCGGTTAAAATGTTTCTTGCTATAAGTCAGCAATTTCCAGATTTTAGGGAGGCTGAATGGTTAGCATACGCGCGCTGTATCGTAACGTCTGTCATTGAGTCAACCGGCGTCGTTTCGATTTCCAAGTTGCACGTGACATGGAGTATGGTGTCCAACCTCGTGGGTTTTCTCCGTGTCCTTCGGTTTCCTCCCACGGCTAAAGACCCGTACGCGCAAGGGAAGTTTATAAATACAATTAAAAAACATATGTTGGTCCCGAAATGACCTAGTTTGTGTCGAATGGACGTTGAGCCGCATTTCTCTCTTTCTCTTTTATTTTTAAAGTTTTGTAATAATCGGTTGGTAATCAAAGGTACTGTAACCAAAAAGTCGTATGTTTACGATTTGGAGCATCTTTAAAGGTTCTTTTCTCTTAAAGTTAACATAATACTTTTTGGGAACTTCTTCTACAAAGAGTCTTATCGGTAGTCTTTTATATGAAAACTTCGATCAACAGTCCAAAATATCTGGAGTAGAAGAATAAAAGGATCGAACATTGAAAACGGCACCCTTTCATTGTTAAGCGAAACATGCAGTGTGTGTGACTACAATCTGCACATTTAGTCATTGTATAGAGCTTATTCAACAGTATCGAATTCCAACTGCTTAGGGATATTTTACGTGCACTCCAATGTGTACACGCGACCTTGGTTTTTCGTCCCACTCGAACGACTAGACAGCTGTCCTTGTCAGGCCCTCCGTTCTGCCTCACTGACAAGGGGGGACCACGCCGGAAAATCGAGATGATCTTCCTCGTTGCAGAACTTTCAATTCAGGCCAAACGTTTATTGCATACGATTAAGCTGGTCAGTTGGAGCTTATTTTCAAAAGTTTTGTAATAATCGGTTGGTAATTAAAATACCGTGCGAATTAAACTGTTAAAACATAAAATTTCGCCCGGTTATAATGTTTCTCACTTTAAAGTCAGCAATTTGCCGATTTTAGAGGGCAAATGTTTATTGCGAACAATTAAGCTGGTCAGGGGGAGCTTATTTTTAAGGGAGGCTGAATGGCTGAATGGTTAGCATGTGCACGCTGTATCGTAACGTCTGTCATTGAGTCAACGGGCGTCGTTTCGATTTCGAGATTGCACGTGACATGGAGTATGGTGTCCAACCTCGTGGGTTTTCTCCGTGCCATTCAGTTTCCTCCCAACAGCTAAAGACCAGTACGCGCAAGGGAAGTTTTTAAATAAAATTAAAAAACATATGTTAGTCCCGAAATGACCTAGTTTGTGTCGAATGGACGTTAAGCCGCATTTCTCTCTTTTTTTTTTATTTTTAAAGTTTTGTAATAATCGGTTGGTAATCAAAGATACTGTAAAAGTGATAAAACAGAAAAATTCACCCGGTTGTAATGTTTCTCACTTTAAAGCATTCTTACAGCATTAAAAGAAGTCATTATAATCTCACTTAACTTTAAGGTACCTCCCGTAGGTCACTTAAAGTTAAATGGATATTTCTCACTTAAACTGGCCTTTGAATACCACTTGAAGACTAACACTCAAAAGTTAAGGCAGCTTAACTTTAAGGGAAAATTTGATACTTAACAGCGCCTTTGAATACCAATTGCCCTTAACTTACAGGAAGTTACGTATATTTTAGTGAAAGCTAGTAGTTAAGTGACTATCTTACACTTAAGATATCCTTTGAATACGGACCCAGTTCTCGTCCGATCACTGAAGTTAAGCAACGTCGGGCCCGGTCAGTACTTGGATGGGTGACCGCCTGGGAACACCGGGTGCTGTAGACGCCTTTTTAAAACCGACAAAACCCCCCAAAAAAATCAATAAGCGGGTCAATTCAGGTAGGTATAACTACGGGTTCTGTCCACCTTCTCTCGTCTACGGCCACACCACGTTGAAAACACCAGTTCTCGTCCGATCACTGAAGTTAAGCAACGTCGGGCCCGATCAGTACTTGGATGGGTGACCGCCTGGGAACATCTGGTGCTGTGGACGCCTTTTTAAAACTGACCCCCCCCCCCAAAGATAAAATCAATAAGCGGGTCAATTCAGGTAAGTATAACTACGGGTTCTGTCCACCTTCTCTCGTCTACGGCCACACCACGTTGAAAACACCAGTTCTCGTCCGATCACTGAAGTTAAGCAACGTCGGGACCAGTTAGTACTTGGATGGGTGACCGCCTGGGAACACCGGGTGCTGTAGACGCCTTTTTGCCCTAAACTCATTAATTTACCATTTTGTTGTGAGTGGCTTGTACGTGTCTGATTTCAAAGGGGGGTTGGGCGGCTGAATGGTTAGCACGCGCCTGTTTTCGAATGCTCGTTAGTACGTGACAAGGAGTAAAGTCGCCTGTCCAACCTGTCATTTTTAATTTTTTTCCGGCAATTTTCATTTTATTTTCTCATCCGTCTCATTACAGTAATACAAGTTTCGGTTATTTCCCTTTAGTTTTCAGATTATTGTTATGCCTGGGTGCAATGTTTCATACTATATTTAGACTTGTAATTTTGCGAGTTTTTGACGAATTTTGATATTTTTTTCTTCTTATCCTTTTATTTAGGATACTTGATACAATCAATGACGCGTGACGATGAATATGAAAGCTTTCATATCTGCATGGGACAGTAGCAGATCTAGTTATTATTTTTTTTTTGTGTGTTTTCTGCAAATCGGATTGCTCAGAATCTATCCGTAGGATCTTTCTGAAATTTTGACCTACCCCCCCAAAAATGGGGTGCGAACCTTGATTAAATATATTTTCAAAACGTTTTACGAATCCGAAATCACCGAAATTTACGAACGACGAAATGGACAAAGCATAGTCGTAACTTTGTTATTTTTTGACCGATTTTACTAATTCTTTTTTCTTTGAATACCTTGAAAAAAATCATTTTCATCTGCAGTTTCACATTTTCGAATTTCGAAAATTCGTCGCTGTGATTTCGAACCGGAAGTTTAGACCAATTTGACAACTTCTTTAATAGTTGTACGATTGTCATGAAATTTAGTATATATGTAGACCTTACCGATGTGACTTCAAAAATATAATTAGAAATTTTCTAAATTATCTCCCCTTGACGAAATTAAAGATCAAAATTTTCAAAAAAATCATCGAAATATAGGTCAGAATGACCTGATTTTTTTTTTTGATACTAGACAAGTAATTACTGATTTGTACACAAAATATAAAGTTTGTTGATCGAACCGGAAGTGCCACCATCTTGAAACGTGAAAAATCCCTAAGGCTTTTTTGCTATTTTACTTACAGACACGGGATTTATGTTTTCTGAATCCTTGAAAGATGATCTAAAAATTGTTCAGAGAAGAATTTTGATTTAGGTCAATTGATGGTTGCCATTTTGAAGTGAATATGAAAAGTAGTAGCAATTTGAAGGGCCGAAACTTTGAAACACAATAACTCTCCTTCTAATTGAGCTAGAATGTTCAATCTTGGTGTAGACGTTCACTATGTCAATGTCATGATTGAGTTCAAAGATGAGCATTTTCTGCCTAGGGTAAGCAGAAATAAGCATGCTGATTTGTTGATTCTTTAGGGCAAGATAACTTCGGTTATAATGAAGGGAGGGCGGTGAAACTCTTGTTAATCGAGAGTGTAATAGCTGGCCTGTTGTGTGAAATCGTTGTATCTTTTTTTTAAATATCAGGGATAGCTGACAAAAAGAGATCGAAAATCCAAAAAGTCGTATGTTTACGATTTGGAGCATCTTTAAAGGTTCTTTTCTCTTAAAGTCAACATAATACTTTTTGGCAACTTCTTCTACAAAGAGTCTTATCGGTAGTCTTTTATATGAAAACTTCGATCAACAGTCCAAAATATCTGGAGTAGAAGAATAAAAGGATCGAACATTGAAAACGGCACCCTTTCATTGTTAAGCGAAACATAGTGTGTGTGACTACAATCTGCACATTTAGTCATTGTATAGAGCTTATTCAACAGTATCGAATTCCAACTGCTTAGGGATATTTTACGTGCACTCCAATGTGTACACGCGACCTTGGTTTTTCGTCCCACCCGAACGACTAGACAGCTGTCCTTGTCAGGCCCTCCGTTCTGCCTCACTGACAAGGGGGGACCACGCCGGAAAATCGAGATGATCTTCCTCGTTGCAGAACTTTCAATTCAGGCCAAACGTTTATTGCATACGATTAAGCTGGTCAGTTGGAGCTTATTTTCAAAAGTTTTGTAATAATCGGTTGGTAATTAAAATACCGTGCGAATTAAACTGTTAAAACAGAAAATTTCGCCCGGTTAAAATGTTTCTTGCTATAAGTCAGCAATTTCCAGATTTTAGGGAGGCTGAATGGTTAGCATACGCGCGCTGTATCGTAACGTCTGTCATTGAGTCAACCGGCGTCGTTTCGATTTCCAAGTTGTACGTGACATGGAGTATGGTGTCCAACCTCGTGGGTTTTCTCCGTGTCCTTCGGTTTCCTCCCACGGCTAAAGACCCGTACGCGCAAGGGAAGTTTATAAATACAATTAAAAAACATATGTTGGTCCCGAAATGACCTAGTTTGTGTCGAATGGACGTTGAGCCGCATTTCTCTCTTTCTCTTTTATTTTTAAAGTTTTGTAATAATCGGTTGGTAATCAAAGGTACTGTAACCAAAAAGTCGTATGTTTACGATTTGGAGCATCTTTAAAGGTTCTTTTCTCTTAAAGTTAACATAATACTTTTTGGGAACTTCTTCTACAAAGAGTCTTATCGGTAGTCTTTTATATGAAAACTTCGATCAACAGTCCAAAATATCTGGAGTAGAAGAATAAAAGGATCGAACATTGAAAACGGCACCCTTTCATTGTTAAGCGAAACATGCAGTGTGTGTGACTACAATCTGCACATTTAGTCATTGTATAGAGCTTATTCAACAGTATCGAATTCCAACTGCTTAGGGATATTTTACGTGCACTCCAATGTGTACACGCGACCTTGGTTTTTCGTCCCACTCGAACGACTAGACAGCTGTCCTTGTCAGGCCCTCCGTTCTGCCTCACTGACAAGGGGGGACCACGCCGGAAAATCGAGATGATCTTCCTCGTTGCAGAACTTTCAATTCAGGCCAAACGTTTATTGCATACGATTAATCTGGTCAGTTGGAGCTTATTTTCAAAAGTTTTGTAATAATCGGTTGGTAATTAAAATACCGTGCGAATTAAACTGTTAAAACATAAAATTTCGCCCGGTTATAATGTTTCTCACTTTAAAGTCAGCAATTTGCCGATTTTAGAGGGCAAATGTTTATTGCGAACAATTAAGCTGGTCAGGGGGAGCTTATTTTTAAGGGAGGCTGAATGGCTGAATGGTTAGCATGTGCACGCTGTATCGTAACGTCTGTCATTGAGTCAACGGGCGTCGTTTCGATTTCGAGATTGCACGTGACATGGAGTATGGTGTCCAACCTCGTGGGTTTTCTCCGTGCCATTCAGTTTCCTCCCAACAGCTAAAGACCAGTACGCGCAAGGGAAGTTTTTAAATAAAATTAAAAAACATATGTTAGTCCCGAAATGACCTAGTTTGTGTCGAATGGACGTTAAGCCGCATTTCTCTCTTTTTTTTTTATTTTTAAAGTTTTGTAATAATCGGTTGGTAATCAAAGATACTGTAAAAGTGATAAAACAGAAAAATTCACCCGGTTGTAATGTTTCTCACTTTAAAGTCAGCAATTTGCCGATTTTAAGGGGAAAACGTTTATTGCGAACGATTTAGCTGGTCAGGGGGGGCTTATTTTTAAAAGTTTTGTAATATTCGGTTGATAACTAAAGGTACCGTGCAAATTAAACTAATAAAATAGAAGATTTCGCCCGGTTGAAATGTTTCTATCTGTAGGTCAGCAATTTGCAGATTTTAGGGAGGTTGCGTGACTGAATGGTTAGCACGTGCGCTCTGTATCATAACGTCTGTCATTGAGTCAACTGGCGTTGTTTCGATTTCTTGGTTGTACGTGACAAGGAGTATGGTCGCCTGTCCAACCTCGTTTGCCGTAACGCCGCTGCCCGGGTAAAATTTCCCTCATTGCACACTTTATGGCGTATGCCCGTCTTCATTAGCCCATTTTAGGAGCAAAACAGTAGGACGTTAAACAACCATTCAATTTGATTTCATTTTCTCTATGTTGCTTATTTATTATAGTGGATAAATGTTTTTCTGGTTCTATTAATTATTTCATTTCTGCATAGAAATCTTGCTTTGAACAGTTTTTTTTTTATTGCAAAGTACCATTCTTGTATATTGCAGTCTATGACCCTTTGTTTAAAACATGCTTAAGAAGTTGTCACGATTTCCTACTTATAACCAAACATATTGGAAACCATAATTATATAACATATCTCTAATTTTGGAAGCCCGATTACAGCTATACAAGTTTGGGTTATTTCCCTTTAGTTTAAAGATTATTTTTTTGCCGAGGGTGCAATGTTTCTCACTACATTTAAATTTGTAACTTTGTGAGTTTTGACCGATTTTGATAATTATGTCTTTATAATTTTCCAAATTTACATATTTAACGTAAATATTCAAACAATTGGAATCAACATGATTCAAAAGTTTTTAGTTTAGTTCAAAGTTTTCTCATTTAATTTTTCGATGTTTTCTTACCATTTTCATTTCATTTTTCTGAAAGTTTTGAAGTGGGAAGTCATCCCGATTACAGCAACACAAGTATCAGTTATTTCCCTTTAGTTTTCAGATTATGCAATGTTTCATACTATATTTAGACTTGTAACTTCGCGAGTTTTTGACCAATTTTGATAGTTTGTTATTCTTATCCTTTTATTTGAGATACTTGATATAATCTATGACACGTGACGATGAATATGAAAGCTTTCATATCTGCATGGGACAGTAGCAGATCTAGTTATTATTATTTTTTTTTTTGTGTATTTTCTGCAAATCGGATTTCTCAGAATCTAACCATAGGATCTTTCTGAAACTTTGACCTACCCCCCTATAAATGGGGTGCGAACCTTGATTAAATATATTTTCAAAACGTTTTACGAATCCGAAATCACCGAATTTTACGAACGAATGCATTTGACCTACAATGCTGTAACTTTGTGACTATTTGACCTATTTAATTAATTCATTTTTCTATGAGTACCTTGAGACATTTACTTCAAATCTGCAATTTCGGATTTTCGAATTTCGAAAATTCGTCGCTGTGATTTCGAACCGGAAGTTTAGACCAACTCGACAACTTCTTTAGTAGTTGTACGATTTTCATGAAATTTAATATGTAAGTAAACCTTAATGATGCGACTTGAAAAATGACTTTAGAAATTTTCTAAATTATCTCCCCTTGGAGAAACTGAGGATCGACACGGGAATTATATTTTCTGAATCCTTGGAGCAAGGCCTAAAAAACGTCGGGAGTAGAATTTTCATTTAGGTCAACTGAGAGTCACCATTTTAAATTGAAAATGAAAAATGGAAGCAATTTGAAGGGCCGAGTTTTTGGAACACAATAACTCTCCTTCTAATTAAGCTAGAATGTTTAAACTTGGGGTAGACGTTCACTAGGGCAATGTCATGATTGAGGGTAAAGATGAGCATTTTCTGCCTGGGGTAAGCAGAGATGCGCATGCTGATTTGTTGATTCTTTAGGACACAATAACTTCGGTTATAATGAAGGGAGGGTGGTGAAACTCTTGTCAATCGAGAGTCTAATAGCTAGCCTGTTGTGTGAAATCATTGTATCATTTTTCTTAAATATCAGGGGTAGCAGAAAAAAGAGATCGAAAATCCAAAAAGTCGTATTTTTACGATTTAGAGCATTTTTAAAAGTCCTTTTCTCTTAAAGTCAACATAATATTTTTGTGGAACTTCTTGTACAAAGAGTCTTATCGGTAGTCTTTTATATGAAACCATCGATCAACAGTCCAAAATATCAGGAGTAGAAGAATAAAAGGATCGAAAATTGAAAACGGCACCCTTTCATTGTTAAGCAAAACATGCAGTGTGGGTGGCTACAATTTGCACATTTAGTCATCGTATAGAGCTTATTCAACATTATCGAATTCCAACTGCTAAGGAATCTTTTACGTGCACTCCAATGTGTACACGCCGGTGGGAGGACACGCCAAAAAATCGAGATGAACTTTCTCGGCCAATGCAGGGATAGAACACCCGACCTCCTGGCTAGCAGGTCAACGCCTTCGCCACATAGTGTGGACACCCATCGTACATTTCATCTGTCAAATCAAAGCATTTCATTGCATTAGACCAATAATTAATTATTCTTAATTTGAAACTTTATTTTAATATTATTAAATCCTCATTTTATTGGTAGACGTTCGTCTTATTTAAAGTTAAACTTTCATTTAACTATGAACATCCCTTAACGTGTCTCTTTAAAACAATTAAATACTCTAAAACAGTAGCTCAACCTTTTGACCTAAGCTCATTAATTTACCATTTTGTATGTGAGCGACTTGTTGTTCTTCTTATATGACATATTGCACGTGTCCGATTTCAAAGGGGAGTTTGGTGGCTGAATGGTTAGCACGCGCGCGCTGTATCATAAAGCCTGTCATTGAGTCAGCTAGCGTGTTTTCGAATCTCCGGTCGTACCTGACAAGGAGTAAGGTCGCCTGTCCATCTTGGTGGGTTTTCTTCATTTCCTCCGGTTTCCTTCCACTGCTAAAGACCTCTACGCGCAAGCGAAATATTGAAATAAAATCGAACTATATGTTAGTCCCGAAATGATCTAGTTTGGGACACAATAACTCTCTTTCTAATTCAGCTAGACTTGGTGTGGGTGTTTATTAGGCCAATACCTTGATGACTCTGGAACACAATAACTCTTTTTTCTAATTGGGGTACAATGTTCAAACTTGGTATAGGCATTCACTAAGTCAATGTCTTGATGAAGTTCGAAGTAGAATTTTGATTTAGGTCAACTGGTAGTCACCATTTTGAAGTGAATATGAAACATAGTGAAAAGTCGACATTTACGGACTTGTAAACAAACACAATAGAGCATAGTATGTTTAATGCGTCTCCTATGTCTGAAATTAATACATTTCAGGATAGTCGGGATACGGTATTTCAATATTTCAAAAATTCGATTTTTGCCTTTGATGTTTTTCGTGCTGACAAAATTCTTTACGGATTATTCATACGACCCTTGACATGTGCCAGGAAGTGACTGTGAATATGAAAGCTTTCATATCTGCATGGGACAGTAGCAGATCTAGTTAAGCTTTCATATTACATATGAAAGCTTATTGTTTCTGTTAAGATTATTAAGCTTTCATATTACATATGAAAGCTTATTGTTTCTGTTAAGATTATTAAGCTTTCAAATTACATATGAAAGCTTATTGTTTCTGTTAAGATTATTATTATTAAGCTTTCATATTACATATGAAAGCTTATTGTTTCTGTTAAGATTATTATTATTTTTTTTTTTTGTGTATTTTCTGCAAATCGGATTTCTCAGAATCTAACCATGGGATCTTTCTGAAACTTTGACCTACCCCCCCCCCCCCAAAATGGGGTGCGAACGTTGTTTAAATATATTTTCAAAACGTTTTACGAATCCGAAATCACCGAATTTTACGAACGTAAAAACTGACAATGCATAGTCGTAACTTTGTTATTTCTTGACCGATTTTACTAATTCTTTTTTCTTTGAATACCTTGAAAAAAAATCGTTTTCATCTGCAGTTTCACATTTTCGAATTTCGAAAATTCGTCACTGTGATTTCGAACCGGAAGTTTAGACCAATTTGACAACTTCTTTAATAGTTGTACGATTTTCATGAAATTTAGTATACAAGTAGATCTTACCAATGTGACGTCAAAAATATAATTAGAAATTTTCTAAATTATCTCCCCTTGGTGAAATTAAGGATCAAAGTTTTCAAAAAAATCGTCGAAATATAGGTCAGAATGACCTAAAAAAAATTTTCGATACTCGACAAGTAATTACTGATTCCTACACAAAATATGGAGTTTGTCGATCGAACCGGAAGTGCCACCATCTTGAAACATGAAAAATCCCTAAGGCTTTTTTGCTATTTTACTTACAGACACGGGAGTTATATTTTCTGAATCCGTGAAGGATGGCCCAAAAATCGTAGGGAGCAGAATTTTGATTTCGGTCACGTGATGGTCACCATTTTGAATTGAAAATGAAAAGTAATAGCAATTTGAAGGGCCGAGACTTTGAAACACAATAACTCTCCTTCTAATTGAGCTAGAATGTTCAAACTTGGTGTAGACGTTCACTAGGTCAATGTCATGATTGAGGTCAAAGATGAGCATTTTATGTCTAGGGTAAGCAGAGATAGGCATGCTGATTTGTTGATTCTTTAGGGCACGATAACTTCGGTTATAATGAAGGGAGGGCTGTGAAACTTTTGTCAATAGAGAGTCCAATAGCTAGCCTGTTGTGTGAAATCATTGTATCATTTATTTTAAATATCAGGGATAGGCGAAAAAAAGAGATTGAAAATCCAAAAAGTCGTATTTTTACAATTTGGAGCATGTTTAGAGGTCTTTCTCGTAAAGTCAACTTAATATTTTTTGGGAACTTCTTCTACGAAGAGTCTTATCGGTAGTCTTTTATATGAAAACTTCGATCAACAGTCCAAAATATCTGGAGTAGAAGAATAAAAGGATCAAACATTGAAGACGGCACCCTTTCATTGTTAAGCGAAACATGCAGTGTGGGTGACTACAATCTGCACATTTAGTCATCGTATAGAGCTTATTCAACAGTATCGAATTCCAACTGCTTAGGGATATTTTACGTGCACTCCAATGTGTACACGCGACCTTGGTTTTTCGTCCCATCCGAACGACTAGACAGCTGTCCTTGTCAGGCCCTCTGCTCTGCCTCACTGACAAGGGGGAACCACGCCGGAAAATCGAGATGAACTTTCTCGTTGCAGAACTTTCAATTCAGGCCAAACGTTTATTGCATACGATTAAGCTGGTCAGTTGGAGCTTATTTTCAAAAGTTTTGTAATGATCGGTTGGTAATTAAAATACCGTGTGAATTAAACTGTTAAAACAGAAAATTTCGCCCGGTTGAAATGTTTCTTGCTATAAGTCAGCAATTTCCCGATTTTAGGGAGGCTGAATGGTTAGCATACGCGCGCTGTATCGTAACGTCTGTCATTGAGTCAACCGGCGTCGTTTCGATTTCCAAGTTGCACGTGACATGGAGTATGGTGTCCAACCTTGTGGGTTTTCTCCGTGTCCTTCGGTTTCCTCCCATGGCTAAAGACCCGTACGCGCAAGGGAAGTTTATAAATAAAATATAAAAACATATGTTAGTCCCGAAATGACCTAGTTTGTGTCGAATGGACGTTGAGCCGCATTTCTCTCTTTCTCTTTTATTTTTAAATTTTTGTAATAATCGGTTGGTAATCAAAGGTACTGTAAAAGTGATAAAACATAAAATTTCGCCCGGTTGTAATGTTTCTCACTTTAATGTCAGCAATTTGCCGATTTTAGAGGGCAAACGTTTATTGCGAACAATTAAGCTGGTCAGGGGGAGCTTATTTTTAAGGGAGGCTGAATGGCTGAATGGTTAGCATGTGCGCGCTGTATCGTAACGTCTGTCATTGAGTCAACGGGTGTCGTTTCTATTTCGAGATTGCACGTGACATGGAGTATGGTGTCCAACCTCGTGTGTTTTCTCCGTGTCGTTCGGTTTCCTCCCAACAGCTAAAGACCAGTACGCGCAAGGGGAGTTTTTCAATAAAATTAAAAAACATATGTTAGTCCCGAAATGACCTAGTTTGTGTCGAATGGACGTTAAGCCGCATTTCTTTCTTTCTTTTTTACTCTTAAAGTTTCGTAATAATCGGTTGGTAATCAAAGATACTGTAAAAGTGATAAAACGGAAAATTTCGCCCGGTTGTAATGTTTCTCACATTGCCGATTTTAAGGGGAAAACATTTATTGCGAACGATTTAGCTGGTCAGGGGGAGCTTATTTTTAAAACTTTTGTAATATTCGGTTGATAACTAAAGGTACCGTGCAAATTAAACTAATAAAATAGAAGATTTCGTCCGGTTGAAATGTTTCTCGCCGTAGGTCAGCAATTTGCCGATTTTAGGGAGGTTGCGTGGCTGAGTGGTTAGCACGTGCGCTCTGTATCATAACGTCTGTCATTGAGTCAACTGTCCTTGTTTCGATTTCTTGGTTGTACGTGACAAGGAGTATGGTCGCCTTACCAACCTCGTAGGCCGTAACGCCGCTGCCCGGGTAAAATTTCCCTCATTGCACACTTTATGGCGTATGCCCGTCTTCATTAGCCCATTGTAGGAGCAGAACAGTAGGACGTTAAACCCCATTCAATTTCATTTCATTTTCCCTGTGTTGCTTATTTATTACAGTGGATAAATATTTTTCTGGTTCTAGCAATTATTTAATTTCTGCATATAAATCTCTGGCCAGTTTTTTTTTATTGCAGAGTGCCATTCTTGTATATTGTAGTCTATGACCCTTTGTTTAAAACATGCTTAAGAAGTCGTCACGATTTCCTACTTATAACCAAACATATTGGAAACCATAATTATATAACATATCTTGGAAGCCCGATTACAGCTATACAAGTTTCAGTTATTTCCCTTTAGTTTAAAGATTATTTTTTTGCCCGGGTGCAATGTTTCTCACTACATTTAAATTTGTAACTTTGTGAGTTTTTGACCGATTTTGATATTATGTCTTTATAATTTTCCAAATCTACATATTTAACGTACATATTCAAACAGTTGAGTTCAACCTGATTCAAAAAGTTTTAGTTTTGTTCAAAGTTATCTCATTCATCCCGATTACAGCAACACAAGTATCAGTTATTTCCCTTTAGTTTTCAGATTACTTAAATGTTTCATACTATATTTAGACTTGTAACTTCGCGAGTTTTTGACCAATTTTGATAGTTTGTTATTCTTATCCTTTTATTTGAGATACTTGATATAATCGATGACACGTGACGATGAATATGAAAGCTTTCATATCTGCATGGGACAGTAGCAGATCTAGTTCTTATTATTATTATTATTATTATTATTCTTTTGTTTTGAGTAGATCTCAGCAACTACGTGTCGCATCGTTACGATTTCTTCGGTTTTACTGGGAAAGTGGGTGTGACTTAGAGGATAAAGCTATTTTGAACGTTCTGCGACAATGCGAAATGTCCGAAATCACCGAAGTTATCGTTTTTACAATTATTGCGGTAATTTTAACAATAATCATGGGATTTTAACTTTCGATACATTTTGGCATAGCTGGAGACAGGGCACATAGCTGCGCTACTTTCGATTTTTGATTTTCGGCAAATCTTCGAAGATATTAGGCGCCAAATTTCGGAAATTTAAAATTTTACAAAAAACTTTTTTATTTATTAATATTTTTTAGTCGTGTTGTGCACAGAATTAAAGAGTCATCTGACTTGCGCAAAAATGTTAAAAAATTTTGTCTCAGTAATTTTCCTTGGCCTCCATTGGCTAATTCAGTTTTTCAGTCCTAGATTAATTTTTTATTGTTCGATTTGTATAAAACAAAGTTCATATGCTTCGTTGTCTCAATTGTCATTTTTTTTATTACCAAAAGTGTTATCTGTCGGCACCGGAAGTGGCATAATTTTACCAAAAACTACAATTTTGACAGTTAGGTACATTTTTTGAAAACAAATATTATTTTTTTGAAAAATTATATGACTCAAAGAGTGTGTCCTTTAAAGGCGCAAAAAATGTCGGAAGCAGTTTTTTTAATTTCTTTTTCATTTTCTAGCAAATTGGATTAAGAGGTGAAAAAAGGCGTAAAATTGACCTATTTACAACTCATTCAGGCTTTTCAGATTTTAAAATATTTTTACGTAACTTTTATAAACTTGTAGCTATAATCCATACGAAGAGAATGTATGTGAAAATTAGTTTGTAATATAAGCAGTTGCCGAGAAATAGGCAATTTTGCATGAGTCACTTTTCACGTAATTTTGGCTGTAAAAGAATCAATTATTATTCGATTTTCAATTTTCTTTCGCCATTGGATGCCTAATGCCATAGTGGACTATGTCAAACCATTTTACCCCTTGCGCTGCCACCGGAAATGACGTCATTTGCTCAAAACTTAAATTTTAGCCTTCAAAAAGCAATATTTTATTCAAATGAGTCGTATTTGTTATTTTTTTCAAATTGTGATATTTGATTCTATTGATCAAATAGATTGAACCCATACAATCATACAGATACCACAAAATGGTTTCTAACTTGTACGGTTGCAGAGAAATGGGCGGTTTTCCTTAAGTCACTTTTCAAGGTTTTTGGTCTATAAAAGTGTCAGTTATTATTCGATTTTCATAAAATTTTCACCATATGATATCTTGTGTCATTTATGATTTCATAGAACTAATTTAACATTTTCAGTATCACCGGAAGTAATGTCATTTTGGCAAAAACTGTATTTTTAGCCTTCAAAACAGACATTTATTTCAAATTATGATATTTGATTCCAATCAACAAATGGATTGAACCCATACGATCATATAGATACCAAAAGATAGTTTTTATCGTGTACGGTTGCCGAGAAATAGACGATTTTCTACAAGTCACTTTTCAAGGTTTTTGGTCTATAAAAGTGGCAATTCTCATTCGATTTACATACAATTTTCGCCATTATGCTGCCTTATGCCATTTCTGATTTCATAAAACTAATTGAACATTTTCATTATCACCGGAAGTAATGAAATTTTGCCAGGATCACTTACAAGTAACATATATGTAAAATGAATTGATATTGCTGGATTTGGTTGATTCTTCGTCCATTTTATTTGATGTTTACAATGCTTATGTGGAAACCTGTTTGATGGTTTCATTGGTATCGGAAGTGATATATGTTTAAGGGTAACGTGGCACCGAAAGTGACGTGGCACCAGTGAAACCCGTCATTCCTGCATGCAGGTCTAGTTAAGCTTTCATATGTATTACATATGAAAGCTTATTGTTTCTGTTAAAGTTATTATTAAGCTTTCATATTACATATGAAAGCTTATTGTTTCTGTTAAAGTTATTAAGCTTTCATATTACATATGAAAGCTTATTGTTTCTGTTAAAGTTATTATTATTATTATTTTTTTTTTTGTGTGTTTTCTGCAAATCGGATTTCTCAGAATCTATCCATAGGATCTTTCTGAAATTTTGACCTACCCCCCCAAAAATGGGGTGCGAACCTTGATTAAATATATTTTCGAAACGTTTTACGAATCCGAAATCACCGAATTTTACGAACGAAAAAAATGACAATGCATAGTCGTAACTTTGTTATTTTTTGACCGATTTTACTAATTCTTTTTTCTTTGAATACCTTTAAAAAAACCATTTTCATCTGCAGTTTCACATTTTCGAATTTCGAAAATTCGTCGCTGTGATTTCGAACCGGAAGATTAGACCAATTTGACAACTTCTTTAATAGTTGTACGATTTTCATGAAATTTAGTATCTAAGTAGATCCTACCGATGTGACTTCAAAAATATAATTAGAAATTTTCTAAATTATCTCCCCTTGACGAAATTAAGGATCAAAATTTTCAAAAAAATCATCGAAATATAGGTCAGAATGACCTGATTTTTTTGTTGGATACTAGATAAGTAATTACTGATTTGTACACAAAATATGGAGTTTGTCGATCGAACCGGAAGTGCCGCCATATTTAAAAGTGAAAAATCAATAAGGCTTTTTTGCTATTTTACTTACAGACTCGGGAGTTATATTTTCTGAATCCTTGTAGGAAGGCCTAAAAAATGTCGCGAATAGAATTTTGATTTCGGTCACGTGATGGTCACCATTTTGAATTGAAAATGAAAAATAGAAGCAATTTGAAGGGTCGGGACTTTGGAACACAATTACTCTCCTTCTAATTAAGCTAGAATGTTCAAACTTGGTGTAGACGTTCACTAGGTCAATGTTATGATTGAGTTCAAAGATGAGCATTTTCTGCTTAGGGTAAGCAGAGATAAACAAGCTAATTTGTTGATTCTTTAGGGCACGATAACTTCGGTTATAATGAAGGGAGGGCGGTGAAACTTTTGTCAATAGAGAGTCTAATAGCTAGCCTGTTGTGTGAAATCGTTGTATTATTTTTTCTAAATATCAGGGATAGCCGAAAAAAAGAGATTGAAAACCCAAAAAGTCGTATTTTTACAATTTGGAGCATGTTTAGAGGTCTTTCTCGTAAAGTCAACATAATATTTTTTGGGAACTTCTTGTACAAAGAGTCTTATTGGTAGTCTTTTATATGAAACCATCGATCAACAGTCCAACATATCAGGAGTAGAAGAACAAAAGGATCGAACATTGAAAACGGCACCCTTTCATTGTTAAGCGAAACATGCAGTGTGGGTGACTACAATCTACACATTTAATCATCGTATAGAGCTTATTCAACAGTATCGAATTCCAACTGCTTAGGGATATTTTACGTGCACTCCAATGTGTACACGGGACCTTGGTTTTTCGTCCCATCCGAATGACTAGACAGCTGTGCTTGTCAGGCCCTCCGTTCTGCCTCACTGACAAGGGGAACCACGCCGGGAAATCGAGATGAACTTTCTCCGTGCAGAACTTTCAATTCAGGCGAAAACGTTTATTGCATACGATTAAGCTGGTCAGTTGGAGCTTATTTTCAAAAGTTTTGTAATAATCGGTTGGTAATTAAAGTACCGTGCACATTAAACTGTTAAAACAGAAAATTTCGCCCGGTTGAAATGTTTCTTGCTATAAGTCAGCAATTTTCTGAATTCAGGGAGGCTGAATGGCTGAATGGTTAGCATGTGCGCACTGTATCGTAACGTCTGTCATTGAGTCAACGGGCGTCGTTTCGATCTCCAGGTTGCACGTGACATGAAGTATGATGTCCAACCTTGTGGGTTTTCTCCGTGTTCTTCGGTTTCCTCCCAACGGCTAAAGACCTGTAAGCGCAGGGGGAGTTTTTAAATAAAATTAAA
Source organism: Patella caerulea (assembly GCA_036850965.1). Lineage (NCBI taxonomy): Eukaryota > Metazoa > Mollusca > Gastropoda > Patellidae > Patella > Patella caerulea. The sequence continues at coordinate 12,761,408 of JAZGQO010000013.1, read as the reverse complement.
AAACATATGTTAGTCCCGAAATGACCTAGTTTGTGTCGAATGGACATTAGGCCGCATTTCTCTCTTTCTCTTTTATTTTTAAAGTTTTGTAATAATCGGTTGGTAATCAAAGGTACTGTAAAAGTGATAAAACAGAAAATAATCGGTTGGTAATCAAAGGTACTGTAAAAGTCATAAAACAGAAAATTTCGCCCGGTTGTAATGTTTCTCACTTTAAAGTCAGCAATTTCCCGATTTTAAGTGGCAAACGTTTATTGCGAACGCTTAAGCTGGTCAGGGGGGAGCTTATTTTTAAAAGTTTTGTAATATTCGGTTGATAACTAAAGGTACCGTGCAAATTAAACTGTTACAATAGAAAATTTGGCCCGGTTGAAATGTTTCTCGCTGTAGGTCAGCAATTTGCCGATTTTAGGGAGGTTGCGTGGCTGAATGGTTAGCACGTGCGCTCTGTATCATAACGTCTGTCATTGAGTCAACTGCCGTTGTTTCGATTTTTTGGTTGTACGTGACAAGGAGTATGGTTGCCTGTCCAACCTCGTAGGCCGTAACCGCCGCTGCCCGGGTAAAATTTCCCTCATTGCACACATTATGGCATATGCCCGTCTTCATTAGCCCATTTTAGGAGCAGAACAGTCGGACGTTAAACCCCATTCAATTTCATTTCATTTTCTCTATGTTGCTTATTTATTATAGTGGATAAATATTTTTCTGGTTCTAGCAATTATTTAATTTCTGCATAGAAATCTTGCTTTGGCCAGTTTTTTTTATTGCAGAGTGCCATTCTTGTTTAAACAAACATGATCCTTTGTTTAAAACATGCTTAAGAAGTCGTCACGATTTCCTACTTATAACCAAACATATTGGAAATATTAGTCTGGCATTATTAAATCCTAATTTTATTGGTCTTATTTAAAATTAAACTTTCATTTAACTATGAACAACCCTTAACGTGTCTCTTTAAAACTATTAAGTACTCTAAAACAGTAGCTCAACCTTTTGACCTAAACTCATTAATTTACCATTTTGTTGTGAGCGACTTCTTATTCTTCCTATATGACATATTGCACGTGTCTGATTTCAAAGGGGGGTTGAGTGGCTGAATGGTAAGCACGCGCGCCTGTCATTGAGTAAACTAGCGTGTTTTCGAATGCCCGGTTGTACGTGACAAGGAGTAAGGTCGCCTGTCCAACCTGCCATTTTTAATTTTTTTTTCCCGCCATTTTCATTTCATTTTCTCATCCGTCTCATTACAGTAATACAAGTTTCAGTTATTTCCCTTTAGTTTTCAGATTATTGTTATGCCTGGGTGCAATGTTTCATACTATATTTAGACTTGTAACTTCGCGAGTTTTTGACCAATTTTAATAATTTTTTCTTCGTATCCTTTTATTTAGGTTACTTGATACAATCAATGACACGTGACGATGAATATGAAAGCTTTCATATCTGCATGGGACAGTAGCAGATCTAGTTATTATTATTTTTTTTTTGTGTGTTTTCTGCAACTCGGATTTCTCAGAATCTATCCATAGGATCTTTCTGAAATTTTGACCTACCCCCCCAAAAATGGGGTGCGAACCTTGATTAAATATATTTTCGAAACGTTTTACGAATCCGAAATCACCGAATTTTACGAACGAAAAAAATGACAATGCATAGTCGTAACTTTGTTATTTTTTGACCGATTTTACTAATTCTTTTTTCTTTGAATACCTTTAAAAAAAACATTTTCATCTGCAGTTTCACATTTTCGAATTTCGAAAATTCGTCGCTGTGATTTCGAACCGGAAGATTAGACCAATTTGACAACTTCTTTAATAGTTGTACGATTTTCATGAAATTTAGTATCTAAGTAGATCCTACCGATGTGACTTCAAAAATATAATTAGAAATTTTCTAAATTATCTCCCCTTGACGAAATTAAGGATCAAAATTTTCAAAAAAATCATCGAAATATAGGTCAGAATGACCTGATTTTTTTTTTGGATACTAGATAAGTAATTACTGATTTGTACACAAAATATGGAGTTTGTCGATCGAACCGGAAGTGCCGCCATATTTAAAAGTGAAAAATCAATAAGGCTTTTTTGCTATTTTACTTACAGACTCGGGAGTTATATTTTCTGAATCCTTGTAGGAAGGCCTAAAAAATGTCGCGAATAGAATTTTGATTTCGGTCACGTGATGGTCACCATTTTGAATTGAAAATGAAAAATAGAAGCAATTTGAAGGGTCGGGACTTTGGAACACAATTACTCTCCTTCTAATTAAGCTAGAATGTTCAAACTTGGTGTAGACGTTCACTAGGTCAATGTTATGATTGAGTTCAAAGATGAGCATTTTCTGCTTAGGTTAAGCAGAGATAAACAAGCTAATTTGTTGATTCTTTAGGGCACGATAACTTCGGTTATAATGAAGGGAGGGCGGTGAAACTTTTGTCAATAGAGAGTCTAATAGCTAGCCTGTTGTGTGAAATCATTGTATTATTTTTTCTAAATATCAGGGATAGCCGAAAAAAAGAGATTGAAAACCCAAAAAGTCGTATTTTTACAATTTGGAGCATGTTTAGAGGTCTTTCTCGTAAAGTCAACATAATATTTTTTGGGAACTTCTTGTACAAAGAGTCTTATTGGTAGTCTTTTATATGAAACCATCGATCAACAGTCCAACATATCAGGAGTAGAAGAACAAAAGGATCGAACATTGAAAACGGCACCCTTTCATTGTTAAGCGAAACATGCAGTGTGGGTGACTACAATCTACACATTTAGTCATCGTATAGAGCTTATTCAACAGTATCGAATTCCAACTGCTTAGGGATATTTTACGTGCACTCCAATGTGTACACGGGACCTTGGTTTTTCGTCCCATCCGAATGACTAGACAGCTGTGCTTGTCAAGCCCTCCGTTCTGCCTCACTGACAAGGGGAACCACGCCGGGAAATCGAGATGAACTTTCTCCGTGCAGAACTTTCAATTCAGGCGAAAACGTTTATTGCATACGATTAAGCTGGTCAGTTGGAGCTTATTTTCAAAAGTTTTGTAATAATCGGTTGGTAATTAAAGTACCGTGCACATTAAACTGTTAAAACAGAAAATTTCGCCCGGTTGAAATGTTTCTTGCTATAAGTCAGCAATTTTCTGAATTCAGGGAGGCTGAATGGCTGAATGGTTAGCATGTGCGCACTGTATCGTAACGTCTGTCATTGAGTCAACGGGCGTCGTTTCGATCTCCAGGTTGCACGTGACATGAAGTATGATGTCCAACCTTGTGGGTTTTCTCCGTGTTCTTCGGTTTCCTCCCAACGGCTAAAGACCTGTAAGCGCAGGGGGAGTTTTTAAATAAAATTAAAAAACATATGTTAGTCCCGAAATGACCTAGTTTGTGTCGAATGGACATTAGGCCGCATTTCTCTCTTTCTCTTTTATTTTTAAAGTTTTGTAATAATCGGTTGGTAATCAAAGGTACTGTAAAAGTGATAAAACAGAAAATAATCGGTTGGTAATCAAAGGTACTGTAAAAGTCATAAAACAGAAAATTTCGCCCGGTTGTAATGTTTCTCACTTTAAAGTCAGCAATTTCCCGATTTTAAGTGGCAAACGTTTATTGCGAACGCTTAAGCTGGTCAGGGGGGAGCTTATTTTTAAAAGTTTTGTAATATTCGGTTGATAACTAAAGGTACCGTGCAAATTAAACTGTTACAATAGAAAATTTGGCCCGGTTGAAATGTTTCTCGCTGTAGGTCAGCAATTTGCCGATTTTAGGGAGGTTGCGTGGCTGAATGGTTAGCACGTGCGCTCTGTATCATAACGTCTGTCATTGAGTCAACTGCCGTTGTTTCGATTTTTTGGTTGTACGTGACAAGGAGTATGGTTGCCTGTCCAACCTCGTAGGCCGTAACCGCCGCTGCCCGGGTAAAATTTCCCTCATTGCACACATTATGGCATATGCCCGTCTTCATTAGCCCATTTTAGGAGCAGAACAGTCGGACGTTAAACCCCATTCAATTTCATTTCATTTTCTCTATGTTGCTTATTTATTATAGTGGATAAATATTTTTCTGGTTCTAGCAATTATTTAATTTCTGCATAGAAATCTTGCTTTGGCCAGTTTTTTTTTATTGCAGAGTGCCATTCTTGTTTAAACAAACATGATCCTTTGTTTAAAACATGCTTAAGAAGTCGTCACGATTTCCTACTTATAACCAAACATATTGGAAATATTAGTCTGGCATTATTAAATCCTAATTTTATTGGTCTTATTTAAAATTAAACTTTCATTTAACTATGAACAACCCTTAACGTGTCTCTTTAAAACTATTAAGTACTCTAAAACAGTAGCTCAACCTTTTGACCTAAACTCATTAATTTACCATTTTGTTGTGAGCGACTTCTTATTCTTCCTATATGACATATTGCACGTGTCTGATTTCAAAGGGGGGTTGAGTGGCTGAATGGTAAGCACGCGCGCCTGTCATTGAGTAAACTAGCGTGTTTTCGAATGCCCGGTTGTACGTGACAAGGAGTAAGGTCGCCTGTCCAACCTGCCATTTTTAATTTTTTTTTCCCGCCATTTTCATTTCATTTTCTCATCCGTCTCATTACAGTAATACAAGTTTCAGTTATTTCCCTTTAGTTTTCAGATTATTGTTATGCCTGGGTGCAATGTTTCCTACTATATTTAGACTTGTAACTTCGCGAGTTTTTGACCAATTTTAATAATTTTTTCTTCGTATCCTTTTATTTAGGTTACTTGATACAATCAATGACACGTGACGATGAATATGAAAGCTTTCATATCTGCATGGGACAGTAGCAGATCTAGTTATTATTATTTTTTTTTTTGTGTGTTTTCTGCAAATCGGATTTCTCAGAATCTATCCATAGGATCTTTCTGAAATTTTGACCTACCCCCCCAAAAATGGGGTGCGAACCTTGATTAAATGTATTTTCAAAACGTTTTACGAATCCGAAATCACCGAATTTTACGAACGAAAAAACTGACAATGCATAGTCGTATCTTTGTTATTTTTTGACCGATTTTACTAATTCTTTTTTCTTTGAATACCTTGGAAAAAATCGTTTTCATCTGCAGTTTCACATTTTCGTATTTCGAAAATTCGTCGCTGTGATTTCGAACCGGAAGTTTAGACCAATTTGACAACTTCTTTAATAGTTGTACGATTTTCATGAAATTTAGTATACAAGTAGATCTTACCGATGTGACTTCAAAAATATAATTAGAAATTTTCTAAATTATCTCCCCTTGGTGAAATTAAGGATCAAAGTTTTCAAAAAAATCGTCGAAATATAGGTCAGAATGACCTAAAAAAAATTTTCGATACTCGACAAGTAATTACTGATTCCTACACAAAATATGGAGTTTGTCGATCGAACCGGAAGTGCCACCATCTTGAAACATGAAAAATCCCTAAGGCTTTTTTGCTATTTTACTTACAGACACGGGAGTTATATTTTCTGAATCCTTGAAGGATGGCCCAAAAATCATAGGGAGCAGAATTTTGATTTCGGTCACGTGATGGTCACCATTTAGAATTGAAAATGAAAAGTAGTAGCAATTTGAAGGGCCGAGACTTTGAAACACAATAACTCTCCTTCTAATTGAGCTAGAATGTTCAAACTTGGTGTAGACGTTCACTAGGACAATGTCATGATTGAGTCCAAAGATGAGCATTTTCTGCCAAGGGTAAGCAGAGATGGGCATGCTGATTTGTTGATTCTTTAGGGCACGATAACTTCGGTTATAATGAAGGGAGGGCTGTGAAACTTTTGTCAATAGAGAGTCCAATAGCTAGCCTGTTGTGTGAAATCATTGTATCATTTATTTTAAATATCAGGGATAGGCGAAAAAAAGAGATTGAAAATCCAAAAAGTCGTATTTTTACAATTTGGAGCATGTTTAGAGGTCTTTCTCGTAAAGTCAACTTAATATTTTTTGGGAACTTCTTCTACAAAGAGTCTTATTGGTAGTCTTTCATATAAAACCATCGATCAACAATCCAACATATCAGGAGTAGAAGAACAAAAGGATCGAACATTGAAAACGGCATCCTTTCATTGTTAAGCGACACATGCAGTGTGGGTGACTACAATCTACACATTTAGTCATCGTATACAGCTTATTCAACAGTATCGAATTCCAACTGCTTAGGGATATTTTTTAGAATCTAACCATAGGATCTTTCTAAAACTTTGACCTACCCCCCCAAAAATGGGGTGCGAACCTTGATTAAATATATTTTCAAAACGTTTTTCGAATCCAAAATCACCGAATTTTACGAACGAATGCTTTTGACCTACAATGCTGTAACTTTGTGACTATTTGACCTATTTAATTAATTCTTTTTTCTATGAGTACTTTGAGACATTTACTTCAAATCTGCAATTTCGGATTTTCGAATTTCGAAAATTCGTCGCTGTGATTTCGAACCGGAAGTTTAGACCAACTCGACAACTTCTTTAGTAGTTTTACGATTTTCATGAAATTTAATATGTAAGTAAACCTTAATGATGCGACTTGAAAAAATACTTTGGAAATTTTCTAAATTATCTCCCCTTGGAGAAATTGAGGATCGAAATTTTCAAAAAAATCGACGAAATATAGGTCAAATCATCTTGAATTTTTTTTTTAGGTACTAGCTACGAGACCACTGATTAGTACACAAAAAATGGAGTTTGTAGCTCAATCCGGAAGTGCCACCATCTTGAAATGTAAAAACCTCAAACGCCATTTTGCTATTTTACATACAGACACGGGGGTTATATTTTCTGAATCCTTGAAGGGATGGCTATAAAATGTTGGCAGTAGAATTTTGATTTAAGTCAATGGATAGTCACCATATTGAATTGAATATCAGAAATAGTGAAAAATGGACATTAACGGGCATGTAAATTATCAGAACAGACCGTAGTTTGTTGAATTCGTTTCTTATCTTTGAAATTAATACATTTGGGGATAGCCTAGCTCATTGTCGAATTTTTGGTATTTGCAAATTTCAAAATTTCAAATTTCGCCTTTGATGTTTTCCGTGCCGACAAAGTTGTTTTCGCGTGAATAACTCCGATTAACAGCTTGAAAATAATCAAATGGATCGCAGTTTCGCGATTTTGTCTCAAATCTGGGAAATCAATACATTTCTGGTTAGCCTCCTTTCAAAAATGGGTGGTGGCCTTGGAATCAATATATTTTCAAAACGTTTTGCGAATCCAAAATCACCGAAAACAACTGATGAAAAAATTGACCTTGACAGCTGTGTTACTTCGTGATTTTGTGATCTATTTTACTTTTCTGGTTAGCCTCCTTTCAAAAATGGGTGGTGGCCTTGGAATCAATATATTTTCAAAACGTTTTGCGAATCCAAAATCACCGTAAATAACTGATGAAAAAATTGAGCTTTGATGGAAACTATATAGAAAAATAAAAGGAAACATCAACAATATATAGGTCTTGCACACATAGGCTTAGAACTTTGCAGCCAGTCCTCATATTAATTGAAATTGAATAGGTTTGATTTGATATAATTATTTGTTTTCTATTTTAAAACTATCTAAAAAAAATATTTTTAATCATTTATGTTATTGATTTAGATTAATACTGTTTATATTGTGTACATTTTAACACCTTCATCGATTAATAATGGTTTGCATAGTCATCGTATAGAGCTTATTCAACAGTATCGAATTCCAACTGCTTAGGGATATTTTACGTGCACTCCAATGTGTACACCGGACCTTGGTTTTTCGTCCCATCTATATGTTAGTTTGTGTCGAATGGAGGTTAAGCCGCATTTATCTCTTTCTCTTTTATTTTTAAAGTTTTGTAATAATCGGTTGTACTGTACTGTAAAAGTGATAAAACAGAAAATTTCGCCCGGTAGTAATGTTTCTCACATTAAAGTCACCAATTTGCTCATTTTAGGGGGCAAACGTTTATTGCGAACAATTAAGCTGGTCAGGGGGGGGGGCTTATTTTTAAAAGTTTTGTAATATTCGGTTGATAATTAAAGGTACCGTGCAAATTAAACTGTTAAAATAGAAAATTCCGCCCGGTTGAAATGTTTCTCCTTGTAGGTCAGCAATTTGCCAAATTTAGGGAGGTTGCGTGGCTAAATGGTTAGCACCTGCGCACTGTATCGTAACGTCTGTCATTGAGTCAACTGGCGTTGTTTCGATTGAAATGCCCGGTTGAAATGTTTCTTGCTATAAGTCAGCAATTTATCGATTTTAGGGAGCCTGAATGGCTGTATGGTTAGCATGTGCGCGCTGTATCGTAACGTCTGTCATTGAGTCAACCGGCATCGTTTCGATTTCCAGGTTGCACGTGACATGGAGTATGGTGTCCAACCTCGTGGGTTTTCTCCGTGTCCTTCGGTTTCCTCCCACGGCTGATTTCAGATTATTGTTATGACTGGGTGCAATGTTTCATACTATATTTAGATTTGTAACTTCGCGAGTTTTTGACCAATTTTGATAATTTTTTCTTCTTATCCTTTTATTTAGGATACTTGATACAATCAATGACACGTGACCATGAATATGAAAGCTTTCATATCTGCATGGGACAGTAGCAGATCTAGTTATTATTTTTTTTTTTGTGTTTTTCCTGCAAATCGGATTTCACAGAATCTATCCATAGGATGTTTATGAAACTCTGACCTACCCCCCCCAAAAATGGGTGGTGGCTGTTGATTAAATATATTTTCAAAACGTTTTGCGAATTTGAAATCACCGAATTTTACGAACGAACAAACTGACAATGCATAGTCGTAACTTTGCTATTTTTTGACCGATTTTACGAATTCTTTTTTCTTTGAATACCTTGAAAAAAATCATTTTCATCTGCAGTTTCACATTTTCGAATTTCGAAAATTCGTCGCTGTGATTTCGAACCGGAAGTTTAGACCAATTTGACAACTTCTTTAATAGTTGTACGATTGTCATGAAATTAAGTATATATGTAGACCTTACCGATGTGACTTCAAAAATATAATTAGAAATTTTCTAAATTATCTCCCCTTGACGAAATTAAAGATCAAAATTTTCAAAAAAGTCATCGAAATATAGGTCAGAATGACCTGATTTTTTTTTGGGGATACTAGACAAGTAATTACTAATTTGTACACGAAATATAAAGTTTGTTGATCGAACCGGAAGTGCCACCATCTTGAAACGTGAAAAATCCCTAAGGCTTTTTTGCTATTTTACTTACAGACACGGGAGTTATATTTTCTGAATCCTTGAAAGATGGTCTAAAAATTGTTCAGAAAAGAATTTTGATTTAGGTCAATTGATGGTTGCCATTTTGAAGTGAATATGAAAAGTAGTAGCAATTTGAAGGGCCGAAACTTTGAAACACAATAACTCTCCTTCTAATTGAGCTAGAATGTTCAATCTTGGTGTAGACGTTCACTATGTCAATGTCATGATTGAGTTCAAAGATGAGCATTTTCTGCCTAGGTTAAGCAGAAATAAGCATGCTGATTTGTTGATTCTTTAGGGCAAGATAACTTCGGTTATAATGAAGGGAGGGCGGTGAAACTCTTGTTAATCGAGAGTGTAATAGCTGGCCTGTTGTGTGAAATCGTTGTATCTTTTTTTTAAATATCAGGGATAGCTTTAAAAAAAAGAGATCGAAAATCCAAAAAGTCGTATGTTTACGATTTGGAGCATCTTTAAAGGTTCTTTTCTCTTAAAGTCAACATAATACTTTTTGGGAACTTCTTCTACAAAGAGTCTTATCGGTAATCTTTTATATGAAAACTTCGATCAACAGTCCAAAATATCTGGAGTAGAAGAATAAAAGGATCGAACATTGAAAACGGCACCCTTTCATTGTTAAGCGAAACATGCAGTGTGTGTGACTACAATCTGCACATTTAGTCATTGTATAGAGCTTATTCAACAGTATCGAATTCCAACTGCTTAGGGATATTTTACGTGCACTCCAATGTGTACACACCCGAACGACTAGACAGCTGTCCTTGTCAGGCCCTCCGTTCTGCCTCACTGACAAGGGGCGACCACGCCGGAAAATCGAGATGATCTTCCTCGTTGCAGAACTTTCAATTCAGGCCAAACGTTTATTGCATACGATTAAGCTGGTCAGTTGGAGCTTATGTAATAATCGGTTGGTAATTAAAATACCGTGCGAATTAAACTGTTAAAACAGAAAATTTCGCCCGGTTATAATGTTTCTTACTTTAAAGTCAGCAATTTGCCGATTTTAGAGGGCAAATGTTTATTGCGAACAATTAAGCTGGTCAGGGGGAGCTTATTTTTAAGGGAGGCTGAATGGCTGAATGGTTAGCATGTGCACGCTGTATCGTAACGTCTGTCATTGAGTCAACGGGCGTCGTTTCGATTTCGACATCGCACGTGACATGGAGTATGGTGTCCAACCTCGTGGGTTTTCTCCGTGCCATTCGGTTTCCTCCCAACAGCTAAAGACCAGCACGCGCAAGGGGAGTTTTTAAATAAAATTAAAAAACATATGTTAGTCCCGAAATGACCTAGTTTGTGTCGAATGGACGTTAAGCCGCATTTCTCTCTTTTTTTTATTTTTAAAGTTTTGTAATAATCGGTTGGTAATCAAAGATACTGTAAAAGTGATAAAACAGAAAAATTCACCCGGTTGTAATGTTTCTCACTTTAAAGTCAGCAATTTGCCGATTTTAAGGGGAAAACGTTTATTGCGAACGATTTAGCTGGTCAGGGGGAGCTTATTTTTAAAAGTTTTGTAATATTCGGTTGATAACTAAAGGTACCGTGCAAATTAAACTAATAAAATAGAAGATTTCGCCCGGTTGAAATGTTTCTATCTGTAGGTCAGCAATTTGCAGATTTTAGGGAGGTTGCGTGACTGAATGGTTAGCACGTGCGCTCTGTATCCTAACGTCTGTCATTGAGTCAACTGGCGTTGTTTCGATTTCTTGGTTGTACGTGACAAGGAGTATGGTCGGCTGTCCAACCTCGTAGGCCGTAACGCCGCTGCCCGGGTAAAATTTCCCTCATTGCACACTTTATGGCGTATGCCCGTCTTCATTAGCCCATTTTAGGAGCAAAACAGTAGGACGTTAAACAACCATTCAATTTGATTTCATTTTCTCTATGTTGCTTATTTATTATAGTGGATAAATGTTTTTCTGGTTCTATTAATTATTTCATTTCTGCATAGAAATCTTGCTTTGACCAGTTTTTTTTTTTATTGCAAAGTGCCATTCTTGTATATTGCAGTCTATGACCCTTTGTTTAAAACATGCTTAATAAGAAGTTGTCACGATTTCCTACTTATAACCAAACATATTGGAAACCATAATTATATAACATATCTCTAATTTTGGAAGCCCGATTACAGCTGTACAAGTTTGGGTTATTTCCCTTTAGTTTAAAGATTATTTTTTTGCCGAGGGTGCAATGTTTTTCACTACATTTAAATTTTAACTTTGTGAGTTTTGACCGATTTTGATAATTATGTCTTTATAATTTTCCAAATTTACATATTTAACGTAAATATTCAAACAATTGGAATCAACCTGATTCAAAAGTTTTTAGTTTTGTTCAAACTTTTCTCATTTAATTTTTCGATGTTTTCTTACCATTTTCATTTCATTTTTCTGAAAGTTTTGAAGTGGGAAGTCATCCTGATTACAGCAACACAAGTATCAGTTATTTCCCTTTAGTTTTCAGATTATGCAATGTTTCATACTATATTTAGACTTGTAACTTCGCGAGTTTTTGACCAATTTTGATAGTTTGTTATTCTTATCCTTTTATTTGAGATACTTGTTATAATCTATGACACGTGACGATGAATATGAAAGCTTTCATATCTGCATGGGACAGTAGCAGATCTAGTTGTTATTTTTTTTTTTGTGTTTTATCCACAAATCGGATTTCTCAGAATCTAACCACAGTATCTTTATGAAACTTTTACCTACCCCCCCAAAAATGGGTGGTAGCTGTTGATTAAATATATTTTCAAAACGTTTTACGAATCCGAAATCACCGAAATTTACGAACGACAAAATGGACAATGCATAGTCGTAACTTTATTGTTTTTTGACCGATTTTACTAAATCTTTTTTCTTTGAATACCTTGAAAAAAATCATTTTCATCAGCAGTTTCACATTTTCGAATTTCGAAAATTCGTCGCTGTGATTTCGAACCGGAAGTTGTGCGATTTTCATTCAATTTAGTATATAAGTAGATCCTACCGATGTGACTTCAAAAATATAATTATAAATTTTCTAAATTATCTCCCCTTGGTGAAATTAAGGATCAAAGTTTTCAAAAAAATCGTCGAAATATAGGTCAGAATGACCTAATTTTTTTTTTCGATACTAGACAAGGAATTACTGATTCGTACACAAAATATGGAGTTTGTCGATCGAACCGGAAGTGCCACCATCTTGAAACGTGAAAAATCAATAAGGCTTTTTTGCTATTTTACTTACAGACTCGGGGGTTATATTTTCTGAATCCTTGTAGGAAGGCCTAAAAAATGTCGCGAACAGAATTTCGTTTTAGGTCAACCGGGAGTCACCATTTTGAATTGAAAATCAAAAATAGAAGCAATTTGAAGGGCCGAGACTTTTGAGCACAATAACTCTCATTCTAATTAAGCTAGAATGTTCTAACTTAGTGTAGACGTTCACTAGGTCAATGTTATGATGAAGTTCAAAGATGAGCATTTTCTGCTTAGGGTAAGCAGAGATAAGCATATTGATTTGTTGATTCTTTAGGGCACGATAACTTCGGTTATAATGAAGGGAGGGCGGTGAAACTTTTGTCAATAGAGAGTCTTATAGCTAGCCTGATGTGTGAAATCATTGTATCATTTTTTTTAAATATCAGGGATAGCCGAAAAAAAGAGATTGAAAATCCAAAAAGTCGTATTTTTACAACTTGGAGTATGTTTAGAGGTCTTTCTCGTAAAGTCAACATAATATTTGTTGGGAACATCTTCTACAAAGAGTCTTATTGGTAGTCTTTTATATGAAACCATCGATCAACAGTCCAACATATCAGGAGTAGAAGAACAAAAGGATCGAACATTGAAAACGGCACCCTTTCATTGTTAAGCGAAACATGCAGTGGGGGTGACTACAATCTACACATTTAGTCATCGTATAGAGCTTATTCAACAGTATCGAATTCCAACTGCTTAGGGATATTTTACGTGCACTCCAATGTGTACACGGGACCGTGGTTTTCGTCCCATCCGAACTAGACAGCCGTTCTGCCTCACTGACAAGGGGGAACCACGCCGGGAAATCGAGATGAACTTTCTCCGTGCAGAACTTTCAATTCAAGCCAAACTTTTATTGCATACGATTACGCTGGTCAGTTGGAGCTTATTTTAAAAAGTTTTGTAATAATCGGTTGGTAATTAAAGTACCGTGCACATTAAACTGTTAAAACAGAAAATTTCGCCCGGTTCAAATGTTTCTTGCTATAAGTCAGCAATTTTTCGAATTCAGGGAGGCTGAATGGCTGAATGGTTAGCATGTGCGCGCTGTATCGTAACGTCAGGGGGAGTTTATTTTTAAAAGTTTTGTAATATTCGGTTGATAACTAAAGGTGCCGGGCAAATTAAACTGTTAAAATAGAAAATTTGGCCCGGTTGAAATGTTTCTCGCTGTAGGTCAGCTAGAATGTTTAAACTTGATCGAGTTCACAGCAGAAATAACAGTGAAACGATCAACGAACTCATAGCAGAAATAACAGTGCAAAACTTAACGAATTCATAGCAGAAATGAAATGGGGTTTTACGTCCTACTCTTCTGCACCTGACCTGGGTTAATGGAAGACGGCCATACGCCACACAGTGTGCTATGAGGGAATTTTTGCCCGGGCAAGGGATATTTTACGTGCACTCCAATGTGTACACGGGACCTCGGTTTTTCGTCCCATCCGAACGACTAGGCAGCTGTCCTTATCAGGCCCTCCTTCTGCATCACTGACAAGAGGAAACAACGCCGGAAAATCGAGATGAGCTTTCTCGGCCAATGCACGGATCGAACACCCGACCTTCAGGCTAACGAGCCAGCGCCTTGCCCACTTAGCCACCGTGATTCCCATAAATAGCAATGAAACGATCAACGAATTTATAGCAGTAATAACACTTCAACAATTAACGAATTCGTAGCAGAAATAACGATGAAACAATTAACGAATTCGTAGCAGAAATAACAATGAAACGTTCAACGAAATCATAGCCGAAATAAGAGTGGAACAATGAACGAATTAATAGTAGACGAGTTCATAGTAGAAAAAACAGCGAAACAATGAACGAATCATAGCAGAAACCAGAAGGCTATCAATACACTGTGAAATTTGAAACCTAAATGGCCCGGCTAGGAACAATATCTACATGCCCGTAAAAGACTACTTAACAGTTGGAATTCGAAAGAAAAGACCGTAACGACGCTGTCCGATCAAACTTTAGTTAATTCAGTCGGCGCAAAAAGATAGGTCGTTAAAACCATTTCTGTTCAGTTCATTCCATTTCCTTAAATCTATGAAAGTTGTGTGAATTGGGAATCGCGTATTACTCAACAGTTTCAGGGGAGATAAGCCGTCTTTGAGATTGGAAATCAATTTTTGATATCGACTGTGTATGATTGCTACTAGATCGATTGTGATTCAGGTTCTAATCAGTTTGGATTGAAGAATCGGGGTGGTATATGTGTGTGTGATGGGGTGGGGGTGGTGGCACAAGACGCTATATCCCATTCGCAATCACACACCTAACAAATGCAGGGTATAGGTTGCGATCAGTTCTTTCAAGATTTTCATATATTTAAGCCACTTTATTACACGCCTCATCTGAAAATATCTGTGTTAGTGTAGATAAATGTTGACCAAATAACATCTTTCACCATTTTGACTTTCAGTTACAGAACTAGCATAGGGGCGTTTTAAGGTTTATCATGGCGGAGGCTGTACTATTTTGAGGGCCCTCTGTCGCGAGGGGAGGTTCTTGATTGATGATTGTCACCCCAATGCAATGGCTGCATTCTCATTCAGTAGTGGATTCGACAGTAACGGTGTATAGAAAACGATTGAGTTGGACTCGGGGGCCCTTTCCCTTGGCACTAGGGACCCTTTTGTCATTCGTCGGACCCTTTTGTCTGTCTTTAGAGCCCTCCCTAACTAGGGCACATTTTCATTTTTCGCATCGGTTTTAGCATTTTTCTCCCGTTTTATTTTTTCAACTGCTTTGATTTTTTTCGCGGGGAGGCTGGCGCCTCCAGCGCCTCAGCTATAAAACGCTTTTGAACTAACAGTAGTATTGACATAATACCGTTTTTTCCAGTAATGGTAACTCACTCGTTTCTTCAAGAATCATTCGGCATTCCAGGTATGCTACATTCTATTCGCTGTCTTCCATAGGAGCGGTAAGATGAGACCTGTTTGTGGGAAAATCCCTAAACAATATGCGAGGGTGGAATAATCGTACATTACTTTAAGGTTTGCGTGAAGTAATTGACACATCGAAATTACAGTTATATGCACTGAATAACCATGACACGGAGAGAGAGAGGGAGAGAGAGAGAGAGAGAGAGAGAGAGAGAGAAATGGGGTTTAACGTCCACTCGACGCAAACTAGGTCATTTTGGGACTAACATATGGTTTAATTTTATTTCAATAATCTGCTTGCGCATATTAACAGTGGGAGGGAACCGCAGGTCCCGGGATAAACCCAGGAGATTGGACAGGCGAGATTGTAGGTTAGGGTTAGGGTAAGCGCTAAGGTTAGGTCTTGGGTTAGGATTAGGATTAGCGATATCCCTATTTACATCTCGTGACCTTTGACCAAACGTAATGAAGACAGGATGTGACGTATATATGCACATTGAGGTTATCAAGCTATAGACCGGACTAGTAGTAAGCTATAAACGGATAAATAACAAGAGTTTATATGTATATTATTTTATTAAATTTATATATATCTTAACTCCCTGATTTACGTATATACATTATGCATGAACAATAGAAACTATATACTAGTATTTATAAGTATTAAAGCTATGGTAATATTATGCTATCAAATAGCCGTATTGTCTTAATATTTGTTGTAACCGCAACCTTGACAGTTATTGTAAGAAGGATAACGGTTGTAGTTGTTGTATCCGTTACCGTATCCGTTGTTATTGTAGTTGTTATATCCCTTCCCATATTCGTTGTTATTGTGGCCATTGTTGTAACCGTTGTTGTAATTGTAGGGGCCGTTGTAACTATTGTATCCTTTATTATTGTATTGGTTGTACTTGTATAGTCCGTTGTTGTATCGGTTGTATGGCCCGTTGTTGTACCCGTTGTAGTTGTATGATTGTTTGTAAGCTCCAATCTTTCCATGTCCAACAAATCCGTTTCCAATTATACCGTGTCCGATACCGTTATCAACGATACCATGACCAATTCCGTGTCCAACAATACCGTGTCCGATACCGTTACCAACGATGTCATGCCCAATGCCGTTACCAATCTTTCCATGTCCAATAAGTCCGATTCCGTTTCCAATGATACCATGTCCGATACCGTTACCAACGATACCATGACCAATTCCGTTTCTAACAATACCGTGTCCAATACCGTTACCAACAATACCATGACCAATTCCGTTACCAATAACACCGACTTTGCCAACAGCTACTATTCCGTGTCTGAGTCGGTTTCCTTGGATACCATGTCCAATACCATGGTTGAGTCCGTTGCCAATAGCTCCTACACTAACAAGACCATGTCCAACACCGGCATGTCCTCTTCCATATCCTTTACCAATTCCGTTTGCAATGACACCAACACCATGTCCTAAACCGTGTCCGATTTTAGCATCGATGTATTGGGAAGCAGCTACTGTCAAACAGACAGCGAAAGCGACGAAAGCCTGAAAAAAAAAAACATGTGTTTTACATAAATAGCCGTAGATTTGATTCCATACTAAAAAAAAAATCGCGAGGGTTTATTTATAACCAAGAAATTTTACTGTGCCGCCATTATTTAGTACATGATCGAGTTTTGGCGTTACCAGGCAAAATCACAAGTAATGTTCAACTCTGGGTAATAATTTACACGTTTTATAATTTACCGTTCTGGCCCTATGAATATAAAACTGCCTTTAATACAATGTCAAGGGCGATAAGCAATAATACAACAGTGACGATGCAATACCATGTTCAACCCTCGGTAATTTCTACCAGTTTTAAATTTAAAGATGGACCTATGGGTATGCATGCCAAGTGCGATAAGCAATCATATAAAAATTTAGTATGTAATGAAACTTATTAGTGCTTTACCAAATTAGATATCAGGTTTCTTGTCTAGAAAGTTCAAGTATATCCCATCTGGGTCACGATCCTTGTCACTACATACCGCTAATTAGAAGTATTGAAGATTATTTAGTCAACAAGTTAAATTTACTTTCTGTAGATTGTTACAATGTTTTACTGTATTAGCCCAGTCTGTACAGAACAGAGGGCGAAAAAGCAAGCCCCATTTAAGATTTCAGGGTCCGGGTATGCTTATCTTAAAACTTCAAAGATATGAAATCTTATACGGAGTAGGGCAAAAGTCCTACTTTATACACCGACTGGACCATTGAAGACAAACAGGTAGATTTTGCCCGGACATCTGTATCACGATATACTCTATCAAGGAATCTTTTACGTGCACGCCAATGTGCACACTGAACATTGCTTTTCGTCCCATCCCGACAATTAGACACTATTCCCTGTCAGACCGGGCAGACCTACTGTCCTGTACAGCTAACAAGGGCAGTCAAGCCTGTACAATTGACTTTCTGGTCAAACCCCGGGAGAGAGCCCAGGACCTACTGGTTAGTTAATCAGTGTCTCTTATCACTGAGCCACCATGATCCCCATACATTAAAAACGCGGAGTTCGTAGATGAGCATATTAGGCTTAGGGTAAGCAGAGATAAGCAATTAGATTAGTTGATGATTTTGGACACTTTCACTTCAGTCAGAGTGATGAAACTTGGTGTATAGTTTCATTACATCAATACCTTGAATACGTTCGACAATGAGCATTGTCTGCCCTGGATAAGCAGAGCGATGAGCAATTTGATTGGTCGAGAATTTGAAACAAAATAACTCTCCTTCTAATTGGGGCAGAATGTTCAATCTTGGTGAAGGCGTTCATTAGGTCAGTGCCATAAAGGAGTGCGAAAATGAGCATTGTCTGCTTACAGTAAGCAGAGATAAGCAATCTGATTGGTTGATTCTTTGGGGCACGATAACTTTGGTTATAATGAAGTGAGAGTGACAAAATTCCAAATATAGATTCATTA
The DNA here is from genome assembly GCA_036850965.1 of Patella caerulea. Classification (NCBI taxonomy): domain Eukaryota; kingdom Metazoa; phylum Mollusca; class Gastropoda; family Patellidae; genus Patella; species Patella caerulea. Next base: position 12,743,074 of record JAZGQO010000013.1, on the reverse strand, counting down.
TGTCATTACCTTGACTAAGTTTGATGTTGAGAATTTCTGCGTAGATTTAGGAGCAATAAGCAATTTGACAGATCACATTGGAACATAACACCTCTGTTTCTAATTAAGGTAGAATTTGAACCGGTTGAATTGTTTCTCGTTATAACTCGGTGAGTTTTTGGCGGATTTCATTAATTCTTTTTCCTTTTTAAGATTCTTTATATAACTCTTGAGATGCGACAGAAACTGACCGTGAATATGAAAGCTTTAATATTTGCTTAGCAGATCTAGTTATTTTTTTTTTTGTGTGTGTTTTCTGCAAATCGGATTTCTCAGAATCTATCCGTAGGATCTTTCTGAAATTTTGACCTACCCCCCAAAATGGGGTGCGAACCTTGATTAAATATATTTTCAAAACGTTTTACGAATCCGAAATCACCGAAATTTACAAACGACAAAATGGACAATGCATAGTCGTAACTTTGTTATTTTTTGACCGATTTTACTAATTCTTTTTTCTTTGAATACCTTGAAAAAAATCATTTTCATCTGCAGTTTCACATTTTCGAATTTCGAAAATTCGTCGCTGTGATTTCGAACCGGAAGTTTAGACCAATTTGACAACTTCTTTAATAGTTGTACGATTTTCATGAAATTTAGTATATATGTAGACCTTACCGATGTGACTTCAAAAATATAATTAGAAATTTTCTAAATTATCTCCCCTTGATGAAATTAAAGATCAAAATTTTCAAAAAAATCATCGAAATATAGGTCAGAATGACCTGATTTTTTTTTTGGATACTAGACAAGTAATTACTGATTTGTACACAAAATATAAAGTTTGTTGATCGAACCGGAAGTGCCACCATCTTGAAACGTGAAAAATCCCTAAGGCTTTTTTGCTATTTTACTTACAGACACGGGAGTTATATTTTCTGAATCCTTGAAAGATGGCCTAAAAATTGTTCCGAGAAGAATTTTGATTTAGGTCAATTGATGGTTGCCATTTTGAAGTGAATATGAAAAGTATTAGCAATTTGAAGGGCCGAAACTTTGAAACTCAATAACTCTCCTTCTAATTGAGCTAGAATGTTCAATCTTGGTGTAGACGTTCACTATGTCAATGTCATGATTGAGTTCAAAGATGAGCATTTTCTGCCTAGGGTAAGCAGAAATAAGCATGCTGATTTGTTGATTCTTTAGGGCAAGATAACTTCGGTTATAATGAAGGGAGGGCGGTGAAACTCTTGTTAATCGAGAGGGTAATAGCTGGCCTGTTGTGTGAAATCGTTGTATCTTTTTATTAAATATCAGGGATAGCTGAAAAAAAGAGATCGAAAATCCAAAAAGTCGTATGTTTACGATTTGGAGCATCTTTAAAGGTTCTTTTCTCTTAAAGTCAACATAATACTTTTTGGGAACTTCTTCTACAAAGAGTCTTATCGGTAGTCTTTTATATGAAAACTTCGATCAACAGTCCAAAATATCTGGAGTAGAAGAATAAAACGGCACCCTTTCATTGTTAAGCGAAACATGCAGTGTGTGTGACTACAATCTGCACATTTAGTCATTGTATAGAGCTTATTCAACAGTATCGAATTCCAACTGCTTAGGGATATTTTACGTGCACTCCAATGTGTACACGCGACCTTGGTTTTTCGTCCCACCCCAAACGACTAGACAGCTGTCCTTGTCAGGCCCTCCGTTCTGCCTCACTGACAAGGGGGGACCACGCCGGAAAATCGAGATGATCTTCCTCGTTGCAGAACTTTCAATTCAGGCCAAACGTTTATTGCATACGATTAAGCTGGTCAGTTGGAGCTTATTTTCAAAAGTTTTGTAATAATCGGTTGGTAATTAAAATACCGTGCGAATTAAACTGTTAAAACAGAAAATTTCGCCCGGTTAAAATGTTTCTTGCTATAAGTCAGCAATTTCCAGATTTTAGGGAGGCTGAATGGTTAGCATACGCGCGCTGTATCGTAACGTCTGTCATTGAGTCAACCGGCGTCGTTTCGATTTCCAAGTTGCACGTGACATGGAGTATGGTGTCCAACCTCGTGGGTTTTCTCCGTGTCCTTCGGTTTCCTCCCACGGCTAAAGACCCGTACGCGCAAGGGAAGTTTATAAATACAATTAAAAAACATATGTTGGTCCCGAAATGACCTAGTTTGTGTCGAATGGACGTTGAGCCGCATTTCTCTCTTTCTCTTTTATTTTTAAAGTTTTGTAATAATCGGTTGGTAATCAAAAGTACTGTAAACAAAAAGTCGTATGTTTACGATTTGGAGCATCTTTAAAGGTTCTTTTCTCTTAAAGTCAACATAATACTTTTTGGGAACTTCTTCTACAAAGAGTCTTATCGGTAGTCTTTTATATGAAAACTTCGATCAACAGTCCAAAATATCTGGAGTAGAAGAATAAAAGGATCGAACATTGAAAACGGCACCCTTTCATTGTTAAGCGAAACATGCAGTGTGTGTGACTACAATCTGCACATTTAGTCATTGTATAGAGCTTATTCAAGAGTATCGAATTCCAACTGCTTAGGGATATTTTACGTGCACTCCAATGTGTACACGCGACCTTGGTTTTTCGTCCCACCCGAACGACCAGTCAGCTGTCCTTGTCAGGCCCTCCGTTCTGCCTCACTGACAAGGGGGGACCACGCCGGAAAATCGAAATGATCTTCCTCGTTGCAGAACTTTCAATTCAGGTCAAACGTTTATTGCATACGATTAAGCTGGTCAGTTGGAGCTTATTTTCAAAAGTTTTGTAATAATCGGTTGGTAATTAAAATACTGTGCGAATTAAACTGTTAAAACATAAAATTTCGCCCGGTTATAATGTTTCCCACTTTAAATTCAGCAATTTGCCGATTTTAGAGGGCAAATGTTTATTGCGAACAATTAAGCTGGTCAGGGGGAGCTTATTTTTACGGGAGGCTGAATGGCTGAATGGTTAGCATGTGCACGCTGTATCGTAACGTCTGTCATTGAGTCAACGGGCGTCGTTTCGATTTCGAGATTGCACGTGACATGGAGTATGGTGTCCAACCTCGTGGGTTTTCTCCGTGCCATTCGGTTTTCTCCCAACAGCTAAAGACCAGTACGCGCAAGGGGAGTTTTTAAATAAAATTAAAAAACATATGTTAGTCCCGAAATGACCTAGTTTGTGTCGAATGGACGTTAAGCCGCATTTCTCTCTTTTTTTTTATTTTTAAAGTTTTGTAATAATCGGTTGGTAATCAAAGATACTGTAAAAGTGATAAAACAGAAAAATTCACCCGGTTGTAATGTTTCTCACTTTAAAGTCAGCAATTTGCCGATTTTAAGGGGAAAACGTTTATTGCGAACGATTTAGCTGGTCAGGGGGAGCTTATTTTTAAAAGATTTGTAATATTCGGTTGATAACTAAAGGTACCGTGCAAATTAAACTAATAAAATAGAAGATTTCGCCCGGTTGAAATGTTTCTATCTGTAGGTCAGCAATTTGCAGATTTTAGGGAGGTTGCGTGACTGACTGGTTAGCACGTGCGCTCTGTATCATAACGTCTGTCATTGAGTCAACTGGCGTTGTTTCGATTTCTTGGTTGTACGTGACAAGGAGTATGGTCGCCTGTCCAACCTCGTAGGCCGTAACGCCGCTGCCCGGGTAAAATTTCCCTCATTGCACACTTTATGGCGTATGCCCGTCTTCATTAGCCCATTTTAGGAACAAAACAGTAGGACGTTAAACAGCCATTCAATTTGATTTCATTTTCTCTATGTTGCTTATTTATTATAGTGGATAAATGTTTTTCTGGTTCTATTAATTATTTCATTTCTGCATAGAAATCTTGCTTTGACCAGTTTTTTTTTATTGCAAAGTGCCATTCTTGTATATTGCAGTCTATGACCCTTTGTTTAAAACATGCTTAAGAATTTGTCACGATTTCCTACTTATAACCAAACATATTGGAAACCATAATTATATAACATATCTCTAATTTTGGAAGCCCGATTACAGCTATACAAGTTTGGGTTATTTCCCTTTAGTTTAAAGATTATTTTTTTGCCGAGGGTGCAATGTTTCTCACTACATTTAAATTTGTAACTTTGTGAGTTTTGACCGATTTTGATAATTATGTCTTTATAATTTTCCAAATTTACATATTTAACGTAAATATTCAAACAATTGGAATCAACCTGATTCAAAAGTTTTTAGTTTTGTTCAAAGTTTTCTCATTTAATTTTTCGATGTTTTCTTACCATTTTCATTTCATTTTTCTGAAAGTTTTGAAGTGGGAAGTCATCCCGATTACAGCAACACAAGTATCAGTTATTTCCCTTTAGTTTTCAGATAATGCAATGTTTCATACTATATTTAGACTTGTAACTTCGCGAGTTTTTGACCAATTTTGATAGTTTGTTATTCTTATCCTTTTATTTGAGATACTTGATATAATCTATGACACGTGACGATGAATATGAAAGCTTTCATATCTGCATGGGACAGTAGCAGATCTAGTTATTATTATTATTCTTCTTTTGTTTTGAGTAGATCTCAGCAACTACGTGTCGCATCGTTACGATTTCTTCGGTTTTACTGGGAAAGTGGGTGTGACTTAGAGGATAAAGCTATTTTGAACGTTCTGCGACAATGCGAAATGTCCGAAATCACCGAAGTTATTGTTTTTACAAATATTGCGGTAATTTTAACAATAATCATGGGATTTTAACTTTCGATACATTTTGGCATAGCTGGAGACAGGGCACATAGCTGCGCTACTTTCGATTTTTTATTTTCGGCAAATCTTCGAAGATATTAGGCGCCAAATTTCGGAAATTTAAAATTTTACAAAAAACTTTTTTATTTATGAATATTTTTTAGTCGTGTTGTGCACAGTATTAAAGAGTCATCTGACTTGCGCAAAAATGTTAAAACATTTTGTCTCAGTAATTTTCCTTGGCCTCCATTGGCTAATTCAGTTTTTCAGTCCTAGATTAATTTTTTATTGTTCGATTTGTATAAAACAAAGTTCATATACTTCGTTGCCTCAATTGTCATTTTTTTTATTACCAAAAGTGTTATCTGTCGGCACCGGAAGTGGCATAATTTTACCAAAAACTACAATTTTGACAGTTAGGTACATTTTTTGAAAACAAATATTATTTTTTTGAAAAATTATATGACTCAAAGAGTGTGTCCTTTAAAGGCGCAAAAAATGTCGGAAGCAGTTTTTTTAATTTCTTTTTCATTTTCTAGCAAATTGGATTAAGAGGTGAAAAAAGGCGTAAAATTGACCTATTTACAACTCATTCAGGCTTTTCAGATTTTAAAATATTTTTACGTAACTTTTATAAACTTGTAGCTATAATCCATACGAAGAGAATGTATGTGAAAATTAGTTTGTAATATAAGCAGTTGCCGAGAAATAGGCAATTTTGCATGAGTCACTTTTCACGTTATTTTGGCTGTAAAAGAATCAATTATTATTCGATTTTCAATTTTCTTTCGCCATTGGATGCCTAATGCCATAGTGGACTATGTCAAACCATTTTACCCCTTGCGCTGCCACCGGAAATGACGTCATTTGCTCAAAACTTAAATTTTAGCCTTCAAAAAACAATATTTTATTCAAATGAGTCGTATTTGTTATTTTTTTCAAATTGTGATATTTGATTCTATTGATCAAATAGATTGAACCCATACGATCATACAGATACCACAAAATGGTTTCTAACTTGTACGGTTGCAGAGAAATGGGCGATTTTCCTTAAGTCACTTTTCAAGGTTTTTGGTCTATAAAAGTGTCAGTTATTATTCGATTTTCATAAAATTTTCACCATATGATATCTTGTGTCATTTATGATTTCATAGAACTAATTTAACATTTTCAGTATCACCGGAAGTAATGTCATTTTGGCAAAAACTGTATTTTTAGCCTTCAAAACAGACATTTTTTTCAAATGAGTCTGATTTGTAATATATTTCAAATTATGATATTTGATTCCAATCAACAAATGGATTGAACCCATACGATCATATAGATACCAAAAGATAGTTTTTATCGTGTACGGTTGCCGAGAAATAGACGATTTTCTACAAGTCACTTTTCAAGGTTTTTGGTCTATAAAAGTGGCAATTCTCATTCGATTTACATACAATTTTCGCCATTATGCTGCCTTATGCCATTTCTGATTTCATAAAACTAATTGAACATTTTCATTATCACCGGAAGTAATGAAATTTTGCCAGGATCACTTACAAGTAACATATATATAAAATGAATTGATATTGCTGGATTTGGTTGATTCTTCGTCCATTTTATTTGATGTTTACAATGCTTATGTGGAAACCTGTTTGATGGTTTCATTGGTATCGGAAGTGACATATGTTTAAGGGTAACGTGGAACCGAAAGTGACGTGGCACCAGTGAAACCCGTCATTCCTGCATGCAGGTCTAGTTAGGGTTTCACACTGCGTAGCTTGTGTGAAACACTATTGTTTTTGTTAAAATTATTATTAGGGTTTCACACTGCGAAGCTTGTGTGAAACACTATTGTTTTTGTTAAAATTATTATTCTTATTATTATTATTCAGATTCCAATTTGAATAGATCTCAGCAACTACGTGTCGCATCGTTATGATTTCTTCGGTTTTACTGGGAAAGTGGGTGTGACTTAGAGGATAAAGCTATTTTGAACGTTCTGCGACAATGCGAAATGTCCGAAATCACCAAATTATCGTTTTTTAAAATATTGCAGTAATTTTAACAATAATCATTGAATTTTAACTTTCGATACATTTCGACATAGCCGGAGACAGGGCACATAGCTACGCTACTTTCGATTTTTGATTTTCGGCAAATCTTCGAAGATATTAGGTGCCAAATTTCGAAAATTTAAAATTTTACAAAAAACTTTTTTATTTATAAATATTTTTTAGTCGTATTGTGCACAGAATTAAAGAGTCATCTGACTAGTGCAAAAATGTTAAAAAAAATTGTCTCAGTAATTTTCCTTGGCCGCCATTGGCTGATTCAGTTTTTCAGTCCTAGATTAATTTTTTATTGTTCGATTTGTATAAAACAAAGTTCATATGCTTCGTTGTCTCAGTTGCCATTTTTTTTATTACCGGAAGTGTTATCTGTCGGCACCGGAAGTGGCATAATTTTACCAAAAACTACAATTTTGACAGTTAGGTACCATTTTTCGAAAACAAATATTATTTTTTGGAAAAATTATTTGACTCAAAGAGTGTGCCCTTTCAAGGCGCAAAAAATGTCGGAAGCAGTTTTTTTAATTTCGATTTCATTTTCGAGCAAATTCGATTAAATGGCTAAAAATGGTGTAAAATTGACCTATTTACAACCTATTCAGGCTTTTTAGATTTTAAAATATTTCTTCGTAACTTTTATAAACTTGTAGCTATAATCCATACGAAGAAAATGTATGTTAAAATTAGTTTGTAATATAAGCAGTTCCCAAGAAATGGGCAGTTCTGTACAAGTCACTGTTTTCGTTATTTTGCCTGTAAAATAGTCAATTATTATTGGATTTTTATAAAAGTGACATCATTTGATTCAAAAAGCATGTAGCGTCATATCAAGTTGATTACAATTTAAAATTGACACCGGAAGTGACGTCATTTGGTCAAAAACTGCATTTTACACTTTTTAAATCAATGTTTTATTCAACCATGAATAACTTAATATGTATTTATAATTTTAACTTTTGGTTTAAATTCACATATAAATACAACTCATATGGTCATATAGATATCATAAAATTGTTTCTAACTTGTTCGGTTGCCGAGAAATAGACGGTTGTCTACAGGTCACTTTTGAAGGTTTCGGGGCCATAAAAGTGTCAATTATTATTCGATTTTCATAAACGTTACACCATGATATACCTAATGCCATTTGTGATTTCATACAAGTAATTTAAGATTTTCATTATCACCGGAAGTAACGCCATTTTGGCAAAAACTGAATTTTTAGCCTTCAAAACAGATATTTTATTCAAATGAGTCTGTTTTGAAATCTTTTTCAAATTATGGTATTTGATGCCAATCAACAAATAGAATGAACCCATACGATCATACAGACACCAAAAAATGGTTTCTAACTTGTACGGTTGCACAGAAATAGCAGATTTTCTACAAGTCACTTTTCAAGTTTTTTGGTCTTTAAAAGTGGCAATTATTATTCGATTTACATAAAATTGTCACTATATGATATCGTATGCCATTTCTGATTTCATAAGACTAATTGAACATTTTCATTAACACCGGAAGTAATTTAATTTTGTCAAGATCATTTACAAGTAACAAATGTATAAAATGACTTGATATTGCTGGATTGATTGATTGATTCTACGTCCATTTTATTTGTGTGCAATGTTAATTTGGAAACCAGTTTAGTGGTTTCGTTGGTACCGGAAGTGACATATGTTCAAGTGTAACTTGGCACCGAAAGTGACATGTTTAAGAGTAACTTGGCACCAGTGAAACCCGTCATTCCTGCATGCAGGTCTAGTTCTTATTATTATTTTATTCAGATTCCAATTTGAATAGATCTCAGCAACTACGTGTCGCATCGTTACGATCTCTTCGGTTTTACTGGGAAAGTGGGTGTGACTTAGAGGATAAAGCTATTTTGAACGTTCTGCGACAATGCGAAATGTCCCAAATCACCGAAGTTATCGTTTTTGAAAATATTGCAGTAATTTTAACAATAATCATGGATTTTAACTTTCGATACATTTTGGCATAGCCTGAGACAGGGCACATAGCTACGCTACTTTCGATTTTTGATTTTCGGCAAATCTTCGAAGATATTAGGCGCCAAATTTCGAAAATTTAAAATTTTACAAAAATTTTTTTTATTTATGAATATTTTTTAGTCGTATTGTGCACAGAATTAAAGAGTCATCTGACTAGTGCAAAAATGTTAAAAAAATTTGTCTCAGTAATTTTCCTTGGCCGCCATTGGCTAATTCAGTTTTTCAGTCCTAGATTAATTTTTTATTGTCCGATTTGTATAAAACAAAATTCATATGCTTCGTTGTATCAATTGTCATTTTTTTTATTACCAAAAGTGTTATCTGTCGGCACCGGAAGTGGCATAATTTTACCAAAAACTACAATTTTGACAGTTATTTTCCTACTTCGAAAACAAATATTATTTTTTGGAAAAATTATTTGACTCAAAGAGTGTGCCCTTTCAAGGCGCAAAAAGTGTAGGAAGCAGTTTTTTTTAATTTCGATTTCACTTTCGAGTAAATTCGATTAAGAGGCTAAAAATGGTGTAAAATTTACCTATTTACAACCTATTCAGGCTTTTCAGATTTTAAAATATTTCTTCGTAACTTTTATAAACTTGTAACTATAATCCATACGAAGAAAATGTATGTTAAAATTCGTTTGTAATATAAGCAGTTACCAAGAAATGGGCAGTTCTGTACAAGTCACTGTTTTCGTTATTTTGCCTGTAAAATAGTCAATTATTATTGGATTTTTATAAAAGTGACATCATTTGATTCAAAAAGCATGTAGCGTCATATCAAGTTGATTACAATTTAAAATTGACACCGGAAGTGACATCAGTTGGTCAAAAACTGCATTTTAAACTTTTTAAATCAATGTTTTATTCAACCAAGAATAACTTAATATGTATTAATAATTTTAACTTTTGGTTTAAATTCACATATAAACAAAACTCATATGGTCATATAGATATCATAAAATTGTTTCTAACTTGTTCGGTTGCCGAGAAATAGACGGTTTTCTACAGGTCACTTTTGAAGGTTTCGGGGCCATAAAAGTGTCAATTATTATTCGATTTTCATAAACGTTACACCGTGTTATACCTACTGTCATTTGGGATTTCATTCAAGTAATTTAAGATTTTCATTATCACCGGAAGTAACGTCATTTTGGCAAAAACTGTATTTTTAGCCTTCAAAACAGATATTTTATTCAAATGAGTCTGTTTTGAAATCTTTTTCAAATTGTGGTATTTGATGCTAATCAACAAATAGAATGAACCCATACGATCACACAGATACCACAAAATGGTTTGTAACTTCTACGGTTGCAGAGAAATAGCAGATTTTCTACAAGTCACTTTTCAAGTTTTTTGGTCTTAAAATTTTACATAAAATTTTCACTATATGATATCGTATGCCATTTCTGATTTCATAAGACTAATTGAACATTTTCATTAACACAGGAAGTAATTTAATTTTGTCAAGATCATTTACAAGTAACAAATGTATAAAATGAATTGATATTGTTGGATTTTGTTGATTCTGCGTCCATTTTATTTGTGTGCAATGTTAATTTGGAAACCTGTTTAGTGGTTTCGCTGGTACCGGAAGTGACATATGTTCAAGGGTAACTTGGCACCGGAAGTGACATGTTTAAGGGTAACATGGCACCAGTGAAACCCGTCATTCCTGCATGCAGGTCTAGTTATTATTATTATTCTTTTGTTTTGAGTAGATCTCAACTGCTTGTCGCATCGTTACGATTTCTTCGGTTTTACTGGGAAAGTGGGAGTGACTTAGAGGATAAAGCTATTTTGAACGTTCTGCGACAATGCGAAATGTCCGAAATCACCGAAGTTATCGTTTTTGAAAATATTGCAGTAATTTTAACAATAATCATTGGATTTTAACTTTCGATACATTTTGGCATAGCCTGAGACAGGGCACATAGCTACGCTTCTTTCGATTTTTGATTTTCGGCAAATCTTCGAAGATATTAGGCGCCAAATTTCGTAAATTTAAAATTTTACAAAAAACATTTTTATTTGTGAATATTTTTTAGTCGTATTGTGCCCAGAATTAAAGAATCATCTGCCTAGTGCAAAAATGTTAAAAAATTTTGTCTCAGTAATTTTCCTTGGCCGCCATTGGCTAATTCAGTTTTTCAGTCCTAGATTAATTTTTTATTGTTCGATTTGTATGAAACAAAGTTCATATGCTTCGTTGTCTCAATTGTCATTTTTTTTATTACCGGAAGTGTTATCTGTCGGCACCGGAAGTGGCATAATTTTACCAAAAACTACAATTTTGACAGTTAGGTACCATTTTTCGAAAACAAATATTATTTTTTGGAAAAATTATTTGACTCAAAGAGTGTGCCCTTTCAAGGCGCAAAAAATGTCGGAAGCAGTTTTTTTAATTTCGATTTCATTTTCGAGTAAATTCGATTAAATGGCTAAAAAATGGTGTAAAATTGACCTATTTACAACCTATTCAGGCTTTTCAGATTTTAAAATATTTCTTCGTAACTTTTATAAACTTGTAGCTATAATCCATACGAAGAAAATGTATGTTAAAATTAGTTTGTAATATAAGCAGTTCCCAAGAAATGGGCAGTTCTGTACAAGTCACTGTTTTCGTTATTTTGCCTGTAAAATAGTCAATTATTATTGGATTTTTACAAAAGTGACATCATTTGATTCAAAAAGCATGTGGCGTCATATCAAGTTGATTACAATTTAAAATTGACACCGGAAGTGACGTCATTTGGTCAAAAACTGCATTTTAAACTTTTTAAATCAATGTTTTATTCAACCATGAATAACTTAATATGTATTAATAATTTTAACTTTTGGTTTAAATTCACATATAAATACATCTCATATGGTCATATAGATATCATAAAATTGTTTCTAACTTGTTCGGCTGCCGAGAAATAGACGGTTTTCTACGGGTCACTTTTGAAGGTTTCGGGGCCATAAAAGTGTCAATTATTATTCGATTTTCATAAACGTTACACCATGTTATACCTAATGCCATTTGTGATTTCATACAAGTAATTTAAGATTTTCATTATCACCGGAAGTAACGTCATTTTGGCAAAAACTAAATTTTTTGCCTTCAAAACAGATATTTTATTCAAATGAGTCTGTTTTGAAATCTTTTTCAAATTATGGTATTTGATGCCAATCAACAAATAGAATGAACCCATACGATCATACAGATACCACAAAATGGTTTCTAACTTGTACGGTTGCAGAGAAATAGCAGATTTTCTACAAGTCACTTTTCAAGTTTTTTGGTCTTTAAAAGTGGCAATTATTATTCGATTTACATAAAATTGTCACTATATGATATCGTATGCCATTTCTGATTTCATAAGACTAATTGAACATGTTCATTAACACCGGAAGTAATTTAATTTTGTCAAGATCATTTACAAGTAACAAATGTATAAAATGACTTGATATTGCTGGATTGATTGGTTGATTCTACGTCCATTTTATTTGTGTGCAATGTTAATTTGGAAACCTGTTTAGTGGTTTCGTTGGTACCGGAAGTGACATATCTTCAAGTGTAACTTGGCACCGAAAGTGACATGTTTAAGAGTAACTTGGCACCAGTGAAACCCGTCATTCCTGCATGCAGGTCTAGTTCTATTTCTAATTATTAACGAATTAAGATAAACAGACATATGGAACACAAATAAATTGATACTTGTGCTATTGTTATGAACCAGTCGAGCGAAAGCAAATCTCACGAAAGTCTGAAAGCCTATTGAGATTACTAAAATTATTATTATTATTATTATTATTATTTACCGCGGGAGCCTAGATCACCATGATCGAAAACAGATATCGATCTGGAATTAGATTTTCTGTCGGGAAACCATGTGGTGGCTACTTGATAAAATATTTTTGAAATTTCTGCGCATACCGGAAGTGACCGAACTTTGTATTTTGTCTAAAAATTGAAAATTGGCCAGAGTTTCGTCAATTGTTTATCCATTTTCAAACAAATTACCTTTATGGAATCCCTGAATCTTTTCTTAGACAATGGCTATCTCACATTTTTCGATTTCGAACATTCGTCTATGACTTTAAGCGTTCGAAAATTGAAAACATGTTGCTTACGAGACAATTTTTGTTATTTTTCACAATTTTCAAATTTGACCTATATTTTTGGATACCTGACGTCCATGCAATTCCAGTAATATAAGTTTCATTCAGAGTTATCGCCCTTTATTTTTCGATTTTTTTCGAATTTTCTTCCCATTTTGTGAGCTCGGGTTTCGTTTTATGGCAGAATTGACGTTTCTGAAACTTCTGGAACATGAAGTTATAGTCCAATACCAACAAATAAAGCAATTTCGACAAGAATCCTTAAACCGGAAGTGGTCGAAATAATGTGCAATATTTTGAAAAAAAATGCAAAAAATGGATATTTTTGGGAAAAACGCGATTTCTCCGCCCGATATAAATGGATTAAAGAAATTAGGGTACCATTGGACTGCACTGGGATTGCACTATCGCATGATACCAAATTCATACGGATACTATGAACAGGCAGCAAAATATGGCACGCTGAAAATCAAGTATTTTCTGATTTTTAGCATTTTTGGACGCCTGTATCTCGAAAACTACTCTAGCGATTTTTATGAAACTTTCTCTATCGAGAGACCTTGTGGTAGTCTGAAGTACGAAACATTCCATTACGACTTTGAAATATCTGGAATAGGTGAAATAACGGACTGAAAATCGAAAAAAGTCGAAAAATCATGAAATTTTGGAAAATGCTCTACTATTTTTTTATTTTAAAAGATTTTCGAAAAAAGGTTGTATTTTCAGATAGCTGGCCTAATTACGATTCTAACGATGTATAATATGTATGTAGTTATTGAAAGTTAATTTTCGATATTTTAAATTTTTTGCATTTTTCTCACTTTTGGACATAGGATTTCTCAGTGGCATTTTATCTGATCAGTAAATGTAATATATCATTACAGAGCCCTATGACTATTTTAGTACCCACACCGGCTATTTAAACTATTCCGACAATAATAACCATACCGGAAGTATTCAAAAAATAAAAAAAAAAGGTTAAAAACATTGTCGCACTTGCGAAAAACTTGATTTCTTCCTTAGGTAATAGCGGACCAAAAGAACTAAAGTGTTGTTGGACATCCTATTAATGGACCATCATATGGTATGTAAATAATACGATTTCGATGGCAAGGAAATAAATTATTGTATGCCAAAAAACAAGTATTTTCCGATTTTTTATACGCCCACATTGAAATGTGGTCGTATATTGTCGTCGCCCCAGAATCTTAACAGAAACAATAAGCTTTCATATGTAATACATATGAAAGCTTAACTAGATCTGCAAAGCAGATATTAAAGCTTTCATATTAAAACAGTCACTTCCTGTCACATGTCATGGGTCATGTAAATAATCTCATCAACAAAAAAAAATCATTAAAATCGGTCAAGATATAGCGAAGTTTTTATGATTTTTCAATCGTAAACAACTTTATCGGCACGAAAAACATCAAAGACAAAATTCGAAAATGTGACATTTTCAAATAACAATATTTCGACCCTGATCCCGGCTATCCAGAAATGTATTCATTTTGGAAATAGGAGACATATTCTCCAAACTACGGCCTATTGCTTTCATTCACGTGCTCGTTAATGTCGATTTTTCACCTTTTCTCATATTCAGTTCGAAATGGTGACCATCACGTGACCGAAATCAAAATTCTGATCCGATAGATTTTTAGGCATTCCTTCAAGGATTCCGAAAATGTAACTCCCATGTCTGTAAGTAAAATATCGCAAAAGCCTTTGTGATTTTTCACGTTTCAAGATGGCGACACTTCCGGTTCGATCCAAAAACTCAATATTTTGTGTACGAATCAGTATTTACCTATCTAGTATCAAAAAAAAAAATCAGATCATTCTGACCTATATTTCCTCGATTTTTTTTGAAAAATTTGATCCCTAATTTCACCAAGGGGAGATAATTTAGAAAATTTCTAAGGACATCTTTAAAGTTGCATCGGTATGATCTACCTACATACTAAATTTCATAAAAATCGTACAACTATTAAAGAAGTTGTCAAGTTGGTCTCAACTTCCGGTTCGAAATCACAGCGACGAATTTTCGAAATTTAAAATCTGAAACTGCCGTTGAAAATAATTTTTGTCAGGGTACTCAAAGAAAAAAGAATTAGTAAAATAGGTCAAATAGTCACAGAGTTACAGTAATGCAGGTCAAATTCACTCGTTCGTAAAATTCGGTGATTTCGAATGCTTTAAACGTTTTGAAAATATATTTAATCAATACTCACCACCCATTTTTGGGTGGGTAGGTCAAAGTTTCAGAAACATCCTATGGTTAGATTCTGAGAAATCCGATTTGCAGGAAACACATGTTGACTTTACGAGAAAGACCTTTAAACATGCTCTAAATTGTAAAAATACGACTCTTTGGATTGTCAATCTCTTTTTTTCGGCTACCCCGGACATTTAAGAAAAAATGATACAATGATTTCACACAACAGGTTAGCTATTAGACTCTCGATTGACAAGAGTTTCATCGCCCTCCCTTCATTATAACCCAAGTTATCGTGCCCTAAAGAAGCAACAAATCAGCTTGCTTATCTCTGCTTACCCTAGGCAGAAAATGCTCATCCTTGAACTCAATCAAGACAGTGACCTAGTGAACGTCTACACCAAGTTTGAACATTCTAGCCCACGAATTAGAAGGAGAGTTATTGTGTTCCAAATTCTCGGCCCTTCAAATTGCTTCTATTTTTCACTTTCACTTCAAAATGGCGACCATCAATTGACCTAAATCAAAATTCTACTCCGAACGTTTTTTATGCCATCCTTGAAGGATTCGGAAAATATAACTCCCGTGTCTGTAAGTAAAATAGCAAAAAAGCCTTTGTGACTTTTCACGTTTCAAGATGGCGGCACTTCCGGTTCAATCCACAAATTCAATATTTTGGGTACGAATCAGTATTTACTTATCTAGTATCCAAAAAAACCATCAGGTCATTCTGACCTATATTTCTTCGATTTTTTTGAAAACTTTGATCCTTAATTTCACCAAGGGGAGATAATTTAGAAAATTTATATTTATATTTGTGAAGTCACGTGGGAAAGATCTACATACATACTAAATTTCATAAAAATCGTACAACTATTAAAGAAGTTGTCAAGTTGGTCTCAACTTCCGGTTCGAAATCACAGCGACGAATTTTCGAAATTTAAAATCTGAAACTGCCGTTTATCTTTATAGTATATTGATTGAATGTAATATCTTGTATAGAAATGATATTATGTAGTATTCTATTTATCTCGATAGTATAATAATTGAATAAAATATCTTGCATATGAATAATATTATGTAGTATTATATTTATGTTTGTAGTATGTTAAGTGAATGAAATGTTTTGTATAGGAATAACATTATGTAGTATTTTATTTATCTTTATAGTATATTAATTGAATGAAATGTTTTGCATATGAATAATGTAGTATTCTATTTATCTTTATAGTATAATAATTGAATGAAATGTTGATTGGCGAGTGAAGCTATATCTTACCAAAAAAGAAAATAAATTTGTCCATACTGTGACAGCCTAGTTTCGAATCAACCCCCACAAATTAGAAATTTCCTCGATTCTGATTGGTCGAAAAGTGTGGTCGAATGGACAATAAACCCCCCTCTGAATTATCAAGGCGAATTACTGCGCATAAATATTCCCCTACTTTTTTTCATTTTTGTGCTCCATGATCTTCCTCAACTCAAATCTTTATTGGCAAATATCTTCAAAAATTCTGCACATATGACTATTACACCATTTTCAAACATCATCTTTTATGAAAACACATTTCTGAAATACATAAAACAGTAGAAAATCAGTCCATATATTATGCATTAATTATACCAATCGGGGGTTTATTGTCCATTTAACCATGCTTGAATTATCCATTAGAACAACTCGACGCTATCGCGTCTCGTGTTCTAATGATTCAAGCATGGTTAAATGGACAATAAACCCCCTCTAAATACGTAACAGGAAGTGTTTATCTCCTAAGTATTCTTTTTATCTCTATAGTATAATAATTGAATGAAATATTTTGTATATGAATAATATTATGTAGTATTCTATTTATCTTTAATAATTGAATAAAATGTCTTGCATATGAATAATATTATATAGTATTCTATTTATCTTTATAATATAATAATTGAATGAAATGTCTGTATAGGAATGATATTATGAAGTATTCAATTTATCCTTCTAGTATATTGATTGAGTGAGGTGTTTTGTATAGGAATGATATTATGTAGTATTCTATTTATCTTTACAGTATATTAATTGAATGAAATGTTTTGTACATGTATATGAATAATATTATGTAGTTTTCTATTTATCTTTAAAGTATATTAATTGAATGAAATGTTTTATATAGGAATACCATCATGTAGTTTTCTATTCATCTTTAAAGTATATTAATTGAATGAAATGTTTGTAATAGGAATGCTATTATCTAGTTATCTATTTATCTTTATAGTATAATAATTAACAGAAATGTTTTATATATATTCATGCCATCTACACACGCATTCCCTATGCATCCACTTTAAATCATTTCTACAATGTAATCTATACAGAGACTTTTATTTCTCATCGCTTGCTTTTTTTATCTTCAACGTCTTCGCCAGATGCATTAATTATACCAATACATTTTTGGTATATATATGCAATTCTCGGATGTATCAACATGTATCATATCATATTGTATATATATTCAAAATTCAAATTTAATTTCCCCTGTATATAGTTTGGCTACGGAGTTGTTTCAGATTTTAGAATATATTTTTATTATGTCCTGTAAGTTAATTTTATCTGTATTCAAATATTGCTATAATTTAATTTCAGTCGACTATAAGGTCGCCCGTTATACTTTTTTTTTATTCTTCCTATATGTCTTTGCTTTCTATTTGCAGTATCGTTTATGGTTATTCAACTGATCTTACGTCTTTCTGGTGATGTCGAAACCAACCCAGGCCCCAATCATAATGTTTCACTTGTGCATCTGAATGTAAGGTGTTTACGCCATAAAGTTGATTTGATTAGAGCCGAACTTTTTGATAATTATGATTTTATTCTCATTACTGAATCTTGGCTTGACAAAAGTGTATATTCTGATTCACTTTCTATTCACTTTCACCCCATTATAAGGAAAGACAGGACTGACGGACAGGGCGGAGGGGTAGCACTTTACATTCGCAATAATATTTTCTTCGGTAGGAGGCTTGACTTGGAACTCGACAGCACAGAGGGCATTTGGATCGAAACAATCATCAATAATAATAAACTTTCTACAGACCCCCTAATTCTACGAATGATACGAATGACTCAATTTTTCAATCAATTTCACTTGCCGTTTCTGATGAAATAGAAAAGATTTTTATTTTTGGAGATTTCAATATAGATATGCTAACAAAATTTAATACTTTTATTCATACGTCAATTACTCTTTTTAACTTTAAGCAAATAATAAATGATCCCACACGATTTGATAACAATGGAAATATAAGCTTAATCGATATTATTCTTACAAATTGTCGAGGATATATTTCTGAATCTGGCTGCCTAGATAACTTCTGCAGTGACCATTGCCCTGTGTTCTGTCGGTTAACTTTCAAGCGTCCAAAGTTTCCTTCTTTCAAACGTATCATTTGAGATTTTAATAAAACTGATTATGACGGACTTAAACATGACGTAATAAATTTTAGATGTGACTCCATTGTTGATAACCGTTCGATTGATACTTCTTGTGCTTCTTTCACATATGAACTTACAAGGATAGCAAAAAATAATATTCCAAACAAGATAGTAACCATCCGACCCAGGGATAAATTATGGATGAATAATACAATTAGAAAATTAAGCAAAAAAAAAAAAAAAAAAAAATAACTTTCGATCAATTAGAAATGAATATATTAATCTTATAAGGAAATGTAAACAGGAATTTTATGAAAAAATAGACCAAAAAATAAATAATAATACAGCATTTGGTAGTAAAGACTGGTGGCGTCTTGTCAATTCTTATGTGAAAGGGCAACGTATAAAAAATGACGAATTACCTCCCCTTATCAACAATGGAGTCCTTTTCACCCTTTTAAGGCAAATTGTTTAAATGACTTCTTTATCAACCAGTCTCAACTTGACACAGCCAATGCACAGCTCCCTGAACTTGAACACAACCCAAACTCACTCTGTAATATAATACTAACACCTCAAGAAGTTAAAGATATGATCTTATCATTAGATACCTACAAAGCTACTGGGCCTGATCACATAAATGACAAGTTATTAAATTCCATCTCATCTGAAATATGTAATCCCTTATGCAATCTATTCAATCTCTCCCTTTCGACAAAAACTGTACCGATAATCTGGAAATCAGCTATAATGTTCACTCGGCAAACCTCATAAGATTTCGGGAATCTAAACTCGGCTGTATGACGAATTCCGCCATGTTGGAACTACTTTAAAGGTCCCGGATGAAACATGGCTGTGCCCATTCCAAACACAAGTTGGCAACCTATTTGGCTAGCGACCTATTCGACCGATCCAGCTGTAAGATAATGACGAAATTACACGTCTATTCTGAGCTGAAGGAATGGATAAAAAATAATATATTCTACTTTCATTTGATAGACATAACGTTGGATTTTATTGGTTGATAAATAGAGACTGTTGTCTTTACTCTAAATAGGTTTCCAACGAACAGGTTGCAGCTCGATCGGTCGAATAGGTCGCTAGCCGAATAGGTTCCCAATTTGTGTAATAGCGTCAAGTTTTCCTGTTAAAGTAAATCGGTAGCCGCATCGCAAATGTATGTGCGTAGGTACATATCACTTACTGTCATACATCCGAGACTAGATGTAGTTGACGTAGTTTACGGAATCTGTCGAGATTAGCCGAGTGCTATAATGTTATTTCAATACTGAAAAAAGGCGACCCTTCCGAATGCGGCAATTACAGACCAGTTTCTCTTTTGAGCATCATTGCCAAAATTTTCGAAAAATGTATTTACAAGCATGTCTTTAACTTCATGAGGGATAATGCAATAATATCTAACTTACAAAGCGGTTTTATGCACGGTGACTCGACTACCTATCAACTAATTGATCTTACGCACTTCTTTTGTCAAGCCATAGACGAGGGTCAGTATACGAGGACGGTGTTCTGTGACATCAGTAAGGCATTTGACAGGGTGTGGCATGCTGCACTGTGTCGGAAGCTTGGGGCGGCTGGGATCAGAGGAGAATTACTTCAATGGTTCAAAAATTATTTGCATAACAGAGAGCAAAGCGTCGTTGTCAGTGGAGACTTCTCTGATCCTAAGACCGTCCTTGCTTGTGTACCACAGGGATCTGTCATCGGCCCCCTTCTCTTTCTTATATATATAAATGATATCGTTAAGAACATAAAATCGAATATTCCACTTTTTGCGGATGACACTAGCATCTATCTAAAAATTAATGACCCAACCGCATGCGCGACTGTCTTAAATAGTGATCTTGAAATGTTAAACAAATGGGCAAAAACGTGGCTGGTCTCCTTTAACCCGCTGAAAACTGAATCACTTGCACTGACTACTAAACGGGACCCACTGTTACCTACACTAAATTTAGACGGAATTCCTATTACAGAAGTTTACCAACACAAGCATTTGGGATTGACCTTTCAGAAAAACTGCAAATGGGACAAACACGTAAACATAATTTTGACTAAAACGAGTAAAATGATTAATTGTCTTAGATCTTTAAAACACCGCCTTAATAAAAAAATACCTTGAAAACTATATATACCTCTTTTATCCTTCCACAATTTGACTACTGTGACGTAATATGGGATGGGTGCACAGAAGAACTAAAAAACAAATTAGAACACTTGCAACTAGATGCACTCAGAACTATATGCGGGGCTGTAAAGGGTACCAGTCATAGGTTATTATATGAAGAAACGGGAGTTATCACTCTGCAAGAGAGGCGAAGGCGTCACCAACTCATTTTAATGTACAAAATTATTAATCATTTAACTCCCCCATACCTCCACAATTTAATTCAATTTTCCAATATTCCTTATAATCTTCGTAATCGCAATATTTTAACTGATTACTTTTGTCGAACAACTTTATTCTCTAAATCCTTTATACCTTCTACCATAAAAGAATGGAATAACCTTGATATAAGTATTAAAAACTCGACCTCTATAAATAAATTTAAAACCAAAATAACTGATAAAGATAAAATTACACCCCCGTATTTCAACTTTGGCAAACGTAAAAATCAAATATTACATAGTCGTCTTCGTCTCTCATGCAGTGACCTAAATGGGCATAAATTTCTAAGGCATATTTCGGACAGCCCCGAGTGTGATTGCGGTCATTCCTTCGAAGATACAGATCATTATCTTTTACATTGCTCCTTACATTCTGATGCACGAAAAATATCTATAAATCTTTTACCATTGAATTTTATCAATACACATAATCTGTTAAACGGTGTAAGCAGCAGTGATATTTCGTTAACCATTTTTGAAAGGGTCCACATGTTTTTAAGATCTATATCGACCAAAATGCGAACATGAACAACTGCGTAGCCAATGTGTAAATATGTATATATGAAATGTTGATTAAGTATTCATTTTATTGTTTTGTTGTTTACTCAATTACTTTTTTTTCACATATCCATTACATTTACATATCCATATTAATTTTTGTATTTAGGAGAGAGGTCCTCAACCCCTTTCAATTTCTGAATAAAATGTTGTTTAAAAAAAAAAAAATGACATAGTTTCTCTTAATGAATATATTGTTAACTCTCTTAAATTATATGGATGCAATAGCAGGCCCGTAGCTAGCCCAAAATTGTTTGAGGGGCAAAGACTTCTGAGGGCGCCGATGGAGCTTCTGTGGGCGCCGATGTACCTACCGTGGAAAGATCTATAGGGTGCTCTCCATAGGCGTATATTAGGGGAAGAATTTGGAATGCCCGAACCAAT
Source organism: Patella caerulea (assembly GCA_036850965.1). Lineage (NCBI taxonomy): Eukaryota > Metazoa > Mollusca > Gastropoda > Patellidae > Patella > Patella caerulea. The sequence goes on along the minus strand of JAZGQO010000013.1, from coordinate 12,721,240 downwards.
TTTGGGTTATGCCTACAGACGTCTAGGGACCCTACGCTCAACCCCTCCCCCAGGAAAATTGAGGAAATTTGACGACCTCAAACGCATTTTCTTGCTATTCCAGTCCCTGAATTCAGTGGGTGGTCTGATATAACCTTACTATGGTGGCTTGGCCGAATTCCAATCAATTGTTTATATTCCACGGAGATGGGGGGGGGGGGGGTCGTGAGCAAATTTTGACTGCTGCAAACGTGTTTTCCTGCTATTTCAGCTTATGAATACAGCAACTCATGTGTGATCCAATATAGTCTACCTCGCAGTGTTTCGTTTGATTAGAGCTAATCCCACTTAACACTGCTGTATTGAAAGAAAATTTCTGCTCCAAATAATAACTGGTCAATAGTCCGATTAACAACCAATAGCTAACTACGTAACAATGTCATTACGCGTTCAATAGAACTCTAAATTGGACGATTTTATCATTAACCAGTGCATAGCAGAATGTTACAGAAAAAATAATTGCGTGACAAAAAAAGGCTATCTAAACGGGTACAATAACTTAAATCACTGTCCAAAGCTTTAGGGAAGACCCCAGATTAAACGAAAGGCTGTCATGTTGCTGGCCAACAATGGCCAAGGATGGATTTCATGGGTTATTGTTCAGGAATATGGTGGCTTACCTGAACCCAATACAACCGCCGCATTATTATGCGGTTGGGTTTTTTTTGCTATTCTAACCAAAGAGTAAAAGCAACTTCCAATTTTCCAATATTTTTTGTAACCGAAATCCTACTCTATTCCGACCTCAATTCCAACCATCCTATCGGAGTGTGGCAGCTGCAGCCACAAATAATAACCGATGCCCGAAATATGTGGCACAAAGTAGTGTGGCTTCAGACAAAATGTTTTAATCCATTGTCAATTTAGTACTAATTCGCAATATTCTATTATAAGAAAAGTAAATTTAGAATTAGTGTTTTATTACATTTCAGGTACTTTTTTTTGCCACCAACATGAGAGCGACCTGTTTGAATTTTGAAGATTATCAATCCATTTCGGGTGCCCAATTCATTCGTAGGCGCCTAACTAATCTCACTAGCATTATATTATGGGCGCCCATGATCAAGTCGTTGGCGCCCAACCAGTTCAATTCGGCATTATACACTATGTGCAGCCCATTATTATACGCACCAATCATGTTATTATGGGCGCCTCTCCGAGATAAGGCACTCCCATAGAGTTATAATAGAAACTAGAGTCCGCACTGATCACGTGACTCCCATGACTACAACGTTAAAGGTTTGTGCCGGAATGAAGCGACGGCCGCCATGTTAGTTCCGGGGAGTATGGACGTAAATACCCGGATGTTCACTATGTTATCGCATCAATCAATCCGTGTCGAACTGTTTTAAATCGTGCACAAATATTACATTTTTAAATTTTCTCACCCAAATATTTATTGTTTGATAAAAATAATAATAAAGATCCATGGACCGACTTATCTCCGGGCCCCTCTTTTCACGTAAAGGTTATAGAATAATTTATTTTGACATATCAGCGATCTCGACCGCAGTGTCTCTATCTGACTATACGCTACTAGGCCTATTTTATTTACTTTACCTTCGCTTTCTGTTTTAATTTTTATTAAAACATTCATCTTTTGAATTAGTGCAATGTCCACAATATGAATTCTTATACAGTAAATTTGTTTTAAAAATTTATGGAACTAATTAATAAAGAGTGTAGAGAAATGAATGTTTTGGGTTTTTTTTTTTAATTTAAGCACTAAAAGTTAACAGAAAACAATAGCCCGCAGAATTATATGTACTGGTATTTTTATTTATTTGTTAAATATTTTATTTCAGGAAATTTGGGAATGGAAAGTGAAGAAAAATTAATAGCCTACGTATAATGTTGTAGGCCTATTTCTATTTACCGCCCGGTATTGATTTATTTCAATATTTGTTAATTATTTTTAGAAATATATGGAACTGAAAAGGGAAGAGAAACAAAAAACAGACAGCAGAAAATGTATTTTTATTTATTTGTTCATTTGTTTTAGAAAATTATGGAATGAAAAGTGACATATCATTGTCAGCGATCCCGTACTCTACTTTCACTTTCAATTTAATTTCCAGTATAATATTTGATAAAAAAAATATGTCCCGAATGTGTATTCTATAGTAAATATGTGCTGGTATTTTTACTTATTTGGTAATTTCAGGAAATTTGGGAATGTAAAGTGAAGAAAAATTAATAGCCTACGTATAATGTTGTAGGCCCATTTCTATTTACCGCCTGGTATTGATTTATTTCAATATTTGTTAATTATTTTTAGAAATATATGGAACTGAAAAGAGAAGAGAAACTAAAAACAGCCTGTAGAAAATATTGTATTATTAATTATTTATTTGTTAATTTGTTTTAGAAAATTATGTAATGAAAAGTGACATGTCAGTGTCAGCGATCCCGTAGGCCTACTCTACTTTCACTTTAATTTCCAGTTTAATATTTGATACTTTAAATTATGTCCCGAATGTGTATTCTATAGTAAATGTGACTAATAAATTTATAAATTGAAATCTTAACTTACTGTCATAAGGTTTGCTTAACTTTTTTAGGCCTATGTCATAGAGTATTATTATTAGTAAAAAAGGTAAAGTAAGTAGACGCGAAGTAGAGGAGAGACACTGGTGTTGTCGAGATCGCGGACATGTCAAAATAAATTATTCTATAACCTTTACGTGGAAAGAGGGGCCCGGAGATAAGTCGGTCCATTGATCTTTATTATTATTTTTTATTAAACAATAAGTATTTCGGTGAGAAAATTTAAAAATGTAATATTTGTGCACGTTTTAAAACAGTTCGACACCGATTGATTGATGCAATAACATAGTGAACATCCGGGTATTTACGTTCACACTCCCCGGAACTAACATGGCAAACAAGACTCCATGTCGGCACGCTGTCACGTGATCAGTGCGGACTCTAGTTTCTATATATAACTCTATGGGCACTCCACAAATCGGGCCGTTGTCGTGTTAATCGTGTGGGTTATTATGAGCCGGCTCATACATAGCGACATGATTAGCGAGGCGCCCATAAAACCAAGTGACATTGGTTGGGCGCCAATCTCGTGTCGTTGGCGCCCAACTAATGTCACTCGGCTTTATGTGTCGCCCATACAAATATGGAGACTTTGGTCGTTGACCTCGTGTTGCGCGCTTTGGCGCCCATTGTCGGAGTCGATTTTTCCACAACGGCCAAAGGGCGCCTGCGGGCCTGAATAGATTTATTCTAGAAAGTTCTAGTTACTCACTGTTAACCACACATAGACGTCTTATGTCAATAATTCATATACTTTATTTAGCTCGACGAAAATTAAAAAAATTATACACAGTTGAATAAACTTGAATGTAGATATAAATAATCTACGTTGCATATACATAATGTATGTACCTTTCGGTTGAATCATATCATAAAAATATCTTACTTCATAAAGTCTTACGTATTTTTCGACATTAAGGTTTAGGCCTACTTGTTCCATTTAGTCTTTGAATTTTCTTGTTCCACATTTGGTAGGGATGTATGATTTTATAGATGGAACAAAAAGCCGAAAAATGTTGGGATATGTGGAACAAACTCGAAACAATTTGTAACAAATCTGATATGTCTTTGATAGAGCCTACTGGTTGAGAACCAGAGGGGGCAAATACCCAAAGGAGTCGGACAAACTCAAAACTAACTGCGTCCCCTTCATTGTCTAGGCCGACCTGTGGAATAACGTGTAATTGTATCGGTTAAATTTGTGTCGTTTATATATTAGACAAACACATGTCGCGCATAGACATAAAGAAAGATTTTTGAAATATTGATGATACAATTAATGATCGATGACCGAAACCTGACACACAGGAATGGCTCCAGACCAAAAAATCGCGCAATTTCAGGCTAGAAGGAAAAATGGTTTATCTCCCAAAATATTATATATATTTTGGTTTTTCAATTTAACCGTCTGCACAAAAAAATCTGATTTGTAAAAGCGTATGCAAGTTAAATATATTTGATAGCGCTTTTATCTGGGAAATCTTTTACTTCTTTTTTATATGAATTCGACTATATGACAATAATGTACTCGTGTGGTGTAATAATTAATAATGATAGTATGTTCATCTATACTTTTCGTTTTAAACATGTATGATTTATCGCCTATAGACTCTTTTTCGCAGAATTCTATAGCATATCGATCAACATTTCATATCCCTATTGGGACAGGCAACTTCGACACAGCAATATAAGTATTTTTATTCTATGACTACATGCAAATACAAGCAAATATCATTGAATACAGCCATTGAATACAGCCATTGAATAACCTATGGTTGTATTCAATGGCTTGAAAACGTACTACTTTTGCCCAGAATGACGTCATTTTCATAATTACGTCAAACCGTAATGACGTCACCACTAGCAACGACAATTTTTGTAAAAAGGAAAGAAAATAGGGCGGAACCTGTGATGAATTTTAACATTATTGGTGATGATTTTTTTGATAATCTGAATAGTACAGTGTATTTTGAGATTTGCATGTAGTTATAGAATAAATACAGAACTCAATGACCATTGAATACCGCTCGGGTTATTCAATGGTTCAAGAGAGTGTATCCCTGCGCAAGTATTCCGCGAGCGATATTTATTCTATGACTACATGCAAATACAAGCAAATAATATCATTGAATACAGTCATTGAATACACTCGCTGTCACTCGTGGAATACTTGCGCAGGGATACACTCTCTTGAACCATTGAATAACCCGAGCGGTATTCAATGGTCATTGAGTTCTATCTATTTATTTTTACACTTGACGTCATATTTTCATGACGTCAAATGAAATTTGCTTCACAGTTGTCGCAACCATAGAAATATAACTTTTTTTTGCTAGATAAGGCGCGGATCAAGAGGGGGGTCCAGGGGTCCGCCCCCCCCCCCCCACCTGCTCAGGCTTGAAAATTTTTTATGCGATTTTATTGGCGATTTTTAGACCTGTAATTTGGAAATTTACCTTCCAGAAATACGTCAGAATGCACCAAATTGAATCTAATTTACACCCCCCCCCCTTAATCGGTTGAGCGCAATTAGTTAAGCAATTATCAAACCTAGACCCCCCACCCCTGGATCCGCGCCTGTAGATACATGTTTTGAGTATGCTTCTTCAACTTCGTGTATCTCAAAATTTTGGTGGTCAACCTCATAAAAATTTTAGTGCAAAGACATGGCCATTTCTTCTTCTGTCTGTAGTGAAAAGCATTTCGCCCAACAAAAATTTGGGGAAAAGTGGGAGGTTAGTCTCGGTCACCCAGAACCCCATAGTCTTCAACGCACGGAGGGTCTGTTCTCAATTTTTGACGAAAATTACTGGATAATCTACCACATAAAAAAAACACTTTTGGTTACGCATGGGCAATGGAACCTTTTGGCTAAAGTCTCGATAAGTGCTAGATCTTATGAAGCCGGGCCGATTTTGATAGATTCTATAAAGCGTGGTTGAAATATATCCCACAATTCACTTGGCACATCTATTATACTATTCAAAAAAAGTAGTGGATATTTGATTTTGGGGGCATAATACTAAAATATGCAAATGACTACGAAAAAAAGTCACTATAGAACCTAACAGAAGAAACATTTCCAGTTACATGTGACGCCCAAAGGCACCAAAAGCTACCGCATGGAATGCAGGTGATGCTTGGGATCATCATGGGGGCCCAACCCAAGATTTGTACGACTTTGACTTTGAATGTTACAGTCATTGTGGCATTGAATTCCAGGGTGGAAACATCAGTTTAATTGTTTTAGCGACCAGAAAACAATTTACCCAAAATGAAAGGTTACGTGCCCTTGGCATGCTACAGATCGGCACAACACAGGCGGTTGTGGCGCGGACGATGAATGTTTCTCAGTCTGTCATAAGCAGGCTATGGTCCAGATACCGTGATACACAATCTGTACAGGACAGACCACGCTCAGGTCGACCAAGGGCGACAACTCAAGTCCAGGGTCGATTTATCCGTACCTTGGCCTTGAGAAATCGTGTCATCACAGCAAATCAGATCGGCGCTCGTCTTCAAGCAGACACTGGTGTGAGAGTGAGTGGCCAGACGATTCGGAATCGACTGCATAGGGGTCACCTTCGCGCCCGACGTCCTCGCGTGATCCCTTGTTTGAGAGATCATCACATTCAGGCAAGACGTCGTTGGTGTAGTTATCGTCAACACTGGGATAATCGACGCTGGAGCAATGTGATGTTTTCAGATGAGTCAGATGAGGGTGTGGCGTCGTCGAAACGAGCGCTTCCAAGACGTTAACGTCATCAGACATGATCGATTTGGGGGTGGTTCTGTTATGGTGTGGGGAGGCATCACTGTTGCTGGAAGAACGGCTTTACATGTTGTTGCAGGGCGTGTTACAGGCCAGTACTACCGGGACAACATCTTGGAAGTCCATGTTGTACCGTTCGCACGACGTCATGGCCGCCGTTTCATCTTCCAGGATGGCAACGCAAGATGTCACAGGGCCAGGATCGTTACAGGTTACCTCCAACAACAGAACATCACCACATTAAATCTTGGGCTGGACCCCCATGATGATCCCAAGCATCACCTGCATTCCATGCGGTAGCTATTGGTGCGTTTGGGCGTCACATGTAAATGGAAATGTTTCTTCTGTTAGGTTCTATAGTGACTTTTTTCGTAGTCATTTCCATATTTTAGTATTATGCCCCCAAAATCAAATATCCCCTACTTTTTTTGAATAGTATATATTATACGTACATAGAAATATATAAATATATTTCTATGTATACGTACGTACGTATATATATACGCAGTGGCTATTTTTACGGGTCCGTAAAACATTTCATAAAGGCTATTTTTACGTGAGTTCTGGTCGCGCATGCGCAGCGCGAAAATTTTCCGACTTGGGTAATTTTAGTTCCGTAAAAATAGTCAGGTGCTTATTTTTACGTGAATCCGTCCGTAAAAATAGCCAGGTGCTTATTTTTACGTGACACTTTCCCACTGTGGACATGCAGAAGTCCCATTATGATAAAATATGGCCCTATTCTTATAGTTTATACTATAATCTATGCACCACCCGACGGTTATTTATTTTTATTCATGACGTTCACAAATCACAGCCGTCACAGGGCCGTAATTCCCGGGTGGGGGGGATCGGGGTCGCCAAAAGTTTGTAGGCTTAAACTTAATTTAATAAGTAAATTGGTAATTGTCCACATGGTGTCAATTTCAGCTCCGGCCCTCTAGGACTATTAGTAAGCCTTGTTTATAGTGGGTCTTGGTCTATAGTTTATGAGACACTGTATTCTGATCAATTAAAGTCTATAATGAACCCTGTAATAGGCATAAGGCCTACTTATTCAATTTACTCATTATTAAACCAGTTCTTCGGTAACAAGAGTCGACACGGATAGATTCATTTCATGGGGGGGGGGGGGGGGGGGTGACTGTGAAGTCTTGAATTTTGTTTTAAGGTGGGAATACAAAGAGGGAATAATTCCTTCTTATAATATGCAAGTCCTACTGTGCCCTTATCTCGTCAATATAAACAAAAAATAATATATAATGGTAAAAATCAATGCCAGAAGGCACCAAATAGCTTTATATTTATTTAAATGACGTAATGACGTAAAGAATGTTCGCTTATGGCCTTCTAACACCATGTAAAATGCCGCTGTAAGCATTTGAGAAGGAGTTCAAAAGAAAAACTAAAAGTATTTATGCTACAATATCGATAAACACGTTCATGTTTCGTATTTATCGGGGTTTATTGTATATTTAACCAGGCTTGAATTTTCCATTAGAACAACCCGACGCTGACGCGTCTCGTGTTCTAATAATCCAAGCCTGGTTAAATATACATTAAACCCCCTCTAAATACGAAACATGAAGTGTTTATCTTCTAATTCCTTTTCGATAAGAGGCAAATACAGGTATATAAGCTCTATAATATGACACAAGCTATGATGTGGTGAGAACAATGATCAGGAAGGTTGCTAAAGACCAAGCGACAAGAGTAATTAATGAACTTGTGCTTACGGAGGGGAAGCCTGTGGTGAACAATATTGAGGTTACTTTCATGTATTATGAGTTAAGAACACATACCTGGCCCTGGTCTCTCGGTCACAGCAGTGCCAGTAAGGGGCTGTCCATGGGGGTGGATTTTATGTGGACAAGGGGGTAGGAGGTGTAAAATTTTCCATATTTTTTGTGGACGTCTTTTATAGACAGCCCTTAAGGAGTTTCTCTGAGTTCTAGTAGCCTCAAAAAGAGGTGGGAGAGGCCATAAGTGGGTAAATATGACACACTAAATGAAGGTCCACGTAATGTCATTTATTAAAATGTTTTTAAAATGCAAAATGTCAAAAATACAACAACTACACAATCAGAGAATAAAATAAATAAATAAAATACAGTGTGTTAATCTTGGTATTAATCTAATCACACACAATGTGTCCTTAAACGAGGTCCGCGAATCATGACTGTGGATCCAGTAGTGCAGGAATCCAATAGACCCTTAGGGACCAGCACTCAGTCGGGGAACAAAATAACTTTCGGTAATTGACTAGAGGTTTGAACCCAATTTAACAAATTTTTGCTAATCAAATAAAGTTTTGATGATCAATTTTGATCATTTGAGGAGCAATTAGAAAAACTAACAAAAATGTTATTAGGTAGAGCCTAAAACAGCAGACATTAGCCCAGATTAAATTCAAACACATTATTTTTCGGGACTATTAAGAACAGTTGGTGGAGATTTTGAATCGCAATTTTATTTATTTAAGAGCAAATTTATGCTAATCAATATTTGGTTGGATTTGCAGTTGAGTCCAAAGTGGTTCGCAAACTGCGATGCGAACCCGGTTATTTTGTTCCCTGCACTCAGCAGTATATTTTCTTCATGAAATGTCAATCAAGTATCACAACCAGACTAGGTGATGAAATCAGCAGAATCATTGAACATTGCAGTAGTAAAATAAAGTTTTAAAAGAACAGAAATTGCACTACAAGCAATTACAAACAAAACTTTAATCATGCAGTGAGTACTCACTGTATCTTAGGCACTCACTTTTGAGACAATTAAAAGAATTTATACATTTAATCAGTATTAAGCTATACAACTGAATCCTCTGACGATTATGTGATAGAAAAAATGTGGGAATACTGGAAGAAAAGCAGTTGAAATCCAAAATTTAATGCCGGATGCCACAGGAGGCGCGTAAAAACGGTATATCTCGAAAAGGGCTCTATAGCAGATTTTGATTTTCCACTAATTTAGAGGTCTACTAGCCTAGTATATGGATTACCAATCTGTTTAACTTTTTTTTAACTCTAGCGACAGTTCAGGACAGAGGTAAATGGTTACAGACTCGAGTATACAGTGAGAAACATTATACATTGTACAGTCTTAGCAATTAACAGTCTCGACAGATCCAGAACTTCTGTTTTGGTCTTGATTTCATGGCAAGACACTTCATATGATACCAAGAAGTTGCATTTTTTGTAACTGCGCATGTCAACAGGAAGTCACGTAAAAATAGCCTGCGTGATATGTTTTACGGACCCACTCGGCTAATCTCGACAGATTCCGTAAACTACGTAGACTACATCTAGTCTCGGATGTATGACAGTAAGTGATATGTACCTACGCCCATACATTTGCGATGCGGCTACCGGTTTACTTTAACAGGAAAACTTGACGCTATTACACAAATTGGGAACCTATTCGGCTAGCGACCTATTCGACCGATCGAGCTGCAACCTGTTCGTTCAAAACCTATTTAGAGTAAAGACAACAGTCTCTATTTATCAACCAATAAAATCCAACGTTATGTCTATCAAATGAGAGTAGAATATATTATTTTTTATCCATTCCTTCAGCTCAGAATATAAGTGTAATTTCGTCATTATCTTACAGCTGGATCGGTCGAATAGTTCGCTAGCCAAATAGGTCGCCAACTTGTGTTTGGAATGGGCGCAGCCATGTTTCATCCGGGACCTTTAAAGTAGTTCCAATATGGCGGAATTCATCGTACAGCCGAGTTTAGATTCCGAAATCTTACGAGGTTTGCCGAGTGTTACGGACCCGTAAAAATAGCCACTGCGATATATATATACGTCATTGTGAGGACCCATCGAGACTAATATTCGTAGAATATTGATGATCGAGACTAGATGTAGGTTCCGAGATTTGCCGAGTGCGCAGCTTTCGACGATGAGGGTCAAGGTCGTAAAACATCAACTGAGAACGTAACGTGCGCTCACTTCAGTTCAATCCCGGTGGGGGCCGAGATCAAGCTGGCAGACAATAGCTAGCAGACATTAAGACCTTTTACCAGATCAACTCAGCATACAACAAGGAATTTGCTGGATGACCATGACTTCAGTGAAATCACGTGCTCTGTTTGGGCTAATCCGAGCCTTCGATAAATAAAATAAATTGAAAGTAGTCTATTTTAGTAACTATGTTATTGTCTGATGGCGACGAATTTTTAGATCAAAATAAAAAGGGTTTTTATCTCTTCTAAAGTGTGTTATTATGAATGTGCCAGAAAATAACAAGTACATTTAGAGATCCATTAAAACTTACTTTCGGGTGATGTATGACACGATAACTGGAATTTCGTATTAAGATCCTTATTTTGACATTAAACACTCGCCTCGCCCCACCCCACCACACCGCTCGAATTCAGTTAGTGCAAGAGAATTTTTTTTTTTTTTTTTTTTTTTTAAGAAAATATACATGCATTCTGCCTTAATGTAAACTAAATAAAAGATTGACTTTAATTTTGGAGCAAGTCTCCCATTCTTACTCCCCCCCTCCCCCGGCTCCCTTCGCTTATTAAGGTAAGTAAATATGAATGTGCCAGAAAATTGTTTATATATTTGAAGAGAGCGTTTAACGTGCTTTTCAGTGATATATAACATCATGGCTGGAATTTCGTACTAAGAACCGTATTTTGACATTGAATCCCCCCCCCCTTCTCTATAGAGTTAAAAGTAGCACCCAAATTTGATCACTTATTAAGGTAAGTAAATATGAATGTGCCAGAAAATTATTTACATATTTGAAGAGAGCATTCAACGGGCTTTTCAGTGATATATAACATCATGGCTGGAATTTCGTACTAAGAACCGTATTTTGACATTGAATCCCCCCCCCCTTCACTATAGAGTTAAAAGTACCACCCAACTTTGATCGCTTATTAAGGTAAGAAAATATGAATGTGCCAGAAAATTATTTATCTATTTGAAGCGAGCATTCAACGAGCTTTTCAGTGATATATAACATCTTGGCTGGAATTTCGTACTAAGAACCGTATTTTGGCATTGAATAACCCCTCCCCTTCACTATAGAGTTAAAAGTACCACCCAACTTTGATCGCTTATTAAGGTAAGTAAATATGAATGTGCCAGAAAATTATTTATATATTTGAAGAGAACATTCAATGAGCTTTTCAGTGATATATAACATCTTGGCTGAAATTTCGTACTAAGAACCGTATTTTGGCATTGAATAACCCCTCCCCTTCACTATAGAGTTAAAAGTACCACCCAACTTTGATCGCTTATTTATATATTTGAAGAGAGCGTTCAACGTGCTTTTCAGTGATATATAACATCATGGCTGGAATTTCGTACTAAGAACCGTATTTTGGCATTAAATAACCCCTCCCCTTCACTATAGAGTTAAAAGCACCACCCAACTTTTATCGCTTATTAAGGTAAGTAAATATGAATGTGCCAGAAAATTATTTATATATTTGAAGAGTTAAAAGTACCACCCAAATATAACATCTTGGCTGGAATTTCGTACTAAAAACCGTATTTTGGCATTGAATAACCCCTCCCCTTCACTATAGAGTTAAAAGTACCACCCAACTTTGATCGCTTATTAAGGTAAGTAAATATGAATGTGCCAGAAAATTATTTATATATTTGAAGAGAACATTCAATGAGCTTTTCAGTGATATGTAACATCATGGCTGGAATTTCGTACTAAGAACCGTATTTTGACATTGAATCCCCCCCTTCACTATAGAGTTAAAAGTACCACCCAACTTTGATCGCTTATTCAGGTAAGTAAATATGAATGTGCCAGAAACCGTATTTTGGCATTGAATCCCCCCCCCCCTTCACTATAGAGTTAAAAGTACCACCCAACTTTGATCGCTTATTAAGGTAAGTAAATATGAATGTGCCAGACAATTATTTATATATTTGAAGAGAACATTCAATGAGCTTTCCAGTGATATATAACATCTTGGCTGGAATTTCGTACTAAGAACCGTATTTTGGCATTGAATACCCTCCCCCTTTCACTATAGAGTTAAAAGTACCACCCAACTTTGATCGCTTATTAAGGTAAGTAAATATGAATGTGCCAGAAAGTTATTTATATATTTAAAGAGAGCATTCAACGTGCTTTTCGGTCATATATACCATCATGGCTGGAATTTCGTATTAAGAACCGTATTTTGGCATTGAATGCCCCCCCCCCCACCTTCACTATATAGTTAAAAGTACCACCCAACTTTGATCGCTTATTAAGGTAAGTAAATATGAATGTGCCAGAAAATTATTTATATATTTGAAAAGAGCATTCAACGTGCTTTTCAGTGATATATAACATCATGGCTGGAATTTCGTACCAGAACCGTATTTTGACATTGAATCCCCCCCAATACCAGCCATGATGTTATATATCACTGAAAAGCTCTTTGAATGTTCTCTTCAAATATATAAATAATTTTCTGGCACATTCATATTTACTTACCTTAATAAGCGATCAAAGTTTGGTGGTACTTTTAACGCTATAGTGAAGGGGGGAGGGTATTCAATGCCAAAATACTGTTCTTAGTACGAAATTCCAGCCAAGATGTTATATATCAATGGAAAGCTCATTGAATGTTCTCTTCAAATATATAAATAATTTTCTGGCACATTCATATTTACTTACCTTAATAAGTGATCAAATTTGGGTGCTACTTTTAACTCTATAGAGAAGGGGGGGGATTCAATGTCAAAATACGGTTCTTAGTACGAAATTCCAGCCATGATGTTATATATCACTGAAAAGCACGTTGAACGCTCTCTTCAAATATGTAAATAAGCGATCAAAGTTGGGTGGTACCTTTAACTCTATAGTGAAGGGGGGGGGGGATTCAATGTCAAAATACGGTTCTTAGTACGAAATTCCAGCTATGATGTTATATATCACTGAAAAGCTCGTTGAATGCTCGCTTCAAATAGATAAATAATTTTCTGGCACATTCATATTTACTTACCTTAATAAGCGATCAAAGTTGGGTGGTACTTTTAACTCTATAGTGAAGGGGGGGGGGATTCAATGTCAAAATACGGTTCTTAGTACGAAATTCCAGCCATTATGTTATATATTATCCCTGAAACGCGTGTTTAATGCTCTCTTCAAATATATAAATAATTTTCTGGCACATTCATATCTACTTACCTTAATAAGCGATCAAAGTTAGGTGGTACTTTTAACTATATAGTGAAGGTGGGGTGGGGGGTATTCAATGCCAAAATACGGTTCTTAGTACGAAATTCCAGCCATGATGTTATATATCGCCGAAAAGCATGTTGAATGGTCTCTTCAAATATATAAATAATTTTCTGGCACATTCATATTTACTTACCTTAATAAGCGATCAAATTCGGGTGGTACATTTAACTCTATAGTGAAGGGGGGAGGGATTCAATGTCAAAATACGGTTCTTAGTACGAAATTCCAGCCATGATGTTATATATCACTGAAAAGCTCGTTGAATGCTCGCTTCAAATATATAAATAATTTTCTGGCACATTCATATTTACTTACCTTAATAAGCGATCAAAGTTGGGTGGTACTTTTAACTCTATAGTGAAGGGGGGGATTCAATGTCAAAATACGGTTCTTAGTACGAAATTCCAGCCATGATGTTATATATCACTGAAAAGCTCGTTGAATGCTCGCTTCAAATATATAAATAATTTTCTGGCACATTTATATTTACTTACCTTAATAAGCGATCACAGTTGGGTGGTACTTTTAACTCTATAGTGAAGGGGGGGGGGGATTCAATGTCAAAATACGGTTCTTAGTACGAAATTCCAGTCATGATGTTATATATCACTGAAAAGCTCATTGAATGCTCGCTTCAAATATATAAATAATTTTCTGGCACATTCATATTTACTTACCTTAATAAGCGATCAAAGTTGGGTGGTACTTTTAACTCTATAGTGAAGGGGGGGGGGGGATTCAATGTCAAAATACGGTTCTTAGTACGAAATTCCAGCCATGATGTTATATATCACTGAAAAGCTCGTTGAATGCTCGCTTCAAATATATAAATAATTTTCTGGCACATTTATATTTACTTACCTTAATAAGCGATCACAGTTGGGTGGTACTTTTAACTCTATAGTGAAGGGGGGGAGGGGATTCAATGTCAAAATACGGTTCTTAGTACGAAATTTCAGCCATGATGTTATATATCACTGAAAAGCTCGTTGAATGCTCGCTTCAAATATATAAATAATTTTCTGGCACATTCATATTTACTTACCTTAATAAGCGATCAAAGTTGGGTGGTACTTTTAACTCTATAGTGAAGGGGGGGGGGATTCAATGTCAAAATACGGTTCTTAGTACGAAATTCCAGCCATGACGTTATATATCACTGAAAAGCTCGTTGAATGCTCGCTTCAAATATATAAATAATTTTCTGGCACATTCATATTTACTTACCTTAAAGCCCCAATAACACTCTTGTTGTAACTGAAAAATATGTCCAAATCTTCATTCTGGTCAACAAATCGTATTATTTTAGAATATTCCAATTAAATGATGATATAAATTTCATCTTAACACACCTATTTTAAAAAATTGGAAAAATTCAACCAATTGATTTGAAAAGTCTAACGTAAAGCTTTTCAAATGTGACTTGGATATTAAAATATTTTCGAACCCTCTGGAAAAGTAAAATAGGTTGTAATGGATAATTTACACAACAGGTAGGACATTTAAACATCTAGTACTTAGAATAAGGGTATTATTTATTTTCTGGAGCTACCAAGCCAGCAAGAATGTTATTGTCCCTTTAATAAGTGATCAAATTTGGGTGCTACTTTTAACTCTATAGTGAAGGGGAGGGGGATTCAATGCCAAAATACGGTTCTTAGTACGAAATTCCAGCCATGATGTTATATATCACTGAAAAGCCCGTTGAATGCTCTCTTCAAATATGTAAATAATTTTATTTTCTGGCACATTCATATTTACTTACCTTAATAAGTGATCAAATTTGGGTGCTACTTTTAACTCTATAGAGAAGGGGGGGGGGGGATTCAATGTCAAAATACGGTTCTTAGTACGAAATTCCAGCCATGATGTTATATATCACTGAAAAGCACGTTGAACGCTCTCTTCAAATATATAAATAATTTTCTGGCACATTCATATTTACTTACCTTAATAAGCGAAGGGAGCCGGGGGAAGGGGGGGGGGGAGTAAGAATGGGAGACTTGCTCCAAAATTAAAGTCAATCTTTTATTTAGTTTACATTAAGGCAGAATGCATGTATATTTTATTAAAAAAAAAAAAAAAAAAAAAATTCTCTTGCACTAACTGAATTCGAGCGGTGTGGTGGGGTGGGGCGGGGCGAGGCGAGGCGAGTGTTTAATGTCAAAATAAGGATCTTAATACGAAATTTCAGTTATCGTGTCATATAACACCGGAAAGTAAGTTTCAACGGTTCTTTAAATGTACTTGTTATTTTCTGGCACATTCATAATAACACACTTTAGAAGAGATAAAAAAAAAACCTTTTTATTTTGATCTAAAAATTCGTCGCCATCAGACAATAACATAGTTACTAAAAATAGACTACTTTCAATTTATTTTATTTATCGAAGGCTCGGATTAGCCCAAACAGAGCACGTGATTTCACTGAAGTCATGGTCATCCAGCAAATTCCTTATTATATGCTGAGTTGATTGTCCCTAATTGTCTGGTAAAAGGTCTTAATGTCTGCTAGCTATTGTCTGCCAGCTTGATCTCGGCCCGGCGGAGATCGTATTTTGCACCAAAATGTTTTATCTTGTTGGTTTAGGGTTAGGCGACGCTTCAGATATAACTGTTAAAGGCTTAGATATTGTCAAGAAGTCGAAACGAGTTTATTTAGAAGCGTATACATCCATTTTAACTGTTGGAAAAGAAGCTTTGGTAAAAAAAATAGAAATATATTTTAGAAAAATTTAGCTCTGGTAGGTCTCATTACACTTGACTTGCCCTGTTCGTTCAGGAACCGTCGAAAAAATGTCACTTCCCAGTATAAAGCAAGGTCTTATTTTTTAACTAAGATGTTCATGTACATTGTTGAGGCGTTCACACGATTCAAACGCGACCGTTTGGTAGCATGTGCCAACCAAAATTCAATTTTTTAGCTAAGGACCTAAAACTTTGCAGAAAAAAACCCTGAGAATAGGGGGTTCAGGTCAAAGTCAAAGTTTTAAATGACACAAAAAAAATTTTTTAAAAATATTTTGTGAAAATCTACATAAAATGCTACCAAAATTTTTTATTTCATCAAAATATTCCAATTAGATCCGAAGTTACGGAATTTTAAAATTCGAGATCAAGGTCAAAAATGTAGCCTAATCTACTAAACACTCGATACCAGTCAATGCGTGGAATGGCACCAAAATAAGTGCTTTTCAGTCATATCTGAGTGACGTCTTAATGGGTATTTTCCTTTCAGAATCACTACCTAGTACCAATTTTAAAACTGAAACTAGACCTGCATGCAGGAATGACGGGTTTCACTGGTGCCACTTTAACTTTAAACTTATGTCACTTTCGCTCCCATGTTGCCCTTGAACCAATGGCACCGATAAACAGATTTACACATAAATAGGCTGTGATTTACCCACGAAAATCGTTTCATTTTGTCTCAGCAAATTCCAGGCGAAAATCTGACGTTTTGCTGCACAAGTAAACAAGTAAGTCGTCACTGTAGTACACATTTCTATTGCGATGTTTTGTACAATCAGACCAACACTCGAATTACGCCTCAGACTATATTTGTCAAGTGTAGCCATATGCCCATAATTTGGTGAAGAAATCATATTCTAAGCCAATCAGAAACCATAAAAGCAATCAACGTCATTAGGTCAGGGGTCAATAGCCATAAATAGATCAGGGATTACCTTTTACGAGACAGAAACACGTTAGCTTGTTTACATTTGTATGAGAGAATTTTTCTGCAAATATGCCTGAATTACGGGACAATAACATCAGATAAATGTTGTGCTGACACCGTGAACACGGCTAGCCCCTGATTTGCGGAAAAAATATGGTCAAAAGCAAAATTGTATCAATGAATGTGATATTTCCTGGGAAAAGTATTTTTTCCATTTTATTTCAATACAACAATATGCAAAAGAAATATAAATATAGTATACAGATGAAAACGTTTTTGGCATGATTGAAATACTGGTTCGGTATAATAATTATATATAATGTTGAGAAAAAAACAAAAAAAATAATACTATCTGAGCCCACTGATACAACAGAATATTATTAATAATAATTAACCTAACAACCCTGAACATGCAATTATACTTGTTTTTAAAAAAAAACAAAACAATAAAGACATATTATAAGAGATGTCAAATAAGTATACATTTATTTTATAGAAAGAAATACAGTACTAAAAAATAAGAAATGAATGCAATTTTATATACTTCCTCATACAGTATTCAACAACAACACTCGATGGCATGAGATTATATCCACAGAATCGGGCCCGTCGCCAGCTCATAAAATTGGGGGGGGGGGTACAGAATTTTTTGGAGGGGCTGAGCTGAGGATGTGGCCGGCTAAGAATACTCCTAAGAAATCATCAATTTTGGGGGGGGCTAAACCGCACAGACTACGTGTATTTACACACAGATCAGGTCTTGTGTCCGTATACACTGTACAAAATTAAAATATATATGCCAGTAAAGAAATGTACATATAAGAGGAAAACAAACAGTTAACTAAATAAAATGGTTCCAGTAATATGAATAAGAAATGAAATGGAGTTAAACGCCATCCTACTGTTCTGCTCTTATACATGTACTGGACTAATGAAGACGGGCATACACTATACAGTGTACTGCAAGGAAAATTTTGCCTGGGCACAGCACTATGGCCTAGTCTGATATTGAATTCCATCTGCCTAGGGACCTTTTTATGTGCACACCAATGTTACACAGGAATTCGGTTTTTCGTCACATTTGAACGACTAGACAGCAGTCCTTATACCTTGTCAGCCCCTCTGCCTGCACCACTGACAAGGGGAAACCACGTCTGAATTGAATTGGAATAAAAAAGGAAAATAACTTAAAATAGCTAAATATGATATGAACATTTATCCACATGTACAGTACATTTAAGTAAAACATGTTTAAAATATTTAATGTAAAAACCACTTACAAAAATACATATGTATACAGGTTTAGGCCTACTCATAAAAATCACAATTTCATCAATATGATTTGGCTGTCACTTTCACAAATCCATACTAGAAAACTTTCACTTCTTAAAAAATACATCTATCTGTAGCTCCAATATGTACTGGGTTAAGGAAGACGGGCGTGCGCTATATAGTTTATTATGAGGGAAATTTTGCATGGGCACATCACTATGGCCTACTCTTATATCGAATTCCAACTGCCAAGGGGTCTTTTTACATGCACACCAATGTCCAAACCGCTTACAAAAATACATATGTATGTATACAGGTGTATCCCTATTCATAAAAAATCACGTAATTTCATCAATATCATTTGACTATCACTTTCATATTCGAACAATTTTCACAAATCCATACTAGAAAGCTTTCACTTGTTACAAATACAACTATCTGTAGCCTAATGCAGCCTGATTTGCATCCACAGAGAAAGTATTGTTTGGTTCTTGATCTCTATAGTCAACCTAACCCTGTCATTTGTTACAGTAGAGTTTAACAAGAAGGGCATAAATTTCTGCAGATACAGTAAGGCAACTTTAAAGTAATGCACATGGTATTTCACCTCAATGGTGACACAGTCTTTACCATTAGTGGTCTTTTGTCTTGGTCTGAGTTGTCATACATTTAGGAATAGGAGAATATCTTCATCAACTTGCCTTTGCAATAAAATTGGAAAATGTTAAGATATGATCCCCTTAACAAATTAACCAGACCTATTATTCTTTTTCTTATTTCGCTGGTAAAATATTAGCTGCTCTAAACATAGTTCTTTATTCATACACAGTTGTTGGGGTTTTTTTTACGTTGGTAATGTATGTGGGAAGTCTGTATTGTTAGAATGCGAGAGAGTTTTGTCTGCACATTCCTACAATTCTTTGTCCAACATATTAATATTTCCATCTAATTTGATCCACTGGTTAGCACATACCCTAAATTTTTCCCAGTTTCTCACAGTAAACGGTTTTACATCGGTGTTTTAAACAAAATCTACACGGAGTATACAGCTGTAGTTATTCTTCCGCTTTTTTACTATCAAAACGTAAACAAACCGGTGACCTTTCACTCTAACTGAACAAGTTAGAAACAATTTTATGATATCTGTACCGTATGGGTTTTGTTAATATGTGAATTTAAACCAAAAGTTAATTTTGTTATTCTTGGTTGAAAAAAAATATCGATTTTAAAAGTTAAAAATAGAGTTTTTTACTAAATGACGTCACTTCCGGTGTCAATTTTAAATAGTAATCAACAAGATATGACGCACACTTGCTTTTTGAATCAAATGATGTTACTTTTGTGAATATCCATTAATAATTGACTATTTTACAGGCAATATTACGAAAACAGTGACTTATGCAAAACTGCCCATTTCTCGGCAACTGCTTATATTAGAAACTAATTTTAACGTACATTTTCTGCGTATGGATTAAAGCTACAAGTTTATAAAAGTTACGTAGAAATATTTTAAAATCTGAAAAGCCTGAATGGGTTGTAAATAGGTCAATTTTACACCTTTTTTCAACTCTTAATTGAATTTGCTGGAAAATGAAATCGAAATTAAAAAAATTGAGCTCACACTTTTTTGCACCTTTAAAGGGCACACTCTTTTTGTTAGATCAAGTTTTTAAAAAAATATTATTTTCTCTTGAAAAATGGTACCTAACTGTCAAAATTGTAGATTTTGGTAGTTTTTGGTAAAATTAATATTATGCCATTTCCGGTGCCGACAGATAAAACTATTGGTAACAAAATAAATGACAATTGAGACAAGGTGTGAACTGCAAGCGAAGGCAACTCTGCTTGGGAGATCGATGCGCACAACCAAAGTGCACCGTGTCCATAATATTGTGGACTCCGCAAACTCAACAAACTACACTCACCATTTGAATAAAGACAAACACGTTAATCTGCCCCTTCAAAAGTCTGCATTGATTAATACATGAAACCAATATAAATATCCCTTCTTTCATTCTTTTCCCCATTTTTGCCAAATGTGAAAAACGTACTAAGGGATACACGACAAGTACATAATCACTAACATTATTAAGATACTAGATCATAGCCCACAAATGGTACTGATTTTTTTTTTATAAATCTTTCCAAAAGATTAACAAACACAATTTGCAAGCGATGGATAGTGAACAAGCTTAAAACAAAAGGCGATTTTTCATACAATCATATATAATTCACGAAGTTACAATGCGATATGTGCTAATTACCACAGGAACCAATCCATTTTATACATGTGTTACATATAAGTGATCCTGACCATATCACAGTACTTCCCGCGATAATGAAAATATTAAATTAGTTTCTTAAAATCAGAAATAATAATCACATGGTGAAAATTTTATGTAAATCGAATAAGAATTGCCACTTTTATAGAAGAAAAAACCTTGAAAAGTGACTTTTAAGAAATCGTCTGTTTCTCTGCAACCATACAAGTGAGAAACCATTTTGTGGTATCTGAATGATCACATCGTTTCATTCTACTAGTTGATGCGAACTAAATATCATAATTTTAAATATATTACAAATCAGACTCATTTGAAAAAATATATCTGTTTTAAAGGCTAAAAATACAGTTTTTGGCAAAATATAATTACTTCCGGTGATACTGAAAATGTTAAATTAGTGCTATGAAATCTTAAATGACATAAGATATCATAATATGGTGAAAATTTTATGAAAATCGAGTAATAACCGACACTTTTATAGACCAAAATCCTCGAAAAGTGACATGTGGAAAATCGCCCATTTCTCTTCAACCGTACAAGTTAGAAAACGTTTTGTGATATCTGTATGATCGTATGGGTTCAGTCTATTTGATGAATAGAATCAAATATCATAATTTGAAAAAAATAACAAGTACAACCCATTTGAATAAAATATTGTTTTTTAATGCTAAAAATTAAGTTTTGAGCAAATGACGTCATTTCCGGTGGCAGCGTATGAAGTAGAATGGTTTGACCTTGTTCACTGCGGCATTAGGCATCCAATGGTGAAAGAAAATTGAAAATCACATAATAATTGATTCTTTTACAGCCAAAATAACGTGAAAAGTGACTCACTGCCAGTGACCGCCCTAGACATTCGCCAATTAGCCAATGACGACAAATATTTTTATTGGCGAATAAAGTGATGATTCTGGCGAAAATTTTGGCGAATGAATTATTTTGTAAATCTGTTAATATTAAAGTTGAAATCGTTCGATCATTCAATGGAATGTCTATTTTTAGTACATTAATTACTCTAGTCTCAATCGTAGAAGTCGCAAATCAGTCAATGTCACGCATTAAAACGACTGAAAGATCGAGTCTAGAGACTATACAACACAGTTACGCCCCTTTTGTGTAGCACTGCACTGTTTACATATTATTATGCTCGCCGCTTGCCGAGTGTACATTCGCTTCACCATAGATCGTATATAACAGTTCTATGGCTTCGCTGCAAGTACCGATGTTCCGATATGACACCTGTCGGTTTTACCGATATCAGATATATCGGCCAATACAAATAAATTACCGATAGTGGTGGATATAAAACCATTACACATTAAAATGTCTCGAATGGCATGATGATCTATGTAGATATTTGTCTTTATTTTAGTCTGGAAACGCATGGTACTTTTACTATTTTACGGCGGGATTCAACATAAATTTAAACCCCGTGTTGTTGAAGTAATAATTGGGCCACGCTTCTTACGCAATCGTCAAAAATATACACCATCC
Source organism: Patella caerulea (assembly GCA_036850965.1). Classification (NCBI taxonomy): domain Eukaryota; kingdom Metazoa; phylum Mollusca; class Gastropoda; family Patellidae; genus Patella; species Patella caerulea. The sequence continues at coordinate 12,698,931 of JAZGQO010000013.1, read as the reverse complement.
ATCATGAATTAAATTATTTGCTGTATCATTAATGGTCGAGATTATCATATTTTAAGTGTTAATTACTATATAATTCCTTACAGTAATCGGCACGGCATCTGTATCTATACGTGTGCATTAGTTCATGCGGTAATGAAATGATACATCAAAGCGATACCTTCATGACCTGTTTGTCAACAGTGGCTATCACGTGACATTCTCCCGCCATTTCTAGAACTATTGTTAAAAATAAAACATCTAATGTAACCTATTTGTTGATAATATTATTAATTAATAAAGTATGATCTTTATTATGAGTTTTTATTTGTCGATACAATAACCAAGCATAACAATATAAATTATTTCTAAATTTATATCGGCATCCAGAAGCCGGAATGTATTAGACAGTGATTACGTGACATCAAAGGAATATCCCCCCTTTCATCCTTTATTCCACCACGCGCAAACCACGTGATATTTCCCACCTTTTCCAAAACTTCTACTCATATATTGACAGACAATATAGTGAACTAGATAAAACGAAGTAAAAAAAAAAAAATACGTCGCAATTTAGATAAAGGATACTCATAAGGATTTTGTACTGTTTATTATTTCCTTTCTACGGCTGCTATGAGTCTTGTATTACCGGTACGTTTAAAAAGCAACAAGCACGTAGTTTCATTTTTAATTAACACACATATGAGTAAAAATGATATAAAATATTTGGCTAAAACTTTCTGAATTGGCTAATAAAATTTTGATTTGGCTAAAAATTTGGCTAATGGTTTTAAGGGTCTAGGGCGGTCACTGCACTGCGCATATTACAAATTAATTTTCACATACATTCTCTTCGTATGGGTTATTGCTAGTGCTACGAGATTATGAATGTTATGAAGATATATTTTTTAATATGAAGAAGCTGGATGGGTTGTAAATAGCTTATTTTGACACCTTTTTTCACCCTTTAATCCAAATTGCCCGAAAACGAAATCAAAATTAAAAGAACTGAGTCAATGTTTTGTGCGCCTTTATATGGCACATCTTTTCAGTCATATTAGATTTGAAAAAAATAATTTTTGCTTTCAAAAAGTGGTACCGTACTGTTAAAATTGTAGTTTTTGCTAAATTTACGTCACTTACGGTGCCGACAGGAAACTTTGCCAGTAACAAAAAAAATTTTGGACTATGGAGCATATAAACTTTGTTTTATACAAATCGGACAATAAATAATTTATATAGAACTGATCAACTGAATTAGCCAATAGCGACCAAGGAAATTTATCCAGAAAAAAAATGTTCACATTTTTGCCCAAATCAGACGACCCTTTAACCATTGGTAAAAGGTTGTTAAAAAAATATTCATTAATAAAAAAGTTTTTTGTCAAAATTTAAATTTTCAAAATTTGGCGCCTTATTTTTCCGAAGATTCCGCGAAATTTAAAAATCTAAAGGCCCGTAGCTATGAGCCATGTCTCTGGCTATGTCAAAAACTATCAAACGATAAAATCCAACAATTGTTGTTAATATTATGGCAATATTTTAAAAAATGACAACTTTGGTGATTTCGGACATTTCGCATTGTCGCATAATGCCGGAAATATCTTTAATCTCTAAGTCACATCCACTTTCGCGGTAAAACTTAAGACATTGCATCGATCCGACAAGTAGTTCCTGAGATACATAAGCAAATTGGAAAAAAAAAAAAAAAAATTATAAGAAATAGACCTGCCTGTTGCTATGACGGGTTTCACTGGTGCCATGTTACTTTTGAACTTGTGTCACTTTCGGTGCCACGTTACCCTTGAACATATGTCACTTCCGGTACCAAAGAAACCAATAAACAGGTTTCCACATAAGCATTGCATACATCAAATATAATGGACGCAGAATCAACCAAATCCAGCAATATCAATTCATTTTATATATATGTTACTTTTAAATGATCCTGGCAAAATTACCTTACTTCCGGTGATAATGAAAATGTTCAATTAGTTTTATGAAATCGGAAATTGCATAACATATCATATGGTGAGAATTTTATGTAAGTCGAATAATAATTTTATAAACCCAAAACCTTGAAAAGTGACTTGTAGAAAATCGTCTATTTCTTAGCAACCCTACAAGTTAGAAACTATTTTTGGGTGTCTATATGATCGTATGGGTTCAGTCTATTTGTTGATTGGAATCAAATATCATAATTTTAAAAACATTACAAATTAAAATCATATGAATAAAATATATGTTTTGAAGGCTAAAAATACAGTTTTTGTCAAAATAACATTATTTCCTGTGATACCAAAAACGTTAAATTAGTTTTATAACACGGACTATGACATTAGGCGTCAAAGAATGGAAATTTTATGAAAATCGAAAAGTATACTATTCCAAAAAAGTAGAGGATATTTGATTTTTAAGTGTTATTAAAGTCACCTAATGAAACTGACGAAGAAGCAAATGACAAAATGAAATGAAGTTCACATTCATCGATTTATTCCAAATGATCGTTAGACTAAGTAAGGCACAGATTGACCATTATAAGGGTAAAATGATACCCGGGGTCAAACAGCAAAGTTACCACAGCATCACAACTAAGTCAGTAATGGGTAAATCCTCCTCTGTTTGCCAAACAAGCATTGATCCGATGTGGCATACTCCTAATGAGACGTCTAAGGTCATTTTGGTCCAGATTGTCCCATTCCTGTTGCAACGTAGCAGCAAGTTCTTGGACATTGGCAGGACGTTGCTGACGTTGACGTAACCTCTGTCCAAGCATGTCCCAGACATGCTCGATGGGGGAGAGGTCGGGACTCAGTGCTGGCCAAGGTAATGTGGTGATGTTCTGTTGTTGGAGGTAACCTGTAACGATCCTGGCCCTGTGACATCTTGTGTTGTCATCCTGGAAGATGAAACAACGGCAATGATGTCATGCGAACGGCACAACATGGACCGCCAAGATGTTGTCCCGGTAGTATTGGCCTGTAACACGCCCTGCAACAACATGTAAAGCCGTTCTTCCAGCAACAGTGATGCCTCCCCACACCATAACAGAACCACCCCAAAATCGATCATGTCTGATGACGTTAACGTCTTGGAAGCGCTCGTTTCGACGACGCCACACCCTCCTACGTCGGTCCAAAAAATCAATAGTGAACCTTGACTCATCTGAAAACATCACATTGCTCCAGCGTCGATTATCCCAGTGTTGATGATCCCTACACCAACGACGTCTTGCCTGAATGTGATGATCTCTCAAAGAAGGGATCATGCGAGGACTTCGGGCGCGAAGGTGACCCCTATGCAGTTGATTTGCTGTGATGACACGATTTCTCAAGGCCAAGGTACGGATAAATCGATCCTGGGCTTGAGTTGTCGCCCTTGGTCGACCTGAGCGTGGTCTGTCCTGTACAGATTGTGAATCACGGTATCTGGACCATAGCCTGCTTATGACAGACTGAGAAACATTCATCGTCCGCGCCACAACCGCCTGTGTTGTGCCGATCTGTAGCATGCCAAGGGCACGTAACCTTTCATTTTGGGTAAGCCGACGCATATCAAAATTTGTTTTCTGGTCACTAAAACAATTAAACTGATGTTTCCACCCTGGAATTCAATGCCACAATGACTGTAACATTCAAAGTCAGAGTCGTGCAAATCTTGGGTTGGACCCCCATGATGATTCCAAGCATCACCCGCATTCCATGCGGTAGCTATTGGTGCCTTTGGGCGTCACATGTAACTGGAAATGTTTCTTCTGTTAGGTTCTATAGTGACTTTTTTCGTAGTCAGTTGCATATTTTAGTATTATGCCCCCAAAATCAAATATCCCCTACTTTTTTTTTAATAGTATAATTGACACTTTTATGGGCCAAAAACCTTCAAAAGTGACTTTTAGAAAACAGCCTATATCTCGGCAACCGAACAAGTTGAAAACAATTTTATGATATCTGTATGACCGTATGAGTTTTGTTAATATGTGAATTTAATCCAAAAGTTAATTTTATTATTACATATTAAATAATTATTGGTTGAAAAAAATATTGATTTTAAAAGTTTAAATGCAGTTTTTGACCAAATGGCGTCACTTCCGGTGTCAATTTTAAATAGTAATCGACTTGATATGACGCAAACTTGCTTGTTGAATCAAATGATGTCACTTTTGTGAATATCCATTAATAATTAACTATTTTACAGGCAAATTACGAAAACAGTGACTTATGCAAAACTGACCATTTCTCGGCAACTGCTTATATTACAAACAAATTTTCACATTCATTCTCTTCATATGAATTATAGCTACAAATTTATAAAAGTTACATGGAAATATTTTAAAATCTGAAAAGCCTGAACGGGTTGTAAATAGGTCAGTTTTACACTTTTTTTCACCTCTTAATCCAATTTGCTCGAAAATGAAACCGAAATTAAAAAAGCCGAGCTCACACTTTTTTGCGCTTTAAAAGGGCACACACTTTTAGTTATATCAGTTTTTAAATAAAATAATATTTTCTTTTGAAAAGTGGTACCTAACTGTCAAAATTGTAGTTTTTGGTAACTTTACGCCACTCCCGTTGCCGACGGATAACACTGTTGGTAACAAAAAAGATGACAATTGAGACATCGGAGCTTATGAACTTTGTTTTATACAAATCGAACAATAAATAATTAATCTAGGGCTAAAAAACTGAATTAGCCAACGGGTCAAGGAAAATAACCGAGACAAAAAAAATTATCATTTTTGCTCAAGTCAATATCAGGGCTCAAACTAGGGGCAAATTTTAGGGAGAAGTCATTTCTCCCTACAGGAGAAGGGAGGGAGACCTAGGGAGACTCGAAGGCGAGGTCAAATTTCATGCATTGACACCACCAATTTTAATAAGTTACACAACATGCTAAATAAATTAACAAACATCTTTTAGCTGCAAATATATATTTATTTCCTACAACAGTATACGTAACTCAGTACGGTAATGAGTTAGAAATTATTCTTTTGACACCCCACTCACACACACTCATTTACATTGTTTTACGTTCATGTGTTTAGCTTAGTGGAACTAATAATATTTCTGTAGCTTTAATCATCAACCGGACATTATACTTATCATTTCATTAAATTTGTTTTCCTTTTGATACCAATTGACAAATTGTTTTACTATCTCTATCGTTCTACAGAAATTTTCACTACCGGTATCACCACAGACGTGTTGTTCTTTACTGAGTGTATCGTATGTTGATAGTTTTGATAGAACAATATATACACCTTTTGCCCTCTTTCATCGCATATTTATATTTATTCTTTTTATCATTAAATTATTTCAACGAGAGAGAACCAAATCAGCATTTTGTTTTTATCTAGACAAATACATGAAAAACATTGTATTCGCGGCCATATTGACCTAATGGCTTTTGATTGGCTGTTATTTTTATACGTCCACATTCATAATGTGAACGTATTATGTATGCTGTCTGCGTGTGTGTGTGTGTGTGTGTGTATGTATGTATGTATCTGTGTGTGTGTGTGTGTGCCTGTGGTTCGCCTACAGGGCGCAATTCTTCATGGATTTTCTTCAAACCTGGTATACTTATTCCTTATACCCCAAGGAAGATCCCTATTGTTTTTGGGGCATGCCCGACCCCCAGGGGCCGAGCCACGCCCATTTCTAGTATTTGTTTGTTTGTCGTCTACAGGCCACATTTCTTAACTTATAATCTTGAAACTTTGCATACACATTCTTTGTACCCTAAGGAACATCCCTATCGTTTGGGGTGTATGCCCCACCCCCACTGGCAGAGCCACGCCCATTTTCTTTTCGTGTGTCTTTGTGTCGCCTACACGGCGCAATTCTTACTGGATTTTCTTCAAAATTGGTATACGTATTCCTTATACCCTAAGGAAAATCTCTATTGTTTTTGGTGCATGCCCGACCCCCAGGGACAGAGCCACGCCCATTTCTAGTATGTATTCGTTTGTCGTCTACAGGCCACATATCTTAACTTATAATTTTGAAACTTAGCATACACATTCTTTGTACCCTTAGGAACATCCCTATCATTTGGGTTGCATGCCCAACCCCCTGGGGCAGAGCCACACCCATTTTCTTATCGTGTGTCTTTGTGTCGCCTACAGGCCGCAATTCTTTTTGGATTTTCTTTAAAACTTTGTATACTTACTCTTTATACTCTAAGGATGATCCCTATCGTTTGGGGTGCATACCCAACCCCCAGGGGCAGAGCCACGCCCATTTTCTTTTTGTGTGTCTCTGTGTCGCCTAGAAGCCACAATTCTAACTGGATTTTCATAAAACTTTGTGTACTTACCCTAAGGATGATCCATTGTTTTTTGGTGTATGCCCGACCCCCAATGGCAGAGCCACGCCCATTCCTTGTATTTATTTGTTTGTCGTCTACAAGCCACATTTCTTAACGTATCATCTTGAAACTTTGAATGATTATTCTTTGTACCCTAAGGAACATTTCTATCATTTGGGGTGCATGCCCCACCCGCAGGGGCAGAGTCACGCCCATTTTCTTTTTGTGTGTCGCCTACAGGCCACAATTCTTAATCGGTCATCTTGAAACTTAAAATACTTATTCCTTATACCCTAAGGACGACCCCTTTTGTTTTGGGTGCATGCCCGATAAGGTTGCAACGATATCAAATTCTGATATCGCCATTAATCATGATAACTGCTTTTGGAATTATCGCGATAAATAAAAGTCTACGATTATCAATTTTATCACGATAATTCTCTTTATCATGATATTTCTCTTTATCGATGAACCTGAGTGCGGATTCATAACTTGAAAAAAGCGGCTGGATGACTAAGTCGAGTTACTTGGTTGCTTTGTTTTGGCGGGTTAAACAACCAGACGTACAGTACTAACTTAACATTGAAATAAACATAATATTTTCAGTCTTGTTAACCGGGGATTCGCTGCACCGTTGCTATGGTACACCGATGTCGCGTGCGGCTTTGTTTACAAAATGTGTTTCGGGAACTTTCTCTCACCGATTTTTATTGTATAATTTTACAAGTAGTAATTAAACTATTATTTTGAATTCGATCCGGCCCCCACACCGGTGAAAATGAACTTTGGATTTATTGCACCGACCTCCGCCCAAAAAAATCCTAAAATACCGGGGATTGCGATTATTCAACTTTGGCCGATACGATATCACTTGAAAAAAAATAATCGCGATAATGCGGCATCCCCGGGGTATCGCTGCAACCTTAATGCCCGACCCCCGTGGGACAGCAACACCCATTTCTTGTATTTGTTTGTCTGTCGTCTACTACAGGCTGCATTTCTTAATGTATCATCTTGAAACTTTGAATACTTATTCTTGGTACCTTAAGGAAGATCCCTATTGTTTTTGGTGCATGCCCAACCCCAAGGGACAGTGCCACGCCCATTTTTTTTTTTGTCTGTCTATGTGTCACCTACAGCCCACAATTCTTAATCGATCGTCTTGAAAACTTTTTTTTATACTTATTCCTTATACCCTAAGGCTGACCACTATTATTTTTGGTGCATGACGGACCCCCTGGGACAGAGCCACGCCCAATGCTTTTGTGTCTTGTGTTCGCCTACAGGATGCAATTCTTAACAGATCCTTTTAAAACTTTACAAACCTATTCCTTATACCCTAAAGATGACCCCTATTGTTTTTGGCGATTTCCTAACCCCCAGGGTCAGAGCCATGCCCATTTTTACTTTGTGTCTATGTGTGTTGTCTACAGGCCACGATTCTTAATGGATCGTCTTTAAACTTGGGATATGTATTCCATATAGCCTAAGGACGTCAACTGCATGTCCCGACTCACACAGGCAAGACACGACCAATTTTTGTGTTTGTCGTTTACAGGCCGCAATTCTGAATGAATCAGCTTGGTACTTGGTTTATGTATTCCTTATAGCCTGAGGGAGTCCACTATTGATTTTGATGAATGTCCCAACCCCCAGGGGCAGAGCCACGCCCACTTTTTGCCTTTAGTGTTAGGAAGGCACAATTCTGAATGGGTTATCTTGGTATAGTTATTCCTTATACTCTAAGGACGGCAACTATTAATGTTGGTGCATGACCCACAACGCTAAACAAACCAAACGCCTAGCCTTCTTCACAAAGTACCATATCAATCAAAGCAGGAATGTGGACGTATATTGTAGCGTTAGCGTTATGTTTGGACTAAGCTAGAGGTTGTAACGGAGATTTATGATTCAAGTCTTTCGCTTTGTTTTAAAGAATTGTATTTCCTGTGACATCAAATACAATGTTTATCATTGAAACTATTAAACATTATCACAGCTAACACAGAGAAAGTCGAAAAACAAAATATTAAATGCATGTTTTGCTTGTCACGACTCTTCTAAATTTCCCTTTTATACGCCCACATTGAAATGTGGTCGTATATTGTCGTCGCCCCCGTCCGTCGGTCCGGCGTCCACAATTGCTTGTGGACGCTCTAGAGGCTAAAGTTAATATCCGATTAACTTTAAATTTATACACGGTGTTTAAAGTCATGAGACGAAGAAGCCTATTGTTTTCCATCGATTTCCGATAATAACTACCAGAGTTATGGCCCTTGAAAACTTGTGGACGCTCTAGAGGCCAAAGTTAATGACCGATTGGCTTTAAATTTATACACAATGTTTAAGGTCATAAGGCAAAGAATCCTATTGATTTTCAGCAATTTCCAATAATTAGTGCCAGACTTATGGCCCTTGATCACTTCAAAAAATCTTGTGGACGCTCTAAAGGCCAAAGTTAATATCCGATTGACTTTAAATTTATACACAGTGTTTAAGGTCATAAGACAAAGAAGCCTATTGATTTTCAGCGCTTTCAGATAATTAGTGCCAGAGTTATGGCCCTTGATCACTTTAAAAAAATCTTGTGGACGCTCTAGAGGCCAAAGTTAATATCCAATTGACTTTAAATTTATACACAGTGTTTAAGGTCATAAGGCAAAGAATCCTATTGATTTTAATTGATTTCCGATAATTAGTGCCAGAATTATGGGCCTTGATCACTTAAAAAAAATCTTATGGAGGCTCTAAAGGCCAAAGTTAATATCCAATTGACTTTAAATTTATACACAGTGTTTAAGGTCATGCGACGAAGAAGGCTATTGATTTTCAGCGATTTCTAATAATTAGTGCCAGAGTTGTGGCCCTTGATTAGTTCAAAAAATCTTGTGGATGCTCTAGAGGCCAAAGTTAATATCTGATTGACTTTAAATTTATATACATTGTTTAGTGTCATGAGACAAAAAAGCCTATTTCTGATAATTACTGCCAGAGTTATGGCCCTTGATCACATCAAAAAATCCTGTGGATGCTCTAGAGGCCAAAGTTAATACCCGATTGACTATAAATACACACACAGTGTTTAAGGTCATGAGACGAAGAAGCCTATTGATTTTGAGCGATTTCAAATAATTACTTCCATAGTTGTCTCCCTTGATCACTTCAAAAAACCTTGTGATGCTATAGAGGCCAAACTTATCATTCGATTGACTTCAGATTGATAAACAGAGTTTAAGGTGTTGAAATGAACAAGTATTTTGATTTTCAATGAATTTTGATAACTGAACTGCTAAATCCATGATATTAAATGTTTCCTATACTAATTGTTAGCGTTGGGCAAAACTTTTATAAAAAGCAAACAAATTCTAATGATTTTCAGATAATTACATAATGAGTTGTTACTCTTCTTAATCAGATTTTAGTGTATTACAAATGTTTCATTGCCAAAAAAAGTAAAAATATGCGACAACCCTTGTTTACTGCCCGGACGATTTTGCTACTGTGGGCGTATGTTTCGTAGCCTGGCAACCTAGCTTTAGTTAATCCGAAACAGCACCTCCCCAGTTAATATAAAAGATAGGCTGGCACTGCCAGGCAGGATACGCCCACATTTTTGAGAGATGGATAGAGAACAAGCAATACCGAAAGTGATTTTTCCTACATCATTATATTAAGTCCTGCATTTTCATACTTCATTGGGAGCAGCCATTTTGTTGGTCAGTTCCAGTCTGATATTCATGAAATTCGAAGCCGACAATGATTATGGTGTGACGGTACACAACCTAGAAATGTGACTTTTCATCAAAATCAGATAAGAATTGTGACCTGTAGAGGAAAACCACAACCATGATATACCATATATTTACACTATTCGCGTACAAACGGCGACCATTTCCTCTGGCAATTTTGGTACGATTTTCATGAAATTCGAACTCAACCTTCCTTACAGTGCAACAGTAATATAATCAGAGTTTTTGATACGCCCACATTTTCATGTGGACGTATTATGTCGTCGCCCCTGTCCGTCCGTCCGTCCGTCCACAATTTGTTTGTGGACTCTCTACAGGTCACAATTCTTATCCGATTTTGACGAAACTTGAAATATAGGTTTATCCCCAAAAGATCTCGGCTGCTTTCGATATTGGCATGTATCGGATCAAAACTTCATGGATTATGGCCCCTGATTGTACGAAAAATCACGTTTTTAGCTTGTGGACCCTGTAGAGGTCACAATTTTTAACCGATTTTGATGAAACTTGACATGCATGTTTGTAACCCAAAGCTCTTGGTTCCTTTCGATATTTGCGGCTATCGGAATGTAATTTCCTGAATTATGGCCCCTGATTGTCCGAAAAATCACCCTTTTTAGCTTGTGGTCCCTCTGGAGGTCACAATTATTATTCGATTTAAAAAACTGTTTGATTATATCACCGTTACACCCTAAGGAAGGTTGAGTTCGAATTTCGGGAAAATCGGACGAAAATTGCCATACAAAATGGCGTCCGTTTGTACGCGAATACTGTTAAAAAATGGTATATCAAGGTTGTGGACCCTGTGGAGGTCACAATTTTGATTCGATTTTGATGAAACTTGAAATTCATGGTTATAACCCAAAGATCTTGCTTCCTTTCGATATTTGCGCATATCGAATCGTAACTTCCTGAATTATGGTCCCTGATTATACGCAAAATCACTTTTTTTTTTAGCTTGGAGGTCACAATTATTATCTGATTTAAAAAAACGTTTGATTATATTACCGTTACACCGTAAGGAAGGTTGAGTTCGAATTTCGGGAAAATCAGACCAAAATTGCCATACAAAATGGCCGCCGTTTGTACGCGAATACTGTTAAAAAATGGTATATCAAGGTTGTGGACCCTGTAAAGGTCACAATTTTAATTCATGGTTATAACCCAAAGATCTTGGTTCTTTTCGATATTTGCGCATATCGGATCGTAACTTCCTGAATTATAGCTCCTGGTTATACGCAAAATCCCCCTTTCTTTAGCTTGTGGTCCCTCTGGAGGTCACAATTATTATCCAATTTAAAAAAACGTTTGATTATATCACCGTTACACTGTAAGGAAGGTTGAGTTTGAATTTCGGGAAAATCCGACCAAAATTGACAGACAAAATGGTTGCCGTTTGTACAGGAATATTGTAAAAATATGGTATATCATGGTTGTGGACTCTCTACAGGTCACAATTCTTATCCGATTTTGATGAAAAGTCACATTTCTAGGTTGTGTACCGTCACACCATAATCATTGTCGGTTTCGTATTTCATTAATATCAGACTGGAATTGACCAACTAAATGGCTGCTCCCAATACAGTATGAAATACAGGACTTAAAGATGTAGGAAAAATCACTTTCGGTATTGCTTGTTCTCTGTCCATCTCTCGAAAATGTGGGCGTATCCTGTCTGGCAGTGCCAGCCTATCTTTAGCTTGTGGACCCTATAGAGGTCACAATTTTGAACCGATTGTTATGAAACTTGACATGCATGATTATAACCCCAAAATCTTGGTTACTTTCGACATTTGTGCCCATCGGTTCGTAACTTCCGGAATTATGGCCCCTGATTGTCCGAAAAATCGCCCTTTTTAGCTTGTGGTCCCTCTGGAGGTCAAAATTATTATCCGATTTAAAAAACCGTTTGATTGTATCACCGTTACATGGTAAAATTTCGTGAAAATCGGACTAAAATTTACAAACAAAATGGCCGCCGTTTATACGCGAATAGTGTGAAAATATGTTATATCAAGGTTGTGGACCCTATAGAGGTCACAATTTTGAACCGATTTTGATGAAACTTGACATGTATGTTTATAACCCAAAGATCTTGGTTCCTTTCGATATTTGCACCCATCGGATCGTAACTTCCTGAATTATGGCCCCTGATTGTCCGAAAAATTGCCCTTTTTAGCTTGTGATCCCTCTGGAGGTCAAAATTATTATCTGATTTAAAAAACCGTTTGATTATATCACAGTTACATGGTAATGAAGGCTGAGTTCGAATTTCGTGAAAATCAAACCAAAATTGACGGACAAAATGGCCGCCGTTTGTACGGGAATAGTGTGAAAATATGTTATATCAAGGTTGTGGACCCTATAGATGTCACAATTTTGAACCGATTTTGATGAATCTTCACATGCATCTTTATAACCTGAAGATCTTGGTTCCTTTTGATATTTGCGCTCATTAATTCGTAACTTCCTGAATTATGGCCCCTGATTGTACGAAAAATCACCCTTCTTAGCTTGTGGTCCCACTGGAGGTCAAAATTATTATCCGGTTTAAAAAAACGTTTGATTATATCACCGTTACTTGGTAATGAAGATTGAGGTAAAATTTCCTGAAAATCGGACCAAAATTGACAGCTGTTCTTGTCAGGCCATCCATCCTTCATCACTAACAAGTGGAAACCACGCCAGAAAATCTAGATGAACTTTGTCACCCAACGCAGGGATCAAACACACAACCTCAAGGCTACCGAGCCAGCATCTTACCCACTTATCAACATGATCCCCAGTCGAATTTGAAGCCTACTGAAATGAACCTTTATAACCCAAAGATCTTAATTCATTTCGATATTTGCACATATCAAATTCTAACTTAATGATGTAGGAAAAATTACTTTCGGTATTGCTTGTTCTCTATCCATCTCTCGAAAATGTGGGCGTATCCTGCCTGGCAGTGCCAGCCTATCTTTTTAGCTTGTGGTCCCTCTGGAGGTCACAATTATTTTCCGATTGAAAAAAACCGTTTGATTATATATATTATCGTTACACCGAAAGGACGGTTGAGTTCGAATTTCGGGAAAATCGGACCGAAATTGCCATTCAAAATGGCTGCTGTTTGTACGCGAATACTGTTAAAAAATTGTATATCATGGTTTTGGACCCTGTAGAAGTCACAATTTTAATTTGATTTTGATAAAACTTGAAATGCATGGTTATAACCCAAAGATCTTGGTTCCTTTCGTTATTTGCGCTTATCGGATCGTAACTTCCTGAATTATGGCCCCTGATTGTCCGAAAAATCGCCTATGGTCCCTCTGTAGGTCACAATTTTTATACGCCCACATTTTCGTGTGGACGTATTATGTCGTCGCCCCTGTCTGTCCGGACGTCCGTCGGTCCACAATTTGTTTGTGGACTCTCTACAGGTCACAATTCTTATCCGATTTTGACGAAACTTGAAATATAGGTTTATCCCTATAAGATCTCGGTTCCTTTCCATATTGGCATGTAGCGGATCGGAACTTCATGGATTATGGCCCCTGATTGTACGAAATATCATGTTTTTATACGCCCACCTTTTCATGTGGACGTATTATGTCGTCGCCCCTGTCCGTCCGTCCGTCCACAATTTGTTTGTGGACTCTCTACAGGTCACAATTCTTATCCGATTTTGACAAAACTTGAAATATAGGTTTAACCCCAAAAGATCTCGGCTGCTTTCGATATTGGCATGTATCGGATCAAAACTTCATGGATTATGGCCCCTGATTGTACGAAAAAGCACGTTTTTAGCTTGTGGACCCTATAGAGGTCACAATTTTGAACCGATTTTGATGAAACTTGACATGCATGTTTGTAACCCAAAGATCTTGGTTCCTTTCGATATTTGCGGCTATCGGAATGTAATTTCCTGAATTATGGCCCCTGATTGTCCGAAAAATCACCCTTTTTAGCTTGTGGTCCCTCTGGAGGTCACAATTATTATTCGATTTAAAAAAACGTTTGATTATGTCACCGTTACACCCTAAGGAAGGTTGAGTTCGAATTTCGGGAAAATCGGACGAAAATTGCCATACAAAATGGCCGCCGTTTGTACGCGAATACTGTTAAAAAATGGTATATCAAGGTTGTGGACCCTGTGGAGGTCACAATTTTGATTCGATTTTGATGAAACTTGAAATTCATGGTTATAACCCAAAGATCTTGCTTCCTTTCGATATTTGCGCATATCGGATCGTAACTTCCTGAATTATGGCCCCTGATTAGGGTTTCACACTGCGTAGCTTGTGTGAAACACTATTGTTTTTGTTAAAATTATTCTTATTATTATTATTCTTATTATTATTTTTTTTTTTTTTCCAATTTGCTTATATCTCAGCAACTTCTTGTCGGATCGATACAATGTCTTCAGTTTTACTGGGAAAGTGGGTGTGACTTAGAGATTAAAGCTATTCCCGGCATTCTGCGACAATGCGAAATGTCCGAAATCACCGAAAAAGTCGTTTTTTTAAATATTGCCGTAATGTTAACAATAATCATTGGATTTTAGCATGTGATGCATTTTGACATAGCCAGAAACAGGGGACATAGCTATGTTACTTTTGACTTTTGATTTTTGATTTTCGACGAATCTTGAAAGATATCAGGCGCCAAATTTTGAAAATTTAAATTTTTACAAAAAACTTATTTATTTATTAATTTTTTTATATGACATTTTAACCAAGGTTAAAGAGTCATCTGATTTGAACAAAAATGTCAACATTTTTTGTTTCCGTAATTTTCCTTGGCCGCCATTGGCTAATTCAGTTTTTCAGTCCTACATTATTTATTTATTGTTCGATTTGTATAAAACCATGTTCATATGTTCCGTGGTTCAAAATGCCATTTTTTTTGTTACCGGTAAAGTTTCCTGTAGGCACCGGAAGTGGCGTACATTCAGCAAAAACTACAATATTGACAGTTCGGTACAACTTTTTGAAAGCAAATATTATTTTTTTCAAATTTTATATGACTGAAAACATGTGCCATGTAAAGGCGCACAAAACATCGGGCTCAGTTTTTTTAATTTCGATTTCGTTTTCTGGCAATTTGGATTAAAGGGTGAAAAAAGGTGTCAATATAAGCTGTTTACAACCCATCCAGTGTCATCATATTAAAAAATATATCTTCGTAACACTCATAAACTCGTAGTAATAACACATACGAAGAGAATGTATGTGAAAATTAATTTGTAATATGCGCAGTTGCCGAGAAATAGGCAATTTTGCATGAGTCACTTTTCACGTAATTTTGGCTGTAAAAGAATCAATAATTATTCGATTTTCAATTTTCTTTCGCCATTGGATGCCTAATGCCATAGTGGACTATGTCAAACCATTTTACCTCTTGCGCTGTCACCGGAAATGACGTCATTTACTCAAAACTTAAATTTTAGCCCTCAAAAACAATATTTTATTCAAATGAGTCGTACTTGTTATTTGTTTCAAATTATGATATTTGATTCTATTGGTCAAATAGAATGAACCCATACGATCACACAGATACCACAAAATGGTTTCCAACTTGTACGGTTGCAGAGAAATGGGCGATTTTCCTTAAGTCACTTTTCAAGGTTTTTGGTCTATAAAAGTGTCAGTTATTAATCGATTTTAATAAAATTTTCACCATATGATATCTTATATCATTTATGATTTCATAGAACTAATTTAACATTTTCAGTATTTCCGGAAGTAATGTCATTTTGGCAAAAACTGTATTTTTAGCCTCCAAAACAGATATTTTTTTCAAATGAGTCTGATTTGTAATATATTTAAAATTATGATATTTGATTCCAATCAACCAATAGATTGAGCCCATACGATCATATAGATACCAAAAAATTAGTTTTTATCTTGTGCAGTTGCTGAGAAATAGACGATTTTCTACAAGTCACTTTTCAAGGTTTTTGGTCTATAAAAGTGGCAATTCTTATTCGATTTACATACAATCTTCGCCATATGATGCCTTATGCCATTTCTGATTTCATAAAACTAATTGAACATTTCCATTATCACCGGAAGTAATGAGATTTTGCCATTATCACTTACAAGTAACATATATATAAAATGAATTGATATTGCTGGATTTGGTTGATTCTTCGTCCATTTTATTTGATGTTTGCAATGCTTATGTGGAAACCTGTTTAATGGTTTCATTGGTATCGGAAGTGACATATGTTCAAGGGCAACGTGGCACCGAAAGTAACGTGGCACCAGTGAAACCCGTCATTCCTGCATGCATGTCTAGTTAGGGTTTCACACTGCGTAGCTTGTGTGAAACACTATTGTTTTTGTTAAAATTCTTCTTATTATTATTCTTATTATTATTATTTTTTTTTTTCCAATTTGCTTATATCTCAGGATCTACTTGTCGGATCGATGCAATGTCTTGAGTTTTACTGCGAAAGTGGGTGTGACTTAGAGATTAAAGCTATTTCCGGCATTCTGCGACAATGCGAAATGTCCTAAATCACCGAAGTTGTCGTTTTTTGAAATATTGCCGTAATATTAACAATAATTGTTGGATTTTATCGTTTGATAGTTTTTGACATAGCCAGAGACATGGCACATAGCTACGGGTCTTTAGAGTTTTAAATTTCGCCGAATCTTCGGAAAAATAAGGCGCCAAATTTTGAAAATTTAAATTTTGACAAAAAACTTTTTTATTAATGAATATTTTTTAATGACTTTTTACCAAGGGTTAAAGGGTCGTCTGATTTGGGCAAAAATGTGAACATTTTTTTTCGGGGTAATTTTTCTTGGTTGCTATTGGCTATTTCAGTTTATAGGTTCTATATAAATTATTTATTGTCCGATTTGTATAAAACAAAGTTTACATGCTCCATGGTCCAAAATGTCATTTTTTTTGTTACCGGCAAAGTTTCCTGTCGGCACCGTAAGTGACGTAAATTTAGCAAAAACTACAATTTTAACAGTTCGGTACCACTTTTTGAAAGCAAAAATTATTTTTTTCAAATCTAATATGACTGAAAAAATGTGCCATATAAAGGCGCACAAAACATCGCGCTCAGTTTTTTTAAAAATTCCGTTTTCGGGCAATTTGGATTAAAGGGTGAAAAAAGGTGTCAAAATGAGCTATTTACAACCCATCCAGCGTCTTCATATTAAAAAATATATCTTCGTAACATTCATAATCTCGTAGCAATAACCCATACGAAGAGAATGTATGTGAAAATTAATTTGTAATATGCGCAGTTGCCGAGAAAAAGTCAATGTTGCATGAGCCACTTTTCACGATATTTTTGCTGTATAAGAATCAATTATTATGTTATTTTCAATTTTTGTTTCACCGTTGGATGCCTAATGCCATAGTGGACAAGGTCAAACCATTCTACCTCATACGCTGCCACCGGAAATGACGTCATTTGCTCAAAACTTAATTTTTAGCATTAAAAAACAATATTTCATTCCAATGGGTCGTACTTGTTATTTTTTTCAAATTATGATATTTGATTCTATTCATCAAATAGAACGAACTCATGCGATCATACAGATATCACAAAACGGTTTCTAACTTGTACGATTGCAGAGAAATGGGCGATTTTCCACAAGTCACTTTTCGAGGATTTTGGTCTATAAAAGTGTCAGTTATTATTCGATTTTCATAAAATTTTCACCATATGATATCTTACGTCATTTATGATTTCATAGAACTAATTAAACATTTTCAGTATCACCGGAAGTAATTATATTTTGGCAAAAACTGTATTTTTAGCCTTCAAAACAGATATTTTTTTCAAATGAGTCTGATTTGTAATATATTTAAAATTATTATATTTAGTTCGCATCAACTAATAGAATGAACCCATGCGATCATTCAGATACCACAAAATGGTTTCTCACTTGTATGGTTGCAGAGAAATAGACGATTTCTTACAAGTCACTTTTCAAGGTTTGGGGTCTATAAAAGTGGCAATTCTTATTCGATTTACATAAAATTTTCACCATGTGATTATTATTTCTGATTTTAAGAAACTAATTTAATATTTTCATTATCGCTGGAAGTACTGTTATTTTATCAGGATCAATTACATGTTACAACCGTATAAAATGAATTGATATTGCTGGATTTTTGTTGATTCTGTTTCCCTTTTATTTGATGTGTGCAATGTTTATGTGGGAATCTGTTTATCGTTGCCATTGGTTCAAGGGCAACATGGGAGCGAAAGTGACATAAGTTTAAATTTAACGTGGCACCAGTGAAACCCGTTATTCCTGCATGCAGGTCTAGTTATACTCAAAATCGCCTTTTTTTTAGCTTGGAGGTCACAATTATTATTCGATTTAAAAAACCGTTTGATTATATCACCGTTACACCCTAAGGAAGGTTGAGTACGAATTTCGGGAAAATCGGACGAAAATTGCCATACAAAATGGCCGCCGTTTGTACGCAAATACTGTTAAAAAATGGTATATCAAGGTTGTGGAGGTCACAATTTTGATTCGATTTTGATGAAACTTGAAATTCATGGTTATAACCCAAAGATCTTGCTTCCTTTCGATATTTGCGCATATCGGATTGTAACTTCCTGAATTATGGTCCCTGATTATACGCAAAATCGCCTTTTTTTTTAGCTTGGAGGTCACAATTATTATCTGATTTAAAAAAACGTTTGATTATATTACCGTTACACCGTAAGGAAGGTTGAGTTCGAATTTCGGGAAAATCAGACCAAAATTGACATACGAAATGGCCGCTGTTTGTACGTGAATACTGTTAAAAAATGGTATATCAAGGTTGTGGACCCTGTAAGGGTCACAATTTTAATTCGATTTTGATGAAACTTGAAATTCATGGTTATAACCCAAAGATCTTGGTTCTTTTCGATATTTGCGCATATCGGATCGTAACTTCCTGAATTATGGCCCCTGGTTATACGCAAAATCGCTTGTGGTCCCTCTGGAGGTCACAATTATTATCCAATTTAAAAAAACGTTTGATTATATCACCGTTACACTGTAAGGAAGGTTGAGTTTAAATTTCGGGAAAATCGGACCAAAATTGACAGACAAAATGGTACGCGAATAGTGTAAAAATATGGTATATCATGGTTGTGGACTCTCTACAGGTCACAATTCTTATCCGATTTTGATGAAAAGTCACATTTCTAGGTTGTGTACCGTCACACCATAATCATTGTCGGTTTCGAATTTCATTACAATACAGTATGAAATACAGGACTAAAAGATGTAGGAAAAATCACTTTCGGTATTGCTTGTTCTCTGTCCATCTCTCGAAAATGTTGGCGTATCCTGCCTGGCAGTGCCAGCCTATCTTTAGCTTGTGGACCCTATAGAGGTCACAATGTTGAACCGATTGTTATGAAACTTGGCATGCATGTTTATAACCCCAAAATCTTGGTTACTTTCGACATTTGCTCCCATCGGTTCGTAACTTCCTGAATTATGGCCCCTGATTGTCCGAAAAATCGCCCTTTTTAGCTTGTGGTCCCTCTGGAGGTCAAAATTATTATCCGATTTAAAAAAACGTTTGATTGTATCACCGTTACATGCTAAAATTTCGTGAAAATCGGACTAAAATTTACAAACAAAATGGCCGCCGTTTATACGCGAATAGTGTGAAAATATGTTATATCAAGGTTGTGGACCCTATAGAGGTCACAATTTTGAACCGATTTTGATGAAACTTGACATGTATGTTTATAACCCAAAGATCTTGGTTCCTTTCGATATTTGCACCCATCGGATCGTAACTTCCTGAATTATGGCCCCTGATTGTCCGAAAAATTGCCCTTTTTAGCTTGTGGTCCCTCTGGAGGTCAAAATTATTATCTGATTTAAAAAAACGTTTGAATATATCACAGTTACTTGGTAATGAAGGCTGAGTTCGAATTTCGTGAAAATCAAACCAAAATTGACGGACAAAATGGCCGCCGTTTGTACGCGAATAGTGTGAAAATATGTTATATCAAGGTTGTGGACCCTATAGATGTCACAATTTTGAACCGATTTTGATGAAACTTCACATGCATGTTTATAACCTGAAGATCTTGGTTCCTTTTGATATTTGCGCTCATTAATTTGTAACTTCCTGAATTATGGCCCCTGATTGTACGAAAAATCACCCTTCTTAGTTTGTGGTCCCACTGGAGGTCAAAATTATTATCCGATTTAAAAAACCGTTTGATTATATCACCGTTACATGGTAATGAAGATTGAGGTCAAATTTCGTGGAAATCGGACCAAAATTGACAGACAAAATGGCTGCCGTTTGTACCCGATTAGTGTGAAAATCTGTTATATCAAGGTTGTGGACCCTGTAGAGGTCACAATTTTGAACTGATTTTGATGAAACTTGACATGCATGTTTATAACCCAAAGATCTTGGTTCTTTTCGATATTTGCGCCCATTGGATCGTAACTGCCTGAATTATGGCCCCTGATTGTACAAAAAATGACCTTTTTATACGCCCACATTTTCGTGTGGACGTATTATGTCGTCGCCCCTGTCCGTCCGGACGTCCCGACGTCCGTCCGTCCATCCACAATTTGTTTGTGGACTCTCTACAGGTCACAATTCTTATCCGATTTTGACGAAACTTGAAATATAGGTTTATCCCCAAAAGATCTCGGCTGCTTTCGATATTTCCGATCAAAACTTCATGGATTATGGCCCCTGATTGTACGAAAAATCACGTTTTTAGCTTGTGGACCCTATAGAGGTCACAATTTTGAACCGATTTTGATGAAACTTGACATGCATGTTTGTAACCCGAAGATCTTGGTTTCTTTTGATATTTGCGATTGTCCGACAAATCACCCTTTTTAGCTTGTGGTCCCTCTGGAGGTCACAATTATTATCCGATTTAAAAAAGCGTTTGATTATATCACCGTTACACCCTAAGGAAGGTTGAGTTCGAATTTCGAGAAAATCGGACCAAAATTGACATACAAAATGGCCACCGTTTATACGCGAATACTGTTAAAAAATGGTATATCAAGGTTGTGGACCCTGTGGAGGTCACAATTTTAATTCGATTTTGATGAAACTTGAAATTCATGGTTATTACCCAAAGATCTTGGTTCCTTTCAATATTTGCGCATATCGGATCGTAACTTCCTGAATTATGGCCCCTGTTTATACGCAAAATCGCCTTTTATTATACGCCCACATTTTCATGTGGACGTAATATGTCGTCGCCCCTGTCCGTCCGGACGCCCGTTTCCACAATTTGTTTGTGGACTCTCTACAGGTCACAATTCTTATCCGATTTTGACGAAACTTGAAATATAGGTTTATCCCCATAAGATCTCGGCTGCTTTTGATATTGGCAATGTATCGGATGGAAACTTCATGGATTATGGCCCCTGATTGTAAGAAATATCATGTTACTAGCTTGTGGACCCTGTAGAGGTCACAATTTTGAACCGATTGTGATGAAACTTGACATGCATGTTTATAACACCAAGATCTTGGTCCCTTTCGATATTTGCGCCCATCGGATCATAACTTCCTGAATTATGGCCCCTGATTGTCCGAAAAATCGCCCTTTTTAGCTTGTGGTCCCTCTGGAGGTCAAAATTATTATCCGATTTAAAAAACCGTTTGATTATATCACTGTTACATCTTAATGAAGGTTGAGATCAAATTTCCTGAAAATCGGACCAAAATTAACATACAAAATGGCCGCCGTTTATACGCGAATAGTGTGAAAATATGTTATTTCAAGGTTGTGGACCCTATAGAGGTCACAATTTTGAACCGATTGTGATGAAACTTGACATGTATGTTTATAAGCCAAAGATGTTGGTTCCTTTCTATATTTGCGGCCATCAGATCCTAACTTCTTGAATTATTGCCCCTGATTGTCCGAAAAATTGCCCTTTTTAGCTTGTGGTCCCTCTGGAGGTCAAAATTACCATCCAATTTAAAAAATCGTTTGACTATATCACTGTTACATGATAATGAAGGTTGAGATCAAATTTTGTGAAAATCGGACCCAAATGGACAGACAAAATGGGCGCCGTTTGTACGCGATTAGTGTCAAAATATTTTATATCAAGGTTGTGGACCCTGTAGAGGTCACAATTTAGAACCGATTTTGATGAAACTTGACATGCATGTTTATAACCTGAAGATCTTGGTTCCTTCCGATATTTGCGCCCATTGATTCGTAACTTCCTGAATTATGGCCCCTGATTGTACGAAAAATCACTCTTTTTAGCTTGTGCTCCCACAGCAGGTAAAAATTATTATCCGATTTAAAACGATGTTTGATTGTATCACCGTTACATGGTAATGAAGATTGAGTTCAAATTTTGTGAAAATCGGACCAAAATTGACAGACAAAATGGCCGCCGTTTGTAAGCGATTAGTGTGAAAATATGTTATATCAAGGTTGTGGACCCTATAGAGGCCAGCATCTTACCCACTTAGCAACATGATCCCCAGTCGAATTTCAAGCCTACTGAAATGCACCTTTATAACCCAAAGATCTTAATTCATTTCGATATTTGCACATATCAAATTCTAACTTAATGATGTAGGAAAAATCACTTTCGGTATTGCTTGTTCTCTATCCATCTCTCGAAAATGTGGGCGTATCCTGCCTGGCAGTGCCAGCCTATCTTTTAGCTTGTGGTCCCTCTGGAGGTCAGAATTACTATCCCATTTAAAAAAACGTTTGATTATATCACTGTTACATCGTAATGAAGGTTGAGGTCGAATTTCGTGAAAATCGGACCAAAATTGACAGCTGTTCTTGTCAGGCCATCCATCCTTCATCACTAACAAGGGGAAACCACGCCAGAAAATCTAGATGAACTTTGTCACCCAATGCAGGGATCAAACACCCAACCTCAAGGCTACCGAGCCAGCATCTTACCCACTTAGCAACATGATCCCCAGTGTAATTTGAAGCCTACTGAAATGAACCTTTATAACCCAAAGATCTTAATTCATTTCGATATTTGCACATATCAAATTCTTAACTTAATGATGTAGGAAAAATCACTTTCAGTATTGCTTGTTCTCTATCCATCTCTCGAAAATGCAGGCGTATCCTGCCTGGCAGTGCCAGCCTATCTTTATTATTCTGCCCACATTTTTATGTGGACGTATATTGTCGTTGCCCCGGTCCGTCCGGATGTCCGTCCAGATGTCCGTCCGTCCACAATTTGCTTGTGGACTCTCTACAGGTCACAATTCTTATCTGATTTTGACGAAACTTGAAATATAGGTTTATCCCCAAAAGATCTCGGCTGCTTTCGATATTGGCATGTATCGGATCAAAACTTCATGGATTATGGCCTCTGATTGTACGAAAAATCACGTTTTTATACGCCCACATTCTCATGTGGACGTATTATGTCGTCGCCCCTGTCCGTCCGGACGTCCGTCCGTCCGTCCACAATTTGTTTGTGGACTCTCTACAGGTCACAATTCTTATCCGATTTTGACGAAACTTGAAATATAGCTTTATCCCCAAAAGTTCTCGGCTGCTTTCGATATTGGCATGTATCGGATCAAAACTTCATGGATTATGGCCCCTGATTGTACGAAAAATCACGTTTTTAGCTTGTGGACCCTATAGAGGTCACAATTTTGAACCGATTTTGATGAAACTTGACATGCATGTTTATAACCCAAAGATCTTGGTTCCTTTCGATATTTGCACCTCGGAATGTAATTTCCTGAATTATGGCCCCTGATTGTCCGAAAAATCACCCTTTTTAGCTTGTGGTCCCTCTGGAGGTCATAATTATTATCCGATTGAAAAAAACGTTTGATTATATCACCGTTACACCCTAAGGAAGGTGGAGTTTGAATTTCGGGAAAATCGGACCGAAATTGCCATACAAAATGGCCGCCGTTTGTATGCGAACAGTGTAAAAATATGGTATATCAAAGTTGTGGACCCTGTAGAGGTCACAATTTTAATTTGATTTTGATGAAACCTGAAATGCTTGTTTATAACCTAAAGGTCTTGGTTCCTTTCGATATTTGCACCCATCGGATCCTGAATTATAGCCCCTGATTGTCCGAAAAATCGCCCTTTTGAGATTGTGGTCCCTCTGGAGGTCAAAATTATTACCCGATTTAAAAAAATGTTTGATTATATCACCGTTACATGGTAATGAAGATTGAGTTCAAATTTCGTGAAAATCGGACCAAAATTGACAGACAAAATGGCCGTCGTTTGTACGCGATTAGTTTTAAAATATGTTGTATCAAGGTTGTGGAGCCTATAGAGGTCACAATTTTGAACCTATTTTGATGAAACTTGACATACATGTTTATAACCCAAAGATCTTGGTTCCTTTCGATATTTGCACCCATCGGATCGTAACTTCCTTAATTATAGCCCCTGATTGTCCGAAAATCGCCCTTTTGAGATTGTGGTCCCTCTGGAGGTCAAAATTATTATCCGATTTAAAAAAACGTTTGATTATCTCACATGGTAATGAAGATTAAGATCAAATTTTGTGAAAATTGGACCAAAATTGACAGACAAAATGGCCGCCGCTTGTACCCCGAAAAGTGTAAAAATATGGTATATAGGTTGTGGAACCTTTAGAGATTACAATTTTAAATCAATTTTGATGAAACTTGAAATGCATGTTTATAACCTAAAGATCTTGGTTCCTTTCGATGTTTGTGCATATCGGATCATAACTTTCTCAATTATGGCCCCTGATTGTATACAAAAAATCGCCTTTAATGTTTCGTATACTAAATGTTAGCATGGGGCAGAATTTTATAAAAAAAACAAACAAATTCTAATGATTTTCTGATAATTACTTAATATGCGACAACTCTTGTTGACTGCCCGGACGATTTAGCTGCTGTGTGGGCGTATGTTTCGTTGTCTGGCAACCTATTTTTTGCTTTCATCAAGGCCTATTTGTAACAAAAATTCATATGTATTGCACATATTTTAGTGTTTACTTAAGCCAGGGATGGTAAAACATAGCTGTTAGACAGAATTTAAATAGGTCATCGAAAATTTTATGGGCCGTATTTTTTCTTGGGCCCGAGGCAGCTGCCTATACTGCCTATAGGGTAATCCGCCCCTGGGGGGTGGAGTTACATGTTTCAGTACAGACCTCTATAATTACAATCAGTGCAATTGATGTGTGATTTCCCTGTTTGCTTATTGTCCAGAGTTTCCAAAAATATATTACTTGCCAGTCTGGCTAACTAAAAAAGTGGCAAATTATTGGTTTTTTTGAAAGATGCTACATGTAAATTTCGTACATTTTTCATGACATGGCAATAAAAAAATATATTTTTGAAAAAAAAAAATTCCAAATTGTGAGTGTTTTCCATGTACTGTAGTTTGTTTGCAACTTGTCTAATTTTTTCACAGAACTCAATTACTGCCTCTATTAAAAATGATTTTTTAAATTTTATCACAAAAGGCCCATGGACCTGAGATGCACTGCGGTACTTAAAGAAGCATGTATACTTAAAGGGCCATCATTTTTGCAGTTATTCTTTGATACTGATTTCCTTTCCCCAGCATGTTCCCAGAACATATGGGAAGGAAATACAAAAGGACTTTTGGTGATATCTGAAGTTTCACCCCTATATAAGGGCACAGATCACCAAATATTCATGGGCCGTCACCCACGAAACAATGGCGAAAGTTATTTTTAGTCTTTCTCTCCCTTTCCCTTTTCCCCCCTTTTGCATGGCGATATTTGTTGACTTTTTGGTGTAGAATCGAAGAAAAGGGTTTAAAATACATTTTCTGCCAGGTTTTGGTGAATATTCGTTATTTTGAGGCAGAAGAATACAAGAGTTGTGAGGTTGGTTACGTTGAAAGGGAGGGCCGAAAATTGCATGGCTAGCTGTCTCTACTTGGTTCCAGCTTGTGTATCTCAAGTTTTTCATGAAGAACCTCATACATGCTTTTGGTGGGCAAGAGTTTGCCACATGTTGCTCCATCTGTGGCAGAAAGCATTTTACCCAACGAATATTTGGGAAAAAGTTACAACCTGTCTAAGAGATGAGAATTAACATTAAAAGTCAATGGGGAAATAATTAGTAATCTGTGTCCATTTCGCTTCAGGAGTTTCATGTAAGTTTTCAGCTGTTATTTTTTTTATTTGCAGACTGTTATCACAATGTTGTAGCTACTTCTTGTTCAAACAATTTCTTTTCGTACTTATATCCTCTAAAATACACTATAATAAAACTGTGACAGTAACGTTTAGCCTAAGATTACTATTCTTGTGGTAGTTCAGCTCTAAACGTAGGTCTCGTTACACTCGCCAGTACTGTAATCTGTTCCATTCAATTTTACTGGGCAACTTTTCACTGCTAAATGGTCGTGTGTCAGTCCCTGCGAACTCCTGAACATTGTAAATGAACATCTTAGTGAGAAAATAAGACCTTGCTTACCTAGCTAGAAGCAGTATGACCGACACAACACGCTGTTAAAAAATATGTCTCCGTCTGCTAGACGACTTGGCCAATGCCATTGAGGGTTCAAGTTTAGGTGTAATATCACAAATTTAATTATTTAAGGAAACCTTCTATGGCAGAAAACTTATCTTAGCTGACAGAGATATGGTTGAACAATGTTCAGGTAATATGTTTGAAAATTGTATTGATGTATTTATCTAGTAAGTTCACCATACCCACTGATCTGTTTATTTATTCCTCATATATATTCATAACCTGATACAACTGAGTCTGCCACTGATGACTGGTGCTTTCTGCCACTGATGACTGGTGCTTTCTAGAGTATATCCTTATGTTTCTAGCTCATACACAAAATTATTATGTGACAGTCGTACCAATTCATCAAAAATGATGTAAATTGAAGCCTAAAAAGGGTCCCCAGCTAAATGGGGACATATAATTGTGACGCAAATCATAGAATAACTAATACCTATTATCAGACTTATTTCACAGCAAACGACACCAGCACCCCCTAGAATATTTAGTGCATAACAAAAGAAAAATATGCACAATATTTAAGTGACACCTGAATTATCAATATTGCTACATACGTTAATTATCAATATTGGATTATTACTATAAAATAACATTAATGGAATATGTATTTTTTGGTTAGAAATTTGAATGCAATTTTCTCCCAATATGTTGAAGATTTCAAAAAATGCCACAGTGATGCCTGTCACAGACCTGGCCTAGACCGCAACAGAAAGTGTTTATTTGAATCCCTTCCTCAACTTGCAGACAAACTGAGACTTTATGGTCACTTAATAAAACTGCTTCCTGGCGTCTATATAAACATGAGCCCCAAATGCTATTCAGCTATAGTAGTTATAAATATAACTAGACTTGCTTGCAAGGCTGGAGGCTTTCACCTTACCCAAGGCAGCACAAAATGCCCACCACTCACCCCTTAAAACACACACACACACACACACACACACACACACACACTTAAACAACTCAGACATTGACACTTTCTGTGCATGCGCATTACGATAGAAGGAAAGTGAAAAATATAGTTAAACAATTTACAACATTATGAACTTGGATCGGTAGAATCCTACAGAGCCAGAAATCTAAATACGCAATCAAAAACGCAAAAATTCTAAAAAAAAAAATTACAATTTTAGTACATTTTCAAATTTTCAGGAAAAAAAGAGAACTGCAATTCGACCTATATCGCATCCGCAATATCCCTGGCTCTACAAAAATATAACTTTTTCGAAAATCGGTTGGGAATTCAGAATATTGGGACCTATTTTCATTTATGCACGTTAAAGATTTACTTCACTTCAGGTCTGTTCAGAACTTTCGCAATACTTCTAAGAACTTACTGCTTAAAACATTGGAAAAATCATTATTCAGAACTCTATCTGCTTTAGTTTCAGAGATCTACACGAGAATGAAAAAAAAAACAGTTTTTCGAATGGGACAAAAAAAAAGATCGTGTCAGATCAAAACCAAAACCAAGAATCATACCTTTCAACATCAACTTTTCAACATTTGTTCAGAGGGGTGCCTTCCTTATAAATAGTTTCGGTAAATAGCGTCATTTTCGCTGGTATCATATGATGGCGTCATGTAGACAAAAAACCTGGGATAATAATTTCAGGAGTAACTGTTATTGACTAAAATGAATTATTTTCACTCTAGAAGCAGCATTACCAGATATTGGTTACCGGTAAAACACCTTTAGTTCAAATATTGCCTCTTTCAAAAAAAGCTCTCTATATAATGCTTTATTCGTAGGCAAAACGTAGCGATTATGACCAACTCGGACTTTTGTCAATGTCACACAAATGTGTACACGGGACTTTGGAATCACGTCCATATCAACTACTCAAATATGCAACTGGTTCAAAAATTGATTAAATATTCAATGAAATATCTACAATTTTCTGATTTCATGCACGTTAAAGATTTGACGTCACTACATGTAACATATAAAAATTTAATATTTATTACAGATAGAGTCCATGCTCAAACTGGTTATCTTAACTGAGAAAACGTTCTACTCTTAGTAAGGATGAAATTATATCCAATCACAGATCTGTACTCACTTCATTTGGTACTCCATGTGGAGATACCTGTACAGATTTGCCCTTGTTATATTGGATACCTAAACTACATAAAAATCCCTACAAGCAACGTTTTATAGGAGGTTCATCCCGTTGTTCCACAAAACCACTTTCTAAAGTATTGACATCTACACTTACAGCTGTTAAAGAGGGTATTCAAAAATACTGTGACAAAATATACTCTCGTAGTGTTATAAATCAAATGTGGATATTAAAAAATTCCAAAGAATTACTTGATGGTTTGCAATCTAGATCCCTTGCTTCAGTCTCATCTATTCAAACGTTTGACTTTTTCTACTTTGTACACTAAAATTCCCCATAGTAAATTAAAATCCCGGTTGAAAGACATTATTCACAGTGTTTTTTCGTCTAAATCGGGAACAGCTAGATATCAATATTTAGTTGTTAATTACAAATCCACATATTTCGTTAAGAATCACAGTGATTCCAAAAACAAATTCACCGCCATCAAAATAATTCAGATGTTGGATTTTTTAATTGATAACTTCTTTGTTGAATTTGGAGGGGAAATATATCAGCAAGTGGTGGGTATCCCCATGGGCACCAACTGTGCACCTTTGCTTGCTGATTTATTTCTCTATTCGTACGAAGCCGATTACATACAAGCGCTCGTAAAAACAAATAAACGATTGGTCAGACATTTTAATTTCACTTATCGATATATCGATGACATTTTATCACTGAATAATTCTAAATTTAGTGATTATGTCGATTTCATATATCCTGATGAGCTCGAAATCAAAAACACCACTGACAGTGACAATTACGCTTCCTACTTGGATCTGCGTCTCGAATTTGACAATTGCCATAAACTGAGTGTTAAATTGTATGATAAACGTGATGACTTTGACTTTCTGATTGTTAACTTTCCATTTATTAGTAGTAACATTCCAATATCACCAGCTTATGGAGTGTTTGTGTCTCAGCTAATTCGTTACGCGAGAGCTTGTTCCTTTTATTCTGATTTTTTAATTAGGTCGAGGTATTTGTCGTCTAAACTTCAACTACAAGGATACGTGCGCACTAAACTTATAAAAACCTTTAAAAAGTTTTATGGCCGTCACATTGACTTGATTAGTAAATATAATGTGTCTCTCTCAGCTATTATTCTAGATATATTTGATTGACACGTTTACTATTACTATCTCCCTAATTATGTTACTACATCGTTAAGACAGTTCATCTATTAAAACACCCTTTGTTCAAAAATTGCCACTTTTAAAAAAATCTCTCTGTATATGCTTTATACGTATGCAAAACGTTCCAATTATGACCAATTCGGACTTTTGTCGATGTCACACCAATGTGTACACGGGACTTCGGAATCGCGTTTTCATGTCAGCTACTCAAATATGTAACTGGTTCAAAAATTTATTTTATATTCAATGAAATATCGCCAATTTTCGGATTTCGTGCCCGTTTTAAAGAGATTTGACGTCACCAACATATAAAATTTCGATATTTATTAGAAACAGAGTCCATGCTATAACTACATTAAACTTTCTATGACCGGTGCAATATTCGTACTTCTGCACGATACTACTGCAAGATACAACTGCAACCTCATAAAAATTGGATTTGCTTATAAACATCGCGAGCCGTCGATTTGTGTCGAGATGATTACGGCTATGAGGTAATTGTGGCCAAGGAGAAACAATATTAATTCAAAGACTAATTATTACACACATAAATCAAATATTTCTGCTACAGGGTCACTATACCCTTATTTTGAATAGAAGTAAAGACTCAAAGTGAAATACTTTTTGCCCAAATATCATCACTGTGAGAGAAAAGGAGACTTTTGAATATGCTCTAAACATTGCTAATACGTACAGATTGTATCAACTCCTACTGCATGTTTCGCTTAACAATGAAAGGTGACGTTTTCAATTTTCGATCCCTTTGTTCTCATACTCCTGATATTTCTAACTGTTGCGCAATGGTTTCATACCTAAGACTACCGATAAAACTCTCTGTAGAAGAAGTTCAAAAAAAACAAAATTACGTTAACTTTTCGAGAAAAAGACGTCTAAAAATGCTCCAAATGGTAAAAATACGACGTTTTGGATTTTCAATCTCGTTTTTCGACTACTCATGACATTTAGAGAAATTGTACAATGGTTTCACACAATACACCAGCTATAAGACTCTCGAATGAGAAAGTTTTTAAAAAATCGTAGGCGGTTTTTCCGAGAAACATGCGTTTAAAATTGCTCGAAATCGTAAAAAACCTAACTTTTCAAAGTCCTATAACTTTTTAAGTTTGAAAAAGAAACTTGTCGCTGTGGTACCATCTTGTAGATATTTTACGTGGCTATCAAATGACGCTGTATTTTAACTACTCAGTAAACAGCCAATTGAAACATCGCATTTTCCGCACAAACACCTATTTTTCAGAATTTTGTCAAAGTTTGGATACTTTTCTTGACTACTTCCGGTGATTAGATGATTTTCATCCATAGTCTAAGGACTGGAGACGACTCTTGACCTCATATTCCTGAAATTTCAGAAAAATCGTAGGCGCCGTTTTAAAAAAATAAGAACTCTACGATTTGACCAAAATGCGTAAAAAGTGAAAAATCAAAGTTAACATTTCAGAACATAACTTATATTGTTGGAATCGGATTGATGTCAGCTATCCAAAAATATGAGTCATATTTCAAAATTCCCCATGAGAGCGACAAAGTTTCTAAACTCGATGTTTTTGAACTGCCATCTACTCAGAAATGTATTCAGCTATCCAAAAATGTAAATATCGGAAAAAGTCGGATGAGAATTAGAAGAATTATGGCCGATTTTCAATTTGAGTGCACGTTAAAGATTTGACGTGTTTCCGCTATGCGCACAAATTTGATTTTACATTTAAGCACTAACCACCACCCAGTTTTCCGACAGAAAATCAAATTTCAGACCTCTATCTCTTATAGTTGCTGAGAAATAGGCAAAGTGGAATAAAAAAAAATAATAAACTAGATCTGCAAAGCAAACTTTGGTTATAATGAAGGGAGGGCGATGAAACTCTTGTCAATCGAGAGTCTAATAGCTAACCTGTTGTGTGAAATCATTGTATCATTTTTTCTTAAATGTCCGGGGTAGCCAAAAAAAAAAGAGATTGACAACCCAAAACGTCGTATTTTTACAATTTGGAGCATGTTTAAAGGTCTTTCTCGTAAAGTCAACATGTGTTTCCTGCAAATCGTATTTCTCAGAATCTAACCATAGGATGTTTCTGAAACTTTGACCTACCCCCCCCCCCCCCAAAAAAAAAAATGCAAAGCAGATATTAAAGCTTTCATATTAACAGTCACTTCCTGTCACATGTCATGATGGGTCATGTAAATAATCTCATCAACAAAAAAAAAATCATTAAAATCGGTCAAAATATGGCGAAGTTTTTATGATTTTTCAATCGTAAACTGCTTTATCGGCACGAAAAACATCAAAGACAAAATTCGAAAATGTGACATTTTCAAATAAGAATATTTCGACCCTGATCCCGGCTATCCAGAAATGTATTCATTTTGGAAATAGGAGACATATTCTCCAAACTACGGCCTATTGCTTTCATTCATGTGCTCGTTATTGTCGATTTTTCACCTTTTCTCATATTCAGTTCGAAATGGTGACCATCACGTGACCGAAATCAAAATTCTGATCCTGTAGATTTTTAGGCATTCCTTCAAGGATTCCGAAATTGTAACTCCCATGTCTGTAAGTAAAATATCGTAAAAGCCTTTGTGATTTTTCACGTTTCAAGATGGCGGCACTACCGGTTCGATCCACAAACTCAATATTTTGTGTACGAATGAGTATTTACTTATCTAGTATCCAAAAAAAAAAAAAATCAGGTCATTCTGACCTATATTTCTTCGATTTTTTTTAAAACTTTGATCCCTAATATCACCAAGGGGAGATAATTTAGAAAATTTCTAAGGACATCTTTAAAGTTGCATGGGTAAGATCTACTTACATACTAAATTCCATGAAAATCGTACAACTATTAAAGACGTTGTCAATTTGGTCTCAACTTCCGGTTCGAAATCACAGCGACGAATTTTCGAAATTCGAAAATCTGAAACAGCAGTTGAAAATGATTTTTGTCAGGGTACTCAAAGAAAAAAGAATTAGTTAAATAGGTCAAATAATCACAGAGTTACAGTAATGCAGGTCAAATTCACTCGTTCGTAAAATTTGGTGATTTCGAATGCTTAAAACGTTTTGAAAATATATTTAATCAATACTCACCACCCATTTTTTTTGGGGGGGGGGGGTAGGTCAAAGTTTTGAAAATATATTTAATCAATACTCACCACCCATTTTTTTTTTTTGGGGGGGGGGGTAGGTCAAAGTTTCAGAAACATCCTATGGTTAGATTCTGAGAAATACGATTTGCAGGAAACACATGTTGACTTTACGAGAAAGACCTTTAAACATGCTCCAAATTGTAAAAATACGACGTTTTGGGTTATCAATCTCTTTTTTTTTTGGCTACCCCGGACATTTAAGAAAAAATGATACAATGATTTCACACAACAGGTTAGCTATTAGACTCTCGATTGACAAGAGTTTCATCGCCCTCCCTTCATTATAACCAAAGTTATCGTGCCCTAAAGAATCAACAAATCAGCTTGCTTATCTCTGGGCAGAAAATGCTCATCTTTGAACTCAATCAAGACAGTGACCTAGTGAACGTCTACACCAAGTTTGAACATTCTAGCTCAATTAGAAGGAGAGTTATTGTGTTCCAAATTCTCGGCCCTTTCAAATTGCCTCTATTTTTCACTTTCACTTCAAAATGGCGACCATCAATTGACCTAAATCAAAATTCTACTCCGAACGTTTTTTAGGCCATCCTTGAAGGATTCCGAAAATCAAAATTCTGATCCGATAGATTTTTAGGCATTCCTTCAAGGATTTCGAAAATGTAACTCCCATATCTGTAAGTAAAATATCTCAAAAGCCTTTGTGATTGATCACGTTTCAAGATGGCGTCACTTCCGGTTCGATCCACAAACTCAATATTTTGTGTACGAATCAGTATTTACTTATCTAGTATCCAAAAAAAAATCAGGTCATTCTGACCAATATTTCTTCGATTTTTTTGAAAACTTTGATCCCTAATTTCACCAAGGGGAGATAATTTAGAAAATTTCTAAGGATATCTTTATAGTTGCATCGGCAAGATCTACTTACATACTTAATTTCATGAAAATCGTACAACTATTAAAGAAGTTGTCAAGTTGGTCTCAACTTCCGGTTCGAAATCACAGCGACGAATTTTCGAAATTCGAAAATCTGAAACTGCAGTTCAAAATGATTTTTGTCAGGGTACTCAAAGGAAAAAGAATTAGTAAAATAGGTCAAATAGTCACAGAGTTACAGTAATGCAGGTCAAATTCACTCGTTCGTAAAATTCGGTGATTTCGAATGTTTAAAACGTTTTGAAAATATATTTAATCAATACTCACCACCCATTTTGGGGGGGGTAGGTCAAAGTTTCAGAAACATCCTATGATTAGATTCTGAGTAAAATAGGTCAAATAGTCACAGAGTTACAGTAATGCAGGTCAAATTCACTTGTTCGTAAAATTCGGTGATTTCGAATTCGTAAAACGTTTTGAAAATATATTTAATCAAAAACTGCCACCCAGTTTTGGGGGGGTAGGTCAAAGTTTCAGAAAGATCCCATGGTTAGATTCTGAGAAATCAGATTTACAGAAAGTATACAAAAAAAAAAAAAATAATAATAACAATAACTAAATCTGCAAAGCAGATATTAAAGCTTTCATATTAACAGTCACTTCCTGTCATTTGTCATGGGTCATGTAAATAATCTCATCAACAAAAAAAAAATCTTTAAAATCGGTCAAAATGTAGCGAAGTTTTTATGATTTTTCAATCGTAAACAACTTTATCGGCACGAAAAACATCAAAGACAAAATTCGAAAATGTGACATTTTCAAATAACAATATTTCGACCCTGATACCGGCTATCCAGAAATGTATTCATTTTGGAAATAGGAGACATATTCTCCAAACTACGGCCTATTGCTTTCATTCACGTGCTCGTTAATGTCGATTTTTCACCTTTTCTCATATTCAGTTGGAAATAATGTCATCAACAAAAAAAAAAATTCTTTAAAATCGGTCAAAATGTAGCGAAGTTGTTATGATTTTTCAATCGTAAACAACTTTATCGGCACGAAAAACATCAAAGACAAAATTCGAAAATGTGACATTTTCAAATAACAATATTTCGACCCTGATACCGGCTATCCAGAAATGTATTCATTTTGGAAATAGGAGACATATTCTCCAAACTACGGCCTATTGCTTTCATTCACGTGCTCGTTAATGTCGATTTTTCACCTTTTCTCATATTCAGTTCGAAATGGTGACCATCACGTGACCGAAATCAAAATTCTGATCCGATAGATTTTTAGGCATTCCTTCAAGGATTCCGAAAATGTAACTCCCATGTCTGTAAGTAAAATATCTCAAAAGCCTTTGTGATTTATCACGTTTCAAGATGGCGGCACTTCCGGTTCGACCCACAAACTCAATATTTTGTGTACGAATCAGTATTTACTTATCTAGTATCCAAAAAAAAAAATCAGGTCATTCTGACCAATATTTCTTCGATTTTTTTGAAAACTTTGATCCCTAATTTCACCAAGGGGAGATAATTTAGAAAATTTCTAAGGATGTCTTTAAAGTTGCATCGGTAAGATCTACTTACATACTAAATTTCATGAAAATCGTACAACTATTAAAGAAGTTGTCAAGTTGGTCTCAACTTCCGGTTCGAAATCACAGCGACGAATTTTCGAAATTCGAAAATCTGAAACTGCAGTTGAAAATGATTTTTGTCAAGGTACTCAAAGAAAAAAGAATTAGTAAAATAGGTCAAATAGTCACAGAGTTACAGGAATGCAGGTCAAATTCACTTGTTCGTAAAATTCGGTGATTTCGAATTCGTAAAACGTTTTGAAAATATATTTAATCAAAAACTGCCACCCAGTTTTTGGGGGGGGGGGGGGGTAGGTCAAAGATTCAGAAAGATCCCATGGTTAGATTCTGAGAAATCCGATTTGCAGAAAGTATACAAATAAAAAAAAAAATAACTAGATCTGCAAAGCAGATATTAAAGCTTTCATATTCACGGTCAGTTTCTGTCGCATCTCATGAGTTATATAAATAATCTTAAAAAGGAAAAAAAAAATAATGAAATCCGGCAAAAACTCACTGAGTTATAACGAGAAACAATTCAACCGGTTCAAATTCTACGTTAATTAAAAACAGAGGTGTTATGTTCCAATGTGATCAGTCAAATTGATTATTGCTCCTAAATCTACGCAGAAATTCTCAACATCAAACTTAGTCAAGGTAATGACATAATGAATCTATATTTGAAATTTCGTCACTCTCACTTAATTATAGCCAAAGCTATCGTGTCCCAAAGTAGTAACCAATCAGATTGCTTATCTCTGCTTACAGTAAGCAGACAATGCTCATCTTCGCACTCCATCATGGCATTGACCTAATGAACGCCTTCACCAAGATTGAACATTCTGTCCCTATTAGAAGGAAAGTTATTTTGTTTCAATATCTCGACCAATCAATTTGCGTATGGCTCTGCTTATCCTGAGCAGAAAATGCTCATTGTCGAACTTAGTCAAGGTAGTGATTTAATGAAACTATACACCAAGTTTCATCACTATCACTTAATCAGAACTAATGTTATTGTGTGTCGAATCATCAACCAATCAAATTGCTCATCTCTGCTTACCCAACGCAGAAAATGCTGATATTCGAACCTCATCAAGACACTGACCAAGTGAATGCCTATACCAAGTTTAAACATTGTACCCCAATTAGAAGAAGAGTTATTGTGTTCCAAAGTCACCAAGGTATTGGCCTAATAAAGACCTACACCAAGTCTAGCTGAATTAGAAAGAGAATTATTGTGTCCCAAACTAGATCATTTCGTGACTAATTGTTTTAAAGAGACACGTTAAGGGTTGTTCATAGTCAAATGAAAGTTTAATTTTAAATAAGACGAATGTCTACCAATAAAATTAGGATTTTTAAATAAAATAATATAAAAAATAAAGTTTTAAATTAAGAATAATTAATTATTGGTCTGATGGCAATGCAATGTTATGATTTGACGGGTGAAATGTACGATGGGTGTCCACACTAAGCGTCTAAGGCGTTTAGCCAAGAGGTCGGGTGTTCGATCCCTGCATTGGCCAAGAAATTTCATCTCGATTTTCTGGCGTGCCCCCCACCCCTGTGTAACATTGGAGTGCACGTAAAAGATCCCTTAGCAGTTGGAATTCGATACTGTTGAATAAGCTCTATACGATGACTAACTGTGCAGATCGTAGCCACCCACACTGCATGTTTTGCTTAACAATGAAAGGGTGCCGTTTTCAATTTTCGATCCTTTTATTCTTCTACTCCTGATATTTTGGACTGTTGATGGATGGTTTCATATAAAAGACTATCGATAAGACTCTTTGTAGAAGAAGTTCCCAAAAATATTATGTTGACTTTAAAAGAAAGGGCCCTTTAAAAATGCTCCAAATCGTAAAAATACGACTTTTTGGATTTTCGACCCCTTTTTTTCTGCTATCCCTGATATTTAAATAAATGATACAATGATTTCACACAACAGGCTAGCTATTAGACTCTCTATTGACAAGAGTTTCACCGCCCTCCCTTCATTATAACCGAAGTTATCGTGCCCTAAAGAATCAACAAATCAGCATGCTTATCTCTGCTTACCCTAGGCAGAAAATGCTCATCTTTGAACTCAATCATGACATTGACCTAGTGAACGTCTACACCAAGTTTGAACATTCTAGCTTAATTAGAAGGAGAGTTATTGTGTTCCAAAGTCCCGGCCCTTCAAATTGCTTCTATTTTTCATTTTCAATTCAAAATGGTGACCATCACGTGACCGAAATCAAAATTCTGATCCGATAGATTTTTAGGCATTCCTTCAAGGATTCCGAAAATATGACTCCCGAGACTGTAAGTAAAATAGCAAAAAAGCCTTAGGGATTTTTCACTTTTAAAAATTGTGGCACTTCCGGTTTGATCCACAAACTCCATATTTTGTGTACGAATCAGTAATTACTTGTCCAGTATCCCAAAAAAAAAAAATTAGGTCATTCTGACCTATATTTCGACGATTTTTTTGAAAAATTTGATCCTTAATTTCGCCAAGGGGAGATAATTTAGAAAATGTCTAATTATATTTTTGAAGTCACATCGGTAAGATCGACTTATATACTAAATTTCATGGAAATCGTACAACTATTAAAGAAGTTGTCAAATTGGTCTAAACTTCCGGTTCGAAATCACAGCGACGAATTTTCGAAAATCTGAAACTGCAGATTTATAGTAATTTTGTCTCAAGGTACTCAAAGAAATTTTTTTTAGTACAATAGGTCAAATAGTCACAAAGTTACAGCATTGTAGGTCAAATGCATTCGTTCGTAAAATTCTGTGATTACGGATACGTAAAACGTTTTGAAAATATATTTAATCAACAGCCACCACCCATTTTTGGGGGGGATAGGTAAAAGTTTCAGAACGATCCTATGGTTAGATTCTGAGAATTCCGATTTGTGGATAAAACACACAAAAAAAAATAATAATAATACTAGATCTGCAAAGCAGATATTAAAGCTTTCATATTGACAGTCTTCCTGTCACATGTCATGGGTCATGTAAATAATCTCATTAACACAAAAAAAATCATTAAAATCGGTCAAAATATAGCGAAGTTTTTATGATTTTTCAATCGTAAACAACTTTATCGGCACGAAAAACATCAAAGACAAAATTCGAAAATGTGACATTTTCAAATAACAATATTTCGACCCTGATCCCGGCTATCCAGAAATGTATTCATTTTGGAAATAGGAGACATATTCTCCAAACTACGGCATATTGCTTTCATTCACGTGCTCGTTAATGTCGATTTTTCACCTTTTCTCATATTCAGTTCGAAATGGTGACCATCAGGTGACCGAAATCAAAATTCTGATCCGATAGATTTTTAGGCATTCCTTCAAGGATTCCGAAAATGTAACTCCCAGGTCTGTAAGTAAATATCGCAAAAGCCTTTGTGATTTTTCACGTTTCAAGATGGCGGCACTTCCGGTTCGATCCACAAACTCAATATTTTGTGTACGAATCAGTATTTACTTATCTAGTATCCAAAAAAAAAATCAGGTCATTCTGACCTATATTTCTTTGATTTTTTTTTGAAAACTTTGATCCCTAATTTCACCAAGGGGAGATAATTTAGAAAATTTCTAAGGACATCTTAAAGTTGCATCGGTAAGATCTACTTACATACTAAATTTCAGGAAAATCGTACAACTATTAAAGAAGTTGTCAAGTTGGTCTCAACTTCCGGTTCGAAATCACAGCGACGAATTTTCGAAATTCGAAAATCTGAAACTGCAGTTGAAAATGATTTTTGTCAGGGTACTCAAAGAAAAAAAGAATTAGTAAAATAGGTCTAATATTTCTAATAGTCACATAGTTACAGTAATGCAGGTCAAGTTCACTCGTTCGTAAAATTCGGTGATTTCGAATGCTTTAAACGTTTTGAAAATATATTTAATCAATACTCACCACCCATTTTTGGGTGGGTAGGTCAAAGTTTTCAGAAACATCCTATGGTTAGATTCTGAGAAATCCGATTTGCAGGAAACACATGTTGACTTTACGAGAAAGACCTTTAAACATGCTCCAAATTGTAAAAAATACGACTCTTTGGATTTTCAATCTCTTTTTTTCGGCTACCCCGGACATTTAAGAAAAAATGATACAATGATTTCACACAACAGGTTAGCTATTAGACTCTCGATTGACAAGAGTTTCATCGCCCTCCCTTCATTATAACAAAAGTTATCGTGCCCTAAAGAATGAACAAATCCGCTTGCTTATCTATCTGCTTACCCTAGGCAGAAAATGCTCATCTTTGAACTCAATCAAGACAGTGACCTAGTGAACGTCTACACCAAGTTTGAACATTCTAGCTTAATTAGAAGGAGAGTTATTGTGTTCCGAATTCTCAGCCCTTCAAATTGCTTCTATTTTTCACTTTCACTTCAAAATGGCGACCATCAATTGACCTAAATCAAAATTCTACTCCGAACGTGTTTTAGGCCATCCTTCAAGGATTCCGAAAATATAACTCCCGTGTCTGTAAGTAAAATAGCAAAAAAGCCTTTGTGATTTTTCACGTTTCAAGATGGCGGCACTTCCGGTTCAATCCAAAAAACTCAATATTTTGGGTACGAATCAGTATTTACTTATCTAGTATCCAAAAAAACCATCAGGTCATTCTGACCTATAATTCTTCGATTTTTTTGAAAACTTTGATCCTCAATTTCACCAAGGGGAGATAATTTAGAAAATTTCTATTTATATTTTTGAAGTCACATGGGTAAGATCTACTTACATACTAAATTTCATGAAAATCGTAGAACTATTAAAGAAGTTGTCAAGTTGGTCTCAACTTCCGGTTCGAATTGACAGCGACAAATTTTCGAAATTCGAAAATCTGAAACTGCAGTTGAGAATGATTTTTGTCAAGGTACTCAAAGAAAAAAGAATTAGTAAAATAGGTCAAATAGTCACAGAGTTACAGTAATGCAGGTCAAATTCACTCGTTCGTAAAATTCTGTGATTTCGAATTCGTAAAAAGTTTTGAAAATATATTTAATCAAAATCTGCCACCCAGTTTTGGGGGCTAGGTCAAAGTTTCAGAAAGATCCCATGGTTAGATTCTGAGAAATCCGATTTGCAGAAATGACACACAAAAAAAAAATAATAATAATAACTAGATCTGCAAAGCAGATATTAAAGCTTTCATATTAACAGTCACTTCCTGTCACATGTCATGGGTCATGTAAATAATCTCATCAACAAAAAAAAAATTCTTTAAAATCGGTCAAAATATAGCGAAGTTTTTATGATTTTTCAATCGTAAACAACTTTATCGGCACGAAAAACATCAAAGACAAAATTCGAAAATGTGACATTTTCAAATAACAATATTTCGACCCTGATCCCGGCTATCCAGAAATGTATTCATTTTGGAAATAGGAGACATATTCTCCAAACTACGGCCTATTGCTTTCAATCACGTGCTCGTTAATGTCGATTTTTCACCTTTTCTCATATTCAGTTCGAAATGGTGACCATCACGTGACCGAAATCAAAATTCTGATCCGATAGATTTTTAGGCATTCCTTCAAGGATTCCGAAAA
This sequence comes from Patella caerulea, assembly GCA_036850965.1. Lineage (NCBI taxonomy): Eukaryota > Metazoa > Mollusca > Gastropoda > Patellidae > Patella > Patella caerulea. The sequence goes on along the minus strand of JAZGQO010000013.1, from coordinate 12,658,017 downwards.
TGTAACTCCCAGGTCTGTAAGTAAAATATCGCAAAAGCCTTTGTGATTTTTCACGTTTCAAGATGGCGACACTTCCGGTTCGATCCACAAACTCAATATTTTGTGTACGAATCAGTATTTACTTATCTAGTATCCAAAAAAAAAAATCAGGTCATATATTTCTTCGATTTTTTTTTAAAACTTTGATCCCTAATTTCACCAAGGGGAGATAATTTAGAAAATTTCTAAGGACATCTTTAAAGTTGCATTGGTAAGATCTACTTACATACTAAATTTCATGAAAATCGTACAACTATTAAAGAAGTTGTCAAGTTGGTCTCAACTTCCGGTTAGAAATCACAGCGACGAATTTTCGAAATTCGAAAATCTGAAACTGCAGTTCAAAATGATTTTTGTCAGGGTACTCAAAGAAAAAAGAATTAGTAAAATAGGTCTAATAGTCACAGAGTTACAGTAATGCAGGTCAAATTCACTCGTTCGTAAAATTCGGTGATTTCGAATGCTTTAAACGTTTTGAAAATATATTTAATCAATACTCACCACCCATTTTTGGGTGGGTAGGTCAAAGTTTCAGAAACATCCTATGGTTAGATTCTGAGAAATCCGATTTGCAGGAAACACATGTTGATATACAACCTTTTTTTGAAAATCTCTTAAAATGAAAAAATAGTAGAGCATTTTCCAAAATTTCACGTTTTTTCGACTTTTTTTGATTTTCAGTCCGTTATTTCACCTATTCCAGATATTTCAAAGTTGTAATGGAATGTTTCGTACACAAGACTACCACAAGGTCTCTCGATAGAGAAAGTTTCATAAAAAAAACTGTGGCGCAGTTTTCGAGATACAGGCATCTAAAAACGCTCCAAATCAGAAAATACTTGATTTTCAGCGTGCCATATTTTGCTTCCTGCTTATCGTATCCGTACGAATTTGGTATCATTCAGTGCTCCAATCACCGCCCGACCAAATGATACCTTAATTTGTTTAATCCGTTGATATCGGACGGAGAAATCGTATTTTTACCTAAAACACCCATTTTTCACGTTTTTTTCAAAATATCGCATATTATTTCGACTACTTCCGGTTTAGGGATTGTTGTTGAAATTGCTTTAATCGGTGGTTTGACCATATAGCTTTATGTTCCAGGAATTTCAGAAACGTCGATCCGGCCGTAAAACGAAATTTAAGCTCACAAAATGTGAAGAAAATTCGAAAAAAATCGAAAAATAAAGGGCAATAACTCTGAATGAAACTTATATTACTGGAACCGGATTGCCTTCAGGTATCCAAAAATGTAGGTTAAATTTGAAAATTTTGAAAAATAACAAAAAATGTGTCTTAAACAACATATTTTCATATTTTGAACGCTAGACATCAGCGGCGAAGTTTTGAAATTGCAAAATTTTCAACTGCTATCGTCCGTGAAAAGACTCAAGGTTTTCGAAAATGTAATTTGTATGAAAATAGGTACAAAATTGATTCTACGTCCGTTTTTTAATTTTTTGGCACCGCACGAAATTCGGCCACTTCCGGTCTGCGCAGAAGTTTCAAATACAGTCGATCAGGTGGCCACTGTATGGTTTCCTGATAGAAAATTATGCACTCTGATAAGTGACAGAAAAAAAAAATAATTCTGATCTTATATAGATTGCCGTTGAGTGTTAATCAAAACCATTTACTTGATTATGTAAGTTAATCGGCAAGCGGGTGTGTGTCGTTGAGTATTACTAATCAACTGTCACGGGTCAATGATAAAGCCGTCGACAACTCATTATCTTACACCATCTTTAAAAATAATTTATAGGCCTTAAATGGAAATAAAAATGGCCAATAATTTTCTTTTTGAAGGGAATTATATCGATTGGTGAATTCTATTAGCTTTCGCTTCTTCACATGGCATGTAAAATAAGGAATGCGTATTGGATATCATTGTTTAAAATGTTCTTATCACCATGGGTCGAAAAAATAAGAATGACCAACGAGCCGAAATGCGACGATTCTCGAACCTGCCATTGCTTAATTACATCAAAGCCAAAATGCACGAAAGTGAACGTAAGCTTTACTTGACTATAGGGGCTCATATTTTGATAACGTTACGGTATCTGAAAATACATGTTAAATGAACACACATACAACTGTGGCGGCTGCTTTGATGATTCCCCAATCAACAATAATCTTTATCTCCTGTCCACTAGCTAATTAATTGATGAGATTAACTTCAGTTAATCCTACCAAAGTTATAATATACAAATTACTACTAATGTATAGATTGTTCTTCAGTATAACACTATGATGTTGTGGATTTTTCGTTACGGAAAGAGTGCATTTACAACGATTTTCGTCTTCAGCACCCTTGCAATTCTAAAAACAAAATTATCAATTGACAAAATAACAAATAAATGTTGGATATTGTCTGATCAAATTTTTACTATGATTTTCGTCTTTAGCACCCCTGAAAACCCCTGAAAAGATATGTTAACGGCAAAACAGAAAATAAATGGCCTGTTTGCTATGTAATTTTGTTTTGGAACATACTAATCTTTAACTTGCTTTTTCTCAAAACTTACATTTGTGAGTTGGGTAGCTTCAAATGGACACAGCTCAGTCAATTTTTGTCCAAATCAAACAAACTATACATCAAATTGAAGGTACTGAGAACGTATTTTGACGATAAGCTATTATGCACTAAATCACAAGGTCTCTAATTGCATCAAGTACCGTAATCTCAGATATCCATTACCCACTGTACAGAGTTGAAATTCCGTGGAAACCCTGCTTCGTAGCCGCTGACTTTCATATTCCATCAAAAATATGCACTCTCAACGTGGAAATCGTACTGCAAAGCCCATAGTGCAGATAATCCCTTGAAACAAACTGCATGACGTATTCCTCTTTTCATTAGCCAGGTTATTCTTGGTAGCCCTGCTTGTAACTTACTAACTTGTAGGTCCCATGTCCAATCCCTGCATTTATCGAGAAATATTCAGATTTGTCAGCATAGTTCCTCCCTTGTCAAAGGTGTAGGGATGGTGCCCTAAAATAGTAGATCAGAGTAGATGCGAAGACGAGGTCCTATGTACACATTTGCTTGCACGTATAACACCCCGGGTGCCAATCACATGTTTAAGGAGGGGAGGGGATGTCCAAATGTACATGACAAGGACTAGGTTGCCAGTCCAACCTGCTGCATTTACTCCACAGCACTGAATCGGCTTTCTTGAATCAGACAGGAAATACGTCATACAATAGCCGATCTATCCAGCTACCAAACGATACTGTATTTTTTTTTGATTCAGTGACACCCTCTATCAGACTTGAAAAAGTAATATCTGGCAAAATTACATCACATCCGATGCCAAAAGAAATCATTATCGGCAGCAAATAATTTGAGAATTTGTAACATGAAACATACAAACTTTGTATCAGGCAATAAATACTAAACCTAGATCCCATAAGCTGAAGGTTAAAATACAGTTTTTGCCCAAATGACGTCATTTCCGGTCACAGTGAAAATGTAAAATTTGCTTAACCTATTATTCCAAATTGGCATTAGGCAACAAATAGAAATTTAAAAAAAACAATTCGCATAATAATTTACTCTTTTATAGGCAAAATAACTTGAAAAGTGATGCATGCAAAATTGCATATTTCTCGGCAACTGCTCATATTACAAACTATTTTTGGCATATATTCTCTTCGTCTGGATTATTGCTACGAGTTTATGAAAGTTATGAATAAATATTTCAAAATATTAAGACGTTGAATGGGTTGTAATAAGTGAATTTTACACTTTTTTTTACATTTTATTCGAAATTGCCCGAAAATGAAATTGAAATTTAAGAATCTGAGCCAAACATTTTATGCGCCTTTACAACAGGCCGCATACTTTTTGTTATATCATTTTTCGAAAAAAAATAATATTTGCTGTCAAAAAGTGGTACTTAACTGTCAAAATGGTAGTTTTTATACGCCCACATTGAAATGTGATCGTATATTGTCGTCATCCCGTCCGTCCGTCTGCCATCCATCCGTGGATGCTCTAGAGGCTAAAGTTAATATCCGATTGACTTAAAATTCATACACAGTGTTTAAGATCATGAGACGAAGAAGCCTATTGTTTTTCAGCGATTTCCGATAATAACTACCAGTGCTATGGCCCTTGATCACTTCAAAAAATCTTGTGGACGCTCTACAGGCCAAAGTTAATATCCGATTGACTTTAAATTTTTACACAGTGTTTAAGGTCATGAGACGAAGAATCCTATTGATTTTCAGCGATTTCCGATAATAAGTGCCAGAGTTATGGCCCTTGATCACTTCAAAAAATCCTGTGGACGCTCTGGAGGCCAAAGTTAATATCCGATTGACTTTAAATTTATACACAGTGTCTAAGGTCATGAGACGAAGAAGCCTTTTGGTTTTCAGTGATTTCCGATAATTACTGCCAGAGTTATGGCCCTTAATCACTTTAAAAAATCTTGTGAACGCTCTAGAGGCCAAAGTTAATATCCGATTGACTTATACACAGTGTCTAAGGAAATGAGACGAAGAAGCCTTTTGATTTTCAGTGATTTCCGATAATTAGTGCCAGAGTTATGGCCCTTGATCATTTTAAAAAATCTTGTGGATGCTCTAGAGGCCAAAGTTAATATCCGATTGACTTCAATTTTATACATAGCGTATACAGTCATGAGACGAAGACGTCTATCGATTTTCAGTGATTTTCAATAATTACTGCCAGAGTTATGGCCCTTGATCACTTCGAAAACATCCTGTGAAAGCCTTAGAGGCCAAAGTTAATATCCGATCGACTTTAAATTTACACACAATGTTTAAGGTCAGGAGACAAAGAAGCCTATTGATTTTCAGAGATTTCAAATAATTTCTGCCAGAGTTATCTCCCTTGATAACTTCAAAAAATCTTGTGACGCTATAGAGGCCAAACTTATCACCTGATTGAATTTAGATTGATACACAGAGTTTAAGGTGTTTGAACGAACAAGTATTTTGATTTTCAATGAATTTTGATAACTGAACTGCTAAATCCATGATATTAAATGTTTCATGTATATACTGATTGTTAGCATGGGGTAAAACTTTATAAAAAGCAATCAAATTCTAATGATTTTCTGATAATTACATAATTCAAATGGGAACACATCAATAACAACATATTTGTACACTTATGGATGTTTAATCTGTGAACAATGTTACAAAGTCAGAGGGGTCAAAACCAAAAGTATGAGACAGATGTCAGTAGCGCGTGTGTCCTCAACTGGCTCTTGCGCACGCTGTGCAGAGACATAGCATGGAATTAACCATCTGTGTCGTACTTTGGGTTTTGACCCCTCTGACTTTGTACCGTTGATTACAGATTAGCGTTGATTGATATTTGCACATTTCAAACCGTAACTTTCTGGATTATTGTCCCTGATTGTACACAAAACGCAGTTTATTTTTGGCTTGTTCTCTATCTCTTGCACAATGTTGGTGTATCCTGCCTGGCAGTAACTGGTTAAAAATTGGACCAAAACTGTGTGACAAAATGGCAGTTCCTTGTATGCAAATAATGTAAAGTATGTCCTACCAAGATTGCGGACCCTCTAGAAGTCACAATTGTTATCAGATTTTGATCTCAGTCCCTTTCTGTATTTGCACACTTTAGACCATAACTTTTTGGATTATTGCCCCTGAATGTTTGAAAAATTGATTTTGTTTCTAGCTTGTTCTTTATCCATCTCTTGCAAAATGTGGGTGTATATTGCTTGGCAACCTCTGGTTTCAGATTTGGTTGGAAGCAATGGTTATAAGAGGATGAGCCCTTGAAATTTGATTTCTTTGCTCAACATCCATGTTTTCCTTTCAGATAAACTGCACTGGAGACAAAGCTGCTGTGTGGGTGTATTCCACGCTTTCGTTGGCTTTATTTTATTCTGAAGTATACCTTTAATATTTATATGCTGCATTGTTTATTTGTTAGATGAGTTATTAGCTGATGCCGAAATAGATGATATTGCTCTTTTAGTTGTTGGTGATCCTCTAGGGTATGTTACCTACTGATCTTATATCTGCTACGTTTTTATTATTATGTTTTCATACCAGGGCTGAATTAAAACAGTCTGAAGTCCTAAGAACAGGAAAAATTATACTGTTCGTGTGTCACAGGAGGGTACATTGAAAAGACGCATGCGCAACCGTGTTTAAAATTTACGTTGGTCCGTTTTCCCGTTGCCCAATAAATAGCTGGATGGGCCGACATCTTTTTATTTTGAAGATGTTGGGTTGACCCCGTGAACCGTCTGTTTTTGTCAGGGATATTTTGTTCATGGTTCTATCAGTATCAAATTCTCCTTTGAAAATATTTATATTGCCCCCTATTTATAATCCGAAATATATTTTATCCAGATATTTATCGGTATTTCATTACCGGAAATGAAAATAAAATTGTCCATCGAATGAAATTATCGCTGTAAAAGTGAAGTCGCACTTGTAAATATCAGCATGCTCCCAAAATATTATTTCACCATTTTGATCAAGTGTGGAATAGATGAATGTGTGTTCCGATAGTATGTCTTATTTACTGCCTTATTTGTGTGACCACGTTATTTCTGGTCTTATTAAATTAAGACTGAGTCCAAGTAACTTCTATGTAATTTATTAAACATAGATAATTCAACAATTATTTACAAGAAAGAGAGAGATCCGATCCGTTCTAAACCATAGCCCACTCTGTCTGCTTGAACTAAAGTTCTTACAAAATATATAATAGACAACTTTGACAGATTAACAATTAAACTATAAAATATGGTCTCTAAGTTGAAATCTAAAACAATAGTTTCTTTTGTGGAGAGTTTGGTCAATGACCAATTCTTAATCCCTCCATTGTTAGACTTCAATGCCTAGTCTAAATTTTATCTGACCTAATAGCCACTGGCTGGATTAATAAGGTTCTATAGCCCAGGGTGGATTGTAAAGAGTTTTACTCTATCTGTTTTATAAGGACAAGATGTCACACATGCCAGTGTCTGTTTAATTCAACATGTATCTTATTGAAGAAATAATTGGGTAAATAAAATAGATTTAAAATATATGATAATTAGGTGAATAAGATAGATTTAAAATACATTAATATTGTCAAAGATATGTTTCTCAAAATGGGGAATGTAACATTGATTTTTATACGCCCACATTGAAATGTGGTCGTATATTGACGTCGCCCCTGTCCGTCGGTCCGTCCGTCCGTCGGTCCGGCGTCCACAATTGCTTGTGGACGCTCTACAGGCTAAAGTTAATATCTGATTGACTTTAAATTTATACACAGTGTTTAAGGTCATGAGACGAAGAAGCCTATTGTTTTTCAGCGTTTTCCGATAATAACTACCAGAGTTATGGCCCTTGATCACTTCAAAATATCTTGTGGACGCTCTAGAGGCCAAAGTTAATATCAGATTGACTTTAAATTTATACACAGTGTTTAAGGTCATGAGACGAAGAAGCCTATTGTTTTTCAGCGATTTCCGATAATAACTACCAGAGTTATGGCCCTTGATCACTTCAAAATATCTTGTGGACGATCTAGAGGCCAAAGTTAATATCCGATTGACTTTAAATTTATACACAGTGTTTAAGGTCATGAGAAGTAGAAGCCTATTGGTTTTCAGCGATTTCCGATAATTAGTGCCAGAGTTATGGCCCTTGATCACTTCAAAAAATCTTGTGGACGCTCTAGAGGCCAAAGTTAATATCCGATTGACTTTAAATTTATACACAGTGTTTAAGGTCATGAGACGAAGGAGCCTATTGTTTTTCAGCGATTTCCGATTATAACTACCAGAGTTATGGCCCTTGATCACTTCAAAATATCTTGTGGAAGCTCTAGAGGCCAAAGTTAATATCCGATTGACTTTAAATTTATACACAGTGTTTAAGGTCATGAGACGAAGGAGCCTATTGATTTTCAGCGATTTCCGATAATTATTGCCAGAGTTATGGCCCTTGATCACTTCAAAAAATCTTGTGGACGCTCTAGAGGCCAAAGTTAATATCCGATTTACTTTAAATTTATACACAGTGTTTAAGGTCATGAGACGAAGAATTCTATTGATTTTCAGCGATTTCCGATAATAACTACCAGAGTTATTGCCCTTGATCACTTCAAAATATCTTGTGGACGCTCTAGAGGCCAAAGTTAATATCCGATTGACTTTAAATTTATACACAGTGTTTAAGGTCATGAGACGAAGGAGCCTATTGTTTTTCAGCGATTTTCGATAATAACTACCAGAGTTATGGCCCTTGATCACTTCAAAATATCTTGTGGACGCTCTCGAGGCCAAAGTTAATATCCGATTGACTTTAAATTTATACACAGTGTTTAAGGTCATGAGACGAAGAAGCCTATTGATTTTCAGCGATTTCCGATAATTAGTGCCAGAGTTATGGCCCTTGAACACTTGAAAATATCTTGTGGACGCTCTAGAGGCCAAAGTTAATATCCAATTGACTTTAAATTTATACACAGTGTTTAAGGTCATGAGACGAAGAAGCCTATTGATTTTCAGCGATTTCCGATAATTAGTGCCAGAGTTATGGCCCTTGATCACTTCAAAAAATCTTGTGGACGCTCTAGAGGCCAAAGTTAATATCCGATTCACTTTAAATTTATACACAGTGTTTAAGGTCATGAGACGAAGAATCCTATTGATTTTCAGCAATTTCCGATTATTAGGGCCAGAGTTATGTCCCTTGATCACTTCAAAAAATCCTGCGGACGCTCTAGAGGCCAAAGTTAATATCCGACTGACTTTAAATTTATACACAGTGGATGCTCTAGAGGTCAAAGCTAATATTTCCGATTTCCGATAATTAGTGCCAGAGTTATGGCCCTTGAACACTTGAAAATATCTTGTGGACGCTCTAGAGGCCAAAGTTAATATCCAATTGACTTCAAATTTATACATAGTGTTTACAGTCATGAGACTAAGTCGTCTATCGATTTTCAGTGATTTTCAATAATTGCTGCAAGAGTTATGGCCCTTGATCACTTCAAAAAATCCTGTGGAAGCTCTTGAGGCCAAAGTTAATATCCGATCGACTTTAAATTAAAACACAGTGTTTAGGGTCATGAGACGAAGAAGCCTATTGATTTTCAGACATTTCAAATAATTATTGCCAGAGTTATCTCCCTTGATAACTTCAAAAAATCTTGTTACGCTATAGAGGCTAAACTTATCATCCGATTGACTTTAGATTGATACACAGAGTTTAAGGTGTTGAAACGAACAAGTATTTTGATTTTCAATGAATTTTGATAACTGAACAGCTAAATCCATGATATTAAATGTTACATGTACTAATTGTTAGTGTGGGGTAACACTTTATAAAAAGCAATCAAATTCTAATGATTTTCTGATAATTACATAATGAACCGTTACTCTTAATCAGTTTTTAGTGTATTACAAATGTTTCATTAGCAAAAAAAGTAAAAATATGCGACAACCCTTGTTGACTGCCCGGACGATTTAGCTGCTGTGGGCGTATGTTTCGTTGCCTGGCAACTTATCTTTAATATAATTATTATAGAACTCATGATACCTCCTGGTAAGATAATGCTAAATTTAAATTGCTAGTTTATACAACTAATATGTATAGAATTCATTCGTGAAATATTAAAGAAATAAGAATATATACATATTGACATCTCAGGTCACAATAATCCAGGTAAGGTGTGTCTTTGAAATAAGTTCAATAACAATGAAGTATATATGTTACAATCAATTTGTGTAATCAGTCATTTCGCGTAATGACTAAATGAATCAGTCATTTCATAAGAGCCTGTGAGCACCAGGCAATACGTGTAATGACTGAAAATTCCAGACATTACACGAAATGACTAAAAATCATGGGCAGACATTACGCGAAATGGCTGAAGTATTGTCAAACCACAAAAAATCACTGTAAAACATTTATTGACTTCTCATCCAACGTTAAATCATACATAATAAATGAAATAAATTCCCTCGAAACAAAATATTAATTTCAGTACTAAAATCTACCTGTCAAATCACTTTTTATACGCCCACATTTTTATGTGGACGTATATTGTCGTCGCCCCTGTCCGTCCGTCCGTCCGTCCACATTTTTTTTGTGAACAGTCTACAGGTCACAATTTTTATCCGATTTCAATTAAACTTAAAATATAGGTTTATCACCATAAGATCTCGGTTCCTTTCGATATTGGCATGTATCGGACTGTAACTTCATGGGTTATGGCCCCTGATTGTACGAAAAATCACGTTTTTTAGCTTGTGAACAGCGTAGAGGTCACAATTTTGAACCGATTTGGATGAAACTTGACATGTATGTTTATAACCCAAAGATCTTTGTTCCTTTCGATATTTGCGCCCATCGGATCGTAACTTCCTGAATTATGTCCCCTGATTGTCCGAAAAATCGCCCTTTTTAACTTGTGGTCCCTCTGGAGGTCACAATTGTTATCCGATTTAAAAAAACGTTTGATTATATCACCGTTGCATGGTTATGAAGGTTGAGTTCGAATTTCGTGAAAATCGGACCAAAATTGACGGACAAAATGGCCGCCGTTTGTACGCGAATAGTGTGAAAATATGTTATATCAATGTTGTGGACCTTATAGAGGTCACAGTTTTGAACCAATTTTGATGAAACTTGACATGTATGTTTATAACCGAAAGATCTTGGTTCCTTTCGATATTTGCGCCCATCGGATCGTAACTTCCTGAATTATGGCCCCTGATTGTCCGAAAAATTGCCCTTTTTAGCTTGTGGTCCCTCTGGAGGTCAAAATTGTTATCGGATTTAAAAAAACGTTTGATTACATCACCGTTCCATGGTTATGAAGGTTGAGTTCGAATTTCGTGAAAATCGGACCAAAATTGACGGACAAAATGGCCGCCATTTGTACGCGAATAGTGTGAAAATATGTTATATCAAGGTTGTGAACAGTGTAGAGGTCACAATTTTGAACCGATTTGGATAAAACTTGAAATGAATGTTTATAACCCAAAGATCTTGGTTCCTTTCGATAGTTGCGCCAATCAGATCGTAACTTCCTGAATTATGGCCCCTGATTGTCCGAAAAATCGCCCTTTTTAGCTTGTGGTCCCTCTGGAGGTCAAAATTGTTATCCGATTTAAAAAAACGTTTGATTATATCACCGTTCCATGATTATGAAGGTTGAGTTCGAATTTCGTGAAAATCGGACCAAAATTGACGGACAAAATGGCCGCCATTTGTACGCGAATAGTGTGAAAATATGTTATATCAAGGTTGTGGACCTTTTAGAGGTCACAATTTTGAACCGATTTGGATGAAACGTGACATGTATGTTTATAACCGAAAGATGTTGGTTCCTTTCGATATTTGCGCCCATCGGATCGTAACTTCCTGAATTATGGCCCCTGATTTTTCCGAAAAATTGCCCTTTTTAGCTTGTGGTTCCTCTGGAGGTCAAAATTGTTATCGGATTTAAAAAAACGTTTGATTATATCACCGTTCCATGGTTATGAAGGTTGAATTCGAATTTCGTGAAAATCGGACCAAAATTGACAGACAAAATGGCCGCCGTTTGTACGCGAATAGTGTGAAAATATGTTATATAAAGGTTGTGAAGGTCACAATTATTATCTGATTTAAAAAAAAACGTTTGATTATAAAAACCAAACAAATTCTAATGATTTTCTGATAATTCCTTAATATGCGACAACTCTTGTTGACTGCCCGGACGATTTGGCTGCTGTGTGGGCGTATGTTTCGTTGCCTGGCAACCTATTTTTTTTTTTTTTTAAAGAAAATCCCGACTGGTCCATCACTCAAGTCACTTATATATGCATAACACTAACAGGCTGCTATGACAACGGCGGGGGCATTTGAGTTTGATTTTGAATCATTTGCATCTATTCGTCCCATATCTCTTAGAACCAGCACAATTACACCGAACATGTCCCTGTCCACTGTAGCTGGATTCTTTATGTACAGCCTGACAAAGTGTTACCATCTTTGTATGGTCTACATCAGATTCAGTAAGTAACTGTTGGGGACACAAATCAAACTGATTGCGTGAAAACTTCGCTTTCCGAATCACTGCTTTGTCACAAATGGTGTACATGTTATTCTTATCACGGTCAAAGATAATTCCCAGAATATTTCGTGGATCACCACAACCTCTATCCACTAGAGGGATAGGTACAGCTACGTTGTCTCCCACCTGGCACCATTTCTTTCCTGTAGGATGTTTTGCAAACGTGCATTGGGTAAATCGAAGGGACTATCCTGTTCAATTTGGCCAGCTGGAGATTCAAAGTCAAAATCCAGACTGGTAATTTGTGTCGGTTCCTGACTGGTAATTTGTGACGGTTCCTGACTGGTAGTTTGTGACGGTTCCTGACTGGTAGTTAGTGTCGGTTTCGGACTGGTAGTTTGTGACAGTACCTGACTGGGAGTTGGCGAAGGAATTAAAATTTTCTTGCAAACTTCATATTTCTTGTAAAGCTCTGCTTTAAACTGATTTTTGTAAGATTGTGCCATGATGATATCAAGTAAATTTTTTCAATGGAATTTAGTAATTGAACTGGAAAATACTGGTCACAATTCTATGGAATACAATTATTGCTTATTACTGAATGATGTTTCGAGTAGGCTTCTCTAATCATTATCAAGCAATGACAAAATAAATAAAATAAAGCAAGACAATATAAACCTGTAAACAGCAATACAATGCTGACCAACCAGAGACACCCTTCTAATTACCTTGAAGGAAACCTAACTTATTTAACTTAATGTAATTATTGAAAGTGATTAAGGGTGATAAGGGTAATGCTAATAACAACATTCAGTATGACACTCTACCTGAAAATAAAACACAATGATTAATGGATAACTTATTTTGAAATGTTGACAACGATTTTATCAGGTTTTTTAGATACTTAAAACCATTAACGAAGATAAAAATTTAATTAATATTGTCAGTGAAAAATGTTGATAAATGCATAAAGATTTAACATGATTTCACTTCAATACAAACACCATTAGAGCAAAGACCCTACAAAGCTTCAGTGGTCCCCTAAAGGCCGGATAATTAAATCAGTGAGTAGTTTTAGTTATAGCGATTCCTTCAAATTGAAATGACATCATTCATCTATTAAAACGGCAATTGGTCTTCCATGAAACTAAAAACAGGTTATAGGAAGGGCAGGATTTAAACTTAAAAGTTCATGTCAATAAAAACAACCATTCTACATACTTTATGCCCAGAAAAGCGAAATAAAACTAAAAACTAATATTAAATGTTTTATTTTAAAAGTTTATGTTATGTGTTTAGGTCTACACATATTGCCTGATTTGCAAAATCTGCAATCAGGCATTATGTGTAAAAAAAAAAGGTAGGAATTTTAGTCATTTCGTGTAATGTCTGGAATCTTCAGTCATTACACGTATTGCCTGGTGCTCACAGGCTCTTCGTGAAATGACTGATTCATTTAGTCATTACGCGAAATGACTGATTCATTTAGTCATTAGGCGAAATGACTGATTACACAGATTGACTGTAACATATACACATCTTAATAAAACACTTTCACTATAAGCATGTATTTTATATATAATTGTAAAGAATGTTTGTGTAAAATAAAAGAAAGTTCAGTTTAATATTAGGCACTTCGTTTTGGCTCTTTATTTACTACTGTAGGTAGTATTTATCCATTTCAGTAAATTGTTTTTCAGATATAATTACATAATATGTATTTAACACCGCACAGATTCAACAATAGGCTTTTCACACGGCACGGATTCAGCAATACACTTGTGAAATAAGTTTTCGGTTGTTGTTGGGGGTTCACACACAATGACATTACTGATTTATTTTCTTCCTTCATTCTGAAATATCTTTATAATACATGGTTGTTGTTGTTCAGATGTCGCATGTCGATACACGAATATTATCTGATGAGCTGGCGTGATATTTCCAGTTTTTCCAAGTGAACCAAATGGATTCTTCAGTTGCTCTTCTTTATACTGGTTTCACAGACGAACTTCAGACTACCGGACTTGGTTTGATAGTATGCTGCTTGGTTTATGACGCCATCTGTAAATATATCTCATACAACATACAATTTGATCTGCAATATTACTTTCTTTTTTTTTTTTTTTTGATTAAACATATGATTATGTATATATATATATGCAGTGACCGCCCTAGACATTCGCCAATTAGCCAATGACGACAAATATTTTTATTGGCGAATAAAGTGATGATTCTGGCGAAAATTTTGGCGAATGAATTATTTTGTAAATCTGTTAATATTAAAGTTGAAATCGTTCGATCATTCAATGGAATGTCTATTTTTAGTACATTAATTACTCTAGTCTCAATCGTAGAAGTCGCAAATCAGTCAATGTCACGCATTAAAACGACTGAAAGATCGAGTCTAGAGACTATACAACACAGTTACGCCCCTTTTGTGTAGCACTGCACTGTTTACATATTATTATGCTCGCCGCTTGCCGAGTGTACATTCGCTTCACCATAGATCGTATATAACAGTTCTATGGCTTCGCTGCAAGTACCGATGTTCCGATATGACACCTGTCGGTTTTACCGATATCAGATATATCGGCCAATACAAATAAATTACCGATAGTGGTGGATATAAAACCATTACACATTAAAATGTCTCGAATGGCATGATGATCTATGTAGATATTTGTCTTTATTTTAGTCTGGAAACGCATGGTACTTTTACTATTTTACGGCGGGATTCAACATAAATTTAAACCCCGTGTTGTTGAAGTAATAATTGGGCCACGCTTCTTACGCAATCGTCAAAAATATACACCATCCATCATGAATTAAATTATTTGCTGTATCATTAATGGTCGAGATTATCATATTTTAAGTGTTAATTACTATATAATTCCTTACAGTAATCGGCACGGCATCTGTATCTATACGTGTGCATTAGTTCATGCGGTAATGAAATGATACATCAAAGCGATACCTTCATGACCTGTTTGTCAACAGTGGCTATCACGTGACATTCTCCCGCCATTTCTAGAACTATTGTTAAAAATAAAACATCTAATGTAACCTATTTGTTGATAATATTATTAATTAATAAAGTATGATCTTTATTATGAGTTTTTATTTGTCGATACAATAACCAAGCATAACAATATAAATTATTTCTAAATTTATATCGGCATCCAGAAGCCGGAATGTATTAGACAGTGATTACGTGACATCAAAGGAATATCCCCCCTTTCATCCTTTATTCCACCACGCGCAAACCACGTGATATTTCCCACCTTTTCCAAAACTTCTACTCATATATTGACAGACAATATAGTGAACTAGATAAAACGAAGTAAAAAAAAAAAAATACGTCGCAATTTAGATAAAGGATACTCATAAGGATTTTGTACTGTTTATTATTTCCTTTCTACGGCTGCTATGAGTCTTGTATTACCGGTACGTTTAAAAAGCAACAAGCACGTAGTTTCATTTTTAATTAACACACATATGAGTAAAAATGATATAAAATATTTGGCTAAAACTTTCTGAATTGGCTAATAAAATTTTGATTTGGCTAAAAATTTGGCTAATGGTTTTAAGGGTCTAGGGCGGTCACTGTATATGTATATACGTAATGCACCGTGTTCCAGAAGCAACTATAGAAACGTGTGTATTAGTTCTCAATATGGAAAGTGGGATGGGGTGGGGGGAATTATATACTACTCAAAAAAAGTAGGGGATATTTGATAATACTAAAATATGCAAATGACTACGAAAAAAGTCACTATAGAACCCAATAGAAGAAACATTTCCAGTTACATGTGACGCCCAAACGCACCAATAGCTACCGCATGGAATGCAGGGGATGCTTGGGATTATCATGGGGGTCCAACCCAAGATTTGCACGACTCTGACTTAGAATGTTACAGTCATTGTAGCATTGAATTCTAGGGTGGAAACATCAGTTTAATTGTTTTAGTGACCAGAAAACAAATTTTGATATGTGTCGGCTTACCCAAAATGAAAGGTTACGTGCCCTTGGCATGCTACAGATCGGCACAACATAGGCGGTTGTGGCGCGGACGATGAATGTTTCTCAGTCTGTCATAAGCAGACTATGGTCCAGATACCGTGATACACAATCTGTACAGAACAGACCACGCTCAGGTCGACCAAGGGCGACAACTCAAGCCCAGGATCGATTTATCCGTACCTTGGCCTTGAGAAATCGTGTCATCACAGCAAATCAGATCAGCGCTCATCTTCAAACAGACACTGGTGTGAGAGTGAGTGGCCAGACGATTCGGAATCGACTGCATAGGGGTCACCTTTGCGCCCGACGTCCTCGCGTTATCCCTTGTTTGAGAGATCATCACATTCAGGCAAGACGTCGTTGGCGTAGGGATTGTCAACACTGGGATAATCGACGCTAGAGCAATGTGATGTTTTCAGATGAGTCAAGGTTCACTGTTGAGAAAGTTTGACCATATTAATTGGCAGCTATTGATAGGGCAAATTCAAAACACCCAGTCTTACGAGGTTTCAGTGGGGCATTTGGCTGGGAGGGGCGGATAAAAAATGCCAAAAAGGGCTAAAATTTGCCTCATAAGTAAAAGGATCAGAATTACATGTATTTCTAAAATGTTGCTATACAATGTATGAATATAAAAAATATAAATCTGACCGGAAAAAGTGGGGCCATGCCCTTTTCTGACAGCTTTAAAAAGTGCCTATGGGGGCCAAAATTTGCCTCATAAGTAATATAGTTGAAATTGGTGCCAAATGTTAGCTATGTGCGAGTCGATTCTAAAAATATCAAATCTGACTGGTTTCAGTGGGGCACATCCCTAATCTGACCACTTGAAATCAGCCCGGTCTGCCACGCCCACAAAAAAGGTCAAAATTTGCATCATAAGTAATATGATCAGAAATAGTTTTGAAATGTTGTGGTGCTATATCTGAATCTTAAAATGCAAAATCTGACAAGAAAAAATGGGGCCACGTCCCTTTCTGACTGCCCTAAAAAGTGTGGACGGGGGCCCAAAAATGCCTCATAATTAATAAGATTGAAATTGGTGCCAAATGTTTGCTAATTATGAGACGGTTCTAAAAATATAAAATCTGACTGGTTTCATCTGACCACTTAAATGTGCCTAATCTGCCACGTCCACAAAAGGGGTCAAATATTGCCTCATAAGTAATATGACTGAAACTGGTGCCAAATGTTAGCGGTGTATGAGTCGATTCTATAAATATCAAATCTGATGGGTTTCTGTGGGGCAAACTCCTAATCTGACCACTTCATTGTCACCACCCACCACACCACCAAGGTGAATAAACATTTTTTTATCACTTAAAAATTAAATCTACAAACTGAAATATACTATTCAAAAAAAGTAGGGGATATTTAATTTTTAAGTGTTATTAAAGTCACCTAATGAAACTGACGAAGAAACAAATGACAAAATGAAATGAAGTTCACATTCATCAATTTATTCCAAATGATCGTTAGACTAAGTAAGGCACAGAGTGACCATTATAAGGGTAAATTAATGATACCCGGGGTCAAACAGCAAAGTTACCACAGCATCACAACAAAGTCAGTAACAGGTAAATCCTCCTCTGTTTGCCAAACAAGCATTGATCTGACGTGGCATACTACTAATGAGACGTCTAAGGTCATTTTGGTCCAGATTATCCCATTCCTGTTGCAATGCAGCAGCAAGTTCTTGGATATTGGCAGGACGTTGTTGACGTTGACGTAACCTCTGTCCAAGCATGTCCCAGACATGCTCGATGGGGGAGAGGTCGGGACTCAGTGCTGGCCAAGGTAATGTGGTGATTTTCGGTTGTTGGAGGTAACCTGTAACGATCCTGGCCCTGTGACATCTTGCGTTGTCATCCTGGAAGATGAAACGGCGGCCATGACGTTGTGCGAATGGCACAACATGGACTGCCAAGATGTTGCCCCAGTAGTACCTGCCGGTAACACGCCCTGCAACAACATGTAAAGCCGTTCTTTCAGCAACAGTCATGCCTCCCCACACCATAACAGAACCACCCCAAATCGATCATGTCTGATGACGTTAACGTCTTGAAAGCGCTCGTTTCGACGACGCCACACCCTCCTACATCTGTCCAAAAAATCAACAGTGAACCTTGACTCATCTGAAAACATCACATTGCTCCAGCGTCGATTATCCCAGTGTTGACGATCCCTACACCAACGACGTCTTGCCTGAATGTGATGATCTCTCAAACAAGGGATCACGCAAGGACGTCGGGCACGAAGGTGACATCTGGTCACTCACTCTCACACCAGTGTCTGTTAGAAGACGAGCGCTGATCTGATTTGCTGTGATGACACGATTTCTCGAGGCCAAGGTACGGATAAATCGATCCTGGGCTTGAGTTGTCGCCCTTGGTCGACCTGAGCGTGGTCTGTCCTGTACAGATTGTGTATCACGGTATCTGGACCATAGCCTGCTTATGACAGACTGAGAAACATCCATCGTCCGCGCCACAACCGCCTGTGTTGTGCCGATCTGTAGCATGCCAAGGGCACGTAACCTTTCATTTTGGGTAAGCCGACACATATCAAAATTTGTTTTCTGGTCACTAAAACAATTAAACTGATGTTTCCACCCTGGAATTCAATGCCACAATGACTGTAACATTCAAAGTCAGAGTCGTGCAAATCTTGGGTTGGACCCCCATGATAATCCCAAGCATCCCCTGCATTTCATGCAGTAGCTATTGGTGCGTTTGGGCGTCACATGTAACTGGAAATGTTTCTTCTACTGGGTTCTATAGTGACTTTTTTCGTAGTCATTTGCATATTTTAGTATTATGCTCCCAAAATCAAATATCCCCTACTTTTTTTTAATAGTATATCTTACAAATGTGTGCCAAATTTCTGTGAGAAGGTTCTGTTTGGTTTACAAATCTTTCAGAACTTTCTATATCTTGTCTAATTTACACTTGTTAAATGATATAATCCAAATATGCGACAAACAAACTTTTCTATTGTAGGCGTTTATTCGTCATTCATATCTTGGTGGCATCCAAAGTTGGAAAATTATTCTTCCCCTAAGGACCTTTTGTTATCACTTCAAAGTTAAATCTACGAACTGGATAGTTTGACACAATGCTATAAATTTGCAGTTTTCAACAACCTAGAAGAAATTCAATACAGCACTGCTGGCCTCCAAGTTATATGATTCTCCATTAAAGGAGCCAAGTCTTGAACTCAATGCCATCCCCAGTTTCGACGCTGCAACATGACTTAATAGTCAAATTAAATCAACATTGGTGTTGTTATCTTACCTTGAAATGTGGGGCTTCTGATATTCAGCATTTATGACAAAATGAAAATGTTAAAATTGGCACACGAATCGTGTGTCAGAATATTTTCAAGGGCCATTTGTATGAAGCTACTTGAAGAACGATGCTAAACATATCCCATGTAGAAGAAAACTACCAGTGTATACTGGAACAACCAGATGTCAAAGACTGACATTCAATTCAGACTCCTCGAGTAAATTACGCCGAACATAACTGATTATAATTACAGTAAAACAGAAACGATTGAATGTAAATCAAAAGTACGACAAAGATGGTTAATTGTGCTACACTGCGTGCGTAAGAGCCAGTGGAGGACACATGCGCTACTGACAATTAACTATCTTTGTCGTACTTTTGGTTTTGACCCCTCTGACTTAGTACCGTTGATTACAGACTAAACATCCATAAGCGTACAAATGTGTTGTTATTGATGTGTTCCCATTTAAGATTGTTCACAATAAGAACCAACATAAATAAGATATGTTTATAGGATCATTTTGTTATACGAAAAACTAAGTGATGCGTTTTCTATGGCGCTCAGTATATTATTGAAGAAGAAAACGTATACACACAAAAACTGTATAATATTTCGTGCGGCAAAATTAAACTTGATTTAAATCTGGAACCATATAGGAAGACGCTTTCAATGACTAACAGTGGATTTATCCCAGAAGATCTATTAACCCGGGAGCCCAGTGAGGTTTAATCAAAATAATGAGTCCAAAAGGTTTGAGGTTTGCAACACATATTTGACCCCTAGATCATTATGGATAGGCAAGTCTTAAGTTTTGTAACCTGTGCACATACCTGGGAGCTCTCCCCCTAACCCCCTTAAATTTAATGGGAGTTAAAATTCAATGTCCATGCACAATTTTCTTGCAAGGATTTCATACTTAGCACTTTGAAACAGAATGTATGACTTAAGATCATAAAATGTTGTGCTAATGCTACTTAAGAGCTTAATTAATTAGCATTAATTAGTGGCCGTAATTAAAATTTAGAGTCCATGACTGAAACAAAGCCTAAAAGCTAGCTAACCAAGTCATGAAACCAAAAATATCACTTAAGAGCGACAAAAGTTGAACAAACCTTGCTTAAGACTGGTTCAAAGGTGTCAAAGGTCACTAATTAGTGACTGTAATTAAAATTTAGAGTCCATAACTGAAAAAAAGCCTAAAATCTGGCTTACCAAGCCAGTAAACCAAAATTATAACTTAAGAACAACAAAAGTTGAACAAACCTTGCTTAGGACTGATTCAAAGGTGACAAAGGTCAATGGTCAATTTTTGGGTCTCGTAATAGGGATTGAGTGGATGTGATTAAATTGTCTTGTCCAAGAACATTTTTGTTTGGAAAACATATTTCTATGATTTTCACTGCACCAAATTCATGACTTAAGAGCATAAAATGTTGTATTAATGTTACTTAAGAGCTAATTAATTATTGTAATTAAAATTTAGAGTCCATAACTGAAACAAAGTTTAAAAGCTAGCTGACCATGTCAGGAGGCCAAAAATATCACTTAAGAGCAACAAAATGCCTTGCATCAATGAAATTAAATCACAGTAAGATCCTACATCATTACAAAAATGATTTCTCTCCTTAAAAAGCGAAATTTGTATGTATGTCTATGTAATTTAGAGACGATGAGTGACAGATTACCTTAAAAGGAACCTCAACACCCCTCCTGCAAAAATTCCTGGATCCGCCCCTGTTCAAAGGTGACAAAGGTCATATTTTGGGCCACATTATGACCTATCAAACATTCAAATTGCTTGCTTATCTCTGCTTGCCTAAAGAGACAACGAAAAGCTATGCGACGAATCATTCCATATAGGAAATGAATGGAATTATTGAACTGGATAACTATCTGGTTCTGAAAAATGCGGACAATTCGATAATATTAATAAAGATATATATTTATATGATTCAAAACATTTATGTGTTCACCTTAACATCGATATTTACTTTGGTGAAAAAAGGGTTGATATCCGAAAGTTATTTTCAGTATAATGCTATCAAGAGTGGCTTATACTGTTTACTTACAAGATGTTAGTGCTAGCTAGATAAGATGTTCATTGCACCAGAATATCCATTCAGGACGACATGTATACATTATATATTTAGACATAGTCGCATACTGGAAATAAAGCTGTCTATGTCATTAATTACAGAAGTCCATCTATATATTCCATCGATGCTACTTTCTATATGCAAAGTGGATGTTTTTAATATGTTAATTATAATTCCAAATTTATATATCCAAGTCAGATTTTTTTGCTAAAAATTGTACCAATATCTTTTTTATAGATTGCTTTTTATAAGGAACCAACTTTTGAAAATGTTATGCCTAAAATTTTAATAGCAACGTTGTTTTTATTGAGTCACAGTTGAGCAGTGCCAGATCTAAGTGGGACAAATGTCCCGGGCCGCCCACATTTAGGGGCCCCCACAATTCTATGTCATACTAATATTTTATCCTAGACTGAGCCAACCAGTTCCAGGGCTGAATGGGTGAGGATTGGGGTCCTTGGCAGTAATGATATTAGAGGCCCTGGGACTGGCGGAAAACACCGCAGGCACTCAAGGATGCGGAGTGCATACTAGTATGATCCGCGGTTATTACGAACAATTTGAACAAACAACAATTGGGCCCTGCACAATTGGTTTGTCCTGGGCCCGGAAAAGGTCAATCCGGCACTGCAGTTGAAGAAGGATTAAATAAGACAACAGAACATGGGTACATGATCTTTAAGAGGTATTAACAATCGGAAAAAAAAACATGTACATAACACAGTTTTTTTATACGGGAAACAATCACTGGGTTTATCCGAAAAACCCATTGTTTCAAAATATACACTTTGCATAAATAAATTGATGTAGCATTGGTGGAATACACATATTGACTTTTGTAATTAATCACATAGACAGCTCTGAACTACTTTTGATAACTTTAAATAAGTCTTGATAGCATTATACTGCAAATAACTTTCGGATTTCAACCCCTTTTTTTCACCAAGGAAGACATTCCCGTAAATATCCATGTTAAGGAAAACACATATAAATGTTTTGAATCATATATTATTATATCTTCATATGGACTAATTTATTATCTAATTGTCTGCATTCCAGAGAGTCATCCAGTTTTATACTTCCATTTTCAATATTTAGAATAATTGGAAAAACTTTACTGTTTTTTTCTTTTCATTTCCTATAAGGAATGATTCATCGCAAGGTTTTTCGTCATCTCTTCAAGCCAAACAGAGATAAGCAATTTGAATGGTTGATTGGTCATAGTGTGAAACAAAATATGACCCTTGTCACCAGTTTGTCACCTTGAACCAGTCTTAAGCCAAGTTTGTTCCATTTTTGGCACTTTTAAGTGATATTTGTGGCTTTCTGGCCTGGTTAGCCAGTTTTTAGGCTTTGCTTCAGCTATAGACTCAATCCCCATTACGAGACCAAAAAATTGACCTTTGTCAATTTTGAAACAGTCTTAAGCCAAGTTTGTTCAACCTTTGTTGCTCTTAAGTTATATCTTTGGTTTCCTGACTCGGTTAGCTAGTTTTTAGGATTTGTTTCAGCTATAGAGACTCTAAATTCTAATTACAGTCACAAATTAGTGTTAATTAATTAGCTCTTAAGTAACATTTTATGCTCTTAAGTCGTAAATTTTGTGAAGTGAAACTCATAGAAATGTTTTCCAAACAAAAATAATCTTGGACAAGACAATTTAATCAAATCCACTCAAACCCTATTACGAGACCCAAAAATTGACCTTTGACCTTTATCGCCTTTGAAGCATTCTAAAGCAAGGTTTGTTCAACTTTTGTCGCTCTTAAGTTATATTTTTGGTTTCCTGTAGCAAATTTCAATCGCCTTTTACGATTCACAATTTAGCTTGCGGATGACGAATTCTTAGCCCTACGTCATCAGGGGTATCTTCTTTTGGTTGTGGGTGAGGTTGTCTTCTCAACTAATGGAACTGTCTATATATTCATTTCCATTATGTCTACTGTTAAATTGAATATATTGAATAGACTTGGTGTTCACTATTTCCAGGTTGAGGATTATTTGGAAATTGTATTTTTGTATTGTATGTAGCATACGGACGTTAAATTAACATTCGTTCACAGATGCTATTAGTTTGTGGGTGATATGGGCTTGTATAACGGCGTTTTACTTCGAATAGTTCACATAGGGCTTTTACCAGGTTAGACAAGAATTGTGTGCCTCTATCAGATATTAAAGATCGTGGACAGCCATATCTGGTAAACACATTCTTGTGATATAGGCCTAGCCTGTTCCCCAATCCTATTCTTATTGAAAAAATTCAGTTTTAAAAAAAAAATAAATAAATAAAACGTCCGCCACATCTTTTGCCGATTGTGATTTTAAAGCAAAACTTTCCGGCCATTTCGAAGCACTGTCAACTAATAATAAGCAGTATTTACTACCATCCTTGGCTGTGGGAAATGGACCTAGAAAATCCATATGCCATCTACAAAATACATCCTCAATCGGAATAGGCGTTAATGGTACTGGGTTTGTTGATGATAACTGTTTAAACTTGATGTTGATGTTCATTAGGTGAATGACTCTTAACTGAATTCAATTAACATTTCCCTCAAAATTTTTTGACTTTGATTAAATCTGATATATAGTGATAGAGAGTAATGAAACTTAGTGTTTTGTCGATAATTAATTAATATGTCATATATTCATATGGGAACATCAGACTCACTGTTGGCTTGTTAAATTAATTTTATGGGAAGTGGAATTTATAGTGTCCTGTGAATGCAGTTGCAACAAGCTGATTGAAATCTAGGTGGGCATATTTGGGTTGCAAAAACACATAAATATAAGACTTTTTGGTACCACTTCCTAGAAGCTGTACTCATAGCCTGGAATTGGGATCACGTAGCTAAGTGGGTAAGATCCCTGTATTGGACGAGAAAGTTCATCCAGATTTCCCCTTGTCAGTGATGCTGGACGAAGGGCCCGACAAGGAAAGGTGTCTAGTCATTCGGATGGGATGGAAAACCGAGGTCTTGTGTACACATTGGCGTGCATGTAAAAGATCCCTTGACAGTTAGAATTCAATATAAAAGTAGGCTGTAGCACCGCTGTCTGGGCAAAATTGCCCTCATAGGAGACTGTATTGGGAATGCCCCATTTCATTTCATTTTATAGCATGGAATAGCACTAAGCAGGAGAACGTCACACTGTGGCACTCACAGGTAACAGGCTTAGCTGGCCTTGGCTTTGCAGACAATAAAAGGGAACTTTTTCAGTCATTTCATTTCTTACATCCACCCACCACACTTAAATCTCAAATTTATATGGGCATGGGATGGGATTTTGATTGCAAAATCACATGAATAAGTCTTATTGGACTGCTTTCCAGCAGTTGTACTCCCAGTTTAAGAGAGTTGGGAAACCTTTCTGCCGCCAACAAATTTTTAAAGTTGGAAAAATCGGGAACATTTTCTAGGGATGCCTCCTGATGACACTTCCCCAAATTTCATGTCTGCCCCGTCCCCCCGTCATCTGGTTCATACACTTATGAGTTACTCAATAAGCCACCATGTTTATTCAAATTTTGATATGTTTCAGTGCAACAACACACACTGATTTAATCATCCGAGCTGTAGAGAAGAATATTAAATATAAAGTTATACATAATGCATCTATAATGAATGCCATCGGATGTTGTGGTTTACAGGTACATTATAGTCTTCTAATATTATATTTGTTTGTCCACCGCCTTTCGAAGAAAGTTTGGGGACTATTAAAATGGGTTCGTCTGTCTGTCCGTCCGTCAGTCACACTTTTTTGGACACAATAACTCTCTTCCTAATTGAGCTAGAATGTTCAAACTTGGTGTATGTGTTTATTAGGTCAATGCCTTGGTGGAGTTCGAAGATGAGCATTTTCCGCCTAGGGTAAGCAGAGATAAGCAATTTGATTGGTTGATGCTTTGGGACACGATAACTTTAGTTCTAATTAAGTGAGAGTGATGAAACTTCGTGTATAGTTTCATTCAGTAATACCTTGACTAAGTTCGATAATGAGCATTTTCTGCTCAGGGTTAGCAGAGCGATAACGCAATTTGATTGGTCAAGACTTTGGAACACAATAACTCTCCTTCTAATTGAGTTAAAATGTTCAAACTTGGTGTATATGCTTATTAGGTCAATGCCTTGATGGAGTTCGAAGATGAGCATTTTCCGCTTAGGGTAAGCAGAGATAAGAAATTTGATTGGTTGATGCTTTGGGACACGATAACTTTAGTACTAATTAAGTGAGAGTGATGAAACTTGGTGTATAGTTTCATTACAGTAATACCTTGACTAAGTTCGATAATGAGCATTTTCTGCTCAGGGTAAGCAGAGCGATACGCAATTTGATTGGTCGAGACTTTGGAACACAATTAACTCTCCTTCTAATTGAGTTAAAATGTTCAAACTTGGTGTATATGCTTATTAGGTCAATGCCTTGATGGAGTTCAAAGATGAGCATTTTCTGCTTAGGGTAAGCAGAGATAAGCAATTTGATTGGTTGATGCTTGGGACAAGATAACTTACGTTCATCTTGATTGATGATTTTTATGCCAATACAATGACTGCATTCTCATTCAGTAATGGATTCGACAGTAACAGTGTATAGAAACGATTGACTCGGACACGAAGGCCCTTTCCCTTGGCCAGAGGGCCCTTTTGTCTGCCTTTAGGGTCCCCCTAACTAGGGTACATTTTCATTTTTCTCGACGGTTTTAGCATTTTTCTTTATAAAACACTTTTGGATGACACTTCATGTACAGTTTGATTGCTCGATACGTTTGAAAAAAATAAATGTGTCTTCTATTTATTTTGGGATTTCGGCGGGGAACATCAGCCTCACTGTTGGCTTGTTTAATCTGCTATTGAACCTTGATTCAGGAGAATGGAAAAAATAAATATATTAATTTTTTTTTGTCTTCAGAATAGTTATCTGTTTAAAGAATATTCTTAAGAGCCATTCCACGTGAAAACCATGCAGAAGGTGGGGTTGGTAGATCGAGTTAATCTTCGGCGGATTTCTTTGACTCCTCCAGACTACTTCACAGCCAGAAGGGCCGATCTCAAAAATTTAATCGTTATTGAGATACGGTCCTTGGGTGATTCTGGGCAAATTTTGCCCTTTTTCAGGTCATTTTTGGTCACTTTTCAGCCACCAATTCTTACGAGTTTACGGTTTGGATGAAAATGGTGGTGGTTGGTGATGTTAGTGGGGGTCTTTCTGTGGCCCAATGTACTTATTGCTATGCAATGTTCTAAAGAGTGGACATTAATGCCATTAGTACACTCTTTCAATTTTATGAAGTCATTTTCTTGCTCATATCCGTGATTTGTATCGCATTCTATACCAACTCTCATCAAAGAGACCAGTCTTGCTCGAGCAGTGAATGATTTGGTGAAGAAACGGAGAAAGCTGGCTTACCCTGTAAGAAAGCAGTTGACCATTTCATAGAGTATCGGAGATTTACAAAGGGAAAGTTCACCAACTTTGACTTATGATTTTGCATTGAATAAAAAGAGGTGACAGATTTTATTTCTTATATCGATAGAGGATGGTGAGCTGTGCCTAAAACCATTTCGATATTTCTACCCTCGAATCATAGAAAATGGAGCAAAGGTGGATATTTTCTGTTTTATTTGCCATATGTTACAATTTTGCTGACCATTACTTCCAGAGAAAAGATGCGACTTTAAGGTCTTCGCATTCGGGCACAGGAAGACCCCCACTAACATCACCAACCACCACCATTTTTATATGCCCACATTTTCATATAAACGTATATTGTCGTCGCACCTGTCCCTCCGTCCGTCCACAATTATTTGTGAACAGTCTACAGGTCACAATTTTTATCCGATTGCAATGAAACTTGAAATATAGGTTTATCACCCCAAGATCATGGTTCCTTTCAATATTGGCATGTACCGGACTGTAACTTCATGGATTATGCCCCTGATTGTACGAAAAATCACGTTTTTAGCTTGTGAACACTTTAGAGGTCACATATGTTGAACCAATTTTGATGAAACTTGAAATGCATGTTTATAACCCAAAGATCTTGGTTCCTTTCGATATTTGCGCATATCGGATTGTAACTTCCTGAATTATGGCCCCTGATTGTACGAAAAATCGCCTTTTTAAACGCCCACATGGAAATGTGGACGTATATTGCCGTCGCCCCCGTCCGTTCGTCCGTCGGTCCGTCCGTTGTCTACAATTTTTTGTGAACGCACTAGAGGCTAAAATCAATATCCGATTGACTTTAAATTTATACACATTGTTTAAAGTCATGAGATGAAGAAGCCTATTGATTTTCAGCAATATCCAATAATTATTGCCAGAGTCATGACCCTTGATCACTTTGAAAAATCTTGTGAACTCTCTAGAGGCTGAAGTTAATACCTGATTGATTTCAAATTTATACACAGTCTTTAAAATCATGAGACAAAGAACCCTATTGATTTTCAGCGATTTCCAACAATTACTGCCAGAGTTATGACCCTTGATCACTTTGAAAAATCTTGTGGATGGCCTAGAGGCTAAAATTAATACTCGTTTAACTTCAAATTGATACACAGAGTTTAAGGTCTTGAAATGATGAAGTTGAAACGAACAAGTATTTTGATTTTCAATCACTTTTGATAACTGAACAGCTAAATCCATGATATTAAATGTTTTGTATACCGTACTAAATGTTAGCATTTGCTAGAACTTTATAAAAACCAAACAAATTCTAATGCTTTTCTGATAATTACTTTATGAGTTGTTGTTCTTAATCAGATTTTAGAGAGAGAAAGAGAGAGAGAGAGAGAAATGGGGTTTAACGTCCACTAAAAACAAACTAGGTCATTTCGGGACTAATATATGGTTTTAGTTTTATTTCAATAATTCGCATGTGCGTAGGGGTCTTTAGCAGTTGGAGGAAACCCACGAGGTTGAGAAGGCGCCTCCGATCTCCATGTCACATACGCTCAGACCTGGGCTCGAAACCACAGCCGTAAGCCAGAGGTGACCGGCTAGCTAGATGTTGAAGCGCGGCACTCTACACCACTAGGCCATCCCAACCACCCAATCAGTATTTAGTGTAATATAAATGTTTCATTGTCGAAAGAAGTAAGAATATGCGACAACTTTTGTTGACTGCCCGGACGATTTAGCTGCTGTGGGTGTAAGTTTCGTTGCCTAGCAATCTATCTTTTATCTTGTGGTCCCTCTTGAGGCCAAAATTATTATTCGACTAAAAAAAACGTCTGATTATATCACCGTTACACAGTAAAGAATGTTGTGTTTAAAATTGACGGATAAAATGGCTGCCGATTGTACGCGAAGAGTGTAAAAATATGGTATGTCAAGGTTGTGAACACTGTAGAGGTCAAAATTTTGAACCGAATTTGATGAAACTTGAAATGCATGTCTAAACTCAAAGATCTTGGTTCATTTTGATATTTGTGCATATCGGATCGTAACATCCTGAATTATGGCCCCTGATTGTACGAAAAATCACCCTTTTAGCTTGGACCCTATAGAGTTCACAATATTGAACCGATTTTGATGTAAGTTTCGTTGCCTGGCAATCTATCTTTTATCTTGTGGTTCCTCTTGAGGCCAAAATTATTATCCGATTTAAAAAAACGTCTGATTATATCACCGTTACACAGTAAAGAATGTTGTGTTTAAAATTGACGGATAAAATGGCTGCCGATTGTACGCAAAGAGTGTAAAAATATGGTATGTCAAGGTTGTGAACACTGTAGAGGTCAAAATTTTGAACCGAATTTGATGAAACTTGAAATGCATGTCTAAACTCAAAGATCTTGGTTCATTTTGATATTTGTGCATATCGGATCGTAACATCCTGAATTATGGCCCCTGATTGTACGAAAAATCACCCTTTTAGCTTGTGGACCCTATAGAGGTCACAATATTGAACCGATTTTGATGAAAGTTGAGATTTATGTTTATAACCCAAAGATCTTAGTTCATTTTGATATTTGCGCATATCGGATCATAACTTCTTGAATTATGGCCCCCGTTTGTCTGAAAAATCACCCTTTTTAGATTGGGTCCTTCTGAAGATCAAAATTATTATCTGATTTAAAAAGACGTTTGATTATATCACTGTTGCTTGGTAATGAAGGTTGAGTTCAAATTTTGTGAAAATGGACGGACAAAATGGCCGTCGTTTGTAAGCAAATAGTGTAAAAAGATAAAAAGTTGATAAAACTTGAGATACATGTTTATAACCTAAAGATCTTGGTTCCTTTTCATATTTGCGCGTATCGGATTGTAACTTCCTGAATCACGCTTTTAGCTTGTGGACCCTATAGAGGTCACAATATTGAACCAATTTTGATGAGACTTGACATTTATGTTTATAACCCAAAGATCTTAGTTCCTTTCGATATTTGCGCTCATTGGATCATAACTTCCTGAATAATGGTCCCTGTTTGTCTGAAAAATCACCCTTTTTAGATTGTGGTCCTTCTGAAGATCAAAATTATTATGCGATTTAAAAAACCGTTTGATGATATCACTGTTGCTTGGTATAAAGGTTGAGTATGAATTTCGTGAAAATTGACGGACAAAATGGCCGTCTTTTGTACGGGAATAGTGTAAAAATATGTTATGTCAAAGTTGTGGACCCTATAGAGGTCACAATTTTAATTCAATTTTGATAAAACGTGAAATGGCCGCCGCTTGTACGTGAACGATGTTACAATATTGTATACCAAGGTGGACCTGTAGAGGTCACAATTTTAATTTGATTTTGATGAAACTTGAAACAGAGTTTAAGGTCTTGAGACAGACAAGTATATTGTTTTCAATGAATTTTGATAATTGTACAGCTAAATCCATAATATTAAATGTTTCGTATACTAAACATTAGCATGGGGCAGAACTTTATAAAAAACAAACAAATTCTAATGATATTTGATAATTACTTAATAGCGACAACTCTTGTTGACTGCCCGGACGATTTAGCTGCTGGTGGGCGTATGTTTCGTTGCCTGGCAACCTATTTTCATCCAAGCTGTAAACTCCCCAGAATTGGTTGGTAAAAATTGTCCAAAAATGACCTAACAATGGGCAAAATTGGCCCAAAATCACCCAGACGGTGTATCTCAATAACTGTTGAATTCTGAGATCGGCCTTTCTGGCTGTGAAGTAGTCGGGGGGAGTCAAAAAAAAAATCCCCCCCAATTTCTTGTTTCTGTATGATTCTGAATGTTTTTCTCATGGGATGACTCTTAAGGGGTTGTTTTTTTTTTTGTCCCCCGCCTTTCGAAGAAGTGGGGGACTATTAAAATTGGTTTCCGTCTGTCTGTCCGTCACACTCTTTGGGACACAATAATTCTCCTCCTAATTAAGCTAGAATGTTCAAAATTGGTGTAGGTGTTTATTAGGCCGATGCCTTGGTGCAGTTCGAAGATGGGCAGGGTAAGCAGAAAGAAGCAATGTGATTGGTTGATGCTTTGTGACATGATAACTTTAGTTCTAATTAAGTGAAAGAGTGATAAAACTTGGTGTATAGTTTTATTACATAAATACCTTGACTAAGTTTGATAATGAACATTTTCTGCTGAGGGCAAGCAAAGCGATAAGAAATTTGATTGGTTGGGACTTAGGGACACAATAACTCTCCGTCTAAGTGAGCTAGAAGCTTTGGAAGACGATAATTTAAGCTCTAATTAAGTGAGAATGGTGAAATTTGACTAAGTTCGATAATTAACATTATCGCCAGAGGGTAAGCAGAACGATAAGCAATTTGATTGGTCAAGGCTTTGGAATATAACTCTGCTTTTAATTGAGGTAGAATGTTTAAAGTTGATCATGATGTTCATTAGGTTGATTATATCTGATAGAGAGTGATGAAACTTAGTGTTATGTTGATAATCAGTTTAATTCCTTGACACTCTTGAAAAATATAAACGTCCAATTAATTAATATGTGTCCTCTATTTATTTTGGGATTTCGACAGGGAACATCAGTCTCACTGTTGGCTTGTTGTAATATTATATCTGTATATCTAAAAGTGTTAAATAACTGCTTTTCATTTTACTCTTCAGTTGTATAACTTTGGTGAAACCGTTTCTATAGTTTTTTGGGAGGAAACATGGCAGCCTGACAGTTTTTATGATAAAATATGTATAAATAAAAAACTGGGAATGCACACTCTTTGTTTATTGGGTAAGAAAATGTACTAGAGTTTTTGCTTGTGAAATTAATTATGTCATTATATTGTATTAATGTTTTGGGCAAGTTGTGGGATTCAAACGTATTAACATATATGTACATGTACTTAAAATATTTAAATCAAATTAGCGAATGAGTGGCATATTTTTACAGGCAGGATACGCCTACATTTTGCAAGAGATGGATCGAGAACAAATTTGATCAAAAGCGATTTTTGGTGCAATCAGGGGCAATAATCTAGATAGTTATGGTCTCAAGTGGGACCTTTGGAACATAAACATATACCGGTATTTTAAATTTCATGAAAATGGATAAAAATTGTGACCTAGAGGGTCCATACCATGGGTTCCACGTCAGCCGTATGTAATTTTTTTATAGTGATATTGGGAATTGTAGAAATAAAATCTAGAGATTAGTTAATTTGCTTAGCGAAAAATTAAGAACATTACGTATTCCAGTGCTATTGCGTACATGTAGTAATACTGAATACTGATAATTCCACGTGCTACAAAGATGTCGTGTATATACATGCATGGAAACTCTTATGCACAACGATAGTCAAGGGGGCGCTAGTGTCGCTAACGGTGAAGTTAGCTGTCCGTTAGGCATTAGATATTTTGTTCTTCATTATATAAGGCTTTAAGACTTTCGTCTGAAAGACTATTGTTTTTACTAAAAGGCTATTGTTTTTACTAAGATTATTATTATTATTAGGCTTTCAGACTTTCGTCTGAAAGACTATTGTTTTTACTGAAATTATTATTAGGCTTTCAGACTTTGTCTGAAAGACTATTGTTTTTACTAAAATTATTAGGCTATTGTTTTTATACGCCCACATTGAAATGTGGTCGTATATTGTCGTCGCCCCCGTCCGTCCGTCCGTCCGTCCGTCCGTCCGTCCGTCCGGCGTTCACAATTGCTTGTGGACGCTCTACAGGCTAAAGTTAATATCCGATTTACTTTAAATTTATACACAGTGTTTAAGGTCATGAGACGAAGAAGCCTATTGTTTTTCAGCGATTTCTGATAATAACTACCAGAGTTATGGCCCTTGATCACTTCAAAAAATCTTGTGGACGCTCTAGAGGTCAAAGTTAATATCCGATCGACTTTAAATTTATACACAGCGTTTAAGGTCATAAGACAATGACGCCTATTGATTTTCGGCGATTTCCGATAATTAGTGCCAGAATTATGACCCTTGATCTCTTTAAAAAATCTTGCGGACGCTCTAAAGGTCAAAGTTAATATCCGATTGACTTTAAATTTATACACAGTGTTTAAGGTCATAAGACGAAGAAACCTATTGATTTTCAGCGATTTCCCATAATTAGCGCCAGAGTTATGGCCCTTGATCACTTCAAAAAATCTTGTGGACGCTCTAGAGGCCAAAGTTAATATCCGATTGACTTTAAATTTATACACAGTGTTTAAGGTCATAAGACGAAGACGCCTATTGATTTTCAGCGATTTCCGATAATTAGTGCCAGAGTTATGGCCCTTGATCACCTCAAAAAATCTTGTGGACGCTCTAGAGGCCAAAGTTAATATCCGATTGACTTTAGATTTATACACAGTGTTTAAGGTCATGAGACGAAGAAACCTTTTGATTTTCGGCGATTTCCGATAATTAGTGCCAGAGTTATGGCCCTTGATCTCTTTAAAAAATCATGTGGACGCTCTAAAGGTCAAAGTTAATATCCGATTGACTTTAAATTTATACACAGTGTTTAAGGTCATAAGATGAAGAAGCCTATTGATTTTCAGCGATTTCCGATAATTAGTGCCAGAGTTATGGCCCTTGATCACTTCAAAAAATCTTGTGGACGCTCGCTCTAGAGACCAAAGTTAATATCCGATTGACTTCAAATTTATACACAGTGTTTAAGGTCATAAGACAAAGACGCCTATTGATTTTCAGCGATTTCCGATAATTAATGCCAGAGTTATGGCCCTTGATCACCTCAAAAAATCTTGTGGACGCTCTGGAGGCCAAAGTTAATATCCGATTGACTTTAGATTTATACACAGTGTTTAAGGTCAAGAGACGAAGAAGCCTATTGATTTTCAGCGATTTCAAATAATTACTACCAGAGTTATCTCCCTTGATAACTTCAAAAATTCTTGTGACGCTATAGAGGCCAAAGTTACCATCCGATTGACTTCAGATTGATACATAGAGTTTAAGGTGTTGAAACGAACAAGTATTTTGATTTTCAATGAATTTAGATAACTGAACAGCTAAATCCATGATATTAAATGTTTCATGTATATACTAATTGTTAGCGTGGGGTAAAACTTTATAAAAAGCAATCAAATTCTAATAATGATTTTCTGATAATTACATAATGAGTTATTACTCTTAATCAATTTTTAGTGTATTACAAATGTTTCATTACCGAAAAAAGTAAAAATATGCGACAACCCTTGTTGACTGCCCGGACGATTTAGCTGCTGTGGGCGTATGTTTCGTTGCCTGGCAACCTATCTTTACTAAGATTATTATTATTATTAGACTTTCAGACTTTCGTCTGCAAGACTATTGTTTTTACTAAAATTATTATTAGGCTTGCAGACTTTCATATGAAAGCTTATTGTTTCTGTTAAGATTATTATTAAGCTTTCATATTTCATATGAAAGCTTATTGTTTCTGTTAAGTTTATTATATTTTTTTTTATTTGTGTGTGTTTCTTGCAAATTGGATTTCTCAGAATCTAACCATAGTATCTTTCTAAAACGTTGACCTATCTCCCCCCCCCCCCCAAAAAAAACGGGTGGTGAGTATTGTTTAAATATATTTTCAAAATGTTTTAAGCATTTGAAATCACCGAATTTTACGAACAAAAAAAACTGACAATGCATAGTCGTAACTTTGTTATTTATTGACCTATTTTACTAATTCTTTTTTCTTTGAGTACCTTGTGAAAAACCATTTTCATCTGCAGTTTCAGATTTTCGAAATTCGAAAACTCATCACTGTGATTTCGAACAGGAAGTTATGACCAATTTGACAACTTCTTTAATAGTTTTACGATTTTCATGAAGATGAGCATTTTCTGCTTAGGGTAAGCAGAGATAAGCAATTTGATTGGTTGATGATTTCGGACACATTCACTTCAGTTCTAATTAAGTCAGAGTGATGAAACTTAATGTATAGTTTCATTACATCAATACCTTGAATACGTTCGACAATGCTCTGCCATGGATAAGCAGAGCGATGAGCAATTTCATTGGTCGAGAATTTGAAACAAAATAACTCTCCTTCTAATTGGGGCAGAATGTTCAATCTTGGTGGAGGCGTTCATTAGGTCAATGCCATGATGGACTGCGAAGATGAGCATTGTCTGCTTACTGTAAGCAGAGATAAGCAATCTGATTGGTTGATACTTTGGTGCACGATAACTTTGGTTATAATGAAGTGAGAGTGACGAAATTCCAAATATAGATTCATTATGTCATAACCTTGACTAACCTTGAGAATTTCTGTGTAGACTTACGAGCAGGGTTCTTAATCCATTTTGAAATGAACCGGCCAAGGGTAAGCCTAACGGATAGTCGTATTTTCAACAACAGACATGTTGGTTTATGCATACTTTATTCACGTTAATAATTGCATAACGTATTCCGAATAATAATAGCTTAAACTTCGAATAAACAAAACCTTTGTTGTAATTGCATACTTGTATTCATACATCGATAATAATATCGAAATTGATAGTCAAATTTCTGCAACTTCCATAATGCATATTCCTACTTTTGCTTTCATCCAACCAAACGGAAGTTATAATTTAGTAAAAAGAAAAACTACCAGTAAACATAAATATGTTTTTTTTTACAATTGTATTATTGTGATCAATGGTCAATATATAAAAATAAAAAGAATGTAAGCACATATTAAAATAATAATAAATTAGCACAAATTAGTTTCTGTGTATAGTCGGAACTCGGAAATATGCCGACGTGCGAAAAGTCACGTGGCCTATTACCATGATAGGCTATTACTTGACATAATAATTATATACGGGTCAGTAGGTTATTACCAGATTTACTCAACGCTAACATAATAATAATAATTATTACTATACGAGATCAGTAGGTTATTACGTGACTTAAAAAAGGAGACTAAATTAAGAACTTACGACTACGAGACAAAACATTTTCTGTGAAATTTTGTCAAACGAAAGCCATTTGAAAGTAGTTAACCATTCGGTATTAAAATATCTCCCGGACTTCGATTTTGGTTGACCTATATTGGACGTGGGAGTTTGTCCGACTTTTGGAACTTCCAGTGACGACGTGCATGCTTGAAGTTCAAGGTCAATGCAGCCATCACTATCGTCGGCTAAAACTCGCTTACGTTTTCTATTGTCATTCTGTGAGGTGTTCAAGTAGCTGACTTCAACATTGTGTTAGATAGAAATGAATGAACCGACATTGGATTATATACATTCTTTTACTTGATTGACTCAACTAATTAAGTTGTTTATTTAGGAAATGAGCCGATACGGATTGAAGCTGAAGGTATTCATATTGTATTGACTGATTCTTTGATGGGTTTCTTAATTGAGGAGTAATAATTAACTCTTTGTTATCGGCCGAAAGTTGATTGATTAATGATACCATAGTGGCCGGTTCATTGTTTTACAAACCGGCTAGATTAAAGATCAATCGGCTAAAGCCGACAAAAAACAGCCGATTAAGATCCGTGCTTACGAGTAATAAGCAATTTGACTGATCGCATTGGAACATAGAACTCTGTTTTTAATTAAGGTAGAATTGTTTCTCGTTATAACTAGGTGAGTTTTTGGCCGATTTCATTAATTCTTTTTCCTTTTTAAGATTCTTTATATATAACTCATGAGATGCGACAGAAACTGACCGTGAATATGAAAGCTTTAATATCTGCTTAGCAGATCTAGTTATTATTATTATTTATCGCGGGAGTCTATTTCTTCATGATCGAAAACAGATATCGATCTGGAACCAAAAATTCTATCAGGAAACTAGATGGTGGCTACTCATTAAATCACTTTTGAAACTTCTATGTAGACCGGAAGTGACCGAATTTCGTGCGGTACCAAAAAATTAAAGAAAGGCCGTAGATTCGTCAATTCTGTCCCTAATTTCATACAAATAACATTTTCGGAAACCCTGAGTCTTTTCTCGGACGATAGCAGATGAAAATTTCAGAAACTTCGTCGCTGACTTCTAGCGTTCGCAAACTAAACTTTTTTTTTCAAATTTGACCTACATTTTTGGATACCTGAAGACCATCCAATTCCAGAATTATACGTTTCATTCCGAGTTATCGCCCTTTATTTTTCGATTTTTTTCGAATTTTCTGCCATTTCCCGAACCCATATATTTTTTGGAAAGAATAATCCGATATTTCTGTAAGCTCTGGTACATAAAGCTATATAGTCAAACCTTTTTTTTAAAGCAATTTCAACAATGATCCGGAAGTAGTCAAAATAATGCCCAATATTTCGAAAAACACAAAAAGTTGGTCTTTTGGGGAAAAACTTGATTTCTCCGTCTAATATCAATGGATTAAACGAATTAAGCTTTTGTTGAGTGGCTCGGAGAATGGACTGTCGTATGATGCACAATTTATATGGATACTATGACCAAGCAGCAAAATATGACACTCTGGAAATCAAGTATTTTCTGATTTGGAGCCTTTTTGGACGCCTTTATCTCGTAAACTGCTTCAGCGATTTTTCTTAAACTGTCTCTATCTAGAGACCTTTCGGTAGTCTTGTGTATGAAACATTCCGTTAAGACTTTGAAATATTTGTAATATGTCAAATAACAAACTGAAAATCAAAAAAAGTCGAAAAATCGTGAAATTTTGAAAAAAAGCTCTCTTTTTTTTTCTTTTTTTTTTTACAGATTTTCAAAAAATATATTTATATTTAGATAGCTGATCTAATGCCGATTCCAATAATGTATAATATGTATTCAGTTATTGAAATTTAATTTTCGATATATTGACATTTTTGCATTTTTGGCACTTTAAAACGTAAGATTTCTCAGGAGCATTTTATCTGATCAGATAATGTTATATATCATTACAGAGCCTTGCGGCTATATATTTGCCCAAACCAGTTATTAAAACTATCCCGACAATAATCTCCATACTGGAAGTATTCAAAAAATGAAAAAAAAAAGGTTTAAAAATAGGCGCTCTTCCGAAAAGCTCAATTTCGCTGTCAGATATTAGCGGACCAAAAGAAGTAAAGTGTCTTTGGATAGCCCCATTAAATGACTATTATATGGCATCTCAATGGTACGATTTCGATGGTTAGAAAATAAATTACGGTACACAGAAAATCTAGTATTTTCCGTTTTTGGAGCCTTTTAAGACGCCTTTTTTTCGAAAACGACAGTTACGATTGTTCTGAATCTTTTTTAACGCGGAGTTCTGTCGGTGGTATGTTGCGTGAATCCCAAATGAAAAGGTTTGAAATAATATAAGGGGTCCAAAAATGGCCTCAATCTTTGAAAAAATGTGAAAAATGGTAAAATTATTGAAAATGCTTTTTTATTTATTTTTTTTTTTCGAAAAATACTTCATGAATGTTTCTAACGCTTATGTTACAGGAAGTTAAGTATCTAAACAACGTGTTAAAGCTATCCCGACAATGATCCCAAAACCGGAAATAGTACAAAAAGTACAAAAATGCCCATCTTGCGAAAATAAGTGATTACTATGCCAGATTTCACCGAATCAAAAAAAAACAAAGTGTCACTGGATAACCCGAACAATGGACGATATTTAGACAGTCAAATGGTAAATATTCGCTGATAAGGTAAAATATTACGGGACGCTGAAGATCTAGTATTTTCCTTATTGGACTTTTATATGATATCAGAATGATACAGATTCGATGGTTAGGCAATAGATTATGAGATGATGAAAATGTAGTATTTTCCTCTTTTTTGGGGGAGCCTATTCAGACTCGTTTATCTCGAAAACTACTTCTATTTCTCTTCTTAAACTTCTGTTATCCCGATATAAATGATATGGCAATGATATAAAGGACCCTGAAAGCTGATTCATCACTGCTATGCAGGTCTAGTTAGGCTTTCAAATTGTGACCTATAGAATGTCCACAAGCTAAAAACGTGATTTTTTGTACAATCAGGGGCCATAATCCATGAAGTTATGGTCTGATACAAACCAATATCGAAAGGAACTGAGATCTGAGGGGGATAAACCTAGTTTTGTTGAAATCGGATAAAAATTGTGACCTGTAGAGTGTCCACAAACAAATTGTTTTGTTCCCTTCGATAACCGCGCATATCTGAACGTAACTGACTGTCTAGATTATGGCCCCTGATTGTTCGAAAGATGACATTAGATTTCGGAGATATTACCATCTGAATTTGTTAGACAGCAGACTTATTCTGGAAGGGAAAAGATGTAACAGTTTCCATCAGCACTCGCCTAGCAAGTTATGCTGGCTAGGGTTTGAGAATGAATTTTGTAATCTATACTATGCTTATATCTATGTATCTGACTATCATATATAAAATGTAAAAATTAACTGTTGCATTGTCATAACTACTGAGAAGACAAACATTTTAATTGAGATAAAAAGAAGTAAATAAGCAACATGAAGGAGACGCAAAGACAAGTGAAAATGCTAGAGTATGCCTCACATGTTGGATATGGGGAGCAAGCCTGGAAATAAGGCACCTGTCACTGACAATATCAGGCACAAGTTCAGGCTTTGTCCGGCACTGTTTTGTCTTTTTTAATATTATCAACACATGTCCGGCACTATGTTGAAAATGTCAGGTACCATTCCATTAGTGCCTGACATTTTGTCAGGTACATCTAATACCGTTATTTCCAGACCTGGTGGGGAGTTGTATCCACATACATTTGCCCCCATCATAGCACTAGGCGTAGTAGGTGTTACGTATGTTATTAAGATGAAGATTATCTGATAATACAATATATGAAATAAACCTTAAAGCTACAGATGATCGTCATTTTCATTTTTCAGGTGAAATCTAAGTATTCACAGTTTAATCCAAGCGAGAACTGTCAGTCTTTATCTAATTCTTACATAATTCATCTTTAAATAACATTTAACATAAAATTAGAATAGATCAAATACATTGATTTTTTTTTTCTCAGATATTAAAATGAAGGAACAAACAATGGAAAATTTAATGAAGTAAGATTTGCTTTTATATTGATTTATTCATTGTATAGTTTGTAACACACATACATTGTATTGTAACAGTGTAATAAATACACACTGGAATTATCCTTTAAAATGTTTAATACCGGAAAACATAAAATATCATATACACAGAACAGCACATCCGACAGGCAGAGTGACTGTCCTGGAAACGGGATGAAACCTAGAATCCTGAATGAATGTACAATTCGGTATTTAAGGAAGCTTGTATCTAAGGATTAAATTAAATATTCACAATTAACAAACGTAGGTAACAATAAAACATTAAAGACAAAAATTACATATAATAGAAATAATAAGGATTAAGTTATACTGTCTAAACAATGGCTGTCCACCATTGGTTACCAAGTTACAAGATTAATGACTTCAGGTGTAATTGGTATTAAAAGATCTCTATTGAAATTTAAATAAGTTATTAAAACAACACATTTGACATTAAATGAATGAATGATAATAAAGAAGCGAATGAATAAATGCACAAATTATATCCCTATTACAATATCCTCTACGACGAAAATGATTCGTCCTCGGATCATAAGAAAAAACATTAATAATATTTTTAAAATTTTAGCTTTGTTGTTTAAATGTATGACAACGTTTTACTTTTAAACGACAGTAATATAAGTTAAGTACATAAACAAAATAAGTAAGAAGTAATTATGAATTGGTGATTCAAGATATACTAAGGGGTTGGGGGTCAACAATTATTTGGGTTACTCGCTAATGTAGACACGAATATTAAGTCTACGGCTTGTGAAAAGGCACTGGCAGTTCTTCATTATCGATACACTCTAAATAACTGAGTTGACAACAATAGTAATTAATTGAAATGTCGAAATAAAAATATATACTATACTTTGAGTTAATCAACACTTGAATTTGAAATTAAATGATTAAATGAAAGAATGCAAAAGTATTTATGAATTAATTCTACGGCATTGATAATATCGATTTAACTGCTTATGCAGAATCACTCGAAATGTGCAAAACTATAGCAACATTCAAACGGGTATGTAATAATAAATCTTTTCTAGAGCTTTATAAATTGAAAGGCCAATAATAATAGATCTGTGAGCACATAAAAGTCAGTAGTTTAAAACAGTTCACATGTTGTAACACATCGAACACAAGTACATCACTTTAATGAATAGTTACCTGGGGGTAACGTATGTTTGATACTTCGAAAGAATACTGGATTTTCTTTGGCAATAATGTCCCAGTCCTCTAAATCATATCGACTATAAACGTCGCCCTCCTTGGGACCTGGACCCTGCCTTTCAACATTCAACTGCAATTTTCCCGACTTCTGATTAATTTCCATTCGTGTAAATCCAACTAATTTTAAACTTGATTTTGGTGGGTATGTCCACATGCCTCTCGGGAAGACATTCAGCTCTTCCTGGTTACGTTTATGTTGATTTATCAACCCTTCTACAAACCAATCCTCTGGGCCAGCAATTTTATTCGGATAGTTAGTTATAAAGGAAACAGCTTTCTGCTCCAACTTGTTTTCTTTCACCCACAGATTTTTGGTTGCAGGTTGATTCTTCCATCGGATTAAGTATTAAAGCTGTCCCTTCTTAACACGCCTTTTTAGCACCTTTTCTGTTTCTTGGATCTGTGGCGTTGAAGCTACCGTAACATCTGGTTTGACCAAATCTGTATTCGGTTTTATGTCAAGGGTTTGGACACTCTTAGTATATGTGGCCGGAATAGCCATTATACATTTATCTGAACTTTCAGAGTAACCCTAATAATTGTTGACCCCCAACCCCTTAGTATTCACTAGATTTGGGTGAAGATATTTGGGTGGTCTGAACTGCTATGTCGGCCTTTGTAGACATCAAATTTATTGATGATACGCTCGATCTTTTCACTGAAATCATCTCCTTAAAACGCTGGCCTCTTAGAAAATCTCTGCTCTGTTTGATAGTAGATTTTCTATATGACATATCTGAATTATGATGAAATTTACTGCACCACTTTAAAACAATGGAGGTGTTACTACCTTTATGGTCTATCCTCCATTGGTTGGCCTTTGAGTTGATCCTCATAACTTTAATTATTTCCACCAATTCATCGGGTATCACAATTTGTTCCATATTTGATTTTTCTTTGGGTTACTCACTTGAGAGAGGTTCCAAGATCTTACCTCGCAAAGCACTCCACCAATCTGTAACAGTGTAAATCTTCGATAATAAATACACACTGGAATTATCCTTTAAACTGTTTAATACCGGAAAACATAAAATATCATATACACAGAACAGCACATCCGACAAGGAGAGTGAATGTCCTGGAAATGGGATGAAACCTAGAATCCCAAATGAATGTACAATTCGGTATTTAAGGAAGCTTGTATCTAAGGATTAAATTAAATATTCACAATTAACGAACATAGGTAACAATAAAACATTGAAGACAAAAACCATCGGTTACCAAGTTACAAGATTAATGACTTCAGGTGTAATTGGTATTAAAAGATATCTATTGAAATTTAAATAAGTTATTAAAACAACACATTTGACATTAAATGAATGAATGAAATAATAAAGAAGCGAATGAATAAATGCACGAATTATATCCCTATTACGGTATGGTCATATATATATATATATATACACAAATATCCATCTGCTTTTGACCAAATGTTACTTGAGCTCTTCTATTGAATTTTGTCTTACAGAGGTAGAAAAACCTATGAAAACCCCCGTTTTATGACTGTAGCACAGGCCTGTCAACAGTTAATGGAAATTATTCAAAAGAAACAAGAACAGGGAGAAGATTTATGTATGAACTTTTTTTTTTATATAACTCTAAAATTGTTGTTTCATGGTAATATGCAAATCTCCACTACTATAGGGTCATTCCATGTCAAGGGGGGCAATTTTCAGAAACTAACCTACCTCAAAAAATATGGAAAAAATATATGTTATTGTACACGTCAAATCGAGAATTTGTGCTCTGTACTACTGTAGCATGAATATTGACTGAGATACAGGCATTTGGGTTTCGTGAGTTACCAATAAGTTTTTGAAACAAAATATGTATCAATAATTTATTAGAGTTTCAGATATCTTGATTTTACCTTTTTATACGCCCACATTTTCATGTGGACGTATTATGTCGTCGCCCCTGTCCGTCCGGACATCTGTTCGTCCGTCCAGAATTTGTTTGTGAACTCTCTACAGGTCACAATTCCTATCCGATTTTGACAAAACTTGAAATATAGGTTTATCCCCATAAGATCTCGGTTCCTTTCGATATTGGCATGTATTGGATCGGAACTTTATGGATTATGGCCCCTGATTGTGCGAAATATCATGTTTTTAGCTTGTGGACCCTATAGAGGTCACAATTTTGAACCGATTGTGATGAAACTTGACATGCATGTCTATAACCCCAAAATCTTGTTTCCTTTCGATATTTGCGCCCATCGGATCGTAACTTCCTGAATTATGGCCCCTGATTGTTCGAAAAATCGCCCTTTTTAGCTTGTGGTCCCTCTGGAGGTCAAAATTATTATCCGATTTAAAAAAACGTTTGATTATATCACCGTTACATGGTAATGAAGGTTGAGTTCAAATTTCGTTTGTACGCGAATAGTGTGAAAATATGTTATATCAAGGTTGTGGACCCTATAGAGGTCACAATTTTGAACCGATTTTGATGAAACTTGACATGTATGTTTATAAGCCAAAGATCTTGGTTCCTTTCGTTTGATTA
Organism: Patella caerulea; assembly: GCA_036850965.1. Taxonomy (NCBI): domain Eukaryota; kingdom Metazoa; phylum Mollusca; class Gastropoda; family Patellidae; genus Patella; species Patella caerulea. The sequence continues at coordinate 12,614,432 of JAZGQO010000013.1, read as the reverse complement.
TATCACAGTTACATGGTAATGAAGGCTGACTTCGAAGTTTGTGAAAATCGAAAATGGCCGCTGTTTGTACGCGAATAGTGTGAAAATATGTTATATCAAGGTTGTGGACCCTATATACAGTACACGCATCGCGCAGGTTCTATCAAACACGATTATCGTGTCGTTTTTTGTTAAAAATTTCCACGATAACGGCACGATATTGCCACGATAAATAACTCGGTGTAGCAGTCGCTATCGTGTGCCACGATAGTCGCGTGACACGATAGGCCTCGATGTAATTTGATATGTAAAATTAACGATGTTTATCTGTCATAAATAATTGATGTCAAAAATATATACTGCCACGATGTTATCAAACTGCCACGATATTTGAAATGTTGAATAGTTTTTTCAATAATCCTGACGCGAATAGCCACGCTGCAAAAAAAGAATGTACTTTTATGAGGTTATATTTTAACAGAGTCCCATTCTGACAAATAAACCGGTAAATCACACCTCAAGTAATATCTTCGGGTTTAAATCACAAATGAATTAAAAAGTCTGTCTCTCTTGCTCTCCTGTTGTGGAATACATGTCCATTAAAACGTGTCTCCGTCGGATAACACCTTGGTGACCTTTTCATACTGTCAATCAAGTTTCCAAATAACGTGAATATAAAAGAGCCATCAAACATCAAAAGGAAACGATAATTGACTAAAATAGAAGTCCTTTTAACAAAAAATAGTCTTGTAGACAATATGACTTTTATTGCAAATTGTCAGTAAGTGGACATTACCTAACATTATTGCCCTCATTTTTAAAAAAAACAATTGCAACTGGTACGTGACCAATCTGGATTCACACAAAAAAAAACTGTCGTTGTCATGGTTAAATATGAACGGACCACGATGGAAAGCTCCCCCCCCCCCCCAAGAATACATCTTAATATGTTACGAGGGATAGAGGGATTTTATTTTATTTGTTTACCGCAGAGCTCACGCTTTCAAAATTGTGGATGTAAGTGTTTATTCAATGTTTAAATTGGTACAGACTTGAAGATTGTTACATAACAGCGCGTCTTATGACGAAAACTATGTATAATCAGCATATTCGCAGTGGGCATATTCTCCCAATAAAATCATTCCTTAAACTACTGCCCATTTTACTTGTGCATGCATTGTTAGTAAAGACAAATTGTCGCCCAAATAACTCAACGAACGTTTCTATTAATATAAAGTATATACCCACGTCGCGTATGTCAGTCATTCATCTACGAATGATCGCCATCTTATAAAAAGCGAATTTAGTTTATCTAAAAGGGGGCTGCGGCGCGATTTAAGGAATTATTTTTGACCCGATATTAACCATTGCCAAATATTTTAAATAATGAGATAACGTCAATCAACAAACCAAACAATACGAGTTTACTTTATAACAAAAGCATTGGTGAATTTATTATTATGTTTAAAATCATAAAGCTAATCAACAAATAATACTATTGCTCTTTATTACAAAAACATCGGTGAACTCATCTCGGTTTGATCGGCTTGCCAAGATAATGGATTATTGGGTAAATAAAACAATATAAACAACCAGTGAGTAATACAATTAAATTATTAAACAACAACAGGGGTTTAATTTAGGCTATGCCCGTTCCCCAATCCCTATTCAGATACAAATCTGAATAAAAATATTGCTTATAAAAAAAACAATACGCCCTGTGGATGACCTAACTGCGTACCTGTTTGCTTGTGGACGAGTTTACTGACACCCGTTCAATATATGAATGAAACATACAAAAATTTGACCGTATTCATGCCATAGACCATAAATACCCTTACCGGTATTAATAAAACCGTTTTAGTTTCCAAAAATTATCACGTCATATTCATTTTGATTGTTTTACCCCTCAACACACGACCATTTCTTATGAATTGAAGCCTCTTTGATAGTGAGATTAATAATAGTAGTATTAGAGTTACCGATGTGTCAGTTAGCCAAGAATGTAACACATCAAAGCAACACATCAAAGCTAAGAGAGGCGATTGCCTAACACAAAAAACGTGCTTATTAAGTTGTTAAAGGTGCCTGGTGCTATTTAAGGACTGACATTTGTGCACAATGTAATAAAATAATAACCACCTGATAAATTATTAAGGAGCACCGTTGTGATTTTATTGACAGAATATTATGTCAATTGCAAATATGATGACTAAACATTATTTTGCCCATTACATGATCTGCAGGAGTCAACCTTCGAGTCTGTACCGATTTAAATAATTGAACAATCTCTAAAAACATGACTTTTACCGTAAAACAGTAATCACAATTCCTCGTTACATACTGGTATTACATGCAGTAGGGAAGGGGTGGGGGTGTCCAGCCAAATACAAACCCCGTAGTTAGTCATATTGTAAGTGTGGCGTGGTTTTCTTTAATTTGACATTCTGCTAATTGAGAAAATATTTCAGTAATACGGGATATTTTACAAGATATCTCTTTTCAAAATTTCCCGTTTACGTTTAATTTTAACCAAAACGCCCCAACTAATTGAGATGCAAAGAACAAACCATTGTGACCCCTCTTGAATGCCAACCATTTGCATATATATCAGAATCTATTTAACAATTGTGATTGTTTTTTATACGCTCACATTTTTATGTGGACGTATATTGTCGTCGCCCTTGTCCGTCCGTCCACAATTGTTTGTGAACAGTCTACAGGTCACAGATTTTATCCGATTTCAATGAAACTTAAAATATAGGTTTATCACCCTAAGATCTCGGTTCCTTTAGATATTGGCATGTATCGGACTGTAATTTCATGGGTTATGGCCCCTGATTGTACGAAAAATCAGGTTTTTAGCTTGTGAACAGTGTAGAGGTCACAATTTTGATCCGATTTCAATGAAACTTGAAATGCATGTTTATAACCGAAAGATCTTGGTTCCTTTCGATATTTGCGCATATCGGATCGAAAGTTCCTGAATTATGGCCCCTGATTGTCCGAAAAATCACCCTTTTTAGCTTGTGTTCCCTGTGGAGGTCAAAATTGTAATCCGATTCAAAAAAACGTTTGATTATATCACCGTTACATAGTTATGGGGGTTGAGATCGAATTTCGTGAAAATCGGACCAAAATTGACAGACAAAATGGCCGCCGTTTGTACGCGAATAGTGTGAAAAAATGTTATATCAAGCTATAGAGGTCACAATTTTGAACCGATTCTGATGAAACTTGACATGTATGTTTATAACCCAAAGATCTTGGGTCCTTTCTATATTTGCGCCCATCTGATCGTAACTTCCTGAATTATGTCCCGTGATTGACCGAAAAATTGCCTTTTTTAGCTTGTGGCCCCTCTGTAGGTCAAAATTATTATCCGATTTAAAAAAACGTTTGATTATATCACCGTTACATTGTTATAAAAGATGATGTGGAATTGCCTTTTTTAGCTTGTGGCCCCTCTGTAGGTCAAAATTATTATCCGATTTAAAAAAACGTTTGATTATATCACCGTTACATTGTTATAAAAGATGATGTGGAATTTTGTGAAAATTGGACCAAAATTGACGGACAAAATGGCCGCTGTTTGTACGCGAACAGTGTGAAAATATGTTATTATCAAGGTTGTGGACCCTATAGAGGTCACAATTTTGAACTGATTTTGATGAAACTTGAAATACATGTTTATAACATAAAGATCTTGGTTCCTTTCGATATTTGCGCATATTGGATCGTAACTTCCTGAATTATGGCCCCTGATTGTACTAAAAATCGCCTTTATCACCTTGTGGTCCCTCTGGAGGTAACAATTATTACCTGATTTAAAAAAACGTTTGATTATATCACTGTTACAGGGAAATCTAGGTTGAGTTTGAATTTCATGAAAATCGGACCAAAATTGACAAACAAAATGACCGCCGTTTGTACGCGAATGGTGTAAAAATATGGTGTAAAAATATGGTATATGAAGGTTGTGAACCCTATAGGGGTCACAATATTAATACGTTTTTGATGAAACTTGAAATACATTTTTATAACCTAAAGATCTTGGTTCCTTGCGATATTTGCGCATATCGGATTGTAATTTCCTGAATTATGGTCTCTGATTATACGGAAAATTGGCTTTATGGAGTTAAAAAACATTTGATTATATCACCATTTTGTGAACATCGGACCAAAATTGATGAACAAAATGGCTGCCATTTTTACACGAATAGTGTAAAAATATGGTATATCAAGGTTGTGTACCCTTTAGAGGTCACAATTTTAATTCGATTTTGGTCAAACTGAAAAATCTTGATTCCTGTCGATATTTGGACATATCTGATCGTAACTTCCTGAATTATGGCCCCTGATTGTACGAAAAGTCGCCATAATATTAAATGTTTCGTATCCAGTGGAGGTGACAGCTTATTCCATAATATTAAATGATTCGTATACTTTACATTAGCATGGAGCAGAACTTTATAAAAACCAAACAAATTCTAATGATTTTCTGATAATTACTTAATATGCGACAACTCTTGTTGACTGCCCGGACGATTTAGCTGCTGTGTGGGCGTATGTTTCGTTGCCTGGCAACCTATTTTTTAAAATAAAGATTCAAACCTTTTTGGGTAGTTTTTACTACTGACAATTTACAATACAAGTCGTACTGTCAAGATGACTACAACAGGATAATAATTTGTTGTACAATGGGCGTTCAATTTTCTGTCAGTTAGTTTCTTTTGATGTCACGTGCCAATTTACTTGATCAAACCTTGATTGACAGTATGCATTCACTAGACTCTTTGGTGTGGAAATGAAAAAGTCAGCATTGTATTATCGCCTTTATCGGACTGATACGTGTCCACGTCCATTCAGCAAAATGTGCTTTGTCTCAGGTGACGAAGGCTTTTAATTCATTTGTGATTTAAACCAGAAAAGATATATTAGTTGAGGTGTGATTTACCAATACTGTATGCACCACATGGCTTATTTGTCAGTATGTGAATTACTATTTGAATGGATAAAACAGTTTAAACTACACCCCGGTAAGACCAGAATTGATTTGTGCGCATTTATTTTTTCCCGTGATATTTCCTCGATATTCACTTGGTAAATCATGAAATTCCACGATAGAAAACACGGTAATATCGTGTTTGATCAAATCTGCGCGATGCGTGTACTGTAGGTCACAATTTTGAACCGATTTTGATGAAACTTGACATGGATCTGGAAAAAATATATGTTATTGTACACGTAAAATCGAGAATTTGTGCTCTGTACTACTGTAGCATGAATATTGACTGAGATACAGGCATTTGGGTTTCGTGAGTTACCAATAAGTTTTCGAAACAAAATATGTATCAATAATTTATTAGAGTTTCAGATATCTTGATTTTACCTTTTTATACGCCCACATTTTCATGTGGACGTATTATGTCGTCGCCCCTGTCCGTCCGGACATCTGTCCGTCCGTCCAGAATTTGTTTGTCCGTCCGTCCGTCCAGAATTTGTTTGTGAACTCTCTACAGGTCACAATTCCTATCCGATTTTGATGAAACTTGAAATATAGGTTTATCCCCATAAGATCTAGGTTCCTTTCGATATTGGCATGTATCGGATCGGAACTTTATGGATTATGGCCCCTGATTGTGCGAAATATCATGTTTTTAGCTTGTGGACCCTATAGAGGTAACAATTTTGAACCGATTTTGATGAAACTTGACATGCATGTCTATAATCCCAAAATCTTGGTTCCTTTCGATATTTGCGCCCTTCGGGTGGTAACTTCCTGAATTATGGCCCGAAAAATCGCCCTTTTTAGCTTGTGGTCGTTCTGGAGGTCAAAATTATTATCCGTTTGATTATATCATCGTTTCATGGTAATGAATTCAAATTTCTTGAAAATCGGACCAAAATTAACAGACAAAATGGCCGTCTTTGTACGCGATTAGTGTGAAAATATGTTATATGAAGGTTGTGGAGCCTATAAAGGTCAGAATTTTGAACCGATTTTGATGAAACTTGACATGTATGTTTATAACCTTTGACTTCTGCAGCTGTACGTAACTGACCTGAAAAATAGAATGAAGAATACTTTCATTGACACAATTTTTCTAAATTAAATGAAATGAAGGCAACAGAGTGTGCTATGAGGGGAAATTATGTCTAGACAGCAATTTAATTCCAACTGTAGACAGCAACTCAGTTTTTCTCCCATCTTGCTTGGAAACTACATGTTATTGATAGATGACTGGGAACTTTCTAAGCCAATGAGTCCGGTTAGTGAACCAGCACATAACACACTGAGCCACCGTTGCTTCCAAAATTACATAAGAAAAATATTGATTATTATATTTTAACATTTTTTTAGTGAAGCCTATGCCTATAGGATAGACTTACTGGCTTAGTTTCAGTCAGTACTAATTTATCTTTCTGCCTGTTATGTGCTACAATTCTATATTTATCCTTCTTCTTACAAACTGACTTTTTGTTGAACTTGATGCAGGCTTTGTACATGTTGATGATGAACCACTTTTTGGGGTGACATTCACTGTTTTTCCTCTTCACTACAGCTACTACATGGTGGTTTCATAAATTTTTTTTCAACTCACATTTGAGCTAGTAGAAGCCTTATTTTATCGGTAAATTTCCGAGGTGGAATTTTATGTTAATATTGTTATATCAATTGTATCTTAAAAATCATTATGTCAACAAATCTTGACTGAGTTTCACAGTTTCACTTTCAGCCCAAATTTTTATCTCTGTCTAATGTCACAATATTAGAGAGGTTTCGCAAGGTTACATTTACACTTACATTTAGACGGTTAAACGTCATCAGTTTTTGTGACGTATGACGTGAAGCACACGTCATAAAAGTATGTCTGACGGATAGCAGCCTCGATAACTGTAAGTTCACAACACTTAGCTAAACCTTGTTTCATGTCTATGGTCCAGTCCATTATTTTCCTCTGAATTGTGGTTTTCATAATCTAAATCAACAGAGAAGACCTTCTCCTTCATGTTGCCAAAATAAGAAGAGGCCGAGACAAAACGTGTGTACTTTACTAATCTCATCTTCAACAACTTATCCGTGATGAATGTCTTTCGAGATCGTGGACCAAGTTTGTGTCGCCACCTACTAAGTGTAAATGTAAGTGTGAATTTAGCGAAACGTCATAATGTACAGTTACACCTTCGCTTATCTTAATGTAAATGTAAGTGTAACTGCTAAGTTGTGAAACCTCTCTAATGTCAGCCATTCTGCGGCGCTTTTTTCTTAATTTGCACCATCTGACTTGGGTAAAAGCTTGTGCCCCTTCCACTGATATAGATTTGACGTGAATAATACATTCTCTACTTCTTTCTACTTGTTTTTATACGCCCACATTTTCATGTGGACGTATTATGTCGTCGCCCCTGTCCGTCCGGACGTCCGTCCGTCCACAATTTGTTTGTGGACTCTCTACAGGTCACAATTCTTATCCGATTTTGACGAAACGTGAAATATAGGTTTATCCCCAAAAGATCTCGGCTGCTTTCGATATTGGCATGTATCGGATCAAAACTTCATGGATTATGGCCCCTGATTGTACGAAAAATCACGTTTTTAGCTTGTGGACCCTATAGAGGTCACAATATTGAACCGATTTTGATGAAACTTGACATGCATGTTTGTAACCCAAAGATCTTGGTTCCTTTCGATATTTGCGGCTATCGGAATGTAATTTCCTGAATTATGGCCCCTGATTGTCCGAAAAATCACCCTTTTTAGCTTGTGGTCCCTCTGGAGGTCACAATTATTATTCGATTTAAAAAAACGTTTGATTATGTCACCGTTACACCATAAGGAAGGTTGAGTTCGAATTTCAGGAAAATCGGACGAAAATTGCCATACAAAATGGCCGTCGTTTGTACGCGAATACTGTTAAAAAATGTTATATCAAGGTTGTGGACCCTGTGGAGGTCACAATTTTGATTCGATTTTGATGAAACTTGATATTCATGGTTATAACCCAAAGATCTTGCTTCCTTTCGATATTTGCGCATATCAGATCGTAACTTCCTGAATTATGGCCCCTGATTATACGCAAAATCGCCTTTTTTTTTTAGCTTGGAGGTCACAATTATTATTCGATTTAAAAAAACGTTTGATTATATCACCGTTACACCCTAAGGAAGGTTGTGTTCGAATTTCGGGAAAATCGGACGAAAATTGCCATACAAAATGGCCGCCGTTTGTACGCGAATACTGTTAAAAAATGGTATATCAAGGTTGTGGACCCTGTGGAGGTCACAATTTTGATTCGATTTTGATGAAACTTGAAATTCATGGTTATAATCCAAAGATCTTGCTTCCTTTCGATATTTGCGCATATCGGATCGTAACTTCCTGAATTATCGCCCCTGATTATACGCAAAATCGCCTTTTTTTTTAGCTTGGAGGTCACAATTATTATCAGATTTAAAAAAACGGTTGATTATATTACCGTTACACCCTAAGGAAGGTTGAGTTCAAATTTCGGGAAAATCAGACCAAAATTGCCATACAAAATGGCCGCCGTTTGTACGCGAATACTGTTAAAAAATGGTATATCAAGGTTGTGGACCCTGTGAAGGTCACAATTTTAATTCGATTTTGATGAAACTTGAAATTCGTGGTTATAACCCAAAGATCTTGGTTCTTTTCGATATTTGCGCATATCGGATGGTAACTTCCTGAATTATGGCCCCTGGTTATACGCAAAATCCCCCTTTCTTTAGCTTGTGGTACCTCTGGAGGTCACAATTATTATCCAGTTTAAAAAAAAGGTTTGATTATATCACCGTTACACTGTAAGGAAGGTTGAGTTTGAATTTCGGGAAAATCGGACCAAAATTGACAGACAAAATGGCCGCCGTTTGTATGCGAATACTGTTAAAAAAATGATATATCATGGTTGTGGATCCTGTATAGGTCACAATTTTAATTCGATTTTGATGAGGAAGTTTGAGTTCTAATTTCGGGAAAATCGTACCAAAATTGCCGGACGAAATGGTCGCCGTTTGTACGCGAATAGTGTAAAAATATGGTATATCATGGTTGTGGACTCTCTACAGGTCACAATTCTTATCCGATTTTGATGAAAAGTCACATTTCTACTTCTAGGTTGTGTACCGTAACACGGTTTCGAATTTCATTAATATCAGACTGGAACTGACCAACTAAATGGCTGCTCCCAATACAGTATAAAATACAGGACTTAAAGATGTAGGAAAAATCACTTTCGGTATTGCTTGTTCTCTGTCCATCTCTCGAAAATGTGGGCGTATCCTGCCTGGCAGTGCCAGCCTATCTTTCTTTGGCTTTGTCCATGTTTAACTTTGTTCATGGAGGTCACCATCTTCAACTTAAACAGCGTGTAATTGGTTGAATCACGTCACATGACCGTTTTCGTCAACAAAGAATGATTGATTGGGCGGACATAGTGCGCGAAATTTAAAGATGGATTTTTTTATCAATACTGCTGGATAATTCTACTAGAAAAAACATTTCTAGAACAACAATGCCACAATTGACTTATTATTTCTCTGAAATGTTACATTTCCTATTGATGGAGCAACGGTGAAACATTTCCTTTTGATGGAGCAACGGTGAAACTATATTCGATGTCAGCTACTGGCCTATGAGGTTGGCTATGGTGATATGTAAGGCAACTAGATAAATGTTTTTAGTATGCTTCTTCAAGTTCGTGTATCTCAAAATTTTGGTGGTCAACCTCATACAAATTTTAGTGCAAAGACATGGCCATTTGTTCCTCTGTAGTGAAAAGCATGCAGTCCAACAAAAATTGGGGGAAAAGTTGGAGGTGGGCAAAGAGTCCAGAATTAACATTGAAGTCAATGGGGAAATTAATGGTAGTCTGCCTCCTGTATGAAAACAAACTGATTGTGGGTGATCATGAGAGGCCTAAATTTGATGATATGATCTCCAAATTGTCAGAAAAGGTGATATATGACATTTTGATAATGAAAAAAGTGAAATGGTGAAATTTCAAAAATATTTGACAAATTTGGGAGGGGAGTTTTTGATTTTCGTCCAAATTTTGTGATTTTCAGTGTTTATTTACTTTTCAAAATTAGTGAAAAATATTTTAATGTGTAATTTTTATACGCCCACATTGAAATGTGGTCGTATATTGTCGTCGCCCCCGTCCGTCCGTGCGTCTACAGGCTAAAGTTAATATCCGATTGACTTTAAATTGATACACAGTGTTTAAGGCCATGAGACAAAGAAGCCTATTGTTTTTCAGCAATTTCCGATAATAACTACCAGAGTTATATCCCTTGATCACTTCAAAAAATCTTGTGGACGCTCTAGAGGCCAAAGTTAATATCCGATTGACTTTAAATTTATACACAGTGTTTAAGGTCATGAGACGAAGAAGCCTATTGATTTTCAGCGATTTCCGATAATTAGTGCCAGAGTTATGGCCCTTGATCACTTAAACAAATCTTGTGGACGCTCTAGAGGCCAAAGTTAATATCCAATTGACTTTTAAATTTATACACAGTGTTTAAGGTCATGAGACGAAGAAGCCTATTGATTTTCAGCGATTTCCGATAATTAGTGCCAGAGTTATGGCCCTTGATCACTTCAAAAAATCTTGTGGATGCTCTAGAGGCCAAAGTTAATATCCGATTTACTTTAAATTTATACACAGTGTTTAAGGTCATGAGACGAAGAATCCTATTGATTTTCAGCGATTTCCGATAATTAGTGCCAGAGTTATGTCCCTTGATCACTTCAAAAAATCCTGCACAGTGGATGCTCTAGAGGTCAAAGTTAATATCAGATTAACTTCAAGTTTATACATAGTGTTTACAGTCATGAGACTAAGTCTTCTATCGATTTTCAGTGATTTTCAATAATTGCTGCAAGAATTATGGCCCTTGATCACTTCGAAAAAATCCTGTGGAAGCTCTAGAAGTCGACTTTAAATTAACACACAGTGTTTAGGGTCATGAGACGAAGAAGCCTATTGATTTTCAGAGATTTCAAATAATTATTGTCAGAGTTATCTCCCTTGATAACTTCAAAAAATCTTGTTACGCTATAGAGGCTAAACTTATAATCTGATTGACTTTAGATTGATACACAGAGTTTAAGGTGTTGAAACGAACAAGTATTTTGATTTTCAATGAATTTTGATAACTGAACAGCTAAATCCATGATATTAAATGTTTCATGTATATACTAATTGTTAGTGTGAGGTAACACTTTATAAAAAGCAATCAAATTCTAATGATTTTCTGATAATTACATAATGAGCCGTTACTCTTAATCAGTTTTTAGTATATTACAAATGTTTCATTAGCAAAAAAAGTAAAAATTTGCGATAACCCTTGTTGACTGCCCGGACGATTTAGCTGCTGTGGGCGGATGTTTCGTTGCCTGGCAACCTATCTTTCCTACAATCAAAGGCCATAAATCATTAAGTTACAATTTGATATGCGCAAATATCGAAAAGAATAAAGATCTTTAGGTTATAAACAAGCATTTCAGGTTTCATCAAAATCGAATTAAAATTGTGACCTCTACATGGTCCACAACTTTGATATACCATACTTTTACACTGTTCGCGTACAAACGGCGGCCATTTTTTCTGGCAATTATGGTCCGGTTTTCTCGAAATTCGAACTCAACCTTCCGTAGGGTGTAACGGTGATAAAGTCAAACGTTTTTTTAAATCGGATAATAATTGTGAACTCCAGAGGGACCATAGGCGATTTTTCGGACAATCAGAGGCCATAATTCAGGAAGTTACGATCGGATATGTGCAAATATCGAAAGGAACTAAGATCTTTGGGTTATTACCATGCATTTCAAGTTTCATCAAAACCAAATTAAAATTGAAACCTCTACAGGGTCCACAACCATGATATACAATTTTTTAACAGTATTCGCGTACAAACGGCGGCCATTTTGTCTGTCAATTTTGGTCCGATTTTCCCGAAATTCGAACTCAACCTTCCTTACGGTGTAACGGTAATACCATCAACCGTTTTATTAAATCGGATAATAATTGTGACCACCAGAGGGACCACAAGCTAAAATATGGCGATTTTGCGTGTAATCAGGGGACATAATTCAGGTAATTACGTTCCGATATGAGCAAATATCGAAAGGAACTAAGATCTTTGGGTTATTACCATGAATTTCAAGTTTCATCAAAATCGAATTAAAAATGTGACTTCTACAGGGTCCACAACCTTGATATACCATTTTTTAACAGTATTCACGCACAAACGGTGGCCATTTTGTATGGCAATTTTCGTCCGATTTTCCCGAAATTCTAACTCAACCTTCTTTAGGGTGTAACGGTGATATAATCAAACGGTTTTTTAAATCGGATAATAATTGTGACCTCCAGAGGGACCACAAGCTAAAAAGGGTGATTTTTCGGACAATCAGGGGCCATAATTCAGGAAATTACATTCCGATAGGCGCAAATATCGAAAGGAACCAAGATCTTTGGGTTATAAACATGTATGTCAAGTTTCATCAAAATCGGTTCAAAATTGTAACCTCTATTGGGTCCACAAGCTAAAACGTGATTTTTCGTACAATCAGGGGCCATAATCAATGAAGTTTTCATCCGATACATGCCAATATCGAAAGCAGCCAAGATCTTTTGGTGATGAACCTATATTTCAAGTTTCGTCAAAATCGGATAAGAATTGTGACCTGTAGAGAGTCCACAAACAAATTGTGGACGGACGGATGGCTTGACGGACGGACGTCCGGACGGACAGGGGCGACGACAATATACGTCCACATAAAAATGTGGGCGTATAAAAACATTTGACTATATTCCCCGTTACACATTAATGATGGTTGAGTGTGAATTTCTTGAAAATCGATAATTGAACAGCTAAATCCATAATATTAAGAACGTTTCTGCGAGAGCACCATGCAGGTGACAGGAGTCATGTCAGCGATTTCGGCAATATTTTCCATGTGGGATAGGTTAGGGCCCAAAAGCATGCAAAAGCGATATTTGGCCGATTGGACCCCTCATTATCCTCCGGAATGGGGTTTGGAGTTTTATCCTCAGAAAAACGGCAAAAATCGATTTTTTTTTAGGATGAAATTTGAGAGGCTGCCTCATGTAAACAAATGGAGATACAATAACCTTATTGGGATATAATATAGTCAAGGTTGTTCTCTAACAGTACATATTAGTTAAAGTTCAAATCTGCACAGTGGTCGTTATTCAGACTGGATGCCAAACCCAATCCTAGGAACCATAGATTTGATACCCTAACTTTGAACAGTTGTAGCGCCCCCTTTGCGGGGTTGCGGGAGAAATGTGATACCCGGGGAGAACGGGTATGACCAGTAGAATCGTATTCAAGAAAAAAATCCATCGCAGCCCAATGTTTGGATCACAGTGAACGGTCAAAAATAGTGAAAAAAGAAGAAAATTTAAGAAAAACGGTGAATTTGATATATCTATCATATTGTATTTCTCAATATAGTCCGGCAGCAGGTGGAAGAACCTGGAGATATAGTCCACCTAATGTATTTTAATGGATTATATATCTTCCCTGGCAAGATGGCCGCCCTGAGGCATTTTCTGGTTATTTACTTTAATTTAATGGGGTATAATTCGGAAAAAAATCTCTCGGACATCGGTATGAAGGTGGTTTCTGTAAGAATTTGATCCACTGAATCTTATGAGCTTGGGTATTCATCCTAAAAGTGACGACTAATTCCGCTAGGGGTCCAAAGTCATAATGGCAGCTCCATTTTGGAGGTAAACTCATAGTGTCCCCCTATACGGTGTGTACTATATTGAAATATAGGTTTTCATTGTCAATTTCTTCAGATATAAACATAAATACATGTTCAAGCAAAAAGTGTTGAAATCTGATGATATTCTTCCCCTAATATTCTTATAAGGACACAGAGTATACACGGTCAAACACAATCAACTAACAGAACATCGTGAGTTGATAGCAATTTGTCACACATTGTCACATATTTGTCTTGTGCAACCTCGGGAATTTGTCTAACTCACCCTCTCTTGAATCACTGGAATACTCGCAATCGGTAGAACATTCTGATTCTTCCCATTTCATCCATGTTATGCAACGGGGATGACATTTGTCATCCCTCATTCTACTCAGTTTTCTATTAGAGAAGGTGACACAGACGGGTGTCATAGTGGATCATAATTTATGCTTGAAAATTCGCTCTCCGTAGCTTTTGTTCTAGACTGGCCCAGTCTCTTCTATGTATTTTACATTTCGATTTATATAAAAGTATTAATTTTTAGTAAACCAACACTTTCGTTTCCATTTGTATAAAAAAAAAAATTTGAGTAAACCTGCAACCAGCACCAGAGACTGGACAATTTGCGAGCTTCACAATAAAATGGGCGTTCCTGTCCTGTTTTACGTTGTTCCTTATTTGGAATGATTGGCAGTTGTCAAGCAAGCCCCGAGTCACGTGACACGAATTTGTAAATGTAATGTCTAAGATAAATTAAGTTCGATATTTACCTTCATGAATCATGCGTCTCGAATGGAGTGCAAAGCAGTCATGCTGAAATCGTCTGCGGGCTGATGTCACGTTTTTGCTTCCATTCGCCATGCGGCTTCGTCCCGATATGCATGAACTGGCTTCGTTAAGTTGTTATAATGATGTCGTGTGTAAATTTTTTATGTTCATTCACCTCATCCCATACGTTGTATCCGTTCATTCGACAGATATTGTCCGTCAACAAAATTCTTAGATCGTTAAAGTATCACTAAATAACAATAACTGTCATCCACAACAAACATCTCGCACCTACACCAGTTTGCCAGTGCAAATGCAGTAATCACGTGCACAACGTCACACGACCTACATAATGCAGATTGACCTACTAGATGAGAATGAAGCTCTATTTGCCCAGTCTCTAGAGATTATGGGGTTTTTTTTGGTTTTTTTTTGAGAGGACTGGCCAATTTTTGGTGTGTAAAGAAGACTGGCCACTAGTCTACTTTTGTTCATATGGCTGTCTGATTTGTGCTCTTAGTCAAGTGATACATAAGTTTTTACGTTAACAGCTCTATTATTTTCCATGGTCACTAAATTTAGTTATTTTGTTGAACTTGTGAACCATATTGGTGTTTCGTTCGGTCATGACATATTTCACCATTCAGATATGAAATTTGGTGACCCCGAAAAAACCTATAGTTTAATACATTATGAATATTGTTATGTCTTACCAAATATGACCACCATTTTGAATTTAAGCACAATCTGGAATACTTTTTGATCAGAACATGTTTTTATGTTTATATCTGAAGTAAATGACACCGAAAACCTATTGTTTAATATATTGCACAGCCTTTTGGGGCGACTTTATGAGTTTCCCCAAATAATTTTCCTCCATTTTGAATTTGGACACCTTGTGGAATTGGACAGCTTTTTAATTAAGAATACCCAAGTTTTTTGGATTCAGAGAGTCACATTCTGACAGAAATCCTCTTTATATCGAAATCCGAGAGAATCTGTCCATAATTTTACCCCACTAATCAAAAGTAAATAATCAGAAAATGCCTCATGACAGCCATTTTAAATTTTTTTAATATACTCAAGGATGGCAGGAGGGCATCATCCGGATTCTGAAACTTCACAGATTGAAGATATATAATACACCAAAAACCTATCTTTCAATAAATTACACACCGTTTCAGGAAACTTTATACATTTCCAGCCAAAATAAGCCACCATTTTGAATTTGGCCTCCTAGCGTATTCAGTGGGTCAAATTCTTGTAAAACCCATCTTCAACTCATGGTTCGAGAGACACTGTCACATATTTTACCCCACTCAACAACCAGAAAAGCTCTCATGGCAGCCATCTTGAATATTTAAATTTCCCCAAGGGTGCCGGATTCTTAATCTACACATACTGAAGATAAATGATCCATCAAAAAACATTAGGTGGACTAAATTTCCATGTTAAGGCTTAAAATGGGGCTTGGCTGCCAGACTAATATTATTGTTGTAAAAGTAAAAGGCTATAAAAAAAGAGTAGAGGATATCGCACCAACCATAATAGTGATCAGATTCGTCGTATAAAATGTACTAGATACTGTATAGTGGGCCTGGCACCTTCATTTGCTTAATGGGGTGGGGGGCCGAATGCTTAGCACGTGGTGTATCATACAGCCTGTCATTGGGTCAACTGTCGTTTCGAATCCCCGGTTGTATGTGACATGCTTTTAGAAATTTCCTGAAGGCAGAGGCTCTTGCATGACTGGAGTCCAAACCTCACTGATCAGGACGCGTCTTGTCGGCACTGTTGACACCATGTTTAATACTGAGAGATGGAATGAAGCAGAATCACATGGCCTGAAACAGTGAATCAGTGACGGAAAATGTCATAAAGATTCAATTTTCACATTTTTACGGGTGCCACTGCTCATCCCACTATTGTGTTGCATCCAATTTTATTTTTTATTTTGATAAAGCATGGTATGAACTTCATAACGACCGTATGAGATACAACGAAATACCTGCAAAGGGGGTGCTACAAGGATTTTTGGGAATGGTGTATTTTACCTCTTAAAAGATATACCATTTTGACTGAGCTCTGAAACACCCATAATACATCATTTTCTAAAAATGGTACCCATGTTAGAAAGTCGGAAACATGGCCTTTGCAATGAGAGCATGACAACTACCGTACATAAAATATTTTATGAACAACGATATTTCAAACATTTGGTATTTTCAATGAAAATTCAATGAAAAATTGGCTATTTTCGAGTGAAAAACTACTGTTCCAGCAGTAGGCCCCAGGGTAGGTTTTGGGCTCTGGGACTTCACCACATTTATAACAATGCTTAGGTGGTCCAATAACCAGAGTAAGGTTAAAAATTTCAAACTTGGTACTTTGGCGTTTTTTTTTAATTTTGCATGGTTTTCTCGCAGATTCATTCTTAAATATTTCGTATGCTTAACGTTAGCATGGAGCAGAACTTTATAAAAAACAAACAAATTCTAATGATTTTCTGAAAATTGCTTAAGATGCGACAAATCTTGTTGACTGCCCGGTCGATTTATCTGCTGTGTGGACGTATGTTTCGTTGCCTGGCAACCTATTTTTATTCATTCATTTTGTTCAAATACATGTTTGTCCTTATTTCATATAGAATGTTTTTATTAGAAGATCTCTTTATTTTATTGTATTGTTTTAAGACATATAGTTGCTATCGTGTATCAATTAAATTAATCTTTAACTTATTTTTTTTATCACCTCCCCCCCCCCCAAAAAAAAAAAAACCCCAAACAAACAAAAAACAAAACATATTTTAATCCACTTGACCGTAATGGTTCAGTGTATCCCTCTTACAAAATAGTCGGGGCAGGTTTAACCAAATAATTGGGAAATTGAACACCGATAAAAATTCCATGTTAACATAGATCTGGATTTAGATCTTAAACCTACTCACTTATTTCGTGGTGATCTAATGAATCTGCAAACAATCCGCACTGTATAGTTAAAAACAAATATCCACAGATTTGACATCAGTGCAACGATCGAAACAAGTCTGGATTTTTCCTAGGCTCCTACAAATCGCCGTAAAATGCACATAAGTTGGCAGTTTGGTGGGATCAATTCAACTTTTGTAGTGATTCAAACAAGAGTTGTACCAATATTCAGACAGCCTGATTGGCTGACGAGCGACTCTAGTCCGGGAGACCCATTGCACCCAATGCATGGCACAGCCAAGTTTCAAACAAGTTTAATTCCTTTTATACGATAGGTCTACAGAGTTGGATAAACCGATATTCCAAATCTTTTGTTTTTATTTTCAAAGATATTTTAAAAAAATTCAAAATGGATCAACCCCTTGTTTACATGGATTGTAAATTACACATACAAGAATTTCTTAGGCTAAACAAATTATTAAATATAGTCTATTATTCACTGGGGAACATTGGACCATGGTTCAAAGTACCCCGCTGACAGTGGTTCAATCTGCCCCATCACAGTTTCATGATCAAAATTTAAAAAAAAAATTAATATGCCCTCTCATATGGATCAAATCCCGGTTTATCTGGATTGTATAGATTAGACATATATGAACTTATTTTAAGTACAAGAATTTCCTAGGCTAAGAAGTTAACATGTGTGGAAAATTTTTCTCTTTTAAGCGCTTTTATTGAAAAATTCACTGCCTAAGAAAATAATTGACAGCATGTGGCTTATTGATGGAGAAATGGGTCTAAGAAGTTATCTCACTTCTGTATAGTGTTGGGTTGTATAGTATTATTTATAAAGGATATATCCATGGTGGTTCAATGTGCCCTGGTCTCCCCTACCTCATAAAAACATGGTAATGCACGGACTTTTAATCTGTTTTTCTTTCGTGTTCTCTTATCTAGCTATTCTCTCACAGTGTCACACAGCAACTTTAGGTCTTATGGACCTGGTTAAAAATATTAGTATTAATTTCTAGACTGTAGGTTTTGGAGCCGAATAAAAGACAGTTTATATTTTTAAAATCATATTGTAGTTTTTCAATGGTTTCTGTTCGTGCATTTGAATGTAAGGAACATCGCAGAAGGTAATGATTGGGATCTTCAAATATGTGACCGCAGAGGCACGCGGGACTGTCGGCAATGTGTCGAAGAAATTTATGACCCTGTAGGTCAGAGCATCGAAGTCGTAATTTACAGTGAATTATTTGAGATTTCCGATGGCCAATAAAATAAAATGAAGGAGCTTTGATATCGCCCATGTATAATCTATCACTAGTCACTTCAGTTAGTTATAACTTGTGTTTTCCTTTGGCGTTCGTCACTTTCAATTCATGAATCCTTTATTACTCCTCTATGATAGTAGAGTGGTTCAGGGACACTTATAAAAACTGACCCACTTATCTGCCAGGTTGCTCCTTCGAGGTATTTTACACATAGGCCGTGATGTGAAATTTCTAGCAAGCTTGCTTCTGTTGCTCCATCCCGACGATTTTCAGCCGGAAAACAAACTACATCATCGAATTCTTCTAGTATTACTTTGTATTTCCACACAACTTTTCTTTTATCAATTCTTTGACGCTTGACAGAAAACGTCAAAATAAATATGGGCTTACTTATCAATGTGCCATGGTATTTGAATTTCAGGGTGATTTGGTTTTAATAGATCACGTGACAAAGCTCACCAATCAGATACACACGACGAAAGGTCAACGGGTCGTGTAGAGTGAAAGGTCACCGGTTTGTTTATGTTGAGATAGTAAAAAAGCAGAAGAATAACTAGAGCTGTATACTCTGTGTAGATTTTGTTTAAAACACCGATGTAAAACTGTTTACTCTGAGAAACTGGGAAAAATTTATGACCCTGTAGGTCAGAGCATCGAAGTCGTAATTTACAGTGAATTATTTGAGATTTCCGATGGCCAATATAATTAAACGAAGGAGCTTTGATATCGCCCATGTATTTGTTATCACTAGTCACTTCAGTTAGTTATAACTTGTGTTTTCCTTTGGCGTTCGTCACTTTCAATTCATGAATCCTTTATTACTCCTCTATGATAGTAGAGTGGTTCAGGGACACTTATAAAAACTGACCCACTTATCTGCCAGGTTGCTCCTTCGAGGTATTTTACACATAGGCCGTGATGTGAAATTTCTAGCAAGCTTGCTTCTGTTGCTCCATCCCGACGATTTTCAGCCGGAAAACAAACTACATCATCGAATTCTTCTAGTATTACTTTGTATTTCCACACAACTTTTCTTTTATCAATTCTTTGACGTTTGACAGAAAACGTAAAATAAATATGGGCTTACTTATCAATGTGCCATGGTATTTGAATTTCACGGTGATTTGGTTTTAATAGATCACGTGACAAAGCTCACCAATCAGATACACACGACGAAAGGTCAACGGGTCGTGTAGAGTGAAAGGTCACCGGTTTGTTTACGTTGAGATAGTAAAAAAGCGGAAGAATAACTAGAGCTGTATACTCTGTGTAGATTTTGTTTAAAACTCCGATGTAAAACCGTTTACTGTGAGAAACTGGGAAAAATTTAGGGTATGTGCTAACCAGTGGATCAAATTAGATGGAAATATTGATATGTTGGACAAAGAATTGTAGGAATGTGCAGACAAAACTCTCTCTCATTCTAACAATACAGACTTCTCTTCTCACATACATTACCAACGTAAAAAAAAAACCAACTGTGTATGATGAATGAAGTTATGTTTAGAGCAGCTAATATTTTACCAGCGAAATAAGAAAAAGAATAATAGGTCTTGTTAATTTGTTAGGGGATCATATCTTAACATTTTCCAATTTTATTGCAAATGCAAGTTGATGAATATATTTTCCTATTCCTAAATGTATGACAACTCAGACCAAGACAGAAGATCGAGACTGTGTCACCATTGAGGTGAAATACCATGTGCATTACTTTAAAGTTGCCTTACTGTAGCTGCAGAAATTTATGCCCTTCTTGTTAAACTCTACTGTAACGAATGACAGGGTTAGGCTGACTATAGAGATCAAGAACCAAACGATATTTTCTCTGTGGATGCAAATCAGGCTGCATTAGGTTACAGATTGTTGTATTTTTTACAAGTGAAAGCTTTCTTGTGAAAATTGTTTGAATATGAAAGTGACAGTCAAATGATATTGATGAAATTACGTGATTTTTTATGAATAGGCCTACACCTGTATACATACATATGTATTTTTGTAAGCGGTTTGGACATTGGTGTGCATATAAAAAGACCCCTTGGCAGTTGGAATTCGATATAAGAGTAGGCCGTAGTGCTGTGCCCAGGCAAAATTTCCCTCATAATAAACTGTATAGCGCACGCTCGTCTTCCTCAGCCCAGTACATGTATATAGGAGCTACAGATAGATGTATTTTTTAGAAGTGAAAGTTTTCTAGTATGGATTTGTGAAAATTGTTTGAATATGAAAGTGACGGCCAAATCATATTGATGAAATTATGTGATTTTTATGAGTAGGCCTAAACCTCTATACATATGTATTTTTGTAAGTGGTTTTTACATTACATATTTTAAACATGTTTTACTTAAATGTACTGTACATGTCGATAAATTTTCATATCATATTTAGCTATTTTAAGTTGACATATATGTTTTATTTTCCTTTTTTATTCCAATTCAATTCAGACGTGGTTTCTCCTTGTCAGTGGTGCAAGGCAGAGGGGCTGACAAGGTATAAGGACTGCTGTCTAGTCGTTCAGATGTGACAAAAAAACGAATTCCTGTGTAACATTGGTGTGCATGTAAAAAATCCCTTGGCAGTTGGAATTCGATATAAGAGTAGGCCATAGTGCTGTGCCCAGGCAAAATTTTCCTCATAATACACTGTATAGCGTATGCCCGTCTTCATTAGTCCAGTACATGTATAAGAACAGAACAGTAGGACGGCGTTTAACTCTTTCATTTCTTATTCATTTTACTGGGACCATTTTATTTAGTTAACTGTTTGTTTTTCTCTTATATGTACTTTTCTTTACTGGTATATATCTTTTAATTTTGTACAGTGTATATGGACACAAGACCTGACCTGTGTGTAAATACATGTATTCTGTGTGGCTTAGCCCCCCCTCCCCAAAATTGATGATTTCTTAGCCGGACACATCTTCAGCCCCTCCAAAAAATTCTGTACCCCCCACCCCCAATTTTATGAGCTGGCGAAGGGCCTGATTCTGTGGATATAAAAATCTGAAAAGCAGATTAGAAACCATTCTCCAGTATTAATACACTATATAAATGATGTTATTATTATATACATTTTTCAATAATGATACATTATATAAGATTTAGATAAAGTACTAGCCATTCTTGAGGAAGTATATAAAATTGCATTCATTTCTTATTTTTTAGAACTGTATTTCTTTCTTTAAATAAATGTATACTTATTTGACATCTCTTATAATATGTCTTGATTGGTTTTTTTTTAAAAACAAATATAATTGGTGCATGTTCAGGGTTGTTAGGTGAATCATTATTAATTATTCTGTTGTATCAGTGGGCTCAGATAGTATTATTTTTTTTGTTTTTTTCTCAACATTATATATAATTATTATACCGAACCAGTATTTCAATCATGCCAAAAATGTTTATCTGTATACTATATTTATATTTCTTTTGGATATTGTTTTGAAATAAAATGGAAAAAATACTTTTTCCAGGAAATATCACATTCGTTGATACAATTTCGCTTTTGACCATATTTTTGCCGCAAATCAGGGGCTAGCCGTGTTCACGGTGTCAGCACAACATTTATCTGATGTTATTGTCCTGTAATTCAGGCATATTTGCAGAAAAATTCTCTCATACAAATGTAAACAAGCCAATGTGTTACGTCTCGTAAAAGGTATTTTCTGGTCTATTTATGGCTATTGACATGAGCTTATGACATTGATTGCTTTTATGGTTTCTGATTGGCTTAGAATATGATTTCTTCACCACATTATGGCTACACTTGACAAATCTAGTCCGAGGCGTAATTTGAGTGTTGGTCTGATTGTGCAAAACATCGCAATAGAAATGTGTACTACAGTGACGACTTACTTGTGCAGCAAAGTGTGATTTTGGCGATTTGGGTGATTTCGATAGAGAGCTAGCTGTAATAGCTTCGTTTCATTTCTATTTCAAGTACATGATTTTGCCGAGATAAATTCATTGTACAACATTTTTGGATATACTTTTATTTAGTTGTTACACCCTATGTTTACGGGGCAATCTCTTCGTGTAAAGAAATAAATATTTGCTAGCTTTAAATAGGCAGAACTATGGTAGAGATGATGTAAATCTATTATTTGTGGTGATCTGTTACAGAGCAATGAAATATTAATTAATAGCCTTTTCTTACTCCTTTTATGCTATGAATTATGTCACCTAAATACAGCATTTATTTTACATATATCAATGTGGCTAAGTGGGGAAGGCGCTTGCTTACTACCTTCTTGGAGGGTTCGATCCCTGCATTGGCCGAGAAAGTTCATCTCGATTTTCCGTCGTGGTTTCCCCATGTCGATGATGCAGAAGGAGGGTCTGACAATGACAGCTGCCTAGTCATTTGGATGGGACGAAAAACCGAGGTCTCGTGTACACATTGCCGTGCACGTAAAAGATCCCTTGGCAGTTGGAATACGATATAAGATTAGGCCGTAGCACCGCTGCCCGGGTAAACTTTCCATCATAGCACACTGTATTGTGTATGCCCGTCTTCGAACCCATTTCATATTTTAATAAATGATTCATATTTCTACAAGTACCTGTGTTTATACGTATGTGTACAAGCCAGGGATAGAAGAATGTGGCTTTTAGCCATATTCTATCAACAGTATGACTTATGTAGACACAAGATGGATTTGTTACCACAGCAACATTTTCAGGGTGTGGGCTTAAAAGTTTCATTATAGTTCCTTACAGTTAACCTCAATGCAACCAATTTGCAGTTTGTCTTCTTGTATACTGGCCAAGTTTTCTAGACATAAATGCCTTTCACCTAAGGTTTTCCAAGAAATAGGGAAATATTGGAATTTTGAGACATACAAAGTGTAAAAAAAAGTGGGCCATTTTGTAAAAGGTTAAAGAGAGTCAATTTTTATACGCCCACATTTTTATGTGGACGTATTAGGGGTGTAACGATACATCGAACAATCGATGCATCGCAATGGTTTGACTGTCGATAGTATGTATCGATAGTAAAAAGAAACTATCGATAAAAATTGCGATAGTCAGGCAAACTATCGATAGTTTATCATAGCGAAAGTAACATGGCTCAAATTCACTCGAATTTGTCGAATAATTACTCTGTATTTATAACAAAAAGCTCCGTTATCACTAAAATAGCGTTACACGATCTCAATGTCACATGGAAATCTTCGTCTAACATATTAGGCATGGCTTACTAAGGAATGTGTAAAATGGTTGATTTTGGCGCGAAAAAGCTGAAAATGGTCACGTATGCCAATAACAGACATGCTGAAAGCATGCCGCATATGACAGGAAAGTTGGCTATGCCTTTTTTACAAATTACTAAACTACCAATGTAATATTAATAATATACAATTTTATATAATATAAAGAAAAAAACCCAATCTACTTTATTATTTAATTCACAATCAGAATGCGACGTTACCGTGTACCTTAGATACCAGCCAGGAGGCTCTTCTATTCGCCCCCCTCCCCTTTAGCCGCACCATTAGAAGACACATGTTGTTTATATCTGCACCGTCTTGTGTCGCTTAATTCTCTCGGTTTATTTGTCGATATGACTACCGATACCCGTGTTAAAATATTACGTACTGATTTACGGGCTGGAGATGTTGATCAACTAGTGAATTGTAATATATTGCAAGTACTGGATTTTTAATTAGCAGTTAAAGCAGTAGGGGTAAGTCAGAATGCGGGAATGTCTTCCACAGCCCAACCGATATGATTTTTGGCGGGGCGATTACCCGATTCAAGAATTTTGTAATTGTGACAACACTAAAAATCAGTATGGTTATTTTCTGGGAAAAGTATTCCGGTCACCGATAATATAATCAGTAACATCATTATTTTGTTCTGCTTATTCGAGAGTCCGTAATAAAAATTGACTCTTACATGTCCGTAATAAAAATGGACTCTTACATCGAGTGTCCATTATGACAGGAAAGTTGGCTATGCCTTTTTTACAAATTACTAAACTACCAATGTAATATTAATAATATACAATTTTATATAATATAAAGAAAAAAAACCAATCTACTTTATTATTTAATTCACAATCAGAATGCGACGTTACCGTGTACCTTAGATACCAGCCAGGAGGCTCTTCTATTCGCCCCCCTCCCCTTTAGCCGCACCATTAGAAGACACATGTTGTTTATATCTGCAACGTCTTGTGTCGCTTAATTCTGTCGGTTTATTTGTCGATATGACTACCGATACCCGTGTTAAAATATTACGTACTGATTTACGGGCTGGAGATGTTGATCAACTAGTGAATTGTAATATATTGCAAGTACTGGATTTTTAATTAGCAGTTAAAGCAGTAGGGGTAAGTCAGAATGCGGGAATGTCTTCCACAGCCCAACCGATATGATTTTTGGTGGGGCGATTACCCGGTTCAAGAATTTTGTAATTGTGACAATGCTAAAAATCAGTATGGTTATTTTCTGGGAAAAGTATTCCGGTCACCGATAATATAATCAGTAACATCATTATTTTGTTCTGCTTATTCGAGAGTCCGTAATAAAAATTGACTCTTACATGTCCGTAATAAAAATGGACTCTTACATCGAGTGTCCATTATAAAAAGACTTTGAAAACAAGAAATTTTTATTACAAAAATCTGGACCAAACTTTTTATAAGCGATTGTCCGTTGTGCGCGCATCCGTTATATTATTGGGCGTCTACTTGTATTATATTATCTAACATTACCTGGAACTTTCTAGTGTTTCAAAATTTTTAGTTTGATTAAATGTTATAATAAATGTATACAGGACAGTGTGTTTTAAATCTAAACTAATAAACAGATCAAACTATCGCAATAGTCCAATAGTATCGCAATATTTAATCCCCCCCCAATAGTAATAGTATTGCAATAGCTGTTTACCCAATAGCAATACTATCGCAATAGTGAATATTACCAACAATAGTCACCCCTAGGACGTATATTGTCGTCGCCCCTGTCCGTCCGTCCACAATTGTTTGTGAACAGTCTACAGGTCACAATTTTTATCCGATTTCAATGAAACTTAAAATATAGGTTTATCACCCTAAGATCTCGGTTCCTTTTGATATTGGCATGTATCGGACTGTAACTTCATGACCAATGAATGGCCCCTGATTGTACGAAAAATCACGTTTTTAGCTTGTGAACAGTGTAGAGGTCACAATTTTGATCCGATTTCGATGAAACTTAAAATGCATGTTTATAACCCAAAGATCTTGGTTCTTTTCGATATTTGCGCAAAGCGGATCGTAACTTCCTGAATTATGGCCCCTGATTGTCCGAAAAATCACCCTTTTTAGTTTGTGTTCCCTCTGGAGGTCAAAATTGTTATCCGATTTAAAAAACCCATTTGATTATATCACTGTTACATAGTTATGGGGGTTGAGTTCGAATTTTGTGAAAATCGGACCAAAATTGACAGACAAAATGGCAGCCGTTTGTACGCGAATAGTGTGAAAATATGTTATATCAAGGTTGTGGACCCAATAGAGGTCACAATTTTGAACCGATTTTCATGAAACTTAACATGTATGTTTATAACCCAAAGGTCTTGGTTCCTTTCAATATTTGCGCCCATCGGATCGTAACTTCCTGAATTATGGCCCCTGATTGTCCAAAAATTCACAATTTTTAGCTTGTGGTCCCTCTGGAGATCAAAATTGTTATCCGATTTAAAAAAACGTTTGATTATACCACCGTTACATGGTTATGGAGGTTGAGTTCGAATTTTGTGAAAATCGGACCAAAATTGACAGACAAAATGGCCGCCGTTTGTACTCAAATATTGTGAAAAAATGTTATATCAAGCTATAGAGGTCACAATTTTGAACCGATTTTGATGAAACTTGACATGCATGTCTATAACCCCAAAATCTTGGTTCCTTTCGATATTTGCGCCCATCGGATCGTAACTTTCTGAATAATGTCCCGTGATTGACCAAAAATTGTCTTTTTATACGCCCACATTTTTATGTGGACGTATATTGTCGTCGCCCCTGTCCATTCCGGACGTTCGCCCGTCCACATTTTGACGAAACTTGAAATGGAGGTTTATCCCCAAAAGATCTTGGTTGCTTTCGATATTGGCATGTATCGGATCAAAACTTCATGGATTATGGCCCCTGATTGTACGAATAATCAGGTTTTTAGCTTGTGGACCCTATAGAGGTCACAATTTTGAACCGATTTTGATGAAACTTGACATACATGTTTATAACCCAAAGATCTTGGTTCCTTTCGATATTTGCGCCTATTGGAACGTAATTTCCTGAATTAGGGCCCCTGATTGGCCGAAAAATCACCTTTTTATACGCCCACATTGAAATGTGGTCGTATATTGTCGTTGCCCCCGTCCGTCCGTCCGTCCGTCTGTCTGTCGGTCCGGCCGTCGGTCCGCCGTCCACAATTGCTTGTGGACGCTCTACAGGCTAAAGTTAATATCCGATTGACTTTAAATTTATACACAGTGTTTAAGGTCATGAGACGAAGAAGCCTATTGTTTTTCAGTGATTTTCAATAATTGCTGCCAGAGTTATTGCCCTTGATAACTTCGAAAAAATCCTGTGGAAGCTCTAGAGACCAAAGTTAATATCCGATCAACTTTAAATTTATACACAGTGTTTAAGTTCATGAGACGAAGAAGCCTATTGATTTTCAGAGATTTCAAATAATTATTGCCAGAGTTATCTCCCTTGATAACTTCAAAAAATCTTGTTACGCTATAGAGGCCAAACTTATCATCCAATTGACTTTAGATTGATACACAGAGTTTAAGGTGTTGAAACGAACAAGTATTTTGATTTTCAATGAATTTTGATAACTGAACAGCTAAATCCATGATATTAAATGTTTCATGTATATACTAATTGTTAGCATGGGGTAACACTTTATAAAAAGCAATCAAATTCTAATGATTTTCTGATAATTACATAATGAGCTGTTACTCTTAATCAGTTTTTAGTGTATTACAAATGTTTCATTAGCAAAAAAAGCAAAAATATGTGACAACCCTTGTTGACTGCCCGGACGATTTAGCTGCTGTGGGCGTATGTTTCGTTGCCTGGCAACCTATCTTTTAGCTTCTGGTCCTTCTGGAGGTCACAATTATTATCCGATTTAAAAAAATGTTTGATTATATCACCGATACAGGGTAATTTAGGTTGAGTTTGAATTTCATGAAAAGAACAAAATTGACAAACAAAATGACCGCTGTGTGTACGCGAATGGTGTAAAAATATGGTATATCAAGGTTGTGAACCCTATAGGGGTCACAATTTTAATTCGTTTTTGATGAAACTTGAAATACATTTTTATAACATAAAGATCTTGGTTCCTGGCGATATTTGCGCATATCGGATTGTAATTTCCTGAATTATGGCCTCTGATTATACGGAAAATTGCCTTTATTATCTTGTGATCGGTCTGGAGTTCAAAAACATTTCATTATATCACCGTAACACTGTAATGAATTTTCAGTTTGAATTTTGTGAACATCAGACCAAAATTGATGAACAAAATGGATGAACAAAATGGCCGCCATTTATACACGAATAGGGTAAAAATATGGTATATCAAGGTTGTGTACCCTGTAGAGGTCACAATTCTAATTCGATTTTGGTCAAACTGAAAGATCTTGGTTCCTGTCGATATTTGGACATATCTGATCGTAACTTCCTGAATTATGGCCCCTGATTGTACGAAAAGTGACCATAATATTAAATGTTTCTTATCCAGTGGAGGTGACAGCTAATTCCATAATATTAAATGATTCGTATACTTAACATTAGCATGGGGCAGAACTTTATAAAAACCAAACAAATTCTAATGATTTTCTGATAATTACTTAATATGCGACAACTCTTGTTGACTGCCCGGACGATTTAGCTGCTGTGTGGGTGTATGTTTTGTTGCCTGGCAACCTATTTTTTTAAAAATATTTTTGATGTGACTTGTTTGAAATTCTTTAAATCTTTTTGCAAATCTCACATTTTGACAAAATTAGGAAAGAGTCTTCAATTCTAGAACAAAAGGCCAATGGACCTGAGCTGCAACCCAGTATACAAAACAGTACATAAATTTAAAGGGTCACCATTTCTTCTGCAATTATTATTTTTTGTTTTTTTGATTCTGTATTATAATAATTTTGCAAAAGTAAATGTGATGCTATAAAGAAACGAATTTGGATGAAATATAAACTTTTAAAATCATATAGGAGGCAGACCACCATTAAATTTCACCATCTCGGTACCCACAAATTGTAGTTCGTCAATTTATAGCAATTCTCTCTCTGTCTCTTTTCTCCCCTTTTGGTCTAGAATGGACGAAGAATTAATATTTTCTGCCAGGTTTTGATAAATATTCAGAATTTTGAGGCGGAAGGATAATGGCGTTATGCGGTTGGCTACGGATGATATGTTTATGCAACTAGATACATGGTCAACCTCATACAAATTTTAGAGCAAAGGCATAGCCATTTGTTCCTCTGTCTGTAGTGAAAAGCATTTCACCAAACGAAAATTTGGGGAAACGTTGGAGGTGGGCAAAGTTCAAAAACAGACTCTGGTAATGCAAAATTAATAATATTGAAAATTTCATTCAAAATACTTTATTCTGAGAGATGTTATCACTGGTTGAAGTTTTGACAAGCCCTTGTATTAATCTGTTTAGATCTCTTCCACCCGATGGTCTAGTGATTGATTTTAGGCTTCTCATGTGAATAAATGTCTAAATATGTTTTGTTAAGACATATTTTATTCACTATAAATGAATGGGAAATTGGGAAATTAGGAAACAGACCTATATTTCAGGTTTCGTTAAATCGGATAAAACTTGGTTGATGCTTTCGGACAAGATGACATTGATTCTATCTGATAGAGAGTGATAAAACTTAGTGTGTACTTGATAATCAGTTTGATTGCATGATACTTTTGAAAAAAAAAATAAATGTGCTATTAATTAATATGTGTCATCTATTATATTGGGATTGCGGCATGGGACATCAGCCTCACCTTTGGCTTGTTTTACTGGTTAGGAAATGCTGGAGTTAATTTCTTACAATAGTTAAATGTATAAATGATATATTTCTTCAATAGGTTTAAGAGATGAGACAGTTTGTATAGGAGTAGCTAGAGTTGGTTCAGATGAACAACATATTATAGCAGCAACATTAAAACAGCTAACATCAGTAGATATGGGGGCGCCTTTACATTCCTTGGTTATTCCTGGAAAAACTCATCCTATAGAAACAGATATGTTGAGACATTTTGCATTAGATGATTCTGTAAAAGCAATATTACAACGTTTGTAGCATTTATAAGAAGAAAACAAAGCACAGTAGGAGGATAGTTCACAGGTGGTTTGGTTTTGAAATAAAATTTAAAATATATAGTGGAAACAGACTACTCAATTGTTTTCATGTTAACCGAAATCTTCTTTCATTGTAAATGAGGTAAAGGCGTCATGTCTCGTCAGATTTTAATGAAATTTTTATTTCACTATATCCACGATGTTGATTATAAACTGGATTTGCCAATTAATCGCAGAATTATTACCATAGTATCATCTGATTAGGTATCTATCTATTCAGATGCATGAAATCTCATAGTCATTTGAATTAGATTTGTTATTTATTTGCATAGATATTGCCCTTGATTAGATTCTTAACTAGGTCTAACACCTAATTCCTTTAGGAACTGTCTGTGATCGTACGATGTCCATTGACAGTTCCTGTCAAGCCCTATATAACAGCAATATGAAAATACAGTATAATACCGCTCTTCCCCACCTCTGTTCTCAGGCTATTTTATTGGAACCCTTACCTTCTATTTTTCACCGTGAATGTTTATATTTCACAAAATATTTCGTAATAATTCAAAAATAGCATAGGCGTACAGGCTCGATGACAGTTTTGATCGGGGGGGCGGGGGAGCAGAACCTGAAATGCCGGAAAAATTTTGGGTTTACAGAGAGCAGTGCCAGTCTTCCTCAAGAGGCAAAGAAGCAGAGCTTATCTTGTATGGACACACTCACTCAAAAGAAAATTTTGGAATATTTGACGGCTGCAAACACATTTTCCTGCGATTTTAGTCTGTGAACAAAGCAATGTCAAAGCGGTCTAATACAGTTTAGAAATCATAAACTGAAGCTCAAAACAAGGCTCAACAAAACCTTTTGCAACGCCAAAATGCAGTCGGGTTACGACTTTTGGAGTTGATTATGTCCTTGCACCTGCACTATGCATTTTTCATGAACAGTTTTTGCATAAAAAACCTTCCATGACCGTGCTACTCTCAGACGTCAGCTGAGTGAACTTGACAGAGGAAGAGCCATTGCAGGCTTCGACAGGGTTTTACACAGAGGAATGTGGCAAAGAGAATCGGTCGTAGCCAGAGTGTGATTGGGAGATTATGGCAGCGTTTCCAGGCAACCAATTCAATTCAGAATCACCCACGGTCTGGTAGGCCAAGATCAACGTCGCAACGTCAAGACCGACATGTCAGCGCGTTGTTACAGCAATGGTGTTCAGGTATCGGGCCAGACCATAAATCGTTTGTGAGCCCACTCAATTCGATCTCGACGACAAGTGGTTCGACCACCTCTTTTTCAACATCATAGCTAGGGCAGCACATCGTGACTGGTGCACACGTCATAGAGACTGAAGACGGTGACAATAGGGGTGGGTACTCTTCACTGATGAGTCCCAATTTGCATTACAGTTAAGTGATGGTAGACTTCGTGTCTATAGGCGGCAAGGCAAAAGAATTGCTGATGTTAACGTCGGACAACGCCATCACTTTGGAGGTGGTACGGTAATAGTGTGGGTTGGATTTTCGGTACATCACAGGATTCATCTTTTCGTCGACCAATGAAATTTGACGGGTATCAGGTACAGAGACGAAATTTTACAGCCTTTTGTTATTTCAAGTTTTCGTCATATTAGAGCAGGTTCTGTTCTTCGTGATGACAATGCTAGACCGCATGCACGAGTTGTTAATGATTTTCTCACCCAAAATGGTATTGAATGAATGGATTGGCCTGCATACTCTCCTGACTTGGCACCAATTGAGCATGCATGGGATGAGTTGGACTGACTTGTGAGACACAATCATAGGCAACCTGATAATCTTCAAGAATTGGTGCAATGCCAGGCCATTCCCCAGATGTTTTTTCAACGTCTGATCGACAGCATGCCTTGTCGTTGTGTTGAATGCTTACTCGTTATTAACAAAGTTATCGGATTTGAGACAGTTTTGTTGGACCTCATTATGCTCAAAATAGAGAATTTTCATCAGATCCTTGGAATAGTTGTGTATAAAAAGTGCATATACTTTGCATAACCGACTCAACATTGAGACATGTTGAACTCATTCTGACCAAATGTGTGCTTAATAGCTTTTTGACTTACATGTTCCTTGTGTCTAATAAAATGTCAAACAAAAATAATTGGTTGATCCTTAACTTCTTATGGTTTGGATTGTTCGTACTTGTTATATTTTATTTCTGTATAAAATAATTTGAGAGAGCCTCTGCTATCGCTTGATATCCATCAAAATCAGGAAGAGTCGTGTCTTTGTCTGTCTTAGTCATAAGTCGAAATATTAATTTATAGAGAACACTGAAGTCAAAAATAGGCTAGACTAGCTTGTCTTATTAACCGCGTAAAACTTATTGCAATATGTTAAGCATATCAAAATTTATTGGGAATGACCGCCGCCAGACATTTTAGGTGGTGGGGCGTGTCTGCCAGACTAAATAAACAGGTACCCCAAAACTAAGTTAGACTAGCTCATTTGCTAACCGCCTGAAATTTGTTGCAAAATGTTCAGCATATCCACATGTATCAAGAATGACCGATGCCAGACATTTTCAGTGGTGCGGTGCCCCTGCCAGACGTCCCTAAATGCCCTATCCAAGTAGCTAAGCTAGACTAGCTCATTTACTAACCGCATAAAAATTGCTGCAAACTGTTCAGCATATCCACATGTATCGAGAATTACCGATGCCAGACATTTTCAGTGGTGGGGTACCCCCGCCAGACACCCCCAATTGACCCTCCCCAAAAGCTAAGCTAGACTAGCCCATTTACAAACCACATGAAATTTGTTGCAAAATGTTCAGCTTATTCACTTGTATCAGGAATCACTGGTGCCAGACATTTTCAGTGGTGGGGTAACCCCGCCAGACACCCACAATTGCCCCACCCCCAAAAGCTAAGCTAGACTAGTTCATTTGCTAACCGCATAAAACTGGTTGCAAATTGTCCAGCATATCCACATGTATCGAAAATCACCAATGCCAGACATTTTCAGTGGTGGGGTACCCCAGCCAGACATCTGCAATTGCCCCACACCCAAAAGCTAAGCTAGACTAGCTCATTTACTAACTGAATGAAATTTGTTGCAAAATACTCAGATGTCCGCAATTGCCCCACCCCTAAAGCTAAAGGGGCCTAGGTAAGTTTCTTTTTTTTTATCTAAACTGTTATGTTTAATGTTTTGACATTTTTACGTCATTGTGGGGGTATTATTATAAATAAAACGATTTTATACAGCGATTGTCTTCCATTGTAGAACAGTGCTCAGAGGTGCTTAACACCAGCCATTTAATTGTTGTTATTTTTTACTCTAGAAGGATGACACTTGGCGGCAAGCATGGTCACTCAAGACCAGCACATGTCCTAAGCTCCGTGACAGCCCCTGCTCTTTGTGTCATTGACAATGACCATCGTCGCATAGTATTCTCTGAATTGTGGAATGCAACTATGCCCTTCATCTAGGATGCAGCATCACGGTTGACGGACTGTTCCAATGACAGGTCGACAACTGGTGCGTTGAATTGAAAAAGCAACCTGATCATGACTTTGTCCCCGTTTTGGCTGCGCACTTTCCAACTTCTTAAGGAAAAGTGTTCCCTATCTGGCATAGTTTGAACGGTTGAGAGCAGAACAGCCGGGAAAATACCAACGTATGCACTAACATTGTTAGTTTACACACCACTGCAACTCTCTATGAAGGCGGTTGATAAGGAAGATGTATGTCGCCCAGAATTGAGCAGCTGCTCCATGGCTCCCATGAATACCCCCTGGATCAGCAAGATATGCCTCTACTTCCTTTGGGTTCGAGGGAACTGTGTTCATGACTTGTTGATATGAATCGCATTCCACTTGGTCTTTCCCAGAACTGTTGCAAGGAGCTCTGGAATCCTTGTGCATCGCTTATAAAACATTTGCCTCTGAAAGAACATATTCAATTCCAGTTTCATTGACCAGGGTACCAACAGCACCGGAGAAGGCATGTCGTGTGCGTTCCTCCTGCAATTACTAATAGGTAACAACTGCATAGTTTTGTCTTGTTTCTGTTGCAACGTTCATGGAACACATCATGGTCTCTTTCACGACATCGTTGTTGGTTGGTGATCAGGGTATTTTATACATAAAACAGATTCGTTGAAGTGGTAAGGTGTCCTTGATATACAAGTTGAAAAATCAACCATGCTTTGGATGCATTGGTGTACTTCCTTCCTTCAGTCTCCAAAACCAGTAGATATTCAATATGCTGAATGGAGGTTTTATTTTGCTGTCTCCAAACGTGAGCCCAGGAATACTTGTTGATTTGTCAGCGCTTTCAGTAGTTGCTGCAGTACAGGCAAATTGGCAGTACAGGCAAATTGAGCTTTGTTGAGTGGCTTTCTGAATGAAGATATACTACGATCTTGTCCCTTGAAAAGTCATCGGTTTCTTCCATCTAGAAACTGTACTGGACGAAAACATAGCTGTCTGTCATCATTTAATACATTTTGGTAAGTGTGACCTACAGTAGCATGTAAGGTTGCTTTGGGATCTAGAGTTTCAACATTCGTGCCATTGTTGTCCTAGACAGTTGCTACGGTGATATGTATACCGTCAGGTGCATCACATTGCTCAGACTGTACTTAATATGCAAATTCAGTCTTTGTTTCACTGTAATTAATGCAGTGTCCTGCTTTATTCAAACTCTGAAGGGATAATTTTTGGCCAGTTAGTGAACCTAATTTGAGGCCTACAACAGTCATATTCCAGAAGCAATGGCCCGAGAATCTCTGGCCATTGCTGGAATAGCGTCTGTTTCTTGAACTTATGTGGGAGTGTGTCTATTCTTCCCGTTCAATGAAAGCTATCACTTAAGTAAAGCAACATGACAGTCCTTCGTTTAATTTGGGTCTTCTCTAAAACTTTGGACAGTGATTTAAGTTATTAAAAACGGTGAAAGTGTGTTCGTTTCCAAACAGTATTGTTTACATTTCATTCGACTTGATAGCCTCGTTTGTCACGCAGTTAGTTTCACTGCAGCATTCTGAAATCGTGAGCCATGACGTAACGTTATGTAAACATATTTGGTCCAATATTGGCACTCGTTTTAAATGTAAAGCTTTTGTAGGGCAGCTAGTGATTGGTTGGTAGACGGACTACTGACCAATCAAAATTTAAAACAACAATATCCACTCATAATAGCAGTGTGTAGTAGGATTACCTCTAATCAAACGCAACACTGCGCGGAGTATGACAACAGTGTGCTTCCATGGCTTGACAATACCACGAGTAGCATTGTAAATGGTTTCCTGGTACACATCACATCCCCTTCGTGCTGAGCCACTTAAAAGGTTCTTGAAAAACAGGTCCAATTGTTAGGGAATGTCTTGGGCGCATTCCTTCAGATTCTAGATTGTTGCTGGGTCTGGAGTCTGGGGGCAGTTTCACAAAAGTTCGTAACTTTAAGAAAAAAAAAATGCGTAAAGAAAAACTTACGAAAAAGATACGAATTATTTACGTCGGTTTCACAAAGGCTGACTTGAATTTTTTCTTAACTTTTTCACGTATCTTTTTTCGTAAATACGTCGTGACGAAACCAAGCTGATTGGGACCATGGCTGATGGGACAAAAGTCAAAGCTGATTGGGACCACATTCTTGGCTGATTGGGACCACCACTAGGCTGATTCGGACCACACGATTAAAGAATACTAGAAACATAGGTTTTGATATTGAATTAAGTTTAATATAAATTAAAGGAGTTTTTATATCTATAGCGTGACTATAATTATGTGCTTTTTTTTATGTAGGCCCGCGTTATTTGTGTTTATAATATTCCATTTATTTATGTCACAGTTACACTATATTATATTAACAGAGATTATCTTATTAATCTAACCGGTATGTAAATTATACGTTTTATGCTAGTCAAACAGACCATTTTTTATTTTATTTTATAAACTTCATAGCTTGTTTTTGAATCCATTATAGCCTATACATTGTGTGTATTTATATGTTAGAAAAACTGTTTAAACCAATTTATGCTAATTGCAATTAAATCATACAAATTTGACAACTAATACCGGTACTAGCCCCTAGCAATACAGTAGCATAACGGAAATCTGAAACCATTATACATAAACATATAATGTTTAAACCATACAAATTTGAAAATTAATACCAGCAATACAGTAGCAACGGAAATCGGTTATTTCAAATATGATGTACATCAAGGCAGTCAAAATGTATATCCTACCTTGTACAGAAAATAAACATAATAGATTTATAGACTCAATTTTAACACAAGTAAACAGGTAGGTGATATCTAGGAAAGTGTACTATATTACTACAGGAAAATTACTCAGACCTTACTGACAGCCACAACAGGGAATTTGTGTGAATGGATCTGATTGTTTATTGGATTATTAGGCTTGTCGTTAATTAACAATAAAAGGTGTGATTAGGGTCTTGTATATTGCTACCTGAGTTTTATGCTATAAATAGAGTGTGATTTAATTAACTTTGTTTAATGTGTATGTGTAAAATTAGTTAAGGAGGGAAAGCTAAAGCGATATCAAACAATAAAAAACAGAAGGAAAAATAATGAAATTGTGGAGGCAATATTGTGAAAATAAGATTACCACAAGTCGTTTACTAAACAAAGCCGCGCATTTATATGGTCCGACTAAATTGAAAAGGAATTGAATCACTATATGAAATAAAATGATATTTACTAAGTAAAATATTATACAAAGAACAATATTTGTCTGTCATTAGTTCAGCTTCATTCAATACAAAATATCGCATTCATTGCAGTACCGGTAATTATACTGATATGAGGCTTTTTGATATTAGGTTACAATTTGATAATACTGGGTGGTATTTATTGCCATGCAAACATATTTAAAACACTCTTATCATTGGTCTTATCATGGTCCCAATCAGCCAAGAATCGGGTCCCAATGAGCCAAGAATGTGAAGCATATTCTCTGTGATTTAGCTCATTTGTATTGAAGCCGTCAAACACTAATTGTAACGTTTCCTTGAAGGGATAACCACGTTTGGGGTATGGGGAGCTTGATATCTCTGCCACCAGTGATCAATTCCTGGCTGATCACGAGCCACCGGTAAAACGGAACTTCGGAAGGGTGTATAAGGACCAGCTAAAAAGTGGTCATTAACGGTGTTTTGCTTAAATTAATGTTATAAGTTTCACCGTAGGAATAAGTCAGAGTCGTTCAGTTTTCAAACCTTTATGTAACAAAAAACTTTCAAAATAGATAATAAGTATTTACAGCTTCAATATGATTATTTCTGTTAACTGTCCTTTTTCGGGTGAACAGCGTTCACCGTACTACAATAGAGTCTTTCCTTTTTCGGGCAAATAGCATCTGCCGTACTGTCTTGAAATCTGTCCTTTTTCGGGCGAATAGCATTCGCCGTACTTTTCTTGAAGCTTTCCTTTTTCGGGTGAATAGCATTCACCGTACTTGTTCTTGAATCTGCAACTTGTCTTTTTCGGGCAATTCTAGATTGCCGTACTCTCTGAAAATGAAAGGGGAGGGACCTCTTTGACGAGAGGAGGTTCTAAGCCCTCGGAACGTAGCTTGCCGTCATCAGCGAGAGATTCGCTGACAGTCGGCCGCAGTCCCGTAGACTACCCTACAGTGCTAATTCCAGCCGTCTAAATGTATCTATACGGGACATTTATTTCTACTGGCTGTTAACAAATGTTGCATTAGAAAGATCAAATCATAAGAATATAAACACGACTAATACACAGTATTATATCAATTATAACAGTACAATGTATATATTGGTTACACAAAATGTATGACAAAACATCAATCATTAGACAATAATAATTATTTACTAATTATATAAATCATGTTAAGAGGTAGGAGTTATCCATTACCCTAATCTAAAAATAATTACCCTGGTTAGAAAGGTATGGAATATTAAGGTATTTAAAGAAATGATTAAAAGAGAATATACTACTATAGACTTCTATAATAAGATATAAAATACATGTTTAATATATATATAAATGACGATGTCCTACTCTAACAAAATAATGAAATATGATAGTATTAGTAAAAACAAACAAAGTAGTCGCGAATAACCTGGCACTTGACTGCTTCATAATTACACTATTATTTGTGACTAATTACACTATTTATTGCCAT
The DNA here is from genome assembly GCA_036850965.1 of Patella caerulea. Classification (NCBI taxonomy): domain Eukaryota; kingdom Metazoa; phylum Mollusca; class Gastropoda; family Patellidae; genus Patella; species Patella caerulea. Next base: position 12,576,235 of record JAZGQO010000013.1, on the reverse strand, counting down.
AGTTGTCTTATTATCAAAAATATGCAAACATATTTTAAATACTCGCGGCATTTAAGTAATGGTCCGAATAAGCCTCATCATGGTCCCAACCAGCCATAAATCTGGTCCCAGTCAGTCAAGAATCAGGTCCCAGTCAGTCAAGAATCTGGTCCCAATCAGCCAATTCATGACGTCATGTTGCGTCACTTTATTCAAACTTCTGTAAACATTCCCACGGTCTAAATGTTGACAATGTCGGCATTATAGCCGCTATGTTTGATTTGATCATTACCGTTTGAACCATAAACGACGAAATGATATATATACGCTAAGATTTAGTAGTGTATTTATTAATAAACTGATATTTTCAAGCCTTTTGTTTACTTGTTTTTGTTTGCTACGTCATAGCGTGTGTCATATTAGCATACGCTTCGTCGGTCAGTCTGCGAAAAGCCAAAATGAGGTCTAAAATTGGACCCCTGCAGCCCTCCGCTTTTTGATTGAGGCAGTTAAGCAGAACTGTGGAATTCTAAAAGGAAAATTGAGCAGCAGCCTGACCAAGTGATCGAAAGTGAGAGTTTAAGAGAATATTTGTAAGCTTACTCTTGGCCCTAGTTAGTAGTAGAGAGTAGTAGTAATACTATTCATAATAATAGTAATACCGAGCGTTGGCCATAATCTTGTTTAATGAAAATAGCCTACTGAGATTATTTTTCCTGGGTTAAATCAAATTAATTACTATGTTGTAGGCCTACATGTAGTGTAAATGCTTGCCTTCAATCGAAGGCCCACGAGACCCTAGTTTTAAGCCTAAGTATGCCAAGTCTATAAGCTATATATATATATATTATATAGGCATACTTTTCCGGTATTATAGCAGGTAAACCCGATCCTGACCACAAAATTTAAAAGGCGATTAGTCTAGTCACTGATGGTACGCTAACCCCTTGTGCCATCAGCAATGAGTTTTTGGAAGCTACCTGTGGCATAGTAGCCTATCGTTACGCATGAAATGAAATGGGGTTTAACGTGCCACTTTTCTGCACCTAACCTGGGTTAATGGAAGACGGGCAAACGCCATACTGTGATTTCGAACCGGAAGTTTAGACCAATTTGACAACTTCTTTAATAGTTGTGCGATTTTCATTCAATTTAGTATATAAGTAGATCCTACCGATGTGACTTCAAAAATATAATTATAAATTTTCTAAATTATCTCCCCTTGGTGAAATTAGGGATCAAAGTTTTCAAAAAAATCGTCGAAATATAGGTCAGAATGACCTAATTTTTTTTTTCGATACTAGACAAGGAATTACTGATTCGTACACAAAATATGGAGTTTGTCGATCGAACCGGAAGTGCCACCATCTTGAAACGTGAAAAATCAATAAGGCTTTTTTGCTATTTTACTTACAGACTCGGGAGTTATATTTTCTGAATCCTTGTAGGAAGGCCTAAAAAATGTCGCGAACAGAATTTTGATTTAGGTCAACCGGGAGTCACCATTTTGAATTGAAAATCAAAAATAGTAGCAATTTGAAGGGCCGAGACTTTTGAGCACAATAACTCTCCTTCTAATTAAGCTAGAATGTTCTAACTTGGCGTAGACGTTCACTAGGTCAATGTTATGATGAAGTTCAAAGATGAGCATTTTCTGCTTAGGGTAAGCAGAGATAAGCATATTGATTTGTTGATTCTTTAGGGCACGATAACTTCGGTTATAATGAAGAGAGGGCGGTGAAACTTTTGTCAATAGAGAGTCTAATAGCTAGCCTGTTGTGTGAAATCATTGTATCATTTTTTTTTAAATATCAGGGATAGCCGAAAAAAGGAGATTGAAAATCCAAAAAGTCGTATTTTTACAACTTGGAGTATGTTTAGAGGTCTTTCTCGTAAAGTCAACATAATATTTGTTGGGAACTTCTTCTACAAAGAGTCTTATTGGTAGTCTTTTATATGAAACCATCGATCAACAGTCCAACATATCAGGAGTAGAAGAACAAAAGGATCGAACATTGAAAACGGCACCCTTTCATTGTTAAGCGAAACATGCAGTGTGGGTGACTACAATCTACACATTTAGTCATCGTATAGAGCTTATTCAACAGTATCGAATTCCAACTGCTTAGGGATATTTTACGTGCACTCCAATGTGTACACGGGACCGTGGTTTTCGTCCCATCCGAACTAGACAGCCGTTCTGCCTCACTGACAAGGGGGAACCACGCCGGGAAATCGAGATGAACTTTCTCCGTGCAGAACTTTCAATTCAAGCCAAACTTTTATTGCATACGATTACGCTGGTCAGTTGGAGCTTTTTTTCAAAAGTTTTGTAATAATCGGTTGGTAATTAAAGTACCATGCACATTAAACTGTTAAAACAGAAAATTTCGCCCGGTTCAAATATTTCTTGCTATAAGTCAGCAATTTTACGAATTCAGGAAGGCTGAATGGCTGAATGGTTAGCATGTGCGCGCTGTATCGTAACGTCTGTCATTGAGTCAACGGGCGTCGTTTCGATCGCCAGGTTGCACGTGACATGGAATATGATGTCCAACCCCGTTTATTGCGAACGATTAAGCTGTTCAGGGGGAGCTTATTTTTAAAAGTTTTGTAATATTCGGTTGATAACTAAAGGTACCGTGCAAATTAAACTGTTAAAATAGAAAATTTGGCCCGGTTGAAATGTTTCTCGCTGTAGGTCAGCTAGAATGTTCAAACTTGATCGAGTTCACAGCAGAAATAACAGTGAAACGATCAACGAACTCATAGCAGAAATAACAGTGCAAAACTTAACGAATTCATAGCAGAAATGAAATGGGGTTTTACGTCCTACTCTTCTGCACCTGACCTTGGCTAATGGAAGACGGCCATACGCCACACAGTGGTGCTATGAGGGAATTTTTGCCCGGGCAAGGGATCTTTTACGTGCACTCCAATGTGTACACGGGACCTCGGTTTTTCGTCCCATCCGAACGACTAGGCAGCTGTCTTTATCAGGCCCTCCTTCTGCATCACTGACAAGAGGAAACCACGCCGGAAAATCGAGATGAGCTTTCTCGGCCAATGCAAGGATCGAACACCCGACCTCCATTCTAACGAGCCAGCGCCTTGCCCACTTAGCCACCGTAATTCCCATAAATAGCAATGAAACGATCAACGAATTTATAGCAGTAATAACACTTCAACAATTAACGAATTCGTAGCAGAAATAACGATGAAACAATTAACGAATTCGTAGCAGAAATAACAATGAAACGTTCAACGAAATAATAGCCGAAATAAGAGTGGAACAATGAGAGAGAGAGAAATGGGGTTTAACGTCCACTCAACACAAACTAGGTCATTTCGGGACTAACATGTGGTTCAATTTTATTTCAATAATTCGCTTGCGCGTAGGGGTCATTAGCAGTGGGAGGAAACCGGAGTGCCCGGAGGAAACCCACGAGGTTGAGAAGGCGCCCCTATCTCCATGCCACATACGCTCACGCCAGGGTGGAACAATGAACGAATTAATAGTAGACGAGTTCATAGTAGAAAAAACAGCGAAACAATGAACGAATCATAGCAGAAACCAGAAGGCTATCAATACACTGTGAAATTTGAAACCTAAATGGCCCGGCTAGGAACAATATCTACATGCCCGTAAAAGACTACTTAACAGTTGGAATTCGAAAGAAAAGACCGTAACGACGCTGTCCGATCAAACTTTAGTTAATTCAGTCGGCGCAAAAAGATAGGTCGTTAAAACCATTTCTGTTCAGTTCATTCCATTTCCTTAAATCTATGAAAGTTGTGTGAATTGGGAATCGCGTATTACTCAACAGTTTCAGGGGAGATAAGCCGTCTTTGAGATTGGAAATCAATTTTTGATATCGACTGTGTATGATTGCTACTAGATCGATTGTGATTCAGGTTCTAATCAGTTTGGATTGAAGAATCGGGGTGGTATATGTGTGTGTGATGGGGTGGGGGTGGTGTCACAAGACGCTATATCCCATTCGCAACCACACACCTAACAAATGCAGGGTATAGGTTGCGATCAGTTCTTTCAAGATTTTCATATATTTAAGCCACTTTATTACACGCCTCATCTGAAAATGTCTGTGTTAGTGTAGATAAATGTTGACAAAATAACATCTTTCACCATTTTGACTTTCAGTTACAGAACTAGCATAGGGGCGTTTTAAGGTTTATCATGGCGGAGGCTGTACTATTTTGAGGGCCCTCTGTCGCGAGGGGAGGTTCTTGATTGATGATTGTCACCCCAATGCAATGGCTGCATTCTCATTCAGTAGTGGATTCGACAGTAACAGTGTATAGAAAACGATTGAGTTGGACTCGGGGGCCCTTTCCCTTGGCACTAGGGACCCTTTTGTCATTCGTCGGACCCTTTTGTCTGTCTTTAGAGCCCTCCCTAACTAGGGCACATTTTCATTTTTCGCATCGGTTTTAGCATTTTTCTCCCGTTTTATTTTTTCAACTGCTTTGATTTTTTTCGCGGGGAGGCTGGCGCCTCCAGCGCCTCAGCTATAAAACGCTTTTGAACTAACAGTACTATTGACATAATACCGTTTTTTCCAGTAATGGTAACTCACTCGTTTCTTCAAGAATCATTCGGCATTCCAGGTATGCTACATTCTATTCGCTGTATTCCATAGGAGCGGTAAGATGAGACCTGTTTGTGGGAAAATCCCTAAACAATATGCGAGGGTGGAATAATCGTACATTACTTTAAGGTTTGCGTGAAGTAATTGACATATCGAAATTACAGTTATATGCACTGAATAACCATGACACGGAGAGAGAGAGAGAGAGAAATGGGGTTTAACGTCCACTCGACGCAAAGTAGGTCATTTTGGGACTAACATATGGTTTAATTTTATTTCAATAATCTGCTTGCGCATATTAACAGTGGGAGGAAACCGCAGGTCCCGGGATAAACCCATGAGATTGGACAGGCGAGATTGTAGGTTAGGGTTAGGGTAAGCGCTAAGGTTAGGTCTTGGGTTAGGATTAGGATTAGCGATATCCCTATTTACATCTCGTGACCTTTGACCAAACGTAATGAAGACAGGATGTGACGTATATATGCACATTGAGGTTATCAAGCTATAGACCGGACTAGTAGTAAGCTATAAACGGATAAATAACAAGAGTTTATATGTATATTATTTGATTTAATTTATATATATCTTAACTCCCTGATTTACGTATATACATTATGCATGAACAATAGAAACTATATACTAGTATTTATAAGTATTAAAGCTATGGTAATATTATGCTATCAAATAGCCGTATTGTCTTAATATTTGTTGTAACCGCAACCTTGATAGTTATTGTAAGAAGGATAACGGTTGTAGTTGTTGTATCCGTTACCGTATCCGTTGTTATTGTAGTTGTTATATCCCTCCCCATATTCGTTGTTATTGTGGCCATTGTTGTAACCGTTGTTGTAATTGTAGGGGCCGTTGTTACTATTGTATCCTTTATTATTGTATTGGTTGTACTTGTATAGTCCGTTGTTGTATCGTTACCAACGATACCATGACCAATTCCGTGTCCAACAATACCGTGTCCGATACCGTTACCAACGATGTCATGCCCAATGCCGTTACCAATCTTTCCATGTCCAATAAGTCCGTGTCCGATTCCGTTTCCAATGATACCATGTCCGATACCGTTACCAACGATACCATGACCAATTCCGTTTCCAACAATACCGTGTCCGATACCGTTACCAACGATGCCATGCCCAATGCCGTTACCAATCTCTCCATGTCCAATAAGTCCGTGTCCGATTCCGTTTCCAATGATACCATGTCCGATACCGTTACCAACGATACCATGACCAATTCCGTTTCTAACAATACCGTGTCCAATACCGTTACCGATACCGTTACCAACAATACCATGACCAATTCCGTTACCAATAACACCGACTTTGCCAACAGCTACTATTCCGTGTCTGAGTCGGTTTCCTTGGATACCATGTCCAATACCATGGTTGAGTCCGTTGCCAATAGCTCCTACACCAACAAGACCATGTCCAACACCGGCATGTCCTCTTCCATATCCTTTACCAATTCCGTTTGCAAAGACACCAACACCATGTCCGAAACCGTGTCCGATTTTAGCATCGATGTATTGGGAAGCAGCTACTGTCAAACAGACAGCGAAAGCGACGAAAGCCTGAAAAAGAAAAAAAAAAACATGTGTTTTACAGAAATAGCCGTAGATTTGATTCCATACTTAAAAAAAAATCGCGAGGGTTTATTTATAACCAAAAACTTGACAATCAAGAAATTTTACTGTGCCGCCATTATTTAGTACATGATCGAGTTTTGGCGTTACCAGGCAAAATCACAAGTAATGTTCAACTCTGGGTAATAATTTACACTTTTTATAATTTACCGTTCTGGCCCTATGAATATAAAACTGCCTTTAATACAATGTCAAGGGCGATAAGCAATAATACAACAGTGACGATGCAATACCATGTTCAACCCTCGGTAATTTCTACCAGTTTTAAATTTAAAGATGGACCTATGGGTATGCATGCCAAGTGCGATAAGCAATCATATAAAAATTTAGTATGTAATGAAACTTATTAGTGCTATACCAAATTAGATATCAGGTTTCTTGTCTAGAAAGTTCAAGTATATCCCACCTGGGTCACGATCCTTGTTACTACATACCGCTAATTAGAAGTATTGAAGATTATTTAGTCAACAAGTTAAATTTACTCTCTGTAGATTGTTACAATGTTTTACTGTATTATTCCAGTCTGTACAGAACAGAGGGCGAAAAAGCAAATTTAGGATTTCAGGGACCGGGTATGCTTATCTTAAAACTTCAAAGATTTGAAATCTTATACGGAGTAGGGCAAAAGTCCTACTTTATACACCGACTGGACCATTGAAGACAAACAGGTAGATTTTGCCCGGACATCTGTATCACGATATACTCTATCAAAGAATCTTTTACGTGCACGCCAATGTGCACACTGAACATTGCTTTTCGTCCCATCCTGACAATTAGACACTATTCCCTGTCAGACCGGGCAGACCTACTGTCCTGTACAGCTAACAAGGGCAGTCAAGCCTGTACAATTGACTTTCTGGTCAAACCCCGGGAGAGAGCCCAAGACCTACTGGTTAGTTAATCAGTGTCTCTTATCACTGAGCCACCATGATCCCCATACATTAAAACGCGGAGTTCGTAGATGAGCATATTATGCTTAGGGTAAGCAGAGATAAGCAATTAGATTGGTTGATGATTTTGGACACTTTCACTTCAGTCAGAGTGATGAAACTTGGTGTATAGTTTCATTACATCACTATCTTGAATACGTTCGACAATGAGCATTGTCTGCCCTGGATAAGCAGAGCGATGAGCAATTTGATTGGTCGAGAATTTGAAACAAAATAACTCTCCTTCTAATTGGGGCAGAATGTTCAATCTTGGTGAAGGCGTTCATTAGGTCAGTGCCATAAAGGAGTGCGAAGATGAGCATTGTCTGCTTACAGTAAGCAGAGATAAGCAATCTGATTGGTTGATTCTTTGGGGCACGATAACTTTGGTTATAATGAAGTGAGAGTGACAAAATTCCAAATATAGATTCATTATGTCATTACCTTGACTAAGTTTGATGTTGAGAATTTCTGCGTAGATTTAGGAGCAATAAGCAATTTGACAGATCACATTGGAACATAACACCTCTGTTTCTAATTAAGGTAGAATTTGAACCGGTTGAATTGTTTCTCGTTATAACTCGGTGAGTTTTTGGCGGATTTCATTAATTCTTTTTCCTTTTTAAGATTCTTTATATAACTCTTGAGATGCGACAGAAACTGACCGTGAATATGAAAGCTTTAATATCTGCTTAGCAGATCTAGTTATTATTATTTTTTTTTTCGCCGGAGCCTATTTCTCAGTGCCTGTAACAGATACCGATCTGGGACCTAATTCTCTATCGGGAAACCATGTGTTGGCTACTTGATAAACTATATTTGAAACTTCTGCGCAGACCGGAAGTGGTCGAATTTCGTGCGGTGTCAAAAAATCAAAAAACGGCCGTAGATTCGTCAATTCTGTACCTATTTTCATACAAATGACATTTTCGGAAACCCTGATTCTTTTCTCGGACGATAGCAGTTGAAAATTTCGATATTTCGAAACTTCATCGCTGACTTCTTGCGATCGAAAAATGAAAAATGTTGTTTGAGAGACAATTTTTGTTATTTTTCAAAATTTTGAAATTTGACCTACATTTTTGGATACCTGAAGTCCATCCGATTCCAGTAATATAAGTTTCATTCAGAGTTATCGCCATTTATTTTTCGATTTTTTTCGAATTTTCTACCCATTTTGCGAGCTCGGGTTTCGTTTTATGGCCGAATTGACGTTTCTGAAATTTCTGAGGCATGAAGCCAAATGACCATTGCAAGGAATAAAGCAATTTCAACAATAATCTGTACACCGGAAGTGGTCGAAATAATGTCCGATATTTTGAAAAAAATGCAAAAAATGGGTATTTTGGGGAAAAACGCGACTTCTCCGTCCGATATCAATGGATTAAACAAATTAGGGTACCATTGGACTGCACTAGTATTGTGCTATCGTATGATACCCAATTTGTACGGATACGACGAGCAGGAAGCAAAATATGGCACGCTGAAAATCAAGTATTTTCTGATTTGGAGCGTTTTTGGACGCCTGTATCTCGAAAACTTAACCGCAACTTTTTTTAAAAATTTTTCTATCGAGAGTCCTTTCGGAGTTATTTTGCATGAAACCATCCAGTAAGACTTTGAAATACGTGGAATAGGTGAAATAACGGACTGAAAATCGAAAAAAAGTCGAAAAATCGTGAAATTTTGGAAAATGCTCTACTATTTTTTTTATTTTAAGAGATTTTCAAAAAAAGGTTGTATATTCAGATAGCTGACCTAATTACGATTCTAATGATGTATAATATGTATGTAGTTATTGAAATTTAATTTTCGATATTTTAATTTTTTTGCATTTTTGGCACTTTTGAACATAGGATTTCTCAGAGGCATTTTATCTGATCAGATAATGTAATATATCATTACAGAGCCCCGTGGCTATTTTAGTGCCCAAACCGGCTATTAAAACTATTCCGACAATAATAACCATACCGGAAGTATTCAAAAAATGAAAAAAAAAAGGTTAAAACCATTGTCGCAGTTGCGAGAAACTTGATTTCTCCCTTAGGTAATAGCGGACCAAAAGAACTAAAGTGTCGCTGGATAGCCCTATTAATGGACCATCATATGGTATCTAAATAATACGATTTCGATGGTAAGGAAATAGATTATTGTATGCCAAAAATATATTATTTTCCGATTTTTTAACATTCTGGGACGCCCTTTTCTCGAAAACGACGCCGCAGATTTTTCTCAAACTTTTCTTACTCAAAGTCCTATCGGTTGTCTATATAGTGAATTCAAAATGAAATGCATTGAAATAATATAAATGGTCCAAACTTGGCCTCAAACTTTGAAAAAAATTGAAAAATCGTTAAATTTTTGGAAACGCTCTTTAATTTATCTTTTTTTCCAAAACTACTCAATGGATGTTTCTGACACTTCTGGTACAGAAAGTTAATTATCCAAAGAACTATCACTACAACGATCGTAAAACCGGAAGTAGTCGAAAAAATGGCCGATATTTTGAAAAAAAATAATTTTTTTACGAAAACCTTTTTTATTTGTGAATATGTTTTGATGATATTTTACACAGGGTTAAAAATATCATCCTACTTGAGCAGAAATGAGAAAAAAAATTGTCTCGGTAATTTGCATTAGCCGCCATCGGCTAATTTAGTTTTTCGTACCCAGAAAAATTATTTATTATTCGATTTGTATAAAACAAAGTTCATACGCTCCGTGGTCCCAATTGTATTTTTTTTTTGTTACGGTGAAATTTTTCTGTCGGCAACGGAAGTGATGTAATATTAACAAAAACTACAATTTTGATCGTTCATTACCACTTTTTAAAAGCAAATATTATTTTTTTTCAAAACTGATATAACTAAAAGGATGCACCCTGCAAAGGTGCACAAAAATCCTTAGCTCAGATTTTTTAATTTCAATTTCATTTTCGGGCAATTTCGAAAATAAAATGTAAAATAAAGTGTAAAATTTACAATTCATTCAGCGTCTTCATATTTTGAAATATTTATTTGTAATTTTCATAAACTCGTAGCAATAATCCAGACGAAGAGAATGTATGCGCAAATTAGTTTGTAATATGAGCAGTTGCCGAGAAATATGCAATTTTGCATGCATCACTTTTCACGTTATTTTGCCTATAAAAGAGTGAATTATTATTCGATTTGCAATATTTTTTTTCCATTTGATGCTTAATGCCAATTTGGACTAGGTCAAGCCAATTTTACATTTACACTGTGACCGGAAATGACGTCATTTGGGCAAAAACTGTATTTTTAACTTAAAAAAAAATATTTTATTCAAATGAGTCTGCCTTATAATATTTTTAAAATTATGATATTTGATTCCCATCAACGAATAGAATTAAGCCATACGACCATACGGATACCACAAAATGGTTTCTAACTTGTACGGTTACAGAGAAATAGGCGATCTTTTATAAGTCACTTTTCAAGGTTTTTGGTCTATAAAAGTGTCAATTATTATTCGATTTTTATCATTTTTTTACCATTTGATGCCTTATGCCATTTATGACTTCTATGAACTAAATTAACATTTTCAATATCTCCGAAAGTAATGTAATTTTTGCAAAAAACGTATTTTTAGCCTTCAAAACAAACATTTTTTTGAAGGGATTTATATTTATTATTCGTTTAACTTTATAACGTCTGATTCTAATGGGCAGTAAGATTGAATCAATACCATCATATTGATATCAAGAAAAGGCTTCTAGCATGTTCCCTTGTCGAATAATAGCCAATTTTCCCAGGGTCACTTTTAAGTTTTATACCTTCTTAATTTCAGTTTATGGGTTATAGGTTGATTATTTATTGCCCGATATGCATAAAACAAAGTTTGTATTTTGTATGTTGCGAATTTTCGACTTATTTTTCACCTATAAAAATTTCTTTCGGCACCGGAAGTGACGTAATTTTGCCATAATTTACAATTTTGACCGGTCTTTTCGCCAGCAAATATTACTTTTACATATGATAGAAGGTGTCACTGAAGCAAAACAATTAAAGTATAGTTTGGTAGCTCAGTGGATCGGCTATGGTATAATGAACTTCCTGTATGATTCCTGAAAGCCGGTTCAGTGCTGCTTGCAGGTCTAGTTATTATTAGGGTTTCACACTGCGAAGCTTGTGTGAAACACTATTGTTTTTGTTAAAATTATTATTCTTATTATTATTATTATTCTTTTGTTTTGAGTAGATCTCAGCAACTGCTTGTCGCATCGTTACGATTTCTTCGGTTTTACTGGAAAAGTGGGTGTGACTTAGAGGATAAAGCTATTTTGAACGTTCTGCGACAATGCGAAATGTCCGAAATCACCAAATTATCGTTTTTTAAAATATTGCAGTAATTTTAACAATAATCATTGATTTTTAACTTTCGATACATTTTGGCATAGCTGGAGACACGGCACATAGCTACACTACTTTCGACTTTTGATTTTCGGTAAATCTTCAAAGATAATAGGCGCCAAATTTTGAAAATTTAAAATTTTACAAAAAACTTTTTTATTTATGAATATTTTTTAGTCGTATTATGCACAGAATTAAAGGGTCATCTGAATAGTGCAAAAATGTTAAAGAATTTTGTCTCAGTAATTTACCTTGGCCGCCATTGGCTAATTCAGTTTTTAAGTCCTAGATTAATTTTTTATTGTTCGATTTGTATAAAACAAAGTTCATATGCTTCGTTGTATCAATTGTCATTTTTTTTATTACCAAAAGTTTTATCTGTCGGCACCGGAAGTGGCATAATTTTACCAAAAACTACAATTTTGACAGTTATTTTCCTTCTTCGAAAACAAATATTATTTTTTGGAAAAATTATTTGACTCAAAGAGTGCGCCCTTTTAAGGCGCAAAAAATGTAGGAAGCAGTTTTTTAATTTCGATTTCATTTTCGAGCAAATTCGATTAAGAGGCTAAAAATGGTGTAAAATTGGCCTATTTACAACCTATTCAGGCTTTTCAGATTTTAAAATATTTCTTCGTAACTTTTATAAACTTGTAGCTATAATCCATACGAAGAAAATGTATGTTAAAATTCGTTTGTACTATAAGCAATTACCAAGAAATGGGCAGTTCTGTACAAGTCACTGTTTTCGTTATTTTGGCTGTAAAATAGTCAATTATGATTGGATTTTTATAAAAATGACATCATTTGATTCAAAAAGCACGTAGCGTCATATCAAGTTGATTACAATTTAAAATTGACACCGGAAGTAACATCATTTGGTCAAAAAATGCATTTTAAACTTTTTAAATCAATGTTTTATTCAACCAAGAATAACTTAATATGTATTAATAATTTTAACTTTTGGTTTAAATTCACATATAAACAAAACTCATATGGTCATATAGATATCATAAAATGGTTTCTAACTTGTTCGGTTGCCGAGAAATAGACGGTTTTCTACAGGTCACTTTTGAAGGTTTCGGGGCCATAAAAGGGTCAATTATTATTCGATTTTCATAAACGTCACACCATGTTATACCTAATGCCATTTGGGATTTCATACAAGTAATTTAAGATTTTCATTATCACCGGAAGTAACGTCATTTTGGCAAAAACTGTATTTTTAGCCTCTAAAACAGATATTTTATTCAAATGAGTCTGTTTTGAAATCTTTTTCAAAGTATGGTATTTGATGCCAATCAACAAATAGAATGAACCCATACGATCATACAGATACCACAAAATGGTTTCTAACTTGTACGGTTGCAGAGAAATAGCCGATTTCCTACAAGTCACTTTTCAAGTTTTTTGGTCTTTAAAAGTGGCAATTATTATTCGATTTACATAAAATTGTCACTATATGATATCGTATGCCATTTCTGATTTCATAAGACTAATTGAACATTTGCATTAACACCGGGAGTAATTTAATTTTGTCAAGATCATTTACAAGTAACAAATGTATAAAATGAATTGATATTGCTGGATTTTGTTGATTCTGTGTCCATTTTATTTGTGTGCAATGTTAATTTGGAAACCTGTTTAGTGGTTTCGCTGGTACCGGAAGTGACATATGTTCAAGGGTAACTTGGCACCGGAAGTGACATGTTTAAGGGTAACGTGGCACCAGTGAAAAACGTCATTCCTGCATGCAGGTCTAGTTATTATTATTATTTACCGCGAGGGCCTAGATCTCCATGATCGAAAACAGATATCGATCTGGAATTAGCTTTTCTATCGGGAAACCATGTGGTGGCTACTTGATAAAATATTTTTGAAATTTCTGCGCATACCGGAAGTGACCGAACTTTGTACTTTCTCTAAAAATTGAAAATCGGCTATAGTTTCGTCAATTCTTTATCCATTTTCAAAAAAATTACATTTTTGGAATCCCTGGATCTTTTCTGAGAAAATGGCTATCTCACATTTTTCAATTTCGAACATTCGTCTATGACTTTTATAGTTCGAAAATTGAACACATGTTGTTTACGAGCCAATTTTTGTTATTTTTCAAAATTTTCAAATTTGACCTACATTTTTGGATACCTGAAGTCCATCCGATTCCAGTAATACAAGTTTCATTCTGAGTTATCGCCCTTTATTTTTCGATTTTTTTCGAATTTTCTTCCCATTTTGTGAGCTCGGGTTTCGTTTTATGGCAGAATTGACGTTTCTGAAACTTCTGGAACATGAAGTTATAGTCCAATACCAACTTATAAAGCAATTTCGACAAGAATCCTTAAACCGGAAGTGGTCGAAATAATGTGCAATATTTTGAAAAAAATGCAAAAAATGGATATTTTGGGGGAAAACGCTATTTCTCTGTCCGATATCAATGGATTAAACGAATGAAGGTACCGTTTGATGGCACGATTGTTGGACTATCATATGATACCCCATTCATACGGATACTATGAACAGACAGCAAAATATGGCACGCTGAAAATCAAGTATTTTCTGATTTGGAGCGTTTTTGGACGCCTGTATCTCGAAAACTTAACCTGCAATATTTTTTAAATTTTTTCTATCGAGAGTCCTTTTGGAGGTATTTGGCATGAAGCCATCCAATAGGACTTTGAAATGTCTGGAATAGGATAAAAAAGGGACTGAAAATCGAAAAAAGTCGAAAAATCGTGAAATTTTGGAAAATGCTCTACTATTTTTTTATTTTAAGAGATTTTTAAAAAAAGGTTGTATATTCAGATAGCTGACCTAATTACGATTCTAACGATGTATAATATGTATGTAATTATTAAAATTTAATTTTCGATATTTTTAAATTTTTTGCATTTTTGGCACTTTTGAACATAGGATTTCTCAGGGGCATTTTATCTGATCAGATAATGTAATATATCATTACAGAGCCCTGTGGCTATTTTAGTGCCCAAACCGGCTGTTAGAACTATTCCGACAATAATAACCATACCGGAAGTATTCAAAAAATGAAAAAAAAAGAGTAAAAACATTGTCGCACTTGCGAAAAACTTGATTTCTCCCTTAGGTAATAGCGGACCAAAAGAACTAAAGTGTCGCTGGATAGCCCTATTAATGGACCATCATATGGTATCTAAATAATACGATTTCGATGGTAAGGAAATAAATTATTGTATGCCAAAAATCTAGTATTTTCCAATTTTTTAACATTCTGAGACGCCCTTTTCTCGAAAACGACGCCTACGATTTTTCTTAAACTTTTCTTACTCAAAGTCCTGTCAGTTGTTTATATAGGGAATCCAAAATGAAAAGTATTGAAATAATATAAGTGGTCGAAAAATGGCCTCAAACTTTGAAAAAAAATGAAAAATCGTTTAATTTTTTGAAACGCTCTTTAATTTATCTTTTTTTCCAAAACTACTCAATGGATGTTTCTGACACTTCTGGTACAGAAAGTTAAGTATCCAAAGGACTTCGTAAAGCTATCACAACAACGATCGTAAAACCGGAAGTAGTCGAAAAAATGTCCGATATTTCGAAAAAAAATAATTTTTTTACGAAAACCTATTTTATTATACGTCCACATTCATAATGTGAACGTATTATGCCGTCGCCCCTGTCTGTGTGTGTGTATGTATGTGTGTGTGTGTGTGTGTGTGTGTGTGTGTGTGTGTGTGTGTCTGTGGTTCGCCTACAGGGCGCAATTCTTCATGGATTTTCTTCAAACTTGGTATACTTATTCCTTATACCCCAAGGAAGATCCCTATTGTTTTTGGGGCATGCCCGATCCCCAGGGGCCGAGCCACGCCCATTTCTAGTATTTGTTTGTTTGTCGTCTACAGGCCACATTTCTTAACTTATAATCTTGAAAGTTTGCATACATATTCTTTGTACCCTAAGGAACATCCCTATCGTTTGGGGTGTATGCCCCACCCCCAGGGGCAGAGCCACGCCCATTTTTTTTTTCGTGTGTCTTTGTGTCGCCTACAGGGCGCAATTCTTGCTGGATTTTCTTCAAACTTGGTACACGTATTCCTTATACCCTAAGGAAGATCTCTATTGTTTTTGGTGCATGCCCGACCCCCAGGGACAGAGCCACGCCCATTTCTAGTATGTATTTGTTTGTCGTCTACAGGCCACATTTCTTAACTTATAATTTTGAAACTTAGCATACACATTCTTTGTACCCTAAGGAACATCCCTATCATTTGGGGTGCATGCCCAACCCCCTGGGGCAGAGCCACACCCATTTTCTTATCGTGTGTCTTTGTGTCGCCTACAGGCCGCAATTCTTATTGGATTTTCTTTAAAACTTTGTATACTTACTCTTTATACTCTAAGTAAGGATGATCCCTATCGTTTGGGGTGTATGCCGCACCCCCAGGGGCAGAGCCACGCCCATTTTCTTTTCATGAGTCTTTATGTCGCCTACAGGGCGCAATTCTTACTGGATTTTCTTCAAACTTGGTATACGTATTCCTTATACCCTAAGGAAGATCTCTATTGTTTTTGGTGCATGCCCGACCCCCAGGGACAGAGCCACGCCCATTTCTAGTATGTATTTGTTTGTCGTCTACAGGCCACATTTCTTAACTTATAATTTTGAAACTTAGTATACACATTCTTTGTACCCTAAGGAACATCCCTATCATTTGGGATGCATGCCCAACCCCCTGGGGCAGAGCCACACCCATTTTCTTATCGTGTGTCTTTGTGTCGCCTACAGGCTGCAATTCTTATTGTATTTTCTTTAAAACTTTGTATACTTACTCTTTATACTCTAAGGATGATCCCTATTGTTTGGGGTGCATGCCCAACCCCCAGGGGCAGAGCCAGGCCCATTTTCTTTTTGTGTGTCTCTGTGTCGTCTAGAAGCCGCAATTCTAACTGGATTTTCTTAAAATCAGCGTGGTACTTGGTTTATGTATTCCTTATAGCCTGAGGGCGTCCACTATTGATTTTGATGAATGTCCCGACCCCCAGGGGCAGAGCCACGCCCACTTTTTGCCTTTAGTGTTAGGAAGGCACAATTCTCAATGGATTATCTTGGTATAGTTATTCCTTATACTCTAAGGACGACAACAATTAATATTGGTGCACGACCCTCAACGCTAAACAAACCAAACGCCTAGCCTTCTTGACAAAGTACCATATCAATCAAAGCAGGAATGTGGACGTATATTGTAGCGTTAGCGTTATGTTTTATGAATATTTTTTGATGATATTTTACACAGGGTTAAAATGTCATCGTACTTGAGCAGAAATAAGAAAAAAAATTGTCTCGGTAATTTGCGTTAGCCGCTATCGGCTAATTTAGTTTTTCGTACCCAGAAAAATTATTTATTGTTCGATTTGTATAAAACAAAGTTCATATGCACCATGGTCCCAATTGTAATTTTTTTTGTTACGGTGAAATTTTTCTGTCGGCAACGGAAGTGACGTAATATTAACAAAAACTACAATTTTGACAGTTCGGTACCACTTTTTATTCGCCCACATTTTCATGTGGACGTATATTGTCGTCGCCCCTGTTCGTCCGTCCGTCCGTCCGTCCGTCCGTCCGTCCGTCCGGACGTCCGTCCGTCCGTCCGTCCACAATTGTTTGTGAACAGTCTACAGGTCACAATTTTTATCCGATTTCAATGAAACTTAAAATATAGGTTTATCACCCCAAGATCTCGGTTCCTTTCGATATTGGCATGTATCGGACCGTAACTTCATGGGTTATGGCCCCTGATTGTACGAAAAATCACGTTTTTTAGCTTGTGAACAGTGTAGAGGTCACAATTTTGAACCGATTTGGATGAAACTTGAAATGCATGTTTATAAACCAAAGATCTTGGTTCCTTTCGATATTTGCGCCAATTGAATCGTAACTTCCTGAATTATGGCCCCTGATTGTCCGAAAAATCGCCCTTTTTAGCTTGTGGTCCCTCTGGAGGTCAAAATTGTTATCCGATTTAAAAAACCGTCTGATAATATCACCGTTACATGGTTACGAAGGCTGAGTTCAAATTTCGTGAAAATCGGACCAAAATTGACAGACAAAATGGCCGCCACTTGTACGCGAATAGTGTGAAAATATGTTATATCAAGGTTGTGTAGAGGTCACAATTGTGAACCGATTTGGATGAAACTTGAAATGCATGTTTATAACCCAAAGATCTTGGTTCCTTTCGATATTTGCGCCAATCGGATCGTAACTTCCTGAATTATGGCCCCTGATTGTCCGAAAAATCGCCCTTTTTAGCTTGTGGTCCCTCTGGAGGTCAAAATTGTTATCCGATTTAAAAAAACGTTTGATTATATCACCGTTCCATGGTTATGAAGGATGGATTCGAATTTCGTGAAAATCGGACCAAAATTGACGGACAAAATGGCCGCCGTTTGTACGCGAATAGTGTGAAAATATGTTATATCAAGGTTGTGGACCTTATAGAGGTCACAAATTTGAACCAATTTTGATGAAACTTGACATGCATGTTTATAACCCAAAGATCTTGGTTCCTTTCGATATTTGCGCCCATCGGATCGTAACTTCCTGAATTATTGCCCCTGATTGTCCAAAAAAATCGCCCTTTTTAGTTTGTGGTCCCTCTGGAGGTCAAAATTGTTATCCGATTTAAAAAAACGTTTGATTATATCACCATTTCATGGTTATGAAGAGAGAGTTTGAATTACGTGAAAATCGGACTAGTATTGACGGACAAAATGGCCGCCGTTTGTACACGAGTAGTGTGAAAATATGTTATATCAAGGTTGTGGACCCTATAGAGGTCACAATTTTGAATCGATTTTGATGAAACTTGACATGTATGTTTATAACCCAAAGATCTTGGTTCCTTTCGATATTTGCACCCATCGGGTCATTACTTCCTGAATTATGTCCCCTGATTGTACGAAAAATCACCCTTTTTAGCTTGTTGTGCCTCTGGAGGTCAAAATTATTATCTGATTTAAAAAAAAAAACGTTTGATTATAAAAACCAAACAAATTCTAATGATTTTCTGATAATTCCTTAATATGCGACAACTCTTGTTGACTGCCCGGACGATTTGGCTGCTGTGTGGGCGTATGTTTCGTTGCCTGGCAACCTATTTTTGAAAGCAAATATTATTTTTTTTCAAAACTGATATAACTAAAAGGATGCACCCTGCAAAGGTGCACAAAAACCTTAGCTCATATTTTTTAATTTCAACTTCATTTTCGGGCAATTTCGAATAAAATGTAAAATAAAGTGTAAAATTCAGTTATTTACAATTCATTCAGCGTCTTCATATTTTGAAATATTTATTTGTAATTTTCATAAACTCGTAGCAATAATCCAGACGAAGAGAATGTATGCGAAAATTAGTTTGTAATATGAGCAGTTGCCAAGAAATATGCAATTTTGCATGCATCACTTTTCACGTTATTTTGCCTATAAAAGAGTTAATTATTATTCGATTTGCAATATTTTTTTTTCCATTTGATGCCTATTGCCAATTTGGACTAGGTCAAGCCAATTTTACATTTTCACTGTGACCGGAAATGACGTCATTTGGGCAAAAACTGTATTTTTAACCTAAAAAACAAATATTTTATTCAAATGAGTCTGCCTTATAATATTTTTAAAATTATGATATTTGATTCCCATCAACGAATAAAATGAAGCCATACGACCATACAGATACCACAAAATGGTTTCTAACTTGTACGGTTACAGAGAAATAGGCGATCTTCTATAAGTCACTTTTCAAGGTTTTTGGTCTGTAAAACTGTCAATTATTATTCGATTTTTACAATTTATTTACCATTTCATGCCTTATGCTATTTATGACTTCTATGAACCAAGTAAAAATTTTCAATATCACCGGAAGTAATGTAATTTTTGCAAAAAACGTATTTTTAGCCTTTAAAAAAAACATTTTTTTGAAGGGATTTATATTTATTATTCGTTTAACTTTATAACGTCTGACTCTAATGGGCAGTAAGACTGAATCAATACCATCATATTGATATCAAGAAAAATCTTCTAGCATGTTCCCTTGTCGAATAATAACCAATTTTCCGAGGGTCACTTTTCAGTTTTTTACCTTCTTAATTTCAGAGTATGGGTTATAGGTTAATTATTTATTGTCCGATATTTATAAAAAAAAGTTTGTATTGTGTATGTTGCGAATTTTCGACTTATTTTTCATCTATAAAAATTTCTTTCGGCACCGGAAGTGACATACTTTTGCCATAATTTACAATTTTGACCGGTCTTTTAGCCAGCAAATATTACTTTTACATATGATAGAGGGTGTCACTGAAGCAAAACAACTAAAGTATAGTTTGGTAGCTCAATGGATCGGCTATGGTATAATAAACTTCCTGTATGATTCCTGAAAGCCGGTTCAGTGCTGCTTGCAGGTCTAGTTATTAGGGTTTCACACTGCGTAGCTTGTGTGAAACACTATTGTTTTTGTTAAAATTATTAGGGTTTCACACTGCGTAGCTTGTGTGAAACACTATTGTTTTTGTTAAAATTATTATTAGGCTTTCAGACTTTCGTCTGAAAGCCTATTGAGATTACTAAAATTATTAGGCTTTCAGACTTTCGTCTGAAAGCCTATTGAGATTACTAAAATTATTATTATTATTATTATTATTTACCGCGAGGGCCTAGATCTCTATGATCGAAACAGATATCGATCTGGAATTAGATTTTCTATTGGGAAACCATGTGGTGGCTACTTGATAAAATATTTTCGAAATTTCTGCGCATACCGGAAGTGACCGAACTTTGTACGTTGTCTAAAAATTGAAAATTGGCCATAGTTTCGGCAATTCTTTATCCATTTTCAAACAAATTACATTTTTGGAATCCCTGAATCTTTTCTGAGACAATGGCTATCTCACATTTTTCAATTTCGAACATTCGTCTATGACTTTTATCGTTTGAAAATTGAAAAGATGTTGTTTACGAGACAATTTTTGTTATTTTTAAAAATTTTCAAATTTGACCTACATTTTTGGATACCTGAAGTCCATCCGATTCCAGTAATATAAGTTTCATTCAGAGTTATCGCCCTTTATTTTTCGATTTTTTTCGAATTTTCTTCCCATTTTGTGAGCTCGGGTTTCGGTTTATGGCAGAATTGACGTTTCTGAAACTTCTGGAACATGAAGTTATAGTCCAATACCAACTTATAAAGCAATTTCGACAAGAATCCTTAAACCGGAAGTGGTCGAAATAATGGGCAATATTTTGAAAAAAATGCAAAAAATGGATATTTTGGGGAAAAACGCGATTTCTCCGCCCGATATCAATGGATTAAAGAAATTAGGGTAACATTGGACTGCACTAGGAATGTACTATCGTATGATACCCAATTCATACGGATTCTATGATCAGTCAGCAAAATATGGCACGCTGAAAATCAAGTATTTTCTGATTTGGAGCGTTTTTGGACGCCTGTATCTCGAAAACTTAACCTACAATTTTTTTCAAATTTTTTCTATCGAGAGTCCTTTTGGAAGTCTTTTGCATGAAGCCATCCAATAAGCCTTTGAAATGTCTGGAATAGGATAAAAAAGGGACTGAAAATCGAAAAAAGTCGAAAAATCGTGAAATTTTGGAAAATGCTCTACTATTTTTTTATTTTAAGAAATTTTTAAAAAAAGGTTGTATATTCAGATAGCTGACCTAATTACGATTCTAACAGTGTATAATATGTATGTAATTATTGAAATTTAATTTTCGATATTTTAAATTTTTTGCATTTTTGGCACTTTTGAACGTAGGATTTCTCAGGGGCATTTTATCTGATCAGATAATGTAATATATCATTACAGAGCCCTGTGGCTATTTTAGTGCCTAAACTGGCTATTAAAACTATTCCGAAAATAATAACCATACCGGAAGTATTCAAAAAATAAAAAAAAAAGTTAAAAATATTGTCGCACTTGCGAAAAACATGATTTCTCCCTTAGGTAATAGCGGACCAAAAGAACTAAAGTGTCGCTGGATAGAACTATTAATGGACCATCATATGGTATCTCAATAATATGATTTCCATGGTAAGGAAATAAATTATTGCATGCCAAAAATCTAGTATTTTCCGATTTTTTAACATTCTGAGACGCACTTTTCTCGAAAACGACGCCTACGATTTTTCTTAAACTTTTCTTACTCAAAGTCCTATCGGTTGTCTATACAGTGAATCCAAAATGAAAACCATTGAAATGAAATAGGTGGTCCAAAAATGGCATCAAACTTTGAAAAAAATTGAAAAATCGTTAAATTTTTGTAAACGCTCTTTAATTTATCTTTTTTTCAAAAACTGCTCAATGGATGTTTCTGACACTTCTGGTACAGAAAGTTAAGTATCCAAAGAACCTCGTAAAGCTATCGCGACAATGATCGTAAAACCGGAAGTAGTCGAAAAAATGTCCGATATTTTGAAAAAAAATATTTTTTTTACGAAAACCTTTTTTATTTATGAATATTTTTTGATGATATTTTACACAGGGTTAAAATATCATCGTACTTGAGCAGAAATGAGAAAAAAAATTGTCTCGGTAATTTGCGTTAGCCGCCATCGGCTAATTTTGCTTTTCGTACCCAGAAAAATTATTTATTGTTCGATTTGTATAAAACAAAGTTCATATGCTCCGTGGTCCCAATTGTAATTTTTTTTGTTACGGTGAAATTTTTCTGTCGGCAACGGAAGTGACGTAATATTAACAAAAACTACAATTTTGACAGTTCGGTACCACTTTTTGAAAGCAAATATTATTTTTTTCCAAAACTGATATAACTAAAAGGATGCACCCTGCAAAGGTGCACAAAATCCTTAGCTCATATTTTTAAATTTCAATTTCATTTTCGGGCAATTTCGAATAAAATGTAAAATAAAGTGTAAAATTCAGTTATTTACAATTCATTCAGCGTCTTCATATTTTGAAATATTTATTTGTAATTTTCATAAACTCGTAGCAATAATCCAGACGAAGAGAATGTATGCGAAAATTAGTTTATAATATGAGCAGTTGCCGAGAAATATGCAATTTTGCATGCATCACTTTTCACGTTATTTTGCCTATACAAAAGTGAATTATTATTCGATTTGCAATATTTTTTTTCCATTTGATGCCTAATGCCAATTTGGACTAGGTCAAGCCAATTTTACATTTTCACTGTGACCGGAAATGACGTCATTTGGGCAAAAACTGTATTTTTAACCTAAAAAACTAAAATTGTATTCAAATGAGTCTGCCTTATAATATTTTTAAAATTATTTGATTCCCATCAACGAATAGAATGAAGCCATACGACCATACAGATACCACAAAATGGTTTCTAACTTGTACGGTTTCAGAGAAATAGGCGATCTTCTATAAGTCACTTTTCAAGGTTTTTGGTCTATAAAAGTGTCAATTATTATTCGATTTTTATAATCTTTTTACCATTTGATGCCTTATGCCATTTATGACTTCTATGAACCAAGTTAACATTTTCAATATCACCGGAAGTAATGTAATTTTTGCAAAAAACGTATTTTTAGCCTTCAAAACAAACATTTTTTTTGAAGTGATTTATATTCATTATTCGTTTAACTTTATAACGTCTGACTCTAATGGGCAGTAAGATTGAATCAATACCATCATATTGATATCAAGAAAAGGCTTCTAGCATGTTCCCTTGTCGAATAATAACCAATTTTCCCAGGGTCACTTTTAAGTTTTTTACCTTCTTAATTTCAGTTTATGGGTTATAGGTTAATTATTTATTGCCCGATATGTATAAAACAAAGTTTGTATTTTGTATGTTGCGAATTTTCGACTTATTTTTCACCTATAAAAATTTCTTTCGGTACCGGAAGTGACGTAATTTTGCCTTAATTTACAATTTTGACTGGTCTTTTCGCCAGCAAATATTACTTTTAGATATGATAGAGGGTGTCACTGAAGCAAAACAACTAAAGTATAGTTTGGTAGCTCAATGGATCGGCTATGGTATAATAAACTTCCTGTATGATTCCTGAAAGCCGGTTCAGTGCTGCTTGCAGGTCTAGTTATTATTATTATTATTATTATTTACCGCGGGAGCCTAGATCACCATGATCGAAAACAGATATCGATCTGGAATTAGATTTTCTGTCGGGAAACCATGTGGTGGCTACTTGATAAAATATTTTTGAAATTTCTGCGCATACCGGAAGTGACCGAACTTTGTATTTTGTCTAAAAATTGAAAATAGGCAATAGTTTCGTCAATTGTTTATCCATTTTCAAACAAATTACCTTTTTGGAATCCCTGAATCTTTTCTTAGACAATGGCTATCTCACATTTTTCGATTTCGAACATTCGTCTATGACTTTTAGCGTTCGAAAATTGAAAACATGTTGTTTACGAGACAATTTTTGTTATTTTTCAAAATTTTCAAATTTGACCTATATTTTTGGATACCTGACGTCCATGCGATTCCAGTAATATAAGTTTCATTCAGAGTTATCGCCCTTTATTTTTCGATTTTTTTCGAATTTTCTTCCCATTTTGTGAGCTCGGGTTTCGTTTTATGGCAGAATTGACGTTTCTGAAACTTCTGGAACATGAAGTTATAGTCCAATACCAACGAATAAAGCAATTTCGACAAGAATCCTTAAACCGGAAGTGGTCGAAATAATGTGCAATATTTTGAAAAAAATGCAAAAAATGGATATTTTTGGGAAAAACGCGATTTCTCCGCCCGATATAAATGGATTAAAGAAATTAGGGTACCATTGGACTGCACTAGGATTGCACTATCGTATGATACCAAATTTATACGGATACTATGAACAGGCAGCAAAATATGGCACGCTGAAAATCAAGTATTTTCTGATTTTTAGCATTTTTGGATGCCTGTATCTCGAAAACTACTCCAGCGATTTTTATGAAACTTTCTCAATCGAGAGACCTTGTGGTAGTCTTAAGTACGAAACATTCTATTACGACTTTGAAATATCTGGAATAGGTGAAATAACGGACTGAAAATCGAAAAAAGTCGAAAAATCGTGAAATTTTGGAAAATGCTCTACCATTTTTTTATTTTAAGAGATTTTCGAAAAAAGGTTGTATTTTCAGATAGCTGACCTAATTACGATTCTAACGATGTATAATATGTATGTAGTTATTGAAAGTTAATTTTCGATATTTTAAATTTTTTGCATTTTTCTCACTTTTTGACATAGGATTTCTCAGTAGCATTTTATCTGATCAGTAAATGTAATATATCAATACAGAGCCCTATGGCTATTTTAGTACCCAAACCGGCTATTTAAACTATTCCGACAATAATAACCATACCAGAAGTATTCAAAAATTAAAAAAAAAGGTTGAAAACATTGTCGCACTTGCGAAAAACTTGATTTCTCCCTTAGGTAATAGCGGACCAAAAGAACTAAAGTGTCGTTGGATAGCCTATTAATGGACCATTATACGGTATGTAAATAATACGATTTCGATGGCAAGGAAATAAATTATTGTATGCCAAAAATCCAGTATTTTCCGATTTTTTAACGTTCTGAGACGCCCTTTTCTCGAAAACGACGCCTACGATTTTTCTCAAACTTTTCTTACTCAAAGTCCTATCGATTGTCTATATAGTGAATCCAAAATGAAAAGCATTGAAATAATATAGGTGGTCCAAAAATTGCATCAAACTTTGAAAAAAATTCAAAAATCGTTAAATTTTTGTAAACGCTCTTTATTTTATCTTTTTTTCCAAAACTACTCAATAGATGTTTCTGACACTTCTGGTACAGAAAGTTAACTATCCAAAGAACTCCGTAAAGCTATCACGACAACAATCGTAAAAACGGAAGTAGTCGAAAAAATGTCCGATATTTTGAAAAAAATTATTTTTTTTACGAAAACCTTTTTTATTTATGAATATTTTTTGACGGTATTTTACACTGGGTTAAAATATCATCCTACTTGAGCAGAAATGAGAAAAAAAATTGTCTCGGTAATTTGCATTAGCCGCCATCGGCTAATTAAGTTTTTCGTACCCAGAAAAATTATTTATTGTTCGATTTATATAAAACAAAGTTCATAAGCTCCGTGGTCCCAATTGTATTTTTTTTTGTTACGATGAAATTTTTCTGTCGGCAACGGAAGTGACGTAATATTAATAAAAACTACAATTTTGACAGTTCGGTACCACTTTTTGAAAGCAAATATTAATTTTTTTCAAAACTGATATAACTAAAAGGATGCACCCTGCAAAGGTGCACAATATCCTTAGCTCAGACTTTTTAATTTCAATTTCATTTTCGGGCAATTTCGAATAAAATGTAAAATAAAGTGTAAAATTCAGTTGTTTGCAATTCATTCAGCTCTTCATATTTTGAAATATTTATTTGTAATTATCATAAACTCGTAGCAATAATCCAGACGAAGAGAATGCATGCGAAAATTAGTTTGTAATGTGAACAGTTGCCGAGAAATATGCAATTTTGCATGCATCACTTTTCACGTTATTTTGCCTATAAAAGAATGAATTATTATTCGATTTGCAATTTTTTTTCCCCATTTGATGCTTAATGCCATTTTGGACTAGGTCAAGCCAATTTTACATTTTCATTGTGACCGGAAATGACGCCATTTGGGCAAAAACTGTATTTTTACCCAAAAAAACAAATATTTTATTCAAATGAGTCTGCCTTACAATATTTTTAGAATTATGATATTTGATTCCCATCAACGAATAGAATCAAGCCATACGACCATACAGATGCCACAAAATGGTTTCTAACTTGTACGGTTACAGAGAAATAGGCGATCTTCTATAAGTCACTTTTCAAGGTTTTTGGTCTATAAAAGTGTCAATTATTATTCGATTTTTATAATATTTTTACCATTTGATGCCTTATGCCATTTATGACTTCAATGAACTAAGTTAACATTTTCAATATCACCGGAAGTAATGTAATTTTTGCAAAAAACGTATTTTTAGCCTTCAAAACAAAACATTTTTTTGAAAGGATTTATATTTATTATTCAATTAACTTTATAACGTCTGACTCTAATGGGCAGTAAGATTGAATCAATACCATCATATCAATATCAAGAAAAGGCTTCTAGCATGTTCCCTTGTCGAATAATAGCCAATTTTCCCAGGGTCACTTTTAATTTTTTTACCTTCTTAATTTCCGTTGATGGGTTACAGGTTAGTTATTTATTGCCCGATACGTATAAAACAAAGTTTGTATTTTGTATGTTACGAATTTTCGACTTATTTTTCCCCTATAAAAATTTCTTTCGGCACCGGAAGTGACGTAATTTTGCGATAATTTACAATTTTGGCCTGTCTTTTCGCCAGCAAATATTACTTTTATATATGATAGAAGGTTTCACTGTAGCAAAACAACTAAAGTATAGTTCGGTAGCTCAATGGATCGGCTATGGTATAATAAACTTCCTGTATGATTCCTGAAAGCCGGTTCAGTGCTGCTTGCAGGTCTAGTTCTTATTATTATTATTATTCAGATTCCAATTTGAATAGATCTCAGCAACTACGTGTCGCATCCTTACGATTTCTTCAGTTTTACTGGGAAAGTGGGTGTGACTTAGAGGATAAAGCTATTTTGAACGTTCTGCGACAATGCGAAATGTCCGAAATCACCGAAGTTACCGTTTTTGAAAATATTGCTGTAATTTTAACAATAATCATTGGATTTTAACTTTCGATACATTTTGGCATAGCCTGAGACAGGGCACATAGCTACGCTACTTTCGATTTTTGATTTTCGGCAGATCTTCGAAGATATTAGGCGCCAAATTTTGAAAATTTAAAATTTTACAAAAAACTTTTTTATTTATGAATATTTTTTAGTCGTATTGTGCACAGAATTAAAGAGTCATTTGACTAGTGCAAAAATGTTAAAAAATTTTGCCTCAGTAATTTTCCTTGGCCGCCATTGGCTAATTTAGTTTTTCAGTCCTAGATTAATTTTTTATTGTTTGATTTGTATAAAACAAAGTTCATATGCTTCGTTGTCTCAATTGTCATTTTTTTTATTACCGGAAGTGTTATCTGTCGGCACCGGAAGTGGCATAATTTTACCAAAAACTACAATTTTGACAGTTATTTTCCTTCTTCGAAAAGAAATATTATTTTTTGGAAAAATTATTTGACTCAAAGAGTGTGCCCTTTCAAGGCGCAAAAAATGTAGGAAGCAGTTTTTTTAATTTCGATTTCATTTTCGAGCAAATTCGATTAAGAGGCTAAAAATGGTGTAAAATTGGCCTATTTACAACCTATTCAGGCTTTTCAGATTTTAAAATATTTCTTCGTAACTTTTATAAACTTGTAGCTATAATCCATACGAAGAAAATGCATGTTAAAATTCGTTTGTACTATAAGCAGTTACCAAGAAATGGGCAGTTCTGTACAAGTCACTGTTTTCGTTATTTTGCCTGTAAAATAGTCAATTATGATTGGATTTTTATAAAAGTGACATCATTTGATTCAAAAAGCAAGTAGCGTCATATCAAGTTGATTACAATTTAAAATTGACACCGGAAGTGACATCATTTGGTCAAAAAATCCATTTTAAACTTTTTAAATCAATGTTTTATTCAACCAAGAATAACTTAATATGTATTAATAATTTTAACTTTTGGTTTAAATTCACATATAAACAAAACTCATATGGTCATATAGATATCATAAAATGGTTTCTAACTTGTTCGGTTGCCGAGAAATAGACGGTTTTCTACAGGTCACTTTTGAAGGTTTCGGGGCCATAAAAGGGTCAATTATTATTCGATTTTCATAAACGTCACACCATGTTATACCTAATGCCATTTGGGATTTCATACAAGTAATTTAAGATTTTCATTATCACCGGAAGTAACGTCATTTTGGCAAAAACTGTATTTTTAGCCTCTAAAACAGATATTTTATTCAAATGAGTCTGTTTTGAAATCTTTTTCAAAGTATGGTATTTGATGCCAATCAACAAATAGAATGAACCCATACGATCATACAGATACCACAAAATGGTTTCTAACTTGTACGGTTGCAGAGAAATAGCCGATTTCCTACAAGTCACTTTTCAAGTTTTTTGGTCTTTAAAAGTGGCAATTATTATTCGATTTACATAAAATTTTCACTATATGATATCGTATGCCATTTCTGATTTCATAAGACTAATTGAACATTTGCATTAACACCGGGAGTAATTTAATTTTGTCAAGATCATCTACAAGTAACAAATGTATAAAATGAATTGATATTGCTGGATTTTGTTGATTCTGCGTCCATTTTATTTGTGTGCAATGTTAATTTGGAAACCTGTTTAGTGGTTTCGCTGGTGCCGGAAGTGACATATGTTCAAGGGTAACTTGGCACCGGAAGTGACATGTTTAAGGGTAACGTGGCACCAGTGAAACCCGTCATTCCTGCATGCAGGTCTAGTTATTCTTATTATTATTCTTATTATTATTCCAATTCCACTTTGACTATATCTCAGCAACTACTTGTCGCATCGTTACGATTTCTTCGGTTTTACTGGGAAAGTGGGTGTGACTTAGAGGATAAAGCTATTTTGAACGTTCTGCGACAATGCGAAATGTCCGAAATCACCGAAGTTATCGTTTTTGAAAATATTGCAGTAATTTTAACAATAATCATTGGATTTTAACTTTCGATACATTTTGGCATAGTCGGAGACAGGGCACATAGCTACGCTACTTTCGATTTTTGATTTTCGGCATATCTTCGAAGATATTAGGCGCCAAATTTTGAAAATTTAAAATTTTACAAAAAACTTTTTTTTTTATGAATATTTTTTAGTCGTGTTGTGCACAGAATTAAAGAGTCATCTGACTAGCGCAAAAATAGTAAAAAAAATTGTCTCAGTAATTTTCCTTGGCCGCCATTGGCTAATTCAGTTTTTCAGTCCCAGATTAATTTTTTATTGTTCGATTTGTATAAAACAAAGTTCATATGCTTCGTTGTCTCAATTGTCATTTTTTTTATTACCAAAAGTGTTATCTGTCGGCACCGGAAGTGGCATAATTTTACCAAAAACTACAATTTTGACAGTTATTTTCTTATATCGAAAACAAATATTATTTTTTGGAAAAATTATTTGACTCAAAGAGTGTGCCCTTTCAAGGCGCAAAAAATGTAGGAAGCAGTTTTTTTAATTTCGATTTCATTTTCGAGCAAATTCGATTAAGAGGCTAAAATGGTGTAAAATTGACCTATTTACAACCTATTCAGGCTTTTCAAATTTTAAAATATTTCTTTGTAACTTTTATAAACTTGTAGCTATCATCCATACGAAGAGAATATGCGTGAAAATTAGTTTGTAATATAAGCAGTTGCCGAGAAATAGGCAATTTTGCATGAGTCACTTTTCACGTAATTTTGGCTGTAAAAGAATCAATTATTATTCGATTTTCAATTTTCTTTCGCCATTGGATGCCTAATGCCATAGTGGACTATTTCAAACCATTTTACCTCTTACGCCGCCACCGGAAATGACGTCATTTTCTCAAAACTTAAATTTTAGCCTTTAAAAACAATATTTTATTCAAATGAGTCGTACTTGTTATTTTTTTCAAATTATGATATTTGATTCTATTGATCAAATAGATTGAACCCATACGATCATACAGATACCACAAAATGGTTTCTAACTTGTACGGTTGCAGAGAAATGGACAATTTTCCCTAAGTCACTTTTCAAGGTTTTTGGTCTATAAAAGTGTCAATTATTATTCGATTTTCATAAAATTTTCACTATATGATATCTTATGTCATTGATGATTTCATAGAACTAATTTAACATTTTCAGTATCACCAGAAGTAATGTCATTTTGGCAAAAACTGTATTTTTAGCCTTCAAAACAGATATTTTTTTAAAATGAGTCTGATTTGTAATATATTTCAAATTATGATATTTGATCCCAATCAACAAATCGATTGAACCCATACGATCATATAGATACCAAAAAATAGTTTTTATCATGTACGGTTGCCGAGAAATAGACGATTTTCTACAAGTCACTTTTCAAGGTTTTTGGTCTATAAAAGTGGCAATTCTTATTCGATCTACATACTATTTTCGCCATATGATGCCTTATGCCATTTCTGATTTCATAAAACTAATTGAACATTTTCATTATCACCGGAAGTAATGAAATTTTTCCAGGATCACTTACAAGTAACATATATATATATATATATATAAAATGAATTGATATTGCTGGATTTGGTTGATTCTTCGTCAATTTTATTTGATGTTTACAATGCTTATGTGGAAACCTGGTCGATGGTTTCATTGGTATCGGAAGTGACATATGTTCAAGGGTAACGTGGCACCGAAAGTGACGTGGCACCAGTGAAACCCGTCATTCCTGCATGCAGGTCTAGTTATTATTATTATTATTCAGATTCCAATTTGAATAGATCTCAGCAACTACGTGTCGCATCGTTACGATCTCTTCGGTTTTACTGGGAAAGTGGGTGTGACTTAGAGGATAAAGCTATTTTGAACGTTCTGCGACAATGCGAAATGTCCGAAATCACCGAAGTTATCGTTTTTGAAAATATTGCAGTAATTTTAACAATAATCATTGGATTTTAACTTTCGATACATTTTGGCATAGCCTGAGACAGGGCACATAGCTACGCTACTTTCGATTTTTGATTTTCGGCAAATCTTCGAAGATATTAGGTGCCAAATTTCGAAAATTTAAAATTTTACAAAATTTTTTTTTATTTATGAATATTTTTTAGTCGTATTGTGCACAGAATTAAAGAGTCATCTGACTAGTGCAAAAATGTTAAAAAAAATTGTCTCAGTAATTTTCCTTGGCCGCCATTGGCTAATTCAGTTTTTCAGTCCTAGATTAATTTTTTATTGTCCGATTTGTATAAAACAAAATTCATATGCTTCGTTGTATCAATTGTCATTTTTTTTATTACCAAAAGTGTTATCTGTCGGCACCGGAAGTGGCATAATTTTACCAAAAACTACAATTTTGACAGTTATTTTCCTACTTCGAAAACAAATATTATTTTTTGGAAAAATTATTTGACTCAAAGAGTGTGCCCTTTCAAGGCGCAAAAAATGTAGGAAGCAGTTTTTTTAATTTCGATTTCACTTTCGAGCAAATTCGATTAAGAGGCTAAAAATGGTGTAAAATTTACCTATTTACAACCTATTCAGGCTTTTCAGATTTTAAAATATTTCTTCGTGACTTTTATAAACTTGTAGCTATAATCCATACGAAGAAAATGTATGTTAAAATTCGTTTGTAATATAAGCAGTTACCAAGAAATGGGCAGTTCTGTACAAGTCACTGTTTTCGTTATTTTGCCTGTAAAATAGTCAATTATTATTGGATTTTTATAAAAGTGACATCATTTGATTCAAAAAGCATGTAGCGTCATATCAAGTTGATTACAATTTAAAATTGACACCGGAAGTGACATCATTTGGTCAAAAAATGCATTTTAAACTTTTTAAATCAATGTTTTATTCAACCAAGAATAACTTAATATGTATTAATAATTTTAACTTTTGGTTTAAATTCACATATAAACAAAACTCATATGGTCATATAGATATCATAAAATTGTTTCTAACTTGTTCGGTTGCCGAGAAATAGACGGTTTTCTACAGGTCACTTTTGAAGGTTTCGGGGCCATAAAAGTGTCAATTATTATTCGATTTTCATAAACGTTACACCGTGTTATACCTACTGCCATTTGGGATTTCATTCAAGTAATTTAAGATTTTCATTATCACCGGAAGTAACGTCATTTTGGCAAAAACTGTATTTTTAGCCTTCAAAACAGATATTTTATTCAAATGAGTCTGTTTTGAAATCTTTTTCAAATTATGGTATTTGATGCTAATCAACAAATAGAATGAACCCATACGATCACACAGATACCACAAAATGGTTTGTAACTTGTACGGTTGCAGAGAAATAGCAGATTTTCTACAAGTCACTTTTCAAGTTGTTTGGTCTTAAAATTTTACATAAAATTTTCACTATATGATATCGTATGCCATTTCTGATTTCATAAGACTAATTGAACATTTTCATTAACACAGGAAGTAATCTAATTTTGTCAAGATCATTTACAAGTAACAAATGTATAAAATGAATTGATATTGTTGGCTTTTGTTGATTCTGCGTCCATTTTATTTGTGTGCAATGTTAATTTGGAAACCTGTTTAGTGGTTTCGCTGGTACCGGAAGTGACATATGTTCAAGGGTAACTTGGCACCGGAAGTGACATGCTTAAGGGTAACATGGCACCAGTGAAACCCGTCATTCCTGCATGCAGGTCTAGTTAAGCTTTCATATGTAGGGTGCCCTACGTGCCTACTGAAAAGTTGTACTAGACTCGTTGAATATGCACGCTTTACTTGGTTCACTACTACTAATTTTCTGACAGTCTCGCACACTAGTTGAGTCTATAAATAGCAACAGCCCGTGGAAATTCTAAACACACTGGTAACTATTACAGTCGTAAAAAATCTATTGTTGACGATTCTGAGTAGCAGTAATATTTATCGTTTTGGTTATTACGGCATCTTTAGAAATTACGTTCGTTTTATTTTTTAAATTGCTTTATCCTTCGCATAACCGTTAGAAGCGACATATTTTGGTTTAGTACAAATAATATCTATGAATAACGTGGGTTGTGTAGAATCATGATACCAGCAGCAGTTTCGTTTTACTTTTACAAGGTTAGAAAAAACAATTGTTGAGTCAACACTGTGTGTTATTTATAAATTCGATTTCTTGTTCCAGCTTTCAGTCACGTTTCGTAAAAAGTAGTCTAGATTATCCCGGCCTGTCAATCAGACGGAGAATGGTCGGTAGGCTGGTGAAGTGAGACTAGTTTCAAAACAAGGGCACGTAACCTATTTTTTACTCGAAAGTGTCTGGATGTTATGGACGACGCTCCGAACCATTTTTCAGTGTATTATTTATGATGTTTAAATGGTCATAGCTTATTAAGTTTAACATGACCGTTTATTTAGTGACTATAAATTTGTGAAATAGTTTTAAGACATGTTATATATATAAATATTGTGGTGTAATTGTTTAGCTATTTGGAGATATTTATATATGGTGGGGCACCCTATCATATGTATTACATATGAAAGCTTATTGTTTCTGTTAAGATTAATATTATTAAGCTTTCATATTACATATGAAAGCTTATTGTTTCTGTTAAAGTTATTATTATTATTATTTTTTTTTTGTGTGTTTTCTGCAAATCGGATTTCTCAGAATCTATCCATAGGATCTTTCTGAAATTTTGACCTACCCCCCCAAAAATGGGGTGCGAACCTTGATTAAATATATTTTCGAAACGTTTTACGAATCCGAAATCACCGAATTTTACGAACGAAAAAAATGACAATGCATAGTCGTAACTTTGTTATTTTTTGACCGATTTTACTAATTCTTTTTTCTTTGAATACCTTTAAAAAAACCATTTTCATCTGCAGTTTCACATTTTCGAATTTCGAAAATTCGTCGCTGTGATTTCGAACCGGAAGATTAGACCAATTTGACAACTTCTTTAATAGTTGTACGATTTTCATGAAATTTAGTATCTAAGTAGATCCTACCGATGTGACTTCAAAAATATAATTAGAAATTTTCTAAATTATCTCCCCTTGACGAAATTAAGGATCAAAATTTTCAAAAAAATCATCGAAATATAGGTCAGAATGACCTGATTTTTTTTTGGATACTAGATAAGTAATTACTGATTTGTACACAAAATATGGAGTTTGTCGATCGAACCGGAAGTGCCGCCATATTTAAAAGTGAAAAATCAATAAGGCTTTTTTGCTATTTTACTTACAGACTCGGGAGTTATATTTTCTGAATCCTTGTAGGAAGGCCTAAAAAATGTCGCGAATAGAATTTTGATTTCGGTCACGTGATGGTCACCATTTTGAATTGAAAATGAAAAATAGAAGCAATTTGAAGGGTCGGGACTTTGGAACACAATTACTCTCCTTCTAATTAAGCTAGAATGTTCAAACTTGGTGTAGACGTTCACTAGGTCAATGTTATGATTGAGTTCAAAGATGAGCATTTTCTGCTTAGGGTAAGCAGAGATAAACAAGCTAATTTGTTGATTCTTTAGGGCACGATAACTTCGGTTATAATGAAGGGAGGGCGGTGAAACTTTTGTCAATAGAGAGTCTAATAGCTAGCCTGTTGTGTGAAATCATTGTATTATTTTTTCTAAATATCAGGGATAGCCGAAAAAAAGAGATTGA
This sequence comes from Patella caerulea, assembly GCA_036850965.1. Classification (NCBI taxonomy): domain Eukaryota; kingdom Metazoa; phylum Mollusca; class Gastropoda; family Patellidae; genus Patella; species Patella caerulea. The sequence continues at coordinate 12,541,364 of JAZGQO010000013.1, read as the reverse complement.
AAACCCAAAAAGTCGTATTTTTACAATTTGGAGCATGTTTAGAGGTCTTTCTCGTAAAGTCAACATAATATTTTTTGGGAACTTCTTGTACAAAGAGTCTTATTGGTAGTCTTTTATATGAAACCATCGATCAACAGTCCAACATATCAGGAGTAGAAGAACAAAAGGATCGAACATTGAAAACGGCACCCTTTCATTGTTAAGCGAAACATGCAGTGTGGGTGACTACAATCTACACATTTAGTCATCGTATAGAGCTTATTCAACAGTATCGAATTCCAGCTGCTTAGGGATATTTTACGTGCACTCCAATGTGTACACGAGACCTTGGTTTTTCGTCCCATCCGAATGACTAGATAGCTGTGCTTGTCAGGCCCTCCGTTCTGCCTCACTGACAAGGGGAACCACGCCGGGAAATCGAGATGAACTTTCTCCGTGCAGAACTTTCAATTCAGGCGAAAACGTTTATTGCATACGATTAAGCTGGTCAGTTGGAGCTTATTTTCAAAAGTTTTGTAATAATCGGTTGGTAATTAAAGTACCGTGCACATTAAACTGTTAAAACAGAAAATTTCGCCCGGTTAAAATGTTTCTTGCTATAAGTCAGCAATTTTCTGAATTCAGGGAGGCTGAATGGCTGAATGGTTAGCATGTGCGCACTGTATCGTAACGTCTGTCATTGAGTCAACGGGCGTCGTTTCGATCTCCAGGTTGCACGTGACATGAAGTATGATGTCCAACCTCGTGGGTTTTCTCCGTGTCCTTCGGTTTCCTCCCAACGGCTAAAGACCTGTAAGCGCAAGGGGGGGTTTTAAATAAAATTAAAAACATTTGTTAGTCCCGAAATGACCTAGTTTGTGTCGAATGGACATTAGGCCGCATTTCTCTCTTTCTCTTTTATTTTTAAAGTTTTGTAATAATCGGTTGGTAATCAAAGGTACTGTAAAAGTGATAAAACAGAAAATTTCGCCCGGTTGTAATGTTTCTCACTTTAAAGTCAGCAATTTGCCGATTTTAAGGGGCAAACGTTTATTGCGAACGCTTAAGCTGGTCAGGGGGAGCTTATTTTGAAAAGTTTTGTAATATTAGGTTGATAACTAAAGGTACCGTGCAAATTAAACTGTTACAATAGAAAATTTGGCCCGGTTGAAATGTTTCTCGCTGTAGGTCAGCAATTTGCCGATTTTAGGGAGGTTGCGTGGCCGAATGGTTAGCACGTGCGCTCTGTATCATAACGTCTGTCATTGAGTCAACTGGCGTTGTTTCGATTTCTTGGTTGTACGTGACAAGGAGTATGGTCGCCTGTCCAACCTTGAAGGCCGTAACCGCCGCTGCCCGGGTAAAATTTCCCTCATTGCACACTTTATGGCATATGCCCGTCTTCATTAGCCCATTTTAGGAGCAGAACAGTCGGACGCTAAACCCCATTCAATTTCATTTCATTTTCTCTATGTTGCTTATTTATTATAGTGGATAAATATTTTTCTGGTTCTAGCAATTATTTAATTTCTGCATAGAAATCTTGCTTTGGCCAGTTTTTTTATTGCAGAGTGCCATTCTTGTTTACACAAACATGATCCTTTGTTTAAAACATGCTTAAGAAGTCGTCACGATTTCCTACTTATAACCAAACATATTGGAAATATTAGTCTGGCATTATTAAATCCTAATTTTATTGGTCTTATTTAAAATTAAACTTTCATTTAACTATGAACAACCCTTAACGTGTCTCTTTAAAACTATTAAGTACTCTAAAACAGTAGCTCAACCTTTTGACCTAAACTCATTAATTTACCATTTTGTTGTGAGCGACTTCTTATTCTTCCTATATGATATATTGCACGTGTCTGATTTCAAAGGGGGGTTGGGTGGCTGAATGGTTAGCACGCGCGCCTGTCATTGAGTTAACTAGCGTGTTTTCGAATGCCCGGTTGTACGTGACAAGGAGTAAGGTCGCCTGTCCAACCTGCCATTTTTTTCCCCGCCATTTTCATTTCATTTTCTCATCCGTCTCATTACAGTAATACAAGTTTCAGTTATTTGCCTTTAGTTTTCAGATTATTGTTATGCCTGGGTGCAATGTTCCATACTATATTTAGACTTGTAACTTCGCGAGTTTTTGACCAATTTTAATAATTTTTTCTTCTTATCCTTTTATTTAGGATACTTGATACAATCAATGACACGTGACGATGAATATGAAAGCTTTCATATCTGCATGGGACAGTAGCAGATCTAGTTAGGGTTTCACACTGCGTAGCTTGTGTGAAACACTATTGTTTTTGTTAAAATTATTATTCTTATTATTATTCTTATTATTATTCCAATTCCACTTTGACTATATCTCAGCAACTACTTGTCGCATCGTTACGATTTCTTCGGTTTTACTGGGAAAGTGGGTGTGACTTAGAGGATAAAGCTATTTTGAACGTTCTGCGACAATGCGAAATGTCCGAAATCACCGAAGTTATCGTTTTTGAAAATATTGCAGTAATTTTAACAATAATCATTGGATTTTAACTTTCGATACATTTTGGCATAGTCGGAGACAGGGCACATAGCTACGCTACTTTCGATTTTTGATTTTCGGCATATCTTCGAAGATATTAGGCGCCAAATTTCGAAAATTTAAAATTTTACAAAAAACTTTTTTATTTATGAATATTTTTTAGTCGTGTTGTGCACAGAATTAAAGAGTCATCTGACTAGCGCAAAAATAGTAAAAAAAATTGTCTCAGTAATTTTCCTTGGCCGCCATTGGCTAATTCAGTTTTTCAGTCCCAGATTAATTTTTTATTGTTCGATTTGTATAAAACAAAGTTCATATGCTTCGTTGTCTCAATTGTCATTTTTTTTATTACCGAAAGTGTTATCTGTCGGCACCGGAAGTGGCATAATTTTACCAAAAACTACAATTTTGACAGTTATTTTCTTATATCGAAAACAAATATTATTTTTTGGAAAAATTATTTGACTCAAAGAGTGTGCCCTTTCAAGGCGCAAAAAATGTAGGAAGCAGTTTTTTTAATTTCGATTTCATTTTCGAGCAAATTCGATTAAGAGGCTAAAATGGTGTAAAATTGACCTATTTACAACCTATTCAGGCTTTTCAAATTTTAAAATATTTCTTTGTAACTTTTATAAACTTGTAGCTATCATCCATACGAAGAGAATATGCGTGAAAATTAGTTTGTAATATAAGCAGTTGCCGAGAAATAGGCAATTTTGCATGAGTCACTTTTCACGTAATTTTGGCTGTAAAAGAATCAATTATTATTCGATTTTCAATTTTCTTTCGCCATTGGATGCCTAATGCCATAGTGGACTATTTCAAACCATTTTACCTCTTCCGCCGCCACCGGAAATGACGTCATTTGCTCAAAACTTAAATTTTAGCCTTTAAAAACAATATTTTATTCAAATGAGTCGTACTTGTTATTTTTTTCAAATTATGATATTTGATTCTATTGATCAAATAGATTGAACCCATACCATCATACAGATACCACAAAATGGTTTCTAACTTGTACGGTTGCAGAGAAATGGACAATTTTCCCTAAGTCACTTTTCAAGGTTTTTGGTCTATAAAAGTGTCAGTTATTATTCGATTTTCATAAAATTTTCACTATATGATATCTTATGTCATTGATGATTTCATAGAACTAATTTAAGATTTTCGTTAACACCGGAAGTAACGTCATTTTGGCAAAAACTGTATTTTTAGCCTTCAAAACAGATATTTTATTCAAATGAGTCTGTTCTGAAATCTTTTTCCAATTATGATATTTGATGCCAATCAACAAATAGAATAAACCCATACAATCATACAGATACCGCTAAATAGTTCCTAACTTGTACGGTTGCAGAGAAATAGCCGATTTTCTACAAGTCACTTTTCAAGTTTTTTGGTCTTTAAAAGTGGCAATTATTATTCATTTTACAAATTTTTTTTCACTGTATGATATCTATGCCATTTCTGATTTCATAAAACTAATTGAATATTTTCATTAACACCGGAAGTAATGTAATTTTGTCAAGATCATTTACAAGTAATAAATGTATAAAATGAATTGACATTGCTGGATTTGGTTGATGCTGCGTCCATATTATTTGATGTGAGCAATGTTTATTTGGAAACCTGTTTAGAGGTTTCGTTGGTACTGGAAGTGAAATATGTTCAAGGGTAACTTGGCACCGGAAGTGACATGTTCAAGGGTAACGTGGCACCAGTGAAACCCGTCATTCCTGCATGCAGGTCTAGTTATTATTATTATTATTTACCGCGGGAGCCTAGATCACCATGACCGAAAACAGATATCGATCTGGAATTAGATTTTCTGTCGGGAAACCATGTGGTGGCTACTTGATAAAATATTTTTGAAATTTCTGCGCATACCGGAAGTGACCGAACTTTGTATTTTGTCTAAAAATTGAAAATAGGCCATAGTTTCGTCAATTGTTTATCCATTTTCAAACAAATTACCTTTTTGGAATTCCTGAATCTTTTCTTAGACAATGGCTATCTCACATTTTTCGATTTCGAACATTCGTCTATGACTTTTAGCGTTCGAAAATTGAAAACATGTTGTTTACGAGACAATTTTTGTTATTTTTCAAAATTTTCAAATTTGACCTATATTTTTGGATACCTGACGTCCATGCGATTCCAGTAATATAAGTTTCATTCAGAGTTATCGCTCTTTATTTTTCGATTTTTTTCGAATTTTCTTCCCATTTTGTGAGCTCGGGTTTCGTTTTATGGCAGAATTGACGTTTCTGAAACTTCTGGAACATGACGTTATTGTCCAATACCAACGAATAAAGCAATTTCGACAAGAATCCTTAAACCGGAAGTGGTCGAAATAATGTGCAATATTTTGAAAAAAATGAAAAAAATGGATATTTTTGGGAAAAACGCGATTTCTCCGCACGATATAAATGGATTAAAGAAATTAGGGTACCATTGGACTGCACTAGGATTGCACTATCGTATGATACCAAATTCATACGGATACTATGAACAGGCAGCAAAATATGGCACGCTGAAAATCAAGTATTTTCTGATTTTTAGCATTTTTGGACGCCTGTATCTCGAAAACTACTCCAGCGATTTTTATGAAACTTTCTCTATCGAGAGACCTTGTGGTAGTCTTAAGTGCGAAACATTCCATTACGACTTTGAAATATCTGAAATAGGTGAAATAACGGACTGAAAATCGAAAAAAGTCGAAAAATCGTGAAATTTTGGAAAATGCTCTACTATTTTTTTATTTTAAGAGATTTTCGAAAAAAGGTTGTATTTTCAGATAGCTGACCTAATTACGATTCTAACGATGTATAATATGTATGTAGTTATTGAAAGTTAATTTTCGATATTTTAAATTTTTTGCATTTTTCTCACTTTTGGACATAGGATTTCTCAGTGGCATTTTATCTGATCAGTAAATGTAATATATCATTACAGAGCCCTATGACTATTTTAGTACCCAAACCGGCTATTTAAACTATTCCGACAATAATTACCATACCGGAAGTATTCAAAAAATAAAAAAAAAAAGGTTAAAAACATTGTCGCACTTGCGAAAAACTTGATTTCTCCCTTAGATAATAGCGGACCAAAAGAACTAAAGTGTCGTTGGATAGCCTATTAATGGACCATCATACGGTATGTAAATAATACGATTTCGATGGCAAGGAAATAAATTATTGTATGCCAAAAATCCATTATTTTCCGATTTCTTAACATTCTGAGATGCCCTTTTCTCGAAAACGACGCCTACGATTTTTCTCAAACTTTTCTTACTCAAAGTCCTATCGATTGTCTATATAGTGAATCCAAAATGAAAAGCATTGAAATAATATAGGTGGTCCAAAAATAGCATCAAACTTTGAAAAAAATTCAAAAATCGTTAAATTTTTGTAAACGCTCTTTATTTTATCTTTTCTTCCAAAACTACTCAATAGATGTTTCTGACACTTCTGGTACAGAAAGTTAAGTATCCAAAGAACTTCGTAAAGCTATCACGACAACAATCGTAAAACCGGAAGTAGTCGAAAAAATGTCCGATATTTTGAAAAAAAATATTTTTTTTACGAAAACCTTTTTTATTTATGAATATTTTTTGACGATATTTTACACTGGGTTAAAATATCATCCTACTTGAGCAGAAATGAGAAAAAAAATTGTCTCGGTAATTTGCATTAGCCGCCATCGGCTAATTTAGTTTTTCGTACCCAGAAAAATTATTTATTGTTTGATTTATATAAAACAAAGTTCATAAGCTCCGTGGTCCCAATTGTAATTTTTTTTGTTACGGTGAAATTTTTCTGTCGGCAACGGAAGTGACGTAATATTAATAAAAACTAGACCTGCATGCAGGAATGACGTGTTTCACTGGTGCCACGTCACTTTCGGTGCCACGTTACCCTTAAACATATGTCACTTCCGATACCAATGAAACCATCAAACAGGTTTCCACATAAGCATTGTAAACATCAAATAAAATGGACGAAGAATCAACCAAATCCAGCAATATCAATTCATTTTATATATATGTTACTTGTAAGTGATCCTGGCAAAATTTCATTACTTCCGGTGATAATGAAAATGTTCAATTAGTTTTATGAAATCAGAAATGGCATAAGGCATCATAATGGCGAAAATTGTATGTAAATCGAATGAGAATTGCCACTTTTATAGAACAAAAACCTTGAAAAGTGACTTGTAGAAAATCGTCTATTTCTCGGCAACCGTACACGATAAAAACTATCTTTTGGTATCTATATGATCGTATGGGTTCAATCCATTTGTTGATTGGAATCAAATATCATAATTTGAAATATATTACAAATGAGACTCATTTGAAAAAAATGTCTGTTTTGAAGGCTAAAAATACAGTTTTTGCCAAAATGACATTACTTCCGGTGATACTGAAAATGTTAAATTAGTTCTATGAAATCATAAATGACACAAGATATCATATGGTGAAAATTTTATGAAAATCGAATAATAACTGACACTTTTATAGACCAAAAACCTTGAAAAGTGACTTAAGGAAAATCGCCCATTTCTCTGCAACCGTACAAGTTAGAAACCATTTTGTGGTATCTGTATGATCGTATGGGTTCAATCTATTTGATAAATAGAATCAAATATCACAATTTGAAAAAAATAACAAATACGACTCATTTGAATAAAATATTGTTTTTTGAAGGCTAAAATTTAAGTTTTGAGCAAATGACGTCATTTCCGGTGGCAGCGCAAGGGGTAAAATGGTTTGACATAGTCCACTATGGCATTAGGCATCCAATGGCGAAAGAAAATTGAAAATCGAATAATAATTGATTCTTTTACAGCCAAAATTACGTGAAAAGTGACTCATGCAAAATTGCCTATTTCTCGGCAAATGCTTATATTACAAACTAATTTTCACATACATTCTCTTCGTATGGATTATAGCTACAAGTTTATAAAAGTTACGTAAAAATATTTTAAAATCTGAAAAGCCTGAATGAGTTGTAAATAGGTCAATTTTACGCCTTTTTTCACCTCTTAATCCAATTTGCTAGAAAATGAAAAAGAAATTAAAAAAACTGCTTCCGACATTTTTTGCGCCTTTAAAGGACACACTCTTTGAGTCATATAATTTTTCAAAAAAATAATATTTGTTTTCAAAAAATGGTACCTAACTGTCAAAATTGTAGTTTTTGGTAAAATAATGCCACTTCCGGTGCCGACAGATAACCATTTTGGTAATAAAAAAAATGACAATTGAGATAACGAAGCATATGAACTTTGTTTTATACAAATCGCACAATAAAAAATTAATCTAGGACTGAAAAACTGAATTAGCCAATGGAGGCCAAGGAAAATTACTGAGACAAAAATTTTTAACATTTTTGCGCCAGACAGATGACTCTTTAATTCTGTGCACAACACGACTAAAAAATATTCATAAAAAAAAAAGTTTTTTGTAAAATTTTAAATTTCCGAAATTTGGCGCCTAATATCTTCGAAGATTTACCGAAAATCAAAAATCGAAAGTAGCGCAGCTATGTGCCCTGTCTCCAGCTATGCCAAAATGTATCGAAAGTTAAAATCCCATGATTATTGTTAAAGTTACCGCAATATTTGTAAAAACGATAACTTCGGTGATTTCGGACATTTCGCATTGTCGCAGAACGTTCAAAGTAGCTTTATCCTCTAAGTCACACCCACTTTCCCAGTAAAACCGAAGAAATCGTAACGATGCGACACGTAGTTGCTGAGATCTACTCAAAACAAAAGAAGAATAATAATAACTAGACCTGCAAGCAGCACTGAACCGGCTTTCAGGAATCATACAGGAAGTTTATTATACCATAGCCGATCCATTGAGCTACCAAACTTTAATTGTTTTACTTCAGTGACACCGTCTGTCATATGTAAAAGTAATATTTGCTGGCGAAAAGACCGGTCTAAATTGTAAATTATGGCAAAATTACGTCACTTCCGGTGTTGAAAGAAATTTTTATAGGTGAAAAGTAAGTCGAAAATTCTTAACATACAAATTACAAACTTTGTTTTATACATATCGGGCAATAAATAATTAACCTATAACCAATAAACTGAAATTAAGAAGGTAAAAATTAAAAGTGACCCTGGGACAATTGGCTATTTTTCGACAAGGGAACATGCTAGAAGCCTTTTCTTAATATCAATATGATGGTATTGATTCAAGCTTACTGCCCATTAGAATCAGACATTATAAAGTTAAACGAATAATAAATATAAATCACTTCAAAAAAATGTTTGTTTTGAAATTACATTACTTCCGGTGACATTGAAAGTGTTAATTTAGTTCATAGAAGTCATAAATGGCATAAGGCATCAAATGGTAAAAAAATATAAAAATCGAATAATAATTGACACTTTTATAGACCAAAAACTTTGAAAAGTGACTTATCGAAGATCGCCTATTTCTCTGTAACCGTACAAGTTAGAAACCATTTTGTGGTATCTGTATGGTCGTATGGCTTCATTCTATTCGTTGATGGGAATCAAATATCATAATTTTAAAATTATTATAAGGCAGACTCATTTGAATAAAATATTTGTTTTTTAGGTTTAAAATACAGTTTTTGCCCAAATGACGTCATTTCCGGTCACAGTGAAATTGTAAAATTGGCTTGACCTAGTCCAAATTGACATTAAGCATCAAATGGAAAAAAATATTGCAAATCGAATAATAATTCACTCTTTTATAGGCAAAATAACGTGAAAAGTGATGCATGCAAAATTACATATTCCTCGGCAACTGCTCATATTACAAACTAATTTTTGCATACAATCTCTTCTTCTGGATTATTGCTACGAGTTTATTAAAATTACAAATAAATATTTCAAAATATGAAGACGCTGAATGAATTGTAAACAACTGAATTTTACACTTTATTTTACATTTTATTCGAAATTGCCCGAAAATGAAATTGAAATTAAAAAATCTGAGCTAGGGATATTGTGCACCTTTGCAGGGTGCATAATTTTAGTTATATCAGTTTTGAAAAAAAATAATATTTGCTTTCAAAAAGTAGTACCGAACTGTCAAAATTATAGTTTTTGTTAATATTACGCCACTTCCGTTGCCGACAGAAAAATTTCACCATAACAGAAAAAATTACAATTGGGACCACGGAGCATATGAACTTTGTTTTATACAAATCGAACAATAAATAATTTTTCTGGGTACGAAAAACTAAATTAGCCGTTGGCGGCTAACGCAAATAACCGAGACAATTTTCTTTCCCATTTCTGCTCAAGTAGGATGATATTTTAACCCTGTGTAAAATACCATCAAAAAATATTCATAAATAAAAAAGGTTTTCGTAAAAAAAATATTTTTTTTCAAAATATCGGACATTTTTTTCGACTACTTCCGGTTTTACGATCGTTGTTGTGATAGCTTTACAAAGTTCTTTGGATACTTAACTTTCTGTACCAGAAGTGTCAGAAACATCCATTGAGTAGTTTTGGAAAAAAAGATAAATTAAAGAGCGTTTACAAAAATTTAACGATTTTTCAATTTTTTTCAAAGTTTGATGTCATTTTTGGACCACCTATATTATTTCAATGCTTTTCATTTTGGATTCACTATATAGACAACCGATAGGACTATGAGTAAGGAAAGTTTCAGAAAAATCGTAGGCGTCGTTTTCGAGAAAAGTGCTTCTCAGAATGTTAAAAAATCGGAAAATACTAGATTTTTGGCATACAATAATTTATTTCCTTACCATCGAAATCGTATTATTTAGATACCATATGATGGTCCATTAATAGGACTATCTAACGACACTTTAGTTCTTTTGGTCCGCTATTACCTAAGTGAGCAATCAAGTTTTTCGCAAGTGCGACAATATTTTTAAACTTTTTTTTCATTTTTTGAATACTTCCGGTATGGTTATTATTGTCGGAATAGTTTTAATAGCCGGTTTGGGTGCTAAAGAAGCCACAGGGCTCTGTAATGATATATTACATTATCTGATCAGATAAAATGCCCCTGAGAAATCCTATGTTCAAAAGTGCCAAAAATGCAAAAAATTTAAAATATCGAAAATTAAATTTCAATAATTACATACATATTATACATCGTTAGAATCGTAATTAGGTCAGCTATCTGAATATACAACCTTTTTTTAAAAATCTCTTTAAATAAAAAAATAGTAGAGCATTTTTCAAATATTCACGATTTTTCGACTTTTTTCGATTTTCAGTCCCTTTTTTATTCTATTCCAGACATTTCAAAGTCTTATTGGTTGGCTTCATGCAAAGTACCTCCAAAAGGACTCTCGATAGAAAAAATTAAAAAAAAATTGTAGGTTAAGTTTTCGAGATACAGTCGTCCAAAAATGCTAAAAATCAGAAAATTCTTGATTTTCAGCGTGCCATATTTTGCTTCCTGATCATAGTATCCGTATGAATTGGGTATCATACGATAGTACAATCCTAGTGCAGTCCAATGGTACCATAATTTTTTTAATCCATTGATATCGGGCGGAGAAATCGCATTTTTCCCCAAAATATCCGTTTTTTGCATTTTTTTCAAAATATTGCACATTATTTCGACCACTTCCGGTTGAAGGATTCTTGTCGAAATTGCTTTATAAGTTGGTATTGGACTATAACTTCATGTGCCACAAGTTTCAGAAACGTCAATTCTGCCATAAAACGAAACCCGAGCTCACAAAATGGGAAGAAAATTCGAAAAAAATCGAAAAATAAAGGGCGATAACTCTGAATGAAACTTATATTACTGGAATCGGATGGACTTCAGGTATCCAAAAATGTAGGTCAAATTTGAAAATTTTGAAAAATAACAAAAATTGTCTCGTAAACAACATGTTTTCAATTTTCGAGCGATAAAAGTAATAGACGAATGTTCGAAATTGAAAAATGTGAGATAGCCATTGTCTCAGAAAAGATTCAGGAATTCCGAAAATGTAATTTGTTTGAAAATGGATAAAGAATTGACGAAACTATGGCCGATTTTCAATTTTCAGACAACGTACAAAGTTCGGTCACTTCCGGTATGCGCAGAAACTTCAAAAATATTTTATCAAGTAGCCACCACATGGTTTCCCGATAGAAAATCTAATTCCAGATCGATATCTGTTTCCATCATGGAGATCTAGGCTCCCGCGGTAAATAATAATAATAATAATAACTAGACCTGCAAGCAGCACTGAACCGGCTTTCAGGAATCATACAGGAAGTTTCTTATACCATAGCCGATCCATTGAGCTACCAAACTATACTTTAGTTGTTTTGCTTCAGTGACACCCTCTATCATATGTAAAAGTAATATTTGCTGGCGAAAAGACCGGTCAAAATTGTAAATTATGGCAAAATTACGTCACTTCCGGTACCGAAAGAAATTTTTATAGGTGAAAAATAAGTCGAAAATTCGCAACACACAAAATACAAACTTTGTTTTATACATATTGGGCAATAAATAATTACCCTATAACCCATAAACTGAAATTAAGAAGGTAAAAAACTTAAAAGTGACCCTTGGAAAATTGGCTATTATTCGACAAGGGAACATGCTAGAAGGCTTTTTTTTGATATCAATATGATGGTATTGATTCAATCTTACTGCCCATTAGAGTCAGACGTTATCAAGTTAAACGAATAATAAATATAAATCCCTTCAAAAAAATGTTTGTTTTGAAGGCTAAAAATACGTTTTTTGCAAAAATTACATTACTTCCGGTGATATTGAAAATGTTACCTTAGTTCATAGAAGCCATAAATGGCATAAGGCATCAAATGGTAAAAAAATTATAAAAATCGAATAATAATTGACACTTTTATAGACCAAAAACCTTGAAAAGTGACTTATAGAAGATCGCCTATTTCTCTGTAACCATACAAGTTAGAAACCATTTTGTGGTATCTGTATGGTCGTATGGCTTCATTCTATTCGTTGATGGGAATCAAATATCATAATTTTAAAAATATTATAAGGCAGACTCATTTGAATAAAATATTTGTTTTTTTGGGTTAAAAATACAGTTTTTGCCCAAATGACGTCATTTTCGGTCACAGTGAAAATGTAAAATTGGCTTGACCTAGTCCAAATTGGCATTAGGCATCAAATGGAAAAAAAATATTGCAAATCGAATGATAATTCACTCTTTTATAGGCAAAATAACGTGAAAAGTGATGCATGCAAAATTGCATATTTCTCGGCAACTGCTCATATTACAAACTAATTTTCGCATACATTCTCTTCGTCTGGATTATTGCTACGAGTTTATGAAAATTACAAATAAATATTTCAAAATATGAAGACGCTGAATGAATTGTAAATAACTGAATTTTACACTTTATTTTACATTTTATTCGAAATTGCCCGAAAATGAAATTGAAATTAAAAAATCTGAGCTAAGGATTTTGTGCATCTTTGCAGGGTGCATCCTTTTAGTTATATCAGTTTTGAAAAAAAAAAAATATTTGCTTTCAAAAAGTGGTACCGAACTGTCAAAATTGTAGTTTTTGTTAATATTACGTCACTTCCGTTGCCGACAGAAAAATTTCACCGTAACAAAAAAAATTACCATTGGGACCACGGAGCATATGAACTTTGTTTTATACAAATCAAACAATAAATAATTTTTCTGGGTACGAAAAACTATATTAGCCGATGGCGGCTAACGCAAATTACCGAGACAATTTTTTTTTCTCATTTTTGCTCAAGTAGGATGATATTTTAACCCTGTGTAAAATACCATCAAAAAATATTCATAAATAAAAAAGGTTTTCGTAAAGAGATAAATTATTTTCAAAATATCGGACATGTTTTCGACTACTTCCGGTTTAACGATCGTTGTCGTGATAGCTTTATTAACTTCTTTGGATACTTAACTTTCTGTACCAGAAGTGTCAGAAACATCCATTAAGTAGTTTTGGAAAAAAAGATAAATTAAAGAGCGTTTACAAAAATTTAACGATTTTTCAATTTTTTTCAAAGTTTGATGCCATTTTTGGACCACCTATTTTATTTCAATGGTTTTCATTTTGGATTCACTATATAGACAACCGATAGGACTTTGAGTAAGAAAAGTTTAAGAAAAATCGTAGGCGTCGTTTTCGAGAAAAGGGCGTCTCAGAATGTTAAAAAATCGGAAAATACTAGATTTTTGGCATGCAATAATTTATTTCCTTACCATGGAAATCATATTATTGAGATACCATATGATGGTCGATTAATAGTTCTATCCAGCGACACTTTAGTTCTTTTGGTCCGCTATTACCTAAGGGAGAAATTATGTTTTTCACAAGTGCGACAATATTTTTAACTTTTTTTTTTATTTTTTGAATACTTCCGGTATGGTTATTATTTTCGGAATAGTTTTAATAGCCAGTTTGGGCACTAAAATAGCCACAGGGCTCTGTAATGATATATTACATTATCTGATCAGTTAAAATGCCCCTGAGAAATACTACGTTCAAAAGTGCAAAAAATGCAAAAAATGTAAAATATCGAAAATTAAATTTCAATAATTACATACATATTATACACCGTTAGAATCGTAATTAGGTCAGCTATCTGAATATACAACCTTTTTTTAAAAATCTCTTAAAATAAAAAAATAGTAGAGCATTTTCCAAAATTTCACGATTTTTTTACTTTTTTCGATTTTCAGTCCCTTTTTTATCCTATTCCAGACATTTCAAAGGCTTATTTGATGGCTTCATGCAAAAGACTTCCAAAAGGACTCTCGATAGAAAAAAATTAAAAAAAATTGTAGGTTAAGTTTTCGAGATACAGGCGTCCAAAAACGCTCCAAATCAGAAAATACTTGATTTTCAGCGTGCCATATTTTGCTGCCTGATCATAGAATCCGTATGAATTGGGTATCATACGATAGTACAATCCTAGTGCAGTCCAATGGTACCATAATTTCTTTAATCCATTGATATCGGGCGGAGAAATCGCGTTTTTCCCCAAAATATCCATTTTTTGCATTTTTTTCAAAATATTGCCCATTATTTCGACCACTTCCGGTTTAAGGATTCTTGTCGAAATTGCTTTATAAGTTGGTATTGGACTATAACTTCATGTTCCAGAAGTTTCAGAAACGTCAATTCTGCCATAAACCGAAACCCGAGCTCACAAAATGGGAAGAAAATTCGAAAAAATTCGAAAAATAAAGGGCGATAACTCTGAATGAAACTTATATTACTGGAATCGGATGGACTTCAGGTATCCAAAAATGTAGGTCAAATTTGAAATTTTTTAAAAATAACAAAAATTGTCTCGTAAACAACATCTTTTCAATTTTTAAACGATAAAAGTCATAGACGAATGTTCGAAATTGAAAAATGTGAGATAGCCATTGTCTCAGAAAAGATTCAGGGATTCCAAAAATGTAATTTGTTTGAAAATGGATAAAGAATTAGCGAAACTATGGCCAATTTTCAATTTTTAGACAACGTACAAAGTTCGGTCACTTCCGGTATGCGCAGAAATTTCGAAAATATTTTATCAAGTAGCCACCACATGGTTTCCCAATAGAAAATCTAATTCCAGATCGATATCTGTTTCGATCATAGAGATCTAGGCCCTCGCGGTAAATAATAATAATAATAATAATTTTAGTAATCTCAATAGGCTTTCAGACGAAAGTCTGAAAGCCTAACTAGATCTGCTACTGTCCCAAGCAGATATGAAAGCTTTCATATTCATCGTCACGTGTCATTGATTGTATCAAGTATCCTAAATAAAAGGATAAGAAGAAAAAATTATTAAAATTGGTCAAAAACTCACGAAGTTACAAGTCTAAATATAGTATGAAACATTGCACCCAGGCATAACAATAATCTGAAAACTAAAGGGAAATAACTGAAACTTGTATTACTGTAATGAGAAAATGAAATGAAAATGGCGGGAAAAGGTTGGACAGGCGACCTTACTCCTTGTCACGTACAACCGGGCATTCGAAAACACGCTAGTTAACTCAATGACAGGCGCGCGTGCTAACCATTCAGCCACCCAACCCCCCTTTGAAATCAGACACGTGCAATATGTCATATAGGAAGAATAAGAAGTCGCTCACAACAAAATGGTAAATTAATGAGTTTAGGTCAAAAGGTTGAGCTACTGTTTTAGAGTACTTAATAGTTTTAAAGGGACACGTTAAGGGTTGTTCATAGTTAAATGAAAGTTTAATTTTAAATAAGACCAATAAAATTAGGATTTAATAATGCCAGACTAATATTTCCAATATGTTTGGTTATAAGTAGGAAATCGTGACGACTTCTTAAGCATGTTTTAAACAAAGGATCATGTTTGTTTAAACAAGAATGGCACTCTGCAATAAAAAAAACTGGCCAAAGCAAGATTTCTATGCAGAAATTAAATAATTGCTAGAACCAGAAAAATATTTATCCACTATAATAAATAAGCAACATAGAGAAAATGAAATGAAATTGAATGAGGTTTAACGTCCGACTGTTCTGCTCCTAAAATAGGCTAATGAAGACTGGCATATGCCATAAAGTGTGCAATGAGGGAAATTTTACCCGGGCAGCGGCGGTTACGGCCTACGAGGTTGGACAGGCGACCATACAGTGCGCACATGATAACCATTCAGCTCCCGAGTCTGTAAGTAAAATAGCAAAAAAGCCTTATTGATTTTTCACTTTTAAATATGGCGGCACTTCCGGTTCGATCGACAAACTCCATATTTTGTGTACAAATCAGTAATTACTTATCTAGTATCCAAAAAAAAAAATCAGGTCATTCTGACCTATATTTCGACGATTTTTTTGAAAATTTTGATCCTTAATTTCGTCAAGGGGAGATAATTTAGAAAATTTCTAATTATATTTTTGAAGTCACATCGGTAAGATCTACTTAGATACTAAATTTCATGAAAATCGTACAACTATTAAAGAAGTTGTCAAATTGGTCTAAACTTCCGGTTCGAAATCACAGCGACGAATTTTCAAAATTCGAAAATCTGAAACTGCAGATTTATAGTAATTGTCTCAAGGTACTCAAAGAAAAAAGATTTAGTAAAATAGGTCAAATAGTCACAAAGTTACAGCATTGTAGGTCAAATGCATTCGTTCGTAAAATTCGGTGATTTCGGATACGTAAAACGTTTTGAAAATATATTTAATCAACAGCCACCACCCATTTTTGGGGGGATAGGTAAAAGTTTCAGAACGATCCTATGGTTAGATTCTGAGAAATCCGATTTGTGGATAAAACACAAAAAAAAAAAAATAATAACTAGATCTGCTACTGTCCCATGCAGATATGAAAGCTTTCATATTCATCGTCGTGTGTCATCGATTATATCAAGTATCTCAAATAAAAGGATAAAAATAACAAACTATTAAAATTGGTCTAAAACTCGCGAAGTTACAAGTCTAAATATAGTATGAAACATTGAGTAATCTGAAAACTAAAGTCAAATAACTGATACTTGTGTTGCTGTAATCGGGATGACTTCCCACTTCAAAACTTTCAGAAAAATGAAATGAAAATGGTAAGAAAACATCGAAAAATCAAATGAGATAACTTTGAACAAAACTAAAACAGGTTGAACTCAACTGTTTGAATACGTACGTTAAATATGTAGATTTGGAAAATTATAAAGACATAATATCAAAATCAGTCAAAAACTCACAAAGTTACAAATTTAAATGTAGTGAGAAACATTGCACCCGGGCAAAAAAATAATCTTTAAACTAAAGGGAAATAACTGAAACTTGCATAGCTGTAATCGGGCTTCCAAGATATGTTATATAATTATGGTTTCCAATATGTTCGGTTATAAGTAGGACATCGTGACTTCTTAAGCATGTTTTAAACAAAGGGTCATAGACTGCAATATACAAGAATGGCACTCTGCAATAAAAAAACTGGCCAAAGCAAGATTTCTATGCAGAAATTAAATAATTGCTAGAACCAGAAAAATATTTATCCACTATAATAAATAAGCAACATAGAGAAAATGAAATGAAATTGAATGGGGTTTAACGTCCTACTGTTCTGCTCCTACAATGGGCTAATAAAGTGTGCAATGAGGTAAATTTTACCCGGGCAGCGGCGTTACGGCCTACGAGATTGGACAGGCGACCATACTCCTTGTCACGTACAACCAAGAAATCGAAACAACGCCAGTTGACTCAATGACAGACGTTATGATACAGAGCGCACGTGCTAACCATTCAACCACGCAACCTCCCTAAAATCGGCAAATTGCTGACCTACAGCGAGAAACATTTCAACCGGGCCAAATTTTCTATTTTAACAGTTTAATTTGCACGGTACCTTTAGTTATCAACCGAATATTACAAAACTTTTAAAAATGAGCTCCCCCTGACCGGCTTAATCGTTCGCAATAAACGTTTGCCCCTTAAAATCGGCAAATTGCTGACGTTAAAGTGAGAAACATTACAACCGGGCGAAATTTTCTGTTTTATCACTTTCACAATACCTTTCATTACCAACCGATTATAACAAAACTTTAAAAATAAAAGAGAAAGAGAGAAATGTGGCCTAACGTCCATTCGACACAAACTAGGTCATTTCCGGACTAACATATGTTTTTTAATTTTATTTAAAAACTCCCCTTGCGCGTACTGGTCTTTAGCCGTTGGGAGGAAACCGAAGAACACGGAGAAAACCGACGAGGTTGGACACCATACACCATGTCACGTGCAACCTGGAGGTCGAAACGACGCCCGTTGACTCAATGACAGACGTTACGATACAGCGCGCACATACTAACCATTCAGTCATTCAGCCTCCCTGAATTCGGAAAATTGCTGACTTATAGCAAGAAACATTTCAACCGGGCGAAATTTTCTGTTTTAACAGTTTAATGTGCACTGTACTTTAATTACCAACCGATTATTACAAAACTTTTGAAAATAAGCTCCAACTGACCAGCTTAATCGTATGCAATAAACGTTTTGCCTGAATTGAAAGTTCTGCACGGAGAAAGTTCATCTCGATTTCCCGGCGTGGTTCCCCTTGTCAGTGAGGCAGATCGGAGGGCCTGACAAGCACAGCTGTCTAGTCGTTCGGATGGGACGAAAAACCCAAGGTCCCGTGTACACATTGGAGTGCACGTAAAATATCCCTAAGCAGTTGGAATTCGATACTGTTGAATAAGCTCTATACGATGACTAAATGTGTAGATTGTAGTCACCCACACTGCATGTTTCGCTTAACAATGAAAGGGTGTCGTTTTCAATGTTCAATCCTTTTGTTCTACTACTCCTGATATGTTGAACTGTTGATCGATGGTTTCATATAAAAGACTACCAATAAGACTCTTTGTAGAAGAAGTTCCCAAAAAATATTATGTTGACTTTACGAGAAAGACCTCTCTAAATATGCTCCAAATTGTAGAAATACGACTTTTTCGATTTTCAATCTCTTTTTTTCGGCTATGCCTGATATTTAAAAAAAATGATACAATGATTTCACACAACAGGCTAGCTATTAGACTCTCTATTGACAAAAGTTTCACCGCCCTCCCTTCATTATAACCGAAGTTATCGTGCCCTAAAGAATCAACAAATCAGCATGCTTATCTCTGCTTACCCTAAGCAGAAAATGCTCATCTTTGAACTCAATCATAACATTGACCTAGTGAACGTCTACACCAAGTTTGAACATTCTAGCTTAATTAGAAGGAGAGTAATTGTGTTCCAAAGTCCCGACCCTTTAAATTGCTTCTATTTTTCATTTTCAATTCAAAATGGTGACCATCACGTGACCGAAATCGAAATTCTGATCCGACAGATATTTAGGCATTCCTTCAAGGATTCCGAAAATATAATTCCCGAGTCTGTAAGTAAAATAGCAAAAAAGCCTTTTTGATTTTTCACTTTTAAAGATGGTGGCACTTCCGGTTCGATCGACAAACTCCATATTTTGTGTACAAATCAGTACTTACTTCTCTAGTATCCAAGAAAAAAATTAGGTCATTCTGACCTATATTTCTTTGATTTTTTTGAAAAATTTGATCCTTAATTTCGTCAAGGGGAGATAATTTAGAAAATTTCTAATTATATTTTTGAAGTCACATCGGTAAGATCTATTTATATACTAAATTTCATGAAAATCGTACAACTATTAAAGAAGTTGTCAAATTGGTCTAAACTTCCGGTTCGAAATCACAGCAACGAATTTTCAAAATTCGAAAATGTGAAACTGCAGATGAAAATGATTTTTTTCAAGGTATTCAAAGAAAAAAGAATTAGTAAAATCGGTCAAAAAATAACAAAGTTACGACTATGCATTGTCAGTTTTTTCGTTCGTAAAATTCGGTGATTTCGGATTCGTAAAACGTTTTGAAAATATATTTAAACAACGTTCGCACCCCATTTTTGGGGGGTAGGTCAAAGTTTCAGAAAGATCCCATGGTTAGATTCTGAGAAATCCGATTTGCAGAAAATACACAAAAAAAAAATAACTAGATCTGCTACTGTCCCATGCAGATATGAAAGCTTTCATATTCATCGTCACGTGTCATCGATTATATCAAGTATCTCAAATAAAAGGATAAGAATAACAAACTATCAAAATTGGTCAAAAACTCGCGAAGTTACAAGTCTAAATATAGTATGAAACATTGAGTAATCTGAAAACTAAAGGGAAATAACTGATACGTGTGTTGCTGTAATCGGGATGAATGAGATAACTTTGAACAAAACTAAAACTTTTTGAATCAGGTTGAACTCAACTGTTTGAATATGTACGTTAAATATGTAGATTTGGAAAATTATAAAGACATAATATCAAAATCGTTCAAAAACTCACAAAGTTACAAATTTAAATGTAGTGAGAAACATTGCACCCGGGCAAAAAATAATCTTTAAAGTAAAGGGAAATAACCTAAACTTTTATAGCTGTAATCGGGCTTCCAAAATTAGAGATATGTTATATAATTATGGTTTCCAATATGTTTGGGGTTATAAGTAGGAAATCGTGACAACTTCTTAAGCATGTTTCAAACAAAGGGTCATAGACTGCAATATACAAGAATGGCACTCTGCAATAAAAAAAACTGGCCAGAGATTTCTATGCAGAAATTAAATAATTGCTAGAACCAGAAAAATATTTATCCACTATAATAAATAAGCAACATAGAGAAAATGAAATGAAATTGAATGGGGTTTAACGTCCTACTGTTCTGCTCCTACAATGGGCTAATGAAGACGGGCATACGCCATAAAGTGTGCAATGAGGGAAATTTTACCCGGGCAGCGCCGTTACGGCCTACGAGGTTGGTAAGGCGACCATACTCCTTATCACGTACAACCAAGAAATCGAAACAAGGACAGTTGACTCAATGACAGACGTTATGATACAGAGCGCACGTGCTAACCATTCAGCCACGCAACCTCCCTAAAATCGGCAAATTGCTGACCTACAGCGAGAAACATTTCAACCGGGCCAAATTTTCTATTTTAACAGTTTAATTTGCACGGTACCTTTAGTTATCAACCGAATATTACGAAACTTTTAAAAATAAGCTCCCCCTGACCAGCTTAATCGTTCGCAATAAACGTTTGCCCCTTAAAATCGACAAATTGCTGAATTTAAAGTGAGAAACATTACAACCGGGCCAAATTTTCTGTTTTATCACTTTTACAGTACCTTTGATTACCAACCGATTATTACAAAACTTTAAAAAGAGAAAGAGAGAAATGCGGCCTAACGTCCATTCGACACAAACTAGGTCATTTCGGGACTAACATGTTTTTTAATTTTATTTAAAAACTCCCCTTGCACGTACTGGTCTTTAGCCGTTGGGAGGAAACCGAAGAACACGGAGAAAACCCACGAGGTTGGACATCATACACCATGTCACGTGCAACCTGGAGATCGAAACGACGCCCGTTGACTCAATGACAATACAGCGAGCACATGCTAACCATTCAGCCATCCAGCCTCCCTGAATTCGGAAAATTGCTGACTTATAGCAAGAAACATTTCAACCGGGCGAAATTTTCTGTTTTAACAGTTTAATGTGCACGGTACTTTAATTACCAACCGATTATTACAAAACTTTTGAAAATAAGCTCCAACTGACCAGCTTAATCGTATGCAATAAATGTTTTGCCTGAATTGAAAGTTCTGCACAGAGAAAGTTCATCTCGATTTCCCGGCGTGGTTCCCTTGTCAGTAAGGCAGAACGGAGGGCCAGACAAGCACAGGTGTCTAGCTAGTCCTTCGGATGGTACGAAAAACCAAGGTCCCGTGTACACATTGGAGTGCACGTAAAATATCCCTAAGCAGTTGGAATTCGATACTGTTGAATAAGCTCTATACGATGACTAAATGCGTAGATTGTAGTCACCCACACTTCATGTTTCGCTCAACAATGAAAGGGTGCCGTTTTCAATGTTCGATCCTTTTGTTCTTCTACTCCTGATATGTTGGACTGTTGATCGATGGATTCATATAAAAGACTTCCAATAAGACTCTTTGTAGAAGAAGTTCCAAAAAAATAGTATGTTGACTTAACGAGAAAAACCTCTAAACATGCTCCAAATTGTAAAAATACGACTTTTTGGATTTTCAATCTCTTTTTTTCGGCTATCCCTGATATTTAAAAAAAATGATACAATCATTTCACACAACAGGCTACCTATTAGACTCTCTATTGACAAAAGTTTCACCGCCCTCCCTTCATTATAACCGAAGTTATCGTGCCCTAAAGAATCAACAAATCAGCATGCTTATCTCTGCTTACCCTAAGCAGAAAA
Organism: Patella caerulea; assembly: GCA_036850965.1. Taxonomy (NCBI): domain Eukaryota; kingdom Metazoa; phylum Mollusca; class Gastropoda; family Patellidae; genus Patella; species Patella caerulea. The sequence continues at coordinate 12,519,085 of JAZGQO010000013.1, read as the reverse complement.
TGCTCATCTTTGAACTCAATCAAGATAGTGACCTAGTGAACGTCTACACCAAGTTTGAACATTCTAGCTCAATTAGAAGGAGAGTTATTGTGTTCCGAAGTCCGGGCCTTTCAAATTGCTTCTATTTTTCATTTTCAATTCAAAATTGTGACCATCACATGACCGAAATCAAAATTCTGATCCGATAGATTTTTAGGCATTCCTTCAAGGATTCCGAAAATATAACTCCCGAGTCTGTAAGTAAAATAGCAAAAAAGCCTTTTTGATTTTTCACGTTTAAAGATGGTGGCACTTCCGGTTCGATCGACAAACTCCATATTTTGTGTACGAATCATTAATTCCTTGTCTAGTATCGAAAAAAAAATTAGGTCATTCTGACCTATATTTCGACGATTTTTTTGAAAACTTTGATCCTTAATTTCACCAAGGGGAGATAATTTAGAAAATTTCTAATTATATTTTTGAAGTCACATCGGTAAGATCTACTTGTATACTAAATTTCATGAAAATCGTACAACTATTAAAGAAGTTGTCAAATTGGTCTAAACTTCCGGTTCGAAATCACAGCGACGAATTTTCGAAATTCGAAAATGTGAAACTGCAGATGAAAATGATTTTTTTCAAGGTATTCAAAGAAAAAAGAATTAGTAAAATCGGTCAAAAAATAACAAAGTTACGACTATGCATTGTCAGTTTTTTCGTTCGTAAAATTCGGTGATTTCGGATTCGTAAAACGTTTTGAAAATATATTTAAACAACGTTCGCACCCCATTTTTGGGGGGGTAGGTCAAGGTTTTAGAAAGATCCCATGGTTAGATTCTGAGAAATCCGATTTGCAGAAAATACACAAAAAAAAAAATAATAATAATCTTAACAGAAACAATAAGCTTTCATATGTAATATGAAAGCTTAATAATATTAATCTTAACAGAAACAATAAGCTTTCATATGTAATACATATGAAAGCTTAACTAGACCTGCATGCAGGAATGACGGGTTTCACTGGTGCCATGTTACCCTTAAACATGTCACTTCCGGTGCCAAGTTACCCTTGAACATATGTCATTTCCGGTACCAGCGAAACCACTAAACAGGTTTCCAAATTAACATTGCACACAAATAAAATGGACGCAGAATCAACAAAATCCAACAATATCAATTCATTTTATACATTTGTTACTTGTAAATGATCTTGACAAAATTAGATTACTTCCTGTGTTAATGAAAATGTTCAATTAGTCTTATAAAATCAGAAATGGCATACGATATCGTATAGTGAAAATTTTATGTAAAATTTTAAGACCAAAAAACTTGAAAAGTGACTTGTAGAAAATCTGCTATTTCTCTGCAACCGTACAAGTTACAAACCATTTTGTGGTATCTGTGTGATCGTATGGGTTCATTCTATTTGTTGATTAGCATCAAATACCATAATTTGAAAAAGATTTCAAAACAGACTCATTTGAATAAAATATCTGTTTTGAAGGCTAAAAATACAGTTTTTGCCAAAATGACGTTACTTCCGGTAATAATGAATATCTTAAATTACTTGAATGAAATCCCAAATGGCAGTAGGTATAACACGGTGTAACGTTTATGAAAATCGAATAATAATTGACACTTTTATGGCCCCGAAACCTTCAAAAGTGACCTGTAGAAAACCGTCTATTTCTCGGCAACCGAACAAGTTAGAAACAATTTTATGATATCTATATGACCATATGAGTTTTGTTTATATGTGAATTTAAACCAAAAGTTAAAATTATTAATACATATTAAGTTATTCTTGGTTGAATAAAACATTGATTTAAAAAGTTTAAAATGCAGTTTTTGACCAAATGATGTCACTTCCGGCGTCAATTTTAAATTGTAATCAACTTGATATGACGCTACATGCTTTTTGAATCAAATGATGTCACTTTTATAAAAATCCAATAATAATTGACTATTTTACAGGCAAAATAACGAAAACAGTGACTTGTACAGAACTGCCCATTTCTTGGTAACTGCTTATATTACAAACGAATTTTAACATACATTTCCTTCGTATGGATTATAGCTACAAGTTTATAAATATTACGAAGAAATATTTTAAAATCTGAAAAGCCTGAATAGGTTGTAAATAGGTAAATTTTACACCATTTTTAGCCTCTTAATCGAATTTGCTCGAAAGTGAAATCGAAATTAAAAAAACTGCTTCCTACATTTTTTGCGCCTTGAAAGGGCACACTCTTTGAGTCAAATAATTTTTCCAAAAAATAATATTTGTTTTCGAAGTAGGAAAATAACTGTCAAAATTGTAGTTTTTGGTAAAATTATGCCACTTCCGGTGCCGACAGATAACACTTTTGGTAATAAAAAAAATGACAATTGATACAACGAAGCATATGAATTTTGTTTTATACAAATCGGACAATAAAAAATTAATCTAGGACTGAAAAACTGAATTAGCCAATGGCGGCCAAGGAAAATTACTGAGACAATTTTTTTTAACATTTTTGCACTAGTCAGATGACTCTTTAATTCTGTGCACAATACGACTAAAAAATATTCATAAATAAAAAAAATTTTTGTAAAATTTTAAATTTTCGAAATTTGGCGCCTAATATCTTCGAAGATTTGCCGAAAATCAAAAATCGAAAGTAGCGTAGCTATGTGCCCTGTCTCAGGCTATGCCAAAATGTATCGAAAGTTAAAATCCAATGATTATTGTTAAAATTACTGCAATATTTTCAAAAACGATAACTTCGGTGATTTCGGACATTTCGCATTGTCGCAGAACGTTCAAAATAGCTTTATCCTCTAAGTCACACCCACTTTCCCAGTAAAACCGAAGAGATCGTAACGATGCGACACGTAGTTGCTGAGATCTATTCAAATTGGAATCTGAATAATAATAATAATAATAACTAGACCTGCATGCAGGAATGACGGGTTTCACTAGTGCCATGTTACCCTTAAACATGTCACTTCCGGTGCCAAGTTACCCTTGAACATATGTCACTTCCGGTACAAGCGAAACCACTAAACAGGTTTCCAAATTAACATTGCACACAAATAAAATGGACGCAGAATCAACAAAATCCAACAATATCAATTCATTTTATACATTTGTTACTTGTAAATGATCTTGACAAAATTAAATTACTTCCTGTGTTAATGAAAATGTTCAATTAGTCTTATGAAATCAGAAATGGCATACGATATCATATAGTGAAAATTTTATGTAAAATTTTAAGACCAAAAAACTTGAAAAGTGACTTGTAGAAAATCTGCTATTTCTCTGCAACCGTACAAGTTACAAACCATTTTGTGATATCTGTGTGATCGTATGGGTTCATTCTATTTGTTGATTAGCATCAAATACCATAATTTGAAAAAGATTTCAAAACAGACTCACTTGAATAAAATATCTGTTTTGAAGGCTAAAAATACAGTTTTTGCCAAAATGACGTTACTTCCGGTGATAATGAAAATCTTCAATTACTTGAATGAAATCCCAAATGGCAGTAGGTATAACACGGTGTAACGTTTATGAAAATCGAATAATAATTGACACTTTTATGGCCCCGAAACCTTCAAAAGTGACCTGTAGAAAACCGTCTATTTCTCGGCAACCGAACAAGTTAGAAACAATTTTATGATATCTATATGACCATATGAGTTTTGTTTATATGTGAATTTAAACCAAAAGTTAAAATTATTAATACATATTAAGTTATTCTTGGTTGAATAAAACATGGATTTAAAAAGTTTAAAATGCAGTTTTTGACCAAATGATGTCACTTCCGGTGTCAATTTTAAATTGTAATCAACTTGATATGACGCTACATGCTTTTTGAATCAAATGATGTCACTTTTATAAAAATCCAATAATAATTGACTATTTTACAGGCAAAATAACGAAAACAGTGACTTGTACAGAACTGCCCATTTCTTGGTAACTGCTTATATTACAAACGAATTTTAACATACATTTTCTTCGTATGGATTATAGCTACAAGTTTATAAAAGTTACGAAGAAATATTTTAAAATCTGAAAAGCCTGAATAGGTTGTAAATAGGTAAATTTTACACCATTTTTAGCCTCTTAATCGAATTTGCTCGAAAGTGAAATCGAAATTAAAAAAACTGCTTCCTACATTTTTTGCGCCTTGAAAGGGCACACTCTTTGAGTCAAATAATTTTTCCAAAAAATAATATTTGTTTTCGAAGTAGGAAAATAACTGTCAAAATTGTAGTTTTTGGTAAAATTATGCCACTTCCGGTGCCGACAGATAACACTTTTGGTAATAAAAAAAATGACAATTGATACAACGAAGCATATGAATTTTGTTTTATACAAATCGGACAATAAAAAATTAATCTAGGACTGAAAAACTGAATTAGCCAATGGCGGCCAAGGAAAATTACTGAGACAATTTTTTTTAACATTTTTGCACTAGTCAGATGACTCTTTAATTCTGTGCACAATACGACTAAAAAATATTCATAAATAAAAAAAAAATTTGTAAAATTTTAAATTTTCGAAATTTGGCGCCTAATATCTTCGAAGATTTGCCGAAAATCAAAAATCGAAAGTAGCGTAGCTATGTGCCCTGTCTCAGGCTATGCCAAAATGTATCGAAAGTTAAAATCCAATGATTATTGTTAAAATTACTGCAATATTTTCAAAAACGATAACTTCGGTGATTTCGGACATTTCGCATTGTCGCAAAACGTTCAAAATAGCTTTATCCTCTAAGTCACACCCACTTTCCCAGTAAAACCGAAGAGATCGTAACGATGCGACACGTAGTTGCTGAGATCTATTCAAATTGGAATCTGAATAATAATAATAATAACTAGACCTGCAAGCAGCACTGAACCGGCTTTCAGGATTCAGACAGGAAGGTTCTTATACTATAACCGATCCATTGAGCTACCAATGTATACTTTAGTTGTTTTGCTTCAGTGACACCCTCTATCATATGTAAAAGTAATATTTGCTGCCGAAAAGACCGGTCAAAATTGTAAATTATGGCAAAATTACGTCACTTCCGGTGCCGAAAGAAATTTTTATAGGTGAAAAATACGTCGAAAATTAGCAACATACAAAATACAAACTTTGTTTTATACATATCGGGCAATAAATAATTAACCTATAGCCCATAAACTGAAATTAAGATGGTAAAAAACTTAAAAGTGACCATGTGAAAATTGGCTATTATTCGACAAGGGAACATGCTAAAAGCCTTTTCTTGATATCAATATGATGGTATTGATTCAATCTTACTGCCCATTAGAGTCAGACGTTATAAAGTTAAACGAATAATAAATATAAATCACTTCAAAAAAATATTTGTTTTGAAGGCTAAAAATACGTTTTTTGCAAAAATTACATTAGTTCCGGTGATATTGAAAATGTTAACTTAGTTCATAGAAGTCATAAATGGCATAAGGCATCAAATGGTAAAAAAATTATAAAAATCGAATAATAATTGACACTTTTATTGACCAAAAACCTTGAAAAGTGACTTATAGGAGATCCCCTATTTTTCTGTAACCGTACAAGTTAGAAACCATTTTGTGGTATCTGTATGGTCGTATGGCTTCATTCTATTCGTTGATGGGAATCAAATATCACAATTTTAAAAATATTATAAGGCAGACTCATTTGAATAAAATATTTATTTTTTAGGTTAAAAATACAGTTTTTGCCCAAATGACGTCATTTCCGGTCGCAGTGAAAATGCAAAATTGGCTTGATCTAGTCCAAATTGGCATTAGGCATCAAATGGAAAAAAAATATTGCAAATCGAATAATAATTCACTCTTTTATAGGCAAAATAACGTGAAAAGTGATGCATGCAAAATTGCGTATTTCTCGCCAACTGCTCATATTACAAACTAATTTTCGCATACATTCTCTTCGTCTGGATTATTGCTACGAGTTTATGAAAATTACAAATAAATATTTCAAAATATGAAGACGCTGAATGAATTGTAAATAACTGAATTTTACACTTTATTTTACATTTTATTCGAAATTGCCCGAAAATGAAATTGAAATTAAAAAATATGAGCTAAGGACTTTGTGCACCTTTGAAGGGTGCATCCTTTTAGTTATATCAGTTTTGAAAAAAAAAATATTTGCTTTCAAAAGATACGTCACACAAGATGGCGGAAAGTGGTGTGTTGTGTTCTGCTCCGGAATAAAATTTCAAGTTATTTGGGGCTATGTCCTAAATTTGTGATATACAGTCCGGTATGGTACTTTATTAATATTACGTGATGATTTTTATTCAAACATATGGTTTGATATGTGGATTGTGATAGTTAATTTAGCTAAATCAAACTCGGGTTACAGACTGCCCATGTGGTTTAAGCTGCACGGACTTTTCGTGTGCGGTGCGAAATCTTAGTAACAGTGAAAGAACAGTCTCCTGTTGCCTTCATTACCAAGTGATAGTATTTGAAAACCAGTATTTGACAATAGTTGTAGTTATATAGGCTATATGGCTAGTACGCTTGCAAATTTGAAACGCCGATTATTCTCCGACACTAGTGCGAGTTCGCAACAAGAGACGAAGCGGCTTAACCGTGATACAAGTACAAATATCGACCTTTCAGAACCGATTCCCTACACGTCTCTTATTCTGAATACCGATATGTATTCAGATAACGATAGCGACCATGTCCTGCTGGACCCAGTGATCCCAGAAGTAGTATCGACTAATGAACAAATGCATGTACCAATAGACAGCTTGATAATGGCTCTAAAAAACAAGGCAGTTCTCAGTGCTATAAGCAATGCACTTGCCACTGTGCTTATGCCTCAAATACATGAAGAAATTAAAGCAACTGTACAACATTTGGGCATGAAGGTTAAAGTCTTAGAACATAAAGTGTCAGAGAAAGAGAGAGAGATAGACATTCTAAAAGAAAAAGTAGACGAGCTTGAACAATATAGCAGGCGTGAAGCTATTCGTATATCTGGTATCGAGGAACGTGATGGTGAATCGACAGATGAACTTGTTGTCAAAGTTGGAAAGCTTGTTGGTGTGGATATCCAAGCCAGTGATATTAACCGTAGCCATCGCGTGGGGCACCCCTCCAATTACAAAGATGAGCCACGCCCAATTATTGTCCGCTTTCGCGGGTATTATACTAAAAAGTCATTCGTTAAAGGTAGAGGTAGACTCAAACAGATAGCTACTAAGGTTAAACTTACCACTAGTCAAAGGACTAATAAGAGCTCTGACAACAACGATACCACAAATCATAATGATGATTTTGATTTGGAATCTGTGCCTTTAGAAATGCGACGAAACCCTGTGTACATTAACGATGATTTAACTCAGAAAAGGTCAAAATTGGCTGCGATCGCAAGACGACTCTTCAAGGAGGGGAAAATTCAAGGAACCTGGGTTGCAGATGGAATAATCTTTGTTAAAAAATAGATGGGAACACAACCCTTGTAACAAAGCAACATGAAATGGACCTTCTGTTGGGATCATTGAGTTTAAAATATGTTATCAGAGCAAATGATGAAGAAACAATAGTGAAACAAGTTTAAACTTTACCCCATAGTTTTTATTTAATAACTTATCTAAAGTCAATTTAAGTTAGCATACAAAATGTTACTTTGAAACATCCAAGCAATGTTTGTACATGTACATCTACAACATTTATTGGTAATACCTATGTTTTTGCATACGTAGATATGAAGAGTAGGCCTACATGTTATGTTATTATTAGCCTGTATCATGATCTAAAACTAACAGTCAACATGTCCCAGTTTTTCATAAGATATTAACTCCCAGCATTATTGCTCTTGTTCATTTAAATGTGTTTGAAACTTATTTAAATATAGTATAATGCAATCTGGATATGCATCTTGTAAATACTACCCACTTCCCCAAAATTATATAAAAAAAAATTATGGTTACCTGCATGGAATTATAGTTCAATTAATTAGGGTTTCACACTGCGTAGCTTGTGTGAAACACTATTGTTTTTGTTAAAATTATTATTCTTATTATTATTATTATTATTATTATTATTATTATTCAGATTCCAATTTGAATAGATCTCAGCAACTACGTGTCGCATCGTTACGATTTCTTCGGTTTTACTGGGAAAGTGGGTGTGACTTAGAGGATAAAGCTATTTTGAACGTTCTGCGACAATGCGAAATGTCCGAAATCACCGAAGTTATCGTTTTTAAAAATATTGCAGTAATTTTAACAATAATCATTGGATTTTAACTTTCGATACATTTTGGCATAGCCTGAGACAGGGCACATAGCTACGCTACTTTCGATTTTTGATTTTCGGCAAATCTTCGAAGATATTAGGCGCCAAATTTCGAAAATTTAAAATTTTACAAAAAACTTTTTTATTTATGAATATTTTTTAGTCGTATTGTGCACAGAATTAAAGGGTCATCTGACTAGTGCAAAAATGTTAAAAAATTTTGTCTCAGTAATTTACCTTGGCCGATATTGGCTAATTCAGTTTTTCAGTCCTAGATTAATTTTTTATTGTTCGATTTGTATAAAACAAAGTTCATATGCTTCGTTGTATCAATTGTCGTTTTTTTTATTACCGAAAGTGTTATCTGTCGGCACCGGAAGTGGCATAATTTTACCAAAAACTACAATTTTGACAGTTATTTACGATCTTCATAAACAAATATTATTTTTTTGAAAAATTATATGACTCAAAGAGTGTGCCCTTTCAAGGCGCAAAAAATGTAGGAAGCAGTTTTTTTAATTTCGATTTCATTTTCGAGCAAATTCGATTAAGAGGCTAAAAATGGTGTAAAATTGTCCTATTTACAACCTATTCAGGCTTTTCAGATTTTAAAATATTTCTTCGTAACTTTTATAAACTTGTAGCTATAATCCATACGAAGAAAATGTATGTTAAAATTCGTTTGTAATATAAGTAGTTGCCAAGAAATGGGCAGTTCTGCATAAGTCACTGTTTTCGTTATTTTGCCTGTAAAATAGTCAATTATTATTGGATTTTTATAAAAGTGACATCATTTGATTCAAAAAGCACGTAGCGTCATATCAAGTTGATTACAATTTAAAATTGACACCGGAAGTGACATCATTTGGTCAAAAAATGCATTTTACACTTTTTTAAATCAATGTTTTATTCAACCAAGAATAACTTAATATGTATTAATAATTTTAACTTTTGGTTTAAATTCACATATAAACAAAACTCATATGGTCATATAGATATCATAAAATGGTTTCTAACTTGTTCGGTTGCCGAGAAATAGACGGTTTTCTACAGGTCACTTTTGAAGGTTTCGGGGCCATAAAAGGGTCAATTATTATTCGATTTTCATAAACGTCACACCATGTTATACCTAATGCCATTTGGGATTTCATACAAGTAATTTAAGATTTTCATTATCACCGGAAGTAACGTCATTTTGGCAAAAACTGTATTTTTAGCCTCCAAAACAGATATTTTATTCAAATGAGTCTGTTTTGAAATCTTTTTCAAATTATGGTATTTGATGCCAATCAACAAATAGAATGAACCCATACGATCATACAGATACCACAAAATGGTTTCTAACTTGTACGGTTGCCGAGAAATAGCCGATTTTCTACAAGTCACTTTTCAAGTTTTTTGGTCTTTAAAAGTGGCAATTATTATTCGATTTAACGTTTTTATTTATAAATATTATTTAGTCGTGTTGTGCACAGAATTAAAGAGTCATCTGACTAGCGCAAAAATGTTAAAAAAATTTGTCTCAGTAATTTTCCTTGGCCGCCATTAGCTAATTCAGTTTTTCAGTCCTAGATTAATTTTTTATTGTTCGATTTGTATAAAACAAAGTTCATATGCTTCGTTGTCCCAATTGTTATTTTTTTTATTACCAAAAGTGTTATCTAGCAAATTGGATTAAGGGGTGAAAAAAGGCGTAAAATTGACCTATTTACAACCCATTCAGGCTTTTCAGATTTTAAAATTTTTTTACTTAACTTTTATAAACCTGTCACTATAATCCATACGAAGAGAATGTATGTTAAAATTAGTTTCTTATATAAGCAGTTGCCGAAAAATGGGCAGTTTTGCATAAGTCACTGTTTTCGTAATGTTGCCTGTAAAATAGTCAATTATTAATGGATATTCACAAAAGTGACACCATTTGATTCAAAAAGCAAGTGTGCGTCATATCATGTTGATTACTATTTAAAATTGACACCGGAAGTGACGTCATTTAGTCAAAAACTCAATTTTTAACTTTTAAAATCGATCTTTTTTTCAACCAAGAATTATGTCACATGTAATAATAAAATTAACTTTTGGTTTAAATTCACATATTAACAAAACTCATACGGTCAAATAGATATCATAAAATTGTTTCTAACTTGTTCGGTTGTCGAGATATAGGCGATTTTCTGAAAGTCACTTTTGAAGGTTTTTGGCCCATAAAAGTGTCAATTATTATTTGATTTTTATAAAATTTTCACCCTTTGAAGCCTAATGTCATAGACGATGTTATAAAACTAATTTAACGTTTTCATTATCACCGGAAGTAGCGTCATTCTGGCAAAAACTGTATTTTAAGCCTTCAAAACCGATATTTTATTCAAATGAGTCTGATTTGTAATGTTTATACAATTATGATATTTGATTCCAATCAACAAATAGATTAAACCCATACGGTCATATAAATACCAAAAAATGGTTTCTAACTTGTACGGTTGCCGAGAAATAGACGATTTTCTACACGTCACTTTTCAAGGTTTTTGGTCTATAAAAGTGGAAATTATTATTCGATTTACATAAAATTTTCACCATATGATGCCTTATGCCATTTCTGATTTCATAAGACTAAGGGAACATTTACATTATCACCGGAAGTACTGTTATTTTGTCAGGATCAATTACATGTAACAAATGTATAAAATAAAATTGCTGGATTTGTTTGATTCTGTTTCCATTTTATTTGATGTGTGCAATGCTTATGTGGAAACCTGTATATTGGTTTCATTGGTACCGGAAAGGACATATGTTCAAGGGTAACGTAGCACCAAAAGTGACACAAGATCAAGTTCAAAGGTAACATGGCAAAAGTGAAACCCGTCATTCCTGCATGCAGGTCTAGTTACAAAATTGCTTATGTATCTCATGTACTTATCTTTGCTCACTAGACTCTAAGCATTCCAAGTCCCAGCTACAATGTATGATACACATGATAAAATCGATTACAGGGTTATATTATGCTGACTTAAGAAATTCTCCATCTTTCTACATAGGTATATATGATCCAATGTACATCATAGAGCATATTGTTACATTTAGGATATGTAGTAAAACCAAAAGTTGTGAAGTTAACTTGGAATGATATATGGAATGAGTGTATGGTTATATCTGGAATATGTAGTTATCTTAAGGTTGCAACTTGAAATAGTATATGGAGAGAGTGAATTGTTATATTTAGAATATGTAAATAACTTAAGGCAGTGAAGCTCACTTGAAATACTATAACTTAAGGTTGTGAAGCTAACTTGAAATATATAGTATATCGAACGGGCCCATGGTTATATCTAGAATATGTAGTTAACTTAAAGTTTGTAAAATAAACTCAAGGGTGACAAGTTAACTTTTCGAGATTGTTACAAACAGGCATGTTTGTTACGGAGTCCCACATGGCACAAACCATAAAGAAATATTTCAACATTCAATGATTACAAATTTCCAGGCTGAAGAATTATTCCCTATTAATTGATTTTGTGTATAGTTTCCTCATCATGGTCTTATTTATGAACCTATGGTTTCATAAAAACCAAAACTTAATTAATCATAATATTAAAGAACTATCCAAGTTCTTAGAAACACATACATAAAAATGTACATAATGTATTGTTAAATATTGTTACCGGGAGTCTACATGTATACCGAACTACCATTGTATCCCAGGTTGTAGGATTATTTTAGATTATTTGCTCTAACTTAGTAATGAAGAAATTAAGTATTTTTAACTATTGTGTCTTTCCATTTCCCACAATGGATATTAAATTGCGAGTAAGTCAATTTCTGCCAAAGTCTATGAGACCTGCTAAAAAGTGAAGTGTGCAGACATTCGCATTTCATTGGCTGTTATTTTTATATTGTCCAATCATATCTTGTCGATCCCCCACCCCCACCCCTCATGGTAAACCCTGCTGTATGGCTAAGCTGATATGCTATACATAGTGTTTGGTTTCTGAAGAGAAGTTAATTTGAATTTGCAGGATCGGGAAAATTATTATTTCGTCCTGTGCACATCTAAGTAGCTGCTTGTTGAACCATCAACCTAGTCTTCTATTAGTTATCCATATGAACAAATAATGATCGTGACGTGAATGATAATGTGTTGTGTAAACATAGATTCCATCCGGACTCATCTTAGTAATTATCATAGGCCCTATATATGTGATATTATATACCTAGAAGTCCCAAATAATTTCTTCTTTTATACAATTACATATCTTGATGTACGTTTATCCTCTTTTTTATTTATTTTTATTGAGTAACAAGACCTTTCTTTCTACCCCAGCCAACTTCGCAATGTTCTTTTTGTTGTGATGCATTGTAGGTTATATTGTTTAAAGACGTGCCCCAGTCCCTTGAAGAACATTTTGAATCCTTACGCCAACAGTGAAGTTTTGTACCATTACGCTAAGTTAACTTTAATGTTATCTGGAGACATACATCCAAATCCAGGCACTACTAAATTGCTAACAATATTGCACCTAAATGTGAGAAGTTTGCAGTCAAAACTTGATATGATTAGTGCTGAAATGTCTGAATTTGACGTTCTAACCTTTTCTGAAACCTGGTTAACTGATACATCAAACACTGAACTGCTTGAATTAAGGGGTTATCATAAACCCATACTATGCAATAGGACAGTTGGACCCGGTGGAGGTGTAGCTATTTACATACGCGACTCGCTTTATTTTAAAGCTAGGCTTGACTTAAACATTGCTGGATTAGAGGCAGTATGGGTTGAAATAAGAAATAAAAATAATATTTATTTGATAGGTTCTTTTTATAGATCCCCAACAGCTAATTCTGAATACTGGAATTTAATTGAACAGAGCATAGAACTTGCCAAAGAACAAAATATTAAAACTATAATTTTAGGTGATTTTAATGTTAATATAATTAATACAAATTCTTCAAGGATTAGCAATATTATGCGTCGCTTTGATCTTACACAACTTATTAAGTCACCAACGCGTATTACTGAGACTACTGCAACGCTACTTGATATAATACTTGTAAGTTGCCCGGATAACATTCACTCAACTGAAATTCTCGACGCGAACGTCAGTGATCATTGTCCTATAACAATAACTGTGTTTTTTAAGAAACCGACTTGTAAGACTTATCCAAGGCAAATCTGGAATTATCATGACTTTGACCCCATACACTTAAATAATTTCCTTAAGAGTTTTGACTGGGATGACTTTTTCGATCAAAGTTCCAGCCCAAACGTGCTAGTTGAAAACTTCTCGAATATATTAATGAAAGCTGTTGAAAAATTCGTTAGACACAAATTTGTAACGATTCGAGCACGTGATACTCCATGGATGAATGGGTACATAAGAAAAATAATTAGAAAAAGAAATCGTATTCATAAAAAGGCAAAATACTCAAACTCTCCCGCCCACTGGCAATGTTTCCGTAAGAACAGGAATTTCGTCATTTCGGAAATTCGAAAGGCAAAACTTAACTATTATCTCAAATTAGATAGCGACATTAGTTCAAATCGTTTTCAAGAAAAACACTGGTGGAATCTTGTCAAGCAATTTGGTATAAAAAATGGAAACTCGAGGAGGGACTTGCCACCTCTACTTGATTCTGATAATAAAATTATATATGGAGATAAAGACAAGGCAAATATTTTAAATCCCTTCTTTATTAACCAGACAATTTTAGACAATATTGATGATAAAGTCCCTACCATTGTCTTCAATGATTTTGAAATTGAAGAACCAATATATACATCTAATATTGTTTGTGATATACTAAATTCACTGCCCACAAATAAAGCTAGTGGCCCTGATCATATTAATAACAAAATATTAAAGGCGTGTTCAGTTAGCCTGGCAGATCCACTAAGTAAAATTTTCAATCTTTGTCAGCAAAATGCAATTTTTCCAAACAAGTGGAAAAAGGCAAATGTTGTTCCAATATTTAAGAAGGGCGATCCACATCATTGTTGTAACTATCGACCTATATCTTTGCTTAGTACCTTAGGTAAAGTTTTCGAGAAGTGTATTTATAAGTTTATTCATAACTTTGTTCTCACCCATGATATATTAACTGTCTTTCAGTCTGGATTTAGACCCAACGACTCCACAGTCTACCAACTTTTAGATATTTATGATCAAATTTCAAATTCCCTTGACCAAGGTACTGAAGTTAAAGTAATATTTTTTGACATCAGTAAGGCGTTCGATCGCGTGTGGCACAAAGGTCTACTACATAAACTAAATGCCATTGGCATAAGGGGTAATTTACTTTCACTTATCGAAAATTATTTACAAAATCGAAAACAGGCAGTTGTACTTAAAGGTGAATATTCCAAATTAAAAACTGTATCTTCAGGAGTACCCCAGGGCTCAGTCATGGGACCCCTCCTGTTTTTGATCTATATTAACGATGTAATAAATGATATTAAATCTAGTATACGTCTGTTTGCTGATGACACGTCGTTATACATGGCCATAGAAGATAACTCTGAATGCAGTAAAACTCTTAATACGGATTTGGACTCGATTAAAACTTGGGCAGCCAAGTGGAAAGTAAATTTCAACCCTACAAAAACAACTTCCATGATTTTCTCCCGAAAACATACGCCAACTAATATTGAACTGAATTTTAACGGGACTGAACTTAAAGACGTTGACGAACATAAACATCTCGGAATAATATTTCATAAAAGCTGTAAATGGTCTTCCCATGTAAATTATGTTATTATTAAAGCCAGTAAGATGATCGAATGTTTTCGCAGTTTCAAATACAGGATCTCGCGTAAATCACTTGAAGTTATTTACAAAAGTTTTATTCTGCCAATATTTGACTACGCTGACGTGGTCTGGAATAATTGTAGTCAGGACGACGCCGCTAAACTTGAAAAACTACACTTAGATGCATTACGTACTATTACAGGCCTTGTTAGAGGCACCTCGCACAAACAACTCTATGCCGAATCGGGTCTTCCATCTCTTAAAGATAGAAGGTATATGCATAAGCTTGTCTTATTTTATAAAATGTCCAAACATCAAACCCCCGGATACTTAAGTAACCTTGTACCCCCAAAAGTTACTGATTTAAATCCCTATCCAGTGCGAAATCAAAACCAATATAGAAAAATTCCTGCTAAAAGTTTGTTATACAAAAACTCTTTTCTTCCGTCAGTAATTGACGAATGGAATATTTTGCCTGAAAAAATTAAAGACGCCCAAAATATTTCTACCTTTAAGCGGGAGCTGTATAACATTACCGGCCAATTTAAAATCCCAAGTTATTACTACTTTGGCGAACGTCAATACCAGCTTATTCATTGCAGGATTCGTAACAACAAAAGTAATCTAAACTTCCATAAATTCCTTATGCATATCGGTGAAAACCCAGCGTGCTCATGTGGCCATCAAATAGAGAATCCCGAACATTATTTTCTCTACTGTAATAATTATTTAGCTATCCGCAATGTAACTATAAATAAACTGCCATATGACCAACGGTCTATCACTTGTTTGCTTAAAGGTAACAATGATCTTGGTGATGATGTAAACGAAAATATATTCCAGATAGTTCATGATTACTTAAAACTAACAAAACGTTTTGAGACCTAGAAAATCATTTTTGCGAACAACTGGAATACGTCTTTGGACAAATAATCAATAATTACTCTTCAACTTTAACTGAATATCTAATAATGCAATTAAGTTAGTTGGCGTGGTGGTTGGAACGGTCTGTTACTCATTTACTTATCTTTATTTATTTACGATTCCGTCGTCAAGAAATAAGTACATTATCAAATTCTTGAAATATCAAAAGTAAGTAACATACACATATATGAAGCAAATTTATATAAGCTTTTAGCTTGTTTTTGTATCATATCTTTAAAACTGTAATGTATTATATGATATTTTATGAATAAATATTGTTTAAATCAAAAGATGGTACCGAACTGTCAAAATTATATAATGAGAAAACTAAATTCATTGAGCTTATAAACATTATTTACTATATCCATTTTACGGCAGTTTAACGTCAATCTGATGAAAATAAATTCAGATATCGTCACTCAAAGTCGCAAATATAGACCTACCGTAAAAACGACTTGGCCAATTATTGAAAACACTCTTAATCCCCTCAGACGCCAGTGACCGAATGCATATTCGGGATGTTTATTCCTTAATTACCTATATACACCCGGCGTGTGTATTCGTTAACGCCTGACTGATTCCTTAATCCCCCTAATTAAATAACAATTGACTACGGAATAATTAGGGTTTCACACTGCGAAGCTTGTGTGAAACACTATTGTTTTTGTTAAAATTATTATTCTTATTATTATTATTCTTCTTTTGTCTTGAGTAGATCTCAGCAACTGCTTGTCGCATCGTTACGATTTCTTCGGTTTTACTGGGAAAGTGGGTGTGACTTAGAGGATAAAGCTATTTTGAACGTTCTGCGACAATGCGAAATGTCCGAAATCACCAAATTATCGTTTTTTAAAATATTGCAGTAATTTTAACAATAATCATTGATTTTTAACTTTCGATACATTTTGACATAGCCGGAGACACGGCACATAGCTACACTACTTTCGATTTTTGATTTTCGGTAAATCTTCAAAGATATTAGGCGCCAAATTTTGAAAATTTAAAATTTTACAAAAAACTTTTTTATTTATGAATATTTTTTAGTCGTATTATGCACAGAATTAAAGGGTCATCTGACTAGTGCAAAAATGTTAAAGAATTTTGTCTCAGTAATTTACCTTGGCCGCCATTGGCTAATTCAGTTTTTAAGTCCTAGATTAATTTTTTATTGTTCGATTTGTATAAAACAAAGTTCATATGCTTCGTTGTATCAATTGTCATTTTTTTTATTACCAAAAGTTTTATCTGTCGGCACCGGAAGTGGCATAATTTTACCAAAAACTACAATTTTGACAGTTATTTTCCTTCTTCGAAAACAAATATTATTTTTTGGAAAAATAATTTGACTCAAAGAGTGCGCCCTTTCAAGGCGCAAAAAATGTAGGAAGCAGTTTTTTTAATTTCGATTTCATTTTCGAGCAAATTCGATTAAGAGGCTAAAAATGGTGTAAAATTGGCCTATTTACAACCTATTCAGGCTTTTCAGATTTTAAAATATTTCTTCGTAACTTTTATAAACTTGTAGCTATAATCCATACGAAGAAAATGTATGTTAAAATTCGTTTGTACTATAAGCAGTTACCAAGAAATGGGCAGTTCTGTACAAGTCACTGTTTTCGTTATTTTGCCTGTAAAATAGTCAATTATGATTGGATTTTTATAAAAGTGACATCATTTGATTCAAAAAGCACGTAGCGTCATATCAAGTTGATTTCAATTTAAAATTGACACCGGAAGTGACATCATTTGGTCAAAAAATGCATTTTAAACTTTTTAAATCAATGTTTTATTCAACCAAGAATAACTTAATATGTATTAATAATTTTAACTTTTGGTTTAAATTCACATATAGACAAAACTCATATGGTCATATAGATATCATAAAATGGTTTCTAACTTGTTCGGTTGCCGAGAAATAGACGGTTTTCTACAGGTCACTTTTGAAGGTTTCGGGGCCATAAAAGGGTCAATTATTATTCGATTTTCATAAACGTCACACCATGTTATACCTAATGCCATTTGGGATTTCATACAAGTAATTTAAGATTTTCATTATCACCGGAAGTAACGTCATTTTGGCAAAAACTGTATTTTTAGCCTCTAAAACAGATATTTTATTCAAATGAGTCTGTTTTGAAATCTTTTTCAAAGTATGGTATTTGATGTCAATCAACAAATAGAATGAACCCATACGATCATACAGATACCACAAAATGGTTTCTAACTTGTACGGTTGCAGAGAAATAGCCGATTTCCTACAAGTCACTTTTCAAGTTTTTTGGTCTTTAAAAGTGGCAATTATTATTCGATTTACATAAAATTTTCACTATATGATATCGTATGCCATATCTGATTTCATGAGACTAATTGAACATTTGCATTAACACCGGGAGTAATTTAATTTTGTCAAGATCATTTACAAGTAACAAATGTATAAAATGAATTGATATTGCTGGATTTTGTTGATTCTGCGTCCATTTTATTTGTGTGCAATGTTAATTTGGAAACCTGTTTAGTGGTTTCGCTGGTACCGGAAGTGACATATGTTCAAGGGTAACTTGGCACCGGAAGTGACATGTTTAAGGGTAACGTGGCACCAGTGAAACCCGTCATTCCTGCATGCAGGTCTAGTTTGTTTTGTAATTTAGAATTTGTTTTATAAAGACCGTTGTTGTAGCCATATTCCCCGTGTTTTTTTTTTATTAGAATAAGCCGACCGTAAGCCAACAATAATTGGCTTCTGATTGAAACAAGATTGGTGTGAAATTGTTATAGCCGGCGCTACGGACATCTTTTAAGCCGATAGAAATAATCAATTGTCGGCTTTTAAGAAACGAAATGGTTTCAAATAATAATCATTAGGGGTCTGACTGTCGATAGTGTGTATCGATAGTAAAAAGAAACTATCGATAAAAATTGCGAGTCAAGCAAACTATCGATAGCTTCGATAGTTTGTAATAGCGAAAGTAACATGGCTCAAATTCACTCGTATTTGTCGAATAATTACTCTGTATTTATAACAAAAAGCTCCGTTATCACTAAAATAGCGTTACACGATCTCAATGTCACATGGAAATCTTCGTCTACCATATTAGGCATGGCTTACTAAGAAATGTGTAAAATAGTTGATTTTGGCGCGAAAAAGCTGAAAATGGTCACGTACGCCAATAACAGACATGCTGAAAGCATGTCGCATATGACAGGAAAGTTGGCTATGCCTTTTTTTTTACAAATTACTAAACTACCAATGTAATATTAATAATATACAATTTTATATAATATAAAGAAAAAAAAACAATTTACTTTATTATTTAATTCACAATCAGAATGCGACGTTACCGTGTACCCGAGATGCCAGCTTAGGAGGCTCTTCTATTCGCCCCCCTCCCCTTTTGCCGCTCCTTTAGAAGACACATGTTGTTTTTATCTGCACCGTCTTGTGTCGCTTCATTCTGTCGGTTTATTTGTCGATATGACTACCGATAACCGTGTTAAAATATTAGGTACTGATTTACAGGCTGGAGATGTTGATCAACTAGTGAATTGTAATCTATTCTAGTCACAAATATATAATCTATTACAACTTAAGACGAGAAAGGTCGGCTTTTGAAAATACTTTGACTTATAGTAGCTTACGTGTAAAATTACGAGTTAATGATTACGCCAGTCAAATGTTAATTGGACCGACAAATACACACGTGTTAACTGGCGGTGTGTATACAGTGAGATATCGTACAGATAGTGATATATTGTATAGATAATGTGTATAGATTATGTGTAGTGCCTGTGACGTCACCAGCCAATCAATCGGATAAAGGTTGTAATTGAAAATTTGAAAACCGTTTTTGGCTGTCTGATGTTTAAACGTTAATATCTCAATTAATTTTAATCAGATTGGAGTGAACTTGACGTAAAATGAATGAAGTAACCCTTAGCTATCAATATATGCAATTAAAAATTACTATTTTATGTGGTCTTTAACTTAGTTCATAGAATTCATAAATGACATAAAGCATCAAATGGTAAAAAAATTATAAAAATCGAATAATAATTGAAACTTTTATAGACCAAAAACCTTGAAAAGTGACTTATCGAAGATCGCCTATTTCTCTGTAACCGTACAAGTTAGAAACCATTTTGTGGTATCTGCAGGGTCGTATGGCTTCATTCTATTCGTTGATGGGAATTGAATATCGTAATTTTAAAAATATTATAAGGCAGACTCATTTAAATAAAATATTTCTTTTTTAGGTTAAAAATGCAGTTTTTGCCTAAATGACGTCATTTCCGGTCACAGTGAAAATGTAAAATTGGCTTGACCTACTCTAAATTGGCATTAGGCATCAAATGGAAAAGCGAATATTGCAAATCGAATAATAAATCACGTTTTTATAGGCAAAATAACGTGAAAAGTGATGCATGCAAAATTGCATATTTATCGGCAACTGCTCATATTACAAACTAATTTTAGCATACATTCTCTTCGTCTGGATTATTGAAAATTACAAATAAATATTTCAAAATATGAAGACGCTGAATGAATTGTAAACAACTGAATTTTACACTTTATTTTACATTTTATTCGAAATTGCCCGAAAATGAAATTGAAATTAAAAAATCTGAGCTAAGGATTTTGTGCACCTTTGCAGGGTCCATCCTTTTAGTTATATCAGTTTTGAAAAAAATTAATATTTGCTTTCAAAAAGTGGTACCGAACTGTCAAAATTGTAGTTTTTGTTAATATTACGTCACTTACGTTGCCGACAGAAAAATTTCACCGTAACAAAAAAAAAAATTACAATTGGGACCACGGAGCAGGTGAACTTTGTTTTATACCAATCGAACAATAAATAATTTTTCTGGGTACGAAAAACTAAATTAGCCGATGGCGGCTAACGCAAATTACCGAGACAATTTTTTTTCTCATTTCTGCTCAAGTAGGATGATATTTTAACCCTGTGTAAAATATCATCAAAAAATATTCATAAATAAAAAAGCTTTTCGTAAAAAAATTTTTTTTTTTCAAAATATCGGACTACTTCCGGTTTTACGATCGTTGTCGTGATAGCTTTACGAAGTTCTTTGGATACTTAACTTTCTATACCAGAAGTGTCAGAAACATCCATTGAGTAGTTTTGGAAAAAAAGATAAATTAAAGAGCGTTTACAAAAATTTAACGATTTTTCAACTTTTTTTCAAAGTTTGATGCCATTTTTGGACCATCTATATTATTTCAATGCTTTTCATTTTGGAGTCACTATATAGACAACCGATAGGACTTTGAGTAAGAAAAGTTTCAGAAAAATCTGCGGCGGCGTTTTCGAGAAAAGGGCGTCTCAGAATGTTAAAAAATCGGAAAATACTTGATTTTTGGCATACAATCATTTATTTCCTTACCATCGAAATCGTATTATTTAGATACCATATGATGGTCCATTAATAGGACTATCCAACGACACTTAAGTTCTTTTGGTCCGCTATTACCTAAGAGAGCAATCAAGTTTTTCGTAAGTGAGACAATGTTTTTAACCTTTTTTTTTTCATTTTTTGAATACTTCCGGTACGGTTATTATTGTCGGAATAGTTTTAATAGCCGGTTTGGGCACTAAAATAGCCACAAGGCTCTGTAATCATATATTACATTATCTGATCAGATAAAATGCCCCTGAGAAATCCTGTGTTCAAAAGTGCCAAAAATGAAAAAAAAATTAAAATATCGAAAATTAAATTTCAATAATTACATACATATTATACATCGTTAGAATCGTAATTAGGTCAGCTATCTGAATATACAACCTTTTTTAAAAAATCTCTTCAAATAAAAAAATTGTAGAGCATTTTCCAAAATTTCACGATTTTTCGACTTTTTTCGATTTTCAGTCCGTTATTTCACCTATTCCAGATATTTCAAAGGCTTATTGGATGATTTCATGCAAATTAACTCCGAAAGGACTCTCGATAGAAAAAATTTAAAAAAAAGTTGCGGTTAAGTTTTCGCGATATAGGCGTCCAAAAACGCTCCAAATCAGAAAATACTTGATTTTCAGCGTGCCATATTTTGCTGCCTGATCATAATATCCGTATGAATTGGGTATCATAGGATAGTACAATCCTAGTGCAGTCCAATGGTACCATAATTTCTTTCATCCATTGATATCGGGCGGAGGAATCGCGTTTTTCCCCAAAATATCCATTTTTTGCATTTTTTTCAAAATATTGCACATTATTTCGACCACTTCCGGTTAAAGGATTCTTGTCGAAATTGCTTTATCAGTTGGTATTGGACTATAACTTCATGTTCCGTAAGTTTCAGAAACATCATTTTGGCTGTAAAACGACACCACAGCTCACAAAATGGGAAGAAAATTCGAAAAAAATCGAAAAATAAAGGGCGATAACTCTGAATGAAACTTATATTACTGGAATCGGATTGACGTCAGGTATCCAAAAATGTAGGTCAAATTTGCAAATTTTGAAAAATAACAAAAATTGTCTCGTAGGCGACGTGTTTTGAATTTTCGAACGATAGAAGTCAGCGACGAAGTTTCGAAATTGCGAAATGTGAGATTGCTATTGTCTTGGAAAAGTCTCAGGCTTTCCAAAAATGTGATTTGTTTGAATATAGGTAGAGAATTGACGACACCACGGCCGATTTTTTATTTTTTACCAACGTTCAAAATTCGACCACTTCCGGTCTGCGCAGAAGTTCAAAAATTGCTTTATTGAGTAGCCACCACATGGTTTCCCGATAGAAAGATGAACCGCAGATCGGTATCTCTTTTCGATCATAGAGAAATAGGCTCCGGCGGTAAATAATAATAATAAAAAAAAAAATAATAATTTTAGTAATCTCAATAGGCTTTCAGACGAAAGTCTGAAAGCCTAATAAGAAGAATAATAATTTTAACAAAAACAATAGTGTTTCACACAAGCTACGCAGTGTGAAACCCTAATAAGAATAATAATAAGAATAACTAGACCTGCATGCAGGAATGACTTGTTTCACTGGTGCCATGTTACCCTTAAACATGTCACTTCTGGTGCCATGTTACCCTTGAACATATGTCACTTCCGGTACCAGCGAAACCACTAAACAGGTTTCCAAATTAACATTGCACACAAATAAAATGGACGCAGAATCAACAAAATCCAACAATATCAATTCATTTTATACATTTGTTACTTGTAAATGATCTTGACAAAATTAAATTACTTCCTGTGTTAATGAAAATGTTCAATTAGTCTTATGAAATCAGAAATGGCATACGATATCATATAGTGAAAATTTTATGTAAAATTTTAAGACCAAAAAACTTGAAAAGTGACCTGTAGAAAATCTGCTATTTCTCTGCAACCGTTAAAGTTACAAACCATTTTGTGGTATCTGTGTGATCGTATGGGTTCATTCTATTTGTTGATTAGCATCAAATACCATAATTTGAAAAAGATTTCAAAACAGACTCACTTGAATAAAATATCTGTTTTGAAGGCTAAAAATACAGTTTTTGCCAAAATGACGTTACTTCCGGTGATAATGAAAATCTTAAGTTACTTGAATGAAATCCCAAATGGCAGTAGGTATAACACGGTGTAACGTTTATGAAAATCGAATAATAATTGACACTTTTATGGCCCCGAAACCTTCAAAAGTGACCTGTAGAAAACCGTCTATTTCTCGGCAACCGAACAAGTTAGAAACAATTTTATGATCTTTATATGACCATATGAGTTTTGTTTATATGTGAATTTAAACCAAAAGTTAAAATTATTAATACATATTAAGTTATTCTTGGTTGAATAAAACATTGATTTAAAAAGTTTAAAATGCAGTTTTTGACCAAATGATGTCACTTCCGGTGTCAATTTTAAATTGTAATCAACTTGATATGACGCTACATGCTTTTTGAATCAAATGATGTCACTTTTATAAAAATCCAATAATAATTGACTATTTTACAGGCAAAATAACGAAAACAGTGACTTGTACAGAACTGCCCATTTCTTGGTAACTGCTTATATTACAAACGAATTTTAACATACATTTTCTTCGTATGGATTATAGCTACAAGTTTATAAAAGTTACGAAGAAATATTTTAAAATCTGAAAAGCCTGAATAGGTTGTAAATAGGTAAATTTTACACCATTTTTAGCCTCTTAATCGAATTTGCTCGAAAGTGAAGTCGAAATTAAAAAAACTGCTTCCTACATTTTTTGCGCCTTGAAAGGGCACACTCTTTGAGTCAAATATTTTTTCCAAAAAATAATATTTGTTTTCGAAGTAGGAAAATAACTGTCAAAATTGTAGTTTTTGGTAAAATTATGCCACTTCCGGTGCCGACAGATAACACTTTTGGTAATAAAAAAAATGACAATTGATACAACGAAGCATATGAATTTTGTTTTATACAAATCGGACAATAAAAAATTAATCTAGGACTGAAAAACTGAATTAGCCAATGGCGGCCAAGGAAAATTACTGAGACAAATTTTTTTAACATTTTTGCACTAGTCAGATGACTCTTTAATTCTGTGCACAATACGACTAAAAAATATTCATAAATAAAAAATTTTTTGGTAAAATTTTAAATTTTCGAAATTTGGCGCCTAATATCTTCGAAGATTTGCCGAAAATCAAAAATCGAAAGTAGCGTAGCTATGTGCCCTGTCTCAGGCTATGCCAAAATGTATCGAAAGTTAAAATCCAATGATTATTGTTAAAATTACTGCAATATTTTCAAAAACGATAACTTCGGTGATTTCGGACATTTCGCATTGTCGCAGAACGTTCAAAATAGCTTTATCCTCTAAGTCACACCCACTTTCCCAGTAAAACCGAAGAGATCGTAACGATGCGACACGTAGTTGCTGAGATCTATTCAAATTGGAATCTGAATAATAATAATAATAATAATAACTAGACCTGCATGCAGGAATGACGGGTTTCACTGGTGCCACGTTACCCTTAAACATGTCACTTCCGGTGCCAAGTTACCCTTGAACATATGTCACTTCCGGTACCAGCGAAACCACTAAACAGGTTTCCAAATTAACATTGCACACAAATAAAATGGACGCAGAATCAACAAAATCCAGCAATATCAATTCATTTTATACATTTGTTACTTGTAAATGATCTTGACAAAATTAAATTACTCCCGCTGTTAATGCAAATGTTCAATTAGTCTTATGAAATCAGAAATGGCATACGATATCATATAGTGAAAATTTTATGTAAATCGAATAATAATTGCCACTTTTAAAGACCAAAAAACTTGAAAAGTGACTTGTAGGAAATCGGCTATTTCTCTGCAACCGTAGAAGTTAGAAACCATTTTGTGGTATCTGTATGATCGTATGGGTTCATTCTATTTTTTGATTGGCATCAAATACCATACTTTGAAAAAGATTTCAAAACAGACTCATTTGAATAAAATATCTGTTTTAGAGGCTAAAAATACAGTTTTTGCCAAAATGACGTTACTTCCGGTGATAATGAAATTCTTAAATTACTTGTATGAAATCCCAAATGGCATTAGGTATAACATGGTGTGACGTTTATGAAAATCGAATAATAATTGACCCTTTTATGGCCCCGAAACCTTCAAAAGTGACCTGTAGAAAACCGTCTATTTCTCGGCAACCGAACAAGTTAGGAACCATTTTATGATATCTATATGACCATATGAGTTTTGTTTATATGTGAATTTAAACCAAAAGTTAAAATTATTAATACATATTAAGTTATTCTTGGTTGAATAAAACATTGATTTAAAAAGTTTAAAATGCATTTTTTGACCAAATGATGTCACTTCCGGTGTCAATTTTAAATTATATTCAACTTGATATGACGCTACGTGCTTTTTTGAATCAAATGATGTCACTTTTATAAAAATCCAATCATAATTGACTATTTTACAGGCAAAATAACGAAAACAGTGACTTGTACAGAACTGCCCATTTCTTGGTAACTGCTTATAGTACAAACGAATTTTAACATACATTTTCTTCGTATGGATTATAGCTACAAGTTTATAAAAGTTACGAAGAAATATTTTAAAATCTGAAAAGCCTGAATAGGTTGTAAATAGGTCAATTTTACACCATTTTTAGCCTCTTAATCGAATTTGCTCGAAAATGAAATCGAAATTAAAAAAACTGCTTCCTACATTTTTTGCGCCTTGAAAGGGCACACACTTTGAGTCAAATAATTTTTCCAAAAAATAATATTTGTTTTCGAAGAAGGAAAATAACTGTCAAAATTGTAGTTTTTGGTAAAATTATGCCACTTCCGGTGCCGACAGATAAAACTTTTGGTAATAAAAAAAATGACAATTGATACAACGAAGCATATGAACTTTGTTTTATACAAATCGAACAATAAAAAATTTATCTAGGACTTAAAAACTGAATTAGCCAATGGCGGCCAAGGTAAATTACTGAGACAAAATTCTTTAACATTTTTGCACTAGTCAGATGACCCTTTAATTCTGTGCATAATACGAATAAAAAATATTCATAAATAAAAAAGTTTTTTGTAAAATTTTAAATTTTCAAAATTTGGCGCCTAATATCTTTGAAGATTTACCGAAAATCAAAAATCGAAAGTAGTGTAGCTATGTGCCCTGTCTCCGGCTATGCCAAAATGTATCGAAAGTTAAAATTCAATGATTATTGTTAAAATTACTGCAATATTTTAAAAAACGATAATTTGGTGATTTCGGACATTTCGCATTGTCGCAGAACGTTCAAAATAGCTTTATCCTCTAAGTCACACCCACTTTCCCAGTAAAACCGAAGAAATCGTAACGATGCGACACGTAGTTGCTGAGATCTATTCAAATTGGAATCTGAATAATAATAATAATAAGAACTAGACCTGCATGCAGGAATGACGGGTTTCACTGGTGCCATGTTACCCTTAAACATGTCACTTCCGGTGCCAAGTTACCCTTGAACATATGTCACTTCCGGTACCAGCGAAACCACTAAACAGGTTTCCAAATTAACATTGCACACAAATAAAATGGACGCAGAATCAACCAATCAATCCAGCAATATCAATTCATTTTATACATTTGTTACTTGTAAATGATCTTGACAAAATTAAATTACTCCCGGTGTTAATGCAAATGTTCAATTAGTCATAGGAAATCAGAAATGGCATACGATATCATATAGTGAAAATTTTATGTAAATCGAATAATAATTGCCACTTTTAAAGACCAAAAAACTTGAAAAGTGACTTGTAGAAAATCGGCTATTTCTCTTCAACCGTACAAGTTAGAAACCATTTTGTGGTATCTGTATGATCGTATGGGTTCATTCTATTTGTTGGTTGGCATCAAATACCATAATTTGAAAAAGATTTCAAACCAGGCTCATTTGATTAAAATATCTGTTTTGGAGGCTAAAAATACAGTTTTTGCCAAAATGACGTTACTTCCGGTGATAATGAAAATCTTAAATTACTTGTATGAAATCCCAAATGGCATTAGGTATAACATGGTGTGACGTTTATGAAAATCGAATAATAATTGACCCTTTTATGGCCCCGAAACCTTCAAAAGTGACCTGTAGAAAACCGTCTATTTCTCGGCAACCGAATAAGTTAGAAACCATTTTATGATATCTATATGACCATATGAGTTTTGTTTATATGTGAATTTAAACCAAAAGTTAAAATTATTAATACATATTAAGTTATTCTTGGTTGAATAAAACATTGATTTAAAAAGTTTAAAATGTATTTTTTGACCAAATGATGTCACTTCCGGTGTCAATTTTAAATTGTAATCAACTTGATATGACGCTACGTGCTTTTTGAATCAAATGATGTCACTTTTATAAAAATCCAATCATAATTGACTATTTTACAGGCAAAATAACGAAAACAGTGACTTGTACAGAACTGCCCATTTCTTGGTAACTGCTTATATTACAAACGAATCTTAACATACATTTTCTTCGTATGGATTATAGCTACAAGTTTATAAAAGTTACGAAGAAATATCTTAAAATCTGAAAAGCCTGAATAGGTTGTAAATAGTCCAATTTTACACCATTTTTAGCCTCTTAATCGAATTTGCTCGAAAATGGAATCGAAATTAAAAAAACTGCTTCCTACATTTTTTGCGCCATGAAAGGACACACTCTTTGAGTCATATAATTTTTCAAAAAAATAATATTTGTTTTCGAAATAAGAAAATAACTGTCAAAATTGTAGTTTTTGGTAAAATTATGCCACTTCCGGTGCCGACAGATAACATTATTGGTAACAAAAAAAATGACAATTGAGACAACGAAGCATATGAACTTTGTTTTATACAAATCGAACAATAAAAAATTAATCTAGGACTGAAAAACTGAATTAGCCAATGGCGGCCAAGGAAAATTACTGAGACAAAAATTTTTAACATTTTTGCACTAGTCAGATGGCTCTTTAATTCTGTGCACAATACGACTAAAAAATATTCATAAATAAAAAAGTTTTTTGTAAAATTTTAAATTTTCGAAATTTGGCGCCTAATATCTTCGAAGATTTGCCGAAAACCAAAAATCGAAAGTAGCGTAGCTATGTGCCCTGTCTCAGGCTATGCCAAAATGTATCGAAAGTTAAAATCCAATGATTATTGTTAAAATTACTGCAATATTTTCAAAAACGATAACTTCGGTGATTTCGGACATTTCGCATTGTCGCAGAACGTTCAAAATAGCTTTATCCTCTAAGTCACACCCACTTTCCCAGTAAAACCGAAGAAATCGTAACGATGCGACACGTAGTTGCTGAGATCTATTCAAATTGGAATCTGAATAATAATAATAATAATAATAATAATAATAAGAATAATAATTTTAACAAAAACAATAGTGTTTCACACAAGCTGCGCAGTGTGAAACCCTAATAATAATTTTAACAAAAACAATAGTGTTTCACACAAGCTACGCAGTGTGAAACCCTAATAAGAATAATAATTTTAACAAAAACAATAGTGTTTCACACAAGCTACGCAGTGTGAAACCCTAATAAGAACTAGACCTGCATGCAGGAATGACGGGTTTCACTGGTGCCACGTTACTTTCGGTGCCACGTTGCCCTTGAACATATGTCACTTCCGATACCAATGAAACCATTAAACAGGTTTCCACATAAGTATTGCAAACATCAAATAAAATGGACGAAGAATCAACCAAATCCAGCAATATCAATTCATTTTATATATATGTTACTTGTAAGTGATCCTGGCAAAATTTCATTACTTCCGATGATAATGAAAATGTTCAATTAGTTTTATGAAATCAGAAATGGCATAAGGCATCATATAGCGAAGATTGTATGTAAATCGAATAAGAATTGCCACTTTTATAGACCAAAAACCTTGAAAAGTGACTTGTAGAAAATCGTCTATTTCTCGGCAACCGCACATGATAAAAACTATTTTTTGGGTATCTATATGATCGTATGGGCTCAATCTATTTGTTGAGTGGAATCAAATATCATAATTTTAAATATATTACAAATCAGACTCATTTGAAAAAAAATCTGTTTTGGAGGCTAAAAATACAGTTTTTGCCAAAATGACATTACTTCCGGAAATACTGAAAATGTTAAATTAGTTCTATGAAATCATAAATGATATCAGATATCATATGGTGAGAATTTTATTAAAATCGAATAATAACTGACACTTTTATAGACCAAAAACCTTGAAAAGTGACTTAAGGAAAATCGCCCATTTCTCTGCAACCGTACAAGTTGGAAACCATTTTGTGGTATCTGTGTGATCGTATGGGTTCATTCTATTTGATCAATAGAATCAAATATCATAATTTGAAACAAATAACAAGTACGACTCATTTGAATAAAATATTGTTTTTGAGGGCTAAAATTTAAGTCTTGAGTAAATGACGTCATTTCCGGTGACAGCGCAAGGGGTAAAATGGTTTGGCATAGTCCACTATGGCATTAGGCATCCAATGGCGAAAGAAAATTGAAAATCGAATAATTATTGATTCTTTTACAGCCAGTGAAAAGTGACTCATGCAAAATTGCCTATTTCTCAGCAACTGCGCATATTACAAATTAATTTTCACATACATTCTCTTCGTATGGGTTATTACTACGAGTTTATGAGTGTTACGAAGATATATTTTTTAATATGATGACGCTGAATGGGTTGTAAATAGCTTATATTGACACCTTTTTTCACCCTTTAATCCAAATTGCCAGAAAACGAAATCGAAATTAAAAAAACTGAGCCCGATGTTTTGTGCGCCTTTACATGGCACATCTTTTCGGTCATATAAGATTTGAAAAAAATAATATTTGCTTTCAAAAAGTTGTACCGAACTGTCAATATTGTAGTTTTTGTTGAATTTATGCCACTTCCGGTGCCTACAGGAAACTTTACCGGTAACAAAAAAATGGCATTTTGAATTACGGAACATATGAACATGGTTTTATACAAATCGAACAATAAATAAATAATGTAGGACTGAAAAACTGAATTAGCCAATGGCGGGCAAGGAAAATTACGGAAACAAACAATGTTGACATTTTTGTTCAAATCAGATGACTCTTTAACCTTGGTTAAAATGTCATATAAAAGAATTAATAAATAAAAAAGTTTTTTGTAAAAATTTAAATTTTCAAAATTTGGCGCCTAATATCTTCCAAGATTCGTCGAAAATCAAAAATCAAAAGTAACATAGCTATGTCCCATGTTTCTGGCTATGTCAAAATGCATCATATGCTAAAATCCAATGATTATTGTTAATATTACGGCAATATTTCAAAAAAACACATTTTCGGTGATTTCGGACATTTCGCAATGTCGCAGAAAGCCGGGAATAGCTTTAATCTCTAAGTCACACCCACTTTGCCAGTAAAACTGAAGACATTGTATCGATCCGACAAGAAGTTGCTGAGATATAAGCAAATTGGAAAAAAAAAAATAATAATAATAAGAAGAACTAGACCTGCATGCAGGAATGACGGGTTTCACTGGTGCCACGTCACTTTCGGTGCCACGTTACCCTTAGATATGTCACTTCCGATACCAATGAAACCATCAAACAGGTTTCCACATAAGCATTGTAAACATCAAATAAAATGGACGAAGAATCAACCAAATCCAGCAATATCAATTCATTTTATATATATGTTACTTGTAAGTGATCCTGGCAAAATTTCATTACTTCCGGTGATAATGAAAATGTTCAATTAGTTTTATGAAATCAGAAATGGCATAAGGCAGCATAATGGCGAAAATTGTATGTAAATCGAATGAGAATTGCCACTTTTATAGACCAAAAACCTTGAAAAGTGACTTGTAGAAAATCGTCTATTTCTCGGCAACCGTACACGATAAAAACTATCTTTTGGTATCTATATGATCGTATGGGTTCAATCCATTTGTTGGTTGGAATCAAATATCATAATTTGAAATATATTACAAATCAGACTCATTTGAAAAAGATGTCTGTTTTGAAGGCTAAAAATACAGTTTTTGCCAAAATGACATTACTTCCGGTGATACTGAAAATGTTAAATTAGATCTATGAAATCATAAATGACACAAGATATCATATGGTGAAAATTTTATGAAAATCGAATAATAACTGACACTTTTATAGACCAAAAACTTTGAAAAGTGACTTAAGGAAAATCGCCCATTTCTCTGCAACCGTACAAGTTAGAAACCATTTTGTGGTATCTGTATGATCGTATGGGTTCAATCTATTTGATCAATAGAATCAAATATCACAATTTGAAAAAAATAACAAATACGACTCATTTGAATAAAATATTGTTTTTTGAAGGCTAAAATTTAAGTTTTGAGCAAATGACGTCATTTCCGGTGGCAGCGCAAGGGGTAAAATGGTTTGACATAGTCCACTATGGCATTAGGCATCCAATGGCGAAAGAAAATTGAAAATCGAATAATAATTGATTCTTTTACAGCCAAAATTACGTGAAAAGTGACTCATGCAAAATTGCCTATTTCTCGGCAACTGCTTATATTACAAACTAATTTTCACATACATTCTCTTCGTATGGATTATAGCTACAAGTTTATAAAAGTTACGTAAAAATATTTTAAAATCTGAAAAGCCTGAATGAGTTGTAAATGAGTTGTCAATTTTACGCCTTTTTTCACCTCTTAATCCAATTTGCTAGAAAATGAAAAAGAAATTAAAAAAACTGCTTCCGACATTTTTTGCGCCTTTAAAGGACACACTCTTTGAGTCATATAATTTTTCAAAAAAATAATATTTGTTTTCAAAAAATGTACCTAACTGTCAAAATTGTAGTTTTTGGTAAAATTATGCCACTTCCGGTGCCGACAGATAACACTTTTGGTAATAAAAAAAAATGACAATTGAGACAACGAAGCATATGAACTTTGTTTTATACAAATCGAACAATAAAAAATTAATCTAGGACTGAAAAACTGAATTAGCCAATGGAGGCCAAGGAAAATTACTGAGACAAAATTTTTTAACATTATTGCGCAAGTCAGGTGACTCTTTAATTCTGTGCACAACACGACTAAAAAATATTCATAAATAAAAAAGTTTTTTGTAAAATTTTAAATTTCCGAAATTTGGCGCCTAATATCTTCGAAGATTTGCCGAAAATCAAAAATCGAAAGTAGCGCAGCTATGTGCCCTGTCTCCAGCTATGCCAAAATGTATCGAAAGTTAAAATCCCATGATTATTGTTAAAATTACCGCAATATTTGTAAAAACGATAACTTCGGTGATTTCGGACATTTCGCATTGTCGCAGAACGTTCAAAATAGCTTTATCCTCTAAGTCACACCCACTTTCCCAGTAAAACCGAAGAAATCGTAACGATGCGACACGTAGTTGCTGAGATCTACTCAAAACAAAAGAAGAATAATAATAATAATAATAAGAATAATAATTTTAACAAAAACAATAGTGTTTCACACAAGCTTCGCAGTGTGAAACCCTAATAATAATAAGAATAATAATTTTAACAAAAACAATAGTGTTTCACACAAGCTTCGCAGTGTGAAACCCTAATAATAATTTTAACAAAAACAATAGTGTTTCACACAAGCTTCGCAGTGTGAAACCCTAATAATAATAAGAATAATTTTAACAAAAACAATAGTGTTTCACACAAGCTACGCAGTGTGAAACCCTAATAACTAGACCTGCATGCAGGAATGACGGGTTTCACTGGTGCCACGTTACCCTTAAACATGTCACTTCCGGTGCCAAGTTACCCTTGAACATATGTCACTTCCGGTACCAACGAAACCACTAAACAGGTTTCCAAATTAACATTGCACACAAATAAAATGGACGCAGAATCAACCAAATCCAGCAATATCAATTCATTTTATACATTTGTTACTTGTAAATGATCTTGACAAAATTAAATTACTCCCGTTGTTATGAAAATGTTCAATTAGTTTTATAAAATCAGAAATGGCATACGATATCATATAGTGAAAATTTTATGTAAATCGAATAACAATTGCCACTTTTAAAGACCAAAAAACTTGAAAAGTGACTTGTAGAAAATCGGCTATTTCTCGGCAACCGTACAAGTTAGAAACCATTTTGTGGTATCTGTATGATCGTATTGCTTCATTCTATTTGTTGATTGACCTCAAATACCATAATTTGAAAAAGGTTTCAAAACAGACTCATTTGAATAAAATATCTGTTTTGAAGGCTAAAAATACAGTTTTTGCCAAAATGACGTTACTTCCGGTGATAATGAAAATCTTAAATTACTTGTATGAAATCCCAAATGGCATTAGGTATAACATGGTGTAACGTTTATGAAAATCGAATAATAATTGACACTTTTATGGCCCCGAAACCTTCAAAAGTGACCTGTAGAAAACCGTCTATTTCTCGGCAACCGAACAAGTTAGAAACAATTTTATGATATCTATATGACCATATGAGTTTTGTCTATATGTGAATTTAAACCAAAAGTTAAAATTATTAATACATATTAAGTTATTCTTGGTTGAATAAAACATTGATTTAAAAAGTTTAAAATGCATTTTTTGACCAAATGATGTCACTTCCGGTGTCAATTTTAAATTGTAATCAACTTGATATGACGCTACATGCTTTTTGAATCAAATGATGTCACTTTTATAAAAATCCAATAATAATTGACTATTTTATAGGCAAAATAACGAAAACAGTGACTTGTACAGAACTGCCCATT
This sequence comes from Patella caerulea, assembly GCA_036850965.1. Lineage (NCBI taxonomy): Eukaryota > Metazoa > Mollusca > Gastropoda > Patellidae > Patella > Patella caerulea. The sequence continues at coordinate 12,484,962 of JAZGQO010000013.1, read as the reverse complement.
TCTTGGTAACTGCTTATATTACAAACTAATTTTAACATACATTTTCTTCGTATGGATTATAGCTACAAGTTTATAAAAGTTACGAAGAAATATTTTAAAATCTGAAAAGCCTGAATAGGTTCTAAATAGGTCAATTTTACACCATTTTTAGCCTCTTAATCGAATTTGCTCGAAAATGAAATCGAAATTAAAAAAACTGCTTCCTACATTTTTTGCGCCTTGAAAGGGCACACTCTTTGAGTCAAATAATTTTTCCAAAAAATAATATTTGTTTTCGAAATAGGAAAATAACTGTCAAAATTGTAGTTTTTGGTAAAATTATGCCACTTCTGGTGCCGACAGATAACACTTTCGGTAATAAAAAAAATGACAATTGATACAACGAAGCATATGAACTTTGTTTTATACAAATCGAACAATAAGAAATTAATCTAGGACTGAAAAACTGAATTAGCCAATGGCGGCCAAGGAAAATTACTGAGACAAAATTTTTTAACATTTTTGCACTAGTCAGATGATTCTTTAATTCTGTGCACAATACGACTAAAAAATATTCAAAAATAAAAAATTTTTTTGTAAAATTTTAAATTTTCGAAACTTGGCGCCTAATATCTTCGAAGATTTGCTGAAAATCAAAAATCGAAAGTAGCGTAGCTATGTGCCCTGTCTCAGGCTATGCCAAAATGTTTCGAAAGTTAAAATCCAATGATTATTGTTAAAATTACTGCAATATTTTCAAAAACGACAACTTCGGTGATTTCGGACATTTCGCATTGTCGCAGAACGTTCAAAATAGCTTTATCCTCTAAGTCACACCCACTTTCCCAGTAAAACCGAAGAAATCGTAACGATGCGACACGTAGTTGCTGAGATCTATTCAAATTGGAATCTGAATAATAATAATAATAATAACTAGACCTGCATGCAGGAATGACGGGTTTCACTGGTGCCACGTTACCCTTGAACATGTCACTTCCGGTGCCAAGCTACCTTGAACATATGTCACTTCCGGTACCAACGAAACCACTAAACAGGTTTCCAAATAAACATTGCTCGCATTAAAAAAAAAACGGGGAATCAACCAAATCCAGCAATATCATTTCATTTTATACATTTGTTACTTGTAAATGATATTGACAAAATTACATTTCTTCCGGTGTTCATAAAAATGTTTTATTAATTTTATGAAATTAGAAATGGCAAAGATATCATAATATAGTGAAAACATTTTTGTAAATTGAATAATAATTGCCACTTTTAAAGACCAAAAAACTTGAAAAGTCAGTTGTAGAAAATCGGCTATTTCTCTGCAACCGTACAAGTTAGGAACCACTTTGAGGTATCTGTATGATCGTATGGGTTCATTCTATTTGTTGATTGGCATCAAATATCATAATTTGAAAAAGATTTCAAAACAGACTCATTTGAATAAAATGTCTGTTTTGAAGGCTACAAATACAGTTTTTGCCAAAATGACGTTACTTCCGGTGATAATGTAAATCTTAAATTACTTGTATAAAATCCTAAATGGCATTAGGTATAACATGGTGTAAAGTTTATGAAAATCGAATAATAATTGACACTTTTATGGCCCCAAAACCTTCAAAAGTGACCTGTAGAAAACCGTCTATTTCTCGGCAACCGAACAAGTTAGAAACAATTTTATGATATCTATATGAACATATGAGTTGTGTTTATATGTGAATTTAAACCAAAAGTTAAAATTATTAATACATATTAAGTAATTCTTGTTTGAATAAAACATTGATTTAAAAAGATTAAAATGCAGTTTTTGACTAAATGACGTCACTTCCGATGTCAATTTTAAATTGTATTCAACTTGATATGACGCTACGTGCTTTTTGAATCAAATGATGTCACTTTTATAAAAATCCAATAATAATTGACTATTTTACAGGCAAAATAACGAAAACAGTGACTTATGCAGAACTGCCCATTTCTTGGCAACTGCTTATATTACAAACTAATTTTAACATAAATTTTCTTCGTATGGATTATAGCTACAAGTTTTTAAAAGTTACGAAGAAATATTTTAAAATCTGAAAAGCCTGAATAGGTTGTAAATAGGTCAATTTTACACCATTTTTAGCCTTTTAATCGAATTTGCTCGAAAATGAAATCGAAATTAAAAAAACTGCTTCCGACATTTTTTGCGCCTTGAAAGGGCACACTCTTTGGGTCATATAATTTTTCAAAAAAATAATATTTGTTTTCGAAAAATGGTACCTAACTGTCAAAATTGTAGTTTTTGGTAAAATTATGCCACTTCCGGTGCCGACAGATAACACTTTTGGTAATAAAAAAAATGACAATTGAGACAACAAAGCATATGAACTTTGTTTTATACAAATCGAACAATAAAAAATCAATATAGGACTGAAAAACTGAATTAGCCCATGGCGGCCAAGGAAAATTATCGAGGCAAAAAATGTTAACATTTTTGCGCTAGTCAGATGACTCTTTACTTCTGTGCACAAAACGACTAAAAAATATTCATAAATAAAAAAGTTTTTTGTAAAATTTTAAATTTTCGAAATTTGGCGCCAAATATCTTCGAAGATTTGCCGAAAATCAAAAATCGAAAGTAGCGTAGCTATGTGCCCTGTCTCAGGCTATGCCAAAATGTTTCGAAAGTTAAAATCCAATGATTATTGTTAAAATTACTGCAATATTTTCAAAAACGACAACTTCGGTGATTTCGGACATTTCGCATTGTCGCAGAACGTTCAAAATAGCTTTATCCTCTAAGTCACACCCACTTTCCCAGTAAAACCGAAGAAATCGTAACGATGCGACACGTAGTTGCTGAGATCTATTCAAATTGGAATCTGAATAATAATAATAACTAGACCTGCATGCAGGAATGACGGGTTTCACTGGTGCCACGTCACTTTCGGTGCCACGTTACCCTTAAACATATGTCACTTCCGATACCAATGAAACCATCAAACAGGTTTCCACATAAGCATTGTAAACATCAAATAAAATGGACGAAGAATCAACCAAATCCAGCAATATCAATTCATTTTATATATATATGTTACTTGTAAGTGATCCTGGCAAAATTTCATTACTTCCGGTGATAATGAAAATGTTCAATTAGTTTTATGAAATCAGAAATGGCATAAGGCAGCATAATGGCGAAAATTGTATGTAAATCGAATGAGAATTGCCACTTTTAGAGACCAAAAACCTTGAAAAGTGACTTGTAGAAAATCGTCTATTTCTCGGCAACCGTACACGATAAAAACTATCTTTTGGTATCTATATGATCGTATGGGTTCAATCCATTTGTTGATTGGAATCAAATATCATAATTTGAAATATATTACAAATCAGACTCATTTGAAAAAAATGTCTGTTTTGAAGGCTAAAAATACAGTTTTTGCCAAAATGACATTACTTCCGGTGATACTGAAAATGTTAAATTAGTTCTATGAAATCATAAATGACACAAGATATCATATGGTGAAAATTTTATGAAAATCGAATAATAACTGACATTTTTATAGACCAAAAACCTTGAAAAGTGACTTAATGAAAATCGCCCATTTCTCTGCAACCGTACAAGTTAGAAACCATTTTGTGGTATCTGTATGATCGTATGGGTTCAATCTATTTGATCAATAGAATCAAATATCACAATTTGAAAAAAATAACAAATACGACTCATTTGAATAAAATAGTGTTTTTTGAAGGCTAAAATTTAAGTTTTGAGCAAATGACGTCATTTCCGGTGGCAGCGCAAGGGGTAAAATGATTTGACATAGTCCACTATGGCATTAGGCATCCAATGGCGAAAGAAAATTGAAAATCGAATAATAATTGATTCTTTTACAGCCAAAATTACGTGAAAAGTGACTCATGCAAAATTGCCTATTTCTCGGCAACTGCTTATATTACAAACTAATTTTCACATACATTCTCTTCGTATGGATTATAGCTACAAGTTTATAAAAGTTACGTAAAAATATTTTAAAATCTGAAAAGCCTGAATGAGTTGTAAATAGGTCAATTTTACGCCTTTTTTCACCTCTTAATCCAATTTGCTAGAAAATGAAAAAGAAATTAAAAAAACTGCTTCCGACATTTTTTGCGCCTTTAAAGGACACACTCTTTGAGTCATATAATTTTTCAAAAAAATAATATTTGTTTTCAAAAAATGTACCTAACTGTCAAAATTGTAGTTTTTGGTAAAATTATGCCACTTCCGGTGCCGACAGATAACACTTTTGGTAATAAAAAAAATGACAATTCAGACAACGAAGCATATGAACTTTGTTTTATACAAATCGAACAATAAAAAATTAATCTAGGACTGAAAAACTGAATTAGCCAATGGAGGCCAAGGAAAATTACTGAGACAAAATTTTTTAACATTTTTGCGCAAGTCAGATGACTCTTTAATTCTGTGCACAACACGACTAAAAAATATTCATAAATAAAAAAGTTTTTTGTAAAATTTTAAATTTCCGAAATTTGGCGCCTAATATCTTCGAAGATTTGCCGAAAATCAAAAATCGAAAGTAGCGCAGCTATGTGCCCTGTCTCCAGCTATGCCAAAATGTATCGAAAGTTAAAATCCCATGATTATTGTTAAAATTACCGCAATATTTGTAAAAACGATAACTTCGGTGATTTCGGACATTTCGCATTGTCGCAGAACGTTCAAAATAGCTTTATCCTCTAAGTCACACCCACTTTCCCAGTAAAACCGAAGAAATCGTATCGATGCGACACGTAGTTGCTGAGATCTACTCAAAACAAAAGAATAATAATAATAATAATAATAATAATAATAAGAATAATAATTTTAACAAAAACAATAGTGTTTCACACAAGCTTCGCAGTGTGAAACCCTAATAAGAACTAGATCTGCTACTGTCCCATGCAGATATGGAAGCTTTCATATTCATCGTCACGTGTCATAGATTATATCAAGTATCTCAAATAAAAGGATAAGAATAACAAACTATCAAAATTGGTCAAAAACTCGCGAAGTTACAAGTCTAAATATAGTATGAAACATTGCATAATCTGAAAACTAAAGGGAAATAACTGATACTTGTGTTGCTGTAATCGGGATGACTTCCCACTTCAAAACTTTCAGAAAAATGAAATGAAAATGGTAAGAAAACATCGAAAAATTAAATGAGAAAACTTTGAACAAAACTAAAAACTTTTGAATCAGGTTGATTCCAATTGTTTGAATATTTACGTTAAATATGTAAATTTGGAAAATTATAAAGACATAATTATCAAAATCGGTCAAAACTCACAAAGTTACAAATTTAAATGTAGTGAGAAACATTGCACCCTCGGCAAAAAAATAATCTTTAAACTAAAGGGAAATAACCCAAACTTGTATAGCTGTAATCGGGCTTCCAAAATTAGAGATATGTTATATAATTATGGTTTCCAATATGTTTGGTTATAAGTAGGAAATCGTGACAACTTCTTAAGCATGTTTTAAACAAAGGGCCATAGACTGCAATATACAAGAATGGCACTTTGCAATAAAAAAAAAACTGGTCAAAGCAAGATTTCTATGCAGAAATTAAATAATTGCTAGAACCAGAAAAATATTTATCCACTATAATAAATAACAACATAGAGAAAATGAAATGAAATTGAATGGGGTTTAACGTCCTACTGTTTTGCTCCTACAATGGGCTAATGAAGACGGGCATACGCCATAAAGTGTGCAATGAGGGAAATTTTACCCGGTCAGCGGCGTTACGGCCTACGAGGTTGGACAGGCGACCATACTCCTTGTCACGTACAACCAAGAAATCGAAACAACGCCAGTTGACTCAATGACAGACGTTATGATACAGAGCGCACGTGCTAACCATTCAGTCACGCAACCTCCCTAAAATCTGCAAATTGCTGACCTACAGATAGAAACATTTCAACCGGGCGAAATCTTCTATTTTATTAGTTTAATTTGCACGGTACCTTTAGTTATCAACCGAATATTACAAAACTTTTAAAAATAAGCTCCCCCTGACCAGCTAAATCGTTCGCAATAAACGTTTTCCCCTTAAAATCGGCAAATTGCTGACTTTAAAGTGAGAAACATTACAACCGGGTGAATTTTTCTGTTTTATCACTTTTACAGTATCTTTGATTACCAACCGATTATTACAAAACTTTAAAAATAAAAAAAAGAGAGAAATGGGGCTTAACGTCCATTCGACACAAACTAGGTCATTTCGGGACTAACATATGTTTTTTAATTTTATTTAAAAACTCCCCTTGCGCGTACTGGTCTTTAGCTGTTGGGAGGAAGCCGAATGGCACGGAGAAAACCCACGAGGTTGGACACCATACTCCATGTCACGTGCAATCTCGAAATCGAAACGACGCCCGTTGACTCAATGACAGACGTTACGATACAGCGTGCACATGCTAACCATTCAGCCATTCAGCCTCCCTTAAAAATAAGCTCCCCCTGACCAGCTTAATTGTTCGCAATAAACATTTGCCCTCTAAAATCGGCAAATTGCTGACTTTAAAGTGGGAAACATTATAACCGAGCGAAATTTTATGTTTTAACAGTTTAATTCGCACGGTATTTTAATTACCAACCGATTATTACAAAACTTTTGAAAATAAGCTCCAACTGACCAGCTTAATCGTATGCAATAAACGTTTGGCCTGAATTGAAAGTTCTGCAACGAGGAAGATCATCTCGATTTTCCGGCGTGGTCCCCCCTTGTCAGTGAGGCAGAACGGAGGGCCTGACAAGGACAGCTGTCTAGTCTTATTCTGTCTTATTCTTCTACTCCAGATATTTTGGACTGTTGATCGAAGTTTTCATATAAAAGACTACCGATAAGACTCTTTGTAGAAGAAGTTCCCAAAAAGTATTATGTTGACTTTAAGAGAAAAGAACCTTTAAAGATGCTCCAAATCGTAAACATACGACTTTTTGTTTACATTACCTTTGATTACCAACCGATTATTACAAAACTTTAAAAATAAAAGAGAAAGAGAGAAATGCGGCTCAACGTCCATTCGACACAAACTAGGTCATTTCGGGACCAACATATGTTTTTTAATTGTATTTATAAACTTCCCTTGCGCGTACGGGTCTTTAGCCGTGGGAGGAGACCGAAGGACACGGAGAAAACCCACGAGGTTGGACACCATACTCCATGTCACGTGCAACTTGGAAATCGAAACGACGCCGGTTGACTCAATAACAGACGTTACGATACAGCGCGCGTATGCTAACCATTCAGCCTCCCTAAAATCTGGAAATTGCTGACTTATAGCAAGAAACATTTTAACCGGGCGAAATTTTCTGTTTTAACAGTTTAATTCGCACGGTATTTTAATTACCAACCGATTATTACAAAACTTTTGAAAATAAGCTCCAACTGACCAGCTTAATCGTATGCAATAAACGTTTGGCCTGAATTGAAAGTTCTGCAACGAGGAAGATCATCTCGATTTTCCGACGTGGTCCCCCCTTGTCAGTGAGGCAGAACGGAGGGCCTGACAAGGACAGCTGTCTAGTCGTTCGGGTGGGACGAAAAACCAAGGTCGCGTGTACACATTGAAGTGCACGTAAAATATCCCTAAGCAGTTGGAATTCGATACTGTTGAATAAGCTCTATACAATGACTAAATGTGCAGATTGTAGTCACACACACTGCATGTTTCGCTTAACAATAAAAGGGTGCCGTTTTCAATGTTCGATCCTTTTATTCTTCTACTCCAGATATTTTGGACTGTTGATCGAAGTTTTCATATAAAAGACTACCGATAAGACTCTTTGTAGAAGAAGTTCCCAAAAAGTATTATGTTGACTTTAAGAGAAAAGAACCTTTAAAGATGCTCCAAATCGTAAACATACGACTTTTTGGATTTTCGATCTCTTTTTTTCAGCTATCCCTGATATTTAAAAAAAAAGATACAACGATTTCACACAACCGACCAGCTATTACACTCTCGATTAACAAGAGTTTCACCGCCCTCCCTTCATTATAACCGAAGTTATCTTGCCCTAAAGAATCAACAAATCAGCATGCTTATTTCTGCTTACCCTAGGCAGAAAATGCTCATCTTTGAACTCAATCATGACATTGAAATAGTGAACGTCTACACCAAGATTGAACATTCTAGCTCAATTAGAAGGAGAGTTATTGTGTTTCAAATTTTCGGCCCTTCAAATTGCTACTACTTTTCATATTCACTTCAAAATGTCAACCATCAATTGACCTAAATCAAAATTCTTCTCTGAACAATTTTTAGAAAATCTTTCAAGGATTCAGAAAATATAACTCTCGTGTCTGTAAGTAAAATAGCAAAAAAGCCTTAGGGATTTTTCACGTTTCAAGATGGTGGCACTTCCGGTTCGATCAACAAACTTTATATTTTGTGTACAAATCAGTAATTACTTGCCTAGTATCCAAAAAAAAAATCAGGTCATTCTGACCTATATTTCGATGATTTTTTTGAAAATTTTGATCTTTAATTTCGTCAAGGGGAGATAATTTAGAAAATTTCTAATTATATTTTTGAAGTCACATCGGTAAGGTCTACATATATACTAAATTTCATGACAATCGTACAACTATTAAAGAAGTTGTCAAATTGGTCTAAACTTCCGGTTCGAAATCACAGCGACGAATTTTCGAAATTCGAAAATGTGAAACTGCAGATGAAAATGATTTTTTTCAAGGTATTCAAAGAAAAAAGAATTAGTAAAATCGGTCAAAAAATAACAAAGTTACGACTATGCTTTGTCCATTTCGTCGTTCGTAAATTTCGGTGATTTCGGATTCGTAAAACGTTTTGAAAATATATTTAATCAAGGTTCGCACCCCATTTTTGGGGGGGTAGGTCAAAATTTCAGAAAGCTCCTACGGATAGATTCTGAGAAATCCGATTTGCAGAAAACACACAAAAAAAAAAAAATAATAATAATAATCTTAACAGAAACAATAAGCTTTCATATGTAATATGAAAGCTTAATAATAATTTTAACAAAAACAATAGTGTTTCACACAAGCTACGCAGTGTGAAACCCTAATAATTTTAACAAAAACAATAGTGTTTCACACAAGCTACGCAGTGTGAAACCCTAATAATTTTAGTAATCTCAATAGGCTTTCAGACGAAATAAGAATAATAATTTTAACAAAAACAATAGTGTTTCACACAAGCTTCGCAGTGTGAAACCCTAACTACAATTTTGACAGTTCGGTACCACTTTTTGAAAGCAAATATTATTTTTTTTCAAAACTGATATAACTAAAAGGATGCACCCTGCAAAGGTGCACAATATCCTTAGCTCAGACTTTTTAATTTCAATTTCATTTTCGTAAAATAAAGTGTAAAATTTAGTTGTTTGCAATTCATTCAGCTCTTCATATTTTGAAATATTTATTTGTAATTTTCATCAACTCGTAGCAATAATCCAGACGAAGAGAATGCATTCGAAAATTAGTTTGTAACAGTTGCCGAGAAATATGTAATTTTGCATGCATCACTTTTCACGTTATTTTGCCTATAAAAGAATGAATTATTATTCGATTTGCAATTTTTTTTTCCCCATTTGATGCTTAATGCCATTTTGGACTAGGTCTAGCCAATTTTACGTTTTCATCGTGACCGGAAATGACGTCATTTGGGCAAAAACTGTACTTTTAACCTAAAAAACAAATATTTTATTCAAATGAGTCTGCCTTATAATATTTTTAGAATTATGATATTTGATTCCCATCAACGAATAGAATCAAGCCATACGACCATACAGATGCCACAAAATGGTTTCTAACTTGTACGGTTACAGAGAAATAGGCGATCTTCTATAAGTCACTTTTCAAGGTTTTTGGTCTATAAAAGTGTCAATTATTATTCGATTTTTATAATATTTTACCATTTGATGCCTTATGCCATTTATGACTTCAATGAACTAAGTTAACATTTTCAATATCACCGGAAGTAATGTAATTTTTGCAAAAAAACGTATTTTTAGCCTTCAAAACAAAACATTTTTTTGAAGGGATTTATATTTATTATTCAATTAACTTTATAACGTCTGACTCTAATGGGCAGTAAGATTGAATCAATACCATCATATCGATATCAAGAAAAGGCTTCTAGCATGTTCCCTTGTCGAATAATAGCCAATTTTCCCAGGGTCACTTTTAATTTTTTTACCTTCTTAATTTCAGTTGATGGGTTACAGGTTAGTTATTAATTGCCCGATACGTATAAAACAAAGTTTGTATTTTGTATGTTACGAATTTTCGACTTATTTTTCCCCTATAAAAATTTCTTTCGGCACCGGAAGTGTCGTAATTTTGCGATAATTTACAATTTTGGCCTGTCTTTTCGCCAGCAAATATTACTTTTATATATGATAGAGGGTTTCACTGTAGCAAAACAACTAAAGTTTAGTTCGGTAGCTCAATGGATCGGCTATGGTATAATAAACTTCCAGTATGATTCCTGAAAGCCGGTTCAGTGCTGCTTGCAGGTCTAGTTATTATTATTATTATTATTTACCGCGGGAGCGTAGATCTCTATGATCGAAAACAGATATCGATCTGGAATTAAATTTTCTATCGGGAAACCATGTGGTGGCTACTTGATAAAATATTTTTAAAATTTCTGCGCATACCGGAAGTGACCGAACTTTGTATTTTGTCTAAAAATTGAAAATTGGTCATAGTTTTGTCAATTCTTTATCCATTTTCAAACAAATTACTTTTTTGGAATCCCTGAATCTTTTCTTAGACAATGGCTATCTCACATTTTTCGATTTCGAATATTCGTCTATGTAGAGCTGGGCGATATTTCGGTATTTCGATATAAAACTGTCACGGAAATAAAAACCGTGAAAAATACCGTCTTCAGAAAAATATCGAAAACCCGAACCTACCGCGATATATCGCGGTTTTGATTTTTTTGGATGATATTTTACCTACATATTGAACGAAATGTTTTCTTTTTTATGTTATTTACGATATTTTATTGCTTAATGATGAAAAAATACTGCTATAAACTCCCGAGTATTCATTCCACAGAGTTTGCAAATGCCGATGCGAAGCTTTATTTACGTCACGTGACTTATCGTCCACCTTTCCACCGGTTATAATTATCCCTGTTTCGGTTCAATTTCTACACATCTTGACGAATGGTGAACACCGATACTTTGATTTTAGAAAGAAATCATTGATTTTAAGATTGAATTAAATTTTAATAAAGCAGAAATATAAATAATGCCAATCACATTGGAAGTTCCGGTAGACTGATTATCATTCAGCGTCGGACGTGTCATGGCCGTCGTGATCGGGGAAAAATATTTGACGAAAACAATGGGCAATTTTTGACATTGTACTTATGTTTTATAGTTTAATTTAGTATCCCTGTATTGAATAATGCATTTTCAAGAAGGCATAAGCTTACTCTTGAATGGGAAAGAACGAGTTTGCAATGGTAAACAAAGTCCAATCTTACACGGAGCTATAAGTTACTATAAGAATATGCACGACCGAAAGAACAAAAAACTTTTTTTATGTTGTTTTGGCTTCCTTCATTCGAAATACATGTATTTTTAATTTGAATAAAATATTATAATTAATATTTTGAATATTAAATTGTAATAAAAAAACAACTTTAGCAAGTTTTCATGGCTATAGATCTGTGTTTGAACCAGCTTGAATTAATGTTTTGTTAATTTTGTACAGTGTATTTTAAAAATAATATTGACTAGAAATAATAATATTGAGGGGTATTTCCAACTTTTTATGCGTGTTTATTTACATTTAAAAAGTGATAAACCTTTTATAAAATATCGCGATATAGTGATTATATCGCGATATTTTTTGAAAATATCGCGATATCTGTTTCTAAGTATATCGCCCAGCTCTACGTCTATGACTTTTAGCGTTCGAAAATTGAAAACATGTTGTTTACGAGACAAGTTTTGTTATTTTTCAAAATTTTCAAATTTGACCTACATTTTTGGATACCTGAAGTTCATGCGATTCCAGTAATATAAGTTCCCATTTTGTGAGCTCGGGTTTCGTTTTATGGCAGAATTGACGTTTCTGAAACTTCTGGAACATGAAGTTATAGTACAATACCAACGAATAAAGCAATTTCGACAAGAATCCTTAAACCGGAAGTGGTCGAAATAATGTGCAATATTTTGAAAAAAATGAAAAAAATGGATATTTTGGGGAAAAACGCGATTTCTCCACCCGATATAAATGGATTAAAGAAATTAGGGTACCATTGGACTGCACTAGGATTGTACTATCGTATGATACCAAATTCATACGGATACTATGAACAGGCAGCAAAATATGGCACGCTGAAAATCAACTATTTTCTGATTTTTAGCATTTTTGGACGCCTGTATCTCGAAAACTACTCCAGCGATTTTTATGAAACTTTCTCTATCGAGAGACCTTGTGGTAGTCTTGTGTACGAAACATTCCATTACGACTTTGAAATATCTGGAATAGGTGAAATAACGGACTGAAAATCGAAAAAAGTCGAAAAATCGTGAAATTTTGGAAAATGCTCTACTATTTTTTTATTTTAAGAGATTTCCGAAAAAAAAGGTTGTATATTCAGATAGCTGACCTAATTGAGATTCTAACGATATATAATATGTATGTGGTTATTAAAAGTTAATTTTCGATATTTTAAATTTTTTGCATTTTTCTCACTTTTGGACATAGGATTTCTCAGCGGCATTTTATCTGATCAGTATATGTAATATATCATTACAGAACCCTATGGCTATTTTAGTACCCAAACCGGCTATTTAAACTATTCCGACAATAATAACCATACCGGAAGTATTCAAAAAATAAAAAAAAAGCTTAAAAACATTGTCGCACTTGCGAAAAATTTGATTTCTCCCTTAGGTAATAGCGGACCAAAAGAACTAAAGTGTCGTTGGATAGCCTATTAATGGACCATCATACGGTATGTAAATAATACGATTTCGATGGCAAGGAAATAAATTATTGTATGCCAAAAATCTAGTATTTTCCGATTTTTTAACATTCTGAGACGCCCTTTTCTCGAAAACGACGCCTACGATTTTTCTCAAACTTTTCTTACTCAAAGTCCTATCCATTGTCTATATAGTGAATCAAAAATGAAAAGCATTGAAATAATATAGGTGGTCCAAAAATAGCATCAAACTTTGAAAAAAATTCAAAAATCGTTAAATTTTTGTAAACGCTCTTTATTTTATCTTTTTTTCCAAAACTACTCAATAGATGTTTCTGACACTTCTGCTACAGAAAGTTAAGTATCCAAAGAACTTCGTAAAGCTATCACGACAACAATCGTAAAACCGGAAGAAGTCGAAAAAATGTCCGATATTTTGAAAAAAATTATTTTTTTTACGAAAACCTTTTTTATTTATGAATATTTTTTGACGATATTTTACACTGGGTTAAAATATCATCCTACTTGAGCAGAAATGAGAAAAAAAATTGTCTCGGTAATTTGCATTAGCCGCCATCGGCTAATTTAGTTTTTCGTACCCAGAAAAATTATTTATTGTTCGATTTATATAAAACAAAGTTCATAAGCTCCGTGGTCCCAATTGTAATTTTTTTTTTGTTACGGTGAAATTTTTCTGTCGGCAACGGAAGTGACGTAATATTAATAAAAACTACAATTTTGACAGTTCGGTACCACTTTTTGAAAGCAAATATTATTTTTTTTCATAACTGATATATCTAAAAGGATGCACACTGCAAAGGTGCCCAATATCCTTAGCTCAGACTTTTTAATTTCAATTTCATTTTCGGGCAATTTCGAATAAAATGTAAAATAAAGTGTAAAATTCAGTTGTTTACAATTCATTCAGCGTCTTCATATTTTGAAATATGTATTTGTTATTTTCATACACTCGTAGCAATAATCCAGACGAAGAGAATGCATGCGAAAATTAGTTTGTAATGTGAACAGTTGCCGAGAAATATGCAATTTTGCATGCATCACTTTTCACGTTATTTTGCCTATAATAGAATGAATTATTATTCGATTTGCAATTTTTTTTCCCCATTTGATGCTTAATGCCATTTTGGACTAGGTCAAGCCAATTTTACATTTTCATTGTGACCGGAAATGACGTCATTTGGGCAAAAACTGTATTTTTAACCTAAAAAACAAATATTTTATTCAAATGTGTCTGCCTTATAATATTTTTAGAATTATGATATTTGATTCCCATCAACGAATAGAATCAAGCCATACGACCATACAGATGCCACAAAATGGTTTCTAACTTGTACGGTTACAGAGAAATAGGCGATCTTCTATAAGTCACTTTTCAAGGTTTTTGGTCTATAAAAGTGTCAATTATTATTCGATTTTTATAATATTTTTACCAATTGATGCCTTATGCCATTTATGACTTCAATGAACTAAGTTAACATTTTCAATATCACCGGAAGTAATGTAATTTTTGCAAAAAACGTATTTTTAGCCTTCAAAACAAAACATTTTTTTGAAGGGATTTATATTTATTATTCAATTATCTTTATAACGTCTGACTCTAATGGGCAGTAAGATTGAATCAATACCATCATATCGATATCAAGAAAAGGCTTCTAGCCTGTTCCCTTGTCGAATAATAGCCAATTTTCCCAGGGTCACTTTTAATTTTTTTACCTTCTTAATTTCAGATGAAGGGTTACAGGTTAGTTATTTATTGCCCGATACGTATAAAACAAAGTTTGTATTTTGTATGTTACGAATTTTCGACTTATTTTTCCCCTATAAAAATTTCTTTCGGCACCGGAAGTGACGTAATTTTGCGATAATTTACAATTTTGGCCTGTCTTTTCGCCAGCAAATATTACTTTTATATATGATAGAAGGTTTCACTGTAGCAAAACAACTAAAGTATAGTTCGGTAGCTCAATGGATCGGCTATGGTATAATAAACTTCCTGTATGATTCCTGAAAGCCGGTTCAGTGCTGCTTGCAGGTCTAGTTATTATTATTATTTACCGCGAGGGCCTAGATCTCCATGATCGAAAACAGATATCGATCTGGAATTAGCTTTTCTATCGGGAAACCATGTGGTGGCTACTTGATAAAATATTTTTGAAATTTCTGCGCATACCGGAAGTGACCGAACTTTGTACTTTCTCTAAAAATTGAAAATCGGCTATAGTTTCGTCAATTCTTTATCCATTTTCAAACAAATTACATTTTTGGAATCCCTGGATCTTTTCTGAGAAAATGGCTGTCTCACATTTTTCAATTTGGAACATTCGTCTATGACTTTTATAGTTCGAAAATTGAACACATGTTGTTTACGGGCCAATTTTTGTTATTTTTCAAAATTTTCAAATTTGACCTACATTTTTGGATACCTGAAGTCCATCCGATTCCAGTAATATAAGTTTCATTCTGAGTTATCGCCCTTTATTTTTCGATTTTTTTCGAATTTTCTTCCCATTTTGTGAGCTCGGGTTTCGTTTTATGGCAGAATTGACGTTTCTGAAACTTCTGGAACATGAAGTTATAGTCCAATACCAACTTATAAAGCAATTTCGACAAGAATCCTTAAACCGGAAGTGGTCGAAATAATGTGCAATATTTTGAAAAAAATGGATATTTTGGGGGAAAACGCTATTTCTCTGTCCGATATCAATGGATTAAACGAATGAAGGTACCGTTTGATGGCACGATTGTTGGACTATCATATGATACCCCATTCATACGGATACTACGAACAGACAGCATAATATGGCACGCTGAAAATCAAGTATTTTCTGATTTGGAGCGTTTTTGGACGCCTGTATCTCGAAAACTTAACCTGCAATATTTTTTAAATTTTTTCTATCGAGAGTCCTTTTGGAGGTATTTGGCATGTAGCCATCCAATAGGACTTTGAAATGTCTGGAATAGGATAAAAAAAAGGGACTGAAAATCGAAAAAAGTCGAAAAATCGTGAAATTTTGGAAAATGCTCTAGTATTTTTTTATTTTAAGAGATTTTTAAAAAAAGGTTGTATATTCAGATAGCTGACCTAATTACGAATCTAACGATGTATAATATGTATGTAATTATTAAAATTTAATTTTCGATATTTTAAATTTTTTGCATTTTTGGCACTTTTGAACATAGGATTTCTCAGGGGCATTTTATCTGATCAGATAATGTAATATATCATTACAGAGCCCTGTGGCTATTTTAGTGCCCAAACCGGCTATTAGAACTATTCCGACAATAATAACCATACCGGAAGTATTCAAAAAATGAAAAAAAAAGAGTAAAAACATTGTCGCACTTGCGAAAAACTTGATTTCTCCCTTAGGTAATAGCGGACCAAAAGAACTAAAGTGTCGCTGGATAGCCCTATTAATGGACCATCATATGGTATCTAAATAATACGATTTCGATGGTAAGGAAATAAATTATTGTATGCCAAAAATCTAGTATTTTCCAATTTTTTAACATTCTGAGACGCCCTTTTCTCGAAAACGACGCCTACGATTTTTCTTAAACTTTTCTTACTCAAAGTCCTGTCAGTTGTCTATATAGGGAATCCAAAATGAAAAGCAGTGAAATAATATAAGTGGTCGAAAAATGGCCTCAAACTTTGAAAAAAATTGAAAAATCGTTAAAATTTTTGAAACGCTCTTTAATTTATCTTTTTTTCCAAAACTACTCAATGGATGTTTCTGACACTACTGGTACAGAAAGTTAAGTATCCAAAGGACTTCGTAAAGCTATCACAACAACGATCGTAAAACCGGAAGTAGTCGAAAAAATGGCCGATATTTCGAAAAAAATTAATTTTTTTACGAAAACCTTTTTTATTTATGAATATTTTTTGATGATATTTTACACAGG
Source organism: Patella caerulea (assembly GCA_036850965.1). NCBI lineage: Eukaryota > Metazoa > Mollusca > Gastropoda > Patellidae > Patella > Patella caerulea. Next base: position 12,468,081 of record JAZGQO010000013.1, on the reverse strand, counting down.
GTTAAAATATCATCGTACTTGAGCAGAAATGAGAAAAAAAATTGTCTCGGTAATTTGCGCTAGCCGCCATCGGCTAATTTAGTTTTTCGTACCCAGAAAAATTATTTATTGTTCGATTTGTATAAAACAAAGTTCATATGCACCATGGTCCCAATTGTAATTTTTTTTTGTTACGGTGAAATTTTTCTGTCGGCAACGGAAGTGACGTAATATTAACAAAAACTACAATTTTGACAGTTCGGTACCACTTTTTGAAAGCAAATATTATTTTTTTTCAAAACTGATATAACTAAAAGGATGCACCCTGCAAAGGTGCACAAAAACCTTAGCTCATATTTTTTAATTTCAACTTCATTTTCGGGCAATTTCGAATAAAATGTAAAATAAAGTGTAAAATTCAGTTATTTACAATTCATTCAGCGTCTTCATATTTTGAAATATTTATTTGTAATTTTCATAAACTCGTAGCAATAATCCAGACGAAGAGAATGTATGCGAAAATTAGTTTGTAATATGAGCAGTTGCTGAGAAATATGCAATTTTGCATGCATCACTTTTCACATTATTTTGCCTATAAAAGAGTTAATTATTATTCGATTTGCAATATTTTTTTTCCATTTGATGCCTAATGCCAATTTGGACTAGGTCAAGCCAATTTTATTTTTTCACTGTGACCGGAAATGACGTCATTTGGGCAAAAACTGTATTTTTAACCTAAAAAACAAATATTTTATTCAAATGAGTCTGCCTTATAATATTTTTAAAATTATGATATTTGATTCCCATCAACGAATAAAATGAAGCCATACGACCATACAGATACCACAAAATGGTTTCTAACTTGTACGGTTACAGAGAAATAGGCGATCTTCTATAAGTCACTTTTCAAGGTTTTTGGTCTGTAAAACTGTCAATTATTATTCGATTTTTACAATTTATTTACCATTTCATGCCTTATGCTATTTATGACTTCTATGAACCAAGTTAAAATTTTCAATATCACCGGAAGTAATGTAATTTTTGCAAAAAAACGTATTTTTAGCCTTTAAAACAAACATTTTTTTGAAGGGATTTATATTTATTATTCGTTTAACTTAATAACGTCTGACTCTAATGGGCAGTAAGACTGAATCAATACCAGCATATTGATATCAAGAAAAATCTTCTAGCATGTTCCCTTGTCGAATAATAACCAATTTTCCGAGGGTCACTTTTCAGTTTTTTACCTTCTTAATTTCAGTTTATGGGTTATAGGTTAATTATTTATTGTCCGATATTTATAAAAAAAAGTTTGTATTTTGTATGTTGCGAATTTTCGACTTATTTTTCATCTATAAAAATTTCTTTCGGCACCGGAAGTGACATACTTTTGCCATAATTTACAATTTTGACCGGTCTTTTAGCCAGCAAATATTACTTTTACATATGATAGAGGGTGTCACTGAAGCAAAACAACTAAAGTATAGTTTTGTAGCTCAATGGATCGGCTATGGTATAATAAACTTCCTGTATGATTCCTGAAAGCCGGTTCAGTGCTGCTTGCAGGTCTAGTTATTGTTATTATTCTTTTGTTTTGAGACTCAGCAACTGCTTGTCGCATCGTTACGATTTCTTCGGTTTTATTGGGAAAGTGGGTGTGACTTAGAGGATAAAGCTATTTTGAACGTTCTGCGACAATGCGAAATGCCCGAAGTCAACGAAGTTATCGTTTTTAAAAATATTGCAGTAATTTTAACAATAATCATTGGATTGTAACTTTCGATACATTTTGGCATAGCCGGAGACATGGCACATAGCTACGCTACTTTCGATTTTTGATTTTTGGCAAATCTTCGAAGATATTAGGCGCCAAATTTTGAAAATTTAAAATTTTACAAAAAACTTTTTTATTTATGAATATTTTTTAGTCGTATTGTGCACAGAATTAAAGAGTCATCTGACTAGTGCAAAAATGTTAAAAAATTTTGTCTCAGTAATTTTCCTTGGCCGCCATTGGCTAATTCAGTTGTTCAGTCCTAGATTAATTTTTTATTGTTCGATTTGTATAAAACAAAGTTCATATACTTCGTTGTATCAATTGTCATTGTTTTTATTACCAAAAGTGTTATCTGTCGGCACCGGAAGTGGCATAATTTTACCAAAAACTACAATTTTGACAGTTAGGTACCTTTTTTCGAAAACAAATATTATTTTTTTGAAAAATTATATGACTCAAAGAGTGTGTCCTTTAAAGGCGCAAAAACGTCGGAAGCATTTTTTTTAATTTCGATTTTATTTTCTAGCAAATTGGTTTAAAAGGCTAAAAATGGTGTAAAATTGACCTATTTACAACCTATTCAGGCTTTTCAGATATTAAAATATTTCTTCGTAACTTTTATAAACTTGTAGCTATAATCCATACGAAGAAAATGAATGTTAAAATTAGTTTGTAATATAAGCTGTTGCCAAGAAATGGGCAGTTCTGCATAAGTCACTGTTTTCGTTAATTTGCGTGTAAAATAGTCAATTATTATTGGATTTTTATAAAAGTGACATCATTTGATTCAAAAAGCATGTAGCGTCATATCAAGTTGAATTCAATTTAAAATTGACATCGGAAGTGACGTCATTTTGTCAAAAAATGCATTTTAAACTTTTTAAATCAATGTTATATTCAAACAAGAATTATTTAATATGTATTAATAATTTTAACTTTTGGTTTAAATTCACATATAAACACAACTCATATGTTCATATAGATATAATAAAATTGTTTCTAACTTGTTCGGTTGCCGAGAAATAGACGGTTTTCTACAGGTCACTTTTGAAGGTTTGGGGGCCATAAAAGTGTCAATTATTATTCGATTTTCATAAACTTTACAGCATGTTATACCTAATGCCATTTAGGATTTTATATAAGTAATTTAAGATTTTCATTATCACCGGAAGTAACGTCATTTTGGCAAAAACTGTATTTTTAGCCTTCAAAACAGATATTTTATTCAAATGAGTCTGTTTTGAAATCTTTTACAAATTATGATATTTGATGCCAATCAACAAATAGAATGAACCCATGCGATCAGACAGATGCCACAAAATGGTTCCAAACTTGTTCGTTTGCAGAGAAATAACCGATTTTCTACAAGTGACTTTTCAAGTTTTTTGGTCTTTAAAAGTGGCAATTATTATTCAATTTACAAAAAAATTTTCACTATATGATATCTATCCCATTTCTGATTTCATAAAACTAATTGAACATTTTCATTAACACCGGAAGTATTGTAATTTTGTAAAGATCATTTACAAGTAACAAATGTATAAAATGAATTGATATTGCTGGATTTGATTGATTCTGCTTCCATTTTATTTGATGTGAGCAATGTTTATTTGGAAACCTGTTTAGTTGTTTCGTTGGTACCGGAAGAGACATATGTTCAAGGGTAACTTGGCACCGAAAGTGACATGTTCAAGGGTAACGTGGCACCAGTGAAACCCGTCATTCCTGCATGCAGGTCTAGTTTTTTTTATTATTATTCTTTCCTGCCGGAGCCTATTTCTCTATGATCGAAAAGAGATACCGATCTGCGGTTCATCTTTCTATCGGGAAACCATGTGGTGGTTATTCAATAAAACAATTTTTGAACTTCTGCGCAGACCGGAAGTGGCCGAACTTTGTACGTTGTCAAAAAATTGAAAATTGGCTATAGTTTCATCAATTCTTCTCCCATTTTCAAACAAATCACATTTTTGGAATTCCTGACTCTTTTCTGAGACAATGGCTATCTCACATTTTTCAATTTCGAACATTCGTCTATGACTTTTATCGTTCGAAAATTGAAAACATGTTGTTTACGAGAAAATTTTTGTTATTTTTCAAAATTTTCAAATTTGACCTACATTTTTGGATACCTGAAGTCCATCCGATTCTAGAAATATAAGTTTCATTCTGAGTTATCGCCCTTTATTTTTCGATTTTTTTCGAATTTTCTTCCAATTTTGTGAGCTGTGGTTTCGTTTTACGGTCGAATTGATGTTCTGAAAGTTATAGAACATGAAGTTATAGTCCAATACCAACTGATAAAGCAATTTCGACAAGGATCCTTAAACCGGAAGTGGTAGAAATAGTGTGCAATATTTTGAAAAAATTGCAAAAAATGGATGGTTTGGTGGAAAACGCGATTTCTCCGTCCGAAATCAACAGATAAAACAAATTAAGGTACCGTTGGATGCCAAGAGGAATGGACTATAGTATGATACCCAAATCACACGGATACTATGAGCCAGAAGCAAAATATAGCACGCTGAGAATCAAGTATTTTCTGATTTGGAGCGTTTTTGGACGCCTATATCTCGAAAACTTAACCGCAACTTTTTTTTTAACTTCTCTATCGAGAGTCCATTCGATAGTCTTCTGAATTATGCCATCCAATAAGACTTTGAAATGTCTGGAATACGATAAAAAAAAAAGGGACTGAAAATCAAAAAAAGTCGGAAAATCGTGAAATTTTGGAAAATGCTCTACTATATTGTTATTTTAAGAGATTTTCAAAAAAAGGTTGCATATTCAGATAGCTGACCTAATTACGATTCTAACGATGTATAATATGTATGTAATTATTGAAATTTAATTTTCGATATTTTAATTTTTTTGCACTTTTGAACATAGGATTTCTCAGGGGCATTTTATCTGATCAGAAAATGTAATATATTATTACAGCGCCCTGTGGCCATTTTAGTGCCCAAATCGGCTATTAAAACTATTCCGACAATAATAACCATACCGAAAGTATTCAAAAAATGAAAAAAAAGAGTAAAAACATTGTTGCACTTGCGAAAATCTTGATTTCTCCCCTAGGTAATAGCGGACCAAATGAACTAAAGTGTCGTTGGATAGCCCTATTAATGGACCATCATAATATGGTAACTAAATAATGTGATTTCAATGGTAAGGAAATAAATTATTGTATCCCGAAAATCTAGTATTTTCCGATTTTTTAACATTCTGAGACGCCCTTTTCTCGAAAACGACGCCGCAGATTTTTCTTAAACTTTTCTGATTCAAAGTCCTATCGATTGTCTATATAGTGAATCCAAAATGAAAAGCATTGAAATAATATAAGTGGTCCAAAAATGGCCTCTAACTTTGAAAAAAAAATTGAAAAATCGTTGGAAACGCTCTTTATTTTATCTTTTTTTCCAAAACTACTTATTGGATGTTTCTGACACTTCTGGTACAGAAAGTTAAGTATCCAAAGAACTTCGTAAAGCTATCACAACAACGATCGTAAAGCCGTAAGTAGTCGAAAAAATGTCCGATATTTTGAAAAAAAAATATTTTTTTTACGAAAACCTTTTTTATTTATGAATATTTTTTGATGATATTTTACACAGGGTTAAAATATGGCATAATAAACTTCCTGTATGATTCCTGAAAGCCGGTTCAGTGCTGCTTGCAGGTCTAGTTATTATTATTATTTACCGCGGGAGCCAAGTTCTCCATGATCGAAAGCAGATATCGATCTGAAATTAATTTTTCTTTCAGAAAACCATGTGGTGGCTACTTGATAAAGTATTTTCGAAAATTCTGCGCATACCGGAAGTGGCAGATCTAAGTACGTTGTCAAAAAATTGAAAATTGGCCATAGTTTCGTCAATTATTTACCCATTTTCAAACAAATGACATTTTCGGAAACCCTGAATCTTTTCCGAGCCAATAGCAATCTAAGATTTTGTAATTAATTTCGAAACTTCGTCGCTGACTTCTAGCGTTCGAAAATTGAAAAATTTTGTTTAAGAGACAATTTTTTTCATTTTTCAAAATTTTCAAATTTGACTTATGTTTTTGGATACCTTAAGTCCATCCGATTCCAGTAAAATGAGTTTCATTCAGAGTTATCGCCCTTTATTTTCCGATTTTTTTCGAATTTTCTACCCATTTTGTGAGCTCGGGTTTCGTTATATGGCCGAATCGGCGAATCTGAAACTTCTGAGGCATGAAGCCAAATGACCATTGCAAGGAATAAAGCAATTTCAACAATGATCCGTAGACCGGAAGTAGTGGAAATAATGTGCAATATTTTGAAAAAAATGCAAAAAATGGATAGTTTTGGGGAAAACGCGATTTCCCCGTCCGATATCAATGGATTAAACAAATTAGGGTACCATTGGACTGCACTAGTATTGTACTATCGTATGATGTCCAATTCATACGGATACTATGATCAAGCAGCAAAATATGGCACGCTGAAAATCAAGTATTTTCTGATTTTTAGCATTTTCGGACGCCTGTATCTCGAAAACTTTAAGAGATTTTCAAAAAAAGATTGTATATTCAGATAGCTGACCTAATTATGATTCTAACAATGTATAATATATATGTAGTTATTGAAATTTAATTTTCGATATTTTAAATTTTTTGCATTTTTGGCACTTTTGAACATAGGATTTCTCAGATAAAGTAATATATCATTACAGAGCCCTGTGGTTTTTTTAGTGCCCAAACCGGCTATTAAAACTATTCCGACAATAAGAACCATACCGGAAGTATTCAAAAAATGGAAAAAAAAGTTTAAAAACATTTTCGCACTCGCGAAAAACTTGATTTCTCCCGTAGGTAATAGCGGACCAAAAGAACTAAAGTGTCATTGGATAGCCCTATTAATGGACCATCATGTGGTATCTAAATAATACGATTTCGATGGTAAGGAAATAAATTATTGTATGCCAAAAATCTAGTATTTTTAGATTTTTTAACATTCTGAGACGCCCTTTTCTCAGTGCTATCGGTTGTCTATATAGTGAATCCAAAATGAAAAGCATTGAAATAATATAGGTGGTCCAAAAATGGCATCAAACTTTGAAAAAAATTGAAAAATCGTTTAATTTTTGTAAACGCTATTTAATTCAACTTTTTTTCCAAAACTACTCAATGGATGTTTCTGACACTTCTGTTACAGAAAGTTAAGTATACAAAGAACTTCGTAAAGCTATCGCGACACTGATCGTAAAACGGAAGTAGTCGTAATTTTGAAATAATTTACAATTTTGACCGGTCTTTTCGACAGCAAATATTACTTTTACAAATGAGGGAGGGTGTCACTGAAGAAAAACAACGAAAGTATAGTTTGATAGCTCAATGGATCGGTTATAGTATAACAAACTTCCTGTCTGATTCCTGAAAGCCGGTTCAGTGCTGCTTGCAGGTCTAGTTTATTATTATTATTTTATTTTTCGGGGGAGCCTATTTCTCAGTGTCTGTAACAGATACAGATCTGGGACATAATTTTCTATCAGGAAACCATATAGTGGCCACCTGATCGACTGTATTTGAAATCTCTGCGGAGACCGGAAGTGGCCGAATTTCGTGCGGTGCCAAAAAATTAAAAAACGGCCGTAGCTTCTTCAATTCTGTACCTATGATCATACAAATTACATTTTCGGAAATCTTGAGTCTTTTCTCAGACGATAGCAGTTGAAAATTTTGCAATTTCAAAACTTCGCCGCTGACTTCTGGCGTTCGAAAAATGAAAATATGTTGTTTAAGACACATTTTTTGTTATTTTTCAAAATTTTCAAATTTGACCTACATTTTTGGATACCTGAAGGCAATCCGGTTCCAATAATATAAGTTTAATTCGGAGTTATCGCCCTTTATTTTTCGATTTTTTCGAATTTTCTTCACATTTTGTAAGCTTAAGTTTCGTTTTACGGCCGGATCGACGTTACTGAAATTCCTGGAACAGAAACCACCGTTTAAAGCAATTTCAACAACAATCCGTAAACCGGAAGTAGTCGAAATAATATGCGATATTTTGAAAAAAACGCGAAAAATGGGTGTTTTAGGTAAAAACACGACTTCTCCGTCCGATATCAACGGATTAAACAAATTAAGGTATCATTTGGTCGGGCGGTGATTGGACCACTGAATGATACCCAATTCGTACGGATACGATCAGCAGGAAGCAAAACATGGCACGCTGAAAATCAAGTATTTTCTGATTTGGAACGTTTTTAGATGCCTGTATCTCGAAAACTGCGCCACAGTTTTTTTATGAAACTTTCTCTATCGAGAGACCTTGCGGTAGTCGTGTGTACGAAACATCCCATTACGACTTTGAAATATCTGGAATTGGTGAAATAGCGGACTGAAAATCAAAAAAAGTCGAAAAATCGTGAAATTTTGGAAAATGCTCTACTATTTTTTTATTTTAAGAGATTTTCAAAAAAAGGTTGTATATTCACATAGCTGACCTACTTACGATTCTAACTATATATATTATGCATGTAGTTATTGAAATTTAATTTTCGATATTTTAATTTTTTTGCATTTTTGGCACCTTTGAACATAGGATTTCTCAGGGGGATTTTATCTGATCGGATAATGTAATATATCACTACTTAGCCATGTGGCTATTTTAGTGTCCAAACCGGCTATTAAAACTATTCCGACAATAATAACCATACCGGAAGTATTCAAAAAATGAAAAAAAAATGGTTAAAAACATTGTCGCACTTGCGAAAAACTTGATTTCTCCTTTAGGTAATAGCGGACCAAAAGAACTAAAGTGTCGCTGGATAGCCCTATTAATGGAACACCATATGGTATCTAAATAATACGATTTCGATGATAAGGAAATAAATTATTGTATGCCAATTTTTAACATTCTGAGACGCCCTTTTCTCGAAAACGACGCCGCAGATTTTTCTTACTCAAAGTCCTATCGGTTGTCTATATAGTGAATCCAAAATGAAAAGCGTTGAAATAATATAAGTGGTCCAGAAATGGCCTTAAACTTTGAAAAAAAAATTGAAAAATCGTTAAATTTTTGGAAACGCTCTTTAATTTATCTTTTTTTCCGAAACTACTCAATGGATGTTTCTGGTACTTCTGGTACGTAAAGTTAAGTATCCAAAGAACTTCGTAAAGCTATCACAACAACGATCGTAAAACCGGAAGTAGTCGTAAAAATGTCCGATATTTTGAAAAGAATTAATTCTTTTACGAAAACCTTTTTTATTTATGAATATTTTTTGATGATATTTTACACAGGAATTATTGATATAAAATTAAACCATGCTAGTCCCGAAATGACATAGTTTGTGTCTAGTCGACGTTAAACCCCATTTCTCTCATCTCGGTAGTGCCGGTTAATTTGAGATATAGTTTGTCTCCCTTTAAGTTTTTTAACCTTTTTAATTTCAGTTTATGGGTTCCAAGTTTATTATTTATTGCCTGGTGTGTATAAAACAATTCTCAATTGCGAATTCTCAACTTATTTGTTACAGATAATGATTTCTTTTGGCACCGGAAGTGAAGTAATTTTGCCAGATTTTACAATTTTGACCGGTGTATTCGCAAGCAAATATTACTTACAAATCTGATAGAGGGTGTCACTGAATCATAACAACTACAGTATCGTTTGGTAGCTCGATGGATCGGCTATTGTATGACGCACTTCCTGTCTGATTCCTGAAAGCCGATTCAGCACTGCAGGTCTGCAGGTCTAGTTATTATTATTATTTACCGCGGGAGCCTATTTCTCTATGATTGAAAAGAGATACCGATTTGCGGTTCATCTTTCTATCAAGAAACCAGGTGGTGGCTACTCAATAAAGCAATTTTTAAACTTCTGCGCAGACCGGAAGTGACCGAACTTTGTACGTTGTCAAAAAATTGAAAATTGGCTATAGTTTCATCAATTCTTTTCCCATTTTCAAACAAATCACATTTCTGGAAAGCCTGAAACTTTTACGAGATAATAGCAATCTCATATTTTGCAATTTCGAAACTATCATTCGAAAATTGAAAACACGTCGGCTACAAGACAATTTTTGTTATTTTTCGAAATTTTCAAATTTGACCTACATTTTTGGATACCTGAAGTCCATCCGATTCTAGAAATATAAGTTTCATTCAGAGTTATCGCCCTTTATTTTTCGATTTTTTTCGAATTTTCTTCCCATTTTGTGAGCTGTGGTTTCGTTTTACGGTCGAATTGATGTTTCTGAAACTTATGGAACATGAAGTTATAGTCCAATACCAACTGATAAAGCAATTTCGACAAGGATCCTTAAACCGGAAGTGGTCGAAATGGTGTGCAATATTTTGAAAAAAATGCAAAAAATGGATGTTTTGGTGGAAAACGTGATTTCTCCGTCCGATATCAACAGATTAAACAGATTAAGGTACCGTTGGATGCCAAGAGGGATGGACTATCGTATGATACCCAAATCACACGGATACTATGAAATTGTAGTAAAATATGGCACGCTGAAAATCAAGTATTTTTTTATTTGGAGCGTTTTTGGACGTCTGTATCTCGAAAACTACCCCAGCGATTTTTATGAAACGTTCTCTATCGAGAGTCCTTTCGATAGCCTTGTGTACGAAACATTCCATTACGACTTTGAAATATCTGGAATATGTCAAATAACGGACTGAAAATCGAAAAAAGTCGAAAAATCGTGAAATTTTGGAAACTGCTCTAATTTTTTTTTATTTTAAGAGATTTTCTAAAAATGTTTATATTTCAGATAGCTGACCTAATTACAATTCTAAAGATATATAATACGTATGTATGTAGTTATTGAAATTTAATTTTCCATATTTTGTCATTTTTGCATTTTGGGCAATTTTAAACATAAGATTTCTCAGGGGCATTTTATCTGATCAGATAATGTAAGACCAAAAGAACTAAAGTGCCGTCGGATAGCACTATTAATGGACTATCTTATGGCATCTAAATAATACGATTTCGATGATAGGGAAATACATTATTATATGCCAAAAATCTAGTATTTTCCGATTTTTTGACATTCTGAGACGCCATTTTCTCGAAAACGACGCCTACGATTTTTATTAAACTTTTCTTACTCAAAGTCCTATCGGTTGTCTATATAGTGAATCCATGATGAAAAGCATTGAAATAATATAGGTGGTCAAACAATGGCCCCAAACTTTGAAAAAAAATGAAAAATCGTTAAATTTTTGTAAATGCTCTTTTATTTATCTTTTTTTCCAAAACTACTCAATGTATGTTTCTGACACTTCTATTACAGAAAGTTAAGTATCCAAAGAACTTCTTAAAGCTATCACGACAATGATCGTAAAATCGGAAGTAGTCGAAAAAATATCCGAAATTTTGAAAAAAAATATTTCTTTTACGAAAACCTTTTTTATTTATGAATATTTTTTGATGGTATTTTACACAGGGTTACAGTATCATCCTACTTGAGCAGGAGTGAGAAAGAATTTTGTCTCAGTAATTTGCGTTAGCCGCCTTTGTTTAATTTAGTTTTTCGGGCCCAGATTAATTATTTATTATTCGATTTGTATAAAACAAAGTTCATATGATCCGTGATCCCAATTGTAATTTCCTTTGTTACGGTGACATTTTTCTGTCGGCAACGGAAGTGACGTAATATTAACAAAAAGTACAATTTTGACAGTTCGGTACCACTTTTTGAAAGTAAATATTATTTTTTTCAAAACTGATATAACTAAAAGGATGCACCCTTTAAAAGCACACAAAACCTTTAGCTCACATTTTTTAATTTCAATTTCATTTTCGGGCAATTTCGAATAAAATGTAAAATAAAGTGTAAAATTCAGTTATTTACAAATCATTCAGCATCTTCATATTTTGAAATATTTATTTGTAATTTTCATAAACTAGTAGCAATAATCCAGACGAAGAGAATTTTATCGAAAATTAGTTTGTAATATGAGCAGTTGCCGAGAAATATGCAATTTTGCATGCATTACTTTTCATGTTATTTTGCCTATAATAGAGTCAATTATTATTCGATTTTCAATATTTTTCCCCATTTGATGCCTAATGTCAATTTGGAAAGGTCCAGCCAATTTTACACTTTCGCTGTGACCGGAAATGACATCATTTGGGCAATAACTGTATTTTTAACCTAATAAACAAATATTTTATTCAAATGAGTCTGCCATATAATATTTTTAGAATTATGATATTTGATTCCCACCAACGAATAGCATGAATCCATACGACCATACAGATACCACAAAATGGTTTCTAACTTGTACGGTTACAGAGAAATAGGCGATCTTCTATAAGACACTTTTCAAGGTTTTTGGTCTATAAAAGTGTGAATTATTATTCGATTTTCATAAAATTTTCACCATTTGATGCATTATGCCATTTATGAATTCTATGAACTAATTTAACAATTACAATATCACCGGAAGTAATGTCATTTTTTGCAAAAAAAAAAGTATTTTTAGCCTTCAAAACAAACATATTTTTAAGTGATTTATATTGATTATTCGTTTAACTTTATAATGTATGATTCTAATAGACAGTTAGATTGAATCAATACAATCATATTGATGTCAAGAAAAGGATTCTAGCATATTCCCTCGTCGAGAAATAACCAATTTTCCCAGGGTCACATTTTAAGTTTTTTACCTTCTTTATTTCACTTTATGGGTTAAAGGTTAATTATTTATTGCCCGATATGTATAAAACAAAGTTTGTTTTCATGTTGCGAATTTTCGACTCAGTTTTTACCTACAAAAAGTTCTTTCGGCACCGGAAGTGACGTAATGTTGTCAGAATTTACAATTTTGACCGGTCTTTTCGCGTCCATATTAATTTTACAAATGATAGAGGGCGTCATTGAAGCTATGGTATAACAAACTTCCTGTCTGATTCCTGAAAGCCGGTTCAGTGCTGCTTGCAGGTCTAGTTAGGCTTTCAGACTTTCGTCTGAAAGCCTATTGAGATTACTAAAATTATTATTAGGCTTTCAGACTTGTCTGAAAGACTATTGTTTTTACTAAAATTATTAATCTTTCATATTACATATGAAAGCTTATTTTTTCTGTTAAAGTTATTATTATTATTTTTTTTGTGTGTTTTCTGCAAATCGGATTTCTCAGAATCTATCCATAGGATCTTTCTGAAATTTTGACCTACCCCCCCCCCCCAAAAAAAAATAAAAAAAAATAGGGTGCGAACCTTGATTAAATATATTTTCAAAACGTTTTACGAATCCGAAATCACCGAATTTTACGAACAAATGCATTTGACCTACAATGCCGTAACTTTGTGACTATTTGATCTATTTTACTAATTCTTTTTTCTTTGAGTATCCTAAGACATTTACTTCAAATCTGCAATTTCGGATTTTCGAATTTCGAAAATTCGTCGCTGTGATTTCGAACCGGAAGTTTACACCAACACGACAACTTCTTTAGTAGTTGTACGATTTTCATGAATTTTAATATGTAAGTAGACCTTAATGATGCGACTTGAAAAATGACTTTAGAAATTTTCTAACTTATCTCCCCTTGGTGAAATTAAGGATCAAAGTTTTCAAAAAAATCGTCGAAATATAGGTCAGAATGACCTAATTTTTTTTTCGATACTAGACAAGGAATTACTGATTCGGACACAAAATATGGAGTTTGTCGTTACAGACTCGGGAGTCATATTTTCGGAATCCTTGAAGGAATGCCTAAAAATCTGTCGGATCAGAATTTTGATTTCGGTCACGTGATGGTCCTTCTAATTAAGCTAGAATGTTCAAACTTGGTGTAGACGTTCACTAGGTCAATGTTATTATTGAGTTCAAAGATGAGCATTTTCTGCTTAGGGTAAGCAGAGATAAGCATGCTGATTTGTTGATTCTTTAGGGCACGATAACTTCGGTTATACTGAAGGGAGGGCGGTGAAACTTTTGTCAATAGAGAGTTTAATAGCTAGCCTGTTGTGTGAAATCATTGTATCATTTTTTTTAAATATCAGGGATAGCCGAAAAAAAGAGATTGAAAATCCAAAAAGTCGTATTTTTACAATTTGGAGCATGTTTAGAGGTCTTTCTTGTAAAGTCAACATACTATTTTTTGGGAACTTCTTCTACAAAGAGTCTTATTGGTAGACTTTTATATGATACCATCGATCAACAGTCCAACATATCAGGAGAAGAAGAACAAAAGGATCGAACATTGAAAACGGCATCCTTTCATTGTTAAGCGAAACATGCAGTGTGGGTGACTACAATCTACGCATTTAGTCATCGTATAGAGCTTATTCAACAGTATCGAATTCCAACTGCTTAGGGATATTTTACGTGCACTCCAATGTGTACACGGGACCTTGGTTTTCCGTCCCATCCGAACGACTAGACTGCTGTGCTTGTCAGGCCCTCCGTTCTGCCTCACTGACAAGGGGAACCACGCCCGGAAATCGAGATGAACTTTCTCCGTGCAGAACTTTCAATTCAGGCAAAACTTTTTGGAATCAGGTTGAACTCAACTGTTTGAATATGTACATTAAATATGTAGATTTGGAAAATTATAAAGACATAATATCAAAATCGGTCAAAAACTCACAAAGTTACAAATTTAAATGTAGTGAGAAACATTGCACCCGGACAAAAAATAATATTTAAACTAAAGGGAAATAACTGAAACATACGATTAAGCTGGTCAGTTGGGGCTTATTTTCAAAAGTTTTGTAATAATCGGTTGGTAATTATAGTACCGTGCACATTAAACTGTTAAAACAGAAAATTTCGCCCGGTTGAAATGTTTCTTGCTATAAGTCAACAATTTTCCGATTGGCTTAATGGTTAGCATGTGCGCGCTGTATCGTAACGTCTGTCATTGAGTCAACGGGCGTCGTTTCGATCTCCAGGTTGCACGTGACATGGTGTATGATGTCCAACCTCGTGGGTTTTCTCTGTGTTCTTCGGTTTCCTCCCAACGGCTAAAGACCAGTACGCGCAAGGGGAGTTTTTAAATAAAATTAAAAAACATATGTTAGTCCCGAAATGACCTAGTTTGTGTCGAATGGACGTTAGGCCGCATTTCTCTCTTTCTCTTTTAATTTTAAAGTTTTGTAATAATCGGTTGGTAATCAAAGGTACTGTAAAAGTGATAAAACAGAAAATTTGACCCGGTTGTAATGTTTCTCACTTTAAAGTCAGAAATTTGTCGATTTTAAGGGGAAAACGTTTATTGCGAACGATTAAGCTGGTCAGGGGGAGCTTATTTTTAAAAGTTTTGTAATATTCGGTTGATAACAAAAGGTACCGTGCAAATTAAACTGTTAAAATAGAAAATTTGGCCCGGTTGAAATGTTTCTCGCTGTAGGTCAGCAATTTGCCGATTTTAGGGAGGTTGCGTGGCTGAATGGTTAGCACGTAAGCTCTGTATCATAACGTCTGTCATTGAGTCAACTGGCATTGTTTCGATTTCTTGGTTGTACGTGACAAGGAGTATGGTCGCCTGTCCTACCTCATATCCCGTAATGCTGCTGCCCGGGTAAAATTTCCCTCATTGCACAATTTATGGCGTATGCCCGTCTTCATTAGCCCATCGTAAACCATAATTATATAACATATCTTGGAAGCCCGATTACAGCTATACAAGTTTCAGTAATTTCCGTTTAGTTTAAATATTATTTTTTGTCCGGGTGCAATGTTTCTCACTACATTTAAATTTGTAACTTTGTGAGTTTTTGACCGATTTTGATATTATGTCTTTATAATTTTCCAAATCTACATATTTAATGTACATATTCAAACAGTTGAGTTCAACCTGATTCAAAAAGTTTTAGTTTTGCTCAAAGTTATCTCATTTAATTTTTCGATGTTTTCTTACCATTTTCATTTCATTTTTCTGAAAGTTTTGAAGTCGGAAGTCATCCCGGTCAGAGCCTTATATATAGAGAGTCTGGCCAACTGACGTCGTGGGCGCCATTTTGTTACCCATTTTTACGTTACACATAGAGCCGCAGAACACCGTGTGACCGATTTATAAATATGTTTTAGATTTGTGCAAATGTATTTTTATGTTGACTCGTGTGTAGGGGTAGACAATAATTTTAATAAATCAATCACAATATGTAAATTTTATTGACGATATTTATTTTTTTTACCTTTTAAACATTTAAAAACGCCGCAATAATCCAATATATCGTTTATCTAAAGGTTAAATTGAAAGTATCGAATAATGATTCAAAGATTACCTTTGAAATTAGAAACAAATTTTTTTATTATATTTTAAGGGTGAAATATTGAAACGGGTTCCATTGATTCCGATTTCGTTTCTGATTTTTTTTTAAAATTAACATTAAAAATACCGCAATTAACCAATATAATTTTTTATTTAATTTTTATCGTATGTTATTATCCCGCGTCGAAGGAAGTAAGGGGGAGATCTTGAAACGGGCTCTGTCCATCCCAGTATCTTTATGAAACTTTATTTTTAAACACATCATTATAGTAGTTGTGCCAGGTTGTGCCTTTTGCTAATTAGAAATCTTTAGGATTTAATATTCCGGGAATATAAGTTTCATTCCGAGTTATCGCCCTTTATTTTTCGATTTTTTTCGAATTTTCTACCCATTTTGTGAGCTCGGGTTTCGTTTTATGTCAGAATTGACGTTTCTGAAACTTCTGAGGCATGAAGCCAAATGACCATTGCAAGGAATAAAGCAATTTCAACAATAATCTGTACACCGGAAGTGGTCGAAATGATGTCCGATATTTTGAAAACAATGCAAAAAATGGGTATTTTGGGGAAAAACGCGATTTCTCCGTCCGATGTCAATGGATTAGACAAATTAGGGTACCATTGGATTGCACTAGGATTGTGCTATCGTATGATACCCAATTCGTACGGATACGATGAGCAGGCAGCAAAATATGGCACGCTGAAAATCAAGTATTTTCTGATTTGGAGCGTTTTTGGATGCCTGTAGCTCGAAAACTTAACCACAACTTTTTTTTAACTTTTTTTCTATCGAGAGTCCTTTCGGAGTTATTTTGCATGAAACCATCCAGTAAGACTTTGAAATATCTGGAATAGGTGAAATAACGGACTGAAAATCGAAAAAAGTCGAAAAATCGTGAAATTTTGGAAAATGCTCTGCTATTTTTTTTATTTTAAGAGATTTTCCAAAAGAGATTGCATATTCAGATAACTGACCTAATTACGACTCTAACGATGTATGTATAATATGTATGTAGTTATTGAAATTTAATTTTCGATATTTTAATTTTTTTGCATTTTTGGCACTTTTGAACATAGGATTTCTCAGGGGGATTTTATCTGATCGGATAATGTAATATATCATTACAGAGTCCTGTGGCTATTTTAGTGCCCAAACCGGCTATTAAAACTATTCCGACAATAGTAACCATACCGGAAGTATTCAAAAAATGAAATAAAATGGTTAAAAACATTGTTGCACTTGCGAAAAACTTGATTTCTCCTTTAGGTAATAGCGGACCAAAAGAAGTGTCGCTGGATAGCCCTATTAATGGAACACCATATGGTATCTAAATAATACGATTTCGATGGTAAGGAAAAAAAATTATTGTATGCCGAAAATCTAGTATTTTCCTATTTTTTAACATTCTGAGACGCCCTTTTCTCGAAAACGACGCCACAGATTTTTCTTAAATTTTTCTTGCTCAAAGTCCTATCGGTTGTCTATATAGTGAATCCAAAATGAAAAGCGTTGAAATCATATAAGTGGTCCAAAAATGGCCTCAAACTTTGAAAAAAATTGAAAAATCGTTAAATTTTTGGAAACGCTCTTTAATTTATCTTTTTTTCCAAAACTACTCAATGGATGTTTCTGATACTTCTGGTACGTAAAGTTAAGTACCCAAAGAACTTCGTAAAGCTATCACAACAACGATCGTAAAACCGGAAGTAGTCGTAAAAATGTCCGATATTTTGAAAAAAATGAATTCTTTTACGAAAACCTTTTTTATTTATGAATATTGTTTAAGGTCATGAGACGAAGAATCCTATTGATTTTCAGTGATTTCCGATAATTAGTGCCAGAGTTATGGCCCTTGATCACTTCAAAAAATCCTGTGGACGCTCTAGAGGCCAAAGTTAATATCCGATCGACTTTAAATTAACACACAGTGTTCAAGGTCATGAGACGAAGAAGTCTATTGATTTTCAGAGATTTCAAATAATTACTGCCAGAGTTATCTCCCTTGATAACTTCAAAAAATCTTGTGACGCTATAGAGGTCAAACTTATCATCTGATTGACTTCAGATTGATACACAGAGTTTAAGGTGTTGAAACGAACAAGTATTTTGATTTTCAATGAATTTTGATAACTGAACAGCTAAATCCATGATATTAAATGTTTCATGTATACTAATTGTTAGTGTGGGTAACACTTTATAAAAACAATCAAATTCTAATGATTTTCTGATAATTACATAATGAGTTGTTACTCTTAATCAGTTTTTAGTGTTTTACAAATGTTTCATTACCGAAAAAAGTAAAAATATGCGACAACCCTTGTTGACTGCCCGGACGATTTAGCTGCTGTGGGCGTATGTTTCGTTGCCTGGCAACCTAGCTTTAAAAATATTGCAGTAATTTTAACAATAATCATTGTATTTTAACTTTCGATACATTTTGGCATAGCTGGAGACAAGGCACATAGCTACACTACTTTCGATTTTTGATTTTCGGTAAATCTTCGAAGATATTAGGCGCCAAATTTCGAAAATTTAAAATTTTACAAAAAACTTTTTTATTTATGAATATTTGTGCACAGAATCAAAGAGTCATCTGACTAGCGCAAAAATGTTAAAATTTTTTGTCTCAGTAATTTTCCTTGGCCGCCATTGGCTAATTCAGTTTTTCAGTCCAAGATTAATTTTTTATTGTTCGATTTGTATAAAACAAAGTTCATATGCTTCGTTGTCTCAATTGTCATTTTTTTGTTACCGATAGTGTTATCTGTCGGCACCGGAAGTGGCATAATTTTACCAAAAACTACAATTTTGACAGTTAGGTACCATTTTTCGAAAACAAATATTATTTTTTGGAAAAATTATATGACTCAAATATTGTGCCCTTTCAAGGCGCAAAAAATGTTGGAAGCAGTTTTTTTAATTTCGATTTCATTTTCAAGCAAATTCGATTAAGAGGCTAAAAATGGTGTAAAATTGACCTATTTACAACCTATTCAGGCTTTTCAGATTTTAAAATATTTCTTCGTAACTTTTATAAACTTGTAGCTATAATCCATGCGAAGAAAATGTATGTTTAAATTAGTTTGTAATATAAGCAGTTGCCAAGAAATGGGCAGTTCTGCATAAGTCACTGTTTTAGTTATTTTGCCTGTAAAATAGTCAATTATTATTGGATTTTTATAAAAGTGACATCATTTGATTCAAAAAGCATGTAGCGTCATATCAAGTTGGTTATAATTTACAAATTGACATCGGAAGAGTTCATTTTGTCAAAAACTGCTTTTTAAACTTTTTAAATCAATGTTATATTCAAACAAGAATTATTTAATATGTATTAATAATTTTAAATTTTGGTTTAAATTCACATATAAACACAACTCATATGTTCATATAGATATCATAAAATTGTTTCTTACTTGTTCGGTTGCCGAGAAATAGACGGTTTTCTAAAGGTCACTTTTGAAGGTTTTGGGGCCATAAAAGTGTCAATTATTATTCGATTTTCATAAACTTTACACCATGTTATACCTAATGCCATTTAGGATTTCATACAAGTAATTTCAGATTTTCATTATCACCGGAAGTAACGTCATTTTGGCAAAAACTGTATTTTTAGCCTTCAAAAAAGATATTTTATTCAAATGAGTCTGTTTTGAAATCTTCTTCAAATTATGATATTTGATGCCAATCAACAAATAGAATGAACCCATACGATCATACAGATACCACAAAATGGTTCCTAACTTGTACGGTTGCAGAGAAATAGCCGATTTTCTACAAGTCACTTTTCAAGTTTTTTGTTCTTTAAAGTGGCAGTTATTATTCAATTGCCAAAAAAATTTCACTATATGATATCTATGCCATTTCTGATTTCATAAAACTAATTGAACATTTTCATTAACACCCGAATTAATGTAATTTTGTCAAGATCATTTACAAGTAACAAATGTATAAAATGAATTCATATTGCTGGATTTGGTTGATTCTGCGTCCATTATATTTGATGTGAGCAATGTTTATTTGGAAACATGTTTAGTGGTTTCGTTGGTACCGGAAGTGACATATGTTCAAGGGTAGCTTGGCACCGGAAGTGACATGTTCAAGGGTAACGTGGCACCAGTGAAACCCGTCATTCCTGCATGCAGGTCTAGTTATTTATTTATTTTTTTTATTTTTAAACAACTCTGATCGACGCTTATCGGCATAAGACAAATATTTGCCTAGTTTATACAAGTCTTTTATATTACTGGTACTAAGCAACTGGAAGAATTTAAAAACATTAGGTCTGGTGTGATAATACCACTTAATGAATTTAATGCGTATATCCACAAATGGCGAGCAAATTAGGACGTGGTGAAATTCATCTTCCACTTCCCCAAGCTGGCAAAACATACATAATCGTTGATCACGTGGCACTTTAGTATATCGACCGGTTTCTATAAATAATTTATGGGCTGATAAGCGTAGACGAGTTAAATGTTTTAATAATAAGGGCTTTATAGGCTTTAAAAGATAGGGTTGGAGTGTAAAATTTAATACAACATGTTGATAGTAGATTCCTTTAGGAGAATGGCATATATTGCTATAACACGACTGTTTAAAGATATCAAATATTCTCTGCTTAAAAATGAACGCTGAATGTTTGTCAACATTTTGCCACATATACCCTAACCCAAGACCATCAAATTCATTTTTAAGGTTACAAATCCAGTTATCATTATTATTAAGCATATCAGTTAAACAACATCTAAGTAAGTCATTTTCTGTAGAAAAAAGTTTAATATAATATTTAAAGATTTTAATTTTCCTTAAGATATGTAAAGGATATCTACCCAGTTCAAATAATAGCATGTCATGATTCGTGGATCGTTTAACACCTAAAATTAATTTTAGGTAATAAAAATGCAGTTTGTCAATTTCAGGTGCTTTATGAAACCCCCAGATTTCAGCACCATAATTTAATACACTACCAACATAGGTATCAAAGGCATACAGTGATGTTTTGACATTAAAATAATTCTCCCTGCAAGTTTTAATAACGGAGAACATTGCCTTTCTTCCTTGTAAAGCTAAGTTTTTCTGCGTAGTCAAGAATTTACCATTAAAATTAAGTAAGATGCCTAGATAATTAAATTCATTTACAACCTCTAATTCATTACCGTTAAAATCCCATTTTTCTTTACCTGTTATTTTGCCACAATTTCTAAAAATAACTACTTTAGTTTTACTAGTATTTACCGTTAAATCCCATTTATTAGTATATACAGCAAGTGAATCTAACAACTCCTGTAATCCGTTTGGCGTTTCAGAAAATAAAACTTTATCATCGGCATACATTATTAAAAATAGATTTAGGTAGGATAAGGAAAGTGGTTGACAATTACTGGATTTAAGATGAGATTCAACATCACTAATATATAATGAAAATAATAGAGGTGATAATATTTCACCTTGAAATAATCCAGCACTACATGAAAATAAATCGGATAAACTACCATTTAATTTTACAGAACATTTCACTTTACTGTATAGAGAGCGAACCACTTTCAGGAGCTTGCCATCAATACCTGAATGAATTAATTTGTACCATAAATATGATCGATTGATCAAATCAAAAGCTTTACTATAATCGATAAAACAGCAATACAACCGTTTCTTGTTTTTTAGTGTTCTATTTATTAAGGATTGAAGGATAAATATAGCATCATTCGTACTCAAACCTTTTCTAAACCCAAATTGTGAGTGTGGTATTAGGTTATTTATCTTATCAAAAGCTACAAGTCTATTATTTAATATTTTTGTGAAGAGCTTCCCCATACAACTAACTAAAGTAATTCCCCTGTAGCAATCTGGATTATTAACATCTCCGCGTTTAGATACGGGAACAATATTTCCTATACACCATGACGTTGGGTATATTCCAGACTCTAGAATATTATTAAATAATATTAGCAGACATGGGATTAGTTTCGTTGACTAAAGTATAAACACCTCGTTGAATACCTAGTCAAAACCACAAGCCTTCTTCGCTTTCAAATTCTTTATAGCCTTAAACATTTCATCAGTATTAATTGGGAAATCTAAATCCTCATTATAGTGGTGAGTGAAATGAATATCATATGTATTAATAAATTCGTCAATTTCCTTGTTATGTTCTGAGTCATAGTTTAGAAAAATGCTCAAAAAATTCTTTTAATTCAATATTACTTAAGATTTGGGTCTTTTTCCTTTTAAACAGTTTATGAAATCTCTTAGGATTATTTTTACTCAAAGGTCCATCACATTTCCTTGGTGGGTTTTGTAAGTATTCTTTACTATAATTTCATATTTTTTATAATCAAGTCGAGATTTTGAGAGATTTATTCGATTCGTAACTGATTTTTTCTTGTTAAGGATTTTAATGCTAATTGATATGAATTGTATTTATCTTTACATAGATCATTGAACCATGGTATATCTGCGCTCTTAATGCGATTTGAGTTCACCTTATGTGTATAAATAGTTTTCTTGTAATACGGTGAGATTATGTCAGAAAGGGAATTTGAAAAGTTATCAACAGCCTGGTCAATGCTTTTTTGAGTTTGTTCAGTGATATGACACATAGATGAGATATGGTTCAAGGACGTTTCAAGGTCATTCTGGATTTTGTCATTCATCATATCGTCCCACCTAAAATTTACACAATTGTGACCCTTCGCTTCATTTTTCTCATTACTTCTATTCAATGCTACATTAATGTTAAAGCACAATGGTGAATGGTCAGAGAACCCAGTGAATATTCCAGAGCAGAAATAACTTAAGAGTTTGAAATTATCACAGCGTAATATGAGATAATCTATTAGACTGGAGCCTTTTGAACTAGTGAAAGTAAAATTACCCTCTTTATCTTCCCCAAATCTACCGTTTACAATTCGAAAACCGGTCATAACACAAAAGTATAGAAGTTGTCTCCCATAACAGTTGACCACTTCATCCATATTGTGTCTAGTTTGTAAGTTTTCATCATTATCGTGTGAGTAATGCGACAGAGATAATAAATTCGACTCAATATCGGGATTTAATTTATCATATATAATGAAGTCAGGATTAGTCGAAGTTCTGCTTTTAAAATCTCCAACTAATACCAATACATTTTCATCAATGGAGTATTTAAGTAATAGCTCTCGGAGTTCGGAAAAAGGGTCAAAATCAGGGACTGACGAATAATAAACACTATTCTGTGGGGAGAAATAACAAGCGATTATATATGTAATACCTTTAGTATTTAGATCTGATGGAGTGATTTTGATAACTATTATACAATCATAAATGTTATAAACTATGCTGCATCTATTTACAATATTATTCTTAATAAAGATAACTGACCCCCCTCCTTTCACATGAGTTCTAGGAAAATTATAAGATGTATAGTTATCTAATTCTATTTCATCATTATTGCTAATCCAACATTCAAATTAATAAACAGACTATATCAAAATCACATAGCTTCTTCACAAAGTCTTTGTTCTTTAGTTTTGCACAGAGACCTTTACCGACGTTCCAAGAAATTATACCTATGCCACTCTCAGGTTCGTCCTATACCGTTGTCTGCCTATTCGGTGGGCTGCCCTCGGATTCCGAACTAAAAAGGGCCTGTCTCTTTGCTAGGGGTCTGCGGTGATCCCTGGTTTCACACGGTCTGTTGAAAGGTAAGGGCATAGGCGTACGAGGCGATGGGGGGGGGGGGGGCACCGTCCCCCCCCCCAAATATTTTCATGAAAAAAAATAGAAATCTGAAAAGAGCTCAGAATTGTGAAATCGATCATTAGCCGAGGAGTTTTTGAAAATGGGGTGGGGGTAGGGGTATGGCCTTGTCGGGGAAGGCTATGGTCTTGTCGGGAATGAATGCTCAGTTTGTCGGGATGCGTCGCGCCGTCTGTCGGGTTTTGAATATTTTTAATAATATGGAAGCGGAAAGAGAAAGCAGTCTAGTCAATGATGAACACGTACGTCATCTGAATAGAACTAGCACGTACACGTGACCTTTCTCAGTTCAAGGGTACTGTGTTCTTGATACTGGCATCCATCTCCATGCACCGGACGAGCCCAGTGATCAGGGGCGTTTAAAGGTTTATCATGGCGGAGGCTAAATTATTTTGAGGGCCCTCTTTGGCGGAGATCCTGGTGTGAGGGGGTGTCTTGATGATTTCCATACCAGTGCAATGACTGCATTCTCATTCAGTAGTGGATTCGACAGTCACAGTGTAAAGAAAACGATTGACTCGGAATCAGAGGGGCCCTTTTGTCAGACGGGGGCCCCCTTTGTCTGCCTCCCTAACTAGGGAACATGTCATTTTTCTCATCGGTTTTAGCATTTCTTTGATTTTTTTCAAGAGGAGGCTGGCGCCTCCAGTGCCTCAGCTATGAAACGCCTTTGCCAGTGATAGAAGTGAGCCGCTGACAATTTTCTTTAATAATAATTGATAAGTTTGTAATAATATTTTACCTTGTAGTCACATATAATATACATGTACGATGGCTCAATAGGCTGTAAATAATTCGATATTGAGCCCTTTTCTTTGGAAATAAATATTCATATGTGAATGTAAAGTGCCCCTGGTAAGAGTTATACAAAGATAATGTGCTCAACAACGCTTATTTTACTTATAAATCTCTTCAGGAAAAAGTTTTAAACCACTATGATGTAGATGTTAGATATATATACAAGTCTTCTATACATCTGAGATCTGGATAAAAAATGTGAAGTCTCATAAAATGAAAAATGTGGCAAAAGCAAATGTTTTCGTAGTAATAGAGCTTTTACCAGTTTTTATGCTGCAACTGGCATAATTTACTACCCACTCCAAATTACTAGAAAGTATTCGAAATGCCTGTGGACCTGTATATAGATATCATTTACATAGAGCTTTTCACGTACCATTTTTACTTTGTTACCACCGGACTTCAAGTTTTTCATGATTGGGTATAGTTTTCTGCGAGCTGATTCGATGGCTTGAGGATATTGCTCATTGATCCCATATGGCTTACCTTTAAGCATATAAGAGTTACTTTTAACCAATGCCAAGTCTGTGTGGTAAAGAAAACGTGCGACTATAGGTCGAAATCTATCAGTACGATGTCTGCCAAAACGGTGAACATTGCCGAACTCTATTCTGTGGTTTATTTTAAGTTCAAGATGAATAAAGTCTCTTAATTTACTCTCAGTGTTCTCGTTGTCGTCTTCGCGTAATCCATGGAAGATTAGGTTCTATTTCATTGACCGACACTGTAAATCTGTCAACGTTGCACTCATCTCTTCCTGCTTGTATGCCAGAGCCTTTATTTTCTGCAAAATTAATTGCTGTCCGTCGCTATCTGCGTCTACCTGTTTTGATAAGATATCCAATTTTGCATCAGCCTTTTCAGATTTTCTTAATAATTCATTGTTACTTTGGTGAAGTGTGCTAGTTCTCTCAGCCAATTCATGATTTTTCTTCACGATAGAATTCACTTGTATTTCTAAGTCTTGGATTATGGTAGAGACTGCTGATAATATCGAATGAACCTCGTCTATTTTTATCACCTTTTGCTCGATATGTTGTAAACGTATATCGAAGTTTGTTGTTAAATTCATTATTTTATTCAGCTTTACATTTAAATCACTATCACAAGACAGGACCATTTGACACTTATTAAGAAACACCTTTCACGGTTGGCTAATCTTCACAGCTCTCTTAAACACGTCCTCTCTCTTCAAAAACTAATCATCCATGTAAGTACCCCAAAACATTATTGCCTAAACCAAATATTTATCGCCCGCTCAGCCATCCACGTAACCATAATGCTTTGCACGCGATGTCTTGGCCAATCAACCAACATGGTGTTTGTTTATATTCTAGGGGTTTTAAAACTCGAGCTTGCCCCTTTCAAAATCAATTCAGCGATAATTTTTTGATAATATTTGATATCTGGAGATTCTCCGTTTTACAACGATGCCAATTATTATGCAAGAGGAATGATCGGTCGTTCCATAGCGAGCGAAGGAACATAACTTATTTCGCAGAGAATTTTAAGAAATAGGACAGATTTAAGAATACGGTACTCTTACAAAATTTTCAAATAAAGGTGTTCTAAAATCTTTTATTGCTATTTTGATCTTTTGTGTCGATAGATAGTATATTTATAGACTCATTTTTTAGAAAACCTCATCAATATTTTCACTTATTTTGCAATCCGACTCATGATGGCGTGTTCAATCACAAATATTACGGCACGCTCAAGATCTAGTATTTTCCTTTTTCGGCATTTATATGATATCAGAATACAAATTCGATGGTTAGGCAATAGATTATGAGATGCCGAAAACGTAGTATTTTCTTCCTTTTTTTGAAGCCCATTCAGACTCTATAGAAAACGATTATTATTATTTTATTATTATGTTTATCTCGAAAACTACTACTATTTCTCTTCTTAAAATTCTGTTACCCCGAGTCCTATCGGTCGTTTAGAGTATAAAGGTAAATTTAAAAGCATGGCAATGATATGAAGGACCCTGAAAGCCGATTCAGCACTGCTATGCAGGTCTAGTTATTATTATTACTTTTTTCCGCGGGAGCCTATTTCTCCATGATCGAAAACAGATATCGATCTGGAACAAACTTTTCTATCGGGAAAACATGTGGTGGCTAGTGCATAAACTATTTTTCAAACTTGTGCGCAGACCGGAAGTGGCCGATCTTTGTAGGTCGTCATGATATTGAAAATCGGCCATAATTTCGTCAATTCTCTACCCATTTTTAATCATATGACATTTTCGGAAACCCTGAATCTTTTGCGAGATAATGGCTATCTCAGATTTTTCAATTTCGAACATTCGTCTATGACTTCTATCGTTCGAAAATTGAATAGACGTTGTTTATGAGACAATTTTTGTTATTTTTCAAAATTTGCAAATTTGACCTACAGTCTATGCGATTCCAGTAATATAAGGTTCATTCAGAGTTATCGCCCTTTATTTTTCGAATTTTCTGCCCATTTTGTAACCCTTATATTTTTTGGAAAGGATAAAACGATATTTCTGAAACCCCTGAAACATAAAGCCATATTGCCAGACAGTTGCATAAAGCAATTTCAACAAAGATTCGGAAACCGGAAGTAGTCGAAATAATGGCAGATTTTTTGAAAAAAACTTAAAAATGGGGGCTTTGGGAAAAACGTGATTTCTTCGTCCCATATCGGGGGGTTGGGATGGCCTAGTGGCCTAGAGTGCCGCGCTTCGACCTCTAGCTGGCCGGTCACCTCTGGCTTGCGGCTGTGGTTTCGATCCCTGGTGTGAGCGTATGTGGCATGGAGATAGGGGCGCCTTCTCAAACTCGTGGGTTTCCTCCGGGCACTCCATTTTCCTCCCACTGCTAAAGACCCCTACGCGCAAGCGAATTATTGAAAAAAAAAATGAAACCATATGTTAGTCCCAAAATGACTTGGTTTGTGTCGAGAGGACGTTAAACCCCATCTCTCTCTCTCTCCTCTCTCTCTCTCTCTCTCTCTCTCCCAATTCATACAGATACGATGATAAAATATATGACAGGCTGAAAATCAAGCATTATTTGATTTGGTGCGTTTTTGGACGCCTTTATCTCGAAAACTACTCCAGCGATTTTTCTTAAACTTTATCTATCGATGGTCCTTCTGGTAGTCTTTAGCATGGTTCCATCCATTAAGACCTTCATATAATTGGAATAAGACAAAAAAGGGACTGAAAATTGAAAAAAGTAAAAAAATCGTGAAATTTTGAAAAATGCTCCACTATTTTTTTATTTAAGAGATTTTTTTAAAAAAAAAAGATATATATCTAAAAAGCTGACCTAATTACGATTCTAATGATGTATAATATGTATGCAGTTATTGATATTTAATTTTCAATATTTTGACATTTTGAACACTTTTGAACATAGGATTTCTCAGAAGATTTTATTTGATCGTATAGTGTCGTATATCTTTAGAGAGCCCTGTTCCCATGCAAACTGAATGAGAAAACTACTCGACAATGATTCGTATACCGGAAGTAGTTCAAAAAACGAAGAAAAATGTAAAAAAGATGAAAAAAAATTGGAGCTCAGGCCAAAAGTTCGAATTCTCCGTCACATATTAGCGGACCAAAACAATTAAAGTGTCATTGGATAGTTCCATTAATAGACGACCGTATAACATCCAAATAACACGAATTTGATTCTTAGGAAATAAATTATGGTACGCCGAAAACTAAGTATTTTCCGTTTTGGAGCATTCTGAGACGCCCTTTTCTCGAAAACGACGCCTACGATTTTTCTTAAACATTTTTTACTCAGAGTCCTATCGGTGATCTTGCGTGTGCATTTAATAATAAAAGCGTTGCAATATTATAGGTGGTCCAAAAATGACCTCAATCTTTGAAAAAAGTTGAAAAATTATTGAAAAGGCTCTTTTATTTATCTTTTTTTTACGAAAACTACTCAATGAATGTTTCTGACATTTCTGGTACAGAAAGTTAAGTATCTTATCAACTTGTTAAAGCTATTCCAACAATGGTCGTAAAACCGGAAGTAGTCGAAAAAATCTCCGACATTTTGATTTTTTTTTTACATTTTTACAGAAAACTTTTTTATTTTTTGATGAATATTTTTTGATGGTAGTTTACACAGAGTTAAAGTATAACCCTACTTGAGCAGAATAAGAAAGAATTTTGTCTCAGTAATTTTCTTTAGTCGCCATTGGCTAAATTAGTTTTTCGTACCTAGATTAATTATTTATTTTTCGATTTGTATAAAACAAAGTGCATATGCTCCGTGGTCTCAATTGTAATTTTTCTTGTTACCGTGAAATTTTTCTGCACGCAACGGAAGTGGCGTAACAAAAACTACAATTTTGACAGTTCAGTACCACTTTTTGAAAGCAAATATTATTTTTTTCGAAATCTGATATAGCAAAAAGGACGCGCGCTGTAAAGGGGCACAAATCGTTAGCTCAGATTTTTTAATTTCAATTTCAATTTCGGGCAATTTCGAATAAATGTAAAAAAAAAGTGTAACAATTAGTTATTTACAACCTATTCAACGTCTTCATATTTTGAACTATTTATTCGTAACTTTCATAAACTCGTAGTAATAATCCAGACGAGGAGAATGTATGCAAAAAATAGGTTGTAATATGAGCAATTGCCGAGAAATATGCAATTTTGCATGCATCATTTTTCACGTTATTTTACCTATAAAATAGTAAATTATTATCTGATTTTCAATAATTTTTTTTCATTCGATGCCTAATGCCAATTTGGACTAGGTTAAGCCAATTTTACAGTTTCACTGTGACCGGAAATGACGTCATTTTGGCAAAAACTGTATTTTTAACCTAAAAAACAAATATTTTATTCAAATGAGTCTTGTTTATAATATTTTTAAAATTATTATATTTGAATCCCATCACTGAATAGCATGAACCCATACGATCATACAGATACCACAAAAAAGTTTCTAACTTGTACGGTTGCCGAGAAATAGACGATTTTCTACAAGTCACTTTTCAAGCTTTTTGGTCTATAAAAGTGTCAATTATTGTTCAATTTTCATACAATTTTCACCATGTGATGCCTTATGCCATTTATGATTGCAATGATCTGATTTAACATTTCCATTATCACCGGAAGTAATGTCATATTTGCAAAAACCGTATTTTTATACGGCCACATTTTCATGTGGACGTATATTGTCGTAGCCCCTGTTCGTCCGTCCGTCCGTCCACAATTGTTTGTGAACAGTCTACAGGTCACAATTTTTATCCGATTTCAATGAAACTTAAAATATAGGTTTATCACCCTAAGATCTCGGTTCCTTTCGATATTGGCATGTATCGGATTGTAACTTCATGGGTTATGACTGTAACTTCATGGGTTATGGCCCCTGATTGTACGAAAAATCATGTTTTTTAGCTTGTGAACAGTGTAGAGGTCACAATTTTGAACTGATTTGGATGAAACTTCAAATGCATGTTTATAACACAAAGATCTTGGTTCCTTTCGATATTTGCGCGAATCGGATCGTAACTTCCTGAATTATGGCCCCTGATTGTCCGAAAAATCACCCTGTTTAGCTTGTGGTCCCTCTGGAGCTCAAAATTGTAATCCGATTTAAAAAAGGGTTTGATTATATCACCGTTCCATAGTTATGAAGGTTGAGTTCGAATTTCGTGAAAATCGGACCAAAATTGACGGACAAAATGGCCGCCGTTTGTACGCGAATAGTGTGAAAATATGTTATATCAAGGTTGTGGACCTTATAGAGGTCACAATTTTGAACCGATTTTTATGAAACTTGACATGTATGTTTATAACCAAAAGATCTTGGTTCCTTTCGATATTTGCGCCCATCGAATCGTAACTTCCTGAATTATGACCCCTGATTGTCCGAAAAATCGCTCTTTTTTAGCTTGTGGTCCCTCTGGAGGTCAAAATTGTTATCCGATTTTAAAAAAAAACGTTTGATTATATCACCGTTCCATGGTTATGAAGGTTGAGTTCGAATTTCGTGAAAGTCGGACCAAAATTGACAGACAAAATGGCCGCCGTTTGTACGCGAATAGGGTGAAAATATGTTATATCAAGGTTGTGGACCTTATAGAGGTCACAATTGTGAACCGATTTTGATGAAACTTGACATGTATGTTTATAACCCAAAGATCTTGGTTCCTTTCGATATTTGCGCCCATCTGATGGTAACTTCCTGAATTATGGCCCCTGATTGTCCGAAAAATCCCCTTTTTTGATTGTGGTCCCTCTGGAGGTCAAAATTGTTATCCGATTTAAAAAACCGTTTGATTATATCACCATTCCATGGTTATGAAGGTTGAGTTTGAATTTTGTGAAAATCGGACCAAAATTGACGGACAAAATGGCCGCCGTTTGTACGCGAATAGTGTGAAAATATGTTATATAAAGGTTGTGGACCTTATAGAGGTCACAATTTTGAACCGATTTTGATGAAACGTGACATGTATGTTTATAACCCAAAGATCTTGGTTCCTTTCGATATTTGCGCCCATCGGATCATAACTTCGTCAATTATGTCCCCGTATTGTCCGAAAAATCGCTTTTGTTAGCTTTTGGTCCCACTGGAGGTCAAAATTATTATCCGATTTAAAAAAAACGTTTGACTATATCACCGTTACATGGTAGTGAAGAGAGAATTTGACTTTCGTGAAAATCGGACTAGAATTGACGGACAAAATGGCCGCCGTTTGTACACGAATAATGTGAAAATATGTTATATCAAGGTTGTGGACCCTATAGAGGTCACAATTTTGAATGGATTTTGATGAAACTTGACATGTATGTTTATAACCCAAAGATCTTGGTTCCTTTCGATATTTGCGCCCATCGGATCATTACTTCCTGAATATTGTCCCCTGATTGTACGAAAAATCACCCTTTTTAGCTTGTGGTCCCTCTGGAGGTCACAATTAGAATGTGATTTAAAAAAATGTTTGATTATATCACAGTAAGCCGTAGTTATGGGTGAGTTTAATTATGATTTTCTGATGATTACTTAAAATACAACAACTCTTGTTGACTGCCCGGACGATTTGGCTGCTGTGTGGGCGTATGTTTCGTTGCCTGGCAACCTATTTTTAGAATTCAAAACAAATATTTTTTTGAAGTGAGTTATATTTATTATTTGTTTAACGTTATAACGTTTGATTCTAATGGCCATTTAGATTGGATCAATATAATCATACTGATATCAAAAAATTGCTTCTAGCATATTCCCTTGTCGAGAAATAACCAATTTTCTAAGGATAACTTGTTTACCTTTTTAATTTCAGTTTATGGGTTCTAAGTTTATTATTTATTGCCTGATATGTATAAAACAATTCTCAATTGCGAATTCTCAACTTATTTGTTACCGATAATTATATCTTTTGGCACCGGAAGTGAAGTAATTTTGCCAGATTTTACAATTATTACTTTTTCAAATCTGATAGAGGGTGTCACTGAATCATAACAAATACAGTATCGTTTGGTAGCTCGATGGATCGGCTATTGTATGATGCACCCTGTCTGATTCCTGAAAGCCGATTTAGCACTGCAGGTCTAGTTGTTATTATATCCTGTACGTTTCGTGGATATCGGTTGATAATTGTGGTCTGTAGGCGTGCCACATGAAATGTGTGGTAACCTGATATTTCGGAAACTGCTAACCGGAAATTATGGCTACTCCGAGATATTATTATTGTTACTATATCCTGTAAGTTTCATGGATATCGGTTGATAATTGTGGTCTGTAGGCGTGCCACATGAAATGTGTGGTAACCTGATATCTCGGAAACTGCTAACCAGAAGTGGTCGACCTTTTGGCTACTCCGAGATATTATCGTTGTTATTATATCTTGTAAGTTTCGTGGATATCGGTTAATAATTGGGGTCTGTAGGCGTGACACATGAAATGTGTGGTAGTCTGATATCTTGGAAATCGCTAACCGGAAGTGGCTGGAATTTTGGTTACTCCGAGATATAATTATATCATGTAAGTTTCATGGATATCGGTTGATAATTGTGGTCTATAGGCGTGCCACATGAAATGTGTGGTAACCTGATATCTCGGAAACTGCTAACCGGAAGTGACTGGAATTTTGGCTACCCCGAGATATTATTATTATTATTATTATATCCTGTAAGTTTCGTGGATATCGGTTGATAAGTGTGGTCTGTAGGCGTGCCACATGAAATGTGTTGTAACGTGATATCTGAAAGTGGCTGGAATTTTGGCTACTCCGAGATATTATCATTGTTATTATATCCTGTAAGTTTCGTGGATATCGGTTGATAATTATTGTCTGTAGTTGTGCCACATGAAATGTGTGGTAAGTTTCGTGGAAAGCGGTCGATAATTGTGGTCTGTAGGCGTGCCACATGAAATGTGTGGTAACCTGATATCTCGGAAATCGCTAACCGGAAGTGTCTGTAGTTGTGCCATATGAAATGTGTGTTAAGTTTCGTGGAAAGCGGTCGATAATTGTGGTCAGTAGGCGTGCCACATGAAATAGGTGGTAACCTGATATCTCGGAAATCGCTAACCGGAAGTGGCCGAAACTTTGCCTACTCCGAGATATTATTAGTGTAATTATATTCTGTAAGTTTCGTGAAGATCGGTTGATATTTGTGGTCTGTAGGCGTGCCACATGAAATGTGTGGTGACCTGATATCTTGGAAACTGTTAACCGGAAGTGGCTGGAATTTCGGCTACTCCGAGGTATTATTATTGTTATTATATCCTGTAAGTTTCATGGATATCGGTTGATAATTGTGGTCTGTAGGCGTGCCACATGAAATGTGTGGGAGCCTGATATCTTGGAAACCGCTAACCGGAAGTGGCTGGAATTTTGGCTACTCCGAGATATAATTATATCCTGTAAGTTTCATGGATATCGGTTGATAATTGCGGTCTGTAGGCGTGCCACATGAAATGTGTGGTAACCTGATATCTCGGAAACTGCTAACCGGAAATGGATGGAATTTTGGCTACTCCGAGATATTATCATTGTTTTTATATCCTGTAAGTTTCATGGATATCGGTTGATAATAATTCATGTGGCACGCCTACAGACCACAATTATCAACCTATATGCATGGAACTTACAGAATATAATAACAATGGTAATATCTCGGAGTAGCCACAATATTGTGGTCTGTAGGCGTGTCACATGAAATGTGTGTTAACCTGATATCTCGGAAGCCGCTAACCGGAAATGGCCGAGATTGTGCCTACTCCGAGATATTATTAGTATAATTATATTCTGTAAGTTTCGTGGATATCGGTTGATAATTGTCGTCTGTAGGCGTGCCACGTGAAATTGTTATCATATTCTATAAGTTTGATTGAAATCGGTTGGTAATTGCGGTCTGTAGTCGTGAGGATATTTTGAAATTATTGCTTACCACATGTGGCAAATAGCCACTGCCACTAATGATTACACCCGTGACTACTTGTCAATCGAAGGAAAAAAATCGACACTCGTCAATCGATGTCGAACTCGAGCTGGTGTAGAACTAGTAGGCCTACCTCAATCTGTTTCACAGAGGATCAGTTTGGGCCTACTTTTAGCCTATATATCTGTTAACAATACAAGCAAATTATCCGCGATCGGACTGTTTATAGAATGATATTTATCAACTTAAATTAATTGTTCAGTAAGTCATTTAATCTCCATTTACACCGATCTTATGTATATTTATTTGGGACACTACTGACTGACAATATAGCGCGTCACGTGGGGATATCCAAGTGATGACATCATGGAAAGCTATTCTTAGAACAGGAAGTCAATCCAATCTAGAGCGTATTACCTCCCTTGAGAAATTTGGCTCTAAAATTATTTGAACGGATTTACGTTAGACTATTCAAACGTGATTTGGATTTAAAAATACTTTCGAACCCTCTGGATAAGTAAAATAGGATTTAATGGATAAATAACACATCAGGTAAGACACTTACACATCTAGTACTTAGAATAAGGCTATTTTTCTATTTTTTGTAGCTATCAAGCCAGTCAGAATGTTATTGCCCCTTTAAGTTAATAACCGATTGACTTTAATTTGATATACAGTGTTTAAAGTCACAAGAGGAAAAAGCCTAGATATTTTCATAACTACAGTTAATTACTGCCAGAGTTATGCCACTTGACCACTTTCAAAATTCTGTTTGATTGACTTTAGATTTATACACAGTGTTTAAGGTCATGAGACGATGAAGCTTATTGATTTTCAGCGATTTCCGATTAAATTCTTTGAAACTCACTCATAACTCTAAAACTAAATGCAATTAAGAAACAGACCTGTTTACAATACATTGAAGCACAACTACTTCCTGTCCTGCGTACGAGAAACTAATAAAAGAGTAAACATGCTCTGTATATAATACACTGTTCTAAATTTTTCATTTGTATTTTTTCCATCTTTTTCATAAGGTAGATGTAATTTTTCAGATACCTGATGACATTATACTTATTGTTTCAATAGATTCAAATACCCCTGTTGCTGTTTATATGAAAGCTTTGATATCTGCTATGCAGATCTAGTTTTGTATTTTTTGATGTCTGTAAGATGGCGACAACACGCATACCAAGCCATAATGCAACGCGAAAATAGGAAATTAAGAAATAATCATTATTTCCTAATTTCTTATTTTCGACTTGCATTTTGGCTTGTATACCGTCTTGGTGACTTTCGACTTAGTGGGAATAAACTGGGGTACTAGGCGACACAAACTAGGTCATTTCGGTAATAGCGTATGATTTAATTTTTTTAATAATTTGCTTCTGCCTAGGGGTATTTAGCAGTGGGGGAAACTGGTGAACTCGGAGAAAACCCACGAGGATGGACAGGCAACCTTACTCCTTGTGACGTACAAACATTCGGCTATCCATTCCCATCCCCACGCTCATACAGACACACGTGTAAGCGAATTATTGAAATAGTTATTGAATCAGATGTTAGTCTCGAAATGATTTAGTGGGCGTCGGGTAATCCCCCCCCCCTCTCTCTCTCTTAAATTTACGTTTAAAGACCTCTAGGCAGAAGTGAATTATTAAAATAAAATTAAATCATACGTTATTCCCTTGTTTAAGCGAGGAATAGAAACCACGCCACTTGAATCAATGAAAGATCTTGTGATATCATGCGCACGCGTTAAACTACTAGATTAACAAACGCAGGGTATAAGTTGTATATACCGGTACGTGATTATTGTTTTATAATAGGCCTACATAATAGATTAAATTGTCGTAAGTTTGTTTTTTTTTTTTTTTATATCAGACATTTTTTGCAGATTAAATATTCCAGTTGTTGGAGAAAAAATGTGAATAATTTTTTGGAATAAAATGTTTTATCCAAGACGCCAAGACTTTTTGTATGGTCCGACTGGTCTTCGTCCGAGTCGTCTTTGGTCCGAGTAGTCATGGATTCGACCCGGTATTAAAACAACACTGTATTATTGGTTGAGTATAATCATATTAAAACAAACACAATTATCAATTTATTAAAACAACACTTTATTATTGGTCCGAGTGGTCTTTTTGTTTGGTCCGAGTGGACTTTTGTATGGTCCGAGTAGTCTTTTTGTTTGTATACCATGTTCTGTCAGTTGGTCCGACTGGTCTTGGTCCGAGTGGTTTTTGGTCCCAGTGGTCATGGATTCCTTGACCCTTGTCTAAATTAATCACGTGTTTTCCGATTCGGATTTCGTTGCAAAAGTCTGTATCGGCTCCGCGAATATATGACCCAAAAACAGATGCAATAGGGTTGAAAATCGACCATAGCTGTGTACAGCACTGTCTGAGCCATCTAGCGGAGGCGCCCGTCGCTACTTACAGACATCAAAAAATACAAAAATATGACTAAGTCGAAAGTCGCCAAGACGCTATACAAGCCAAAATGCAAGTCGAAAATAAGAAATTAGGAAATAATGAGAGGCGCTATTATCGCAGTGTATTATTTCTTAATTTTCTATTTTCGAGTTCATTTTGGCTTGTATACCATGCTGTCGCCTTACATTTTGTCGTAACTTCTATGGTCCGAGTAGTCTTTTTGTTTGGGTCGAGTGTTCTGTCAGTTGGTCCGACTGGTTTTTGGTCCCAGTGGTCATGGATTCCTTGACCCTTGTCTAAATTAATCACGTGTTTTTCGATTCGGATTCCGTTGCAAAAGTCTGTACCAGCTCCGCGAATATATGACTCCAAAACAGATGCAGTGGGGTTGAAAATCGACCATAGCTGTGTACAGCACTGTCTGAGCCATCTAGCGGAGGCGCCGGTCGCTACTTACAGACATCAAAAAATACAAAAATATGACTAAGTCGAAAGTCGCCAAGACGCTATACAAGCCAAAATGCAAGTCGAAAATAAGAAATTAGGAAATAACGAGAGGCGCTATTATCGCAGTGTATTATTTCTTAATTTCCTATTTTCGAGTTCATTTTGGCTTGTATACCATGCTGTCGCCTTACATTTTGTCGTAACTTCTATGGTCCGAGTAGTCTTTTTGTTTGGGTCGAGTGTTCTGTCAGTTGGTCCGACTGGTTTTTGGTCCCAGTGGTCATGGATTCCTTGACCCTTGTTTAAATTAATCACGTGTTTTTCGATTCGGATTCCGTTGCAAAAGTCTGTACCAGCTCCGCGAATATATGACTCCAAAACAGATGCAGTGGGGTTGAAAATCGACCATAGCTGTGTACAGCACTGTCTGAGCCATCTAGCGGAGGCGCCGGTCGCTACTTACAGACATCAAAAAATACAAAAATATGACTAAGTCGAAAGTCGCCAAGACGCTATACAAGCCAAAATGCAAGTCGAAAATAAGAAATTAGGAAATAACGAGAGGCGCTATTATCGCAGTGTATTATTTCTTAATTTCCTATTTTCGAGTTCATTTTGGCTTGTATACCATGCTGTCGCCTTACATTTTGTCGTAACTTCTACTTTTCAACTTTTGTGTTTTGAAGGGGCGAAAAGTAGAAATTATGAATGGTAGTTATAGGCTTCCATAGATTAAAATGGCAAACAGATTAACTGATTGACTGAAACTTTCACCACGCGTTTGTTACCGCCTTAAACTAACGTTAAATAACATATTAAAACAAAACCATAACAGAACGGAATATTCGCAATACTTTATATGTTAAACGACCCATCCTTAGCACAGTTATTGGTATACCTGAATAAGCGGACGACAAGATATATCATAATATGTCCATAGCAGTAATAGCTATATCCATTTTATAACAATCAATACCTTAGTCTGTGAATATGGATTTACAATTTTATACCCGCGGATGAATCAAGTGGTATATCACTTAAGAACGTATCCGCGAGAGCACCATGCAGGTGGTTACAGGGGTCATGTCAGCGATTTCGGCAATATTTTCCATGTGGGATAGGTTAGGGCCCAAATGCACGCAAAAGCGATATTTGACCGATTGGACCCCTCATTATCATCCGGAATGGGGTTTGGAGTTTTATCCTCAGAAAAACGGCAAAAATCGAATTTTTTTAGGTTGAAATTTGAGAGGCTGCCTCATATAAACCAATGAAGATACAATAACCTTATTGGGATATAATGTAGTCAAGGTTGTTCTCTAACAGTACATATTAATTAAAGTTCGAAATCTGCACAGTGGTCCTTATTCAGACTGGATGCCAAACCCAATCCTAGGAACCATAGACTTAATACCCTAACTTTGAACAGTTGTAGCGCCCCCTTTGCGGGGTTGCGGGAGAAATGTGGTACCCGCGGAGAACAAGTATGACCGGTAGAATCGTATTCAAGAAAAAAATCCATCGCAGCCCAATGTTTTGGATCACAGTGAACGGTCAAAAATAGTGAAAAAAAGAAGAACATTTAAGAAAAACGGCGAATTTGATATATCTATCATATTGTATTTCTCAATATAGTCCGGCAGCAGGTCGACGAACCTGGAAATATAGTCCACCTAATGTATTTTAATGGATTATATATCTTCCCTGGCAAGATGGCCGCCCTGAGGCATTTTCTGGTTATTTACTTTAATTTAATGGGGTATAATTCGGAAAAAAATCTCTCGGACATCGGTATGAAGGTGGTTTCTGTAAGAATTTGACCCGCTGAATCTAATGAGCTTGGGTATTCATCCTAAAAGTGACGGCTAATTCCGCTAGGGGTCCAAAGTCATAACGACAGCTCCTATTTTGAGGTAACTCATAGTGTCCCCCTATACGGTGTGTACTATATTGAAATATAGTTTTCATTGTCAATTTCTTCAGATATAAACACAAATACATGTTCAAGCAAAAAGTGTTGAAATCCGATGATATTCTCCCCCTAATATTCTTAAAAGGACACAGAGTATACACGGTCAAACACAATCAACTATCAGACCATCGTGAGTTGATAGCAATTTGTCACACATTGTCACATATTTGTCTTGTGCAACCTCGGGAATTTGTCTAACTCACCCTCTCTTGAATCACTGGAATACTCGCAATCGGTAGAACATTCTGATTCTTCCCATTTCATCCATGTTATGCAACGAGTATGACATTTGTCATTCTACTCAGTTTTCTATTAGAGGTGGTGACACAGACGGGTGTCATAGTGGATCATAATTTATGCTTGACAATTCGCTCTCCGTAGCTTTTGTTCATATGGCTCTCTGATTTGTGCTCTTAGTCAAGTGATACATACGTTTTTACGTTAACAGCTCTATTATTTTCCATGGTCACTAAATTTAGTTATTTTGTTGAACTTGTGAACATATTGGTGTTTCGTTCGGTCATGGCATATTTCACCATTCAGATATGAAATTTGGTGACCCCGAAAAAACCTATAGTTTAATACATTATGAATATTGTTATGTCTTACCAAATATGACCACCATTTTGAATTTAAGCTCAATCTGGAATACTTTTTGATCAGAACATGTTTTTATGTTTATATCTGAAGTAAATGACACCGAAAACCTATTGTTTAATATATTGCACAGCCTTTTGGGGCGACTTTATGAGTTTCCCCATATATTTTCCTCCATTTTGAATTTGGACACCTTGTGGAATTGAACAGCTTTTTAAGGAAGAGTACCCAATTTTTTTGGATTCAGAGGGTCACATTCTGACAGAAATCCCTTTTATATCGAAATCCGAGAGAATCTGTCCTGAATTTTACCCCACTAAAGAAAAGTAAATAATCAGAAAATGCCTCATGACGGCCATTTAGAATTTTTTTAATATACCCAAGGATGCCAGGAGGGCATCATCCGGATTCTGAAACTGCACAGATTGAAGATATATAATACACCAAAAACCTATCTTTCAATAAATTACACACCGTTTCTGGAAACTTTATACATTTCCAGCCAAAATAAGCCACCATTTTGAATTTGGCTTCCTAGCGTATTCAGTGGGTCAAATTCTTGTAAAACCCATCTTCAACTCATGGCTCGAGAGACACTGTCACATATTTTACCCCACACAACAACCAGAAAAACTCTCATGGCAGCCATCTTGAATATTTAAATTTCCCCAAGGGTGCCGGATTCTTAATCTACACATACTGAAGATATATGATCCATCAAAAAACATTAGGTGGACTAAATTTCCACGTTAAGGCTTAAGATGGCTTGGCTGCCGGACTAATATTATCGTTGTAAAAGTAAAAGGCTATAAAAAAGAGTAGAGGATATCGCACCAACCATAATACTGATCAGATTCGTCGTATAAAACGTACTAGATACTGTATAGTGGGCGTGGCACCTTCATTTGCTTATTAGGGGGGGGGGGATGGTTAGCACTTGGTGTATCATACAGCCTGTCATTGGGTCAACTGTCGTGGTTTCGAATCCCCGGTTGTATGTGACATGCTTTTAGAAATTTTCTGAAGGCAGAGGCTCTTGGATGACTGGAGTCCAAACCTCACCGATCAGCACGCGTCTTGTCGGCACTGTTGACACCATGTTTAATACTGAGAGATGGAATAAAGCAGAATCACATGGCCTGAAACAGTGAATCACCAGGAAAATATAAAGATCCAATTTTCACATTTTTACGGGTGTCACTGCTCATCCCACTATTGCGGTGCATCCAATTTTATTTTTTATTTTGATAAAGCATGGTATGCACTTCATAACGACCGTATGAGATACAATGAAATACCTGCAAAGGGGGTGCTACAAGGATTTTTGGGAATGGTGTATTTTACCTCTTAAAAGATATACCATTTTGACTGAGCTCTGAAACACCTATAATACATCATTTTCTAAAAATGGTACCCATGTTAGAAAGTCGGAAACATGGCCTTTGCAATGAGAGCATGACAACTACCGTACATAACATATTTTATGAACAACGATATTCCAAACATTTGATATTTTAAATGAAAATTCAATGAAAAAATGGCTATTTTCGAGTGAAAAACTACTGTTCCAGCTGTAGGCCCCAGGGTAGGTTTTGGGCTCTGGGACTTCACCACCTTAGATGGTCCAATAACCAGAGTAAGGTTAAAAATTTCAAACTTAGTACTTTGGCGTTTTTTCGAATTTTGCATGGTTTTCTCGCGGATTCATTCTTAATACCTAGCAAGCTTTATCATTGTGCATTTATTTAATATGGGTGTACATACCAAACTATATTATTGGGAGTGTATTTATTTAAAGATACGCACCTTCAGTATGTAGTGACATCCTTGATTGAAAGATGTACGCCCCTAGTTATCAGGGTTATAAGCTGTACACCCACCTTTACCAATGCGCCAGCATGTCGACAACATAATTTTAAAGATACCCCTTAGTTATGCTAATTGATAGTTTATGAATACTGTCTTTTAAAAGTGTATCCCTAGTTATAATCAACAGAATGGATGTATCCCGACATACCTACCTCAGATAACTAGTATAAATATATCCCTTCATATTTACCTCTGCTTAGTATACATGTATCCCTACCTACCTAAGATTACTAGTATAAATGTACCCCTTCATACCTACAACTATAGTATACACGTATCCTTACATACCTACCATTACTTTAATGTATATATCCCCAGCTACCTACCATCACTAGTATACATGTATACCTAAATAAACACCATTACTTTAATGCATGTATCCCCAGCTACCTACCATCACTAGTATACATATATCCCCAGCTACCTGAAGTACAGAAACCAGATGATATTCTCTTCTGAATGGCTCTTTTTATTTACAGGTCCATTGTGGCACCATTTTCACTAAAGGCGAATTGTGTCCGCCAAACTTGAAACAAATTAGTTTTCTACTGGGATATCGTATGTGTTCAGTTTGGAACCGGTTCTGGAGTAGGAAACCGGGGGATTCTTTGTTCTGAAGTTGTGTTTAATTTACTTTGGGACCACACCCTGTCCGCTGAAACGGGAATCAAAGTTGTCCGCCATATTTTAAATAACCCTACGTGCCCGAGTCACTAGGGGTCGTTCTGAAACCAGAAGCCATGGGATTTTTCGTTCTGAAGAGCACTTTTCAAGTTTGCTTTAACAACGTGAACATAGCGAAGATTAACATTGTCCGCAACACTTTGAATTAAATCGACTTTTCCCACGATTTCGGGGGCGTGCGTCCCCTAAACCCAGGGGATGTGCAGCTTATGTATTCTCGTGATGATAATTTTATAGATATTTAAAGTATTTTGTACATTTTGTGTATTATAAAGGATTTCAAAAGGTACCGGTAAACATAAGTGTTTGTGTTTTAATTTGTACACTGTTTAACATAAACCTTGTAAGACATATAGATGTCACAAATTAAAACAGAATTGTTTTTTGTTTGTTTTTTTTTTTGTATTAACAATATTAATTCAGATACCTGAAGGGGATTGGGGAACAGGACAAAGCCTACATCATATTACCCCTCTCCAGTACAAAATATCAAAATATTTACATTATAATAATTGCTACATAATGAAATATCTTAACATAAACTTTAAAAATTAATAAATTAATATTAATAATATATACTGCCACATGTTATAGTGAACATAATTGTTCGTGTTTGAATTTGTACATTTCAAAAATTAATGAAATATATTTACTTTAAAGGGAAGGTCCCAGATAAGTATTGGAGGATAAAACTATATACTACTCAAAAGAAGTTAAGGGTCAACCAATTATTTACTTTAAAGGGAAGGTCCCAGGTAGTTATTGGAGGATAAAACTATATACTACTCAAAAGACGTTAAGGGAGAGAGAGAGAGAAATGGGGTTTAACGTCCACTCGACACAAACTAGGTCATTTCGGGACTAAAAGAAGTTAAGGGTCAACCAATTATTTTTGTTTGACATTTTATTAGACACAGGGAACAATCATTTTTAAGCACACTTTTGGTCAGAATGAGTTAAATATGTCTCAATGTTGAGTCTGTTATGGGGGGTCACGGTGGCTAAGTGGAGAAGGCGCTGGTTCGCTAGCCCGGATGTCGGATGTTCGATCCCTGCATAGGCCGAGAAAGTTAATTTCGATTTTCCGGCGCGATTTCTCCTTGTCAGTGATGCAGCAGGAAGTCCTGACAAGGACAGCTACCTAGTCGTTCGGATAGGACGAAAAACCGAGGTCCCATGTATATATTGGAGTGCACGTGAAAGATCCCCTAGCAGTTGCAATTCGATATAAGAGTAGGCCGTAGCGCCGCTGCCCGGGCAAAATTTCCCTCATAGAACAGTGTATGGCGTATGCCCGTCTTCCATTAGCCCAAAGAACTACATTTCAATTCATTTCATTTTGAGTCTGTTATGCAAAGCATATGCACTTTTTATACACAACTATTCCGTGGATCTGATGAGAATTCGCCATTTTGAGCATAATGAGGTCCAACAAAACTGTTTCAAAATCGATAACTTTGTTAATAACGAGTGAAACGATCACGTGCTCGTAAGCAGTCGACACAACGACGAGGCATGCTGTCGATCAGACGTCGAAAAAAACATATGGGGAATGGCTTGCCATTCTGCCTGATGGAATTGCACCAATTCTTGAAGATTATCAGGTTGCCTATGATTGTCTCTCACACGTCTGTCCAACTCATCCCATGCACGCTCAATTCGTGCCAAGTCAGGGGAGTATGCAGGCCTAGCATTGTCATCAAGTACAGAACCTGCTCCAATTTGACGAAGACTTGGGATGACAAAATGCTGTAAAATTTCGTCTCTGTATCTGATACCCGTCAGGTTGTCTTTGGACGACGAAAAGAGGAGTTCCGTGATGTACCGACATTCCAGCCCACACCATTAACGTACCACCTCCAAAGCGATGGCGTTGACTGACATTAGCAAATCTTTCTCCTTGCCGCCTGTATTATACAGACGCGAAGTTTGCCATCATTGAACTGTAATGCAAATCAGGTCTCATAAGTGAAGAGTACCCGCCCCCATTTTCGCCATCTCCTGTCTCTATGACGTGTGTACCAGTCACGAAGTGCTGCCCTATGACGTTGAAGACGAGGTGGTCGAATCGCTTGTCGTCGAGATATCGTGGGCTCACAGACGATGTACTTATGGTCTGGCCCGATACCTGAACACCACTTGCATTCGCAGTTCATCTCTCCGACATCTCGCTGTAACAAGGCGCTGGCGTAATGAATGACATGCCGGTCTTGACGTTGCGACGTTGAAATTGGCTTACCACACCGTGGACGATTCTGAATTGAATTGGTTGCCTGGAAAAGCTGCCATAGTCTACCAATCACACTGTGGCTACAACCGATTCTCTGTGCCACATTCCTCTGTATAAAACTCTGTTTAAGTCACGCAATGGCTCTTCTTCTGTCAATTTGGCCATGTTGAAAGTAGAGCAGCA
Source organism: Patella caerulea (assembly GCA_036850965.1). Lineage (NCBI taxonomy): Eukaryota > Metazoa > Mollusca > Gastropoda > Patellidae > Patella > Patella caerulea. Next base: position 12,423,758 of record JAZGQO010000013.1, on the reverse strand, counting down.
CAGTCATGGAAGGTTTTTTTTTATGCCAAAACTGTTCATGGAAAATGCATAGTGCCCGTGCTAGAACATAACTCCAAAACGTCGTACCCTACTGCGTTTGGGCGATGCAAATAGTTTTGTGGAGCCCTGTTTTGAGCTTCAGTTTATGGTTCCTAGAGAGACTGTCAAAATCGTTTTGTTTGAAAATGACATATACGCCTTATATACTATTCAAAAAAAGTAGGGGATATTTGATTTTTAAGTGTTATTAAAGTCACCTAATGAAACTGATGAAGAAACAAATGACAAAATGAAATGAAGTTCACATTCATCGATTTATTCCAAATGATCGTTAGACTAAGTAAGGCACAGACTGACCATTATAAGCAAAGTTACCACAGCATCACAACAAAGTCAGTAACGGATAAATCCTCCTCTGTTTGCCAAACAAGCATTGATCCGACGTGGCATACTCCTAATGAGACGTCTAAGGTCATTTTGGTCCAGATTGTCCCATTCCTGTTGCAACGCTACAGCAAGTTCTTGGACATTGGCAGGACGTTGTTGACGTTGACGTAACCTCTGTCCAAGCATGTCCCAGACATGCTCGATGGGGGAGAGGTCGGAACTCAGTGCTGGCCAAGGTAATGTGGTGATGTTCTGTTGTCGGAGGTAACCTGTAACGATCCTGGCCCTGTGACATCTTGCGTTGTCATCCTGGAAGATGAAACGGCGGCCATGACGTCGTGCGAACGGCACAACATGGACTGCCAAGATGTTGCCCCGGTAGTACTGGCCTGTAACACGCCCTGCAACAGCATGTAAAGCCGTTCTTCCAGCAACAGTGATGCCTCCCCACACCATAACAGAACCACCCCCAAATCGATCATGTCTGATGACGTTAACGTCTTGGAAACGTTTGTTTCGACGACGCCACACCCTCCTACGTCTGTCCAAAAAATCAACAGTGAACCTTGACTCATCTGAAAACATCACATTGCTCCAGCGTCGATTATCCCAGTGTTGACGATCCCTACACCAACGACGTCTTGCCTGAATGTGATGATCTCTCAAAAAAGGGATCACGCGAGGACGTCGGGCGCGAAGGTGACCCCTATGCAGTCGATTCCGATTCGTCTGGCCACTCACTCTCACACCAGTGTCTGTTTGAAGACGAGCGCTGATCTGATTTGCTGTGATGACACGATTTCTCAAGGCTAAGGTACGGATAAATCGATCCTGGGCTTGAGTTGTCGCCCTTGGTCGACCTGAGCGTGGTCTGTCCTGTACAGATTGTGTATCACGGTATCTGGACCATAACCTGCTTATGACAGACTGAGAAACATTCATCGTCCGTGCCACAACCGCCTGTGTTGTGCCGATCTGTAGCATGCCAAGGGCACGTAACCTTTCATTTTGGGTAAGCCGACGCATATCAAAATTTGTTTTCTGGTCACTAAAACAATTAAACTGATGTTTCCACCCTGGAATTCAATGCCACAAGTCGTGCAAATCTTGGGTTGGACCCCCATGATGATGCCAAGCATCACCTGTATTCCATGCGGTAGCTATTGGTGCGTTTGGGCGTCACATGTAACTGGAAATGTTTCTTCTGTTAGGTTCTATAGTGACTTTTTTCGTAGTCATTTGCATATTTTAGTATTATGCCCCCAAAATCAAATATCCCCTACTTTTTTTGAATAGTATACACAGGTTTTGTCGTCAGGATATCGTGAACCAATTTTGACAAGCTTTCCACCAATAATTTCATATATATATCTGATATGTCCATAGACAATTACCTGGTAGAAAAAAGGTTTGACCCTTAACTTCTTTTGAGTAGTATATTGAATTTTGTGTGAAAACTCCTTGTAAACCTCTACATTACTAGTCTCTTATCATCCAAACAAATATTCTAGGAATATTAGTCTGGATGGGTCCTCAAAATTTGACAGGAAGCAAGTCATTGTCAGGATTATCCAGTCTTTTAAGTTACCACGTACTGAATCTATCAAAACATCTCGCTTGTCAACAATGACACTCGCTAAAATTTTGTTTGTAAAGGTTTTAATTGAAATGGTAATTTCATCTCGTCATGAATCAGATGTATGGCTTCCCACAATCTTCTCAATTCTTCATCGCGATTCAAGCTTTATTCCTCGTATCTATTTTGTTTCTAATAATAGATGTGCCAAGGGAATTCTGGGATATATTTCAGACTAGATCTAACACTTACCGAGACTTCAGCCAAAAGGTTCCATTGCCTATGCGTAACCGGGAGCTTGTTTTTTATGTGGTAGATTATCCAGTAATTTTCGTCAACAACTGAGAACCGACCCAGACCCTCCGTACGTTGACGACTAGGGGGTGATACTACTACATTAGACCCATGCAAGCTATATTACATATTCCGTCTGGATAAATCCTACTAACTGTCTAACACATTATCTAATAGTTGCGTTTCTCAAGACGCCCTGTTTTGAACTCGGCTGCAGATCTTAAGTGAGTTACGTAACCCGATTAAGCGATTTTAATATTCACGTAAAAACGACAATGATTTGTTGAACTTATATTTTCAGACATATTTGGAAATGTACAGATTTTATACAGTCTCCCTTTTTAGGCGTGTATAGATAAAAATGTACCCATAACAAACTGCAACAGAAATCATTTCTTTTGGAACTGTTCCGGTATGACTTTAATATGTAAATATGTTATCCAGCATTAAAATATCTGTTTAATAAAAAAGAGTTATGTATTCATCACAATTGTGGTGTTTATATCAGACCAGGTTTTATAGTTTTTTAGCTTCTGTGGATTTGTAAGAGAATGACGGCAACAATGTATAAATAATAAATTGATGATGGGCAGACTAGTCGCTGAGTTGTGTCTATTTGTGTCGACTGGTCACAAGTTTTATTACATTTTTAAACAAAACATTTCACAAGATATCAGCATACATTGGTATTAGCTACAAGTATATTCCCCATAAAAGGCTAATCAAAATATTAAGGACTAGGAATGTAACAAATTCATTGATTGTGGAAAATAACATGACAACACTTTAAAATCCAGATACATGTACATGGTCTGATCCTTAATGTAAACCCATCAGCTTTTTGGGTAGAAATTGTTGATAACACCATGTTGACATTTCTTCTAAGAAGGTCTTCATAGTATGGGACGCCATTATTTAAACAGCAGCCATTTTAAGATAATATTCCAACTTATATTTTGTTTTCAACTCATTACTTATTTATAATTTTATCAACATATCAACTGTATTAGCAAGATGGTAAACCTTTCTGGCGGGAAAATCGGACGATGTGAAAGATTTCAAAGTAGTAGTGTTTGGTGTCAATATATGTTGGGTTTTTTTTTTGGGGGGGGGGGGCAGATTCCATTCCTGTAATATGACCTCATGTACACATATTTTGGCAAGAAAATGAAAAGATGTGCAGATTTTAATAAGTAGTAGTGTTTGGTGTCAATATATACATGTATGTTTACAGGGCCACAGTATCCATTTCTGACATTTACAACATTGAAAATGATCAAAGGTTCACATTTTACCAAATTTATCTATATTGCTGCCACTTGCATAAAATGACTGTATGTTCACCAATTTAGCTTATTTCCAGGATGGCGGAACCTTTCAAAACATATTATTATCTTTATTTACTTGTTGTTATTTACAGGTTTCTGAGTCCAATTCTGCTACATAGGCTATTAGTTTGTAACACATTCCCGAAAGTCGGTACTGTGTCGTATGGTGGCTGATTGGTATCATGTCGTATTGTCGTGATGTCGCCTTTCATAACGCGACAACCCGACAACACGACAACCCGACATCACGACATTTCTACCCGACAACACGACAACCCGACAACCCGACACCACGACATTTATACCCGACATCACGACATTTTTACCCGACATTACGACACTAAAAATGTCGTGATGTCGGGTAAAAATGTCGTGATGTCGGGTAAAAATGTCGTATTGTCGGGTTGTCGGGTTGTCGTGATGTCGGGTTGTCGGGTTGTCGCGTTATGGAACAAAAATCGGGCCATAAAGAAAATGGTTGATCAAGTGGAAGTAGATTCACGCTCACATTGCAGTTTGAGTTGCATTCGTATCCATTTGTATACGTCCACATTCATAATGTGAACCGTCTTCATTAGCTCAGTCGGATCAGAACAGTAGGACGTTAAACCCCATTTCAGTTCATAATGTGAACATATTATGCCGCCGCCTTTGTTTGTGTGTCTGTCATTATGGAAGCGTATAGGGGTCAATAGCGCGATAGATACCGCAATATTAAGTTGATAATAAGTCAATATATTGTGATTTTTCTGACGATTTTATCTCTGAAAAGGCAATTTTTGCCAAGTTAATTGAATAACTCGCTAATTTGCATGTCGTCATTTTGTTTTAGATGCACACGTCGACATAGCGCATGGCAATATTTTGCGAATATGTCGACATATACTACGGCGAAATGGAATATGTCGCCAAAGCTTCGGAATAGCAATATCTTACCGCAAACGTGTACATTAAAGACGAAATGGGGAATAAAACATAGCGTGTTGACTCAATTACCTCGGCAAAAATGGACTTTTCCGAGATAAAATCATCAGAATAATCACAATATGTTGACATAATACTAACTTAATATTGCGGTATCTATCGCGCTATTGACCCCTATACGCTTCCATACTGTCATTGAGTCAAGTGGTGTGGTTTCCAGCCCAAGCTTGTCCATGACAAAGAGTAGGGTCGTCTGTCTAACCTCGTGGGTTTTCTCCGGGTGCATGCCCTACCCCGCAGGGTGGTGCCAATCCCGCTGTTTTGTTATTATTTTGTCTGTAAATATTCTACAGGTTGCAGTTATTAACAGATTTTGTTCAAATTCGGCATGATCAATCATTTCAATAACAGGATGGTACGTATATTAATATTTAGTCTGTAAACACTCTACAGGCCGCGATTCTTAATGGATTTTCTTCAAATTTGGCATGAGCATTATTTTTAAAGAGACAATGGCACCAACTGATGTAAATGCATGCCCGACCCATAGGGGCGTTGTCACGCCCACTTTTCGTGAATATTTTGTCTGAAAACACCTTTCAGACTGTAATTCTTATGAGATTTTGTTCAGTTTTAGCTTGATCAAGACAAAATGGTAAACACCCTACAGGTTGCAAATTTATTCACGAAAAGTGGGCGTGACAACGCCCCTATGGGTCGGGCATGCATTTACATCAGTTGGTGCCATTGTCTCTTTAAAAATAATGCTCATGCCAAATTTGAAGAAAATCCATTAAGAATCGCGGCCTGTAGAGTGTTTACAGACTAAATATTAATATACGTACCATCCTGTTATTGAAATGATTGATCATGCCGAATTTGAACAAAATCTGTTAATAACTGCAACCTGTAGAATATTTACAGACAAAATAATAACAAAACAGCGGGATTGGCACCACCCGGCGGGGTAGGGCATGCACCCGGAGAAAACCCACGAGGTTAGACAGACGACCCTACTCTTTGTCATGGACAAGCTTGGGCTGGAAACCACACCACTTGACTCAATGACAGACACACAGACAAAGGCGGCGGCATAATATGTTCACATTATGAACTGAAATGGGGTTTAACGTCCTACTGTTCTGATCCGACTTAGCTATTGAAGACGGTTCACATTATGAATGTGGACGTATACAAATGGATACGAATGCAACTCAAACTGCAATGTGAGCGTGAATCTACTTCCACTTGATCAACCATTTTCTTTATGGCCCGATTTTTGTTCCATAACGCGACAACCCGACAACCCGACATCACGACAACCCGACAACCCGACAACCCGACAATACGACATTTTTACCCGACATCACGACATTTTTACCCGACATCACGACATTTTTAGTGTCGTAATGTCGGGTAAAAATGTCGTGATGTCGGGTATAAATGTCGTGGTGTCGGGTTGTCGGGTTGTCGTGTTGTCGGGTAGAAATGTCGTGATGTCGGGTTGTCGGGTTGTCGCGTTATGAAAGGCGACATCACGACAATACGACATGATACCAATCAGCCACCATAGTGTCGTACCCATTTGGTATAAATCCAACGATGAAAATTTCTCATCCGAGGAATATTATCGCCAAATGGCTACCCTCAAATAATGGCCTCCCATACCATGAATACCTACTAAGAAAAAATGTCAACATCATTTGATTGTCATTAAATATCAAAACCTTCAAAATAAAGCGTATTCCACTTTTTCTAAAACCGAATCGAACAATACATTTTCATTGTACAACAAGCTTATTACAGTGCTGAAAATGCCCACATTTTGCAAGAGATGGATAGAGAACAAACTAAAAAAAAACCCGAGTTTTTGTACAATCAGGGGCCATAATCTAGAAAGTTTATGGTCTTGAATGCGAAAATATCAAAAAGGGACTCCAATTTTTGAATGTAAAGATATGTTTTAAAAATAATCTTTGTATTACAAACTTATATACAATTTGCATACAAAGAACGGCAATTTTGTTGGGCACTTTCATTTCAATTTTCTGGCAAATCCATTTCAACCTTTGTTATGGTGGAATGGTGACATAGTTAAACGGTTTTTACAATCAGAAAATAAATTGTGACCTCTAGAGAATCCACATGCTAAAAGCGCGATTTTTCGACTGATCAGGGTCCATAATCCAGGAAGTTACATTCGGATAGGTGTGATTATCAAAAGGACAAAGATCTGTATGATAAAAACATATATTCAAAGTCAACCAAACCCGATATACTATATTTTTTACACTATTTGCGTACATGGGATGGCCGTTATGTCCCTCAGGATTTGTCTGATTTTCACGAAATTCGAACTCAACAATCATTAATTAATGTATGACTATGATATATTCACAGGTTGTTTTTTAATTGGATACAAAATTGTGACATCTACACGATCAAGTGCCATAATTCAGGAAATTACAATACGAAGGGAACCACGACCTTTGTGATATAAACATACATTCCAAGTGTCATCAAAATCTGATGAAAACTGTGACCCCTGGACGGTCCACAACCTTGATATATATTTTGCACTATATTATTTATTATACGTACAATGGGCGGATTTTTTGTTTGACAGTTTTGGTTCGATTTTCACGAAATTTGAACTCAAACATCATTAGGGTGTAACAGTGAAATATTTTTTAAATTGGATAAAGATAGGTTGCCAGACAACGAAACATACGCCCTCAGCAGCTAAATCGGCCGGCAATCAATGAGAGTTGTCGCACAATCTTACTTTTTTTGGTAATGAAACATTTATAATACTCTGAAATCTGATTAAGATTAACAATTCATAAAGTAATTATCAGAGAATCATTAGAATTTTTTTTTTTTTTTATAAAGTTCTGGCTTAGTATACAAAACATTTAAAATCATGGATTTAGCTGATCAGTTATCAAAATTCATTGAAAATCAATATACTTGTTCATCTCAAGACCTTAAACTTTGTGTATCAATTTAAAGTCAATTGGGTGATAAGTTTTGCCACTAGAGCATTATAAAAGATTTTTCAACGTGATCAAGGGAGATAACTCTGGCAGTAATTATCAGATATCACCGAAAATCAATAGGCTTCTTCGTCTCATGACCTTAAACACTGTGTATAAATTTAAAGTCAATCGGATATTAACTATAGCCTCTAGAGCGTTCACAAGATTTTTCAAAGTGATCAAGGGTCATAACTCTGGTAGTAATTATCGAATATCGCTGAAAATCAATAGGATTCTTCGTCTCTTGACCTTAAACACCGTGTATAAATTTAAAGTCAATCGGATATTAACTTTAGCCTCTAGAACGTTCACAAGATTTTTCAAAGAGACCACGGGTCATAACTCTGGTAGTTATTATGGAAAATCGCTGAAAATCAAAAGGCTTCTTTGTTTCATGACCTTAAACAGTGTGTATAAATCGAAGGCCAGTCGGATATTAGCATTTTTGAAATGATCAAGGGCCATAACTTTTGCAGTAATTATCGGAAATCCCTGAAAATCAATAAGCTTTTTCATCTCATAACCTTAAACATTGTGTATAAATTTAAGTCAATCGGATATTAACTTTGGCCTCCAAAAGTCCAAAAGATTCTTTGAGGTGATCAAGAGTCATAACTGTGGCAGTAATTATTGAAAATCGATGAAAATGAATAGACCTCGTCGACTCATGACCTTAAACACTATGTGTAAATTTAAGGTCAATTGGGTATTAATTTTGGCCTCTAGAGCGTCCACAAGATTATTTGAAGGGATCAAGGGCCATAACTCTGGCAGTAAGTATTGAAAAATTGCTGAAAATCAACAGGCTTCTTAGTCTCATGACCTTAAACACTGTGTATAAAATTAAAGTCAAACGGATATTAACTTTGGGTCATTCCATGTCAAGTGGGTCAATTTGCAGAAATTTGGGAAATTGACCCCCTTCTAACATCTAGAAACTGTGCAAAATTTGTGCCACAGTGAAACAATCAAGCATCATTAAGCGAAATTGCCAACATTTTTATCGAAACAATGATTTATCATTGTAATTTGTAAGATTTTTGCCGCATCCAACTACAATTACGCATATAATCCTACCTGAAATGGATACAAATCATGGGTAATGTTTATCTACTTGGGTGATAATTGACATGGAATGAACCAAAACACAGATTTTCAAAAAATTGAAAAAATATGAAAATGGCCCGGGACAAGATTGGCATTCACATAATGTTGAAGACATTAGCACAAACTGTATTTACAAACTATAATCAGATTTTTAGTTGCTCATCTACCGGGTTATATCGGCTCGAAAATATGAGACAATTTTCGAAAATTTGTGTCTGAAACCATATTCGAGGTCAACTTTCTGGAAATCTATTCAAGAACTACAAAATCCAGACAATATACAATTGCACCAAATTTTTGTCAGTTTTCATGGCCAAGTAGCATGCGAATCCTACAACCCACCGGTAATCTGATTGCAGATTCATAATCTACGCAAAACGTTCTCCAAGACAACTAAATTTGGTATGTATATCTTCACGTGAAAGGTAAAATCAAGATATCCGAAACTCAAGTAAATTACTGATACATATTTAGTTCCGAAAACTTATTGGTAACTCATGAAACTTAAATGCCCGTATCTCAGTCAATTTTCATGCCACAGACCACATATTTTGCACAGTTTCTAGATGCACAAAAACATATATTTTTTCCAGATTTTTTCGAGGGCGTCAATTTCCCACCCCTGGCCCACTTGACATGGAATGACACCTTTGGCCTCTAGAGCGTCCACAAGATTTTTGAAGTGATCAAGGGCCATAACTTTGGCAATAATTATCGCTTTTTGCTGACAAACAATAGGCTTCTTTGTCTCAAGACCTTAAACCCTGTGTATAAATTTAAAGTCAATCTGATATTAACTTTGGCCTCTAGAGCGTCCACAAGATTTTTTGAAGTGATCAAGGGCCACAACTCTGGCAGTAATTATCGAAAATATACGACCGACGGACTGACGGACGGAGGCGACGACAATGTACGACCACATTTCTATGTGGGCGTATAAAAACTGTGACCTCAACACAAGCTAGAAGCGTGATATTCATACAATTACCGGCCACAATTTAGGAAGTTACGATTCGATATGTGCGAATATCGAAATTAATCAAGATCTGTGTGATATTAACATGCACTCCAAGTTTCATCAAAATTGGATGAAAATTGTGACCTCTACAGGGTCCACAACCTTGATGTACCATATTTTACAATATTTGCGTACAATGGGCGTCCATTTTGTCCGACAGTTTTGGGCTGAGTTTCACGAAAATGAAACTAAACCAATTTCAGTGTGTAACGATGAAATACTAAAACGTTTTTTTAATTGGGAAAAAACATGTGACCTCTAAAGGGACAACAAGCTAACAGCGTGATTTTTCTTACAATCAGGGGCAATAATTCAGGAAGTTAAGATCAGATATGCACAAATATCGAAAGGAAACAAAATACATGTATTGGTTACAAACATGCATTTCGTGTTTCATCAAAATCAGATCAAAACTGTGACCTCTAGAGTTTCAACAAAGTAAAAACGTGGTTATTCGTACAAACAGAGGTCAGGGCCCAAAATCGAAAAGAAACCTTGATCTGTGGGGGATAAACCAATATTTCAAGTTTCGTCAAAATCGGATAAAAATTGTGACCTGTTGTGGACAGACGAACAATTGCGAAGACAATATACGTCCACATGAAAATGTGGGCTTATAAAAAGGCAACAAATAGAGGTCTCAGTCAAATGATACAGTACGCAATGCATCTTCTTCAAATATTTCTAAAGTTGCTACAGCCCCATCATTAAATTTAAAAGATAGTCCACCATCTATAACTAATGAAGAATCCCACATTCGGGAACGAATTATTATTCTGTAATAAATATATCAAACACAATACAATATACTTGTATCCTTTATATAACGAGCGGCTGCCAGGCAGGATACGCCCACATTTTCAAAGAGATGGATGGAGAACAAATTAAATCAAAAGTGATTTTTCGTACAATCAGGGGCCATAATCTGCAAAGTTTATGGTCCTAAATGCGCAAATATCAAAAAGGGACTCCAATTTTTGAATGTGAAGATATGTTCTAAAAATAATCTTTGTATTACAAACTTATATAAAATTTGCATACAAAGAACGGCCATTTTGTTGGGCATTTTCATTTCGATTTTCTGGAAATTCCATTTCAACCTTCGTTATGGTGGAATGGTGACATGGTTAAAAGGTTTTTACAATCGGAAACTAAATTGTGACCTCTAGAGAATCCACAAGCTAAAAGTGCGATTTTTCGACTGATCAGGGTCCATAATCCAGGAAGTTACATTCGGATAGTTATGGTCTGAAGTGCGCAAATATGGGAAGGAACTGAGATCTTTGGGACATAAAAAATATATTTTAAATTTCATCGAAATGGACAAAAACCGTGACCTCGTTTGAGGGTCCACATCCTTCTTATTACATAGATTTTTACTAAATTCGAACTCAACCTTTATTGATGTGTAACGGTGATATATTTAAGTGTTTCCTTTTTAAATTGAATACAAATTGTGACTTCTTGCGGGTCCACGAGCTAAAGATAGGCTGGCACTGCCAGGCAGGATACGCCCACATTTTCGAGAGATGGATAGAGAACAAGCAATACCGAAAGTGATTTTTCCTATGTGCAAATATCGAAATGAATTAAGATCTTTGGGTTATAAAGGTTCATTTCAGTAGGCTTCAAATTCGACTGGGGATCATGTTGCTAAGTGGGTAAGATGCTGGCTCGGTAGCCTTGAGGTTAGGTGTTTGATCCCTGCATTGGGTGACAAAGTTCATCTAGATTTTCTGGCGTGATTTCCCCTTGTTAGTGATGAAGGATGGATGGCCTGACAAGAACAGCTGTCAATTTTGGTCCGATTTTCACGAAATTCGAGAGATGGATAGAGAACAAGCAATACCGAAAGTGATTTTTCCTATGTGCAAATATCGAAATGAATTAAGATCTTTGGGTTATAAAGGTTCATTTCAGTAGGCTTCAAATTCGACTGGGGATCATGTTGCTAAGTGGGTAAGATGCTGGCTCGGTAGCCTTGAGGTTAGGTGTTTGATCCCTGCATTGGGTGACAAAGTTCATCTAGATTTTCTGGCGTGATTTCCCCTTGTTAGTGATGAAGGATGGATGGCCTGACAAGAACAGCTGTCAATTTTGGTCCGATTTTCACGAAATTCGACCTCAACCTTCATTACGATGTAACGGTGATATAATCAAACGTTTTTTTGAATGGGATAATAATTCTGACACCAGAGGGGCCAAAAGCTAAAAAGATAGGTTGCCAGGCAACGAAACATACGCCCACAACAGCTAAGTCGTCCGGGCAGTCAACAAGGGTTGTCGCATATTGTTTCTTTTGTCAGTAAGGAGAACATTTACAACACATGATAATCTTATTACGAGTAATAGCCCATTAAATAATTATCAGAAATGATTAGAAAAGTTTTGATGGTTTGTCTCAAGGCGTTTGTCCACAAGATATTTCAAAGTGATCAAGTGCCAGAAATTATCAGATATCACTGAAAATCAAATAGGATTCTTCGTCTCATGACCCTAAACACTGTGTACAAATTTAAAGTCAATCGGATATTAACTTTAGCCTCTAAAGCGTTCACAAGATTTTTCAAAGTGATCAAGGGTCATAACTCTGGCAGTAATTATCAGATATCACTGAAAATCAAATAGGATTCTTCGTCTCATGACCCTAAACACTGTGTACAAATTTAAAGTCAATCGGATATTAACTTTAGCCTCTAAAGCGTTCACAAGATTTTTCAAAGTGATCAAGGGTCATAACTCTGGCAGTAATTATCAGATATCACCGAAAATCAATAGGCTTCTTCGTCTCATGACCTTAAACACTGTGTATAAAATTAAAGTCAATCGGATATTAACTATAGCCTCTAGAGCGTTCACAAGATTTTTCAAAGTGATCAAGGGTCATAACTCTGGTAGTAATTATCGGATATCGCTGAAAATCAATAGGCTTCTTTGTATCATGACTTCAAACACCATGTATAAATTTAAATTCAATCGGATATTAACTTTAGCCTCTAGAGCGTTCACAAGATTTTTCAAAGTGATCAAGGGCCATAACTCGAGCAGGAATTATCGGATATTGCTGAAAATCAACAGGCTTTTTCATGTCATGACCTTACACAATGTGTATAAATTTAAAGTCAATCGGATATTAACTTTAGCCTCTAGAGCGTTCACAAGATTTTTCAAAGTGATCAAGGGTCATAACTCTGGTAGTAATTATCGGATATCATCGAAAATCAATAGGCTTCTTCGTCTCATGCCCTTAAACACTGTGTATAAATTTAAAGTCAATGAGATATTAACTTTAGCCTCTAAAGCGTTCACAAGATTTTTCAAAGTGATCAAGGGTCATAACTCTGGCAGTAATTATCAGATATCACCGAAAATCAATAGGCTTCTTCGTCTCATGACCTTAAACACTGTGTATAAATTTAAAGTCAATCGGATATTAACTATAGCCTCTAGAGCGTTCACAAGATTTTTCAAAGTGATCAAGGGTCATAACTCTGGTAGTAATTATCGAATATCGCTGAAAATCAATAGGCTTCTTCGTCTCACGACCTTAAACACCGTGTATAAATTTCAAGTCAATCGGATATTGACTTTAGCCTCTAGAGCGTTCACAAGAAATTGTGGACGACGGACGGACCGACAGACAGACGGACGGGGGCGACGGCAATATACGACCACATTTCCATGTGGGCGTATAAAAAGGGTCATTTTTCGTACAATCAGGGGCCACAATTCAGGAAGTTACAATCCGATATGCACAAATATTGAAAGGAACCAAGATCTTTGGGTTATAAACATGCATGTCAAGTTTCATCAAAATCGGTTCAAAATTGTGACCTGTATAGGGTCCACAACCTTAATATAACGTATTTTCACACTAATTGCTTACAAACGGCGGCCATTTTGTCTGTCAATTTTGGTCCGATTTTCACAAAATTTTACCTCAATCTTCATTACCATGTAACGGTGATATAATCAAACGTTTTTTTAAATCGGATAATAATTTTGACCTCCAGTGGGACCACAAGCTAAAAAGGGTGATTTTTCGTACAATCAGGGGCCATAATTCAGGAAGTTACGAATCAAGGAACCAAGATCTTCGGGCTATAAACATGCATGTCAAGTTTCATCAAAATCGGTTCAAAACTGTGACCTCTATAGGGTCCACAACCTTGATATAACATATTTTCACACTATTCGCGTACAAATGGCGGCCATTTTGTCCGTCAATTTTGGTTTGATTTTCACGAAATTCGAACAGAGCCTTCATTACCATGTAACGGTGATATAATCAAACGTTTTTTTAAATCGGATAATAATTTTGACCTCCAGAGGGGACCACAAGCTAAAAAGGGCAATTTTTCGGACAATCAGGGGCCATAATTCAGGAAGTTACGATCCGATGGGTGCAAATATCGAAAGGAACCAAGATCTTTGGATTATAAACATACATGTCAAGTTTCATCAAAATCGGATCAAAATTGTGACCTCTATAGGGTCCACAACCTTGATATAAAATATTTTCACACTATTCGCGTACAAACCGCTGCCATTTTGTTTGTCAATTTTGGTCCGATTTTCACGAAATTTGAACTCAACCTTCATTACCATGTAACGGTGATATAATCAAACGTTTTTTTAAATCGGATAATAATTTTGACCTCCAGTGGGACCACAAGCTAAAAAGGGTGATTTTTCGTACAATCAGGGGCCATAATTCAGGAAGTTACGAATCAATGAGCGCAAATATCGAAAGGAACCAAGATCTTCGGGCTATAAACATGCATGTCAAGTTTCATCAAAATCGGTTCAAAACTGTGACCTCTATAGGGTCCACAACCTTGATATAACATATTTTCACACTATTCGCGTACAAATGGCGGCCATTTTGTCCGTCAATTTTGGTTTGATTTTCACGAAATTCGAACAGGGCCTTCATTACCATGTAACGGTGATATAATCAAACGTTTTTTTAAATCGGATAATAATTTTGACCTCCAGAGGGGACCACAAGCTAAAAAGGGCAATTTGTCGGACAATCAGGGGCCATAATTCAGGAAGTTACGATCCGATGGGTGCAAATATCGAAAGGATCTTTGGATTATAAACATACATGTCAAGTTTCATCAAAATCGGTTCAAAATTGTGACCTCTATAGGGTCCACAACCTTGATATAACATATTTTCACACTATTCGCGTACAAACGGCTGCCATTTTGTTTGTCAATTTTGGTCCGATTTTCACGAAATTTGAACTCAACCTTCATTACCATGTAACGGTGATATAATCGAACGTTTTTTTAAATCGGATAATAATTTTGACCTCCAGAGGGACCACAAGCTAAAAAGGGCGATTTTTCGGACAATCAGCGGCCATAATTCAGGAAGTTACGATCCGATGGCCGCAAATATCGAAAGGAACCAAGATTTTGGGGTTATAAACACGCATGTCAAGTTTCATCACAATCGGTTCAAAATTGTGACCTCTATAGGGTCCACAAGCTAAAAACATGATATTTCGTACAATCAGGGGCCATAATCCATGAAGTTCCGATCCGATACATGCCAATATCGAAAGGAACCGAGATCTTATGGGGATAAACCTATATTTCAAGTTTCGTCAAAATCAGATAAGAATTGTGACCTGTAGAGAGTCCACAAACAAATTGTGGACGGACGGACGTACGTCCGGACGGACAGGGGCGACGACATAATACGTCCACATGAAAATGTGGGCGTATAAAAATGTGATTTTTCAAACAATCAGGGGCCATAATCCATGCAGTTACGTTCGGATATGCGTGATTATCGAAAGGAACCAAGATCTTTGTGATATAAATATAAATTAAAAGTTCCATCAAAATCGGATATAAATTGTGGCCTCTAGTGGGTCAACAACATTGATATACATGTACCATATTTTTACACTATTTTCGTACGAGTGGCGGCAATTTTGTCCGGCAGTTTTGGTCCATTTAATATCAACCATCATCAGGGTATAGTCCTATATGCGCGAATATCGAGAAGAACCAGGATCTTTGGGTTATAAACATGTATTTAAAGTTTCATCAAAATCAGATCAAAATTGTGGCCTGTCGAGAC
This sequence comes from Patella caerulea, assembly GCA_036850965.1. Lineage (NCBI taxonomy): Eukaryota > Metazoa > Mollusca > Gastropoda > Patellidae > Patella > Patella caerulea. Next base: position 12,407,987 of record JAZGQO010000013.1, on the reverse strand, counting down.
ATACGATATGTTTACACTATTAGCGTACGACGGGCGGCCCTTAATTTCGTCTGGCCATTTTGGTCCAATTTTCACGAATTTCAAACTGGTTTTTTTTTTAAAATCGGATAATATTTGTCACCTCTCGAGGGACCACAAACTAAAAGTGAATTTAGAAAGCAACCAAGATCTTTGGGTTATAAACATGCAATTCAAGTTTCATCAAAACTGGATTAAAATTGTAACCGCTACAGGGTCCACAAGCTAAAAATGTGATTTTTCGTACAATCAGGGGCCATAATCAATGAAGTTTTGATCCGATACATTCTAATATCGAAAGCAACCAAGATCTTATGGAGATAAAACTATATTTCAGGTTTCTTCTAAATCAGATAAGAATTGTGACCTGTAGAGTGTCCACATACAATTGTGGACGTCCGGATGTTCAGGGGCGACGACAATATTTTGCCCACATGAAAATGTGGGCCTATAAAAACAATGTTATTAATCTCTTATTTTACTTATTGAGGCGAGAATTCAAATTTGGATGATATACAGAGGATATAAACCTATTGATAGATGTAATCTATTTTTACCTTTTAGCAAAATCCCTCGGTTTGTCAACTTTATAGACAGCTGTAAAACAAATGAAAGGACACACATAATAATATAATTTCATCTTGATTGGAAATCAAAACTAAACATTCTGAAGAATACAGTCAAAATCATAGCACTAATATAGCACATTTAATCGATAGAAAAAATTTGGAAATGTTTCCGGGGTGGATCCAGAGCAAAAAGGGGGGGGGGGGGGTCTAACCAAACCCCACCCTGCTTAGCTACATAAAAAATGAATGCCTTGCATCAGTGAAATTAAATAACAATGTGATCATACATCATTTCAAAGATAGGCTGGCACTGCCAGGCAAGATACGCCCACATTTTCGAGAGATGGATAGAGAACAAGCAATACCGAAAGTGATTTATCCTACATCATTAAGTTAGAATTTGATATGTGCAAATATTGAAATGAATTAAGATATTTGGGTTATAAAGGTTCATTTCAGTAGGCTTCAAATTCGACTGGGGATCATGTTGCTAAGTGGGTAAGATGCTGGCTTGGTTGCCTTGAGGTTTGGTGTTTGATCCCTCCATTGGGTGACAAAGTTCATCTAGATTTTCTAGCGTGGTTTCCCCTTGTTCGTGATGAAGGATGGATGGCCTGACAAGAACAGCTGTCAATTTTAGTCCGATTTTCACGAAATTCGACCTCAATCTTCATTACGATGTAACGGTGATATAATCAAACGTTTTTTTAAATGGGATTATAATTCTGACCCCAGAGGGACCACAAGCTAAAAAAAAGGTCATTTTTCGTACAATCAGGGGCCATAATTCAGGAAGTTACGATCCAATGGGCGCAAATATCAAAAAGAACCAAGATCTTTGGGTTATAAACATGCATGTCATGTTTCATCAAAATCGGTTCAAAATTGTGACCTCTATAGGGTCCACAACCTTGACATAACATACTTTCACACTAATCGCGTACAAACGGCGGCCATTTTGTCTGTCAATTTTGGTCCGATTTTCACGAAATTTTACCTCAACCTTCATTACGATGTAACGGTGATATAATCAAACGTTTTTTTAAATGGGATAATAATTCTGACCCCAGAGGGACCACAAGCTAAAAAAAAGGTCATTTTTCGTACAATCAGGGGCCATAATTCAGGAAGTTACGATCCAATGGGCGCAAATATCAAAAAGAACCAAGATCTTTGGGTTATAAACATGCATGTCATGTTTCATCAAAATCGGTTCAAAATTGTTACCTCTATAGGGTCCACAACCTTGACATAACATACTTTCACACTAATCGCGTACAAACGGCGGCCATTTTGTCTGTCAATTTTGGTCTGATTTTCACGAAAAAATACCTCAGTCTTCATTACCATGCAACGGTGACATAATCAAACGGTTTTTTAAATCGGATAATAATTTTGACCTCCAGAGGGACCACAAGCTAAAAAGGGCAATTTTTCGGACAATCAGGGGCCATAATTCAGGAAGTTACGATCCGATTGGTGCAAATATTGAAAGGAACCAAGATCTTTGGGTTATAAACATACATGTCAAGTTTCATCAAAATCGGTTCAAAATTGTGACCTCGATAGGGTCTACAACCTTGATATAACATATTTTCACACTATTCGCGTACAAACGGCAGCAATTTTCTCCGTCAATTTTGGCTCGATTTTCACGAAATTTGAACTCAGCCTTCATTACCATGTAACGGTGATAAAATCGAACGGTTTTTTAAATCGGATAATAATTTTGACCTCCAGAGGGACCACGAGCTAAAAAGGGCAATTTTTCGGACAATCAAGGGCCATAATTCAGGAAGTTAAGATCCAATTGGTGCAAATATTGAAAGGAACCAAGATCTTTGGGTTTTAATACATACATGCCAAGTTTCATCAAAATCGGTTCAAAATTGTGACCTCGATAGGGTCCACAACCTTGATATAACATATTTTCACACTATTCGCGTACAAACGGCGGCCATTTTGTTTGTCAATTTTGGTCCGATTTCCATGAAATTTGAACTCAACCCTCATTACCATGTAACGGTGATATAATCAAACGGTTTTTTAAATCGGATAATAATTTTGACCTCCAGAGGGACCACAAGCTAAAAAGGGCGATTTTTCGGACAATCAGGGGCCATAATTCAGGAAGTTACGATCCGATAGGTGCAAATATCGAAAGGAACCAAGATTTTGGGGTTATAAACATGCATGTCAAGTTTCATCACAATCGGTTCAAAATTGTGACCTCTATAGGGTCCACAAGCTAAAAACATGATATTTCGTACAATCAGGGGCCATAATCCATGAAGTTCTTATCCGATACATGCCAATATCAAAAGGAACCGTGATCTTATGGGGAGAAACCTATATTTCAAGTTTCGTCAAAATCGGATAAGAATTGTGACCTGTAGAGAGTCCACAAACAAATTGTGGACGGACGGACGCCCGGACGGACAGGGGCGACGACATAATACGTCCACATGAAAATGTGGGCGTATAAAAATGATTTCTGCCCCCATGGTCACTTGGCAAACCTCGACAGATTCCGTAACCTCCGGAACCTGCATCTAACCTCGGCTGTGTGACGAATTCCGCCATATTGGAACTACTTTAAAGGTCCCGGATGAAACATGGCTGCACCCATACAGAACACAAATTGGCGACCTATTTGACTAGCGACCTATTCGACCGATCCAGCTGTAAGATAATGACTAAATTACACTTCTATTCTGAGCTAAAGGAATGGATAAAAAATAATATATTCTACTTTCATTTGATAGACATAACAATGGATTTTATTGGTTGATAAATGAGTTAAGGCGACTGTTGTCTTTATTCTAAAGGTTTCCAACGAACAGGTTGCAGCTCGATTGGTTGAATAGGTCGCTAGTCGAATAGGTTCCCAATTTCTGTAAGTTTTCCTGTTAAAGTAAACCGGTAGCCGAATCGTATGTATGGGCGTAGGTACATGTCACTTACTGTCATGCATCCGAGACTAGATGTAAGTTCCGAAATCTGTCGAGATTTGCCGAGTGTAATATATCTCTGATACGAATATAACTTTAATAGTGATGATGACTTTCCATACTTTTTTGCAGGCTTTAATATACTGAGACGCAACTTTACTTGAAAGTGCACTAGCATTAAAAATTAAAAGTCTGTTAACAGTCTGTGGTGTATCACAAAAAACGATCTTATCGCATCTAAAATTTCATAAATATAAAACTTTACTCCTTGTAAGAACAAAACTTATGAAGTAAGTTTTTACACTCGAAACAGGATCAACGGGACACACTCAATTGGTGTCCAGCGGTTGCGACCTTAAATTACTTCACTTTTCATAAACCTATAGTTTTGGGGGTCTTTAGTCAAATTTAGTGTGAAGCAATGGTGTCATGGTAGAATGATTTTCACCATTCCCTAACATGATACTGTTTCAGTAATCTATTTCTGACAAAAGTGTAAACAAGAGGGTCTAAAAAAAAACATATCTCACATAAATATATTTAGACATTAACATGTTGGGTTTTTTTTTTATATAATTTTTTTTTTACCATTTACAACCGGATCACGTATTGTATAAGCCATATATGGTTCACTGGAATCAAAACGTAAAGAGTTGTTGAAAGTCTGAGTTATTTTTTCTAATGTTTCATTATCGTCAATTGGAAACTGTTGACCTGTCAATTCACTACCTATAAGTAAAAAATTAAATATACACACAAGCCGGCCAGTAATGGATCTAGAAGCTGTGAATATGAGGGGGGGGAGGGTTGTGTGGCAAATCTAGGGCAGGATTTAATATCCCACCCACAACTAAGCGACCCGGTACAATATAAATCGTATGATTGACGATTGCTGTTTTGATTTTGTTATTATTTTCTTGTGAACCTTAGGGGCACTTACTTGGTCTCGTGTTACGGCACTTGTTTTTCCCTTTGTAACATAAAATGATGATTACAATGTATCTAACAAGCAGTTGCCATGCAAGATACACCGATATATTGTATGAGATGGACAAAGAACAAGCTCAAAGATAGGTTGCCAGACAACGAAACATACGCTTACAGCAGCTAAATCGTCTATGGAATCAACACTAGTTGTCGCAAATTTTTACACTAAAATCTAATCAAGAGTAACCACTCATTATGTAATTATTAGAAAATCATAAGAATTTGTTTGGTCCGTGCTAATGTTGAGTATACAACATACTTAATATCAAGGATTTAGCTGTTTAAGTTATCAAAAATCATTGAAAATCAATATATCTGTGTATCAATCCAAAGTCAATCGAAACAACTACATATATAGGTATAAATGTAAAATCAATCAGATGATAACTATGGTCTGTAAAGGACCTGACAAGTATATCATTGTTCAGGATGACAAAACGTCCAATAACATAGTGTTTGTATGTAAACGATATTATTATGAATGACTCTTCAAAGAACATAACTTCGGGGAATCAATCGACAGTACTACGCAAAAACGCAATTATATCCAATCACAGACCTGAGTTCACCTCATTTGGTACTCCACATGGAGATGCCTATACATATCTGCACTTGTTATATTGGATACCTAAACTACATAAAAAAAAATCCCAACAAGCAACGTTTTATAACAGGTTCGTCCCGTTGTTCCACAAAATAACTTTCAAAAGTATTGACATCTATACTAAAACGGCAGTTGAAGACGGTATTCAAAAATACTGTGACAAAATTTACTCACATAGTGGTACTAATCAAATGTGGGCGTAAAAAAGAATTCCAAAGAATTACTTGATGGTTTGCAATCTATATTACTTGCATCAGTCCCATCTATACTAGGGTCATTTCATGTCAAGTGGACCAGAGGTGGGAAATTGACCCCTCCGAATAAATCTGGAAAAATATATGTTATTGTACATCTAAATCTAGAAACTGTGCAAAATATGTGGTCTGTAGCATGAAAATTGATTGAGATACGGGCATTTAAGTTTCATGAGTTACTGATAAGTTTTTGAAACAAAATATGTATCACTAATTTCCTCGGGTTTCAGATAGCTTGATTTTACCTTTATAGTGAAGATATAACGCTCAAATCTGGTTGTCTTGGAGAACTTTTTGTGTAGATTTTGAATCTGCAATCAGATTACCGGTGAGTTGTAGGATTCGCATGCTACTTGGCCATGAAAACTGACAAAAATTTGGTGCAATTGTATATTGTCTGGATTTTGTAGAGCTCTAGTGTAACACTACATTCAGATAACAGAGTATCAGCATAGTTGATAGACCTTTATTGAGAGCATGAAATAGGCATACTCCGGGAGGAGCGCCATTCCAAGTCTTCTGAAACTAACAGTAAACTCTGACTTATAAAGCATACAATCAATTAAGAAAAGTGATACACATGCTATGTACATATTTGGCATTGTTTATTTATGAGATCATAGTATCTGTAACTGCACTGCATATTCCTTTGAATAAATAATATGTTTAATGAGTTCGTGCCTTTTATCAAAACGAGCAGAGGCCATTCGTGTGTAGTCCGTAAAGACATATTGAATACATTAGTTGTTTTAATAAGTCCGTGCCTTAGAAGAAGTTGTGTATGGTTGAACACGTCAATATCATTAATGATCACAGAGGTCAGAAAGTTCTATCTGTATATTTCAATTTGATGTAGAGATGACTTTGTCACACCAGGTGCTACAAAGTAATAGATATAGACCCGAATATTGGTATATCCAGAGATTTCCAGTAGTACTACATAAGAAACGCATTTAAACGCATCAGTCTTGAATAGATTCCCAGAAAATTGACCGCGAATATGGTGTCCGACACAATTTTTCGAAAATTGTCTCATATTTTCGAGCCTATATAACGCGGTAGATGAGCAGCTAAAAATCTAATTATGGTTTGTAAATATAGTTTGTGTTAATGTCTTCAACATATGTAAAAGCCATTCTTGTCCCGGTCCATTTTGATATTTTTTCAATTTTTTGAAAATCTGTGTTTTGGGTTTATCTATGTCAACAATCGTATTTTGGGGCCGATTGAACCCCGTTTGATGGGCACCGAAAAATCTGAAACTTGGTGGAATTATAGTTTGTACTAATGTCTCTAACATATGTTAAAACCATTCTTGTCCCATGTCATCTCAATATTTTAAAGATTTTTTCAAAATCTGTGTTATGGTGCCATTCCTTGTCAATTATCACCAAATGACTTAAGCCGAATCCCCTTCGGTTTTGCTGAAATTTGGGTTAGATGTTTATTTGGGCTGAAAAAGCTGATATTCCCAATTTAGCTTGATTCGACTAACAGTTCCTGAGATACGGTCCACCAAATTTGGGGGATTTCGGCAAAAGTGGGAGTGGCTGCCATTATTCAAATGACCATACCCAGTAATCGATTGGTCAAAATTGCCGGAATATGTCTTCTAGGGATGAGAATTCCACAAAAATTCTAAATCTACACCTATTTTCAGGGTGTGTCTTAAAAGAGTGAAGACCTTTTGAATTTGAACTTATAGACCATACGACTTTGAGATGAACTTGCATGAAAAGTGTAGCTCAACATGTTTTCTACACAATATTAACCAACTGGAGGTATAATATCTTTTATAAGCATGTAAAATCAAGTTAACTATTCACACGCGAGAATGAAAATCAGTGTCTTCACACTTAAAGCTGAACTCCGATTACAAAACTACAGAAATGATCAAATAAAAAAAATTACTGCCAAACATAATCGCCATACTTAGGGTGCCCCACCATATATAAATATCTCCAAATAGCTAAACAATTACACCACAATATTTATATATATAACATGTCTTAAAACTATTTCACAAATTTATAGTCACTAAATAAACGGTCATGTTAAACTTAATAAGCTATGACCATTTAAACATCATAAATAATACACTGAAAAATGGTTCGGAGCGTCGTCCATAACATCCAGACACTTTCGAGTAAAAAATAGGTTACGTGCCCTTGTTTTGAAACTAGTCTCACTTCACCAGCCTACCGACCATTCTCCGTCTGATTGACAGGCCGGGATAATCCAGACTACTTTTTACGAAACGTGACTGAAAGCTGGAACAAGAAATCGAATTTATAAATAACACACAGTGTTGACTCAACAATTGTTTTTTCTAACCTTGTAAAAGTAAAACGAAACTGCTGCTGGTATCATGATTCTGTACAACCCACGTTATTCATAGATATTATTTGTACTAAACCAAAATATGTCGCTTCTAACGGTTATGCGAAGGATAAAGCAATTTAAAAAATAAAACGAACGTAATTTCTAAAGATGCCGTAATAACCAAAACGATAAATATTACTGCTACTCAGAATCGTCAACAATAGATTTTTTACGACTGTAATAGTTACCAGTGTGTTTAGAATTTCCACGGGCTGTTGCTATTTATAGACTCAACTAGTGTGCGAGACTGTCAGAAAATTAGTAGTAGTGAACCAAGTAAAGCGTGCATATTCAACGTGTCTAGTACAACTTTTCAGTAGGCACGTGGGGCACCCTACATACTTGTTTTCAATTTGCAGAAGAAGTATGACCGCTGTACGGTGTACGAAAACAGAGGCAGGCCACGCCCACATCCAGTATACACTGTGTCAACCACACTGTCCACATCCGGCTAGCAATATTTCAACTACCAATTACCTACTGAGTGAGCGGTTTTTTCTCTATAAGTTTACTGAAAATATTATTGCTACACAATTATTATGTCTGATCAGGTACATATTATTTTACTAATTGTACGAAATAAGTAACCTACGGTATATTTTTGCTCTAAAAGTATGGGAAAAATTGTCTTACCCCCAAACAAACAACAAATCTACCGACATCATCCAACCATGTTTATTCCTATTTCTTGAAAGGTTTTGCACAACATGTTAGAAACACCAAATGATTTCTAGTATTATAAAGTTCAGTATTATCGTTCCAAAATATACCCAAAGCAGCAATAAAAAAAAACTGTTCTCTCCATCCAAGAAGTATGTCTTCACTTCAAAATATTTTTCATCTTGTTGTTATTTATGACGATCAAGGGACATAGGTGGTTATGTCAACATGTTAGATGTTATATCAACAACATAGATTTGTTGTTGTTTGGAGTAGTTTTCTTTCATTTTTAGAGCAAAGGTACACCGGACTTTACTTATTTCTTCTAATTAGTAAAATAATATGTACCTGATCAGACATAATAATTGTGTAGCAATAATATTTTCAGTCAATTTATAGAGAAAAACCGCCCAGTCAGTAGCTGGTAACTGGTAGTTGAAATATTGCTAGCCGGATGTGGACAGTGTGGTGGCCAAAGTGTATACTGGATGTGGGCGTGGCCTGCCTCTGTTTTCGTACACCGTACAGCGGCCATACTTCTTCTACAAATTGAAAACAAGTATGGCGATTATGTTTGGCAGTAATTTTTTTTTTTATTTGATCATTTCTGTAGTTTTGTAATCGGAGTTCAGCTTTAAGGAGGATTGTATTCATGGATAAGCTCTGTGGATACATAGTAACCTTCAGCAGACTTTCCTAAAGATGGATATCTATGATTCAAACAACATGTCATTATCTTTCCCATTCCAAAATCACTTATTCCAGCAATTTTAACGTATTGGTTACTGGGTTATGGTCATTTGAATAATGTCAGTGAAACCCATTTTAGCCGAAAATCTCCAAAATTTGGTGGACCGTATCTTAGGAATTGTTAGTCGGACAAAGTTAAAATTTGGAATATAAGCTTTTTCAGCCCTAAAAGACATATAAAATAAAATTCGGCAAAATCGAAGCGGGTAGTGTGATAATTGACACAGAATGACTCAAATCACGGATTTTCAAAAGATAAGTTGCCAGGCAACGAAACATACGCCCACAGCAGCTAAATCGTCCGGGCAGTCAACAAGGGTTGTCGCATATTTTTACTGAAACATTTGTAATACACTAAAATCTGATTAAGAGTAACAACTCATTATGTAATTATCTGAAAACCATTAGAATTTGTTTGCTTTTTATAAACGTTTTGCCCCACGCTAACAATTAGAATAGGAAATATTTAATATCATGGATTTAGCAGTTCAGTTATCAAAATTCATTGAAAATCAAAATACTAACTAACTAACTCTGTGTATCAATCTGAAGTCAATCGGATGATAAGTTTGGCCTCTATAGCATCACATGGGTTTTTGAAGTGATCAAGGGAGACAACTCTGGGAGTAATTGTTTGAAATCGCTCAAAATCAACAGGCTTCTTCGTCTCATGATCTTAAACAGTGTCTGTGTATTTAAGGTCAATCGGTTATTAACTTTGGCGCGTCCACTAGATTTTTAGAAGTGATCAAGGGCCATTACTCTGGCACTAATTATCGGAAATCGTTGAAAATCAACAGGATCCTTCGTTTCATGACCTTAAACACTGTGTAAAAATCTAAAGTCAATCGGATATTAACTTTGGCCTCTAGAGTGTCCAAAAGATTTTTTGAAGTGATCAAGGGCATAACTCGGGCACTAATTATCGGAAAGTAAACACTGTATAAATTTAAAGTCAATCGGATATTAACTTTGGCCTCTAGAGCGGACACAAGACTTTTTTTAAGTGATCAAGGGCCATAACTTTGGCAATAATTATCGGATTTCGCTGAAAAACAATAGGCTTCTTCGTCTCATGACCTTAAACACTGTGTATAAATTCAAAGTCAATGGGATATTAACATTAGCCTCTAGAGCGTCCACAAGCAATTGTGGACCCCGGACGGACGGACGGGGGCGACGACAATATACGACCACATTTCAATGTGGGCGTATAAAAAGTCATAATGATTTAGTTTTGAGTCTCTGTGTCAGCAGATAAAAAATAGTTACCAGGCAACGAAACATACGCCCACACAGCAGCTAAATCGTCCCGGCAGTCAACAAGAGTTGGTGCATATTAAGTAATTATCAGAAAATCATTAGAATTTGTTTGGTTTTTATAAAGTTCTGCCCCATGCTAACGTTAAGTATACGAAACATTTGATATTATGGATTTAGCTGTTCAATTATCGATTTTCAAGAAATTCACACTCAACCATCACTCGGAATAAAATTGTGACCTACATAGGGTCCACGAGGTAAAAAAAACATGATTTTTCGTACCATCAGGGGACATAATTTAGGAAGTGCCCGAAAATCGAAATTAACACAGCGATCTTTGGGTTATAAACTTACATGTGCCCGAAAATCGAAATTAACACAGCGATCTTTGGGTTAAAAACTTACATTACAAATATTACCCAAACTTTGATATATCATAATTTTACACTATTCGCGCACAAACGGCGGCCATTTTGTCTGTCAATTTTGGTCCGATTTTCACGAAATTCGATCTCGACCTCCATAACCATGTAGCGGTCATATAATCAAACGTTTTTGTTGTTTTTTTTAAATCGGATAACAATTTTGACCTCCAGAAGGACCACAAGCTAAAAAGGGCGATTTTTCGGACAATCAGGGGACATAATTTAGGGAAGTTACGATGGCGCAAATATCGAAAGTAGCCAAGATCTTTGGGTTATAAACATGTATGTCAAGTTTCATCAAAATCGGTTCAAAATTGTGACCTCTATAGGGTCCACAACCTTGATAAAACATATTTTCACACTATTCGCGTACAAACAGCGTCAATTTTGGTCCGATTTTCACGAAATTTCACTCAAGCTCCATAACCATGTAAAGGTGTTATAATAAAACGGTTTTTTAAATCGAATAACAATTTTCATCTCCAGAGGACCACAAGCTAAAAAGGGCGATTTTTCTGACAATCAGGGGCAATAATTCAGCAAGTTTAAATCCGAGGGGCGCAAATATCGAAAGGAACCAAGATCTTTGGGTCACAAACATGCATTTCAAGTTTCATCTAAATCGGTTCAAAATTGTGACCTCTACACTGTCCACAAGCTAAAAACATGATTTTTCGTACAATCAGGGGCCATGTGCCATGAAGTTACAGTCCGATAGATGCCAATATCGAAAGGAACCGAGATCTTATGGTGATAAACCTATATTTTAAGTTTCATTGAAATCGGATAAAAATTGTGACCTGTTGACTGTTCACGAACAATTGTGGACCATCGGACGGACGAACAGACGAACAGGGGCGACGACAATATACGTCCACATGAAAATTGGACGCTGATTGGAATGGTCAACACCATCCATGTTATATGTAAGAATGGCTTGTAGTTTGGTTAGTATAAACTGATTCCACCTTCCCTCGAGGACTAACATTATGCAAATTTCCATGACACAGTCGACACATTATTACATTGATGTTTCAAACTATCACCTACCTCAAAATCTTTGATGACAGTTCAAGTATTTTTCATGTTATTAGGAAGGCCTGTCCTATTACTTTGGACAGTACCACAAGACAGCGTTTTCAATTCAGCAAGTTTTGTAATCAACTCAATGCCTATATAAATAATTATCTATGAACAGTCTATAACCTCTTTGAATATAAGGCCGACAAACTGTTTGATCACTTTTACCAGCATAAGGAATACTATTCAGAACCTAACCTGTAGTAGATTCAGCTTGAATTAATAGTTAATTCCCCCATTTTATTGGTTTATTCTTGGTGTGCTGTTTTATTATCAAACGACCCTTGAATTTGATCATGGTCTCATTGACAGCAATTCGACGTCGAGGGCGATTCACATCCTGGGAACATTTGACGACATAATTCAGGTGTTTACACACTTTCCATAGTTTATCAGATTTTTCAATAGTGTTTGAGGTATAATCAGTAAAGTGAATGCAGGATAAAATCTGCAAAAAACACCTACTTGCACTGCAAGGTGCATAGTGTGTAGAACTGGCGTCAGAGCTTTTAGTATCGGAGTTCTCTTTTAGAAAATCCTACGAGTAAGTAGTAAGCTTAATTATGGAAACTAGTGAGAAATATACATGTTGCCAGTTGTCGCTTAAACCCGTCCGTGCTTGTACCGTGCGTCAGTATTCCTATAAATGGACTGTAATAATTATAAGGTGGGTATTTAAGTTAGTTGGTTAGTTTTCCTTACTTGTGTCAGTATGTAAAAAATAACGTGAGTAATTATACAAACGTGAGTTTATCCAAACATATCACTAGTGAGGTACGTGTGGGAGAAATTTACGAAAGCGTGACTAATTAAGAAAACATCACTATTTGAGCTACCGCTCACTATCTGAGCTACCGCTCACTATCTGAGTATACCTTTGATGTGCGTTAATAATTGGACACGGCGCTAGCAGAGCGTGAAATCGTTAACTAAATACATTTCTGGTGAGTATTGTTACTATAAGTGAGCATAATATTTTTATTACTTACCTGAATAAATGATTAATTATTTATTAATATTCTCGAATCGGAGGCGATTTTTTAAACCATAATTGGTGGCAATGAGTATTAAAGGTACTATTTGTCGGCAATTTTGATTACCGCCGTAGTTTGCAAAAAACGCCGAAGATGGTTAGATAGATCGATCTCTAAATACAGTGATCAGAGTTCGGATGTGACAGAGTCCACTTAATATATCAATATGAATTTAAATGTTCAGTGATAAGACCAGATATAACTTTTGCCTTTAAGAGCGTTCAGAACCAAGGTTCAACAAGCCAACAGGGAGGCTGATGTCCCCCGCTTTATATTCTCACTATCGAAGATAATGATATAATGAATCCATATTCTGAGTTTCATTGCTCTCACTTCATTATAAACAAAGTTAACATGCCCCAAAGCATCAACCAACGAGATTGCTTATCTCTGTTTACTGTAAGCAGAAAATGTTCATCGTCGAACTCCATCAAAGTATTGACCTAAGGAAAGCCTACACCAAGTTTGAATATTCTAGTTCAGTTAGAAGGAGAGTCATTGTGTTCCAAAGTCTCGGTCAATCAAATTGTTTATCGCTCTGCTTACTCTGAGCAGAAAATGTTCATTATCAAACTTAGTCAAGGTATTGATGTAATGAAACTATACACCAAGTTTCATCACCTCCACTTAAGTAGAAGTAGAGTTATCGTGTCCCATAGCATCAACCAATCTAATTGCTTATCTGTGACCCTCAGCAGAAAATGTTCATCTTCGAACTCTATCAAGGTATTGACCCAACAATAAATACGTACACCAAGTTTGAACATTTTAACTCAATTTGAAGGAGAGTTATTGTGTTCCAAAGTCTCGACCAATTAAATTGCTTATTGCTCTGCTTACCCTGAATAGAAAATGCTCATCATCGAACTTAGTCAAGGCATTGATGTAATATATACATCAAGATTCATCACTCTCACGCAATTAGATATAAAGTTATCGTGTCCAAAAGCATCAACCAATCAAATTGCTTATCTCTGCTTACCCTGACCAGAAAATGCTCATCTTCGAACTCCATCAAGGCATTGACCTAAAAAACCCATACATCAAGTTTGAATATTCTAGCGCAATTAGAAAGAGAGTTATTGTGTCCCAAAGTGCGACGGACGGACAGACAGACGGACGGAGGGACAGACGGACAGACGAAATCATTGTAATAATCCCCCAACTTTATTTGAAAGGCGTGGGAAAACAAAGTGAAATAAAGGTCATAATTCTTAGAGTTTATAAACGGAATTTGCTGAAATTCAATAAGATTCTTCTTTTTACTAATTTAAATCATGCATAAAAATGCAGATAACTTTAGATGTTAGAGCGCTCACAATAAACGGTTATTGCTGAGATCCAATATGAGCCTTTTTTTTTCACTAATTCAAATGCTGCATATAAATTTCATACATATCAGCATATAACTTTTGATGTTGGAGCGTTCACAACGTGCAACAAAGTGAAACAAGGGCAATAACTCTAAAAGCAATTAATGGAAATTGCTGAAATTCAACAGGCTTCTTTGTTTCATAAATTTCACAAAGGTCGAATGATAACTTTTGGCTTTAAAGTTACATTCCCGGACACAAATTTTGTGATTTGATGTTATTTTTGGATGGAAAACATATTCAAAGTAACCAATCTATCAAAAATTTGCTTCAATTCCCCCTCAAAAATTTATATTCGCCGGGGATACCCATAGCTATCAATAATCTTTTGTTAGTGCAATGTCTGCCAATTCAGCTTCATTGTGGGAGGGTTATCATTACTTACCGGACATTTACCATACATATTGAGGCCTAAGTAAATTGTTAAGTATTTTCGTCAACTTATTTTTCCAACGTTTAATTGCAGAATCTTTAATACATTGACACCCCTCAATATTAACAAAACTGCTAACCCCTTTGATCAAGAAATAACAAACGCCCCCTAAATCAAGCTGGCAGACAGTAACCCGTCGGGTTGTCAGTTAGTGATACCCTGACAATTTTGCCCAGTGCTTGCCCCATGGGTGTTTTTCGGGTAAACCAGTATTTTTATAGTAAGATTGGGGGTCTATACTTTCCAGATATATCAAATTTGTTATACCTTTATTGGAAATAGCCACCGATAAATACTTTAATGAGAAAATAACTTTATAAATATTATAGAGCCTTCACACGGTTAAAAAATGAAACAAGGGCCATAACTCTAGATGTAATAAATGGAAAATTTCCATCACACTAATGTAAACAAAATTTTACGATAATCAGATGATAACTTTTGGCATAATTGTGGACGACAGGCGGACGGGGCAAAGGTAATATACGCCCACATTTCCATGTGAAACTTCTAATCAATAGAACCAGGTAACACAAGTCAATTACAGTTTGATGGGATCGATTTTGACCTAGTCAAAAAGATTCACTTGATATTCATACAATAATTAATAGACAGAATACAATATCAAAAAAATATTGTTTTATCGGGTATCTCATCAGTAAAAATACTAACTTCTTTAGGGATGAAGAACTAATATTGTTTTTTTCGATATTGTATTCTATTAAATACTGTATATCACATTTCCATGTGTGCGTATAAAAAGATAGGTTGCCAGGCAACGAAACATACGCCCACAGCAGCTAAATCGTCAGCGCAGTCAACAAGGGCTGTCGCATATTTTTACTTTTTTTGGTAATGAAACATTTGTAAAACACTAAAGTCTATTAAGAGTAACAACTCATTATGTAATTATCAGAAAATCATTAGAATTTGTTTGCTTTTTGTATAGGAAACATTTAATATGATGGATTTAGTTGTTCAGTTATCAGAAATCAAGAGGCTTCTTCGTCTCATGACCTTAAAAACTGTGTATAAATTTGAAGTCAATCGGATATTAACTGTGGCCTCTAGAGCATCCACAAGATTTTTGAAGTGATCAAGGGCCATAACTAAAAATCAATAGGATTCTTCTTCTCATGATCTTCAACACTGTGTATAAATTTGAAGTCAATCGGATATTAACTTTGGCCTCTAGAACGGCCACAAGATTTTTTGAAGTGATCAAGGGCCATTACTCTGGTAGTTATCGGAAATCGCTGAAAAACAATAGGATTCTTTGTCTCATGACCTTAAACACTGTGTATAAATTTAAAGTCAATCGGATATTAACTGTAGCCTCTATAGCGTCCACAAGCAATTGTGGACGCCGGACGGACGGACGGACGGACGGGGGGCGACGACAATATACGACCACATTTCAATGTGGGCGTATAAAAAGGATAGTGTCAGACTTTGTTTCCTACCTATTTTAAGTATTTCCCTGACACCACGTTTATCTAAATGATTTATATGAAAAAACCATGAACTAGATCCTGTTCCTGTACAAACTGTTAACCCTGAACTTTTCTGTTTATAACTTGGCTTATCATCACACTTTAACTCATAATATGATACCCTGCAAATACAAATATCCTTTTTTAATAGATATCAATTTTAAAAACTGCACTGACTGAAGAAAATTTGAAATTTTGAGCTTAGGATTAATTGCGTTGTGGTAATCGTTATTTCAAAACAAACCACACAGTTCAATAGCAAGGGTGATGTTTCCCATCGTAATCCCAGCATGGCACTCATTACTTGCCGCTTTATTTTTTTATAAAGCATTGAGCTACAAAAATGCCTAAAATCACCTAGATTAAGCTGCGCAGAATATACCTATTCTCAAAAGTAGTCATGGTATTGATTAGAGCATGAGCCGATTATAAGTTACAACAACTGTTATAGTGTATAGAGCACATTGTTATTTGCAGATAATTGAACAATTGTATCATCCGTACATCCATTTAAGCGTCCTTTGTTCAAATAGGCTATGTGACAAATGAAGACGAGGGAGAGAGACAAATGGGGTTTAACGTCCACTCGACACAAACTAGGTCATTTCGGGACTAACATATGGTTTAATTTTGTTTCAATAATTCGCTTGCGCGTAGGGGTCTTTAGCAGCGGGAGGAAATCAGAGTGCCCGTAGGAAACCCATGAGGTTGAGAGGGCGCCCCTATCTGCATGCCACATACGCTCACACCAAGGATCAAAACCACAGCCGCAAGCCAGAGGTGACCGGCCAGCTAGAGGTCAAAGCGCGGCACTCTAGCGCAATTACCGATAATTTGGATAACCCCGTAATACTTGTTATCCCAAACTATTCCTTGTGTGTACAGAAATGCAAATATTGACTGAAGTTTTTTCCACTATCAATTCACAGAAAATATTATTGCTACATAATTATTATGTCTGATCAGGTATATATTATTTTACCATTAGACGAAATAAGTCAACCACAGTGTACTTTTGGTCTAAAAATAACAAAGAAACTGCCTTACTCCAAACAATAACAAATCTGCCAGCACCAACCATTTTTTTCGTTTTTCGTCAAATGTTTTGCACGATAGAGTAGAAACACCAAATACTTTTCTGCATCATAAAGTCTAGTATTATCGTTCCAAAATATATCCGATTCCAATTTGAATAGATCTCAGCAACTACGTGTCGCATCGTTACGATTTCTTCGGTTTTACTGGGAAAGTGGGTGTGACTTAGATGATAAAGCTATTTTGAACGTTCTGCGACAATGCGAAATGTCCGAAATCACCGAAGTTATCGTTTTTGAAAATATTGCAGTAATTTTAACAATAACTAGACCTGCATGCAGGAATGACGGGTTTCACTGTTGCCAAGTTACTCTTAAGGCATGTCACTTCCGGTGTCAAGTTACCCTTGAACATATGTCACTTCCGGTACCAACGAAACCACTAAACAGGTTTCCAAATTAACATTGCACACAAATAAAATGGACGCAGAATCAACCAATCAATCCAGCAATATCAAGTCATTTTATACATTTGTTACTTGTAAATGATCTTGACAAAATTAAATTACTTCCTGTGTTAATGAAAATGTTCAATTAGTCTTATGAAATCAGAAATGGTATACGATATCATATAGTGAAAATTTTATGTAAATCGAATAATATTTGCCACTTTTAAAGACCAAAAAACTTGAAAAGTGACTTGTAGAAAATCGGCTATTTCTCTGCAACCGTACAAGTTAGAAACCATTTTGTGGTATCTGTATGATCGTATGGGTTCATTCTATTTGTTGATTAGCATCAAATACCATAATTTGAAAAAGATTTTAAAACAGACTCATTTGAATAAAATATCTGTTTTGAAGGCTAAAAATACAGTTTTTGCCAAAATGACGTTACTTCCGGTGATAATGAAAATCTTAAATTACTTGTATGGAATCCCAAATGGCATTAGGTATAACATGGTGTAACGTTTATGAAAATCGAATAATAATTGACACCTTTTATGGCCCCGAAACCTTCAAAAGTGACCTGTAGAAAACAGTCTATTTCTCGGCAACCGAACAAGTTAGAAACAATTTTATGATATCTATATGACCATATGAGTTGTGTTTATATGTGAATTTAAACCAAAAGTCAAAATTATTAATACATATTAAGTTATTCTTGGTTGAATAAAACATTGATTTAAAAAGTTTAAAATGCAGTTTTTGACCAAATGATGTCACTTCCGGTGTCAATTTTAAATTGTAATCAACTTGATATGACACTACATGCTTTTTGAATCAAATGATGTCACTTTTATAAAAATCCAATAATAATTGACTATTTTACAGGCAAAATAACGAAAACAGTGACTTGTACAGAACTGCCCATTTCTTGGTAACTGCTTATATTACAAACGAATTTTAACATACATTTTCTTCGTATGGATTATAGCTACATGTTTATAAAAGTTACGAAGAAATATTTTAAAATCTGAAAAGCCTGAATAGGTTGTAAATAGGTCAATTTTACACCATTTTTAGCCTCTTAATCGAATTTGCTCGAAAATGAAATCGAAATTAAAAAAACTGCTTCCGACATTTTTTGCGCCCTGAAAGGGCACACTCTTTGAGTCAAATAATTTTTCCAAAAAATAATATTTGTTTTCGAAGAAGGAAAATAACTGTCAAAATTGTAGTTTTTGGTAAAATTATACCACTTCCGGTGCCGACAGATAACACTTTCGGTAATAAGAAAAATAACAATTGATACAACGAAGCATATGAACTTTGTTTTATACAAATCGAACAATAAAAAATTAATGTAGGACTGAAAAACTGAATTAGCCAATGGCGGCCAAGGAAAATTACTGAGACAAAATTTTTAACATTTTTGCACTAATCAGATGACTCATTAATTCTGTGCACAATACGACTAAAAAATATTCATAAATAAAAAAGTTTTTTGTAAATTTTTAAATTTTCGAAATTTGGCGCCTAATATCTTCGAAGATTTGCCGAAAATCAAAAATCGAAAGTAACGTAGCTATGTGCCCTGTCTCAGGCTATGCAAAAATGTATCGAAAGTTAAAATCCAATGATATTGTTAAAATTACTGCAATATTTTCAAAAACGATAACTTCGGTGATTTGGGACATTTCGCATTGTCGCAGAACGTTCAAAATAGCTTTATCCTCTAAGTCACACCCACTTTCCCAGTAAAACCGAAGAAATCGTAACGATGCGACAAGTAGTTGCTGAGATATAGTCAAAGTGGAATTGGAATAATAATAAGAATAATAGACCTGCAGACCTGCAGTGCTGAACAGGCTTTCAGGCATCAGGCAGGAAGTGCGTCATACAATAGCCGATCCATCGAGCTACCAAACGATACTGTAGTTGTTATGATTCAGTGACACCCTCTATCAGATTTTTAAGTAATATTTCCTTGCGAGTACACCGGTCAAAATTGTATAATCTGGCAAAATTACTTCACTCCCGGTGCCAAAAGAAATCATTATCGGTAACAAATAAGTTGAGAATTCGCAATTGAGAATTGTTTTATACACACCAGGCAATAAATAATAAACTTGGAACCCATAAACTGAAATTAAAAAAGCTAAAAAACTTGACGGGAGACAAAATATATCTCAAATTAACCGGCACTACCGAGATGAGAGAAATGGAGTTTAACGTCGAATAGACACAAACTATGTCATTTCGGGATTAGCATGGTTTAATTTTATATCAATAATTCCTGTGTAAAATATCATCAAAAAGTATTCATAAATAAAAAAGGTTTTCGTAAAGGAATTAATTATTTTCAAAATATCGGACATTTGTTCGACTTCTTCCGGTTTTACGATCGTTGTTGTGATAGCTTTACAAAGTTCTTTGGATACTTAACTTTACGTACCAGAAGTGTCAGAAACATCCATTGAGTAGTTTTGGAAAAAAAAGATAAATTAAAGAGCGTTTCCAAAAATTTAACGATTTTTCAATTTTTTTCAAAGTTTGAGGCCATTTTTGGACCACTTATATTATTTCAACGCTTTTCATTTTGGATTCACTATATAGACAACCGATAGGACTTTGAGTAAGATAAATTTAAGAAAAATCTGTGGCATCGTTTTCGAGAAAAGGGCGTCTCAGAATGTTAAAAAATCGGAAAATACTAGATTTTTGGCATACAGTAATTTATTTCCTTACCATCGAAATCGTATTATTTAGATACCATATGGTGGTCCATTAATAGGGCTATCCAGCGACACTTTAGTTCTTTTGGTCCGCTATTACCTAAAGGAGAATTCAAGTTTTTCGCAAGTGCGACAATGTTTTTAACCATTTTTGTTTTATTTTTTGAATACTTTCGGTATGGTTATTATTGTCGGAATAGTTTTAATAGCCACAGGGCTCTGTAATGATATATTACATTATCCGATCAGATAAAATCCCCCTGAGAAATCCTATGTTCAAAAGTGCCAAAAATGCAAAAAAATTAAAATATCGAAAATTAAATTTCAATAACTACATACATATTATACATCGTTAGAATCGTAATTAGGTCAGCTATCTGAATATGCAATCTTTTTTTGAAAATCTCTTAAAAATAAAAAAATAGCAGAGCATTTTCCAAAATTTCACGATTTTTCGAATTTTTAAGATTTTCAGTCCGTTATTTCACCTATTCCAGATATTTCAAAGTCTTCCTGGATGGATTCATGCAAAATAACTCCGAAAGGACTCTCGATAGAAAAAAATTAAAAAAAAGTTGTGGTTAAGTTTTCAAGCTACAGGCATCCAAAAACGCTCCAAATCAGAAAATACTTGATTTTCAGCGTGCCATATTTTGCTGCCTGCTCATCGTATCCGTACGAATTGGGTATCATACGATAGCACAATCCTAGTGCAATCCAATGGTACCCTAATTCGTCTAATCCATTGATATCGGACGGAGAAATCGCGTTTTTCCCCAAAATACCCATTTTTTCAAAATATCTGACATTATTTCGACCACTTCCGGTGTACAGATTATTGTTGAAATTGTTTTATTCCTTGCACTGGCCATTTGGCTTCATGCCTCAGAAGTTTCAGAAACGTCAATTCTGCCATAAAACGAAACCCGAGCTCACAAAATGGGTAGAAAATTCGAAAAAAATCGAAAAATAAAGGGCGATAACTCGGAATGAAACTCGGAAGTTTCAGAAACGTCAATTCTGCCATAAAACGAAACCCGAGCTCACAAAATGGGTAGAAAATTCGAAAAAAATCGAAAAATAAAGGGCGATAACTCGGAATGAAACTTATATTTCTGGAATTGGATGGTTTTCAGGTATCCAAAAATGTAGGTCAAATTTGAAAATTTTGAAAAATAACAAAAATTGTCTCTCAAACCACATTTTTCATTTTTCGATCGCAAGAAGACAGCGATGAAGTTTCGAAATATCGAAATTTTCAACTGCTATCGTCCGAGAAAAGACTCAGGGTTTCCGAAAATGTCATTTGTATGAAAATAGGTACAGAATTGACGAATCTACGGCCGTTTTTTAATTTTTTGACACAGCACAAAATTCGACCACTTCCGGTATGCGCAGAAGTTTTAAAAATAGTTTATCAAGTAGCCAACACGTGGTTTCCCAATAGAGAATTAGGTCCCAGATCGGTATCTGTTACAGGCACTGAGAAATAGGCTCCGGCAAAAAAAAATAATAATAACTAGATCTGCTACTGTCCCATGCAGATATGAAAGCTTTCATATTCATCGTCACGTGTCATTGATTGTATCAAGTATCCTAAATAAGAGGAAAAAATTATCAAAATTGGTCAAAAACTCGCAAAATTACAAGTCTAAATATAGTATGAAACATTGCACCCAGGCATAACAATAATCTGAAAACTAAAGGGAAATAACCGAAATTTGTATTGCTGTAATGAGACGGATGAGAAAATGAAATGGAAATTGCCGGAAAAAAAATAAAAATGGCAGGTTGGACAGGCGTCCTTACTCCTTGTCACGTACAGGCGCGCGTGCTAACCATTCAGCCGCCCAACCCCCGTTTGAAATCAGAAACGTGCAATATGTCATATAGGAAGAATAACAAGACGCTCACAACAAAATGGTAAATTAATGAGTTTAGGGCAAAAAGACGTCTACAGCACCCGGTGTTCACCCATCCAAATACTAACTGGGACCGACGTTGCTTAACTTCAGTGATCGGACGAGAACTGGTGTTTTCAACGTGGTATGGCCGTAGACGAGAGGGGTGGACAGAACCCGTAGTTATACTTACCTGAATTGACCCGCTTATTGATTTTTGGGGCCGATTTTGTCGGTTTTAAAAAGGCGTCTACAGCACCCGGTGTTCCCAGGCGGTCACCCATCCAAGTACTAACCGGGCCCGACGTTGCTTAACTTCAGTGATCGGACGAGAACTGGTGTTTTCAACGTGGTGTGGCCTTAGACGAGAGAAGGTGGACAGAACCCGTAGTTATACTTACCTGAATTGACCCGCTTATTGATTTTTTGGGAGGTTTTTGTCGGTTTTAAAAAGGCGTCTACAGCACCCGGTGTTCCCAGGCGCTCACCCATCCAAGTACTGACCGGGCCCAACGTTACTTAACTTCAGTGATCGGACGAGAACTGGTGTTTTCAACGTGGTTTGGCCGTAGAAGAGAGAAGGTGGACAGAACCCATACTTGTGCTTACTCAAATTCTTTTTGTGTCTTTTTCCCTGAGGAGACGGGCCGATCGGAGAGCTGGAGTGGTGCAAAAGAGTGCGCGCTGTGGCCTGATTGGCGGAAAATTGATTTTTTCACGAAGAATCAGGGCAAAGAGGCGTCTACAGCACCCGGTGTTCTCAGGCGGTCACCCATCCAAGTACTAACCGGGCCCGACGTTGCTTCACTTCAGTGATCGGACGAGAACTGGTGTTTTCAACGTGGCACGGTCGTAGACGAGAGAAGGTGGACAGAACCCGTAGTTATACTTACCTGAATTGACCCGCTTATTGATTTTTTTTTTGTTTTTTGTCGGTTTTAAAAAGGCCTCTACAGCACCCGGTGTTCCCAGGCGGTCACCCATCCAAGTACTGACCGGGCGCGACGTTGCTTAACTTCAGTGATCGGACGCGAACTGGTGTTTTCAACGTGATGTGGCCGTAGACGAGAGAAGGTGGACAGAACCCGTAGTTATACTTACCTGAATTGACCCGCTTATTGATTTTTTTTGTTGTTTTTTGTCGGTTTTAAAAAGACGTCTACAGCACCCGGTGTTCCCAGGCGGTCACCCATCCAAGTACTAACCGGGCCCGACGTTGCTTAACTTCAGGGATCGGACGAGAACTGGTGTTTTCAACGTGGTATGGCCGTAGACGAGAGAAGGTGGACAGAACCCGTAGTTATACTTACCTGAATTGACCCGCTTATTGATTTTTTTTATTTTTTTTTGTCGGTTTTAAAAAGGCGGTCACCCATCCAAGTACTGACCGGGCCCGACGTTGCTTAACTTCAGTGATCGGACGAGAACTGGTGTTTTCAACATGGTGTGGCCGTAGACGAGAGAAGGTGGACAGAACCCGTAGTTATACTTACCTGAATTGACCCGCTTATTGATTTTTTTTTTCGGGTTCCCAGGCGGTCACCCATCCAAGTACTGACCGGGCCCGACGCTGTTTAACTTCAGTGATCGGACGAGAACTGGTGGTTTCAACGTGGTGTGGCCGTAGACGAGAGAAGGTGGACAGAACCCGTAGTTATACTTACTTGAATTGACCCGCTTATTGATTTTTTTGGGGGGGTTGTCGGTTTTAAAAAGGCGTCTACAGCACCCGGTGTTCCCAGGCGGTCACCCATCCAAGTACTGACCGGGCCCGACATTGCTTAACTTCAGTGATCGGACGAGTACTGGTGTTTTCAACGTGGTGTGGCCGTAGACGAGAGAAGGTGGACAGAACCCATACTTGTGCTTACTCAAATTCTTTTTGTGTCTTTTTCCCTGGGGAGACGGGCCGAGCGGATAGCTGGAGTGGTGCAAAAGAGTAAGCGCTGTGGTCTGATTGGCGGAAAAGTGATTTTTTCACGAAGAATCAGGGCAAAAAGGCGTCTACAGGACCCGGTGTTCCCAGGCGGTCACCCATCCAAGTACTAACCGGGCCCGACGTTGCTTAACTTCAGTGATCGGACGAGAACTGGTGTTTTCAATGTGGTATGGCCGCAGACGAGAGAAGGTAGACAGAACCCGTAGTTATACTTACCTGAATTGACCTGCTTATTGATTTTTGTTTTGTTTTTTGTATTTAATTGTTTTAAAGAGATTTAATAATGCCAGACTAATTTTAAAATAAAGTTTGAAATTAAGAATAATTAATTATTGGTCTAATGCAATGAAATGATTTGACTTGACGGATGAAATGTACAATGGGTGTCCACACTATGTGGCTAAGGCGTTGGTCTGCTAGCCAGGAGGTCGGGTGTTGGTTCCCTGCATTGGCCGAGAAAGTTCATCTCGATATTCTGGCGCGTCCGCCCATCCACCGTGTACACATTGGAGTGCACGTAAAAGATTCCTTAGCAGTTGGAATTCGATATTGTTGAATAAGCTCTATACGATGACTAAATGTGCAGATTGTAGCCACCGACACTGCATGTTTTGCTTAACAACGAAAGGGTGCGGTTTTCAATTTTCGATCCTTTTATTCTACTACTCCTGATATTTTGGACTGTTGATCGATGGTTTCATATAAAAGACTACCAATAAGACTCTTTGTAGAAGAAGTTTCCCAAAATATTATGTTGACTTTAGAGAAAAGGACCTTTTAAAATGCTCCAAATCGTAAAAATACGACTTTTTGGATTTTAGATCTCTTTTTTCTGCTACCCCTGATATTTAAAAAAAATGATACAATGATTTCACACAACAGGCTAGCTATTAGGCTCTCGATTGACAAGAGTTTCATCACCCTCCCTTCATTATAACCGAGGTTATTGTGCCCTAAAGAATCAACAAATCAGCATGCTTATCTCTGCTTACCCTTGGCAGAAAATGCTCATCTTTGCACTCAATCATGACATTGACCTTGTGAACGTCTACACCAAGATTGAACATTCTAGCTCAATTAGAAGGAGAGTTATTGTGTTTCAAAGTCTCGGCCCTTCAAATTGCTACTACTTTTCATATTCACTTCAAAATGGCAACCATCAGTTGACCTAAATCACAATTCTGCTCCGTGCGATTTTTGGGCCATCCTTCAAGGATTCAGAAAATATAACTCCCGTGTCTGTAAGTAAGATAGCAAAAAAGCCTTAGGGAATTCTCATGTTTCAAGATGGTGGCATTTCCGGTTAGATCGACAAACTCCACATTTTGTATAGGAATCAGTAATTACTTGTCGAGTATCGGAAAAAAATTTCAGATCATTCTGACCTATATTTCGACGATTTTTTTGAAAACTTTGATCCTTAATTTCACCAAGGGGAGATAATTTAGAAAATTTCTCATTATATTTTTGAAGTCACATTGGTAAGATCTACTTATATTCTAAATTTCATGAAAATCGTACAACTATTAAAGAAGTTGTCAAATTGGTCTAAACTTCCGGTTCGAAATCACAGCGACGAATTTTCGAAATTCGAAAATGTGAAACTGCAGATGAAAATGATTTTTTAAAAGGTATTCAAAGAAAAAAGAATTAGTAAAATCGGTCAAAAAATAACAAAGTTACGACTATGCATTGTCAGTTTTTTCGTTCGTAAAATTCGGTGATTTCGAATTCGCAATACGTTATGAAAATATATTTAATCAACAGCCACCACCCATTTTTGGGGTGGGGGGGGGGGTAGGTCAAAGTTTCAGAAACATCCTATGGATAGATTCTGTGAAATCCTATTTGCAGGAAAAACACAAAAAAAAAAAAAAATAATAATCTTAACAGAAACAATAAGCTTTCATATGAAATATGAAAGCTTAATAAATAATAATTTTAGTAATCACAATAGGCTTTCAGACGAAAGTCTGAAAGCCTAATAACTAGATCTGCAAAGCAGATATTAAAGCTTTCATATTAACAGTCACTTCCTGTCACATGTCATGGGTCATGTAAATTTATCTCATCAACAAAAAAAAAATCATTAAAATCGGTCAAAATATAGCGAAGTTTTTATGATTTTTCAATCGTAAACAACTTTATCGGCACGAAAAACATCAAAGACAAAATTCGAAAATGTGACATTTTCAAATAACAATATTTCGACCCTGATCCCGGCTATCCAGAAATGTATTCATTTTGGAAATATGAGACATATTCTCCAAACTACGGCCTATTGCTTTCATTCACGTGCTCGTTAATGTCGATTTTTCACCTTTTCTCATATTCAGTTCGAAATGGTGACCATCACGTGACCGAAATCAAAATTCTGATCCGATAGATTTTTAGGCATTCCTTCAAGGATTCCGAAAATGTAACTCCAGGGTCTGTAAGTAAAATATCGCAAAAGCCTTTGTGATTTTTCACGTTTCAAGATTACGACACTTCCGGTTCGATCCACAAACTCAATATTTTGTGTACGAATCAGTATTTACTTATCTAGTATCCAAAAAAAAAATCAGGTCTTTCTGACCTATATTTCTTCGATTTTTTGGGAAAACTTTGATCCCTAATTTCACCAAGGGCAGATAATTTAGAAAATTTCTAAGGACATCTTTAAAGTTGCATCGGCAAGATCTACTTACATACCAAATTTCATGAAAATCGTACAACTATTAAAGAAGTTGTCAAGTTGGTCTCAACTTCCGGTTCGAAATCACAGCGACGAATTTTCGAAATTCGAAAATCTGAAACTGCAGTTGAAAATGATTTTTGTCAGGGTACTCAAAGAAAAAAGAATTAGTAAAATTAGTCACAGAGTTACAGTAATGCAGGTCAAATTCACTCGTTCGTAAAATTCGGTGATTTCGAATGCTTTAAACGTTTTGAGAATATATTTAATCAATACTCACCACCCATTTTTGGGTGGGTAGGTCAAAGTTTCAGAAACATCCTATGGTTAGATTCTGAGAAATCCGATTTGCAGGAAACACATGTTGACTTTACGAGAAAGACCTTTAAACATGCTCCAAATTGTAAAAAATACGACTCTTTTGATTTTCAATCTCTTTTTTTCGGCTACCCCGGACATTTAAGAAAAAATGATACAATGATTTCACACAACAGGTTAGCTATTAGACTCTCGATTGACAAGAGTTTCATCGCCCTCCCTTCATTATAACCAAAGTTATCGTGCCCTAAAGAATCAACAAATCAGCTTGCTTATCTCTGCTTACCCTAGGCAGAAAATGCTCATCTTTGAACTCAATCAAGACAGTGACCAAGTGAACGTCTACACCAAGTTTGAACATTCTAGCTCAATTAGAAGGAGAGTTATTGTGTTCCAAATTCTCAGCCCTTCAAATTGCTTCTATTTTTCACTTTCACTTAAAAATGGCGACTATCAATCGACCTAAATCAAAATTCTACTCCGAACGTTTTTTAGGCCATCCTTGAAGGATTCAGAAAATATAACTCCCGTGTCTGTAAGTAAAATAGCAAAAAAGCCTTTGTGATTTTTCACGTTTCAAGATGGCGGCACTTCCGGTTCAATCCAAAAACTCAATATTTTGGGTACGAATCAGTATTTACTTATCTAGTATCAAAAAAAAACATCAGGTCATTCTGACCTATATTTCTTCGATTTTTTTTAAAACTTTAATTTCACCAAGGGGAGATAATTTAGAAAATTTCTATTTATATTTTTGAAGTCACATGGGTAAGATCTACTTACATACTAAATTTCATGAAAATCGTCATAAATTTCTGACCTATATTTCTTCGATTTTTTTAAAACTTTGACCCTTAATTTCACCAAGGCGAGATAATTTAGAAAATTTCTATTTATATTTTTGAAGTCACATGGGTAAGATCTACTTGTAAGATGCAGGTCAAATTCACTCGTTCGTAAAATTCTGTGATTTCGAATCCGTAAAACGTTTTGAAAATATATTTAATCAAAAACTGCCACCCGGTTTTGTGGGGTAGGTCAAAGTTTCAGAAAGATCCCATGGTTAGATTCTGAGAAATGCGATTTGCAGAAATGACACACAAAAAAAATAATAATAATAACTAGACCTGCAGACTTGCAGTGCTGAACCGGATTCCAGGAATCAGACAGGAAGTGCGTCATACAATAGCCGATCCATCGAGCTAACAAACGATACTGTAGTTATTATGATTCAGTGACACCCTCTATCAGATTTTTAAGTAATATTTGCTTGCCAATACACAGGTCAAAATTGTATAATCTGGCAAAATTACTTCACTCCCGGTGCCAAAAGAAATCATTGTCGGTAACAAATAAGTTGAGAATTCGCAATTGAGAATTGTTTTATACACACCAGGCAATAAATAATAAACTTGGAACCCATAAACTGAAATTAAAAAAAGGTAAAAATCTTAACGGGAGACAAAATATATCTCAAATTAACCGGCACTACCGAGATGAGAGAAATGGGGTTTAACATCAAATAGACACAAACTATGTCATTTCGGGACTAGCATAGTTTAATTTTATATCAATAATTCCTGTGTAAAATATCATCAAAAAGTATTCATAAATAAAAAAAGGTTTTCGTAAAGGAATTAATTTTTTTCAAAATATCGGACATTTTTTCGACTTCTTCCGGTTTTACGATCGTTGTTTGATAGCTTTTCGAAGTTCTTTGGATACGTAACTTTACGTACCAGAAGTGTCAGAAACATCCATTGGAAAAAAAGATAAATTAAAGAGCAGTTTCCAAAAATTTAACGATTTTTCAATTTTTTTCAAAGTTTGAGGCCATTTTTGGACCACTTATATTATTTCAACGCTTTTTATTTTGGATTCACTATATAGACAACCGATAGGACTTTGAGTAAGAAAAGTTTAAGAAAAATCTGTTGCGTCGTTTTCGAGAAAAGGGCGTCTCAGAATGTTAAAAAATCGGAAAATACTAGATTTTTGGCATACAATAATTTATTTCCTTACCATCGAAATCGTATTATTTAGATACCATATGATGGTCCATTAATAGCGCTATCCAGCGACACTTTAGTTCTTTTGGTCCGCTATTACCTAAGGGAGAAATCAAGTTTTTCGCAAGTGCGACAATGTTTTTAACCTTTTTTTTTTCATTTTTTGAATACTTCCGGTATGGTTATTATTGTCGGAATAGTTTTAATAGCCGGTTTGGGCACTAAAATAGCCACAGGGCTCTGTCATGATATATTACATTATCTGATCAGATAAAATGCCCCTGAGAAATCCTATGTTCAAAAAATCCAAAAACGCAAAAAATTTAAAATATCGAAAATTAAATTTCAATAACTACATGCATATTATATATCATTAGAATCGTAATTAGGTCACCTTTTGAAAATCTCTTAAAATAAAAAAATAGTAGAGCATTTTCCCAAATTTCAATATTTCGACTTTTTTTGATTTTCAGTCCGTTATTTCACCTATTCCAGATATTTCAAAGTCGTAATGGGATGTTTCGTACACAAGACAACCGCAAGGTCTCTCGATAGAGAAAGTTTCATAAAAATCTGTGGCGCAGTTTTCGAGATACAGGCATCCAAAAACGCTCCAAATCAGAAAATACTTGATTTTCAGCGTGCCATATTTTGCTGCCTGCTCATCGTATCCGTACGAAGTGGGTATCATACGATAGCACAATCCTAGTGCAATCCAATGGTACCCTAATTCGTCTAAGCCATTGATATCGGACGGAGAAATCGCGTTTTTCCCCAAAATACCCATTTTTTGCATTTTTTTCAAAATATCGGACATTATTTCGACCACTTCCGGTGTACAGATTATTGTTGAAATTGCTTTATTCCTTGCAATGGTCATTTGGCTTCATGCCTCAGAAGTTTCAGAAACGTCACTTCTGCCATAAAACGAAACCCGAGCTCACAAAATGGGTAGAAAATTCGAAAAAAATCGAAAAATAAAGTGCGGTAACTCGGAATGAAACTTATATTTCTGGAATTAGATGGTTTTCAGGTATCCAAAAATGTAGGTCAAATTTGAAAATTTTGAAAAATAACAAAAATTGTCTCTCAACCCACATTTTTCATTTTTCGATCGCAAGAAGTCAGCGATGAAGTTTCGGAATATCAAAATTTTCAACTGCTATCGCCCGCGAAAAGACTCAGGGTTTCCGAAAATGTCATTTGGATGAAAATAGGTATAGCATTGACGAATCTACGGCCGTTTTTTAATTTTTTGACACAGCACAAAATTCGACCACTTCCGGTCTGCTCAGAAGTTTCAAAAATAGTTTATCAAGTAGCCAATACATGGTTTCCCAATAGAGAATTAGGTCCCAGATCGGTATCTGTTACAGGCACTGAGAAATAGGCTCCGGCGAAAAAAAAAATAATAATAACTAGACCTGCAGACCTGCAGTGCTGAACCGGCTTTCAGGAATCAGGCAGGAAGTGCGTCATACAATAGCCGATCCATCGAGCTACCAAACAATACTGTAGTTGTTATGATTCAGTGACACCCTCTGTCAGATTTTTAAGTAATATTTGCTTGCGAATACACCGGTCAAAATTGTATAATCTGGCAAAATTATTTCACTCCCGGTGCCAAAAGAAATCATTATCGGTAACAAATAAGTTGAGAATTCGCAATTGAGAATTGTTTTATACACACCAGGCAATAAATAATAAACTTGGAACCCATAAACAGAAATTAAACTAGATCTGCTAAGCAGATATTAAAGCTTTCATATTCACGGTCAGTTTCTGTCGCATCTCAAGAGTTATATAAAGAATCTTAAAAAGGAAAAAGAATTAATGAAATCCGCCAAAAACTCACCGAGTTATAACGAGAAACAATTCAACCGGTTCAAATTCTACCTTAATTAGAAACAGAGGTGTTATGTTCCAATGTGATCTGTCAAATTGCTTATTGCTCCTAAATCTACGCAGAAATTCTCAACATCAAACTTAGTCAAGGTAATGACATAATGAATCTATATTTGGAATTTTGTCACTCTCCCTTCAATATAACCAAAGTTATCGTGCCCCAAAGAATCAACCAATCAGATTGCTTATCTCTGCTTACTGTAAGCAGACAATGCTCATCTTCGCACTCCTTTATGGCACTGACCTAATGAACGCCTTCACCAAGATTGAACATTCTGCCCCAATTAGAAGGAGAGTTATTTTGTTTCAAATTCTCGACCAATCTAATTGCTCATCGCTCTGCTTATCCAGGGCAGACAATGCTCATTGTCGAACGTATTCAAGGTATTGATGTAATGAAACTATACACCAAGTTTCATCACTCTGACTGAAGTGAAAGTGTCCAAAATCATCAACCAATCTAATTGCTTATCTCTGCTTACCCTAAGCATAATTTGCTCATCTACGAACTCCGCGTTTTTAATGTATGGGGATCATGGTGGCTCAGTGATAAGAGACACTGATTAACTAACCAGTAGGTATTGGGCTCTCTCCCGGGGTTTGACCAGAAAGTCAATTGTACAGGCTTGACTGCCCTTGTTAGCTGTACAGGACA
Organism: Patella caerulea; assembly: GCA_036850965.1. Classification (NCBI taxonomy): domain Eukaryota; kingdom Metazoa; phylum Mollusca; class Gastropoda; family Patellidae; genus Patella; species Patella caerulea. Next base: position 12,376,095 of record JAZGQO010000013.1, on the reverse strand, counting down.
GTAGGTCTGCCCCTGTTTGTCTTCAATGGTCCAGTCGGTGTATAAAGTATGACTTTTGCCCTACTCCGTATAAGATTTCAAATCTTTGAAGTTTTAAGATAAGCATACCCGGTCCCTGAAATCTTAAATGGGACTTGCTTTTTCGCCCTCTGTTCTGTACAGACTGGGCTAATACAGTAAAACATTGTAACAATCTACAGAGAGTAAATTTAACTTGTTGACTAAATAATCTTCAATACTTCTAATTAGCGGTATGTAGTGACAAGGATTGTGACCCAGATGGGATATACTTGAACTTTCTAGACAAGAAACCTGATATCTTATTTGGTATAGCACTAATAAGTTTCATTACATACTAAATTTTTATATGATTGCTTATCGCACTTGGCTTGCATACCCATAGGTCCATCTTTAAATTTAAAACTGGTAGAAATTACCGAGGGTTGAACATGGTATTGCATCGTCACTGTTGTATTATTGCTTATCGCCCTTGACATTGTATTAAAGGCAGTTTTATATTCATAGGGCCAGAACGGTAAATTATAAAAAGTGTAAATTATTACCCAGAGTTGAACATTACTTGTGATTTTGCCTGGTAACGCCAAAACTCGATCATGTACTAAATAATGGCGGCACAGTAAAATTTCTTGATTGTCAAGTTTTTGGTTATAAATAAACCCTCGCGATTTTTTTTTAGTATGGAATCAAATCTACGGCTATTTCTGTAAAACACATGTTTTTTTTTTCTTTTTCAGGCTTTCGTCGCTTTCGCTGTCTGTTTGACAGTAGCTGCTTCCCAATACATCGATGCTAAAATCGGACATGGTGTTGGTGTCTTTGCAAACGGAATTGGTAAAGGATATGGAAGAGGACATGCCGGTGTTGGACATGGTCTTGTTGGTGTAGGAGCTATTGGCAACGGACTCAACCATGGTATTGGACATGGTATCCAAGGAAACCGACTCAGACACGGAATAGTAGCTGTTGGCAAAGTCGGTGTTATTGGTAACGGAATTGGTCATGGTATTGTTGGTAACGGTATCGGACACGGTAATTTTAGAAACGGAATTGGTCATGGTATCGTTGGTAACGGTATCGGACATGGTATCATTGGAAACGGAATCGGACACGGACTTATTGGACATGGAGAGATTGGTAACGGCATTAGGCATGGCATCGTTGGTAACGGTATCGGACACGGTATTGTTGGAAACGGAATTGGTCATGGTATCGTTGGTAACGGTATCGGACATGGTATCATTGGAAACGGAATCGGACACGGACTTATTGGACATGGAAAGATTGGTAACGGTATCGGACACGGTATTGTTGGACACGGAATTGGTCAAGGTATCGTTGGTAACGGTATCGGACACGGTATAATTGGAAACGGATTTGTTGGACATGGAAAGATTGGAGCTTACAAACAATCATACAACTACAACGGGTACAACAACGGGCCATACAACCGATACAACAACGGACTATACAAGTACAACCAATACAATAATAAAGGATACAATAGTTACAACGGCCCCTACAATTACAACAACGGTTACAACAATGGCCACAATAACAACGAATATGGGAAGAGATATAACAACTACAATAACAACGGATACGGTAACGGATACAACAACTACAACCGTTATCCTTCTTGCAATAACTATCAAGGTTGCGGTTACAACAAATATTAAGACAATACGGCTATTTGATAGCATAATATTACCATAGCTTTAATACTTATAAATACTAGTATATAGTTTCTATTGTTCATGCATAATGTATATACGTAAATCAGGGAGTTAAGATATATATAAATTTAATAAAATAATATACATATAAACTCTTGTTATTTATCCGTTTATAGCTTACTACTAGTCCGGTCTATAGCTTGATAACCTCAATGTGCATATATACGTCACATCCTGTCTTCATTACGTTTGGTCAAAGGTCACGAGGTGTAAATAGGGATATCGCTAATCCTAATCCTAACCCAAGACCTAACCTTAGCGCTTACCCTAACCCTAACCTACAATCTCGCCTGTCCAATCTCCTGGGTTTATCCCGGGACCTGCGGTTTCCTCCCACTGTTAATATGCGCAAGCAGATTATTGAAATAAAATTAAACCATATGTTAGTCCCAAAAAGACCTAGTTTGCGTCGAGTGGACGTTAAACCCCATTTCTCTCTCTCTCTCTCTCTCTCTCTCTCTCTCTCTCTCTCTCTCTCTCCGTGTCATGGTTATTCAGTGCATATAACTGTAATTTCGATATGTCAATTACTTCACGCAAACCTTAAAGTAATGTACGATTATTCCACCCTCGCATATTGTTTAGGGATTTTCCCACAAACAGGTCTCATCTTACCGCTCCTATGGAAGACAGCGAATAGAATGTAGCATACCTGGAATGCCGAATGATTCTTGAAGAAACGAGGGAGTTACCATTACTGGAAAAAACGGTATTATGTCAATAGTACTGTTAGTTCAAAAGCGTTTTATAGCTGAGGCGCTGGAGGCGCCAGCCTCCCCGCGAAAAAAATCAAAGCAGTTGAAAAAATAAAACGGGAGAAAAATGCTAAAACCGATGCGAAAAATGAAAATGTGCCCTAGTTAGGGAGGGCTCTAAAGACAGACAAAAGGGTCCGACGAATGACAAAAGGGTCCCTAGTGCCAAGGGAAAGGGCCCCCGAGTCCAACTCAATCGTTTTCTATACACTGTTACTGTCGAATCCACTACTGAATGAGAATGCAGCCATTGCATTGGGGTGACAATCATCAATCAAGAACCTCCCCTCGCGACAGAGGGCCCTCAAAATAGTACAGCCTCCGCCATGATAAACCTTAAAACGCCCCTATGCTAGTTCTGTAACTGAAAGTCAAAATGGTGAAAGATGTTATTTGGTCAACATTTATCTACACTAACACAGACATTTTCAGATGAGGCGTGTAATAAAGTGGCTTAAATATATGAAAATCTTGAAAGAACTGATCGCAACCTATATCCTGCATTTGTTAGGTGTGTGGTTGCGAATGGGATATAGCGTCTTGTGCCACCACCCCCACCCCATCACACACACCCCATCATTTTTCATATACCACCCCGATTCTTCAATCCAAACTGATTAGAACCTGAATCACAATCGATCTAGTAGCAATCATACACAGTCGATATCAAAAATTGATTTCCAATCTCAAAGACGGCTTATCTCCCCTGAAACTGTTGAGTAATACGCGATTCCCAATTCACACAACTTTCATAGATTTAAGGAAATGGAATGAACTGAACAGAAATGGTTTTAACGACCTATCTTTTTGCGCCGACTGAATTAACTAAAGTTTGATCGGACAGCGTCGTTACGGTCTTTTCTTTCGAATTCCAACTGTTAAGTAGTCTTTTACGGGCATGTAGGTTTCAAATTTCACAGTGTATTGATAGCCTTCTGGTTTCTGCTATGATTCGTTCATTGTTTCGCTGTTTTTTCTACTATGAACTCGTCTACTATTAATTCGTTCATTGTTCCACTCTTATTTCGGCTATGATTTCGTTGAACCTTTCATTGTTATTTCTGCTACGAATTCATTAATTGTTTCATCGTTATTTCTGCTACGAATTCGTTAATTGTTGAAGTGTTATTACTGCTATAAATTCGTTGATCGTTTCATTGCTATTTATGGGAATCACGGTGGCTAAGTGGGCAAGGCGCTGGCTCGTTAGCCTGGAGGTCGGGTGTTCGATCCTTGCATTGGCCGAGAAAGCTCATCTCGATTTTCCGGCGTGGTTTCCTCTTGTCAGTGATGCAGAAGGAGGGCCTGATAAGGACAGCTGCCTAGTCGTTCGGATGGGACGAAAAACCGAGGTCCCGTGTACACATTGGAGTGCACGTAAAAGATCCCTTGCCCGGGCAAAAATTCCCTCATAGCACACTGTGTGGCGTATGGCCGTCTTCCATTAGCCCAGGTCAGGTGCAGAAGAGTAGGACGTAAAACCCCATTTCATTTCTGCTATGAATTCGTTAAGTTTTGCACTGTTATTTCTGCTATGAGTTCGTTGATCGTTTCACTGTTATTTCTGCTGTGAACTGGATCAAGTTTGAACATTCTAGCTGACCTACAGCGAGAAACATTTCAACCGGGCCAAACTTTCTATTTTAACAGTTTAATTTGCACGGTACCTTTAGTTATCAACCGAATATTACAAAACTTTTAAAAATAAGCTCCCCCTGAACAGCTTAATCGTTCGCAATAAACGGGGTTGGACATCATATTCCATGTCACGTGCAACCTGGCGATCGAAACGACGCCCGTTGACTCAATGACAGACGTTACGATACAGCGCGCACATGCTAACCATTCAGCCATTCAGCCTCCCTGAATTCGGAAAATTGCTGACTTATAGCAAGAAACATTTGAACCGGGCGAAATTTTCTGTTTTAACAGTTTAATGTGCATGGTACTTTAATTACCAACCGATTATTACAAAACTTTTGAAAATAAGCTCCAACTGACCAGCGTAATCGTATGCAATAAAGTTTGGCTTGAATTGAAAGTTCTGCACGGAGAAAGTTCATCTCGATTTCCCGGCGTGGTTCCCCCTTGTCAGTGAGGCAGAACGACTGTCTAGTTCGGATGGGACGAAAACCACGGTCCCGTGTACACATTGGAGTGCACGTAAAATATCCCTAAGCAGTTGGAATTCGATACTGTTGAATAAGCTCTATACGATGACTAAATGTGTAGATTGTAGTCACCCACACTGCGTGTTTCGCTTAACAATGAAAGGGTGCCGTTTTCAATGTTCGATCCTTTTGTTCTTCTACTCCTGATATGTTGGACTGTTGATCGATGGTTTCATATAAAAGACTACCAATAAGACTCTTTGTAGAAGAAGTTCCCAACAAATATTATGTTGACTTTACGAGAAAGACCTCTAAACATACTCCAAGTTGTAAAAATACGACTTTTTGGATTTTCAATCTCTTTTTTTCGGCTATCCCTGATATTTAAAAAAAATGATACAATGATTTCACACAACAGGCTAGCTATTAGACTCTCTATTGACAAAAGTTTCACCGCCCTCCCTTCATTATAACCGAAGTTATCGTGCCCTAAAGAATCAACAAATCAATATGCTTATCTCTGCTTACCCTAAGCAGAAAATGCTCATCTTTGAACTTCATCAAAACATTGACTTAGTGAACGTCTACACCAAGTTAGAACATTCTAGCTTAATTAGAATGAGAGTTATTGTGCTCAAAAGTCTCGGCCCTTCAAATTGCTTCTATTTTTGATTTTCAATTCAAAATGGTGACTCCCGGTTGACCTAAATCAAAATTCTGTTCGCGACATTTTTTAGGCCTTCCTACAAGGATTCAGAAAATATAACTCCTGAGTCTGTAAGTAAAATAGCAAAAAAGCCTTATTGATTTTTCACGTTTCAAGATGGTGGCACTTCCGGTTCGATCGACAAACTCCATATTTTGTGTACGAATCAGTAATTCCTTGTCTAGTATCGAAAAAAAAAATTAGGTCATTCTGACCTATATTTCGACGATTTTTTTGAAAACTTTGATCCTTAATTTCGCCAAGGGGAGATAATTTAGAAAATTTCTAATTATATTTTTGAAGTCACATCGGTAGGATCTACTTATATACTAAATTGAATGAAAATCGCACAACTATTAAAGAAGTTGTCAAATTGGTCTAAACTTCCGGTTCTAAATCACAGCGACGAATTTTCGAAATTCGAAAATGTGAAACTGCTGATGAAAATGATTTTTTTCAAGGTATTCAAAGAAAAAAGATTTAGTAAAATCGGTCAAAAAACAATAAAGTTACGACTATGCATTGTCCATTTTGTCGTTCGTAAATTTCGGTGATTTCGGATTCGTAAAACGTTTTGAAAATATATTTAATCAACAGCTACCACCCATTTTTGGGGGGGTAGGTAAAAGTTTCATAAAGATACTGTGGTTAGATTCTGAGAAATCCGATTTGTGGATAAAACACAAAAAAAAAAATAACAATAATAATCTTAACAGAAACAATAAGCTTTCATATGTAATATGAAAGCTTAAAAAGGTAAAAAACTTAACGGGAGACAAAATATATCTCAAATTAACCGGCACTACCGAAATGAGAGAAATGGGGTTTAACATCAAATAGACACAAACTATGTCATTTCGGGACTAGCATGGTTTAATTTTATATCAATAATTCCTGTGTAAAATATCATCAAAAATTATTCATAAATAAAAAAAAGGTTTTCGTAAAGGAATTAATTTTTTTCAAAATATCGGACATTTTTTCGACTTCTTCCGGTTTTACGATCGTTGTTGTGATAGCTTTTCGAAGTTCTTTGGATAATTAACTTTACGTACCAGAAGTGTCAGAAACATCCATTGAGTAGTTTGAGAAAAAAAGATAAATTAAAGAGCGTTTCCAAAAATTTAACGATTTTTCAATTTTTTTCAAAGTTTGAGGCCATTTTTCGACCACTTATATTATTTCAACGCTTTTTATTTTGGATTCACTATTTAGACAACCGATAGGACTTTGAGTAAGAAAAGTTTGAGAAAAATCTGTGGCGGCGTTTTCGAGAAAAGGGCGTCTCAGAATGTTAAAAAATCGGAAAATACTAGATTTTTGGCATACAATAATTTATTTCCTTACCATCGAAATCGTATTATTCAGATACCATATGATGGTCCATTAATAGGGCTATCCAGCGACACTTTAGTTCTTTTGGTCCGCTATAACCTAAGGGAGAAATCAAGTTTTTCGCAAGTGCGACAATGTTTTTAACCTTTTTTTTTCATTTTTTGAATACTTCCGGTATGGTTATTATTGTCGGAATAGTTTTAATAGCCGGTTTGGGCACTAAAATAGCCACAGGGCTCTGTCGTGATATATTACATTATATGATCAGATAAAATGCCCCTGAGAAATCCTATGTTCAAAAAATCCAAAAACGCAAAAAATTCAAAATATCGAAAATTAAATTTCAATAACTACATGCATATTATATATCATTAGAATCGTAATTAGGTCACCTTTCTGAATATACAACTTTTTTTTGAAAATCTCTTAAAATAAAAAAAATAGTAGAGCATTTTCCCAAATTTCAATATTTCGACTTTTTTTGATTTTCAGTCCGTTATTTCACCTATTCCAGATATTTCAAAGTCGTAATGGGATGTTTCGTACACAAGACTACCGCAGGGTCTCTCGATAGAGAAAGTTTCATAAAAATCTGTGGCGCAGTTTTCGAGATACAGGCATCCAAAAACGCTCCAAATCAGAAAATACTTGATTTTCAGCGTGCCATATTTTGCTGCCTGCTCATCGTATACGTACGAATTGGGTATCATACGATAGCACAATCCTAGTGCAATCCAATGGTACCCTAATTCGTCTAAGCCATTGATATCGGACGGAGAAATCGCGTTTTTCCCCAAAATACCCATTTTTTGCATTTTTTTCAAAATATCGGACATTATTTCGACCACTTCCGGTGTACAGATTATTGTTGAAATTGCTTTATTCCTTGTAATGGTCATTTGGCTTCATGCCTCAGAAGTTTCAGAAACGTCACTTCTGCCATAAAACGAAACCCGAGCTCACAAAATGGGTAGAAAATTCGAAAAAAATCGAAAAATAAAGGGCGGTAACTCGGAATGAAACTTATATTTCTGGAATTGGATGGTTTTCAGGTATCCAAAAATGTAGGTCAAATTTGAAAATTTTGAAAAATAACAAAAATTGTCTCTCAAACCACATTTTTCATTTTTCGATCGCAAGAAGTCAGCGATGAAGTTTCGGAATATCAAAATTTTCAACTGCTATCGCCCGCGAAAAGACTCAGGGTTTCCGAAAATGTCATTTGGATGAAAATAGGTATAGCATTGACGAATCTACGGCCGTTTTTTAATTTTTTGACACAGCACAAAATTTGACCACTTCCGGTCTGCTCAGAAGTTTCAAAAATAGTTTATCAAGTAGCCAATACATGGTTTCCCAATAGAGAATTAGGTCCCAGATCGGTATCTGTTACAGGCACTGAGAAATAGGCTCCGGCGAAAAAAAAAATAATAATAACTAGACCTGCAGTGCTGAACCGGCTTTCAGGAATCAGGCAGGAAGTGCGTCATACAATAGCCGATCCATCGAGCTACCAAACAATACTGTAGTTGTTATGATTCAGTGACACCCTCTATCAGATTTTTAAGTAATATTTGCTTGCGAATACACCGGTCAAAATTGTATAATCTGGCAAAATTATTTCACTCCCGGTGCCAAAAGAAATCATAATCGGTAACAAATAAGTTGAGAATTCGCAATTGAGAATTGTTTTATACACACCAGGCAATAAATAATAAACTTGGAACCCATAAACAGAAATTAAAAAAGGTAAAAAACTTAACGGGAGACAAAATATATCTCAAATTAACCGGCACTACCGAGATGAGAGAAATGGGGTTTAACATCAAATAGACACAAACTATGTCATTTCGGGACTAGCATGGTTTAATTTTATATCAATAATTCCTGTGTAAAATATCATCAAAAATTATTCATAAATAAAAAAGATAGGTTGCCAGGCAACGAAACATACGCCCACAGCAGCTAAATCGTCCGGGCAGTCAACAAGGGTTGTCGCATATTTTTACTAATTTCGGTAATGAAGCATTTGTAATACACTAAAAACTGATTAAGAGTAACAACTCATTATGTAATTATCAGAAAATCATTAGAATTTGATTGCTTTTTATAAAGTTTTACCCCACGCTAACAATTAGTATATACATGAAACATTTAATATCATGGATTTAGCTGTTCAGTTATCTAAATTCATTGAAAATCAAAATACTGGTTCGTTTCAACACCTTAAACTCTATGTATCAATCTGAAGTCAATCGGATAGTAACTTTGGTCTCTATAGCGTCACAATAATTTTTGAAGTTATCAAGGGAGATAACTCTGGTAGTAATTATTTGAAATCATTGAAAATCAATAGGCTTCTTCGTCTCATGGCCTTAAACACTGTGTATAAATCTAAAGTCAATCGGATATTAACTTTGGCCTCCAGAGCGTCCACAAGATTTTTTGAGGTGATCAAGGGCCATAACTCTGGCACTATCTGAAATCGCTGAAAATTAATAGGCGTCTTTGTCTTATGACCTTAAACACTGTGTATAAATTTAAAGTCAATCGGATATTAATTTTGGCCTCTAGAGCGTCCACAAGATTTTTTGAAGTGATCAAGGGCCATAACTCTGGCACTAATTATCGGAAATCGCTGAAAATCAATAGGCTTCTTCGTCTTATGACCTTAAACACTGTGTATCAATTTGAAGTCAATCGGATATTAACTTTGGCCCCTAGAGCGTCCACAAGATTTTTTGAAGTGATCAAGGGCCATAACTCTGGTACTAATTATCGGAAATCGCTGAAAATCAATAGGCTTCTTCGTCTTATGACCTTAAACACTGTGTATAAATTTAAAGTCAATCGGATATTAACTTTGGCCTCTAGAGCGTCCACAAGATTTTTTGAAGTGATCAAGGGCCATAACTCTGGCACTAATTATCGGAAATCGCTGAAAAACAATAGGCTTCTTCGTCTCATGACCTTAAACACTGTGTATAAATTTAAAGTCAATCGGATATTAACTTTAGCCTGTAGAGCGTCCACAAGCAATTGTGGACGCCGGACCGACGGACGGACCGACGGACCGACGGACCGACGGACGGACGGGGGCGACGACAATATACGACCACATTTCAATGTGGGCGTATAAAAAGGTTTTCGTAAAGGAATTAATTTTTTTCAAAATATCGGACATTTTTTTCGACTTCTTCCGGTTTTACGATCGTTGTTGTGATAGCTTTTCGAAGTTCTTTGGATACTTAACTTTACGTACCAGAAGTGTCAGAAACATCCATTAAGTAGTTTGAGAAAAAAAGATAAATTAAAGAGCGTTTCCAAAAATTTAACGATTTTTCAATTTTTTTCAAAGTTTGAGGCCATTTTTCGACCACTTATATTATTTCAACGCTTTTTATTTTGGATTCACTATTTAGACAACCGATAGGACTTTGAGTAAGAAAAGTTTGAGAAAAATCTGTGGCGGCGTTTTCGAGAAAAGGGCGTCTCAGAATGTTAAAAAATCGGAAAATACTAGATTTTTGGCATACAATAATTTATTTCCTTACCATCGAAATCGTATTATTCAGATACCATATGGTGGTCCATTAATAGGGCTATCCAGCGACACTTTAGTTCTTTTGGTCCGCTATAACCTAAGGGAGAAATCAAGTTTTTCGCAAGTGCGACAATGTTTTTAACCTTTTTTTTTTCATTTTTTGAATACTTCCGGTATGGTTATTATTGTCAGAATAGTTTTAATAGCCGGTTTGGGTACTAAAATAGCCACAGGGCTCTGTCGTGATATATTACATTATATGATCAGATAAAATGCCCCTGAGAAATCCTATGTTCAAAAAATCCAAAAACGCAAAAAATTTAAAATATCGAAAATTAAATTTCAATAACTACATGCATATTATATATCGTTAGAATCGTAATTAGGTCACCTTTCTGAATATACAACCTTTTTTTTGAAAATCTCTTAAAATAAAAAAATAGTAGAGCATTTTCCCAAATTTCACGATTTTTCGACTTTTTTTGATTTTCAGTCCGTTATTTCACCTATTCCAGATATTTCAAAGTCGTAATGTGATGTTTCGTACACAAGACTACCGCAAGGTCTCTCGATAGAGAAAGTTTCATAAAAATCTGTGGCGCAGTTTTCGAGATACAGGCATCCAAAAACGCTCCAAATCAGAAAATACTTGATTTTCAGCGTGCCATATTTTGCTGCCTGCTCATCGTATCCGTACGAATTGGGTATCATACGATAGCACAATCCTAGTGCAATCCAATGGTACCCTTATCCGTCTAATCCATTGATATCGGACGGAGAAATTGCGTTTTCCCCCAAAATACCCATTTTTTGCATTTTTTTCAAAATATCTGACATTATTTCGACCACTTCCGGTGTACAGATTATTGTTGAAATTGCTTTATTCCTTGCAATGGTCATTTGGCTTCATGCCTCTGAAGTTTCAGAAACGTCACTTCTGCCATAAAATGAAACCCGAGCTCACAAAATGGGTAGAAAATTCGAAAAAAAATCGAAAAATAAAGGGCGATAACTCGGAATGAAACTTATATTTCTGGAATCGGATGGTTTTCAGGTATCCAAAAATGTAGGTCAAATTTGAAAATTTTGAAAAATAACAAAAATTGTCTCTCAAACCACATTTTTCATTTTTCGATCGCAAGAAGTCAGCGATGAAGTTTCGAAATATCGAAATTTTCAACTTCTATCGCCCGAGACTCAGGGTTTCCGAAAATGTCATATGTATGAAAATAGGTATAGAATTGACAAATCTACGGCCGTTTTTTAATTTTTTGACACAGCACAAAATTCGACCACTTCCGGTTCGCGCAGAAGTTTCAAAAATAGTTTATCAAGTAGCCAATACATGGTTTCCCCAATAGAGAATTAGGTCCCAGATCGGTATCTGTTACAGGCACTGAGAAATAGGCTCCGGCGAAAAAAAAAAAATAATAATAAATAATAATAAATAATAACAAGACCTGCATGCACTGGTGCCAAGTTACTCTTAAACATGTCACTTTCGGTGCCAAGTTACACTTGAACATATGTCACTTCCGGTACCAACGAAACCACTAAACAGGTTTCCAAATTAACATTGCACACAAATAAAATGGACGTAGCATCAACCAATCAATCCAGCAATATCAAGTCATTTTATACATTTGTTACTTGTAAATGATCTTGACAAAATTAAATTACTTCCGGTGTTAATGAAAATGTTCAATTAGTCTTATGAAATCAGAAATGGCATACGATATCATATAGTGACAATTTTATGTAAATCGAATAATAATTGCCACTTTTAAAGACCCAAAAACTTGAAAAGTGACTTGTAGAAAATCTGCTATTTCTCTGCAACCGTACAAGTTAGAAACCATTTTGTGGTATCTGTATGATCGTATGGGTTCATTCTATTTGTTGATTGGCATCAAATACCATAATTTGAAAAAGATTTCAAAACAGACTCATTTGAGTAAAATATCTGTTTTGAAGGCTAAAAATTCAGTTTTTGCCAAAATGACGTTACTTCCGGATATAATGAAAATCTTAAATTACTTGTATGAAATCTCAAATGGCATTAGGTATAACATGGTGTAACGTTTATGAAAATCGAATAATAATTGACACTTTTATGGCCCCGAAACCTTCAAAAGTGACCTGTAGAAAATCGTCTATTTCTCGGCAACCGAACAAGTTAGAAACAATTTTATGATATCTATATGACCATATGAGTTGTATTTATATGTGAATTTATACCAAAAGTTAAAATTATTAATACATATTAAGTTATTCATGGTTGAATAAAACATTGATTTAAAAAGTTTAAAATGCAGTTTTTGACCAAATGACGTCACTTCCGGTGTCAATTTTAAATTGTAATCAACTTGATATGACGCTACATGCTTTTTGAATCAAATGATGTCACTTTTATAAAAATCCAATAATAATTGACTATTTTACAGGCAAAATAACGAAAACAGTGACTTGTACAGAACTGCCCATTTCTTGGGAACTGCTTATATTACAAACTAATTTTAACATACATTTTCTTCGTATGGATTATAGCTACAAGTTTATAAAAGTTACGAAGAAATATTTTAAAATCTGAAGAGCCTGAATAGGTTGTAAATAGGTCAATTTTACACCATTTTTAGCCATTTAATCGAATTTGCTCGAAAATGAAATCGAAATTATAAAGATAGGTTGCCAGGCAACGAAACATACGCCCACAGCAGCTAAATCGTCCGGGCAGTCAACAAGGGTTGTCGCATATTTTTACTTTTTTTGGGAATGAAACATTTGTAATACACTAAAATCTGATTAAGAGTAACAACTGATTATGTAATTATCTGAAAATGATTAGAATTTGTTTGCTTTTTATAAAGTTTTGCCCCACGCTAACAAATAGTATAGGAAACATTTAACATCATGGATTTAGCTGTTCAGTTATCAAAATTCATTGAAAATCAAAATACTTGTTCGTTTCAACACCTTAAACTCTGTGTATCAATCTGAAGTCAATCGGATGATAAGTTTGGCATCTATAGCGTCACAAGGTTTTTTGAAGTGATCAAGGGAGATAACTCTGGAAGTAATTTTTTGAAATCGCTGAAAATCAGTAGGCTTCTTCGTCTCATGACCTTCAATCGGATATTAACTTTGGCCTCTAGAGCGTCCACAGGATTTTTTGATGTGATCAAGGGCCATAACTCTGGCAATAATTTTCAAAGATCGCTGAAAATCAATAGGTTTCTTCGTCTCATGACCTTAAACACTGTGTATAAATTTAAAGTCAATCAGATATTAACTTTGGCCTCTAGAGCATCCACAAGATTTTTTGAAGTGATCAAGGGACACAACTCTGGCACTAATTATCAGAAATCGCTGAAAATCAATAGGATTCTTCGTCTCATAACCTTAAACACTGTGTATAAATTTGAAGTCAATCGGACATCATCTTTGTCCTCAAGAGCATCCACAAGATTTTTTGAAGTGATCAAGGGCCATAACTCTGGCACTAATTATGGGAAATCCGTGAAAATCAATAGGCGTCTTCGTCTTATGACCTTAAACACTGTGTATAAATTTAAAGTCAATCGGATATTAACTTAAGCCTCTCGAGCATTCACAAGATTTTTCAAAGTGATCAAGGGTCATAACACTGACAGTAATTATCGGATATTGCTGAAAATCAATAGGCTTCTTCGTATCATGACCCTGAACACTCTGGCAGTAATTATCGGATATCGCTGAAAATCAATAGGCTTCTTCGTATCATGACCCTGAACACTGTGTATAAATTTAAAGTCAATCCAATATTAACTTTAGCCTCTAGAGCGTTCACAAGATTTTTCAAAGTGATCAAGGGTCATAACTCTGGCAGTAATTATCGGATATTGCTGAGAATCAATAGACTTCTTCGTCTCATGACCTTAAACACTGTGTACAAATTTAAGGTCAATCGGATATTAACTTTAGCCTCTAGAGCGTTTACAAGATTTTTCAAAGTGATCAAGGGTCATAACTCTGGCAGTAATTATCGGATATTGCTGAAAATCAATAGGCTTCTTCGTCTCGTGACCTTAAACACTGTGTATAAATTTAAAGTCAATCGGATATTAACCCTGGCCTCTAGTGCGTTCACAAGAAATTGTGGACGATGGACGGACGGACGGACGGACCGACAGACGGACGGACGGGGGCGACGGCAATATACGTCCACATTTCTATGTGGGCGTATAAAAACTGCTTCCGACATTTTTTGCGCCTTGAAAGGGCACTCTCTTTGAGTCAAATAATTTTTCGAAAAAAATAATATTTGTTTTCGAAAAATGGTACATAACTGTCAAAACTGTAGTTTTTGGTAAAATTATGCCACTTCCGGTGCCGACAGATAACACTTCCGGTAATGAAAAAAATGACAATTGAGACAACGAAGCATATGAACTTTGTTTTATACAAATCGAACAATAAAAAATTAATCTAGGACTGAAAAACTGAATTAGCCAATGGCGGCCAAGGAAAATTACTGAGACAAAATTCTTTAACATTTTTGTACTAGGCAGATGACTCTTTCATTCTGTACACAATACGACTAAAAAATATTCATAAATAAAAATGTTTTTTTGTAAAATTTTAAATTTACGAAATTTGGCGCCTAATATCTTCAAAGATTTGCCGAAAATCAAAAATCGAAAGAAGCGTAGCTATGTGCCCTGTCTCAGGCTATGCCAAAATGTATCGAAAGTTAAAATCCAATGATTATTGTTAAAATTACTGCAATATTTTCAAAAACGATAACTTCGGTGATTTCGGACATTTCGCATTGTCGCAGAACGTTCAAAATAGCTTTATCCTCTAAGTCACACCCACTTTCCCAGTAAAACCGAAGAAATCGTAACGATGCGACAAGCAGTTGCTGAGATCTACTCAAAACAAAAGAATAATAATAATAAGAAGAAGAAGAACTAGACCTGCAGACCTGCAGTGCTGAATCGGATTTCAGGAAACAGACAGGAAGTGCGTCATACAATAGCCGTTCCATCGAGCTACCAAACGATACGGTAGTTGTTATGATTCAGTGACACACTCTATCAGATTTGTAAGTAATATTTGCTTGCGAATACACCGGTCAAAATTGTAAAATCTGGCAAAATTACTTCACTTCCGGTGCCAAAAGAAATCATTATCGGTAACAAATAAGTTGAGAATTCGCAATTGAGAATTGTTTTATACACACCAGGCAATAAATAATAAACTATATCTCAAATTAACAGGTACTACCGACATGAGAGAAATGGGGTTTAACGTCGACTAGACACAAACTATGTCATTTCGGGACTAGCATGGTTTGATTTTATATCAATAATTCCTGTGTAAAATATCATCAAAAAATATTCATAAATAAAAAAGGTTTTCGTAAAAGAATTAATTTTTTTTTCAAAATATCGGACATTTTTACGACTACTTCCGGTTTGACGATCGTTGTTGTGATAGCTTTACGAAGTTCTTTGGATACCTAACTTTACGTACCAGAAGTATCAGAAACATCCATTGAGTAGTTTTGGAAAAAAAGATAAATTAAAGAGCGTTTCCAAAAATTTAACGATTTTTCAATTTTTTTCAAAATTTGAGGCCATTTTTGGACCACTTATATTATTTCAACGCTTTTCATTTTTGATTCACTATATAGAAAACCGATAGGACTTTGAGTAAGAAAAATTTAAGAAAAATCTGTGGCGTCGTTTTCGAGAAAAGGGCGTCTCAGAATGTTAAAAAATCGGAAAATACTAGATTTTTTGCATACAATAATTTATTTCCTTACCATCGAAATCCTATTATTTAGATACCATACGGTGATCCATTAATAGGGCTATCCAGCGACACTTTAGTTCTTTTGGTCCGCTATTACCTAAAGGAGAAATCAAGTTTTTCGCAAGTGCGACAATGTTTTTAACCATTTTTTTTCATTTTTTGAATACTTCCGGTATGGTTATTATTGTCGGAATAGTTTTAATAGCCGGTTTGGGCACTAAAATAGCCACATATATTACATTATCCGATCAGATAAAACCCCCCTGAGAAATCCTATGTTCAAAAGTGCCAAAAATGCAAAAAATAAAATATCGAAAATTAAATTTCAATAACTACATACATATTATACATCGTTAGAATCGTAATTAGGTCAGCTATCTGAATATGCAATCTTTTTTGGAAAATCTTTTAAAATAAAAAAAAAATAGCAGAGCATTTTCCAAAATTTTACGATTTTTCGACTTTTTTTTATTTTCAGTCCGTTATTTCACCTATTTCAGATATTTCAAAGTCTTACTCGATGGTTTCATGCAAAATAACTCTGAAAGGACTCTCGATAGAAAAACTTTAAAAAAAAGTTGCGGTTAAGTTTTCGAGCTACAGGCATCCAAAAACGCTCCAAATGAGAAAATACTTGATTTTCGGCGTGCCATATTTTGCTGCCTGCTAATCGTATCCGTACGAATTGGGTATCTTACGGTAGCCCAATCCAAGTGCAATCCAATGGTACCCTAATTTATCTAATCCATTGATATCGGGCGGAGAAATCGCGTTTTTCCCCAAAATACCCATTTTTTGCATTTTTTTCAAAATATCGGACATTATTTCGACCACTTCCGGTGTACAGATTATTGTTGAAATTGCTTTATTCCTTGCAATGGTCATTTGGCGTCATGCCTCAGAAGTTTCAGAAACGTCAATTCTGCCATAAAATGAAACTCGAGCTCACAAAATGGGTAGAAAATTCGAAAAAAATCGAAAAATAAAGGGCGGTAACTCGGAATGAAACTTATATTTCTGGAATCGGATGGGTTTCGGGTATCCAAAAATGTAGGCCAAATTTGAAAATTTTGAAAAATAACAAAAATTGTCTCTCAAACCACATTTTTCATTTTTCGATCGCAAGAAGTCAGCGATGAAGTTTCGAAATATCCAAATTTTCAACTGCTATCGTCCGAGAAAAGACTCAGGGTTTCCGAAAATGTCATTTGTATGAAAATAGGTACAGAATTGACGAATCTACGGCCGTTTTTTAATTTTTTGACACTGCACAAAATTCGACCACTTCCGGTCTGCGTTGAAGTTTCAAAAATAGTTTATCAAGTAGCCAACACATGGTTTCCCAATAGAGAATTAGGTCCCAGATCGGTATCTGTTACAGGCACTGAGAAATAGGCGAAAAAAAAAAAATAATAATAATAAATAACTAGACCTGCAAGCAGCACTGAGCTACCATAGCCGATCCATTGAGCTACCGAACTATACTTTATTTGTTTTGCTACAGTGAAACCTTCTATCATATATAAAAGTAATATTTGCTAGCGAAAAGACCGGTCAAAATTGTAAATTATGGCAAAATTACGTCACTTCCGGTGCCGAAAGAAATTTTTATAGGTGAAAAATAAGTCGAAAATTCGCATTTTTATAGGTGAAAAACAAGTCGAAAATTCGCAACATACAAAATACAAACTTTGTTTTATCATATCGGGCAATAAATAATTAACCTATAATCCATAAACTGAAATTAAGAAGGTAAAAAAACTAAAAGTGACCCTTGGAAAATTGGCTATTATTCGACAAGGGAACATGCTAGAAGCCTTTTCTTGATATCAATATGATGGTATTGATTCAATCTTACTGCCCATTAGAGTCAGACGTTATAAAGTTAAACAAATAATAAATATAAATCCCTTCAAAAAAATGTTTGTTTTGAAGGCTAAAAATACGTTTTTTGCAAAAATTACATTACTTCCGGTGATATTGAAAATGTTAATTTAGTTCATAGAAGTCATAAATGGCATAAGGCATCAAATGGTAAAAAAATTATAAAAATCGTATAATAATTGACACTTTTATAGACCAAAAACCTTGAAAAGTGACTTATAGAAGATCGCCTATTTCTCTGTAACCGTACAAGTTAGAAACCATTTTCTGGTATCTGTATGGTCGTATGGTTTCATTCTATTCGTTGTTGGGAATCAAATATCATAATTTTAAAAATATTATAAGGCAGACTCATTTGAATAAAATATTTGTTTTTTTAGGTTAAAAATACAGTTTTTGCAGAAATGACGTCATTTCCGGTCACAGTGAAAATGTAAAATTGGCTTGATCTAGTCCACATTGACATTAGGCATCAAATGGAAAAAAAATATTGCAAATCGAATAATAATTCACTCTTATATAGGCAAAATAACGTGAAAAGTGATGCATGCAAAATTGCATATTTCTCGGCAACTGCTCATATTACAAACTAATTTTCCCATACATTCTCTTCGTCTGGATTAATGCAACGAGTTTATGAAAATAACAAATAAATATTTCAAAATATGAAGACGCTGAATGAATTGTAAATAACTGAATTTTACACTTTATTTTACATTTTATTCGAAATTGCCCGAAAATGAAATTGGAATTAAAAAATCTGAGCTAAAGATTTTGTGCACCTTTGCAGGGTGCATCCTTTTAGTTATATCAGTTTTGAAAAAAATAACATTTGCTTTCAAAAAGTGGTACCGAACTGTCCAAATTGTTGTTTTTGTTAATATTACGTCACTTACGTTATATCAGTTTTGAAAAAAATAACATTTGCTTTCAAAAAGTGGTACCGAACTGTCCAAATTGTTGTTTTTGTTAATATTACGTCACTTCCGTTGCCGACAGAAAAATTTCACCGTAACAAAAAAAAATACAATTGGGACCACGGAGCATATGAACTTTGTTTTATACAAATCCAACAATAAATAAATTTTTCTGGGTAAGAAAAACTAAATTAGCCGATGGCGGCTAACGCAAATTACCGAGACAAGTTTTTTTCTCATTTCTGTTCAAGTAGGATGATATTTTAACCCTGTGTAAAATACCATCAAAAAATATTCATAAATAAAAAAGGATTTCGTAAAAAAAAATATTTTTTTTCAAAATATCGGACATTTTTTCGACTACTTCCGGGTTTACGAACATTGTCGTGATAGCTTTACGAAGTTCTTTGGATACTTAACTTTCTGTACCAGAAGTTCCAGAAACATCCATTGAGTAGTTTTGGAAAAAAAGATAAATTAAAGAGCGTTTCCAAAAATTTAGCGATTTTTCAATTTTTTTCAAAGTTTGAGGCCATTTTTGGACCACCTATATTATTTCAATGCTTTTCATTTTGGATTCATTATATAGACAACCGATAGGACTTTGAGTAAGAAAAGTTTACGAAAAATCGTAGGCGTCGTTTTCGAGAAAAGGGCGTCTCAGAATGTTAAAAAAGCGGAAAATACTTGATTTTTAGCATACAATAATTTATTTCCTTACCATTGAAATCGTATTATTTAGATATCATATGATGGTCCATTAATAGGGCTATCCAACGACACTTTAGTTCTTTTGGTCCGGTATTACCTAAGGGAGAAATCGCGTTTTTCGCAAGTGCGACAAAGTTTTTAACCTTTTTTTTCATTTTTTGAATACTTCCGGTGTGGTTATTATTGTCGGAATAGTTTTAATAGTCACAGGGCTCTGTAATGATATATTACATTATCTGATCAGATAAAATGCCCCTGGGAAATCCTGTGTTCAAAAGTGCCAAAAATGCAAAAAATTTAAAATATCGAAAATTAAATTTCAATAACCACATACATATTATACATCGTTAGAATCGTAATTAGGTCAGCTATCCGAATATACAACCTTTTTTGAAAATCTCTTTAAATAATAAAATAGTAGAGCAATTTCCAAAATTTCACGATTTTTCGACTTTTTTCGATTTTCAGTCCGTTATTTCACCTATTCCAGATATTTCTCGTACGCAAGACCACTACGGGGTCTCTCGATAGAGAAAGTTTCATAAAAATCCCTGGCGTAGTTTTCGAGATACAGGCGTCCAAAAATGCTAAAAATCAGAAAATACTTGATTTTCAGCGTGCCATATTTTTCGTCCTGATCATAGTATCGGTATGAATTGGGTATCATACGATAGTACAATCCTAGTGCAGTCCAATGGTACTCTAATTTCTTTAATCCATTGATATCGGGCGGAGAAATCGCATTTTCCCCCAAAATATCCATTTTTTTTTTTTTGCATTTTTTTCAAAATATTGCACATTATTTCGACCACTTCCGGTTGAAGGATTCTTGTCGAAATTGCTTTATTCGTTGGTATTGGACTATAACTTCATGTTCCAGAAGTTTCAGAAACGTCAATTCTGCCATAAAACGAAACCCGAGCTCACAAAATGGGAAGAAAATTCGAAAAAAAATCGAAAAATAAAGGGCGATAACTCTGAATGAAACTTATAATTACTGGAATCGGATGGACTTCAGGTATTCAAAAATGTAGGTCAAATTTGAAAATTTTGAAAAATAACAAAAATTGTCTCGTAAACAACATGTTTTCAATTTTCGAACGATAAAAGTAATAGACGAATGTTCGAAATTGAAAAATGTGAGATAGCCATTGTCTCAGAAAAGATTCAGGGATTCCAAAAATGTAATTTGTTTGAAAATGGATAAAGAATTGACGAAACTATGGCTGATTTTCAATTTTTAGACAACGTACTAAGTTCGGTCACTTCCGGTATGCGCAGAAATTTCAAAAATATTTGATCAAGTAGCCACCACATTTCCCGATAGAAAATCTAATTCCAGATCGATATCTGTTTCCATCATGGAGATCTAGGCTCCCGCGGTAAATAATAATAATAATAACTAGACCTGCAAGCAGCACTGAACCGGCTTTCAGGAATCATACAGAAAGTTTATCATACCATAGCCGATCCATTGAGCTACGAAACTATACTTTAGTTGTTTTGCTTCAGTGACACCCTCTACCATATGTTAAAGTAATATTTGCTGGCGAAAAGACCGGTCAAAATTGTAAATTATGGCAAAATTACGTCACTTCCGGTGCCGAAAGAAATTTTTATAGGTGAAAAATAAGTCGAAAATTCGCAACATACAAAATACAAACTTTGTTTTATCATATCGGGCAATAAATAATTAACCTATAATCCATACACTGAAATTAAGAAGGTAAAAAACTTAAAAGTGACCCTGGGAAAATTGGCTATTATTCGACAAGGGAACATGCTAGAAGCCTTTTCTTGATATCAATATGATGGTATTGATTCAATCTTACTGCCCATTAGAGTTAGACGTTATAAAGTTAAACGAATGATATATATAAATCCCTTCAAAAAAATGTTTCTTTTCAAGGCTAAAAATACGTTTTTTGCAAAAATTACATTACTTCCGGTGATATTGAAAATGTTAATTTAGTTCATAGAAGTCATAAATGGCATAAGGCATCAAATGGTAAAAAAATTATTAAAATCGTATAATAATTGACACTTTTATAGACGAAAACACTTGAAAAGTAACTTATAGAAGATCGCCTATTTCTCTGTAAACGTACAAGTTAGAAACCATTTTGTGGTATCTGTATGGTCGTATGGCTTCATTCTATTCGTTGATGGGAATAAAATATCATAATTCTAAAAATATTATAAGGCAGACTCATTTTAATAAAATATTTGCTTTTTAGGTTAAAAATACAGTTTTTGCCCAAATGACGTCATTTCCGGTCACAGTGAAAATGTAAAATTGGCTTGACCTAGTCCAAAATGGGATTAAGCATCAAATGGAAAAAAAATATTGCAAATCGAATAATAATTCCCTCCTTTATAGGCAAAATAACGTGAAAAGTGATGCATGCAAAATTGCATATTTCTCGGCAACTGCTCATATTACAAACTAATTTTCCCATACATTCTCTTCGTCTGGATTAATGCTACGAGTTTATGAAAATAACAAATAAATATTTCAAAATATGAAGACGCTGAATGATTTGTAAATAACTGAATTTTATACTTTATTTTACATTTTATTCGAAATTGCCCGAAAATGAAATTGGAATTAAAAAATCTGAGCTTAAGATTTTGTGCACCTTTGCAGGGTGCATCCTTTTAGTTATATCAGTTTTGAAAAATAGGTTGCCAGGCAACGAAACATACGCCCACACAGCAGCCAAATCGTCCGGGCAGTCAACAAGAATTGTCGCATATTAAGGAATTATCAGAAAATCATTAGAATTTGTTTGGTTTTTATAATCAAAGGGTTTTTTTTAAATCATATAATAATTGTGACCTCCAGAGGCACCACAAGCTAAAAAGGGTGATTTTTCGTACAATCAGGGGACATAATTCAGGAAGTAATGACCCGATGGGCGCAAATATCGAAAGGAACCAAGATCTTTGGGTTTAAAACATACCTGTCAAGTTTCATCAAAATCGATTCAAAATTGTGACCTCTATAGGGTCCACAACCTTGATATAACATATTTTCACACTATTCGTGTACAAACGGCGGCCATTTTGTCCGTCAATTCTAGTCCGGTTTTCACGTAATTCAAACTCTCTCTTCATTACCATGTAACGGTGATATAGTCAAACGTTTTTTTAAATCGGATAATAATTTTGACCTCCAGAGGGACCAAAAGCGAACAAAAGCGATTTTTCTGACAATCCGGGGACATAATTCAGGAAGTTATGATCCAATGGGCACAAATATCTAAAGGAACCACGATCTTTGGTTTATAAACATACATGTCAAGTTTCATCAAAATCGGTTCAAAATTGTGACCTCTATAAGGTCCACAACCTTTATATAACATATTTTCATAATATTCGCGTACAAACGGCGGCCATTTTGTCCGTCAATTTTGGTCCGATTTTCACACAATTCACACTCAGCCTTCATAACCATGGAACGGTGATATAATCAAACGTTTTTTTTTAAATCGGATAATAATTTTGACCTCCAGAGGGACCAAAAGCGAAAAAGGGCATTTTTTCGGACAATCAGGGGCCATAATTCAGGAAGTTACGATCCAATTGGCGCAAATATCGAAAGGAATCAAGATCTTTGGGTTATAAACATGCATTTCAAGTTTCATCCAAATCGGTTCAAAATTGTGTCCTCTACACTGTTCACAACCTTGATATAACATATTTGCACACTATTCGCGTACAAATGGCGGCCATTTTGTCCGTCAATTTTGGTCCGATTTTCACGAAATTCGAACTCGACCTTCATAACCATGGAACAATGATATAATCAAACGTTTTTTTAAATCGGATAACAATTTTGACCTCCAGAGGGACCACAAGCTAAAAAGGGCAATTTTTCGGACAATCAGGGGCCATAATTCAGGAAGTTACGATCCGATTGGCGCAAATATCGAAAGGAACCAAGATCTTTGGGTTATAAACATGCATTTCAAGTTTCATCCAAATCAGTTCAAAATTGTGTCCTCTACACTGTTCACAACCTTGATTTAACATATTTTCACACTATTCGCGTACAAATGGCGGCCATTTTGTCCGTCAATTTTGGTCCGATTTTCACGAAATTCGAACTCAACCTTCATAACCATGCAACGGTGATATAATCAAACGGTTTTTTAAATCGGATAACAATTTTGACCTCCAGAGGGACCACAAGCTAAAAAGGGCGATTTTTCGGACAATCAGGGGCCATAATTCAGGAAGTTACGATCCGATTGGCGCAAATATCGAAAGGAACCAAGGTCTTTGGGTTATAAACATGCATTTCAAGTTTCGTCCAAATCGGTTCAAAATTGTGACCTCTAAACTGTTCACAAGCTAAAAAACGTGATTTTTCGTACAATCAGGGGCCATAACCCATGAAGTTACAGTCCGATACATGCAAATATCGAAAGGAACCGAGATCTTAGGGTGATAAACCTATGTTTTAAGTTTCATTGAAATCGGATAAAAATTGTGACCTGTAGACTGTTCACAAACAATTGTGAACGGACGGACGGACGGACGGACGAACAGGGGCGACGACAATATACGTCCACATGAAAATGTGGGCGTATAAAAAAATAACATTTGCTTTCAAAAAGTGGTACAGAACTGTCCAAATTGTAGTTTTTGTTAATATTATGTCACTTCCGTTGCCGACAGAAAAATTTCACCGTAACAAAAAATATTACAATAGGGACCACGGAGCATATGAACTTTGTTTTATACAAATCAAGCAATAAATAATTGCTCTGGGTACGAAAAACTAAATTAGCCGATGGCGGCTAATGCAAATTACCGAGAAAATTTTTTTTTCTCATTTCTGTTCAAGTAGGATGATATTTTAACCCCGTGTAAAATACCATCAAAAAATATTAATAAATGAAAAAGGTTTTCGTAAAAAAATTATTTTTTTCAAAATATCGGACATTTTTTCGACTACTTCCGGTTTTACGATCATTGTCGTGATAGCTTTACGAAGTTCTTTGGATACTTTACTTTCTGTACCAGAAGTGTCAGAAACATCCATGGAGTAGTTTTGGAAAAAAAGATAAACTAGATCTGCTACTGTCCCATGCAGATATGAAAGCTTTCATATTCATCGTCACGTGTCATTGATTGTATCAAGTAACCTAAATAAAAGGATACGAAGAAAAAATTATTAAAATTGGTCAAAAACTCGCGAAGTTACAAGTCTAAATATAGTATGAAACATTGCACCCAGGCATAACAATAATCTGAAAACTAAAGGGAAATAACTGAAACTTGTATTACTGTAATGAGACGGATGAGAAAATGAAATGAAAATGGCGGGAAAAAAAATTAAAAATGGCAGGTTGGACAGGCGACCTTACTCCTTGTCACGTACAACCGGGCATTCGAAAACACGCTAGTTAACTCAATGACAGGCGCGCGTGCTTACCATTCAGCCACTCAACCCCCCTTTGAAATCAGACACGTGCAATATGTCATATAGGAAGAATAAGAAGTCGCTCACAACAAAATGGTAAATTAATGAGTTTAGGTCAAAAGGTTGAGCTACTGTTTTAGAGTACTTAATAGTTTTAAAGAGACACGTTAAGGGTTGTTCATAGTTAAATGAAAGTTTAATTTTAAATAAGACCAATAAAATTAGGATTTAATAATGCCAGACTAATATTTCCAATATGTTTGGTTATAAGTAGGAAATCGTGACGACTTCTTAAGCATGTTTTAAACAAAGGATCATGTTTGTTTAAACAAGAATGGCACTCTGCAATAAAAAAAACTGGCCAAAGCAAGATTTCTATGCAGAAATTAAATAATTGCTAGAACCAGAAAAATATTTATCCACTATAATAAGTAAGCAACATAGAGAAAATGAAATGAAATTGAATGGGGTTTAACGTCCGACTGTTCTGCTCCTAAAATGGGCTAATGAAGACGGGCATATGCCATAATGTGTGCAATGAGGGAAATTTTACCCGGGCAGCGGCGGTTACGGCCTACGAGGTTGGACAGGCAACCATACTCCTTGTCACGTACAACCAAAAAATCGAAACAACGGCAGTTGACTCAATGACAGACGTTATGATACAGAGCGCACGTGCTAACCATTCAGCCACGCAACCTCGCTAAAATCGGCAAATTGCTGACCTACAGCGAGAAACATTTCAACCGGGCCAAATTTTCTATTGTAACAGTTTAATTTGCACGGTACCTTTAGTTATCAACCGAATATTACAAAACTTTTAAAAATAAGCTCCCCCTGACCAGCTTAAGCGTTCGCAATAAACGTTTGCCCCTTAAAATCGGGAAATTGCTGACTTTAAAGTGAGAAACATTACAACCGGGCGAAATTTTCTGTTTTATCACTTTTACAGTACCTTTGATTACCAACCGATTATTTTCTGTTTTATCACTTTTACAGTACCTTTGATTACCAACCGATTATTACAAAACTTTAAAAATCAAAGAGAAAGAGAGAAATGCAGCCTAATGTCCATTCGACACAAACTAGGTCATTTCGGGACTAACATATGTTTTTGAATTTTATTTAAAAACTCCCCCTGCGCTTACAGGTCTTTAGCCGTTGGGAGGAAACCGAAGAACACGGAGAAAACCCACAAGGTTGGACATCATACTTCATGTCACGTGCAACCTGGAGATCGAAACGACGCCCGTTGACTCAATGACAGACGTTACGATACAGTGCGCACATGCTAACCATTCAGCCATTCAGCCTCCCTGAATTCAGAAAATTGCTGACTTATAGCAAGAAACATTTCAACCGGGCGAAATTTTCTGTTTTAACAGTTTAATGTGCACGGTACTTTAATTAGCAACCGATTATTACAAAACTTTTGAAAATAAGCTCCAACTGACCAGCTTAATCGTATGCAATAAACGTTTTCGCCTGAATTGAAAGTTCTGCACGGAGAAAGTTCATCTCGATTTCCCGGCGTGGTTCCCCTTGTCAGTGAGGCAGAACGGAGGGCCTGACAAGCACAGCTGTCTAGTCATTCGGATGGGACGAAAAACCAAGGTCCCGTGTACACATTGGAGTGCACGTAAAATATCCCTAAGCAGTTGGAATTCGATACTGTTGAATAAGCTCTATACGATGACTAAATGTGTAGATTGTAGTCACCCACACTGCATGTTTCGCTTAACAATGAAAGGGTGCCGTTTTCAATGTTCGATCCTTTTGTTCTTCTACTCCTGATATGTTGGACTGTTGATCGATGGTTTCATATAAAAGACTACCAATAAGACTCTTTGTACAAGAAGTTCCCAAAAAATATTATGTTGACTTTACCGGAAAGAGCTCTAAACATGCTCCAAATTGTAAAAATACGACTTTTTGGGTTTTCAATCTCTTTTTTTCGGCTATCCCTGATATTTAGGCTAGCTATTAGACTCTCTATTGACAAAAGTTTCACCGCCCTCCCTTCATTATAACCGAAGTTATCGTGCCCTAAAGAATCAACAAATTAGCATGTTTATCTCTGCTTACCCTAAGCAGAAAATGCTCATATTTAAACTCAATCATAACATTGACCTAGTGAACGTCTACACCAAGTTTGAACATTCTAGCTTAATTAGAAGGAGAGTAATTGTGTTCCAAAGTCCCGACCCTTCAAATTGCTTCTATTTTTCATTTTCAATTCAAAATGGTGACCATCACGTGACCGAAATCAAAATTCTATTCGCGACATTTTTTAGGCCTTCCTACAAGGATTCAGAAAATATAACTCCCGAGTCTGTAAGTAAAATAGCAAAAAAGCCTTATTGATTTTTCAGTTTTAAATATGGCGGCACTTCCGGTTCGATCGACAAACTCCATATTTTGTGTACAAATCAGTAATTACTTATCTAGTATCCAAAAAAAAAAAATCAGGTCATTTTGACCTGTATTTCGATGATTTTTTTGAAAATTTTGATCCTTAATTTCGTCAAGGGGAGATAATTTAGAAAATTTCTAATTATATTTTTGAAGTCACATCGGTAAGATCTACTTAGATACTAAATTTCATGAAAATCGTACAACTATTAAAGAAGTTGTCAAATTGGTCTAAACTTCCGGTTCGAAATCACAGCGACGAATTTTCGAAATTCGAAAATGTGAAACTGCAGATGAAAATGTTTTTTTTAAAGGTATTCAAAGAAAAAAGAATTAGTAAAATCGGTCAAAAAATAACAAAGTTACGACTATGCATTGTCATTTTTTTCGTTCGTAAAATTCGGTGATTTCGGATTCGTAAAACGTTGCGAAAATATATTTAATCAAGGTTCGCACCCCATTTTTGGTGGGGTAGGTCAAAATTTCAGAAAGATCCTATGGATAGATTCTGAGAAATCCGATTTGCAGAAAACACACACAAAAAAAAAAAAATAATAATAACTTTAACAGAAACAATAAGCTTTCATATGTAATATGAAAGCTTAATTAAAGGACGTTTACAAAAATTTAACGATTTTTCAATTTTTTTCAAAGTTTGAGGCCATTTTTGGACCACCTATATTATTTCAATGCTTTTCATTTTGGATTCACTATATAGACAACCGATAGGACTTTGAGTAAGAAAAGTTTACGAAAAATTGTAGGCGTCGTTTTCGAGAAAAGGGCGTCTCGGAATGTTAAAAAAGCGGAAAATACTTGATTTTTAGCATACAATAATTTATTTCCTTACCATTGAAATCGTATTATTTAGATACCATATGATGGTCCATTAATAGGGCTATCCAACGACACTCTAGTTCTTTTGGTCCGGTATTACCTAAGGGAGAAATCAAGTTTTTCGCAAGTGCGACAATTTTTTTAACCTTTTTTTCATATTTTGAATACTTCCGGTGTGGTTATTATTGTCGGAATAGTTTTAATAGCCGGTTTGGGCACTAAAATAGCCACAGGGCTCTGTAATGATGTATTACATTATCTGATGAGATAAAATGCCCCTGGGAAATCTGGTGTTCAAAAGTGCCAAAAATGCAAAAAATTTAAAATATCGAAAATTAAATTTCAATAACCACATACATATTATACATCGTTAGAATCGTAATTAGGTCAGCTATGTGAATATACAACCTTTTTTTTTGAAAATCTCTTAAAATAAAAAAATGGTGGAGCATTTTCCAAAATTTCACGATTTTTCGACTTTTTTCGATTTTCAGTCCCTCATTTCACCTATTCCAGATATTTCAAAGTGGTAATGGAATGTTTCGTACGCAAGACCACCACGAGGTCTCTCGATAGAGAAAGTTTCATAAAAATCCCTGGCGTAGTTTTCGAGATACAGGCGTCCAAAAATGATAAAAATCAGAAAATACTTGAATTTCAGCGTGCCATATTTTGCGCCTGATCATAGTATCCGTATGAATTGGGTATCATACGATAGTACAATCCTAGTGCGGTCCAATGGTACCCTAATTTGTTTAATCCATTGATATCGGACGGAGAAATCGCGTTTTCCCCCAAACTATCCATTTTTTGCATTTTTTCAAAATATTGCACATTATTTCGACTACTTCCGGTCTACGGATCATTGTTGAAATTGCTTTATTCCTTGCAATGGTCATTTGGCTTCATGCCTTAGAAGTTTCATATAACGAAACCCGAGCTCACAAAATAGGTAGAAAATTCGAAAAAAATCGAAAAATAAAGGGCGATAACTCTGAATGAAACTTATATTACTGGAATCGGATGGACTTAAGGTATCCAAAAATATAAGTCAAATTTGAAAATTTTGAAAAATGAAAAAAATTGTCTTTTAAACAAAATTTTTCAATTTTCGAACGCTAGAAGTCAGCGACGAAGTTTCGAAATCACAAAATCTTAGATTGCTATTGGCTCGGAAAAGATTCAGGGTTTCCGAAAATGTCATTTGTTTGAAAATGGGTAAATAATTGACGAAACTATGGCCAATTTTCAATTTTTTGACAACGTACAAAGATCTGCCACTTCCGGTTCAGACGAAAGTCTGAAAGCCTAATAATAATTTTAGTAATCTCAATAGGCTTTCAGACGAAAGTCTGAAAGCCTAATAATTTTAACAAAAACAATAGTGTTTCACACAAGCTACGCAGTGTGAAACCCTAATAATTGGATTTTAACTTTCGATACATTTTGGCGTAGCCGGAGACAGGGCACATAGCTACGCTACTTTCGATTTTTGATCTTCGGCAAATCTTCGAAGATATTAGGCGCCAAATTTCGAAAATATTAGGCGCCAAAATTCGAAAATTTAAAATTTTGCAAAAAAACTTTTTTATTTATGATTATTTTTTAGTCGTGTTGTGCACAGAATTAAAGAGTCATCGATTTGTATAAAACAAAGTTCATATGCTTCGTTGTCTCAATTGTCATTTTTTTTTATTACCGAAAGTGTTAATGGTCGGCACCGGAAGTGGCACAATTTTACTAAAAACTACAATTTTGACAGTTAGGTACCATTTTTCGAAAACAAATATTATTTTTTGAAAAATTATATGACTCAAAGAGTGTGTCTTTTAAAGGCGCAAAAATGTCGGAAGCAGTTTTTTTAATTTCGATTTCATTTTCTAGCAAATTGGATTAAGAGGTGAAAAAAGGCGTAAAATTGACCTATTTACAACCTATTCAGGCTTTTCAGATTTTAAAATATTTTTACATAACTTATAAACTTGTAACTATAATCCATACAAAGAGAATGTATGTTAAAATTAGTTTGTAATATAAGCAGTTGCAAAGAAATGGGCAGTTCTGCATAAGTCACTGTTTTCGTTATTTTGCCTGTAAAATAGTCAATTATTATTGGATTTTTATAAAAGTGACATCATTTAATTCAAAAAGCATGAAGCGTCATATCAAGTTGATTACAATTTAAAATTGACATCGGACGTGACGTCATTTTGTCAAAAACTGCATTTCTAACTTTTTAAATCAATGTTTTATTCAACCAAGAATTATTTAATATGTATTAATAATTTTAACTTTCGGTTTAAATTCACATATAAACACAACTCATATGGTCATATACATAGCATAAAATTGTTTCTAACTTGCTCGGTTGCCGAGAAATAGACGGTTTTCTACAGGTCACTTTTGAAGGTTTGAGGGCCATAAAAGTATCAATTATTATTCGATTTTCATAAACTTTACACCATGTTATACCCAATGCCATTTAGGATTTCAAACAAGTATTTTAAGATTTTCATTATCACCGGAAGAAGGTCATATTGGAAAAAACTGTATTTTTAGCCTTCAAAACAGATATTTTATTCAAATGAGTCTGTTTTGAAATCTTTTTCAAACTATGATATTTGATCCCAATCAACAAATAGAATGAACCCATACGATCATACAGATACCACAAAATGGTTTCTAACTTGTACGGTTGCAGAGAAATTTCTACAAGTCACTTTACAAGTTTTTTGGTCTTTAAGAAGTAGCAATTATTATTAAATTTACAAAAAAAGTTTCACTATATATCTATGCCAGTTCTGATTTCATAAAACTAATTGAACATTTTCATTAACACCGAAAATAATATAATTTTGTCAAGATCATTCACAAGTAACAAATGTATCAAATGAATTGATATTGCTGGATTTGGTTGATTCTACTTCCATTAAATTTGATGTGAGCAATGTTTATTTGGAAACCTGTTTAGTGGTTTCGTTGGTACCGGAAGTGACATATGTTCAAGGGTAACTTGGCACCGGAAGTGACATGTTCAAGGGTAACGTGGCACCAGTGAAACCCTTCATTCCTGCATGCAGGTCTAGTTTTAACTCAATCAACATTACCCTGTAACGGTGATATACTCAAACGTTTTTTTTTAAATCGGATAACAATTTTGACCTCCAGACGGACCGCAAGCTAAAAAGGGCGATTTTTCGGACAATCAGGGGCCATAATTCAGGAAGTTACGATCCGATGGACACAATATCGAAAGGAACCACGATCTTTGGGTTATAAACATGCATTTCAAGTTTCATCAAAATCGGTTCAAAATTGTGTCCTCTACACTGTTCACAAGCTCAAAACATGATTTTTCATACCACCAGGGGCCATAACCAATGAAGTTACAGTCCGATACATGCCAACCGAGATCTTAGGGTGATAAACTCATATTTTAAGTTTCATTGAAATCGGATAACCAGCGGCTGCCAGGCAGGATACGCCCACATTTTTGCGAGATGGATAGAGAACAAGCTAAAAAGAAAGTGACTTTTCCTACAATCAAGGGTCATAACTCATGAAGTTACAAATCGATAATCGCAAATATCAGAAGGAACCAAGATCTTTGGGTAATAAACATGCATTTCAAGTTTCATCAAAATCAGATTAAAATTGTGACCTCTACGGGGTCCACAACCTTCATGTACCATATTTTTATTTTATTTGCGTAAAAGCAGCGGTCATTTTGTTTGGGAATTTTGGTCCGATTTTCACGAAATTCGAATGCAACCTTCATTACCATGTAACGGTGATATAACCAAACTGATTACAATATCGGATAATAATTTTGACCTCCAGAGGGACCACAAGCTAAAAAAGGGTGATTTTTCGGACAATCAGGGGCCATAATTAAGGAATTTACAATTCAATAGGTGCAAATATCCACGGGAACCAAGATCTTTGGGTTATAAACATACATGTCAAGTTTCATCAAAATCGATTCAAAATTGTGACCTCTATAGGGTCCATTAGCTAAAAACATGATTTTTCGAACAATCAGGGGCCATAATCCACGAGGTTTCAATTCGATACATGCCAAAATCGAAAGCAGCCGAGATCTGATGGGGATAAAGCTTTTTTTCAAGTTTTGTCAAAATCGGATAAGAATCGTGACCTGTAGAGAGTCCACAAACAAATTGTGGACGGACGGACAGGGGCGACGACAATATACGTCCACATGAAAATGTGGGCGTATAAAAACTGTGACCTGTTGACTGTTCACAAACAATTGTGGACGGATATCCTGACGGACAGACAAACAGGGGCGACGACAATATACGTCCACATGAAAATGTGGGCGTATAAATATCCAATCACCATTATGACAACAATTGGAAGTGAAACATACTTATTTGATGAAGAGGACTATAGTTTTATTGATGCTTTGGATATATTTTTTAACGATAATACTTTATGATGCAGAAATGTATTTGGTGTCTCTACTCTGTTGTGCAAAACATTTCACAAAATGGTAGATTTGTTATTGTTTGGGGTATGGCAGTTTTTCTGTTATTTTCTGGAGCAAAGGGACGTCGTTGTTGACTTATTTCGTCCAATTAGCAAAATAATATATACCTGATCAGACATAATAATTGTGTAGCAATAATATTTTCTGTGAGTTGATAGTGAAAAAAACTTCAGTCAGGAGGTTAGTAGTTGACTATCAAACTAATCCAGATGTGGACACTTTGGTTGACACGGCAAATAATGGCAATGGCGGTGGCCTGCTTGGGTATTTGTTCAACCAAGGCGGCGGCCATGCTAGTTAAAGAAATTGAAAACAAGTATGGCGGTTGTTTTGGGCTTTAATTTTTTAATTAAATTATTTCTGTAGTATTATAATCGAAGTTCAGTTTTAATGAACATCCAGATGAAGTTTTAGCATATACCAATGTCTTGACCAATCAAACTGCTTATCGCTCCTTAGCCTTAGCAGAAAATTCTCACCATCGAACTTAGTCAAGGTAATCATATAATGAAATATATAAAAAATTTATATTAAGAGTGTCATCGCTCGCACTTCATTATAACCAAAGTTATTGTGCCCCAAAGAATCAACCAATCAGATTGCTTATCTTTGCTTACCCAAAGCATGCTTATCTTTGCTTACCCTAAGCAGCAGAAATGTTCATCTTCGAACTCCATCAAGGCATTGACCTAATGAATTCTGCACTAAGTTTGAACATTCTACCTCAATTAAAAAGCAGAGTTATTCTAAACTCTTGACCGATCAAACTGCTTATGACTCTGCTTACCCTGAGCAGAAAATGACCATTGTCGAACTTAGTCAAGGTACTGATGTAATGAAACCATTCACCAAGTTTCGTCACCCTGTCTTAATTAGAACCCAAACATCAACCAATCAAATTGCTTACCGAAAGTAGAAAATGCTCATCTTCGAACTACATCAAGGCATTCACCTAATGAACACCTACACCAAGATTGAAGATTCTAGGTGAATGACACAGAGAGTTATTGTGTTCAAATCTCGGCCTATCAAATTGCTTATCGTTGTTCAACTTTTAGTTAAATTTAACCATGTGGTTACGTATAACCATTGGTTATATATTTAACTAATCGTTACATAACCAGTGGTTAAATTTGTGTTGTTCAATTACATTTAACGAAGTTATTATGTAACCAAATGGTTAAAATTTAACCATTCCATAACCATTTGGTTAAAATTTAACCATAAGTATCCCATAATTCTCCTCACTGGCAACCAATTCAAGATGGATGACACTGTTAGGAGTGGTGGGGGCCAAAGAAAACCAATTAATATCCTCAATCCAATATTTCTAATGTTTAAAAATATTTAGCTGAATGGGAAATTATTGTGTGAGTCGTAGTAAATAATAAACGGATTTCTACGATTATGAACAAACTACTCTACTTTGGTTATTATAAACCTACCTGTGTGTTTGAAACGACCTCCCGTTAAATAAAATCCATTATACAACTAAATATACCAACGGAAAAAAGGGGTTCTCTCTTGAAAAGTCAATGCTTTTGCTTGTATTTTCGTCTGTGTCCATCACAACATTATACATGTGACGTTATGGGCTAAACCATCGTAATTATGTTAAAGGGGGTAATTATTGATAACCACGTGTGTTACAGGCTAATCAAAACAGCACACGACCTTTTCGAGCGTTTGAGTTTGGGCAAGAAAAAAGCAACTGGAGACAATGACATTAATTTTGAACCAATTGATGGTCAGTCTACTAAATTTTATTTACCGATTATACGAATACATGTATAATATTGCTTTTCATCTCATAATTTCACCCGTGTATATTATATATATTTTTATAAAACACATTACAGCCCAGTCAATAATAGTCAACTTTGTGGCTAACATATATAAATAAACACACTTATTTCATAATTTTAATTGATCATATTTCGTTTGAAAAATGACCACCGCTTCTTAATTATTTCCATATTTTATTCACGTTCCGACTGTTCATACCATTAATGTTCCTGATTAAATTAATTTTTTGTTCATCGAAATCGAAAATTCTTGATAAGAACAGTTCGGGATGTCTAAACATCGTTTATCGTCTTCATAAAAATGTATTTAAAACAAAAAAATCACACGTCAGAAGGGCATCGCAGATTGCGTGTATTATTGGGTTTTGTGTGTTAATTATGCAGACCGTGGGGGAAATTCGTGCAAGTTTCGCGGCACTAAATTTAACCATCTGTGCAGCATACAATAACTCATATGACATGGTACCTTTTAAGGCAATAGAACTCAAAGCGTTGATTAGCTGGGGCATGATCGCGATCTACGAAATGCCATCGGAAAATTCCACTCTCCGTGGATTTCAAAATAAGTAACAACTGACAGTACAATCATATGGATAAACTGTCTTGTGAATTTCACGATTATAGATTTCTGAACACACCAGAAATAACATTCAAACAGAAATAGAAAGACATGAAACCATCTACCGATAATTAAACCGATGCGCGGTATGATTTGTTGATAATAATTATTGGTATTTATATATATATATATATATATATAAACGTTATATACCTATTCAATGATTCACTGGCCTCGGCTTTTAATTTTGCCGAGGCAAATGTAAAGTACATCGGAATTTAGGCCTACCTCGGCTACAGCAGATTGCCGAGGTTAATTGACAGGACTGCTTAAGTTCTTCTTCAGGAATAAATATTCAAGGATGAGATTCAAGGCCAGTGAATCAAATGTAATTCAAAAGAAAAAATCCCATCGAACTACCTAACCAAAACATTAATACAAGCCGGAAACAAAATATTGGATTATGGGCGTATTTATGTTTGTAAACGCCCAAACTCATTACTGGGTCTCAGAGAAATAGCTTATTCATAAATGTCGCGTTCGATTACTTGCCCCGTGCTTACTCGGCCAGGATCCTCGAGTATGTTTCGACAGGCGCAGTGGAAATGGGTAATGGAATGGCGCGGCGCTTTCTGCGGGTATCAAAATGGAAGATAAACGCCGCCAAACAATTAATTATGCTCGATGTTCTAATAAATAACGCACAGACAATAATCCGTCAACAGACTTTAGACCTTTTCATTGGTATCTCATTGGAACTATTAAATCCAGAGAAGGGAAATAAAGTCCATATTATGCAGAACATACTTTAAATCACATTTTCGTTCAACCAATGTAACGTTTGTTAACTTTGTTAACAAGCTCGACGGCTTACCAGAATTGCAGTTAGGAGGGAAAGGTTATGATCGCACACTATGGATTCACACTTACGTCCCAGTGAGTTTAGTGGAGGTAAAACAATCTGCTTAGTGGACGAATTGGGCAATTGAAAGGACACTGGGTGGTCTTTTTTTTAATTCTTGGAATCGTTACACCAAGATGTAGAATCTGAGAAAAATGTCAACAATAATTCTTCCGTCGCCTAAACTTAATCTGCAAATATAACTTCGATCAAATAATTGCATCCATATTGAATAATTGGATACTTCCACAAGTAACCATCTCCTTGGGAAGGTTACTTCGGCTTGTTGCGAGTAAGCCGTTCGAATGACATCATCGGTAATCCGAACGCGTCCGTGGTGGCTAGAGTAAGCGCGGCGCCAGTCAGTAATCGAACGCACCAACACAAAATTTGGATTGTCGTAAAATAGCTTTGACCCCCTTATATACGAAATGATCTATTCCGATAAGTGACGTAATAAGCTTCCATTTTTTATTTCTCCATGTCAAAGTTTGTGAGAAGTTCAATTTTACAAGAGAGAACCCCTTTTTTTCCGTTGGTATATTTAGTTGTATAATGGATTTTATTTAACGGGAGGTCGTTTCAAACACACAGGTAAGTTTATAATAACCAAAGTAGAGTAGTTTGTTCATAATCGTAGAAATCCGTTTATTATTTACTACGACTCACACAATAGACTTCATGTTGTGTGTTTAGCAAACACTTTCAATCTTCAATGACATAATTAAGTGTCGCCTGCTAATCGAGACTGGAGAGGTGTAACTCTTGACAAATTGTTTCCCTTGTAAAGTTTGCGTCCTGTAAAATGTGGTAAGTTTGTTTGTTTTTTTTTTAGCTTTTTAAAGTCTTATTTGCAGACCTTTGGCACTATTTTTATTAGTTCTCATGCAGACAAAAGTAGTTCGAGGCTTACATCCACCAAAAAAACCCTGTAAAATTATGTGATGTCTCAGATGCTAGCGAAAGCGGTTGCTACGTGATGTCAATGAATGTAAACATAGGAAAATGAAGAAGTGTCAATTTCCAATTCCAAATGGTTATAATTAATTTGTGGCTGATTTTCTACTGTTTTATGCATTTCAGGGATGTGTTTGGATATAAGATTGAAAATACATGTAGTGTGATTGACATTTGCAGAATTTCGGGGATGTGTTTCTTTTGATAAGATGAAGCGTGATTGACATTCAGTCAAGATTGAAAATACATGTAGTATGTAGTGTGATTGACATTTGCAGAATTTCGGGGATGTGTTTCTTTTGATATATAAGATGGAGCGTGATTGACATTCAGTCATTCACCATGAAAACCTATCTGCCTAGACAATAGTTTTTATTAAAGGCATTTATTTACCTTATTAAAGCAGAGTGTTTTTTTTTTTGTGTGGTTTGTCATACTCTTCTACCAATAATGAATAAGAAGCAAGGAAATTTCAGATCTGTACTGCGATACATTTAAAGGACATAGACAATACAAAGGAAATAGATGTAATAGTTTCAAGGTTGTGATGTACACATGACATCTAGGCCTATCTTCAAGTGAACCAAGATCGACTTGCAAGTTTACACAACAGACTCCATACCGATATAGCCTACATAAAGAAGTTACATGATTCTGACATAGAAGGTCTAACAAAGGGCATAAGTTATATTATACAGAGATCGAATAGTTCTAAATATTCATGTACCATCAATAAATCCTAATGCATTTAAATTATTAATTAATTATCTTTGTGAACTTTGATTTATGCTGAAGAAATCTGTTTATTTTCATTTTCAAAGTCGAATGGGAGAAATAATTTAACGAGATACTGTTGTTTTGCATAAAAAGAATCATTTGAGATATTGGATGTCATTGGGCCATAATTACCTAGCTTTGAGGAAACTGGGTTATTTGTGAACAATGTCAATGATTTAGAGAATGGAACCGCTTGCATAAAAGCGCATGGCAATGGATACCTGCTGCTTCACTTCTTTGATAATTAGTTGCACTCTTTAGCTCACTGCCAAAAAGTACCCCTGTACTGTATACATTTTTTTTCCTTTTATTTGGTAGCCACAGTGGCACAGTGAGTAAGACGCAGCTTTGCTAGTCTGAAGGTCTCAGGTTCCCTCCCCATTTCATTCTTTTTTATGTTTAAAGTGAGAAACATGACCATGAGAACTTGTCCGGCAGCCACCTTGAGTGATTTAACGACCGGTTACATAATTTAACGATGCCCTGCTAGGTCGGTTAAATATGGACCATTTTAACGATGACATAACCATGCGTTAAATTTAACGACACAATGAAAAACAGACTTTTTCTTTCGTTAAATTTAACGATGTCGTTAAATTATTTAACGACATTGTTAAATTTAACGACAAGTTGAACAACTGGACCCTGATAAGTCTGCTTACTCTGAGCAGAAAATGCCCATTATCGAACTTTGTCAAAGTATGTAATGAAACTATACACCAAGTTTCATCATACAGACAGACAGTTGGTGGGAATAATAAAAAAAAAGATAGTTTGACAGGCAACGAAACATACGCCCACAGCCGCTAAATCGTTCGGGCAGTCAACAGGGGTTGTCGCATATTTTTACTTTTTTCGGTAATGAAACATTTGTAATACACTAAAAACTGATTAAGAGCAAAATCATTAGAATTTGATTGCTTTTTATAAAGTTTTACCCCACGCTAACAATTAGTATATACATGAAACATTTAATATTTAATATCATGGATTTAGCTGTTCAGTTATCTAAATTCATTGAAAATCAAAATACTTGTTCGTTTCAACACCTTCAACTCTGTGTATCAATCTGAAGTCGGATGATAAGTTTGGCCTCTATAGCGTCAAAAGATTTTTTGAAGTTATCAAGGGAGATAACTTTGGCAGTAGTTATTTGAAATCGTTGAAAATCAATAGGCTTCTTCGTCTCATGACCTTAAACACTGTGTGTAAATTTAAAGTCCATCGGATATTAACTTTGGCCTCTAGAGCTTCCACAGGATTTTTTGAACTGATCAAGGGCCATAACTCTGGCCGTAATTATTAGAAATCACTGATGACTGTAAACACTATGTATAAATTTGAAATTTGAAGTCAATCGGATATTAACTTAGGCCTCTAGAGCATCCACAAGATTTTTTTAAGTGATCAAGGGCCATAACTCTGGTAGTAATTATCGGAAATCGCTGAAAATAAATAGGATTCTTCGTCCCATGACCTTAAACACTGTGTATAACTTTAAATTCAATCGGATATTAACTTTAGCCTCTAGAGCGTCCACAAGCAATTGTGGATGGACGGACGGACAGGGGCGACGACAATATGCGACCACATTTCAATGTGTGCGCATAAACAAACATCCTTTCATATAAAATCCATTAGTTGCCAGGCAAGATACGCCCACATCTTGCAAGGGATGGATAGAGAGCAAGCTAAATGAAAAAAACGAGTTGTAATTGTCGACAATTGGTTAGCAATGCGAAACAGTTTTAATGAATTTTTGCTAATCAAATCAACTTTTGATTAGCAGTTTTAGTCATTTGAGGTGCAGTTACAATCTATCATTAATATTCAATATTAATCACATGTAAATGTAACAGTTTACTTTTTATCTGCCATAATAGCCCATTTACAGTACGGTAGCTTCGGTTATTAAATTTTGGCAATTAATGTCATTTTAGAAAATATTATTTCTTTTTTGTATTCATATTTTCTGCATTACTTGCAAGTTATTGATTTCACACAACATGAATTGTAATTGTATGTAAATAAAACCCCATTCATTCATTTTATTCTGAAAATAAATGTATTTAATTATGTAAACTTTTATCATGCAGAAATAGCTGTAAATACGAGACCGCTATTTTCATTTGATATCCTGTCGATTTCCCTGATAGATACATGTAGATGGATTGATATTAAGACATTAGCTTGATAGATAGATCACATTTATCACCATTTTTTTCCCTTTAAGTAATTAATGATACATTACAAGGTTTTCATAACACTCCACCTTATTGACGTCAGTCAATAAAAGAGAAAATGAAAATTGAACAAGCCAACAGTGAGGCTGAATCTTAAAATAAATAGATATTAATCAATCGCACATTTACTTTTTTCAAAAGTAAGGAGCAATAAAATTTTCATCACTCTACCAGATAAAATCAAGATTATCTTCTCTCAAAGCATCAACCAATGAAATT
The DNA here is from genome assembly GCA_036850965.1 of Patella caerulea. Lineage (NCBI taxonomy): Eukaryota > Metazoa > Mollusca > Gastropoda > Patellidae > Patella > Patella caerulea. The sequence goes on along the minus strand of JAZGQO010000013.1, from coordinate 12,335,931 downwards.
GATTAGCTCTGCTTAGCTTCAGCTCAAAATGTTAATCTTGAACTCAGTCAAGACATTTACCTAATGAACATCTATATCAAGCTTAAACATTCTACCTCACTTAAAAGTTGTTATGTTCCAAAGTCTTGCCCAATCGCTCCTTAGCCTAAGCAGATAATTCTCACTATCAAACTTAGTCAAGGTAATGATATAATGAATCTATATTCTGAGTTTCATCGCTCTCACTTCATTATATCCAAAGTTACCGTGTCCCAAATCATCAACCAATCAGATTGCTTATATCTGCTTACTGTGAGCAGAAAATGTCCATCATCGAACTCCATCAAGGCATTCACCTAATGAACGCCTACACCAAGCTTGAACACTCTAGTTCAGTTAGATGGAGAGTTATTGTGTTCCAAAGTTTCAGCCAATCAAATTGCTTATCGCTCTGCTTACCCTGAGCAGAAAATGTTTATTATCGAACTTAGTCAGGGTATTGATGTAATGAAACTATACACCAAGTTTTATCACCCTCACTTAATTAGAACTAAAGTTATTGTGTCCCAAAGCATCAACCAATCAAAATGTTTATATTTGCTTACCCTAAGTAGAAAATATTCATCATCGAACTCCATCAAGGCATTGACCTAATAAGTTTGAACATGTTTACTCAATTACAAAGAGAGTTATTGTGTTCCAAATTGTCGGCCAATGAAATTGCTTATCGTTCTGCTTACCCTGAGCAGAAAATGTTCATTATCGAACTGAGTCAAGGTATTGATGTCATGAAACTATACACCAAGTTTCATCCCTCTCACGTAATTAGAACTAAAGTTATCGTGTCCCAAAGCATCAACCAATCAAATTGTTTATCTCTGTTTACCCTAAGCAGAAAATGCTCATCTTCAAACTTCATCAAGGTATCGACCTAATAAACATCTACATCAATTAGGAGGAGAGTTATTGTGTCCCATGCAGATTTTAATAGTCACCCAACTTTCTTCGAAAGCTAGAGGACAAAAATTGTCAACAAAGCAACATATTGATGCAATAAATAAAGATTGATTTAACAGGTTGATTTAAAACGAAAGTGAGTGATTGATAGATAACGCAAACTCCAGTTAATTCTCATTGTTCGATAATTCGATAGGATACAATCTCCGAAGAGGTCTATTCATCAGAATAGATTTTCGAGATTTATAAAGCACTCTAAGATTTATGATGTTCATGTATTTCAGCTACACACTCGAGTCTCCACCTATTCCAGAAATGATCTAATACAGTTTTCAAATATTTACTGCGAGCAAGCAAGTCTTGATTGTTAACTTCTGGCTTTACAGTATTAGTAGGTTCGTATAACAATCTCCTTCCGATCACTAGTTGCGACGAAGTCACTGGTTCACCACCATCATCACATAGGTACAGGAATTTTTGCAGGAAGGGGTTTGGCAGATTCCTGTTATGGAAACCTGCCACCATCGTCTCTAAATTACATAGGCATACATACAAATTGAGCGTTTTAAAGAGAGAAATCATGAAGTATGTCAAAAGTTAAGCGCGACGTCCATTGACTGATCAAAACCTGCGTTCAAAGAATCCCCCCCCCACGGACAGCCTTCCACGTTACATCTCCACTTGACTCCTTTTGATTGTAGAAATGATTTCAGTTCAACACCTGTAACAGTTTTCCCATTGTCTGATACTACTCAGCACTACATATTTTCGAAAATCAAAGATTAGATTGTCTGATTGATCGTACCAGGCTTGGAATTTTAGGATTTCCTGTAGATTGTTGCAAAAAAACTACATTTCGAATAACCTCCCTCTTCTGCCTTCACTGAAGTTTGATTGTCTGTTTGTCTGCTTGCTTTTTAGGATTAGAGTCACTTAGAATTCGACTCAAAAGTTCTATATAATAATAATAATAATAATAATTAGACCTGCAAGCAGCACTGAACCGGCTTTCAGGAATCATACAGGAAGTTTATTTTACCATAGCCGATCCATTGAGCTACCAAACTTCAATTGTTTTGCTTCAGTAACACCCTCTATCATATGTAAAAGTAATATTTGCTGGCGAAAAGACCGGTCAAAATTGTAAATTATGACAAAATTACGTCACTTCCGGTGCCGAAAGAAATTATTATAGGTGAAAAATAAATCGAAAATTCGCAAAATACAAAATACAAACTTTGTTTTATACATATCGGGCAATAAATAATGAACCTATAACCAATAAACTGAAATTAAGAAGGTAAAAAACTTAAAAGTGACCCTGGGACAATTGGCTATTTTTCGACAAGGGAACATGCTAGAAGCCTTTTCTTGATATCAATATGATGGTATTGATTCAATCTTACTGCCCATTAGAGTCAGACGTTATAAAGTTAAACGAATAATAAACATAAATCACTTCAAAAAAATGTTTGTTTTGAAGGCCAAAAATACGTTTTTTGCAAAAATTACATTACTTCCGGTGATATTGAAAATGTTAATTTAGTTCATAGAAGTCATAAGGCATCAAATGGTAAAGAAAATATAAAAATCGAATAATAATTGACACTTTTATAGACTAAAAACCTTGAAAAGTGACTTATCGAAGATCGCCTATTTCTCTGTAACCGTACAAGTTAGAAACCATTTTGTGGTATCTGTATGGTCGTATGGCTTTATTCTATTCGTTGATGGGAATCAAATATTATAATTTTAAAAATATTATAAGGCAGACTCATTTGAATAAAATATTTGTTTTTTAGGTTTCAAATACAGCTTTTGCCCAAATGGCGTCATTTCCGGTCACAGTGAAATTGTAAAATTGGCTTGACCTAGTCCAAATTGACATTAAGCATCAAATGGAAAAAAAAATATTGCACATCGAATAATAATTCACTCTTTTGTAGGAAAAATATCGTGAAAAGTGATGCATGCAAAATTGCATATTTCTCGGCAACTGCTCATATTACAAACTAATTTTCGCATACATTCTCTTCGTCTGGATTAATGCTACGAGTTAATGAAAATAACAAATAAATATTTCACAATATGAAGACGCTGAATGAATTGTAAATAACTGAATTTTACATTTTATTCGAAATTGCCCGAAAATGAAATTGAAATTAAAAAAGGGTGCATCCTTCTAGTTATATCAGTTTTGAAAAAAAATGATATTTGCTTTCAACTTTGTTTTATACAAAACGAACAATAAATAATTAGCCGATGGCGGCTAACGCAAATTACCGAGACAATTTTTTTTCCCATTTCTGCTCAAGTAGGATGATATTTTAACCCTGTGTAAAATATCATCAAAAAATATTCATAAATAAAAAAGGTTTTCGTAAAAAAAAAATTTTTTTTCAAAATATCGGACATTTTTTCGGTTTTACGATCGTTGTCGTGATAGCTTTACGAAGTTCTTTGGATACTTAACTTTCTGTACCAGAAGTGTCAGAAACATCCATTGAGTAGTTTTGGAAAAAAAGATAAATTAAAGAGCGTTTCCAAAAATTTAACGATTTTTCAATTTTTTCAAAGTTTGAGGCCATTTTTGGACCACTTATATTATTTCAACGCTTTTCATTTTGGATTCACTATATAGACAACCGATAGGACTATGAGTAAGAAAAATTTAAGAAGAATCGTAGGCGTCGTTTTCGAGAAAAGGGCGTCTCAGAATGTTAAAAAAGCGGAAAATACTTGATTTTTAGCATACAATAATTTATTTCCTTACCATTGAAATCGTATTATTTAGATATCATATGATGGTCCATTAATAGGGCTATCCAACGACACTTTAGTTCTTTTGGTCCGGTATTACCTAAGGGAGAAATCGCGTTTTTCGCAAGTGCGACAAAGTTTTTAACCTTTTTTTTCATTTTTTGAATACTTCCGGTGTGGTTATTATTGTCGGAATAGTTTTAATAGTCACAGGGCTCTGTAATGATATATTACATTATCTGATCAGATAAAATGCCCCTGAGAAATCCTATGTTCAAAAGTGCCAAAAATTTTAAATATCGAAAATTAAATTTCAATAATTACATACATCTTATACATCGTTAGAGTGGTAATTAGGTCAGCTATCTGAATATACAACCTTTTTTTAAAATAGAAAAATAATAGAGCATTTACCAAAATTTCACGATTTTTCGACTTTTTTCGATTTTCAGTCCCTTTTTTATCCTATTCCAGACATTTCAAAGTCTTATTGGATGGCTTCATGCAAAATACTTCCAAAAGGAATCTCGATAGAAAAAATTTAAGAAAAAAATGTAGGTTAAGTTTTCGAGATACAGGCGTCCAAAAACGCTCCAAATCGGAAAATACTTGATTTTCAGCGTGTCATATTTTGCTGCCTGCTCATCGTATCCGTACGAATTGGGTACCATACGCTAGCACAATCCCAGTGCAGTCCAATGGTACCCTAATTTCTTTAATCCGTTGGTATCGGGCGGAGAAATCGCATTTTCCCCCAAAATATTCATTTTTTGCATTTTTTTCAAAATATTGCACATTATTTCGCCCACTTCCGGTTTAAGGATTCTTGTCGAAATTGCTTTATACATTGGTACTTGAATATAACTTCATGTTCCAGAAGTTTCAGAAACATCAATTCTGCCATAAAACGAAACCCGAGCTCACAAAATGGGAAGAAAATTCGAAAAAAATCGAAAAATAAAGGGCGATAACTCTGAATGAAACTTATATTACTGGAATCGGTTGGACTTCAGGTATCCAAAAATGTAGGTCAAATTTGAAAATTTTGAAAAATAACAAAAATTGTCTCGTAAACAACATGTTTTCAATTTTCGAACGATAAAAGTCATAGACGAATGTTCGAAATTGAAAAATGTGAGATAGCCATTGTCTCAGAAAAGATTCAGAGATTCCAAAAATGTAATTTGTTTGAAAATGGATAAAGAATTGACGAAACTATGGCCGACTTTCAATTTTCAGACAACGTACAAAGTTCGGTCACTTCCTTTATGCGCAGAAATTTCAAAAATATGTTACCAAGTAGCCACCACATGGTTTCCCAATAGAAAATATAATTCCAGATCGATATCTGTTTTCGATCATGGAGATCTAGGCCCTCGCGGTAAATAATAATAATAACTAGACCTGCAGACCTGCAGTGCTAAATCGGCTTTCAGGAAACAGACAGGAAGTGCGTCATACAATAGCCGTTCCATCGAGCTACCAAACGATACTGTAGTTGTTATGATTCAGTGACACCCTCTATCAGATTTGTAAGTAATATTTGCTTGCGAATACACCGGTCAAAATTGTAAAATCTGGCAAAATTACTTCACTTCCGGTGCCAAAAGAAATCATTATCGGTAACAAATAAGTTGAGAAATCACAATAGAGAATTGTTTTATACACACCAGGCAATAAATAATAAACTTGGAACCCATAAACTGAAATTTAAAAGGTAAAAAACTTAAAGGGAGACAAACTATATCTCAAATTAACCGGCACTACCGAGATGAGAGAAATGGGGTTTAACGTCGACTAGACACAAACTATGTCATTTCGGGACTAGCATGGTTTAATTTTATATCAATAATTCCTGTGTAAAATATCATCAAAAAATATTCATAAATAAAAAAGGTTTTCGTAAAAGAATTAATTTTTTGCAAAATATCGGACATTTTTACGACTACTTCCGGTTTTACGATCGTTGTTGTGATAGCTTTACGAAGTTCTTTGGATACTTAACTTTACGTACCAGAAGTATCAGAAACATCCATTGAGTAGTTTTGGAAAAAAAGATAAATTAAAGAGCGTTTCCAAAAATTTAACGATTTTTCAATTTTTTTCAAAGTTTGAGGCCATTTTTGGACCACTTATATTATTTCAACGCTTTTCATTTTGGATTCACTATATAGACAACCGATAGGACTTTGAGTAAGAAAAATTCAAGAAAAATCTGTGGCGTCGTTTTCGAGAAAAGGGCGTCTCAGAATGTTAAAAAATCGGAAAATACTAGATTTTTGGCATACAATAATTTATTTCCTTACCATTGAAATCAATTATTTAGATACCATACGGTGGTCCATTAATAGAGCTATCCAGCGACACTTTAGTTCTTTTGGTCCTGTATTACCTAAAGGAGAAATCAAGTTTTTCGCAAGTGCGACAACGTTTTTAACCATTTTTTTTTTCATTTTTTGAATACTTCCGGTATGGTTATTATTGTCGGAATAGTTTTAATAGTGGGTTTGGGCACTAAAATAGCCATAGGGCTCTGTAATGATATATTACATTATCCGATCAGATAAAATCCCCCTGAGAAATCCTATGTTCAAAAGTGCCAAAGATAGGTTGCCAGGCAACGAAACATACGCCCACAGCCGCTAAATCGTTCGGGCAGTCAACAGGGGTTGTCGCATATTTTTACTTTTTTTGCTAATGAAACATTTGTAATACACTAAAAACTGATTAAGAGTAACGGCTCATTATGTAATCATCAGAAAATCATTAGAATTTGATTGATTTTTATAAAGTGTTACCCCACACTAACAATTAGTATATACATGAAACATTTAATATCATGGATTTAGCTGTTCAGTTATCAAAATTCATTGAAAATCAAAATACTTGTTCGTTTTAACACCTTAAACTCTGTGTATCAATCTAAAGTCAATCGGATGATAAGTTTAGCCTCTATAGCGTAACAAGATTTTTTGAAGTTATCAAGGGAGATAACTCTGGCAATAATTATTTGAAATCTCTGAAAATCAATAGGCTTCTTCGTTTCATAACCCTAAACACTGTGTTTTAATTTAAAGTCGATCGGATATTAACTTTGGCCTCTAGAGCTTCCACAGGATTTTTTCGAAGTGATCAAGGGCCATAACTCTTGCAGCAATTATTGAAAATCACTGAAAATCGATAGACGACTTAGTCTCATGACTGTAAACACTATGTATAAATTTGAAGTCAATCGGATATTAACTTTGACCTCTAGAGAATCCACTGTGTATAAATTTAAAGTCAATCGGATATTAACTTTGGCCTCTCGAGCGTCCGCAGGATTTTTTGAAATGATCAAGGGACATAACTCTAGCACTAATTATCGGAAATCGCTGAAAATCAATAGGATTCTTCGTCTCATGACCTTAAACACTGTGTATAAATTTAAAGTAAATCGGATATTAACTTTGGCCTCTAGAGCGTCCACAAGATTTTTTGAAGTGATCAAGGGCCATAACTCTGGCACTAATTATCGGAAATCGCTGAAAATCAATAGTATTCTTCGTCCCATGACTTTAAACACTGTGTATAAATTTAAAGTCAATTGGATATTAACTTTGGCCTCTAGAGCGTCCACAAGATATTTTCAAGTGTTCAAGGGCCATAACTCTGTTGCTATATATCGGAAATTGCTGAAAATCAATAGGATTCTTCGTCTCATGACCTTAAACACTGTGTATAAATTTAAAGTCAATCGGATATTAACTTTGGCCTCTAGAGCGTCCACAAGATATTTGGAGGTGATCAAGGGCCATAACTCTGGTAGTTATTATCGAAAATCGCTGAAAAACAATAGGCTTCTTCGTCTCATGACCTTAAACACTGTGTATAAATTTAAAGTCAATCGGATATTAACTTTGGCCTCTAGAGCGTCCACAAGATATTTTGAAGTGATCAAGGGCCATAACTCTGGTAGTTATTATCGGAAATCGCTGAAAATCAATAGGATTCTTCGTCTCATGACCTTAAACACTGTGTATAAATTTAAAGTAAATCAGATATTAACTTTGGCCTCTAGAGCGTCCACACGATTTTTTGAAGTGATCAAGGGCCATAACACTGGTAGTTAGTATCGGAAAACGCTGAAAAACAATAGGCTTCTTCGTCTCATGACCTTAAACACTGTCTATAAATTTAAAGTCAATCGGATATTAACTTAAGCCTGTAGAGCGTCCACAAGCAATTGTGGACGCCGGACCGACGGACGGACCGACGGACGGACGGACGGACGGGGGCGACGACAATATACGACCACATTTCAATGTTGTCGTATAAAAATGCAAAAAAATTAAAATATTGAAAATTAAATTTCAATAACTACATACATATTATACATCGTTAGAATCGTAATTAGATCAGCTATCTGAATATGCAATCTTTTTTGGAAAATATTTTAAAATAAAAAAATAGTAGAGCATTTTCCAAAATTTCACGATTTTTCGACTTTTTTCTATTTTCAGTCCCTTATTTCACCTATTCCAGATATTTCAAAGTGGTAATGGAATGTTTCGTACGCAAGACCACCATTAGGTCTCTCGATAGAGAAAGTTTCATAAAAATCCCTGGCGTAGTTTTCGAGATACAGGCGTCCAAAAATGATAAAAATCAGAAAATACTTGATTTTCAGCGTGCCATATTTTGCTGCCTGATCATAGTATCCGTATGAATTGGGTATCATACGATAGCCCAATCCAAGTGCAATCCAATGGTACCCTAATTTATCTAATCCATTGATATCGGACGGAAAAATCGCGTTTTTCCCTAAAATACCCATTTTTTGCATTTTATTTCAAAATATCGGACATTATTTCGACCACTTCCGGTGTACAGATTATTGTTGAAATTGCTTTATTCCTTGCAATGATCATTTGGCGTCATGCCTCAGAAGTTTCAGAAATATCAATTCTGCCATAAAACGAAACCCGAGCTCACAAAATGGGTAGAAAATTCGAAAAAAATCGAAAAATAAAGGGCGATAACTCGGAATGAAACTGATATTTCTGGAATCGGATGGTTTTCAGTTATCCAAAAATGTAGGTCAAATTTGAAAAATAACAAAAATTGTCTCTCAAACCACATTTTTCATTGTTCGATCGCAAGAAGTCAGCGATGAAGTTTCGAAATATCGAAATTTCAACTGCTATCGTCCGAGAAAAGACTCAGGGTTTCCGAAAATGTCAATTGTATGAAAATAGGTACAGAATTGACGAATCTACGGCAGTTTTTTAATTTTTTGACACAGCACAAAATTCGACCACTTCCGGTCTGCGCAGAAGTTTCAAAAATAGTTTATCAAGTAGCCAACACATGGTTTCCCAATAGAGAATTAGGTCCCAGATCGGTATCTGTTACAGGCACTGAGAAATAGGCTCCGGCGAAAAAAAAAATAATAATATATAATAATTTTAGAAATCACAATAGGCTTTCAGACGAAAGTCTGAAAGCCTAATAATAATTTTAGTAATCTCAATAGGCTTTCAGACGAAAGTCTGAAAGCCTAATAATTGTCTTGTATAGCGCTACATTATGCCCAATGGTCATTTCTAAGCGATGTTCAGCCAGTATCTCTGGAGTATATTTACGATCACGCCACTAGTACACTTTATTAAATAGATAAATTTTTAAAGCAGATTTAATTTCTTTAAATGTAGATGTTACCTCATTGTTTTTGGAAGATCATTCCAGAGAATTGCGCCATTAACAGGGAAGGAATATTTTCCACGTAGCTTATTATATTTCGACACAGATAGAAATGTGTTATTGTTCGAGGATCTGAGGTTGTGGCGTATCTGTACGTCACTATACAGTGTAAACATCTGTTTCATATAGAGAAGAGACTTTTATATACAGTCGTAAGGATTTTATATTCAATTCGTGCTCTGACTGGCAACCAATGCAGTTCCTTTAGTTTGTCACTGATGTGTTCACGTCTCGGTGTTTTAGTCACCAGTCTGGCCGCATTGTTTTGTACAACTTGCAACCTATCCAGAGAGTATTTAGGTGCTTCGGCTAGAAGAGCATTGGCATAGTCAAGTTGGGAAATAACTAATGAAGTCACAGTCCTTACACAGACTGATTTGCTCAAATAACATCGGATACTTGCTATTGGTTTCATTTTCAAGTATAGTTTTCTAATAATATTGTTTATTTCGGGAGTTGCAGACATAGTGTCATCCATGACATAACCAAGATTCTTCGCTTTTTTAATTGGATGAATGAGACTAGAACCCATTCGTAGTTTGGCATCAAGCTTAGGCTCTGTGATTTGGACGGAGGGGTTATGATAAGGAATTAAGTTTTGTCGTCATTTAGTTTTAATTTGTTAAGGCACATCCACACACGAACATCGTCCAGACATTTCTCTATATTGGAGATAGCCGGTTCTGCGAATTTTTCAGACAAATGAAAATTGTGATAAATTTGAGTGTCATCAGCAAAACCATGATTGTTGACTCCATGTTTCCGTATAATTGGACCAAGTGGGAGAAGATACAGCAAGAACAACAAAGGACCTAAAACTGACCCTTGTGGGACACCAACAGAAAGTGGAATTTTCGATCCAAGGGTTGAGTTAACCATGATTTGTTGGCTTCTTTTGCAGAGGTAAGATTTAATCCATGGTAAAGCTGATCCTGTGATTCCTACTTCAAATTCCAGCCTATCGAAAAGCATAGCATGATCAATGGTATCGAAGGCAGCACTTAAGTCTAAGAGTACCAGTAAGACACCACGATTGTTATAAAGTGCAACATCTATGTCTGATTTTATTTTCAGAAGGGCTGTTTCAGTACTGTGTCCAATTTTATAAGCTGACTGTAATTTCTCGTTTAGACCATTAGCTGTCAGGTAGGAAGTAAGCTGAGAAGCAACAACCTTTTCTAGTACCTTTCCAAGGAATAGAGGGTTGGAGACTGGTCTGTAATTTTTAAATACATCCTTGTCCAGGTTAGATTTCTTAAATAGCGGTATGACAACAGCACATTTTAATGAAGATGGAACAGTTGCTGACAGTAAGGAAGTGTTAATAAACATAGTAATTAAAGAAATCAATGCATCTAGTACTACTTGTTTCTTTAGGAGTTGTGTTGGCAAAGGATCTAGACTACATGTAGCAGATTTGGACTTCACAATCACAGACCTAACTTCATTTTCAGAAACCTGTTGAAAGCAGTTAAGCGTAGAAGTCGCCAGATGAGCTGTAGCGAATGGATTGACACTAGGGGTGTCGTTGTCCAGTTCACGTCTTATCTTTGATATTTTGTTGAGGAAGAAGTCACTGAAGTTTTCAGAGAGTTTTTGGTCATTATCGCATTCAGGAAGTTTAATTGTTGTATCTCCTCCCAGTCGCTTTAGAATACTGAATATGTCCTTTAAATCAGCAGAAGAAAGCTTGGTGTTGTAGTAATTTGATTTAGCTCGATCGATAAGTTGAGCTACAGCTATGAGCTCGGTCTTGTAGATTTACTAGGCCAGACCTCAACCACTTCCTCTCTGCCCTCCGGCGTATCTTTCTGGCATCATGTATAGAGTCGTTATACCATGGCTTTGGATGCTTTCCTTTCGATTTCCGGCATTTAAGAGTAGCCAGTCGATCAAGGGTTGTTTCAATCGCAGTATTGTAGTGGTCAACTAGTTCACCTGGAACTGTTGGAGATGTTCTGGAGACTGAATTAATAAGTTCTACAGTAAAAGTTTGCAAATCAAGATTTTTTAGATTTCGACAAACGAATGTGTTTTGAATGGCAACATGAGGGGTTAATGTCAAGTGACACACAGTTGGCCAGTGGTCAGAAATTGTATCTTGTACAATACTAACAGAATTTATTATGGGATCACTCTTTTTCGTTATTATATAATCTATGATGTGCCCCTATAGAATTTGATATCCATTTCCTCTTTCATCAATCATCAATGATAAATCACGTATAAAATCTGGATTTTCACTTTCATAATTCATAAAGATAGGTTGCCAGGCAACGAAACATACGCCCACAACAGCTAAGTCGTCCGAGCAGTCAACAAGGGTTGTCGCATATTGTTTCTTTTACCAGTAAGGAGAACATTTACAACACATGATAATCTTAGTACGAGTAATAGCCCATTAAATAATTATCAGAAATGATTAGAATAGTTTTGATGCTTTGTCTCAAGGCCTTTGTCCACAAGATATTTCAAAGTGATCAAGTGCCAGATATCACTGAAAATCAAATAGGATTCTTCGTCTCATGACCCTAAACACTGTGTACAAATTTAAAGTCAATCGGATATTAACTTTAGCCTCTAGAGTGTTCACAAGATTTTTCAAAGTGATCAAGGGTCATAACTCGGGCAGGAATTATCGGATATTACTGAATATCAACAGGCTTCTTCGTATCATGACCTTAAACACTGTGTATAAATCTAAAGTCAATCGGATATTAACTTTGGCCTCTAGAGCGTTCACAAGATTTTTCAAAGTGATCAAGGGTCATAACTTTGGTAGTAATTATCGGATATCACCGAAAATCGATAGGCTTCTTCGTCTTATGCCCTTAAACACTGTGTAGAAATTTAAAGTCAATCGGATATTAACTGTAGCCTCTAAAGCGTTCACAAGATTTTTCAAAGTGATCAAGGGTCATAACTCTGGCATTAATTATCAGATATCACCGAAAATCAATAGGCTTCTTCGTCTCATGACCTTAAACACTGTGTATAAGTTTAAAGTCAATCGGATATTAACTATAGCCTCTAGAGCGTTCACAAGATTTTTCAAAGTGATCAAGGGTCATAACTCTGGTAGTAATTATCGGATATCGGATATCAATAGGTTTCTTCGTCTCACGACCTTAAACACCGTGTATAAATTCCAAGTCAATCGGATATTAACTTTAACCTCTAGAGCGTTCGCAAGAAATTGTGGACGATGGACGGATGGACGGACGGATGGACGGACCGACAGACGGACGGACCAACAGACGGACGGACGGACCGACAGACGGACGGACGGACCGACAGACGGACGGACGGACGGGCGCGACGGCAATATACGACCACATTTCCATGTGGGCGTATAAAAACTGAAATGATGACTAAGGTTGCGTTTAACAAAGATAGGTTGCCAGGCAACGAAGGAAACGCAAGAGTTGTCGCATATTTTTTCTTTCTTCGGTAACGAAAGGTTTAAATATACTAAAATCTGATTAACAACTCATTAAGTAATTATCAGAAAATCTTTAGAATTTGTTTGGCTTTTATTAAGTTCTTTCCCATGCTCACGTTTGTTATACGAAACATTTAATATCATGGATTTAGCTTTTCACTTATCAAAATTCATTGAAAAGCAATATACTTCTTCGTCTCAAGGTCTTAAACTCTATGTATCAATCTAAAGTCAATCGCATGATAAGTTTGGCCTCTGGAACATCACTAGATTTTTTTAAGTGAGCCAAAGGAGATACCTTTGTCAGTGATTATCGGAAATAGCTGAAAATCAATAGGCTATTGACCCTAAAAACTGTATAAATTTAAATTCAATCGGCTATTAACTTTGGCCTCTAGAACACCCAAAAGAATTTTTGAAGAGATCAAGCACCATAACTCTGATAGTAATTATCATACATCGCTGACAATCAATAGGATTCTTCGTTTCATGATCTTAAACAATGTGTTCAAATTCAAAATCAACCCGGTATTAACTTTGGCCTATAGAGCGTCCGCAAGATTTTTTGAAGTGATCACGGTCCATAACTTTGGCAGTAATTATCTGAAGTCACTGAAAATAAGTAGGCTTCTTTGTGTCATGACCTTAAACACTGTGTATATAGTCAATCGGATAATAACTTTGGCCTCTAGAGCGTCCACAAAATTTTTGAAAGGAAGCAAGGGCCATAACTCTTGTAATAATTTTCGGATATCAACGAAAATCAATAGGCTTCTTCGTCTCGTGACCTTAAACACTGTGTATAAATTTTAAGTCAATCGAATATTAACTTTGGCCTCTACAGCGTCAACAAGAATTTTTGAAGCGATCAAGGGCCATAACCCCGGCAGTAAGCATCGGAAATCGCTGAAAATCACTAGGCTTTTTCGTCTCATGACCTAAAACACTGTGTATAAATTTAAACTCAATTGGACATTAAGTTTGATCTCTAGGGCGTCCACGAGATTTTTTTAAGTGATCAAGGGCCATATCTCTGGCAGTAATTATCGGAAATTTTTCGGCTCATGACCTTTAACACTGTGTATAAAGTTTAAGTCAATCGGGTATTAACTTCTGCCTCTTGAGCGTCCACAAGAAATTGTGGACGGCGGACGGACATGGGTGACTTACTGCGTCCATTTTGGTCTGATTTTCACGAAATTCGAACTCAATTCTCAAACTTGTGGCCTCTAGAGGGTCTGCAACCTTGATCTACCATATATTTACACTATTTACATGAGAGAGGCAGCCATTTCGTTCGGCAGATTTGGTCCGATTTGCATGCATATTTTTTTTTGAAATCGAATAAAAATTGTGATGTCTAGAGGAACGACAAGCTAAAAACACGACATTTCGCACAATCAGGGGCCATAATTCAGGTATTTAATATCCAATATAAATGTGTGAATATCAAATAGAACGAAGATCTTTGTTTTATAAATATGTATTTCAAGTTTCATCAAAATCAAATGACCAGCGGCTGCCAGGCAGAATATGCCCACATTTTGCAAGAGATGGATAGAGCACATGCTAAACAAATGGCCGCTTTTTCTAAAAGTCAAGACCATACCTCAGGAAGTTATGGTCCGATATGTGCACATATTGTGACCTCTAGGGGCACCACATGTTAAAAACACGATTTTTTGTACAATCAAAGGCCATAATGCAGGATGTGCACAACTAATAAAAGGTACTAAGATCTGTGGGTTATAAACATGTATTTCAAGTTCCTTCAAAATCGGATCAAAATTGTGACTATCTGCGTATTTTTTCCGAAGTTTTGATTCGATTTTCACGAAATTTGACCTCAACAATCATAAGGGTGTAACGGTAATATACTTATAAACTTTTTTTAAATCAGATAAAAATTGTGAACTCTAAATGGACCACAAGCTAAAACACTTTTGTACAATCAAAGGCCATAATTCAGGAAGTTACTATCCGATATCTGGAATATCAATAGGAACCAAGACTTTGGGTTATAAATATGCATTCCAAGTTTCATCAAAATAAGATGAAAATTGTGACCTCTAGAGTGTCTGCAACCTTGATATACCCTATTTTTACACTATTTGCATAGAAGGGTCGGCCATTTTATCTGGCAGTTTTGGTTCGATTTTCACGAAATTTGAACTCATCATGAGGGTTGTAACATTGATACACTATAACGTTTTTTTTTAAAAAAAAACGATAAAAATTGTGACCGCTAGAGTGACCACAATCTAAAAATGAAATGAAATGGGATTTTTAACTCCTACTGTTCTGCTCCTAAACTGGGCTAATGAGGACGGGTATACGCCATGCAGGTTGCTATGACGAGGGAAATTCTGCCCAGACAGCGGTGCTACAGCCATACTCAACTATAGGTTTCGTACAGCCAAGAGATCTTTTACGTGCACACCAATGTGCACACGGGACCTCAGTTTTTCATCCCATCCGAACGACTAGACAGAGGAAAATCTGGATGAACTTTCTCAGCAAATGTAAGGATCCATCACCCGCTCTCCAGACTAGTAGAACAGCGTCTTACCAATCGTGATCCCCCCCACAAGATAAAGATAGTTTACCAGGCAACGAAACATAGACAGAGAGAGAAATGGGGTTTAACGTCCACTCGACACAAACTAGGTCATTTCGGGACTAGAGTTGTCGCACATTTTTTCTATCGTCGGTAATGAAACATTTATAATAGACTAAAATCTTGTTATTAAGTAATTATCAGAAAATCATTACAATTTGTTTTGCTTTTAGTTCTGCCCCATGCTAACGTTTAATTACTATACGAAACATTTAATATTAAGGATTTAGCTGTTCAAGTTATCAATGTTCATTGCAAATCAATATACTTGTTCGTCTCAAGACCTTAAACTCTGTTTATCAATCTAAAGTCAATCGGATGATAACTTTGGTCTCTAGAGCATCCACAAGTGATCAAGGACCATAACTCTGGTAGCAATTTTTCGAAATCATTGAAAACCAATGCACTTCTTCGTCTAAAGAACTTAAACACTATGTATAAATTTAACGACAATCAGATATTAACTTTTGGAGATAACCAATTTTCATTATAATCATAAAAAACAGGTTGCCAGGCAACGAAACATATGCCCACGGTAGCTAAATCGTTGTCGCATATTAAGTAATTACAAGAAAATCATTAGAATTTGTTTGGTTTTTATATAGTTCTGCCCCATGCTACCGTTAGTATACAAAACATTTAATATTATGGATTCAGCTGTTCAACTATCGATTTTCAAGAAATTAAAACTCAACCATCATTAATGTGTAACGGGGATACAGTCAAACGTTTTTTTACTTTGGAATAGAATTGTTACCTACAAAGGCTCCACAAGGAAAAAGATAGGTTGCCTGGCAACGAAACATACACCCACAGCAGCAAAATCGTCCGGCAGTAAACAAGAGTTGTCGCATATTTTTACTTTTTTTCAATAATGAAACATTTACATTCCACTAAAATCTGATTAAGAGTAACAACTCATAAAGTAATTATCAGAAAATCATTAGAATTTGTTTGGTTTTTATAAAGTTCTGTCCCATGCTAACATTTAGTACGGTATACAAAACATTTAATATCATGGATTTAGCTGTTCAGTTATCAAAATTCATTGAAAATTAATCCGATAATAGGTTTGGTCTCTACAGCGTCACAAGATTTTTCAAAGTGATCAAGGGAGATAACTTTGGCAGTAATTATGAGAAATCGCTGAAAATCAATTGGATTCTCCGTCTCATGACCTTAAATACTGTGTATCAATTTAAAGTCAATCGGATATTAACTTTGGCCTGATCAAGTGATCAAGGGCCATAACTATGGCAGTAATTATCAGAAATCTCTGAAAATCAATAGGATTCCTTTCGTTATGACCTTAAATTAAACGCTGTGTATAAATTTAAAGTCAATTGGATATTAACTCTGGCCTCCAGACCATCCACAAAATTATTCAAAGTGATCAAGGGCCATAACTCTGGCAGTAATTATCGGAACTCTCTGAAAATCTCATGACCTTAAACACGGTGTATAAATTTAAAGTCAATCGGATATTAACTTTGGTCTCTAGACCATCCACTAGATTTTTCAAAGAAATCAAGAACCATAACTCTGGCAATAATTATCGGAAATCGCTGAAAATTAATAGTTTCCTCGTCTCATGACTTTCAATACTGTGAAAAATTTAAAGTCAATCGGATATTAACTTTAGCCTCTACAGCGTTTTCAAAGTGAGCAAGGGTCATAACTCTGGCAGTAATTATTTGAAATCGCTGAAAATCAATGGGATTCTTCGTCTCATGACCTAAAACAATATGTATAAATTTAAAGTCAATCGGATATTAACTTTGGCCTCTAGATAATCCACAAGATTTTTTGGAGTAATCAAGGGCCACAACTCTGACACTAATTATCGGAAATCGCTGAAAATCAATAGGCCTCTTCGTCTCATGACCTTAACCACTGTTTATAACAAGCCAACAGTGAGGGTGATGTCCCCCGCCGAAATCTCAAAATAAATAGATGACACATGTTAATTAATCACACATTTATCTTTTTCAAAAGTATCGAGCAATCAAACTGTACACGAAGTGCCATCACTTACTATCAGATAAAATGAAGATTATCTTGTCCCAAAGCATCGACCAATGGAAGTGATTAGCCCTACTTAGCTTCAGCTCGAAATGTTAATCATTGAACGCACCCAGTCAACTCAAGGCACTCACCTATTGAACATCTACATCAAGTTTAAACTTAGCTTCAGCGCGAAATGTTAATCATTGAACGCACGCAGTCAACTCAAGACACTCACCTAATGAACATCTACATCAAGTTTAAACATTCTACCTCAAATAGAAGCAGAGTTGTTGACCAATCTTGACCAATCAAATTGTTTATCAATTTTTAGCCTAAGCAGAAAATTCTTAGGGTAATGAAATAATGAACCCATATTCTGAGTTTCATCGCTCTCACTTCATTATAACCAAAGTTATTGTGCCCCAAAGCATCAGACAATCAGATTGCTTATCTCTGCTCACTGTAAGCAGAAAATGTTCATCATCGAACTCCATCAAGGCATTCACCTAATGAACGCCTACACCAAGTTTGAACATTCTCGCTCAGTAAGAAAGAGAGTCATTGTGTTCTAATGTCTCGGTCAATCAAATTGCTTACCGCTCTGCTTACCCTAGGCAAACAGTGTTCATTATCGACCTTAGTCGAGGTATTGATGTAATGAAACTATACACCAAGTTTCATCACGCTCACTTAATTAGAACTAAAGTTATCGTGTCCCAAAGCATCAACCAATCAAATTGCTTATCTCTGCTTACCCTAAGCGGAAAATGCTTAGCTTCTAAATCCATCAAGGCAATGACCTAATAAGCATATACACCAAGTTTGAACATTTTAACTCAATAAGAAGGAGAGTTATTGTGTTCCAAAGTCTTGACCAATCAAATTGCTTATCGCTCTGCTTACCCTGAGCAGAAAATGCTCATTATCGAACTAAGTCAAGGTATTACTGCAATGAAACTACATACCAAGTTTCATCACTCCCACTTAATTACAACTAAAGTTATCGTGCCCCAAAGCATCAACCAATCAAATTGCTTATCTCTGCTTACTCTACGCGGAAAATGCTCATCTTCTAACCCCACCAAGGCATTGACCTAATAAGCATATACACCAAGTTTGAACATTTTAACTCAATAAGAAGGAGAGTTATTGTGTTCCAAAGTCTTGACCAATTAAATTGCTTATCGCCCTGCTTACCCTGAGCAGAAAATGCTCATTATCAAACTAAGTCAAGGTATTACTGCAATGAAACTATACTAAACTTATCGTGTCCCAAAGCATCAACCAATCAAATTGCTTATCTCTGCTTACCCTACGCGGAAAATGTTCATCTTCTAACCCCATCAAGGCATTGACCTAATAAGCATATACACCAAGTTCGAACATTTTAACTCAATAAGAAGGGGAGTTATTGTGTTCTAAAGTCTCGGCCAATCAAACTGCTTATCTCGCTGCTTACCCTGAGCAGAAAATGTTTATTATCAAACTTGGTCAAGGTATCGCTGTAATAAAACTATACACCAAGTTTCATCACTCTCACTTAATTAGAACTAAAGTTATCGTGTCTCAAAGCATCAAGCAATCAAATTGCTTATCTCTGCTTACCCTAAGCGGAAAATGCTCATCTTCGAACTCCATCAAGGCATTGACCTAATAAACACATACACCAAGTTTGAACACTGTAGCTCTATTAGGAAGAGAGTTATTGTGTCCCAAAAAGTGTGACGGACAGACGGACGGACAGCCAGACAGACGAACCCATTTTAATAGTGCCCAAACTTTCTTCGAAAGACGGGGGACATTAAACAATGAGTATAAATTTAAAGTTAATCGGATATTTACTTTAGCCTCGAGTGCGTTCACAAGAAATTGTGGACGATGGACGGGCGGACGGACGGACGGGAGCATAAGTGACGGCAATATACTCCCACATTCCCATGTGGACGTATAAAAACATGATTTTTCGTACAATCAGGGGCAATAATTCAGAAAGTTATGGTCCAATCTGCCCGAATATCGAAAGGAACCGCAATTCTTGGGTTATAAACTTACAATTCAAATGTCATCAAAATTGGATTAGAATTGTGACCTCTACAGCTTGACATATATACCATATTTTTACACCATTCGCGTAAAAGTTGCGGCCCTTTGGTTCAAACCGAACATTCATGACAGAGTAACGCTGATATTATCAAACGTTTTTTTTTTTTTTTTTTTAAAAATCAGGTAATAATTGTGACCTCCAAACGAACCACAAGGTAATAAAGGCGATTTTTCGTACAATCAGAGGCTATAATTCAGGAAGTTACAAACTGATATGCGCAAATATTGAAAGGAACCAAGATCTTTAGGTTATAAACATGTATTTCAAGTTTCATCAAAATCAGTTCAAAATTGTGACCTCTATAGGGTCCACAACCTATATAACATATTTACACATTATTCGCGAACAAACGGCTGCCATTTTGACTGTCAATTTTGGTCCGATTTTTACGAAATAAGAAGTCAATCTTCATAACCATGTAACGGTGATATAATCAAACGTTTTTTCAAATCGGATAACAATTTTGACCTCCAGAGGTACCACAAGCTAAAAAAAAAGGGCGATTTTTCGGACAATCAGGGGCCACAATTCAGGAAGTTACGTTCTGATGGGCGCAAATATCGAAAGGAACCAAGATCTTTGGGTTATAAACATACATGTCATGTTTCATCAAAATCGGTTGAAAATTGTGACCTCTATAGGGTACACAACCTTGATATAACATATTTTCACACTATTCGCGTACAAATGGCTGCCATTTTGTCTGTCAACTTTGGTCCGATTTTCACGAAATTTGAACTCAACCCCCATAACCATGTAACGGCGATATAATCAAACGGTTTTTGAAATCGGATAAATATTTTGACCTACAGAGGGACCACAAGCTAAAAAGGGCGATTTTTCGTACAATCAGGGGCCATAATTCAGGAAGTTACAATCCGACGAGTGCAAATATCGAAAGGAACCAAGATCTTTGGGTTATAAACATGCATTTCAAGTTTCATCCAAATCGGTTCAAAATTGTGACCTCTACACTGTTCACAAGCTAAAAACGTGATTTTTCGAACAATCAGTGGCCATGAAGTTACAGTCCGATACATGCCAATATCGAAAGGAACCGATATCTTAGGGTGATAAACCTATATGTTAAGTTTCATTGAAATCAGATAAAAATGTAGACTGTTCACAATCAATTGTGGACGGCTGGACGGACAGGGGCGACGACAATATTATGTGGGCGTATAAAAATGGAGCAAACAAATTATACACTAAGTTTCATCACTCTCTGTCAGATAGAGTCAAGATTACCTTGTCCCAAAGCATCGACCAATGAAATTGATTAGCTCTGTTTAGCTTCAGTTCGAAATGTTAATCATAGAACTCCTCAGTCAAGACATTCACCCGATGAACATCTACATCAATTTTAAACATTCTACCTCAATTAAAAGCAGAGTTAGGTTCCAAAGTCTGGACCAATCAAATTGTTTATCGCTCCTTAGCATAAGCAGAAAATTCTAACTCTCGAACTTAGTCATGGTAATGATATAATGAATCTATATTCTGGGCTTCATCGCTCTCACTTCATTATTATAACCAAAGTTATCATGCCCCAAAGCATCAACCAATCAGATTGCTTATCTCCAGCAGAAAATGTTCATTATCGAACTCCATCAAGGCATTCACCTAATAAAAGCCTACATCAATTTTGGGCATTTTAGCTCAGTTAAAAGTCCAAAGTCTTGGCGAATCAAATTGCTTATCGCTCTGCTTAGCCCGAGCAGAAAATGTTGCGTACAATCAGGGGCTATAACTCAGGAAGTTACAATCCGATATGCCTAAATATTGAAAGGAAACATGGTCTTTGGATTATAAACATGCATTTCAAGTGTCATCAAAATAGGACTAAAATTGTGACCTTAACAGGGTCCACAGCCATGATATATCATATTTTTACACTATTCGCGTACAAGCGGCGACCATTTTGTCTGGCAGCTTTGGTCCAAATTTCACAAAATATCGAAATCAACCTATACAACCCTGTTACAGTGATATAATCAAACGTTTTTTTTTTAATGAGGTAATAATTGCGACCTCCAGAGGGACCACCAGATAAAGGCGATTTTCGTACAATCTGGGGCCATAATTCAGTAAGTTACAATCCGATATCCGCAATTATGGAAAGGAACCAAGATATTTATGTTATAAACATGTGTTTCAAGTTTCATCGAAATCGAATTAAAATTGTGACCTCTACAGGGTCCACAACCTTAGATAGTTACACATTTTGCATAAACTCAAGTGTCAGAAACCAAATATAACTCATCTGAGATCTTTTGATGCTGAACATATTCTCACGAAATTCGAACTAAACCTTCATTACAACGAAGGTTGAGTTCGAACGCCCACAAAGATAGTTACACATTTCGCATAAACTCAAGTGCCAGAAACCAAATATAACTCATCTGAGATCTTTTAAAGAGCATATGGGTAGGTTGGCAGGTCATGCAAGATACGCCCACAGCAGCTAAATCGTCCGGGCAGTCAACATGAGTTTTCACATATTTTTACTTTTTGGGTAATGAAACATTTATGAGATGGACGCTTTACCTTGAAGATAATGATTCACCTATAAAAACTTCATTTAGGGCAAGAACCGGTAAAACTCTCTCTCTTCTGTCATTCTGAGAAATATTTACAGGATATCGCATTTCTTCATTTTCTCCTATATGTTCTGAGAAACGATGTTCAGGAAACTTTAATTGTTGATCATGTAACTCTATAGGTTCTTCATTATCATGTTGACCAGACATAGTTATTCTTATCCTCTGTCTCCATTTCCATCTGAACAAATTAAAATAAAGATATGATTCCATGAAAATTTGTTAGTTCTTTTGTGTATCCATTGAAGGAAGCCGATAATAATCATTTTTCATAACAATTTTAACTAGACCTGCAGACCTGTAGTGCTGAATCGGCGTTCAGGAATCAGACAGGGAGTGCGTCATACAATAGCCAATTCATCGAGCTATCAAACGATACTGTAGTTGTTATGATTCAGTGACACCCTCTATCAGATTTGTAAGTAATATTTGCTTGCGAATACACTGGTCAAAATTTTAAAATCTGGCAAAATTACTTCACTTCCGGTGCCAAAAGAAATCATTATCGGTAACAAATAAGTTGAGAATTCGCAATTGAGAATTGTTTTATACACACCAGGCAATAAATAATAAACTTGGACCCCTTAAACTGAAATTAAAAAGGTAAAAAACTTAAAGGGAGACAAAATATATCTCAAATTAACCGGCACTACCGAGATGAGAGAAATGGGGTTTAACGTCGACTAGACACAAACTATGTCATTTCGGGACTTGCATGGTTTAATTTTATATCAATAATTCCTGTGTAAAAAAATATCATTAAAAAATATTCATAAATAAAAAAGGTTTTCGTAAAAGAATTAATTTTTTTCAAAATATCGGACATTTTTTCGAATACTTCCGGTTTTACGATCGCTGTTGTGATAGCTTTGCGAAGTTTTTTGGATACTTAACCGTACGTACCAGAAGTGTCAGAAACATCCATTGGGTAGTTTTGGAACCATCTGATAACGCAAATTACCGAGACATTTTTTTTTCTCATTTCTGCTCAAGTAGGATGATATTTTAACCCTGCGTAAAATACCATCAAAAAATATTCATAAATAAAAAAGGTTTTCGTAAAAAGATTAATTATTTTCAAAATATCGGACATGTTTTCAACTACTTCCGGTTTTACGATCGTTGTCGTGATAGCTTTATTAAGTTCTTTGGATACTTAACTTTACGTACCAGAAGTGTCAGAAACATCCATTGAGTAGTTTTGGAAAAAAAGATAAATTAAAGAGCGTTTCCAAAAATTTAACGATTTTTCACTTTTTTTCAAAGTTTGAGGCCATTTTTGGACCATTTACATTATTTCAACGCTTTTCATTTTGGATTCACTATATAGACAACCGATAGGACTTTGAGAAAGAAAAGTTTAAGAAAAATCTGTGGCGTCGTTTTCGAGAAAAGGGCGTCTCAGAATGTTAAAAAATCGGAAAATACTAGATTTTTGTCATACAATAATTTATTTCTTTACCATCGAAATCGTATTATTTGGACACCATATGATGGTCCATTAATAGGGCTATCCAGCGACACTGTAGTTCATTTGGTCGGCTGTTACCTAAGGGAGAAATCAAGTTTTTCGCAAGTGCGACAATGTTTTTAAACTTTTTTCCATTTTTTGAATACTTCCGGTACGGTTATTATTGTCAGAATAGTATTAATAGCCGGTTTGGGCACTAAAATAGCCACAGGGCTCTGTAATGATATATTACATTATCTGATCAGATAAAATGCCCCTGAAAAATCCTATGTTCAAAAGTGCCAAAAATACAAAATATTTAAAATATCGAAAATTAAATATCAATAACTACATGCATATTATATATCGTTAGAAACGTAATTAGGCCAGCTATCCGAATATACAACCTTATTTTGAAAATCTCTTAAAATAAAAAAATAGTAGAGCATTTTCCAAAATTTCACGATTTTTCGACTTTTTTTGATTTTCAGTCCGTTACTTCACCTATTCCAGATATTTCAAAGTCGTAATGGAATGTTTCGTACACAAGACTACCACAAGGTCTCTCGATAAAGAAAGTTTCATAAAAAAAACTGTGGCGCAGTTTTCGAGAAACAGGCATCTAAAAACGCTCCAAATCAGAAAATACTTGATTTTCAGCGTGCTCATCGTATCCGTACGAATTGGGTATCATTCAGTGGTCCAATCACCGCCCGACCAAATGATACCTTAATTTGTTTAATCCGTTGATATCGGACGGAGAAATCGTGTTTTTACCTAAAACACCCATTTTCACGTTTTTTTTTCAAAATATCGCATATTATTTCGACTACTTCCGGTTTAGGGATTGCTGTTGAAATAGCTTTAAACGGTGGTTTGATCATATAGCTTTATGTTCCAGGAATATAAGTAACGTCCATCCGGCCGTAAAACGAAACTTAAGCTTACAAAATGTGAAGAAAATTCGAAAAAAATCGAAAAATAAAGGGCGATAACTCTGAATGAAACTTATATTATTGGAACCGGATTGCCTTCAGGTATACAAAAATGTAGGTCAAATTTGAAAATTTTGAAAAATAACAAAAAATGTGTCTTAAACAACATATTTTCATTTTTCAAACGCAAGAAGTCAGCGGCGAAGTTTTGAAATTGCAAAATTTTCAACTGCTATCGTCCGAGAAAAGACTCAAGGTTTCCGAAAATGTAATTTGTATGAACATAGCTACAGAACTGACGAATCAACGGCCGATTTTTAATTTTTTGGCACCGCACGAAATTCGGACACTTCCGGTCTGCGCAGAAATTTCAAATACAGTCGATCAGGTGGCCACCATATATGGTTTCCTGATAGAAAATTATGTCCCAAATCTATATCTGTTACAGACACTGAGAAATAAGCTCCCCCGAAAAATAAAATAATAATAATAAACAAGACCTGCAAGCAGCACTGAACCGGCTTTCAGGAATCAGAGAGTAAGTTTGTTATACTATAACCGATCCATTGAGCTATCAAACTATACTTTAGTTGTTTTTCTTCAGTGACACCCTCCCTCATATGTATTTGCTGGCGAAAAGACCAGTCAAAATTGTAAATTGTGGCAAAATTGCGTCACTTCCGGTGCCGAAAGAAATTTTTAAAGGTGAAAAATAAGTCGAAAATTCGCAACATACAAAATACAAACTTTGTTTTATACATATCGGGCAATAAAAAATTAACCTATAACCCATAACCTGAAATTAAGAAGGTAAAAAACTTAAAAGTCACCCTGGGAAAATTGGCTACTTCTCGACAAGGGAACAATCTAACTGACCCTTAGAATAAACATTATAAAGTTAAACGAAGAATAAACATAAATCACTTCAAAAAAAAGTTCGTTTTGAAAACTAAAAATACGTTTTTTGCAAAAATGACATTACTGAAAATTGAAAATGTTCAATTAGTTCATAGAAGTCATAAATGGCATAAGGCATCAAATGGTGCAAATTTGATGAAAATCGAATAATAATTGACACTTTTATAAACCAAAAACCTTGAAAAGTGACTTATAGAAGATCGCCTATTTCTCTGTAACCGCACAAGATAGAAACCATTTAGTGGTATCTGTATAGTCGTATGGCTTCATTCTGTTCGTTGATGGGAATCAAATATCATAATTTTAAATATATTATAAGGCAGACTCATTTGAATAAAATATTTGTATTTTAGTTTAAAAATACAGTTTTTGCCCAAATGACTTCATTTCCGGTCACAGTGAAAATGTAAAATTGGCTTGACCTAGTCCAAATTGGCATAAGGCATCAAATAGAAAAAAATATTTCAAATCGAATAATAATTATGGGAAAAATAACGTTAAAAGTGATGCTTGCAAAAATGCATATTTCTCTGCAACTGCTCATATTACAAACTAATTTTCGCATACATTCTCTTCGTCTGGATTAATGCTACGAGTTTATGAAAATAACAAATAAATATTTCAAAATATGAAGACGCTGAATGAATTGTAAATAACCGAATTTTACACTTTATTTTACATTTTATTCGAAATTGCCCGAAAATGAAATTGAAATTAAAAAATCTGAGCTAAAGAATTTGTGCACCTTTGCAGGGTGCATCCTTTTAGTTATATCAGTTTTGAAAAAAATAATATTTGCTTTCAAAAAGTGGTACCGAACTGTCAAAATTGTAGTTTTTGTTAATTTTACGTCACTTCCGTTGCCGACAGAAAAATTTCACCGTAACAAAAAAAAATTACAATTGGGACCAGGAAGCATATGAACTTTGTTTTATACAAATCGAACAATAAATAATTTTTCTTGGTACGAAAAACTAAATTAGCCGATGGGGGCTAACGCAAATTACCGAGACAATTTTTTTCCCCATTTCTGTTCAAGTATGGTGATATTTTAACCCTGTGTAAAATACCATCAAAAAATATTCATAAATAAAAAATGTTTTCGTAAAAAAGAAAAAAAAAATCAAAATATCGGACATTTTTTCGACTACTTCCGGTTTTGCGATCATTGTCGCGATAGCTTTACGAAGTCTTTGGATAATTAACTTTCTGTACCAGAAGTATCAGAACCATCCATTGAGTAGTTTTTGATAAAAAGATAAATTAAAGAGCCTTACCAAAAAATTAACGATTTTTCAATTTTTTTCAAAGTTTGAGGCCATTTTTGGACCACCTATATTATTTCAACGCTTTTCATTTTGGATTCACTATATAGACAACCGATAGGACTTTGAGTAAGAAAAGTTTAAGAAAAATCTGTGGCGTCGTTTTCGAGAAAAGGGCGTCTCAGAATGTTAAAAAATCGGAAAATACTAGATTTTTGTCATACAATAATTTATTTCTTTACCAGTGTCAGAAACATCCATTGGGTAGTTTTGGAACCATCTGATAACGCAAATTACCGAGACAATTTTTTTTCTCATTTCTGCTCAAGTAGGATGATATTTTAACCCTGCGTAAAATACCATCAAAAAATATTCATAAATAAAAAAGGTTTTCGTAAAAAGATTAATTATTTTCAAAATATCGGACATGTTTTCAACTACTTCCGGTTTTACGATCGTTGTCGTGATAGCTTTATTAAGTTCTTTGGATACTTAACTTTACGTACCAGAAGTGTCAGAAACATCCATTGAGTAGTTTTGGAAAAAAAGATAAATTAAAGAGCGTTTCCAAAAATTTAACGATTTTTCACTTTTTTTCAAAGTTTGAGGCCATTTTTGGACCATTTACATTATTTCAACGCTTTTCATTTTGGATTCACTATATAGACAACCGATAGGATTTTGAGTAAGAAAAGTTTAAGAAAAATCTGTGGCGTCGTTTTCGAGAAAAGGCGTCTCAGAATGTTAAAAAATCGGAAAATACTAGATTTTTGGCATACAAT
This sequence comes from Patella caerulea, assembly GCA_036850965.1. Taxonomy (NCBI): domain Eukaryota; kingdom Metazoa; phylum Mollusca; class Gastropoda; family Patellidae; genus Patella; species Patella caerulea. Next base: position 12,308,373 of record JAZGQO010000013.1, on the reverse strand, counting down.
AATTTATTTCCTTACCATCGAAATCGTATTATTTAGATACCATATGATGGTCCATTAATAGGGCTATCCAACGACACTTTAGTTCTTTTGGTCCGCTATTACCTAAGGGAGAAATCAAGTTTTTCGCAAGTGCGACAATGTTTTTAACCTTTTTTTTTCATTTTTTGAATACTTCCGGTATGGTTATTATTGTCGGAATAGTTTTAATAGCCGGTCTGGGTGCTAAAATAGCCACAGGGCTCTGTAATGATATATTACGTTATCTGGTCAGATAAAATGCCCCTGAGAAATCCTATGTTCAAAAGTGCCAAAGATAGGTTGCCAGGCAACGAAACATACGCCCACAACAGCTATGTCGTCCGGGCAGTCAACAAGCGTTGTCGCATATTGTTTTTTTTTATCAGGAAGGAGAACATAATTTACAACACATGATAATCTTATTACGAGTAATAACCCATTAAATAATTATCAGAAATGATTAGAATAGTTTTGATGGTTTGTCTCAAGGCCTTTGTCCACAAGATATTTCAAAGTGATCAAGTGCCAGAAATTATCAGATATCACTGAAAATCATATAGGATTCTTCGTCTCATGACCCTAAACACTGTGTACAAATTTAAAGTCAATCGGATTCGGATATTAACTTTAGCCTTTAGAGCATTCACAGGGTTTTTCAAAGTGATCAATGGTCAGAACTCTGGCAGTAATTATCGGATATCGCTGAAAATAAATAGGCTATTTTGTATCATGACCGTAAATAGTGTGCATAAATTTAAAGTCAATCGAATATTAACTTTAGATTTTTCAAAGTGATCAAGGGTCATAACTCTAGCCTCTAGAGCATTCACATGATTTTTCAAAGTGATCAAGGGTCATAACTCTGGTAGTAATTATCGGATATCACCGAAAATCAATAGGCTTCTTCGTCTCATGCCCTTAAACACTGTGTATAAATTTAAAGTAAATCGGATATTAACTATAGCCTCTAGAGCGTTCACAAGATTTTTCAAAGTGATCAAGGGTCATAACTCTGGCAGTAATTATCGGATATCACTGAAAATCAATAGGCTTCTTCGTCTCACGACCTTAAACACCGTGTATAAATTTAAAGTCAACCAGATATTAACTTTAGCCTGTAAAGTGTTCACAAGATTTTTCAAAGCGATCAAGGGTCATAACTTGGGCAGGAATTATCGGATATTGCTGAAAATCAACAGGCTTCTTCGTATCATGACCTTACACACTGTGTATAAATTTAAAGTCAATCGGATATTAACTTTAGCCTCTAGAGCATTCACAAGATTTTTCAAAGTGATCAAGGGTCATAACTCTGGTAGTATTTATCGGATATCACCGAAAAGCAATAGGCTTCTTCGTCTCACGCCCGTTAACACTGTGTATAAATTCAAAGTCAATCGGATATTAACTTTAGCCTCTAAAGCGTTCACAAGATTTTTGAAAGTGATCAAGGGTCAGAACTCTGGCAGTAATTATCAGATATCACTGAAAATCAATAGGCTTCTTCGTATCATGACCTTAAACACTGTGTATAAAGTCAATCGGATATTAACTATAGCCTCTAGAGCGTTCACAAGATTTTTCAAAGTGATCAAGGGTCATAACTCTGGCATTAATTATCAGATATCACCGAAAATCAATAGGCTTCTTCGTCTCATGACCTTAAACACTGTGTATAAGTTTAAAGTCAATCGGATATTAACTATAGCCTCTAGAGCGTTCACAAGATTTTTCAAAGTGATCAAGGGTCATAACTCTATCGGATATCGCTGAAAATCAATAGGCTTCTTCGTCTCACGACCTTAAACACCGTGTATAAATTTCAAGTCAATCGGATATTAACTTTAGCCTCTAGAGCGTTCACAAGAAATTGTGGACGATGGACGGACGGACGGATCGACAGGCGGACGGACGGACGGACAGACGGGGGCAACGGCAATATACGACCACATTTCCATGTGGGCGTATAAAAATGCAAAAAAATTAAAATATCGAAAATTTAATTTCAATAACTACATGCATATTATACATCGTTAGAATCGTGATTAGGTCAGCTATCTGAATATACAATCTTTTTTTGAAAATTTCTTAAAATAAAAAAATAGCAAAGCATTTTCCAAAATTTCACGATTTTTCGACTTTTTTCGATTTTCAGTCCGTTATTTCACCTATTCGAGATATCTCAAAGTCTTATTGGATGGCTTCATGCAAAATACCTCCTCCAAAAGGACTCTCGATAGACAAAATTTTAAAAAAAGTTGCGGTTAAGTTTTCGAGATACAGGCGTTCAAAAATGCTAAAAATCAGAAAATACTTGATATTCAGCGTGCCATATTTTGCTGCCTGATAATAGTATCCGTATGGATTGGGTATCATACGATAGTACAATCCTAGTGCAGTCCAATGGTACCCTAATTTCTTTAATCCATTGATATCGGGCGGAGAAATCACGTTTTCCCCGAAAACATCCATTTTTTGCATATTTTTCAAAATATTGCACATTATTTCGACCACTTCCGGTTTAAAGATCCGTGTCGAAATTACTTTATCAGTTGGTATTGGACTATAACTTCATGTTCCATAAGTTTCAGAAACATCATTTTGGCTGTAAAACGACACCACAGCTCACAAAATGGGAAGAAAATTCGAAAAAAATCGAAAAATAAAGGGCGATAACTCTGAATGAAACTTATATTAATGGAATCGGATTGACGTCAGGTATCCAAAAATCTGGGTGAAATTTCCAAATTTTGAAAAATAAGAAAAATTGTCTGGTAAGCGACGTATTTTGAATTTTCGAACGATAGAAGTCAGCGACGAAGTTTCGAAATCGCAAAATGTTAGATTGCTATTGTCTCGGAAAAGTCTCAGGCTTTCCAAAAATGTGATTTGTTTGAATATAGGTAGAGAATTGACGAAACCACGGCCGATTTTTAATTTTTTACCAACGTTCAAAATTCGCCCACTTCCGGTCTGCGCAGAAGTTCAAAAATTGCTTTATTGAGTAACCACCACATGGTTTCCCGATAGAAAGATGAACCGCAGATCGGTATCTCTTTCCGATCATAGAGAAATAGGCTCCGGCAGAAAAGAATAACAATAAAAAAAAAACTAGACCTGCAGACCTGCAGTGCTGAATCGGCTTTCAGGAATCAGACAGGAAGTGCGTCACACAATAGCCGATCCATCGAGCTACCAAACGATACTGTAGTTGTTATGATTCAGTGACACCCTCTATCAGATTTGTAACTAATATTTGCTTGCGAATACACCGGTCAAAATTGTAAAATCTGGCAAAATTACTTCACTTCCGATGCCAAAAGAAATCATTATCGGTAACAAATAAGTTGAGAATTCGCGATTGAGAATTGTTTTATACACACCAGGCAATAAATAATAAACTTGGAACCCATAGACTGAAATTAAAAAGGTAAAAAACTTAAAGGGAGACAAACTATATCTCAAATTAACCGGCACTACCGAGATGAGAGAAATGGGGTTTAACGTCGACTAGACACAAACTATGTCATTTCGGGACTAGCATGGTTTAATTTTATATCAATAATTCCTGTGTAAAATATCATCAAAAAATATAAATAAAAAAGGTTTTCGTAAAAGAATTATTTTTTTTCAAAATATCGGACATTTTTACGACTACTTCCGGTTTTACGATCGTTGTTGTGATAGCTTTACGAAGTTCTTTGTCTTTGGATACTTAACTTTACGTACCAGAAGTATCAGAAACATTCATTGAGTAGTTTTGGAAAAAAAGATAAATTAAAGAGCGTTTCCAAAAATTTAACGATTTTTCAATTTTTTTCAAAGTTTGAGGCCATTTTTGGACCACTTATATTATTTCAACGTTTTTCATTTTGGATTCAATATATAGACAACCGATAGGACTTTGAGTAAGAAAAATTTAAGAAAAATCTGTGGCGTCGTTTTCGAGAAAAGGGTGTCTCAGAATGTTAAAAAATCGGAAAATACTAGATTTTTGGCATACAATAATTTATTTCCTTACCATCGAAATCGTATTATTTAGATAGCATATGTTGGTCCATTAATAGGGCTATCCAGCGACACTTTAATTCTTTTAGTCCGCTATTACCTAAAGGAGAAATCAAGTTTTTCGCAAGTGCGACAATGTTTTTAACCCTTTTTTTTTCATTTTCTGAATACTTCCGGTATGGTTATTATTGTCGGAATAGTTTTAATAGCCGGTGTGGGCACTACAATAGCCACAGGGCTCTGTAATGATACATTACATTATCCGATCAGATAAAATCCCCCTGAAAAATTCTATGTTCAAAAGTGCCAAAAATGCAAAAAAATTAAAATATCGAAAATTAAATTTCAATAACTACATACATATTATACATCGTTAGAATCGTAATTAGGTCAGCTATCTGAATATGCAATCTTTTTTTGAAAATCTCTTAAAATAAAAGATATGTTGCCAGGCAACGAAACATAGGCCCACAGCAGCTAAATCGTCCGAGCAGTCAACAAGGGTTGTCGCATATTTTTACTTTTTTGGGGAATGAAACATTTGTAATACACTAAAATCTGATTAAGAGTAACAACTCATTATGTAATTATCTGAAAATCATTAGAATTTGTTAGCTTTTTATAAAGTTTTGCCCCACGCTAACAATTAGTATAGCAAACATTTAACATCATGGATTTAGCTGTTCAGTTATCAAAATTCATTGAAAATCAAAATACTTGTTCGTTTCAACACCTTAAACTCTGCGTATCAGTCTGAAGTCAATCGGATAAGTTTGGCCTCTATAGTGTCACAAGGTTTATTGAAGTGATCAAGGGAGATAACTCTGGAAGTAATTATTTGAAATGGCCGAAAATCAGTAGGTTTCTTCGTCTCATGACCTTAAACAGTGTGTGTAAATTTAAAGTCAATTGGATATTAACTTTGGCCTCTAGAGCGTCCACAGGATTTTTTGATATGATCAAGGACCATAACTCTGGCAATAATTATCAGAGATCGCTGAAAATCAATAGGCTTCTTCGTCTCATGACCTTAAACACTGTGTATAAATTTAAAGTCAATCAGATATTAACTTTGGCCTCTAGAGCACCCACAAGATTTTTTGAAATGATCAAGGGACACAACTCTGGCACTAATTATCAGAAATCGCTGAAAATCAATAGGTTTCTTCGTCTCATGACCTTAAACACTGTGTATAAATTTGAAGTCAATCGGACATCATCTTTGTCCTCTAGAGCATCCACAAGATTTTTTGAAGTGATCAAGGGCCATAACTCTGGCACTAATTATCGGAAATCCGTGAAAATCAATAGGCTTCTTCGTCTTATGACCTTAAACACTGTGTATAAATTTAAAGTCAATCGGATATTAACTTTAGCCTCTCGATCATTCACAAGATTTTTCGAAGTGATCAAGGGTCATAACTCTGGCAATAATTATCGGATATTGCTGAAAATCAATAGGCTTCTTCGTATCATGACCTTAAACACTGTGTATAAATTTAAAGTGAATCCAATATTAACTTTAGCCTCCAGAGCGTTCACAAGATTTTTCAAAGTGATCAAGGGTCATAACTCTGTCAGTAATTATCAGATATCGCTGAAAATTAATAGGCTTCTTCGTCTGATGACCTTAAACACTGTGTGTAAATTTAAGGTCAATCGGATATTAACTTTAGCCTCTAGAGCGTTCACAAGATTTTTCAAAGTGATCAAGGGTCATAACTCTGGCAGTAATTATCGGATATTGCTGAAAATCAATAGGCTTCTTCGTCTCATGACCTTAAACACTGTGTATAAATTTAAAGTCAATCGGATATTAACCCTGGCCTCCAGTGCGTTCACAAAAAATTGTGGACGATGGACTGACGGACGGACGGACGGACGGACGGACGGACCGACAGACGGACGGACGGGGGCGACGGCAATATACGTCCACATTTCTATGTGGGCGTATAAAAAATAGCAAAGCATTTTCCAAAATTCCACGATTTTTCGATTTTCAGTCCGTTATTTCACCTATTCCAGATATTTCAAAGTCTTATTGGATAGCTTCATGCAAAATACCTCCGAAAGGACTCCAAAAATGCTAAAAATCAGAAAATCCTTGATTTTCAGCGTGCCATATTTTGCTGCCTGATCATAGTATCCGTATGGATTGGGTATCATACGATAGTACAATCCTAGCGCAGTCCAATGGTACCCTAATTTCTTTAATCCATTGATATCGGGCGGAGAAATCACGTTTTCCCCGAAAACATCCATTTTTTGCATATTTTTCAAAATATTGCACATTATTTCGACCACTTCCAGTTTAAAGATCCGTGTCGAAATTGCTTTATCAGTTGGTATTGGACTATAACTTCATGTTCCATAAGTTTCAGAAACATCATTTTGGCTGTAAAATGACACCACAGCTCACAAAATGGGAAGAAAATTCGAAAAAAAATCGAAAAATAAAGGGCGATAACTCTGAATGAAACTTAGATTACTGGAATCGGATTGACGTCAGGTATCCAAAAATCTAGGTCAAATTTCCAAATTTTGAAAAATAACAAAAATTGTTTCGTAGGCGACGTATTTTGAATTTTCGAACGATAGAAGTCAGCGACGAAGTTTCGAAATCGCAAAAAGTTAGATTGCTATTGTCTAGGAAAAGTCTCAGGCTTTCCAAAAATGTGATTTGTTTGAATATAAGTAGAGAATTGACGAAACCAGGGTTGATTTTTAATTTTTTACCAACGTTCAATATTCGCCCACTTCCGGTCTGCGCAGAAGTTCAAAAATTGCTTTATTGAGTAACCACCACACCACGGTATCTCTTTTCGATCATAGAGAAATAGGCTCCGGCAGAAAAGAATAATAATAAAAAAACTAGACCTGCATGCAGGAATGACGGGTTTCACTGGTGCCACGTTACCCTTGAAAAGTCACTTTCGGTGCCAAGTTACCCTTGAACATATGTCACTTTCGGTACCAACGAAACCACTAAACAGGTTTCCAAATAAACCTTGCACACATCAAATAAAATGGACGCAGAATCAACCAAATCAAGCAATATCAATTCATTTTATACATTTGTTACTTGTAAATGATCTTGACAAAATTTCAATACTTCCGGTGTTAATGAAAATGTTGAATTAGTTTTATGAAATCCGAAATGGCATAGATATCATATAAATCGAATAATAATTGCCACTTTTAAAGACCAATAAACTTGAAAAGTGACTTATAGAAAACCGACTATTTCTCGGCAACCGTATAAGTTAGAAACCATTTTGTGGTATCTGTATGATCATATGGGTTCATTCTATTTGTTGATTGGCATCAAATATCATAATTTGAAAAAGATTTCAAAACAGACTCATTTGAATAAAATATCTGTTTTGAAGGCTAAAAATACAGTTTTTGCCAAAATGACATTACTTCCGGCGATATTAAAAACTTTAAATTAGTTTTATAGCATCCTGCATGACATTAGGCATCAAAGGGTGAAAATTTTATGAAAATCGAATAATAATTGACACTTTTATGGGCCAAAAACCTCCAAAAGTGACATTTAGAAAACCGCCTATATCTCGGCAACCGAACAAGTTAGAAACAATTTTATGATATCTAAATGACCGTATGAGTTTTGTTAATATGTGAATTTAAACCAAAAGTTAATTTTAATATTACATATTAAATAATTCTTGGTTGAAAAAAATATCGATTTTAAAAGTTAAAAATGCAGTTTTTGACCAAATGGCGTCATTTCCGGTGTCAATTTTAAATTATAATCAATTTGATATGACGCATACTTGCTTTTTGAATCAAATGATGTCACTATTGTGAATATCCATTAATAATTAACTATTTTACAGGCAAAATTAAGAAAACAGTGACTTATGCAAAATTGCCCATTTCTCGGCAACTGCTTATATTACAAACTAATTTTCACATACATTCTCTTCGTATGGATTATAGCTACAAGTTTATAAAAGTTACGTAGAAAAATTTTAAAATCTGAAAAGCCCGAATGGGTTGTAAATAGGTCAATTTTACGCCCTTTTTCACCCCTATATCCAATTTGATAGAAAATGAAATCCAAATTAAAAAAACTGCTTCCGACATTTTTTGCGCCTTTAAAGGACACACTCTTTGAGTCATAATATTTGTTTTTGAAAAATGGTACCTAACTGTTAAAATTGTAGTTTTTGGTAAAATTATGCCAATTCCGGTGCCGACAGATAACACTTTCGGTAATAAAAAAATGACAATTGAGACAACGAAGCATATGAACTTTGTTTTATACAAATCGAACAATAAAAAATTCATCTAGGATTGAAAAACTGAATTAGCCAATGGCGGCCAAGGAAAATTACTGAGACAAATTTTTTTTAACATTTTTGCATTAGTCAGATGACTGTTTAATTATGTGCACAACACGACTAAAAAATATTCATAAATAAAAAAGTTTTTTGTAAAATTTTAAATCTTCGAAGATTTGCCGAAACTCAAAAATCGAAAGTAGCGTAGCTATGTGCCCTGTCTCCGGCTATGCCAAAATGTATCGAAAGTTAAAATCCAATGATTATTGTTAAAATTACTGCAATATTTTTAAAGATAGGTTGCCAGGCAACAAAACATACGCCCACGGCAGCTAAATCGTCCGGGCAGTCAACAAGGGTTGTCGCATATTTTTACTTTTTTTTGGTAATGAAACATTTGTAATACACTAAAATCTGAGTAACAACTCATTACGTAATTATCAGAAAATCATGAGAATTTGTTTGCTTTTTATAAAGTTTTGCCCCACGCTAACTATTAGTATAGGAAACATTTAATATCATGGATTTAGCTGTTCAGTTATCAAAATTCATTGAAAATCAAAATACTTGTTCGTTTCAACACCTTAAACTCTGTGTATCAATCTGAAGTCAATACGATGATAAGTTTGGCATCTACAGCGCAACAAGGTTTTATGAAGTGATCAAGGGAGATAACTCTGGAAGTAATTATTTGAAATTGATGAAAATCAGTAGCCTTCTTCCTCTCAGGACCTTAAACAGTGTGTGTAAATTTAAAGTCAATCGGATATTAACTTTGGCTTTTAGGGTGTTCACAAGATTTTTTGATGTGATCAAGGGCCATAACTCTGACACTAATTATCGGAAATTGATGCAAATCAATAGGCTTCTTCATCTTATGACCTTAAACACTGTGTATAAATTTAAAGTCAATCGGATATTAACTTTGGCTTTTAGAGCGTCCAAAAGATTTTTTGAAGTGATCAAGGGAGATAACTCTGGCACTAATTATCGAAAATCGCTGAAAATCAATAGCCTTCTTCATCTTATGACCTTAAACACTGTGTATAAATTTTAAGTCAATCGGATATTAACTTTGGATTTTAGAGCGTCCACAAGATTTTTTGAAGTGATCAAGGGCCATAACTCTGGCACTAATTATCGGAAATTGCTGAAAATCAATAAGCTTCTTCGTCTAATGACCTTAAACACTGTGTATAAATTTAAAGTCAATCGGATATTAACTTTGGCTTTTAGGGTGTTCACAAGATTTTTTGAAGTGATCAAGGGCCATAACTCTGGCACTAATTATCGGAAATCGCTGAAAATCAACAGGCTTCTTCCTCTTATGACCTTAAACACTGTGTATAAATTTAAAGAAAATCGCATATTAACTTTGGCCTCAAGAGCGTCCACAAGATTTTTTGAAGTCGTCAAGGGCCATAACTCTGGTAGTTATTATCGGAAATCGCTGAAAAACAATAGGCTTCTTCGTCTCATGACCTTAAACACTGTGTATAAATTGAAAGTCAATCGGATATTAACTTTAGCCTCTAGAGCGTCCACAAGCAATTGTGGACGCCGGGCCGACGGACGGACGGACGGACCGACGGACGGACGGACCGACGGACGGACGGGGGCGACGACAATATACGACCACATTTCAATGTGGGCGTATAAAAACGATAACTTCGGTGATTTCGGACATTTCGCATTGTCGCAGAACGTTCAAAATAGATTTATCCTCTAAGTCACACCCACTTTCCCAGTAAAACCGAAGAAATCGTAACGATGCGACACGTAGTTGCTGAGATCTATTCAAAATGGAATCTGAATAATAATAATAAGAATAATAATTTTAACAAAAACAATAGTGTTTCACACAAGCTACGCAGTGTGAAACCCTAATAATAATTTTAGTAATCACAATAGGCTTTCAGTCTGAAAGCCTTACTAGACCTGCATACCTGCAGTGCTGAATCGGCTTTCAGGAATCAGACAGGAAGTGCGTCATACAATAGCCGATCCGTCGAGCTACCAAACGATACTGTAGTTGTTATGATTCAGTGAGGCCCTCTATCAGATTTGTAAAAGTAATATTTGCTTGCAAATACAAAGGTCAAAATTGTAAAATCTGGCAAAATTACTTCACTTCCGGTGCCAAAAGAAATCATTATCGGTAACAAATAAGTTGAGTATTCGCAATTGAGAATCGTTTTATACATATCAGGCAATAAATAATAAACTTAGAACCCATAGACTGAAATTAAAAAGGTAAAAAACTTAAAAAGTGATCCTTAGAAAATTGCTTTTTTCTCGACAAGGGAATATGCTAGAAGCAATTTTTGATATCAGTATGATTATATTGATCCAATCTAAATGGCCATTAGAATCAAACGTTATAACGTTAAACGAATAATAACTATAACTCACTTCAAAAAAATATTTGTTTTGAAATCTAAAAATACGTTTTTGGCAAATATGACATTACTTCCGGTGATAATGGAAATGTTAAATCAGATAATTACAATCATAAATGGCATAAGGCATCACATGGTGAAAATTGTATGAAAATTTAATAATAATTGACACTTATATAGACCAAAAAGCTTGAAAAATAACTTGTAGAAAATCGTCTATTTCTCGGCAACCGTGCAAGTTAGAAACTTTTTTGTGGTATCTGTATGATCGTATGTGTTCATGCTATTCGTTGATGGGATTCAAATATCATAATTTTAAAAATATTATAAAAAAGATTCAATTGAATAAAATATTTGTTTTTTGGGTTAAAAATACAGTTTTTGCCAAAATGACGTCATTTCCGGTAACAGTGAAACTGTAAAATTGGCTTAACCTAGTCCGAATTGGCATTAGGCATCGAATGAAGAAAAAATATTGAAAATCGGATAATAATTTACTCTTTTATAGGCAAAATAACGTGAAAAGTGATGCATGCAAAATTGCATATTTCTCGGCAATTGCTCATATTACGAACTATTTTTGGCATACATTCTCCTCGCCTGGATTATTACTACGAGTTTATGAAAGTTACGAATAAATAGTTCAAAATATGAAGACGTTGAATGGGTTGTAAATAACTGATTGTTACACTTTTTTTTACATTTATTCGAAATTGCCCGAAAATGAAATTGAAATTAAGAATTCTGAGCTAAAGATTTGTGCCCCTTTACAGCGCGCATCCTTTTTGCTATATCAGATTTCGAAAAAAATAATATTTGCTTTCAAAAAGTGGTACTGAACTGTCAAAATTTTAGTTTTTGTTAATATTACGCCACTTCCGTTGCGTGCAGAAAAATTTCACGGTAACAAGAAAAATTACAATTGAGACCACGGAGTATATGAACTTTGTTTTATACAAATCGAACAATAAATAATTAATCTAGGTACGAAAAACTAAATTAGCCAATAGCGACTAAAGAAAATTACTGAGACAAAATTCTTTCTCACTTCTGCTCAAGTAGGGTTATACTTTAACTCTGTGTAAACTACCATCAAAAACTATTCATAAATAAAAGATAGGCTGGCACTGCCAGGCAGGATACGCCCACATTTTCGAGAGATGGACAGAGAACAAGCAATACCGAAAGTGATTTTTCCTACATCTTTATGTCTTGTATTTCATACTGTATTGGGAGCAGCCATTTAGTTGGTCAGTTCCAGTCTGATATTAATGAAATTCAAAACCGACAATGATTATGGTGTGACGGTACACAACCTAGAAATGTGACTTTTCATCAAAATCGGATAAGAATTGTGACCTGTAGAGAGTCCACAACCATGATATACCATATTTTTACACTATTCGCGTACAAACGGCGACCATTTCGTCCGGCAATTTTGGTACGATTTTCACGAAATTAGAACTCAACCTTCCTCATCAAAATCGAATTAAAATTGTGACCTATACAGGGTCCACAACCATGATATATCATTTTTTTTAACAGTATTCGCGTACAAACGGCGGCCATTTTGTCTGTCAATTTTGGTCCGATTTTCCCGAAATTCAAACTCAACCTTCCTTACAGTGTAACGGTGATATAATCAAACGTTTTTTAAATTGGATAATAATTGTGACCTCCAGAGGGACCACAAGCTAAAGAAAGGGGGATTTTGCGTATAACCAGGGGCCATAATTCAGGAAGTTACAATCCGATATGCGCAAATATCGAAAAGAACCAAGATCTTTGGGTTATAACCATGAATTTCAAGTTTGGTCTGATTTTCCCAAAATTCGAACTCAACCTTCCTTACGGTGTAACGGTAATATAATCAAACGTTTTTTTAAATCGGATAATAATTGTGACCTCCAAGCTAAAAAGATAGGTTGCCAGGCAACGAAACATACGCCCACAGCAGCTAAATCGTCCGGGCAGTCAACAAGGGTTGTCGCATATTTTTACTAATTTCGGTAATGAAACATTTGTAATACACTAAAAACTGATTAAGAGTAACAACTCATTATGTAATTATCAGAAAATCATTAGAATTTGATTGCTTTTTATAAAGTTTTATCCCACGCTAACAATTAGTATATACATGAAACATTTAATATCATGGATTTAGCTGTTCAGTTATCTAAATTCATTGAAAATCAAAATACTTGTTCGTTTCAACACCTTAAACTCTATGTATCAATCTGAAGTCAAGAATTTTTGAAGTTATTAAGGGAGATAACTCTGGCAGTAATTATTTGAAATCGCTGAAAATCAATAGGCTTCTTCGTCTCATGACCTTAAACACTGTGTATAAATCTAAAGTCAATCGGATATTGACTTTGGCCTCTAGAGCGTCCACAAGATTTTTTGAAGTGATCAAGGGCCATAACTCTGGCACTAATTATCGGAAATCGCTGAAAATCAATAGGCTTCTTCGTCTTATGACCTTAAACACTGTGTATAAATTTGAAGTCAATCGGATATTAACTTTGGCCTCTAGAGCGTCCACAAGATTTTTTGAAGTGATCAAGGGCCATAACTCTGGCACTAATTATCGGAAATCGCTGAAACTCAATAGGCTTCTTCGTCTTATGACCTTAAACACTGTGTATAAATTTGAAGTCAATCGGATATTAACTTTGACCTTTAGAGCGTCCACAAGATTTTTTGAGGTGATCAAGGGCCATAACTTTGGCACTAATTATCGGAAATCGCTGAAAATCAATAGGCTTCGTCGTCTTATGACCTTAAACACTGTGTATAAATTTGAAGTCAATCGGATATTAACTTTGGCCTCTAGAGCGTCCACAAGATTTTTTGAAGTGATCAAGGGCCATAACTCTGGCACTAATTATCGGAAATCGCTGAAAAACAATAGGCTTCTTCGTCTCATGACCTTAAACACTGTGTATAAATTTAAAGTCAATCGGATATTAACTTTAGCCTGTAGAGCGTCCACAAGCAATTGTGGACGCCGGACCGACGGACCGACGGACGGACCGACGGACGGACCGACGGACGGACGGACAGACGGACGGACGGGGGCGACGACAATATACGACCACATTTCAATGTGGGCGTATAAAAAAGGCGATTTTGCGTATAATCAGGGGCCATAATTCAGGAAGTTACGATCCGATAGCCGCAAATATCGAAAGGAACCAAGATCTTTGGGTTACAAACATGCATGTCAAGTTTCATCAAAATTTGGTTCAAAATTGTGACCTCTATAGGGTCCACAAGCTAAAAACGTGATTTTTCGTACAATCAGGGGCCATTATCCATGAAGTTTTGATCCGATACATGCCAATATCGAAAGCAGCCGAGATCTTTTGGGGATAAACCTATATTTCAAGTTTCATCAAAATCGAATCAAAATTGTGACCTCCACAGGGTCCACAACCTTGATATACCATTTTTTAACAGTATTCGCGTACAAACGGCGGCCATTTTGTATGGCAATTTTCGTCCTATTTTCCCGAAATTCGAACTCAACCTTCCTTAGGGTGTAACGGTGATATAATCAAACGGTTTTTTAAATCGAATAATAATTGTGACCTCCAAGCTAAAAAAAAAGGCGATTTTGCGTATAATCAGGCGCCATAATTCAGGTAGTTACGATCCGATATGCGCAAATATCGAAAGGAAGCAAGATCTTGGGTTATAACCATGAATTTCAGGTTTCATCAAAATCGAATCAAAATTGTGACCTCCACAGGGTCCACAACCTTGATATACCATTTTGAACAGTATTCGCATACAAACGGCGGCCATTTTGTATGGCAATTTTCGTCCGATTTTCTCGAAATTCGAACTCAACATTCCTTAGGGTGTAACGGTGATATAATCAAACGGTTTTTTAAATCGAATAATAACTGTGACCTCCAGAGGGACCACAAGCTAAAAAGGGTGATTTTTCGGACAATCAGGGGCCATAATTCAGGAAATTACATTCCGATAGCCGCAAATATCGAAAGGAACCAAGATATTTGGGTTACAAACATGCATGTCAAGTTTCATCAAAATTGGTTCAAAATTGTGACCTCTATAGGGTCCACAAGCTAAAAACGTGATTTTTCGTACAATCAGGGACCATAATCCATGAAGTTTTGATCCGATACATGCCAATATCGAAAGCAGCCGAGATCTTTTGGGGATAAACCTATATTTCAAGTTTCATCAAAATCGAATCAAAATTGTGACCTCCACAGGGTCCACAACCTTGATATACCATTTTTTAACAGTATTCGCGTACAAACGGCGGCCATTTTGTATGGCAATTTTCGTCCGATTTTCCCGGAATTCGAACTCAACCTTCCTTAGGGTGTAACGGTGATATAATCAAACGGTTTTTTGAATCGAATAATAATTGTGACCTCCAAGCTAAAAAAAAGGCGATTTTGCGTATAATCAGGGGCCAAAATTCAGGAAGTTACGATCCGATATGCGCAAATATCGAAAGGAACCAAGATCTTTGGGTTATAACCATGAATTTCAAGTTTCATCAAAATCGAATCAAAACTGTGACCTCCACAGGGTCCACAACCTTGATATACCATTTTTTAACAGTATTCGCATACAAACGGCGGCTATTTTGTATGGCAATTTTCGTCCGATTTTCCCGAAATTCGAACTCAACCTTCCTTAGGGTGTAACGGTGATATAATCAAACGTTTTTTTTAAATCGAATAATAATTGTGACCTCCAGAGGGACCACAAGCTAAAAAGGGTGATTTTTCGGACAATCAGGAGCCATAATTCAGGAAATTACATTCCGATAGCCGCAAATATCGAAAGGAACCAAGATCTTTGGGTTACAAACATGCATGTCAAGTTTCATCAAAATTTGGTTCAAAATTGTGACCTCTATAGGGTCCACAAGCTAAAAACGTGATTTTTCGTACAATCAGGGGCCATAATCCATGAAGTTTTGATCAGATACATGCCAATATCGAAAGCAGCCGAGATCTTTTGGGGATAAACCTATATTTCAAGTTTCGTCAAAATCGGATAAGAATTGTGACCTGTAGAGAGTCCTCAAACAAATTGTGGACGGACGGACGTCCAGACGGACGGACGGACGGACGTCCGGACGGACAGGGGCGACGACATAATACGTCCACATGAAAATGTGGGCGTATAAAAAGTTTTCTGTAAAAATGTAAAAAAAATTCAAAATGTCGGAGATTTTTTCGACTACTTCCGGTTTTACGACCATTGTTGGAATAGCTTTAACAAGTTGATTAGATACTTAACTTCCTGTACTAGAAATGTCAGAAACATTCATTGAGTAGTTTTCGAAAAAAAGATAAATAAAAGAGCATATTCAATAATTCAATGATTTTTCAACTTTTTTCCAAGATTGATGTCATTTTTGGACCACCTATAACATTGCAACGCTTTTATTATTAAATGCACACGCTAGGCCACCGATAGGACTCTGAGTAAAAAATGTTTAAGAAAAATCGTAGGCGTCGTTTTCGAGAAAAAGGCGTCTCAGAATGCTCCTAAACGGAAAATACTTAGTTTTCGGCGTACGATAATTTATTTCCTAAGAATCAAATTCGTGTTATTTAGATGGTATACGATAGTCTATTAATGGAACTATCCAACGACACTTTAATTGTTTTGGTCCGCTAATATGTGATGGAGAATTCGAACTTTTGGCAAGAGCTCCAATTTTTTTTTTTCATCTTTTTTACATTTTTCTTCATTCTTTGAACTACTTCCGGTATACGAATCATTGTCGAGTAGTTTTCACATCCAGTTTTGGAGTTTGAATGGGAACAGGGCTCTCTAATGATATACTACACTATACGATCAGATAAAATACTTCTGAGAAATCCTATCTTCAAAAGAGATAAAAATGTCAAAATGTCAAAATATTGAAAATCAAATTTCAATAACCACATACATATTATACATCGTTAGAACTATAATTGGGTCAGCTATCTGAATGTATTTTCTTTTTTTGAAAATCTCTTAAAATAAAAAAAATAGAAGAGCATTTTCAAACATTTCACGATTTTTTTGACTTTTTTCGATTTTCAGTCCCTTTTTTGCCCTATTCAAATTATTCGAAAGTGTTATTGGATGGTTCCATGGTAAAGACTATCGAAGGGACTATCGATAGGGAATGTTTAAGAAAAATCGTTGGAGCAGTTTTCGAGATACAGGCGTCCAAAAATGCTCCAAATCAGAAAATACTTGATTTTCAGCGTGCCATAATTTACTTCCGGGTCATCGTATCAATATGAATTGGGTATCATACGATATTCCAATTTCCGTGCAACCCAACTATACCTTAATACCTTTAATCCGTTGATATCCGTCGAAGAAATCACTTTTTCCCAAAAGCACCCATTTTTTGCATTTTTTTCTAAATATTGCACATTATTTCTACCACTTCCGGTTTAAGGATTCTTGTCGAAATTGCTTTATCAGTTGGTATTGGACTATAACTTCATGTTCCAGGAGTTTCAGAAACGTCAATTCAGCCGTAAAATGAAACCCGAGGTCACAAAATGGCAAGAAAATTCGAAAAAAATCGAAAAATAAAGGGCAGTAAGTCTGAATGAAACTTATATTAATGGAATCGGATTGACTTCAGGAATCCAAAAATATAGGTCATATTTGCAAATTTTAAAAATTAACAAAATTGTCTCTAAAATATTTTTTTTTCCATTATTCGATTGCGAAAAGTCAACGACGAAGTTTATCAATTGCAAAATCTGAGATTGCTATTTATCTCGGAAAAGATTCAGGGTTTCAGAAAATGTCATTTGTTTGAAAATAGGTAAATAATTAACGAAATTACGGCCGATTTTTAATTTCTTACTAACGTTCAAAATTCAGCCACTTCCGGTCTGCGCAGAAGTTTCAAAATAGCTTTATCTAGTAACCACCACATAGTTTCCCGATAGAAAAATGAACCGCAGGTCGGATTCTTTTTTCGATCATGGAGAAATAGGCTCCCGCGGTAAATAATAATAATAAAAAACTAGACCTGCATGCAGGAATGAAGGGTTTCACTGGTGCCACATTACCCTTAAACATGTCACTTCCGGTGCCAAGTTACCCTTGAACATATGTCACTTCCGGTACCAACGAAACCATTAAACAGGTTTCCAAATTAACATTGCACACAAATAAAATGGATGCAGAATCAACCAAATCCAGCATTATCAATTCATTTTATACATTTGTTACTTGTAAATAATCTTGACAAAATTAAATTACTTCCTGTGTTAATGAAAATGTTCAATTAGTCTTATGAAATCAGAAATGGCATACGATATCATATAGTGAAAATTTTATGTAAATCGAATAATAATTGCCACTTTTAAAGACCAAAAAACTTGAAAAGGGACTTGTAGAAAATCGACTATTTCTCTGCAACCGTACAAGTTAGAAACCATTTTGTGGTATCTGTATGATCGTATGGGTTCATTTTATTTGTTGATTGGCATCAAATACCATAATTTGAAAAACATTTCAAAACAGACTCATTTGAATAAAATATCTGTTTTGAAGGCTAAAAATACAGTTTTTGCCAAAATGATGTTACTTCCTGTGATAATGAAAATCTTAAATTACTTGTATGAAATCCTAAATGGCATTAGGTATAACATGGTGTAACGTTTATGAAAATCGAATAATAATTGACACTTTTATGGCCCAAAAACCTTCAAAAGTGACCTGTAGAAAACCGTCTATTTCTCGGCAACCGAACAAGTTAGAAACAATTTTATGATATGTATATGACCATATGAGTTGTGTTTATATGTGAATTTAAACCAAAAGTTAAAATTATTAATACATAATAAGTAATTCTTGGTTGAATAAAACATTGATTTAAAAAGTTTAAAATGCAGTTTTTGACAAAATGACGTCACTTCCGGTGTCAATTTTAAATTGTAATCAACTTGATATGACGCTACATGCTTTTTGAATCAAATGATGTCACTTTTATAAAAATCCAATCATAATTGACTATTTTACAGGCAAAATAACGAAAACAGTGACTTGTACAGAACTGTCCATTTCTTGGTAACTGCTTATATTACAAACTATTTTTAACATACATTTTCTTCGTATGGATTATAGCTACAAGTTTATAAAAGTTACGAAGAAATATTTTAAAATCTGAAAAGCCTGAATAGGTTGTAAATGGGTCAATTTTACACCATTTTTAGCCATTTAATCGAATTTGCTCGAAAATGAAATCGAAATTAAAAAAACTGCTTCCGCCATTTTTTGCGCCTTGAAAGGGCACACTCTTTGAGTCAAATAAGTTTTCCAAAAAATAATATTTGTTTTCGAAAAATGGTACCTAACTGTCAAAATTGTAGTTTTTGGTAAAATTATGCCACTTTCGGTGCCGACAGATAACACTTCCGGTAATAAAAAAAATGACAATTGAGACAACGAAGCATATGAACTTTGTTTTATACAAATCGAACAATAAAAAATTAATCTAGGACTGAAAAACTGAATTAGCCAATAGCGGCCAAGGAAAATTACTGAGACAAATTTTTTTAACATTTTTGCACTAGGCAGACGACTCTTTAATTCTGTGCACAATACGACTAAAAAATATTCATAAATAAAAAAGTTTTTTGTAAAATTTTAAATTTTCGAAATTTGGCGCCTAATATCTTCGAAGATTTGCCGAAAATCAAAAATCGAAAGTAGCGTAGCTATGTGCCCTGTCTCAGGCTATGCCAAAATGTATCGAAAGTTAAAATCCAATGATTATTGTTAAAATTACTGCAATATTTTCAAAAACGATAACTTCGGTGATTTGGGACATTTCGCATTGTCGCAGAACGTTCAAAATAGCTTTATCCTCTAAGTCACACCCACTTTCCCAGTAAAACCGAAGAAATCGTAACGATGCGACAAGCAGTTGCTGAGATCTACTCAAAACAAAAGAATAATAATAATAATAATAAGAACTAGACCTGCATGCAGGAATGACGGGCTTCACTGGTGCCACGTCACTTTCGGTGCCACTTTACCCTTAAACATATGTCACTTCCGATACCAATGAAACCATCAAACAGGTTTCCACATAAGCATTGTAAACATCAAATAAAATGGACGAAGAATCAACCAAATCCAGCAATATCAATTCATTTTATATATATGTTACTTGTAAGTGATCCTGGCTAAATTTCATTACTTCCGGTGATAATGAAAATGTTCAATTAGTTTTATTATATCAGAAATGGCATAAGGCATCATAATTGCGAAAATTGTATGTAAATCGAATGAGAATTGCCACTTTTATAGACCAAAAACCTTGAAAAGTGACTTGTAGAAAATCGTCTATTTCTCGGCAACCGTACACGATAAAAACTATCTTTTGGTATCTATATGATCGTATGGGTTCAATCCATTTGTTGATTGGAATCAAATATCATAATTTGAAATATATTACAAATCAGACTCATTTGAAAAAAATGTCTGTTTTGAAGGCTAAAAATACAGTTTTTGCCAAAATGACATTCCTTCCGGTGATACTGAAAATGTTAAATTAGTTCTATGAAATCATAAATGACACAAGATATCATATGGTGAAAATTTTATGAAAATCGAATAATAACTGACACTTTTATAGACAAACACCTTGAAAAGTGACTTAAGGAAAATCGCCCATTTCTCTGCAACCGTACAAGTTAGAAACCATTTTGTAGTATCTGTATAATCGTATGGGTTCAATCTATTCGATCAATAGAATCAAATATCACAATTTGAAAAAAATAACAAATACGACTCATTTGAATAAAATATTGTTTTTTGAAGGCTATAATTTAAGTTTTGAGCAAATGACGTCATTTCCGGTGGCAGCGCAAGGGGTAAAATGGTTTGACATAGTCCACTATGGCATTAGGCATCCAATGGCGAAAGAAAATTGAAAATCGAATAATAATTGATTCTTTTACAGCCAAAATTACGTGAAAAGTGACTCATGCAAAATTGCCTATTTCTTGGCAACTGCTTATATTACAAACTAATTTTCACATACATTCTCTTCGTATGGATTATAGCTACAAGTTTATAAAAGTTACGTAAAAATATTTTAAAATCTGAAAAGCCTGAATGAGTTGTAAATAGGTCAATTTTACGCCTTTTTTCACCTCTTAATCCAATTTGCTAGAAAATGAAAAAGAAATTAAAAAAACTGCTTCCGACATTTTTTGCGCCTTTAAAGGACACACTCTTTGAGTCATATAATTTTTCAAAAAAATAATATTTGTTTTCAAAAAATGTACCTAACTGTCAAAATTGTAGTTTTTGGTAAAATTATGCCACTTCCGGTGCCGACAGATAACACTTCCGGTAATAAAAAAAATGACAATTGAGACAACGAAGCATATGAACTTTGTTTTATACAAATCGAACAATAAAAAATTAATCTAGGACTGAAAAACTGAATTAGCCAATGGAGGCCAAGGAAAATTACTGAGACAAAATTTTTTAACATTTTTGCGCAAGTCAGATGACTCCTTAATTCTGTGCACAACACGACTAAAAAATATTCATAAATAAAAAAGTTTTTTGTAAAATTTTAAATTTCCGAAATTTGGCGCCTAATATCTTCGAAGATTTGCCGAAAATCAAAAATCGAAAGTAGCGCAGCTATGTGCCCTGTCTCCAGCTATGCCAAAATGTATCGAAAGTTAAAATCCCATGATTATTGTTAAAATTACCGCAATATTTGTAAAAACGATAATTTGGTGATTTCGGACATTTCGCATTGTCGCAGAACGTTCAAAATAGCTTTATCCTCTAAGTCACACCCACTTTCCCAGTAAAACCGAAGAAATCGTAACGATGCGACACGTAGTTGCTGAGATCTACTCAAAACAAAAGAATAATAATAATAATAATAATAATAATAAGAATACTAATAATTTTAACAAAAACAATAGTGTTTCACACAAGCTTCGCAGTGTGAAACCCTAATAATAATTTTAACAAAAACAATAGTGTTTCACACAAGCTTCGCAGTGTGAAACCCTAAAAACTAGACCTGCAGTGCTGAATCGGCTTTCAGGAATCAGACAGGAAGTGCGTCATAAAATCTATCGAGCTATCAAACGATACTGTAGTTGTTATGATTCAGTGACACCCTCTATCAGATTTGTAAAATTAATATTTGCGTGCAAAATACACTGGTCAAAATTGTAAAATCTGGCAAAATTACTTCAATTCCTGTGCCAAAAGAAATCATTATCGGTAACAAATAAGTTGAGAATTCGCAATTTTATACATATCAGGCAATAAATAATAAACTTAGAACCCATAAACTGAAATTAAAAAGGTAAAAACGTAAAAAGTGATCCTTAGAAAATTGGTTATTTCTCGACAAGGGAATATGCTAGAAGCAATTTTTTGATATCAGTATGATTATATTGATCCAATCTAAATGGCCATTAGAATCGAACGTTATAACGTTAAACAAATAATAACTATAACTCACTTCAAAAAAGTATTTGTTTTGAAGTCTAAAAATACGGTTTTTGCAAATATGACATTACTTCCGGTGATAATGGAAATGTTAAATCACATCATTGCAATCATAAATGGCATAAGGCATCACATGGTGAAAATTGTATGAAAATTGAGTAATAATATTGACACTTTTATGGACCAAAAAGCTTGAAAAGTGACTTGTAGAAAATCGTCTATTTCTCGGCAACCATACAAGTTAGAAACTTTTTTGTGGTACCTGTATGATCGTATGGGTTCATGCTATTCGTTGATGAGATGCAAATATCATAATTTGAAAAATATTATAAAAAAGACTCATTTGAATAAAATATTTGTTTTTTAGGTTAAAAATACAGTTTTTGCCAAAATGACGTCATTTCCGGTCACAGTGAAACTGTAATATTGGCTTAACATATTCCAAATTGGCATTAGGCATCGAATGAAAAAAAAATATTGCAAATCGAATAATAATTCACTCTCTTATAGGCAAAATATAGTTAAAAGTGATGCATGCAAAATTGCATATTTCTCGGTAACTGCTCATATTACAAACTAATTTTCGCATACATTCTCTTCGTCTGGATTATTGCTACGAGTTTATGAAAATAACAAATAAATATTTCAAAATACGAAGACGCTGAATAAATTGTAAATAACTGAATTTTACACTTTATTTTACATTTTATTCGAAATTGGCCGAAAATGAAATTAAAAAATCTGAGCTAAGGATTTTGTGCACCTTTTCAGGGTGCATCCTTCTAGTTATATCAGTTTTGAAAAAAATAATATTTGCTTTCAAAAAGTGGTACCGAACTGTCAAAATTGTAGTTTTTGTTAATATTACGTCACTTCCGTTGCCGACAGAAAAATTTCACCGTAACAAAAAAAATTACAATTGAGACCACGGAGCATATGAACTTTGTTTTATACAAATCGAACAATAAATAATTTTTCTGGGTACGAAAAACTATATTAGCCGATGGCGGCTAACGCAAATTACCGAGACAATTTTTTTTCTCATTTCTGCTCAAGTAGGATGATATTTTAACCCTGTGTAAAATATCATCAAAAAATATTCATAAATAAAAAAGGTTTTCGTAAAAAAAAATTTTTTTTTTCAAAATATCGGACAATTTTTCGACTACTTCCGGTTTTACGATCGTTGTCGTAATAGCTTTACGAAGTTCTTTGGATACTTAACTTTCTGTACCAGAAGTGTCAGAAACATCCATTGAGTTGTTTTGGAAAGAAAGATAAATTAAAGAGCGTTTACAAAAATTTAACGATTTTTCAATTTTTTTCAAAGTTTGATGCCATTTTTGGACCACCTATATTATTTCAATGCTTTTCATTTTGGATTCACTATATAGACAACCGATAGGACTATGAGTAAGAAAAGTTTCAGAAAAATCGTAGGCGTCGTTTTCGAGAAAAGGGCGTCTCAGAATGTTAAAAAAACATAACGCTAACGCTACAATATACGTCCACATTCCTGCTTTGATTGATATGGTACATTGTCAAGAAGGCTAGGCGTTTGGTTTGTTTAGCGTTGAGGGTCGTGCACCAACATTAATAGTTGCCGTCCTTAGAGTATAAGGAATAACTATACCAAGATAATCCATTCAGAATTGTGCCTTCCTAACACTAAAGGCAAAAAGTGGGCGTGGCTCTGCCCCTGGGGGTCGGGACATTCATCAAAATCAATAGTGGACGCCCTCAGGCTATAAGGAATACATAAACCAAGTACCAAGCTGATTCATTGAGAATTGCGGCCTGTAAACGACAAACACAAAAATTGGTCGTGTCTTGCCTGTGTGAGTCGGGACATGCAGTTGACGTCCTTAGGCTATATGGAATACATATCCCAAGTTTAAAGACGATCCATTAAGAATCGTGGCCTGTAGACAACACACATAGACACGAAGTAAAAATGGGCATGGCTCTGCCCCTGGGGGTTAGGAAATCACCAAAAACAATAGGGGTCATCTTTAGGGTATAAGGAATAGGTTTGTAAAGTTTTAAAAGGATCTGTTAAGAATTGCATCCTGTAGGCGAACACAAGACACAAAAGCATTGGGCGTGGCTCTGTCCCAGGGCGTCCGTCATGCACCAAAAATAATAGTGGTCAGCCTTAGGGTATAAGGAATAAGTATAAAAAAAAGTTTTCAAGACGATCGATTAAGAATTGGGGGCTGTAGGTGACACACAGACAGACAAAAATAAATGGGCGTGGCACTGTCCCTTGGGGTTGGGCATGCACCAAAAACAATAGGGATCTTCCTAAGGTAAAAAGAATAAGTATTCAAAGTTTCAAGATGATATATTAAGAAATGCAGCCTGTAGACGGCAGACAAACAAATACACGAAATGGGTGTTGCTGTCCCATGGGGGTCGGGCATGCACCCAAAACAAAAGGGGTCATCCTTAGGGTATAAGGAATAAGTATTTTAAGTTTCAAGATGACCGATTAAAAATTATGGCCTGTAGGCGACACACAAGAAGAAACATAACGCTAACGCTAAAATATACGTCCACATTCCTGCTTTGATTGATATGGTACTTTGTCAAGAAGGCTAGGCGTTTGGTTTGTTTAGCGTTGAGGGTCGTGCACCAACATTAATAGTTGTCGTCCTCAGAGTATAAGGAATAACTATACCAAGATAATCCATTCAGAATTGTGCCTTCCTAACACTAAAGGCAAAAAGTGGGCGTGGCTCTGCCCCTGGGGGTCGGGACATTCATCAAAATCAATAGTGTACGCCCTCAGGCTATAAGGAATACATAAACCAAGTACCACGCTGATTTTAAGAAAATCCAGTTAGAATTGCGGCTTCTAGACGACACAGAGACACACAAAAAGAAAATGGGCATGGCTCTGCCCCTGGGGGTTGGGCATGCACCCCAAACAATAGGGATCATCCTTAGAGTATAAAGAGTAAGTATACAAAGTTTTAAAGAAAATACAATAAGAATTGCGGCCTGTAGGCGACACAAAGACACACGATAAGAAAATGGGTGTGGCTCTGCCCCAGGGGGTTGGGCATGCATCCCAAATGATAGGGATGTTCCTTAGGGAACAAAGAATGTGTATGCTAAGTTTCAAAATTATAAGTTAAGAAATGTGGCCTGTAGACGACAAACAAATACATACTAGAAATGGGCGTGGCTCTGTCCCTGGGGGTCGGGCATGCACCAAAAACAATAGAGATCTTCCTTAGGGTATAAGGAATACGTATACTAAGTTTGAAGAAAATCCAGTAAGAATTGCGCCCTGTAGGCGACATAAAGACTCATGAAAAGAAAATGGGCGTGGCTCTGCCCTTGGGGGTGGGGCATACACCCCAAACGATAGGGATCATCCTTAGAGTATAAAGAGTAAGTATACAAAGTTTTAAAGAAAATCCAATAAGAATTGCGGCCTGTAGGCGGACACAAAGACACACGATAAGAAAATGGGTGTGGCTCTGCCCCAGGGGGTTGGGCATGCACCCCAAATGATAGGGATGTTCCTTAGGGTACAAAGAATGTGTATGCTAAGTTTCAAAATTATAAGTTAAGAAATGTGGCCTGTAGACGACAAACAAATACATACTAGAAATGGGCGTGGCTCTGTCCCTGGGGGTCGGGCATGCACCAAAAACAATAGAGATCTTCCTTAGGGTATAAGGAATACGTATACCAAGTTTGAAGAAAATCCAGTAAGAAATGCGCCCTGTAGGCGACACAAAGACACACGAAAAAAAAAATGGGCGTGGCTCTGCCCCTGGGGGTGGGGCATACACCCCAAACGATAGGGATGTTCCTTAGGGTACAAAGAATATGTATGCAAACTTTCAAGATTATAAGTTAAGAAATGTGGCCTGTAGACGACAAACAAACAAATACTAGAAATGGGCGTGGCTCGGCCCCTGGGGGTCGGGCATGCCCCAAAAACAATAGGGATCTTCCTTGGGGTATAAGGAATAAGTATACCAAGTTTGAAGAAAATCCATGAAGAATTACGCCCTGTAGGCGAACCACAAACACACACACACACACACACACACACACACAGACAGGGGCGACGGCATAATACGTTCACATTATGAATGTGGACGTATAAAAAGGGCGTGACTCTGCCCCTGGGGGTTGGGCATGCACCCCAAATGATAGAAATGTTCCTTGAGGTACAAAGAATAATCGTTCAAAGTTTCAAGATGATACGTTAAGAAATGTGGCTTGTAGACGACAAACAAATAAATACAAGGAATGGGCGTGGCTCTGCCATTGGGGGTCGGGCATGCACCAAAAAACAATACGGATCATCCTTAGGGTAAGTATACAAAGTTTTAAGAAAATACAGTTAGATTTGCGGCTTCTAGGCGACACAGAGACACACAAAAAGAAAATGGGCGTGGCTCTGCCCCTGGGGGGTTGGGCATGCACCCCAAACGATAGGGATCATCCTTAGAGTATAAAGAGTAAGTATACAAAGTTTTAAAGAAAATCCAATAAAAATTGTGGCCTGTAGGCGACACAAAGACACACGATAAGAAAATGGGTGTGGCTCTGTCCCAGGGGGTTGGGCATGCAGCCCAAATGATAGGGATGTTCCTTAGGGTACAAAGAATGTGTATGCTAAGTTTCAAAATTATAAGTTAAGAAATGTGGCCTGTAGACGACAAACAAATACATACTAGAAATGGGCGTGGCTCTGTCCCTGGGGGTCGGGCATGCACCAAAAACAATAGAGATCTTCCTTAGGGTATAAGGAATACGTATACCAAGTTTGAAGAAAATCCAGTAAGAATTGCGCCCTGTAGGCGACACAAAGACACACGAAAAGAAAATGGGCGTGGCTCTGACCCTGGGGGTGGGGCATACACCCCAAACGATAGGGATGCTCCTTAGGCATCGAATGAAAAAAAAATATTGCAAATCGAATAATAATTCACTCTCTTATAGGCAAAATATAGTTAAAAGTGATGCATGCAAAATTGCATATTTCTCGGTAACTGCTCATATTACAAACTAATTTTCGCATACATTCTCTTCGTCTGGATTATTGCTACGAGTTTATGAAAATAACAAATAAATATTTCAAAATACGAAGACGCTGAATGAATTGTAAATAACTGAATTTTACACTTTAATTTACATTTTATTCGAAATTGCCCGAAAATGAAATTGAAATTAAAAAATCTGAGCTAAGGATTTTGTGCACCTTTTCAGGGTGCATCCTTCTAGTTATATCAGTTTTGAAAAAAAATAATATTTGCTTTCAAAAAGTGGTACCGAACTGTCAAAATTGTAGTTTTTGTTAATATTACGTCACTTCCGTTGCTGACAGAAAAATTTCACCGTAACAAAAAAAATTACAATTGGGACCACGGAGCATATGAACTTTGTTTTATACAAAATATCGGACATTTTTTCGACTACTTCCGGTTTTACGATCGTTGTCGTAATAGCTGTAGGCGACACAAAGACACACGAAAAGAAAATGGGCGTGGCTCTGCCCCTGGGGGTGGGGCATACAGCCCAAACGATAGGGATGTTCCTTAGGGTACAAAGAATGTGTACGCAAAGTTTCAAGATTATAAGTTAAGAAATGTGGCCTGTAGACGACAAACAAACAAATACTAGAAATGGACGTGGCTCGGCCCCTGGGGGTCGGGCATGCCCCAAAAACAATAGGGATCTTCCTTGGGGTATAAGGAATAAGTATACCAAGTTTGAAGAAAATCCACGAAGAATTGCGCCCTGTAGGCGAACCACAGACACACACACACACACACACACACACACAGACAGACAGACGGGGGCGACGGCATAATATGTTCATATTATGAATGCGGACGTATAAAAAGGGAAAATACTAGATTTTTGGCATACAATAATTTATTTCCTTACCATCGAAATCGTATTATTTAGTTCTTTTGGTCCGCTATTACCTAAGTGAGCAATCAAGTTTTTCGCAAGTGCGACAATATTTTTAACCTTTTTTTTTCATTTTTTGAATACTTCCGGTATGGTTATTATTGTCGGAATAGTTTTAATAGCCGGTTTGGGCGCTAAAATAGCCACAGGGCTCTGTAATGATATATTACATTGTCTGGTCAGATAAAATCTCCCCGAGATACAGGCGTCCAAAAATGCTAAAAATCAGAAAATTCGTGATTTTCAGCGTGCCATATTTTGCTTCCTGATCATAGTATCCGTATGAATTGGGTATCATACGATAGTACAATCGTAGTGCAGTACTAATTTCATTAATCCATTGATATCGGGCGGAGAAATCGCGTTTTTCCCCAAAATATCCATTTTTTGCATTTTTTTTAAAATATTGCCCATTATTTCCACCACTTCCGGTTTAAGGATTCTTGTCGAAATTGCTTTATAAGTTGGTACTGGACTATAACTTCATGTTCCAGAAGTCTCAGAAACGTCAATTCTGTCATAAACCGAAACCGGAGCTCACAAAATGGGAAGAAAATTCGAAAAAAATCGAAAAATAAAGGGCGATAACTCTGAATGAAACTTATATTACTGGAATCGGATGGACTTCAGGTATCCAAAAATGTAGGTCAAATTTGAAAATTTTGAAAAATAAAAAAAATTATCTCGTAAGCAACATGTTTTCAATTTTCAAACGATAAAAGTCATAGACGAATGTTCGAAATTGAAAAATGTCTCAGAAAAGATTGTCTCAGAAAAGATTCAGGGATTCAAAAAATGTAATTTGTTTGAAAATGGATAAAGAATTGACGAAACTATGGCCGATTTTCAATTTTTAGATAACGTACAAAGTTCGGTCACTTCCGGTATGCGCAGAAATTTCAAAAATACTTGATCAAGTAGCCACCACATGGTTTCCCAATAGAAAATCTGATTCCAGATCGATATCTGTTTTCGATCATGGAGATCTAGGCCCTCGAGGTAAATAATAATAATAAACTAGACCTGCAAGCAGCACTGAACCGGTTTTCAGGAATCATACAGAAAGTTTATCATAGCATAGCCCATCCATTGAGCTACCAAACTATACATTAGCTGTTTTGCTTCAGTGACACCCTCTACCATATGTTAAAGTAATATTTGCTGGCGAAAAGACCGGTCAAAATTGTAAATTATGGCAAAATTACGTCACTTCAGGTGCCGAAAGAAATTTTTATAGGTGAAAAATAAGTCGAAAATTCGCAACATACAAAAAACAAACTCTGTTTTATCATATCGGGCAATAAATAATTAACCTATAATCCATAAACTAAAATTAAGAAGGTAAAAAACTTAAAAGTGACCCTGGGAAAATTGGCTATTATTCGACAAGGGAACATGCTAGAAGCCTTTTCTTGATATCAATATGATGGTATTGATTCAATCTTACTGCCCATTAGAGTTAGACGTTATAAAGTTAAACGAATGATAAATATAAATCCCTTCAAAAAAATGTTTGTTTTGAAGGCTAAAAATACGTTTTTTGCAAAAATTACATTACTTCCGGTGATATTGAAAATGTTAACTTAGTTCATTGAAGTCATAAATGGCATAAGGCATCAAATGGTAAAAATATTATAAAAATCGAATAATAATTGACACTTTTATAGACCAAAAACCTTGAAAAGTGACTTATAGAAGATTGTATATTTCTCTGTAACCGAACAAGTTAGAAACCATTTTGTGGCATCTGTATGGTCGTATGGCTTGAATCTATTCGTTGATGGGAATCAAATATCATAATTCTAAAAATATTATAAGGCACACTCATTTGAATAAAATATTTGTTTTTTAGGTTAAAAATACAGTTTTTGCCCAAATGACGTCATTTCCGGTCACAATGAAAATGTAAAATTGGCTTGACCTAGTCCAAAATGGCATTAAGCATCAAGTGGGGAAAAAAAATTGCAAATCGAATAATAATTCATTATTTTATAGGCAAAATAACGTGAAAAGTGATGCATGCAAAATTGCATATTTCTCGGCAACTGTTCACATTACAAACTAATTTTCGCATGCATTCTCTTCGTCTGGATTATTGCTACGAGTTTATGAAAATTACAAATAAATATTTCAAAATATGAAGAGCTGAATGAATTGCAAACAACTGAATTTTACACTTTATTAAGCTTTCATATGTATTACATATGAAAGCTTATTGTTTCTGTTAAAGTTATTAAGCTTTCATATTACATATGAAAGCTTATTGTTTCTGTTAAAGTTATTATTATTTTTTTTTTTGTGTGTGTGTTTTCTGCAAATCGGATTTCTCAGAATCTATCCATAGGATCTTTCTGAAATTTTGACCTACTCCCCCAAAACTGGGGTGCGAACCTTGATTAAATATCTTTTCGAAACGTTTTACGAATCCGAAATCACCGAATTTTACGAACGAATGCATTTGACGTACAATGCTGTAACTTTGTGACTATTTGACCTATTTTGCTAAATCTTTTTTCTTTGAGTACCTTGAGACAATTACTATAAATCTGCAGTTTCAGATTTTCGAATTTCGAAAATTCGTCGCTGTGATTTCGAACCGGAAGTTTAGACCAATTTGACAACTTCTTTAATAGTTGTACGATTTTTCATGAAATTTAGTATCTAAGTAGATCTTACCGATGTGACTTCAAAAATATAATTAGAAATTTTCTAAATTATCTCCCCTCGACGAAATTAAGGATCAAAATTTTCAAAAAAATTGTCGAAATATAGGTCAGAATGACCTGATTTTTTTTTTTTGATACTAGATAAGTAATTACTGATTTGTACACAAAATATGGAGTTTGTCGATCGAACCGGAAGTGCCGCCATATTTAAAAGTGAAAAATCAATAAGGCTTTTTTGCTATTTTACTTACAGACTCGGGAGTTATATTTTCTGAATCCTTGTAGGAAGGCCTAAAAATTATCGCGAATAGAATTTTGATTTCGGTCACGTGATGGTCACCATTTTGAATTGGAAATGAAAAATAGAAGCAATTTGAAGGGTCGGGACTTTGGAACACAATTACTTTCCTTCTAATTAAGCTAGAATGTTCAAACTTGGTGTAGACGTTCACTAGGTCAATGTTATGATTGAGTGTAAAGATGAGCATTTTCTGCTTAGGGTAAGCAGAGATAAACATGCTAATTTGTTGATTCTTTAGGGCACGATAACTTCGGTTATAATGAAGGGAGGGTGAAGAAACTCTTGTCAATCGAGAGTCTCATAGCTAGCCTGTTGTGTGAAATCATTGTATCATTTTTTTTTAAATATCAGGGGTAGCAGAAAAAAGAGATCGAAAATCCAAAAAGTCGTATTTTTACAATTTGGAGCATGTTTAGAGGTCTTTCTCGTAAAGTCAACTTAATATTTTTTGGGAACTTCTTCTACAAAGAGTCTTATTGGTAGTCTTTTATATAAAACCATCGATCAACAATCCAACATATCAGGAGTAGAAGAACAAAAGGGTCGAACATTGAAAACGGCACCCTTTCATTGTTAAGCAAAACATGCAGTGTGGGTGGCTACAATCTGCACATTTAGTCATCGTATAGAGCTTATTCAACAATATAGAATTCCAACTGCTAAGGGATCTTTTACGTGCACTCCAATGTGTACACGGCGGATGGGGGGACACGCCAGAATATCGAGATGAACTTTCTCGGCCAATGCAGGGATCGAACACCCGACCTCCTAGCTAGCAGGCCAAAAAGTTTTAGTTTTGTTCAAAGTTATCTCATTTAATTTTTCGATGTTTTCTTACCATTTTCATTTCATTTTTCTGAAAGTTTTGAAATCGGAAGTCATCGCGATTACAGCAACACAAGTATCAGTTATTTCCCTTTAGTTTTCAGATTACTCAATGTTTCATACTATATTTAGACTTGTAACTTCGCGAGTTTTTGACCAATTTTGACAGTTTGTTATTTTATCCTTTTATTTGAGATACTTGCTATAATCGATGACACGTGACGATGAATATGAAAGCTTTCATATCTGCATGGGACAGTAGCAGATCTAGTTATTATTTTTTTTTTTTGTGTTTTATCCACAAATCGGATTTCTCAGAATCTATCCATAGGATCGTTCTGAAACTTTTACCTATCCCCCCAAAAATGGGTGGTGGCTGTTGATTAAATATATTTTCAAAACTTTATGGCATATGCCCGTCTTCATTAGCCCACTTTAGGAGCAGAACAGTCGGACGTTAAACCCCATTCAATTTCATTTCATTTTCTCTATGTTGCTTATTTATTATAGTGGATAAATATTTTTCTGGTTCTAGCAATTATTTAATTTCTGCATAGAAATCTTGCTTTGGCCGGTTTTTTTTATTGCAGTGTGCCATTCTTGTTTAAACAAATATGATCCTTTGTTTAAAACATGCTTAAGAAGTCGTCACGATTTCCTACTTATAACCAAACATATTGGAAATATTAGTCTGGCATTATTAAATCCTAATTTTATTGGTCTTATTTAAAATTAAATTTTCATTTAACTATGAACAACCCTTAACGTGTCTCTTTAAAACTATTAAGTACTCAAAAACAGTAGCTCAACCTTTTGACCTAAACTCATTAATTTACCATTTTGTTGTGAGCCACTTCTTATTCTTCCTATATGACATATTGCACGTGTCTGATTTCAAAGGGGGGTTGGGTGGCTGAATGGTTAGCACGCGCGCCTGTCATTGAGTTAACTAGCGTGTTTTCGAATGCCCGGTTGTACGTGACAAGGAGCAAGGTCGCCTGTCCAACCTGCCATTTTTAATTTTTTTTCCCGCCATTTTCATTTCATTTTCTCATCCGTCTCATTACAGTAATACAAGTTTCAGTTATTTCCCTTTAGTTTTCAGATTATTGTTATGCCTTGGTGCAATGTTTCATACTATATTTAGACTTGTAACTTCGCGAGTTTTTGACCAATTTTAATAATTTTTTCTTCTTATCCTTTTATTTAGGTTACTTGATACAATCAATGACACGTGACGATGAATATGAAAGCTTTCATATCTGCATGGGACAGTAGCAGATCTAGTTATTATTATTATTTTTTTTTTTTTTGTGTGTTTTCTGCAAATCGGATTTCTCAGAATCTATCCATAGGATCTTTCTGAAATTTTGACCTACCCCTCCCCCCAAAAAAAAAAATGGGGTGCGAACCTTGATTAAATGTATTTTCAAAACGTTTGACGAATCCGAAATCACCGAATTTTACGAACGAATGCCTTTGACCTACAATGCTGTAACTTTGTGACTATTTGATCTATTTTATACTAATTCATTTTTCTTTGAGTATCCTAAGATATTTACTTCAAATCTGCAATTTCGGATTTTCGAATTTCGAAAATTCGTCGCTGTGATTTCGAACCGGAAGTTTACACCAACTCGACAACTTCTTTAGTAGTTGTACGATTTTCATGAAATTTAATATGTAAGTAGACCTTAATGATGCGACTTGAAAAATGACTTTAGAAATTTTCTAACTTATCTCCCCTTGGTGAAATTAAGGATCAAAGTTTTCAAAAAAATCGTCGAAATATAGGTCAGAATGACCTAGTTTTTTTTTTCGATACTAGACAAGGAATTACTGATTCGTACACAAAATCTGGAGTTTGTCGATCGAACCGGAAGTGCCACCAACTTTAAACGTGAAAAATCAATAAGGCTTTTTTGCTATTTTACTGACAGACTTGGGACTTATATTTTCTGAATCCTTGATGGAAGGCCTAAAAAATGTCGCGAATAGAATTCTGATTTAGGTCAACCGGGAGTCACCATTTTAAATTGAAAATGAAAAATAGAAGCAATTTGAAGGGCCGAGACTTTGGAGCACAATAACTCTCATTCTAATTAAGCTAGAATGTTCAAACTTGTTGTAGACGTTCACTAGGTCAATGTTATGATTGAGTTCAAAGATGAGCATTTTTTGCTTAGGGTAAGCAGAGATAAGCATGCTGATTTGTTGATTCTTTAGGGCACGATAACTTCGGTTATAATGACGGGAGAGCGGTGAAACTTTTGTCAATAGGGAGTCTAATAGCTAGCCTGTTGTGTGAAATCATTGTATCATTTTTTTTAAATATCAGGGATAGCCGAAAAAAAAAGAGATTGAAAATCCAAGAAGTCGTATTTTTACAATTTGGAGCATGTTTAGAGGTCTTTCTCGTAAAGTCAACATACTATTTTTTGGGAACTTCTTCTACAAAGAGTCTTATTGGTAGTCTTTTATATGAAACCATCGATCAACAGTCCAACATATCAGGAGTAGAAGAACAAAAGGATCGAACATTGAAAACGGCACCCTTTCATTGTTAAGCGAAACATGCAGTGTGGGTGACTACAATCTACGCATTTAGTCATCGTATAGAGTTTATTCAACAGTATCGAATTCCAACTGCTTAGGGATATTTTACGTGCACTCCAATGTGTACACGGGACCTTGGTTTTTCGTCCCATCCGAAGGACTAGACAGCCGTGGCGAACTTTCAATTCAGGCAAAACGTTTATTGCATACGATTAAGCTGGTCAGTTGGAGCTTATTTTCAAAAGTTTTCTAATAATCGGTTGGTAATTAAAGTACCGTGCACATTAAACTGTTAAAACAGAAAATTTCACCCGGTTGAAATGTTTCTTGCTATAAGTCAGCAATTTTCCGAATTCAGGGAGGCTGGATGGCTGAAGGGGGTATGTGCTCGCTGTATCGTAACGTTTGTCATTGAGTCAACGGGCGTCGTTTCGATCTCCAGGTTGCACGTGACATGGTGTATGATGTCCAACCTCGTGGGTTTTCTCCGTGTTCTTCGGTTTCCTCCCAACGGCTAAAGACCAGTACGTGCAAGGGGAGTTTTTAAATAAAATTAAAAAAACATATGTTAGTCCCGAAATGACCTAGTTTGTGTTGAATGGACGTTAGGCCGCATTTCTCTCTTTCTCTTTTTAATGTTTTGTAATAATCGGTTGGTAATCAAAGGTACTGTTAAAGTGATAAAACAGAAAATTTGGCCCGGTTGTAATGTTTCTCACTTCAAAGTCAACAATTTGTCGATTTTAAGGGGAAAACGTTTATTGCGAACGATTAAGCTGGTCAGGGGGAGCTTATTTTTAAAAGTTTTGTAATAATCGGTTGATAACTAAAGGTACCGTGCAAATTAAAATTAAACTGTTAAAATAGAAAATTTGGCCCGGTTGAAATGTTTCTCGCTGTAGGTCAGCAATTTGCCGATTCTATGGAGGTTGCGTGGCTGAATGGTTAGCACGTGCGCTCTGTATCATAACGTCTGTCATTGAGTCAAGTGGCCTTGTTTCGATTTCTTGGTTGTACGTGACAAGGAGTATGGTCGCCTTACCAACCTCATAGGCCGTAACGCCGCTGCCCGGGTAAAATTTCCCTCATTGCACACTTTATGGCGTATGCCCGTCTTCATTAGCCCATTGTAGGAGCAGAACAGTAGGACGTTAAACCCCGTTTAATTTCTGCATAGAAATCTCTGGCCAGTTTTTTTATTGCAGAGTGCCATTCTTGTATATTGCAGTCTATGACCCTTTGTTTAAAACATGCTTAAAAAGTCGTCACGATTTCCTACTTATAACCAAACATATTGAAAACCATAATTATATAACATATCTTGGAAGCCCGATTACAGCTCTTTCTCTTTTTAAAGTTTTGTAATAATCGGTTGGTAATCAAAGGTACTGTTAAAGTGATAAAACAGAAAATTTCGCCCGGTTGTAATGTTTCTCACTTTAAAGTCAACAATTTGTCGATTTTAAGGGGAAAACGTTTATTGCGAACGATTAAGCTGGTCAGGGGGAGCTTATTTTTAAAAGTTTTGTAATAATCGGTTGATAACTAAAGGTACCGTGCAAATTAAACTGTTAAAATAGAAAATTTGGCCCGGTTGAAATGTTTCTCGCTGTAGGTCAGCAATTTGCCGATTCTATGGAGGTTGCGTGGCTGAATGGTTAGCACGTGCGCTCTGTATCATAACGTCTGTCATTGAGTCAAGTGGCCTTGTTTCGATTTCTTGGTTGTACGTGACAAGGAGTATGGTCGCCTTACCAACCTCATAGGCCGTAACGCCGCTGCCCGGGTAAAATTTCCCTCATTGCACACTTTATGGCGTATGCCCGTCTTCATTAGCCCATTGTAGGAGCAGAACAGTAGGACGTTAAACCCCGTTTAATTTCTGCATAGAAATCTCTGGCCAGTTTTTTTATTGCAGAGTGCCATTCTTGTATATTGCAGTCTATGACCCTTTGTTTAAAACATGCTTAAAAAGTCGTCACGATTTCCTACTTATAACCAAACATATTGAAAACCATAATTATATAACATATCTTGGAAGCCCGATTACAGCTATACAAGTTTCAGTTATTTCCCTTTAGTTTAAAGATTATTTTTTTACCCGGGTGCAATGTTTCTCACTACATTTAAATTTGTAACTTTGTGAGTTTTTGACCGATTTTGATATTATGTCTTTATAATTTTCCAAATCTACACATTTAACGTACATATTCAAACAGTTGAGTTCAACCTGATTCAAAAAGTTTTAGTTTTGTTCAAAGTTATCTCATTTAATTTTTCGATGTTTTCTTACCATTTTCATTTCATCTTTCTGAAAGTTTTGAAATCGGAAGTCACCATTTTGAAGTGAATATGAAACATAGTGAAAAATCAACATTTACGGACTTGTAAACAAACACAATAGAGCATAGTATGTTCAATGCGTCTCCTATGTCTGAAATTAATACATTTCAGGATAGTCGGGATACGGTATTTGAATATTTCAAAAATTCGATTTTTGCCTATGATGTTTTTCGTGCTGACAAAATTCTTTACGAGTGAAAAATCACACTAACTTCACTAGATTGTGACCGATTTTAATGATTTTTTTTCCTCGTTCGGACTATTCATATGACCCATGACATGTGACAGGAAGTGACTGTGAATATGAAAGCTTTCATATCTGCATGGGACAGTAGCAGATCTAGTTTTACATTTTATTCGAAATTGCCCGAAAATGAAATTGAAATTAAAAAGTCTGAGCTAAGGATATTGTGCACCTTTGCAGAGTGCATCCTTTTAGTTATATCAGTTTTGAAAAAAATTAATATTTGCTTTCAAAAAGTGGTACCGAACTGTCAAAATTGTAGTTTTTATTAATATTACGTCACTTCCGTTGCCGACAGAAAAAATTCACCGCTACAAAAAAAATTACAATTGGGACCACGGAGCTTATGAACTTTGTTTTATCTAAATCGAACAATAAATAATTTTTCTGGGTACGAAAAACTAAATTAGCCGATGGCGGCTAATGCAAATTACTGAAACAATTTTTTTTCCTCATTTCTGCTCAAGTAGGATGATATTTTAACCAGTGTAAAATATCGTCAAAAAATATTCATAAATAAAAAAGGTTTTCGTAAAAAAAATAATTTTTTTCAAAATATCGGACATTTTTTCGACTACTTCCGGTTTTACGACTGTTGTCGTGATAGCTTTACGAAGTTCTTTGGATACTTAACTTTCTGTACCAGAAGTGTCAGAAACATCTATTGAGTAGTTTTGGAAAAAAAGATAAAATAAAGAGCGTTTACAAAAATTTAACGATTTTTGAATTTTTTTCAAAGTTTGATGCTATTTTTGGACCACCTATATTATTTCAATGCTTTTCATTTTGGATTCACTATATAGACAATCGATAGGACTTTGAGTAAGAAAAGTTTGAGAAAAATCGTAGGCGTCGTTTTCGAGAAAAGCGCGACTCAGAATGTTAAAAAATCGGAAAATACTGGATTTTTGGCATACAATAATTTATTTCCTTGCCATCGAAATCGTATTATTTACATACCGTATGATGGTCCATTAATAGGCTATCCAACGACAATTTAGGTCTTTTGGTCCGCTATTACCTAAGGGAGAAATCAAGTTTTTCGCAAGTGGGACAATGTCTTTAACCTTTTTTTTTATTTTTTGAATACTTCCGGTATGGTTATTATTGTCGGAATAGTTTAAATAGCCGGTTTGGGTACTAAAATAGTCATAGGGCTCTGTAATAATATATTACATTTACTGATCAGATAAAATGCCACTGAGAAATCCTATGTCCAAAAGTGAGAAAAATGCAAAAAATTTAAAATATCGAAAATTAACTTTCAATAACTACATACATATTATACATCATTAGAATCGTAATTAGGTCAGCTATCTGAAAATACAACCTTTTTTCAAAAATCTCTTAAAATAAAAAAAAATAGTAGAGCATTTTAAAAAATTTCACGATTTTTCGACTTTTTTCGATTTTCAGTCCGTTATTTCACCTATTCCAGATATTTCAAAGTCGTAATGGAATGCTTCGTACTTAAGACTACCACAAGGTCTCTCGATAGAGAAAGTTTCATAAAAATCGCTGGAGTAGTTTTCGAGATACAGGCGTCCAAAAATGCTAAAAATCAGTAAATAATTGATTTTCAGCGTGCCATATTTTGCTGCCTATTCATAGTATCCATATGAATTTGGTATCATACGATAGTGCAATCCTAGTGCCGTCCAATGGTACCCTAATTTCTTTAATCCATTTATATCGGGCGGAGAAATCGCGTTTTTCCCAAAAATATCCATTTTTTGCATTTTTTTCAAAATATTGCACATTATTTCGACCACTTCCGGTTTAAGGATTCTTGTCGAAATTGCTTTATTCGTTGGTATTGGACTATAACTTCATGTTCCAGAAGTTTCAGAAACGTCAATTCTGCCATAAAACGAAACCCGAGCTCACAAAATGGGAAGAAAATTCGAAAAAAATCGAAAAATAAAGGGCGATAATTCTGAATGAAACTTATATTACTGGAATCGCATGGACGTCAGGTATCCAAAAATATAGGTCAAATTTGAAAATTTTGAAAAATAACAAAATTGTCCCGTAAACAACATGTTTTCAATTTTCGAACGCTAAAAAAGTCATAGACGAATGTTCGAAATCGAAAAATGTGAGATAGCCATTGTCTAAGAAAAGATTCAGGGATTCCAAAAAGGTAATTTGTTTGGAAATGGATAAACAATTGACGAAACTATGGCCTATTTTCAATTTTTAGACAAAATACAAAGTTCGGTCACTTCCGGTATGCGCAGAAATTTCAAAAATATTTTATCAAGTAGCCACCACATGGTTTCCCGACAGAAAATCTAATTCCAGATCGATATCTGTTTTCGATCATGGTGATCTAGGCTCCCGCGGTAAATAATAATAATAATAACTAGATCTGCTACTGTCCCATGCAGATATGAAAGCTTTCATATTCATTGTCACGTGTCATCGATTATATCAAGTATCTCAAATAAAAGGATAAGAATAACAAACTATCAAAATTGGTCAAAAACTCGCGAAGTTACAAGTCTAAATATAGTATGAAACATTGCATAATCTGAAAACTAAAGGGAAATAACTGATACTTGTGTTGAAATAATTAATAGAACCAGAAAAACATTTATCCACTATAATAAATAAGCAACATAGAGAAAATGAAATGAAATTGAATGGGGTTTAACGTCCTACTGTTCTGCTCCTAAAATGGGCTAATGAAGACGGGCATACGCCATAAAGTGTGCAATGAGGGAAATTTTACCCGGGCAGCGGCGTTACGGCCTACGAGGTTGGACAGGCGACCATACTCCTTGTCACGTACAACCAAGAAATCGAAACAACGCCAGTTGACTCAATGACAGACGTTATGATACAGAGCGCACGTGCTAACCATTCAGTCACGCAAACTCCCTAAAATCGGCAAATTGCTGACCTACAGATAGAAACATTTCAACCGGGCGAAATCTTCTATTTTATTAGTTTAATTTGCACGGTACCTTTAGTTATCAACCGAATATTACAAAAGTTTTAAAAATAAGCTCACCCTGACCAGCTAAATCGTTCGCAATAAACGTTTTCCCCTTAAAATCGGCAATGTGAGAAACATTACAACCGGGCGAAATTTTCTGTTTTATCACTTTTACAGTATCTTTGATTACCAACCGATTATGACAAAACTTTAAAAATAAAAAAGAAAGAAAGAAATGCGGCTTAACGTCCATTCGACACAAACTAGGTCATTTCGGGACTAACATATGTTTTTTAATTTTATTTAAAAACTCCCCTTGCGCGTACTGGTCTTTAGCTGTTGGGAGGAAACCGAAGGACACGGAGAAAACACACGAGGTTGGACACCATACTCCATGTCACGTGCAATCTCGAAATCGAAACGACGCCCGTTGACTCAATAACAGACGTTACGATACAGCGCGCACATGCTAACCATTCAGCCATTCAG
The DNA here is from genome assembly GCA_036850965.1 of Patella caerulea. NCBI lineage: Eukaryota > Metazoa > Mollusca > Gastropoda > Patellidae > Patella > Patella caerulea. The sequence continues at coordinate 12,267,822 of JAZGQO010000013.1, read as the reverse complement.
CCTCCCTTAAAAATAAGCTCCCCCTGACCAGCTTAATTGTTCGCAATAAATGTTTGCCCTCTAAAATCGGCAAATTGCTGACTTTAAAGTGAGAAACATTACAACCGGGCGAAATTTTATGTTTTATCACTTTTACAGTACCTTTGATTACCAACCGATTATTACAAAACTTTAAAAATAAAAGAGAAAGAGAGAAATGCGGCTCAACGTCCATTCGACACAAACTAGGTCATTTCGGGACTAACATATGTTTTTTAATTTTATTCATAAACTTCCCTTGCGCTTACGGGTCTTTAGCCATGGGAGGAAACCGAAGGACACGGAGAAAGCCCACGAGGTTGGACACCATACTCCATGTCACGTGCAACTTGGAAATCGAAACGACGCCGGTTGACTCAATGACAGACGTTACGATACAGCGCGCGTATGCTAACCATTCAGCCTCCCTAAAATCGGGAAATTGCTGACTTATAGCAAGAAACATTTCAACCGGACGAAATTTTCTGTTTTAACAATTTAATTCACACGGTATTTTGATTACCAACCGATCATTACAAAACTTTTGAAAATAAGCTCCAACTGACCAGCTTAATCGTATGCAATAAACGTTTGGCCTGAATTGAAAGTTCTGCAACGAGAAAGTTCATCTCGATTTTCCGGCGTGGTCCTCTTGTCAGTGAGGCAGAGCAGAGGGCCTGACAAGGACAGCTGTCTAGTCGTTCGGATGGGACGAAAAACCAAGGTCGCGTGTACACATTGGAGTGCACGTAAAATATCCCTAAGCAGTTGGAATTCGATACTGTTGAATAAGCTCTATACGATGACTAAATGTGCAGATTGTAGTCACCCACACTGCATGTTTCGCTTAACAATGAAAGGGTGCCGTTTTCAATGTTTGATCCTTTTATTCTTCTACTCCAGATATTTTGGACTGTTGATCGAAGTTTTCATATAAAAGACTACCGATAAGACTCTTCGTAGAAGAAGTTCCCAAAAAATATTATGTTGACTTTAAGAGAGAAAAGAACCTTTAAAGATGCTCCAAATCGTAAACATGCGACTTTTTGGATTTTCGATCTCTTTTTTTCTGCTATCCCTGATATTTAAAAAAAAAAAGATACAACGATTCCACACAACAGGCCAGCTATTACACTCTCGATTAACAAGAGTTTCACCGCCCTCCCTTCATTATAACCGAAGTTATCTTGTCCTAAAGAATCAACAAATCAGCATGCTTATCTCTGCTTACCCTAGGCAGAAAATGCTCATCTTTAAACTCAATCCTGACATTGACATAGTGAACGTCTACACCAAGATTGAACATTCTAGCTCAATTAGAAGGAGAGTTATTTCAGCTTCCCTGAATACGGAAAATTGCTGACTTATAGCAAGAAACATTTCAACCGGGCGAAATTTTCTGTTTTAACAGTTTAATGTGCACGGTACTTTAATTACCAACCGATTATTACAAAACTTTTGAAAATAAGCTCCAACTGACCAGCTTAATCGTTTGCAATAAAAGTTTGGCTTGAATTGAAAGTTCTGCACGTAGGAAGTTCATCTCGATTTCCCGGCGTGGTTCCCTCTTGTCAGTGTGGCAGAACGGAGGGCCCGACAAGCACAGCTGTCTAGTTCGGATGGGACGAAAAGCACGGTCCCGTGTACAAATTGGAGTTCACGTAAAATATCCCTAAGCAGTTGGAATTCGATACTGTTGAATAAGCTCTATACGATGACTAAATGTGTAGATTGTAGTCACCCACACTGCATGTTTCGCTTAACAATGAAAGGGTGCCGTTTTCAATGTTCGATCCTTTTGTTCTTCTACTCCTGATATGTTGGACTGTTGATCGATGGTTTCATATAAAAGACTACCAATAAGACTCTTTGTAGAAGAAGTTCCCAACCACTATTATGTTGACTTTACGAGAAAGACCTCTAAACATGCTCCAAATTGTAAAAATACGACTTTTTGGATTTTCAATCTCTTTTTTTCGGCTATCCCTGATATTTAAAAAAAAATGATACAATGATTTCACACAACAGGCTAGCTATTAGACTCTCTATTGACAAAAGTTTCACCGCCCTCCCTTCATTATAACCGAAGTTATCGTGCCCTAAAGAATCAACAAATCAACATGCTTATCTCTGCTTACCCTAAGCAGAAAATGCTCATCTTTGAACTCCATCATAACATTGACCTAGTGAACGTTTACACCAAGTTTGAACATTCTAGCTTAATTAGAATGAGAGTTATTGTGCTCCAAAGTCTCGGCCCTTCAAATTGCTTCTATTTTTCATTTTCAATTCAAAATGGTGACTCCCGGTTGGCCTAAATCAAAATTCTATTCGCGACATTTTTTAGGCCTTCCTACAAGGATTCAGAAAATATAACTCCCGAGTCTGTAAGTAAAATAGCAAAAAAGCCTTAGTGATTTTTCACGTTTAAAGATGGTGGCACTTCCGGTTCGATCGACAAACTCCATATTTTGTGTACGAATCAGTAATTCCTTGCCTAGTATCAAAAAAAAAATTAGGTCATTCTGACCTATATTTCGGCGATTTTTTTGAAAATTTTGATCCTTAATTTCACCAAGGGGAGATAATTTAGAAAATTTCTAATTATATTTTTGAAGTCACATCGGTAGGATCTACTTATATACTAAATTGAATGAAAATCGCACAACTATTAAAGAAGTTGTCAAATTGGTCTAAACTTCCGGTTCGAAATCACAGCGACGAATTTTCGAAATTCGAAAATGTGAAACTGCTGATGAAAATGATTTTTTTCAAGGTATTCAAAGAAAAAAGATTTAGTAAAATCGGTCAAAAAACAATAAAGTTACGACTATGCAATGTCCATTTTGTCGTTCGTAAATTTCGGTGATTTCGGATTCGTAAAACGTTTTGAAAATATATTTAATCAACAGCTACCATCCATTTTTGGGGGGGTAGGTAAAAGTTTCATAAAGATACTGTGGTTAGATTCTGAGAAATCCGATTTGTGGATAAAACACAAAAAAAAATAATAATAATCTTAACAGAAACAATAAGCTTTCATATGTAATATGAAAGCTTAACTAGATCTGCTACTGTCCCATGCAGATATGAAAGCTTTCATATTCATCGTCATGTGTCATTGATTGTATCAAGTATCCTAAATAAAAGGATAAGAAGAAAAAATTATCAAAATTGGTCAAAAACTCGCGAAGTTACAAGTCTAAATATAGTATGAAACATTGCACCCAGGCATAACAATAATCTGAAAACTAAAGGGAAATACCTCAAACTTGTATTACTGTAATGAGACGGATGAGAAAATGAAATGAAAACGGCGGGAAAAAAAATTAAAAATGACCGGTTGGACAGGCGACCTTACTCCTTGTCACGTACAACCGGGCATTCGAAAACACGCTAGTTAACTCAACAATGACAGGCGCGCGTGCTAACCATTCAGCCACCCAACCCCCCTTTAAAATCAGACACGTGTAATATGTCATAGGAAAAATAACAAGTGGCTCACAAAAAAATGGTAAATTAATGAGTTTAGGTCAAAAGGTTGAGCTACTGTTTTAGAGTATTCTTTTATGTTTTAAAGAGACACGTTAAGGGTTGTTCATACTTAAATGAAAGTTTAATTTTAAATAAGACCAATAAAATTAGGATTTAATAATGCCAGACTAATATTAAAATAAAGTTTTCAATTAAGAATAATTAATTATTGGTCTAATGCAATGAAATGCTTTGATTTGGCGGATGAAATGTACGATGGGTGTCCACACTATGTGGCTAAGGCGTTGGCCTGCTAGCTAGGAGGTCGGGTGTTCGATCCCTGCATTGGCCGAGAAAGTTCATCTCGATATTCTGGCGTGTCCCCCCATCCGCCGTGTACACATTGGAGTGCACGTAAAAGATCCCTTAGCAGTTGGAATTCTATATTGTTGAATAAGCTCTATACGATGACTAAATGTGCAGATTGTAGCCACCCACACTGCATGTTTTGCTTAACAATGAAAGGGTGCCGTTTTCAATGTTCGACCCTTTTGTTCTTCTACTCCTGATATGTTGGATTGTTGATCGATGGTTTTATATAAAAGACTACCAATAAGACTCTTTGTAGAAGAAGTTCCCAAAAAATATTAAGTTGACTTTACGAGAAAGACCTCTAAACATGCTCCAAATTGTAAAAATACGACTTTTTGGATTTTCGATCTCTTTTTTCTGCTACCCCTGATATTTAAAAAAAAATGATACAATGATTTCACACAACAGGCTAGCTATGAGACTCTCGATTGACAAGAGTTTCTTCACCCTCCCTTCATTATAACCGAAGTTATTGTGCCCTAAAGAATCAACAAATCAGCATGCTCTGCTTACCCTAGGCAGAAAATGTTCATCTTTGCACTCAATCATGACATTGACCTGGTGAATGTCTACACCAAGATTGAACATTCTAGCTCAATTAGAAAGATAGTTATTGTGTTTCAAAGCCTCGGCCCTTCAAATTGCTACTACTTTTCATTTTCAATTCAAAATGGTGACCATCACGTGACCGAAATCAAAATTCTGCTCCCTACGATTTTTGGGCCATCCTTCAAGGATTCAGAAAATATAACTCCCGTGTCTGTAAGTAAAATAGCAAAAAAGCCTTAGGGATTTTTCATGTTTCAAGATGGTGGCATTTCCGGTTCGATAGACAAACTCCATATTTTGTGTAGGAATCAGTAATTACTTGTCGAGTATCGAAAAATTTGTTTAGGTCATTCTGACCTATATTTCGACGATTTTTTTGAAAACTTTGATCCTTAATTTCACCAAGGGGAGATAATTTAGAAAATTTCTCATTATAATTTTGAAGTCACATTGGTAAGATCTACTTAAATACTAAATTTCATGAAAATCGTACAACTATTAAAGAAGTTGTAAAGTTGGTCTAAACTTCCGGTTCGAAATCACAGCGACGAATTTTTGAAATTCGAAAATGTGAAACTGCAGATGAAAATGATTTTTTTCAAGGTATTCAAAGAAAAAAGAATTAGTAAAATCAGTCAAAAAATAGCAAAGTTACGACTATGCATTGTTAATTTTTCCGTTCGTAAAATTCGGTGATTTCGAATTCGCAAAACGTTTCGAAAATATATTTAATCAACAGCCACCACCCATTTTTGGGGGGGTAGGTCAAAGTTTCAGAAATATCCTATGGTTAGATTCTGTGAAATCCGATTTGCAGGAGAAACACAAAAAAAAAAATAATAACTAGATCTGCTACTGTCCCATGCAGATATGAAAGCTTTCATATTCATCGCCACGTGTCATTGATTGTATCAAGTATCCTAAATAAAAGGATAAGAAGAAAAAATTATCAAAATTCGTCAAAGGCTCGCAAAATTACAAGTCTAAATATAGTATGAAACATTGCACCCAGGCATAACAATAATCTGAAAACTAAAGGGAAATAACCGAAACTTGTATTACTGTAATGAGACGGATGAGAAAATGAAATGAAAATTGCCGGAAAAAAATTAAAAATGACAGGTTGGACAGGCGACTTTACTCCTTGTCACGTACAACCGAGCATTCGAAAACACGTGCGTGCTAACCATTCAGCCGCCCAACCCCCCTTTGAAATCAGACACGTACAAGCCACTCACAACAAAATGGTAAATTAATGAGTTTAGGGCAAAAAGGCGTCAACAGCACCCGGTGTTCCCAGGCGGTCACCCATCCTAGTACTAACCGGGCCCGACGTTGCTTAACTTGAGTGATCGGACGAGAACTGGTGTTTTCAACATGGTATGACCGTAGACGAGAGAAGGTGGACAGAACCCGTAGTTATACATACTTGAATTGACCCGCTTATTGATTTTTCGGGGGGGGGGGGGGGATGTCGGTTTTAAAAAGCACAGCACAGCACCCGGTGTTCCCAGGCGGTCACCCATCCAAGTACTGACCGGGCCCGACGTTGCTTAACTTCAGTGATCGGACGAGAACTGGTGTTTTCAACGTGGTGTGGCCGTAGACGAGAGAAGGTGGACAGAACCCATACTTGTGCTTACTCAAATTCTTTTTGTGTCTTATTCCCTGGGGAGACGGGCCGAGCGCAGAGCTGGAGTGGTGCAAAAGAGTGCGCGCTGTGGTCTAATTGGCGGAAAATTGATTTTTTCACGAAGAATCAGGGCAAAAAGGCGTCTACAGCACCCGGTGTTCCCAGGCGGTCACCCATCCAAGTACTAACCGGGCCCGACGTTGCTTAACTTCAGTGATCGGACGAGAACTGGTGTTTTCAACGTGGTATGGCCGTAGACGAGATAAGCTGGACAGAACCCGTAGTTATACTTACCTGAATTGACCCGCTTATTGATTTTTTGTTTTGTTTTTTGTTTTAGAGTATTTAATTGTTTTAAAGAGACACGTTAAGGGTTGTTCATAGTTAAATTAAAGTTTAATTTTAAATAAGACCAATAAAATTAGGATTTAATAATGCCAGACTAATATTAAATAAAGTTTTAAATTAAGAATAATTAATTATTGGTCTAATGCAATGAAATGCTTTGATTTGACGGATGAAATGAACGATGGGTGTTCACACTATGTGGCTAAGGCGTTGGCCTGCTAGCCAGGAGGTCGGGTGTTCGATCCCTGCATTGGCCGAGAAAGTTCATCTCGATATTCTGGCGTGTCCCCCCATCCGCCGTGTACACATTGGAGTGCACGTAAAAGATCCCTTAGCAGTTGGAATTCTATATTGTTGAATAAGCTCTATACGATGACTAAATGTGCAGATTGTAGCCACCCACACTGCATGTTTTGCTTAACAATGAAAGGGTGCGGTTTTCAATTTTCGATCCTTTTATTCTACTACTCCTGATATTTTGGACTGTTGATCTATGGTTTCATATAAAAGACTACCGATAAGACTCTTTGTAGAAGAAGTTCCCCCAAAATATTATGTTGACTTTAAGAGAAAAGGACCTTTAAAAATGCTCCAAATCGTAAAAATACGACTTTTTGGATTTCCGATCTCTTTTTTCTGCTACCCCTGATATTTAAAAAAAATGATACAATGATTTCACACAACGGGCTAGCTATTAGACTCTCGATTGACAAGAGTTTCATCACCCTCCCTTCATTATAACCGAAGTTATTGTGCCCTAAAGAATCAACAAATCAGCATGCTTATCTCTGCTTACCCTAGGCAGAAAATGTTCATCTTTGCACTCAATCATGACATTGACCTAGTGAACGTCTACACCAAGATTGAACATTCTAGCTCAATTAGAAGGAGAGTTATTGTGTTTCAAAGTCTCGGCCCTTCAAATTGCTACTACTTTTCATATTCACTTCAAAATGGCAACCATCAGTTGACCTAAATCAAAATTCTGCTCCCTACGATTTTCGCGCCATCCTTCAAGGATTCAGAAAATATAACTCCCGTGTCTGTAAGTAAGATAGCAAAAAAGCCTTAGGGATTTTTCATGTTTCAAGATGGTGGCATTTCCGGTTTGATCGAAAAACTCCATATTTTGTGTAGGAATCAGTAATTACCTGTCGAGTATTGAAAAAAAACTAGGTCATTCTGACCTATATTTCGACGATTTTTTTTAAAACTTTGATCCGTAATTTCACCAAGGGGAGATAATTTAGAAAATTTCTCATTATAATTTTGAAGTCACATTGGTAAGATCTACTTAAATACTAAATTTCATGAAAATCGCACAACTATTAAAGAAGTTGTCAAATTGGTCTAAACTTCCGGTTCGAAATCACAGCGACGAATTTTCGAAATTCGAAAATGTGAAACTGCAGATGAAAATGATTTTTTTCAAGGTATTCAAAGAAAAAAGAATTAGTAAAATAGGTCAAAAAATAGCAAAGTTACGACTACGCATTGTCAGTTTTTTCGTTCGTAAAATTCGGTGATTTCGAATTCGCAAAACGTTTTGAAAATATATTTAATCAACAGCCACCACCCATTTTTGGGGGGGTAGGTCAAAGTTTCAGAAACATCCTATGGATAGATTCTGTGAAATCCGATTTGCAGGAAAAACACAAAAAAAAAAATTAACTAGATCTGCTACTGTCCCATGCAGATATGAAAGCTTTCATATTCACAGTCACTTCCTGTCACATGTCATGGGTCGTATGAATAATCCGAACAAGGAAAAAAAATCATTAAAATCGGTTACAATCTAGTGAAGTTAATGTGATTTTTCACTCGTAAAGAATTTTGTCAGCACGAAAAACATCAAAGGCAAAAATCGAATTTTTGAAATATTCAAATACCGTATCCCGACTATCCTGAAATGTAATAATTTCAGACATAGGAGACGCATTGAACATACTATGCTCTATTGTGTTTGTTTACAAGTCCGTAAATGTCGACTTTTCACTATGTTTCATATTCACTTCAAAATGGTGACTACCAGTTGACCTAAATCAAAATTCTACTTCGAACTTCATCAAGACATTGACTTAGTGAATGCCTATACCAAGTTTGAAGATTGTACCCCAATTAGAAAAAGAGTTATTGTGTTCCAGAGTCATCAAGGTATTGGCCTAATAAACACCCACACCAAGTCTAGCTGAATTAGAAAGAGAGTTATTGTGTCCCAAACTAGATCATTTCGGGACTAACATATAGTTCGATTTTATTTCAATATTTCGCTTGTGCGTAGAGGTCTTTAGCAGTGGAAGGAAACCGGAGGAAATGAAGAAAACCCACCAAGATGGACAGGCGACCTTACTCCTTGTCAGGTACGACCGGAGATTCGAAAACACGCTAGCTGACTCAATGACAGGCTTTATGATACAGCGCGCGCGTGCTAACCATTCAGCCACCAAACTCCCCTTTGAAATCGGACACGTGCAATATGTCATATAAGAAGAATAACAAGTCGCTCACATACAAAATGGTAAATTAATGAGCTTAGGTCAAAAGGTTGAGCTACTGTTTTAGAGTATTTAATTGTTTTAAAGAGACACGTTAAGGGATGTTCATAGTTAAATGAAAGTTTAACTTTAAATAAGACGAACGTCTACCAATAAAATGAGGATTTAATAATACTAAAATAAAGTTTCAAATTAAGAATAATTAATTATTGGTTTAATGCAATGAAATGCTTTGATTTGACAGATGAAATGTACGATGGGTGTACACACTATGTGGCGAAGGCGTTGACCTGCTAGCCAGGAGGTCGGGTGTTCGATCCCTGCATTGGCCGAGAAAGTTCATCTCGATTTTTTGGCGTGTCCTCCCACCGGCGTGTACACATTGGAGTGCACGTAAAAGATTCCTTAGCAGTTGGAATTCGATAATGTTGAATAAGCCCTATACGATGACTAAATGTGCAAATTGTAGCCACCCACACTGCATGTTTTGCTTAACAATGAAAGGGTGCCGTTTTCAATTTTCGATCCTTTTATTCTTCTACTCCTGATATTTTGGACTGTTGATCGATGGTTTCATATAAAAGACTACCGATAAGACTCTTTGTACAAGAAGTTCCCCAAAAATATTATGTTGACTTTAAGAGAAAAGGACCTTTAAAAATGCTCTAAATCGTAAAAATACGACTTTTTGGATTTTCGATCTCTTTTTTCTGCTATCCCTGATATTTAAAAAAAATGATACAATGATTTCACACAACAAGCTAGCTATGAGACTCTAGATTGACAAGAGTTTCACCACCCTCCCTTCATTATAACCGAAGTTATTGTGCCCTAAAGAATCAACAAATCAGCATGCGTATCTCTGCTTACCCAAGGCAGAAAATGCTCATCTTTACACTCGATCATGACATTGACCTAGTGAACGTCTACCCCAAGTTCCAAAAACTCGGCCCTTCAAATTGCTTCCATTTTTCATTTTCAATTCAAAATGGTGACTTCCAGTTGACCTAAATGAAAATTCTACTCCCGACGTTTTTTAGGCCTTCCTCCAAGGATTCAGAAAATATAATTCCCGTGTCTGTAAGTAAAATAGCAAAATGGCGTTTGAGGTTTTTACATTTCAAGATGGTGGCACTTCCGGGTTGAGCTACAAACTCCATTTTTTGTGTACGAATCAGTGGTCTCGCAGCTAGTAAAAAAAAAAAATTTAAGATGATTTGACCTATATTTCGTCGATTTTTTTGAAAATTTCGATCCTCAATTTCTCCAAGGGGAGATAATTTAGAAAATTTCTAAAGTCATTTTTCAAGTCGCATCATTAAGGTTTACTTACATATTAAATTTCATGAAAATCGTACAAACACTAAAGAAGTTGTCGAGTTGGTCTAAACTTCCGGTTCGAAATCACAGCGACGAATTTTCGAAATTCGAAAATCCGAAATTGCAGATTTGAAGTAAATGTCTCAAGGTACTCATAGAAAAAAGAATTAATTAAATAGGTCAAATAGTCACAAAGTTACAACATTGTAGGTCAAATGCATTCGTTCGTAAAATTCGGTGATTTCAGATTCGTAAAACGTTTTGAAAATATATTTAATCAAGGTTCGCACCCCATTTATATGGGGTAGGTCAAAGTTTCAGAAAGATCCTATGGTTAGATTCTGAGAAATTCGATTTGCCGAAAATACAGAAAAAAAAATAATAATAACTAGATCTGCTACTGTCCCATGCAGATATGAAAGCTTTCATATTCATCGTCACGTGTCATTGATTGTATCAAGTATCCTAAATAAAAGGATAAGAAGAAAAAATTATTAAAATTGGCCAAAAACTCGCGAAGTTACAAGTCTAAATATAGTATGAAACATTGCACCCAGGCATAACAATAATCTGAAAACTAAAGGGAAATAACTGAAACTTGTATTACTGTAATGAGACGGATGAGAAAATGAAATGAAAATGGCGGGAAAAAAAAAATTAAAAATGGCAGGTTGGACAGGCGACCTTACTCCTTTTGTCACGTACAACCGGGCATTCGAAAACACGCTAGTTAACTCAATGACAGGCGCGCGTGCTAACCATTCAGGCACCCAACCGCCCTTTGAAATCAGACACGTGCAATATGTCATATAAGAAGAATAAGAAGTCGCTCACAACAAAATGGTAAATTAATGAGTTTAGGCCAAAAGGTTGAGCTACTGTTTAAGAGTACTTAATAGTTTTAAAGAGACACGTTAAGGGTTGTTCATAGTTAAATGAAAGTTTAATTTTAAATAAGACCAATAAAATTAGGATTTAATAATGCCAGACTAATATTTTCAATATGTTTGGTTATAAGTAGGAAATCTCGACGACTTCTTAAGCATGTTTTAAACAAAGGATCATGTTTGTTTAAACAAGAATGGCACTCTGCAATAAAAAAACTGGCCAAAGCAAGATTTCTAATTAAATAATTGCTAGAACCAGAAAAATATTTATCCACTATAATAAATAAGCAACATAGAGAAAATGAAATGAAATTGAATGGGGTTTAACGTCCGACTGTTCTGCTCCTAAAATGGGCTAATGAAGACGGGCATATGCCATAAAGTGTGCAATGAGGGAAATTTTACCCGGACAGCGGCGGTTACGGCCTACGAGGTTGGACAGGCGACCATACTCCTTGTCACGTACAACCAAGAAATCGAAACAACGCCAGTTGACTCAATGACAGACGTTATGATACAGAGCGCACGTGCTAACCATTCAGCCACGCAACCTCCCTAAAATCGGCAAATTGCTGACCTACAGCGAGAAACATTTCAACCGGGCCAAATTTTTTATTGTAACAGTTTAATTTGCACGGTACCTTTAGTTATCAACCGAATATTACAAAACTTTTAAAAATAAGCTCCCCCTGACCAGCTTAAGCGTTCGCAATAAACGTTTGCCCCTTAAAATCGGCAAATTGCTGACTTTAAAGTGAGAAACATTACAACCGGGCGAAATTTTCTGTTTTATCACTTTTACAGTACCTTTGATTACCAACCGATTATTACAAAACTTTAAAAATAAAAGAGAAAGAGAGAAATGCGGCCTAATGTCCATACGACACAAACTAGGTCATTTCGGGACTAACATATGTTTTTTAATTTTATTTAAAAACTCCCCTTGCGCTTACAGGTCTTTAGCCGTTGGGAGGAAACCGAAGGACACGGAGAAAACCCACGAGGTTGGACATCATACTTCATGTCACGTCCAACCTGGAGATCGAAACGACGCCCATTGACTCAAAATGACAGACGTTACGATACAGTGCGCACATGCTAACCATTCAGCCTCCCTGAATTCGGAAAATTGCTGACTTATAGCAAGAAACATTTCAACCGGGCGAAATTTTCTGTTTTAACAGTTTAATGTGCACGGTACTTTAATTACCAACCGATTATTACAAAACTTTTGAAAATGAGCTCCAACTGACCAGCTTAATCGTATGCAATAAACGTTTTGCCTGAATTGAAAGTTCTGCACGGAGAAAGTTCATCTCGATTTCCCAGCGTGGTTCCCCTTTTCAGTGAGGCAGAACGGAGGGCCTGACAAGCACAGCTGTATAGTCGTTCGGATGGGACGAAAAACCAAGGTCCCGTGTACACATTGGAGTGCACGTAAAATATCCCAAAGCAGTTGGAATTCGATACTGTTGAATAAGCTCTATACGATGACTAAATGCGTAGATTGTAGTCACCCACACCGCATGTTTCGCTTAACAATGAAAGGGTGCAGTATTCAATTTTCGATCCTTTTGTTCTTCTACTCCTGATATGTTGGACTGTTGATCGATGGTTTCATATAAAAGACTACCAATAAGACTCTTTGTAGAAGAAGTTCCCCAAAAATAGTATGTTGACTTTACGAGAAAGACCTCTAAACATGCTCCAAATTGTAAAAATACGACTTTTTGGATTTTCAATCTCTTTTTTTTCGGCTATCCCTGATATTTAGAAAAAATAATACAATGATTTCACACAACAGGCTAGCTATTAGACTCTCTATTGACAAAAGTTTCACCGCCCTCCCTTCATTATAACCGAAGTTATCGTGCCCTAAAGAATCAACAAATTAGCATGCTTATCTCTGCTTACCCTAAGCAGAAAATGCTCATCTTTGAACCCAATCATAACATTGACCTAGTGAACGTCTACACCAAGTTTGAACATTCTAGCTTAATTAGAAGGAGAGTAATTGTGTTCCAAAGTCCCGACCCTTCAAATTGCTTCTATTTTTCATTTTCAATTCAAAATGGTGACCATCACGTGACCGAAATCAAAATTCTATTCGCGACATTTTTTAGGCCTTCCTACAAGGATTCAGAAAATATAACTCCCGAGTCTGTAAGTAAAATAGCAAAAAAGCCTTATTGATTTTTCACTTTTAAATATGGCGGCACTTCCGATTCGATCGACAAACTCCATATTTTGTGTACAAATCAGTAATTACTTGTCGAGTATCGAAAATTTTTTTTAGGTCATTCTGACCTATATTTCGACGATTTTTTTGAAAACTTTGATCCTTAATTTCACCAAGGGGAGATAATTTAGAAAATTTCTAATTATATTTTTGAAGTCACATCGGTAAGATATACTTATATACTAAATTTCATGCAAATCGTACAACTATTAAAGAAGTTGTCAAATTGGTGTAAACTTCCGGTTCGAAATCACAGCGACGAATTTTCGAAATTCGAAAATGTGAAACTGCAGATGAAAACGATTTTTTTCAAGGTATTCAAAGAAAAAAGAATTAGTAAAATCGGTCAAAAAATAACAAAGTTACGACTATGCATTGTCAGTTTTTACGTTCGTAAAATTCGGTGATTTCGGATTCGTAAAACGTTTTGAAAATATATTTAAACAACGTTCGCACCCCATTTTTGGGGGGGTAGGTCAAAGTTTCAGAAAGATCCCATGGTTAGATTCTGAGAAATCCGATTTGCAGAAAATACACAAAAAAAAAAAATAATAACTAGATCTGCTACTGTCCCATGCAGATATGAAAGCTTTCATATTCATCGTCACGTGTCATTGATTGTATCAAGTATCCTAAATAAAAGGATAAGAAGAAAAAATTATTAAAATTGGTCAAAAACTCGCGAAGTTACAAGTCTAAATATAGTATGGAACATTGCACCCAGGCATAACAATAATTTGAAAACTAAAGGCAAATAACTGAAACTTGTATTACTGTAATGAGACGGATGAGAAAATGAAATGAAAATGGCGGGAAAAAAAATAAAAATGGCAGGTTGGACAGGCGACCTTACTCCTTGTCACGTACAACCGGGCATTCGAAAACACGCTAGTTAACTCAATGACAGGCGCGCGTGCTAACCATTCAGCCACCCAACCCCCCTTTGAAATCAGACACGTGCAATATGTCATATAGGAAGAATAAGAAGTCGCTCACAACAAAATGGTAAATTAATGAGTTTAGGTCAAAAGGTTGAGCTACTGTTTTAGAGTACTTAATAGTTTTAAAGAGACACGTTAAGGGTTGTTCATAGTTAAATGAAAGTTTAATTTTAAATAAGACCAATAAAATTAGGATTTAATAATGCCAGACTAATATTTCCAATATGTTTGGTTATAAGTAGGAAATCGTGACGACTTCTTAAGCATGTTTTAAACAAAGGATCATGTTTGTTTAAACAAGAATGGCACTCTGCAATAAAAAAACTGGCCAAAGCAAGATTTCTATGCAGAAATTAAATAATTGCTAGAACCAGAAAAATATTTATCCACTATAATAAATAAGCAACATAGAGAACATGAAATGAAATTGAATGGGGTTTAACGTCCGACTGTTCTGCTCCTAAAATGGGCTAATGAAGACGGGCATATGCCATAAAGTGTGCAATGAGGGAAATTTTACCCGGGCAGCGGGGGTTACGGCCTTCAAGGTTGGACAGGCGACCATACTCCTTGTCACGTACAACCAAGCAATCGAAACAACGCCAGTTGACTCAATGACAGACGTTATGATACAGAGCGCACGTGCTAACCATTCAGCCACGCAACCTCCCTAAAATCGGCAAATTGCTGACCTACAGCGAGAAACATTTCAACCGGGCCAAATTTTCTATTGTAACAGTTTAATTTGCACGGTACCTTTAGTTATCAACCTAATATTACAAAACTTTTAAAAATAAGCTCCCCCTGACCAGCTTAAGCGTTCGCAATAAAAGTTTGCCCCTTAAAATCGGCAAATTGCTGACTTTAAAGTGAGAAACATTACAACCGGGCGAAATTTTCTGTTTTATCACTTTTACAGTACCTTTGATTACCAACCGATTATTACAAAACTTTTAAAATAAAAGAGAAAGAGAGAAATGCGGCCTAATGTCCATTCGACACAAACTAGGTCATTTCGGGACTAACATATGTTTTTAATTTTATTTAAAAACTCCCCTTGCGCTTACAGGTCTTTAGCCGTTGGGAGGAAACCGAAGGACACGGAGAAAACCCACGAGGTTGGACATCATACTTCATGTCACGTGCAACCTGGAGATCGAAACGACGCCCGTTGACTCAATGACAGACGTTACGATACAGTGCGCACATGCTAACCATTCAGCCTCCCTGAATTCAGAAAATTGCTGACTTATAGCAAGAAACATTTCAACCGGGCGAAATTTTCTGTTTTAACAGTTTAATGTGCACGGTACTTTAATTACCAACCGATTATTACAAAACTTTTGAAAATAAGCTCCAACTGACCAGCTTAATCGTATGCAATAAACGTTTTCGCCTGAATTGAAAGTTCTGCACAGAGAAAGTTCATCTCGATTTCCCGGCGTGGTTCCCCTTGTCAGTGAGGCAGAACGGAGGGCCTGACAAGCACAGCTGTCTAGTCATTCGGATGGGGAGAAAAACCAAGGTCTCGTGTACACATTGGAGTGCACGTAAAATATCCCTAAGCAGCTGGAATTCGATACTGTTGAATAAGCTCTATACGATGACTAAATGTGTAGATTGTAGTCACCCACACTGCATGTTTCGCTTAACAATGAAAGGGTGCCGATTTCAATGTTCGATCCTTTTGTTCTTCTACTCCTGATATGTTGGACTGTTGATCGATGGTTTCATATAAAAGACTACCAATAAGACTCTTTGTAGAAGAAGTTCCCAAAAAATATTATGTTGACTTTACGAGAAAGACCTCTAAACATGATCCAAATTGTAAAAATACGACTTTTTGGATTTTCAATCTCTTTTTTTCGGCTATCAATGATTTTTAGAAAAAATAATACAATGATTTCACACAACAGGCTAGCTATTAGACTCTCTATTGACAAAAGTTTCACCGCCCTCCCTTCATTATAACCGAAGTTATCGTGCCCTAAAGAATCAACAAATTAGCATGCTTATCTCTGCTTACCCTAAGCAGAAAATGCTCATCTTTAAACTCAATCATAACATTGACCTAGTGAACGTCTACACCAAGTTTGAACATTCTAGCTTAATTAGAAGGAGAGTAATTGTGTTCCAAAGTCCCGACCCTTCAAATTGCTTCTATTTTTCATTTTCAATTCAAAATGGTGACCATCACGTGACCGAAATCAAAATTCTATTCGCGACATTTTTTAGGCCTTCCATCAAGGATTCAGAAAATATAACTCCCGAGTCTGTAAGTAAAATAGCAAAAAAGCCTTATTGATTTTTCACTTTTAAACATGGCGGCACTTCCGGTTCGATCGACAAACTCCATATTTTGTGTACAAATCAGTAATTACTTATCTAGTATCAAAAAAAAAAAATCAGGTCATTCTGACCTATATTTCGACAATTTTTTTGAAAATTTTGATCCTTAATTTCGTCAAGGGGAGATAATTTAGAAAATTTCTAATTATATTTTTGAAGTCACATCGGTAAGATCTACTTAGATACTAAATTTCATGAAAATCGTACAACTATTAAAGAAGTTGTCAAATTAGTCTAAACTTCCGGTTCGAAATCACAGCGACGAATTTTCGAAATTCGAAAATCTGAAACTGCAGATTTATAGTAATTGTCTCAAGGTACTCAAAGAAAAAAGATTTAGCAAAATAGGTCAAATAGTCACAAAGTTACAGCATTGTAGGTCAAATGCATTCGTTCGTAAAATTCGGTGATTTCGGATACGTAAAACGTTTTGAAAATATATTTAATCAACAGCCACCACCCATTTTTGGGGGGATAGGTAAAAGTTTCAGAACGATCCTATGGATAGATTCTGAGAAATCCGATTTGTGGATAAAACACAAAAAAAAAAAATAATAACTAGATCTGCTACTGTCCCATGCAGATATGAAAGCTTTCATATTCATCGTCACGTGTCATCGATTATAGCAAGTATCTCAAATAAAAGGATAAGAATAACAAACTGTCAAAATTGGTCAAAAACTCGCGAAGTTACAAGTCTAAATATAGTATGAAACATTGAGTAATCTGAAAACTAAAGGGAAATAACTGATACTTGTGTTGCTGTAATCGCGATGACTTCCGATTTCAAAACTTTCAGAAAAATGAAATGAAAATGGTAAGAAAACATCGAAAAATTAAATGAGATAACTTTGAACAAAACTAAAACTTTTTGAATCAGGTTGAACTCAACTGTTTGAATATGTACGTTAAATATGTAGATTTGGAAAATTATAAAGACATAATATCAAAATCGGTCAAAAACTCACAAAGTTACAAATTTAAATGTAGTGAGAAACATTGCACCCGGGCAAAAAAATAATCTTTAAACTAAAGGGAAATAACTGAAACTTGTATAGCTGTAATCGGGCTTCCAAGATATGTTATATAATTATGGTTTCCAATATGTTTGGTTATAAGTAGGAAATCGTGACGACTTCTTAAGCATGTTTTAAACAAAGGGTCATAGACTGCAATATACAAGAATGGCACTCTGCAATAAAAAAAACTGGCCAGAGATTTCTATGCAGAAATTAAATAATTGCTAGAAACAGAAAAATATTTATCCACTATAATAAATAAGCAACATAGAGAAAATGAAATGAAATTGAATGGGATTTAACGTCCTACTGTTCTGCTCCTACAATGGGCTAATGAAGACGGGCATACGCCATAAAGTGTGCAATGAGGGAAATTTTACCCGGGCAGCGGCGTTACAGCCTACGAGGTTGGTAAGGCGACCATACTCCGTGTCACGTACAACCAAGAAATTGAAACAAGGCCAGTTGACTCAATGACAGACGTTATGATACAGAGCGCACGTGCTAACCATTCAGCCACGCAACCTCCTTAAAATCGCCAAATTGCTGACCTACAGCGAGAAACATTTCAACCGGGCCAAATTTTCTATTTTAACAGTTTAATTTGCACGGTACCTTTAGTTATCAACCGAATATTACAAAACTTTTAAAAATAAGCTCCCCCTGACCAGCTTAATCGTTCGCAATAAACGTTTACCCCTTAAAATCGACAAATTGCTGACTTTAAAGTGAGAAACATTACAACCGGGCCAAATTTTCTGTTTTATCACTTTAACAGTACCTTTGATTACCAACCGATTATTACAAAACTTTAAAAAGAGAAAGAGAGAAATGCGGCCTAACGTCCATTCGACACAAACTAGGTCATTTCGGGACTAACATATGTTTTTTAATTTTATTTAAAAACTCCCCTTGCACGTACTGGTCTTTAGCCGTTGGGAGGAAACCGAAGAACACGGAGAAAACCCACGAGGTTGGACATCATACACCATGTCACGTGCAACCTGGAGATCGAAACGACACCCGTTGACTCAATGACAAACGTTACGATACAGCGAGCACATGCTAACCATTCAGCCATCCAGCCTCCCTGAATTCGGAAAATTGCTGACTTATAGCAAGAAACATTTCAACCGGGCGAAATTTTCTGTTTTAACAGTTTAATGTGCACGGTACTTTAATTACCAACCGATTTTTACAAAACTTTTGAAAATAAGCTCCAACTGACCAGCTTAATCGTATGCAATAAACGTTTTGCCTCTAGTCCTTCGGATGGGACGAAAAACCAAGGTCCCGTGTACACATTGGAGTGCACGTAAAATATCCCTAAGCAGTTGGAATTCGATACTGTTGAATAAAGTCTATACGATGACTAAATGCGTAGATTGTAGTCGCCCACACTGCATGTTTCGCTTAACAATGAAAGGGTGCCGTTTTCAATGTTCGATCCTTTTGTTCTTCTACTCCTGATATGTTGGACTGTTGATCGATGGTTTCATATAAAAGACTACCAATAAGACTCTTTGTAGAAGAAGTTCCCAAAAAATAGTATGCTGACTTTACGAGAAAGACCTCTAAACATGCTCCAAATTGTAAAAATACGACTTTTTGGATTTTCAATCTCTTTTTTTCGGCTATCCCTGATATTTAAAAAAAATGATACAATGATTTCACACAACAGGCTAGCTATTAGACTCTCTATTGACAAAAGTTTCACCGCCCTCCCTTCATTATAACCGAAGTTATCGTGCCCTAAAGAATCAACAAATCAGCATGCTTATCTCTGCTTACCCTAAGCAGAAAATGCTCATCTTTGAACTCAATCATAACATTGACCTAGTGAACGTCTACAACATTCTAGCTTAATTAGAATGAGAGTTATTGTGCTCCAAAGTCTCGGCCCTTCAAATTGCTTCTATTTTTCATTTTCAATTCAAAATGGTGACTTCCGGTTGACCTAAATCAGAATTCTATTCGCGACATTTTTTAGGACTTCCTACAAGGATTCAGAAAATATGACTCCCGAGTCTGTAAGTAAAATAGCAAAAAAGCCTTATTGATTTTTCACGTTTAAAGATGGTGGCACTTCCGGTTCGATCGACAAACTCCATATTTTGTGTACGAATCAGTAATTCCTTGTCTAGTATTGAAAAAAAACTAGGTCATTCTGACCTATATTTCGACGATTTTTTTGAAAACTTTGATCCTTAATTTCACCAAGGGGAGATAAGTTAGAAAATTTCTAAAGTCATTTTTCAAGTCGCATCATTAAGGTCTACTTACATATTAAATTTCATGAAAATCGTACAACTACTAAACAAGTTGTCAAGTTGGTGTAAACTTCCGGTTCGAAATCACAGCGACGAATTTTCGAAATTCGAAAATCCGAAATTGCAGATTTGAAGTAAATGTCTTAGGATACTCAAAGAAAAAGAATTAGTAAAATAGATCAAATAGTCACAATGTTACAGCATTGTAGGTCAAATGCATTCGTTCGTAAAATTCGGTGATTTCGGATTCGTAAATTTAATCAAGGTTCGCACCCCATTTTTTTTTGGGGGGGGGGGGTAGGTCAAAATTTCAGAAAGATCCTATGGATAGATTCTGAGAAATCCGATTTGCAGAAAACACACACAAAAAAAAATGTTTAACGTCCGCTTCCACTAATGTGATATCGCAGATGATGTTGCAGTGACTCCTCCTTAATACACACACGCCATCTAGCGAGGAATGTCGACGGCGGTAAAAGCAAATCGCGATCATCAAGTCGAATTCGTTGTTTGATTGGTCTTGGGATCAAAAACATTGAGTTATTTGGCATTACTATATTTTTTTGAAAATAGCTTTATTTGAATACGTTAGGTACGTCATTATTTTTGATCAGTATCTGTTGTCTTGAAGATATCTAAAGGAATTTCACACTTGACTGATCTCAATCAAAGGGTTTGATTGTGAGAGATTGTGATAATAAAAGAAGAGTACGGACTATTCTATCAGTGAGTTAGCTAGAGAGACATTATAATGCCAAAAGAATAGACACTTCCGTTATCTCATGTAATGTAAGTGTGCGCGCTTATTATTTTTTTGCAGCAAAATATAGTCTTTTTATGGCGAGGAAAGGAAGATTCCAAGTGTATAATGCACCGTATATATTATGTACAGCACGTTCCACCGATTCACGATGTAAAATTGTGTGTTAAAATGGCTTGAATGATGTGCAAATCAAATTATAGTTAGACAAAGATAAGGCCATTTGACAACAACACATGTTTTCTTTATTTAAAACTTTATTCATCCTACTCGCATTATTGTTATGTTAAACGGATCCGTGTGGCATTGTTTTTTTGTCAAAGGCATTGACATTGTTTTTTTGTCAGACTCAGGGATAGGTGTCAATATAGGCCTATATATGTGCAACACATATTCAATTTCATTATACTTGTCCATTGGCAATTCATTGCCAATTCATTGCCAATTGGTAAACACATTCTAAATTTAATTCAAGACGTCAGTGATAGGAAAATTGAACGAAATTTAGGTGTCCAGGGGAAAAAGAAGGTTATGTTATAATCTTTGAAAAAATTATTATATTTTAAATGATAGACTAATAATTGATTAAAAGATATAAATATTTTCATAATTTTTTAATGGGGAACAATGATTGTTTCGACAAAGTCTCAAAAGAAATTTTGAAATTTGCAGGTCAAATGTATGTAAGAAGATTATGTTGAAAGCTGAACTATATAATATATTGACCAGAGATGGTTGTTCAGTTGTTGAATCATTGATATTACTATATGAGCCATTTTGGACACCAAAGAGTAATATTGATAAATATAACATTCACAACACTGTAATCAAACTTAATTTCATATGACCATCTGCAAATTACAATGGTCATCTTGCATTTAACAAGCTTTATGCAATTAGTTGTTGTCTTGTGATATGAAAAAATCGAGATATTGTATTGTGTACACACTGTATAATTTGTTATGCATTCTATCTTAAAATAGCCGTTGTCATTTGACAGTAAACTGTAGTGTTTCTGTCTGGGTAAAAGTCCTCCCCCCCATTTCTTACTGCATTGTAATTCACTAATTGCCTGTTTTCATTAGATGACTTCTGGTGTTTTTACCTTGTCAGTGATCCAGAATGGAGGTCCTTGCAAGGACAGCTGTCTAGTCGTTAGGATAATACGAAAAACTGAGGTCCCATATACACATTGGCGTGAACATAAAAGATCCCTTGGCAGTTGGAATTCAATATAAGAGTAGGTTGTAGCAGCGCTGCCCGGGCAAAAATTTCCTTCATAGCACAGTGTATGACGTATGCTTGTCTTCCATTAGCCCAGGTTAGGTGCAGAAGAGTAGGACGTTATACCCCATTTCATTAGGGCAAAAATTTCCCTCATAGCACACAGTATGGGTTATGCCTGTCTTCCATTAGCCCAGGTTAGGTGCAGAAGAGTAGGACGTTAAACCCCATTTCATTTCATTAGGGCAAAAATTTCCCTCATAGCACACAGTATGGTGTATGCCCGTCTTCCATTAGCCGAGGTTTAGGTGCAGAAGAGTAGGATGTTAAACCTCTTTTCATTTCATTAGATGAGTCGATGCAGAAAAGTAGGTTGTTCAATTTCATTTCATTTAGAAAATGAAACATCGTGCTATGCTAGAAATGTATAGTAAAAATAAAATATATTTTGAAGACTAGGTGTTTGTTGGTTATTTAGAATTATTTTGTTAGTAGTCTTGATAAAAGAAATACTGGGTAAATAGAAATATTTAAATTGATAGAATTACATGTGTATGGTAATTAATACTGAATGTTCTGTTTAAAGACAGAAAATTTATTGATTTTTCATTGTATAAATTTTCCATGCTGACATAAGATGTATGATCTGTATCTACAATTTTGTCTTGTTTTGAAATTACCACAACCTCTGTATTACTTCATCTGTGAACTTAAAGAAAAAGTGTCATACATACTGGCTTGGGCAAGGTGAGGAAGGTCTCATTTGAAGGGTTGCTGAATGGTTAATGTGTGCAGGTTGGATCAAAATGTCTGTCATTGAATCAAATGGTGTGGTTTCAAATCAACATTCAACACCTGAATGTGATCAGGAGTAATGTCATCTGTCAAATCTTGTGGGTTTTCCCAGGGTTCTCCAGTTTCCTCCCACTGCTAAAGACTCCTATGTGCAAGTGAATTATTTTGTTGAGTGGATGTAAACTCTCTCTCTCCTTTCACTTAGTGGGGTTGGATGGCAGAATGGTTAGCGTGCGCGCACTGTATCGTACGGCCTGCCATTGAGTCAACTGACGTTGTTTCAAATCACCGGTTGTACGTGGCAGGGAGTAGGGTTGCATGTCCGACCTTGTGGGTTTTCTCCGGGTACTCCGATTTCCCAACCACTGCTAGAGACTCATATGCACAAGCGAATTATTGAAATCAAATTTTTAAAAAAAACCATGTTGGTCCCAAGATGACCTAGTTTGTGTTGAGTGGACGTTAAACCCCGTTTCTCTCTCTCTCTCAGCTACATTGAGCAATTGTGCATAAAGAGCCAAATGACATTTGTGTTCAGAGCTGATCTACCTATATGTATTCAGTCTGATTAAAATACAGATCTATTGTGAAAGTTAAACCTCTAAGGATAAGAGATATTATTATATTAATGTCTCTGGTTGTAATTGTACCCAGAATTATCATACCTCGATTAAATTCCCTATTAATAATAGAGTTTTTGTGCTTAGGTTATGTGGAGTGAGATTTTGTGCTTAGGTTATGTGGAGTGATTAATTTCATTTCCAGATGCTGTATAAACATATATATGTAATTAAGAAATCCACTACTTTGGGTTTGAGGCATGTGACAGCAGTCTCACCATCAGCTTGTTTACCTTTTATATAGCTATAATTTGTAAATTGCTATACTTTAGATACAATTAATATTCATCCTATCATTGTAAGAATTTAATAAGTTTTGGATTATATTTCTTTTAGAGATTATACTTTCACTCTTGTAATACGCACACAAACTTAAAATGGTCAGCAAATATTCATAATATGTATATTTTGTATATTTTCAGATATGAGCCTTCAACCTGGTTAACCTCTGGTTTATTGGTTAGTGGTAGTAACTTGACAGACAGTATAACAGATTGGCTAACTGTTCTACTTGTATTGTAACAGCTAATTTACTCAGCTTGTATATCAGCTTTGCAAACTGGTATACGTTGAAGCGATCTGCTATTTAACTAAGAAACATTCAGTGCGTGGCATCACTGTCTTACATACAAATCTGCTATTTAATTAAGAAACATCCAGTGCTTGGCACCACTGTCTTATATACGAATCAGCTATTCAATAGGATTGTGACGTTCTATTGTCTTAGGAAAGTCATTTTTCAAAGAAATCTATAAAGCCAAATAACAAGAAAATATAAGAAACAAATAGAAAAGATATTGAAAGAAACAAATAGAAAAGATTTTTTTTTTATTTTATTTAGAAGGCAGTAGAATCCCTTTTTATAAAAGTATTATTAAAGGGAAATAACTCCAGTTTTCACTGTGAAATCTGAATTATGCCTCAAAAGAAAAAGTCAAAGCTGAAAGCCATTTTGAATTTGAAGCAATTTGCAAAAAATAATAAAGTTGAGAGTGATATGACAGCAAAAGGAAATTCAAATACCAATGCTGAGAATAAAACAGAAAAATGTTTACAAGCTAGGATAAAATCAGATACAGGTAATGAAACTTCATGTAAGAAGGAAATATGTATGTCCAAGGTAAATAATTATAAATATGTTTATGGTAGTTTTCACCAGGCAGATGTAAGATTTGGTGTATTTAGTGGCACACAATGTACTGGAAATTCTTTAGTTGCCATTTTATTTTCTTGTATTAAACCTGTTTATATCTGGAATACAAATGACATTGATAAGATTTTAATAGCTGGTAATGAATTGTATAGTTTTTTGCAATCTTCTTCATCAATGCATAATAGGTATATTTTGATATCTGAATTGCCAAGAAGCCTTATTGTTTTTGAAAAACTGTTTAATATAGATATTCAGTTGGATTCTGTAGTAGGACTGATGCGAACTGGAGACAGTACTTTTGAATATAGTGAAGTATCTATGACATTGTATGAAGCTTTGCAGACATGTCTTTTACAATATGAGTCATGCTTTATAACTTTTGGTGGTAATACATTTGTAATTATGAAAAGAAATGAAATGTATTATATTTTTGACAGCCATTCGAGAAATTCAGTGGGATTGTTAACCCCAGATGGAACATCAGTGATGATTGAATTGAAAGATATTGTAGATGTTTATACACACTGCTGTAATTTAGCTGAATCAATGGAAATCGGTATGAATACACAGTTTGAAGTAACAGGTATAAATATCATTAATGATGCCTTAACACATGAACATGAAGTGTTAATTGATGACAATAGTAATGAAATTTTCAATGAAAACCCCATAAATGAAATGCATGATGATGTATTTATATCTCATGTTGAAACAAACAATTTTTTCTTTAATACATTGAGTTTAGATGAGCAAACCAGAATATGTACACAACTTAACATAGTAAATAGAGTTGACAATAATTCTAGTACTGTGAATTGGTGTCCAATCAATCGACCATCACAAATTAAAAGTATTACTGGAGATGGTAATTGTTATTTTAGATCAGTATCATATGCAATATCTGGTACAGAAGTAAATCATAGAATTGTCAGGTTAGCTGTTGTTAATCATTTAAAAAACAATGCAGCTATTTTTACTCCATATCTTAGAGCTGGCTTTTTTTCTGTTGATGACTATTTAAGAAGATCAAGAATGAGATGTTTAGGGTCATGGGCTACAGAACTTGAAATATATGTTTGTGCTGATTTATTACAAGTAGATATATATACTTATAGTAATAAAAGGTGGCTGAAATTTTCTAAATTACAGTTATTGGATGAGGGATCGAATGGTAATGAGGGGATTTATATTAACCACGCCAATCAGGTTCACTATGAAGTAGTGTTGAATGTTGCATTGAGTAGTAGAAGTAACAATAGTGATGTACAGTCGCAAGGTGTAAGTTTTAATAAAGATATTGATCATGATAATGACACACCAATAAAACCAGGTGAAACAGAATTGAAAGTCATTAGGAAACAAAAGTGCAGAAAACGTAAGCGAAGGGGAAACAATTGGTCTTGTAGAAAGAAATACACATATGTGAGGCAAGTTGATACTGACAAAATTATGGACAAACATAAATCTGAATATGATAGATATTGGACATTTATAAGAACAGAAGATTCTGTCAGATCAGACAAAGGTGCAATGTATACAGAGAATAGAAGACGATTTAGATACAAATATAATACAGATTATAAATTTAAGCAAATTCATAAGTCAAGAAGGAATATGAACTATAGATTAAAGAATGAATATGATAATCATAAATACAAATTTTGTCAAACATTCAAAGATAATTTAATCAAGAAGAACAAAGAAAGGTATAGGTTAAATAATGATTACAGACAAAAATTAAAGAAATATGAAATTATGAAATATCAATCTAATATTATGTACCGAGACCACCTTAAATCTATAAGTGTTAAGAAATATAAAACAAATACAGAATTCCAGTTACATGTTAAAGCTCAAAGTAAATACAAATATAAGACAAATGAACAATTTCAGTCTGATGTAAAGTCCAGAAGTCAAATTAAGTATAAATTGGATAAAAACCATAGAGATGTTATAAAAATACAAAACAAAGAAAGGAAAGAAATAAAAAGAATAGAAATGAGTAAAATAGATGTTGTTATCAATGATTTCAAAAAGGAAAGAAAGAATGGCCCAGAATATATCTGCTGTGTGTGTCATAGATTGTTATTTAATAATCAAGTAATTTGTTGTAATGAAAAACTTTATAAATCTGCCAAGGTTAAACAGATAGCAAGTGAATGTATATCTAAGAAATATTTACATGACTGTTTAAACACATGCCAAAATGAATGTCCTCATCCAGAAAGTTTTAAATCTTTATGGATATGTTATACTTGTGACAGAAAAATTAAGTCAGGAAAGAAGCCACAAGAATCGATGACTAATAATTTAAATCCTGGTCCAATAGTTGATGAGCTAAAAGTACTGAATTCATTAGAAACTCACTTGGTATCACTACATATTCCTTTCATGAAAATGGTTAATTTATCAAAATTCAAACAACATAAGGTTTCTGGAGCTACAGTTTGTGTACCATCTAATATAAGCAAAGCAACCAGTATTTTGCCAAGAATTGAAAGTGACACCCAGCTGATCAGGATAAAACTTAAAAGACGTAAAACCCAAAAAGGTTATTATCAATATCAATACATAAGTAAGAAGAAAATGAAAGATGCTCTACATTATCTTAAACATAATAATAAATATTATTCAGATATAGAATTTAATGATGAATGGGTTGACATTTCAGATGAGATGTTAGAGGGAGATAATTCTGTTTTAAAAGAACTGACTTCAAACCATTCAGATTATGAAATAGATGAGTTACCTAACATAAATGTAAAAGACTTAGATGAAAAAGATGATTTACCTGACATTGATGCTGAAGAAGAGAAATTAAATGGCCCAGAATTAGCTACATGTTTACAACCTCTTGACATTGTAAGTGAAACATTAGATAACCATTTTGATAGTATATTTTCTATTTCTCCTGCTGAAGGTAATAACCCTGTTAGAATATTGACTGATGAAACTAATGAAGCCAAATGTTTTCCAACACTATTTCCTAATGGCACTGCTACATACCATGATAACCATGAAGAGAGAATCACCTTGTCACGATATTTACATTGTCGATTGATGAATGCTGACAATAGATTTGCACAAAACACAGACTACATATTTTATTCTCAGTATCTTTCTGAATTAAGTCAAATTATATCAAATATGTCTATTGCCTTGCGAAAAGGAAAAACTGGTTTAAATAACTTAAATAAGATAACATCAGACATGTTGACAAAAAAAGAGCCATTAAAAAATATTTTCAGAAATGATGAAGGCTATAAATTTATGACTCCTATTAGAGGTACACCTCCTTATTGGCAGAGTACACAGAAAGGATTATTTGCAATGTTAAGACAACTGGGGATCCCAACTTTTTTTTCTACCTATTCATATAGCGAAATGAGAGGTGGCGATGTAATAGAATGTATTTTAAAACAGCAAGGCGATAATAGAAAGGCTTGTGACTTAGATTGGGCTGAAAAATGTGAAATACTTAGAAGTAATCCTATTACTACTGCTAGAATGTTTGACCATAGGTTTCACTATTTTCTAAAGCATGTTATTATGTCAGATGCTGAACCAATAGGTAAAGTAATTGATTATTTTTATAGACTAGAATTTCAAGCACGTGGAACACCTCATGCACATTGTTTATTTTGGATTGAGAATTCACCTAAAATTGATGAAGATAATGATGAAGATGTGGTTGATTTTATAGATAAATATATATCATGTGAATTGCCTGATAAAGATTCTGACCCAGAGTTACATGAGATTGTTAACAGTGTGCAGAGACATAGTTATAAACATACAAAGAGTTGTAAGAAAAACAAAACGGTTTGTAGATTTAATTTTCCTAGACCACCATCAAAACAAAGTTTTATTTGTCGTTCAGTAGATAATTATGATACAAACATACCAGAACAAAATGAAGATAAAAATGAAGACAATACATGTAACAACGATAGAATGACCCAGAACACAGCAAAAATTCTTCTTGAAGCATTATGGAAAGCATTATCAGATGAAGAGAAAAATTATAATTCTATTGATGAATTATATAATGATGTTGGTATGACACAGGAATTATTTCAGAAAGCTTGTGAGATGTTGTCAAAGAAAAATAATGTTATATTAAAACGAAACCCAAAAGATGTATGGATAAATCCATATAATCCAAATTTGTTAAGAGCTTGGGATGCAAACATGGATATACAGTATGTATTTGATGCCTATTCCTGTATTGTTTATATTGTTTCATATATATCAAAATCAGAACGTGAAATGGGGTTAGTCTTGTCAGATGCACAAGAAGAGGCTAAAGGCGGAAATTTGACAGCAAAAGAAAGTTTTAAAAAAAATATCAAGTACATATCTACATTGTAGAGAAGTTTCTGCACAAGAAAGTGCTTATAGAGTATGTAATTTAAGATTACGAGAATCATCTCGAAAGGTTCAGTTTATTCCAACTGGTGAAAATAATGTCAGACTTACCTTACCTTTAAAAATTCTACAGAGTAAATCCAAAGAAGGAAATTTGAGTGATGAAGATATGTTTATGACCAGTATTATAGATAGATATAAAGCTCGACCTAAGACAGAACAATTCAACAATATGTGTTTGGCTACATTTTGCTCTGAATACCGGGTTATGTCCAAGTCTGAAAGAATTAATGAAAATTCTGAAAAAAATCCAGCATATAAACTTCAGAAAGATTTAGGGTTTATCATTAAACGGACAAGATCTAAACCAGCTGTGATTCGATATGCGAGATTCTCAATAACAAAAGAGCCAGAAAAATATTATCTTAGTAGTTTACAATTATTTTTACCACATCGTATAGATAAACAGTTAAAACCAATAGGATTTGAGACATATGATGCATTTTACAAATCTGGTTCAGTTAAAATATGTAAAGAAACTGAAGATGTCAAAGATATTGTTGATAGTAATCGTAGCTTATTTGAAAAAGATAAAGTAAATATTGATGCTGCTACTGACATAATAGAAAAATGTGGAGCAAACTTAAAAGATGCTTGGTCATCATTGGGTATAGAAAATCAGGTTGGTAATTTTGAATGTCTTGATATACCAGATGAGAATACACACGATGACGTTGAGGAAATTGAAATACCGGATTTGATAGGGATAAAAAACCCCAACAATAATGACAAAAAGGAATCATACAATACAATTATCCGATAAATTAGAAATTTTCCAGATGAAAGCAGCTCGGGTTGTTACAGGAAATACAATTTACGCCTCCAGACAATCTTTATATTTTGAAACTGCATGGTCAAAATTGAGCGAAAGAAGAAAGCTTAGACGTTTGTATCAGTTACATAAAATTATCCATGGAATCTGTCCCGTGTATTTTACTAATACTATACATTTTGTAAACGAATCCAAAGCACCTTACGATTTACGAAACTCCAACATTCGGGAATCCCGTTGTCGTGTTAGTATCAGACGAAAATCATTCTTTCCGAAAACTATTCATGAATACAATAATTTATCAAAAGATTTAAAAGACATTACAAACGTTAAAGAATTTAAAAAATCTCTAAAACCTAAAACAAAGCCACCAAAATTCAGAAGCATTGGTTCTAGGCCATTATCTATATACCACAATCGTATTCGACATGGATGTAGTAGCTTAAATTTCGATCTATTTCGTTCACATATAATTGAAAATCGATACTGTAGTTGTAACGCTATATCTGTCGAAAATTCGTATCATTATTTTTTTGATTGCCCGAAGTATAGTATTCAACGCTGTGCCCTTTTCAGTAAACTGACATGGCTTGGAAATATTCCTTTCCCTGAATTACACGAAATATTTCTAAACGGTTCATCGTTGCTATCAAAAAAATTAAATAGAATGTTAGTTTTACTTATTCAAAGGTATATCAAAGACTCAAAACGTTTTATATATAATTAAAAATAATTACTGTAATAATGTACCAATAAGTTAACGTATTCGTGTGCATTACAATGAAGTTTGTAAATAGATGTATATATGTTTGTGTTAGTTAAATTAAAAAACAATTCGCCATATTATTTTATATAAAAGTTTGACTGATATTTTGGGAGAAGATTCATAATTTGTTATAAATTGTTCTTATCCCTTTGTAAAGAATATTTTTGCAATAAAATATGTTTTGATGATACAATACAATTGTAAGTAGGGTAGAAGCTATTCCCATGTTAAGATCATTAAACAAATTACAAATGGATGTATTTTATAAAGTAAGAGAATTTTGTTTGAACAAGATACATAAGAAAAATCCAGAACAATTTATGTTATTTTTGTCTGGAGGAGCTGGGACTGGAAAAAGCTATGTCATTAAGAGTATATACTATGAAGCTAATAGATTACTATCTCAAATAACAGATAATCCAGATGAACAGACAGTTCTTATGATGTCGCCGACAGGCGTATTGTGAAGGTTCGTTTATACCTCACTTTCTGGATACATTAAACTAATCTAAATGAGAGAACAACATCAGTTGAATGGTGTAATGTAATGTTTTTCTTACGTTTATTATCATATAAAAATAATAAATAAGTTTCATAACAAAAAGATATAATATTCAATTACGTAATTGTAAACATCGAATATTAGAATATAATATTCAATTACAATTACATAGTTTTTTTAAACATTAGAATATAAAAAGGTTGGGGGTGGGGGGAATTATTTATGAGTTAGACTCGCAAAGATAGTCTTGAATAGCAAGTCACTCCGAGAGGACTTGATATTCAAGAACCTGGCAGTGAGGGGCACTATTTGTAGTCCCAGGAGGTAACACCTTAATTAGCCTCTTAATATATAACACACCGTAAACATGCGCTGTATAACTAATCGTGATTTAGCGCGTAATGGATTCAAACCATATAGATTATAATGCATACACAAATCATCTGTAGGATCGGTTCATATAAAAGCTAATGCATGCAATACTGCTAATAATTACGGTACATGACAATATACTTCACACGGCATCACGAGACGAAGTCTTAATATGCATATTGTGCTCTAGTAATATTATTCAATATAACGCGTACGTGTAATTTATTAGCGCATGCTAACGTGTCGCCGAACACTTGAACAGTTGACCTACAGGTAAATTATGCATACAAACTTAATATTAAATATATTTGGAATAAATGATTATACACTGTTTGTAGTTAAACATAATAGATACAAATACAACATAAACATAAAATAAAGAAGTAGAAATCGCTTACCTAAATGAGAGAACAACATCAGTTGAATGGTGTAATGTAATGTTTGGAGATTCGAATGTGATCTGTACTTATATACCCACAATTGTTTATTTGGTTGGTAACCTATAAACAATTGGAGATTTAAATCCAAGTTTAATTATTTCTACAGCATTCGAGTCTCTGAACACTACCTAATTATCCGACCATTGTTGCTTCTCAGGTAAAGCTTAACTCTCTTAATCTTCTAATCTTTTTCTGTGATCATAGTTATCTGGCTACTAATTAACAATACGTTTCTTAAACGTCTAAAATACTATTTTTATAATTAAAATTAAGTTGTGGGTTTGTAGGTATTTTACTCTACTACATATCTCCACCGTCTACTTTGCTTTTGCCCTCAAAAGCTACTAAGGAATGGGCCGTTGTGAAAGTAGGAACACTGAAGCCATGATAACTATGAACACCTACAAAAGTGTAATAACGTGTGTATAAATTTTGAAAAAATGAAAACGATATATACAACACGTAAGTAATAATAAAAGGAAAAATACATATCAAATACAATTATAAGAATTAATAAAAAAATATATATATATATCGAATACAAATATAAACATTAATTGAAAAATACATATCAAATACAATGTACGAATTAATTGAAAAGGTATTTAAGTATCAATATCAGTACTATATTCTAACTTATGATGGCTTAACGTTTATTCCCTGTGGGTAGTAAGGTAATTGTCTTTCCGTAATGGGAAATGCGTAACCTTGGTGGGTTACTAAAATATATGCGTGAAAACATTGTTGTTTTAGAATGGATCGCAGGCGATAAGCATTATAGAAAGAGATTGGGAACCTACTGGGGATGTGAAGTGCTTGTGATGTTATAAGATTAATCACTTGAAAATTTGGCCATCTTACTGTGATATAAGGTAATGGCGTGATTGAGAGGTAGAGGTCCTCGATAGTAGAAGGGTGAATTATTTGGTAGTAAGAAGGACAGAGAGGTAGGTTAGTTATTGGAAATGTAACACAGTTAGATCCTGATGTAACCTCGAGTACTAAAACCGAATGAGACCTTTTTCGTTTATACAAAAGCCGCATGAATATAACCAAAATAATGATGCATAAAACTGCAGTGACCCAGCTCATGTGGTCAATTTGGACAATCTGTTTTGTTTCGGTTTGTAAACCTTCACCATGATACACGAGACTTGGTACCTCTGATCCTGTCAGAGTGGCCGAATTCACCTTTTTAGCTAAAACCAAAGCAGCTGTCAGAGAGCGTATCCTAAGTAGTAGATAGATACACGAAAGGGTTGCTATAGCTGACAACACCAAAGATGCGACAGTTAACAGTGATTTAACGTCTAAGAATGACGCCTGCATTTGGATTTGGCTATCTAGCGTTGATTCGGACAAGGATTTGAAAATGGTCTCCTCGTGTTTAGCTCTTTGAACCATGCGCTCTAGGCTAAGATGACCTGTGTTATCGTTGGCAACAATAGATGAAAACTTATGGTTATAGAGTTGGAATTCTGGAAGGTTAGTAATGTTAATAGGGGTTTTGAATGCTGTGTCCCCTGCAATAGATGCTAGTTCTTGTGGATTAAAGAAGTGCTGTAGTAAGGCAAGATTAACTGGATGGAGCTTGGTAACATGTGATGAATTTGCCTCGCAAGATTCTAAACTCTCTGCCAAATAAAATTTCTGAGTAGATAATGAGCACTGGCATGGAAGCTTCATTATACAAAAGGTACATCCTGAAATCATCTTTTGTTGTGAGGCACAATTCAAAGTAAGTAGAGGGATGTTGTACACAATGACTGAAGATGGAGTTAGCTCAAGAATCGAAGTTGGCGTAGCATTCATCTTAAATCTAAAATTGCAGGAAGTCTTTATCATGTTCTTATTATCCAAGAATAGAGCAAGTTCACATGAAGGTACAGCACCAGCTGACAATGCTAATTTATTCTTACAATAAATATTTTTCTCTCCCAAGCACGACTTAATTTTAGCATAAGAAAATGTAGCATAATGCTGATAATCATGAGAGACTGCCAAATAATCTTGTAAATCGAGAAGTTGTGTGGCATGAGGAGATGAGTTGTTAAATGGTACAGGAAGAGTTTCAATTTCGTAAAGAGATAAATGATTAGCATGACTAACGATGGGAATTGCTAGTGATATATATATCTTGTTGTGTGACCTGGACAGAAAAAATTTTGCGTGGGCGTAATAAAATTGTGTGTCCGTTTGGAGCACCTGGAAGTTGTGGTATTGCTTATTTAAAATCGCTTGAATTTTGTGAATTGTCCGTTCTAAAATTTGCGGTGATACAATTAAGGGTGACAATTTTCCTTGAACTAAAGCATGAATACCAAACTTGAGTTCATCTAAATAAGACACAATTAACATTGACTGTTCAATTTGATCAGTCACGAGGTGAGACATAGTGATAAATGTGTCTTCAACACTCCTAATTGTTGACTGCATATTATTTGTAGCGAACAAGATAGCGTCATGGTTTTGTCGTATGCCGGCGATGGTATTATCCAATCTTTTGTTTACAGTCGACATAAACGATGAAAAGTGTTTAGCATGTTGCGTCAGTTCATTCGCAATTTTATGATTTTGTTGAGTGAGAGCATTTACATGCTTTGCAAGTAACTGGACATCCTCTTCTGTTGCGGTTCCAAACAGGGATTTGGATATTTGTCCAACAAAATCTAAAATACCACGTTTTGAGCGACTTTTCGTGTCAAATTTGTGTTCGGGAACTAACCGTTTAAGATGGTTATTAGTATTGTTCAACACGATAGCGGTTTTGCTCTTCACGAGATTGATTTCCTTTATGACCTGCTTAATTAACGAACAGGTAGAGTTATTGTGTTTGCACTTGACATCTTCCTGGAGAGCGTGTGTTTCAGGTAGCGAGAATTGGAAGGTGTGCATCCAGTAATCGACTCCAAAAGCAACAGTATTCGCCGGTACAGCGGGTTTGAATATGACTCCATAGTTGATTCGATGAACCATCTCCATTGAATGTAAAGGCAGCACCAGAAGAAAAGCTAAGAAGATTCGTATCAACCACGAAACGGGTGATCCTAGAAAGGAGAGGAAATAAAAGATGTTAAAGAAAGTTAAGCAGAATTTGTGAGTAAATGTGTGATCAAGACATCAACCCTAGCACTATTAAACAGAAGAACCTGCTCTAAAGGCTTAACTCATAGTGGAAAAAAAGGAATAGGGGTAGGTGCTGGAAGAGGAGTCACTAATGCCATGCTGTATTTATGTCCGGGAGCGAGTAAAGTACTTATGTTGTAGTGGACGCTTCCGTCGTTTACCAGAGATAGTTTTTCGAATATGGAAATCTTGTATAAGATCTTGGTCGATTTTATGAGCAGGACACCATATTGTTTCTCGCTGATCCTTGACTTTGACGCGGTATTGGCGTTTATCACCTTGATATTTTGCGGTAATTATTCGCTCGATGTCTAGTTGCTTGCTTTCGGCGGGAGCAGATGCTGATAAGTCTGGGATGGCTAGATTGGGATCATCATCGCTAGGCCCATCTGCTTTGTCTTTCGTCGTGGGTAGTTCTTGCTGTGTGCTGAGTTGTAGATGCACGTTCTGGTCGATATCCTGAAGAATCCTGTCTTTTTCAGAAAGGAAGGGTTTCAGGCGACAAGCATTAACAAAGGAACCATAGTCTTTATCATCGGAACAGGTTCTTATTCGGTATGTGTGATTTGGCCCGAAGTCTGTAATGTAATATGGTCCGATGTACTTCGCTTGCAGCTTTGGAGACAATCCTTTAACTTTCTTCATATTTGATAACCAGACTTTGTCACTTATGGCGAATTCGGAAGACTTAGCTTTCTGGTCATGGTACTCTTTGTTGCGTTCTTGAGCCCGTAGAATATTTTCATCAGCAATTTTTCTGGAAACTTTAAGCTTTTCTATCAAATCTTTCAAGTATGCATTAGCATTCTTTCCTACCGAGTCTTTTGGGATTATGTTGGTGTCGAAGATCAATGTCATTTCTCGTCCAAACAGAAGTTGATAAGGCGATAACTTTGTAGTTTGTGACACGGTGCATCGAAATGACATCATAATGGATGGAAGAATGTCGGGCCAGTTGTTCTGTTTATCGTTGCAGTATGCCCGAAGAGCTTTCTCAATGTCAGCATTTCTTCTCTCGCACGTTCCGTTGGTAGCAGGATGGTAAGAACTTGTACATTTATGACGAACTTGAAAGAGATTGCATACCGCATTTACAAGTTTTGACATAAAAGCGGCTCCCCTGTCGCTGACAAGTGAACTTGGGCATCCGTACCTTGTGAAGATTTCATTATAAAGTTTATTACTGACTTCTTCGGCTTCTTGAGTTTTTGTTGGGAAGGCTTCACACCATCCCGTGTAGGCATCTACGATGAGCAAAATGTGTTTGTAACCTTCTGGGCTTGCTGGCAATGGACCCAGGAAGTCAATATGAAGACGAGAGAATGGTCCTTCTATTGGTAAAGGGGTGAGTGGAACTTTTGTGTTAGCTCCAGGCTTTATTTGTTGACATGTCTCGCATTTGGCTATATAATCACAAATGGATTGATACATCCTTGGCCAATAATATTTAGTGATTAAAGATTGGCGTGTAGCTTCCCTACCTTTGTGACAACCTCCTGCCATGGCATCATGGTAAGCCTGAAGTGCTGGAACTCGGTCCTCTCTTGGTAGTGCCAGCTGACTGATTTGCAAGTAGGTACTTGTAGGTTTTCTTCGGCGTGGTTGGAAAAAGTGGTAAAGGACGCCATCTTTCATGTCATATTGATCGGCCATGCTTACTAATCCCTTTGCTTCTTCTGTGGTAAATGACGCAGGAACTGTTTTGTTTTCCAAAAATTCAATAATGTGTTTGAAATCGGGGCATTTCCTCTGTTTAGCAGCTATTTCTGGCAAATTGTCTTCTGGTTGAATCCCTGTTACTTGTCCGACAAACGGCGTTGAATTTGTAGTTTCCGCACAAAAAGTAACCTCAGTCAATTCCTCATTTTGTTTGGTAACTGCTTGTATAGAAGGAATTTGACATTCATCATCAGTGGTAGTGTTTTCTGGATATACTCTTCTTGACAAAGCATCAGCATTACAATTCTTCTTCCCAGGTCGATGGACAATGTCATAGTTATATCCCTGTATTTCAAGAGACCATCGAGCTAACCTTCCTGTGGATTTGATGTCTTTCAGCGCTGTTAATGCTTTGTGGTCGGTGATGACTGTGAACTTGGTGTTGGACAAGTAAACTTTAAAGGCACGTATACCAGCAATAACAGCAAGGCACTCTAGTTCGGAAATGCTCCATTTAGCTTCAAATTTGCTGAGCGAGCGTCCTCCGTAGTAGATTACTCTTTCTTTTCCCATATCATCCTTCTGGCCAAGTATATAACCAATTGCATCTCCAGAAGCATCAGTAGTTAAGATGAATTCTTTGGTCATATCTGGATAAACGAGGACTGGTGAAGTCGTTAGAGATTGCTTTAGTTTGTCAAAAGCTAGTTGACACCCCTCTGACCATTTAAAATCAACATTCTTTTGGAGCAATTGATTGAGTGGTGTAGCAATTTTGGCATAATTAGGTATGAACTTCCTGTAATAATTGCAGAGACCGAGGAAATGGCGTATATCATGTTGCGATTTTGGCGTTGGTATTGTTTGTATAGCATCGACTTTAGAATTATCTACCTCTATGCCGTTGGCAGAAAAATAATGTCCAAGATATTTAACTTTTTTACAAGCAAATCGGCACTTTGACGGTTTTAATGTAATACCGGCCTTTTCTAGCTTCTTAAACACATTAGATAAGTGTCCTAAATGCTGTTCAAAATTTTCCGAAAAGACGATAATGTCATCAACATAGACTAATACATACTGCCAATTCATGTCTCGAAGGATATCACTCATGACCATTTGGAAACTCATAGGCGCGTTGGCTAATCCGAAAGGCATACGCTGCCATTCAAACACGCCCTCGGGTGTTATGAACGCTGCTTTATGTTTGGATCTGTCATCCATACCAATTTGCCAAAATCCACTCGCACAATCTAGGACTGAAAACATTTTAGCCTTTGCTCTACCAATGGTATCAATAACATCCTCAAATCGAATGAGAGGGAAAAAAGTTGGCTTGGTAACACTGTTCAGTTTCCTGTAATCTACGGCGAATCGGTACTCACCACTTGCCTTTTTGACCATAACAACTGGTGACCTCCATGTAGAATTTGACTTTCTAATAATATCAGCTTCTAACATTTTGCTGACTTGGTTGGAACATTCATCCCGCATTTCTGGTGACTGACGATAAAATGGCATCCCTACTGGTTTTGCATCTACAGTTGTTTCGATATGATGCTTGTACACGTTGGTTTTACCTAATTCGTTAAGGTTCGCTGCGAAGACCTGTCTGTTATCTCGTAAAAAGTCTACTAAGCGCTGCTTCTGCTCCTCATTAAGCGCTGCTTCAGACAGATCAAATTCAATTTCTTCAGGAACGGGAGGCTGTGTTTGTGCGATATTATCAGTTGCATATTGGTGATCTGGTATGGGTAAATGCTCTGAATGAATATCCCCTTCATCAATCTGCATAGCTCTAGCGATAATTTTATTTTTGGGGAGTGTAACGGGAGAATCAGTAGGATTCATAAGTAAGTATACACTTTTCCCTTTGTTAATACTCACTACGCATTTACTTCCAGCAATGTTATTTTCGCACAGGTTTGGGATTGGTTCCAAAAGCGCTAAAGCTTTATCCGTAGCTTTTGATACATAGACCGGTATTTCAAGTTCTCCGCGCGGGTCAACTGTGATGGAGTCAACAGTGCGCACAAGCCCGAAGAAACATTTATCTCTTATGTCCTTAGATGATGTGTCTGTCTTTAAAATCGGAACCGAGACTGTGTTTTCAATCTCAACTGTCTTATTCTCAAAATTTAATTTAAGTTTGTAGTTTGTCATGAAGTCAATGCCCAATATTAAAGGATGGTGCACGTGCGACATGACATAAAATTTATTTTCATAAGCATGGTTTTTGATTTGCATGGTTAAATTAATTGTCCCTAATACGTCATGAGTTTCTCCTCCTACACCAACAATCTCGGGAATATCAGTTTGGCTTAATTTCGTATTTTTGTAACCTATTTCATTTAGTAATTGTTGTGATATGCATGTTATTTGTGCTCCTGTATCCAGTAATCCTGATAGATTAATTTTGTTAATTTGAACATTAATTAGGTTGAGATCAATGGGTGCTACAAGTGAAATCAATTTCTTATCATTTTGCCTGTTCAAAGGGATCTTTGACACAGGCGCCTCGCCCTATTGTGGATTTTGGGATTGTCTATTTGAACAGTTATATTTTGTATGACCGACAATTCGACAATTTTGACAGAAAGGGGGTTTGCCATCAAATGAGTTAGAATTATAGTACTGACCTCTAGAGTTTCTTCCGTGACTTCGATTGAAGTTCCTCTGGTTGTTTCTCTGGCTTTTATTTCGTCTATTATCATAACTCTGTTGGAACTGCGCTTGGTTGTAGGAATCGTTTCTATATGGTTCCTGGTATTGCTGGTTTGGACTGGAGATATTTTGTCTGGACATTTGAAGCATCATTTCTTGCATATTCTTCAAGAAAGACTCTTGTTGCTGTACCATTTTATTTATGGCACCACCCACGTGATTTGATGGCTCACTGGATGCTATAGCGATGCTTTGGCCTTGATCAAGATCCGACTCTACCATCTTACAGCTTTCTTTTAACTCGGCCCATGATTTCGGCTTCTGGTATTTCACAGTTTTATGGAGTGTTTTATGCAGTCCATTTATAGCTACCTTAATGATGAAAGGTACATCAAATTTGTGATAGTGAAATAACTTTTCTACTCTATTTAAATACTGTTCGCACGATTCTCCTGTTTGTTGTTTCACATCATATATGTCTGGCATTTCAGGATTTCCAAATTCTTTTTCAAATTCGGCTTTAAGAGTGTGTATATCATTCTGTGCTTCACCTGAAAGTTTATCAAACCAACGTCGAGCACTGTCTTTCAAATGATACAACAATATGTGGCACATTTGTTGTTTGTCCGTGATATTTTGCAGCGCACAATATGTGTTGAAATCCTGCAGCCATTCTTTAGCACTTTCAATAGAATGTCCGTAAAAGTTTTTCAAATTAAGTTGAAGAGCCATTTTCGATGCCTCTGTTGTTGTAGCTACTACACTCGTTGAAGTTGTAGGCGTAATCTGCGATGGCGCTGTTTCGGCTTTTGCACTAGGTTGCGCGCCTTTCTTTCTCTTCTCATCCACTGATTGTTGTCTCGTTTGTACTTTGAAATTCTGTGGTGTTCCTCCTAATCTTGACATACGGAATCTTGTTAACAACTCCGCCAATTGTGAAGGTTCGTTTATACCTCACTTTCTGGATACATTAAACTAATCTAAATGAGAGAACAACATCAGTTGAATGGTGTAATGTAATGTTTTTCTTACGTTTATTATCATATAAAAATAATAAATAAGTTTCATAACAAAAAGATATAATATTCAATTACGTAATTGTAAACATCGAATATTAGAATATAATATTCAATTACAATTACATAGTTTTTTTAAACATTAGAATATAAAAAGGTTGGGGGTGGGGGGAATTATTTATGAGTTAGACTCGCAAAGATAGTCTTGAATAGCAAGTCACTCCGAGAGGACTTGATATTCAAGAACCTGGCAGTGAGGGGCACTATTTGTAGTCCCAGGAGGTAACACCTTAATTAGCCTCTTAATATATAACACACCGTAAACATGCGCTGTATAACTAATCGTGATTTAGCGCGTAATGGATTCAAACCATATAGATTATAATGCATACACAAATCATCTGTAGGATCGGTTCATATAAAAGCTAATGCATGCAATACTGCTAATAATTACGGTACATGACAATATACTTCACACGGCATCACGAGACGAAGTCTTAATATGCATATTGTGCTCTAGTAATATAATTCAATATAACGCGTACGTGTAATTTATTAGCGCATGCTAACGTGTCGCCGAACACTTGAACAGTTGACCTACAGGTAAATTATGCATACAAACTTAATATTAAATATATTTGGAATAAATGATTATACACTGTTTGTAGTTAAACATAATAGATACAAATACAACATAAACATAAAATAAAGAAGTAGAAATCGCTTACCTAAATGAGAGAACAACATCAGTTGAATGGTGTAATGTAATGTTTGGAGATTCGAATGTGATCTGTACTTATATACCCACAATTGTTTATTTGGTTGGTAACCTATAAACAATTGGAGATTTAAATCCAAGTTTAATTATTTCTACAGCATTCGAGTCTCTGAACACTACCTAATTATCCGACCATTGTTGCTTCTCAGGTAAAGCTTAACTCTCTTAATCTTCTAATCTTTTTCTGTGATCATAGTTATCTGGCTACTAATTAACAATACGTTTCTTAAACGTCTAAAATACTATTTTTATAATTAAAATTAAGTTGTGGGTTTGTAGGTATTTTACTCTACTACAGTATCAGCGATGAGTTTAGGATGCAGTACCATCCATTTTTCTTTGAAGATCCGAACTGATATAAAGTTACCCTATGTTGGACTAGGTTTAGACAAGATAAATAGTTTAAGAGCTGATTTAGGTCATTTACAAATACTTATTATAGATGAGATTTCAATGGTGAGCCCAAAGTTATTATGTTATATCCATGGAAGGCTCCGACAAATAAAACAGTGTGCTGACTTTACACCTTTTGGAAATGTGTGTATAATAGCTGTAGGAGATTTCTATCAATTACCACCTGTAAAAGCAAAACCACTGTATAGAAATACTGATGACCTTACCAATTTGTGGCAGAATAATTTTAAAATTGTTGAATTACAAGACATAATGAGACAAAAAGATGATTTGACTTTTGCACAAACTTTGAATAGGATAAGAATAAAGCAGAAGGGTGAATCTCTTAGTACAAAAGATATTAATCTGTTAAAAAGTCGTGTGGTCGAAGATTACGATGAAAATGTTCTACATATATTTGCTACTAATGCTCTGGTTGATGAACATAACACAAAGATGTTGAGAAAGCTATGTAACAGTTTGATTCCTATTGACGCAAATGACTTCTCAAAGGATGAAAGAACAGGTAAAATGGTTAAGATAAATACAATAACTTCAAAAGATGTAGATACTTGTTTAAGTAATGTATTAAATATTGCCGAAGATGCAAGAGTTTTACTAACAAAAAACCTGGATGTATCAGATGGATTGTGTAATGGTGTATTTGGTTATGTTCGTCATATTGCCTTTGATGAAGATGAAAATGTAAAAGTAATTTATGTAGAATTTGATAATAAAAGAGTTGGAGCCAAAATTCGAAAAGAGACAGTTTTACCAGAAAATGTTCAAAGTGATTGCATTCCAATTGGCAGACAAGAGGAAAAAATAAATTACCGCAATGACATAAGACGTCAATTCCCACTGAAACTAGCATATGGCTGTTCAATTCATAAAACCCAAGGCCTATCTCTTACAAATGCTGTTATTTCATTAAAAAAAGTGTTTGCACCGGGACAAAGTTACGTAGCATTATCTCGAGTTACATCTTTGAATGGACTTGTTATTAAAGATTTTAATGAGAAACTTATATATTGTGATAAGACTATAACTGATTCATTGAATGAAATGCCCCTCTACATTGAACCAAGTACTGAAGAACGTTCAAAAACTATGCTAATTCTCCATAATATACAAGGTTTAAACTCTCACTTT
The DNA here is from genome assembly GCA_036850965.1 of Patella caerulea. Taxonomy (NCBI): domain Eukaryota; kingdom Metazoa; phylum Mollusca; class Gastropoda; family Patellidae; genus Patella; species Patella caerulea. The sequence goes on along the minus strand of JAZGQO010000013.1, from coordinate 12,225,288 downwards.
GAAGACTTAAAAAATGACTATAGATTTACTGAGTCTGATTATATATGTTTAACTGAAACCTGGCTAAATGAGGTTGGAGATAGAAATTTTGAACTTAATGATTTTAGTTTACACAGTAAATCGAGACAAGCATCTTACGATAATTCTCATACGTTTACAGAATTAAGAAACACACTCCATGGTGGTGTAGGCTTATATTACAGAAAGAATAGAATGTGTCATTTATATAATTTAGGTGTATTTAATATTGAGCATATTGCATTTGGTTTACCAGACATAAATTTAACTATAGTTGTCATATACAGACCACCATGTTATAAAACTGATTTATTTATTACATATTTACAGAAATTATTAGATGAACTTGATGACTTTGGAGGTAGTGTCATGATAATGGGTGATTTTAATGAAGATATTTTAAAAGGTAAAGCTGGAATACAACAATGTATGGAGAAGAATTTTTATAAGCAGTGTGTCACAGAAGTTACAACTGATGGTAATACTATTTTAGATCTTATTTTTGTGAAGAATTTTAATGTAAGTACTTTGAAACTAAGAATATTGCAGACATATTTCAGTTATCATAATGCCATTGCCATTGGAATAATTTAAATAACTGAAATGAATTAAGAAACACAATAACCATTTAATACTTTAGTTTAGAAATGAAGCATCTAGACTTTGTAGCAAAGACAACAGCATTGAAAATTGAAACTACAATTCATAACGTGCATTTTGCATACCGATAGTTCATTGGCCAATCACTCAATTTTACTGACATTTCATCTAATAGTTTGGATGCAGCTATGCATCAGGCAGGGTAAGCTTACTCTTCCGGACACCTGTTAACACTGTTGTCATGTATTTTGTCCATATGCTGATTAAACTATTTTGCATTATTACACTATTTTGCCTAAATGTTTTTTTAGGACTTTGAATTTTATCTTATGGTTTTGATTGTTTGTACTTGTTTTTTTTTATTTTATAGATATTGAATCCTTTAGTCCTTAGACTGCCTCGAACACCTAGCTGATTGAATATGTGAATAGTTGTGAACTACATGAGGGCTGTAAACATGTTCGTCTAAGGTGTCACAAGTTTGTGTTGTAAAAATCACATACAAAATGCATTGTTAAAAAATCACTTTCTTTTAAATCTTTTCAGTGAACCTGCACATTTATCAAGTGCTAAAAGATTAAGATAGTATCTACATTTAGCTTCATGTTGTATTGAGATTTTGGTCTGTGTAAATATTTGAACATACAGCTCTTTCATATTGATATATTTGGTTACTGGAAATGGGTGGGGTGGGGATCAGGGGCGGATCCAGGATTTTCAGAAAGGGGTGGGGGTGCAGCACCCACTTGGAAGTGCAAAGCCCGGCCCATGATTTTTGAGTGGTAAAAATTCTCACAAGGACTAATTTCATACTAGTACTGTAAATTACGATTTCAAAAGAAATGGTTGGAGTTGGATGGAAATCATTTCTATCAAATGTATAGATATCCATACTTTCAATTACTATATTTGCTATTCACATTGTTGGCACTTTTGACAAAAATAGTGATGTGTCCAGATGTTTTGTTGGATATTGGGTTACAGATACAAATTAATGTTATGAAATGTACAAATATCCACAAATCCTAAATTAGTATGATAGCCTTTTATCAGGTAAAATTTGATTGTAGCAGGATTCACATTGTTAATAATTTTTGACAAAGAAATTGTAACATGTCAATTATATTTGAAATTGACAAATTTATTTAACAATTTTCCTAGAATTCATACATATAAATTTGTTCATGTAATATAATTTGTAAAGTCAACGCGAGTACTTTGTCATGAATACAATAATAATAATAATATGTCAATACATATATGCCCTAATATTTTTTGATGTGTGGATATCTCAAATGTTATTTCCATTTTATAGATTTGTCATATTTTTTTATTGTGTGGATACAACATAATATTTATTGCAAAAAAGTGGATTTGTTTTGATGCATGCTATAATGATTTTGAAATACAAAATGATTGTATTTCCAAATTTTTTGGGGGGATTGTCAGTATTTACATTTACCAAGTGCTAAATAATTGAAATACTATCTATACATTAGACATTAACCATTATGTTGTATTTGGATTTTCATCTGTGTAAATTTTTGAACATAGTATATTGTGAAACAGATTTTTATTATTGATAAATACTAATGATTTGTTATTGGAAGTGGGTGGGCTGTGGGTGGATTCTAATTATATTTAACAAATGTACAGTCATCCACAAATCTTGAATTACCATGCTTGCTTTTCACTTTGTTGGTCACATATTTATAACTTGACAATTAAAATTTCAAATTAATAAAAATTTTGGCAATATCGGTAATATTGGGATGGCTTTATTTTATATTTTGTACAGATATATTTGTATCCTTAGAGATATAATGTATTAATACATTTAAATTGTAGATTGAAATATGAATACCTCAACCTTTATTGTCATTTTATAGATTGATGATCTAACAATATTTTTTTATCTATGTAACTTATTCTTTTGTGAGGATACACTATGATACAAGGGCTTGCTGAAAAGTTCTAACTTTGAAAAGGATAAATCAATTGGGTTGAACAAACTATTGCCACCAACAAGTACAAATCTTTGAATGAACCATAGAGAGCTGTAGTGTTATTATTGTCTTTGTACCAGACCATCTTGTGAACCTACCCATTGCAGAAATAGACAAAACTGGATACAGAACACTCATCAAGGGCCTGCAACGGAAAGGACTAACCCCAATGTAGATATGTGCAAAGATGGCCCCCCACTTTAGGGATGATGCCTCTTCCTTTTCCACACTATAAAGAAGTGACTGCTGAATAAAAGCATGATACAGAAAGCCTAAACGATGACATGCATCCTTCAGAAACCATTCAAGAAAACATTACTTGGGGGCATGACAATTAGTCACTGAATATGTTGCCAGTGTTGTTGGTATTTCTCATGAGCACATGAGGGATGAGCACATTATCGCCAAGTTATGGATGAAAAGATGGGTACCGAATCTCTTGACTGCCGATCCTACTACTTGAAAGGTGATGGGTTCTCTCATTTAGGATACCAAGGGTATTCTGCTGATTTACTACCTTGAAAAAGGATATTCTATCAATGGAAGATATCAAAATGCATCCTGTTCCTAAATCAGTGATAGCCATATATGTCAGTGCTCCATGATTGCAATTTCAAACTCAATGGACCATCCACCATAATCACCAAATTTGACATTAGGCGGTCATCATTTTCCCGACAGTGTCTTTTTTAGAATGACTGAATAAAAATATCTTCCTGGCCAGCATCCAGCCATGTAACATTGTTAACAAAATAGGTATGCCTGGAAGGAAACTATATAGAAAAAAAAGGAAGCATTGACTTTATATAGGTCTTGCACACATAGGCTTAGAACTTTTCAGCTAGCCATCATTAATTGAAATTGAATAGGTTTGATTTAATATTATAATTATTTGTATTCTATTTTAAAACTATCTAAAAAAAAATCATGGTTTTAATAATTATTGACATTTATTTTATTGATGTAGATTAATACAGTGTATAGTTTGTAAATTTTTACACATTCATCAGTGAATTATGGTTTGCATATAAGTATAAATACAGTTGTAAGGGAGATAACTTTTAAATGGAACAAAATTAAATATTTTTTATTATGTAACATTGCTTTGTGTTGTCATACTTTTACAATCATTTTAATGCTGTTCCTATTGCCATATCTTTACTTGTTCATTCATATGTGTGCTATCCACTGATGTGTAATGTACAACCCAATGATAGAAAAATTTAGTAGAAATATGTAATGTTCCTTTGTCACCAAATTGTTTGTGTGAGAGGTGAAGAGATAATGTTTATGAGTAATTTACTATTTATGAAAGATAAAAGATACTAAAGATAACTTTATGTTCTTTCACGCAATTTTGCTAATTTTATATTTGTAACATAAATCTAAATTATATTCTAGACATGCAATATATTCTAGATGTAAATATAATCAGGATCTTGATGAACTAAGTACAAGAACAAAGTAAAATATTGTGAATACCATTGTTGTATTGTTAAAATTTTATTGTAAAGAAATCATGTTTATTTTATTTGATTTTTTAAAAGACACATAATCATATACATTTTTGAGAGCAATAATATTACATGTATGAATACATCTCAATTTAAGTATTTTAGTATTTGTATTAGTTGATGTAAACTGAATAAACATTACATATCATACAAACATGTGTGACCTGTTTACACAACTCAATGAGCAGTGGTATTATATCTTCCAAAGAAAATATGCAAATACTCCTCTCGTAATTTGGAAAACCTAGCAAGTCAAATTTTGGTGAAAATTACATTCAATACAAAGGATCACATGGGTAAGTGGGTAAGACGCTGGCTTGGTAGCCTGAAGGTAAGGTGTTTGATAACTGCATTGGCCAAGAAAGTTAATCTCAATTTAGGGGGTTGGGATGGCCTAGTGGTCTAGAGTGCCGCGCTTTGTCCTCTAGATGGTCGGTAACCGCTGACTTGCGGTTGTGGTTTCGATCCCTGGTGTGAGCGTATGTGGCATGGAGATAGGGGCACCTTCTCAACCTCTTGGGTTTCCTCCCACTGCTAAAGGCCGCTACGCGCAAATTAAACCATATGTTAGTCCCGAAATTAACTAGGTTTGTGTGGAGTGGACGTCAAACCCCATTTCTTTCTCTCATCTTGATCTTCCAGGGTGGTTTTCGCTTGTCAATGATGCAGAATGGAGGGCCTGACAAGGACAGCTGTCTAGTCATTCGGATGTGACGAAAAACCGAGATCTTGTGTACAGATGGGCGCTGATCAATTCAGTTGGAATTCGATATAAGAGTAAGCAAAATTTCCCTCATAGCACACTGTATGGCTTTAGGTGCAGAAGAGTAGGACGTTAAACTCCATTTCCTTTCCTTGTGACAAAACATAAGGCTAACGCTAAAATATACGTCCACATTCCTGCTATGAATGACAAGGTGTTTTTTTTTTAAATTATCAGAATGAAATATGAAATGTCTGCAAGTAGCCACATGTATGATGCTTAATTTCATTTCCGTCACTTACAGCATATGCCATATGCACCAGAACAAATATTTCTTCCCTTTTCTTACGCATCTACCTCCTTAAAAGTCCATAGTTTTTGCAAGAATACACTTTCTGTTAGAACTTTTAAGAATTTTGAGTCCGAAAAAAAAAAGTAGCTACCCCACAAACATTGTCTTTTCTATTGGCAGTGATATTTTTATTATTATGCTTTGACTACAAAATGTACAGCATGAACTCATTAGCTAAAATAGAGCAGAAAAGTTGGACCCTAAACGTGACTTTATTTATTCTCACAAGAGCAACACCATCCTGTTATCTAAATAATCCTGATCAATTTATTTAAATATGCCTTCCTCTCTAAAGAAAGACCCCTACGCGTAAGCAAATTATTGAAATAAAATTTAACCATATGTTGGTACCGAAATAACCAAGTTTGCGTCGTGGACGTTAAATTCATTTCTCCTCTCTTAGATTTAGCATAACATGTCACCCGGGCGAAAGAAATAACCGTGTCTTCCTTTGCTAGATCGCTACCCGTTCTAGAACTTTCAGAAAAATTGATCAAATGGTTTAAAAACGGGAAGGATCAGAGAAGAAAATTTGTTTACGATATCACCCGTGGTGGAAGTGGACGTAAAACTCCAGGAACGAACGGACGAAGTGGAAATGATAAATGAAAATGTCAATTTCATCTTCATCAAACAAAAACTAGTAATATTTATAATAAAAATACCCCTACCCCGCGCATTTTGGCCGAATAGTTAGCACGTGGTCGCTGTATCATACGGTCTGTCTGTCGTTGAGTCAACTGGCGAGGTTCCGATTCCCCGGTTGTATGTGACATTGAGTTGGGTCGCCTGCACGTCCAACCTCTTAGGTTTTCTCTGGGTTCTGATTCCAAAGCCAACGCCCATTCCTTGAACCAGGCTAACCAGAAAGGAGTTAATTTTCCAAATATGAGAAGAAATCACGAAACTGCGACCTATTTGATTATTTTTGAGTTGTTAATCGTAATTTTTCACTCCAAAACAACTTTGTCGACATTGAAAACATCAAAGGATTCCGATAGTATAACTCCCGTGTCTGTAAGTAAAATATCAAAAAAGCCCTCTGGATTTTTCACATTTCAAGATGGTGGCACTTCCGGATTGAGCTACAAACTCCAATGTGATCAGTAAAATTGCTTATCGCTCTTAAGTCAAAGCAGAAAATTCTCAACAACAAACTTAGTCAAGGTAATAACATAATGAATCTATATTTGGAATTTCGTTGCTCTCACTAACCCTAACCAAAGCTATCGTGCCCCAAAGTATCAACCAATCAGATTGCATTGACCTAATAAACGCCTTTACCAAGATTGAACATTTTGCCCCAATTAGAAGGAGGTTTATTTTGTTTCAAATTCTCCACCAATCAAATTGCTCATCGCCCTGCTTATCCACGGCAGACAATGCTCATTGTCGAACGTATTCAAGGCATTGATGTAATGAAACTATACACTTAACAGTTGGAATTCGATATTGTTGAATAAGCTCTATACGATGACTAAATGTGCAGATTATAGCCACCCACACTGCATGTTTTGCTTAACAATGAAAGGGTGCCGTTTTCAATTTTCGATCCTTTTATTCTTCCACTCCTGATATTTTGGACTGTTGGTCGATGGTTTCATATAAAAAAACTACCGATAAGACTCTTTGTAGAAGAAGTTCCCCCAAAATATTATGTTGACTTTAAGAGAAAAGGACCTTTAAACATGCCCCAAATCGTAAAAATACGACTTCGATCTCTTTTTTCTGCTATCCCCGATATTTAAAAATAATGATACAATGATTTCACACAACAGGCTAGCTATTAGACTCTCGATTGACAAGAGTTTCACCACCCTCCCTTCATTATAACCGAAGTTATCGTGCCCTAAAGAATCAATAAATCAGCATGCTTATCTCTGCTTACCCTAAGCAGAAAATGCTCATCTTTGAACTCAATCATAACATTGACCTAGTGAACGTCTACACCAAGTTTGAACATTCTAGCTTAATTAGAAAGAGAGTTATTGTATTCAAAAGTCCCGGCCCTTCAAATTGCTTCTATTTTTCATTTTCAATTCAAAATGGTGACTATCACGTGACCGAAATCAAAATTCGGATCCGATAGATTTTTAGGCATTCCTTCAAGGATTCTGAAAATATAACTCCCGAGTCTGTAAATAAAATAGCAAAAAAGCCTTTTTGATTTTTCACGTTTAAAGATGGTGGCACTTCCGGTTCGATCGACAAACTCCATATTTTGTGTACGAATCAGCAATTACTTGTCTAGTATCGAAAAAAAAAATTAAGTCATTCTGACCTATATTTCGACGATTTTTTTGAAAACTTTTATCCTTAATTTCACCAAGGGGAGATAATTTAGAAAATTTCTAATTATATTTTTGAAGTCACATTGGTAAGATCTACTTATATACTAAATTTCATGAAAATCGTACAACTATTAAAGAAGTTGTCAAATTGGTCTAAACTTCCGGCTCGAAATCACAGCAACGAATTTTCGAAATTCGAAAATGTGAAAGTGCAGATGAAAATGATTTTTTTCAAGGTATTCAAAGAAAAAAGAATTAGTAAAATCGGTCAAAAAATAACAAAGTTACGACTATGCATTATCAGTTTTTTCGTTCGCAAAATTCGGTGATTTCGGATTCGTAAAACGTTTTGAAAATATATTTAAACAACGTTCGCACCCCATTTTTGGGGGGGTAGGTCAAAGTTTCAGAAAGATCCCATGGTTAGATTCTGAGAAATCCGATTTGCAGAAAATACACAAAAAAAAAATAATAATAATCTTAACAGAAACAATAAGCTTTCATATGTAATATGAAAGCTTAATAATATTAATCTTAACAGAAACAATAAGCTTTCATATGTAATACATATGAAAGCTTAATAATCTTAACAGAAACAATAAGCTTTCATATGTAATATGAAAGCTTAACTAGATCTGCTACTGTCCCATGCAGATATGAAAGCTTTCATATTCATCGTCACGTGTCATTGATTGTATCAAGTATCCTAAATAAAAGGATAAGAAGAAAAAATTATTAAAATTGGTCAAAAACTCGCGAAGTTACAAGTCTAAATATAGTATGAAACATTGCACCCAGGCATAACAATAATCTGAAAACTAAAGGGAAATAACTGAAACTTGTATTACTGTAATGAGACGGATGAGAAAATGAAATGAAAATGGCGGGAAAAAAAATAAAAATGGCAGGTTGGACAGGCGACCTTACTCCTTGTCACGTACAACCGGGCATTCGAAAACACGCTAGTTAACTCAATGACAGGCGCGCGTGCTAACCATTCAGCCACCCAACCCCCCTTTGAAATCAGACACGTGCAATATGTCATATAGGAAGAATAAGAAGTCGCTCACAACAAAATGGTAAATTAATGAGTTTAGGTCAAAAGGTTGAGCTACTGTTTTAGAGTACTTAATAGTTTTAAAGAGACACGTTAAGGGTTGTTCATAGTTAAATGAAAGTTTAATTTTAAATAAGACCAATAAAATTAGGATTTAATAATGCCAGACTAATATTTCCAATATGTTTGGTTATAAGTAGGAAATCGTGACGACTTCTTAAGCATGTTTTAAACAAAGGATCATGTTTGTTTAAACAAGAATGGCACTCTGCAATAAAAAAACTGGCCAAAGCAAGATTTCTATGCAGAAATTAAATAATTGCTAGAACCAGAAAAATATTTATCCACTATAATAAATAAGCAACATAGAGAAAATGAAATGAAATTGAATGGGGTTTAACGTCCGACTGTTCTGCTCCTAAAATGGGCTAATGAAGACGGGCATATGCCATAAAGTGTGCAATGAGGGAAATTTTACCCGTGTAGCGGCGGTTACGGCCTACGAGGTTGGACAGGCGACCATACTCCTTGTCACGTACAACCAAGAAATCGAAACAACGCCAGTTGACTCAATGACAGACGTTATGATACAGAGCGCACGTGCTAACCATTCAGCCACGCAACCTCCCTAAAATCGGCAAATTGCTGACCTACAGCGAGAAACATTTCAACCGGGCCAAATTTTCTATTGTAACAGTTTAATTTGCACGGTACCTTTAGTTATCAACCGAATATTACAAAACTTTTAAAAATAAGCTCCCCCTGACCAGCTTAAGCGTTCGCAATAAACGTTTGCCCCTTAAAATCGGCAAATTGCTGACTTTAAAGTGAGAAACATTACAACCGGGCGAAATTCTCTGATTTATCACTTTTACAGTACCTTTGATTACCAACCGATTATTACAAAACTTTAAAAATAAAAGAGAAAGAGAGAAATGCGGCCTAATGTCCATTCGACACAAACTAGGTCATTTCGGGACTAACATATGTTTTTAATTTTATTTAAAAACTCCCCTTGCGCTTACAGGTCTTTAGCCGTTGGGAGGAAACCGAAGGACACGGAGAAAACCCACGAGGTCGGACATCATACTTCATGTCACGTGCAACCTGGAGATCGAAACGACGCCCGTTGACTCAATGACAGACGTTACGATACAGTGTGCACATGCTAACCGTTCAGCCATTCAGCCTCCCTGAATTCAGAAAATTGCTGACTTATAGCAAGAAACATTTCAACCGGGCGAAATTTTCTGTTTTAACAGTTTAATGTGCACGGTACTTTAATTACCAACCGATTATTACAAAACTTTTGAAAATAAGCTCCAACTGACCAGCTTAATCGTATGCAATAAACGTTTTCGCCTGAATTGAAAGTTCTGCACGGAGAAAGTTCATCTCGATTTCCCGGCGTGGTTCCCCTTGTCAGTGAGGCAGAACGGAGGGCCTGACAAGCACAGCTGTCTAGTCATTTGGATGGGACGAAAAACCAAGGTCTCGTGTACACATTGGAGTGCACGTAAAATATCCCTAAGCAGCTGGAATTCGATACTGTTGAATAAGCTCTATACGATGACTAAATGTGTAGATTGTAGTCACCCACACTGCATGTTTCGCTTAACAATGAAAGGGTGCCGTTTTCAATGTTCGATCCTTTTGTTCTTCTACTCCTGATATGTTGGACTGTTGATCGTTGGTTTCATATAAAAGACTACCAATAAGACTCTTTGTAGAAGAAGTTCCCAAAAAATATTATGTTGACTTTACGAGAAAGACCTCTAAACATGCTCTAAATTGTAAAAATACGACTTTTTGGATTTTCAATCTCTTTTTTTCGGCTATCCCTGATATTTAGAAAAAAATAATACAATGATTTCACACAACAGGCTAGCTATTAGACTCTGTATTGACAGAAGTTTCACCGCCCTCGCTTCATTATAACCGAAGTTATCGTGCCCTAAAGAATCAACAAATCAGCATGCTTATCTCTGCTTACCCTAAGCAGAAAATGCTCATCTTTAAACTCAATCATAACATTGACCTAGTGAACGTCTACACCAAGTTTGAATATTCTAGCTTAATTAGAAGGAGAATAATTGTGTTCCAAAGTCCCGACCCTTCAAATTGCTTCTATTTTTCATTTTCAATTCAAAATGGTGACCATCACGTGACCGAAATCAAAATTCTATTCGCGACATTTTTTAGGCCTTCCATCAAGGATTCAGAAAATATAACTCCCGAGTCTGTAAGTAAAATAGCAAAAAAGCCTTATTGATTTTTCACTTTTAAATATGGCGGCACTTCCGGTTCGATCGACAAACTCCATATTTTGCGTACAAATCAGTAATTACTTATCTAGTACCCCCCCAAAAAATCAGGTCATTCTGACCTATATTTCGACGATTTTTTTGAAAATTTTGATCCTTAATTTCGTCAAGGGGAGATAATTTAGAAAATTTCTAATTATATTTTTGAAGTCAAATCGGTAAGATCTACTTGGATACTAAATTTCATGAAAATCGTACAACTATTAAAGAAGTTGTCAAATTGTTCTAAACTTCCGGTTCGAAATCACAGCGACGAATTTTCGAAATTCGAAAATCTGAAACTGCAGATTTATAGTAATTGTCTCAAGGTACTCAAAGAAAAAAGATTTAGTAAAATAGGTCAAATAGTCACAAAGTTACAGCATTGTAGGTCAAATGCATTCGTTCGTAAAATTCGGTGATTTCGGATACGTAAAACGTTTTGAAAATATATTTAATCAACAGCCACCACCCATTTTTGTGGGGATAGGTAAAAGTTTCAGAACGATCCTATGGTTAGATTCTGAGAAATCCGATTTGTGGATAAAACACAAAAAAAAAAAATAATAACTAGATCTGCTACTGTCCCATGCAGATATGAAAGCTTTCATATTCATCGTCACGTGTCATCGATTATATCAAGTATCTCAAATAAAGGGATAAGAATAACAAACTATCAAAATTAGTCAAAAACTCGCGAAGTTACAAGTCTAAATATAGTATGAAACATTGCATAATCTGAAAACTAAAGGGAAATAACTGATACTTGTGTTGAAATAATTAATAGAACCAGAAAAACATTTATCCACTATAATAAATAAGCAACATAGAGAAAATGAAATGAAATTGAATGGGGTTTAACGTCCTACTGTTCTGCTCCTAAAATGGGCTAATGAAGACGGGCATACGCCATAAAGTGTGCAATGAGGGAAATTTTACCCGGGCAGCGGCGTTACGGCCTACGAGGTTGGACAGGCGACAATACTCCTTGTCACGTACAACCAAGAAATCGAAACAACGCCAGTTGACTCAATGACAGACGTTATGATACAGAGCGCACGTGCTAACCATTCAGTCACGCAACCACCCTAAAATCGGCAAATTGCTGACCTACAGATAGAAACATTTCAACCGGGCGAAATCTTCTATTTTATTAGTTTAATTTGCACGGTACCTTTAGTTATCAACCGAATATTACAAAAGTTTTAAAAATAAGCTCCCCCTGACCAGCTAAATCGTTCGGAATAAACGTTTTCCCCTTAAAATCGGCAATGTGAGAAACATTACAACCGGGCGAAATTTTCTGTTTTATCACTTTTACAGTATCTTTGATTAACAACCGATTATTACAAAACTTTAAAAATAAAAAAGAAAGAAAGAAAGAAATGCGGCTTAACGTCCATTCGACACAAACTAGGTCATTTCGGGACTAACATATGTTTTTTAATTTTATTTAAAAACTCCCCTTGCGCGTACTGGTCTTTAGCTGTTGGGAGGAAACCGAAGGACACGGAGAAAACACACGAGGTTGGACACCATACTCCATGTCACGTGCAATCTCGAAATCGAAACGACGCCCGTTGACTCAATGACAGACGTTACGATACAGCGCACATGCTAACCATTCAGCTATTCAGCCTCCCTTAAAAATAAGCTCCCCCTGACCAGCTTAATTGTTCGCAATAAACGTTTGCCCTCTAAAATCGGCAAATTGCTGACTTTAAAGTGAGAAACATTACAACCGGGCGAAATTTTATGTTTTATCACTTTTACAGTACCTTTGATTACCAACCGATTATTACAAAACTTTAAAAATAAAAGAGAAAGAGAGAAATGCGGCTCAACGTCCATTCGACACAAACTAGGTCATTTCGGGACTAACATATGTTTTTTAATTTTATTTATAAACTTACCTTGCGCGTACGGGTCTTTAGCCATGAGAGGAAACCGAAGGACACGGAGAAAACCCACGAGGTTGGACACCATACTCCATGTCACGTGCAACTTGGAAATCGAAACGACGCCGGTTGATTCAATGACAGACGTTACGATACAGCGCGCGTATGCTAACCATTCAGCCTCCCTAAAATCGGGAAATTGCTGACTTATAGCAAGAAACATTTCAACCGGGCGAAATTTTCTGTTTTAACAGTTTAATTCACACGGTATTTTAATTACCAACCGATCATTACAAAACTTTTGAAAATAAGCTCCAACTGACCAGCTTAATCGTATGCAATAAACGTTTGGCCTGAATTGAAAGTTCTGCAACGAGAAAGTTCATCTCGATTTTCCGGCGTGGTTCCCCCTTGTCAGTGAGGCAGAGCAGAGGGCCTGACAAGGACAGCTGTCTAGTCGTTCGGATGGGACGAAAAACCAAGGTCGCGTGTACACATTGGAGTGCACGTAAAATATCCCTAAGCAGTTGGAATTCGATACTGTTGAATAAGCTCTATACGATGACTAAATGTGCATATCGTAGTCACCCACACTGCATGTTTCGCTTAACAATGAAAGGGTGCCGTTTTCAATGTTTGATCCTTTTATTCTTCTACTCCAGATATATTGGACTGTTGATCGAAGTTTTCATATAAAAGACTACCGATAAGACTCTTCGTAGAAGAAGTTCCCAAAAAATATTATGTTGACTTTAAGAGAAAAGAACCTTTAAAGATGCTCCAAATCGTAAACATACGACTTTTTGGATTTTCGATCTCTTTTTTCTGCTATCCCTGATATTTAAAAAAAAAGATACAACGATTCCACACAACAGGCCAGCTATTACACTCTCGATTAACAAGAGTTTCACCGCCCTCCCTTCATTATAACCGAAGTTATCTTGTCCTAAAGAATCAACAAATCAGCATGCTTATCTCTGCTTACCCTAGGCAGAAAATGCTCATCTTTAAACTCAATCCTGACATTGACATAGTGAACGTCTACACCAAGATTGAACATTCTAGCTCAATTAGAAGGAGAGTTATTTCAGCCTCCCTGAATTCGGAAAATTGCTGACTTATAGCAAGAAACATTTCAACCGGGCGAAATTTTCTGTTTTAACAGTTTAATGTGCACGGTACTTTAATTACCAACCGATTATTACAAAACTTTTGAAAATAAGCTCCAACTGACCAGCTTAATCGTATGCAATAAAAGTTTGGCTTGAATTGAAAGTTCTGCACGTAGGAAGTTCATCTCGATTTCCCGGCCTGGTTCCCCCTTGTCAGTGTGGCAGAACAGAGGGCCTGACAAGCACAGCTGTCTAGTTCGGATGGGACGAAAAGCACGGTCCCGTGTACACATTGGAGTGCACGTAAAATATCCCTAAGCAGTTGGAATTCGATACTGTTGAATAAGCTCAATACGATGACTAAATGTGTAGATTGTAGTCACCCACACTGCATGTTTCGCTTAACAATGAAAGGGTGCCGTTTTCAATGTTCGATCCTTTTGTTCTTCTACTCCTGATATGTTGGACTGTTGATCGATGGTTTCATATAAAAGACTACCAATAAGACTCTTTGTAGAAGAAGTTCCCAACCAATATTATGTTGACTTTACGAGAAAGACCTCTAAACATGCTCCAAATTGTAAAAATACGACTTTTTGGATTTTCAATCTCTTTTTTTCGGCTATCCCTGATATTTAAAAAAAAATGATACAATGATTTCACACAACAGGCTAGCTATTAGACTCTCTATTGACAAAAGTTTCACCGCTCTCCCTTCATTATAACCGAAGTTATCGTGCCCTAAAGAATCAACAAATCAACATGCTTATCTCTGCTTACCCTAAGCAGAAAATGCTCATCTTTGAACTCCATCATAACATTGACCTAGTAAAAGTTTACACCAAGTTTGAACATTTTAGCTTAATTAGAATGAGAGTTATTGTGCTCCAAAGTCTCGGCCCTTCAAATTGCTTCTATTTTTCATTTTCAATTCAAAATGGTGACTCCCGGTTGACCTAAATCAAAATTCTATTCGCGACATTTTTTAGGCCTTCCTACAAGGATTCAGAAAATATAACTCCCGAGTCTGTAAGTAAAATAGCAAAAAAGCCTTAGTGATTTTTCACGTTTAAAGATGGTGGCACTTCCGGTTCGTTCGACAAACTCCATATTTTGTGTACGAATCAGTAATTCCTTGTCTAGTATCAAAATAAAAAATTAGGTCATTCTGACCTATATTTCGGCGATTTTTTTGAAAATTTTGATCCTTAATTTCACCAAGGGGAGATAATTTAGAAAATTTCTAATTATATTTTTGAAGTCACATCGGTAGGATCTACTTATATACTAAATTGAATGAAAATCGCACAACTATTAAAGAAGTTGTCAAATTGGTCTAAACTTCCGGTTCGAAATCACAGCGACGAATTTTCGAAATTCGAAAATGTGAAACTGCTGATGAAAATGATTTTTTTCAAGGTATTCAAAGAAAAAAGATTTAGTAAAATCGGTCAAAAAACAATAAAGTTACGACTATGCAATGTCCATTTTGTCGTTCGTAAATTTCGGTGATTTCGGATTCGTAAAACGTTTTGAAAATATATTTAATCAACAGCTACCACCCATTTTTGGGGGGGTAGGTAAAAGTTTCATAAAGATACTGTGGTTAGATTCTGAGAAATCCGATTTGTGGATAAAACACAAAAAAAAAATAATAATAATCTTAACAGAAACAATAAGCTTTCATATGAAATATGAAAGCTTAATAACTAGATCTGCTACTGTCCCATGCAGATATGAAAGCTTTCATATTCATCGTCACGTGTCATTGATTGTATCAAGTATCCTAAATAAAAGGATAAGAAGAAAAAATTATCAAAATTGGTCAAAAACTCGCAAAATTACAAGTCTAAATATAGTATGAAACATTGCACCCAGGCATAACAATAATCTGAAAACTAAAGGGAAATAACCGAAACTTGTATTACTGTAATGAGACGGATGAGAAAATGAAATGAAAATTGCCGGAAAAAAATTAAAAATGGCAGGTTGGACAGGCGACCTTACTCCTTGTCACGTACAACCGGGCATTCGAAAACACGCTAGTTAACTCAACAATGACAGGCGCGCGTGCTAACCATTCAGCCGCCCAACCCCCCTTTGAAATCAGACACGTGCAATATGTCATATAGGAAGAATAACAAGCCGCTCACAACAAAATGGTAAATTAATGAGTTTAGGGCAAAAAGGCGTCTACAGCAACCGGTGTTCCCAGGCGGTCACCCATCCTAGTACTATTCGGGCCCGACGTTGCTTAACTTCAGTGATCGGACGAGAACTGGTGTTTTCAACATGGTATGACCGTAGACCAGAGAAGGTGGACAGAACCCGTAGTTATACTTACCTGAATTGACCCGCTTATTGATTTTTTGTTTTGTATTTTGTTTAAGAGTATAACCCGTATAGTTATACTTGAATTGACCCGCTTATTGATTTTTTTTTTTGGGGGGGGGGGGGGTCGGTTTTAAAAAGGCGTCTACAGCACCCGGTGTTCCCAGGCGGTCACTCATCCAAGTACTGACCGGGCCCGACGTTGCTTAACTTCAGTGATCGGACGAGAACTGGTGTTTTCAACGTGGTGTGGCCGTAGACGAGAGAAGGTGGACAGAACCCGTAGTTATACTTACCTGAATTGACCCGCTTATTGATTTTTTTTTGTTTTTTGTCGGTTTTAAAAGGGCGTCTACAGCACCCGGTGTTCCCAGGCGGTCACCCATACAAGTACTGACCGGGCCCGACGTTGCTTAACTTCAGTGATCGGACGAGAACTGGTGTTTTCAACGTGGTTTGGCCGTAGAAGAGAGGGCGTGGACAGAACCCGCAGTTATACTTACCGGAATTGACCCGCTTATTGATTTTTGGGGCGGTTTTTGTCGGTTTTGAAAAGGCGTCTACAGCACCCGGTGTTCCCAGGCGGTCAGCCATCCAAGTACTGACCGGGCCCAACGTTGCTTAACTTCAGTGATGGGACGAGAACTGGTGTTTTCAACGTGGTGTGGCCGTAGACGAGAGAAGGTGGACAGAACCCGTAGGTTATACTTACTGAATTGACCCGCTTATTCATTTTTTTTTTGGGGGGGGGGGTGGTGGTGGTTTTAAAAAGGCGTCTACGGCACCCGGTGTTCCCAGGCGGTCACCCATCCAAGTACTGACCGGGCCCGACGTTGCTTAACTTCAGTGATCGGACGATAACTGGTGTTTTCAACGTGGTGTGGCCGTAGACGAGAGAAGGTGGACAGAACCCATACTTGTGCTTACTCAAATTCTTTTTGTGTCTTTTTCCCTGGGGAGACGGGCCGAGCGCAGAGCTGTAGTGGTGCAAAAGAGTGCGCGCTGTGGTCTGATTGGCAGAAAATTGATTTTTTCACGAAGAATCAGGGCAAAGAGGCGTATACAGCACCCGGTGTTCCCAGGCGGTCACCCATCCAAGTACTAACCGGGCCCGACGTTGCTTAACTTCAGTGATCGGACGAGAACTGGTGTTTTCAACGTGGTATGGCCCTAAACGAGAGAAGTTGGACAGAACCCGTAGTTATACTTAACTGAATTGACCCGCTTATTGATTTTTTGTTTTGTTTTTTGTTTTAGAGTATTTAATTGTTTTAAAGAGACACGTTAAGGGTTGTTCATAGTTAAATGAAAGTTTAATTTTAAATAAGACCAATAAAATCAGGATTTAATAATGCCAGACTAATATTAAATAAAGTTTTAAATTAAGAATAATTAATTATTGGTCTAATGCAATGAAATGCTTTAATTTGACGGATGAAATGTACGATGGGTGTCCACACTATGTGGCTAAGGCGTTGGCCTGCTAGCCAGGAGGTCGGGTGTTCGATCCCTGCATTGGCCGAGAAAGTTCATCTCGATATTCTGGTTTGTCCCCCCATCCGCCGTGTACACATTGGAGTGCACGTAAAAGATCCCTTAGCAGTTGGAATTCGATATTGTTGAATAAGCTCTATACGATGACTAAATGTGCAGATTGTAGCCACCCACACTGCATGTTTTGCTTAACAATGAAAGGGTGCGGGGCTTTCAATTTTCGATCCTTTTATTCTACTACTCCTGATATTTTGGACTGTTGATCTATGGTTTCATATAAAAGACTACCGATAAGACTCTTTGTACAAGAAGTTCCCCAAAAATATTATGTTGACTTTAGAGAAAAGGACCTTTAAAAATGCTCCAAATCGTAAAAATACGACTTTTTGGATTTTCGATCTCTTTTTTCTGCTACCCCTTATATATAAAAAAAAAATGATACAATGATGTCACACAACAGGCTATCTATTAGACTCTCGATTGACAAGAGTTTCATCACCCTCCCTTCATTATAACCGAAGTTATTGTGCCCTAAAGAATCAACAAATCAGCATGCTTATCTCTGCTTACCCTAGGCAGAAAATGCTCATCTTTGCACCCAATCATGACATTGATCTAGTGAACGTCTACACCAAGATTGAACATTCTAGCTCAATTAGAAGGAGAGCTATTGTGTTTCAATGTCTCGGCCCTTCAAATTGCTACTACTTTTCTTATTCACTTCAAAATGGCAAAATTCTGCTCCCTGTGATTTTTGGGCCACCCTTCAGGCATTCAGAAAATATAACTCCCGTGTCTGTAAGTAAGATAGCAAAAAAGCCTTAGGGATTTTTCATGTTTCAAGATGGTGGCATTTCCGGTTTGATCGACAAACTCCATATTTTGTGTAGGAATCAGTAATTACTTGTCGAGTATCAAAAAAATTTCCGGTCATTCTGACCTATATTTCGACGATTTTTTTTTAAACTTTGATCCTTAATTTCACCAAGGGGAGATAATTTAGAAAATTTCTCATTATATTTTTGAAGTCACATTGGTAAGATCTACTTATATACTAAATTTCATGAAAATCGTACAACTATTAAAGAAGTTGTCAAATTGGTCTAAACTTCCGGTTCGAAATCACAGCGACGAATTTTCGAAATTCGAAAATGTGAAACTGCTGATGAAAATGATTTTTTTCAAGGTATTCAAATTTTTAGTAAAATCGGTCAAAAAACAATAAAGTTACGACTATGCAATGTCCATTTTGTCGTTCGTAAATTTCGGTGATTTCGGATTCGTAAAACGTTTTGAAAATATATTTAATCAACAGCTACCACCCATTTTTTTTTTGGGGGGGGGGGGGGTAGGTAAAAGTTTCATAAAGATACTGTGGTTAGATTCTGAGAAATCCGATTTGTGGATAAAACACAAAAAAAAAATAACAATAATAATCTTAACAGAAACAATAAGCTTTCATATGTAATATGAAAGCTTAATAAGAATAATAATTTTAACAAAAACAATAGTGTTTCACACAAGCTACGCAGTGTGAAACCCTAATAACTAGACCTGCATAGCAGTGCTGAATCGGCTTTCAGGTTCCTTCATATCATTGCCATGCCTTTAAATGTACATTTATACTCTAAACGACCAATAGGACTCGGCGTAACAGAAGTTTAAGAAAAGAAATAGAAGTAGTTTCGAGGTAAACGAGTCTGAATAGAGTCCAAAAATAGAGGAAAATGCTACATTTTCGGCATCTCATAATCTATAGCCTACCATTGAATTTGTATCATTCTGATATTGTATCAAAGTAAATTATCCGCGCTATTTAACGACACTCTATTTGTTTCGATTCGGTGAAATCTGCCGTAGAATTCACGGTTTTTTTTGCAAAGTCTACATTTATTTTTGCTTATCTATGGGTTTATTCAAAATATCGGATCATTTTCGACTATTCCCGGTTTACAGATCATTGTTGAGATAATTTTAGCAAGTTGTCTGGATACTTAACTTCAAGTACTAGAAGTTTCTGAAACATCCATTATGTAATATAAATCAAAAGGAAAATTAGTAAATAATTAGTGGCCTGATTCCATCCCACTTAGCACTAGTTATCTCCCTTACACCAATATTATAACTGTAGTTTAAAATACAACAATTTTTCTAATTTGTTCAAAGATTGTGGACCTTTTTGGATCAATTATACTATATAGGGGCTTTTTAATTTCGATTCACGCACTAGACCACAATTAGGCTTCTAAGTAACAGAAGTGTAAGAAAAGAAATAAGACTACTTTTCGAGATAAAATCGTCTGAATAGGTTCAAAAAGGAAAATACTAGATATTCAGCGTCCCGTAATATTTTGCCTGCTCTGCGAATTCTTACCATATGACTGTCAAAGAATCGTCCATTGTTTGGGCTATTCCAATGACACTTAATTTTTGGGGGATTCGGTGAAATCTGGCATAGTAATCTCTTAATTTCGCAAACTGGCCTTTTTTATATGACTTTTTACGTTTTTTTCAAAATATCAGATATTTTTTCGACTATTTTCCAGATTTTAAATCATTGTCCGGATAGCTTTAACAAGTTGTGTAGATATTTAACATCCTGTACCAGAAGTATGAGAAACATTAATTGAGCAAATTTCGAAAAATGATAAATAAAAGATAATTTTCAATTATTTAACGATTTTATTCATAGATTGAGGTCATTTTTGGACCACCTATAATGTTGCAATGCTTTTATTATTGGATGCATACTCTAGGCACGCGGTAGGGCTATGAGTAAAAAAGTTGAAGAAAAATCGTAGGCGTTGTTTTCGAGAAAAAGGCGTCTCAAAATGCTCCATCATGGAGAAATAGGCTCCCACGATAAATAATAATAACACAAGGCTGAGAAATCGCGAATTTTGCAAGAGTACCACTTCTTCGGGCTCCCAGGATAAATAATAAAAACACCCGCCTGAGAATCGCAAATTTTGCAAGAGTACCAATTCTTCACTGTATTTTCTCAAAATATCAAATATTCTTTCCACTACTTCCGGTTTTAGGATCTTTGTCGGTATAGTTTTAACAAGTTGTTTACATACTTAACTCTCTGTCCCATAAGTGTCAGAAATATCTATTCAGTAGTTTTTGTAAAAAAGATAAATAAAAGAACATTTTCAATAATTTAACGATTTTTCAACTTTTTTTCAAAGATTGAGGCCATTTTTGGACCACTTATATTATTTCAAACCTTTTCATGTTGGATTCACGCAACAGACCACCGATAGGACTCTGCGTTAAAAAAGATTCAGAAGAATCGTAGGAGTCGTTTTCGAGAAAATAGCGTCTAAAAAGGCTCCAAAAAGGGAAAATACTAGATTTTCGACGTTCCGTTATTCATTTTCTAACCATCGAAATCGTACAATTGAGATGCCATATAATAGTCCTTTAATGGGGCTATCCAAAGACACTTTACTTCTTTTGGTCCGGTAATATCTGTCGGCGAAATCAAACTTTTCGGAAGAGCGCCTATTTTTAAACTTTTTTTTTTCATTTTTTTAATACTTCCGGTATGGAGATTATTTTCAGGATAGTTTTAATAACCGGTTTCGGCAATTATATAGCCGCAAGGCTCTGTAATAATATATTACATTATCTGATCAGATAAAATGCCCCTGAGAAATCCTATGTTTAAAAGTGCCCAAAATGCAAAAATGTCAATATATTGAAAATTAAATTTCAATAACTGAATACATATTATACATTATTGGAATCGGCATTAGATGAGCTATCTAAATATAAAAACATTTTTTGAAAATCTGTAAAAAAAAAATTAATAGAGCTTTTTTCAAAATTTCACGATTTTTCGACTTTTTTCGACTTTCAGTTCGGTATTTGACCTATTACAAATATTTCAAAGTCTTAACGGAATGTTTGATACACAAGACTACCGAAAGGTCTCTAGATAGAGACAGTTTAAGAAAAATCGCTGGAGCAGTTTTCGAGATAAAGGCGTCCAAAAACGCTCCAAATCAGAAAATACTTGATTTCCAGAGTGTCATATTTTGCTGCTTGGTCATAGTATCCGTATAAATTGGGCATCATACGACAGTCCATTCCCCGAGCCACTCAACGAAAGCTTAATTCGTTTAATCCATTGATATTGGACTGAGAAATTGAGTTTTCCCCCAAACACCCATTTTTTGCGTTTTTTTCGAAATATCGGGCATCATTTCCACTACTTCCGGTTTACGGATCGTTGTTGAAATTGCTTTATAAAAAGGTCTGACTATATAGCTTTATGTACCAGAGCTTACAGAAATATCGGCTTATTCTTTCCAAAAAATATAAGGGTTCGGAAAATGGCAGAAAATTCGAAAAAAATCGAAAAATAAAGGGCAATAACTCGGAATGAAACTTGTATTTCTGGAATCGGATGGTCTTCAGGTATCCAAAAATGTAGGTGAAATTTGAAAATTTTGAAAAATAACAAAAATGTCTCTTTTGTCTCTTTTTTTCAGTTTTCGAACGCTAGAAGTCAGCGACGAAGTTTCCAAATTTCGAAATTTTCAACTGCTATCGTTCGACAACAGACTCAGGGTTTCCGAAAATATCATTTGTATGAAAATAGGTACAGAATTGACGATCTACGGCCGTTTTTTAATTTTTTGGTACCGGACGAAATTCTGTCACTTCCGGTCTGCGCAGAAGTTTCAAAAGTGATTTAATGAGTAGCCACCACATAGTTTCCCGATAGAATATTTGGTTCCAGATCGATATCTGTTTTCGATCATGGAGAAATGGGCTCCGGGGATAAATAATAATAATAACTAGACCTGCAAGCAGCACTGAACCGGCTTTCAGGAATCATACCGGAAGTTTCTTATACCATAGCCGATCCATTGAGCTACCAAACTATACTTTAGTTGTTTTGCTTCAGTGACACCCTCTATCATATGTAAAAGTAATATTTGCTGGCGAAAAGACCGGTCAAAATTGTAAATTATGGCAAAATTACGTCACTTCCGGTACCGAAAGATATTTTTATAGGTGAAAAATAAGTCGAAAATTCGCAACACACAAAATACAAACTTTGTTTTATACATATTGGGCAATAAATAATTACCCTATAACCCATAAACTGAAATTAAGAAGGTAAAAAACTTAAAAGTGACCCTGGGAAAATTGGCTATTATTCGACAAGGGAACATGCTAGAAGGCTTTTTTTGATATCAATATGATGGTATTAATTCAATCTTACTGCCCATTAGAGTCAGACGTTATCAAGTTAAACGAATAATAAATATAAATCCCTTCAAAAAAATGTTTGTTTTGAAGGCTAAAAATACGTTTTTTGCAAAAATTACAATACTTCCGGTGATATTGAAAATGTTAACTTAGTTCATAGAAGCCATAAATGGCATAAGGCATCTAATGGTAAAAAAATTATAAAAATCAAATAATAATTGAGACTTTTATAGACCAAAAACCTTGAAAAGTGACTTATAGAAGATCGCCTATTTCTCTGTAACCATACAAGTTAGCAACCATTTTGTGGTATCTGTATGGTCGTATGGCTTCATTCTATTCGTTGATGGGGATCAAATATCATAATTTTAAAAATATTATAAGGCACACTCATTTGAATAAAATATTTTTTTTTTGGTTAAAAATACAGTTTTTGCCCAAATGACGTCATTTCCGGTCACAGTGAAAATGTAAAATTGACTTGACCTAGTCCAAATTGGCATTAGGCATCAAATGGAAAAAAAATATTGCAAATCGAATGATAATTCACTCTTTTATAGGCAAAATAACGTGAAAAGTGATGCATGCAAAATTGCATATTTCTCGGCAACTGCTCATATTACAAACTAATTTTCGCATACATTCTCTTCGTCTGGATTATTGCTACGAGTTTATGAAAATTACAAATAAATATTTCAAAATATGAAGACGCTGAATGAATTGTAAATAACTGAATTTTACACTTTAATTTACATTTTATTCGAAATTACCCGAAAATGAAATTGAAATTAAAAAATCTGAGCTAAGGATTTTGTGCATCTTTGCAGGGTGCATCCTTTTAGTTATATCAGTTTTGAAAAAAAAAATATTTGCTTTCAAAAAGTGGTACCGAACTGTCAAAATTGTAGTTTTTGTTAATATTACGTCACTTTCGTTGCCGACAGAAAAATTTTACCGTAACAAAAAAAATTACAATTGGGACAACGGAGCATATGAACTTTGTTTTATACAAATCGAACAATAAATAATTTTTCTGGGTACGAAAAACTAAATTAGCCGATGGCGGCTAACGCAAATTACCCTGACAATTTTTTTTCCTCATTTCTGCTCAAGTACGATGATATTTTAACCCTGTGTACAATACCATCAAAATATATTCATAAATAAAAAAGCTATTCGTAAAAAAAATATTTTTTTTCAAAATATCGGACATTTGTTCGACTACTTCCGGTTTTACGATCATTGTCGCGATAGCTTTACGAAGTTCTTTCGATACTTAACTTTCTGTACCAGAAGTGTCAGAAACATCCATTGAGTAGTTTTGGAAAAAAAGATAAATTAAAGAGCGTTTACAAAAATTTAATGATTTTTCAATTTTTTTCAAAGTTTGATGCCATTTTTGGACCACCTATATTATTTCAATGCTTTTCATTTTGGATTCACTATATAGACAGCCGATAGGACTTTGAGTAAGAAAAGTTTAAGAAAAATCTGCGGCGTCGTTTTCGAGAAAAGGGCGTCTCAGAATGTTAAAAAATCGGAAAATATTAGATTTTTGGCATACAATAATTTATTTCCCTACCATCGAAATCGTATTATTTAGATACCATATGATGGTCCATTAATAGGGCTTTCCAACGACCCTTTAGTTCTTTTGGTCCGCTATTACCTAAGGGAGAAATCAAGTTTTTCACAAGTGCGACAATGTTTTTAACCTTTTTTTTTCATTTTTTGAATACTTCCGGTATGGTTATTATTTTCGGAATAGTTTTAATAGCCGGTTTGGGCACTAAAATAGCCACAGGGCTCTGTAATGATATATTGCATTATCTGATCAGATAAAATGCCCCTGAGAAATCCTATGTTGAAAAGTGCCAAAAATGCAAAAAATTTAAAATATCGAAAATTAAATTTCAATAACTACATACATATTATACATCGTTAGAATCGTAATTAGGTCAGCTATCTGAATATACAATCTTTTTTTGAAAATCTCTCAAAATAAAAAAATAGTAGAGCATTTTCCAAAATTTCACGATTTTTCGACTTTTTTCGATTTTCAGTCCGTTATTTCACCTATTCCAGATATTTCAAAGTCGTAATGGAATGTTTCGTACACAAGACTACCACAAGGTCTCTTCATACAGAAAGTTTCATAAAAATCGCTGTAGTAGTTTTCGAGATACAGGCGTCCGAAAATGCTAAAAATCAGAAAATACTTGATTTTCAGCGTGCCATATTTTGCTGCCTGTTCATAGTATCCGTATGAATTTGTTATCATACGATAGTACAATCATAGTGCAGTCCAGTGGTACCCTAATTTCTTTAATCCATTTATATCGGGCGGAGAAATCGCGTTTTCCCCCAAAATATCCATTTTTTTCATTTTTTTCAAAATATTACACATTATTTCGACCACTTCCGGTTTAAGGATTTTTGTCGAAATTGCTTTATTCGTTGGTATTGGACTATAACTTCATGTTCCAGAAGTTTCAGAAACGTCAATTCTGCCATAAAACGAAACCCGAGCTCACAAAATGGGAAGAAAATTCGAAAAAAATCGAAAAATAAAGGGCGATAACTCTGAATGAAACTTATATTGCTGGAATTGCATGAACTTCAGGTATCCAAAAATGTAGGTCAAATTTGAAAATTTTGAAAAATAACAAAAATTGTCTCGTAAACAACATGTTTTCAATTTTCGAACGCTAAAAGTCATAGACGAATGTTCGAAATCGAAAAATGTGAGATAGCCACTGTCTAAGAAAAGATTCAGGAATTCCAAAAAGGTAATTTGTTTGAAAATGGATAAAGAATTGACAAAACTATGGCCAATTTTCAATTTTTAGACAAAATACAAAGTTCGGTCACTTCCGGTATGCGCAGAAATTTCAAAAATATTTTATCAAGTAGCCACCACATGGTTTCCCGATAGAAATTCTAATTCCAGATCGATATCAATTTTCGATCATAGAGATCTACGCTCCCGCGGTAAATAATAATAATAATAATAATAATAATTTTAGTAATCTCAATAGGCTTTCAGACGAAAGTCTGAAAGCCTAACTAGATCTGCTACTGTCATTGATTGTATCAAGTATCCTAAATAAAATGATAAGAAGAAAAAATTATTAAAATTGGTCAAAAACTCGCGAAGTTACATGTCTAAATATAGTATGAAACATTGCACCCAGGCATAACAATAACCTGAAAACTAAAGGGAAATAACTGAAACTTGTATTACTGTAATGAGACGGATGAGAAAATGAAATGAAAATGGCGGGAAAAAAAAATTAAAAATGGCAGGTTGGACAGGCGACCTTACTCCTTGTCACGTACAACCGGGCATTCGAAAACACGCTAGTTAACTCAATGACAGGCGCGCGTGCTAACCATTCAGCCACCCAACCCCCCATTGAAATCAGACACGTGCAATATGTCATATAGGAAGAATAAGAAGTCGCTCACAACAAAATGGTAAATTAATGAGTTTAGGTCAAAAGGTTGAGCTACCGTTTTAGAGTACTTAATAGTTTTAAAGAGACACGTTAAGGGTTGTTCATAGTTAAATGAAAGTTTAATTTTAAATAAGACCAATAAAATTAGGATTTAATAATGCCAGACTAATATTTCCAATATGTTTGGTTATAAGTAGGAAATCGTGACGACTTCTTAAGCATGTTTTAAACAAAGGATCATGTTTGTTTAAACAAGAATGGCACTCTGCAATAAAAAAACTGGCCAAAGCAAGATTTCTATGCAGAAATTAAATAATTGCTAGAACCAGAAAAATATTTATCCACTATAATAAATAAGCAACATAGAGAAAATGAAATGAAATTGAATGGGGTTTAACGTCCGAACGTTCTGCTCCTAAAATGGGCTAATGAAGACGGGCATATGCCATAAAGTGTGCAATGAGGGAAATTTTACCCGGGCAGCGGCGGTTACGGCCTACGAGGTTGGACAGGCGACCATTCTCCTTGTCACGTACAACCAAGAAATCGAAACAACGCCAGTTGACTCAATGACAGACGTTATGATACAGAGCGCACGTGCTAACCATTCAGCCACGCAACCTCCCTAAAATCGGCAAATTGCTGACCTACAGCGAGAAACATTTCAACCGGGCTAAATTTTTTATTGTAACAGTTTAATTTGCACGGTACCTTTAGTTATCAACCGAATATTACAAAACTTTTAAAAATAAGCTCCCCCTGACCAGCTTAAGCGTTCGCAATAAAAGTTTGCCCCTTAAAATCGCCAAATTGCTGACTTTAAAGTGAGAAACATTACAACCGGGCGAAATTTTCTGTTTTATCACTTTTACAGTACCTTTGATTACCAACCGATTATTACAAAACTTTAAAAATAAAAGAGAAAGAGAGAAATGCGGCCTAATGTCCATTCGACACAAACTAAGTCATTTCGGGACTAACATATGTTTTTTAATTTTATTTAAAAACTCCCCTTGCGCTTACAGGTCTTTAGCCGTTGGGAGGAAACCGAAGGACACGGAGAAAACCCACGAGGTTGGACATCATACTTCATGTCACGTGCAACCTGGAGATCGAAACGACGCCCGTTGACTCAATGACAGACGTTACGATACAGTGCGCACATGCTAACCATTCAGCCATTCAGCCTCCCTGAATTCAGAAAATTGCTGACTTATAGCAAGAAACATTTCAACCGGGCGAAATTTTCTGTTTTAACAGTTTAATGTGCACGGTACTTTAATTAGGGTTTCACACTGCGTAGCTTGTGTGAAACACTATTGTTTTTGTTAAAATTATTATTCTTATTATTATTATTATTATTCAGATTCCAATTTGAATAGATCTCAGCAACTACGTGTCGCATCGTTACGATCTCTTCGGTTTTATTGGGAAAGTGGGTGTGACTTAGAGGATAAAGCTATTTTGAACGTTCTGCGACAATGCGAAATGTCCGAAATCACCGAAGTTATCGTTTTTGAAAATATTGCAGTAATTTTTAACAATAATCATTGGATTTTAACTTTCGATACATTTTGGCATAGCCTGAGACAGGGCACATAGCTACGCTACTTTCGATTTTTGATTTTCGGCAAATCTTCGAAGATATTAGGCGCCAAATTTCGAAAATTTAAAATTTTACAAAAAAATTTTTTATTTATGAATATTTTTTAGTCGTGTTGTGCACAGAATTAAAGAGTCATCTGACTAGTGCAAAAATGTTAAAAAAATTTGTCTCAGTAATTTTCCTTGGCCGCCATTGGCTAATTCAGTTTTTCAGTCCTAGATTAATTTTTTATTGTCCGATTTGTATAAAACAAAATTCATATGCTTCGTTGTATCAATTGTCATTTTTTTTATTACCAAAAGTGTTATCTGTCGGCACCGGAAGTGGCATAATTTTACCAAAAACTACAATTTTGACAGTTATTTTCTTACTTCGAAAACAAATATTATTTTTTGGAAAAATTATTTGACTCAAAGAGTGTGCCCTTTCAAGGCGCAAAAAATGTAGGAAGCAGTTTTTTTAATTTCGATTTCACTTTCGAGCAAATTCGATTAAGAGGCTAAAAATGGTGTAAAATTTACCTATTTACAACCTATTCAGGCTTTTCAGATTTTAAAATATTTCTTCGTAACTTTTATAAACTTGTAGCTATAATCCATACGAAGAAAATGTATGTTAAAATTCGTTTGTAATATAAGCAGTTACCAAGAAATGGGCAGTTCTGTACAAGTCTCTGTTTTCGTTATTTTGCCTGTAAAATAGTCAATTATTATTGGATTTTTATAAAAGTGACATCATTTGATTCAAAAAGCATGTAGCGTCATATCAAGTTGATTACAATTTAAAATTGACACCGGAAGTGACATCATTTGGTCAAAAACTGCATTTTAAACTTTTTAAATCAATGTTTTATTCAACCAAGAATAACTTAATATGTATTAATAATTTTAACTTTTGGTTTAAATTCACATATAAACAAAACTCATATGGTCATATAGATATCATAAAATTGTTTCTAACTTGTTCGGTTGCCGAGAAATAGACGGTTTTCTACAGGTCACTTTTGAAGGTTTCGGGGCCATAAAAGTGTCAATTATTATTCGATTTTCATAAACGTTACACCGTGTTATACCTAATGCCATTTGGGATTTCATTCAAGTAATTTAAGATTTTCATTATCACCGGAAGTAACGTCATTTTGGCAAAAACTGTATTTTTAGCCTTCAAAACAGATATTTTATTCAAATGAGTCTGTTTTGAAATCTTTTTCAAATTATGGTATTTGATGCTAATCAACAAATAGAATGAACCCATACGATCACACAGATACCACAAAATGGTTTGTAACTTGTACGGTTGCAGAGAAATAGCAGATTTTCTACAAGTCACTTTTCAAGTTTTTTGGTCTTAAAATTTTACATAAAATTTTCACTATATGATATCGTATGCCATTTCTGATTTCATAAGACTAATTGAACATTTTCATTAACACAGGATGTAATTTAATTTTGTCAAGATCATTTACAAGTAACAAATGTATAAAATGAATTGATATTGTTGGATTTTGTTGATTCTGCGTCCATTTTATTTGTGTGCAATGTTAATTTGGAAACCTGTGTAGTGGTTTCGCTGGTACCGGAAGTGACATATGTTCAAGGGTAACTTGGCACCGGAAGTGACATGTTTAAGGGTAACATGGCACCAGTGAAACCCGTCATTCCTGCATGCAGGTCTAGTTACCAACCGTTATTACAAAACTTTTGAAAATAAGCTCCAACTGACCAGCTTAATCGTATGCAATAAACGTTTTCGCCTGAATTGAAAGTTCTGCACGGAGAAAGTTCATCTCGATTTCCCGGCGTGGTTCCCCTTGTCAGTGAGGCAGAACGGAGGGCCTGACAAGCACAGCTGTATAGTCATTCGGATGGGACGAAAAACCAAGGTCCCGTGTACACATTGGAGTGCACGTAAAATATCCCTAAGCAGTTGGAATTCGATACTGTTGAATAAGCTCAATACGATGACTAAATGTGTAGATTGTAGTCACCCACACTGCATGTTTCGCTTAACAATGAAAGGGTGCCGTTTTCAACGTTCGATCCTTTTGTTCTTCTACTCCTGATATGTTGGACTGTTGATCGATGGTTTCATATAAAAGACTACCAATGAGACTCTTTGTAGAAGAAGTTCCCCAAAAATATTATGTTGACTTTACGAGAAAGACCTCTAAACATGCTCCAAATTGTAAAAATACGACTTTTTGGATTTTCAATCTCTTTTTTTCGGCTATCCCTGATATTTAGAAAAAATAATACAATGATTTCACACAATAGGCTAGCTATAAGACTCTCTATTGACAAAAGTTTCACCGCCCTCCCTTCATTATAACCGAAGTTATCGTGCCCTAAAGAATCAACAAATTAGCATGCTTATCTCTGCTTACCCTAAGCAGAAAATGCTCATCTTTAAACTCAATCATAACATTGACCTAGTGAACGTCTACACCAAGTTTGAACATTCTAGCTTAATTGGAAGGAGAGTAATTGTGTTCCAAAGTCCCGACCCTTCAAATTGCTTCTATTTTTCATTTTCAATTCAAAATGGTGACCATCACGTGACCGAAATCAAAATTCTATTCGCGACATTTTTTAGGCCTTCCTACAAGGATTCAGAAAATATAACTCCCGAGTCTATAAGTAAAATAGCAAAAAAGCCTTATTGATTTTTCACTTTTAAATATGGCGGCATTTCCGGTTCGATCGACAAACTCCATATTTTGTGTACAAATCAGTAATTACTTATCTAGTATCAAAAAAAAAAATCAGGTCATTCTGACCTATATTTCGATGATTTTTTTGAAAATTTTGATCCTTAATTTCGTCAAGGGGAGATAATTTAGAAAATTTCTAATTATATTTTTGAAGTCACATCGGTAAGATCTACTTAGATACTAAATTTCATGAAAATCGTACAACTATTAAAGAAGTTGGCAAATTGGTCTAAACTTCCGGTTCGAAATCACAGCGACGAATTTTCGAAATTCGAAAATGTGAAACTGCAGGTGAAAATGATTTTTTTAAAGGTATTCAAAGAAAAAAGAATTAGTAAAATCGGTCAAAAAATAACAAAGTTACGACTATGCATTGTCATTTTTTTCGTTCGTAAAATTCGGTGATTTCGGATTCGTAAAACGTTTCGAAAATATATTTAATCAAGGTTCGCACCCCATTTTTGGGGGGGTAGGTCAAAATTTCAGAAAGATCCTATGGATAGATTCTGAGAAATCCGATTTGCAGAAAACACACAAAAAAAAATAATAATAACTTTAACAGAAACAATAAGCTTTCATATGTAATATGAAAGCTTAACTAGATCTGCTACTGTCCCATGCAGATATGAAAGCTTTCATATTCACTGTCACTTCCTGTCACATGTCATGGGTCATATAAATAATCCGAAGAAGAAAAAATGAATCATTAAAATCGGTCACAATCTATCGAAATTAATGTGATTTTTCACTCGTAAACAACTTTGTCGGCACGAAAAACATCAAAAGTGAAATTCGAATTTTTGAAATATTCAAATACCAAAAATTCCACCCGTATCCCGTCTATCCTGAAATTGAAATGTATTAAATTTTAGACATAGGAGACGCATTGAACATACTATGCCCTATTGTGTTTCTGCTCTGAACATTTTTTAGGTTTTCCTTCATGAGTTCAGAAAACGTAACTCCCATGTCTGTAAGTGCAATATCGCAAAAGTTCTATTGTTTTTTCACGTTTCAAGATGGTGGCACTTCCGGTTCGATCGACAAACTCCATGTTTTGTGTACGAATCAGTAATTACTTGTCTAGTATCGAAATTTTTTTTTTAGGTCATTCTGACCTTTATTTCGACCTTAATCTGACCTTTATTTTTTTGAAAAATTGAATTCTTAATTTCACCAAGGGGAGATAATTAAGAAAATTTTAAAAGTCATTTATCAAGTCGCATCAGTAATGTCTAGTTACATACTAAATTTCATGAAAATCGTACAACTATTAAAGAAGTTGTCAAGTTGGTCTCAACTTCCGGTTCGAAATCAGCGACGAATTTTCGAATATTACAAAACTTATAAGCCCCCCCCCCCCCGACCAGCTTAATCGTTCGGAATAAACGTTTGCCCCTTAAAGTGAGAAACATTACAACCGGGCGAAATTTTCTGTTTTATCACTTTTACAGTACCATTGATTACAGATTATTACGAAACTTTAAAGATAGGTTGCCAGGCAACGAAACATACGCCCACAGCAGCTAAATCGTCCGGGCAGTCAACAAGGGTTGTCGCATATTTTTACTAATTTCGGTAATGAAACATTTGTAATACACTAAAAACTGATTAAAAGTAACAACTCATTATGTAATTATCAGAAAATCATTAGAATTTGATTGCTTTTTATAAAGTTTTACCCCACGCTAACAATTAGTATATACATGAAACATTTAATATCATGGATTTAGCTGTTCAGTTATCTAAATTCATTGAAAATCAAAATACTGGTTCGTTTCAACACCTTAAACTCTATGTATCATTCTGAAGTCAATCGGATTATAACTTTGGCCTCTATAGCGTCACAAGAATTTTTGAAGTTATCAAGGGAGATAACTCTGGCAGTAATTATTTGAAATCGTTGAAAATCAATAGGCTTCTTCGTCTCATGACCTTAAACACTGTGTATAAATCTAAAGTCAATCGGATATTAACTTTGGCCTCCAGAGCGTCCACAAGATTTTTTGAGGTGATCAAGGGCCATAACTCTGGCACTATCGGAAATCGCTGAAAATTAATAGGTGTCTTTGTCTTATGACCTTAAACACTGTGTATAAATTTAAAGTCAATCGGATATTATCTTTGACCTCTAGAGCGTCCAAGAGATTTTTTGAAGTGATCAAGGGCCATAACTCTGGCACTAATTATAGGAAATCGCTGAAAATCAATAGGCTTCTTCGTCTTATAACCTTAAACACTGTGTATCAATTTGAAGTCAATCGGATATTAACTTTGGCCTCTAGAGCGTCCACAGGATTTTTTGAAGTGATCAAGGGCCATAACTCTGGCACTAATTATCGGAAATCGCTGAAAATCAGTAGGCTTCTTCCTCTCAGGACCTTAAACAGTGTGTGTAAATTTAAAATCAATCGGATATTAACTTTGGCCTGTAGAGCGTCCACAAGCAATTGTGGACGCCGGACCGACGGACGGACGGGGGCGACGACAATATACGACCACATTTCAATGTGGGCGTATAAAAATAAAACAGAAAGAAAGAAATGCGGCTTAACGTCCATTCGACAAAAACGAGGTCATTTCGGGACTAGCATATGTCTTTTAATTTTATTGAAAAACTTCCCTTGCGCATACGGGTCTTTAGCCGTGGGAGGAAACCGAAGGACACGGAGAAAACCCACGAGGTCAATGACAGACGTTACGATACAGCGCGCACATTCTAACCATTCAGCCGTTCAGCCTCACTAAAATCGGAAAATTGCTGACTTATAGCAAGAAACATTTCAACCGGGCATTTCAATCGAAACAACGCCAGTTGACTCAATGACAGACGTTACGATATAGAGCGCGGGTGCTGACCATTCAGCCACGTAACATCCCTAAATTTGGCAAAATGCTGACCTACAGCGACAAACATTTCAACCGGGCGAAATTATCAACCGAATATTACAAAACTTTTAAAAATAAGCTCCCCCTGACCAGCATAATCGTTCGCAGTAAACGTTTGACCCTAAAATCGGCAAATTGCTGACTTTAAAGTGAGAAACTTGACAACAGTGCGAAATTTCCTGTTTTATCACTTTTACAGTACCTCTGATTACCAACCGATTATAACAAAACTTTAAAAATAAAAGAGAAAGAGAGAAATGCGGGTTAACGTCCATTTCACACAAACTAGGACACTTCGGGGCTCACATATATTCTTTAATTTAATTTAAAAACTTCCCTTGCACGTACGGGTCTTTAGGAGTGGGAGGAAACCGAAGGACACGGAGAAAACACACGAGGTTGGACACCATACTCCATGTCACATGGAACCTGGAAATCGAAACGACGCCGGTTGACTCAATGACAGACGTTACGATATAGCGCGCACATGCTAACCATTCAGCCATTCAGCCTCCGTAAAATCGGGAAATTGCTGACTTATAGCAAGAAACATTTCAACCAGGTAATTTCAATCGAAACAACGCCAGTTGACTCAATGACAGACGTTACGATACAGAGCGCAGGTGCTAACCATTCAGCCATTCAGAAATGCGGCTTAACGTGCATTAGACACAAACTAGGTCATTTTGGGACTAATATATGTTTTAAATTTTATTTATAAACTTCCCTTACGCCTACTGGTCTTCAGGAGTGGGAGGAAATCGAAGGACACAGAGGAAATCGAAGGACACAGGGAAAATCCACGAGGTTGGACACCATACTCCATGTCACGTGCAAGCTTGAAATCGAAACGACGCCGGTTGACTCAATGACAGACGTTACGACAAAGCGCGCGTATGCTAACCATTCAGCCATTCAGCCCTAAAATCGGGAAATTGCTGACTTATAGCAAGCAACATTTCAACCGGGCGAAATTTTCTGTTTTAGCAGTTTAATTTGTACGGTACTTCAATTACCAAGCGATTATTACAAAACTTTTGAAAATAAGCTCCAACTGACCAGCTTAATCGTATGCAATAAACGTTTGGCGTGAATTGAAAGTTCTGCACAGAGAAAGTTCATCTCGATTTTCAGTGAGGAAGAACGGAGGGCCTGACAAGGACAGCTGTCTAGTCGTTCGGATGGGACGAAAAACCAAGGTCCCGTGTACACATTGAAGTGCACGTAAAATATCCCTAATATATCACTCACGCTGCATGTTTCGCTTAACAATGAAAGGGTACAGTTTTCAATTTTCGATCCTTTTATTCTTCTACTCATATAAACGACTATCGAGATAAGACTCTTTGTAGAAGAAGTTCCCAAAAAATATTATGTTGATTGAAGAGAAGAGGACCTTTAAAAATGCTCAAAATTGTAAAAATACGACTTTTTGGATTTTCGATCTCCTTTTTTCTGCTATCCCTGACATTTAAAAACAATGATACAATGATTTCACACAACGGGCTAGCTATTAGACTCTCGATTGACAGGAGTTTCACCACCCTCTCTTCATTATAACCGAAGTTATCGTGCCCTGAAGAATCAACAAATCAGCATATTTATCTCTGCTTACCCTAAGCAGAAAATGCTCATCTTTAAACTCAATCATGACATTGACCTAGTGAACGTCTATACCAAGTTTGAACATTCTAGCTTAATTAGAAGTAGAGTTATTGTGTTTCAAAGTCTCGGCCCTTCAAATTGTTACTACTTTTCATATTCACTTCAAAATGGAATCCCTCAGTAGACCTAAATCAAAACTCTGCTCCCAGCGATTTTTGGGCCAACCTTCAAGGATTCAGAAAATATAACCCCCGTGTCTGTAAGTAAAATAGCAAAAAAGCCTTAGGGATTTTTCACGTTTCAAGATGGTGACACTTCCGGTTCGATCGACAAACTTCATATTTTGTGTACAATTCAGTAATTACTTATCTAGTATAGAAAAAAAAATCAGGTCATTCTGACCTATATTTCGATGATTTTTTTGAAAATTTTGATCCTTAATTTCGTAAAGGGGAGATAATTTTGAAAATTTCTAATTATATTTTTTAAAATCACATCGCTAGGATCTACTTATATACTAAATTTCATAAAGATCGTACACCTATTAAAGAAGTTGTCAAATTGGTTTAAACTTCCGGTTCGAAATCACAGCGACGAATTTTCGAAATTCAAAAATGTGAAACTGCAGATGAAAATGTCTTTTTTCAAGGTATTCAAAGAAAAAAGAATTAGTAAGATCGGTCAAAAAATAACAAAGTTACGACTATGCATTGTCAATTTTTTCGTTCGTAAAATTCGGTGATTTCGGATTCGTAAAACGTTTTGAAAATATATTTAAACAACGTTCGCACCCCATTTTTTTTTGGGGGGGGGGGGTAGGTCAAAATTTCAGAAAGATCCTATGGATAGATTCTGAGAAATCCGATTTGCAGAAAACACACACAAAAAAAATAATAATAACTAGATCTGCTACTGTCCCATGCAGATATGAAAGCTTTCATATTCATCGTCACGTGTCATTGATTGTATCAAGTATCCTAAATAAAAGGATAAGAAGAAAAAATTATTAAAATTGGTCAAAAACTCGCGAAGTTACAAGTCTAAATATAGTATGAAACATTGCACCCAGGCATAACAATAATCTGAAAACTAAAGGGAAATAACTGAAACTTCTATTACTGTAATGAGACGGATGAGAAAATGAAATGAAAATGGCGGGAAAAAAAAATTAAAAATGGCTGGTTGGACAGGCGACCTTACTCCTTGTCACGTACAACCGGGCATTCGAAAACACACTAGTTAACTCATTGACAGGCGCGCGTGCTAACCATTCAGGCACCCAACCCCCCTTTGAAATCAGACACGTGAAATATGTCATATAGGAAGAATAAGAAGTCGCTCACAACAAAATGGTAAATTAATGAGTTTAGGTCAAAAGGTTGAGCTACTGTTTTAGAGTACTTAATAGTTTTAAAGAGACACGTTAAGGGTTGTTCATAGTTAAATGAAAGTTTAGTTTTAAATAAGACCAATAAAATTAGGATTTAATAATGCCAGACTAATATTTCCAATATGTTTGGTTATAAGTAGGAAATCGTGACGACTTCTTAAGCATGTTTTAAACAAAGGATCATGTTTGTTTAAACAAGAATGGCACTCTGCAATAAAAAAAAACTGGCCAAAGCAAGATTTCTATGCAGAAATTAAATAATTGCTAGAACCAGAAAAATATTTATCCACTATAATAAATAAGCAACATAGAGAAAATGAAATGAAATTGAATGGGGTTTAACGTCCGACTGTTCTGCTCCTAAAATGGGCTAATGAAGACGGGCATATGCCATAAAGTGTGCAATGAGGGAAATTTTACCCGGGCAGCGGCGGTTACGGCCTACGAGGTTGGACAGGCGACCATACTCCTTGTCACGTACAACCAAGAAATCGAAACAATGCCAGTTGACTCAATGACAGACGTTATGATACAAAGCGCACGTGCTAACCATTCAGCCACGCAACCTCCCTAAAATCGGCAAATTGCTGACCTACAGCGAGAAACATTTCAACCGGGCCAAATTTTCTATTGTAACAGTTTAATTTGCACCTTTAGTTATCAACCGAATATTACAAAACTTTTAAAAATAAGCTCCCCCTGACCAGCTTAAGCGTTCGCAATAAACGTTTGCCCCTTAAAATCGTCAAATTGCTGACTTTAAAGTGAGAAACATTACAACCGGGCGAAATTTTCTGTTTTATCACTTTTACAGTACCTTTGATTACCAACCGATTATTACGAAACTTTAAAAATAAAAGAGAAAGAGAGAAATGCGGCCTAATGTCCATTCGACACAAATTAGGTCATTTCGGGACTAACATATGTTTTTTAATTTTATTTAAAAACTGCCCTTGCGCTTACAGGTCTTTAGCCGTTGGGAGGAAATCGAAGGACACGGAGAAAACCCACGAGGTTGGACATCATACTTCATGTCACGTCCAACCTGGAGATCGAAACGACGCCCGTTGACTCAATGACAGACGTTACGATACAGTGCGCATCTCGATTTCCCGGCGTGGTTCCCCTTGTCAGTGAGGCAGAACGGAGGG
Organism: Patella caerulea; assembly: GCA_036850965.1. Taxonomy (NCBI): domain Eukaryota; kingdom Metazoa; phylum Mollusca; class Gastropoda; family Patellidae; genus Patella; species Patella caerulea. The sequence continues at coordinate 12,187,574 of JAZGQO010000013.1, read as the reverse complement.
CCTGACAAGCACAGCTGTCTAGTCATTCGGATGGGACGAATAACCAAGGTCGCGTGTACACATTGGAGTGCACGTAAAATATCCCTAAGCAGTTGGAATTCGATACTGTTGAATAAGCTCTATACGATGACTAAATGTGTAGATTGTAGTCACCCACACTGCATGTTTCGCTTAACAATGAAAGGGTGCCGTTTTCAATGTTCGATCCTTTTGTTCTTCTACTCCTGATATGTTGGACTGTTGATCGATGGTTTCATATAAAAGACTACCAATGAGACTCTTTGTAGAAGAAGTTCCCCAAAAATATTATGTTGACTTTACGAGAAAGACCTCTAAACATGCTCCAAATTGTAAAAATACGACTTTTTGGATTTTCAATCTCTTTTTTTCGGCTATCCCTGATATTTAGAAAAAATAATACAATGATTTCACACAATAGGCTAGCTATTAGACTCTCTATTGACAAAAGTTTCACCGCCCTCCCTTCATTATAACCGAAGTTATCGTGCCCTAAAGAATCAACAAATTAGCATGCTTATCTCTGCTTACCCTAAGCAGAAAATGCTCATCTTTAAACTCAATCATAACATTGACCTAGTGAACGTCTACACCAAGTTTGAACATTCTAGCTTAATTGGAAGGAGAGTAATTGTGTTCCAAAGTCCCGACCCTTCAAATTGCTTCTATTTTTCATTTTCAATTCAAAATGGTGACCATCACGTGACCGAAATCAAAATTCTATTCGCGACATTTTTTAGGCCTTCCTACAAGGATTCAGAAAATATAACTCCCGAGTCTATAAGTAAAATAGCAAAAAAGCCTTATTGATTTTTCACTTTTAAATATGGCGGCACTTCCGGTTCGATCGACAAACTCCATATTTTGTGTACAAATCAGTAATTACTTATCTAGTATCAAAAAAAAAAATCAGGTCATTCTGACCTATATTTCGATGATTTTTTTGAAAATTTTGATCCTTAATTTCGTCAAGGGGAGATAATTTAGAAAATTTCTAATTATATTTTTGAAGTCACATCGGTAAGATCTACTTAGATACTAAATTTCATGAAAATCGTACAACTATTAAAGAAGTTGGCAAATTGGTCTAAACTTCCGGTTCGAAATCACAGCGACGAATTTTCGAAATTCGAAAATGTGAAACTGCAGGTGAAAATGATTTTTTTAAAGGTATTCAAAGAAAAAAGAATTAGTAAAATCGGTCAAAAAATAACAAAGTTACGACTATGCATTGTCATTTTTTTCGTTCGTAAAATTCGGTGATTTCGGATTCGTAAAACGTTTCGAAAATATATTTAATCAAGGTTCGCACCCCATTTTTGGGGGGGGTAGGTCAAAATTTCAGAAAGATCCTATGGATAGATTCTGAGAAATCCGATTTGCAGAAAACACACAAAAAAAAATAATAATAACTTTATCAGAAACAATAAGCTTTCATATGTAATATGAAAGCTTAACTAGATCTGCTACTGTCCCATGCAGATATGAAAGCTTTCATATTCACTGTCACTTCCTGTCACATGTCATGGGTCATATAAATAATCCGAAGAAGAAAAAATGAATCATTAAAATCGGTCACAATCTATCGAAATTAATGTGATTTTTCACTCGTAAACAACTTTGTCGGCACGAAAAACATCAAAAGTGAAATTCGAATTTTTGAAATATTCAAATACCAAAAATTCCACCCGTATCCCGTCTATCCTGAAATTGAAATGTATTAAATTTTAGACATAGGAGACGCATTGAACATACTATGCCCTATTGTGTTTCTGCTCTGAACATTTTTTAGGTTTTCCTTCATGAGTTCAGAAAACGTAACTCCCATGTCTGTAAGTGCAATATCGCAAAAGTTCTATTGTTTTTTCACGTTTCAAGATGGTGGCACTTCCGGTTCGATCGACAAACTCCATGTTTTGTGTACGAATCAGTAATTACTTGTCTAGTATCGAAAATTTTTTTTTAGGTCATTCTGACCTTTATTTCGACCTTAATCTGACCTTTATTTTTTTGAAAAATTGAATTCTTAATTTCACCAAGGGGAGATAATTAAGAAAATTTTAAAAGTCATTTATCAAGTCGCATCAGTAATGTCTAGTTACATACTAAATTTCATGAAAATCGTACAACTATTAAAGAAGTTGTCAAGTTGGTCTCAACTTCCGGTTCGAAATCAGCGACGAATTTTCGAATATTACAAAACTTATAAGCCCCCCCCCCCCCCCCCCGACCAGCTTAATCGTTCGCAATAAACGTTTGCCCCTTAAAGTGAGAAACATTACAACCGGGCGAAATTTTCTGTTTTATCACTTTTACAGTACCATTGATTACAGATTATTACGAAACTTTAAAGATAGGTTGCCAGGCAACGAAACATACGCCCACAGCAGCTAAATCGTCCGGGCAGTCAACAAGGGTTGTCGCATATTTTTACTAATTTCGGTAATGAAACATTTGTAATACACTAAAAACTGATTAAAAGTAACAACTCATTATGTAATTATCAGAAAATCATTAGAATTTGATTGCTTTTTATAAAGTTTTACCCCACGCTAACAATTAGTATATACATGAAACATTTAATATCATGGATTTAGCTGTTCAGTTATCTAAATTCATTGAAAATCAAAATACTGGTTCGTTTCAACACCTTAAACTCTATGTATCATTCTGAAGTCAATCGGATAGTAACTTTGGCCTCTATAGCGTCACAAGAATTTTTGAAGTTATCAAGGGAGATAACTCTGGCAGTAATTATTTGAAATCGTTGAAAATCAATAGGCTTCTTCGTCTCATGACCTTAAACACTGTGTATAAATCTAAAGTCAATCGGATATTAACTTTGGCCTCCAGAGCGTCCACAAGATTTTTTGAGGTGATCAAGGGCCATAACTCTGGCACTATCGGAAATCGCTGAAAATTAATAGGTGTCTTTGTCTTATGACCTTAAACACTGTGTATAAATTTAAAGTCAATCGGATATTATCTTTGACCTCTAGAGCGTCCAAGAGATTTTTTGAAGTGATCAAGGGCCATAACTCTGGCACTAATTATAGGAAATCGCTGAAAATCAATAGGCTTCTTCGTCTTATAACCTTAAACACTGTGTATCAATTTGAAGTCAATCGGATATTAACTTTGGCCTCTAGAGCGTCCACAAGATTTTTTGAAGTGATCAAGGGCCATAACTCTGGCACTAATTATCGGAAATCGCTGAAAATCAGTAGGCTTCTTCCTCTCAGGACCTTAAACAGTGTGTGTAAATTTAAAATCAATCGGATATTAACTTTGGCCTGTAGAGCGTCCACAAGCAATTGTGGACGCCGGACCGACGGACGGACGGACGGACGGGGGCGACGACAATATACGACCACATTTCAATGTGGGCGTATAAAAATAAAACAGAAAGAAAGAAATGCGGCTTAACGTCCATTCGACAAAAACGAGGTCATTTCGGGACTAGCATATGTCTTTTAATTTTATTGAAAAACTTCCCTTGCGCATACGGGTCTTTAGCCGTGGGAGGAAACCGAAGGACACGGAGAAAACCCACGAGGTCAATGACAGACGTTACGATACAGCGCGCACATTCTAACCATTCAGCCGTTCAGCCTCACTAAAATCGGAAAATTGCTGACTTATAGCAAGAAACATTTCAACCGGGCATTTCAATCGAAACAACGCCAGTTGACTCAATGACAGACGTTACGATATAGAGCGCGGGTGCTGACCATTCAGCCACGTAACATCCCTAAATTTGGCAAAATGCTGACCTACAGCGACAAACATTTCAACCGGGCGAAATTATCAACCGAATATTACAAAACTTTTAAAAATAAGCTCCCCCTGACCAGCATAATCGTTCGCAGTAAACGTTTGACCCTAAAATCGGCAAATTGCTGACTTTAAAGTGAGAAACTTGACAACAGTGCGAAATTTCCTGTTTTATCACTTTTACAGTACCTCTGATTACCAACCGATTATAACAAAACTTTAAAAATAAAAGAGAAAGAGAGAAATGCGGGTTAACGTCCATTTCACACAAACTAGGACACTTCGGGGCTCACATATATTCTTTAATTTAATTTAAAAACTTCCCTTGCACGTACGGGTCTTTAGGAGTGGGAGGAAACCGAAGGACACGGAGAAAACACACGAGGTTGGACACCATACTCCATGTCACATGGAACCTGGAAATCGAAACGACGCCGGTTGACTCAATGACAGACGTTACGATATAGCGCGCACATGCTAACCATTCAGCCATTCAGCCTCCGTAAAATCGGGAAATTGCTGACTTATAGCAAGAAACATTTCAACCAGGTAATTTCAATCGAAACAACGCCAGTTGACTCAATGACAGACGTTACGATACAGAGCGCAGGTGCTAACCATTCAGCCATTCAGAAATGCGGCTTAACGTGCATTAGACACAAACTAGGTCATTTTGGGACTAATATATGTTTTTAAATTTTATTTATAAACTTCCCTTACGCCTACTGGTCTTCAGGAGTGGGAGGAAATCGAAGGACACAGAGGAAATCGAAGGACACAGGGAAAATCCACGAGGTTGGACACCATACTCCATGTCACGTGCAAGCTTGAAATCGAAACGACGCCGGTTGACTCAATGACAGACGTTACGACAAAGCGCGCGTATGCTAACCATTCAGCCATTCAGCCCTAAAATCGGGAAATTGCTGACTTATAGCAAGCAACATTTCAACCGGGCGAAATTTTCTGTTTTAGCAGTTTAATTTGTACGGTACTTCAATTACCAAGCGATTATTACAAAACTTTTGAAAATAAGCTCCAACTGACCAGCTTAATCGTATGCAATAAACGTTTGGCGTGAATTGAAAGTTCTGCACAGAGAAAGTTCATCTCGATTTTCAGTGAGGAAGAACGGAGGGCCTGACAAGGACAGCTGTCTAGTCGTTCGGATGGGACGAAAAACCAAGGTCCCGTGTACACATTGAAGTGCACGTAAAATATCCCTAATATATCACTCACGCTGCATGTTTCGCTTAACAATGAAAGGGTACAGTTTTCAATTTTCGATCCTTTTATTCTTCTACTCATATAAACGACTATCGAGATAAGACTCTTTGTAGAAGAAGTTCCCAAAAAATATTATGTTGATTGAAGAGAAGAGGACCTTTAAAAATGCTCAAAATTGTAAAAATACGACTTTTTGGATTTTCGATCTCCTTTTTTCTGCTATCCCTGACATTTAAAAACAATGATACAATGATTTCACACAACGGGCTAGCTATTAGACTCTCGATTGACAGGAGTTTCACCACCCTCTCTTCATTATAACCGAAGTTATCGTGCCCTGAAGAATCAACAAATCAGCATATTTATCTCTGCTTACCCTAAGCAGAAAATGCTCATCTTTAAACTCAATCATGACATTGACCTAGTGAACGTCTACACCAAGTTTGAACATTCTAGCTTAATTAGAAGTAGAGTTATTGTGTTTCAAAGTCTCGGCCCTTCAAATTGTTACTACTTTTCATATTCACTTCAAAATGGAATCCCTCAGTAGACCTAAATCAAAACTCTGCTCCCAGCGATTTTTGGGCCAACCTTCAAGGATTCAGAAAATATAACCCCCGTGTCTGTAAGTAAAATAGCAAAAAAGCCTTAGGGATTTTTCACGTTTCAAGATGGTGACACTTCCGGTTCGATCGACAAACTTCATATTTTGTGTACAATTCAGTAATTACTTATCTAGTATAGAAAAAAAAATCAGGTCATTCTGACCTATATTTCGATGATTTTTTTGAAAATTTTGATCCTTAATTTCGTAAAGGGGAGATAATTTTGAAAATTTCTAATTATATTTTTTGAAATCACATCGCTAGGATCTACTTATATACTAAATTTCATAAAGATCGTACACCTATTAAAGAAGTTGTCAAATTGGTTTAAACTTCCGGTTCGAAATCACAGCGACGAATTTTCGAAATTCAAAAATGTGAAACTGCAGATGAAAATGTCTTTTTTCAAGGTATTCAAAGAAAAAAGAATTAGTAAGATCGGTCAAAAAATAACAAAGTTACGACTATGCATTGTCAATTTTTTCGTTCGTAAAATTCGGTGATTTCGGATTCGTAAAACGTTTTGAAAATATATTTAAACAACGTTCGCACCCCATTTTTTTTTTGGGGGGGGGGGGGGGTAGGTCAAAATTTCAGAAAGATCCTATGGATAGATTCTGAGAAATCCGATTTGCAGAAAACACACACAAAAAAAAAAATAATAACTAGATCTGCTACTGTCCCATGCAGATATGAAAGCTTTCATATTCATCGTCACGTGTCATTGATTGTATCAAGTATCCTAAATAAAAGGATAAGAAGAAAAAATTATTAAAATTGGTCAAAAACTCGCGAAGTTACAAGTCTAAATATAGTATGAAACATTGCACCCAGGCATAACAATAATCTGAAAACTAAAGGGAAATAACTGAAACTTCTATTACTGTAATGAGACGGATGAGAAAATGAAATGAAAATGGCGGGAAAAAAAATTAAAAATGGCTGGTTGGACAGGCGACCTTACTCCTTGTCACGTACAACCGGGCATTCGAAAACACACTAGTTAACTCATTGACAGGCGCGCGTGCTAACCATTCAGGCACCCAACCCCCCTTTGAAATCAGACACGTGAAATATGTCATATAGGAAGAATAAGAAGTCGCTCACAACAAAATGGTAAATTAATGAGTTTAGGTCAAAAGGTTGAGCTACTGTTTTAGAGTACTTAATAGTTTTAAAGAGACACGTTAAGGGTTGTTCATAGTTAAATGAAAGTTTAGTTTTAAATAAGACCAATAAAATTAGGATTTAATAATGCCAGACTAATATTTCCAATATGTTTGGTTATAAGTAGGAAATCGTGACGACTTCTTAAGCATGTTTTAAACAAAGGATCATGTTTGTTTAAACAAGAATGGCACTCTGCAATAAAAAAAAACTGGCCAAAGCAAGATTTCTATGCAGAAATTAAATAATTGCTAGAACCAGAAAAATATTTATCCACTATAATAAATAAGCAACATAGAGAAAATGAAATGAAATTGAATGGGGTTTAACGTCCGACTGTTCTGCTCCTAAAATGGGCTAATGAAGACGGGCATATGCCATAAAGTGTGCAATGAGGGAAATTTTACCCGGGCAGCGGCGGTTACGGCCTACGAGGTTGGACAGGCGACCATACTCCTTGTCACGTACAACCAAGAAATCGAAACAATGCCAGTTGACTCAATGACAGACGTTATGATACAAAGCGCACGTGCTAACCATTCAGCCACGCAACCTCCCTAAAATCGGCAAATTGCTGACCTACAGCGAGAAACATTTCAACCGGGCCAAATTTTCTATTGTAACAGTTTAATTTGCACCTTTAGTTATCAACCGAATATTACAAAACTTTTAAAAATAAGCTCCCCCTGACCAGCTTAAGCGTTCGCAATAAATGTTTGCCCCTTAAAATCGTCAAATTGCTGACTTTAAAGTGAGAAACATTACAACCGGGCGAAATTTTCTGTTTTATCACTTTTACAGTACCTTTGATTACCAACCGATTATTACGAAACTTTAAAAATAAAAGAGAAAGAGAGAAATGCGGCCTAATGTCCATTCGACACAAATTAGGTCATTTCGGGACTAACATATGTTTTTTAATTTTATTTAAAAACTCCCCTTGCGCTTACAGGTCTTTAGCCGTTGGGAGGAAATCGAAGGACACGGAGAAAACCCACGAGGTTGGACATCATACTTCATGTCACGTCCAACCTGGAGATCGAAACGACGCCCGTTGACTCAATGACAGACGTTACGATACAGTGCGCATCTCGATTTCCCGGCGTGGTTCCCCTTGTCAGTGAGGCAGAACGGAGGGCCTGACAAGCACAGCTGTCTAGTCATTCGGATGGGACGAATAACCAAGGTCGCGTGTACACATTGGAGTGCACGTAAAATATCCCTAAGCAGTTGGAATTCGATACTGTTGAATAAGCTCTATACGATGACTAAATGTGTAGATTGTAGTCACCCACACTGCATGTTTCGCTTAACAATGAAAGGGTGCCGTTTTCAATGTTCGATCCTTTTGTTCTTCTACTCCTGATATGTTGGACTGTTGATCGATGGTTTCATATAAAAGACTACCAATAAGACTTTTTGTAGAAGAAGTTCCCAAAAAATATTATGTTGACTTTTCGAGAAAGACCTCTAAACATGCTCCAAATTGTAAAAATACGACTTTTTGGATTTTCAATCTCTTTTTTTCGGCTATCCCTGATATTTAGAAAAAATAATACAATGATTTCACACAACAGGCTAGCTATTAGACTCTCTCTTGACAAAAATTTCACCGCCCTCCCTTCATTATAACCGAAGTTATCGTGCACCAAAGAACCAACAAATTAGCATGCTTATCTCTGCTTACCCTAAGCAGAAAATGCTGATCTTTAAACTCAATCATAACATTGACCTAGTGAACGTCTACACCAAGTTTGAACATTTTAGCTTAATTAGAAGGAGAGTAATTGTGTTCCAAAGTCCCGACCCTTCAAATTGCTTCTATTTTTCATTTTCAATTCAAAATGGTGACCATCACGTGACCGAAATCAAAATTCTATTCGCGACATTTTTTAGGCCTTCCTACAAGGATTCAGAAAATATAACTCCCGAGTCTGTAAGTAAAATAGCAAAAAAGCCTTATTGATTTTTCACTTTTAAATATGGCGGCACTTCCGGTTCGATCGACAAACTCCATATTTTGTGTACAAATCAGTAATTACTTATCTAGTATCCCAAAAAAAATCAGGTCATTCTGACCTATATTTCGATGATTTTTTTGAAAATTTTGATCCTTAATTTCGTCAAGGGGAGATAATTTAGAAAATTTCTAATTATATTTTTGAAGTCACATCGGTAAGATCTACTTAGATACTAAATTTCATGAAAATCGTACAACTATTAAAGAAGTTGGCAAATTGGTCTAAACTTCCGGTTCGAAATCACAGCGACGAATTTTCTAAATTCGAAAATGTGAATCTGCAGATGAAAATGATTTTTTTAAAGGTATTCAAAGAAAAAAGAATTAGTAAAATCGGTCAAAAAATAACAAAGTTACGACTATGCATTGTCATTTTTTCCGTTCGTAAAATTCGGTGATTTCGGATTCGTAAAACGTTTCGAAAATATATTTAATCAAGGTTCGCACCCCATTTTTGTTTTGGGGGGGGGGGGGGGGGGGTAGGTCAAAATTTCAGAAAGATCCTATGGATAGATTCTGATAAATCCGATTTGCAGAAAACACACACAAAAAAAAAAATAATAATAACTTTAACAGAAACAATAAGCTTTCATATGTAATATGAAAGCTTAATAATAACTTTAACAGAAACAATAAGCTTTCATATGTAATATGAAAGCTTAATAATAATTTTAGTAAAAACAATAGTCTTTCAGACGAAAGTCTGAAAGCCTAATAAGAATAATAATTTTAACAAAAACAATAGTGTTTCACACAAGCCACGCAGTGTGAAACCCTAATAATTTTAGTAATCACAATAATAATTTTAGTAATCACAATAGGCTTTCAGCCTAATAATTTTAACAAAGATAGGTTGCCAGGCAACGAAACATACGCCCACAGCAGCTAAATCGTCCGGGCAGTCAACAAGGGTTGTCGCATATTTTTACTTTTTCGCTAATGAAACATTTGTAATACACTAAAAACTGATTAAGAGTAGCAGCTCATTATGTAATTATCATTACACACTGGACCCTTTGTTCCCACTCGGGTGTTCAAGTTACTGACCAACCTGTATTGTGTTGTTTTAGCACGTACACAGGTGATCATTTGAGGAAAAGTGGGTGTTCATATAAATGAACACCCCGATGAACACCCCAACATACTAACCCGGTGATTGTCAAAACAGACAACCGCGCATTTTCGTGCGTGCACTGTGTATTAGCAATAACAAGAAACACCGTGTTAATTTTAAAAAGATAAATAATACATGTACATGTAGTTAAAACGATAAATAAATATTTTTTCACAGTAGATTGTGAAATAATATCATTAGCTAGAAAACGCAACCAACATTATAAGAAACAAGTGCGCGAAACCTAGCGAATTGGGATGAATTTCTGTTTGAACATTTTTTTTAGATAATTGTCAGCTTGTAAAATACCAATCCTACATCATCACACATGATATTTTTTTTTCGCACATGGATAGTTTGTGGCTGACAATTCGCGAATGTAAAACGTATTCCAGTCAATGCAGCATACCCCATTCGCACAAATTAAATATTACAGTGAATAAAGGGTGTTGCATATTTTTCCTTTTGTCGATAAGGAGAGAGAGAAATGGGATTTAACGTTCACTCGACGTAGCGGTCTTTAGCAGCCGGAGGAAACCGGAGGCCCTACACCTTGTCACGTACCACCGAGGAATCGAAACCACACCAGTTGACTGAATGGCAGACCTTATGACAAAACGCGCAATCGCTAACCATTCGGACATTTATCCACATACCAATCCAACTTTCTTAAAAATTTTTTTCAAAAACCTGACATTTGAATAATCTGATTTGTATGCATCGTAAATAAACTGGTATATACATATTCAGTTATTTAGCACTACCCAATTTGCTGAGTAAACAAAAATATATGACGTGCAAAATAAAGCATATTGGTACCTGTTATAGACGAATTGGTAAAACAATTATGTGTGATAAAGGGTCTGTGATAATAATGCGTCTCTCTCGTATTCGTTCATTTTCATTCACTCGTTCAACTTTGCACGTCTCAGTTGATAACCCTTACGAAAATCATTAGAATTTGATTGTTTTTTATAAAGTGTTACCCCACGCTAACAATTAGTATATATACTATTCAAAAAAAGTAGGGGATATTTGATTTTGGGGGCATAATACTAAAATATGCAAATGACTACGAAAAAAGTCACTATAGAACCTAACAGAAGAAACATTTCCAGTTACATGTGACGCCCAAACGCACCAATAGCTACCGCATGGAATGTAGGTGATGCTTGGGATCATCATGGGGGTCCAATGTTACAGTCATTGTGGCATTGAATTCCAGGGTGGAAACATCAGTTTAATTGTTTTAGTGACCAGAAAACAAATTTTGATATGCGCCGGCTTACCCAAAATGAAAGGTTACGTGCCCTTGGCATGCTACAGATCGGCACAACACAGGCGGTTGTGGCGCGGACGATGAATGTTTCTCAGTCTGTCATAAGCAGACTATGGTCCAGATACCGTGATACACAATCTGTACAGGACAGACCACGCTCAGGTCGACCAAGGGCGACAACTCAAGCCCAGGATCGATTTATCCGTACCTTGGCCTTGAAAAATCGTGTCATCACAGCAAATCAGATCAGCGCTCGTCTTCAAACAGACACTGGTGTGAGAGTGAGTGGCCAGACGATTCGGAATCGACTGCATAGGGATCACCTTCGCGCCCGACGTCCTCGGGTGATCCCTTGTTTGAAAGATCATCACATTCAGGCAAGACGTCGTTGGTGTAGGGATCGTCAACACTGGGATAATCTACGCTGGAGCAATGTGATGTTTTCAGATGAGTCAAGGTTCACTGTTGATTTTTTGGACAGACGTAGGAGGGTGTGGCATCGTCGAAACGAGCGCTTCCAAGACGTTAACGTCATCAGACATGATCGATTTGGGGGTGGTTCTGTTATGGTGTGGGGAGGCATCACTGTTGCTGGAGGAACGGCTTTACATGTTGTTGCAGGGCGTGTTACAGGCCAGTACTACCGGGACAACATCTTGGCAGTCCATGTTGTGCCGTTCGCACGACGTCATGGCCGCCGTTTCATCTTCCAGGATGACAACGCAAGATGTCACAGGGCCAGGATCGTTACAGGTTACCTCCAACAACAGAACATCACCACATTACCTTGGCCAGCACTGAGTCCGGACCTCTCCCCCATCGAGCATGTCTGGGACATGCTTGGACAGAGGTTACTTCAACGTCAACAACGTCCTGCCAATGTCCAAGAACTTGCTGCTGCGTTGCAACAGGAATGGGAAAATCTGGACCAAAATGACCATAGACGTCTCATTAGGAGTATGCCACGTCGGATCAATGCTTGTTTGACAAACAGAGGAGGATTTACCCGTTACTGACTTTGTTGTGATGCTGTGGTAACTTTGCTGTTTGACCCCGGGTATCATTTCACCCTTATAATGGTCAGTCTGTGCCTTACTTAGTCTAACGACCATTTGGAATAAATCGATGAATGTGAACTTCATTTCACTTTGTCATTTGTTTCTTCGTCAGTTTCATTAGGTGACTTTAATAACACTTAAAAATCAAATATCCCCTACTTTTTTTGAATAGTATACATGAAACATTTAATAGCATGGATTTAGCTGTTCAGTTATCAAAATTCATTGAAAATCAAAATACTTGTTCGTTCCAACACCTTAAACTCTGTGTATCAATCTAAAGTCAATCGGATGATAAGTTTGGCCTCTATAGCGTAACAGGATTTTTTGAAGTTATCAAGGGAGATAACTCTGGCAATAATTATTTGAAATCTCTGAAAATCAATAGGCTTCTTCGTCTCATGACCCTAAACACTGTATGTTAATTTAAAGTCGATCGGATATTAACTTTGGCCTCTAGAGCATCCACAAGATTTTTTGAAGTGATCAAGGGCCACAACTCTGGCACTAACTATCGGAAATCGCTGAAAATCAATAGGATTTTTCGTCTCATGACCTTAAACACTGTGTATAAATTTAAAGTAAATCGGATATTAACTTTGGCCTCTAGAGCGTCCACAAGATTTTTTGAGGTGATCAAGGGCCATAACTCTGGCAATAATTATCGGAAATCGCCGAAAATCAATAGGCGTCTTTGTCGCAACACCTTAAACACTGTGTATAAATTTAAAGTCAATTGGATATTAACTTTGGCCTCTAGAGCGTCCACAAGATTTTTTGAAGTGATCAAGGGCCATAACTCTGGTAGTTATTATCGGAAATCGCTGAAAAACAATAGGCTTCTTCGTCTCATGACCTCAAACACTGTGTATAAATTTAAAGTCAATCGGATATTAACTTTAGCCTGTAGAGCGTCCACAAGCAATTGTGGACGCCGGACCGACGGACGGGTGGGCGGACGGGGCGGACGGGGGCGACGACAATATACGACCACATTTCAATGTGGGCGAATAAAAACAATAGTGTTTCACACAAGCTACGCAGTGTGAAACCCTAATAATAATTTTAACAAAAACAATAACGCAGTGTGAAACCCTAATAATTTTAACAAAAACAATAGTGTTTCACACAAGCTTCGCAGTGTGAAACCCTAAAAATAATAACTTTAGTAATCTCAATCTCAATAATCTCAATAAAAATAATTTTAGTAATCACGATAGGCTTTCAGACGAAAGTCTGAAACCCTAACTAGATCTGCTACTGTCCCATGCAGATATGAAAGCTTTCATATTCAACGTCATGTGTTATCGATTGTATCAAGTATCCTAAATATAAGGATAAGAAGAAAAAATTATCAAAATTGGTCAAAAACTCGCGAAGTTACAAGTCTAAATATAGTTTGAAACATTGCACCCAGGCATACCAATAATCTGAAAACTAAAGGGAAATAACTGAAACTTGTATTACTGTAATGAGGCGGATGAGAAAATGAAATGAAAATGGCGTGAAAGAACTAAAAATGGCAGGTTGAACAGGCGACCTTACTCCTTGTCACGTACAACAGGGCATTCGAAAACACGGTAGTTAACTCAATGACAGGCGCGCGTGCCAACCATTCAGCCCCCCCCTTTGAAATCAGACACGTGCAATATGTCATATAGAAGGAATAACAAGTCGCTCACAACAAAATCGTAAATTAATGAGTTTAGCTCAAAAGGTTGAGCTACAGTTTTAGAGTATTTATTTGTTTTAAAGAGACAAGTTATGGGTTGTTCATAGTTAAATGAAAGTTTAATTTTAAATAAGACCAATAAAATTAGGATTTAATAATGCCAGACTAATATTAAAATAAAGTTTTAAATTAAGAATAATTAATTATTGGTCTGATGCAATGAAATGCTTTGATTTGACGGATGAAATGTACGATGGGTGTCCAGACTATGTGGCTAAGTCGTTGGCCTGCTAGCCAGGAGGTCGGGTGTTCGATCTCCTGCATTGGCCGAAAAAGTTCATCGCGATTTTCTGGCGCTTCTCCCCCACCCCTGCCGTGTACACATTGGAGTGCACGTAAAAGATCCCTTTGCAGTTGGAATTCGATACTGTTGACTTCGGAAGTCACTTAGGCCTGCCTAAAGTACAATAGAGTACACGCAGGCAACGCGAAGTCGGCTATTTATCATAATTTATTTACAATACTGCCTCGTTGATTTGGTCAATTCCTTTCAAACTTTAAAATCCTGTCGCAGATTTTCTCTTCTTATCTAAATATTAAAAGACTTAATTCTAATTTGTAGTAAATAATAAATGTAATACGAATTGAATTGCAGTCCCGTCTCAAACCGAATACGCCAACAGTGCCAGTCATTGTAAACATAACTTGATAATCGAGACTATGTAGGTGGAGTTAACGCCTGTCGATCAACGATCGAGCATAGTCCAAAAAGGGTGTTAATGCCATTTCTAGTAAAAATTATAGTGGTAAAACTTTGTTCAAAATAAAGTAATTTGCCTCAAATTTTCAATATATTCTTGTTTCATCATCTATTTTTGACCTGTTATAGCAAGAATGGCTAACTTCTTATAAAAAATCTCCCATATTACAGATATATAAGTTTTACTTACTTAAATTCTGCTGATAGCAGACGTTTTAAAGCCTGGTCAAAGTTTATAGCTGAATATTTTATCTTAGGTAAACAAAGATAACCTTCGGACCTGAAAAAAAAAATGTAATAAACCAAAAATCAAGATAGGTTGCAGGCAACAAAACATACCTCTACAGCAACTATTTTTGTCCCTATAGTTTTTTGCAAAATCATCGTACTGTATAAAATCTTTGATCGGTTCACAAGAATATATGAAGAGCAATAACTAAATAATTATTAGAAATTGTATAGTGGGGTTGTGTGGCCGATAACTGTTAGCAATTTTATAAGATTTTTCAGGTTTCAGTGTAGTCGTAACCGGTTTCGTTGTTTTATATATTAATCCTGATCTTCTTCTCTTGTTAATAGTAAGAGTGGTTCAGGCTAAAAATGTTTTATAACAGACACTATTTCGGGACAGTAAAGTACCGTAAAGACATTATATGATAAGACTTACTATAAAAACTTCATTGATCAACAATGGAAGTCTGGCCACTTCTGATTTTTGAGGATATATAACCATTTGGACATATGTAATAAATGGCTCAAAATCTTCCCGGCTTCCATAATCAAACGAGTTATCTCTTACTGGGAATAAGAGCTATGTCCCTTGGTTGTACTAAAAAAAATATGCTCCAAGCCAATGACGTCTATATTAATATAGACGTCATTGCTCCATGCTACGCACGTCCCGGAAACGAAATAACTTTATCGCAGTCGGAAAACATCGTTTATTTCCTTACTGCGAAGTAACAGAATACACTCTATGAGACGATTGGATTTGACATATGTACTCATGCGCAAACGCTTAGTTGTTTTAATTCATTGTATTTGCTACAAGTTATGTAACTTTCAGCAATAAAGAATTACTTACTTACTTACTAGTAGACCGACGCCTTCAAATGTCTTTATATCAACTGTGTTTATAATGGTACAATAGCAGGCCCGTAGCTAGCCCAAAATTGTTTGAGGGGCAAAGACTTCTGGGGGCGCCGATGGAGCTTCTGTGGGCGCCGATGTATCTACCGTGGAAAGATCTATTGGGTGCTCTCCATAGGCGTATGTTAGGGGGACGAATTTGGAATGCCCGAACCAATTTTGGGTTATGCCTACAGACGTCAAGGGATCCTACGCCCCCCTCCCCACAAGGAAAATTGAGGAAATTTGACGACCTCAAATGCATTTTTTTGCTATTCCAGTCCCTGAATTCAGTGGGTGGCCTGATATAACCTTACTATGGTGGCTGGGCCGAATTCCATTCAATTTTTTATATTCCACGGAGATGGGGAGGTCGTGAGCAAATTTTGACTGCCGCAAACGTGTTTTCCTGCTATTTCAGCCTATGAATACCGCAACAGAAATGTGATCCAATATAGTCTACCTTGCAACCAACAGCTAAATACGTAACAATGTCATTACGCGTTCAATAGAGCTCTAAATTGGACGATTTTATCATTAACCAGTGCATAGCAGAATGTTACAGAAAAAATAATTGCGTGACAAAAAAGGCTATCTTAACGGGTACAATAACTTAAATCACTGTCCAAAGCTTTAGGGAAGACCCGAGATTAAACGAAGGGCTGTCATGTTGCATGCCAACTATCGACAAGGATGGATTTCATGGGTTATTGTTCAGGAATATGGTGGCTTACCTGAACTCAATACAACCGCCGCATTATTATGCGGGGTTTTTTTTTGGCTATTCTTACCAAAGAGTAAAAGCAACTTCCAATATTTTTGTAACCGAAATCCTACTCTATTCCGACCTGAATTCCAACCATCCGATCGGAGTGTGGCAGCTGCATCCACAAATAATAACCGATGCCCGAAATATGTGGCACAAAGTAGTGTGGCTTCCGACAAAATGTTTTAATTCATTGTCAATTTAGTACTAATTCGCAATATTCTATTATAAGAAAAGTAAATTTAGAACTAGACCTGCATGCAGGAATGACGGGTTTCACTGGTATCACGTTACCCTTAAACATGTCACTTCCGGTGCCAAGTTACCCTTGAACATATGTCACTTCCGGTACCAGCGAAACCACTAAACAGGTTTCCAAATTAACATTGCACACAAATAAAATGGACGCAGAATCAACAAAATCCAGCAATATCAATTCATTTTATACATTTGTTACTTGTAAATGATCTTGACAAAATTAAATTACTCCCGGTGTTAATGCAAATGTTCAATTAGTCTTATGAAATCAGAAATGGCATACGATATCATATAGTGAAAATTTTATGTAAATCGAATAATAATTGCCACTTTTAAAGACCAAAAAACTTGAAAAGTGACTTGTAGGAAATCTGCTATTTCTCTGCAACCGTACAAGTTAGAAACCATTTTGTGGTATCTGTATGATCGTATGGGTTCATTCTATTTGTTGATTGGCATCAAATACCATACTTTGAAAAAGATTTCAAAACAGACTCATTTGAATAAAATATCTGTTTTAGAGGCTAAAAATACAGTTTTTGCCAAAATGACGTTACTTCCGCTGATAATGAAAATCTTAAATTACTTGTATGAAATCCCAAATGGCATTAGGTATAACATGGTGTGACGTTTATGAAAATCGAATAATAATTGACCCTTTTATGGCCCCGAAACCTTCAAAAGTGACCTGTAGAAAACCGTCTATTTCTCGGCAACCGAACAAGTTAGAAACCATTTTATGATATCTATATGACCATATGAGTTTTGTTTATATGTGAATTTAAACCAAAATTTAAAATTATTAATACATATTAAGTTATTCTTGGTTGAATAAAACATTGATTTAAAAAGTTTAAAATGCATTTTTTGACCAAATGATGTCACTTCCGGTGTCAATTTTAAATTGTAATCAACTTGATATGACGCTACGTGCTTTTTGAATCAAATGATGTCACTTTTATAAAAATCCAATCATAATTGACTATTTTACAGGCAAAATAACGAAAACAGTGACTTGTACAGAACTGCCCATTTCTTGGTAACTGCTTATAGTACAAACGAATTTTAACATACATTTTCTTCGTATGGATTATAGCTACAAGTTTATAAAAGTTACGAAGAAATATTTTAAAATCTGAAAAGCCTGAATAGGTTGTAAATAGGCCAATTTTACACCATTTTTAGCCTCTTAATCGAATTTGGTCGAAAATGAAATCGAAATTAAAAAAACTGCTTCCTACATTTTTTGCGCCTTGAAAGGGCGCACTCTTTGAGTCAAATAATTTTTCCAAAAAATAATATTTGTTTTCGAAGAAGGAAAATAACTGTCAAAATTGTAGTTTTTGGTAAAATTATGCCACTTCCGGTGCCGACAGATAAAACTTTTGGTAATAAAAAAAATGACAATTGATACAACGAAGCATATGAACTTTGTTTTATACAAATCGAACAATAAAAAAATTAATCTAGGACTTAAAAACTGAATTAGCTAATGGCGGCCAAGGTAAATTACTGAGACAAAATTCTTTAACATTTTTGCACTAGTCAGATGACACTTTAATTCTGTGCATAATACGACTAAAAAATATTCATAAATAAAAAAGTTTTTTGTAAAATTTTAAATTTTCAAAATTTGGCGCCTAATATCTTTGAAGATTTACCGAAAATCAAAAATCGAAAGTAGTGTAGCTATGTGCCGTGTCTCCGGCTATGCCAAAATGTATCGAAAGTTAAAAATCAATGATTATTGTTAAAATTACTGCAATATTTCAAAAAACGATAATTTGGTGATTTCGGACATTTCGCATTGTCGCAGAACGTTCAAAATAGCTTTATCCTCTAAGTCACACCCACTTTCCCAGTAAAACCGAAGAAATCGTAACGATGCGACAAGCAGTTGCTGAGATCTACTCAAAACAAAAGAAGAATAATAATAATAAGAACTAGACCTGCATGCAGGAATGACGGGTTTCACTGGTGCCATGTTACCCTTAAACATGTCACTTCCGGTGCCAAGTTACCCTTGAACATATGTCACTTCCGGTACCAGCAAAACCACTAAACAGGTTTCCAAATTAACATTGCACACATATAAAATATACGCAGAATCAACAAAATCCAGCAATATCAATTCATTTTATACATTTGTTACTTGTAAATGATCTTGACAAAATTAAATTACTCCCGGTGTTAATGCAAATGTTCAATTAGTCTTATGAAATCAGAAATGGCATACGATATCATATAGTGAAAATTTTATGTAAATCGAATAATAATTGCCACTTTTAAAGACCAAAAAACTTGAAAAGTGACTTGTAGGAAATCTGCTATTTCTCTGCAACCGTACAAGTTAGAAACCATTTTGTGGTATCTGTATGATCGTATGGGTTCATTCTATTTGTTGATTGGCATCAAATACCATACTTTGAAAAAGATTTCAAAACAGACTCATTTGAATAAAATATCTGTTTTAGAGGCTAAAAATACAGTTTTTGCCAAAATGACGTTACTTCCGCTGATAATGAAAATCTTAAATTACTTGTATGAAATCCCAAATGGCATTAGGTATAACATGGTGTGACGTTTATGAAAATCGAATAATAATTGACCCTTTTATGGCCCCGAAACCTTCAAAAGTGACCTGTAGAAAACCGTCTATTTCTCGGCAACCGAACAAGTTAGAAACCATTTTATGATATCTATATGACCATATGAGTTTTGTTTATATGTGAATTTAAACCAAAATTTAAAATTATTAATACATATTAAGTTATTCTTGGTTGAATAAAACATTGATTTAAAAAGTTTAAAATGCATTTTTTGACCAAATGATGTCACTTCCGGTGTCAATTTTAAATTGTAATCAACTTGATATGACGCTACGTGCTTTTTGAATCAAATGATGTCACTTTTATAAAAATCCAATCATAATTGACTATTTTACAGGCAAAATAACGAAAACAGTGACTTGTACAGAACTGCCCATTTCTTGGTAACTGCTTATAGTACAAACGAATTTTAACATACATTTTCTTCGTATGGATTATAGCTACAAGTTTATAAAAGTTACGAAGAAATATTTTAAAATCTGAAAAGCCTGAATAGGTTGTAAATAGGCCAATTTTACACCATTTTTAGCCTCTTAATCGAATTTGGTCGAAAATGAAATCGAAATTAAAAAAACTGCTTCCTACATTTTTTGCGCCTTGAAAGGGCGCACTCTTTGAGTCAAATAATTTTTCCAAAAAATAATATTTGTTTTCGAAGAAGGAAAATAACTGTCAAAATTGTAGTTTTTGGTAAAATTATGCCACTTCCGGTGCCGACAGATAAAACTTTTGGTAATAAAAAAAATGACAATTGATACAACGAAGCATATGAACTTTGTTTTATACAAATCGAACAATAAAAAAATTAATCTAGGACTTAAAAACTGAATTAGCTAATGGCGGCCAAGGTAAATTACTGAGACAAAATTCTTTAACATTTTTGCACTAGTCAGATGACACTTTAATTCTGTGCATAATACGACTAAAAAATATTCATAAATAAAAAAGTTTTTTGTAAAATTTTAAATTTTCAAAATTTGGCGCCTAATATCTTTGAAGATTTACCGAAAATCAAAAATCGAAAGTAGTGTAGCTATGTGCCGTGTCTCCGGCTATGCCAAAATGTATCGAAAGTTAAAAATCAATGATTATTGTTAAAATTACTGCAATATTTCAAAAAACGATAATTTGGTGATTTCGGACATTTCGCATTGTCGCAGAACGTTCAAAATAGCTTTATCCTCTAAGTCACACCCACTTTCCCAGTAAAACCGAAGAAATCGTAACGATGCGACAAGCAGTTGCTGAGATCTACTCAAAACAAAAGAAGAATAATAATAATAAGAACTAGACCTGCATGCAGGAATGACGGGTTTCACTGGTGCCATGTTACCCTTAAACATGTCACTTCCGGTGCCAAGTTACCCTTGAACATATGTCACTTCCGGTACCAGCAAAACCACTAAACAGGTTTCCAAATTAACATTGCACACATATAAAATATACGCAGAATCAACAAAATCCAGCAATATCAATTCATTTTATACATTTGTTACTTGTAAATGATCTTGACAAAATTAAATTACTCCCGGTGTTAATGCAAATGTTCAATTAGTCTTATGAAATCAGAAATGGCATACGATATCATATAGTGAAAATTTTATGTAAATCGAATAATAATTGCTACTTTTAAAGACCAAAAAACTTGAAAAGTGACTTGTAGGAAATCGGCTATTTCTCTGCAACCGTACAAGTTAGAAACCATTTTGTGGTATCTGTATGATCGTATGGGTTCATTCTATTTGTTGATTGGCATCAAATACCATACTTTGAAAAAGATTTCAAAACAGACTCATTTGAATAAAATATCTGTTTTAGAGGCTAAAAATACAGTTTTTGCCAAAATGACGTTACTTCCGGTGATAATGAAAATCTTAAATTACTTGTATGAAATCCCAAATGGCATTAGGTATAACATGGTGTGACGTTTATGAAATTGACCCTTTTATGGCCCCGAAACCTTCAAAAGTGACCTGTAGAAAACCGTCTATTTCTCGGCAACCGAACAAGTTAGAAACCATTTTATGATATCTATATGACCATATGAGTTTTGTTTATATGTGAATTTAAACCAAAAGTTAAAATTAATACATATTAAGTTATTCTTGGTTGAATAAAACATTGATTTAAAAAGTTTAAAATGCATTTTTTGACCAAATGATGTCACTTCCGTTGTCAATTTTAAATTGTAATCAACTTGATATGACGCTACGTGCTTTTTGAATCAAATGATGTCACTTTTATAAAAATCCAATCATAATTGACTATTTTACAGGCAAAATAACGAAAACAGTGACTTGCACAGAACTGCCCATTTCTTGGTAACTGCTTATAGTACAAACGAATTTTAACATACATTTTCTTCGTATGGATTATAGCTACAAGTTTATAAAAGTTACGAAGAAATATTTTAAAATCTGAAAAGCCTGAATAGGTTGTAAATAGGCCAATTTTACGCCATTTTTAGCCTCTTAATCGAATTTGCTCGAAAATGAAATCGAAATTAAAAAAACTGCTTCCTACATTTTTTGCGCCTTGAAAGGGCACACTCTTCGAGTCAAATAATTTTTCCAAAAAATAATATTTGTTTTCGAAGAAGGAAAATAACTGTCAAAATTGTAGTTTTTGGTAAAATTATGCCACTTCCGGTGCCGACAGATAAAACTTTTGGTAATAAAAAAAATGACAATTGATACAACGAGGCATATGAACTTTGTTTTATACAAATCGAACAATAAAAAATTAATCTAGGACTTAAAAACTGAATTAGCCAATGGCGGCCAAGGTAAATTACTGAGACAAAATTCTTTAACATTTTTGCACTAGTCAGATGACCCTTTAATTCTGTGCATAATACGACTAAAAAATATTCACAAATAAAAAAGTTTTTTGTAAAATTTTAAATTTTCAAAATTTGGCGCCTAATATCTTTGAAGATTTACCGAAAATCAAAAATCGAAAGTAGTGTAGCTATGTGCCCTGTTTCCGGCTATGCCAAAATGTATCGAAAGTTAAAATTCAATGATTATTGTTAAAATTACTGCAATATTTTAAAAAACGATAATTTGGTGATTTCGGACATTTCGCATTGTCGCAGAACGTTCAAAATAGCTTTATCCTCTAAGTCACACCCACTTTCCCAGTAAAACCGAAGAAATCGTAACGATGCGACAAGCAGTTGCTGAGATCTACTCAAAACAAAAGAAGAATAATAATAATAAGAACTAGACCTGCATGCAGGAATGACGGGTTTCACTGGTGCCATGTTACCCTTAAACATGTCACTTCCGGTGCCAAGTTACCCTTGAACATATGTCACTTCCGGTACCAGCGAAACCACTAAACAGGTTTCCAAATTAACATTGCACACAGATAAAATGGACTCAGAATCAACAAATCCAGCAATATCAATTTATACATTTGTTACTTGTAAATGATCTTGACAAAATTAAATTACTCCCGGTGTTAATGCAAATGTTCAATTAGTCTTATGAAATCAGAAATGGCATACGATATCATATAGTGAAAATTTTATGTAAATCGAATAATAATTGCCACTTTTAAAGACCAAAAAACTTGAAAAGTGACTTGTAGAAAATCTGCTATTTCTCTGCAACCGTACAAGTTACAAACCATTTTGTGGTATCTGTATGGTCGTATGGGTTCATTCTATTTGTTGATTAGCATCAAATACCACAATTTGAAAAAGATTTCAAAACAGACTCGTTTGAATAAAATATCTGTTTTGAAGGCTAAAAATACAGTTTTTGCCAAAATGACGTTACTTCCGGTGATAATGAAAATCTTAAATTACTTGTATGAAATCCCAAATGGCATTAGGTATAACACGGTGTAACGTTTATGAAAATCGAATAATAATTGACACTTTTATGGCCCCGAAACCTTCAAAAGTGACCTGTAGAAAACCGTCTATTTCTCGGCAACCGAACAAGTTAGAAACAATTTTATGATATCTATATGACTATATGAGTTTTGTTTATATGTGAATTTAAACCAAAAGTTAAAATTATTAATACATATTAAGTTATTCTTGGTTGAATAAAACATTGATTTAAAAAGTTTAAAATGCAGTTTTTGACCAAATGATGTCACTTCCGTTGTCAATTTTAAATTGTAATCAACTTGATATGACGCTACATGCTTTTTGAATCAAATGATGTCACTTCGGTTTTACTGGGAAAGTGGGTGTGACTTAGAGGATAAAGCTATTTTGAACGTTCTGCGACAATGCGAAATGTCCGAAATCACCGAAGTTATCGTTTTTGAAAATATTGCAGTAATTTTAACAATAATCATTGGATTTTAACTTTCGATACATTTTGGCATAGTCGGAGACAGGGCACATAGCTACGCTACTTTCGATTTTTGATTTTCGGCATATCTTCGAAGATATTAGGCGCCAAATTTCGAAAATTTAAAATTTTACAAAAAACTTTTTTATTTATGAATATTTTTTAGTCGTGTTGTGCACAGAATTAAAGAGTCATCTGACTAGCGCAAAAATAGTAAAAAAAAATTGTCTCAGTAATTTTCCTTGGCCGCCATTGGCTAATTCAGTTTTTCAGTCCCAGATTAATTTTTTATTGTTCGATTTGTATAAAACAACGTTCATATGCTTCGTTGTCTCAATTGTCATTTTTTTTATTACCAAAAGTGTTATCTGTCGGCACCGGAAGTGGCATAATTTTACCAAAAACTACAATTTTGACAGTTATTTTCCTATATCGAAAACAAATATTATTTTTTGGAAAAATTATTTGACTCAAAGAGTGTGCCCTTTCAAGGCGCAAAAAATGTAGGAAGCAGTTTTTTTAATTTCGATTTCATTATCGAGCAAATTCGATTAAGAGGCTAAAAATGGTGTAAAATTGACCTATTTACAACCTATTCAGGCTTTTCAAATTTTAAAATATTTCTTTGTAACTTTTATAAACTTGTAGCTATCATCCATACGAAGAGAATATGCGTGAAAATTAGTTTGTAATATAAGCAGTTGCCGAGAAATAGGCAATTTTGCATGAGTCACTTTTCACGTAATTTTGGCTGTAAAAGAATCAATTATTATTCGATTTTCAATTTTCTTCCGCCATTGGATGCCTAATGCCATAGTGGACTATTTCAAACCATTTTACCTCTTACGCCGCCACCGGAAATGACGTCATTTGCTCAAAACTTAAATTTTAGCCTTTAAAAACAATATTTTATTCAAATGAGTCGTACTTGTTATTTTTTTCAAATTATGATATTTGATTCTATTGATCAAATAGATTGAACCCATACGATCATACAGATACCACAAAATGGTTTCTAACTTGTACGGTTGCAGAGAAATGGACAATTTTCCTTAAGTCACTTTTCAAGGTTTTTGGTCTATAAAAGTGTCAGTTATTATTCGATTTTCATAAAATTTTCACTATATGATATCTTATGTCATTGATGATTTCATAGAACTAATTTAACATTTTCAGTATCACCAGAAGTAATGTAATTTTGGCAAAAACTGTATTTTTAGCCTTCAAAACAGATATTTTTTTCAAATGAGTCTGATTTGTAATATATTTCAAATTATGATATTTGAACCCAATCAACAAATCGATTGAACCCATACGATCATATAGATACCAAAAAATAGTTTTTATCGTGTACGGTTGCCGAGAAATAGACGATTTTCTACAAGTCACTTTTCAAGGTTTTTGGTCTATAAAAGTGGCAATTCTTATTCGATCTACATACTATTTTCGCCATATGATGCCTTATGCCATTTCTGATTTCATAAAACTAATTGAACATTTTCATTATCACCGGAAGTAATGAAATTTTTCCAGGATCACTTACAAGTAACATATATATATATATATAAAATGAATTGATATTGCTGGATTTGGTTGATTCTTCGTCAATTTTATTTGATGTTTACAATGCTTATGTGGAAACCTGTTTGATGGTTTCATTGGTATCGGAAGTGACATATGTTCAAGGGTAACGTGGCACCGAAAGTGACGTGGCACCAGTGAAACCCGTCATTCCTGCATGCAGGTCTAGTTATTATTATTATTATTCAGATTCCAATTTGAATAGATCTCAGCAACTACGTGTCGCATCGTTACGATTTCTTCGGTTTTACTGGGAAAGTGGGTGTGACTTAGAGGATAAAGCTATTTTGAACGTTCTGCGACAATGCGAAATGTCCGAAATCACCGAAGTTATCGTTTTTGAAAATATTGCAGTAATTTTAACAATAATCATTGGATTTTAACTTTCGATACATTTTGGCATAGCCTGAGACAGGGCACATAGCTACGCTACTTTCGATTTTTGATTTTCGGCAAATCTTCGAAGATATTAGGCGCCAAATTTCGAAAATTTAAAATTTTACAAAAAACTTTTTTATTTATGAATATTTTTTAGTCGTATTGTGCACAGAATTAAAGAGTCATCTGACTAGTGCAAAAATGTTAAAAATTTTTGTCTCAGTAATTTTCCTTGGCCGCCATTGGCTAATTCAGTTTTTCAGTCATAGATTAATTTTTTATTGTTCGATTTGTATAAAACAAAGTTCATGTGCTTCGTTGTCTCAATTGTCATTTTTTTTGTTACCAATAATGTTATCTGTCGGCACCGGAAGTGGCATAATTTTACCAAAAACTACAATTTTGACAGTTATTTTCCTATTTCGAAAACAAATATTATTTTTTTGAAAAATTATATGACTCAAAGAGTGTGCCTTTTCATGGCGCAAAAAATGTAGGAAGCAGTTTTTTTAGTTTCGATTTCATTTTCGAGCAAATTCGATTAAGAGGCTAAAAATGGTGTAAAATTGGCCTATTTACAACCTATTCAGGCTTTTCAGATTTTAAGATATTTCTTCGTAACTTTTATAAACTTGTAGCTATAATTCATACGAAGAAAATGTATGTTAAAATTCGTTTGTAATATAAGCAGTTACCAAGAAATGGGCAGTTCTGTACAAGTCACTGTTTTCGTTATTTTGCCTGTAAAATAGTCAATTATGATTGGATTTTTATAAAAGTGACATCATTTGATTCAAAAAGCACGTAGCGTCATATCAAGTTGATTACAATTTAAAATTGACACCGGAAGTGACATCATTTGGTCAAAAAATGCATTTTAAACTTTTTAAATCAATGTTTTATTCAACCAAGAATAACTTAATATGTATTAATAATTTTAACTTTTGGTTTAAATTCACATATAAACAAAACTCATATGGTCATATAGATATCATAAAATGGTTTCTAACTTATTCGGTTGCCGAGAAATAGACGGTTTTCTACAGGTCACTTTTGAAGGTTTCGGGGCCATAAAAGGGTCAATTATTATTCGATTTTCATAAACGTTACACCATGTTATACCTAATGCCATTTGTGATTTCATACAAGTAATTTAAGATTTTCGTTATCACCGGAAGTAACGTCATTTTGGCAAAAACTGTATTTTTAGCCTTCAAAACAGATATTTTATTCAAATGAGTCTCTTCTGAAATCTTTTTCCAATTATGATATTTGATGCCAATCAACAAATAGAATGAACCCATACAATCATACAGATACCGCAAAATAGTTCCTAACTTGTACGGTTGCAGAGAAATAGCCGATTTTCTACAAGTCACTTTTCAAGTTTTTTGGTCTTTAAAAGTGGCAATTATTATTCATTTTACAATTTTTTTTTCACTGTATGATATCTATGCCATTTCTGATTTCATAAAACTAATTGAACATTTTCATTAACACCGGAAGTAATGTAATTTTGTCAAGATCATTTACAAGTAATAAATGTTTAAAATGAATTGATATTGCTGGATTTCGTTGATGCTGCGTCCATATTATTTGATTTTAGCAATGTTTATTTGGAAACCTGTTTAGAGGTTTCGTTGGTACCGGAAGTGAAATATGTTCAAGAGTAACTTGGCACCGGAAGTGACATGTTCAAGGGTAACGTGGCACCAGTGAAACCCGTCATTCATGCATGCAGGTCTAGTTCTTATTATTATTAGGCTTTCAGACTTTCGTCTGAAAGCCTATTGAGATTACTAAAATTATTAGGCTTTCAGACTTTCGTCTGAAAGCCTATTGAGATTACTAAAATTATTATTATTATTATTATTATTTACCGCGAGGGCCTAGATCTCTATGATCGAAACAGATATCGATCTGGAATTAGATTTTCTATTGGGAAACCATGTGGTGGCTACTTGATAAAATATTTTCGAAATTTCTGCGCATACCGGAAGTGACCGAACTTTGTACGTTGTCTAAAAATTGAAAATTGGCCATAGTTTCGGCAATTCTTTATCCATTTTCAAACAAATTACATTTTTGGAATCCCTTAATCTTTTCTGAGACAATGGCTATCTCACATTTTTCAATTTCGAACATTCGTCTATGACTTTTATCGTTTGAAAATTGAAAACATGTTGTTTACGAGACAATTTTTGTTATTTTTAAAAATTTTCAAATTTGACCTACATTTTTGGATACCTGAAGTCCATCCGATTCCAGTAATATAAGTTTCATTCAGAGTTATCGCCCTTTATTTTTCGATTTTTTTCGAATTTTCTTCCCATTTTGTGAGCTCGGGTTTCGGTTTATGGCAGAATTGACGTTTCTGAAACTTCTGGAACATGAAGTTATAGTCCAATACCAACTTATAAAGCAATTTCGACAAGAATCCTTAAACCGGAAGTGGTCGAAATAATGGGCAATATTTTGAAAAAAATGCAAAAAATGGATATTTTGGGGAAAAACGCGATTTCTCCGCCCGATATCAATGGATTAAAGAAATTAGGGTACCATTGGACTGCACTAGGATTGTACTATCGTATGATACCCAATTCATACGGATTCTATGATCAGGCAGCAAAATATGGCACGCTGAAAATCAAGTATTTTCTGATTTGGAGCGTTTTTGGACGCCTGTATCTCGAAAACTTAACCTACAATTTTTTTCAAATTTTTTCTATCGAGAGTCCTTTTGGAAGTCTTTTGCATGAAGCCATCCAATAAGCCTTTGAAATGTCTGGAATAGGATAAAAAAGGGACTGAAAATCGAAAAAAGTCGAAAAATCGTGAAATTTTGGAAAATGCTCTACTATTTTTTTATTTTAAGAGATTTTTAAAAAAAGGTTGTATATTCAGATAGCTGACCTAATTACGATTCTAACAGTGTATAATATGTATGTAATTATTGAAATTTAATTTTCGATATTTTAAATTTTTTGCATTTTTGGCACTTTTGAACGTAGGATTTCTCAGGGGCATTTTATCTGATCAGATAATGTAATATATCATTACAGAGCCCTATGACTATTTTAGTGCCCAAACTGGCTATTAAAACTATTCCGAAAATAATAACCATACCGGAAGTATTCAAAAAATAAAAAAAAGAGTTAAAAATATTGTCGCTCTTGCGAAAAACATGATTTCTCCCTTAGGTAATAGCGGACCAAAAGAACTAAAGTGTCGCTGGATAGAACTATTAATGGACCATCATATGGTATCTCAATAATATGATTTCCATGGTAAGGAAATAAATTATTGCATGCCAAAAATCTAGTATTTTCCGATTTTTTAACATTCTGAGACGCCCTTTTCTCGAAAACGACGCCTACGATTTTTCTTAAACTTTTCTTACTCAAAGTCCTATCGGTTGTCTATATAGTGAATCCAAAATGAAAACCATTGAAATGAAATAGGTGGTCCAAAAATGGCATCAAAC
Source organism: Patella caerulea (assembly GCA_036850965.1). Taxonomy (NCBI): domain Eukaryota; kingdom Metazoa; phylum Mollusca; class Gastropoda; family Patellidae; genus Patella; species Patella caerulea. Next base: position 12,158,363 of record JAZGQO010000013.1, on the reverse strand, counting down.
TTTGAAAAAAAATTGAAAAATCGTTAAATTTTTGTAAACGCTCTTTAATTTATCTTTTTTTCAAAAACTGCTCAATGGATGTTTCTGACACTTCTTGTACAGAAAGTTAAGTATCCAAAGAACCTCGTAAAGCTATCGCGACAATTATCGTAAAACCGGAAGTAGTCGAAAAAATGTCCGATATTTTGAAAAAAAATAATTTTTTTACGAAAACCTTTTTTATTTATGAATATTTTTTGATGATATTTTACACAGGGTTAAAATATCATCGTACTTGAGCATAAATGAGAAAAAAAAATGTCTCGGTAATTTGCGTTAGCCGCCATCGGCTAATTTAGCTTTTCGTGCCCAGAAAAATTATTTATTGTTCGATTTGTATAAAACAAAGTTCATATGCTCCGTGGTCCCAATTGTAATTTTTTTTTGTTACGGTGAAATTTTTCTGTCGGCAACGGAAGTGACGTAATATTAACAAAAACTACAATTTTGACAGTTCGGTACCACTTTTTGAAAGCAAATATTATTTTTTTCCAAAACTGATATAACTAAAAGGATGCACCCTGCAAAGGTGCACAAAATCCTTAGCTCATATTTTTAAATTTCAATTTCATTTTCGGGCAATTTCGAATAAAATGTAAAATAAAGTGTAAAATTCAGTTATTTACAATTCATTCAGCGTCTTCATATTTTGAAATATTTATTTGTAATTTTCATAAACTCGTAGCAATAATCCAGACGAAGAGAATGTATGCGAAAATTAGTTTATAATATGAGCAGTTGCCGAGAAATATGCAATTTTGCATGCATCACTTTTCACGTTATTTTGCCTATACAAAAGTGAATTATTATTCGATTTGCAATATTTTTTTTTCCATTTGATGCCTAATGCCAATTTGGACTAGGTCAAGCCAATTTTACATTTTCACTGTGACCGGAAATGACGTCATTTGGGCAAAAACTGTATTTTTAACCTAAAAAACTAAAATTGTATTCAAATGAGTCTGCCTTATAATATTTTTAAAATTATGATATTTGATTCCCATCAACGAATAGAATGAAGCCATACGACCATACAGATACCACAAAATGGTTTCTAACTTGTACGGTTTCAGAGAAATAGGCGATCTTCTATAAGTCACTTTTCAAGGTTTTTGGTCTATAAAAGTGTCAATTATTATTCGATTTTTATAATCTTTTTACCATTTGATGCCTTATGCCATTTATGACTTCTATGAACCAAGTTAACATTTTCAATATCACCGGAAGTAATGTAATTTTTGCAAAAAAACGTATTTTTAGCCTTCAAAACAAACATTTTTTTGAAGTGATTTATATTCATTATTCGTTTAACTTTATAACGTCTGACTCTAATGGGCAGTAAGATTGAATCAATACCATCATATTGATATCAAGAAAAGGCTTCTAGCATGTTCCCTTGTCGAATAATAACTAATTTTCCCAGGGTCACTTTTAAGTTTTTTACCTTCTTAATTTCAGTTTATGGGTTATAGGTTAATTATTTATTGCCCGATATGTATAAAACAAAGTTTGTATTTTGTATGTTGCGAATTTTCGACTTATTTTTCACCTATAAAAATTTCTTTCGGTACCGGAAGTGACGTAATTTTGCCTTAATTTACAATTTTGACCGGTCTTTTCGCCAGCAAATATTACTTTTACATATGATAGAGGGTGTCGCTGAAGCAAAACAACTAAAGTATAGTTTGGTAGCTCAATGGATCGGCTATGGTATAATAAACTTCCTGTATGATTCCTGAAAGCCGGTTCAGTGCTGCTTGCAGGTCTAGTTATTATTATTATTATTTACCGCGGGGGCCAAGTTCTCCATGATCGAAAGCAGATATCGATCTGAAATCAACTTTTCTTTTGGGAAACCATGTGGTGGCTACTAGATAAAGTATTTCCGAAAATTCTGCGCATACCGGAAGTTGCAGATCTTTGTACGTTGTCAAAAAATTGAAAATTGGCCATAGTTTCGTCAATTATTTACCCATTTTCAAACAAATGACATTTTCGGAAACCCTGAATCTTTTCCGAGCCAATAGCAATCTAAGATTTTGTAATTTCGAAACTTCGTCGCTGACTTCTAGCGTTCGAAAATTAAAAAAATTTGTTTAAGAGACAATTTTTTTCATTTTTCAAAATTTTCAAATTTGACTTATATTTTTGGATACCTTAAGTCCATCCGATTCCAGTAATATAAGTTTCATTCAGAGTTATCGCCCTTTATTTTTCGATTTTTTTCGAATTTTCTACCTATTTTCTACCTGACTTCTAGCGTTCGAAAATTAAAAAAATTTGTTTAAGAGACAATTTTTTTCATTTTTCAAAATTTTCAAATTTGACTTATATTTTTGGATACCTTAAGTCCATCCGATTCCAGTAATATAAGTTTCATTCAGAGTTATCGCCCTTTATTTTTCGATTTTTTTCGAATTTTCTACCTATTTTGTGAGCTCGGGTTTCGTTATATGGCTGAATTGGCGAATCTGAAACTTCTAAGGCATGAAGCCAAATGACCATTGCAAGGAATAAAGCAATTTCAACAATGATCCGTAGACCGGAAGTAGTCGAAATAATGTGCAATATTTTGAAAAAATGCAAAAAATGGATAGTTTTGGGGAAAACGCGATTTCTCTGTTCGATGTCAATGGATTAAACAAATTAGGGTACCATTGGACTGCACTAGGATTGTACTATCGTATGATACCCAATTCATACGGATATTATGATCAGGCAGCAAAATATGGCACGCTGAAAATCAAGTATTTTCTGATTTGGAGCGTTTTTGGACGCCTATATCTCGAAAACTTAACCATAACTTTTTCTTAAATTTTTTCTATCGAGAGTCCTTTCGGAGTTAATTTGCATGAAACCACCCAATAAGCCTTTGAAATATCTGGAATGGGTGAAATAACGGACTGAAAATCGAAAAAAGTCGAAAAATCGTGAAATTTTGGAAAATGCTCCACTATTTTTTTATTTGAAGAGATTTTTTAAAAAAGGTTGTATATTCAGATAGCTGACCTAATTAAGAATCTAACGATGTATAATATGTATGTAGTTATTGAAATTTAATTTTCGATATTTTAAATTTTTTTCATTTTTAGCACTTTTGAACACAGGATTTCTCAGGGGCATTTTATCTGATCAGATAATGTAATATATCATTACAGAGCCCTGTGGCTATTTTAGTGCCCAAACCGGCTATTAAAAATATTCCGACAATGATAATCATACCGGAAGTATTCAAAAAATGAAAAAAAAGGTTAAAAACATTGTCTCACTTGAGAAAAACTTGATTGCTCCCTTAGGTAATAGCGGACCAAAAGAACTAAAGTGTCGTTGGATAGCCCTATTAATGGACCATCATATGGTATCTAAATAATACGATTTCAATGGTAAGGAAATAAATTATTGTATGCCAAAAATCAAGTATTTTCCGCTTTTTTAACATTCCGAGACGCCCTTTTCTCGAAAACGACGCCTACGATTTTTCTTAAACTTTTCTTACTCAACGTCCTATCGGTTGCCTATATAGTGAATCCAAAATGAAAAGCATTGAAATAATATAGGTGGTCCAAAAATGGCCTCAAACTTTGAAAAAAATTGAAAAATCGCTAAAGTTTTGGAAACGCTCTTTAATTTATCTTTTTTTCCAAAACTACTCAATGGATGTTTCTGACACTTCTGGTACAGAAAGTTAAGTATCCAAAGAACTTTGTAAAGCTATCACGACAATGATCGTAAAACCGGAAGTAGTCGAAAAAATGTCCGATATTTTGAAAAAAAATTTTTTTTTTACGAAAACCTTTTTCATTTATGAATATTTTTTGATGGTATTTTACACAGGGTTAAAATATCATCCTACTTGAACAGAAATGAGAAAAAAAATTGTCTCGGTAATTTGCGTTAGCCGCCATCGGCTAATTTAGTTTTTCGTACCCAGAACAATTATTTATTGTTCGATTTGTATAAAACAAAGTTCATATGCTCCGTGGTCCCAATTGTAATATTTTTTGTTACGGTGAAATTTTTCTGTCGGCAACGGAAGTGACGTAATATTAACAAAAACTACAATTTTGACAGTTCTGTACCACTTTTTGAAAGCAAATGTTATTTTTTTCAAAACTGATATAACTAAAAGGATGCACCCTGCAAAGGTGCACAAAATCTTTAGCTCTGATTTTTTAATTCCAATTTCATTTTCGGGCAATTTCGAATAAAATGTAAAATAAAGTGTAAAATTCAGTTATTTACAATTCATTCAGCATCTTCATATTTTGAAATATTTATTTGTTATTTTCATAAACTCGTAGCATTAATCCAGACAAAGAGAATGTATGGGAAAATTAGTTTGTAATATGAGCAGTTGCTGAGAAATATGCAATTTTGCATGCATCACTTTTCACGTTATTTTGCCTATAAAGGAGGGAATTATTATTCGATTTGCAATATTTTTTCCATTTGATGCCTAATGCCATTTTGGACTAGGTCAAGCCAATTTTACATTTTCACTGTGACCGGAAATGACGTCTTTTGGGCAAAAGCTGTATTTTTAACCTAAAAAACAAATATTTTATTAAAATGAGTCTGCCTTATAATGTTTTTAGAATTGTGATATTTGATTCCCATCAACGAATAGAATGAAGCCATACGACCATACAGATACCACAAAATGGTTTCTAACTTGTTACAGAGAAATAGGCGATCTTCTATAAGTCACTTTTCAAGGGTTTTCGTCTATAAAAGTGTCAATTATTATACGATTTTAATAATTTTTTTACCATTTGATGCCTTATGCCATTTATGACTTCTATGAACTAAATTAACATTTTCAATATCACCGGAAGTAATGTAATTTTTGCAAAAAACGTATTTTTAGCCTTCAAAACAAACATTTTTTTTAAGGGATTTATATTTATCATTCGTTTAACTTTATAATGTTTGATTCCAATAGGCAGTAAGATTGAATCAATACCATCATATTGATATCAAGAAAAGGCTTCTAGCATTTTCCCTTGTCGAATAATAGCCAATTTTCCCAGGGTCACTTTTAAGTTTTTTACCTTCTTAATTTCAGTTTATGGATTATAGGTTAATTATTTATTGCCCGATATGATAAAACAAAGTTTGTATTTTGTATGTTGCGAATTTTCGACTTATTTTTCACCTATAAAAATGTCTTTCGGCACCGGAAGTGACGTATTTTGCCATAATTTACAATTTTGACCGGTCTTTTCGCCTGCAAATATTACTTTAACATATGGTAGAGGGTGTCACTGAAGCAAAACAACTAAAGTATAGTTTGGTAGCTCAATGGATCGGCTATGGTATAATAAACTTTCTGTATGATTCCTGAAAGCCGGTTCAGTGCTGCTTGCAGGTCTAGTTATTATTATTATTATTATTCAGATTCCAATTTGAATAGATCTCAGCAACTACGTGTCGCATCGTTACGATTTCTTCGGTTTTACTGGGAAAGTGGGTGTGACTTAGAGGATAAAGCTATTTTGAACGTTCTGCGACAATGCGAAATGTCCGAAATCACCGAAGTTATCGTTTTTGAAAATATTGCAGTAATTTTAACAATAATCATTGGATTTTAACTTTCGATACATTTTGGCATAGCCTGAGACAGGGCACATAGCTACGCTACTTTCGATTTTTGATTTTCGGCAAATCTTCGAAGATATTAGGCGCCAAATTTCGAAAATTTAAAATTTTACAAAAAACTTTTTTATTTATGAATATTTTTTAGTCGTATTGTGCACAGAATTAAAGAGTCATCTGACTAGTGCAAAAATGTTAAAAATTTTTGTCTCAGTAATTTTCCTTGGCCGCCATTGGCTAATTCAGTTTTTCAGTCCTAGATTAATTTTTTATTGTTCGATTTGTATAAAACAAAGTGCATATGCTTCGTTGTCTCAATTGTCATTTTTTTTGTTACCAATAATGTTATCTGTCTGCACCGGAAGTGGCATAATTTTACCAAAAACTACAATTTTGACAGTTATTTTCCTATTTCGAAAACAAATATTATTTTTTTGAAAATTTATATGACTCAAAGAGTGTGCCTTTTCATGGCGCAAAAAATGTAGGAAGCAGATTTTTTAATTTCGATTTCATTTTCGAGCAAATTCGATTAAGAGGCTAAAAATGGTGTAAAATTGGCCTATTTACAACCTATTCAGGCTTTTCAGATTTTAAGATATTTCTTCGTAACTTTTATAAACTTGTAGCTATAATCCATACGAAGAAAATGTATGTTAAAATTCGTTTGTAATATAAGCAGTTTCCAAGAAATGGGCAGTTCTGTACAAGTCACTGTTTTCGTTATTTTGCCTGTAAAATAGTCAATTATGATTGGATTTTTATAAAAGTGACACCATTTGATTCAAAAAGCACGTAGCGTCATATCAAGTTGATTACAATTTAAAGTTGACACCGGAAGTGACATCATTTGGTCAAAAAATGCATTTTAAACTTTTTAAATCAATGTTTTATTCAACCAAGAATAACTTAATATGTATTAATAATTTTAACTTTTGGTTTAAATTCACATATAAACAAAACTCATATGGTCATATAGATATCATAAAATGGTTTCTAACTTATTCGGTTGCCGAGAAATAGACGGTTTTCTACAGGTCACTTTTGAAGGTTTCGGGGCCATAAAAGGGTCAATTATTATTCGATTTTCATAAACGTTACACCATGTTATACCTAATGCCATTTGTGATTTCATACAAGTAATTTAAGATTTTCGTTATCACCGGAAGTAACGTCATTTATGCAAAAACTGTATTTTTAGCCTTCAAAACAGATATTTTATTCAAATGAGACTGTTCTGAAATCTTTTTCCAATTATGATATTTGATGCCAATCAACAAATAGAATGAACCCATACAATCATACAGATACCGCAAAATAGTTCCTAACTTGTACGGTTGCAGAGAAATAACCGATTTTCTACAAGTCACTTTTCAAGTTTTTTGGTCTTTAAAAGTGGCAATTATTATTCATTTTACAAATTTTTTTTTCACTGTATGATATCTATGCCATTTCTGATTTCATAAAACTAATTGAACATTTTCATTAACACCGGAAGTAATGTAATTTTGTCAAGATCATTTACAAGTAATAAATGTATAAAATGAATTGATATTGCTGGATTTGGTTGATGCTGCGTCCATATTATTTGATGTGAGCAATGTTTATTTGGAAACCTGTTTAGAGGTTTCGTTGGTACCGGAAGTGAAATATGTTCAAGGGTAACTTGGCACCGGAAGTGACATGTTCAAGGGTAACGTGGCACCAGTGAAACCCGTCATTCCTGCATGCAGGTCTAGTATATTTTGGTTTTTCAATTTAACCGTCTGCACAAAAACATCTGATTTGTAAAAGCGTATTCAAGTTAAATATATTTGATAGCGCTTTTATCTGGGAAATCTTTTACTTTTTTTTTATGAATTCGGCTATATAACAATAATGTACTCGTGTGGTATAATAATTAATAATGATAGTATGTTCATCTATACTTTTCGTTTTAAATATGTATGATTTATCGTCTATAGACTCTTTTTCGCAGAATTCTACAGCATATCGATCAACATTTCATATCTCTATTGGGACAGACAACTTCGACACAGCAATATAATTGGGCATAAAATAGATAGTGAGTAAGCCATAGATTTCTATGGAGTAAGCAATGACTTGGGACCCAACATGGCGTCTTTTCACACTTGACGTCATATTTTCATGACGTAATATGAAATTTCTGGCATATGATTTCTGGCTTCACAGTTGTCGTAACTTTATCTATATAATACGGCTTTGTATATAACCATTTGGACATATGTTATAAATGGCTTAAAATTTTCCCGGCTTCCATAATCAAAGGAGTTATCTCTTAGTGAGAATAAGAGCTATGTCCCTTTACTTGGTTGTACTAAAAATAAATATGCTCCAAGCTACGCACGTCCCGGAAACGAAATAACTTTATCGCAGTCGGAAAAAATCGTTTATTTGGTAATAGAAATACACTCTATGAGACGATTGGATTTGACATATGCACGCATGCGCGAACGCTTAGTTGTTTTAACAGTAAACCCGCGCCTCCAAATGTCTTTATATTAACTGTGTTCATAATGCTACAGTAGAAATTAAAATACATGTTAAGCTGGAGATGAAAAGATCGGCATTTGACATGAATTATTTCAAGATTAGCCTAATACATATATTAAAATGAACAGTGCGTTTACTTATTTATACCCAGACAGAGACACTGGCCTATTTATAACGGCATGTTATGCAGAGGGAGAGAGAAGGGTCTATAAACCTAATAATGTAACACTTTAATGTTAATCTCAAAGATAACTAAATATTATATTGTGCAGTACGATGTTTGTTATGAAAAAAATAAATTGCCAGGTAAAGTACGAGGAAAATATAATGACATGTAATACGGGGAGTGAGAGAGAGGGATAAACACCCCAATAAAACTATTAATTTAAGACTTTATTTTTTGTCCCTCAGATAAATAAATATATTGTACTGCATGATGTTTGTTATGAAAAAAGAACACATTGCTGGATAAGTGACCGTGACGTATGCGCCGAGGCAGCGATTATTGCGTATGTACCGAATTTTGAGCCAAATTTTGTAGTTTCGTCTGTATAAAGGGTGGTATTTTTCGCCGACTTCAAGGTTTCCTAAACATGTGGACACCGACGCGCCCACATGATATTCTTTGAACTGTAGATTTTGATGGAGTGTAATTAGATTTAGTCCCGCGAGAGCCAAACATGCGGTTATAACCACTGCTACGTTACCATTGGAAACGTTCAGATTTTTTTAAGTTTCATGACCAAATTATGGCATTCTGCTGTGTATCTTTGATTTTTGAAATCATACAAAATTCCTTCGTTCATCTAAAAAGGTTTGGACTTGCAACCATTCTTTTTACCTGCCAATTGTTTTTTATTTTCATTATTAGCCTTCGTGCGAATCATTTCTTTTTTAGTCTTCCGAAGTTGATTTTTTTTTTAAAACTTGGCGATTGTGCTTTTATGACAATCGCCGTAAATACTTTTTTTCTATCTAAATCAGTTATGGTCGCATCGGCAGATGTCCGAGTCTCTCAGTTTATTAAATTAATTTCACTGCCGATGGAGTAACGTAAGCTATCCCGGAAAAAATGGGGTGTCAAGAAAATCGTCGTATGATTTCATACATTTAGTGGACTTAACCTTACTTTTACTCAGCTTCCTAGTCTTTGTCGTCAGTCTGACCAGTCTATTTTGAATGTATTTGTCACCAAAAGTCACATACAGTCGTCATGTAAAGCAGTCATGATAGACCGATGCTCCGAGGTTGTCGGGAATTTATTAACATTTGTCTAGCATAAAGCCTATTTGTGATTTTTCGCATAGGTAGTTTGTTACAGTTCTTGTCCAATCCAATGCTGGATAGCAAATCATCCGTGGACGATATCTTGCAGGGCTCAGTCTCAAATCTAGAAAAAAATAAGTCCGTCGATCAAAGCCTATGGCTACAGGATGGTTAGATAATATACATTTAACTGATTATAGAGATAATATACACCATGTTACCGAAAAGTGTCTGGAAAATAAAGACTACAAATAAAAAGTTTGTTTCGGTTATTTTCCAGTCTCAAATAGTTTTGCGTATTTAGAGCTAGCAAATATTTATTTCCTAACCACGATAGATGCCAGCGTAAACCAAAAATGTAGCCACTTAATAAAAGTAAATCTCGAAAGGTTATAGTGAATTTATCTGGGCGATTTCACCTACTGAAACGAAGCTATTACAGCTAGCTCTGTATTTAAATCACCAAAATCGCCAAAATCAAAAATCAAATCAAGGAGTGAAATCGAAATTTTTGCTCAGGTTCGCTATTAAATAAACACGCAAGTCGAAGCCCGTCATGAGTGTATTTTTTACTCGGCGTTATATACCAATACATGTTTGTAAAAATACCTCATGTGACGTATATTTGCTGCGACTTCCTAAACCACGAGCGCGGCGCTAACTTCTGCACACTTCAGAAGATTTCTCGACGGAGCAATCACACAGATAAGCGGGTCAGTTTTTATAAGGACAAATATTGTGTCTCTGGACCACTCTATTAATAGTCTTGATTCGATGAACATTTCCAACATGCCGTTTGCCGTTACTGAAAATTTTTTCGCAGAAAGGACAGGTAAACATCTTGTTATGTTTGTTCGTTTAAACCTCCTGGCCCTTGGGTTGCTAGAAGATCGATGATCGATTTTTTGTGATGTAATCGAACCTTGGTATTGTGTGACGTTTTGGCGAAAATTTGGACCACGCTACACTGAAACCTGAAAAATCTTATAAAAATGCTAACATAGTTATCAACAAAAATCCTGTAGAAGAAGCTCTACCCCTGTCAGAATGAAAACGTCCTTTCGAATCACATCCACAATTCGTATACATAAATGGATTCAAGCACGAAATAACTTTGAAAAATCAATACTTCACAACTACTGCACTTGAAGAAATTCCGAACCAGACAACTCCATCAACTAGCCCTTCAACGGAAGATAGTAAAACACCAACCACCACCGCCAACTTAGAATGAACCTGATGATCAATGAAAAAACCACCAATCTAACAGATAGTTTTAAACCTAAACAACTAAATTATTTCTTAAATAATCATTTTTATTTCTAAATATTAATTATCATTTTTTTCATATAAATTAAAATTGAACTCAATTATCAAACATAAATATTTCCTTTTAATAATAATTATATTTTTGTATTTATTTATATCCACCTGTCAATTAAATCAAATTTAACAATCCTTTATGTATTTCAATAAATAACATCCAATCATTGTACATATAAATTTATAAATCCTGTGACGTCACCTCAATTATGTGTATATAAGGTGTCAGAGTTTCAAGAGAGTCTCTTGTCTACGACATCACCTTAGGTGGAAGTGGGCGTTAAACCCCACGAACGAACGAACGAACAAGAGAGTCTACGATATCACCTTAGGTGGAAGTGGACGTTAAACCCCACGAACGAACGAACAAGTGAGTGTTCGCCGTCCCTTCTGTCTTCCTTATTTTTATTTAACACTAACAGTCTTAATACATGTATTTAGATTAAATTTTGGCGCTTTACTCACCATTATAGGTATCTTTTTACCAGTATGTTTATATCATATTAATAAATCTATAAAAATGATGTTTACCTTACTGGATCTGTATTTAATCCAATTAAAGGTTTATTCTTATTCTTTACTTTACTTGCAGCCAGGAGAAAAGTACCATCTCCTCCAGCAGAGAATACTACATCTGCCCACTCAATCCCTTTATTACAAAACTGCCATCTATCTACAACTTGTGTTTCTATACCAGAAGACCTAAAAAACAAATCATGGTTTATCAAATATAAGAAATAAAGATATTTGTGCAAAGTGCCGTAATACGCTCACACACACAAGCTATGCCTCATAAACAACAGCTTTTCCAAGTTGAAAACTTTAATGTTGATTAATTTCTAATGCTAATTAACTATAACACCTGTACTGCTGCAATATATGTCCACATTCCTGCTGTTGATATGGTACTTTTTAAGATGAAGAGAATAAAATGACTGTAATATGACAAGGGGCAAAGAGGGCTTGTTTTGCCAAATATTAACAATAGAGTGAGTGTGACAACACCCCACGATGTAATGGCAATCACTTAAATAGTTCCAAGATGATCCATTCAGTATTGCAGGCTGTAGACGATAAACACAAAAATTGGGTGTGGCTCTGCCCCTGGGGCTTGGATATGGAACAATATAAATAAGTACAACCCGGTTATTGAAATGATTGATATGTGGAATACCACCCATTAAAAATTGTGGCCTCTAGGCAACACACAAAGAAAACATAAAGCTAACGCTACAATATCCATCCATATTCCTGCATTGATTGATATGGTACTTTGTCAAGAAGGCTAGGTGTTTGGTTTGTTTAGCGTTGAGGGTCGTGCCTCAACATCAATAGTTGCCGTCCTTAGAGTATAAGGAATACGTATACCAAGATAATCCATTCAAAATTGTGCCTTCCTGGCGCTAAAGGCAAAGAGTCGGTGTCGGGACATTCACCAAAATCAATGGTGGACGCCCTCAGGCTATAAAGAATACATATGCCAAGTACCAAGCTGATTCATTCAGAATTGCAGCCTGTAAACACAAAAATTGGTCGTGACTTACCTCCTGGAGTCGGGGCATGCAGTTGTCGTCCTTAGGCTATAAGAAATACATATCCCAAGTTTAAAGACGATCCATTAAGAATCGTGGCCTGTAGACAACACACACAGACACGAAGTAAAAAATGGGCATGGCTCTGCCCCTGGGGGTTAGGAAATCACCAAAACCACTAGGGGTCATCCTTAGGGTATAAGGAATAGGTTTGCAAAGTTTTAAAAGGATCTTTTAAGAATTGCAACCTGTAGACGAACACAAGACACAAAAACATTGGGCGTGGCTCTGTCCCAGGGGGTCCGGCATGAACCAAACATAATAGTGGTCAGCCTTACGGTATAAGTATACGATCGATTAAGAATTGTGGCCTGTAGGTGACACACCAACACACAAAAAGAAAATAGGCGTGGCACCGTCCCTGGGGGTCGGGCATGCACCAAAAACAATAGGGATCTTCCTTAAGGTACCAAGAATAAGTACGCAAAGTTTCAAGATGATACGTTAAGAAATGCAGTCTGTAAAAGACAAACAAATACAAGAAATGGTCGCTGCTGTCCCAGGGGGTGGATTATCCTTAGGGTATAAGGAATAAGTATTTTAAGTTTCAAGATGACCGATTAAGAATTGTGGTCTGTAGGCGACACACAAAAAGTTGGGCATGCACCCCAAATGATAGGGATGTTCCTTAGGGTACAAACAAATAAATACAAGGAATGGGCGTGACTCTGTCCCTGGGGGTCGGGCATGCACCGAAAAACAATACGGATCATCCTTAGGGTGTAAAGAGTAAGTATACAAAGTTTTAAGAAAATCCAGTTAGAATTGCGCCCTGTAGCCGACACGCAGACACATAAAAAGAAAATGGGCGTGGCTCTATCCCTGGGGGTTGGGCATGCACCCCAAACAATTGGGATCACCCTTTAGGTATAAAGAGTAAGTATACAAAGTTTGAAGAAAATCCAGTAAGAAATGCATCCTGTAGGCGACACAAAGACACACGAAAAGAAAATGGGCGTGGCTCTGCCCCTGGGGGTTGAAATGAAATGGGGTTTAACGTCCTACTCTTTTGCACCTAACCTGGGCTAATGGAAGACGGGCATACGTCATACAGTGTGCTATGAGGGAAATTTCGCCCGGGCAGCGGCTCTACGGCCTACTCTTATATCGAATTCCAACTGCTAAGGGATCTTTTACGTGCACACCAATGTGTACACGGGACCTCGGTTTTTCGTCCCATCCGAACGACTAGGTAGCTGTCCTTGTCAGGCCCTCCCTCTGTATCACTGACAAGGGGAAATTACGCCGAAAAATCGAGATGAACTTTTTCAGCCAATGCAGGGATCGAACACCCGACCTCCAGACTAGCGAACTAGCACCTTACCCACTTAGCCACGATTGGGCATGCACCCCAAACTATGTATGCAAAGTTTCATGATTATTCGAGGCCTTTTCTTATATTTAATAACTACATAGGACTTGTGTTAAATTGATTTACATTTATACACTAGAGAGGACTTCGGTTTATAGTAGTTTACATATATTACGACGAGAGAACCTCTTAATACAACTTACTTTACCTTATTTCCGAGGATTTGGTGTTTAATACTTTACTTTAAGGACTACCTGAGGACCTGTGTAAGATTGATTTACATTGATACACTAATGGGGACTTGAGTTTATAGTAGTTTACCATGAGAGGACCTCTCAATACAACTTGCTTTACCTTTTCTCTGGGGACTTTAGTGTTTAATACTTTACTTTAAGGACTACCTGGGGGCCTGTGTAAGATTGAATTACATTTACACAACTTACTTTGCCTTATTCGTGTTTAATACTTTACTTTAAGGACTACATGGGGACCCGTGTAAGATTGAATTACATTTATGGACCAGAGAGGACTTGAGTTTATAATAGTTTACATTTATTATCATGAGAGGAGCTCTTAATACAACTTACTTTACCTTATTTCTGAGGACTTTAGTGTTTAATACTTTAGGACTACAATGTAGATTTAACACTATTAGAGATTTAACAAACTTTGCTATTCCTCAAAGGACTTTAGTGTTTAATACTTTACTTTAAGGACTACCTGAGGACCACGAATGGCACCATAATGACACACATGAGCATAATGCTCAGAGCATAGTGCGAAAAATACGAAATTGTCAAAGATAGCGGAACTGAACACCACCGCCTTGGTCCCTTCTACTCACCCAACTTCCTTGAAATTTGTATATGTTCTCCAACAGTACCTGCAAAGGTAACTCTCCAAATTACAGTCAAAAGCAGCACACAGCTTTAAATAATGACATATCATGAGTCAGAAAATGACATTTTGTGACAGTAATAGTCCATATCTCCATTTTGGCTAAAAAAAAATTGAGCTGAAATTTTCGGGGCTACCTTGTAATGTATCTGGGGAGATTCTCTGCAAACTTCAGCTTAATTGCTCCAAAATATTGATGTCAAATTCATTTTGTATGTTAGTATCAAACATTGAACTTTTGGAGAAAAAAACATATTCATTTTCATTTCTGTCTATTTTAATTTCTCTTGCATCTATAAAGCTGAAATATTTAGACATCCATTATGTATACATTATCAAAGTGTATTTCAAATGTCAGACTAATTGAATGACTATTTAAGTTTTAAGACCATATATTCCTGTTGCTTGCAGCCGATATCTGACTACGTTCAGCTATTCGGCATGTAAAACGGATTGCCATTGCGTAATATTGTAGCTATGGACCTCAAATACTTTATACTGGTCACGTCATGTATTTAGAAAGGCTGTGGGAGAATGGCAGGTTCTTCGTAGCAATATTCGTGGTAACACGAAATCTGACAAACGACCCAAATACCCCTAACCGAGCCAGCCTTCAAAGAACAGGAAGATTCTGTGAAAATTTCAGCAGACTTGCTCCAATATTTAAAAAAAAAACCCAAAAAACAGGGGTTGCACATGAGCATAATGCGAAAAAAAAACAAAATTGTTGACACGACCGTAATACGCCTGACTGGGCCAGCCCTCAAACTCTTAATTTTTGACAAAACAGGCTGAAATTCTAACACCACCATCCGGAATATATTACAACAGTGCTGTGCAACTTTTCATGTGAATATAGGTTCAGCCAAAATTAAATGATAGCACATTCGTTTGAGTCAAAAAACGCATTTTGTACAGCTGTCCATTGAAAAATGTCATTTTATGCTTATGACATCCCAAAATATACAGTTCTAATTGAGCTATCAAACTGAAATTTGCACAGCCACCCACGAATATATGTTGGATGATTCCCTGAAATTACAGCTTCATTGCTCCAATATTTCCAAAAAGATAGGTTGCCAGGCAACGAAACATACGCCCACAGCAGCTAAATCGTCCGGGCAGTCAACAAGGGTTGTCGCATATTTTTACTTTTTTCGCTAATGAAACATTTGTAATACACTAAAAACTGATTAAGAGTAACAACTCATTATGTAATTATCAGAAAATCATTAGAATTTGATTGCTTTTTATAAAGTGTTACCCCACGCTAACAATTAGTATATACATGAAACATTTAATATCATGGATTTAGCTGTTCAGTTATCAAAATTCATTGAAAATCAAAATACTTGTTCGTTTCAACACCTTAAACTCTGTGTACCAATCTAAAGTCAATCGGATGATAAGTTTGGCCTCTATAGCGTCACAAGATTTTTTGAAGTTATCAAGGGAGATAACTCTGGTAGTAATTATTTGAAATCTCTGGAAATCAATAGGCTTCTTCGTCTCATGACCGTAAACACTGTGTGTTAATTTAAAGTCGATCTGATATTAACTTTGGCCTCTAGAGCTTCCACAGGATTTTTTCGAAGTGATCAAGGGCCATAACTCTGGCAGCAATTACTGAAAATCGATAGACGTCTTAGTCTCATGACTGTAAACACTATGTATAAATTTGAAGTCAATCGGATATTAACTTTGGCCTCTAGACCATCCACAAGATTTTTTGAAGTGATCAAGGGCCATAACTCTGGCAGTAATTATCGGAAATCACTGAAAATCAATAGGCTTCGTCGTCTCATGACCTTAAACACTGTGTATAAATTTAAAGTCAATTGGATATTAACTTTGGCCTCTAGAGCGTCCACAAGATTTGTTTAAGTGATCAAGGGCCATAACTCTGGCACTAATTATCGGAAATCGCTGAAAATCAATAGGCTTCTTCGCATCATGACCTTAAACACCGTGTATAAATTTAAAGTCAATCGGATATTAACTTTAGCCCCTAGAGCGTTCACAAGATTTTTCAAAGTGATCAAGGGTCATAACTCTGGTAGTAATTATGGGATATCGCTGAAAATCAACAGGCTTCTTCATCTCATGATCTTAAACAACGTGTATAAATTCAAAGTCAATTGGATATTAACTTTAGCCTCTAGAGCGTTCACAAGATTTTTCAAACTGATCAAGGGTATCGCTGAAAATCAATAGGATTCTTCGTGTCATAAAGTCAATCGGATATTAACTTTAGCCTCTATAGCGTTCACAAGAAATTGTAGACGACGGACCGACGGACGGACAGACAGACAGACGGACGATCTTTTACATGCCTAGTGATCTTTTACATGCACACCAATGTGTACACAGACGCTCGGTCATTCATACCATCCAAACGACTAGACAGCTTTCCTTGTCAGGCCCTTTGTTTTGGGGTCGGGCACTAGATCCCTGCATTGGAAGTGAAAGTTCATCCAGATTTTCCAGCGTTATTTCCTCTTGTCAGTGATGCAGGAGGGCCTGACAAGACAGCTGTCTATTCATTCAGATGGTACAGAAAAACTGAGGTCATGTATACACATACTCTTGACAGTTGGAATTTGATATGAGTAGACCATAGTGCAAAATTTCCCTTATAGCATATACTGTATGGCATATGCCCGTCTTCATTAGCCCAGTTCAGAACAAAACAGTAGGTGACTATACTCTATTTTGTTTCATTTCATTTGGCTAGCCACAACACTGTTTTTTCACCCAAGACCACATAAATACTTTATTTCGCACTTGTCATTTGTTATTATATCACGGGGGGTTAATGCCTTGAAATTCCCGCTCAAAGTTTTGTAAACGTTATTAGCACTCGCTGCCAAGCATGGAACTTAAAGCTATAAAATCATTAATTCAAACATGTATCAACAAGTCTTCCTGTGATCCAACAAATATTTTGATAGAAATTTTTTATCAAATGTGAATAAATTGGTTAACCAGTTGCGGTTAGTTTTTTGTTCCAAATAGCATACATGTATCTACATTTATTAAATGTATATGAAAACAGCCTTGATTCCCTTGTCATCGTGAGAGTAGGGTGGATGAGAGCACTTTTCATCATAGCGTCCACCGTCATTATTGAGTCCAGTTGTATGGCATTGATCCTACATTTGTACATGACAAGGAGTAAGCTGGTGTCACCTGGCTACCATTTACGTAAACAAAGCCTTCAAAAAATCTTTTTGTAACTTCTTTCACATTAGTACCATCAATATTGCTCAAATTTAGGATCTGTAAAAAAGATTTTGCTTAGAGATAAAATAAAGAACATATTCAAAGTGAAAAATGTTTGATTCCCGTGATTTTGAAACAGGATGTTTTTCGATTAAAGTAGTTTAGATTGTGTATAAATCGTGCAGCTACAAAGTTTTACATTCAGAAAATAACAGGCCATCTGATCTTGTGACTTTTTTTTACCGTTGGTTTTTTTTTTTAGCATTTTTTTACGGTGATTGTGTAAAATTGACAACGGCCATTATTTGCTGAATTTGTAGTTCTACAAATTATATTTAGACGGATGTTTGTATGTAAAAAAGACACTTACTTTCCTATATGCTTCTTCTAACTTTAAATCAGGGCACCATTTCTTTTTTGTGTGAAATAAATAGTATTTTGTCCAAAATCTCAAATATTCTGTCGCTTTTGGGAGCCATCTTGCTATACCCACAATTCCGTTCGCTTTTATTATTCCCCACACGGAAGCCGTCGAGACGTATTTTTTTTTTCTTTTTTTGATAATGGAATCTATTGAATGTAATCTGTTTCTGTGCGCTCTGCTAGATTTTATATTAGCTATACTTTATATTATACGAATAATCCAATAGAGAAGTTTTAATTTTCAGATGTCTTTTATCGGGGACGATATGTCGACTTGATCTATAAATTCCGGAAATAACTGGTTCGAACTGGTTCTTGAATCAAAGTGAAAGTCTTGTAAAATGTGTTTTCGATTGAATTTGATTGCACATTCCAATTCACCCATATTATTATACGAGGCCCTATATACAATAAATTTGATAAGCTTTATATTTGTCGGGTTTTACACGTTATATATAATAATAAATACAAGCGTAAAATTTAAAAAATCTGATATAAACAAACCAACGAACGAGTCTGGTCGTCATGGCCTCCTTCATAAACCGCCACAAGAATTTAAATCATTAAATTTAATGTTTTAATCAGATAAGATTCATTCTAAGAACACATTATTATATTATATGGGAAGATGTAAAGACAAGCCAAAATCTTTTAATCAACCCATCACAAAATATGCACGCAGCTAGGGATCCTCCGATAAATCAGTCGACGTTTGTGTCGAACTCGGGTCCCAAATATCGTTTATATCGGGTCCCAAATGTCGTTTATATTGAGTCCCAAATGTCGTTTGTGTTGAATCCCAAATCACGCCAATGAAGTCCCAAACGTCGTCAACTGGGTCCCAAATGTCGTTTGTGTTGAGTCCCAAATTACGTGAGTCCCAAATGACGTGATACCCTCCTGATAATATTCGGTCATACAAAATGTATAAATATATTTTGACTTTAACATTGACTTTCTAGTTTTTTAAGGATGATTATTATAAAATATAAAAAACATAACGCTAACGCTACAATATACGTCCACATTCCTGCTTTGATTGATATGGTACTTTGTCAAGAAGGCTAGGCGTCTGGTTTGTTTAGCGTTGAGGGTCGTGCACCAATATTAATAGTTGTCGTTCTTAGAGTATAAGGAATAACTATACCAAGATAATCCATTCAGAATTGTGCCTTCCTAACACTAAAGGCAAAAAAAAAGTGGGCGTGGCTCTGCCCCTGGGGGTCGGGACATTCATCAAAATCAATAGTGAACGCCCTCAGGCTATAAGGAATACATAAACCAAGTACCACGCTGATTTTAAGAAAATCCAGTTACAATTGTGGCTTCTAGACGACACAGAGACACACAAAAAGAAATTGGCGTGGCTCTGCCCCTGGGGGTTGGGCATGCACCCCAAACAATAGGGATCATCCTTAGAGTATAAAGAGTAAGTATACAAAGTTTTAAAGAAAATACAATAAGAATTGCGGCCTGTAGGCGACACAAAGACACACGATAAGAAAATGGGTGTGGCTCTGCCCCAGGGGGTTAGGCATGCATCCCAAATGATAGGGATGTTCCTTAGGGTACAAAGAATGTGTATGCTAAGTTTCAAAATTATAAGTTAAGAAATGTGGCCTGTAGACGACAAACAAATACATACTAGAAATGGGCGTGGCTCTGTCCCTGGGGGTCGGGCATGCACCAAAAACAATAGAGATCTTCCTTAGGGTATAAGGAATACGTATACCAAGTTTGAAGAAAATCCAGTAAGAATTGCGCCCTGTAGGCGACATAAAGACTCATGAAAAGAAAATGGGCGTGGCTCTGCCCCTGGGGGTGGGGCATACACCCCAAACGATAGGGATCATCCTTAGAGTATAAAGAGTAAGTATACAAAGTTTTAAAGAAAATCCAATAAGAATTGCGGCCTGTAGGCGACACAAAGACACACGATAAGAAAATGGGTGTGGCTCTGCCCCAGGGGGTTGGGCATGCACCCCAAATGATAGGGATGTTCCTTAGGGTACAAAGAATGTGTATGCTAAGTTTCAAAATTATAAGTTAAGAAATGTGGCCTGTAGACGACAAACAAATACATACTAGAAATGGGCGTGGCTCTGTCCCTGGGGGTCGGGCATGCACCAAAAACAATAGAGATCTTCCTTAGGGTATAAGGAATACGTGTACCAAGTTTGAAGAAAATCCAGCAAGAATTGCGCCCTGTAGGCGACACAAAGACACACGAAAAAAAAATGGGCGTGGCTCTGCCCCTGGGGGTGGGGCATACACCCCAAACGATAGGGATGTTCCTTGGGGTACAAAGAATATGTATGCAAACTTTCAAGATTATAAGTTAAGAAATGTGGCCTGTAGACGACAAACAAACAAATACTAAAATGGGCGTGGCTCGGCCCCTGGGGGTCGGGCATGCCCCAAAAACAATAGGGATCTTCCTTGGGGTATAAGGAATAAGTATACCAAGTTTGAAGAAAATCCATGAAGAATTGCGCCCTGTAGGCGAACCACAGACACACACACACACACACACACACACACACACATACACACACACACACAGACAGGGGCGACGGCATAATACGTTCACATTATGAATGTGGACGTATAAAAAAGTGTTGGCATACGTGTATGTTGCTCCACAACATTTGGGCTGGAAGATCTTTCAGGCAGTGCAAAAAGAATAATTACGTACTGGTACATAATATTTGTGGGGATTTTTGTTTTACCTTACATGTAGCACTAAATGACCTATAGTTTATGTTGAGTGGATATTAAACCCCATTTTTTTTCTCACTCCCTTTTTGATGGTGCCACAGCCAGTTTTTTGTCTGTGTGGGTAAGACGCTTTCTCGTTAGCCTGGAGGTCGGGTGTTCGATCCCTGCATTGGCTGAGAAAGTTCGTCCAGATTTTCCGGGGTGGTTTCCCCTTGTCAATGATGCAAAATGGAGGGCATGACAAGGACAACTGTCTAGTCGTTTGGATGAACGAAAAAAAACCCTGAGGTTCCGTGTACACATTGGCGGTTGGAGTTTGATATATAAGAGTAGGCCGTAGTGCCGCTGTCTGGGCAAAATTTCCCTATAGGCCCATCTTTATTAGCCCAGTCTATGAGCAGAACAGTAGGACGTTAACCTCATTTCATTTCATCCAGATTTCCTGACGAGGTTTCCCCTTGTCATTTGAATGGGACAAAAAACCTGAGGTCCTGTGCACACATTGGCGTGCACGTAAAAGATCCCTTGGTAGTTGGAATTAGATTAAAGAGAAGGCCATAGTGCCGCTGCCCGGGCAAAATAACCCTCATAGCACACACACTATATGATGTAGACTCGGTCTTCATTAGCCCAGTTTACGAGTAGGACGTTAAACCTTGTTTTATTCAATTTAACTTTTTTGTTAATATTTTGTCTATAAATAGTCTACAGGTTCCAGTTAGTAACAGTTTTTGTTGCATCTCGGTATGATCCCCCATTGTACCTCTTAATTAAATAACTATACCAGTGTGTGCACATTTTACCAATTGATAAATAATCAGAATTGTTTCATGTCTGAGTCCCAGAGGCAGAGCCACATCAACTTTTCGTGTTTTTTTGTTTTTTTTTTTAACTTAGTATATTTGTTCCTTATGCCGTAAGGATATTAACAACTATCAATTTCGGTGCATGGCTCAACACCTGGGGGTGGTGCCACACCCACTTTTTAATGTTTTATCCATAAATATTATACAGGTTACAATTATTAACAGATTTTGTTCAAGTTGCACAAAAGAATGCTTAAAATTTAGTAAATTTGGTTAACTTAAATGGATTTTTTTGATTATGGTTGGATAGCCAACAATCAAAAACTAACATTTATTTAATCGTTGTTATCCTGATATTAAGCTGACATTTGTTTACGTAATTGTTAGTATCCTAACATTATAAAACTGACATTCTTTTCTGTTAGACAATGTGGGTAAGACGCTGACTCGCTAACCTGGTAGTCAGGTGTTTGATCCCTGCATCTCGATTTTCCGGCGTTGTTTCCCCTTGTCAGTGAAGTGGCCTAGTCATTTGGATGGACCGAAAAACTCAGGTCCCATGTACACATTGGTGTGCATGTTAAAGATCCCATGGCACTTGGAATTCTATATTAGAGTAGGTTGTGGTGCTGCTGTCTGAGAAAAAGTTCCCTCATAGCACAATGTATGGCGCATGCCTATCTTCAATTAGCCCAGGTTAGGTGCAGAAAAGTAGGACGTTAAACCCCATTTCATTGCATTTCATTTCCGATAGAGAACAAGTATTAGGTTTATGTTAGATTCACATTAGAAACTTATGTTAGAATTATGACATAAAACTAACGTTACATTAACGTTAGAAAACTAACGTTATGTTAACGTTAGAAAATTAACGTTAGATTTACGTCAGAAAACTAACCATAATCTAACGGTTAGAAACATGACGTAAAATTTATGTTAGATTAACGTTAGAATTATCACCAATAACACATAATAATTATTTTGTCTGAATACCGACTATTTATCAATTGTTAGACTGTGCACACACTGATATGGGTACTTAATCGCGAAGTATTTAAAGCGACAAAAATTGGTAAGAAAACCGTCATGAAATTTACGTTAGATTTACGCCTAGTCATTCGGGTGGGCCGAAAAACCCAGGTCCCATGTACACATTAGTGTGCATGTTAAAGATCCCTTGGCAGTTGGAATTTGCTAGTAGAGTAGGCTGTCGCGCAGCTGTCTGAGAAAAAGTGCCCTCATATGTTAGAATTATGACATAAAACTAACGTTACATTAACGTTAGATAACTAACGTTATATTAACGTTAGAAAATTAACGTTAGATTTACGTCAGAAAACTAACCATAATCTAACGGTTAGATACATGACGTAACATTTATGTTAGATTAACGCTAGAATTATCGCCAATAACACATATATAATTATTTTGTCTGAATTCCGACTATTTATCAATTGTTAGACTGTGCACACACTGATATGGGTACTTAATCAAGAACTGTTTAAAGCGACAAAAATTGGTAAGAAAACGGTCATAAAGTTTACGTTAGATTTTCATCATTTTCTGATGTAAAAGTAACCATAACCATTATGACGTAAAAGTAACGTAAATTTAAACGTAAAATTTTACCATTATTGGACGCTAACCATAATCTAACCATAATGACGTGAAAGTAACGTTAATCTAACCATCCATGTTTACTGGGAAAGGGCCACGACAATATACGACCACATTTCCATGTGGGCGTATAAAAAGAGGTATTGCCTTCATCAAAGATGAGAATGTCCGAGTCTAAAGGGTTTATAGAAAATAGGTTGCCAGGCAACGAAACATACGCCCACACAGCAGCTAAATCGTCCGGGCAGTCAACACGAGTTGTTGCATTTTAAGTAATCATCAGAAAATCATTAGAATTTGTTTGGTTTTTATAAAGTTCTGGCCTATGGTAACGTTTAGTATACGAAACATTTAATATTATTTTTAAAATCGGATAATAATTGAGACCTCTGATGGACCACGGTAAACGTTTTTCCGTCCACCGGAGCCTGGTCTTATGACGTCATATGTGGATTGTGGGTTAGGATAAGGGTTAGGCTTGGCCCAGGGTTAGGGTTAGGGCTAGCCCTGTCTACTGTGACGAAATCTGCAGGCCACAGCCCTTATCCTAACCCACAATCCACATATGACGTCATAAGACCAGGCTCCGGTGGACGGAAAAAAATGCTTACCATGGACCACACGCTAAAGAAGTCGATTTTGCGCACAATCAGTAGCGTGTACCAAGCTCAAGGGCAGTTAACTCTGTTTGGCTTAATATATGGTCCAAAAACTCGTCATGATTTTTAGCGGAAAAGTAGGTACGGTATCGAATTACGTTTGACCATACCTTTATTTTTATTGGCGGATGGTGTAACTTGGCGGGAGATGTTCGGGAGAATGTTGTGCTTGTAGAATATGACAATTAAACCCGTATCAGGTGAGTGGAATGATTTTTTCTGGAATTTTAAAAACTTCAAATATTTTTAATTTCTTTACGTAGGCATATTCCAATATAATTTTACGATTTTATAACACTTTAGTGAATAGTCTATTCATAAAAAATTAAACACCGAATTGTCATGGACGTAATCATTCGTTAAATTGAGAATTAAGTAAAAATACAGCGAATAACGGTAAACCGGAAGTTAAATATCCATCATGGATGCCTATGGCGAACGGTCACTCGGCTAATCTCGACAGATTCCGTAAACTACATCTAGTCTCGGATGTATGACAGTAAGTGATATGTACCTACGCCCATACATTTGCGATGCGGCTACCGGTTTATTTCAACAGGAAAACTTGACGCTATTACACAAATTGGGAACCTATTCGGCTAGCGACCTATTCGACCGATCGAGCTGCAACCTGTTCGTTGGAAACCTATTTAGAGTAAAGTCAACAGTCTCTATTTATCAACCAATAAAATCCAACGTTATGTCTATCAATTGAAAGTAGAATATATTATTTTTTTTTTATCCATTCCTTCAGCTCAGAATAGAAGTGTAATTTCGTCATTATCATACAGCTGGATCGGTCGAATAGGTCGCTAGCCAAATAGGTCGCCAACTTGTGTTTGGAATGGGCGCAGCCATGTTTCATCCGGGACCTTTAAAGTAGTTCCAATATGGCGGAATTCATCATACGGCCGAGTTTAGATTCCCAAAATCTTCCGAGGTTTGCCGAGTGGGCGAACGGTAAGTGCTAAATGATATGAAGCCGGGACGATTTTGCTAAATTCTATAAAGCGAGTATAGTTTAAGCCCCGCCCTTCTGTTGTTTAGGCCCTTCCCACTTTTTTGAAGGTTAAGGTTGCAAGGGGCCGTTTATTATTATTATTTTATGATGAACATAAAACTTATTCTCCCTGAAGTTGAGAATACTATCGTTGGATCTGTCTCCGAGGCAGGACGATTTCCAATACCACCTAATATGTCTACAGAAGTATTTCAATCTGATGAAAATTTTAATAAATTTGTCGAAAATTTTGAAGTTAATTCCAAAACACGTTTTGTCGTGTCATATAACAGAAACTTTAATTTAACAGGTACAGTAATTTGTTTAAAACTCATTTGCCTTTGGAGCCGTGTGCGTATTTTTAATTTTTTAAAATTTATGTAATCACTATAAAGCCATATCGATTCGGTTCTATGTGGCGTATAAGGCGATGATGATTTTCTCTATTTCTAGGATATATAGATAATATTTTTAATTTATATAATAAAATCATTCTAATATCCTTTTTATACGCCCACATGGAAATGTGGTCGTATATTGCCGTCGCCGCCGTCCGTCCGTCTGTCGGTCCGTCCGTCCGTCGGTCCGTCCGTCCGTCCGTCCATCGTCCACAATTTCTTGTGAACGCTCTAGAGGCTAAAGTTAATATCCGATTGACTTTAAATTTATACACGGTGTTTAAGGTCGTGAGACGAAGAAGCCTATTGATTTTCAGCGATATCCGATAATTACTGCCAGAGTTATGACCCTTGATCACTTTGAAAAATCTAAAGTTAATATTCGATTGACTTTAAATTTATACACACTACCTACGGTCATGATACAAAATAGCCTATTTATTTTCAGCGATATCCGATAATTACTGCCAGAGTTATGACCCTTGATCACTTTGAAAAACCCTGTGAACGCTCTAGAGGCTAAAGTTAATATCCGATTGAATTTAAATTTATACACAGTGTTTAAGGTCATGAGACGAAGAATCCTATTTGATTTTCAGTGATATCTGATAATTTCTGGCACTTGATCACTTTGAAATATCTTGTGGACAAAGGCCTTGAGACAAACCATCAAAACTATTCTAATCATTTCTGATAATTATTTAATGGGCTATTACTCGTAATAAGATTATCATGTGTTGTAAATGTTCTCCTTACTGATAAAAGAAATAATATGTGACAACCCTTGTTGACTGCCCGGACGACTTAGCTCTTGTGGGCATATGTTTCGTTGCCTGGCAACCTATCTTTTTTTTAAATAAAAAAATTAATTGAACAAAAATACTCCACAATACTTTAAAGCAAGGTCGATTCGGTTATTATAAGACAACCATTTTCTCTATATGTAGAATATAGAGGATGATATTCTTAATTTATATAATCTTATCATCTTAATATCGATTTTATTTTAATAGAAATTAATTGAAAAAAATACTCAAAAATCTTTTAAACATAAAAAGAGATTAACTATAAAGCGAACCGATTGAGTTCAATGTCCGGTATAAGGCAATGATTATCTCTACTTCTGGGATATATAGGGTAATATTCTTAATTTATACAATAAAATCACCATATCTTTTTTCATAGGAAATTAATTGAAATAAATAACCCAACATCTTTTAAACATAAGAAAAAGACTCACTGTCATTGGGTTCAATGTGCCGTATAAGGCAACGATTTTCTCTATATCCAGGATACATGTATATAGGAATATATTCTTAATTTATATAATAAAATCAAGCTAATATCGTTTTTTGAATGGAAATTAATTGAAAAAAATACTCCATCTTAACATAAGAAAAAGACTCACTATAAAGCGAGGACGATCGGGTTGAATGTGTGTTATAGGGCAACGATTTTCTCTATTTCTAGGATATATAGGATAATATTCTTGATTTATATAATCAAATCACCTTAATATCGTTTTTGAATGGGAATTAATTGAAAAAATACTCCAACATCTTTTAAACATCAGAAAAAGACTCGCTATAAAGCAAGGACGATTGGGTTCTGTATGTGGTAAAGGGTAACCATTTTGTCTATATCTAGGATATATAGTATAATATTCTTAATTTATATAATCAAATAACCCTAATATCATTTTTGAATGGGAATTAATTGAAAAAAATACTCCAACATCTTTTGAACATCAGAAAAAGACTCACTATAAAGCGAGGACGATTGGGTTCTATATGTGGTAAAGGGCAACCATTTTGTCTATATCTAGGATATATAGGATAATATTCTTAATTTAGATATTCAAATCACCCTAATATAGTTTTTTTTTATGGAAATTAATTGAAAAAAATACTCCACAATACTTTAAACATAAGAAAAGAACACGCTATAAAGCGAGCCCGATTGGGGTCCATGTATGGTATAAGGCAACGATTTCTCTATTTCCAGAATTTATAGGGTAATATTCCTCATTTATAAAATCAAATCAAGATAATATCGTTTTTGAATGGAAATTAATTGAAAAAATACTCCAATATCTTTTTAACATAAGAAAAAGAGTCACTATAAAGCGAGAAAGATCGAGTTGAATGTGTGTTATAAGGCAACGATTTTCTCTATATCTATGATATATAGGAAAATATTCTTGATTTATATAATCAAATCACCCTCGTATAGTTTTTGAATGGGAATTAATTGAAAAAAGATACTCTAACATCTTTGAAACATCGGAAAAAGACTCACTATAAAGCGAGGACGATTGGGTTCTATATGTAGTAAAGGGCAACCATTTTGTCTATATCTAGGATATATAGGATAATATATTCTTAATTTAGATATTCAAATCATCCTAATATAGTTTTTTTTATGAAAAAATACTCCACAATCCTTTAAACATAACAAAAGAATTCGCTATAAAGCGAGGCCGACTTGGTTCCATGTATGGTATAAAGCAACGATTTTCTCTATTTCCAGGATTTATAGGGTAATGTGCCTCGTTTATATAATAAAATCAAGCTAATATCGTTTTTTGAATGGAAATTAATTGAAAAAAATACTCCAACATCTTTTTAACATAAGAAAAAGACTCACTATAAAGCGAGGACGATCGGGTTGAATGTGTGTTATAGGGCAACGATTTTCTCTATATCTAGGATATACAGGATAATATTCTTGATTTATATAATCAAATCACCCTAATATCGTTTATGAATTGGAAATACTCCAACATCTTTGAAACATCAGAAAAAGACTCAATATAAAGCGAGGACGATTGGGTTCTATATGTGGTAAAGGGTAGCCATTTTGTCTTTATCTAGGATACATAGGATAATATTCTTAATTTAGATATTCAAATCACCCTAATATGTTTTTTTTTATGGAAATTAATTGAAAAAAATACTCCACAACACTTTAAACATAAGAAAAGAACTCGCTATAAAGCGAGCCCGATTGGGTTCCATGTATGGTATAAGGCAACGATTTCTCTATTTCCAGGATTTATAGGGTAATATTCCTCATTTATAAAATAAAATCAAGCTAATATCGTTTTTGAATGAAAATTAATTGAAAAAAATACTCCAACATCTTTTTAACATAAGAAAAAGGATCACTATAAAGCGAGGAAGATCGGGTTGAATGTGTTTTATAAGGCAACGATTTTCTCTATATCTATGATATAAAGGAAAATATTCTTGATTTATATAATCAAATCACTCTCATATAGTTTTTGAATGGAAATTAATTGAAAAAAATGCTACACAATCCTTTAAACATAAGAAAAGAACTCGCTATAAAGCGAGGCCGATTAGGTTCCATGTATGGTATAAGGCAACGATTTTCTTTATTTCCAGGATTTATAGGGTAATATTCCTCATTTATATAATAAAATGAAGCTAATATCGTTTTTTGAATGGAAATTGATTGAAAAAAAAAAATACTCCAATATTTTTAAACATAAGAAAAAGACTCACTATAAAGCGAGGACCATTGGGTTCAATGTGTGGTATAAGGCAACAGTTTTCTCTATATCTAGGATATATAGGATAATATTCTTAATTTTTATAATAAAATCACACTAATGGAAATTAATTGAAAAAAAAAAATACTCCAACATCTGTTAAACATTAGAAAAAGACTCACTTTAAAGCGAGGACGATTGGGTTCAACGTGTGATATAAGGCAACCATTTTCTCTCTATATAGGATATATAGGATAATATTCTTAATTTATATAATCTAATCACCTTAATATCAATTTTATTTTAATAGAAATTAATTAAAAAAAATACTCCAAAATCCTTTGAACGTAAGAAAAAGACTAACTGTAAAGCGAGGACGAATGTGGTACAAGGCAACCATTTTCTCTCTATATAGGATATAGAGAATAATATTCTTAATTTATATAGTGATTGAAAAATACTCCACAATAAAATCCCTCTAATATCTTTATTTTATCCAAATTAATTGAAAGAAATACTCCAAATTTCTTTTAAATATAAGATAAAGCGAAACCGATGGGTTCTAATTCTATGTGTGGTATAATGCGATGATTTTCTCTATTTCTAGGACATTTAGGATAATATTCTTAATTTAAAATAATAAAATCACTCGAATTTCGTGTTTTTTATGGAAATTATTTGAAAAGGTATTCCAAAATCTTTTAATTTAAACAGACGCACTTACAGCGAGGCCAAACAAATTAATATTTACAAGTAGATCTAACATCTGATTTTAGCCTCTACTATACATAATGTCAAGGCCGTACATTGAACTGTCAATCAAATTGACTGACATGTTCCTCGCTCTATATCGTCCTTGCTTTATATGATTTAGCATTTTCCATGGTGAACGCTGTCGCTATTTGTTTTCATTCTGTAAAAACTTGCTTATTCTGTCTTTTTTACATAGATTGGTTACAACATGACTTCGAAAATAAATCCACCCATGTTTATAATATATAAAGATTTAATTTTAGCCGATATTATTCGATCTGTAGAAAATGGACCGAAGCCGAGCCGATGAAACGGCATTATTATTGACGGACATAAAAATAAAACAGCACGTTTTTTAAAAGCAGAATTCTATATGATGTCAATGTATACATATTGTACCAACAAAAAATATTTCACATACAAACTACAGTTAAATGTCAGGCCAACGTAGTGTCACTGACATAGAACATAATGTCATGCAATGTTGTTTTAAATTGTAAAAGTAAAAACTTTGTCACTAGTAATTAAGTCCATTATCATTGGGTATGAAAACTAATCCTTTGCACTGGTTATATTTTTCTATGAAAGCTGTTTACGATAGACTCTGAAGCAGAGGCCTCATGCATTCATATCAAAAATTGTTACCCAAACCAATTGATAAACAAAAATAGAAACAAGCTAGCAAAAAACAATTATTGTTTGAAACTTTCCAAATATTATTATATAATACTAATATTGTTTTTTTTTTTTTAATATAAATAACCAATATCTATTTATTATTATATAATACCATATATTGTTATATTGTTGATTTATTAAGAATTAAATTGAATTGTTTTTTATTTGTTGGTTGGATGAAATCTTAAAAAGCCTTGTTGTAATTTTACTATTTTATATCTATTTTCAGGTATGGGTAAACAAAGCAGTTGCCTAAGAAACAAATTTTACTTTCTTACAATTTCATTTTTTTTCAATTAAAAAAAAATGTCAACTTTTAATAAATCATATTAAAAGTATTATATGGTTAGATTCAGTTTCCAAGGTGTAGGGTCAACTGCCCACCTCTTGGATTTTCTCTGCAGCGTCCCCACGGTGGTGTATGTTAGTCCCAAAATGACACAGTCTGAGTCAAGTGTAGTTATTACCCTCTCTACACATCTTTCTTTCTATTTATCCATGTATCTTCCTTTTTATACGCCCACATTGAAATGTGGTCGTATATTGTCGTCGCCCCCGTCCGTCGGTCCGGCGTCCACAATTGCTTGTGGACGCTCTGTGGACGCTCTAGAGGCTAAAGTTAATATCCGATTGACTTTAAATTTATACACAGTGTTTAAGGTCATGAGACGAAGAAGCCTATTGTTTTTCAGCGATTTCCGATAATAACTACCAGAGTTATGGCCCTTGACGACTTCAAAAAATCTTGTGGACGCTCTAGAGGCCAAAGTTAATATCCGATTGGCTTTAAATTTATACACAGTGTTTAAGGTCATAAGACGAAGAAGCCTATTCATTTTCAGCGATTTCCGATAATTAGTGCCAGAGTTATGGCCCTTGATCACTTCAAAAAAAAAATCTTGTGGACGCTCTAAAAGCCAAAGTTAATATCCGATTGACTTTAAATTTATACACAGTGTTTAAGGTCATAAGACGAAGAAGCCTATTCATTTTCAGCGATTTCCGATAATTAGAGCCAGAGTTATGGCCCTTGATCACTTCAAAAAAAAAATCTTGTGGACGCTCTAAAAGCCAAAGTTAATATCCGATTGACTTTAAATTTATACACAGTGTTTAAGGTCATAAGACGAAGAAGCCTATTGATCACTTCAAAAAATCTTGTGAACGCCCTAAAAGCCAAAGTTAATATCCGATTGACTTTAAATATATACACAGTGTTTAAGGTCATTAGACGAAGAAGCTTATTGATTTTCAGCAATTTCCGATAATTAGTGCCAGAGTTATGGCCCTTGATCACTTCAAAAAATCTTGTGGACGCTCTAAAAACCAAAGTTAATATCCGATTGACTTTAAATTTATACACAGTGTTTAAGGTCATAAGACGAAGAAGCCCATTGATTTTCAGTGATTTTCGATAATTAGTGCCAGAGTTATCTCCCTTGATCACTTCAAAAAATCTTGTGGATGCTCTAAAAGCCAAAGTTAATATCCGATTGACTTTAAATTTATACACAGTGTTTAAGGTCATAAGATGAAGAAGCCTATTAATTTGCATCAATTTCCGATAATTAGTGCCAGAGTTATGGCCCTTGATCACATCAAAAAATCCTGTGGACACTCTAGAGGCCAAAGTTAATATCCGATTGACTTTAAATTTACACACACTGTTTAAGGTCCTGAGAGGAAGAAGCCTACTGATTTTCATCAATTTCAAATAATTACTTCCAGAGTTATCTCCCTTGATCACTTCATAAAACCTTGTTGCGCTGTAGATGCCAAACTTATCATCCGATTGACTTCAGATTGATACACAGAGTTTAAGGTGTTGAAACGAACAAGTATTTTGATTTTCAATGAATTTTGATAACTGAACAGCTAAATCCATGATATTAAATGTTTCCTATACTAATTGTTAGCGTGCGGAAAAACTTTATAAAAAGCAAACAAATTCTCATGATTTTCTGATAATTACATAATGAGTTGTTACTCAGATTTTAGTGTATTACAAATGTTTCATTACCAAATAAAAGTAAAAATATGCGACAACCCTTGTTGACTGCCCGGACAATTTAGCTGTTGTGGGCGTATGTTTCGTTGCCTGGCAACCTATCTTTACCTGTTTGAAATGCATATTTTAGAATTTGTATGATGGGCGCAAATGTTTGATAAGGAGAAATAGCAAACAATCGTCAATTTTAAGCCTTACCGTGGTCATTGACAATCATTTTTTCTGCTAAAAGGGGGTCTTTATTTGTTATCTGAATGATTGTAAATTTTATAAGGAGAAACCAAACTATAATTATACCAAGTTTAATGTTAATTTTTTGGGAAATAAATTTTTTACATTGCACTGAAGTCAAATTACCACTTTTTGGACCAGATTTCGATTTTGGACCGAAAAAACAAAATTAATAAAAATTGAATATTTCAAAAAGTATAAGTACAATTCTAAAAATTTAAACGGTTTTGAAATTCTAATGTTTGGGCAATTACTTCTGCCAAGTTTCAAAGCAATTGCTCAAAAAATAAAATTTGGTTGGTACATGCTACAATCAGGCGCAATAATTCACGAAGTTACAATCCGATATGATCAAATATCAAAAAGAGACAAGATCTTTGGGTTATAAACATGCATTTCAAGTTTCATCATCAAATTAAAATTGTGACCTCCACAGGGTCCACAACCTTGATATACAATATTTTTATAGTATTCGCGTACAATCAGCGGCCATTTTGTCTGTCAGTTTTGGTCCGATTTTCATGAAATTCGAACTCAACATTCATTATATTCCATATAAGCCCTTCGGGCCTCTCGGATTTATATTGTATATTTCTCATTACTCATTCTAACCATGCACACTCGCTCAAACTTAAAAATAGCTCACTGCATCAGTGTATACACACCTGATGACACGTGACCACACAACTATATAAACGATCTCAACACCTTGGGGGGTTTTTAATGGCCTAGTGGTCTAGAGTGCCGCGCTTCGACCTCTAGCTGGTCGGTCACCTCTGGCTTGCGGCTGTGGTTTCGAGCCCTGGTGTGAGCGTGTGTGGCATGGATATAGGGGCTCCTTCTCAACCTCGTGGGTTTCCTCCGGGCACTCCGGTTTCCTCCCACAGCAAAGACCCCTGCGTGTGCGCTAAGATTAAGATAATGAAAATGAAAAATAGGACTTGTCTGCGATATCACCTTCGGTGGAAGCGGACGTTAAACACCAAGAACAACAACAACTTCAGTATTGTCTTTTTCTCTTTTGATTTAGACTGTGCACATTCGTGTGTTAGTGATAACGCTGTTATTATTTTTTCTTTTGATTGTATTTAGTTTGTGTTGATCATTTTTATGGTTTATAGGCTACCTTCCGTCGTCTTCATAGACTATAGATGATAGACGTAGAATCGCTGATTCACATTCAGGTCGCGGTCACCACGTAGTGTTGACTTTATTTCATTCTTTATGATGGAAGGAAAGCGAATTTGAGGGATTCTGCGATGCAGATCTTTTAAATGATCATAACGTAACCACAGACGTGGATATTCTACATCTAAATGTCGTGATATACAGCTTTTTTCAGATAAGAGATTTTATTCACAATGATTCATTGAATGAACTGGACATTCGAGAACACTAGGGACCGGGTATTATTCAGATTTGATGAAAAAAGGTAAGAAACTGAGCTTACCATCTAGAATCTAATACACATATTCAGTTAATAGATTGCCATCCAGAAAGTGTTAAATACCATCAAGTTTCATCAAAAACCTCCCAGTTTGTGCTACCATTTAGTTTGACATCATTTGTCTAGTTTATGAAACTAAAGGGTTATAAACTGGATGACCAATATCAAAACTAAGCTAAATGGTCATAAACTAGATGATGGATGTCAAAACTAAACTGTATTCTAAAAAGATTGTTATTTTAAATAAGCCTGCAACAAATAATGTCGTTACGACAAAATGTGCCGTTACGGCCCCTGCTATAGGCTTGAATCATAGTGCAAATGATATTAATTTACATAAATAATAGGTCAACAGGGCCAACTCCTACTAAAGTTCAAGATTATGACAGGATTCTTTATTATTCAAGGCTTTCAGGCGATATCATTTTAGTAGAAAAAACGAATTTGAGTCTCTTCAAAACCAGGGTTTCTGGATAACCTTTAATTTTCGCGAATTTAATTACAATCCATCTTATGATCAGGTTACTTGTTCGCAAGGACCTCTTGTGTTTATAAGTCTCAATGGTGCATTTTATTCTCTTCGAGGGAAGAATTTATATCTAACAGTGAACAGGATGCAGGATAGCTGGCAATCCTTCTCTAAGAGAGGAATATCAATTCTTAGTGGCCATCTACTACGAACAGTATGTATTGGCCTAGCTAGAGAAGATGGACTGTTTGGAGTTGTGAACTACACATTAGTTCATTGGATCCATGTGTAGAAATTTTTATAAATTTCTTAGGAAATATGTCTAAAAGACATTTTTGATCCTCTGTAATTCAAACACTTGTAGTTACAGTTAATTCTGTCCTTAAGGAAGGATCAGCCATAGGCGTACGAGCTGGGGGGGCGCCCCCCCATTTTGGGCACCAAATGCTGGGAAAATTTGGGCACACATCTGTACTTTGTAAAAGTTGTATAAAAAAATATTGTGTTCTTGAATGTGTCCAATTTAACAGCGAATTTATATTCAGAGTGTCTATAGTTAGGCAATTAAATAGAAATCTTATGACTCGAACCCTCTTTTGTTTGGAGTACATAGTAAGCCACGAGTTACAGTTACATAAACAACTGTTTTTAGTTGTGTATATTACAAGTAAATAAACTTTAGTTCTCTTTTATTGATGATTTAGAAATCAAGAATTTATTCATCGCAAAAGAGATATTGTAGAACCTGTTATGGGCCTTCAAATAAAAATTGAACTATTTTTTATTTGGTAAAAACTCCTTAGAATCACTTGAAATGCATATTCATTCATACGGGTTTTGGTTAAATAAAAACACAGACAGCCTTAGCAGCATTCGGGTCTGAAATATGGTCGGTACTGGGTCCGTTAGCTTTGTAAAAGAATCTGCACACTTCGTTTCCATCCTACAGGCCTGGTACGTGAACCTATATTTTGTATTAATAATATTAAAGTAGGTAAGTCCCTAACTCAATAACATCCAAAATCTTCAACATTGAAAACACAATTAATTTGTCAATTTAAATCAACATTGACCCCCTAACTTTCGGGCAAGCTGACTTGTCGGGCATAGAGAGAAAGTGAGAAAAAAAAATTCACCTACTTAGCCCGAAATCTAATAAAACACTAATTTTACTGACTGGAATAGCAGTAAAACGCGTTTGCGGCCGTCAAATATTCCAAAATTTTCTTAGGAGGTCTATCAAGGTCAACTCCGCTTCTTCGCATATCTGTCTGTAAACCTGAATTTCTGTTTAGTTTTGCTTCCCAAACTGCCTTGAGCCCTAAAACACTAATTTTACTTTTTTTTTAAATTGACAACCACGAATTTGTACTGAGTTGACTATGGATTAAAACAGTTTGTCTGGAGCCATTCTACTTTGTGCGACAGTTTTCGGGCATCGATTAGTATTTGTAAATGCAGCTACAACAGTCTGGTTGGATGGTTGGAATTCAGAGTGTGATTTCGGTTACAAAACCATTGGATACTTTTTGGAGTTACTGACATGGGCTAGAATAGCAGAAAACGCATTTGCGGTGGTTAAATTTTCAAAATTTTCTCTGGAGGGTGAGGCCCCCATACCCCGCGACGATTGATTGTTTTTAGAATTCGGGTCAGCAGGTGGGCTGTATATTTGACCAAATTGAAGTTACCCTAATTAAGCTAAATTTGATCACTTTGAGGTTGCTTTTTTCACGGGTTGAAATAGAAGGAAAACAGCCGTCAGTATTCCGAAATTTTCTTGAGGGAGAGGAGGGGGGGGTTGCGTCTGTAAACCCGAAAATTTTTCGGGCAATTTGGGTTCTGCCCCCCCTAACTGTCATCGAGCCGGTATGCCTATGATCATTATTGTGTACCATACTAAAAACCTAACTATTTTTTTGGGGCACCAACCACCACCGCCCCCCCAGTCAAATATTTCCCCGTACGCCTATGGGATCAGCCGTTGGTTGGTCGATTCAAGTAAGGATTGTATGATAATAATCCAACTAAGTCCAGATATCTGTTTTCTTGGAATGCTTCATTATAAGTAAATTTTTGGTTTCGCTGTATCCATTGCAAGATTTATCTTTGAGAATATGTACATATAAAACAGTTGATTGTTGGCTTTAGCTACAGCTCAGAGATGTCAAATTTTCACAGCCTTTTGGCTTAATGCTTTATATGATTCTGACTCTGCTATAACCTTGCAAGTAATAAGGTTTCGAAAAGCTTCTCGTCCTTCAACATTGTTATTCAGGGTTAAAATTTTAAAGATGTTAAAATCTGTCCCTGTTTTACTTTGAGAGTGTATATCCGTACAACAGCAGAATACCGTAAATCGAATAAAGGATTTGTTTCCTTTTATACGAAGAAGGCTGTAGCTCCAGGAACTATTGCTAGATGGTTATAAGAAATATGATAGTAATTAGTTATCTGCAGTTATTTTTTGCCAGGTTTTACCATCAGTATGGGCGAAAAATTGTGCTGGCTGTGGAATAAATAAACTACTAAGTTGTTTTAGTTGTTATTTCATTTGTTGACAGCCCTTTAAACTATGCAATATAAATCCGAGAGGCCCGAAGGGCTTATATGGAATATAATCCCACTCTCATCCAAGCGCCCAAAGGGCGTGATGGATGAGAAGGATTATATGAATATATAGCCGGAGGGCTCGAGGATTTATCTTTCCACCCTTGAGCCCTCTGTTGCTGAGCATGGAAACAAATGCCCTCAGCAGCAAAATCGACCGAGCGGTTGACAAGGGTTGTCACATACTTATTCCTTTATAGGTAACTGAGGGCCTTTACAAGACAGTTCACATTATAATTTTTGTCGTTGGTGGGGTTCATAAGGTTCTACAAACTGCAACAAGGGAAGTAGTTTACAGAAATAGTTGAAATTTGCCTGTCTTTTTCATTTTACTAATTTAAATAATGCACATAAATTTCATACAGATTGCATGATCACTTTGTCATTCAAACTTTCACAAAGTAAAACAAGGGCCATCTAGCTCTAGAAATAATTGACGGAAATTGCTGAAATTAAATAGACCTCTGATTAACAAATTTTAATTGATGCATATAAATTTCATACATATTGGATGATAACATTAATCAATCAAGCATTAGCAAGGTTGAACAAAGTGAACCAAAGGGCCATACCTCTGACAGTCATTATTGTAAATTGCTCAAATTCAATAGGTTTCTTCTCTTTACTAATTTAAATGACACATATAAATTTCATACATATCGGCAGATAACTTTTGATGTTTGAGTGTTCAAAAGGGGAAAAAAAGTGAAACAAGAGCCATAACCAGGGCCCTGTTTCACAAAAACTTAAATCTCCTTAAAATCGTCTTAAACTAAAATCTCATCCTAACTTAAGATAGATGAGTTTCACAAAACGACTTTAAGCATTTTAGTTAAAATCTAATCGTAACTTAAAATAGTGGCGTTTTTGGGGTTTTTTTTAAACAATATTTCATTCAGAAATTGAAAGGGATTGAGGAACAGGCATAGCCTATATGACCTCTCTCCTAAATACAACAAGCCAACAGTGAGGCTGATGTCCCCCGCCGAAATCCCAAAATAAGTAGATGACACATATTAATTAATCGCACATTTATTTTTTTAAGTATCGAGCAATCAAACTGTACACGAAGTGTCATCCAAAAGTGTTTTATAAAGAAAAATGATAAAACCGACGAGAAAAATGAAAATATACCCTAGTTAGGGGGACCCTAAAGGCAGACCTAAGGGTCCCCACGCTTGACAAAAGGGCTCCTCTGGCCAAGGGAAAGGGCCCTCGTGTCTGAGTCAATCGTTTCGATACACTGTTACTGTCGAATCCATTACTGAATGAGAATGCAGTCATTGTATTGGCATAAAAATCATCAATCAAGATGAACCTACGATGAAATTGCTTATCTCTGGCTACCCTAAGAAGAAAATGCTCATCTTCGAACTCCATCAAGGCATTGACCTAATAAGCATACACACCAATTTTGAACATTTTAACTCAATTCGAAGGAGAGTTATTGTGTTCCAAAGTCTCGGCAAATCAAATTGCTTATCGCTCTGCTTACCCTGAGCAGAAAATGCTCATTATCGATCTTAGCCTAGGTATTACTGTAATGAAACTATACACCAAGTTTCATCACTCTCACTTAATTAGAACTAAAGTTATCGTGTCCCAAAGCATCAACCAATCAAATTGCTTATGTCTGCTTACCCTAAGCAGAAAATGCTCATCTTCGAACTCCATCATGGCATTGACCTAATAAGCATATACACCAAGTTTGAAGATTTTAACTCAATTAGAAGGAGAGTTATTGTGTTCCAAAGTCTCGGCCAATCAAATTGCGTATCGCTCTGCTTACCCTGAGCAGAAAATGCTCATTATTGAACTTAGTCAAGGTATTACTGTAATGAAACTATACACCAAGTTTCATCACTCTCACTAAATTAGAACTAAAGCTATCGTGTCCCAAAGCATTAACCAATCAAATTGCTTATCTCTGCTTACCCTAAGCGGAAAATGCTCATCTTCGAACAACATCAAGGCATTGACCTAATAAGCATATACACCAAGTTTGAACATTTTAACTCAATTAGAAGGGGAATTATTGTGTTCCAAAGTCTCGACCAATCAAATAGCGTATCGCTCTGCTTACCCTGAGCAGAAAATGCTCATTATCGAACTTAGTCAAGGTATTACTGTAATCTCACTTAATTAGAACTAAAGTTATCGTGTCCCAAAGCATCAACCAATCAAATTGCTTATCTCTGCTTACCCTAAGCAGAAATTGCTCATCTTCGAACTCCATCAAGGCATTGACCTAATAAACACATACACCAAGTTTGAACATTCTAGCTCAATTAGGAAGAGAGTTATTGTGTCCCAAAAAGTGTGACGGACAGACGGACAGACAGACAGACGGACGAACCCATCTTCGAAAGGCGGGGGACAAAAATTAATATGGATAGTGGCGTTTCACAAACCCATTTTCAGGACAATTTTAACTAAAATCAATTTTAACTAAGAATAGCCGTAACCCTGTCTTAACTTAAAATCAAGACATTAACAAACATTGATTAGAGCTACATTGTTACATTTTTTGCGACATATAGATATAATTGGAATAATGATAATATTGTGAACGGCCCGGGTCACATAATTTTAATATTCCTACCATCATTCACAAAAACAATTCTCATTCAAATCCTTTTCACCCCTTTATTTTATTGTAAGTCAATTTAAGCATTTGGATGGCCCTTGATATTATTAGAACTCCAAGGAAAACAAGCCAACAGTGAGGCTGATGTCCCCCTCCGAAATCCCAAAATAAATAGATGACACATATTAATTAATCGCACATTTATTTTTTTCAAACGTATCGACCAATCAAACTGAACACGAAGTGTCATCCAAAAATTGCTTATCTCTGCCTACCGTAAGAAGAAAATGCTCATCTTCGAACTCCATCAAGGCATTGACCTAAGAAGCATACACACCAATTTTGAACATTTTAACTTAATTCGAAGGAGAGTTATTGTGTTCCAAAGTCTCGGCAAATCAAATTGCTTATCGCTCTGCTTACCCTGAGCAGAAAATGCTCATTATCGATCATAGTCAAGGTATTACTGTAATGAAACTATACACCAAGTTTCACCACTCTCACTTAATTAGAATTAAAGTTATCATGTCTCAAAGCATCAACCAATCAAATTGCTTATCTATGCCTACCCTAAGCGGAAAATGCTCATCTTCGAACTCCATCAAGGCATTGACCTAATAAGCATATACACCAAGTTTGAACATTTTAACTAAATTAGAAGGAGAGTTATTGTGTTCCAAAGTCTCGACCAGTCAAATTGCGTATCGCTCTGCTTACCCTGAGCAGAAAATGCTCATTATCGAACTTAGTCAAGGTGTTACTGTAATGAAACTATACACCAAGTTTCATCACTCTCACTTAATTAGAACTAAAGTTATCGTGTCCCAAAGCATCAACCAATCAAATTGCTTATCTCTGCTTACCCTAGGCGGAAAATGCTCATCTTCGAACTCCATCAAGGCATTGACCTAATAAGCATATACACCAAGTTTGAACATTTTAACTAAGTTAGAAGGAGAGTTATTATGTTCCAAAGTCTCGACCAATCAAATTGCGTATCGCTCTGCTTACCCTGAGCAGAAAATGCTCATTATCGAACTTAGTCAAGGTATCACTATAATGAAACTATACACCAAGTTTCATCACTCTCACTGAATTAGAACTAAAGTTATCGTGTCCCAAAGCATCAACCAATCAAATTGCTTATCTCTGCTTACCCTAAGCGGAAAATGCTCATCTTCGAACTCCATCAAGGCATTGACCTAATAAGCATATACACCAAGTTTGAACATTTTAACTCAATTAGAAGGAGAGTTATTGTGTTCCAAATTCTCGACCAATCAAATTGCGTATAGCTCTGCTTACCCTGAGCAGAAAATGCTCATTATCGAACTTAGTCAAGGTATTACTATAATGAAACTATACACCAAGTTTCATCAATCTCACTTAATTAGAACTAAAGTTATCGTGTTCCAATCAAATTTCTTATCTCTGCTTACCCTAAGCGGAAAATGCTCATCTTCGAACTCCATCAAGGCATTGATCTAATAAGCATATACACCAAGTTTGAACATTTTAACTAAATTAGAAGGAGAGTTATTGTGTTCCAAATTCTCGACCAATCAAATTGCGTATCGCTCTGC
The DNA here is from genome assembly GCA_036850965.1 of Patella caerulea. Taxonomy (NCBI): domain Eukaryota; kingdom Metazoa; phylum Mollusca; class Gastropoda; family Patellidae; genus Patella; species Patella caerulea. Next base: position 12,117,102 of record JAZGQO010000013.1, on the reverse strand, counting down.
TTACCCTGAGCAGAAAATGCTCATTATCGAACTTAGTCAAAGTATTACTATAATGAAACTATACACCAAGTTTCATCACTCTCACTTAATTAAAACTAAAGTTTTTGTGTCCCAATGCATCAACCAATCAAATTGATTATCTCTGCTTACCCTAAGTTGAAAATGCTCATCTTCGAACTCCATCAAGGCATTGACCTAATAAGCATATACACCAAGTTTGAACATTTTAACTCAATTAGAAGGAGAGTTACTGTGTTCCAAATTCTCGACCGATCAAATTGCGTATAGCTCTGCTTACCCTGAGCAGAAAATGCTCATTATCGAACTTAGTCAAGGTATTACTATAATGAAACTATACACAAAGTTTCATCAATCTCACTTAATTAGAACTAAAGTTATCGTGTCCCAAAGCATCAACCAATCAAATTGCTTATCTCTGCTTACCCTAAGCGGAAAATGCTCATCTTCGAACTCCATCAAGGCATTGACCTAATAAACACATACACCAAGTTTGAACATTCTAGCTCAATTAGGAAGAGAGTTATTGTGTCCCAAAAAGTGTGACGGACAGACAGACGGACGGACAGACAGACGGACGAACCCATTTTAATAGTCCCCCAACTTTCTTCGAAAGGGCGGGGGACAAAAATGCTCAAAACCCCAGTAAACTAAACACTAAAAGAAAAGCATTTATTCATATCCAATGTCTTGGAAAGAAGAGCCCTCTTATCCATAAAGAAAATATGTTCGTGTACAATGGTTTAATATGGCCCATTTCTTGGTTTTAGAAGGCCTAAAGGCCTATAATAATAGGCAAACCATATGTAGTATTTACGCATACTTTTGAGGGTTATGATGATATGTAAATACCAAAGAGATAAATCAATAATCTCAAATGTGTTTATTGAAAAATGTAATAGGTCTAGGCATATTTGAAATTAAATTTTAATATAAATTTATTATTATTTCTTAATGAAGTTTTACGTTAATAAAACCACAAAAATAATTGGCATTTTAGGAGTCAAAGCTATTTTATCTTTAGGGAAAAATCATTTAATTGAGTAAGTATCATTTTCAAAGTATCATTGAAAGGGTGGGTCTATGAGAATGACATGTCAAATCTAGGCATCGGAACATTGGCTATTTGGTGTATTAATTTCAAAGTTTATAAATACTTTTAAAATGCAACGAAAAATTACAACCTAGATTAGCCATTTGAGTCATAATATCGTAATATGTTTGTGACAATTCTCCATAAAACTACAAATCCATGCAATTTAGTGTATCGATACACCTTATTTCCATTGAAGCCTGCGAGTAAATCAAATTCCCATGTCATGAATCAAATGCCAAGTTCAAGGCCAACCCACTCATTCATTTCACCTCTCTACGAATGTCCAACCGTGTGCAAACATTGCTTCAACGTATGAAACTCTCCCCATTGATATTGCAACCGTTAATTCAACCTGCGAACAGTTTTCAGTTTCGAAGCGTATTTGTTTTCACCGTAAGTACCCGCAGCTGAAATGTGCACTGCACGGGCGCAGGCGAAAACTAAAATCTATTAAAATCAATCTTCGTGAAACGCATAAAATTTAAAATTACCTGACAAAATACTAGGCTCTAATGAAATGGTAATGGACATTTTCAACTTAAAGTCGGACATGTATTAGTAATATCAGCTAAAAAGAAAAAATCAGTGACAGACAAAATGACAGGCATCAAACATTTTTGTGCCTGACACTAAGCCTGAATCTTTGCCTGACATTGTCAGTGACAGGTGCCTTATTTCCAGGTTTGGCCATTGCTGAAATTCAATAGGCTTCTTCATTTCACTAATTTAAATCATGCATATAAATTACACAAAGATGGGGTGATAACTTTTGGTAATAAAGTGTTTACAAGTGAAACAAGAGCCACAATTCAATAGGCTCCTCCGTTTCACTAATAAAAATAATGCACACAAATTTCAGAAAGAATGGATGATAATTTTGTCTTTCACAAGGTTTATAGGCTAGCGGTTTAAGTTCATATTTTCTTCGATACCCCTACCTATGGTAGAACAGAGGCTATTTGGTCTGGTTGGAAAGGTAATTTTATCGACATTGTGAAATCTGTTCTTGGGCGATTTTCAAAACGGGCTATAATAATTATTTTTCTTGGTTTCCATAGCAACTGTAAAAAATCATATTTATCAACTATATGCGTAAAATCCAACTATTTAATAATTAAAGATAAGTTGCCAGGCAACAAACCATACGAATACAGCAGCTAAATCGTCCGAGCAGTCAACAAGGGTTGTCGCATATTTTTACTTTTTTCGGTAATGAAACATTTGTAATACCCTATAAACTGATTAAGAGTAACAACTATCTAACTATGTAATTATCTGCAAATCATTAGAATTTGTTTGCTTTTTATAAAAGTTTTGCCCCACACTAACAATTAGTATACGGAACATTTAGTATCATGGATTTAGCTGTTCAGTTAGCAAAATTCATTGAAAATCAAAATACTTATTCGTTTCAACACCTTAAACTCTGTGTATCAATCTGAAATGAATCGGATGATAAGTTTGGCCTCTATAGCGTCACAAGTTTTTTTGAAGTTATCAAGGGCCATAACTCTGCCAGTAATTATTTGAAATCTCTGAAAATCAATAGGCTTCTTTGTCTCATGACCTTAAACGTTGTGTGTAAATTTAAAGTCAATCGGATATTAACTTTGGCCTCTAGATCGTCCACAGGATTTTTTGACGTGGTCACGGGCCATAACTCTGGCAGTAATTATTGGAAATCGCTGAAAATGAATATACCTCTTCGTCTCATGACTGTAAACATTGTGTATAAATTTAAAGTCAATCGGATATTAACTTTGGCCTCTAGATCATCCACATGAATTTTTGACGTGGTCAAGGGCCATAACTCTGGCAGTAATTATTGGAAATCGGTGAAAATGAATATACCTCTTGGTCTCATGGCTGTAAACACTGTGTATAAATTTAAAGTCAATCAGATATTAACATTGCCCTCTAGAGCGTCCACAAGATTTTTTGAAGTGATCAAGGGCCATAACTCTGGTAATTATTATCGGAAATCACTGAAAAACAAGAGGCTTCTTTGTCTCATGACCTTGAACACTGTGTATAAATCTAAAGTCAATCGGATATTATCTTTGGCCTCTAGAGCGTCCACAGGGATTTTTTGAAGTGATCAAGGGCCATAACTCTGGCACTAATTATCGGAAATTGCTGAAAATCAATAGGCTTTTTCGTCTTATGACCTTACACTGGTATAAATTTAAAGTCAATCTGATATTAACTTTGGCCTCTAGAGCGACAACAAGATTTTTTGAAGTGATCATGGGCCATAACTCTGGTAGTTATTATCAGAAATTGCTGAAAAACAACAGGCTTCTTCCTCTCATGACCTTAAACACCGTGTATTAATTTTAAGTCAATCAGATATTAACTTTAGCCTCTAGAGCGTCCACAAGCAATTGTGGACGCCGTACCGACAGACGGACGGACGGGGCGACTACAATATACGACCACATTTCAATGTGGGTGTATAAAAAGCACCAGATAAGCTATATTGTGTGTTTTTCTGAAGCACACTCTGTGATGTAAATGAAACAATAGCAAATAGCACACGCAATATCATTTTAGGACCAGTAACTGACCCCTTGGTGCTACAGATCCTGTTCTTTTTGTGTTTGTGAGCGGCACTTTTCAAATAAAAAACAACTAAGGCTTCGTCAAATAAAATACGTTTGACATAAAACTAGCCATGATGGTCCCTTGGACAATTGTGCCTCAATTGACAGATTTCCAGTTTAGATATGACGTCATAATTCCAAGATGACGTCATACTCAGTTTCTTGTAATAGTATGCTATACGTAATATGCTATACTCATTAAAGTTAGTAAAAAACTGTGTGCGATTTGAATTTTTCTAAATATCAAATTAATGTGTCCTAAAATTGGTTATTTAACATGTAATTTAGAAATCAAAATAATTATCAAAGCTAGCTTTCCTCCTACCATTTATTCGATCGGATTACAAACAGAATCATCATTTAGATTTCGCGAACGCATTAGATGCCGGCAGACGTCACCTGGCAACTTCCAAGAGATATAAACATGTATTGTGTGCAGATTATGTCGAGCAAAAGAAGTAAGATAAGTTGCCAGGCAACGAAACATACGCCCACAGCAGATAAATCATCCGGGCAGTCAACAAGGGTTGTCGCATATTTTTACTTTTTTCTGTAATGAAACATTTGTAACACACTAAAAGCTGATTAAGAGTAACAACTCATTATGTAATTATCAGAAAATCATAAGAATTTGATTACTTTTTATAAAGTTTTACCCCACGGTAACAATTAGTATACATGAAACATTTAATATCATGGATTTAGCTGTTCAGTTATTAGTCAGGGAGCTAAGTGGGTTTAATTCAACATGGAAGGTGCGGAAGGTTTGGGATGCTAGTGGTGTATGGCTGGGTTAGGAGACCCCAGAAACTAAATTCTTAAGTTGCACCAGTGGTGGGTGTGGTAGGAGGAGCCACCCATAGTACTCCCCAAAATCGGTTTATTCTACATGGAAAGTGCAGTTTCCACTTCAGTGTCATTTGATAGAGGATTGTGCCCTGAACCAGGCAATATAACTTAGGAATGGAATTTTTTGTGGAAAGGTCAATTAAGAAAAGGTTACCAATTTGCAATTTTTCGATTTTACTCTGAACTATTTTTTCGTTATCTCGTGATCGATTTCAGGAATTTAACACAAAACTGCATGGACATGTTTTATACTGCTAGGAGCAAACGTATAACATATGGAATTAATGAAGTTATAGCTATACATGTAAGTATCACATAATCTCAAAAATAACGAAAATATCACTTGGCCCCCATTGGTAATTAAAATTGTAATCAACATAAAAAGTGCGAATCTGAAACCAACCCTAAATTGTACGGAATGATGTCAGAAATCATTATGATCAACTTAAGAAAGAAATTTCTGGTGGTCAATGTACTTAAGAAGGGGATAATGCTGGTGTGCACTCAATGACCCCTAATTAGAAATTTAATTAACATGAAAGGTGCGATATTGGAACAAAGTGTAAAATGTAAGGATTGATCATAGGATTCACAACAACTAACTTAAAGATGGGTTCCCAGCAAAGTATTTATTGGGTGGTTATTGTCAATAAAAGTATGGGCGCTTTGTGTACATGTTGATAAATTCTATAAAGAGTTAGCCCACAGCACTTTCTGAGATGAAAATCACGGAAAAAGACGCAGACAGTGGATAATCCCAAAATTTAATTAGGACTCGATATTTGTAATAAACAGTCAGCGATTACAGACAACAACGTCTTGTGTATGCAATGAATTCTCACCCGTCTCCACCCGCGGTTGCCATAGGCACGGAGAAGGGTAATCCCTTGACGCAAACATGGCCTCTTTTGATAGATTTTCATAGCAGGATATACTCGGCAATTACAGTGTTTTGAGAAGGATTTGAAGCAAAGTTATGATACATTAATCAGTTTGAATATGTTTTTAGTCCTAATATATCAAGAAATCACCCAGTTTGTACCCGGGAAACCAAGTTTAAGAATGAATATTTTTGTGGTAAATAAACTTAAGAACATGAGATATGACCAATGCCCAAACTTAGGACAGGCCACTGTCTTCATCAGAGGAAGCAATGTCGAAGGTATGCTCATAGGTATCCTGATCAGATTCCTCAATGTCCTCTTCAACCAATGAGCCCGGAGTTCATGACCGACCATTAAAACCATATGATTTTATATTGTCCTTCTCTCAACTCCCAGCAATCTTCTGGCGATGGGTGCTGGTTAATTCCTGCTTTGTTAGCTTCCCCCCCCCCATTTTTGCGTCCAAAAGATACCCCTTTTGGTTTGTAGTGACGCTACTTGTTCACAGGGAGGAATCATGGTATTATCGACGCCCTTTATTTTCTCTTGCCTTAGACACATTATATCTTCCCAAACAAGATGTAATATTGAGTGAGGTGATTGCTTGTTCCTTAACCCCATACATCTACGTGGTGACTGACATCAGGGCTTCTTGTTCCCTATCTGCTCGTTTCCCTCTAGCCATCGCCCCGAATGAATGCCCTTCAGTTTCTCCAGAAGATTTTCACACCTTGCCTAAGGCCGAACCCCTGTCTGAGCCTATGAAGGCGTGGAACCTTTGCAAAACATCTCAGATGGGTTGTAAGGTTTATTTTTTGAAATCTGTGAATTTTCCTCCACCAATAAATACAATTGAATGGTCACATCAGAATGGATGTTGGAATGTCATCAATATTAGCTTTTCACAGAAAAGGAAAGGTTCGGCCATATGCACAGCTTGTAAAAGACACTGCGACTAGAGGAAAGCTAGTAGATGTATGGGACTAAGGGACAAGCAATATCTTCACTCAGCAGGCATCGCTAAGCCGTGTTAGGGAAAACATAATGGGTCTAAGGCAAGATGTAAAAATCTTCTGGAGAAACTGAAGGGCATTAATGGTAGCATAATTCCTCCCTGCATATTAGAAGTGTCACTACAGATCAAGATAGGTTGCCAGGCAACGAAACATACGCCAACAGCAGCTAAATCGTCCGGGCAGTCAACAAGGGTTGTCGCATATTTTTACTCTTATTGGTAATGAAACATTTGTAATACACTAAAATCTGATTAAGAGTAACAAATCATTATGTAATTATCTGCAAATCATTAGAAATTGATTGCTTTTTATAAAAGTTTTGCCCCGCACTAACAATTAGAATACGAAACATTTAATATCATGGATTTAGCCGTTCAGTTATCAAAATTCATTGAAAATCAAAATACTTGTTCGTTTCAGCACCTTAAACTCTAAGTATCAATCTGAAGTCAATCGGATGATAAGTTTGGCCTCTATAGCGTCACAAGGTTTTTTGGAGTGATAACTCTGGAAGTAATTATTTGAAATCGCTGAAAATCGGATATTAACTTTGACCTCTAGAGCGTCCGCGGGATTTTATGATGTGATCAAGAGCCATAACTCTGGCAGTAATTATCAGAAAACGCTGAAAATCAAGAGGCTTCTTCGTCTAATGACCTTAAACAATATGCATATATTTAAAGTCAATCAGATATTAACTTTGGCCTCTAGATCATTCACAAGATTTTATGAAGTGATCAAGGGTCATAACTCTGGCACTAATTATCAGAAATCACTGAAAATCAATAGCTTCTTCGTCTCATGACCTTAAACACTGTGTATAAATTTAAAGTCAATCGAATGTTAACCTTAGCTTCTAGAGGGTCCACAAGCAATTGTGAACGCCTGATGGACGGACGTAGGCGATGACAATAAACAACCACATTTCAATGTGGGCGTATAAAAAGGGCACTATTGGTGGAAAAGATGTGGGGAAGAGCTGACAAATCATGAATTAACCAGCACCCATCGCTAAAAGACATCTGGGAGTTGCGGGAAAGGCGGTATGAAATCATATCAATGGTCCTGAACTCCGGGAGTCATTGGTTGAAGAGGACATTGGGGAATCTTCGACATTGCTTCCTCTGATGAAGACAGTTGCCTCTCTTATGTTGGTTTTTGGTTGATTGGGTCCTGATTGATGTCTGCAATAATATGACATAGATCTGTGTTTTAAATGACTTTGTATGAAAGCAGTAAGCAGAAATTAATAAATCACTGTTAGTATCAGAGATCAAGAGGAAACGTTACATTCCCGCCATATTTTACATGTACTGCTTTTCACTGAATTGTTTTGGGCGTTGGTCACATCTGATATAACTACCAACCATGGTAAATTTGTACGAGTATCGGTAAAATTCTAATTATAGTAAAAATCTAATACTGTGAGGTTAAAATCTGTAGATACGGTGTGTTAATGAACATGGGTGATGAATTAACTGAAAGGTGATTTAATTATCGCTAGTGGTGAGTATTCTCGAAAGCATGTTATAACTGCAGCAAAGGTGTTTTATCAAGGACCAACAGGCTTTATCTGACGTGTAGGTGTTAAATCAAACTTGGCGTGCGATTTCTTGTTCGACCGCGTGTTTTACGCAGATCTGTCTTTATACATGAATTTATAGGTGCTCTAGTTACATGCCAAAGTAGTCGGGCTGCTGTTATCTATATATGTGTCTATTTTGTGGGGTTCAATTTGTTTACATTACTATCATGCAGGGTTCAATTTAAGCGGTATCGCATCGCAAAAAGCGACTCACATCGTGGTAAAAGCGATAGAATTATTTTATTCATTAGCCAAAAATTGTTTTTAAACTTGTGAAGTGCGATTCATTATATTTTGGATGAATGTGGAGCATAATTATAAATGCAGGACTAACTTCACTTGTTTAATATTCCAAGTTGTGGTCGTGATTAATTTGAAACAGTTTTTATTTCAATATATTCGATAACTAGAAGACAATGCAAACTCCGTTTTTAATCACGCGTGTTTATAAAATATGTTACTAAAATAGAATAAAATGACGCAGTATTGTATGATTGGTTAACTTAACTGAAAACTAAAAGTAGACATCTCGCGAGATGCGTGAAACGTGCATTTTTGACGAATGTCTGACATAAAATGTTATGCTGATGGCATATTCTCGGGTTGATATTTCAAAGGCAGAGGGGAGGATGTTTTTAAATAGAGAAATAAACAAGCAACGCCGCGTCTACAAATATTTCGATTGGAATGGTGTAATTCAAGTACATGTAGTTTTGATTTAGACGATCGTGGCTAGACGGTAACTGAAAATTTGTTGTCAATTCTTTTTTAACTTCATCCATACATAAGTCGAAGCGGAGTGTACAATGAAAGCCGGACATTGGCGGAAAAAAGTATCCACTTATATTGCAAATATTTTTAGGCTACGTTTTACTGCTCCTCAAATATGAGCAAATGCTATACAAATTTTGAATTGATTAGCCAAAATGTGAATCTGTCACAAAAATTTGCTACTCATTGGTTTTATACTAAATTGTACCCTGCTATCATGCGTACCACTGACCTATTAGTGCATGTATCTTGCAATTGAACTATAAATACATGTATCTTAAAATTGATCACACACAGTATCGTTATTTACCGATATCCGGACCACCCTCTATCAGATTAACGATTATCTTTTGGAAGCAAATTCATACATTTGGAATGGCACAATGGAAAACCTATTAGTTTTGTCACTGCATGTGGGCGTTTCATATAGCGTTTTAATACATGTGGGCGTTTTAATTTATAAATGATTGATTCTTACCTGGGTTGTAAATAGGACTATCTAAGAAAGTAATTCCCACACATATGACAACTGATAATTCACATATCAATTAACACTAATGCAAAAAGGAACATGCACCGATTATTATAATGGAATAAATGTCTACTTCCCTTTTTCGCACCTCATTTAAATAAAGCTTGATATTTTATTAAATGTGTACATGTATACATTTTATTTTGTTTCTCATGGAAAATTTCGGTTGGTTTCTGAAACGAAAAAAATAGGTTGCCAGGCAACGAAACATACGCCCACACAGCAGCTAAATCGTCCGGGCAGCCAACAAGTAATTATCAGAAAATCATTAGAATTTGTTTGGTTTTTATAAATTTCTGCCCCATGTTAACGTTAAGTGTACAAAACATTTAATATTATGGATTTAGCTGTTCAATTATCGATTTTCAAGAAATTCACACTCAACCATCATTAATGTGTAACGGGGATATAGTCAAACAGTTTTTTAATTCAGAATAAAATTGTGACCTCCATAGGGTCCACAAGTTAAAAAAAAAAAGATTTTTCGAACAATCAGGGGCCATAATTCAGGAAGTTATATTCCAATGTGCCCAAATATCGACAGAAACCGTGATCTTTGGGTTATAAACTTACATATCAAATTTCATCAAAATCGGATTAAAATTGTGACCTCTACAGGGTCCATAACCTTGATATATCATATTTCTACACTATTCGCGTATTAGCGGCAGCCATTTTGTCCGGCAGTTTTGGTCCAATTTTTACGAAATTCGAACTAACTCTTCATTATGGTGAAACAGTGATATAATCAAACATCCGTTAATAATTGTGACCTCCAAAGGAATCACAAGCTAAAAGATAGTCTGGCACTGCCAGGCAGGATAAGCCCACATTTTCGAGAGATGGATAGAGAACAAGCAATACCGAAAGTGATTTTTCCTACATCATTAAGTCCTGTATTTTATACTGTATTGGGAGCAGCCATTTTGTTGGTCAGTTCCAGTCTGATATTCATGAAATTCGAAGCCAACAATGATTATGGTGTGACGGTACACAACCTAGAAATGTGACTTTTCGTCAAAATCGGTTAAGGAACCAAGATCTTTGGGTGATAACATGCATTTCAAGTTTCAACAAAATCGAATTAAAATTGTGACCTCTACAGGGTCCACAACCTTGATATACCATTTTTGAACAGTATTCGTGTACAAACGGCGGACATTTTGTATGGCAATTTTGGTCTGATTTTCGCGAAATTCAAACTCAACCTTCCTTAGGGTGTAACGGTGATATAATCAAACGTTTTTTTTAAATCGGATAATAATTGTGACCTCCAGAGGGACAATCAGGGGCCATAATTCAGGATGGACGGACAGGGGCGACGACATAATATGTCCACATGAAAATGTGGACGTATAAAAATCTTGTCTACGATATCATCTCTGGTAGAAGTGGACGTTAAACTCCGGAAAAGAACGAAAAAGAAATTTCGTGTCATAGGGTGCCATTTTGTACGCAAGTTCAATATTCTCTCCAGGGACGGGGGGTTGCCAGGTTTCTGTTACGGAAATCTCACATCATCGTCTTTTTAAATTTTTTAAACAGAGGAATCATTTTTTATACTGATGTAGGATCACTTTGTGATGTAATATCACTGATGCAAGGCATTATTTTTTTTTATGTAGCTGAGCGGGGGGGGGGGGGGGGGGGGGTCTAAAAAAATCAAAATGTCGGCGAATACAGCACCGATTTTATTCAGCAAACTAAGTTAAATCCAGTGAATTGTTCAACATGTTTAGGACATTAAAATGAGAATAAAAATAGTTTGACTTTTTAAATTTTCATTGTAGTAGTAAATCACAAACATTTTGATCTTCAATTAGACGAATGCCCACGGCAGTATACTATGGTGCGTGTGCTATTGCTATACATGTTGATTTAAAATGAATAACTTTGTATTTGTGCTTAAAAGTTCAACCATTTTGATGCCCAATTATACATCTTCATTTGAATATGTGAACATTTTTTGACTGGAATAATAACAGTGCTCTCTACAATATATGGGATTAAACAAAGGATATAAACATTTATGCCATTATAATAAGACCTACGGTGTAAAAGGGGTGGAAATAGAGGGTTACACAATCGGCGCATGTTCCTATTTGCATTAGTGTTAATTGATATGTGAATAATCAGTTGTCATATGTGTGGGAATTACTTTTTTCGCGAGTAATAATAATAATAATAATAATAATGACTTTATTTTCTGAGGGAACATATTTAGTACATGAGTTCTAATTTTCAACATGTCCCTCCTACTCTAAAACTAGAATCTACATGATAATGATATTTACAAAGTACATATTATATAAGCTTATAATAATTAAAGAAAAAAAAAAGAAAAAAATCAAACAAACAATAAGGAGAGAAAAGAAAAGCAAATAAACATACATTCAGAGGGCAAAAGTAATTAACAAGAGTTCAAAGATTTAACGTGTTTTACTAACTCTTTTTTAAAGATAAAACTTGAAGACGCGTGTTTCACAGTAATGCGTGCATTCCGATACCAATAGTCTAAATTAATAATAAAATTGGATCCAATCGACCCGCAGTTTATTAGTACCGGGAGACAGTTCGGATAATCGCTAGTTTTTCCGGTGTAAAAGGGATGGAAATAGAGGGTTACACAATCGGCGCATGTTCCTTTTTGCATTAGTGTTAATTGATATGTGAATAATCAGTGTCATATGTGTGGGAATTACTTTTTTCTTAGATAGTCCTATTTACAAACCAGGTAAGAATCAATCATTTATAAATCAAATCACCCACGTGTGTTAAATATAGCAGTGACGAAACTAATAGGTTTTCAATTGTGCCATTCCAAATGTATGAATTTGCTTTCGAAAGAGATTCGTTAATCTGATAGAGGGTGGTCCGGATATCGGTAAATAACGATACTGTGCGCGATCAATTTTAAGATACATGTATTTATAGTTTAATTGTAAGATACGTGCACTAATAGGTCAGTGGTACGTATGATAGTAATGTACACAAATTGAACCCCACAAAATAGACAAATATACAGATAACTGCAGCCGGACTACTTTGGTATGTAACTAGAGCACATATAAATTCATGTATAAAGGCCTACACTTAACAAAGAAATCGCACGCTAAATTTGATTTAACACCTGCACATCAGATAAAGCATGTTGGTCCTTGATAAAACACCTTTGCTGCAGTTATAACATGATTTCGAGAAAACTCACCACTAGCGATAATTAAATCACCTTTCAGTTAATTTTTTAACCCTGTTAATTAACACATGGTATCTACAGATTTTAGCCTCACGGTATTAGATTTGTTCCTACAATTAGAATTTTACTATAAGCGTACAAATTTACCATAGCTGGTAGTTATCTATACCCAAAACGTACAACTTATACCATTACTACTTCTCAGTGACAGCGACTTCAAGCTAAAAACACGATTGTTCTTACAATCAGGGGCCATAATTCAGGAAGTTATAATTCAATATGTACGAAAATCACAAGGAAACAAGATATTTGGATTACAAACTATGAATTTCAAGTTTCATCAAAAGCAGATGGAAATTGTGACCTCCAGAGGACCCACAAATATGATACACAATATTTCCGAATGAGGGGTGGCCATTTTGTCCATCAGTTTCGTTTCAATTTTTACAAAATTCATACCACCATCCTACGGACGTAATGGTGATATATCAAAAGTTTTTTTAAATCGGATAAAAATTTTGACCTGAATAGGGTCCACAAGCTAAACACACGGTTTTTCTTACAATCAGGGCTCATAATTCAGTTGAAAATCAAAATACTTGCTCGTTTCAACACCTTAAACTCTGTGTATCAATCTGAAGTCAATCGGATGATAAGTTTGGCCTCTATAGCATCACAAGATTTTTTGAAGTTATCAAGAGAGATAACTCTGGCAGTAATTATTTGAAATCTCTGAAAATCAATAGACTTCTTCGTCTCATGACCTTAAACATTGTGTGTAAATTTAAAGTCGATCGGATATTAAATTTGGCCTCTAGAGCTTCCACAGGATTTTTTCGAAGTGATCAAGGGTCATAACTCTGGCAGTAATTATTGAAAATCACTGAAAATGGATAGACGTCTTCGTCTCATGACTGTTAACACTATGTATAAATTTGAAGTCAATCGGATATTAACTTTGGCCTCTAGAGCATCCACAAGATTTTTTAAAGTGATCAAGGGCCATAACTCTGGCAGTAATTATCTGAAATCGCTGAAAATCAATAGGATTCTTCATCTCATAAACACTGTGTATAAATTTAAAGTAAATTGGATATTAACTTTGGCCTCCACGGCGTCCACAATATTTTTTGAAGTGATCAAGGGCCATAACTCTGGCACTAATTATCGGAAATCGCTAAAAATCAATAGGCTTCTTTGTCTCATGACCTTGAACACTGTGTATAAATTTAAAGTCAATCGGACGGACGGACGGGGGCGACGACAATATACAACCACATTTCAATGTGGGCGTATATAAAGTCAATTTTGCATACAGTCAGGGGCTATAATTCACGAAGTTAAAATCTGATATTATCCGTTGAGTATCAAAAGGAACCAAGATCTTTTGGGTTATAAACATGCATTTCAAGTTTCATAATTTTGACCTCCAGAGGGATCACAAGCTAAAAAGGGCGATTTTTCTGACACTCAGGGGCCATAATTCAGGAAGTTACGATCCGATGGGTGCAAATATCAAAAGAAACCAAGATCTTTGGGTTATAAACATACATGTCAAGTTTCATCAAAATCGGTTCAAAATTGTGATCTCTACAGGGTCTACAAGCTATAAACATGATTTTGCGTACAATCAGGGGCCATAATCCATGAAGTTTCGATCCGATACATGCCAATATCGAAAGCAGCCGAGATCTTACGGGGATAAACATATATTTGAAGTTTCGTCGAAATCAGATAAGAATTGTGACCAGTAGAGAGTCCACAAACAAATTGGGCGTATAAAAATGTGCTTCTTCCTACAATCAGGGGTCATAATCCATGTAGTTACACTCCGATACATGCTAATATCGAAAGGAACGAATATCTTAGGGTAATAAACCTATATTTCAAGTTTCATTGAAATCAGATAAAATTTGTGACCTGTAGAGTGTTCATAAATAATTGTGAACAGGGGCAAAAACAAAAATATCCGGCAACATGGAAATGTGAGTGTCTAAAAACAGAGTAAATGGAAATGGACACTATGGTCAGAAGCACTAAAATGTAAAGAAATTGGAAAAGAATTTCTTTGCCACAGTATAATTCGCCAGACATTTGTCTTTGCAAAAAACAAAGAACTAAAGAAGAAAAAATGATGGAAAAAGATGGATATCTTGGACCGACCACATGATATAATATACTATTCAAAAAGATAGGCTGGCACTGCCAGGCAGGATACAAACACATTTTCGAGAGATGGATAGAGAACAAGCAATACCGAAAGTGATTTTTCCTACACCATTAAGTCCTGTATTTCATACTGTATTGGGAGCAGCCATTTTGTTGGTCAGTTCCAGTCTGATATTCATGAAATTCGAAGCCGACAATGATTATGGTGTGACGGTACACAACCTAGAAATGTGACTTTTCGTTCGGCAAAATCGGATAAGAATTGTGACCTGCAGAGAGTCGACAACCATGATATACCATATCTTTACACTATTCGCGTACAAACATCGACCATTTCGTCCGGCAATTTTCATGAAATTCAAATAATTCAGGAAGTTACGATACGATATGCGCAAATACCGAAAGGAACCAAGATCTTTTCGTTATAACCATGCATTTCAAGTTTCATCAAAATCAAATTAAAATTGTGACCTATACAGGGTCCACAACCATGATATACTATTTTTTAAAAGGTATTCGCGTACAAACGGCGGCCATTTTTTCTGTCAATTTTGGTCTGATTTTCCCGAAATTTGAACTCAAACCTTCCTTAAGGTGAAACGGTGATATAATCAAACGTTTTTTTAAATCGAAAGATAATTGTGACTTCCAGAGGGACCACAAGCTAAAAAGGGTGATTTTTCGTAGAATCAGGGGCCATAATTCAGGAAGTTACTAATCAATGAGCGCAAATATCGAAAGGAACCAAGATCTACGGGTTATAAACATGCATGTCAAGTTTCATCAAAATCGGTTCCAAATTGTGACCTATATAGGGTCCACAACCTTGATGTAACATATTTTCACACTATTCGCATACAAACGGCGGCCATTTTGTCCGTCAATTTTGGTTTGATTTTCACGAAATTCAAAATCGACCTTCATTACCATGTAATGGTGATATAATCAAACGGTTTTTTAAATCGGATAATAATTTTGACCTCCAGAGGAACCACAAGCTAAAAAGGGCAATTTTTCGGACAATCAGGGGCCATAATTCAGGAAGTTACGATCCGATGGGTGCAAATATCGAAAGGAACCAAGATCTTTGGGTTATAAACATACATGTCACACTATTCGCGTACAAACGGCGGCCATTTTGTTTGTCATTTTTGGTCTGATTTTCACGAAATTTGAACTCAACATTCATTACCATGTAACAGTGATATAATCAAACGTTTTTTTAAATCAGATAATAATTTTGACCTCCAGAGGGACCAAAAGCTAAAAAGGGCAATTTTTCGGACAATCAAGGGCCATAATTCAGGAAGTTACGATCCGATGGGTGCAAATATCGAAAGGAACCAAGATTTTGAGGTTATAGACACGCATGTCAAGTTTCATCACAATTGGTTAAAAATTGTGACCTCTATAGGGTCCACAAGCTAAAAACATGATATTTCGTACAATCAGGAGCCATAATCCATGAAGTTCCGATCCGATACATGCCAATATCGAAAGGAACCGAGATCTTATGTTGATAAACCTATATTTCAAGTTTCGTCAAAATCGGATAAGAATTATGACCTGTAGAGAGTCCACAAACAAATTGTGGACGGACGGACGTCCGGACGGACAGGGGCGACGACATAATACGTCCACATGAAAATGTGGGCGTATAAAAAGTAGGGGATATTTGATTTTGGGGGCATAATACTAAAATATGCAAATGACTACGTAAAAAGTCACTATAGAACCTAACAGAAGAAACATTTCCAGTTACATGTGACGCCCAAACGCACCAATAGCTACCGCATGGAATGCAGGTGATTCTTGGGATCATCATGGGGGTCCAACCCAAGATTTGAATGTTACAGTCATTGTGGCATTGAATTCCTGGGTGGAAACATCAGTTTAATTGTTTTAGTGACCAGAAATCAAATTTTGATATGCGTCGGCTTACCCAAAATTAAAGGTTACGTGCCCTTGGCATGCTACAGATCGGCACAACACAGGCGGTTGTGGCGCGGACGATGAATGTTTCTCAGTCTGTCATAAGCAGGCTATGCACCAGATACCCTGATACACAATCTGTACAGGACAGACCACGCTCAGGTAAACCAAGGGCGACAACTCAAGCCCAGGATCGATTTATCCGCACTGGGATAATCGATGCTGGAGCAATGTGATGTTTTCAGATGAGTCAAGGTTCACTGTTGATTTTTTGGACAGACGTAGGAGGGTGTGGCGTCGTCGAAACGAGTGCTTCCAAGACGTTAACGTCATCAGACATGATCGATTTGAGGGTGGTTCTGTTATGGTGTGGGGAGGCATCACTGTTGCTGGAAGAACGGCTTTACATGTTGTTGCAGGGCATGTTACAGGCCAGCACTACCGGGACAACATCTTGGCAGTCCATGTTGTGCCGTTCGCACGACGTCATGGCCGCCGTTTCATCTTCCAGGATGACAACGCAAGATGTCACAGGGCCAAGATCGTTACAGGTTACCTCCAACAACAGAACATCACCACATTACCTTGGCCAGCACTGAGTCCCGACCTCTCCCCCATCGAGCATGTCTGGGACATGCTTGGACAGAGGTTACGTCAATGTCAACAACGTCCTGCCAATTTGCTGCTGCGTTGCAACAGGAATGGGA
Organism: Patella caerulea; assembly: GCA_036850965.1. Classification (NCBI taxonomy): domain Eukaryota; kingdom Metazoa; phylum Mollusca; class Gastropoda; family Patellidae; genus Patella; species Patella caerulea. Next base: position 12,099,744 of record JAZGQO010000013.1, on the reverse strand, counting down.
CAATCTGGACCAAAATGACCTTAGACGTCTCATTAGGAGTATGCCACATCGGATCAATGCTTGTTTGGCAAACAGAGGAGGATTTACCCGTTACTGACTTTGTTGAGATGCTGTGGTGACTTTGCTGTTTGACCCCGGGTATCATTTTACCCTTGTAATGGTCAGTCTGTGCCTTACTTAGTCTAATGATCATTTGGAATTAATCGATGAATGTGAACTTCATTTGTTTCTTCGTCAGTTTCATTAGGTGACTTTAATAACACTTAAAGATAGGCTGGCACTGCCAGGCAGGATACGCCCACATTTTTGAGAGATGGATAGAGAACAAGCAATACCGAAAGTGATTTTTCCTACATCATTAAGTCCTGTATTTCATACTGTATTGGGAGCAGCCATTTTGTTTTTCAGTTCCAGTCTGATATTCATGAAATTCGAAGCCAACAATGATTATGGTGTGACGGTACACAACCTAGAAATGTGACTTTTCGTCAAAATCGGTTAAGGAACCAAGATCTTTGGGTGATAACATGCATTTCAAGTTTCAACAAAATCGAATTAAAATTGTGACCTCTACAGGGTCCACAACCTTGATATACCATTTTTGAACAGTATTCGTGTACAAACGGCGGCCATTTTGTATGGCAATTTTGGTCTGATTTTCGCGAAATTCAAACTCAACCTTCCTTACGGTGTAACGGTAATATAATCAACCGTTTTATTAAATCGGATAATAATTGTTACCACCAGAGGGACCACAAGCTAAAATAAGGCGATTTTGCGTATAATCAGGGGCCATAATTCAGGAAGTTACGTTCCGATATGCGCAAATATCGAAAGGAACCAAGATCTTTGGGTTATAACCATGAATTTCAAGTTTCATCAAAATCGAATAAAAAATGTGACTTCTACAGGGTCCACAACCTTGATATACCATTTTTTAACAGTATTCGCGTACAAACGGCGGCCATTTTGTATGGCAATTTTGGTCCGATTTTCCCGAAATTCGAAGTCAACCTTCCTTAGGGTGTAACGGTGATATAATCAAACGTTTTTTTAAATCGGATAATAATTGTGACCTCCAGAGGGACCACAAGCTAAAAAGGGTGATTTTTCGGACAATCAGGGGCCATAATTCAGGAAATTACATTCCGATAGGCGCAAATATCGAAAGGAACCAAGATCTTTGGGTTATAAACATGCATGTCAAGTTTCATCAAAATCGGTTCAAAATTGTGACCTCTATAGGGTCCACAAGCTAAAAACGTGATTTTTCGTACAATCAGGGGCCATAATCCATGAAGTTTTCATCCGATACATGCCAATATCGAAAGCAGCCGAGATCTTTTGGGGATAAACCTATATTTCAAGTTTCGTCAAAATCGGATCAGAATTGTGACCTGTAGAGGGTCCACAAACAAATTGTGGACGGACGGACTGACGGTAGGACGGACGTCCGGACGGACAGGGGCGACGACAATATACGTCCACATAAAAATGTGGGCGTATAAAAATCAAATATCCCCTACTTCTTTTGAATAGTATAATAAGAATTCTAAACGGTTTAAACCAAAAACAGTTGATCACTGAAATAAAGGCGCTGGTATCCGTCACAAAAAGAGAGTGAAATTAGTAGATGGACATGACAAATATGCAACCTTCAAGCTCAAACTAGGTCATTTCTGAACTAACATATAGTTTTATTTTAATAATTCCCTTTGAGTAGGGGTCTTTTGCAGTGGGAGGAAACCTGAGTACCGAGAGAAAACCCACGAGGTTGGGCAGGCGACCCTACTCCTTGCCACTTACAACCGGGGATTTGAAACCACGCCAGTTGACTCAATGGTAGGTTTTATGATACAGCGCGCGCACGCTAATCACTCGACCATTCAACCCCCCCCCCCCTGAATTGAGGCAGAAAGTTAAAGATGTTCTGAAACCGGAAGCTAAAATTATTAGAGTTGTGGATACATTGCTAAAACTGGTCATTTGACTGACTAGATGCACTCAAAACGTATCCACAGCTTTCATTTTCTACTAATACACTATATTTGTATATAATTAGTATAATTATGCGAGATGTGGATACATTGCTCAAACTCGTTATTTGTTAAACAGACTAGATTTTCCAGTATTGAACTGACTAGAGGCACTCAAAACTGTGGATACATTGTTCAGACTTGTTTTTCAATAGGGTTCTTGGTCTTATGACTTTAACACTTTTACGGGGATAAGATTATCACAATGCACATCTATACAATATACCAGAATATGAAATCAATCTGAGACAGAGAATCCACCAATCTTGACACCAATCTTGAAAAGATAAGCTGGCACTGCCAGGCAGGATACGCCCACATTTTCGAGAGATGGATAGAGAACAAGCAATACCGAAAGTGATTTTTCCTACATCATTAAGTTAGAATTTGATATGTGCAAATTTCGAAATGAATTAAGATCTTTGGGTTATAAAAGGTTCATTTCAGTAGGCTTCAAATTCAACAGGGGATCATGTTCCTAAGTGGGTGAGATGCTGGCTCGGTAGCCTTGAGGTTGGGTGTTTGATCCCTGCATTGGGTGACAAAGTTCATCTAGATTTTCAGGCGTGGTTTCCCTTTGTTAGTGATGAAGGATGGATGACCTGTCAAGAACAGCTGTCAATTTTGGTCTGATTTTCACAAAATTCGACCTCAACCTTCATTACGATGTAACGGTGATATAATCAAACGTTTTTTTTTAAATGGGATAATAATTCTGACCCCAGAGAGACCACAAGCTAAAAAAAAGGTCATTTTTCGTACAATCAGGGGCCATAATTCAGGAAGTTACAATCCGATATGCACAAATATCAAAAGGAACTAAGATTGTTAAGTTGTAAACATGTGTTTCAAGTTTCATCAAAATTGAATGAAGATTGTGACCTCGACAGGGTTCACAACCTTGATATAACATATTTTCACACTAATCGCGTACAAACGGCGGCCATTTTGTCTGTCAATTTTGGTCCGATTTTCACGAAATTTTAACTCAATCTTAATTACCATGTAACGGTGATATAATCAAACGGTTTTTTAAATCGGATAATAATTTTGACCTCCAGTGGGACCACAAGCTAAAAAGGGTGATTTTTCGTACAATCAGGGGCCATAATTCAGGAAGTTACGAATCAATGAGCTCAAATATCGAAAGGAACCAAGATCTTTGGGTTATAAACATGCATGTCAAGTTTCATCAAAATCGGTTCAAAATTGTGACCTCTATAGGGTCCACAACCTTGATATAACATATTTTCACACTAATCACGTACAAACGGCGGCCATTTTGTCTGTCAATTTTGGTCCGATTTTCACGAAATTTTAACTCAATCTTAATTACCATGTAACGGTGATATAATCAAACGGTTTTTTAAATCGGATAATAATTTTGACCTCCAGTGGGACCACAAGCTAAAAAGGGTGATTTTTCGTACAATCAGGGGCCATAATTCAGGAAGTTCTGAATCAATGAGCGCAAATATCGAAAGGAACCAAGATCTTTGGGTTATAAACATGCATGTCAAGTTTCATCAAAATCGGTTCAAAATTGTGACCTCTATAGGGTCCACAACCTTGATATAACATATTTTCATACTATTCGCGTACAAATGGCGGCCATTTTGTCTGTCAATTTTGGTACGATTTTCACGAAATTTTAACTCAATCTTAATTACCATGTAACGGTGATATAATCAAACGGTTTTTTAAATCGGATAATAATTTTGACCTCCAGTGGGACCACAAGCTAAAAAGGGTGATTTTTCGTACAATCAGGGGCCATAATTCAGGAAGTTACGAATCAATGAGCGCAAATATCGAAAGGAACCAAGATCTTTGGGTTATAAACATGCATGTCAAGTTTCATCAAAATCGGTTCAAAATTGTGACCTCTATAGGGTCCACAACCTTGATATAACATATTTTCACACTATTCGCGTACAAATGGCGGCCATTTTGTATGGCAATTTTGGTCCGATTTTCTTGAAATTTGAACTCAACCTCCCTTAGAGTGTAACGGTGATATAATCAAACGTTTTTTTAAATCGGATAATAATTGTGACCTCCAGAGGGACCACAAGCTAAAAAGGGTGATTTTTCGGACACTCAGGGGCCATAATTCAGGAAATTACGATCCGATGGGCGCAAATATCGAAAGGAACTAAGATCTTTGGGTTATAAACATGCATGTCAAGTTTCATCAAAATCGGTTCAAAATTGTGACCTCTATAGGGTCCACAAGCTAAAAACGTGATTTTTCGTACAATCAGGGGCCATAATCCATGATGTTTTGATCCGATACATGCCAATATCGAAAGGAACCGAGATCTTATGGGGATAAACCTATATTTCAAGTTTCGTCAAAATCGGATAAGAATTGTGACCTGTAGAGAGTCCACAAACAAATTGTGGACGGACGGACGTCCGGACGGACAGGGGCGACGACATAATACGTCCACATGAAAATGTGGGCGTATAACAACTCCATTGACTCCCCATTAGGAAGAGAATTGTGTTCAAAATACTCCTGCTTACTTTCAAAGCTCTCAATGGTTTGGCACCAAAATAACTTACAGGTTTGTTCATACCGTATACATGTAATAGAACATTGAGGTCGTCAGAAAATACCACCAATACATCTCAAAACAACAAAACAATCCTTTTGGTTTGCAGCACCCTTCTTGTGGAACTCGCACCCCCCCCCCCTATCATATTCGAATAATATCATCACTGCATGTGTTTAAACAACACATAAAGATTCTGCTTTTCACTACTGCTTTCCAAGACCAGTATTGAAAAATTTGCCTTACGCAATAGAAACTTTCGTTAGTATTGTTGCACGAACATAAATTGAGATCTATTATTATTATTTATGTCGACAATGATTTTTTCTGACACATGCGCTTTGTAAGTTGCCAAAGTAACTTTGTACACCACTTGCGGTATAAGATAATTCTATTTTTATTGACTAATTGGTGAAAGAAATGCATGATCTAATTTACATGAACAATAACTTTAATATTGTTCTGATTTGAACCTGAATATTACCATTACTAAGCAATGACACAAACAGATGGTCACCAACCACCATCACCACTATAATATATATGCCAGCGTTAATAATGTTGTTAACTCATTAAATATTTCTGATAAAGACAATTGTTCATCTGCTAGTGGCAGTAACATTGATATTAATGTACTTTCTGAATATGAGTTAGTTTCCAGGGAAATAAGTGAATCAGAAACAGAACAAGATGTAAACAAACAATTAATGAAATATAGTACCAGGAATAATAATTTGACTTACACTAAATGTCGCTTGATAGTACTTAATGCTTTAAAATGACCATTGTGTCTTTGAAGTAGGCCATGGTAGTCAGACTGTTTTGATTCAAGCTAAAATATAAAGAAAAAATAGGTTGCCAGGCAACTAAACATAAGCCCACATAGCAGCTAAATTATCCGGGCAGTCAACAAGGGTTGTCGCATATTAAGGAATTATCAGAAAATCAAAAGAATTTGTTTGGATTTTATAATCAAACGTTTTTTATAAATCAGGCAATAATTGTGACCTCCAGAGGCAGAGGGACCACAAGCTAATAAAGGCGATTTTTCGTACAACCAGGGGCCATAATTCGGGAAGTTACGATCCGATATGCCCAAATATGCAATGGAAGCAAGATCTTTAGTTTATAAACACGTATTTCAATTTTCATCAAAAATTGAATTAAAACTGTGACCTCTATATGGTCCACAACCTTGATAAAACATACTTTCACACTATTCGCGTATCAACGGCGGCCATTTTGTCTGTCAATTTGGGTCCCATTTTCACGAAATTCGAACTTATTATTCATTACCATGTAACGGTGATATAATCAAACAGTTTCCAAAATCGGATAATAATTTTGACCTCCAGAGGGATCACAAGCTAAAAAGGGAGATTTTTCGGACAATCAGGGGCCATAATTCAGGAAGTTAACGATCCGATGGGTGCAAATATTGAAAGAAACCAAGATCTTTGGATTATAAACATACACGTCAAGTTTCATCAAAATCATATTAAAATTGTGACCTCTTTAGGGTCCACAACCTTGATATAACATATTTTCACCCTATTCGAGTACAAACAGCGACCATTTTGTCCGTCAAATTTGATCTGATTTACACGAAATTCGAATTCACCCTTCATTACCATGTAACAGTGATATAATCAAACGGTTTTGGAAATCGGATAATAATTTTGACCTCCAGAGGAACCACAAGCTAATAAGGGCGATTTTTCGGACAATCAGGGGGACATAATTCAGTAAGTTACGATCCGATGGACGCAAATATCAAAAGAAACCATAATCTTTGGGTTATAAACAAACGTCAAGTTTCATTAAAATCGGTTCAAAATTCAAACTCAACCTAGATTACCCTGTAACGGTGATCTAATCAAATGTTTTTTTTAAATCATATAATAATTGTGCCCTCCAGAAGGATCATGAGCTAATAAAGGCGATTTTTCGTATGATCAAGGGTAATAATTCAGGAAGTTACGATCTTTGGGTTATTAACATACATTTCAAGTTTCATCAAAATCGGATCATAATTGTGACCTCTATAGGGTCCACAACCTTAATAAAACATATTCTCACACTATTCGCATACAAACGGCGGCCGTTTTGTCTTTCGATTTTGGTCCGATTTTCACGAAATTGGAACTCCACCTTCATTACTATGTAACGGTGATATAAACAAACGTTTTTTTAAATCGGGGACATAATTGTGACCTCTATAGGGTCCACAAGCTAAAAACATTATATTTTGTATGATCAGGGGCCATAATCCATGAAGTTTCGATCGAATACATGCTAATATCGAAAGCAGCCGAGATCTTATGGGATAAACCTATATTTCAAGTTTTGTCAAAATCGAATAAGAATTGTGACCTGTATAGAGTCCACAAACAAATTGTGGACGGACGGACGGCTTAATAAGTCCACATGAAAATGTGGGCGTATAAAAACACTTCGTATTTGTATTTGGGTTTAAAGATGTATTATGTATGCCGTGGCACTATGATCTGGGACTTTCACCTTATATATAAAATATTGCAATGGTCAAATACTGAGGAACATTTTGAATTGTTATAACTAGGTTTATAAATTAAATACAGAAAACTACGACATCTATAGTACATGATGAGTTTTTTATCCCTTAGCGCATGTTCTGTGGCAACAGCCATTCCGGCCTCTGATCTGAGGCTTGGAGCATCTGTTAATGTCCTAGTAACTAGGGGTGACTATTGTTGCTAATTTTCACTAGTAGCGGTATTGAGTAAACAGCTATTGCAATACTATTGCTATTGGGGATTAAATATTGTGATTCTATTGGACTATTGCAGTAGTTTGATCTGTTTATTAGTTTAGGTTTAATACACACTGTCAGGTATACTGTATTTTTCGGTATATAAGGCACATGCGTAGATAAGGCCAGGGCAAGTTTGTCAGAGGTGTTTCAGGAAAAAATAAAATTTCATGCTTTAGACGCACCCTTCTTCGGCGTCCTGTGAAGCACATGCAAAACCATACATGATTCAAATACACTTGTGATTTCCAGTAACTGGGCCATACTTACTGTTAACAGTTATACATGTTATAATTACCGATATTTTAGCATTGCATAAGACTTTATATTAATTATAACTTTCTATTGAATTGTTTCATATCTTAAATCTTAATTCTGGTGCTCGCAAGTAGTCAAATTGTCATTACAGTCCCAGCCACAACAAACATGGTCATCTATTACTTTCTGTTAAATTCACATTTATTATAACATTGAATCGAACTAAAACATTTTGAAACAGGTGATGTTAGATTATACAAGTAGACTCCGCATGTAACGGATGCGTTTACAACGGACAATCGCTTATAACGGACCACAATAGTTTGATCCCGATTTTTGTAATAAAAAATTCTTATTTTCAAACCCTTTTATAACGGACACTCGTTTATAAGAGACGATTATCATTGGTCTCTAATCGACAAATCAATGTAACAGAATAAGTAGAACAAAATGATGATATTGCTGATTATATTATCAGTGACCGGAATACTGTTCCCAGAAAATAACCATACCGATTGTTAATATTGTTACGATTACAAAATTCTTGAATCGGATAATCGCCTAGCCAAAGATAGGTTGTCAGGCAACGAAACATACGCCCACAGCAGCTAAATCGTCCGGGCAGTCAACAAGGGTGGTCGCATATTTTTACTTTTTTCGGTAATGAAACATTTGTATTACACTAAAAACTGATTAAGAGTAACAACTCATTATGTAATTATCAGAAAACCATTAGAATTTGATTGCTTTTTATAAAGTTTTACCCCACGGCGTGGGGCCCACACTAACAATTAGTATATACATGAAACATCTAATATCATGGATTTAGCTGTTCAGTTATCAAAATTCATTGAAAATCAAAATACTTGTTCGTTTCAAAATACATGTTCAGATATTAACTTTGGCCTCTAGAGCGTTCACAAGAATTTTTTTTAAGTGATCAAGAGCCATAACTCTGGCACTAATTATCGGAAATCGCTGAAAATCAATAGGCTTCCTTGTCTCATACCCTTAAACACTGTGTATAAATTTAAAGTCAATCGGATATTAACTTTGGCCTCTAGAGCGTCCACAAGATTTTTTGAAGTGATCAAGGGCCATAACTCTGGTAGTTATTATCGCAAATCGCTGAAAAACAATAGACTTCTTCATCTCATGACCTTAAACACTGTGTATAAATTTAAAGTCCATCGGATATTAACTTTGGCTTTTAGAGCGCCCACAAGATTTTTTGAAGTGATCAAGGGCCATAACTCTGGTACTAATTATCGGAAATCGCTGAAAATCAATAGGATTCTTCGTCTTATGACCTTAAACACTGTGTATAAATTTAAAGTCAATCGGATATTAACTTTGGCTTTTAGAGCGTCCACAAGATTTTTTGAAGTGATCAAGGGCCATAACTCTGGCACTAATTATCAGAAATTGCTGAAAATCGACCTTTAACACTGTGTATAAATTTAAAGCCAATCGGATACTAACTTTGGTCTCTAGAGCGTCCAAAAGATTTTTTGAAGTGATCAGAGAGAGAGAGAAATGGGGTTTAACGTCCACCCAACACAAACTAGGCCATTTCGGGACCAACATATGGTTTAATTTTATTTCAACAATTCCCCTGCGCGTAGGGGTCCTTAGCAGTGGGAGGAAACCGGAGCGCCCGGAGGAAACCCATGAGGTTGAGAAGGTGCCCCCATCACCATGCCACATACGCCCACACCAGGACTCGAAACCACAGCCGCAAGCCAGAGGTGACCGGCCAGCTAGAGGTCGAAGCACGGCACTTTAGACCACTAGGCCATCCCAACCCCCTTGAAGTGATCAAGGGCCATAACTCTGGTAGTTATTGTCGGAAATCGCTGAAAGACAATAGGCTTCTTCGTCTCGTGACCTTAAACACTGTGTATAAATTTAAAGTTAATCGGATATTAACTTTAGCCTCTAGAGCGTCCACAAGCAATTGTGGACGCCGGACGGACCGACGGACGGACGGGGACGACGACAATATACGACCACATTTCAATGTGGGCGTATAAAAATCGGAAAATACTAGATTTTTGGCATATAATAATTTATTTCCCTATCATCGAAATCGTATTATTTAGATGCCATAAGACAGTCCATTAATAGGGCTATCCGACGGCACTTTTATCTAACGAAGATATAAAGTTTTTCGTAAGAGTGCCAATTTTTGTAACCTTTTTTTTCCTTTTTTGAATACTTCCGGTATGGAGATTATTGTCGGGATAGTTTTAATAACCGGTTTGGGCACTAAAATAGCCACAGGGCCCTGTAATGATATATTACATTATCTGATCAGATAAAATGCCCCTGAGAAATCTTATGTTTAAGTAAGTGTGGCTACGACATGGAAAATACAGAACATTTTTTCTTCTTCTGTCCATTGTACAAGGAAGAACGAATCCGTACCATTGATAACCTCCCCTACCATTTTCACAATATTTCAGCAATTCTTGACGGAAACCCGAACGTGGATGAGTGTGAGAACCAGGCCTGTTTTGAAATTGTTCATTCGTACGTAAGTGCTACAAAACGATTTAAACTGATAAAGTACTGATCAAATTGACTTAAACACTTACTCTACTCAGTCTCCACCCCGATTATGAGGATGTTGACACACGATGTACAATCTTATGCCAGTAATGACACATATTATATATGTAGATGTTTTTATTTTCACGCAATGTATTATAATTTCCATGCAATTTAGAGATGCCATGTTTTGTTTTATTATTTTGGAGGCGGATTAATATAAGCTTTATAGCTTGTTTCCGAATCCATATGATTTATTATGTATTGTTAATATGTCATTATATGTTAAATAAATACTGTTTAAACCAACTCTCTGACGGTGCGCTTTCTGTGTGTTAATTAACCGACGGGTTAAAAACGAATGACACAGTGTGTATTGTTTAATTGGTTTGTTTTCTCGAAAGTTGTTATAACTGCGCCAAAAGGGTATAATCAAGGACCAAGAGACATTATCTGACACGCGGGTATTAAATCAAAACTTGGGATGGAAAATTGTTTTTACCGTGCGATTTCTCATTCGCAGGTGTGTTTTATGCAAATAGGTCTTTGCATAAGGACAGGTCTTTGTATGTGGAGTTGAATGTGGAGTTGTACGGGTCTGTTTCTACGGGTTTTTTGTATTTGTTGATGAACATAATTTACATAAAGACACAGTACATGTTTAATAGTCACACCACTTATAAAGTTGCATAATAAAATATAAATTTAGACCTTATTCTGTCGTAAAAAGACGAAAACAATGTCGTCATTTATACCTATCCAGCAGTCAGACCCCAATTTGATTATATCCAGGTATATAGCGATAAGCTTAATTTTCTATATATTTTCTTTTGTTCTGACAATTTATTGTTGTGCATGTTAAAATGAGTACCACGTAAACAGTAACTCATTGTCAGTTTATTGTTTTGCGTGTTGAAATTAGTACAACGGTTGTACTAATTTCAACACGCAAAACAATAAAATGGCTACTTGTTTCATTGCAACTTTTAATAGATAAAGACAAAAACGAGTTTGCAATTTTATTTATATTATAAAAAAATAAAAAAAACTCTATACAAAAAACAATAGAAATGTTAGCTGTTCAATAACAATTATTTTGCGTGTTGAAATGAGTACCGGGAAAACCCGTAACTCATAGCCATTTTATTGTTTTGTGTGTTGAAATAAGTACAACGTATGTAACCCGTACTTGTTTCATTGCAACTTTTAATAGATAAAGACAAAAACGAGTTTGCAATTTTATTTATATTATAAAAAAATTTAAAAAACTCTATACAAAAAACAATAGAAATGTTAGCTGTTCAATAATAATTATTCACGGGCTGCAGTTATTTATCTTTCTTGTCTTTTTGTGGATTTCATTTGTTAACATTATTGTGGTACCACTGAACTATAAATGCATGTGTCTTAAAATTGGTCGCATGCAATATCGCTATTTACCGATATCCCACTAAACCTCCATTTGATTATCCGATACATGTATTAGTCCGAAAATATTTTGCTGACTTTTTAATTTCGGCACAAAAGAGTATGGGTGGTTGCATACTCAGCGCTCGAAATTAACCACGGCAAACGGCAAAGCCCTGGTAAAAGCCGACGCAACTCCCATCTGCCACGGCATAATTAATTTTTTTTGCCGTGGTAGATCTTACGATCCTTAAAATTATAGTGACAAAATGTACCGTTTATAGAACAGTACCAGGAGGATGTCGACTGACCGTGTAACAACGTCATGTAAATTTATTATTTTGTATACGAAAGTCTGACAAATATATTGCAATTACTGAATACCGGTACACTTTTAACCCATGTGCTGAAGGCATATTCATGCTGTACCGTATGACGGGCAGATGCGGTCACAATGGCCCATTTATATGACTTACTAATTCCATTTATAAAGCTTTATAATTAATTTCTTACTTAGGCACGTGCGAACGCTGAAACCCCTCGAAGCGTGTGACTGAACTGAATATTATTTTCATAGCTTGATAAATGATTTATAAAGTCTTGTAAATAATATGGTAGCTATATAAATCTATTTTCTAAGTCTTATAAATGAATTAATTATCTATCGAACATAATATTTGGGAAAGTTCGTACATCTGCCCGGAAATTTCCGAAGATGCTTCGGCCATCCAATCACAGGTCGTGTTACTGAATGGCAAGCCCCTCCCACTCCCGTCCGCGGTTTTCACGATATTTCGGCAAACTCGCAAGAAATTGTGAAAAAACCTCCCCGGTCGGTGGGTGGAGGGGGAGCGGTGACCTTAGCAAAGTAAATTGACGCTAGGATAACTAAAACATGCATAAAACTTATTCGCCTCATTTTATGTTAACAATAGCCGCCATGAAAGGTAAAACACCGCTATATGTAACGAGGGATTTCATTGGCCAATTGACCGACTCAACGAAGGAGTACGGAGATTGCTGATTATTTTCTATGTTATATAAATGGATTTATAAGACTTGATAAATAATTACGTAGTTTCATAATTATTTATCAAACTATGAAAATAATATTCAATTCAGACACCCATTTCGATGGGTTTCAGCGTCCACACGTGCCTAAGTAAGAAATTAATTATAAAGCTTTATAAATGGAATTAGTAAGCCATATAAATGGAATTAGTAAGCCATATAAATGGCCCATTGTGACCGCATCCGCCTGTCATAAGGGCATCATAAGGGCATTATGACGGGCGGATTTTATATGGGCCATTTATATGACTTACTAATTCCATTTATATGACTTACTAATTCCATTTATAAAGCTTTATAATTAATTTCTTACTTAGGCACGTGCGAACGCTGAAACCCCTCGAAGCGTGTGACTGAATTGAATATTATTTTCATAGCTTGATAAATGATTTATAAAGTCTTGTAAATAATATGGTAGCTATATAAATCTATTTTCTAAGTCTTATAAATGAATTATCTAACAAACTAAATATTCGGGAAAGTTCGTACATCGGCCCGGAAATTCCCGAGGATGCTTCGGCCAGCCAATCACAGGTCGTCTTACTGAATGGCAAGCCCCTCCCACTCCGTTATGACGGGTGGATGCGGTCACAATGGGCCATTTATATGACTTACTAATTCCATTTATAAAGCTTTATAATTAATTTCTTACTTAGGCACGTGCGCACGCTGAAACCCCTCGAAGCGTGTGACGGAATTGAATATTATTTTCATAGCTTGATAAATGATTTATAAAGTCTTGTAAATAACATGGTAGATATATAAATCTATTTTCTAAGTCTTATAAATGAATTATCTAACTAACTAAATATTAGGGAAAGTTCGTACATCTGCCCGGAAATTCCCGAGGATGCTTTGGCCAGCCAATCACAGGTCGTCTTACTGAATGGCAAGCCCCTCCCACTCCCGTCCGCGTTTTTCACGATATTTCGGCAAACTTGCAAGAAAGTGTGAGAAGAACTTCCCCGGTCAGTGGGTGGTGGGGGAGCGGTGACCTTAGAAAAGTAAATTGACGCTAGGATAACTAAAACATGCATAAAACTTATTCTTGTCATCTTATGATGATTACAATAGCCGCCATGAAAGGTAAAACACCGCTATGTAACGAGGGATTTCATTGGCCGATTGGCCGACTCAACGAAGGAGTACGGAGATTGCCGATTATTTTCTAAGTTATATAAATGGATTTATAAGACTTGATAAATAATTACGTAGTTTCATAATTATTTATCAAACTATGAAAATAATATTCAATTCAGTCACCCATTTCGATGGGTTTCAGCGTCCACACGTACCTAAGTAAGAAATTAATTATAAAGCTTTACAAATGGAATTAGTAAGTCATATAAATGGAATTAGTAAGTCATATAAATGGAATTAGTAAGTCATATAAATGGAATTAGTAAGTCATATAAATGGCCCATTGTGACCGCATCCGCCCGTCATAGGGCATAGTAATTATAAACAAAGGATGTAAATCGGTACAGGTCCATCGAATGTGACAAATGATACAGTTGTCTGTTAAAAATACAAATGACGAGAATGGTAACATTGTTCATGCATTAGCCAGACTATTATGACGGGCGGATGCCGTCACAATGGGCCATTTATATGACTTACTAATTCCATTTATAAAGGTTTATAATTAATTTCTTACTTAGGCACGTGCGAACACTGAAACCCCTCGAAGCGTGTGACTGAATTGAATATTATTTTCATAGCTTGATAAATGATTTATAAGTCTTGTAAATAATATGGTAGCTATATAAATCTATTTTCTAAGTCTTATAAATGAATTATCTAACGAACTAAATATTCGGGAAAGTTCGTACATCTGCCCGGAAATTCCCGAGGATGCTTCGGTCAGCCAATCACAGGTCGTCTTACTGAATGGCAAGCCCCCTCCCACTCCCGTCCGCGATATTTCGACAAACTCGCAAGAAATTGTGAAAAGAACTACCCTGGTCGGTGGGTATGACGGGCGGATGCGGTCACAATGGGCCATTTATATGACTTACTAATTCCATTTATATGACTTACTAATTCCATTTATAAAGCTTTATAATTAATTTCTTACTTAGGCACGTGTGGACGCTGAAACCCATCGAAATGGGTGACTGAATTGAATATTATTTTCATAGTTTGATAAATAATTATAAAACTACGTAATTATTTATCAAGTCTTATAAATCCATTTATATAACTTAGAAAATAATCGGCAATCTCCGTACTCCTTCGTTGAGTCGGCCAATTGCCAATGAAATCCCTCGTTACATATAGCGGTGTTTTACCTTTCATGGCGGCTATTGTAAACATAAAATGACGAGAATAAGTTTTATGCAGGAAGATTAGTGCGTCCGAATTCCATTAATGGAAAAAATGTACGAATAAAATGATGTATGACAGCGACGCACACAACTTGAAAACCGCGGACGGGAGTGGGAGGGGCTTGCCATTAAGTAAGACGACCTGTGATTGCCTGGCCGAAGCATCCTCGGGAATTTCCGGGCAGATGTACGAACTTTCCCGAATATTTAGTTCGTTAGATAATTCATTTTTAAGAATTAGAAAATAGATTTATATAGCTACCATATTATTTACAAGACTTTATAAATTATATATCAAGCTATGAAAATAATATTCAATTCAGTCACACCCTTCGATGGGTTTCAGCGTTCGCACATGCCTAAGTAAGTAATTAATTATAAAGCTTTATAAATGGAATTAGTAAGTCATATAAATGGAAATAGTAAGTCATATAAATGGCCCATTGTGACCGCATCCGCCCGTCATAGGTGGGTGGAGGAGGAGCGGTGACCTTAGCAAAGTAAATTGACGCTAGGATAACTAAAACATGCATAAAACTTATTCTCGTCATTCTATATTTACAATAGCCGCCATGAAAGGTAAAACACCGCTATATGTAACGAGGGATTTCATTGGCCAATTGACCGACTCAACGAAGGAGTACGGAGATTGCCGTAGACTTGATAAATAATTACGTAGTTTCATAATTATTTATCAAACTATGAAAATAATATTCAATTCAGTCACCCATTTCGATGGGTTTCAGCGTCCACATGTGCCTAAGTAAGAAATTAATTATAAAGCTTTATAAATGGAATTAGTAAGTCATATAAATGGAATTAGTAAGTCAAATAAATGGCCCATTGTGACCGCATCCGCCCGTCATACGGACACAGATCACTAAATATTCATGGGCCGTCACCCACGAATGTAGGGCGAAAGTAATTTTAGTCTTTCTCTCCCTTTCCCTTTTTCCCCCTTTTGCATGGCGATTTTTGTTGACTTTTTGGTGTAGAATCGAAGAAAAGGGTTTAAAAATACATTTTCTGCCAGGTTTTGGTGAATATTCATGATTTTGAGGCGGAAGGATGCAAGGGTTGTGAGGTTGGTTACGTTGAAAGGGAGGGCCGAAAATTTCTTGTTTAGTTGTCTCTAATTCTAGCCTGTGTATCTCAAGTTTTTCATGGTGAACCACATACATGCTTTTGGGCCAGAGTTTGCCACATGTTGCTCCATCTGTGGCAGAAAGCGTTCTACCCAACGAATATTTGGGAAAAAGTTACAGCCGGTCTAAGAGACGAGAATTAACATTAAAGTCAATGGGGAAATAATTAGTGATCTGTGGCCTGTCTGTGTATGACATGGCTGTGACTGATATGCCTTAGTTTTGAAAACATGATGACTAAATTGTCAGAAAATATGTATAAAGTATTTTGAGACGAGAAAAACTAAAAAAATATTAAATTTTAAAAAAAATTATCAAAGTTTCGAAAAAAATGGTGATTTTACTGCAAATTTCTCAATTTTCAGGTTTTATTTAATTCATAACAGTAAGAAAATTATTTCAATGTCCAATTTTGGTGTATTCAGCCTCAGAAAGCACAGATAAAGTGAACAACATTGTAATTTCACCTAATTTTGTCTAAAAATCAGGAATATTCACAAAAAATCTACAGATTCCCCTATGTAGAAATTAATGCCTTCATGCCTACTCAAAAGAGTCAAAATTTCTAAAACTGCCCTTATTTCCATTGCTAATGTAACTTAGAATGGATCTATAAGTTTGTCAGGTTTAGAAATAGCTACAGTTTTCCTACAGAAAATTGAAAATTGGCAACACTGAGTTAATACTATACAGCAGATGGGTTTGTACAAAATGTTCAAAACAGGGGTTGGCTCAATTTAGCCACCAATGTAGACAGAAAAAGCATTTTTTTCCTCTTTGAAACGTTAAATTCTTGCATTTCCTTCATGAAGGAAGCAATATCCCAGTCTTTATAGACATTTTTCATCCCACCATTCTGTTTAGAGAGGCTATAAATGCCCCAATCCCACCCTTTTTTATTTATGAGATTAAATTGCACTTGTGTTGACAATTAAATTATAGTAATTGGAATTTGTGGTTGAATTACAGCTAAGAATGTTATTTTTCACCAATAAATGGTTATTTTGTACATTTCCAGGATTTCTAACCTTTTTTGTTTAAAGTCAAACTTAGAACCCTGAGACATGTCAGGCCAATAAGACCACACCCTGATACAAAACTGGTGTAGATGTGTAAATGTCAGCTTAATGGTCAATATTTTCTTATCAAAATGAAGGATTGGTGGTGTTTGTTGCATTTATGTTACTTATAGAACAGTAAAATGTTAATTTTCCCCGTTTCAGGCCTCTTTTATGTTGTCAACTCTGTCATAACTGCCTTTTTGACTTCATTTTTCCAGGCAATTGATGTAATGGTCCAGACATCTTGATTCAGCACAAGAATTGCAATAAAGATTTGTATGATGCCTCTGAGTTTTGAGATGTTGAAAGCATTTCCAAATTCGTGAAAATTGTGTATTCTGTGACCCTCTTGTTAGAGAGGGGTGGTCATAGACCAAAAATGGCATTTTCAAGGCCTATTTTTAACCATAATTCATATTTATTGCACCTATTTTAGTTTTTATGTACATATATTAGCCAGGGATGGTAAAACATAGCTGTTAGACAGATACCTTTGGTAATGCTAGCTCTGCAACCAAAGATAGGATTGATTCAGTCATTGACATATTTAGGGGGTGGGGTTACATGTTTCAGTACAAACCTCTATAATTACAACCAATGCATCTGATTTGCGATTTTTCTGTTTGCATATTGTCCAGGGTTTCCAAAAATATATTACTTACCAGTCTGACTATCTAAAAGATAGGTTGCCAGGCAACGAAACATACGCCCACAACAGCTAAGTCGTCCGGGCAGTCAACAAGGGTTGTCGCATATTGTTTCTTTTATCAGTAAGGAGAACATTTACAACACATGTTAATCTTATTACGAGTAATAGCCCATTAAATAATTATCAGAATTGATTAGAATAGTTTTGATGGTTTGTCTGAAGGCCTTTGTCCACAAGATATTTCAAAGTGATCAAGTGCCAGAAATTATCAGATATCACTGAAAATCAAATAGGATTCTTCGTCTCATGATCCTAACCACTGTGTACAAATTTAAAGTCAATCGGATATTAACTTTAGCCTTTAGAGCATTCATAGGGTTTTTCAAAGTGATCAAGGGTCATAACTCTGGCAGTAATTATCGGATATCGCTGAAAATAAATAGGCTATTTTTATCATGACCGTAAATAGTGCGTATAAATTTAAAGTCAATCGGATATTAACTTTAGATTTTTCAAAGTGATCAAGGGTCATAACTCTGGCAGTAATTATCTGATATTGCTGAAAATCAATAGGCTTCTTTGTATCATGACTTTAAACACCGTGTATAAATTTAAATTCAATTGGATATTAACTTTAGCCTCTAGAGCGTTCACAAGATTTTTCAAAGTGATCAAGGGTCATAACTCTGGCAGTAATTATCAGATATCACCGAAAATCAATAGGCTTCTTCGTCTCATGACCTTAAACACTGTGTATAAATTTAAAGTCAATCGGATATTAACTATAGCCTCTAGAGCGTTCACAAGATTTTTCAAAGTGATCAAGGGTCATAACTCTGGTACTAATCATCGGATATCGCTGAAAATCAATAGGCTTCTTCGTCTCATGCCCTTAAACACTGTGTATAAATTTAAAGTCAATCGGATATTAACTTTAGCCTCTAAAGCGTACACTTGATTTTTCAAAGTGATCAAGTGTCATAACTCTGGTAGTAATTATCGGATATCACCGAAAATCAATAGGCTTCTTCGTCTCATGACCTTAAACACTGTGTATAAATTTAAAGTCAATCGGATATTAACTTTAGCCTCTAGAGCGTTCACAAGAAATTGTGGACGATGGACGGACGGACCGACAGATGGACGGACGGGGGCGACGGCAATATACGACCACATTTCCATGTGGGTGTATAAAAAGTGGAAAATTATTGGTTTTTTGAAAGATGCTACATGTAAATTTTGTTCATGACATGGCAGTAAAAAAAAAAATTTTGAAAAAAAATCCAGATTATGAGTGTTTTCTGTGTAATTTGTTTGTAACTTGTCTTATTTTTTCACAAAACTCAAATACTGCCTTTAATAAGAAAGATTTTTAAATTTTAGCACAAAAGGCCCAGGGACCTGAGATGCACTGTTATACATAAAGCAGCATGTATACTTAAAGGGCCATCATTTTTGCAGTTATTCTTTGATTTTGATTTTCTTTCACCGGTGTGTTGCCAGAACATATGGGAAGCATATAAAACAGGCCTTTTGGTGATACCTAAAGTTTCACTCCTATATAGGACACAGATCACTAAATATTCATGGGCCGTCACCCACGAATGTAGGGCGAAAGTTATGTTTAGTCTTTCTCTCCCTTTCCCTTTTTCCCCCTTTTGCATGGCGATTTTTGTTGACAGTAAAAAAATATATTTTTGAAAAAAAATCCAGATTATGAGTGTTTTCTGTGTAATTTGTTTGTATCTTGTCTTATTTTTTCACAAAACTCAAATACTGCCTTTAATAAGAAAGATTTTTAAATTTTAGCACAAAAGGCCCAGGGACCTGAGATGCACTGTTGTACATAAAGCAGCATGTATACTTAAAGGGCCATCATTTTTGCAGTTATTCTTTGATTTTGATTTTCTTTCACCGGTGTGTTGCCAGAACATATGGGAAGCATATAAAAAAGGCCTTTGGTGATACCTAAAGTTTCACTCCTATATAGGACACAGATCACTAAATATTCATGGGGCGTCACCCACGAATGTAGGGCGAAAGTTATGTTTAGTCTTTCTCTCCCTTTCCCTTTTTCCCCCTTTTGCATGGCGATTTTTGTTGACTTTTTGGTGTAGAATCGAAGAAAAGGGTTTGAAAATACATTTTCTGCCAGGTTTTGGTGAATATTCATGATTTCGCCTATACGAAAATACAAAACTCGGAAAGTGGCAAAAAGATATCAAGATAGGTTGCCAGGCAACGAAACATACGCCCACAGCAGCTAAATCGTCCGGGCAGTCAACAAGGGTTGTCGCATATTTTTACTTTTTTTGGGAATGAAACATTTGTTATATACTAAAATCTGATTAAGAGTAACAACTCATTTTGTAATTATCTGAAAATCATTAGAATTTGTTTGCTTTTTATAAAGTTTTGCCCCACGCTAACAATTAGTATAGGAAACATTTAACATCATGGATTTAGCTGTTCAGTTATC
This sequence comes from Patella caerulea, assembly GCA_036850965.1. Classification (NCBI taxonomy): domain Eukaryota; kingdom Metazoa; phylum Mollusca; class Gastropoda; family Patellidae; genus Patella; species Patella caerulea. Next base: position 12,079,412 of record JAZGQO010000013.1, on the reverse strand, counting down.
AAAATTCATTGAAAATCAAAATACTTATTCGTTTCAACACCTTAAACTCTGTGTATCAATCTGAAGTCAATCAGATGATAAGTTTGGCATCTATAGCGTCACAAGGTTTTTTGAAGTGATCGAGGGAGATAACTCTGGAAGTAATTATTTGAAATCACTGAAAATCAGTAGGCTTCTTTGTCTCATGACCTTAAACAGTGTGTGTAAATTTAAAGTCAATCAGATATTAACTTTGGCCTCTAGAGCATCCACAAGAATTTTTGAAGTGATCAAGGGACACAACTCTGGCACTAATTATCAGAAATCGCTGAAAATCAATAGGCTTCTTCGTCTCATGACCTTAAACACTGTGTATAAATTTGATGTCAATCGGACATCATCTTTGTCCTCTAGAGCATCCACAAGATTTTTTGAAGTGATCAAGGGCCATAACTCTGGCATTAATTATCGGAAATCCGTGAAAATCAATAGGCTTCTTCGTCTTATGACCTTAAACACTGTGTATAAATTTAAAGTCAATCGGATATTAACTTTAGCCTCTCGAGCATTCACAAGATTTTTCAAAGTGATCAAGAGTCATAACTCTGGCAGTAATTATCGGATATTGCTGAAAATCAATAGGCTTCTTCGTATTATGACCTTGAACACTGTGTTTAAATTTAAAGTCAATCCAATATTAACTTTAACCTCTAGAGCGTTCACAAGATTTTTCAAAGTGATCAAGGGTCATAACTCTGGCAGTAATTATCGGATATCGCTGAAAATCAATAGGCTTCTTCGTCTCATGACCTTAAACACTGTGTATAAATTTATGGTCGATCGGATATTATCTTTAGCCTCTAGCGCGTTCACAAGATATTTCAAAGTGATCAAGGGTCATAACTCTGGCAGTAATTATCGGATATTGCTGAAAATCAATAGGCTTCTTCGTCTCATGACCTTAAACACTGTGTATAAATTTAAGGTCAATCGGATATTAACTTTAGCCTCTAGAGCGTTCACAAGATTTTTCAAAGTGATCAAGGGTCATAACTCTGGCAGTAATTATCGGATATTGCTGAAAATCAATAGGCTTCTTCGTCTCATGACCTTAAACACTGTGTATAAATTCAAAGTCAATCGGATATTAACCCTGGCCTCTAGTGCGTTCACAAGAAATTGTGGACGATGGACGGACGGACGGACGGACCGACGGACGGACGGACGGACGGACGGACCGACAGACGGACGGACGGGGGTGACGGCAATATACGTCCACATTTCTATGTGGGCGTATAAAAATAAACTATTTTTCATTGGATAATTATGATTATGACAGTAACACATCTATTTAATAAGTTGGACATGATCTATAACCTTTTCAGTTATATGGTAAGGTGTGTTGCGATATTCATATACATGGAAATTCTATTTTATGGATTTTATTTCGATAAAGGTAAGATACTCCATAAATAGAGTTGTAACTAAAACTTAAAGCGTTTTTATACGCCCACATGGAAATGTGGTCGTATATTGTTGTCGCCCTTTCCGTCCGTCGTCCACAATTTCTTGTGAACGCTCTAGAGGCTAAAGTTAATATCTGGTTAACTTTAAATTTATACACGGTGTTTAAGGTCATGAGACGAAGAAGCCTATTGATTTTCAGCGATATCCGATAATTACTACCAGAGTTACGACCCTTGATCACGTTGAAAAATCTTGTGAACTCTCTAGAGGCTAAAGTTAATATCCGATCGATTTTAAATTCATACACAGTGTTCAAAGTCATGATACAAAGAATCCTATTGATTTTCAGCAATATCCGATAATTACTGCCTGAGTTATGACCCTTGATCACTTTGAAAATCTTGTGAACGCTCTAGAGGCTAAAGTTAATATCCGATTGACTTTAAATTTATACACTGTGTTTACGGTCACGATACAAAAAAGCCTATTTATTTTCAGCGATATCCTATAATTACTGCCAGAGTTATGACCCTTGATCACTTTGAAAAACCCTGTGAATGCTCTAAAGGCTAAAGTTAATATCCAATTGACTTTAAATTTATACATGGTGCTTAATGTCATGAGATGAAGACACCTCTAGATTTTCAGCAATATCCGATAATTACTACCAGAGTTATGACCCTTGATCACTTTGAAAAATCTTGCGTGAACGCTCTAGAGGCCAAAGTTAATATTCGATTGACTTTAAATTTATACACAGTGTTTAAGGTCATGAGACGAAGAAGCCTATTGATTTTCGGTGATATCTGATAATTACTGCCAGAGTTATGACCCTTGATCACTTTGAAAAATTTATACACAGTGTTTATGGTCATGATACAAAGAATCCTATTGATTTTCAGCAATATCCGATAATTACTGCCCGAGTTATGACCTTTGATCACTTTGAAAAATCTTGTGAACCCTCTAGAGGCTAAAGTTAATATCTGATTGACTTTAAATTTATACACACTGTTTACGGCCATGATACAAAAAAGCCTATTTATTTTCAGCGATATCCTATAATTACTGCCAGAGTTATGGCCCTTGATCACTTTAAAAAATCTTGTGGATGTTCTAGAGGCCAAAGTTATACATAGTGTTTACAGTCATGAGACGAAGACGTCTATCCATTTTCAGTGATTTTCAATAATTACTGCCAGAGTTATGGCCCTTGATCACTGTGGAAGCTCTAGAGGCCAAATTTAATATCGATCGACTTTAAATTTACACACAATGTTTAAGGTCATGAGACGAAGAAGTCTATTGATTTTCAGAGATTTCAAATAATTACTGCCAGAGATATCTCTCTTGATAACTTCAAAAAATCTTGTGACCCTATAGATGCCAAACTTATCATCCGATTGACTTCAGATTGATACACAGAGTTTAAGGTGTTGAAACGAACAAGTATTGCCCTGACCTTCAAGAAAGGTACAGCACCCGAGGTCATAAATATAGTGTATCTCAGAAGACGGACCCATCCCTATATACAGAGGGTACGACAGTGCACTAACTGTCAAAAATTGGGTCATACAGTGAAGCACTGTAAAGGAAAAGCCATATGCGCCCAATGTGGGGGAGAACACGTGGTGGCTGAGTGTAGGCAGTGTAGGGTGGGTAGCAAAATTAACTGCTCAAACTGCAAGGGCAGCCACGCAGCTAACTCCCCCCAATGCCCAAGAATTCAAGCAACAAAAGCAGCGCCACGTCTGCAAAGTAAAGAAAAACTTACCTTTAGGAAAGCAACCCAACAAGTAAAGAACAAGGAGAGGGAAGCAAAAGTAATTAGAGAACCGGTGATGGAACCAAAACAAGCTCCAGTCCCGACTCTCTTGACGTCCGATGCAAGGTAAAGACAAGAACAAGAAAGAGAAGAAAATATCAGTCAAACCTGTAGAAGTCAAACAGAAGACAAAATCACCCAAAAAGAAAGAAGAGGAACCGAAAACGAAGATTCATGAAGAACACTTCATTCCTAAATTTAAAACAGAAAGTGGCTTCATGAACTTCATGATCGAGTTCCTCAGGGTGTCCGTATCCAATGAGGACCAAAACTACCAAGATGGCAAGTTTCCTCGGCAAAATAAGGACACACATGGTCAATGCCGATGTCCTGTGTCTCATGGTTAATTCAATCAACACGGTAAAAAAAAGGTCAAGAGAAGAAGACGACGACGAAGAAACGACAAAAGGCGATCAAATGGCAAACCTCGCACTCCGTAGAAGGATATCTCGTGTTCGTCACTACAGCACTGGTGATATGCCCAGTTGCTTGCCGGTTTCAACACCAAAGACAAACACTAATAAGGTACCTCCTATGGAATGTGAAATGCCAATTGACCAATAAATAGCCAAGACAGAGAGGCATCCACCCGGACAGTCATCATGGCGGGCCAGGTAAAAGTTCTACAACTTAACGTTGTGCTGAGCTGAGAAAATACATCACCCGCAACCCCAAAGATGTAATATGCCTCCAAGAGACCAAGCTACTACCAACTAAGAAAAACATCTACCTACCCGGATATACTTGTCAGAGAAGGGACAGACCGGGCAGCACGACACGTGGCGGCGGCCTTGCCATCTACGTCAGTGATAACTTAAATTATATTTCTGTTAGGCTGGACTACAGGCCCTCTAGAAGCAGCAATGGGCATAGCCATCACATTGAGCAATAATACAAAATTGACAATAGTGAATGTCTATGCACCCCCTCAAGTAACGATAAAATCAGTAGACTTCCAGTCACCTCTCGACCAGCTTCTGCAGGGCGAATCTGTGTTCTGTGGGGATTTCAAAGCAAAACACGCTCTGTAGGGGTCACCGAGGAATGACTGTCGGGGGACTAGCCTGTGCTCAATAATAGAAGGGGAACGACCTATGTGTACTGAACGATGAGAGCCCTACTTTTATTGGAGGAAATGCCCCACCTTCACACCTGGATCTCACACTCTGTACGCTTGGTATGGCAAACCGCTGCGACTGGCAAGTACACGAAGATGAAACACTTGGTAGTGACCAACTACTGATAGAATTCTGCATCCAATGTAAAACAACCAGGGAAGTCTATAACGGGAAACCCAATTGGAAAATAAAAGAGGCTGATTGGGCTAACTTCCGTGTAAACTGCCTTAGGTGGAAAGAAGATGACTGCCGCAGACGACTCCATTCCCAAGACTTCTGAACGGAAACCAAGGATTAGAAAACCTTGGTGGTCACCAGAATGTCAGGAGGCGGTTAACGGGAGAAAGAAGGCACTACGGAAGGCACAAAGCGGACACTGGATGACTTTCTGTAATGCGTTGAATCAAAACACGCAAACAGGTGTCGTCTGGAAGAAGCTGAACGCCATGAACGGGAAGCGCAGATCATTCACCATACCAAACCTAAAGAATGGAGATGAGTACGCTACCAACGGCAATGAAAAGGCAGACCTACTTGCGAAAGCGTTTGCTGACGCAAGCAGGGATGAAAACCAATCACCAGAGTTCCTGAAGAGAAAGGAAATCTTTTACTCACAGCACCCTTCATTAGAAATTGAACCCAATGAAGGGGCTAAACCAACCAATCTACCCTTCTCTGAGGAGGAGCTAAATAAGACTCTTTCCCTAAAGAGGGATAGTGCTGCTGGTGAGGACAAGGTAAAGTACTCAATGCTCAAACATCTGCCTAGAAATGCCAAAAGGATACTACTAAACTTCTTCAACACATCCTGGCTGGCAGGAGAGGTACCTAAAGAATGGCGGAAGGCCAACGTCATCCCTCTTCCAAGACCAGGTAAAGAGAGAACAAAGGCAGAGACTTATCGACCAGTAAGCTTGACATCCACACTGTGCAAAACCTTGGAAACAATGGTTAACATCCGACTACAATTCTATCTGGAGAGCAACCGACTGATAGACGAAAATCAAAGCGGGTTCAGGAAAGGGCGTTCAACAATGGACCATTTGGTGAGACTACAGCAAGTCATGTCGCAGAGCAACCGGCTGATAGACGAAAATCAAAGCGGGTTCAGGAAAGGGCGTTCAACAATGGACCACTTGGTGAGACTACAGCAAGTCATGTCGCAGGCACTCCTCTCTGGGAACCTGTTATGTGCCGTGTTCGTAGATTTAACTAAGGCTTTCGATTTAGTCTGGCTTGACGGGCTGCTCTTCAAGTTAGGACATATTGGTATAACGGGCATAATGTTTCGGTGGATCAAAAGCTTTCTGAGCGATAGAAGGATACAGGTGAATGTTGGCAGATTCCTGAGTGCCGAGCAAAATTTAGAACATAACGCTAACGCTACAATATACGTCCACATTCCTACTTTGATTGATATGGTACTTTGTCAAGAAGGCTAGGCGTTTGGTTTGTTTAGCGTTGAGGGTCGTGCATCAACATTAATAGTTGCCGTCCTTAGAGTATAAGGAATAACTATACCAAGATAATCCATTCAGAATTGTGCCTTCCTAACACTAAAGGCAAAAAGTGGGCGTGGCTCTGCCCCTGGGGGTCGGGACATTCATCAAAATCAATAGTGGACGCCCTCAGGCTATAAGGAATACATAAACCAAATGGGTGTTGCTGTCCCATGGGGTCGGGCATGCACCCAAAACAAAAGGGGTCATCCTTAGGGTATAAGGAATAAGTATTTTAAGTTTCAAGATGACCGATTAAGAATTGTGGCCTGTAGGCGACACACAAAAAGAAAATGGGCGTGACTCTGCCCCTGGGGGTTGGGCATGCACCCCAAATGATAGAAATGTTCCTTAGGGTACAAAGCATAATCATTCAAAGTTTCAAGATGATACGTTAAGAAATGTGGCTTGTAGACGACAAACAAATAAATACAAGGAATGGGCGTGGCTCTGCCATTGGGGGTCGGGCATGCACCAAAAAACAATACGGATCATCCTTAGGGTAAGTATACAAAGTTTTAAGAAAATACAGTTAGAATTGCGGCTTCTAGGCGACACAGAGACACACAAAAAGAAAATGGGCGTGGCTCTGCCCCTGGGGGGTTGGGCATGCACCCCAAACGATAGGGATCATCCTTAGAGTATAAAGAGTAAGTATACAAAGTTTTAAAGAAAATCCAATAAGAATTGCGGCCTGTAGGCGACACAAAGACACACGATAAGAAAATGGGCGTGGCTCTGCCCCAGGGGGTTGGGCATGCACCCCAAATGATAGGGATGTTCCTTAGGGTACAAAGAATGTGTATGCTAAGTTTCAAAATTATAAGTTAAGAAATGTGGCCTGTAGACGACAAACAAATACATACTAGAAATGGGCGTGGCTCTGTCCCTGGGGGTCGGGCATGCACCAAAAACAATAGAGATCTTCCTTAGGGTATAAGGAATACGTATACCAAGTTTGAAGAAAATCCAGTAAGAATTGCGCCCTGTAGGCGACACAAAGACACACGAAAAGAAAATGGGCGTGGCTCTGCCCCTGGGGGTGGGGCATACACCCCAAATGATAGGGATGTTCCTTAGGGTACAAAGAATGTGTATGCTAAGTTTCAAAATTATAAGTTAAGAAATGTGGCCTGTAGACGACAAACAAACAAATACTAGAAATGGGCGTGGCTCGGCCCCTGGGGGTCGGGCATGCCCCAAAAACAATAGGGATCTTCCTTGGGGTATAAGGAATAAGTATACCAAGTTTGAAGAAAATCCATGAAGAATTGCGGCCTGTAGGCGAACCACAGACACACACACACACACACATACACACATACACACACACACACACACCCACACACACACACACACACACACACACACACACACACAGACAGGGGCGACGGCATAATACGTTCACATTATGAATGTGGACGTATAAAAATGGCACGCCTCAGTCACACTCTCTTCAATATCATGATCAACGACATTCAGAAATCCTCCTACCTCGACGCCAAAACTGAGTTAGTTAAATTTGCTGATGATAGTACCATATGGAGGACAGGGAGGCATTTTTGTGAACTACAAAAGAATATGCAAAAGGCCTTAGACAAATTCATGACATGGGCAAACGACTGGGGATTTAAAGTTTCGGAGAAGAAAACGGTCGGCATCCTTGCAGAACGACTCTTTGTATGAACGTGAAAACCATCGAGTTCAAAGACCAAACCAAGTTCCTTGGCGTAATCTTTGACCGAAGGCTGACCTGGAAACCGCACATCTACGAGACCGTAGATAGATGCACCAAAACCCTAAACTTTATGAGGAAAATAACGGGCAGCACATGGGGGGCCAACAGAGTTACACTAATGATGGTGTATCGTGCTCTAATACGATCTGTATTAGACTACGACTCTCTGGCCTTCATGAACTGCGCGCCATTACTCTTAAGGAAGCTTGACACCATCCAATACAAAGCTCTGTGTATTGCGACTGGCGTAGGGCAAGGGACTAGGAGAGAGGCACTACTGCGGGAAGTCGGGGAGTTGCCCCTATCCCAAAGAAGAAAAGAACTAGCGACAAGGTACTGGGCTAAGATCTCACAACTGGGCGCAAGTTCTCCAACTTTTGTCAGTCTACAAAATACAAGATATGTGAGAGATCCAAGAAAGAAAAGCTTTGGTCAAGGTATCAGGGAAACAATCAAGGAACTGCGACTGGGGGAGCTCGTGATAAATGAACACAACCCCCCAGCTATCGCCCCTTGGACGCTCCCTATACCGCCGGTCAATCTAGATCTGTTACAGAAAACCGACAACCCCACTGCTGCACGAGCTTTCTCGCTAGAACACCTGGAAGACAACTGCCAAATGGTGAACAGGGAATAAGCAGATACTGCCCAATAACTGTTCGGTGTACACTGCAGAGCTTGTGGCCATTCGTGACGCTATATCATGGATTTCCCATCAAAAGACTAGTAAGTTCGTCATTCCAAGCGACTCGCTGAGCAGTCTGATTTCAATCCAAACTGACAACTCGGACTCAAGACCAGAAGTCATTTTGGAAATCAGGCAGCTGTACCAGAGGGTCTTAGAGAAGGGAAGCAAAGTAGAGCTTGTGTGGATTCCATCACATGTCAACATTAGAGGAAACGAGGAGGCAGATCGACTCGCAAACGAAGGTCTCACGGATACAGCACCACGGAAATCTACAGTATGGTTAAAAGACAGGTCAATTCAATCTGAGAATTAAAACTCGTTGAAGTTGACACATACAGATTCCGGCTGGATGACAAAATTTACACAAAGACAGCAATCAATCTCCCTAGAAGAGATATATGCCGATTTATATCGAAACTAAGGGTGAAAGAGCGGCTGCGAGACCACAAACACCAAGTCATCGTCTGTGGGTGCGGAGAAGAATGTACCACCAACCATGTCCTGGTAGACTGCGAGGTATACAAGGAGGAGAGAAGGAAACTAGTGAGAATAATGGAGACCAACAACATACCATTCAGCACTAAGAACCTACTCTTCCCTAGACCAGATCTGAAACTGCAAATCTTCGAACAAATCCATGCCCTAATGGACAAAGTTGGACTAAGTAGAATAGTGAAGTAAGAGGGGGTCATGATTAGACCGGCCCTGCATCTAAACACTAAACTACATACGGGAGTTACACCAAACTGGCAGAATAGTGGAGTAAGGGAGGGTCACGATCAGACGGACTCGGCATCTAAACACTATTCCGCCAAAAACAGACACCAAACCTACAGAATAGGATAGTGGAGTAAGGGGAGGTCACGATAAGACGGGCCTGGCACCTAAACACAGATCCTACAAAGATGACATCTACCAAACTAAGAAGGATAGTGGAGTAAGGGGGAGTTTCGGTCAGACAAACTCGGCACCTAAACACTATTCTGTAAATAAAAACAAAACCAAACCCATTAAGTGGGATAGTGGAGTAAGGGGAGGCCACGATAAGACGGACCTGGCACCTAAACACCTACCCCAAACGATGACATCAACCAATCCAGAAGCAGACAAGATCACCTACCAAATGGTATGTTTTTTATTAAATAAAGGGAAGAATTTCCCACTAAACCCAATCCATGGCTTAAAGCCAAATGGAAAGATTGCAAAATCATATTCTAAATAACAGGAATCAGCTTCGGCTCTCCTAAGTCTTGTCTGCAATATCACTTATGTGGAAGCAGATGTTAAACACCAAGTAGAAGAAGAAGAAGTGGTATTAACTTTGTTCAGAATAAAGTAATTTGACTGAAATTTTCAATATATTCTTGTTTCATCATCTTTTTTGAACTGTTATAGCAAGAATGGCTAACTCCTTATAAAAATCTCCCATAATGTAACTACACCATGTAACCAGCTTCGTTCTTAGTACAGTTGGTAATTCATCCTACTGGTTTCTTCTTGTTATTAATTATAACAAACACTGATTCAGCTAAATGTAGAGTTTTATGTGGACACAGCAGTAACAATTATAACCGACGATATATACAGAGTGGTATAGTAACTACACAATTATGTTCAACTAAAGAAGTATAATACCAAGAGTTGGCATAACTATGAGTGTAGTCTGTAGCTGTATCTCTGACCCTACCTTGTCTTTCATGGGTCCATCTTCATATTTATATTCTTGAAGATGTAACCCCTAGATACCTACATTACAATTACCATAACACAACAATTTAGACAAAGATTAAAATATTACAAGTATACAACGAGGATTAGAACATAGAAAATAAGCTTATAATATTAATTATATATATATATACATATATTAAGATATAACAATTAACACACATTATTCCATTCTGTCTCAATCTCGTAGACTGGTGTAGAAGAGGACTATGCTTTAATTAAAGATGTCATATAATTGTTAAGTTAACCCATAATTAATTCAACCATAGAAAGTACAGTACAGGGATCGAGCAGGTTTGACCAGACACGATTATCGTGTCGGTTTTTTTAAAAAATTTCCACGATAATGGCACAATATTGCCACGATAAATAACTCGGTGTAGCGTGACACGATAGGCCTCAATGGAGTTTAATATGTAAAATTAACGATGTTTCTCTGTCATAACTAATTGATGTTAAAAAGATATACTGCCACGATGTTATAAAACTGCCACGATATTTGAAATGTTGAACAGTTTTTTCAATAATCCTGACGCGAAAAGCTACGCTGCATAAAAAGAATGTATATTTATGAGGCTATATTTTAACGGAGTCATGTAAAGCTTCATGTCTAATATTAAAAATCTAGTCCTAAAAATCCTGAGTGTCATGTTTTTAATTTGGCCGAGTATAGATTATATTCTGTGAATGACTACCACCGATTGTTATACTATTCAAAAAAAGTAGGGGATATTTGATTTTTAAGTGTTATTAAAGTCACCTAATGAAACTGACGAAGAAACAAATGACAAAATGAAATGAAGTTCACATTCATCGATTTATTCCAAATGATCGTTAGACTAAGTAAGGCACAGACTGACCATTATAAGGGTAAAATGATACCCGGGGTCAAACAGCAAAGTTACCACAGCATCACAACAAAGTCAGTAACGGGTAAATCCTCCTCTGTTTGCCAAGCAAGCATTGATCCGACATGGCATACTCCTAATGAGACGTCTAAGGTCATTTTGGTTCAGATTGTCCCATTCCTGTTGCAACGCAGCAGCAAGTTCATGGGCATTGGCAGGACGTTGTTGACGTTGACGTAACCTTTGTCCAAGCATGTCCCAGACATGCTCGATGGGGGAGAGGTCGGGACTCAGTGCTGGCCAAGGTAATGTGGTGATGTTCTGTTGTTGGAGGTAACCTGTAACGATCCTGGCCCTGTGACATCTTGCGTTGTCATCCTGGAAGATGAAACGGCGGCCATGACGTCGTGCGAACGGCACAACATGGACTGCCAAGATGTTGTCCCGGTAGTACTGGCCTGTAACAACATGTAGAGCCGTTCTTCCAGCAACAGTGATGCCTCCCCACACCATAACAGAACCACCCCCAAATCGATCATGTCTGATGACGTTAACGTCTTGGAAGCGCTCGTTTCGACGACGCCACATCCTCCTACGTCTGTCCAAAAAATCAACAGTGAACCTTGACTCATCTGAAAACATCACATTGCTCCAGCGTCGATTATCCCAGTGTTGACGATCCCTACACCACGACGTCTTGCCTAAATGTGATGATCTCTCAAACAAGGGATCACGCAAGGACGTCGGGCGCGAAGGTGACCCCTATGCAGTCGATTCCGAATCGTCTGGCCACTCACTCTCACACCAGTGTCTGTTTGAAGACGAGCGCTGATCTGATTTGCTGTGATGACACGATTTCTCAAGGCCAAGGTACGGATAAATCGATCCTGGGCTTGAGTTGTCGCCCTTGGTCGACCTGAGCATGGTCTGTCCTGTACAGATTGTGTATCACGGTATCTGGACCATAGCCTGCTTATGACAGACTGAGAAACATTCATCGTCCGCGCCACAACCGCCTGGCTTGCGCCGATCTGTAGCATGCCAAGGGCACGTAACCTTTCATTATGGGTAAGCCGACGCATATCAAAATTTGTTTTCTGGTCACTAAAACAATTAAACTGATGTTTCCACCCTGGAATTCAATGACTTTAACATTCAAAATCAGAGTCTTGGGTTGGACCCCCATGATGATCCCAAGCATCACCTGCATTCCATGCGGTAGCCATTGGTGCGTTTGGGCGTCACATGTAACTGGAAATGTTTCTTCTGTTAGGTTCTATAGTGACTTTTTTCGTAGTCATTTGCATATTTTAGTACTATGCCCCCAAAATCAAATATCCCCTACTTTTTTTTGAATAGTAATATAGTATATATAAGACACATATTCCAGCCACCTTTTTCGGTTCCGTCTGAAACCATATAGCCCACAGATGTGTAATTACACCACCGTCGCATGGAATATACAACAGTCATAAATGCCTGACGAGGGATTCTTTGAATGATCGCTATACCTATTGTTTATAAATCCCCTAATCCAGACACATGTCTGGGTTTCATGCGAAACAACACCGTCCAGGTTAATATGAAAAGGATGGTAAATGAAATGATTAGTCTGCGATATCACTTATGTGGAAGCGGACGTTAAACCACCAGATAACGACTACTACTTAAACCACCAGCTTAAGTAATAAATGAAATTATCTGATTGTCTACGATATCACCCGTGGTGAAAGTGGACGTTAGTCCCCAAGAACGAACGAAATGATCTGCACCTGTAATCTTTGATTTCTGTTATACGTATGCTATAGTATTATCATTGTGCACATAATATGGATTAATCTAGCTGGAAATCCACCTGTGGACCACCGATAATGTAAGACAATTTTTCACGAATATAATTATTTTAGACTTGCGTACTATGTATTATTACAATTCTGTCCCACCCTACTCGACACTATGCAAAACACGGTAAGTTGGTCCTTGAGGCTGTCGACTTGAAAATAATTCCAACCAATAATACTATAAATAGTATGCAATATGCAAATAAGGTTGTTTATGCGTGCTGTTAGCCAATAGCTACTGTAAATTTTCCCGCATTTATACGGCTCTAACCAATGAAAAATTATCGCTGTTTGGTGTACGCCATTGTTATAAAAAAAATTTCCTCTTGTTGGAATATGAATAACAGAAAGAATAAAACGATGACGAAGTTGAATAAGTGAATATTTTCAAAATCATTTTTCTATAAATTTTAACCATATAAATTGTAACCACATAGACGTGGTAATTGGTAAAGTGGTAATTTGGCATAAAATCTGAACGCCTTGTGTTATAAAACACTCGGTTCATTTCTCCCAAATTTCATTAAAATGACTCGATTAAGATTAAGCGGATTATTATCATCGCAGTAATCCATTAAATTGCCCGGACAAAGTTCACTTCGCGCGCGCAGATTGCTCATCGAAAATTAGACAGAAATTCACGCATGCGCAGGGGTAATCTGGGCAAGGAGAGCAATCTGCGCCTATCACATACAAGGAGCGGCCATTTGTCTGTCAATTCCGTTCAGATTTTTATTGTATTGAACGTAAATACTGATAAATGAATATTGCCATGTGGTCTGATGAAATAGCTTTTGTCTACAAACTGGAACACAAAAGACCTGGACTTTATAAGTGGACATGACAATATTTATGCACATTCAAACTTTTTTGTTCATAATCTGTACAGAGAAACAAAATAAATAGATTAGTCAACAATTGCTGTTCACTAAATCCAATATTTCTTTGGGATTGAATAAAGGTTTAAATCATCTGAAAAGTAATCCTTCTTCGAATTAGTAGGAATTAAACTCATAGCTTTTGGAGCTTGTTTAGCCCGGTGTCACAGTTTCAGTTGGTCCCTGGTGTGTGTTTACCGTTTAGTGCATGCGCAATTGTAGCAGTCAGCTCACACTGTTATAGACACAGTGTGCATTGACTCCCCGTGATAGGATTACCCCTACGATTTTCTTATGCCCAGATCCGTTTCTACTATTATCTACCAATATATAGTAGGCCTATTACTACTGACAGCAGTCGAGTTTATTTCAGTAAAAAGGAGAAATACAAATTGACGATCTTTATAATTCAGTCGCTATAAAAATTGAATATTCCCACCACATGTGGAAAGAGAAAACAACTGCCACTTATATAAGTGTAGAGTATGCAATGCGTTGTGCATACATGTTTGAATCAAAATTTACAAGGAGTATTTATTACCACTCCAATAGGCTCCTTTAGCTCTTAATTAATGCATCTTTAACCAGCATAACATCCTTAATAATATACTCAGTTATTGTAAAATCTCAATAAGTTTCACAGCATTCAGCATGATTAAACATCAGCGATAAAATCTCAATACGATTCAATTACGTTCGGCATGATTTAATTTTAGCGATAAACAATTAATGTACCTGGGTGATAATTCGGCAGCCATTTGATTGTAACTTGCATTCAACGTCATGATATATATTTACACTCACCCTTTCAAACGGTTCTGTCGTGCAAATTAATAATTTATTTAATAATTAATTAATAATTGTGTTTGCTTTTTCGAAATGCAAGATGATGCTGGAATACGATATGAATATTGTATGACTTGAATGAATTTATATTGTTGCTAAGTATTATTGTCCTAAAACATTTGTGGTAAATATATAGGCATATATGACATACGAATACAAACCAAGCTTGCGTTAATATTTCACAGTTTGATTTTCTATTGTTGGTATGTCGAAAAGTGAAGTAACTATATATCAACATTGTTATGCATACTCCCTCTGTCCTTTTTAAAAAGATAATGATGTCCCGCAATATGATCAAGCAAAGGTGGTCACCCTACTTTGAATCCAAATTTACAAGGAGTATTTATTACCACATTTTTTTCTTTGTATGGAATTGGGTGATTCATGTTCAAGAAATAGTGGTATTTTCAGAATTAGTTTCAGATGTAGATCCCTGGTTACTATAATAGCGGATGATATGTTTATTACAAAACTAAGAACATAACCCTTTTTCCTGAACTGATCAGTTATTTGAGTTATGAGGAACCATCTCACAACGGCGGAAGTGGATAAAGCTGTGTTGCTAACACAAACATCAGTCACACACCAACGACCAACTGAAACTGTGACACCGGGCCATATTTACGAGTATTTGACCCCTTGATTTGGGCAGACTAATAGACATACTGGTGTAGATTAAAAAGACAGAACCTGTTCTGAAATTTAAAAAAAATAGGTTGCCAGGCAACGAAACTTTTGAGTACAAACTTTTGATAGATGGTGCGCGACAGGAATTTGATTCTGATCAAGCAAAAATGTAAATTTGGCAAAAAAACAAGATAAGAGGTTTGGATAGCTCAGGGACGATATACTGGTAGTATTTTAATTAGTACATCATAGCATGTCCAGCAAACCGTGGTTTATAAATAATTAAGATTAGAGATTTCAGTTATTTATAATCATTACCTTTTTGGTCTCAAGCTTCATTTATGCATTATTATTTAAATTCAATAATATATAGTAGTCCAAGGTTTCCAGAGTTTTGAAGGTCCATAGGCATCACTAGGGGATAAAATTAACTTTTATTAAAAGCTTCTTTCCATTTTGACTCTAATGTCAAATCAGTTATGTCCTACGAAATAGTCTCAACCCAATAGAAATTTCTAGTGTCTGGATATTCCCATATTCCTGAAGCAATGGCCGAGAAATCTCTCTCTGGCCATTGCTGGATAAGCTTCTGATTCTTAAAATTTTGTTTGAGTATGTCTATTCTTCCGTTCAATCAAAGCTATCACTTAAGACACATGTACAGCAACATGACAGTCCTTCGTTTAATCTGGATCTTTAACACCGTTCGACTTTCAGGGAATGTAGCTCGTCGACGTGTGTTCTTTAAGTATCAGAAATGACTACAGATTCTTGTAATGGATCTTCAACACTTTATTTTCAGCAGCAAATAATTAACAGCAACAATTTAACAACTTATAATTTAGTAAATATATCGGACCTCCAACTAGTATGTTCCCTAAGCTGGTCTCTCTAACTAATGATAATCTAGCATACATTTGTCTATTTATACAAATCAGTTATTAGAAAGTGTTGACATAAACATGTAGTTATCAAAGGATTAAGACTTAAGGATTTAAAACAATCGTTAGAAGAGACTTAAAAGATCAACTACTTTAGTTGCCAGTCTGTCATAATTTGACTGACAGGTTAACTGCTGTCTAATGACTAACCAAGTATTAATGAAATTTAAAATATAGATTTTGAAATTTAAAACAGAATTGAAAAATAATAAAATAACATATGACCTAGACATTGGTCATATATCCCCCTGACTTCAAACAAAAACATGACCCCATGTTTTAAACATTAATACAATTTTTCAATTAATCAAAGTAACATAATCTATCACTTTTTTCATGATAATAATGTCTATTTTTGTACATAGGATGCCTGTAAGGCCTAAAATGATGTTCTTACAAATTGTACTGGTAAACGTTTTCATCAGGTAAATGTAGTTTGGGTCCTTGTATTCTATTTGAATTTGCATTTATGTATTGCTCAGTACTATGATCTAGTTCCTCCTCTAAAACCCAAGAATTCGAAGTTGCTGGACAATTCTTCCACTGAATGAGATATTCTTGTTTTGTGTTCTTAGCTCTTCGTCTAAGCACTTTGTCAGACACTTGTACAGGTGGACTTGTTGAACAAATTCTAGCTGTCGTTGTCTATCCCTTTGTCTTTTGGCAAAAGAACGACATTTCTTTTCTGGACTGGGTAATGAATTTTCTGAGAAGCCCCATTTAAAGTTGATTTCTGTAGAACCCCTATCCTGTTTGAGACTCCAAGACATTGGTAGTTGATTCAGAGTTCTTATTGCTGCTACAGCTGCTGAAGGAAGAATTAAGTTGATATCCATCCTTTCTTCTTCAAAATATGTTGATAATTTATCTCGCTTAGCTGTACCGGAATCAAGAGTAGACAATTTTGTTTACTCTGCCCGCTTTCTCCACCATATAACACCGTTCGACTTTCAGGGAATGTAGCTCGTCGACGTGTGTTCTTTAAGTATCAGAAATGACTACAGATTCTTGTAATGGATCTTCTCCACTTTATTTTCGGCAGTAAATAATTAACAGCAACAATTTAACAACTTATAATTTAGTAAATATATCA
Organism: Patella caerulea; assembly: GCA_036850965.1. Classification (NCBI taxonomy): domain Eukaryota; kingdom Metazoa; phylum Mollusca; class Gastropoda; family Patellidae; genus Patella; species Patella caerulea. Next base: position 12,062,296 of record JAZGQO010000013.1, on the reverse strand, counting down.
GACCTCCAACTAGTATGTTACCTAAGCTGGTCTCTCCAACTAATGATAATCTAGTTGTTGTTCTTGGTGTTTAACGTCCGCTTCCACCCAAGGTGATATCGCAGACAAGTCTTAATGTTTTCCATTTTCATTATCTTAGCGCATGCACAGGGGTCTTTGCTGTGGGAGGAAACCGGAGTGCCCAGAGGAAACCCACGAGGTTGAGAATGAGCCCCTATCTCCATGCCACATACGCTCACACCAGGGCTCGAAACCACAGTCGCAAGCCAGAGGTGACCGGCCAGCTAGAGGTCGAAGCGCGGCACTTTAGACCAGATAATCTAGCATACATTTGTCTATTTATACAAATCAGTTTCTAGAAAGTGTTGACATAAACATATAGTCATCAAAGGATTAAGACTTAAGGATTTAAAACAATAGTTAGAAGAGACTTAACAGATCAACTACTTTAGTTGCCAGTCTGTCATAATTTGACTGACAGGTTAACTGCTGTCTAATGACTAACCAAGCATTAACGAAAATTTAAAATATAGATTTTGAAATTTAAAACAGAATTGAAAAATAATAAAATAACATATGACCTAGACATCGGTCATATCTTCCCTAAAACTTTGGACAGTGATTTAAGGTATTAAAAACAAAACAGTTAAAATACAGAGGCGGATTCAATGGGGGGCACAAGGGGCGCACCCCCCCCCCCCCCCCCCAATTTTCGACAGTGCCCTTTTTTTACTACTGTAAGTGCTTTTCAACTAGCTTTTTTCCTCGATTTTGAGGCTCTTTTTCTACGATTTCCAAATGTTTAGACGAAAATATCAGCTAAATAGCTCTTGAATTGGCTAGAGAGGCAAGGAAATGATGGATAATTTTCTAGGGGCCCCACCCCCCTCTCAGCAGCGTGCCCCGTCTCCGCGGTCAGTGCCCTCATTTTGTGGCGCCCCCCTCTTTTCATAATTCCTAGATCTGCCCCTGAAGTATGTTACATTTCATTGGACTTGATAGCCTAGTTTGTCACGCAATTAGTTTTACTGCAGCATTCTGCTATGCACGGGTTAATTGGGCATAATAAAATCGTGAGCCATGACGTAACCTAATGTAGGCTAAACATATTTGGTGCAATATTGGCTCTTGTTTTTAATGTTTTAGCTTTTGTAGAGCTGCTAGTCATTGATTGGTAGTGGGATTACTGACTAATCAAAATTTAAAACAATAATATCCACTCATTACAGCAGTGAGTAGTGGGATTACCTCTAATCAAACGAAACACTGCGCCGAGTATGGGATATTCCAGTCTATTGCACAAGTCATGCTCCCTAGATAAGTTATGCCGTCGCCGTTTGACTGAGTTGTGGAATATTTCTAGCCTGGTCACTAGTTACAAATGGTAAAATGTTTATTTGGTCTTAAATATTGGATATCAGAAGCCTACCTTTTCAAGGTAAGATAACAACATCAATGTTGATTTGAATTGACAAATAAGTTGTGTTTTCAAGGTGTAAGACTTTGGATGATATTGAGACTTAGCTACTTTAACTTTTTAAAGGCACAATAACATTCTTGCTGGCTTGGTAGCTCCAGAAAAAAATAATACCCTTATTCTAAGTACTAGATGTTTAAGTGTCCTACCTGTAGTGTAAATTATCCATTACAACCTATTTTACTTGTCCAGAGGGTTCGAAAATATTTTAAAATCCAAGTCACTTGAAAAGGTTTACATTAGACTTTTCAAATCAATTGGTTGAATTTTTCCAATTTTTTAAAATAGGTGTGTTAAGATGAAATTTATATCATCATTTAATTGGAATATTCTAAAATAATACGATTTGTTGACCAGAATAGAGATTGTGACAGTCAGTTACAACAAGAGTTTTATAAGTTATTGGGGCTTAAGACTGTTATGAGCACATGTCTGCTTGGTAATTTCTTGTCATTCGGTTGTCATTCAGATTAGGGACTGGTCTATAAATTCTAGTCATATAGATATAATAATTGTGGATTTGGGAAAAATCATACCACCCACATATAGAAACATAGTTACGGTACTCACATAGTTTTTGAGATCCTGTTCTTCCAGTGCCCCTTGAGATTGGCACTTTTTTTTTTCATATTCATATCTTGTCATTTTTGTTAAAATCAAGGCACGTTTTGGTTGAAAGATTGGTGCACTGTCACTACCCAAGTTAACAAATTTCATTGCGTTTCCCTTTGCCGCACATGGGGTTGAAACCACTGTTCTACATGACCTAATGTTACTAAAACAAAACTTCAGGCTAAGCCCTTCTTTATACAAAATTGAACGCAATCTTTTGAGTTTATATGCATATTGTCTCCGTGACAGCTTATGAATACACATCGTATGAGATGCTCTGGGACACGTTTTTTATATATAAACATTACGGTACATTTTATTTACAACGACAAACTAAATATTCTAAATTTTAGTAAAACTTTACAGTATTAATATTATCACGCTGAAATGAGCGGACATTATGATTTATGACCTTGACCCTCATCGTCGATAGCTGTGTTTATGAACACAATGTTTAGCCGTTTGAGCGTATGAAATCATATTAAATACGATCTATGACGAAATAGCAGCGCACAGCCAAAAAACGATTAAAGGATCCTGCAAGCAGCGTCACTTCACCCTCACACGACTTAAACTATGATAATTGGTGCCTCTTACTTCCCCCTTCTGACTTTGACCGCGATTTTATCTTAAATGGCGTAAAGGAAAGGATGGTTTTAAGATAACCGATGGTGACCCTGCTACTGTAAACCACGTTGTTGAATGTGAAAATTACTCATCCACCGAGATCTTTAGAAGACTTGTCGAAAAGCAGATTTTGGAGGAAATAAGTTTAGGAAACTATATGTCACATGTCATAGGCCTCAACAAATTGTAAGTGCACTTGGCGCTATTCCTAAGTCTAATGGATCAGCAAAATTGATCCATGCCCACATAACAACATGACGTTATTTTTACGTAAAATTTACGTAAAAATGGTCAGTCAGTTTACCATCAGTTTGCTCATCTTCTTAACGAAAATGTAACGTCAGGAAATGATGTTAATTTAACGTAAAATTTACGCCATTTTTACGTTATATTTACGACATTTCCTGACGCAAATCTAACGTCAAGTTTACGTCATATTTTGACATAAATCTAACGTAACGTTTACGTAAAGTTTACGTTAGATCTACGTCAAAAAATGACAAAAACTTTACGTTAGATTTGCGTCAGAAAATGATGTAAAAATAAGGTAAAAATGACGTAAACTTTACGTTAGATTAACGTCATTTCATGACATTACATTATCGTTAAGAAGATGAGCAAAATGATTGTAGCCTGACCAACCATTTTGACGTAAATCTGACGTAAATATAACTTAAATTTTTGACGTTATTCTAACATGATTTAAACTAACCGACCATTTTATGGAAATCAGGGTCATGATCCTCAAAGTAAAATGTTGGCTCAACTAACCTGCAGACCCGGGATTGGTACATGCATTGACTGAGAATCAGGATTTCAGAGCAGTAGGACTTTAAACCCCATTTCATTTCATTATATATCTAACATTGGGGGGTTGGGATGGCCTAGTGGACTAGAGTGCCGCGCTTCGACCTCTAGCTGGCCGGTCACCTCTGGCTTGCGGCTGCGGTTTCGAGCCCTGGTGTGAACGTATGTGGCACTCCGGTTTCCTCCCATTGCTAAAGACCCCTACGCGCAAGCAAATTATTGAAATAAAATGAAAACCATATGTTAGTCCCGAAATGACCTAGTTTGTGTTGAGTGGACATTAAACCCAATTTTTCTCTCTCTCTCTCTATCTGACATTAAATTTCAAAATTTACATCACTTTCTTTTGTGAATCTTTAATGAGTTTGTACAAAGTTTGTACCTTGAAATGTTAACAGTCAACCAATAACTTTTTGAAATCGCAAATTAATATAATTACAACAAAAAGTCAACATAATATCTAAATTTTATTTTAAAAAAAATTTAAAAAATACAATTGTTAACAGTAATCATACATCGTGAAATAGTGATAATTGACAAGAATACAAACAGGGTGACCATACACAAACCATAACTATAAACATTTGTCTCTGCAGCAGGGCTACGGCATACTCTTATATCTTTTATAAAATTCCATCAAACTGCCAAGAAATGTTTCACACATACATCAAAGTGTACATAGTACTTTGGTTTTTGTCCCATTCGTATGACTAGTCACCTATCCATGTCAGGTCCTCTTTCCTGCATCACTGATATTTGAAAATGGCCAAGAAAAAGGTCTACATTAGTCTTGTGGAAGTGTTGATATGCATATCAGAAAGGAAAACTGGGATATTGACCAAATTTGGCCAAAACCTTTATGTGTAGCCTATCTTGTTTGCTCAAGGCACTGATGGAATGAAATGAAATGGGGTTTAACGTGGCTAATGAAAATCGACATACTCTATACAGTGTGCCATCAGGGAATTTTGTCCAGGCAGTGGCTAAGGCCTACTCCTATATCGCATTCAAACTGCCTGGTGATCTTTTACATGCACACCAATGTGTTCACAGAAGCACGGTCATTCATACCATCCAACAACTAGACAGCTAAGGCCTACTCCTATATCGCATTCGAACTGCCTAGTGATCTTTTACATGCACACCAATGTGTACACAGACGCTCGGTCATTCATACCATCCAAACGACTAGACAGCTTTCCTTGTCACGCCCTTTGTTTTGGGGCAGGGCACTAGATCCCTGCATTGGAAGTGAAAGTTCATCCAGATTTTCCAGCGTTATTTCCTCTTGTCAGTGATGCAGGAGGGCCTGACAAGACAGCTGTCTATTCATTCAGATGGTAAAGAAAAACTGAGGCCATGTATACACATTGGCATACCCTTGACAGTTGGAATTTGATATGAGTAGGCCATAGTGCAAAATTTCCCTTATAGCATGTATGGCATATGCCTGTCTTCATTAGCCCAGTTCAGAACAAAACAGTAGGTCATTACACTCTATTTTGTTTCATTTCATTTGGCTAGCCACAACACTGTTTTTTCACCCAAGACCACATAAATACTTTATTTCGCACTTGTCATTTGTTATTATATCACAGGAGGTTAATGCCTTGAAATTCCCGCTCAAAGTTTTGTAAACGTTATTAGCACTCGCTGCCAAGCATGGAACTTAAAGCTATAATATTATTAATTCAAACATGTATCAACAAGTCTTCCTGTGGTCCAACAAATATTTTGATCGAATTTTTTTATCAAATGTGAATAAATTGGTTAACCAGTTGCAGTTAGTTTTTTGTTCCAAATAGCATATCTACATTTATTAAATGTATATGATAACAGCCTTGATTCCCTTGTCATCGTGAGAGTAGGGTGGATGAGAGCACTTTTCATCATAACGTCCACCATCATTATTGAGTCCAGTGGTATGGCATTGATCCTACATTTGTACAAGGAGTAAGCTGGTGTCACCTGGCTACCATTTACGTAAACAAAGCCTTCAAAAAATCTTTTTGTAACTTCTTTCACATTAGTACCATCAATATTGCTCAAATTTAGGATCTGTAAAAAAGATTTTGCTTAGAGATAGAATAAAGAACATATTCAAAGTGAAAAAAAGTTTGATTCCCGTGATTTTGAAACAGGATGTTTTTCGATTAAAGTAGTTTAGATTGTGTATAAATCGTGCAGCTACAAAGTTTTACATTCAGAAAATAACAGGCCATCTAATCTTGTGACTTTGTTTTACCGTTAGGTTTTTTTTAGCATTTTTACGGTGATTGTGTAAAATTGTCAACGGCCATTATTTGCTGAATTTGTAGTTCTACAAATTATATTTAGACGGATGTTTGTATGTAAAAAAGACACTTACTTTCCTATATACTTCTTCTAACTTTAAATCAGGGCACCATTTCTTTTTTGTGTGAAATAAATAGTATTTTGTCCAAAATCTCCGATATTCAATCGCTTTTGGGCGCCATCTTGCTATACCCACAATTCCGTTCGCTTTTATTATTCCCCACACGGAAGCCGTCGATACGTATTTTATTTTGATAATGGAATCTATAGAATGTAATCTGTTTCTGTGCGCTCTGCTAGATTTTATATTAGCTATACTTAATATTATACGAATAATCCAATAGAGAAGTTTTAATTTTCAGATGTCTTTTATCGGGGACGATATGTCGACAAGATTTATAAATTCCGGAAATAACTGGTTCGAACTGGTTCTTGACTCAAAGTGAAAGTCTTGTAAAATGTGTTTTCGGTTGAATTTGATTGTACATTCCAATTCACCCCTATTATTATACGTGGCCCTATATACAATAAATTTGATAAGCTTTATATTTGTCGGGTTTTACACCTTATATATAATAATAAATACAAGCGTAAAATTTAAAAAATCTGATATAAACAAACCAACGAACGAGTCTGGGCGTCATGGCCTTTTTCATAAACCGCCACAAGAATTTAAATCATTAAATTTAATGTTTTAATCAGATAAGATTCATTCTAAGAACATATTATTATATTATATGGGAAGATGTAAGGACAAGCTAAAATCTTTTAATCAACCCATCTCCTTATAATATTGGGTCATACAAAATGAAAATACAAAATGTATACATATATTTTGACTTTAACATTGACTTTCTAGTTTTTTAAGGATGATTATTATAAAATATAAAAAAAGGGTTGGCATACGTGTATGTTGCTCCACAACATTTGGGCTGGAAGATCTTTCAGGCAGTGCAAAAATTACGTACTGGTATATAATATTTGTGGAGATTTTTGTTTTACCTTACATCTAAATGACCTAGTTTATGTTGAGTGGATATTAAACCCCATTTTTTTTTCTCGCTCCCTTTTTGATGGTGCCACAGCCAGTTTTTTGTCTGTTTGGGTAAGACGCTGTCTCGTTACCCTGGAGGTCGGGTGTTTGATCCCTGCATTTGGCTGGGAAAGTTCATCCAGATTTTCCGGGTGGTTTCCCCTTCAATGATGCAAAATGGAGGGCATGACAAGGACAATAACTGTCTAGTCGTTCGGGTGAACAAAAAAAAACCTGAGGTTCCGTGTACACATTGGCGGTTGGAGTTTGATATATAAGAGTAGGCCGTAGTGCCGCTGTCTGGGCAAAATTTCCCTATAGGCTCATCTTTATTAGCCCAGTCTATGAGCAGAACAGTAGGACGTTAACCTCATTTCATTTCATTCCATCCAGATTTCCTGACGAGGTTTCCCCTTGTCATTTGAATGGGACAAAAAACCTGAGGTCCTGTGTACACATTGGCGTGCACGTAAAAGATCCCTTGGCAGTTGGAATTAGATTAAAGAGTAGGCCATAGTGCCGCTGCCCGGGCAAAATAACCCTCATAGCACACACACTATATGATGTAGACTCGTCTTCATTAGCCCAGTTTACGAGTAGGACGTTAAACCTTGTTTCATTCAATTTAACTTTTTTGTTAATATTTTGTCTATAAATAGTCTACAGGTTCCAGTTAGTAACAGTTTTATGATTCCCCCATTGTACCACTTAATTAAATAACCATACCAGTGTGTGCACATTTTACCAATTGATAAATAATCAGAATTGTTTCATGTCTGAGTCCCAGAGGCAGAGCCACATCAACTTTTCGTGTTTTTTTGTTTTTTTTTTAACTTGGTATATTTATTCCTATGCCGTAAGGATATTAACAACTATCAATTTCGGTGCATGGCTCAACACAGGGGTGGTGCCACACCCACTTTTTAATGTTTTATCCATAAATATTATACAGGTTACAATTATTAACAGATTTTGTTCAAGTTGCCCAAAAGAACGCTTAAAATTTAGTAAATTTGGTTAACTTAAATGGTTTTTTTTGGATTATGGTTGGATAGCCAACAATCAAAAACTAACATTTATTTAATCGTTGTTATCCTGATATTAAACTGACATTTGTTTACGTAATTGTTAGTATCCTAACATTATAAAACTGACATTCTTTTCTGTTAGACAATGTGGGTAAGGCGCTGGCTCGCTAACCTGGTAGTCAGGTGTTCGATCCCTGCATCTCGATTTTCCAGCGTTGTTTCCCCTTGTCAGTGAAGTGGCCTAGTCATTCGGATGGTCCGGAAAACTCAGGTCCCATGTACACATTGGTGTGTATGTTAAAGATCCCTTGGCAGTTGGAATTCGATATTAGAGTACGCTGTAGTGCTACTGTCTGAGAAAAAGTTCACTCATAGCACACTGTATGGCGTATGCCCATCTTCAATTAACCCAGGTTAGGTGCAGAAAAGTAGGACGTTAAACCCCATTTCATTGCATTTCATTTCCGATAGAGAACAAGTATTAGGTTTATGTTAGATTCACATTAGAAACTTATGTTAGAATTATGACATAAAACTAACGTTACATTAACGTTAGATAACTAACGTTATATTAACGTTAGAAAATTAACGTTAGATTTACGTCAGAAAACTAACCATTATCTAACGGTTAGAAACATGACGTAAAATTTATGTTAGATTAACGTTAGAATTATCACCAATAACACATATATAATTATTTTGTCTGAATTCCGACTATTTATCAATTGTTAGACTGTGCACACACTGATATGGGTACTTAATCAAGAAGTATTTAAAGCGACAAAAATTGGTAAGAAAACCGTCATAAAATTTACGTTAGATTTACACCTAGTCATTCGGATGGTCCGAAAAACCCAAGTCCCATGTACACATTGGTGTGCATGTTAAAGATCCCTTGGCAGTTGGAATTCGATATTAGAGTAGGCTGTCGCGCCGCTGTCTGAGAAAAAGTTCCCTCATATGTTAGAATTATGACATAAAACTAACGTTACATTAACGTTAGATAACTAATGTTATATTAACGTTAGAAAATTAACGTTACATTTACGTCAGAAAACTAACCATAATCTAACGGTTAGATACATGACGTAAAATTTATGTTAGATTAACGTTAGAATTATCACCAATAACACATATATAATTATTTTGTGTGAATTCCGACTATTTATCAATTGTTAGACTGTGCACATACTGATATGGGTACTTAATCAAGAAGTATTTAAAGCGACAAAAATTGGTAAGAAAACGGTCATAAAGTTTACGTTAGATTTACGTCATTTTCTGATGTAAAAGTAACCATAACCATTATGACGTAAAAGTAACGTAAATTTAAACGTAAAATTTTACCATTATTGGACGCTAACCATAATCTAACCATAATGACGTAAAAGTAACGTAAATCTAACCATCCATGTTTACTGGGATGCAAGTCGGCCAGATGGACTAAGCTTACTCGCTTACAAAAGACAATACATGCCAGTATATGGATCTTCGGTGTACATGTAAATCAATTAAGCAGGGATCATACTTAGCAAAAGTTGACCTAAAAAGTGCCTACCGATCCGTAAACATCCATCTCAGTTTTGTGATTATTTGCGCTTATTTCGTGTCAAAAGGAGGACTAGCAAAAGTCAGCTTGAGTCATTAATCGGAAAGCTCAACTGGACGTGCCAAGTAATAAAGGGGGGACGGACCTTTTTACGATCCCCATCGATGCCAAAAACAAACTCAAATCGGCGGTGATAAACTCAGATTCACAAAACCAATGCTTGATGACATTCAGTGGTGGTCTCATCACATGCCAGAATGTAATGGTACAGTAAAGTTTCTCGACCCCCGCCCTGTCACCACTAGGCCCTATGTCGACTGATGCTTGTCATCAGGGTGGGGGAGGTTGCTATGAAGGTGACTATTTCTATCTACACTGGGCTATTGACATGCCAGCTTTGCAGGACACCTACATAAACATTAAAGAGACTGTCACTATCGTGGAAGCGCTTCGTCGATAGTGCCCCAGCTTAATGAACAAACATGTGATCATATCTACTGACAATATGAGTGCAAAACATTGGATAAACACTGGCTCCTCACGTCAACCGTTTATTATGCCCACTTACGGCAACTAGTGTGGTTACAAAGTACATTTAGTTTCAATCTGACTGCAAAGTATTTAGCCGGATCCAAAAACGTCTTAGCTCATAGGCGTACGGGGAAATTTTTGAATGGGGGGGGGGGGGGGGGCGGTGGTGGTTGGTGCCCCAAAAATATAGTTAGGTTCTTAGTATGTTACACAATAATAATCATAGGCATACGGACTCAATGACAGTTAGGGGGGCAGAACCCATATGGCCCGAAAAATTTTTGAGTTTACAGACGCCCCCCCCCCCCCACTCCCCCTCAAGAAAATTTTGAAATAGTGACGGCTGTTTTCCTTCTATTTCACCCCGTGAAAAAAGCAACTTCAAAGTGATCAAATTTAGCTTAATCAGGGTAACTTCAATTTGGTCAAAAACAGTTCACCTGCTGACCCGAATTCTAAAAACAATCAATCGTCGTGGAGTATGGGGGCTTCACCCTCCGGAGAAAAATTTGAAAATTTAACCACCGCAAATGCGTTTTCTGCTATTCTAGCCCATGTCAGTAACTCCAAAAGTATCCAATGGTTTTGTAACCGAAATCCCACTCCGAATTCCAACCAAACTGTTGTAGCTGCATTTACAAATACTAATCGATGTCCGAAAACTGTCGCACAAAGTAGAATGGCTCCAGACAAACTGTTTTAATCCATATCTATAGTCGACTCAGTACAAATTCGTGGTTGTCAATTAAAAGAAAAGTAAAATTAGTGTTTTAGGGTTCAAGGACAGTTAGGGAAGCAAACTAAACAGAAATTCAGGTTTACAGACAGCTGCGCCTGTTTTTTTTTTCGATAGGCGAAGAAGCGGAGTTGACCTTGATAGACCTCCCAAGAAAATTTTGGAATATTTGACGAAACGCGTTTTACTGCTATTCCAGTCAGTAAAATTAGTGTTTTATTAGATTTCGGGCTAAGTAGGTGAAATTTTTTTTCACACTTTATCTGCCTGCCCGAAAAGTCAGCTTGCCCGAAAGTTAGGGGGTCAATGTTGATTTAAATTGACAAATTATTCGTGTTTTCAATGTTGAAGATTTTGGATGATATTGAGTTAGGGACTTAGCTACTTTAATATTATTAATACAAAATATAGGTTCACGTACATTGTACCATGCCTGTAGGATGGAAACGAAGTGTGCAGATTCTTTTACAAAGCTAACGGACCGAGTACCGACTATATTTCCGATCCGAATGCTGCTAAGGGTGTCTGTGTTTTTATTTAACCAAATCACGTATGAATAAATATGCATTTTAAGTGATTCTAAGGAGTTTTTACAAAATAAAAAAAAGTTTAATTTTTATTTGAAGGCTCATGACAGGTTCTACAATATCTTTTTTGCGATGAATAAGTTCTTGATTTCTAAATCATCAATAAAAGAGAACTAAATTTTATATACTAGTAATATACATAACTATAAACAGTTGTTTATGTAACTGTAAATCGTGGCTTACTGTACTGCAAACAAAAGAGGGTTCGAGTCATAAGATTTCTATTTAATAGACACTCTGAATTTAAATTCGCTGTTAAATTGGACACATTCAAGAACACAATATTTTTTTATACAACTTTTACAAAGTACAATTGTGTGCCCAAATTTTCCCAGCATTTGGTGCCCAAAATGGGGGGGGGGGGGGCAGACAGCACAACTTACAAGGCCCAACTGAACTGCTACACCAGTTTTTGTACACGTCTTGATATATGCCTGGTTCCAGCTTCCACACAAACTATTTCATCATATATTGCCTATATGGTTGATGTGTGCTCCTTTAAATATGGTACTGTGTTGAATTATCTTACAATTATAAATAAGACACCTACATGTCATTGCAGGCCTTAGTGACCCTTTGATAGACAATTGTTCCATAAACTTTTTACTCACAGGTGTAAAAAGAGAAATTGGAGACCGAACACAAATTGGCGACCTATTCGGCTAGCGAGCTATTCGACCGATCCAGCTGGCAACCTGTTCGTTGGCAACCTATTCAGAATTAAGACAACATTCGCCCAAACTCATCTATTTTTACCAACCAATAAAATCCAACGTTACGTCTATCAAATGAAAGTAGAATAATATACATGTATTATTTTTTATCCATTCCTTTAGCTCAGAATAGATCGTGTAATTTCGCATTATCGTACAAAATTCTAGACATTCAACTCAATATATTCCGAAAGATAATTGAATAGGCTTTCCAGATATTATTAGTAAAAGTTGGAACAGTCATATTAAAGGGGTGCACTCTCTTCCTAAACATGACCAATTTTAAAAAAAAAAAATTTAAAGGGAAAAACTGTTAATATCCCGTGTCAAAATTCGGACCATCGTACAGAATTCTGATGATCCAACTAAATATATTCTAACAGGTAATTGAATAAGCTTTCTAAATGTCATTAGTAAAAGTTGGCACAATCATATTAAAGCCCCAATAACACTCTTGTTGTAACTGAATAATATGTCCCAATCATCATTCTGGTCAACAAATTGTATTATTTTACAATATTCCAATTAATTGATGATATAAATTTCATTTTAAAACACCAAATTTAAAAAATTGGAAAAATTCAACTTATTGATTTGAAAAGTCTAACGTAAACCGTTTCAAATATGTCTTGGATTTTAAAATATTTTCGAACCCCCTGGAAAAGTAAAATAGGATGTAATGGATAATTTACACAACAGGTAAGACACTAAAACATCTAGTACTTAGAATAAGGCTATTATTTATTTTCTGGAGGTATTTTTTTTCGATGTCCAAATTCGAACCATCGTACAAAATTCTGAGCATCCAGCTATATATATTTTGAAAGGTAATTGGATAAGCTTTCCAAATATTATTAGAAAAAGTTGGCACAAGCATATTAAAGGGGCGAGCTCTCAATCTGAAAATAGCCAATTTTTCAACATTTAAAGTGAAAGAACGGTAATATTCCGAGTCGAAATTCGGACCATCGTACAAAATTCTGAGCATCCAGCTATATATATTCTGAAAGGTAATGGGATAAGCTTTCCAGATATTATTAGTAAAAGTTGGCACAATCATATTAAAGGGGCGCGCTCTCAACCTGAACATAGCCAATTTTTCAACATTCAAAGTGAATGACCCAAACAGAGATATCGCTATTAAGGATCTTACACTGATCCATTTAGACTATGTATTGTGCTTAAAATGGACAAAAACATTACAATTTCGTGAACGCACACTTAAAGTGCCTTTACCACACCTAGGGGTACCAGTGCAACCCCTTTGTCCAGCTAGTGCCATATACTCTTTGTTGCAACTACATGCATCTCGCAATGATCCTGCTTCGGCCCCCCCCCCCCCCCAGAAAAATTTGGTAAATTAGATTCAATTTGGTGCATTCTGACGTATTTCCGGAAGGTAAATTCCAAAATTACAGATCTAAAAGTCGTCAATAAAATCGCATAAAACATTTTCAAGTCTGAGCAGGGGGGGGGGGGGGTGTCCGGACCCCCTGGACCCCCCCCCCCTAGATCCGCGCCTGAGCAAGCAATTAAATATTTTTTATAGCCCATTATTATTATGTGTTGTCTCTGTTACACCAAGGGGGTACTGAGACTACTGAATTTAGATGAAGTAAAGGGCCTATTGGGACAGATATTTAAAACATAAATTGTTATTATATGTTATTAAACTGTTGTAGCTGCATTTACAAATACTAATCGATGTCCGAAAACTGTCGCACAAAGTAGAATGGCTCCAGACAAACTGTTTTAATCCATATCTATAGTCGACTCAGTACAAATTCGTGGTTGTCAATTAAAAGAAAAGTAAAATTAGTGTTTTAGGGTTCAAGGACAGTTAGGGAAGCAAACTAAACAGAAATTCAGGTTTACAGACAGCTGCGCCTGTTTTTTTTTTCGATAGGCGAAGAAGCGGAGTTGACCTTGATAGACCTCCCAAGAAAATTTTGGAATATTTGACGAAACGCGTTTTACTGCTATTCCAGTCAGTAAAATTAGTGTTTTATTAGATTTCGGGCTAAGTAGGTGAAATTTTTTTTCACACTTTATCTGCCTGCCCGAAAAGTCAGCTTGCCCGAAGGTTAGGGGGTCAATGTTGATTTAAATTGACAAATTATTCGTGTTTTCAATGTTGAAGATTTTGGATGATATTGAGTTAGGGACTTAGCTACTTTAATATTATTAATACAAAATATAGGTTCACGTACATTGTACCATGCCTGTAGGATGGAAACGAAGTGTGCAGATTCTTTTACAAAGCTAACGGACCGAGTACCGACTATATTTCCGATCCGAATGCTGCTAAGGGTGTCTGTGTTTTTATTTAACCAAATCACGTATGAATAAATATGCATTTTAAGTGATTCTAAGGAGTTTTTACAAAATAAAAAAAAGTTTAATTTTTATTTGAAGGCTCATGACAGGTTCTACAATATCTTTTTTGCGATGAATAAGTTCTTGATTTCTAAATCATCAATAAAAGAGAACTAAATTTTATATACTAGTAATATACATAACTATAAACAGTTGTTTATGTAACTGTAAATCGTGGCTTACTGTACTGCAAACAAAAGAGGGTTCGAGTCATAAGATTTCTATTTAATAGACACTCTGAATTTAAATTCGCTGTTAAATTGGACACATTCAAGAACACAATATTTTTTTATACAACTTTTACAAAGTACAATTGTGTGCCCAAATTTTCCCAGCATTTGGTGCCCAAAATGGGGGGGGGGGCAGACAGCACAACTTACAAGGCCCAACTGAACTGCTACACCAGTTTTTGTACACGTCTTGATATATGCCTGGTTCCAGCTTCCACACAAACTATTTCATCATATATTGCCTATATGGTTGATGTGTGCTCCTTTAAATATGGTACTGTGTTGAATTATCTTACAATTATAAATAAGACACCTACATGTCATTGCAGGCCTTAGTGACCCTTTGATAGACAATTGTTCCATAAACTTTTTACTCACAGGTGTAAAAAGAGAAATTGGAGACCGAACACAAATTGGCGACCTATTCGGCTAGCGAGCTATTCGACCGATCCAGCTGGCAACCTGTTCGTTGGCAACCTATTCAGAATTAAGACAACATTCGCCCAAACTCATCTATTTTTACCAACCAATAAAATCCAACGTTACGTCTATCAAATGAAAGTAGAATAATATACATGTATTATTTTTTATCCATTCCTTTAGCTCAGAATAGATCGTGTAATTTCGCATTATCGTACAAAATTCTAGACATTCAACTCAATATATTCCGAAAGATAATTGAATAGGCTTTCCAGATATTATTAGTAAAAGTTGGAACAGTCATATTAAAGGGGTGCACTCTCTTCCTAAACATGACCAATTTTAAAAAAAAAAAATTTAAAGGGAAAAACTGTTAATATCCCGTGTCAAAATTCGGACCATCGTACAGAATTCTGATGATCCAACTAAATATATTCTAACAGGTAATTGAATAAGCTTTCTAAATGTCATTAGTAAAAGTTGGCACAATCATATTAAAGCCCCAATAACACTCTTGTTGTAACTGAATAATATGTCCCAATCATCATTCTGGTCAACAAATTGTATTATTTTACAATATTCCAATTAATTGATGATATAAATTTCATTTTAAAACACCAAATTTAAAAAATTGGAAAAATTCAACTTATTGATTTGAAAAGTCTAACGTAAACCGTTTCAAATATGTCTTGGATTTTAAAATATTTTCGAACCCCCTGGAAAAGTAAAATAGGATGTAATGGATAATTTACACAACAGGTAAGACACTAAAACATCTAGTACTTAGAATAAGGCTATTATTTATTTTCTGGAGGTATTTTTTTTCGATGTCCAAATTCGAACCATCGTACAAAATTCTGAGCATCCAGCTATATATATTTTGAAAGGTAATTGGATAAGCTTTCCAAATATTATTAGAAAAAGTTGGCACAAGCATATTAAAGGGGCGAGCTCTCAATCTGAAAATAGCCAATTTTTCAACATTTAAAGTGAAAGAACGGTAATATTCCGAGTCGAAATTCGGACCATCGTACAAAATTCTGAGCATCCAGCTATATATATTCTGAAAGGTAATGGGATAAGCTTTCCAGATATTATTAGTAAAAGTTGGCACAATCATATTAAATGGGCGCGCTCTCAACCTGAACATAGCCAATTTTTCAACATTCAAAGTGAAAGAATATATATAGATGGATGCTCAGAATTTTGTACGATGGTTCGAATTTGGACTTCGAAAAATATACAGGTCTATCTTTACATATAGAATATTGAAAAATCGGCTATGTTGAGGTTGAGAGCGCGCCCCTTTAATATGATTGTGCCAGCTTTTACTAATAATATTTGGAAAGCTTATTCAATTACCTTTCAGAATATATATAGCTGGTTGCTCAGAATTTTGTACGATGGTCCGAATTTTGACTCGGAATATTACCATTCTTTCAGTTTAAAATATTGAAAAAATGGCTATTTTCAGGTTGAGAGCGCGCCCCTTTAATATGATTGTGCCAACTTTTACTAATAATATTTGGAAAGCTTAACCAATTACCTTTCAGAATATATATAGCTGGATGCTCAGAATTTTGTACGATGGTCCGAATTTCGACTCGGAATATTGCCATTCTTTCACTTTAAAATATCAAAAAATTGGCTATGTTCAGGTTGAGAGCACGCCCCTTTAATATGATTGTGCCAACTCTTACTAATAATATTTGGAAAGCTTGTCCAATCACCTTTCAGAATATATATAGCTGAATGATGAGAATTGTGTACGATGGTCCGAATTTGGACTTCGAAAAAAATACCGGTCTATCTTTACATATATAATATTGAAAAATTGGCTATGTTCAGGTTGAGAGCGCGCCCCTTTAATATGATTGTGCCAACTTTTACTAATAATATTTGGAAAGCTTATTCCATTACCTTTCAGAATATATGTAGCTGGTTGCTTAGTATTTTGTACGATAGTCCGAATTTCGACTCGGAATATTACCATTCTTTCACTTTAAATGTTGAAAAATTGGCTATGTTCAGGTTGAGAGCGCGCCCCTTTAATATGATTGTGCCAACTTTTACAAATAATATTTGGAAAGCTTATCCAATTACCTTTCAGAATATATATAACTGGATGCTCAGAATTTTGTACGATGGTCCAAATTTCGTCTCGGAATATTACCATTCCTTTAGTTTAAAATATTGAAAAATTGTCTATTTTCAGCTTGAGAGTGCGCCCCTTTAATATGGTTGTGCCAACTGTTACTAATAATATTTGGAAAGCTTATCCAATTACCTTTCAGAATATATCTAGCTGGATGCTCAGAATTTGTACGATGGTCCGAATTTCGACTCGGAATATTACCGTTCTTTCACTTTAAATGTTGAAAAATTGGCTATTTTCAGGTTGAGAGCTCGCCCCTTTAATATGATTGTGACAACTGTTACTAATAATATTTGGAAAGCTTATTTAATAACCTTTCAGAATATATATAGCTGGATGCTCAGAATTTTGTACGATGGTCCGAATTTTGACTCGGAATATTACCATTTTTTCAGTTTAGAATATTGAAAAATTGGCTATTTTCAGGTTAAGAGCGCGCCCCTTTAATATAATTGTGCCAATTTTTACTAATAATATTTTGAAAGCTTATCCAATTACCTTTCAGAATATATATTGTTGCATGCTCAGAATTTTGTACGATGGTCCGAATTTCGACTCGGAATATTACCGTTTTTTCACTTTAAATGTTGAAAAATTGGCTATTTTCAGGTTGAGAGTGCGCCCCTTTAATATGATTGTGCAAACTTTTACTAATAATATTTGGAAAGCTTATCCAAATACCTTTGAGAATATATATAGCTGGATGTTCAGAATTTTGTACGATGGTTCGAATTTGGACTTAGAATAAAATACCGGTCTATCTTTATATATAGAATTTTGAAAAATCGGCTATGTTCAGGTTGAGAGCGCGCCCCTTTAATATGATTGTGCCAACTTTTACTAATAATATTTGGAAAGCTTATTCTGTTACATTTCCGAATTTATATAGCTGGATGCTCAGAACTTTGTACGATGGTCCGAATGTTGACTCGGAATATTGCCGTTCTTTCACTTTAAAATATTTAAAAATTGGCGACGTTTAGGATGAGAGCGCACCCCTTTAATATGATTGTGCCAACTTTTACTAATGACATTTAGAAAGCTTATTCAATTACCTGTTAGAATATATTTATTTGGATCATCAGAATTTTGTACGATGGTCCGAATTTTGACACGGGATATTAACAGTTTTTCCCTTTTTTTAAAAAAAAAAAATTGGTCATTTTTAGGAAGAGAGTGCACCCCTTTAATATGACTGTGCCAACTTTTACTAATAATATCTGGAAAGCCTATTTAATTATCTTTCGGAATATATTTAGTTGAATGTCTAGAATTTTGTACGATAATGCGAAATTACACCTCTATTCTGAGCTAAAGGAATGGATAAAAAAAAATGATATATTATTCTACTTTCATTTGATAGACGTAACGTTGGATTTTATTGGTTGGTAAAAATAGATGAGTTTGGGCGAATGTTGTCTTAATTCTGAATAGGTTGCCAACGAACAGGTTGCCAGCTGGATCGGTCGAATAGCTCGCTAGCCGAATAGGTCGCCAATTTGGTGTCTCCCCCATAACACCCATTATTTTATTGCAAATCAAACAGTGTTTCAATTTAGATTTAATTCATGATGCCTCTTCTTGGGTCGCCTGCCTAATTGGATTTTTCGGATTACTGAGACCTGGAAATTTTCTAGCTAAAACAGCATTTGACCCAAACAGAGATATCGCTATTAAGGATCTTACACTGATCCATTTAGACTATGTATTGTGCTTAAAATGGACAAAAACATTACAATTTCGTGAACGCACACTTAAAGTGCCTTTACCACACCTAGGGGTACCAGTGCAACCCCTTTGTCCAGCTAGTGCCATATACTCTTTGTTGCAACTACATGCATCTCGCAATGATCCTGCTTCGGCCCCCCCCCAGAAAAATTTGGTAAATTAGATTCAATTTGGTGCATTCTGACGTATTTCCGGAAGGTAAATTCCAAAATTACAGATCTAAAAGTCGTCAATAAAATCGCATAAAACATTTTCAAGTCTGAGCAGGGGGGGGGGGGGGTGTCCGGACCCCCTGGACCCCCCCCCCCCCCTAGATCCGCGCCTGAGCAAGCAATTAAATATTTTTTATAGCCCATTATTATTATGTGTTGTCTCTGTTACACCAAGGGGGTACTGAGACTACTGAATTTAGATGAAGTAAAGGGCCTATTGGGACAGATATTTAAAACATAAATTGTTATTATATGTTATTAAGCCCCTCCAAAATAAACTGATCTCAGACTTATGGACTAATAATAACGCAGAATCAATAAATAATAGACTGAAACAAGAAACCGATTGGCATATTCAGAATTTACCTGACCTTGTTAGACGTTACACGCGTACAATCAGTGGAACTGGAAACCATACACATTGATGATTGGCTTGAAATTGTCAATTAATTCACCTTCAAAGGCAGATTAAGGCCTGATATTCTCAGTAGTAAAAAAAGGGCACTGTCGAAAATAAGGGGGAGGGGGGAATCCGCTTCTGGACATGAAAACGCGCGTGTTGAATAAATATTGAAGAAGAAAAATGTACAATGTAAATATTGTTAATTCAAAAAATGTTGATTTCGTGTATAAAGCCTAAAAAAACGTCTGGCAAAAAAACAGGGCAACGTAAAAGAAGGCGCGCAGAAAAAACTCATTGAATGGCTATGTTAGTTTTAATAAAATATTTCATATGAAACATGTTTAAATGATTTTATAAAATATTGGTTTGTAAAGGTATTAAAATTAAGGTATCTCGTTACCTCGTCAGGATAGCGCCTTTGTGCGTAGAATGTTTGGTAGTTAATTAGAATTTCTTTATAATATTTTAATAGGAAACATTTTTAAATATTTTCGTAGGAAACATTTGTAAATATGTGTATGTTTTTAATAAAATATTGTTTTGTAAAGGTTTTAAAATTAAAAGCCAAGTATCTCGTTACCTCGTCAGGTAGCGCCCTTTGTGCGTAGAATGTTTGGCAGTTAATCAGAATTTCTTTACAGACTTATTATTTTATATGTTCATGAAACATTTTCAAATATGTGTATGATTTTTTTTTTTTTTTTTTTTTATATAAAACATTGGTTTGTAAAGGAATTAAAATTAAACGTCAAGTATCTCGTTACCTCGTCAGGTAGCGCCCTTTGTGCGTAGAATGTTTGGCAGTTAATTAGAATTTCTTTACAGACTGATTATTTTATTATCTTTATAATATTTTCATAGGAAACATTTTTAAATATTTTCATAGGAAACATTTGTAAATATGTGTATGTTTTTAATAAAATATTGTTTTGTATAGGAATTAAAATTGAAAGCCAAGTATAAGGTCAAGTATACGGTCAAGGTCAAGTATAAGGTCAAGGTCATGAAATCGTTGGGAGGCAGGGGTATTTTAACTGTGTTAATTTCATCAATTGTCACAAATAATTTCATCAATTATAATCATGAAGTTTGTACAGCTCAGCATAATATCTTCAGGAATAACTTGCAACAACATTTCCACGTTTTGGTTAATAATTTCAGTGAACTTTTCAATGAATCAGTATCATATGAGACTCGATCACAGCCCGCCATTTGCATCCAACGGACAGGACAGCCAGTCCAGCAATTTTGAATAAACAACTCCACTTAAAGTTCCATTTACGATGCTTTATGATATATATTATATGTATACTCCAGTGTGGTGACGTTCATCCCCATCATGGCCCTAAACAAATCAGTAGGTCTAATGTGTTAGTAGAAGTACATCAACCAATAGAGAAGGGTGACAATCCAATGTATGTGTCGTCTGCTCAATTCAAACAAACATTAACAAACGAACCAAGGTTGTAATATGCACAACATGTTTTTCCTGTACACATGCTAAATGCCTATCCCCATCAATAGTAAATAAATCGAATCTAAAGGGTTCTCTATCCTACGAAACTGAATGTTACCAATGTAGCCTAGTTACTCTAAGTAACGTAAATGTTTCGGCTCTGGCCTCCACTACGTTACTACTCCCCCTTATTAACAACTAGTATGAAAATAAGGCTTTTCGGTCATCTCCGTTCTAAGACTATTTTGGAATCCTTACCGTCTATTTTTCACCGTGATTCTGCTTTAGTCGCCAAAAGGAATCATTTCTTATCACATCCGACACAAATTTATAAAATTCCAACACTATTTTCATGTAGAATTATGCGATACAAATAGATAAACAACTTTCATTTAAATGCAGCCGCCATTTTCAATCTACTGCTCAGCCACCATTCCATATTTCGGACTGGAATTTTACTGTAAACGAAAATTCTCGCTGTACATGGAATAATACATAGACTATTTAAAATATTTTATGAAGGTCAATATAATGCGTTGTTCTGTTTTATAGATTTTGTGTAATAATTAATCACGCATGTTGAATAAAAAAAAACTTGTACAGAACGAATTTTCATTTACGGTAAAATTCCATTCCGAAATTTGGAATATTGGCTGAGCAGTAGATTGAAAATGGCGGCCGCATTCAAATGAAAGTTGTTTATCTATTTGTATCGCATACTTCTACATGAAAATGGTGTTGGATTTTTATAAATTTGTGTCGGATGTGACAAGAAATGATTCCTTTTGGCGACTAAAGCAGTATCACTGTGAAAAATAGACGGTAAGGATTCCAAAAGAGTCTTAGAACGGAGATGACTGAAAAGCCTTATTTTCATACTAGTTGTTAATAAGGGGGAGTAGTAACGTAGTGGAGGCCAGAGCCGAAACGTTTACGTTACTTAGAGTAACTAAAATGTAGCCCAGCAAATCTACTATTTTTCCACTATGACATTGAAAACAGGGAAAACGTAAAACCACCGATTTCCAGTACAACGGACATTTCCAGTGATTTATTCCAATGTTTTGAGAATAAAGGATTACACTTCCTTCATGTAAATGTTCGATCATTACTACCTAAATTATCTGAACTGCGACTGATTGCTTCATATTCTAAGGCAGCAGTTAGGCCTTATATCAATTTCTGAAACATGGCTGGATAACAGTGTTACTGACAGCGAAGTTGGGATTAACAATTATAACCTAGTACGAAAAGATAGGAATAGACAGGGCGGGGGAGTATGTTTATATGTCAGATCAGACTTGGCCACAGACCGGATTTGCAACACAATCATGTTGAATCCGTGTTTATCGAACTCTTATTACCTAAAACTAAACCAATTCTTGTTGGAACTATCTACAGGCCACCTAAGCAAAATAACTTTCTGGAACTCTTTGAAGCAGTTATCTCGAAATTGAATTTTGACAATGAAACTATACTCCTAGGTGATATCAACATATGCTTGTCCAAAAAGTGTAGCCCATTGTATAAACAAAGGACTGAACCATGGATAAATAGTGAAATTTTAGACTTGATATCAAAAAGAGATTGGCATCTAAACCGTTTCAGAAAAACTGAAAATCCAAATGATTACAAAAGCTTTTGTAAAATTAGAAACAAAACACAGAGAGTAATAAAGAAAGTTAAATCGACATATTTAGCAAACTAATTAGAAGAAAACAAAAATAATTAAAAAAAAAACTTGGGCAAAATCTTAAAGATCTTGGATATAAAAACAATAAACATGATAAAGCAAACATTGTCTTAAATGTTAATGACACTAATATCCACGACCCAAAGTCTGTTTCAAACCATTTTAATAACTTCTTCACAACGGTTGCATCAACTCTTATGCAGAAGTTACCTCCCCCTAGCAATCGTTTTAACTTTAAATCACTTCTGTTACAGAATTTTTACACTAATAAGAACGAAAATAATAGCACTTTCAATTTACATTATGTAACTGAGGATTTTATTTTCAAGCAACTTTGTTCTCTTAATCAAAAAAAAAAAAAAGTACAGGTCTTGATGAGATTCCAGCAAGATACTTAAAAGACGGCGTTGACGTCTTAAAAGTCAGCATTCAATTTCTTATCAATTTATCTATATCAGAAAACACGGTACCTGGTGATTTGAAGCTAGCTAGAGTTAAACCATTGTACAAGAAGAATAGCTCTTTGGATGTAGGTAACTATCGACCTGCAAGCGTTTTGAGTATTGTGTCGAAATTGCTTGAAAAATCTATATTCATTCAATTAGAGTCTTACCTCACTCAAAACAACCTTTTCTATGAGTAGCAATCAGGTTTTCGTGGCAGATACTCAACAGACTCATGTCTGATCCACCTTTTAGACCAAAACGCAAAAGGTCTATTTACCGGAATGATAATGCTTGACCTACAAAAAGCATTTGACACTGTCGAGCCTGTTGTACTATGTGAAAAACTAAAACTGATGGGCGTTCAGACCATTGATTGGTTCTCTTCATATCTGTCATACAAGAAACAAGTAGTCAACATTGGTGATACGTTATCAGAACCTGCCCCCATAACCTGTGGTGTGCCCCAGGGTAGTATCCTTGGACCGTTGCTATTTCTTTGTTATGTAAACGATATGGTTATTAGCACCCCCACCCCCCACCCCTGAATATAAACTTATCTTATACGCTGATGACAGGACAATTTTATTTTCCGACCAAAATTCTGAAGCCGTCTCACAAACACTTGGCTGTGCTCTTAATTCCTGCTCAGAATGGCTCATCGATAATAAACTGTCACTCCACCTCGGTAAAACCGAGTGTATTCTCTTTGGGCCTAAACGTAAATAAAAATATTAAACAGTTCACAATAAACTGCAATAACCATACCGTTAGGGCAACGGATAGCCTAAAATATTTGGGTGTATATTTTGACAAATACTTGTCTGGTGAGGACATTGTTAACAATATTGTTAAAAAGGCAAACTCAAGATTAAAATTTCTGTTTCGCTACAATAAATGCCTAAGTAAAAAAACAAAAATTTACTTTGTTCTGCACTTATTCAGTGCCCTTTGATTATGCCTGCTCAGTCTGGTATTCTGGTGTGAGTCAATCACTTAAAAATAAACTACTTCAAAATAAGGTCCTTAGATTTATACATGAGCTTGGACGTAGAGATCATGTTTCATATTCAGATTTCAAAGTACTAAATGTCGAAAACCGAGTTAAATAGTTAAAACTAAAACATAAGATTTTTCATAATAATTGTCCATCATACCTTAAATCAAAATTCAAATGTGTTAGAGATACTCATCAATACGGCACAAGATCTAGTTTATTCAATTTTTCTATTCCAAAATGCGCGGGTAGAGATCAGTTCACATCATTTTATTACACAGCCATAAGTATCTGGAACGATTTACTGAATGATATTAAGTCTTTAGAATCACTATACAGCTTTAAAGCTGCAACCAAGAAGTATTTATTGTTAACCCAAAATTAATCTGTGATATGCCTACATGCTTGATTATCTACTATTAGTAAAATTGGTTGATGTATTACATGTAGACATAACTATTTTTTAATTATTTGTGATACATTGCTGTGATGGCTTAGTTATTAAATTTTGTCTCCTAATGATGACCTGACGCGACCTTGACAACCCTGGACCCCAATGGAAATAAGCAATAGATGTTATTTACGTCAAGCTTTTTGGGCTATCCTAAGTAAAGGTCTCTTCATGACATCATACCTATCATACTTCTCATTTCTCATTCCAATCATATAACGCATCAGAATGTCTTTATTTTATATGCACAACTTAATATATTATATTGTTGCCACTTTCCCGATCATACAATGCAGCTCATAGTTCTTAGTACATGTACTTTAATTTATTGTTGTCATGTTGTAACCTTTACTTGAAGAATAAATAAATAAAAATAAATAAATAAATAAATAAGTATCTCGTTACCTCGTCAGATAGCGCCCTTGTGCGTAGAATGTTTGGCAGTTAATTAGAATTTCTTTACAGACTAATTATGTAAATAGATAGAAAAACTTCGGGGCTAACGCCCCTCAGTTACATAATGGACAATCTTCGGCCATTATACACTACTTAAATCAGGTAATAATTGTGACATCCAGGCGGATCACAAGATAATAAAGACCATTTTTCGTACAATCACAGGCCATAATTCAGGAAGATACAAACTGATATGCGTAAATATTGAAAGGAACCAAGATCTTTAGGTTATAAACATGTGTTTCAAGATTCATCAAAATCGAATTAAAATTGTGACCTCTATAGATTCCACAACCTTGATATACCATATTTTTACACTATTCGCGCACAAACGGCGGCCATTATGTTTGTTAATTTTGGTCCGATTTTCACGAAATTCCAACTCAAACATCATTACCATGTAACGGTGATATAATCAAACGTTTTTTTTTAAATCGGATAATAATTTTGATCTCCAGAGGGACCACAAGCTAAAAAGGGCGATTATTCTTAGAATCAGGGGCCAATATATACTATTCAAAAAAAGTAGGGGATATTTGATTTTTAAGTGTTATTAAAGTCACCTAATGAAACTGACGAAGAAACAAATGGCAAAATGAAATGAAGTTCACATTCATCGATTTATTCCAAATGATCGTTAGACTAAGTAAGGCACAGACTGACCATTATAAGGGTAAAATGATACCCGGGGTCAAACAGCAAAGTTACCACAGCATCACAACAAAGTCAGTAACGGGTAAATCCTCCTCTGTTTGCCAAACAAGCATTGATCCGACGTGGCATACTCCTAATGAGACGTCTAAGGTCATTTTGGCCCAGATTGTCCCATTCCTGTTGCAACGCAGCAGCAAGTTCTTGGACATTGGCAGGACGTTGTTGACGTTGACGTAACCTCTGTCCAAGCATGTCCCAGACATGCTCGATGGGGGAGAGGTCGGGACTCAGTGCTGGCCAAGGTAATGTGGTGATGTTCTGTTGTTGGAGGTAACCTGTAACGATATCTGGCCCTGTGACATCTTGCGTTGTCATCCTGGAAGATGAAACGGCGACCATGACGTCGTGCGAACGGCACAACATGGACTGCCAAGATGTTGTCCCGGTAGTACTGGCCTGTAACACGCCCTGCAACAACATGTAAAGCCGTTCTTCCAGCAACAGTGATGCCTTCCCACACCATAACAGAACCACCCTCAAATCGATCATGTCTGATGACGTTAACGTCTTGGAAGCACTCGTTTCGACGACGCCACACCCTCCTACGTCTGTCCAAAAAATCAACAGTGAACCTTGACTCATCTGAAAACATCACATTGCTCCAGCATCGATTATCCCAGTGTTGACGATCCCTACACCAACGACGTCTTGCCTGAATGTGATGATCTCTCAAACAAGGGATCACGCGAGGACGTCGGGCGCGAAGGTGACCCCTATGCAGTCGATTCCGAATCGTCTGGCCACTCACTCTCACACCAGTGTCTGTTTGAAGACGAGCGCTGATCTGATTTGCTGTGATGACAAGATTTCTCAAGGCCAAGGTACGGATAAATCGATCCTGGGCTTGAGTTGTCGCCCTTGGTCGACCTGAGCGTGGTCTGTCCTGTATAGATTGTGTATCACGGTATCTGGAGCATAGCCTGCTTATGACAGACTGAGAAACATTCATCGTCCGCGCCACAACCGCCTGTGTTGTGCCGATCTGTAGCATGCCAAGGGCACGTAACCTTTCATTTTCGGTAAGCCGACGCATATCAAAATTTGTTTTCTGATCACTAAAACAATTAAAATGATGTTTCCACCCTGGAATTCAATGCCACAATGACTATAACATTCAAAGTCAGAGTCGTGCAAATCTTGGGTTTTACCCACATGATGATACCAAGCATCACCTGCATTCCATGCGGTAGCTATTGGCGCGTTTGGGCGTCACATGTAACTGGAAATGTTTCTTCTGTTAGGTTCTATAGTGACTTTTTTCGTAGTCATTTGCATATTTGAGTATTATGCCCCCAAAATCAAATATCCCCTACTTTTTTTGAATAGTATAATTCAGGAAGTTACAATCCGATGGGCGCAAATACCGAAAGGAACCAAGATCTTTTGGTTATAAACATACATGTCAATTTTCATCAAAATCGGTTCAAAATTGTGAACTGTATAGGGTCCACAAGCTAAAAACATGATTTTTCGTACAATCAGAGGCCATAATCCATGAAGCTTCGATCCGATACATGCCAATATCGAAATCAGTCGAGATCGCATGGGGATAAACCTATATTTCAAGTTTCATCAAAGTCGGATAATCGATAGGCCGCAAAAATCACTATGAAGGATGACATCGACGCGGGTTAATGAGCTCGTGGTATTAACTTCTTGCCATCTGCAAATTAAATTCTAAAACATTTTTGTAAGTATTAGAAAAAAAGACACTTGTATCAATCAATCTATTTCATAAAGAATTAGGAAATGTCTTCTAATACCTTTGTCAACGATGACTGCATTCAACACGTGCAATGACACCACGCTTCGTCAATCATTGGCTCAGTGGCGCGTGCATTGTTTACATAAGACGTAAGTGCTGCGGACAGAATGATACCTTTTACCCATTAATACCCAGTTACTCTAAATAGGAAATATTTTTTAACTACAAATACTTCAAACGCATTTATTTGTTTTTCTAATACATATACCCAGTTACTCTAAATAGGAAATATTTTTTACTACAAATACTTTAAACGCATTTATTTATCTTTATACGCCCACATTTTCATGTGGACGTATTATGTCGTCGCCCCTGTCCGTCCGTCCACAATTTGTTTGTGGACTCTCTACAGGTCACAATTCTTATCTGATTTTGACGAAACTTGAAATATAGGTTTATCCCCATAAGATCTCGGTTCCTTTCGATATTGGCATGTATCGGATCGGAACTTCATGGATTATGGCCCCTGATTGTACGAAATATCATGTTTTTAGCTTGTGGACCCTATAGAGGTCACAATTTTGAACCGATTGTGATGAAACTTGACATGCATGTTTATAACCCCAAAATCTTGGTTCCTTTCGATATTTGCGGCCATCGGATCGTAACTTCCTGAATTATGGCCCCTGATTGTCTGAAAAATCGCCCTTTTTAGCTTGTGGTCCCTCTGGAGGTCAAAATTATTATCCGATTTAAAAAAACCTTTCGATTATATCACCGTTACATGGTAATGAAGGTTGAGTTCAAATTTCGTGAAAATCGGACCAAAATTGACAAACAAAATGGCCGCTGTTTGTACGCGAATAGTGTGAAAATATGTTATATCAAGGTTGTGGACCCTATAGAGGTCACAATTTTGAACCGATTTTGATGAAACTTGACATGTATGTTTATAACCCCAAAATCTTGGTTCCTTTCGATATTTGCGGCCATGGGATCGTAACTTCCTGAATTATGGCCCCTGATTGTCTGAAAAATCGCCCTTTTTAGCTTGTGGTCCCTCTGGAGGTCAAAATTATTATCCGATTTAGAAATCCGTTTGATTATATCACTGTTATATGGTAGTGAAGATTGAGGTAAAATTTCGTGAAAATCAGACCAAAATTGACAGACAAAATGGCCGCCGTTTGTACGCGAATAGTGTGAAAATATGTTATATCAA